>CM039674.1:103669386-108469386 GCA_022496015.1 Hordeum marinum | reverse complement strand
TTTACCTACTCAAGGACGAGCATGAATTAAGCTTGGGGATGTTGATACGTCTCCAACGTATCTATAATTTTTTATGATGGCATGCTATTATATTATCTGTTTTGGATGTTTCATATGCATTAATATGCTATTTTATACTTTTTTGGGACTAGCCTATTAATCTAGAGCCAAGTCCTAGTTTCTGTTTTTTTCCTTGTTTTTGAGTTTTGCAGATATGGAATATTAAACGGAGTCCAAACGGAATAAAACCTTCAGAAGGAATTTTTCTAGAAGGAAACAAGTCATCCAAGCTTGGAGTGCACGTCAGGGGAGGTGCCAGGGCGCCACAAGCCTGCTAGGCACGGGCCCCCCTGGTCGGGCCTAGCAGGCTTGTCGCCTCCTGGCAGGTCTCCTAACCCTAATTATTGGCCTATAAATACCCAAATATTCCCCCAACATCAGAACAAGCCACGCAAATACTTTTCCACCATCGGAAGCCTCCATTCCCGAGAGATCCAATCTTGGAGCCTTTTCTGGTAATCTGTCGGAGGGGGTTTCGATCACGGAGGGCATCTACATCAACTCCATTGCCCCTCCGATGATGCGTGAGTAGTCCACCACAGCCTACGGGTCCATAGCTAGTAGCTAGATGGCTTCTTCTCTCTCTTTGATCTTCAATACCATGTTCTTCATGATCTTCATGGAGATCTATCCGATGTAATCCTCTTTTGTGGTGTGTTTGTCAAGATCCGATGAATTGTGACTTTATGTTCAGATTATCCATGAATCTTATTTGAATCTCCTCTGATTTCTTATATGCATGATTCCATACCCTTGCAAGTCTCTTCAAGTTATTGGTTTGGTTTGGCCAACTAGATTGGTAATTCTTGCAATGGGAGAAGTTCTTGGTTTTGGGTTCAATCTCGCAGTGTCCTCACCCGGTGACATAGTAGGGGTAGCGAGGCACGTATTGTATTGTTGTCATCAAGGGTAACAATATGGGGTTTTCATCATATTGCTTGAGTTTATCCCTCTACATCATGTCATCTTTCTTAATGCGTTACTCTGTTCTTCATGAACTTAATACTCTAGATGCAGGCAGGAGTCGGTTGATGTGTGGAGTAATAGTACTAGATGCAGAATTGTTTCAGTCTACTTGTCACGGACGTGATGCCTATATGCATGATCATTGCCTTGGATAACTACATGATTATTCGCTTTTCTATCAATTGCTTGACAGTAATTTGTTTACCCACCATGATATTTGCCTTCAAGAGAGAAGCCTCTAGTGAAACCTATGGCCCCTGGTCTATTTTCCATCATATATTTTCAGACCTATACTTGCTGCAATTTATTTACCTTTTACTTTCCGCACTCGTTACATCTATCTCTATAGGATCTAATCCTTGCAAATAACCGTGAAGGGATTGACAACCCCTTTATAGCGTTGGGTGCAAGAGTTTGATTATTTGTGTAGGTGCATCCATTGGTGACTTGTTTGTTCCTCCTACTAGATTGATACTTTGGTTATAAAAAAACTGAGGGAAATATTTATCTACCTCGCTGCATCACCCTTTCCTCTTCAAGGGAAAACCAACACATGCTCAAGACGTAGCAGAGCCTTTTCCAGTAATCTGCCGCAGGGGGCTTCGATCACGGAGGGCATCTACATCAACTCCATTGCCCCTCCGATGATGCGTGAGTAGTCCACCATAGACCTACGGGTCCATAGCTAGTAGCTAGATGGCTTGTTCTCTCTCTTTGATCTTCAATACCAAGGTCTTCATGATCTTCATGGAGATCTATCCGATGTAATCCTCTTTTGTGGTGTGTTTGTCAAGATCCGATGAATTGTGACTTTATGTTCAGATTATCCATGAATCGTATTTGAATCTCCTATGATTTCTTATATGCATGATTTCATATCCTTGCAAGTCTCTTCAAGTTATTGGTTTGGTTTGGCCAACTAGATTGGTAATTCTTGCAATGAGAGAAGTGCTTGGTTTGGGGTTCAATCTTGCGGTGTTCTCACCTAGTGACATAGTAGGGGTAGCGAGGCACATATTGTATTGTTGCCATCAAGGGTAACAAGATGGGGTATTCATCATATTGCTTGAGTTTATCCCTCTACATCATGTCATCTTTCTTAATGCGTTACTCTGTTCTTCATGAACTTAATACTCTAGATGCAGGCAGGAGTCAGTCGATGTGTGGAGTAATAGTAGTAGATGCAGAATCGTTTTGGTCTACTTGACACGTACATGATGCCTATATGCATGATCATTGCCTTGGATAACTACATGATTATTCACTTTTATATCAATTGCTTGACAGTAATTTGTTTACCCACCATGATATTTGCCTTCAAGAGAGAAGCCTCTAGTGAAACCTATGGTCCCCGGGTCTACTTTCCATTATGTACTTTCAGATCTATAAACCAAAAATACCAAAAATATTTTGCTGCAATTTATTTACCTTTTACTTTCCATTCTCGTTTACATCTATATCTATCAGATCTAATTCTTGCAAATAATCGTGAAGGGATTTACCACCCCTTTATAGCGTTGGGTGCAAGAGTTTGATTGTTTGTGAAGGTGCATCCATTGGTGACTTGCTTGCTCATCCTACTGGATTGATACCTTGGTTGTCAACAACTAAGGGAGATACTTATCTACTTCGCTACATCACCCTTTCCTCTTCAAGGGAAAACCAATGCACGCTCAAGAGGGAGCAGTATTACACATGCAACTCTTATCTGAATCGTATTTGTTGGATCACCCATCGCACACAGTTCATTTTATTGGTGATGGTTTATTTACATACCGTTTGCGATTCATGCATCGCACACAGTTTGGTCGAATGGTCTCTGATACATGTGTCGTCTTAGGACCTTCCTACAGTAGTACGAGAGCGCTGCCCGCGTCGCGTCCTGGTGTATGTGCCTTCTCTCTGCATGCAAACACGACTTGTCTGTTTGCCTCCCTACATTAACTAAGCGTGGTTGCTAATAAACCCACTCCTGCACCTGTATGCAAACATCACTTGTCAGTTCACCCGTCTCTCGGCCGACATTAAACACCCCACTGATTGGCCTGACTGACGCTCGCTATTTACATGTGGCCAGGACCGACAATATATAGTTGCATCACGCCTCCACTCTTGATCTCCTCTGTGCACCACACCTGCCTTGGCCTCTAGCACCAAAGGGCCTGTGGGACATCCTCTTTGACGATCAGAACCAGGAGTTCTCCGGCATTGGGGCCGGTTGGCAGGCTCGCAAAGCCAGATGGATACATGTAGGCTTGTCGACGATCTCTTCGGAGGGCAACGACATGATGGCGGAAGATCGGATGTCGTTTTCCAATAGGCTCAGGTTGACCAGAGGTACAACCTCCGGCTCCTCAACGAGCATTGGATCTCGAAGGAGCAAATCATTTGTAACCAAGCAAACGACAACATCATAACATCCACGATGGTGGATGTAGGTGGGCAGAAGGCACTACCCCTATCCTACGCGCTGCCCGCGAGATCCACCGTGAGTGATGGCACCTCTGCATCCTAAGGGCGGAGAAATATGCCCTGTTCGTAGACATCGATGCAGTGGTAGAGGAATCCAAGGACGCTAACAAGGACGTTACCAGCTCCCCGTCGGCCGCACTGCCACCGCCTTTCGTGCCTAGATGATACGACAATGAGGCCAACATGCCTGGGGCCGCTGTAGATAGCGAGGAAGAGTAGAATATGGGAGACCCTCGTAGCTTGGGTCCAAGGAAGGCCACCACCGACGTCTTGTTGAGCCTCACAACTAGTGATCTTGCCCGGAGCTTAGTGGAGTCCATTACTATTCTTCCCCTCCCGTTGAAGCTTCACTTCCTAGGGATCATGACCAGTCGGTGAGCTTGCTACCAGACATGGGGAATACATGCCATGGGAAATGGGTGATGTCGCGGTTGGCGATAATTTAGACTAGGTTAGAATAGCCTAGTCTAGTATACTTTAGAAAAAACATGTCAAAAATGTCAAGATTTCTGTCTGGTTTATATGAAAATCATCCGGTTTGCATCTAATTTGTCCTATTTATTGGCATCTATTTCGAAATGCATGCGGACACGATCACTATCCATTGATTGGTCCATAGACAAATAGTGTGATTGTTTTAGGGCATCTCCAATGTCGACCCTCAAACAACCCGCATATGCCTGGACCGCATTGTCCGGACATGTTGTGCCATCAAACGCGGGCCTGTATCGGTCCACCGAGTAGTCTGGATGCACTTTTACGCGCAAAGTGGAAGCAAAATGGAGGGGGCTTTGCAGGAGTCCGGACAACAACCACATAGACCAACACCCCCCGCCAACTAAATCCCCCATCAAGGTTCCATTTCCTTCCATTATGCGCCTTCTCCCCTCTTGCTTTGCATCCGCACCCTCCTCCTATGTCGCCGTTGTTGTACCTCTCCTGATGGCACACAGGCATAGCGAACCTCCGCAACCAACACCGACCCGCTTGCTCACCTTTCACGACGGTATCGTCCACCCAAGACCTGTCCATATGCAGACACCATGTCCGATAGGTGTTCGGTTAAATGCCATTGAGCTTATTTTCGAACGCCGTGTCATTTTTTAGACTACGAAAGATGGCGGGCCATGGAGATGAGTTGTTGTGCGATGTGGGGTTGGCCGTATCCATGGATTCCATAGGCAGGAGCAGAAGGGAAACCTTTTGGCAGCAAGTGCATGAATTGTTTCACGCGAAAGCACATTGCGCCCTACGACATGTAAGTCATCCATGATTGCAATGTGAGCTCGTTATCTTATCGATGGTATGCCATCCAGACCTCTGTCACCAAGTTTTGTGGCAAGGTTGATATGCTGGAGGCAAGGTATCCATTGCATGCGGAAGAGGAGGTGATCGTAAGTTTTGCTTCTTCTTACTCAACCCATTGATTCATTCATTCATCCGATGTCGCTCTTTACATTGTGTAGCCCGCATGGGCCGCCGTGATATACCACATGATAGAGGGATTGCCATTTATGCACATGCATAGTTGGATGAAACTGAAGGGGTAGTATGTGTGGGACGACATGATCTACTTATGGAAAACTTGTTGAACATCTGGTTAATCTCGTTGAATTTGAACTATTGTTGTACTAGACTTATTTGCATTCTATGTGTCGTGGTTTTGTCATGGCAGATGTCCAAGTCAACGGACTTAGGGTTCGGGGCGAAGCACACTACGTGGCGGCTTGAAGGGGTAGATCGGAATCGAGAAGACACGGAGTTTTACCCAGGTTCGGCCCCTCAAGTCGAGGTAAAGCCTACGTCCTGCTTGTCTGGTATTGATGATGATGAAGATCTCTCGATTACAAGGGTGCTAATTGCTACCTCTAATCTCTTGTGTTGTCTAAACTTGTAGACTTGTGTCTCTTGAGAACTTGTCCCTCTAGGGGTGCTCTACCCCTCCTTATATAAGTGGAGAGGGTAGGCTTACAAATAGAGTCCTACTAGGAGTAGGATTAGGACTCATCACGAATCCTACTTCGGGTCTTATTTCCTTTAATGGAATCCTTCTCTCTTCGGGCCTTCTCTTGTGGGTCTTCTCTTGTGAGCCGCCCAGCGCCGGCTCACCCACCGGGTCTTTGTCCCGTGAGCCGCCTGGCACTGGCCTGCCAGCCGGGTCTTGGGCCTTGGTCATCCTGTAACTCGCCTGCCGGGTCTTGGGCCTTGGTCATCCTGTAACTCGCCTGCCGGGTCTTTAATAAGAATGTCATATCTTCGGCCGGGTCTTTAATAAGAATGTCATGTCTTCGGCCGGGTCTTTAATAAGAATGTCATGTCTTCGGCCGGGTCTCCTATGAGTCGCCAGGGCGGGTCATACCGCGGGGTATATCCCCGACATTAGCCCCCAGGCTAGCTCGAATTTATTCATGGTAACCTCCTGAAATAGGAATAGCAAATATGTTAAGCGGCCGGCTTGCCTCGGCCGACTTATAAAATAACCCCTCAGAAATCCGGGTGTTTTCTGCATATGAATAAATCGTCTTGATAACCATCTTGCTTGTCAATGTCCTTTGAAAAATATTGAGAATATAATACTCATATGCCATTGAGTCGGCTTCCAACACACTTGGCGGGTTATCTCCGCCGGGTCATAATTATTGGTGATGCCGGGTCATTATTGTTGGTGACTCCAGGTTAAATAAGTAGAGTCCAGCTAATTTGATAAAAATATTGGGATGAAAATCCATCTGATGTAAAGCCGAACTTCCATTGTTATAAAACAAGGCGGCTTATAAAATCTGGCGGGTTATGATCTTTTGATAATACCGGGACATAAAAGTTGAAGACACCGGGTCTAATAGCTCAACTCCATAATTAAAATCTTGATAATTGTCCTCAAAGTTTTTGATATGTCCATATTACCTGTAGCCCCCAAGCTCCAAGATTATCCATGATAACTTGGTGCTTCAAATAACATTTTGGACTGTGTAGCCCCCAAGTGCCGGGTTGTCCTGCCTGCAACAACCTGGGACTTATAATTGTCTTATACCTTATGAATCTTCGGCAGGTGTAGCCCCCAAGGGCTGGCTCATCAGAAAGCTTCAGCGGGTGTAGCCCCCAAGGGCCGGCTCATCAGAAAGCTTCGGCGGGTGTAGCCCCCAAGGGCCGGCTCATCAGAAAGCTTCGGCGGGTGTAGCCCCCAAGGGCCGGCTCATCAGAAAGCTTCGGCGGGTGTAGCCCCCAAGGGCCGGGTTAGTAAGAATTTACTGGGCTGGGACTTTATAAAAATATAGAAAGGCCGGCTCATCTCCTTGAAATAATAGGGTCTTGCTGACAATGTAATGATTTGAAAACCGGCTTGCATTAGCCCCCAAGTGCCGTGGTGCATGCCTGCAGCAACATTGGACTTGCATAATTAATATAAACTTGGACTTGAATAATGTATCCCCCAAGTGTCGGGTCGTCTGCCTGCGGTGACTCGGGACTATGTGAGAATAATATGACTCACCACAATTTGTTTGATTGAATCTTTGATCGTGGTTGTAATATAACCCGGAATGAATATCTTGGAATAACTCCTTTGTCTTTGACATGAAATCCTGCTCGTGGTTGCAATGCAACCCGGCAAATATATATTTAAAGAAATCCATGAGTGTTGTAGATTACTACAGAGCACAATTTAAAGAAATCCGAGAGCCGGTCAATTTAAATGACACGGCATTATATCTGATAGGGCGGCTCTTGAAAGATAATAAATTTCTCCGAGCTGGCTTAAAAACCCCAATCATTTAACACTGCTTATGATAACTATGAAGATCCAGCCATGTTGGCTATTAAAAGATCCATTTGGTCTTGCCAAATATTTAATAGCGGCTCATATTAAGAGATAATACCTGCAAAAAATAAACAAGACAGAATACATTCTGCATTGTTATGAGGGCGGCTTGAAGAAGCTCAACCCGGAGATGTTCATACCTTTCATAACATTGCTCCTTTCTCATACTCTTGCTCTGATCCGGGTTTTATAAGCCAACATGTTAATCTGGAGGTGGGAAGCCCCCATTGAATAATCCTCCTCTGAGATATCAACCGGAGTAGCATGACTCCGAGTCTTATAAGCTCTGTTTGATGACCGGTTGCCGTAGGGTAATATGAGTCGTACTCCAATGTAAGAAACCTCTATGGACAACCGCGGCTAATCAAGAGCCGGAAGCGGCCTAAAGCCAGCAACTTTTCAGGGTAACATGAGTCGCCCTTGCAAATAATTTCTTTTAAGAGCCGGTTGTCTTAGGATATATGTAAGCTATACCTGACAGTAGGAAGCCTCTATTGACAACGGTGACTGTTGATGAATTTTGAAGTGGCCTACAGCCGGCTGCATGAAGGGTGATATAAACTGTACCATGATGGCAAAAAGCCTCCATTTAAGAGCAAATACTTATCCATTGTATTCCAACACCGGTTGTCAATAGGTTTATGTAAGCTATACCAAAGGTAAGAAGCCTCTACTGACAACCGCAGCTCAAAAAGCCTGCTGTTGGAGGGTGATGTAAGCTATACCCGAAGGCAAGAAGCCTCCTCCAATCAGCCAATGTTGTATAGGGCCGGCTGCTGATGGTATTATGTAAGCTATACCTTATGGCAAGAAGCATCCATTCGACAGCCGCGACTAGTAATTGTACTAGCCGGCTGCGTGAAGGGTTTATGTAAGCTATACCCAAGGGCAAGAAGCCTCCTTCCGCAACTATTTTTGGCGTAAACGCCGGTTGTTAGGGTGAGATAAGAGAACTCGTCGGTAAGAAGCCCCCTTCGACAACCGCGGTTAATAAGTAACCGGAAGTGGCATAAAGCCGACCATTAGGGTAAGATAAGCGATACCCGTCGGTAAGAAGCCCCCTTCGATGGCCGTAGTTGATAAGCAACTAGAATTTGATGTACACGCTATTGCCTTAGGGGAATTTTTTAAGCTATACCAAAGGTAAGAAGCCTCCATCAGCAACAGCACTTAATGTACTCAAACTATGCATCATACCAGTTCAGGGTCTCTAAAGCGAGATTGGGCGTCAACTATGTGAGCCGTCTCAGGGTCTCTAAAGCGAGATTGACTGATAAGAGCTTAAGTGTGTAACTTACAGCAGTTCAGGGTCTCTAAAGCGAGATTGGCCGTCAACTTTGTGAACCGGCTCAGGGTCTCTAAAGCGAGATTGACTGGTAAGAGTAACATCAGTTCAGGGTCTCTAAGGCGAGATTGGCCGTCAACTTTGTGAACCGGCTCAGGGTCTCTAAGGCGAGATTGACTGAGAAGAGCTTTCGGCGGGTCACAAACCACTTCGACTTAAACTTGTTGGGCCGGAAAATTTCATCTTGGCAAAAGACCCGGGATTCTCATTGAAAACGACCAAATGTGTCTTGCCATGTCTGTAGCCCCCGAGTCTCAAGTTGACCCGGAGAGGCGGCTTGAGAATCTCCACTGAAAGTTGAGTTTGGCCGTGGCGGTTTATAGATGACCCCATATGAACTGCTTCAATAATCCGGTCGATGGTTCTTTCGGTTGGTTGTTGAATTTAACCAAGATGCAGCGACGGCAACTCTTGCGCTTGTCCGTTGGGCGGCTCAATTCGACGACCACCGCACCAATATGTTGATGCAGATCAGACTGTGGGCGGCGGCTTGCGCGTGTTCTTTGGGTGGCTCGTACAGGCGAGCACTGTACCGATATATTGAGGTAGATAAGACCGCAGGGCGGCGACTCATAAGCGTCTGTTGGGCGGCTTGTACTGGTGTATGCAACCACTGGCGTGTTGATGTAGATGTAGAAAACACCCGCGGCATTGTAAGCCGTTGTTGTTGTGAAAGACGCCACAACATTGTAAGCCGGTAAATTCGCGAGAGTCGGCCACGGCGTTGTAAGCTGGTGCGATGGCGAGAAACGTCCACAACGTTGTAAGCCGGTGCAGATGATGAGAGACGGCCATGGTATTGAGAACCGGACGGATGGCGAGAGTCGGTCACGGCATCATAAGCTGGCACAGTGGTGAGGGAGTCCCTTGAGCAACGCGACACACACCACCACCTGTGCAGAATGATGTTGGCATGCCTCCATCACCGCGGTATAATGCCACTTTGGTAATAATAATTGTCGTGCGTAAAAAATATCGCTGACAGAGTAATTGGTCTAAGATAAATTAATACGTATTAATAAAATAGACTGGATGAATATCACCTGATTTATTCGGACGACGGATGATCCGTGTGAATCGATCTTGGCAAATAGCACTACTATCGTAGTGCCACTATTCTGGTCCCGCAAATTGGCTCTTCCGCTATATTTTATGTCAACGTGTAGAGCTCCCGACGAGCAGTGCAACGACAGCAACCTGCGAAGGCGGGGGCTGTGCGCGAGGGCGCGAACGCAAATGAGGCCACGGTAGTGGCGAGTAGGCGCGGACGGAGCGGCATGGGCACGCGGGTGCAGACAAGGCCACGGTTTGAGGCGAGCAGGCACAGACGGTGCGGCGCGAGCGCGCGGACGGAGACGAAGCCACAATTTGAGGCGAGCAGGCACAGACGGAAGCCCGGCTCGGACGCAGCCGCGGAGTCATGCAAAACGAGAGGCACGTTGGATCGAACGGGCCCGTCGAATCATCTGACGTTGCTCACACGCTTCCGCCTTAAAATTGTTCCGAGAACAACACATAGTAGTACTCCATGTGGTGTATCCGTGTACCCCTTGCCTAGGGACTTGTTCCTGTGTTGATCTTGATTTGGAGGGCTAAGCTGGCCTGATGCCATGGCCCTTGATGGATGTATGCACCATGTAGCGGCTGATGCTGTAGTAGTAGTATGACCTGCCCTTGTAACTCGTGCCAGCAAGTAGTAGTATCTTTTTGATTTGCACCCTCTTCACGTAAACAACATCTGGCCTCAGTAAACGTGTTGATTAACAACGGCCCACGGGAACAGTCGTAACTTCTAGTCGGATGATGAACTTTGGCCGCGGTATTGTAAACCGGTGTCGATGGATGAGTCGGTCACGGGTGTTATAAGCCGGTGCCAAATGGTTGGGTTATCCGCGGGCGTTGTAAGCCGATGCGATCAGTGAGTCGCCCATGTTATTTATAAACCGGCGCGAACGCGGGTCTTTTGTGGCATGTTGGTATAGCCTGAATCGTGGGAATGACGTCTTATGAGCATCTGTTGGCTTCTCATCCATTCATTGGCTTGCTCAATACAGTGTGGATGCCGGAGCGGCGCCCCATTTATGGTTTAACCTGCGCCGAAATTCACACAAGTCAAAGTACAAAAGAACTCTTTAATAGAGTAAGTTCCTGTAATTTTAACTAGAAAAATATCACCTGATGATAATGCTACCCCATCACTAACGCAGATCTGACAAAGCTCCTTGACTATAGAATCTTATCCAAAGCACCTCCTTATGTGAACGAGAATAGTACTGCGGGCTGGGGCTTGTAGTTCTTCACCGCAAGAGAAGAGGAGGTCAGCGGGGACTGGGCGGCTCAAGGAGAAGACAGGCGCAAAGGGCGGCTGCCGGCGAGCGTGTTGAAACGTCTGGAGCAACGGGCGCGACAGCAAGAAGCGGTCAGCGGAGGCGGAAACAGACTGGCGCAGGTGCGGCGGCCCAAGGCGAGGCGGAGAAGTGAAGCAGGGTGAGGCGGAGCCGCAGCGACAACTCGGCGAGCAGGTTGGGCCGATGCGGGCGCGGGCGCGCAAGATGGAGCAAGGCCGGTGCAGGAGAGACGATCGTTCCAGAGGCGAACCGGCTCCAGGTACGGCCGTGGCGACGAGGCGAACAACAGCGGCGGAACCCGGACACGCAGAGACACAACTGCGGCCGGCGGTCGCGCTGAGCTGTAGCGGAGCCAGTGGCAAGGTGCGGCTACAGCCGGCGCTTCCGTAGGAGAGGAGGAACCAACGGCGGGGCGCGGTTGCGGATGGCCATCTGGGTGAGGTAGAGCCACGACGGCTCAGACGCGGCCCAGACGCGCAGCCGCGGTGAAGCTGGTCTGGCGCGAACACGTAGAGCCGGCAGAACTAACGTAAAGAAGGCGTTGCGGCTCGAGGCCTGTTCCGACGGGAGCGGCCCTCAGCGGTGACTCGAGGCCCGCGACTCTGCACGACAACACCAGCGGAGGTGCGTAGCCAGGCGGGAACACAAACGAGGTGTGGCGAGTAGCAGAGTTGAGGCCATAGCGGAGACGATCAGGTATCTTCTTTGGGTGTTAGAAATCATGCCAAGCAGTCCGATTGAGGTTTCTACGTGAGTGGTTGGGCTTTGCCTCTTTTTTTATTAATTGTTGGAACTGTAGCGCATGCTCACGTGACTCCTGATGGCGTCCAGACTTTGGAAAACTTTTTGACCCAGTAGCAGACTGATTCTGATTCAGCAGTAGGTCTCCACGCAAAACTTATACGTCTGTTTTTCCTTGGTCCTAGCGCGGCATACGGCGGCTTCTTCGGATCAGCCACCCGGCGGAGGAAAAAACCCGCAATACGAGTCGAACCCGCGTCTTGTCGGGTCGCTTGTAACGGTGAATATTAAGCCACTAAAAATCTCCACTCCTGTTGATCTCGGCGAATTGTGACAGCCCCTGCACCGCTCAAACCCTAATCTTTCGTCCTTAGACCCTGTACCGACGGTTCTGATTACCGTCGAAGTTACTTTGGTCTGATTTATATTGCTGCTCCACGTTTTTACCTCTGACTCTTCCTGATCCGGCTGATAGCGATCTTCTCGATCCCTTGTAGAGCTTCCTCCAAGAATGCAATTCCACCGTGCGAAGCCCCAAGATGGGCGCCAACTGTCGTGGTTTTGTCACGACAGATGTCCGGGTCAACGGACTTAGGGTTCGGGGCGAAGCACACTACGTGGCGGCTTGAAGGGGTAGATCGGAATCGAGAAGACACGGAGTTTTACCCAGGTTCGGCCCCTCAAATCGAGGTAAAAGCCTACGTCCTGCTTGTCTGGTATTGATGATGATGAAGATCTCTCAGTTACAAGGGTGCTAATTGCTACCTCTAATCTCTTGTGTTGTCTAAACTTGTAGACTTGTGTCTCTTGAGAACTTGTCCCTCTAGGGGTGCTCTACCCCTCCTTATATAAGTGGAGAGGGTAGGCTTACAAATAGAGTCCTACTAGGAGTAGGATTAGGACTCATCACGAATCCTACTCCGGGTCTTATTTCCTTTAATGGAATCCTTCTCTCTTCGGGCCTTCTCTTGTGGGTCTTCTCTTGTGAGCCGCCCAACGCCGGCTCACCCACCGGGTCTTTGTCCCGTGAGCCGCCTGGCGCTGGCCTGCCAGCCGGGTCTTGGGCCTTGGTCATCCTGTAACTCGCCTACCGGGTCTTGGGCCTTGGTCATCCTGTAACTCGCCTGTCGGGTCTTTAATAAGAATGTCATATCTTCGGCCGGGTCTTTAATAAGAACGTCATGTCTTCGGGCGGGTCTCCTGTGAGTCGCCAGGGCGGGTCATACCGCGGGGTATATCCCTGACACTATGCATGGATGATCTGTGCTATTTTCTATCCGAACTTTGATGAAATCCATTGTGTTTGCATGAATTTTGCCTGGTTAGTTGAAACCCGACTTGAAATGTATGCGGGCAACGTTGAATGGCCGACTCCCTCATCCGTGTGTGCGGACTGGCCTCCCATTTTCATGAACAGATGCCGAGGGTTGCCGTTCTCGTCATAGGCTTTAGAGGTGTTGGGGTCACCTTCATTGGTGCTGTTGCGAGCTAGCCAGCTGTCCTCCCCGACGCAAAATCGGGCCATGAGAGAGGTGAGCACGACCATAGTTTTCGGCTTGTCCTGCCCGAGCTGCCTTGTTAACCATTCATCTCAGTTTCCATTACGGAAAGCTACAATTACCTCAGCCTTTCGACAGTCGATTATTTGTTCTTTTTAGTTAAGAACTAACTCCATAACTTCTGTCCTGACTTGCTGGGCTGTTGCTTGATGAGGTTAAGGTTATTGGCATCCGGAGGTCACACGTAAGTGCCTTCGAAGTTGGCTCGCAATGCATCTTTGAGCTCCTCCAAGCTTTCGATGGAGTCCTCAGGCAAATTGTTAAGCCAGTGCCTTGCCGACCCCTTAAGCTTCAATGGTAAGTATTTGATGTCATGGAGGTCATCTCGTCGTGCCATGTGGATATGGAGAAGGAAGTCTCCAATCCACACATCTGGGTTTGTAGTCCCATCGTAAGGTTCGATGTTGACGGGTTTAAACCATTCAGGACATTGGTGTTGCATGACCTTCGTTAGTGAAACACATCAAGTGAGCAACTCCCCTAGCTTGGGCGATGGAGTGTCTGCCATACGGTGCTGGCGGAACATGATTATCCTCCCGGGCCCGGGTGTTCCTATCCAACCATTCGTTGTAGCCTATGTGGCCAGTGGGTTCTCGAGCCCTGGAGGTGTAGATAGAATAAGGTACCATATCTGTCCTATCACGAAGTTCAAACGTCCGTGTAGGTTGGTTGGCTCGCCCACCTTCCAAACAGTCATTGGTAGGGAGTTCTCGGGGCCGACCTGGCGGCCTGTCCCGTCCCCTGGGAGGGCAATCTTGTTGATCATAACGATAATGGTTCTGAGGAGAGTCGTCCTCAAATTCGTCGTCAAACTCTAACAGTAGGTGTCTCCGCAGGTAAGATTTTGATTGACTCGCCTGCCTGTCCTCAAGCTATTGCTCCATTGCCAGGATACTAGTCCACTTGTCATTTAGTGTGTCCTGGTTGGCTTTGAGCTGAGCTCACCCAAGTTTGAAACTTCTGGTTGTTGCCATTAGGCGCCTCCGGTAGCCCTCGAGGCCTTCAAGAATTCCGGGGACCACAAAATCATCAGACCCGAGGCTTGTTTCCTTGACTTCCGACATGTAGTTATCATCCTCGGGGGCACGGGAGAGCATATCTTCTCCAGTGCCATTGATGTGACCAGTTGTGGCCTCATCGGAGCTGCCTGGGTCCTCGGTGGCTGGAGGTGTGTAGTTGTTTTCTTCAGGGAAGCCATTATCGGCCTCCCCGGTGCTATCATTGCCCTTACCGGCTCTTCTATGGCGTCAACCTCTCCGTCTGCACCTGGAGGGTTGATCATCATCTTCGCTGGCGTCTTTGCGGGGGTGTCCACCATGTACATGTCGTAGGTGGTTGTTTCTGCCCACTTGCCCGTCTTGCATTGTTTCATATTGGGCCTATCCCTAGCGTCGTCCTCTATGTCCGCATCCTTGGATGTGTAGTCAAGAATGTCGGTGAGGTCACCGTAGCGACTAGGTGGGTGGCGGATGGGATGTAAATTCCCCTTGTGTTGGCTTTAAATCCGATCTGATCATAGATCGAAGTCTTTTCATCTAAGATCCCAAGGCTCTGGATCCTATCCAACATCTCGTTCAAGAGTGAGGGTTCGGTTGGGTCCGTCGTCTTGCCGTAAGCCGGGCTGATCTGGAGTATGTTAGCCTGGGCTATTAGAGTAGCCGCGGGTCCGTCCCCTGCGGCGGTGATTGGATCCATGCTCAAAGCTGGGTCTGATGCAAGAATAAGTTCCTGACATGGACCAGAGGAGGCGATCGGATCTATACCCGAGGACATACAAGTACCCGATCCTTTTGTAGGCTAGGTTCTGAAGTGGTGTCAGCTTTAGGGTTGCGATCCCCGGTCGAAAGGGAGGGGTCCGAGCCAGATGCCGGGACCTCCGTGTTGTTTGGTGAGAGGTCAAGGTTAGGGGCGGGCTCCGAGATTACGACGCACATCAAGCCCTCGAACCAATCTAGGGCCCAGGCGGAGAGAAGAAGATCGCTGCGAGCGTTGAGGGTACACTCCAAACTGCCAAACATGACCACCTGGTCAGGGGCTAAGCTCTTAGTCCGGCCAAGGCGACCGGTGGAGTTAGCATGAAGCACCACGCTTCCAAACGCGAAGAGCTGTCCGGAGACGAAGATGTCATCACAGCTGATGTCGTTGTTGATCTAAAGATGAGCCATTGACCAGGGTCGATCACACAACGGAACCTGCATGGGCTACCATTTTGGTAGTAAAACTGACAGATCTCGGGTAGGGGGTCCCGAGCTGTGGATTTAAGAACAATGGTATCAGGGAGTAGGGACACGGTGTTTACCTAGGTTCGGGCCCTCTAGAAGAACTAAAACCTTATGTCCTGCTTTGATTGTATTGATGTTGGGGTATCGAGTACAGGTTGATGATCTACCTCGATATCGTTATGTGAGCTCTAAGCCCTAAGGCGAATAGTTATCCTTCTACGGGCTAAGCCCCTGAGTTTATATAGGTACCCAAGGGGACTATGTTACATGTTTGAGGTCGGTTAAGGAGATGCCGAACACAGAGCCATTCTTGGGGTGCACGCAAGGTCTTCAGAGGTTTCCTTCGACGCCACGGGTAAGTCTTGATGCTTCTGAGATGCTTTAGACGGTGGTTCAACGGGCTCATAGCTCAGGCCAAGCTAACCAGTCACTTTGAGCCAGTGCTCCTAGCCCAAGACAACCTCACCATGGCCAACCCAAAATCTTCCTCCCTCGCCCACATGTGTTCCTGCCCATGGCCACCTTCCCGCATTCATGCCGCTGTAGAGCGACCGCTATGTATTGACGTCGGCCCAAAGCAACCGGGTCGTGCCGACGGAGATAGAAGCTGGCTTCATGGAGATCGACGATGCTCGACCAACTCGTCCTTGCCTCCCGCCATCAATGAGAAAAAGTAGAACATGGGAGCCCAGCACCGCTTGGTTCATAGGAAGGCCACCGACGCGGCATCACCGTCGTTCACAGCCGGTGACTTCCACGCTCTCGCAGGCCACCACCACCCTCCCGCCCGGTGCTCTTGTGCCACTTTGATGAGCGACGATGTCGAACAAGGTGGGGTTGTCCTTTGCAGCGAAGCATATACCTCTAAGGCTCCAAGACACTCTGATGAGCGGGCTGCCGGACATGTGGAAGACAAGGGAAACCCATCGCGGACGGTCGTAGACTAGTTAAGGGTATCAGCATCGTCCGACTTGATATCCGTCGGCGGCGGACTTCGACTTGTTTTACCTTAATCCTATGTAGTTTTTAGTTTTTTTTTTTCAAAATGTAATGAACTGTGTCCGTTTTATATAGAATCTATCGTGCTTGCATGAATTTCGTCTGGTTAGTTAAAATACAGACAATTTTAAATGACCGCCTTCCGCATTCGTGTCCGGGAGCTGCTTCCCCTATCCGTAAACGGATACGGGAGCAAATACGTGGATCAGTGTTGAACATGCTCTTACCTGCCTAGCTCTCTAATTCGTGTCCATATAGTCCCAGGGAAGAGGGGGCTCGACAAGAACCCAAGCATGCTCCCTGCAAAGAAAATTGACCTACTCTCTAATCCGTGTCCATAGACCCTTTTAGTGTGTGTTCACTCGTTTTCAGTTTGTATATAGTCTATATATTAAAATGTTCAAAGCATCTTATATTTATGAACGAAGGGAGTATTTATGTTGTTTGTCTTGTATTTGTACTTACGAAATACTTTTGAAATTATTAAAAAATGGTCAATTTTTTATATAGGGAAAAAACTGTTTTTTAGGGGTAACAATATTTTTTAGTCCAAGAAAAAAGAAAGAGTGTAGGGAACGAGGAAATCAAAACTCGCAAAAAAAAGGGGCAAATCAAAGTGTCCAGCAACAGCCCATCAGCGACGGCCTCTAAAGCCCGCTAGAACAACCACCAGTTAATGGACCAAGAGAGAGAAAAAGCTTTCTCTCTGTCCCGCTTCCTCTCCACCCCCCCCCCCCCCCCCGCCATCTCCAAGCCACCCTAACCGGCGGCCATGTCGAGGTTCTGGAGACCAGGGTCGGAGAAGCCGAGCGCCTCGCTCGTCGACGACGAGGAGGGCGGCGTCCTCTTCCTCCCGACCAACACCAACGCTTCCTCCTCGTCCTCCGGGTGCGCTTACTCAAACCCTAAACCCTCTGCCTCCTTCCCCTCCTCCTTCCCGCTCCCCTACCGAAGTTCCTAAACTTGTGTCCGGGTGCTGCTTCCTCTGTTTTGCTTGGTGGTAGGTTTGGGTACGCGTCCTTGGAGAGGCTGAGGCAGCGGCTGCCGGTGTACAAGTACCGCAAGGCCATCCTCTACCTGGTGGAGCGGCATGCCACGACCATCATCGTCGGCGAGACCGGTAGCGGCAAGTCGACCCAGATCCCCCAGGTACCTACTGTAGGCATTTTCTCTCTCTCGCAAGGCCAGTGGGGGGGGTACCTCGATCAACTGGGAATTCGTTTCTGTGCTGCGCTCTATTGGGGGGACATTTGGCCGAACAACTGGTGCGCGTGTACGCGTGAAGTGCTCAACGACAGTGTGTATCATTGGTGTTGTATTTGGCTCTGTTTGCATTCCAACAAGCACCTCACGCTTACTATGCTCTATGCTCTGGGATATTGACTGGGCGAGTTCACTGGCTTTGGCTTATATTTGTAGTGATGGTTCCTCTTTTCTGCATTTGATAGTCACACTCTGGTTGGTATGTACCATTGTGTGACCATATTGTGTGCCCACATCGTAGCAACATATGTCAACATAAAAAAACAATTCTCAGAGTAGGATAGTAAGCATGAAGAATGGCTTCCGGGTGACGGATCACTTACAGGCAGTATCAGATAAGAGGGGTGAGAGATCAGAATAAGAATATAGAGGTGAAACACTGTTTACAACTGAATTGAGACCTGTCTTTGTAATTTATTCTGGATATTGTTTGACATTGAAATTCGACCTCATGCTGAACCAAAGTAGTTTGCTTGGTTGCACTTATATTTCAATTGACTCCAGATCTGCTCCAATTTTTGAATTTGAACATATAAACTTGAAGGTTGAGGAAAGTGTAGTTTGGTTGGTGAAGATGCCAACTTATAATATTTGAAAGAATGTAAGCCACACACGTCAAAACTCTTATGCCTATTGCCTATCTCATCATCTGTAACTCTTATGCCTACTGCATATCTCATCATATTACTTGCAGACGATTTTTCATTTCTAACTTCATTGTATTTTGAACCAGTATCTTAAGGAGGCTGGTTGGGCTGAGGGTGGTCGACTTATAGGTTGCACCCAACCAAGACGATTGGCTGTGCAGGTATCAAATGTTTAAATGCTCATCAAGTTGTGCATCCTTCTCTAGATGCTATGTAATACTATGTCTCTCCTTTTACCGTCCTGTGAGAGCACGCACCATATTTTTCTTAGCTAATTATGTAGAGCAAGTTTCTGTATACTTCTGGATGTTCTCCTATCACATTCTACCTCTCTTTATATATAGGTCCAAGTCCATGCTAAATTCGTAGCAAATCAAATCCTAACAATATGGATCTAAGAATTTTTCTTTATTAGGGAGAGATAACTCCTAAAAGATAAGGTTGGACTTTCTCAGCCATGGAGGTTTATCCAGCCGCTCCTTTGAGACCTAGCCATTTGTGACAGGGTTGCCATGTCGCAGGGCCCAAAAGTGTGTAACAGGAGACTACATCCTGCAAAATTATGTTCTTAACTATGTGACAATCCAACATTGAAATGCATTCTGCTGAAACTTATTCATGTGGTCCGACAGTGACTTCTGGCACTCATTACAGAGAAGTCAGTTGATAGAACCATATCTGTACGGTTTAGAGGATGGTAGCTGAATGAACATTTTACTGCTTTGCTCTACTAATTTTCTTATCCAATTTTTCTTTTTCTTAGACTACATTTGTAGATCCCTATCTTTTTACGGTCACTTCCCTTTTCAACCCATCTCAATAATTTAAACAGACTGTTGTATCAAGAGTAGCTGAAGAAGTCGGTGTGAAACTTGGAGAAGAAGTAGGATATACAATAAGATTTGAGGATGAAACAAACCCGGTATGATCTAGGTTTCTCTCTTTGCACTATTTTTCTTTATCTGAATTCTACAGCATCATTTTCGGTTTAATGGGTTTCATGCCCTATATACTCTGCTTATGCCGTACACGGTTTGACAGGGCATGACCATGATCAAATTTCTCACAGATGGGGTACTGATTAGAGAAATGATGGAAGATCCTCTTCTGAGCAAATATAGGTACCATGATATGACCCCCAATATTAGTATGACCTTAAGTTGGCAGTCCAGATTGTGACATGTCATGTTTGATCAAATTTATGTCGTTATTATGATTACGCATTTGTGGTGATAATCGTAGTGGAGTAAAAACACCTTTTTCAGTTGGACGGTTCCATGCTAGTTTTACATTATTCACATACCAATTCATGTTTTTCTGTTTTATTAGTGTCATTATGATAGACGAAGCTCATGAAAGATCCATTTCAACTGACATATTGCTGGGACTCTTGAAAAAGGTTCGCAGTTTTAAATCCGCAAGTCTGGTTTCTCTTTAAGTCATTTGTGAATAATGTTTAGTTTCCTGCTTTGCATGTTTCTTTACATCAATCAACCAGATTCAACGCCGTCGGCCAGAGTTGCGCCTAATCATTTCCTCTGCAACAATTGAAGCAAGATCAATGTCAACCTTTTTCAGCAATAGGTCGGTCCCTGTCTAAGAACTTGTTTAATTCCCTTTCATTTCAAGAAAGTGATGTAGTCAGAAAGATGGTCTATGTAAAAAAGCACAATTGCCTTTCAACTATATAGTAAACCTATAAGACATCTTCTTCAGCCAGTAAAGAAGCAACAATTGCTCTTCAACTATAGTAAAACCTAATCTAAAAAATAGTAAAACCTATAAGACATCTTCAGCCATCGACCATGGTAGCGAATTATTCCCAATTCTTGGTAACATCATGGCTTACATTGTTCAAGAATTCGCTACGTGGTACTCTCTCCTTCCCAACATATAAGGCAAATAAGTTTTGTCCTAAGTCAAACTTTGTTAAGCTTGACCAAGTTTATAGAATAATAGAGTAATATATAACATCTATAATACCAAATTGTCAAGACACAGTTAACTCAATATGCATTCGAAGTTAGTTAGGGCCTGATCTTCAATCTTTTATTTTCTTTCATGCGCAGGCGGAAGAATTCGCTTCTCAAGCCTGCTGATGGTTTGCCGAATCCAGAACCTGCTATACTTTCTGTTGAAGTATGTTTCCCTTGTGTCTGAAATATAAAGATGGTGAATGGGTCTCCTCATTGATGAGGGTAATTTGGTTCTACTACAGGGTAGAGGATACACAGTAGAAACACATTATCTGGAAGAGCCTGTCTCAGACTACTTACAGGCTGCTGTGCATACTGTTCTTATTATTCACGAAAAGGTTAGTTCTTTTGTGCTGTGTATCAAACAATTGATTCCATGTAGGTTATTATGCTTCTTGGAATGCATTTGATCATTTGGGAACTTCTGGTTTTCTGTATATCCGAGGTTACACTTGATTTTTCTTGTCCATTGATTCGTTGCATCATGTCACTTGACAGTTATTATTTAGTTCTCATATGCTATGCTTCTTAATGAAGCAAATAGTAAGTGCATTCAGATTTTAGTTGCTGCACTGCAGCTAATTTAAACTTTACTACCAGTGACTTATGGGTGGAGGTCAATTGTTTTCACTACTCTTTGAGTTCAGCAGAAGTTTATGGGCAATTACATGCTCAATCTTGTAAGCATTGAAGCTCAAATAATACATATCAGCTGCCTCACTTCTCAACATTAGTTTATAATTTCAGACAAATTTGTTAATGGAAGCAAAGCTGATATGATCAATGTCCATCAGATAAACGTACATATTCTGTTCTATTGATAATGTTGTAGTATTTGAGGTGAATTTGGAGCCTCATCTTTGTAGTATGGTGGTAGTGTCTATTTCCATATTTCTTTTTATATTTTATTTCTATTTGAAGGAAAAATTACTCTTCCAATCATCCAATACTGGATACCTTTCTTTTCTCTTCACTCATTAACTTATTTCTGCAGGAACCACCAGGGGATATTTTGGTGTTTTTAACTGGCCAGGATGACATAGATGCTGCTCTTAAACTGCTAAATGATGAAATTCAACATCTGGGAAAACACTATTTTGGTAACTCTTTTTCCCCAATGTTATTAACAATGAAATATGCTGTTCTTGGAATGGATGTCTGGTCCTTCCCAATTTTGTTACCAGCTTGCGATTGTAAATTATGTTTCTAATGCATTCAGATTGCTTTGATTATCAGATTTGGTGATTTTGCCCTTGTACTCCGGCCTTCCACGGGGAGACCAAGTAAGTAGTCCCCACTCCTCAGTAGTGCTATAAGAAAATATAGTTGGCACTCCATGTTGACACCATTTAATATTCGTTGGCTTTCTAGGATCTCATCTTTGCTCCTACTTCGAAAGGGAAAAGAAAAGTTGTGATATCAACAAACATTGCTGAGACATCATTGACTCTGGAGGTACCACATGTCTTCTCTAACAAATGCGATGTTGGCTGTGACTGATTTCTCTAAATTGTGCAGGGCGTGGTGTACGTTGTTGATAGTGGATTTTCCAAGCAGAAGTGTTATAACCCGGTACATTCTACTGTTCCATTGCAGTACTTCAATCTGGCTGACCTGGACATATACAGCTTTACTTCTATTTCTTCTTCATAGTGTTTCTTTGTGAATCCTGAAACTTGAATGCCAACAGCTGCAATGATCTTCGAATAGTGCCTTGTACATCCATCAGAAAATCCTTAATTTGGCAATCCAGTACAAACCTATATTTGTTAACTTAATCCAGATGAGTTAATTCAGGATCCATCTCTGTATTTATGACATACTTCGATGTTAACACATACAGGCATTGTGTCATTTACCCCAAGTCTCCCACTCATTAAGTTAAGGGTGGTTAAATCTGAGATCAATTTTTTTGGTGTAGTTCTTTTTCCATTTTAGTCTTATTTGTTGTAATCCATGTGCCAGAACCATGAATTGGTCGTGAGATCTTATGGGTTTCACCTCTAGCCTACCCCAACTTGTTTGGGACTAAAGGCCTTGTTGTTGTTGTTGTTGTTGTACTAGTAGTAGTCTTATTTGTTTTTAGCTTAACTCTATATCTTGTTGTGCAGATTTCTGACCTAGAGAGTCTAGTTGTCGCACCAATATCGAAAGCTTCTGCAAGGCAGCGAGCAGGCAGAGCTGGAAGGGTACGACCTGGGAAATGCTTTAGGTATGTTGATCAGTTCTGTTATAGAAGTGTTGGGATTGTTAATTTATGTATCCTCTTTCATGTCAGTCCTTGATTTATTATGCAGTTCCATTTTCACAATTCTTAGCTCTCAACTCAAATGGTTTCTTTGCTGAATGTTTTTTTTACTACAGTGCTTCTTTTTAACACACTTAGTTTTGAGATTGAATATTTTGAAAGCCGAACATTCATGTATTAAATTCTGAAGATCCAGTATTCTGCAGACTTTATATTCACCTTGGTGAGATATTTTACCACTTTGTGCATCTTATAAATTAAAAATATCTCCTGCAGGCTTTACACAGAGGAATTTTACCTAAATGAAATGCAGTCAGATGGCATTCCAGAAATGCAAAGGTCTAACCTTGTTTCCTGCATAATACAGGTATCTTGGCCCATCCATTTCATGATTCTTGTAGTTACATTGTAAATAAATAAGTCGATGTCATATATTTACCATAACTTGCAGTTATTAACATATTATTATTTTCTTAGTACACAGTATTTCAAACTGAACGATTTTTGCTGAATGTTATAATCATCCATTCACCCTACCTTTTGGTGCTTATGCCATACAAGGGAACTTATGTCAGTTTGTTGAGTGAGGTGTTTTGGAGCCCGAGTTCCAGTGTGCCTTTTTTTCTTGAAAAACTCGAAATTCATATCTAAAAGTGTCAAAAGATTCTGAAAACCATCCCATATGTATATATGGATGTATTCTACATATGTGTAAAATTCCATTAGAAAATACTTTACCATGTGAGCTGCACAAAAAAGACAAATTCGTGGATTTATAGTAACAAACAATGTATGTACTGTTTGCTATTTTCAAATCCAGGTATATGTTTTACTTGTGTCACATGCATAAAAACACGTATTAAATGAAAAATTATAGGTACATACTCCATCCGTTTCTAAATAAAAACCTTTTTAGAGATTCCAATACAGACTACATACGGATGTATATAGACATATTTTAGGGTGTAGATTCGCTCATTTTGCTCCGTATGTAATCCGTATTAGAATCTCTAAAAAGGCTTATATTTAGGATCGGAGGGAGTAGATCATATCTATATGTACATGTCATAAATTTTTACACTTGGATATTTTCTTTTCAATTTTTGTTTGTAAAAACATGGCTCATCTAGAGCCTCGCATCGAAAAACAATTTGAGCAGTTTGTGGCCTTATGTGCTGATCAGCTATTTTATATCAGAAGACACATATGCATGCCATATTATTTCATGCTGAGTAATATGAATTGTTTTTATTCATGTATTAAAATTTAAATATTCCAATTGGCAGTTTCCAAAGTAAGATACCAGTCATTGTGAAGACCTAATTATCTCTACTAGAGAATTAGCACATTGAATACTCTAACCCACTATTACTAGACTAATTAATTTATATAGTAGTACCTCTCTGTTCATCAGCACATTAATGTTAGAGGTTGTCTTCACATTTCTAAACCAATGGTGATTAAAATCGTGCATAGATATATATTATGCATTTCTTGGTAGCTTTGACAATCCTTGGGCGTTTGTCTTATAAATACTGTGGCAGTTCCCTGCATCATGTATGATTGCCATAGTTTGACAATTCAGCATGATTCACTTTTGCACTTGACTTGCTGAGTCATGAAAGCTGGAAATTGCTCCAGCTGCCCACAAAAATGTAATGCATAGGAGGTACCCAGCTACATTTCTTTGAAAAAAGTATGCACTGAAACATGTTCTCTAAATTGGATATGATTTATCTAATTTCCTGACATATGTGATTTCAAGTCTTCTTGAGGTTTTTGTACATAATATAAGATTTATGAGTATTACATAACACATCTTTTATTATGTTCTGGGATGGCAGTTGAAAGCGCTAGGCATAGACAACATCTTGGGGTTTGATTGGCCAGCTTCTCCATCACCAGAGGCAATGATCCGGGCTCTCGAAATTCTATTTTCACTAGGAATCCTTGATGAAGATGCCAAACTAACAGTTCCCATTGGTTTCCAAGTTGCTGAGATGCCTCTGGTATGTGTATCTTACTATCTTACTACTTTTTTTTCTGATAGTGCACCTATTCTTGTTTCTTCAAGAACATTTTACAGTTGGCTACTTAAACTAGTTCTAGGGGTAAATCTTGCTGTAGTACTGACTAATGAGACAGTCCTGTCATGACAGCCGAGTCAAATCAATTTGTTCTTGAGTTTGGGGCGTTCGAGTTAGGAAATTTTGTTAGCCAGCCTTATTTTGGCAGTTTATCTCTAAATATCAGAATTTAAAGTTATACTTCTCGCAAAGAATTGCACAAGCATAAAAATCTTGCGTGAAAAGTTCAAATTCCGACTAGTGGCCTGCCAGCTCTCACCTCGAAAAATTGTTACAACCCATTTGGCGGTAACTGCAGTGGCTAAGAATTTGGACTTGTGGTTTACCAAAATCATGTAGCGAGTAGCGACCATCTAGAACGGTGCTAGATCTCTGTCTACAAACATGATAAAGTAATCATGGTTGAATGAATTATTTATGCCATATACTCATATGATGAAAGATACTCAAATTTGAATAGGACTAATAACATAATTAAGGTCAGTGTGACCTGAGTGAAACAGTAATTCGAATAGGTGGTGCAGTGGTAAAGCTCTGCCTTGTAACTGATCATGAGGTCACGGGTTCAAGTCCTGGAAACTGCCTCTTGCAGAAATGTAGGGAAAGGATGCGTACAGTAGACCCAAAGTGGTTGGACCCTTCCCCGGACCCTGCTCAAGAATGTTGCTGATATATTTTTGCCTTGCCATTTAGGTTCGAATAGCAATTTAAGTGTCTTTTGCTATTAAAGAGGAGTTGATGGTCGTTCATCCACACCCTTTCTCCCCTCCTCACAAATCAGACATGTGGCCTTTCAATAATCCCACGTTTTTCCATCCCATGTGGTCCAACATCTCACACTATTTGTCAAACCCCTCATCCTGCAACAACAAATTTTCTGGATTTTCTCTAGGCGCCACTGTCAAGATCGTTTTTCCTGTTGAATCATTTTTTTCCATGGTTCCCCTTCTCCCGTTACTTGATTTTAGGCCTGTAGAATCATCGTATAAAAGCAACTCCATGTCCATCTCAGCGATGAAGCGAACTTCAAAGCAGCTGAAGTCTTTCTGTGATCCCTTGCTTCCCCATCATCCTCCAAGCAGCCCCATCCCCATGATTCCATCTGCTCTGTTGCCGCATCCTTAAGGCGATCAATGCTGATACCGGCTACCTCCATCCTTTTCAAGCCATCAGGTCCAAACCTCATCAGCCACCGGCTCCTATTGACACTGCCAGTCAACTCAGCATCTGGCAAGCGGGTTCTCGAGGCGATGACACTCGGTATGGATGTTTGTGTCAACATATGGGTCTAGGATCTGAGCTCACGTTGTTGCCCAAGATGTAGGAGACCATCCCAGATGCAGGGTCACCCGACCACGACTACAGTCTCGCTCAACCAAAGGGCCGGTGTGTGTGTGTGTGTGTGGGGGGGGGGGGGGCTGAGGGTCCACACCTGAATGCATTACTCAAAAGTCACAGGTGACCAAGTTTACAGAGGTGCGTGAGCAGAGGTATAGATGCCATAACATGGCGGCATCTTTCTGTTGAGGCACTCTAAATCTGCCCAACCAAAGAGTGAAATCCGAAATAATGGTTGTAAGAATTACATTGATGGAGGGGGTCTCGTTTTTGAAAACCCTACCGTTGCGAGCATCCCAGAGCTTCCGAAGAATGGAGAGAGCGACCGTGGTCCAAATGTCGCTGTAGTACATCCCAAATCATGTCGATGGAGGGTGGGGGTGGGGAAGGTGGTGCGCCTCCAAACCTGGGACGCCAATGGGCACAGTAGGAAGATGTGCATGGCATCCTCGATAGCAGCGTCGCATCTCGGCTGCAGCTTCACCCCAGAAACGGCTTCTCCGGAGCTGCCCCACAAAAACTACAGCGGAGAAAAGTTCCAGAGAAACTTTAGTCCAGTTCTTTTCGGCTCCTATCCACCACTCTCTATTTGCTCACTTCCTCACATTCAACAATTGATTACAACAACATGCGATGGTATTCACATCTGAAGGAAAAAAAAACTTTTTAACAAGATTCAACAAGCATGTGCACACTAAACTGGAAATTAGCTCTTAGACAAAAAGAATTGCATATTATTCTGACATATGCACACACCATACAGTATCTTATCATAAAATTCTTATGACAAAACTTAATCACGAGTTACTCTGCTGAACGTGCTCAATGACTATCTGATAGCACGTGAAATTATGCTTCTATGTTGACCATTTACTTACAGGATTTCATGTCTTTCCGTACTTGTGCAAGCCTACCCTATTATACAGTTGTACTTGTACTGTTTTTTATGTACATCTGGTTCACTTACATTTTGGTGAATACTGTTCTCTTCTCAAGAGGTTATTTATAACACTGTTTGATTTTCTGCAGGACCCCATGATCTCAAAAATGATCTTGTCAGCAAATGATTTTGGATGCTCTGATGAGATATTGACTATAGCAGCATTTCTATCTGTTCAGGTTAAGATTTCTGTCTGATATGCCTTAAATTTCTTGTGCTATTTTAATCTTTGAATTGTTCTGATAACCGCCAATTTACAGTCTGTGTGGGTTTCTATGCGGGGAGTGAAGAAGGAATTTGATGAGGCCAAACTTCGGTTTGCTGCTGCTGAGGTTTGCAGGATTAACTTGCTGCCTAATATCTTCAGTTCAGGAACCCTGATGTTACTTTGCTGTTAATATTTGAAAACTAGACCAACAGGGACTATCCATTGTGCTTTTTTGTTAATCAAGTAGAGACAACCGTGAGGCACCCCCCTACAGAGCACAGGGCTCGAATGTTGGGTTGTGTGCTGGGCACGCAGCCGCGCGCACGCCTCTAGCAAACTGGCCGATGCCTAGTTCTCTACTTAACCATTAATATTGACACTCATTTTGGTGCTTAGCGTGGCCAGCTGCAATGTGATACCCATATACCACAGAAGAGGAATATCATGTTACTATGTATAATCCTTGTTTTCATTTCAGTTAACTCATGATCAAGTTCCTAAAGTAGACAAGACTAAACAATTTCTCTCGTTTTCAGATTAAAGCAAAATCCTTAATGGTTATTCTGCTTAAACGCTTTCATCATTGATCATTATGGGCTTACAACTAGTAAACTAGTACTGGTGATAGACTGGCTAGTTCTAGAACAAATGATTTTAGGTAACTCAAGATTAGTGTTATGGAGCAAAACTTAAGAACTTGGATCGTCAAAATGCATACGATCAGCACCATTCCTATTTAAGAACATCCTTCCCTGTGTTCTGCACATGCATGTGCAAACTGTCAGAACTCAGAAGTATGCATATTAGGAGCATCTCCAATAGCTTGAGTTATCAGAAACTATTTGAACAGAGCGTGTCTAAGTCGTTCAATAGAAATGAGGTACTCCCTTGAACTAAAATCACGGCACTTATTTTGGAACGGAGGGAGTAATAAATAAGTTTGCTCTCTCTTTGCACGTTGGAGCTTGTGCAAGGGTTGTTGGTTCAAGTTCATACAACTTTGCTCTCTCTCATTTATTCTGTGCCACATCATCACATATCCTATGTGGCAAAATTTACCAACAACTATCATACAACTATTGGGGATGCTCTAATTATATTTGCTCTTGTTTGCTTTTTCATCTTTCCCAATGGTCTTGACTCTTCTAGTTTATGTTGTACCGCAGGGTGATCATGTAACATTCCTGAATATCTACAAAGGATTTCACCAATCTGGAAAATCTAGTCAGTGGTGTTACAAGAACTTTTTGAATCACCAAGCACTGGTCTGTTTTTGTTGTATAAAGATTTAATTAAGAATATGCACATATTCAAAGCTATGTTATTTTTCTTTGTTGCACACTTTCATTTTGAACAACATTTTGTGCTCTTTGCTGCAGAAGAAGGTCATTGAAATCAGGGCACAGCTTGTCAGGGTTATGAAGAGATTTGGTATACAGCTGAAATCCTGCGACAGAGATATGCAGGTAGGATCTTTCCAGCTTTTTTACTCTCGAACACACATCGACCATTTTTTATTTGGAGAAGCACACCGAGAAGGCATGAAAACTTATAGGGCTAAATGGAAAACAAATGGCAAACAAAATTACCGGAACAAAAGCCTGGGTTATTAAAAGTTAAAACGAAACCTATGCTAAGCTTCTTTTTTTTTTACGCTGCAACGGCGGGCTTATGCCGGCCTGAACGATATATTAATGAGCGGTAACAGTTACAACCATGTGTGGTAGAGGTACATGAGTAGAGGGGTGGAAGAGGAAGCAGAGCTTATTACAGAGGCTACATTCTTGCCACAAGATGGAACAACATAGTACTCCAATCTCGCAGTAGGGCTTGCCTTAGCTCGATGGTACACCTATTAGACCATAGCAATAGGTCGTCTGCACAGGCGCATAGCAAGTTGTGTAGATCGTGGTGCTCATCTCTGAAGGTTTAGCGTTGCGTCTCTTCCATATGTTCCATAGGATAGCAATGATGACCGTGGATCTGATTTTGTCGGTCAAACAGCCGTCCCAGCAAGTGATGAGTCCGGCGGTTCATGACAAATATTGTTGAGCTTGGCCCAGACCAGGCTGACCCGATGGCAAGAGAACAATAGGTGATTGATAGCCTCGGGGGAGTTGCAGAAGGGGCATCTATCTGAAGTCGCGATGCCCCTCCTGAATCGATGTTCGTTGGTGTAGAGTCTATCCTTGTGGGCCAGCCAATAGGAACAACCTGCATTTCTTCGTTGGTACAGAGTCTATCCTTGTGGGCCAGCCATAGGAACAACATGCACTTGTTTGAAGCATAGTTCTTCCAAATCACTGTTGCAGTCGGATCCAGCGAATGGTTCACCCATAGCGCCCCATACGCCAGGCTCGTAGTTAGCGGCTTTCCCTCGAGCCTGCCGATTCTCGTCAGGTACTTGTTCATTCAAGGTAAACGTGGCGAGCAAGGCTCGTATATTATGCAAATCGCTTTTAGCTGCGTGGGACAATCTTGGGGCCAGGATGATCTTTAAAAGAGGTAAGGTGATATTTAAAAGAGGTACAAAGAGCACCGCGGCGACAGAGGCAGTAGGCCCCTCAGAGTATGAGAAAATAAGGCTGGGAATTGTTCTGCAAGAGTGGTAGTACGGTTAGGAATCCAGAGGTCCAGCCAGAAGAGGTGATTGAGCGGAGCAGAGGTAGACCCTGTGCAATGTCCCGCCAGATAGCAGTATCAAGTTGAGCAAAATCACCAAGGTCATGAGTTGTGCCCCAGCCGTAAGTGGAAGCTAGGTGGTTAGGTTCAGTGAGTGTGTAGTGAAGGTGTACTTTGAGTAGGTGTTTAAGGAGAAGGCATTGGTTGAACTTGTGAAGACAAGAAGCCAAGACTCTCACGAGAGAACGATGCACATACAATATTCCATGCAACCTTACACTGACCCCCGGTGATTGTATCTGTCTTGCCCAGAAGATGCTTGATAAAGGGTTGAGTTCTGTTAGATCGGCTGTAGCAATCACTCTCGTTTGTCCCATTTTTTTAGGTATTAGAACAATGTGAGCTTTGTTGGTCCGCTTGAGATCGGCAGCGCCGTTGTGGAAGTTGTGCAGTAGGTTTAGCAAGTCATTCTTGACCAAATCCCAATTAGCTTTAAAGAAAGCAGAGCCAAAGCCACATAGTGTCACGGGTTTCGCTTAAATTGAAAGGACGGATAAGGCTAGGCACGTCAGAGGAGGATAGGATCGAACTAGACACTATGGTCACAAGGTCGAAGGAAATAGAGTAGGTGGCAGGGGTGCCAACTAGACGTTTGAAGAAATTCAGAAGAATTTTTTCCTTCTGGACGTGAGCAGAGAAGCTCGATCCCTCGAACATAAGAGACTTGATTTGGTTTTTGCGATGACGGACTGAGGCGCAAATGTGGAGATACAAGGAGTTTTCGTCGCCAAGGGTAGACTCCCTGATTTTAGCTCGATGTCTCCAATATATTGCGAGGGTTTTGTTGTGTCGGTGTAGTGAGAGCTTGACCACCGGTCGCAGTTGGAGCTCCAGAGTAGACGAACTCCTAGACTCCTCCAGTTTGTCAAGCATCTTGATGGTGGTGGTGCAGTTTTGAGCAATGATTTCTGAAACACATAGATGTCTATTCATTGGAAACACGGGATACATCAAGATTGGAGTTAAGGAACCCGTACAAAACATTAGTAGAAACATACATCGATACTGCAGAACTAAGACAGGGAACTAGCATACAGAGATCGAGCCACAAATTAAAGTGGAAATTAAAACCAAGGAATAAAATAGCTAGGGGGATCTGGTAGTCCACTAGATGCATGCCAAGGAATCTACGGCTAAAACTAAGTGGGGATCCGAGATCATGAGGAAACAGGGGGGCATAGAGCAGCGGGAGTGGAGAGGAAGTAGATCGGAGAGGTGTTCACACATCGCTATCAGGGGCCACCTTGTTGAGGTCGATTTCACTGACACCGCAAGCGTCGGCCAGCTGGACCACGTCCTTCCGTGGCAGGGGCATGCCGCCCTCGACGGCCAACTCCATGAGTTTAGCTGATGGGATCAATGTGTCAGAGGCAGCACTGGACCCCTCGTGCCGAAGCTTCTTGTGTAACTTAGCCTTGTCCAGCATGGTCGTGCGAGTTGGTGCTTTAGAGTCCTTGATATGAGCACCGTGCCTTTGTAGAAGATGGTTGGTGGAGCAATGCGTTGGGCAAGGGCACCAAGGCAATGGCTTCGATAGCGCCTTTCGTTGGCGGCACTGGATCAACAGGTACGACTTGAGCAGGGAGGTTGAGGATGGTCGGGCTGCCGGCGTCAAAGAGTTCAATGGTTGCCCTAACCTTATCTTCGCTAGTGAGGACGTTCCTGAAGCCATGGCAGCAGATGTCTTGGCATAATACCGAGATGTCGGTGAGTGGCATGCGGGACGCGCCCGCCATCGCCACCCTGTCCAGATATTTGATGGAGCAGGAGACGAGGTTCGGGATGATGAGCTTGGGGGGAGCCCGTGGGCCTCATGGGGATGCGATAGAAGCCGCGCTCGCCATTCTGGCCAAGGACATGGATGTTGTAGAAAGCCCGCGAACAACTTGACCTCCACCTTCATTGGGCGCGTCAAGAGGCACAACCCTAACCATTAGCTTGTGGTTAGGTATCATGGTTAGGCCGCCAGGGAGGTGCACCACCTTGTCGCAGTGCCCCTTGTCGGTGGGTGGTGGCTGTGGAGTTGCGAGGCCGGGGTCCATCCCGACAGGGAAGTCGCCATCTCCACCGTCCTCATCATCCCCACCGTCACCCCCGCCTCCATAGAAGTCGTTGCGGAAGTCATCCACAAGGAAGGCAAGATCGGGAGGGATCTCTTGGGAGCGGACAACAAGGACAGTATCCATGGCACCAAGTCCAGAGAATCCATGCACCGGGATCGAATGGGGCACTTCCATGAGGCTCAGGGCTTTGACAAAAATGAGGAAGGCGGAGTAGTCCAATGAGACACACGGGTCGATCTCGAGGGGGCTTGCGAATGACAATATAGTTAATGATGTTGGGTGCAAACCAATATTCTAGTGGAAATTCCTCAATGCTTAGAGCAGCAACAGTACCAAGGCGAAAAAGGAAGCGATTATCGGTGTCATTGTGGTAGACAAGCTCAACAGAGTTGATGTGGCAGTGGAAAGGCCGTTTAGGATGGAGAGCTCGCGCTCATAAGCGGAGCTGAAGATCACAAGGCCAGCCCCTTGGGAGGAAGCGCAAGGCAACATGGGGGTCACCAGCTCCGGTTTGCAAGGCTCGGCGGAGGGTAAGGGTGGGGTGGGGTGGGTTGACATAGGCAAAAGCTAAGTTTTGGAAGTGTTCAATGGGGACAAAAGGCATGGGCTGCATCAACTTGCTTGGGGAAGGAAAACACTTGTGGGGAGGAGGTGGTGGTTGGTAGGATTGGCTCGGCGTCGGTGGAAGGGATGTTGAGGTCAAGGGGGATGAAATCCGCCATGGGAGCGGGAGGAGGGAGTAGGAGCGGGCTCGGAGGACTATGGTGTTGAGAGGATGGAGACGAGGGAGGAGAGGAGGGAGTGTTGGAGGAGGGAGGGCTTGGGGTTTCTAATATAGCATGGCTAAATCTTTGGGTGTGGCCCGTGAGCCAGCAACGCCGACAACGGATTGGGTCTCTGCAAGTAGCCACCTTGTGGTCGAGAGCCAGGCATCTATGGCAGCACCTCATGAAGTTAGGATTTCTGGGGGTCTTGGGAGTGCGTATGGACGTCGAGCTAGGACTCTGCATGCTACTTGAGGGGGAGAAGAGGGCATGGGCAAATGATTTGTCAGGCACGCAGCCGATGTGGTAGCGAGGGGGCAGCGATGTAGTCGTATGGGGGGGGGTAGTCAAAGTCCGTGAATAGGAGCTCTCTCTTGGCCACTTTGTCCGGGTGTGCGGGAGATAGGACAGGCAGAACCGGCCAAGCCGGAGGGGGGGGGGGGCTGGGGAAGCGGCAATATGCCAGTAGCCTCGCAGTCAAGGAGGGCTAATCTATGGCCATGGTTTGTCCTCGTCCTAGCCTGGGAGGTCAGAGGCCAACTGTCCACCTGGTTGAGAGATAAAGAGAGTACGTCCCATGAAATGGACTATAGCAGCGGACCAACAAGCATGGGTAACAGACAGTGGCAGTACAGTTCAGGAGTAGAGGAGGTGACCAAGCTTTCCTTGCGAGAGGCTGAGGAGTAGTACTGATGGCAGCTATAAGTTAACCTGTGGCTTGCGTGACTTCTTGCGGGGTCTCGATATGCCGATATGCAAGAGGGGCTGCGAAAGGATTGGCGGGTGGTGAGCTTGCGGGTCCTTGATATGCCGATATGCAAGAGGGGCTGCGAAAGGATTGGCGGGTGGTGAGCTGGTTCAGGCGAAGCAGGATTCGAGGATGAGGTTTGCGTCACCAAATCCCTGCTTTTCGGTGTGGCACCCAATGGAGATTTAGGCAATAGTGGTGCATGCATGCTCGCTGGCCTGAGCACGTGCAACAGATTGAATTTGAATATTGGTTGGAAGCAGAGAGATGCGTAGCGTGGTTCAGGGATTGGCAGGTAGCAGCATGGGAGCAAGAGCAACGAATAGGGAGGCTGGTGCCTGCTTGGCGGAGAACAGACTGGCGTGGAAGTAGACGACAATGATTTTGTAGTTGACACCCTCGAGAGAAACGATAAACCGAGTGATCATACAGTTTGCCACGTTAAACGAGAATGAATAGGGACTTCAATGGGTAATCAACGAAACTTTGAAGGAAGAGCCTAACCAAGCCCTGAGCAAGGAGTGCACCATTGCCGGTGTCGAAGGCGAGGAGGGTAGTGTCGGTCCAGTGGGAACCAGGGTACCACGACCCGTCTGCCCGCGACCCAGGAGCAACACCTGGCGAAAGTCCCAGCAAGCGGCCCAATCAAGATCTCAACAGGTGAAGCGCCTCGCAAGGCTTGGACCTCGCGAGGCACCCTCCCCGCAAGGCGGAACTCTCCAAGTCAAGTATCTTCAGCATCAAGCAGCCTCACGAGGCTCCCCTCATGAGGCGATTCCCCGTGAGGCCCTCCGCCTAGAGGGGCCGAGCGGCGCTGGTCGCGTGGCTGCACGGTCGCCACGTGGGTGACATTCTCGTGCAGGGAAGGATAGCAGGACTGTGCCAGCAGGCACGAACAGAGAGGATTTCCTTTCTTGTGATTAAAGTGTGCACCAGCTGCCTCCTCGAAAGTAGTTTCCCAAAGCTTACCATTTTGGTGCAAGGCGACCAAGGTGACACCGGTCGCCAGGGCGAAGGTCATCATCGAGCCCAACGACGCATCATGGGCGGCGCCTTTGCAGACGAAAACCAACTTTTGTCAGGATAGACTGAGCACCTGTCCCCCTTTGAATTGCCGCCCTGTGGCTGCCCTTTTCCACCGATATTTTCGGGGAAGAGGACCAAGGCAAGGATAAGAGGGGCAGTGCTGCTGCCTTAGAGGAGAGAGATCAGTTGGCCCGACCTCCAATCACTCACTTGTACGGTTGTCTTCCACCTTGTACACCAGTACCTCCCCAAGAGCAATACCACCAAGCAGGAGTAGGGTTTTACACCACAAGGTGGCCTCAACCTGGGTAAACCGTGTGTCCACTGTTGTGCCTTGTGTGCGGTTGTGCTCTCGCGAAGCTCCGTTCGCCGTAGCCATAGTCGTTGTCAGGTCGTCAGGAAGGCCCCAGAGTTCAAACCAGGGTTTTGGAGTGTACCCTCGCTCAAACGCTTCTCTGACAGGTAGCAAGATCTTGATCCATACCCTCGCATGATGCTCCGCCGCGGTAGTGGTTGAGATGGGTGACATACCGTGGATGTGAAGTAGGTGAGGCAATACTGTAGTAGCGCGTCCCCGGGCAGCGGCAATGGCGGCCCGTCGTTGTTGAGCACGCACCGTTGAAGGATGGTCGGTGTTGATGTCGAGAGGAAGCCGGGCGGCATGTGGACTGCGGCTGAGGTCCTCAGGTGAATCATATCTGGATTGGGTTCATCTCTATAGTAATCGGAGTACCAGATTGTAAACATGAAAAAGCAGGAGCTTAGCGGGTCCTTACCCATTTTATCTGATTAGAGCAGAAAGGACCCGCGGAATTTTTGCTCTTATAACGTGAATTGCATCTATTCGATCAACTCTTATGAAGCAACAAGAAAAAGAGATCACTCGAGGATCCAATATCTTATTCCACAAAGGAAGTATCCTGAAAATCCTTGATTTAATTTCGAGTAATAAACTAATAAAACCATAATCAAAACTATTCAACTAACCTAAAAAAAATCTTCAATGGAAGAGTTTACTTTTTTTTGTTGCAAAATTTCTGTAAGTTTGAAGTTAAACTTAAGTAAACAAGCCAAGCAATTCTATTTGCTTACAATCACAAGAAATTTGTCCCCCGCCATATTTTCTTCCCCTATGTTTGTCCACTACCTCGGCTAAACCTAAGCAAAAGAAAAGAGCTCCAAGAGACATACCCGAATAAAGAAGAAATAATAATCTTGGACGAATTAGGAAGAAAAAGGATTCTTATCTTGATACAAGAAGAATCGGCACAAGAAAAAGCCTTTTTCTTGTGCCGAATAGACGATTAAGAAGACTTGGCGGCCCCCATGTTAGTGTTGTCGACCGCAACCGAGTCGCCAGCTGTCCCGGACGCGGGCCTAGCGTTGCCGCACACAACAGGCGGTTCCGTGGCGCCGTTTCCAGGAGCTGCCGAGGTGGGAGAAGACATAGAACCGAGAGCTAGTGGCCGCCGCGGCCGGAGTGGCCGGCGGTGTGGATAAGCGGTGGTTGCCTAGCCTATCCTTAGCTCACTACTATTCTCATATGTAGGTACAGTGCTGTTTTGTTCCCCATGGATCCCCGATGTGTAGTGTACTGACCGGCAAACCTATGCTAAGCTACGAAAACAGGAAGGCAAGAAGGAGCAACATGCCTATAATGCAGCAGCTTGGCGCTGGCAAGCTGACATTGTTTCATGCACCAACCAGTAGAACCCAAGCAATTATTCTATTGAAATTGCAAAAGCTGAGACTTGAACCCAAGCCAAGACCTCCTGATTCTGCTACTATGAAGTTTCATACAGCAACTATTAGAACAAAAAATCCGAACTGATGGAGAAAGTTGCGCAATCAACATATACTACAACTCGAGCAAGATGTCCTCTGCAAGTTCATAGCAATTTGGGTTTGCCCCATTGAAGACACAAGGATCTTATCAGTTTCAATGATTTTGTCTTTGATACCTATACCCAAGCTCTGTGTGTACCAGGTCAATTTCAAGTGTTCTCTATAGCCATTCTGCAAAGTAATAATGAATACTCCCTCTGTAAGCAAATATAAGACGTTTTAGGTCACTAAAGTAGTGATCTAAAATGTCTTATATTAGTTTACAGAGGAAGTAATAATCTTAAATAGTAGTAACTCCTTTCCTCATGATCCATATATTATTTATAAAACATCACTTTGGCCGCTGGCTGTTAATTAAGTTGGTCATTTCAGTGATATTCTTAACTGAATGAGAATGCATTTACTTCTCAGATTGTGTTATTTTTCTAATGCATTTTTGGAAATTATATGCTATTATGAAATGGATTGACTATATCCAGCTTGATTCACATAGAACTCGATGAAATTCCAATCCGGCATTGTTTTTCCTCATTTGAGGAGAATATGCATACACTGTACAATTTGGACTGTTAGGTACTATCAACATTTACCACTCAGAGAGTTCAACGACTATTTTGTACAAATTGTTTGTACTTGCGGTTTTCAGTATCTTGCTCTTGTAGAATTATTTTCCAACTCATTCTCTGTACTGGTGAAAATGCTTAAAACTTCCTGCCTTGGTCAATTCTTTACAAGCTGCTGTTATAATACCCACAGGTTGTTGAACCTTTCACACACTTACGCTAACTGCAATGTTATCTCAATATTCTACAGGCCGTTAGAAAGGCCATTATTGCTGGCTCGTTTGCTAATTCATGTCATCTGGAGGTATTTATTCACATATTACCTCCGTCCCGAATTACTTGTCTTAGATTTGTCTAGATACGGAGGGAGTACTACATTATTGAGCAGATTTCATGTTATCATACATCTCTAGGATGTAGCATGTAACCAGAGCTTCGTTTCATGTTATCATACATTTCTAAATTTATACTTTTCTGTGGTTGATGTGAAGAGCCCTTGCACAATTTTCTTAATTTATCCTCAATAAGTGCAGCTATCAGCTGCATATGCAATTGGCATGTAAGTTGCCGGTGTCCCTATTGACTTTCTCTGCTACACAGGAATATGGCCAGAATGGAATGTATAAAACAATTAGGACGTCACAAGAAGTTTACATTCATCCATCATCCGTACTCTTCAGGTAAGTTTGGTAAAAAAATCTACATTTGACATTTATTTGGGCGTCTTTGTGGTATAGCGCCTTGTGCACTTCTTTGGGAACAATGCTCCTTATGCACTTCATGACATTTCCCTGACGTTTTAGGGTTAATCCGAAGTGGGTCGTCTACCAGTCTCTTGTTTCAACTGACAAGCACTATATGCGTAATGTTATTGCCATTGAACCATCATGGCTTACTGAAGCTGCACCACATTTCTACCAGTTCCGAACACCCAATCCAGCACCGCACTAACTTAACTGTGGTACTTTCCTACTCAATTGTGTTTTCCTTTCATTTATCCATTGTAACAATGTTGTTACTTTCATATGTTATGTTGATTCCAGACAGTGCATTGTTGCATTAATGGTAAGAGCACTCATTTTGCCTTTTGCTCTTTTGGCTAGTATACCAAGGTCGGCTGGGGTCTCACCATTTCCATCAGCCCATTTGGGCCAGTATACAGATCAGTATGGCTTGTTCTTCTGATCAAGTATTAACTACTACGTAGAAAATCAATTGTGGCACATTTGGAGGCAAAGAAAGTAAGTATTATTTGAATATTATCTTGCTTCTGTCTTTGGCAGCTGACATATATTTGATGTAATATGACTTTACTTCACTTTGATTTTATTTTATTTGATGCTTTGTAGGAATCTTCCATCTTGTAGAGGCACAGTTTGTCCAAACTAACGGAAGCCACCATGTCTGTATATAATTTGGACTTATGGTGCTATCCTGTTGTTTAGCGATAGGACTATATTTTGTGTCCCGTTATCTATGCTGCATTGCTATATGGGGTTTGTGAAGACATAAACAGAAATGTTTTTTTTTACCAGTTGAAAACTTATTCCAGAAAAATCATTTGAAGACTTGACGAGTTACATTCTGGATTTTGTTGTGAAGTTAATTAAATTACAACAGTATTTTGATCTGAGCCACAGGATGTACCATAGGCAAATGAAACGCTCTTGTATTGCACATAGCTTCAGTTTAAGTTCAGTTGAGACATCTAACAGTAGCAGCAGAAGTATTACTTCTTTCAATGTTTGTGTACCCCCAGTGTGAATGCTGTCTTAAATACTCATGCACATGGATTCAGTTGTTCTTGGTCTGTTCAGCGGTGCATTAGTTTAGTTAGCAGTCCATCTTTCATGGGGCAGACATCAGCTTAAAAAATGAATCAACGGGCTGGTAGCCCAAAGGCCCGTAAGTTCTCAGGACTGAGCTCCATGTTGGTACTCTGTGTTAGTCAGATACGGTGGCAACGGGTCATAGCTGCTTCGGCCAATTCATGGTTATTCGCTTTTCCTAACTGTTGCAAATTTGTTATTCCCTTCGATCCATATTACTTGCCACTCAAACGGATGTACCTAGACTGAAATACATCAGGATACATCCATTCCAGTGACAAGTAATTTGGATCGGAGGTTGTACATACTGTCATCACACCTGCTTACCAGCCAATATTGGTTCCAGTTTGCACTATACTCCTATATACTATGGGTATTCTTGTTATATTCCAAATTTCAACTCGTCCATCTTGTTCATAAACAACCAGATTCTCTATCGCTGGGGCATAAGCAAAGCAACAAGCAAGTCAAGAAGCGAAGAAAAGGAGTTGTAAGGCGCTGGTGTTTCCCAAAGCCGTGGTTCTTGCTTTCTGCTTAGTGCTTACACTTTTTACTTTTGACAAGTGGGGTTTGAAGACTACTCCTATATCTTCAGCATGACACAAAGAACACTTAGACTGTGGTAGGTCCTGAAATCTAAGGAGTCGCCAGTCAGCATCGTATCTAACGCAGTAGTGCTCTGCTGATCTAAGGTCATGCCCAAAACGGAAAGGAGTGCAAAGGGCTGCTTCGAACCCGCCGTGTCGTGCGGCAAGTTTATTGCAGAATGCCAAATGCAACGATATCTGGACTTAATCCAGCGGTGTAATCGGCCTTCCCATCTGGAATGATGAGAGTTCAGGTTAACAGGATAAAACATGACAAACTTTGGATGAACTTATAGCGTTTGCCGCGCTTTTGCGACTGCAAACTAGTAGGAGTGCTTTAGCCAGGTCAGTTTCTGACCAGTGTTGCAGTTGCAGACAGATGGAGAACCCCTTTCTTCAGCCGAAGGAAACGAACAGTTGGATTTGGTAGGTCCTCAAACCTACAAGAGTCAGCAGTCCGCATTGTATCTAGTGTTCGTTCTTATATTTTAGTTCAGATATATGTAGTGTTCTTACAACTTGGATTGGATCTCGCACTTTGTCCTGCCGGCAAGTCATCTTATTTGTGGCCGTTTTATTTTGAACTCTACTTTGTTTCTTCTTGGATCCCAACGTACTATGAACCAGGAGCCAAAATGGAAACGGCGTCTAGTACTTTTGCCGACAAGTCTAGTTCAGCTAGAGGAGTAGTACTCTACGTGGCAGTGTGGCAAAGAAGCTGAGCTGCCGGCTAAATTTCAACCGTCTGACTAATAATTTGTTGCTCCACCGTCAGGGTTGCACGATTATTATTATCTGCCTGCTGGCTGTTCAACCCCACAAATCTGTCGAAAGCTCAACTGTTGCCTACGTGTACAGGATCAGCGCCCGGTCCGGTCAGGATTACACCTCCGTGCGAGCACGTACGGCCGGGCTTTGTCCCCGGTGACGTTGACGCTTTGCCACATCTCCCCTCGCCGTGTACACCCGGCGGGCGGTTCGCCGGCCAGGCACGAGTAGACGCGGTGTCCGATCCGCGCGGCTGGCACGCGTGGTGGAAACACAGCTGAGTTTGATCTATCCTTCCCGTCGATCGAAAGCGAGACGGGCGACCGAGACACAATTCCAGGGAAGTAGTCCTTGCCGACAGGACTACATATATTTCTTTTTAGGTGTCAGGGTGGAATGGTAGATCTTGCGTTCCTGCAGCACTGGTGGTTGATAATCAGTGGGAGGGAGCTCACCGTTTTATGTTCTTTTCAGATCGGGATGACCGTGATCGTGATCGACCACTTGCGCTGTCGTTTTCGAAAGTTTGGGTGATGTGATAATTTTGTTTTTCCAGCAATTCGAAGCGATATTATTCAAACAAAAGCATTCCTAGGACGACTAGTTAGTAGAAAAGTTAGGGGTCTCGTTGAGCCAACTCCCAGACACACTTAACCCGCAAGCACGCTCGGTAATATTTACTGGTCGATTTACATGTTGAACATAAAAAAATAAAATCACCAACTAGCTCTTCAATTTCAGTTAACAAAGGAGCCACAATTAAATGAAAATTGTGGCGAGTGTTGCAGAATTTGAAGCCTCATAGTTTAGCAAAGAGGGCACCGTCACACATCGATAAAGCTTCAGCTATAAGGGCATATGCATTGTTTAGATGAGGGTTGTCTATAATACCATGCCATATCACATATAGACTGTACTATCGACGCATGTCACAACAAAATGTCTATTTGGTTGTGTATAACTAACCGATTTGGGCGGTGGCAGGCCCCTCCCGGCGGCCTGAAGAGAGGGGAGCAAGAAACAGAAAATTGATTTATACAGAAACAGAAATTGTTAGTTATAGACAATTCTGCAGATAGACCGCCTCCTTTTTGTTAATCTCTTTCCCCCACTTAGACAAAGATCTCACGTGACTTGCTTTGAAGACCCTTGAGTAGATACCAATGTACATGCCCTAGGTGGACCAGAGATGCCCAAGTGGGGCTTGCACCAAGCTCCCAAGAACTTTGCACAAGAATGGGCAACATCACCAGCATCGCTGTAATTTTTGCGAAATTTATGGCACCATCGATGTTAAGTTTGATGACGTCCGCTTTCGGTGGCCTCCAACCATGTCCCGGTAGAACAGGAGCAGTATTCCTCGGCAACTTGAGCAGTGCTAGAGCTTCCTTCGTCATCCGAATGAAACTTGTTGGATCAAGTCCTTTATCATTCCACATGCAATTATGTGAGTGCCATATTAACCAAATAATGGCAATGATCTTTGATCTATCCATATCTGAAAACCTGGGATCACATTAATATCCCCCTTCTACGAGTTAGGGTGTAGTCAGGGTAACCGAAGATCCAACCACGCATATGCTTCCTCCCAAAAACACTTTGCATTCGAGCATGTGATCAACACGTGTGGAAGATCCTCGTCCATCACTAGGCAGATGTTGCATCTCCCGATTTCATATATGTGGTGTCTTTTCAGAGTACTCTCATCAGTGAGGATCATGTGAAGAACTCTCCACCAAAAAACTCTTACTTTAGGCACCACACCGAGCTTCCAAATAGCCTTCCATACCCGTTGGTTGTTCGTTGCGGCCCCGTTAGCCATCCCTTCCTCTAGAGTTGATCGCTCTTTTTGAGTCACGAGATCACGGTACTCCGTCTTTAAACATCCAATGTAGAAATCATCCCCACCACCATGATGTAGTGGGACATTGAGAATTGCATTAGCATATGGTGCTATGAAAGTATCACGAATTACACCAAGTCCAATTTTCTGCATCAATCAAGTCCAAGACAAGATTATAGTAGTATGTACCGGCTTCAACAGTGGAGTCATCGAAATAGTTCCTAGAATCCACTTGCATGTCCACACCGAGGTGGATGTTCCATCCCCAACCTGTTCAAGCTGACCTTTAGCTCCTCTCTCCTAGCTATAATCACATGCCAAGTAGCTGAAGCAGACTTCGATACAAAGGCTTGCGTAAAGTCACACTCATGAAGCAACGCCCTTTGAGGGGCACAAGCACACAAAGAGTTTCATTTGTTATCAATCTCCAACCATGTTTACCCAAAATAGCAAGGTTAAACTGTTACATATCACGAAAGCCATGCCTCAATTGCACTTGAGTGTGGTAAGATCTTTGCATGATGCCCAATGCATAGATCTTTTGTCAAGAGAACTACTCTAGAAATATTTTTCCATGAGGGATACAATACTCTTACACACTTTTTTGTAACAAAAAGGTGCTCATGATATAGGTTGGGATGGCTTATACCACTAATTTCAACAAGACTTCATGCCCAACACATGCAAGCATCTTTTGTGACCATCCTTGTATTTTACTTCTTGCTCTCTCTCCAATGTGACCAAAATTACAGCTAGTGATCCTGCCCACTGTAGTAGGGAGCCCAACGTATCTCTTAGTAAATGCATCAATATGAATATCCAAGCAATTCTTCAAGGCTAGTATGAACGGGTGAGGTGTGTTAGAACTGAAAGAGATCACACTTTTATCACAATTAACACATTGTCCGGATGCAACAACATACTTCTCTAAATTTTCATTCAATCTGGCCATAATTTTTTTTGCACCATTGAAGATCAAACTATCATCGGCAAACAAAAGATGACTGACCCAAGGTGATCTATAGCTAACTCTGATTGCTCGACCAACATAGCCCCCCCAATAAAATTTCAACAAGGATGAGAACCCCTCCGGACAAAGAAGAAACAAATGTGGTGACATGGGGTCACTTTGTCTCAAGCCTCTCGATGGTATAAAATAAGGCAATAACTCACCATTGATCCTGACTGAGAATCTGATCGATGAGACACACTTCATGATCAATCTCATAAAACTGATGCTAAAGTCCAACTTCTTCAAGATTTCTTCCAGATAGAGCCATTTGATGCATCCAGATAGAACCACTCGACTATGTCGTAGGCTTTCATTGAATCTAAGTTAACAACACAAGAATAATTTTCCCTCTCTTCCTTCTTCTCATAGTGTGCACACTTTCGTATGCCCACGAGTACATTATACGTGATAAAGCGTCCAGGAACAAACACACATTGTTCTTTACTAATGATCTCTTCCATGCGCTCTCTCATACAGTTCATGGTTGTTTTGGTGGAAAACTTATATAGAACTAGACAAAGATAAATATGTCGATAATAAAAGATGGATTTGGGGATGTTGTACCTTGGGAATATACAAGTGTTATAGAAGTATCATTCAGTCACACTGGTATTTCCCTACCATTAGAAAATAAATAAATCTAACACCGCTTATGTGATATCATATTTTTAAACATTCCAGTGGCGCTGATAAAAATGACATTTGGAGCTTTGGATGACGCCATTTGGAACAACGTCGTCTGCACCACAAGGGGGGAATTTTTCTTTGGCAAATTTGTAAGGAACGACATTAAGAGGAAGAAGATCCAACATTCTTACCACCCGCTGTATTATTTAGATAAAGGGTAATATCTATTTCGTTTTGGAAAAATCAAAAGACATATCATATCAATTACACTGAGTCCACAAGTCAAGATCTAGCCTGGACATCAAGAATGCACACAACCAAAAATAGTAACAATAACAATAACAATAACAATAACAATAACAATAAAAATAACAATAATAATAATAATAATAATAATAATAATAATAATAATAAGTCAAATCCTACTTTCGATAGTACTAGTTGACAATTGAATCCAATTTCCCCCATAATTTGGCTGTCCATAATAGTGCGGATAGAAAGCCGGGGGATGGGAAAAGTATAAGTTGTGCGGAGGGGAAAATTCCTATATCTCTTCTAAAGAAAAAAATATGCATCATTCCGCACAATACAAGAACCTTTATTTCTAAACAAGAAAAAAATATCTATTCGCGTCGGAAATGAGAGATTTTTTGTTTCTCCATAGACCAGCACCAACGTCATCCATTGACAACACATGAGATGCAAGAAAGGTTCTTCAGAAGCACCCCCTCCAAGAAGATAATGAATCTTAAGTGCCATTGTCGTGTGATCCAACCAATGCATTTGAGATCTTTGGTTTTCACCTTGAAAAGAACGTCTAGAAGACTTCAAAGCATTGCCTTCAACAAACAAACAATATGTGAAAACATTGTCATTGTCAGGTGCAATCATCGAAGGCCGGACTTAGAGTTTTCACCTTCGTATTCATTCGTCCACGCACCGACGACCTTGTAGATTGAGAAGGGAGAGGAGAGAGCTCGTGGCCCCGACCTCCCGCGTCGCTCTCGCGAGCGGCGGGGAGGGATCCCTAGCCGCTGACGGGCAAAGCCCGGTCGGCGCAGCAGCGGCGGGGCATTCCCCTCTCCTCTGCGCATGGCAGTCTATCGCGGGGTGGCGTTCTTAGGTGGCGGTGCTAGGCTTGGGCATATGGGTGGTAGGTTTCAAAGCGGTAAAAGCAGAGAAGAAAGTTTCGCATCAACTAGGCATATCAAAGGGCTATGGAGATGCCCATCAATAGATATCAATGCAAGGAGTAGGGATTGTCATGCAATGGATGCACTAGAGCTATAAGTGTATGAAAGCTCAAATGAAGCTAAGTGAGTGTGCATCCAACTTGCTTGCTCATGAAGACCTCCGGCATTTGAGGATGCCCATCATCGGAATATACAAGGCAAGTTCTATAATAAAAAAATTCCCACTAGCATATGAACGTGACAAAACAAGAGACTCTCTACATGAAGAACATGGTGCCACTTTGAGGTACAAGTGTGGAAAAAGAGGTGTAGCATTGTCCCTTCTCTCTTTTATCTCATTTATTTCTCTCTATTTTTTCTGTTTTTTTCTTTACTATTTTCTTTTATTTTTCGTCCGGAGTCTCATCCCGACTTATGGGGGAATCAGTGTCCACATCATTCTTTCCTCACTAAAACAGTGCCCTAATAATGATGATCATCACACTTTTATTTACTTACAACCACTAGTGCAGCCGCGTGCTATATAAACGGTTTTAAACCCCTTTCCTTGACGTAGTCTTAAACCATCGTCTTGCATGTGTGGGCGATAGGGAGGCCTATCCCACACGACAGGCGAAAACCGTCGGCGATGCCTACACCTGGTCGCACACGATGGGCAAAAATATATCGTTTGCGATTGGAAGGACCATCACAAACAACCATATTGGGGAAGACGTGTGAGATGACTTAGCATCCCACACAGGGAATCCCAAAGGTACGTTTCCATTCGTATTGCAGATCACACACAATTTTCTGCATAACATCGTTCGTGATAGGTGTGATCATCACACATGATAGTTGTAATTCTGCCGTTTGCGTTACTCAGAACATCACTCACGGTGTCTAGAAGAAACTGTTTGGCATTGGGCTGCCCATCACACACACTAGCTATGTGAGAACGTTTGTGATTGGGTGTCCTAACGCACACAATTGTCAACCAAAATTCGTGTGTGATTGCTCAACGACCCAACACGCCAACTTTCTAGAAACCGTGTTGGTTTCTTCATGTCATCTCCCACGGTTTTGTCTTAGAAACCGACTGCAATGTGAACCCTAATAATCATCCTGATTGATCAATTATTTATAATCCATTTAGTAATCAAAATTGACATTTCATATCAGCCACATTATTTTTTTAATTTGTAGTACGACAACCAGGATTTCATAATTGAATTACATCAGGGTACAACGTCATATAGACATATACTGCCTAGCTACCCAATTGCACAACAAGAAAAAGTTTCAAATGCAACATCTAAAATCTTTGGAAATTAAGTATCATCATAGATGGTAAATAGACAGATGAATCTCATCTAGAAAATTGTTAAAGCGGAAGTCAAATACTGAGCCTTCAATGATGTTGAAGGTCTTGGCAACTTTAGGCCAGTGCATGTGGATGATTGCCCTCCCATACTTCATCCTCTTAAGGAAGACTTCAAGATTATACCATGGGTGATGTATGAATACCTTCATCGCCTCTTGATCATACAGGTGGTTTGAGACATAATCATCGATGAACTGCCTTGAGAAGGACTGAAAACAAACATACGCATAAATATCTTTTCTAAACTTTGAAATGGCGCAAAGGGAAAAGGACAAGGTCAAAGAGATGGTACCATCCTATAGTTGACTGATGTCTTTTTCATTGTGCACACAAACATCTTTTTGTTTTTCGTAGCTAGTTTTTTTTATCTTAACGATCTTTCCGAGTTTCTTGATTTGACTGAAATTCAAAGACGCCTCATTCCCCCACATGCAAAAAGGGTCGAACAGTGGGTCTAAACCTCTTACAGCAGGACCTACATGTGCAAGAACAAATTATTAATAAAAACATTCATATTACAATGGTTTATGGAATTGCACAATAATGTGCTATTAGCCAAACGACCATGGATGTGCAAACCTCGATGGTAAACTTCAATGCCCCCCATCGTTTCTCCTGCAACATATTTAAGACAAATATTGATCAGGTTACAAGTGATATTTGGCATACTATCACTGAAATATGTTAATGGAAAATACATTGCGTATCCAACAAATTAGTTCGAGCCACGTTGAAAATCCAGTTATTTAAACCAAGTGCTAAGAACTAGGAAATGTACCAATTCTATATGTTGCACATGTATTTAGTACATCTAAATTCGATTTATTCGTCACATGCATAACAATACAAAATTGTACCAACAACAATCGTACATCACATTTCAGAATTGAATTAAATAGTTAAATGATCAGCACAATGAATGAACGAAAATGTTAAGTAAGCACCACATTGCACAATAGAACATACTAGAAGGTCAGGTTGAAGTAGCACTACATTGGACATTTCACTAGAGTTTTTAAATGAAAGGTAGTAGCGGCACATGCAACAGCTAAACGAAACGTGCTTAACCGGCGTAGCTAGGTGAACATAGGTCCTAAGTGATAAAGTTAAGAAAAACAAGTTGTTCCTCATCGTCGGAGATATCAATGATGATGGGCTCCGTCAACTTGGAAGAGGGCGAGGCCTCCAAACCACGGGTGCACCCCTCGTAGTGGTGAGTGGCCTAATCCTGCCCCAACACCAACTTGCCGGCTCTGGAGTTGAGGTAAGCACGAGCACGCTGAGAAAACACAACAAAGTCTCCGTCGAACGCACCGACGGTGCCCTCGAGAAAAGACCACGAGCTGTCGTTTATAGCAGCCAACTGAGTGGCAGCGTTAGTGCGCGAGGCATTGATGAGGCAGCTATGGCCACCTCGTGTGTGATGAACTTGGACATGCAAATGTTTTTCTCCAAGCTTCGGACATAAGATTGGGTACTACATTGCACACGGTTCATTCCAAAAAAATGTGTGTGATGAACTTCAGTTTCATTTTTGATTGGAAGATGGAATGGGGATATGGCGGACAATTTTCGGTTCGAATTTTCCTGGTTATAGTGGTCATTGACGTCATCGTGTAATTTAACATCAATTGCTAATTTGGGTACTGCACAAAAGATCCTACACCACAGCCCGCACTTACTTAATCGAGCAATTAAACAGAGCCGGTTGACCTAAACATTAATCTAACAAAATACCAATGCTCTAAACAACGACTAATGTTCTGCCTAACGCTTGCCCATCTCCGTCGCATCCTCCATGACCAGCTCGTGCTCGATGACCTCCAGGGGAAGGGGCTCCATGGCATCCATCGCCACATACTCTGCAAGCATCTCGCCGTCCGGGTCCGCCATCTCTTTGGAAAAGGCCGCCATGAGTTTGGCGTGGCCGGCTGCGGTCCAAGCATTGACGACCTCCATCTTGGCAAGGGAGGCTGCCGATGAACAAACGACTGCCCGAGCGCTCTCGGCGATTTCCAACTCTTCGGACGTAGGTTGCCGACCGTTATCGGAGGAGACCGTTGCTATTTATGCGGTGACCGCCATGAGATGGGCGTGGGTGGCATCGACATAGGCGTGGGCAGCCACCATCAAGGCTACGTCGGCCACTGAGGAACGGACAACTGCTGTGCCGTTCTCGCCATTTGCTATCCCAACCGCGAATGTTGGTGTCGTCATCTCACATGCAGCAGCTGCCCTTTCGGCGGCCGCAGCCGCCCTGGAGAGTGCGATCGCGCTCAAGGATGTTGTGAGTGCGTTCATGGATGATGTAGCTGTGCTCAGGCCAGAGTGGGTCGCCGAAGTTGCCCTCACAACGCGGATCCACGTCCCCATCTTTCACCGGCGACACTTGAAAAGTACAGTGGTCTTGGAGAACAAGTGTGGCTGTGTGGTTGACGCGCCGACGGTGGACTGAAGCTTCCGTTCTAAGCCATATATAAGGATTGTCCCAAGATATTTTTATACCACATCACACACACGTTTCACGATCAAGAACTGTTTGCGATGTATTTGATTTTCAAACTGCTTTGAGACTAAAAATGAAGTTACATTGGCAATTGAAGGTGTTTGGATGGCAATAATATTTATCTGTAGTGAACTTGCAACTATCGGACTGTGTGTTAAATATGGAATAATTCTGGGATGTTTAGGCCCTTTAAAACATTTAAAGAATTTTTTGGACATTTCATGTGCATAGTTCAAATTTGAACTGCACTTTATTAAGCACATACTAAAGGGCACCTGAATAAGTTGAAAATCAACTATTTTTCACCGGATACATGTTTTGGTCCCATGCAAGAAATGGAAATTAAACGAATTCCAAACCTCACGGTATTTTGGCTTGGCCATAGACTTTGATAAGCCGTGTTTTCAAATTCCAGTAATTCCAAATAGCGTGAGAAATTCATGAAACTTGGCATGGTGTGATGTCATGGCGCATGTGTGCCGTGGTAAAAACAATGCCTAGTTCGGGACAAGTTTTGGCACAAAACTCTTACAAACCGAAGATTCTCACAAGAAGTCATGTGGTTCCGATAGGTACAGTTCACATTTAATATGCGAAACAACATCTGATGTCGCTTCTTGCCTTGAATTTATTTCTAGACTCTCCATAGAGTAAAATGAATGTGTCATGCGAATCAATGGAGTTTTACAGAGTTCGTTTGGCCTTTTAAGTACATTAATTAGTTGAGCTTTGTAGGCATTCAATTAATGTGCATATATATAATTCAAATTTGAACTACAATAACTGCACAGAAAATATGTCGAAAAACCATATACGTTTCATTGGCTGCATGTTTAGGTCCCACACAATAAATGAGAATGAATTTCGAACATATATATCTACGACACGAGGCTCGACGCAAACATCTGGAAACTTAATTTTTAAATTCATGTAAATACAAACCTCGACAGAAATTCATGAAATTTGGGCATGGTGCCATCAATTTCCCTATTGTGTGTGTTGTAATAAAAATTGCCCAATTTTGGACACGTTTTGGCACAAAGCCTCTTACAAACCGAAGGTTCTCACAAGAAAGTCGGTCTGACAGGGAAAGTTCACATTTTATGTGCGAAACAACATCCGTTGTCTTTTGTGGCCTACATTTATTTCTAGAGTCACCCACAGAGCAACTTTCTGAGAGTCATGCTAAACTGTGGATTTTTCCAGGGTTCGTGAGACCTGTTTAACACATCAATTCAATTTTCTAGACGTTTAATGTGCATAATTCAAATTTAAACTACAATCACAAGGTCCAACAAATGAAAATTAGGTTGGAAAAAATATGCCTTTCCATTGATGCATGTTTAATTATGTCCCACACAAGAAATGAGAATGAATTTCTAACATCTCATTGACTGTTTGCTCAGTCGCAACCATTGAGATGCTTGGTTTTCAAATTCCCATAAATTCAGAACTCGTCAGAAATTCATGAAAGTTGAGATGGTGTCGTGACAAGGGCACAGACATGTCATGGTAAAAAATCTGTCCAAATTGGATATGTTCTTGCACAACCCTCTTACAAATTCGAGCTCCTCACAAGAAGCTTTGTGGTTTTGATAGAGAACATTATATATGCATGCCACATATGCGGGCGAAAATACATCTGATGCCTCTTCTCTCCTTGATTTTCTTTATATAAACAACATAGACATATGTACGTGTGAAGTGCAAAAATATGATTAAATAAGGGATCATCTAGATTTTAAATACATTAATTGAGTTTTCGGTGCATTCTTTAATGTGCATAATTCAAATTTGATCTACAATCAAAATGTTCGAGGCAACAAAAGCGGGTTGAAAAATATGTGTCCTTGGATGTATGTGTTAGGTCACATGCTAGAAATGAGAACGAATTTCAAACATCTAAGCATGTTGGCTCGGCCACAAATATCAAGAAACTTGGTTTCCAAATTCTCATAACTCCAAAACTCTGTCAGAAATTCATAAAACATGGGATGGTGTCATGTGAAGGCACACATATGCCGTGGTGAAAAAAAATACCAAGTTGGCCATGTTTTGTAAGAAACCTCTTACAAACATGAGGTTCTCATACAACAATAAGCTATGTTCAGTGTTCCTATGGGGAACACATATATATGCATGCCACATCTACGGGTGAAAAATGACATCCGATGCCTCTTCTCTCCTTGATTTTTACCTAGAAACAACATAAAGCACTAGGTGTGTACTTCAAACATATTAAATTATTAACGATTTGTATGATTTGTATACATTAATTGAGTTTTATGTGCATTTAATATACATAATTCAAATATAAACTACAATCACAAGGTCTATGTTTGGTAGGGCCTCATCATATAAAACATAAATATGTTGTGCTATTTTTAGTGTCCACTTTGAGAGAAAGAGAAAGCATTATTAATAACCAACAAAGACATTTTGGAATAAAAATCTGTCACGTTACCATCGCAAAGTGAGCGTATTATTTATAATTCGTGGACGTTCTACAAACCTTACGTGTCGCTATCTGTATTGACAAGGAGGTAGCATGCAGACAGGTGTTTGAGTACACCGGTGGCGTGCGAGCATTGTCCTGCGCACACTCATCGGGGTGGCGTGTCGTTTTCCAGTCGTCAAAGACGTTTCAGACTGATGCAAATCAATGGCAACTGTTCCTTCCCTACTAAGCCAAGCAAAAATCTGGCATGAAGGAAATTTTTCATTGCGTCATCGCAAACGGTTGTGAATGATGACCCATGTGCCCTTTCCGGTGCTACAACTTCTACCGTTGCTAACATCTGAGGTTGCCATGCCATGTATGAAAAAATCTGATGTGGGGAGGTAATTAAGGAGAGATATGAGTTTGGTGACCACATGAAGAAATAATGTCAGGCGCGTGAACGTTGGAAAAACACTTAAATGAAAGAAACTCACCAATCCATGGAAGAGTTTAGTTGCTAAATCATTAAATGAAGGGACCTTAGCTATAATGCATCATGAACTTGAGTTGCTAAGATATTTAATACACTAAGCATCCCATGTAATCACCGATCGATGCGTTGGCAGCAAGAGTCAGGTAAGATTCAAATTTGTCATATTGGGTAAATTTTCATTTACCACATTGGAAATACTGAGGCTTGTCCAATTTTGCAGGAACAAAATCACTATTACGATGCAATTTTGCAACTGAAATTCAGTAAACATAGATTTCATTCATAGATAGCTGAATCGAACAAACTTTTTCTCATTTGTTTCCAACCACGTACTGAAATAGCTAGTTCAACTATATATACTAGCTAATTTAAAGTACGTGGTATAGTTCAACCATATTTATAGTTAGATGAACTGAACAAAATAGCCCCTAAATACTACTCCAGAGGGGCTTCGTGCTACTGCCAGGAGCCTTCTCCCCTGTCGAGCGCGTTCAGTAAGAGACAAAGGAGGAGAAGCCTACCGACGAGCTGGAGGAGTCGAATTCGTCGGCTGCTGTTGCTGCCCTCCGCCGCTCCTGACGCGCCACCTCGAGGCGGCAGGACTCGGCGTAGATCTCCTCATTCCGCGTCATAGCTACGGCGTCTGCTGCGGCCACGGCGGCGGTGAGCCTCTGTGCGTGCTCAACCTGGCGCTCCTCCTCATGTAGGAAGTTGATGTAGCGCGCTAGGCCACTGACGCAAAAGCCGAGCGGCTGTGCTTCGGCGGCGGCATCCTCCTCCCGCCTTTGGTCGCGGTGGCGGAGCGGCTGATGGCCCCGATGGCTAACCGTGGGGTGGCTGCCAAGGCGGACGCCGGTGTGATGGCGGCCAAGGAGGCAGCTGGTGGGGTGGCGAAAATGGCAGCCGACGATGGGGTGGGGGAAACGGCGATCGCCGGTAGTAGCTGCCTTCGGGAAAATGTGGAGGAGCGTGTGGTGGGTTCCATGCGCACAACCAACAAGGATGCCACACGCACTACACGCTTTCGGGTACTGCGTCGCCGACGTGGTGCAACCTCCCAGCTAGAGCCTCCCTTTGGCGGGGTGGCGGAGTGACGACGACGGACAGGTGCCATTGGCGATTGGGGGGGAAGCAAACTTGGGAAGCTACGGGAAAGGAGGGGATGAATGCGATGTGGAAAGGCCGGCCGTGAGGGTTTATAAAGTAGGTGGCCAAGGCGAGCCAGGCAGGAAGCTTGGGCGTGTTCATGCGCGGGAACGGGAAGCTTGCGCGCGTTCCTGTGCGATTTCGTAGGAACGGCAATCCCAAAAGAAACGTTGTATGCTCCCGAAGCATCGCGGGAACGGGCATTTCGGTGCACCGGGCGGGAAACTTGCATGCTCCCGAAGTGTGCATCGGAATCCTCGTGCGACAACGTGGTGACAAGACCGGATGGAGGTGGGAGAAATGACAAGTACGCAAACAGTTAATAATAAACAACCGTTTGCATTTTATTACAAAGCAAACGGTCGTTCTGTATGCACCGCCGTGAATGAATGTACGCATGAGGCGGTTGATGCGGCCTCAACGCGTTGTGCTCGCGTCCGTGCGCGCCCGGTCGCTCTGCTGGCGTCCACGCGCGAAGGATCAGGCACGTTCGGGGAGCCATATGCTAGCGGTTGCGCCGCTCCCGGCGCCACAATGTAGTTAAGCGCTGCAAAAAATGCCATGCGGTTGATGCGGCCATTTACCTTCGTCTCTCCCAACTTCCGATCATGCCACACAACCCAAGAAGCACACCCACGATGAAAAATAATATAGAGAGGATGCACATCTCGTCATCGCTTCAACCTTCCTGTGCAGATCCAATGGCGGTTGCCGGCGCCGATCAACAGTTCACCACTATTGTCAAAGTGGACACACACAACAGGAAGACGGACCTCTCGGTGGTGTTCACCAACGACCCGGTCGTGGTGGTGAACTCCATCAACACGTTGGAGTAGTTGCTTGCTGAGGATGACAAGTACAAAGTGGTTGGCTTCGACCTCGAGTATACCGGTGGTCGTGCCGGGCATGATCAGAAGGTTGCCATCGCCCAGTTGTGCATGCGCCATCACATGCTCATCTACCACTACTGCCTGGCCACAAGGCCTTGCGAGCGTTTCACTAGGTTTGTCAACAGCCCCGACTACATGTTCGCAATGGTGGACACCACCAACTATCTAAAGGTGCTCAAGACTTCGGGCTTGTCCTGCCAGAAGCTTGGAAACATCCAAGGCCGGTACAGGGTCTGGGGGCGAGAAGAAGAAGTAGAAGGACTCCTTGGTTGACCTCACCGCGGCCATCATCGACCCCTACCATAGAGACATGAAGGCTGAGTGCCGTAAGGACAAGACTGCCTGGCACGCGGCCTGGGTGGACGAACCGGATGAACAACACATCAAGTATGCGTCCAAGAACGTGTACACCCACTACGAGATGTACATGAGGATCATTGACATGAGGAAGTGCCTCCTTCCCATAGACGGCGAGGAATAGCCCCAAGCAGTGCAGCAGTGTTGGCAACGTCGTCAGAAGAACAATATGATTTGGTGATTGTCTACTTCTTGTAAATTTATATTGAGGAATGTACATGTGTTGTGTAGTCAGTTATGGAACTATATGTTCAAGTTGGTTATGTAACAATAATGTTGGTGTTCTATAGACAAAGCATATAGATGTTGTGCAAACAGAGCAAATCACATCTCATACAATTATTAGCAGCAATCGTGTGCCCACAACACACACACGTAGTCATTGTGAATCCTTTGGGTTATTATTGGTCTTCCGACACATGTCTGATGAATGAACTATTTGTCGGGTACCCACAAGACAAACGGTTGTCAGGATGAACTGTTTGGGTTATTATTGGTCTTCACACACAATTCTGATGGACGAACTATTTGCCGGGTATCACACACGCCTTCTTAGGCTAACTCATTTGTGTTTTTCTGGATAAGCGCAAACAGTTTGTCCAAGTGAACTGTATGCCGCACTATGCACACGTATATAGTTTCCTAACCATTTTTGTTATCTTCCATAATCACAAATAGTTCATAAGAACAAACTGTATGCAACGCATCACACACGCAACTTTTTTTGAACCTTATTTGCTTGTTCCTTCATCGCGCACTGTTTTCGTCATTGGAGGCGGAGCTTGAACTACACTGTTTGTGATTGATGGATCGCACACAGTTTTGTCGAAGGGTCTCTAATTGATGTGCCACGTTAGCATCATCCTGAAGTAGTGAACTCAACATGAAAAACTATAGTATGAGTCTATATGAATGCCTTTGGCAGTTTACCAGGCTATGTAATGATCAAGCGTAACATGTATAAAAAATGACGAGCAATGGCTTTGCCACAAATACTATGTCATCTTATATGATCATGAAAAGCAATATGACAATGAAAGTACTAGTCATCTGATGTAACGGTGGAAGTTGCATGGCAGTATATTTTAGAATAGCTATGGAAATGCCATGATAGGGAGGTATGGTGCTTGTTTTGAGGAAGATATAATGAGGATTATGTGCAACAAAGTGTATCATGTCACGGGGTTTAGATGCACCGGCGAAGGTTGCACTGATCCTCGAGCTGAGAATGGGCAATGCACGGTACCGAAGAGGCTAGAAAATATAAGGTTGTGAGTGCGTACATCCATGGATCCACACTAGTTACAAAGAACTCACATGATTATTACAAGGTTTTATTAGCTCTCTCGAAGCAAAGTACTACCCGCATGCCGCTAGGGAGGAGGTTGGGAGGAGTTAACCATCGCGCGCCTCCGACTTAAACAACACTAGGATTTCAACGAGGAATAAGAATCCTCACACATCATCATCATGCCATATTTTTTTAGATAAACAACAAGTTAACACCCTCTAATTCACAATATTCTTAATAACCAATGATCATGCACTCATGCCCTTTCACATTACAACATCAATATCATAAACCCACAATTTCTCTTTTATGTGCCACATGTGGTTTTGATTATGCACTCATTGAATACCTATTATTCATGGACTAGTCTTATAACCCATGCAAATTGGCGTACCTATTTATTAACTCTCAAACAAATATAATTGTAGAATGAGAGTGCAATTATTTCTATAAAATCTATACGCCATCGTGCTCTAAAAGATATGAGTGAAGTACTAGAGCAACTGCTTAGCTCAAAAGATATAAGTGAAGCATAAAGAGTATTGTAATAAACCATGCCGATCTTGTGTCTCTCTCAAGTGGGTGTGTCCAGCAAACAATGATTGTGGGAAAGTAAAACAAACACAAACTAAATCCAATGACGCTCCAAGGAAAACTCATATCATGTGATGAATAAAAATATAGCTCCATGTGACATACCGATGGATTGAGACGAAAGAAGGGATGCCTTCCGAGGCATCCCCAAGATTAGACGGTTTAGTCTTACTATAATATTACCTTGGGGTGCCTTGGGAATCCCCAATCTTAGTATCTTGCCTCTCCTTATTCCTTCATCCATTGTGATAGCACAGAAAACTTGAAAACTTCACCACACAAAACTCAACAAAACTTTCGTGAGATCTATTAGTATAGTAAAAGTATCAAATACTTCAGGTACTGTTATAAATTGATTCTTATTTTATTATTTCATACGGTACTGTATTCTAACTTCTTCATGGCTTATATCCCCCGATACAACCCATAGCATCATTAAAACAAGCAAATTATGCAATCAAAAATAGAATCTGTCTAAAACAGAACAATCTGTAATGATATATAGAGAAGCTATACTTATGTAACTCCAAAAATTATGAAAATTAGGAAAACCTGAAGAATTTGTATATAAATACTTTCTAAAAAATTAATATCAAAAAGACATTCCAGTAAAATCATATAAATTCTGCATTGGAAGCTAAAGTTTCTGTTTTTGCACCATATCAATTCTACTCATCATGTAAGTCATCCCAAAGGCTTTACTTGGCACAAACACTAATCTAAACATAAAACCAAAATAATTACATAGTAAATAATCATGTAATCAAGAAAACATAAAGTAAATAGTAAGAAAATAAGATAACTATTGGGTTGCCTCCCAGCTAGCGCTATTGTTTTACGCCCCTAGCTAGGCATATTGCATGCTTTCAAGTGTTGTCATCTTTGACGCTCCATCCATAAGTATCCCTCATGATAGATTCATAAGGTAGTTTAATTTTATTCCTAGGTAATGTTTCATCCCTTTCTCTAATGGAAATTGGAACCTTATGTTTCCCTCTTTCATATCAATAATTGCACATATAGTTCGTAAGAAAGGTCTTCCATGTATTATTGGACAAGTAGATTGCATTAAATATCAAGCTCAATGAAATATATAATCACGTAATTTATATTTGCAATAGTAATAACATCATTTAGTCTACCCAATGGTTCCTTGATGGTGGAATCCGCAGTATGCAAGTTTAGGGAACAATCTTGAAAATCGATGAGACCAAGCACATCACAAAGAGACTTAGGTATTGTTGAAACACTAGCACCAAGGTCACACAAGGCATTGCATTCATATTCTTTCAGTTCTATTTTGATAGTAGGTTCCCATTCGTCATGAAATTTTCTAGGAATATAAACTTCTAGTTCAAGTTTCTCATCATAGGCTTTTATCATCTCTTCTACTATATGTTGAGTACAAGGTTTATTTTGCTCATATGCATTCGGTGAGATAATAATGGATTTCAACAAGGAAATACATTCTACTATATAGCAACTTTCATAATTAAAGTCCTTGTAATCCAAGATAGTGGGCACATCACTAGTTATTTTAACCTCTCCATACCCACTTTTTTCAATTTTACCATTCAAATCATCACCCTCCAAGCAAACGGGACATCTTATAGCTAAATTTGACTCATATACAGTCCCTTTATCATCTAGTTTCGGATTTGTAAACAAATATTCAATAGGATAAGACCAATCATTTTAAGATCTTCGTCATAATTCCGGTAAAAACCAGGTGGAGAAGATTTTTCTAAGAATTCTCGCTTAGCTTTCCACTTAGTGGTCCTCTCCTTACTTTCATTAATAGACATTTGGATAGATTTAATAGTATCATTAAAATCATGCTTGGGTGGCAAAGTTTTATTTTTAAGAGTTTCCACATCAAGAGCAATCATATCCATGTTTTTAGCCAAACCATCAACTTTATGTAATTTTTCTTCTACCATAGTATTAAAAATATTTTGAGAACTAATAAATTGTTTAATGGTGTTATCAAGATCATAGGATATCCTATTATTATTTGTAGATGAATTTCCATAATTATTAGAGGAATTACCGGGATATAGTCTAGCATTAAAAATTTCCTCTATAAGCATTGTTGTTGAAATTGTTTCGCGAGATAAAGTTGACATCAATAACATCATCATTTCAAACGAGACAGAGACACATCATTGGGATCAAGTTGAGCATTTTTATTAGCAACCATTTTCATAAGAGCATCCACTTTTACACTCAAAGTAGTGATTTGTTCGCCAGAATTTACTTTCTTACTAGTTCGAGCTCTTTTGGTATGCCGTTGAGAATAATTTGTCATGATTTTTTCCAGAAGTTTGCTGGCCTATCCTAATGTCACCTCCATGAAGGTACCACGTGCAACATAATCTAGAAGATTTGTAGAAACAAAGTTTAGTCTAGCATAGAAATTTTAGATAATCATCCAAAAGTTTAACCATGAGTAGGGCAATTTCTAATCATCAATTTCATCCTCTCCCAAGCTTGTGCAATATGTTCTTGATAATGTTGTTTAAAATTCATAATATTATTTCTAAGGGATATGGTCTTAGCAGGAGGAAAATACTTGGCAATAAAAGTATCTTTACCCTTATCCCATGTTCCAATACTATTACATGGTAAAGATGAAAACCAAGTCTTAGCTTTATATATACTGAAAAAAGAAATAATTTCAATTTGACCACATCATTATCCATATCCTTTTTCTTTTGCATATCAGATAATTCAACAAAGGTATTAAGATGAGCAGTGGGATCCTCATTAGGACTTCGCAAAAATTGTTCTTACATGACAAGATTCAGCAATGCAACATTAATACCATAAAACTCCGCACTAGTGTTGGAGTACTAATAAAATCATTGTTATTAGTATTTGAGAATTCATACAACTTAGTAGTATCTTGAGACATGGTGACCGAGCAAGCAAAGTAACAAGCGAAACAAGTAAACTGGCAACTAGCAAAGATAAATATTTTTGATTTTTATGAAGCAAGAAAAATATAACAACAAATGAAAATGGAACAAGTGAATGATACTTGTGATCTGTGTTGGGTTTTCCGCGAAGAGGAGCTGGGGATGCAGCGTGATATAGATAAGTATTTCCCTCATTGAGAGCCAAGGCTATCGAACCAATAGGAGTAGCACGCAACCCTTTCTTCACTGACTACACACAAAGAAGCAAAAAATTCCACCCAATGCTGGCAAGAGGGTTGTAAATCCCCTTGGACTCGTTATTTGCAAGCAAATGAAGTGTGTACATGATAGTTGATAATTTTAAATTGCAAAATAAAATAACAGTAAATAAATGGCAGCAAGGTATTGAAAGCTTTTGTAAATATATAAGTGAATAGAAACGGGGGCGTAGTTTTCTCTAGTGGCATCTCTCATGTAGGCATACAATGGCTAAACAAATTATTGTTGGGCAATTGATAGAAAAACACATAGTTATGCCATATTTATTCACGGCAATGATCATGTGTATATAGGCATCACGTCCATAAGCAAATAGGCTGACTCCTGCCAGCACCTATTACTATTACTTCACGTCGACAATGCTTCTATGCTTGCCTCTCTAAGTATTAAGTTCATGAAAAACAGAGTAATGCTTGGAGAACAATGACATACTGTAGACAAACAAAACTCAATCAATATGAATTAACCCCATCGTTTTATCCTCAATGGAAAAAATACAAAGATGTGTCTTGTCCCCTTCTGTCACTTAGATATGGAGCACCGCCAGATTGAACCGACTACAACACACCCCTCTCAATAAAGAAATATCAATCTAGTTGGCCAAACTATTTCAATAGATTAGAGAGATTTACGAAGCTGTAATAATCATGAAAATAAGAATCATAATATAATTCAGAGAAGACTCAAATATTTTTCACGAATAATCTAAACATAAACCCACAATTCATCGGATCCCAACAAACGCACCGCACAAAAGTGATTACATCGAATAGATCACCGCGAAGATGCAGTGAACTTTGTATTTAAGGGAGAGAGAGAGAGATATCCATCTAGGTACTAACTACGGACCCGTAGGTCTATAGGGTACTACTCGCACATCACCATGGCAGGAGCAAGGCTGATGTAGAGGCCCTCTGTGGTCGATCCCCCCTCCGACAGGGCATCGAAACAGGGATCCAGATGGTCACACCGCAGAACAAAGACTTCCGGCAGAGGAAAAAGTGTTATGGGAGGCTCTATAGGTTTTTTTGGGAAATATTAAAATTTATAGGACAAAGAGGGGTATCAGGAGACACCAGGGGGAGCCAACACACATCATGGGCACGGCTACCCCCTGGGCGCGCACTGTTGTGTGGTCGCTCCCTCGTGTAGCCTTCGATCTCCTCCCAAAGCTTCCAGGTCTTCTTTTGGTCCAGAAAAAATCATAAAAAAGTTTCGGGGCAATTGGACTTCGTTTGGTATTGTAAACATGAAAACCCCAAAACACGCAGAAAAAAGAACTGGTACTGAGCACTGGTTAATAGGTTAGTGCTCAAAAATAATATGAATTGGTAAATAAAGACCCAAAAAGCATCCTAGAATGATAATATTATAGGATGGAACAATAAAAAATTATAGATATGTTGGATACATATCATATATCACCGTGATCCACATAGTAACACAAACAAAGATGAATCCACCTTGATCAAACCCATCTAGCCACCATTCAAAGTGATAGACCGGCGTGGGGGCAACGACCGGGTGCGTCATTGATAACCGCACGAGCGATTGTCCGAGGTACACCACCGCATGCATGTGACCCAAACATATGCATGAAAAGGGCATGTGTTGTTTTAAATACCCTACACATGACTTCTGATCTGGCACCTTCTAATCTCCTGGTCGAAATTGTTATGGATTCATTTTTATTCTAGATGATTTGAGAGTTTCCATTCATAGAGCGTACAACGCAAGGACACATCCAGGCTATGTGGGCTGGGCCAATCAGCCGAGGAGTTCCATCTCACCATACCATTTGACTTCATGAAGCACACGGTATGTTCAATCTCACCCTACCTCGGTTGGCATGGCCTACTTTTCATGAACCTATACTATATAGGGATTTCTATTTTTGTGTCCCTCCTTGCTTAGTTCTCCTCAGTTTTGCCCCGCTCTTTTGCAGCCCTCACTTTTCTCCTCCACCGCGCGACCCACCCTCTCAAAAGCCCAAACCGGGGTCTGTCGTTGCGTCAAAGCCTTTGACCATTACTTGACGTGGTTACTGACTCGTGGGATACCCCTGTTAGCGATTGCGCAGTTGTAGATAATGGGTGCATATACTGACTTGTAGGACCCGTCTGTCAGCGACGGCATGCTCATAGGTGGGTGGTCTCCCTAACGCATAGGACACCATGTTAGCTGGTAGCTTGGTCATCGGTTGTATGCGTAGTTACTGACGTGTGGGACCCCGACAGAGGGCCCATCGGTCAACGGTTGTGTGATGGGCAGAGGGTGAAGAATGTGACTTATTACGGCAGAAAATTTACTCGAACTCGATATGCAAATGCCAACTGATCAAGTACGTCTATTCGTCATTTGAAACACGCCTCCCTCTTCCTTTCTGGTTTCCAATATTTTTTACACCATTTAAGTATTCCTGGTTTAAATGGACACCAAAAATCAAGTTTTTTTCTTCTGTTTCTTCTTTTAAAAGTCTTTCCATCCAAAGTGTACCATATGTATTTCAATCCAAAGATAACCACATTAAAATTCAGTTTGATGCAATTAAATATTAAAAAAATGAAATTGCACGAACATAACACTAATATATAATATATTCCCTTAATATATTGGGAACATGCACATTACATAGATAGGCCCCTACACCACCAAGTTCACTCCTCGCACCCGCTCACTCCTCATCCTTGGGGAATATCTAGGGGAGAGTGTGCATGCCATCACAGGTGGGGAAGATGTTATCGAAGTTGGTGATGATGTTGTAGGTGGTGTAGGCGATGAACTCATACCCACACAAAAACACTTTGCCGAGGAGGAAGTAGGCGTCGAAGCGGTTGGTGAAGTGAGCAAGGAGCCCAATCACAAGGCCATTGGCATGGAACTCCTCAACGCGGAACATCCTTGGGGAGTTGTGTGGGAGGTGGCGGTAGCCGGCCGTCGAGACTCTCCACATTGAGATGGCCCACACCCGGAGGGTTTTCTCCGCGATGGCCTCGGCGGGTTACTGCCTCTCCGGTACAGTGGCTGGGAGAAGGTAGGTTGGGCCGGTGAACTCCATCTTATCTGCTATGGCTTTGGCTTTTTGGCGAAGTAGAAGGGGCGCAGATGGATGTGAGATCAAGTTGAGAGAGATGCATACGAGAGGTGTTTAAATAGCGGTGGACCCGTTCCATTATATTCATCGTGGCACGGTTGATACATCTCCAACGTATCTATATTTTTTGATTGTTCCGTGCTATTATATTATCTGTTTTGGATGTTTTTTATGCATTAATATGGTATTTATATTATTTTTGGGATTAACCTATTAATCTAGAGCCTAGTGCCAGTCTCTGTTTTTCCTTGTTTTTGAGTATTGCAGATATGGAATATTAAACGAAGTCCAAACAGAATAAAATCTTCACGATGATTTTTTCTGGAATAGAAGAGATCTACCAGGCTTGGAGTGCAAGGAAAGGCACTTGCTAGGAGGTCCACAAGCCAGGGGGCGCGACCACCCCCCTGGCCGCGCCTGGCAGGCTTGGAGCCTTTTCCGGTAATCTGCCGGAGGGGGATTCGATCACGGAGGGCATCTACATCAACGTCATTGCCCCTCCATGACACGTGAGTAGTCCACCACAGACCTATGGGTCCATATCTAGTAGCTAGAAGTATTCTTCTCTCTCTTTGTGCTTCAATACCATGTTCTTCATGGAGATCTATCCGAAGTAATACTCTTTTGCGGTGTGTTTGTCGAGATCCGATGAATTGTGGGTTTATGTTCAGATTATCCATGAATATTATTTGAGTCTTTTCTGAATTATTCTATGCATGATTTCATATCTTTGCAAGTCTCTTTGACTTATTGTTTTGGTTTGGCCAACTAGATTGGTAATTCTTGCAATGGAGAAGTGCTTAGTTTTGGATTCAATCTTGTGGTGTCCTCACCCAGTGACATAGTAGGGGTAGCGAGGCACGTATTGTATTGTTTCCATCAAGGGTAAAAATATGGGGTTTTCATCATATTGCTTGAGTGTATCCCTCTACATCATGTCATATTACCTAATGCGTTACTCTGTTCTTCATGAACTTAATACTCTAGATGCAGGCAGGAGTCGGTCGACGTGTGAAGTAATAGTAGTAGATGCAGAATCGTTTCGGTCTACTTGACACAGATGTGATGCCTATGTGTAGAATCACTGCCTTGGATATGTTCATAATTATTCGCTTTCTATCAGTTGCTCGACAATAATTTGTTCACCCACCGTGATATTTCCTTCAGGAGAAAAGCCTCTAGTGAAACCTATGGCCCCCGGGTCTACTTTCCATATTCTATTTTGAGATCTATAAACCAAAAATACCAAAAATACCTTGCTGAAATTTATTTACTTTTCATTTTCCACAATCTTTTACATCTATGTCTATCAGATCTAATCCTTGCAAATAACCGTGAAGGGATTGATAACCCCTTTATAGCATTGGGTGCAAGAGTTTGATTGTTTGTGTAGGTGCATCCATTGGTGACTTGCTTGTTCCTCCTACTGGATTTATACCTTTGTTCTCATCAACTGTGTAAAATACTTATCTACTTCGCTGCATCACCCTTTCCTCTTCAAGGGAAAACCAACGCACGCTCAAGAGGTAGCAAGAAGGATTTCTGGCGCCGTTGTCGGGGAGGATACACATGAAGCCTACCAAGTACCCATCACAAACTCATCTCTTGCATTTACATTATTTTCCATTTACCTCTGTTTTTCCTCTCCCCCACTTCTAAAACAATTTTCAGAAAAAAAAGATTTGCCTTTTTATTCTCCCTTCTTCTGTTCGCCTTTTCGTTGCTATGTTGGCTTGTGTTGCCATATGCCTTCTATTTACTCGCATCTTCGCTTGCTAAAAATCTATTGATATGGATCCTCATCAACTTGCTAATCTTTTCAAAAGACCAAATTATGATGAACCAATTGCTAGTGAGTTGAGTGCACTTGATTATCTCCATGAAGTTTTGTTTGAAAATCATGAATCTGAAATTTTTGATGAAGTGTTGAAAGAAGAAATTTGTAAGGAGATTCATGATAGATCCTTATGCAAAGCATGATTGCAACGATGTTACTATAAATGCTTTTAGTGTCAATTATGCTAATGACTTGGGGATGCTATGCTTGATGAAGATGATATTTTTTGTTCGCCAAGTTTTGGTGATGACACGTATGCTATAATTGATTATGAAAAGAATGCTTTGTGTGATAGTTATTTTGTGAGATTCCTTCATGATGCTACTGAAATTTATTATGAGGGAGGAACATATGCTTGTAGGAGTTGCAATAATATCAAGTTTCCTCTCTATGTGTTCAAAGTTTCAAAGTTATGCTTGTTTTGCCTTCCTATGCTAGTTGATTCTTGTTCCCATAAATTGTTTGCTCACAAAATCCCTATCATAGTAAGTTGTTTAGACTTAAATGTGTTTTCCATGCTATTCATGATTCTCTTTTGCATATTTCAATTACTACTTTTTATGTGAGCATCATTGAAATCATTATGCGTAGCTAGGGGCGTTAAAAAATAGCGCTTGTTGGGAGGCAACCAATTTTTTTTTCTGTTTTTGCTTATGTTTTTGAGTGTTTCACACATTATTACTTCTGTAGTAATTGTGTTTTGGTGTTTTAATTAGTGTTTGAGCCAAGTAAGACCTTTGGGATGGTCTATGGTGGTTGTTGATTTGATCTTGTTGAAAAACAGAAACTTTTGCGCCCAGTCTAGGAATTTTATAAATTCTCCAGAGAGTCAAATGAGTCTGAAATGTTTACACAAGATTGATATGGAAATTTCCCAGTTTGCCCTGAGTTTTCAGAATTTTTGGAGTTACATAAGTATACAAAGTTTTCAGATTGCTACAGATTGTTCTGTTTTTGAGAGATTCTGTTTTCTTTGTGTTGTTTACCTATTTTGATGTATCTATGGGTTGTATCTGGGGGTATGAACCACAGAGAAGTGAGAATAAAGTAGATATTACACCAATATAAATAAAGAATGAATTCACAACAATACCTAAAGTAGTGATTTATTTTTCTTATACTAACGGATCTCACGAGTTTTCTGTTGAGTTTTGTGTTGTGAAGTTTTCAAGTTTTGGGTAAAAATTTGATGGACTATGGAATAAGGAGTGGCAAGAGACTAATATTGGGGATGCCCAAGGCACCCCAATTCATATTCAAGGATGCCAAAGAGCCTAAGATTGGGGATGCCCCGGAAGGCATCCCCACTTTCGTCTTCAATCCATCGGTAAATTTACTTTAGGCTATATTTTTAATTCACCACATGATATGTGTTTTGCTTGAAGCGTCTTGTATGATATGAGTATTTGCTTTTTAGTTTGAAACAATCATTCTTTCTGCACACATCTTTTGAGAGAGACATGCATGAATCGTGAATTTATTAGAATACTCTATGTGCTTCACTTATATCTTTTGAGATAGGCAATTTTGCTCTAGTGCTTCACTTATATCTTTTTAGAGCACAGTGGTGTTTGGTTTTATAGAAATCATTGAACTCTCGTACCTCACTTATATTATTTTTAGAGTCTTTAAACAGCATGTTAATTGGTTTAGGTTATAAATTTAGTCCTAATATGATAGGCATCCAAGAGGGATATAATTAAAACTTCCATATTAAGTGCATTGAGTATTATGAGAAATTTGATTCCTTGCATAAAGTTTTGAGATATAAATATGGTAATGTTAAGAGTCATGTTAGGAAGTAATTTTGAATTGGTAAGAACACTTGTGTAAAGGTTTTTGATTCCCATAGCATGCACGCATGGTGAACCGTTATGTAAGGAAGTTGGAGCATGATTTGTTTATTGATTGTCGGCCTTTGTGTGAGGGTCGGGAGCGCACGATGGTTTACTCCTACCAACATCTCCCCTAGGGGCATGCGTCTAATACTTCGCTTCGATGACTAATAGACTTTTGCAATAATTATGTGAGTTCTTTATGACTAATGTGAGTCCATGGATTATACGCACTCTCACCCTTCCACTTTTTCTAGCCTCTCTAGAACTGCGCAACTTTCGCCGGTGCGATAAACCCACCTTCCTCAAAACAGCCACCATATATTTTTTTCCTCAAAACAGCCACCATACCTACCTATTATGGCATTTCCATAGACATTCCGAGATATATTGCCATGCAACTTCTACTGTTCCGTTTATTATGACACGCACCATCATTTGCATATTGTTGTGGATGATCGTCAGATAGCTAGCATGATGTTTTCATGGCTTGCCCATTTTTTAATGTAATTTGCTATGCTAGATCATTGCACACCCCGGTACACCACCAAAAGCATTCATATGGATTCATATTTTGTTCTAGATATCGAGTTGTAATTCTTGAGTTGTAAGTAAATAAAAGTGTGATGACATCATTATTAGAGAATTGTTCCATGTGAGGAAAGGATGATGGAAGCTATGATTCCCTCACAAGTGGGGATGAGACTCCGGAATATGAAAAATAAAAGAGGCCAGCGAAGCGCCCCAAAAAAGAGGCCTTAGATGCCCACCAAAATAAAAAAATGAGAGAAAAGAGAGAAGGGACAATGCAACTATCTTTTTTTCCACACTTGTGCTTCAAAGTAGCACCATGATCTTCATGATAGAGAGTCTCCTATTTTGTCACTTTCATATACTAGTGGGAATTTTTCATTATATAACTTGGCTTGTATATTCCAATGATGGGCTTCTCAAATTGCCCTAGGTCTTCATGAGCAAGCAAGTTGGATGCACACCCACTTAGTTTCCTTTTTGAGCTTTCATACACTTATAGCTCTAGTGCATCCATTGCATGGAAATCCCTACTCACTCACATTGATATCTATTAATAGGCATCTCCATAGACCATTGATACGCCTAGTTGATGTGAGACTATCTTCTCCTTTTCCTTCACAACCTCCACCATATTCTACTCCACCTATAGTGCTATATCCATGGCTCACGCTCATGTATTGCGTGGGAGTTGGAAAAGTTTGAGAAAATAAAAGGTGTGAAACAATTCCTTGACTTGTCATCGGGGTTGTGCATGATATAAATACTTTGTGTGAGGAAGATGGAGCATAGCCAAACCATATGATATTGTAGGGATAACTTTCTTTTGCCCTTATATTTTGAAGAGATACAATTGCTTTGCTAGTATGCTTGAAATATTATTATTTTTATGTCAATATTAAGCTTTAGTTTTGAGTCTTATGGATCTGAACATTCATGCCACAATAAAGAGTATTACATGGATAAATATTTTATGTAGAATTCCACATCAAAAAATCTATTTTTATCATTTACCTACTAGAGGACGAGCAGGAATTAATTTCGGGGATGCTGATACGTCTCCAACGTAACTATAATTTTTTATTGTTCCATGCTATTATATTATCTGTTTTGGATGTTTTATACGCATTAATATGCTATTTTATATTATTTTTGGGACTAACCTATTAATTTAGAGCCTAATGCCAGTTTTTGTTTTTTCCTTGTTTTTGAGTATTGCAGATATGAAATATTAAACGGAGTCCAAACGGAATAAAATCTTCACGGTGATTTTTTCGGGAACAAAAGAGATCTACCAGGCTTGCAGTGCAAGGCAAGGCACTTGCCAGGAGGTCACAAGCCAGGGGAGGCGCGACCACCCCCCTGGTCGCGCTTGGCAGGCTTGTGACTACCTAGCAAGAGTCCTAGCCCTATTCTTCATCCTATAAATACCAAAATATTCCCCCAATACCAAAAAGAGCAACACAAATACTTTTCCGCCGCCAGAAGCCTCCGTTCCCGAGAGATCCAATCTTGGAGCATTTTCCGGTAATCTGCCGGGGGGCATTCGATCATGGAGGGCATCTACGTCAACTCCATTACCCCTCCGATGATGCGTGAGTAGTCCACCACAGACCTACGGGTCCATAGCTAGTAGCTATATGGCTTCTTCTCTATCTCTTTGTGCTTCAATACCATGTTCTTCATGATCTTCATGGAGATCTATCCGATGTAATACTCTTTTGCGGTGTGTTTGTCGAGATCCGATGAATTGTGGGTTTATGTTCAGATTATCCATGAATATTATTTGAGTCTTTTCTGAATTCTTATATGCATGATTTCAAATCTTTGCAAGTCTCTTTGAGTTATTGGTTTGGTTTGGCCAACTTGATTGGTAATTCTTGCAATGGGAGAAGTGCTAGTTTTTGGTTCAATCTTACGGTGTCCTCACCCAGTGACATAGTAGGGTAGGTATTGTTGCCATCAAGGGTAAAAATATGGGTTTTTCATCATATTGCTTGAGTTTATCCCTCTACATCTTGTCATCTTACCTAATGCGTTACTCTGTTCTTCATGAACTTAATACTCTAGATGCAGGCATGAGTCGGTCGATGTGTGAAGTAATAGAAGTAGATGCAGAATCGTTTCAGTCTACTTGATACGGACGTGATACCTATATGCATAATCATTACCTTGGATATCTTCATAATTATTTGCTTTTCTATCAATTGCTCGACAGTAATTTGTTCACCCATCGTGATATTTTCCTTCAAGAGAGAAGCCTCTAGTGAAACCTATGGCCCCCGGGTTTACTTTCCACATTATATTTTTAGATCTATAAACCAAAAATACCAAAAATACCTTGCTGCAATTTATTTACTTTTCACTTTCCACAATCTTTTATATCTACCTCTATCAGATCTAATCCTTATAAATAACCGTGAAGGGATTGACAACCCCTTTATAACGTTGGGTGCAAGAGTTCGATTGTTTGTGTAGGTGCATCCATTGGTGACTTGCTTGTTCCTCCAACTGGATTTATACCTTGGTTCTCATCAACTGAGTAAAATACTTATCTACTTCGCTGCATCACCCTTTCCTCTTCAAGGGAAAACCAACGCATGCTCAAGAGGTAGCAACGGTCTCCATGTTCACACGTTCAATGACCTACTGTGCCGAACATTGCCCTATGAGTTTTCACACTGAATCGGGGTGTGTTGATCGATAGAGGTGTGTGTGTGTTTTAATAGCACTGACGCAATGATGTGTTGGTTGCCTGCGTATGCACGATGACTGTGTGCATGCACACATTTTAATAGACCTGGTGCGATGACGCGTGTTTTACGCACGCAGTCATGTCAACGGCCTAGCTACGTCTGCGTGCATGGCTAAGACAACGAGCAGAGAACCATGGCCCATCCATAGTTCCAACGAGCGTCCCGCAGCCGCGTGCTCACTTTTCGGCCCACGACTGATGTCGCTTGTCCCTCTTCCGCTGTCAGGTGGGCCACTCACGTGAGGACCCGACCAAATCCAGCCAATGAGATCGCCTCTTACGGATCGACCATGTGCAACCCTAGCGCATGATCCAAACCGTCCTTGTGGGGTGATCCAACGACCCGAAGGGTGCGGGGTTTTAGGAGGGGTTTGAGGGGTTTTGAGAGGGGTTTGGGTTGACCATAAGTAATTATAAAAAATCACAAAAATGTAAAACTTGCATACATCAAGGTTTTATGTGGCTAAAGGTACTAGGAAAAATACGCAACCATGGCTACGGATGTTTTAATGAAATTCCCTTTACATAACTTAGCTATCACGAACAAGATTGCATGGTTTTCGAGGGGATTGAGCTAGGGTTTATAGTTAACTATGAAATAGTTTGTCCAAACGATCCCACATCGGTGAAGGGATCCTATATTTGCTTAGAAATAGGGCTTTTACCCTAGCTATCACAAACAAGATCTCATGGCTTTCATGAACATGAGTTTTACTTCATAAAAGTGCTTAGATTGATCACCTAATGTGCATAAAACTTGAAAATGCACTAGAACATCAATACACATACTACATTATAGTAATGCCCCCTGTATTTTTTCATCAAAAGTAGAACACATTTGATGCACAATGCCCAAGTTTCATGACTTTTCTAGTTTTTCCCTATATTTCCTCCATTTCATGAATACCTAGAGATTTATGAGGAATTGTTCACATTTGAACTGTAGGTGTGGTGTATGTAGGTCCTGAAAATTGGCAAAACTCATTTGATGCAAAGATAACCACATTAAAATTTAATTTGATGCAATTAAATATTCAAAAAATGCAATCACACAACATAACATTAATAGATAGTTAACAACACACCAAGCTAAAAAAAATTTAACAACACCAAATTTCATTAGAAGTTTAAAATTTGTAGGAACATAAACCCTAAACCTAGCTGCTGCTCGCCGTCGTCCATGTCGGAGCCACGGACGATGCTGAAGGAGGAGGGGCCATCCTCGTCGCCACCTCCTGCTTGCCCTCATCACCATCCTCGCTCACCACGTTGATGGTGACGTTGACCATGGAGGCGACGATCACGTGTCATAGGCTCAATGAGTCCACTGGGTCATCGGGGTGGTGCTGCGGCACCTTTGCTGATACACACAATGCGAGAAGGAGCCCGAGCATGTCTATAGGGTTGTCGTCCTCGCTGACCACAACCCCCTATACTCCGCCAGCAGTGGCGTCTCCAGCTCCGGTTTGGGATCGAGCAGCGGGTCGTGCGAGCTCGTCCCGGGATCCGGCTTGGGCATGAGCAGCAGGCGACATGAGCTCTTCCCGGGCTTTGGCTTTGGGACTAGAAGAGGGGCGTCACGGGAACTCGGGATGCGCATCCCGGTGTCGCCCACTGCAGAGCTTGTCCCCGACTCTGGCTTTGGCATGCGCAGGCCAGCACCGCGCACTACAGAACTCGTCCCCGACGGCCCTGGCTCCAGCTTTGGAACGGGGAGGCCTCGACTGGTAATTGGCCCACCGTCGCCTCCTGCAGATGTGGGCATGACCCACGATAGTGAAACCCGCTCACCGTCCTCCAGACCGAGCTATGCACGACATGTGACCATGACATCGGGGAAGGTACGGCCTTCCCAGAAGTCGTACCTCTTGTCGATGTTGTTCCGCGAAGGCGGGTAGCGATCGTCATAGTTCTGGATACGGGCAACGTGTTTGTCCGCTAGGATCTCCGGCCACAGCGGGTTGTCAGGCACGTAGCAAGTCTTGGACCGGTCCTTCGGTAGCAAGCCTTCTCGAAACGCGCGTATCGCGCACGACATGGCCGGCATGCGGACGGAGGGGACATAGGGTACCACGAGCCCCCCCAAGCCCATATGCTAGCCACATGGCAGGCGCGTGTCTAGCAACACCATGATGCCATAGCGGGCGAGGAGCCACACCTCATCGACCCAGAGGGTGCGTGACAAGCCCGGAACACATAATGCACGATGGCGGTCCCGGCTGCTGCTTCCGGCCCCATGACCATAGCTGGCCATTGCTCTAACCATGGAAGGGGCGGTAGCTAGGGTTTCGTGGAGGAGGCTAAGGTTTGGTGGAGGCACACGACGGATAAGGATGTGGGGCGACGAGGGGAAGGGAGGGGATTGGGACAAGAATGGGGGAACGCCGGTGGGTCGTGCCGCTATAAAATGCATTAACAGACTCCTGGCGGGCACTCCGACGGCGCGACTCCTCGCATGGTAAACCGTGTGGTGTGAAAATGCTGACATGACAACGATGTGACTACACATGCATGCAGGCACATGCCCGGTCGATTGCGAGAGCGCCACATGGCACGGTGTGTCCCACTCGTTAGTAATAGTAGCGGCTAACAGTCAACTCCCTTGACCAACGACAAACCCTCGTTTGGGCATTGGTGAGCGTGGGTGGTACGGGGGAGGGGAAAAGTGAGTAAACAAAGTTGGAGTGGGAAAAACTGAGGAGGACAAAGCAATGAGTTGCACAAAAATTAAAAACCCTACTACATATTGATACATTTGAATGAAAGGTGCCACATGCAACATATACGTGAAAGGGGATTTTACTTCTTCTTCTGTATTAGGCAAATTAATGATGTATTGTTCTTTTGATTAATCTCATATTCGCATGAAATAATGATTACATTATCTATTTATTTATAAAAAAATCATTTTATTTCAACTGATGTACTGTTCTTTTAATTACTCCCATATTAGCATGTTACTCTGTTCTGTAATAATCTTATCATTTCCTGCAGTAGATCCTTTGCTTTGTAACAACAAATGTAGTACAAAATCTAGTCCTTTACATAACTGAAGACTCCATGGATGTCATATTGAACACAAAATATGGAACAATCATTATTTTTGTAAAGCTTGATGAAGATTGTCATTCCTATTTTGATGCGGGCCTTTGGATAGAAGTTTCTAAGTTTTAAGGATTGAAAGCTGACACTAAAATTATACTGCAACTAAACGAGTCTGGTCATACGATAAATGATTACTTCCCCGAAGACCTCATCCATCCAGACTTTGTTCCAAGTAAATGTTCTTGCAATTATCTTCATGTTGACTTACATAGAAATATCAACGTGATTGTGTAGTATTTAAGCAACCAATTGGGGTTTCATTTTATGAATTTGTTAAGTCTGTTCCTACCGAGTAACTTCTAATTACCAACACACTATTCATCTGTCTTGTCCTAAATACATAATCCTATTCCTCCCACTATTCTACTCATGTCAAAAAATACCGCCGTCGACGAGACTCCTGAGGTGACGGACGAGTCTGCCATGAAGCGGAAGCAGGTCAAGCCAGAACCACAAGCACCTTTGATAGGCCTAGACTTCATTAGCTTGCGCCCTGATGATATGCTGACAGTCATCATCTCCCTTCTCTCACTCGTAGATGGCGTGTGGACAACCATTCTCTCCTGGAGGTGGCACCCCCTATGGTGTTGCACCCTTCTCGGCCTCATCGACGAGCACATGATCTGCAATGCCTATCGCAAATGCTTGGATGCATTGTCCCAGATCCTCAGCACGCACTGTGGCCCAATCAAAGGCCTTACTATGGGCAAGTTCCATTCCAACGGCACGGACCGAGCCAAGCTTGACGAGTGGTTCTTATCGATCGTCCTAGATCAGCTCGAGGAGCTCACTTTTAATGATGGACATATGCGCTCACTGCCACCCTCCGCGATGCGCCTCGCAACAACGTTGTGCATCGCTAGGTTCATGAACTGACATTTCCCCCAGATTAACATTGATCCCGCTCTTTTGCTACCTTGACTGATGCACCTAGAGCTCGTCACCGTCTGCATCCCCAATGATGACATGGAGCGTCTGCTCCGCAGCTGTACTGCGGTCGAGTACCTTCATCTTCAGGCGATCAATGGGTTGACTAGCCACCATGTTGCCTCCATGAGTCTCTGGATAATTTGTGTGTATTGCTCGTGCTGCAACAAGAGATCGCACAAGGTGAATCACCAAATGGTCACTAATGACGTGTCTTTACTTGAGATATTACTTATAGTTGATCAATAAGGCCCAACAAGAATCAGGGTCATTTATGGACCGAAGTTGACAGTGTTTTGCTACTCGCCTGTCAAATTCTATAAAGTTGTTATCGATCCATAACCGTCCAGGTGAAACAGTCGCCTTCTTCTCCTACTTGAAATTATGTTTTTGTTCTATTTTCAAGATGTACGTTCATCTATCATCCAGAAAATGATTCCGACAAGCTTGGCCACGTATATGCACACACTTAAGGTCTTGGCACTAGAATCTGTCGGCCCTAACCTAGACCAAGTTGCCAGATTCCTGAGATACTTTTCGTGCCTGGAGAAGCTATATATCAAGGTGATGCTCCTTTCTTGTTAAATGTTAACCACAAGGGAGTTTAGTTTTTGGCCCCTTTTCCCAAGTTTACAATGACTAATGTACTAGAATTTCTGAAGGAATTTATAGGATTTCAATACATAGATGTTTTTTCCTATATATGTTGATTGATTTATGTGGTTACAATCCATAAGTATTTCTCATTTGGATCCATTTGTACTACGTAGTTTTCAAAGGAAAATTTCGATCCACTCCGACCTCGTGTGAAGAATCCTATGTTTTCCTAGACTATAATCAAACGCTGATGTTAATCATGGAGGATCAAAGATGGCATGTCACTCTATTCGTGTATTTTAGAAACCTTGCAAATGAAAGAGTTCCTTGTGTGTTCAATCACTAATACATCTCTTCTTTTGAATATACAATTAGGCCCGATAGTGAATAATGTGATGCAATATGACAATCACATCGAATGCATTGATCTCCATCTATCAGAAATAATTTGAACTCCTATCGAGGGACCTTACTAGAGATTATATTCGCTAGGTTCTTTGTTGTGAGAGCAAGTGTGTTAAAGGTAATGAGATTTTGCCTACATGTATCGCGGAAAAAAGAATGGTTTGCTGTTCAGCGCATGCGACTATGACAGTATGTAATAGGCTCTGTAAAAGCTCAACTTCAGTTTGGAACATCAATTGACAGACTAATCGGAAGCAGGGCCGGGCCCATAGTTGTGCAGACTGTGCGGCCCGCTCAGGGCCCATAAATTAGGGGGGCCAATTTTTTTTGCATATGTATGTATGTATTTTTCGTCGTGTAGGGTTGGGTTGTGCATAGAGCTGGCCAGTTGGGCCGTTGTCCATTGGCGCTTTAACCCCCCCCCCCCCGCTCGGGAATTCCCTCGAGTGTCCCAGGTTGCTGCTCGATACCTTGATGCCTTGATGCCTGCTGCTAGCCGCCAGGTTCAGATTCAGCAACCGCTCAGGGGAAAAGCCGACGGGTTTAGTTGATCTAATCGATCTCCCCTCATCAAAAATCAAAAAAGATAGATCTGCTCGATCGAAAACCGAACAAAGGTTCATTTTTTCTTGATCAATCGCATCGAGACTCCATAGATGGGCGGCACGGGGTATCCTCCTGGCTCCTGCAGTCCTGCCATCAAGACTTTAAGATCCGACGACACCGTGATGGATGACACGGCGACAAGTACAGGTAGAGGCGGGATGAGGAGACGTAGTATGACAGTTTTGGCATTGCAAATATAATAAGGTCCTCATTGGTTAGCAAATTCACATCCATTAATTATTCCTCTCTGGATCTCGGGTTGTCAAAGTCGGAGAGGAATACTGTTGGCTTGTACGCATTGAGGGAGTCCTGGATTAAGGTGTCCTCGGGAGGCCGACCTGTTTCTTATGGGCCGGACTATATGGGCCGCTTACCAAACATTAGATCGATCGAAGGCTCTGTCTCCAAGAAGGAAGCTTTGGGAATTGTGGCTTGTCCTCCATGTTTAATGTAGCGAATAGGCATGTTTATCTCTTCGGCGTGTAACCGATCATGTGTAAACCCTAGACACCTTCGACATCTATATGAGCCGGAGGGTTTTAGGTTGTAGATATAGAACAACTCATCTAGGGTTTAGCTATTCGATCTCGAGGTAGATCAACTCTGTAACACACATATCATCAATACAATCAAGCAGGACGTAGGGTATTACCTCCATAGGAGGGCCCGAACCTGGGTACACCTTGTCTCCCTCGTCTCCTTTTACCATCGATCCCAGTCTCACAGTTCGGGACCCCCTACCCGAGATCCGCCGGTTTTGACACCGACATTGGTGCTTTCACTGAGAGTTCCGCTGTGATCGCCCAAGGAATCGATGTCTCGCCTTGTCATCAACGAAGAGGTCCGTAACATGGACACTTTCGTCCCCAGACAGATCTTTGCCTTTGGCAGCATTGTGCTGCACGCCGACCCGACCGACCATCTAGGCCATGTCGAAAGCTTTGACCCTGGTCGAGAGGCAAATTCGGGAACCTAGAGTTCTTTGTAGATCCTAGGGGTGACCTGTCACTAACCGGGCTCGCAGTCTCACCTGCCACGCCCGACGACTATGAGGCTTTAACCTCGAGTTCCTTTTTCGGTCACGCCTATAGGGTTAACCCCGGCGATTGCCCGAATCCTAGTCCGGATCTGGCCATAGTGCTAGAGGACCAGATACTTGTTCTTGCCGAACACTCCACTCGTCGGGACACATCGGAGATCAACTCCAAAAGCTCTGAGCAGTTTGACTCGATCAAGCTCTCGACATTCAATGAGGCCCTAGATCGGATCTCGTCGATGAAGATTACCGATGACCCAACCACGATCTATGCTCAGATCGGCTACAGAGCGGGCCAGGACAATTTTTTCGACCCACCCACCACCCACTTGATAGCCGCAGTTGAAGACTTAACCAACATGCTGGACTATGCCTCCGTGGAGGCACAATACATGGATGAACAGGATTGTGCTCCCACCCCCGTTAACACCGGGCGATGGGCCGCCACCTCCACATACGATGTCTACATGGTGGACACTCCTGCCGCTAACGGCGAAAACATGCCTAAGAACGATGGCGACAAATCATGCGACGCGCCGTCAAGGCGCCGGAAGCCGCATAAGCAGTCAAAAGGAAAAAAGGGAAGGAAAGCTATCATCGGCACCGGGGACGGAGATACCCCGGAGGATCTAGGCAACCCTGGTATCCTCGAACACCCGCTAGAGGGCCAGGAGAAGCCTGAAGACCAGCGCAACCCCTATGACTTCAAAAATTCCGTGGACGATAACTGCCTCCCTCCTATAGAGGAGGAGGACACCACAGAAGCCGACGACTTCGACATCCCTGATAATCTCGAGGATCAAGAACTGTTCAGGCAACAGCTCATAGCCACGGCCTGCAACCTGAAAGCAAAAGAACGACAACTTAAAGCCGAACAAGATGACCTCAATGATCGATCACCGAGAGTCCTCTCAGCCGAGGAAGGCTACGGTACCGGTCTGTCGGACCAACCTAAGAGCTATCCACGCAGAAGGTTGCTCCCACAATTTGACGACGAGCTCACTGATACTCCGTCTCCCAAACATACCCCATAAGACAAGCCAGACCGCCTTGCTCGAGGACGAGACAGGACGACTAATGACACCGGTTATAGGCCGGCGATGCCCCGAAGACGGGGAAAGGAGCCATTAGAGCCCAATGAGAGGTTCGACCCGCGAGATGACCTAGACTATGGAGTAGGTTGTACAAGATCCATCTACAGATCCAGAGGTTACTCACTTGATAGACGGGAAGGGTACAGACCATGGCTTGACCGTAACAATAGAGGTCGGGAATGAAACCGGGCTAGAACAGACGCCGAATACTAGCGCGACATAGCTCGGGTCAGAGGTGCTGCTCACCCACTGTGTTTCACGGACGAGGTGATGCAACATTAGTTCCCAGAGGGGTTTAAACCAGTGAACATAGAGAAGTATGATGGGACAACTGACCCAACTGTATGGATTGAGGACTTCCTCCTCCACATCCACATGGCTCAAGGAGATGATCTCCACGCCATCAAATATCTCCCCCTAAAACTGAAGGGCCAGCTCGGCACTGGTTAAACAACCTCCCCGAAAACTCCATTGGATGCTGGGAAGACCTAGAGGGTGCATTCCGATCTAACTTCCAGGGCACCTATGGTCGGCCGCCGGATTCCTCCGACCTAAGAAACGTCGTTCAGAAGCCTGGAGAGTCTACGCGGCAATTCTGGAATCGATTCTTGACCAAGAAAAACCAGATTGTCAACTGCCCGGACGCCGAGGCAATAGCCTCCTTCCGGCATAAAATTCAGGATGAATGGCTGGCTCGCCAGCTCGGCCAGGAAAAACCTCGGACTATGCCCTCCCTCACATCACTCATGACCCTCTTTTGCGCGGGCGAAGATAATTGGCTGGAAAGACATAGCCAAAACTCAGAAGACCCCAGAACCTCCGAAGTTCGGGATGACAACGGGAAACCAAAGCACAACAAAAACAAGCGCCAACACAACAACAGTGATGCCGACGACACGACCGTTAATGCCAGCTTCCACAATTCCCGACCTGGGCAGCGAAAGAAGCCTCCTAAAGGCAATCGCGACAGACCAACCCCTCTGGAAAAGATCATGGAAAGGCCTTGCCAAATCCATGGCACACACTAGAAGCCCGCCAACCACATGCACCGCAATTGTTGGGTGTTCAAACAGGCCGGCAAATTCATGCCCGAGGATCAAGGCAAGAGCCCTCTCAGCGAGGATGAGGATGAGCCTCGGGGTCCGATTGGTGGTGGACAAAAGAAATTCCCTCTAGAGGTTAAAACAGTAAACATGATATACGCCACCCATATACCCAAGAAGGAGAGGAAGCGCACCCTTCGAGAGGTCTACGCTGTAGAGCCTGTAGCCCTGAAGTATAACCCATGGTCAGCATATCCGATCACCTTTGATCGACGTGATCACCCGACCAGTATCCTCGATGGGGGTTCGGCCGCCCTCGTCCTAGACCCCATCATAGATGGGTATCACCTCACAAAAGTCCTAATGGACGGAGGAAGTAGCCTTAACCTGATTTACTCAGACACAATGAAATAGATGGGTATAGATCCGTCAAGGATCAAAACCAGCAACACTACCCTCAAAGGAGTAATTTTAGGCGCGAGGCTCGGTGTACGGTCTCCGTCAGCCTGGAAGTAGTGTTCCGCTCACTCGACAACTTTCGAAGCGAAGACTTGATCTTCGACATTCTACCCTTCCGGAGTGGCTATCACGCCCTACTTGGTTGAACACCGTTCACTTGCTTTAATGCCATACTGCACTACGCATACCTCAAGCTCAAGATGTCCGGCCTCAAGGGGGTCATTACTGTCAACGGCAACACAAAGCACTCTCTCCGAACTGAGGAACATGCGCTGGCCCTGGCGGCCGAATTTAATTACAACAATGATCGACAAGCTCCGACACCTGCCATACAGGCACGCAAGGTGGGGAAGCGAGCACAACTTCAGTCCAAACTCTCAAAACCTTCCCCTCCCCTTAAATAGGGATTCGCCCCCATCGCACAACCCTAGGACCAGCAAAGTACATGCCAAGGAAGCACAACTTCGCACTTAAAATTCCATGGGCGGTGGTGGGAAAAAAGGGTAAGTGTCCGGCTGGACCGAACTATTACCATTACACTGTCTTCGGACACAATGCAGGCACTATCAAAGGGCCTGCCAAGGGCGTAAAGCTCATCCACACTTCGGTGACTTCTCAAGACCTTGTTTGCAAGATCCATTCACCGAACATTACCACCCATTGAGGTGCACTGAGGCGCAGGTGTAAACAAGCGGCGGGGCACATCGAGGACGTAAGGTCACGAATCGAAGACCCCTGGTACAAACATTCCTATAGAATTTCTTCTTTTTCACATACATCTAAGCAGTTGCTTTGGCAATCCAAGCAATAAGCGTTGTTAAGAAAAATATAACATCATTATACATGTTTGCCTCGTTGTCCTTTTTGGCACATATTTTCTTTCTCCCTCTTCTCGTAAAACTGTTCGGTATGTTGCGATGCAATCGGCTAATAGACTGGGGGCTCGAGTTTAAAAAACAAAATCGCCTTACGAACATCTGCTTATGCGTTCGGCATCTTGGAATTTGCTTTATATGCATTGGTTCTGAACTATGTCTTGGGTCAATAGTTGGGTTGCCCCGCTCCTGTGCTTGCCCCTTTACGTTTCGCTAGTTTGGCTAAAAGGGCAAAGGGAGAACCACTATGATTTTGTTTCCAGCTAGTCTTGTCAAGAACCTCAGAGGAGAAAGCCGAAAACTGTCTTTCATGGTATGCGAGAAGCGGTCTGCGAACCCGAGCCTAAGTGTTATACTCACGACCTCGTTAGAGGTCATCCCGTGTCATACAGTGGGTTTGATATTCATATAAACCATGTGATATCGGCTTTAGCCACGGTTCATCCGAAGATCACAAAACACCGGGGGCTAGTCATCAGCCCCCCACAGTCCTTTTCGCGCCCCTACGGCTAAGAAAGCAATAAAGCATTATAGTCTGATTGCCTGGTCTACCGCACTCCACTGCCTTCGGGTTCCGATAGCTCGGCTAAGGGACGTAGTGCATTGGTAGAGACACCCCATGTAGTACCTACATGGGGGTTGAAGTCGACGACTCGTAGCTTTTAGTTTCAACGACCACACAGGAGTTATAAGGAACGCAAATCATTGAAAGCATGATAAGTTATAACCTTAAGACGTTAAACTGTCTTCGGACACATTAGAATCTACTCATACATGTTCTCTTTTGAACAACGTGACTCTATCGCCCGGACACCCTCCATTACTCCGGAGAAGTACAGCTCGGGGCGCCTATGTTCCTTTCCAGGAGGAGGAGGAGGAGGAGGAGAGGTGGCTATCTTCATCGGATCAAGCCCCAACCACTGCACTTTGGCCTTTGAAAAGGCCATCCGAGCTCCTTCGATGCAGGAGGAGCGCTTCAGTGTGGCGATCCGGGGCATGTCGTCGACCAGCTTCTGTACCAGTCCGAAGTAGCTACCCGGTTGTGGCTCGTTGGGCCATAGCCAGATGCAGAGATCCTTCATGGCTGGTTTCGCCATCCGGTGCAGCTCCATCAGCTGCTTCAGCTGCTCAGTAAGGAGAGGTGAGTGCTCGGGGGCTTCAAACTGAGCCCAGATTAGACGAGCTTCGTCTCCTTCTTCCTGCGAAGCATAGACCTGATTCGCGTCCGCCATGCTCTTCTGAAGGTCAGAGCAGACGCCTAAGGAACGGTACACCTGGGTAAGCAACTCGAACTTGCTATCCCCGAGGACACACTGCAATAAGTATGTCTTAGCATCTATTATAGCCTTCGCCTGGCGAACTTGCTCTTCGAAAAACCTCCTATCCACCCGCTCCTTTTGGAGTTCGGCTTTCATGGTGGATAGTTCGGCAGCCCGCTCCTTTCCTTTCTGCTCAAGGGCCTCGCACTTGTGGCCGGCATTCTTGAGATCCTATTGGATCTCCTCCACTTGAGCCTCGTGCTTGTCGCTGGTGGCCCTTAGGGCTGACAATGCGGAAGCCACTTGTTCGGCCGCCGCCCTCTCAACCGAAGGCTCCTGCTTCGCATTTTGTAGCTCGTCCCTGACCTTCTCCATTTCCTTCGCCGAGGCTGTGTAAGCATCACAAATAAGAATACTGCATTGATAGTAGGATAACCACAATTTTTTGGATACTGAGTAAGGCTTACCTTGCACCTCATCGAATATTTTCTTAAGAGCATCAAGCTCGTCTTCGAAGCTTTTGAGCTTTCGATTCAGTTCGTCTAGCTCGACGACATTCACAGCCGCCGCCAATGACGAAGCCTACAAAAAGCAAATCCTTATTAGGTTACATGAGCTCAAAATTACCGAACTAACGTCAATCCGATTCTATGGTCGGTATTCTTAAGGGCTGGTTAGAACATTCCGAACATATAGTTTGGTATATAGTTCGGGTAATGTTCCATGATTGACCTCTAGGTAAGTTTTTCCAACTCACCTAGGGCTCGGGGCTGCCATGTATATAATAATAAGAAGAAACAAATATTTTACAAATAAAGTGTCACGTGGCTCACCTAAAAGCCCGTCAGGAGACCCTTGAAGGCCTCCTTCAGTCCGTTCTCGACGGACTGAATGCTCTGCAATACCGCACCCATAAGGGTGTGGTGCTCCTCGGAGTGGAGGCGCTCGATAGAGCCTCTCCCATGACCGACCACCCATTGGTCGGTGGTGCCGGTGGTGATCGGACAACTAGATTACTGACCGGGGATTGAAACGGAGCCCTCGGAGCCATGCTGCGCTTTGGAGTGGTCTTCGGAGGAGACTAAACGTCTACACGTCCGGTCTCCTCAGTATCCGGGTGGGGTCCCGCACTCTGGTCTTCGGTAGCCGAGGTGTTAGCCTCGACCATGATATCATCTCCCCCGTCGTTGGTGCCCGGCTGCATAGGAGCATGCTGGGATGACACCTCTGCAGTGTCCGTCACAGCACCCGGAGTAGTGGGATGTGACGCGTTACCGCTCTCCGCTAAATCGGCGGGCGGGGTCTCCCCATCCGAAATCTGGTCGGTGGGGAGGACGTGCGGTGGGATGCATAGTGAGCAAATGCTCGCATGTCAGTAACCCTCAGAACCTATCAATAACAGCCGAGGGAGTGTTCGGATCCTTACCTCCGAGCTGGGGGCTTGACTCTCAGGCTCCTTCATGGAACCCTCTCGAAGTCATCGAACTCGGTATCCGAGTCTCAACTGTCATCAGACAGGATTACCAGTGTCCGACGTGCTTTCTTCGGGGCAGGAGGGGGTACCTCCTCTGCGGCGTCTTATGACGCCGCCCTCTTTCTTGCGAGGGGGGAATCCCCCCCCCCGCCTTCGTCCTCGTCCGCATGCTCCTGTTGATTCAAGAAGGCATGGGTTTCTTCATACACAACCTCTGGCTGGTCCCTAATGTGCATGCCTTCTTAGCCTGGTTTCTTCATCTTCTCTTTCTTCGCAGGCGCCTCGACGAGCATCTCCGCTAACAGCCCGGACCTGATGTCTTCGGGCTGAGGCACCGGGCAGTCAATGCCCATGGCTTTTCTCATCCATATATGCAAAGAATGATCGGAAAGAAGTTTGAGAAACTTCTTTATGAGAGATAGAGCCGATCAAACAGAGCTATGCTATACCTTGGAGGCAGGCTTGGCGGCATGTAGACCCCGATCCTCCTCTTCGGCTGGCCAATCCTTCTACAACTTGAAAAGCGCCTTCCACATCTTCTCTCGAGTAGTGCGGAAGAGGTGTCGAATTGTGGGCTCATCATCAAGCTGACGAGCCCACAGGGGAGTATCCCGGCGCTGGCAGGGGAGGATGTGATGTCGGAGCATGACCTGGACCATGTTGGTCAACGCGATGTCATTCTCGAGCATGGAGCCGACGCGCTTCTGCAGGTCGCTCACCTTCTTGCTTGACCCCCAATTGAGGCCCTTTCGGAACCACGAGGTTAGTCTAGTGGGGCGACTGGATCTGAATCCGACCGAGGCATCTTGACCTTCCTCCCTCGGCTCGGTGATGTAAAACCACTCCTTCTGCCATACTTTGATGGTGTCGATGAAGGTGCCGGAGGCCCATACGACGCGGGTGAGCTTGCCAATGACAGCCCCGCCGCAGTCTGCGTGTTCTCCTGCGAGAGACTTCAGCTTGATGTTGAACACCTTGAGCCAAAGACCGAAGTGTGGCTCGACCCACAGAAAAACCAAAGACCGAAGGGGGGCCAAAATTTTGCATATGCATGTATATATTTTTGGTCGTGTAGGCTTCGGTTGTGCATAGAGCTGGCCAGCTGGGCCGCTGCCCGTTGGCGCTTTACTCCCCCTGCTCGGGAATTCCCTCAAGCGTCCCACGTTGTTGCTCGATGGCTTGATGCCTCGATGCCCGTCGCAAGCCGCCAGGTTCAGATTCAGCAACCGCTTAGTAAAAAAAGCCGACATGCTTAGTTGATCTAATCGATGCCCCCTCAACACAAATCAAAAGATGATAGACCTGCTCGATCGGAAACCAAACAAAGGTTCAGTTTTGCTCGATCGATCGCATCGAGACTCCATAGGAGGGTAGCACGGGGTATCCTCCTGGCTCATGCGGTCCTGCCATCAAGACTTTAAGATCCGGTGACACCGTGATGGATGACACGGCGACATGTACAAGTAGAGGCGGGATGAGGAGACGTAGTACGACAGTTTTGGCATTGCAAATATAATAAGGTCCTCATTGGTTCGCAAATTCGCATCCATTAATTATTTCTCTATGGATCTTGGGTTCTCAAAGTCGGACAGGAATACCGTTGGCTTGTACTCACTGAGGGGTCCTAGATTAAGGGGTCCTCAGGAGGCCAACCTGTTTCTTATGGGCCGGACTGTATGGGCCGCTTACCGAACATTAGATCGATCGAAGGCTCTGTCTCCATGAAGGAAGCTTGGGGAATCGTGGCTTGTCCTTCACGTTTAATGTTGCGAATAGGCATGTTTATCTTCGGCGTGTAACCGACCATGTGTAAACCCTAGACACCTTCGACGTCTATATAAGCCGGAGGGTTTTAGGTTGTAGATATAGAACAACTCATCTAGGGTTTAGCTATTCAATCTCGAGGTAGATCAACTCTGTAACCCACATATCATCAATACAATCAAGCAGGGCATAGGGCATTACCTCCATAGGAGGGCCCGAACCTAGGTAAACCTTGTCTCCCTCGTCTCCTGTTACCATCGATCCCAGTCTCACAGTTCGGGACCCCCTACCCGAGATCCGCCGGTTTTGACACCGACACTCATATTCTCCTAATTCCTATTTCCTAACTGACTTCTCACAGGGATCATTAGAGAGATGGGTTCTAGCATGATTGCCTTCTCGACTTCTTGATTAAAAATCACAGTATAGTTGTTTAACGTGACAAGACATGAGACTAGGCGAGTTATATGGTTCGTTTAATTGTTAAAAATTGACACGTAATATTGAATTGATATCTGCTACCCTATCACTTTATTTTTATTTTATTCATGTATTGCAACTTGTCATAGGGCCTCATTATTAAGTTTCGCACATGGTCCCGGATTTTTCCGGCCCAGGCCCTGATCGGAAGTCCTTATGTCAATCCCATACATGATATGTCAGTGGCGGATCCCTTTGTAGAAATAATGAAGTTGCGAAACTAGTTGTAATATCAGCTTGAGCCTCTCATATATTCATGTTCCGCTAATCAACGCGGGCGTCTAGAGCTGCATGACAAAGTTTCTGCATAAGCTGAATTTTATTTCTAATATTAGTTTGAACCTTGTAATCTTCGAATTTTAGACTTGTAATGCTGGAATTTGAACCTTTGTAATTTTTTTGTCATTTGTGATACAATCATTAATATGGCATCGTATGAGACTCGTATGTTGGTAGTACTATTTCTTCATGAATATGCAATGGATGCTTAATATCTGGACATTAAGAAGCACAACCTTGACCAAAAATACAGAGAGGATATCCTATGCAGCTCCAATGGAACTCCCAACGGCATGCCGGCGACGGCGCCAGATCACCATGGATGCCATAGTGGACACATACAGAAGGTTCACGGAGCTCTCGATGGTGTACACCAACCATCTGATTTGGGTGGAGAACTCCATCCATGTTATGGAGTTGTTACTTGACACAAACAAGTACAAAGTGGTCGGGTTCGACCTCGAGCCCCTCCGGTCGCTCTGATCTCGCGTCCCTCCTTCGCTCTGCTCTCGCACCCCTCCGCATGCTCTACTCTCGCGCATGCTCTGCCAGCGGTTGGAGTCGGCTCACAATCATGTTTGAGGCGCCATATGCATGCATTTGCATCAAGCGCATTGCCCCGATGCAGATACATGCGCCACGATGGAATCATGCGCTGCAAAAACTGCCATCCGGACGTGCCAGTTTTCCAGGACCTCTGACCCCCATTTATACCCGTGACCAACCATAGTCTCTTCAACCTTTTGATCGCACCCCACAACACAATAAGCGCACCCACAACGACACATACAAACAGGATGTCCAGCGGCGCTCCAGTGTTGTTCGGCATCCATCATGTACACACCCACATCAGGAACACGAACCTCACAGTGGTGTACACCAACGACCCGTCCATGGTGGAGGACTCCATCAACACTATGGAGGATTTGCTTGCTGAGGATGTCAAGTACAAAGTACTCGGCTTTGACCTCGCGTACACTGGCGGACATACCGGGCATGATTAGAAGGTTGTCATCTCCAAGTTGTGTGTGGGCCATCATATCACCGTCTACCACTATTGCCTGGCCACAAGGCCTTGCGATCATTTTGCGAGGTTTGTCAACAGCCCCGACTACAGGTTCGCTGCAGTGGACACCATCAATGATCTAAAGGTGCTCGAGACTTCGGGCTTGGCCTATCGGAAGCTTGTCGACATCCATCGCCACTATAGAGTCTAGGGCAGCAGGAAGGACAACGACTCCCTGGTTAACCTCGCCGTGGTGATCATCGACCCCTACTACAAAACACATGAGGGCTAAGTCCAAGAAGAACAAGCTTCAGTGGCACAGGGGCTGTGTGAGTAGACTGGATGAAGATCACCTCCAGTCTGCAACCAAGGATGCGTACACATGCTATGAGATGTTCACGCGGGTCGTTGAGATGAGGAAGTGCCTCCTACCTGAAGATGACGTGGGTTCGAGCCACAAGCAAATCAGTGGCAACAAGCGTCAAAAGAAGTAGATGAGTTGATGATCGTTGCTCATAGTTTATTATGCATGCATGTAATAGTTTATTGAGGTGTGCCAATGTTATGTGTGTAGTCATTTGTGTATTTGGATGCTTAATTAGGTTATGCAATCATGTTGTTATGTGTGCAGTAGTTTATTGGAGTGTACCGATGTTATGTGTGTAGTCATTTATATATTTGGATGTTTAGTTGGTTATGCGAGCATGTTGTTTTGTACGCAGAGCATAGATGCGTGTGCAGACTGAGAAAATCACATCGCATATGGATTAAACTACCGAACCCGTCAGTGATGATTTCATCAATAGTTGACAATTCTTTACCAGGAACGGTTTTCCCACAACACACACACACCCTAATAGAAGAAATAGTATGTGTCATTATCGGTTACAACACTATTCTTAATAGTCACCTGTTTATCGGGTATCACACACATCTTGATCTGGCTAAACGTTTGTGTTATTTTTCGCTCATTGCAGACAGTTCACCCGAGCGACATGTATGCCGTCTATCGCACAAAGCTTGATCTGGCTAAACGTTTCTGTTGTGAGGGATGATCACAAAAAATTCATTCGAGTGACATGTATGCCATCTATCGCGCATACCTTGATCTGGCAAACCGTTTCTGTTGTTTGGGCTGATCACAAACGGTTCATCCGAGTGACTTGTATGCCGTATATCGCACACACCTTGATCTATTGAATCGTCTCTGTTGTTTTGGCTGATCACAAACAGTTCATCCGAGTGGCATGTATGACGTACATTACACACATGTGCATCTGGTTAACAATTTGCTTTATGTTGATTCATCGCAAAAAGTTTATTTGCATCGACTGTTTGCCGCATATCGCACACACACCTCTTTTCTGAATCGTATTTGATGGACCCGCCATTGCACACAATTCGCGTTATTGGTGACGAAGCTAGAACTCTATTGTTTGCAATGCATGCATCGCACACGGTTTGATCAAAGGGTCTCAGATTGATGTGTTGTCTTTGGACCTTCCTGGAGTGGTGAGTGGTCGTCTAGTAGTGGTGCGACGGCCATCTGGCCCCAACCATGGTGCAGTGGCTTCTGGAAGGGATGGTCGGTGGTGGAGGCCTGCGGGAGGTTTGTGGCCAGATCCACCCGGATCTGGCACTGGAGGGCCCGCCGATGGCGCGAGGAGGTGGAAAGGAGCTCATCTGAGCTCCTGTATCACATGATATTCCTCGTCGGCAACGGGTCTGGGGTTGGGTGCGGGTCGCGGGTGGACCTCCCCGTCGGTATGAGGGGTGAGCGACAACAGGTGCCTGGTTGGAGGGTGAGTCGATGATGCGGCCGCTGCCATGCTGTGCCTAGGTGTCTGGTTGCCCTGGGCAGGCCTCACCCTGATTTGGAGTTGCTAGATCTGGTGTGTGTAGGATTGAAAGTAGGTCTAGAGGGGGGGTGATTAGACTACTTGACCAATTAAAAATCTACTTATTCCCAATTTTAAGTGTTGGCAGATTTTAGCATTCATGGCAAGTCAAGTACACCCTACACATGCATGTCTACGAGTATAGTAGCGGAAAGTAAAGACAAGCATGTAAGTAAAGGAAGGGTAGGAGGATCAAATGCAATTGGAGACACGATGATTTTTTTCCCGTAGTTCCGATAGGTGGTGCTATCGTACGTCCACGTTCATGGAGTCTTCAACGCACGAAGGGTAACGGTCGCGAGAGTCCACGGAGGGCTCTACCCACGAAGGGTTCCAGGAAGAAGCAACCTTGACTATATCATGATGGCCTACGTCCACGGAGGACTAGCCTAACTTGGGGTAGATCTTCATGAAGTAGGCTATCTCCTTGCCCTTACAAACTTCTTGGTTCACTCCACAACACGAAGTAGGAGGCTCCCAAGTGACACCTAACGAATCTAGGAGGTAGCACCCTCCAAAAGGTAATAGGCTCGATAATGTCGATGAACTCCTTGCTCTTGTGCTTCAAGATGTTAGACGCCTCAACATACAAATACTCTCTCATAGATTTGGCTATGGTGGAAGAGATTGATTGGGTGGAAAGCAACTTGGGGAGGCTAGAGATCAAGATTCATATGGTTGGAATGGAATGGCATGATCTCAACACATGAGTAGGTGGCTCTCTCTCTCAGAAAATCAGTTGGTATGAGTGGGCATCTGTTTTGAGTGCTTCTATGGCGAGTAGGTGATGGTGGAGAGGTATATATAGGCATCTCCAAAAATCCAACCGTTACACCTAATAAGTCAGACTCGGTGACACCGGTGTGTTAATCTCGGTGGTACCGAGTTGCCTCAAAGGTAGCAACTTTTGAATCTCGGTGAGACCGATATATAAAACTCGGTTGCACCGATAAGGTGACCAACGGTCAGATGGCCAAACTCGATGACGTTGATTCAACAAACTCGGTGGGACCGATTTTGTGAATTTGCGTAACAGGAAGTTGGCAACCCAAACTCGGTGGCACCGAAGCAGAATCGGTTGCACCGAATGGCTAGGGTTTGGCTGAGTCTGTCTGAGGCTGAGAATCAGTGGCACCGAGTGGAAAGTGTTGGTTGCACCGATTTTTGATATTTGGCTTTGGATATACTTTTATGGAAGAGCTTGTGGGTGTATGTGGTGACTATCACTTGTGCATGTATAAGTATTTTGTTCACCAACATTACCTTACCCCCTTTTAATAGTATTGACTTTCCTATGGACTCAAAGTGATTTCTCACAAAGTAAAATGTAGAGTCATTTTGCTTGAAGCTTTGCCAATCTATTTCCTTGCATCTTGGGGTATTCCACAATCCTTTTGCCAACCATCATTGAACTTTTCTTGAAACATGCTTAGTGGAAACATTAGTTCAATGACATATATGCTGTTATTAATTACCAAAACCACCAAGGGAGCAAATGTGCTTTCAGCATGTGACATCGGCTGCCCCTTCCGGCGACACCGAGCGTGGCGTGGGGACGGTTCTTCCTTGTCCGCTCTGCCCATGTTGAGGAGAGGTTGGTGATTGGTTGAATTTGGCCCTTTGCTCTGGTGGTGGCGTGGTGGTCCGACGGTGGCTGTAGGTGGTGGCTCAGGTCCCCAGTCAGATTGTGGTTTCCTTCGCGACAGTGGTTTGTTTCCGGTGGCGGGCTGTGAGTGGTGGTGGTGCCTTGCCTTCTCCTGGGTCGAAATCGACGGCGCGTGGGTTGCTCGCATGTCAGGATGGTGATGACTTGGGGCTCATGCTCGGATGGGCCAACTTTTGGTCTGAGACAGGTCGGAGATTTTGCTCCGGGTAGGTGGGGTAGGCGTGGTTCGGGTGGTGCTCAGCGGTGGTGGTCGTGTTAGCGTTCCGTCAGTGCACAGATCGTCGCAAGTGACCATGGACATGGTGTCATGTGAGCTCGCCTGAACAAGGGCTTCGGGCTGGCTCGCCGGCAGCCGTCAGCATTCTTGGAGTTGTGTCCCCCCAGTCCAATGGGTATTGGATGGGGACGCAGGTGTGGATGCCCCTACTGTGGGAGTGTCTACCCATACTCAGGGACTGATGCCGAGCTAAGAGTGGATGGAGTGCCTTCGCTCTTCCTACCGTGGTTCAATGTGTTGTGATGTGGGTGGCGCATGGTATCTTGCGACAAGGATGCCGGGGTGGCAATCCCGGATGGCGGTCCACAGGGTAGCTCTTCGGCGGGCAATATTGCAATGGTGGTGGCTCCCCTCTCGGGTTGAGTGGGCAACTGGAGGTGTGGCGACGGGTAGCTCAGACGTGCCCTTTCTGTGGTGCGGCGTCCTGATCTCGTTTTGGAGATCTGACATCGTTGTGCTCTGCCTGGCGGCCACGTGGTGACATAGATGAGTTGTCGAGCAAAAGCTCCGTGCCTTGGCGCCGATGATGGAGACACCTAAGGGTGGTGCGCTCTCCTTGGAGACGTTGTTGTGGTTCTTCTCTCTGTGTCCGGGCTCCGGGTGAAGACCTTTGTCTGGTGTGGACTTTGTAGCGTCGAAGCTCTGCGCCATTTTTCCTCTTGGGGGCATTGTCATGGAGTTTAGGTGTGCTAGGTCATAGTATGTGGTGTTTAGTTCTTCCGGTGCTCGTTGCTGGTAGCATAGCCGCGTGCGTCTGCATGTGCCGGATTTCTCAGGATTGGCTTTGTAAGGAGGCTACCTCACCATCTTGCATCGTTCGGCCATGTACTTGTTCGGTTGTTGCTTTATTTATAAAGCGGTGCGAAAGCCTGTTTCGAGAGTTTTCACCCTCAGAGTTCAAGACTCGTTGCTTGAAGAGTACCACCAAGCCGAATACACGGTGTAGGCAACGAGTTTGCTCTCTTGATATGAAGGCCCTAGAGGTGACAACGAGTTTTACTCATGGTGCTTCACCGGAGACTTTGACACCCAAAAATTGGATGTAGTTTTCAAAAAATTTACATGCCTATTTTTATAAGGGTTTGTGCTACTCAATACAAAACTTTTGGTCTTTTGGCAAGAAAGGGGAAACACTCGGCGTGACAGCTTGAACCGGTTGAAAACAATCAACACGTCTATCACCACCTTTAAGCGCCACGTGCCCTCAAGCCTCACTCAAGAAAACACCGGACGTAACTCTTCATCTAGAAAACATCGCGTTCTTCTCTCTATTTCTCGTCTATATGTTCTCTGCAACATTACCTATGTTGTAAAAGTTGTTCCACAACACTATCCTTGTTGTAAAGAAAAAGTAAAGACATAATTTTTTTTCACAATACAACCTATATTGCAAAAAAATAATCTCGCAACACAATCTATGTTGCAAAACAGAAAAAACGCAACACAGCTTATTTTGCAGAAAAAATTGACAACGCAAACTATGTTGCAAATGTTTCTTCAATAAAAGCTTTGTTGCAAAGCAAAAAAAAAAACGTTCAGCCGCTAGATTGATCAAAACTGATGGCCCGTGAGACGATGGGTGTTTTAAAAAGATCCACGGGCCGACGCGTAACAAGCCAAAAAAATGAAACATATATTTGATCTTAAAAATAATCCTGTCCGAGTTTACTGAATAGTACTACTAAAGTGCCGCATATGGCAATATAAAACGCAAGATAAATTCATGGGAAACGCGGGCATTCCGCGGAGCCAATGCTTTCTAAAGCTGCGGGTGACCCGGTTAGTTTATTCGAAAGCCTGCGGAGCCTTTTTCCTCATGCTCATCTGTCAAAGCTGTGCCGCCAATGTGTTAAAAAGAAGAAGCTGTGCCACCAATTTATGTTTGTTAGTCAGAAACGGATTAGCGTCGCTGCGATCTCGTTATGGTGTAGAAAGGGGACAAAGACATCTTCTTTCTTTGATAAAGGTGAGGAAGACTTGGTCATGATGGAAAGCCACCGGGTGTCCCCAACTTGCATTGTCATGGTAGTTGTGTGGAGATAGCAATAATAGGGGCTTTATCATTTAAACTGAGCTTATCCAGGTCTTAGGCTAACTCCACATGATCCTAAACTTTGTTCGGATTTGTCCATTTTGGTAGGCAATGGGGCGGAGCCCGGCCATTTTGGTATTTACGCTGGTCTTGCGTTTAATGCGTAGACGCATCTGGTCCGCCATAGCCAGCTGATGCCTGCATGTATACATTTTATACACATGGTAAAAATAATCTCTCACAACTAAATAAATCAAACATTGTAAATAGTTTTACGAACAAATAATTCAACATCTCAAAAAAACACAATCAAATAGTTTTAGGGCGGTACTCTGCGCCGGTCAGCCGGCCCAAACTTTGGGCCGGTCCAACCCTGGCCGTCAGATGCGATGCGTCGAAACCGTAGATCAAAGCATTATGTCCCATTTCCGCATCTCCCGCGCGCACGACTCTCTCTCTCTGCGTACGATTACAACACCGCCGTCTCTAGCCACGCGGCTGACGGGGATTGCAACATGGCTACGGGTGAGCTCCCATCTTTTGTTGCGATTCCATCTCACCATGGCCGGTTCCAGGGCACGCCGTGGTTGTAGCATTTTCCGGCATCGTCCACCTCTGGCTCGCCGCGTCGTCGTCTCCCACCACTACGCTCTAGCACAAAGCAAAAAAAACTCCCAACAACAAAAAAATAAGCCATTGTCTCCGGTAGTAGCAAAAAATAAACATAGTTCCTGCAAAACAAATCAATGGTTCCAGCAGAAAAAACTGTCGTCGCCGCCGGCGACTATTGCAACGAAACACGTCGTCAAAGCAGCAAAAAACTTTGTCAGTTATAGAAAAACAAAAAGTTGATGCCCGCAAAATGACTTGCCAAGTCGGCCAATTCCAGCACTAATCGGACTCGATGCAACTTCTTCGTCGGCTGGTTCCAGCAAAAAAATGTTGGATCCAGCGCAGAGGCCGTCGTCTCCATCGCCGACAGTGTTGGATGTAGCTTTTTGTTATCTTGGTTCCAACAAAAATGGTCATCGGTTGCAGCAACTAAGGGCATCGTCTCCACCACCACCACCTCTTCCCCCTTGCGTGTCACCGTTGGTTGTAGCAACATTTCCCATCGTGCCAGTTGTAGCAAAAATCTCCATTGGTTGTAGTAGCCTGCCCTGCCAATTGAAGCATCATTGATTGCAGCACCGTGCATTGCCCCCTGTCGCAGCTCCGTTGCGAACGGTCCCAACACAGTGCAGAGAGTCGCTAGGATTTCCGCTCCTTCCTGCGTGTAGCCATGGCTGGAAAGGAACTGGGAGGAGGTAACGGTCGGCGAGCCGGAGTGAAACCAGGGGTGGGGTGGACTTCGGGCGTGGTGGAGGCAGGAGAGACGGGAGCTCGCCGGCGGGAATCAAAGAAAAGGGAGACCGAAATGCGGTGACCAAAGGGAAGAGAGGATAAGATAAGGCACACAAAGAAACGAGTGGAATGGACTAGAGGCTTCAACAAACCCACGTGAATATGTGCTTGCGCGAGTGGAGCGGTGTGACCGGCCACACACGTTTACCATAGTTTGGCAACCCAATCAAAATTGTCTTCAATAGATGTATTTGAAATGAACTGATGCATCTACTGATTGCCAATGTGAGTCTACATATGCCCAACCAAGTCATCTTGGAGCTGCATGTGAGTGTGCCAATCACCTATTTCATGATAGAATTGGGCATACTATTCAAATGTTGCCGCTTCTTGGTGCTCAGGCACAACATTTTGAGCCTGAAAATGAAACCCTTAGTCATAGATGTCGTCATCATGCTCATCCTCCACGATCATGTTGTGCATGATCACACAAGCAGCCATCACCTCTCAAAGCTTTTGTGTGCTCCATGTCAGTGCAGTGTTTTGAACGATACCACATTGAGATTGAAGCATACCAAAAGCACACTCCACGTCCTTCCTAGCACTCTGTTGCATTTGGGCAAATCTTTGTCGCTTCTCTCCTTGCGGATTGGGTATTGTCTTCACAAGAGTTGACCACTAAGACTAGGTACCATCAGCTAGGTAGTATCTCTTGTTGTAGTGGTGGCCATTGGTCTCAAAGTTGACCTCTCGGGAGTGGCCTTCTACAAGCCTTGCAAACACCAGTGAACACTAAAGCACGTTGATATCATTGTGAGAACCAGTCATGCTGAAGAAAGAATGTCATATCCAAAGATCTTGTGAAGACACCGCTTCTAGTATGAAAGTGGCACCTTCCACATGCCCCTTGTACAACCCCTGCCAAGAAAATGGAGAATTCGTCCACTTCCACTACATACAATCTATGCTGCCAGGCATGCCCGGAAAGTCACCACAAGCTCTTCGTCATACGAGGACGAATCATCCGATGAACATGAAGTTGTGAAAAAAATACTCGTCCCCACTATCCATGATACCTTGTGAGCAAAGTGTCAAACACCTTACAATCATGGCAGAGACGCGGTCGGGAAGAGCACCTCAGGGTCCCCTCACATGCAGCAGGCAAGGTAGGTGTTGGCGGCCGGCTGCCATGTGCTGGAAGGTGTTGGGGCCGATGCGCATCACCGGCGGTCGTAGCTCCCCTGGTACCGGATGCAGTGCAAAGAGCCACAAACACCGATAAAAACTTCTCTGAAACATGGGAGTGGGTCGGCTATCGCGAGGGGGGGTCATGGTTTGGCTAGTCGGGCTGGAAAAAGAAGCGACAACCGAAAAATGAGTGGAGACGACGATGGCGGAGGGCGGGGGTAGGAGCAGGGCAAGAGTAAATGGGGTTGTGTCCCTGACGATCTGGCCAGGGAGGACAAGGGCACGTGTCCTGCCCATCCATGCGTTGTCCGTTTCAATGCAAACGCGGCCCAAATTTGGGCAGAAATGGATCAAAAGCGGACAAAAGATGTTTGTTTGTTTGCTCCTGCGTGTTTGACCGCATTTTTTGTCTGTTTAGCCCCAAACAGACCCGGTTGGACGATCTGGGGTTGGAGTTGGTCTAACGACTCAATGAACTCGGATGACTAGGACATGATTTTGATTTTCAGCTTAAAACCATCACAAATGTTAGATTTCCTTCTAGAATGGCGTGGATTGGAAAATGCATGAGTTGATGAACATGGTTATATTTCTTAAAAACTTAGAATAATCTGGAAGAGTCAGTCGTATTGACAGCCTTCATATCACATATGAAATGCGCTCCATGGATATAAAGGTTGTCGAGCCAAAACGCAAACACAATGTCACATAACTTGAGCTTGATATTTGTCTTGCAAGTAGAACCCAATTGTCATCGGTTCATTGGTTTTTTTTCCAAACAATTCAAACGAACACATTGAAATAAGCATTGTTTTCATTGCTAAACAGGCCGGAATTAGTCGCAATGCGACTTACATTTATAACACATGATAATAATTAGTTAAACTAGTTGTCATGTTTTTTTGCGGGAAGTAGATAATTATATTATACTCAGCCTTACAAGGAGACCTAGAAAACAACAGAAATTGCAAATAAATCCCTCTGGATCCCGACAACGCCGACGCCCGAGACGAGCTGATGGCGTGCTGATACGTCTATTTTGCATCACGATTTTCAACTGTTATTTATATTGTTTTTGGTCATTATTCCACTTTATAATACAATTCTAATGTCTTTTCTCTTTTAATTCGCAAGATCCATATGGAGAGAAACATTACCGGCAGCTGAAATTCTGGACATTAAAAAGCTACATCAGAGATACCTATTTTACTGAACTCCAAATGACCTGAAATTGTACGGAGATTTCTTATAGAATATATAAAAATACGGGAGCAAAGAAGTACCAGAGGGGGCCCACCACCTGCCCACAAGGCAACAGGGCGCGACCTTATGCCTTGTGGGTCCCACATGTGGCCTCTGGTGCCCCTCTTATGCTATATGAAGGGTTTTGACCTAAAAAATAAAGAGGATACTTTCGGGATGAAACACCACCATCTCGAGGTGGAACCTTAACATGAGCACTTTTGCTCTTCGGCGGAGCGATTTCGTCGGGTAGACTTCCCTCCAGGTGGGGGAAATCAAAGCCATCATCATCACCAACACTTCCTCCGTCGTGGGAGGATCAATCTTCATCAATATCTTCACGACCACCATCTCATCTCAAACCCTAGTTCATCTCTTGTATTCAATCTTTGTCCCAAAGCCTCATATTGGTACCTATCGGTTGCTAGTAGTGTTGATTAAATCTTGTAGTTGGTGCTAGTTGGTTTAATTGGTGGAAGATTATATGTTCAGATCCTTAATGATATTCAATACACCTCTGATCTTCAACATGCATATGATTTGTAAGTAGTTATTTTTGTTCTCGAGGACATGGGAGATGTCTCGTCTTAAGTAATCATGTGATGTTGGTATGCGTTTGATATTTTGATGATACGTATGTTGCTCTTCCTTTAGTGGTGTCGTGCGAACATCGGCTACATGAACCTTCACCATATTTGGGCCTAAAGGAAAGCACTGAGGAATGATAAATAGATGATGGGTTGCGAGAGTGACAAAATCTTAAACCCTATTTTATGAGTTGTTCCGTAAAGGGTTGATTGGGATCCACATATTTAATGTTATGATTAGATTTATCTTAATTCTTGTTTCGTAGTTATGGATGCTTGCGAGAGGGGGTAATCATAAGTGGGTTGTTTGTTCAAGTAAGAACAACACCTACCGGTCTACCTACATATCAAATTATCAAAGTAAGGAACATGAATCAACTAAACATGATGAACATGACTAGACAAAAATTCTCATGTGTCCTCGACAACGCTTTGCTTTATATAAGAAAACTTTCAGGCTTATTCTTTGCTACAAAAAGGATTGGGCCACCTTATTGTACCTTTGTTACTATTATTACATGTTACTTGTTAATTGTTACGAATTATCTTACTACAAAACTATCTATCATTGTTACTTACAGCACTTGTAGAGAATATCTTGCTAAAAACCGCTTGTCATTTCTTTCTGCTCCTCGTTGGGTTCGACACTCTTACTCATCAAAAGGACTACGATTGATCCCCTGTACTTGTGGGTCATCACGTGTCGCCGCCGTTGTTCCCCCTCAACCTTGAATTCGGAGCAAGCCTATTCCGCAGATGGGAAGTCACCGACACTGAGGATCCGAAGAACCAGTGCCCTGGAAAATTTGAAGCCGTCGCCAAGTCCCTCATCTATGCCCCTGAAAAAATGGCTAGCATCCGCCGACGTTATCGGAGACACCACCAACGCCGCCCAAAGATCTAGCATACAAGCATCACTTCCTACACATCACGAGCCCCGCACCGCCACTGGAAGAGGCGACGATGCGACGAAGACGGGGCAGAAGGACAAGACCCCGTTACGAGCGGTTGTCCGCATTGCCTCACCGGCCGTCTGAAGGAACCAAAAGTTCATAGGATCTGGAGATCCCCAGGGTTCCCCAACCCTCCCGCCGCCGGAGCGACCGACGGAAGGGAAGGACACCCACGGCTTCGCCGGCGGCCACAAGGAACGACGAGATCGCTTCTCGAACGCCTCTCCCAACTGTTCACAAGAAGGAACCGCTAAACTAATTGTCACGTTACCCAGGTGTGTAAGTACCCTCGTCGGTATTTTCTACATGCAAGGCAAAAACTTTAACTCTGTATATTAATTAATAAAATAAAAATGTGTCCATACCATGTGAAATCTATAGTAGCCATGCACCAAACCAGTTTTCAAAGATGCCAACAAGGAACATAATCCATATTGTTCGCAAGCGTGTCGTCATCACCCGTCACCCTCGGCCAGCAACTTTAATTTCACCACAGATGACCATCAAAGAGTTCACAATGAAACAGCCATTTAGTTTCTTGATCTTGTTTATGAAAACAGAGAAATTATGGTGTGTTTTCCTCGAAATAGATCCAATAGTTGCCTCGTTCTATCATGTGCAGTTGAGCAGTCAAAGCACACTAGGAGGTTGGTGCGGTTCACGCATCCCCTCAATGTGTGGGGACATGTAACATGCATGATTCAAGGTTTTGACATAGAAATATACATTTGCAGTTTGTGGTCGCAGCATAGGCAGATCATGCCATGCACATGACTCTGCATAACCACCCATGTTGCATGGCACAAATTAAGGCCTCAAGTTACGTCGTATGGAACATGAAACCGCAGTCATCGAGGAAGGCGGCAAGTTGAATTTTTTTTCCTGTTTTTTTTTGTGATGTGCGTTTAGTGAGACGAGATATTTATGTCGATTACGAAAGCGTCTACGACGACTTCATCAATTTTAAAATGATGTGCTGGCTCAATCTCTTAAAGATGCTTTTAGATATAAGGGATGCAAGTGTGCATTCATAGGAATAAGTGTACCGAATATTGTCTTTGAAGGCCGAGCTCCATGAAGCTCGGTTTTGAAAAATTCGAATTTCATCAAATTTCATATTTCCTACATTTAAAAAAAATCCGAAACAAAACATAGATATACATTAAGGCATAATACACATGTGTGTATATTTTCAGGACAAAATACGGTGAAATGGGGGCTATGCAAAAAAGACAAATCTAAGACTTTGACACATGATACTATTCATCCTGTCAGATCATGAATTTGTCTTTTTTATACAGGTCGCTTTTTAAAAAAAAATTCATCCTGAAATCTTACACACATGTACATAACATCCTTGTTTACTTGCATAATTTTTCCATATTTTTTTAAATCGAAAAGTTTAAAATTTGGTTTGTTTTTAAAATAAGGCATTCATGCAAATGCATGGACGCATGCGTCTATCGTGTGTTAAAAAAGAGGTGACAAGTGGCCACTGGCAGGTCCCACTGTTGCAGTTCTGTTGCCTGGTAGATCTACGTATAAAGGATCGGATCGCCCATAGCCAAGCAGATCAACCCAAGCTTTCTTTAATAATAAACTTGTGATTTCATTTCAAAATAAAATAAGATAAACATGTGATCTCACATCCAGGCAGCGTTAAATCAATCAGCTGCAAGACGTTTGATCCGGCAAGTGTTCAGTCTGGAGCATACCTGGGCATCTCCGGTCCGGCCCGGTAGGCCCACCCAGGCCCGGCTTCAAAATTCAGGGCCTAGGCCCGACGGGTTTGTTCGTGGACCGGATTTAGGTCTGAGTTTTGAGTTCACCCGTAGGACCGGGTTAGACTTGAGCTTGACATATTGGAATCTTAAGGAAGAAGCCTGGCCCATCCAAACCCGACAGCTTTTCAGGGCCTGGGTCGGGCTTGAGTTTCAAAGTAGGCTTGATAATAGGGCCTAGGCCAGGCCTGGGCCTCATTTTTTTGTCGTGGCTTTTTAGGGCCCGGCCCAAACTCGATCCGGCCCGGTCCATGACCAGATATAGGCTGGAGCGACCTTGCATTGCCATTTGCGTTGCCACCAACTTGTGTTTTGCACTTAGAACACCAAACACCAAAATGCTTTATTTTCTGTTTTTGGGTGCGTGTCTACGAGTTGGTGGCCTGCACGACCATTACTGATTACTAGTACTAATACCATTTTTGTAATCGCAGTTGTGGTTTACATGACCTTCTACAACTGTCTATCAAGCGGTTAATGAAGTACCTAACCGGATAATAATCTAATCGGGGCCTCATTTTGTCAAATTTTATACCGAGTCAGGCGTGTCATTGTCAAGTTAATATATTGCTATGGCCTATGAGGGATGCGTTTTGGCTTCCGAAAGCATTTGACTTTTTTTTGGATGTTCGTATTAGTGTCGCAAGCACGCTTCATAATTTTCACGTGAAATGGAGCGGTGGTATTTTGTCGGTGAAAAAGAAAAAGAAAAATAAACACGGGATGACATTTTGAGGTAACATTTGGTGTTCAATTTGTTTTTTTCTGCACAAGCCAAAATGTTTAACTTTTTGTCTAAAATTTTGTATGTAGCATTTGGATGTGAGTTTGAATATATAAAAGATTTTTTTTTGAGATTTTAAAAATCATTTTCTGAGCATAGGAACACGTGCTCCCGAGAGCTAAATTGGATTTCCGATTGCTACATGTACTACATAAAAATGTGCTTACTTTTTAGTAAGAGCATCACAACCATGATAGGCAAATCCGGGTTGATGTACACGCTAACGAATATTTGGCAAGCCTCAATTTTTTCCATTTGCAACCGCAAACCTTATATTCAAAACACCTAATACATGCATAGACATGCACACTGATCATTTTGAGTGTTTTAATGCGTGTTGGGCCGACGGAGTTGTCAAAAAAATGTTTATAAAAGATTTCAAGTATAGAAACATTCATTTTGGGCCGACGTGGTTGTTTTTTTTAGTCCCACCTCGCGGTCGTAGGAGCGTCGTGACCGGCTTAAATAGTCGTGTCGGACAAAAGTATTAAGCTACTCTCTCTTAAGAGGGGTTGTTAATGGTCGCTTTGTGAAGAAACTCATTTCCTTCACAAGGCAAGCATTCATGGCCGCTACTAATAGTGAGGAAGTTTTTTAAGTATGAGAACTTTTTTCCAATCGTTCTCATCAAGATTCTATGAAAAAATCACGAAAAAGCTAGTCAGACAATGTGTCCGATACATAGAGGGCAAGGTGTGGTCCAGTGCAAGTGAAATCGGGTAGATCGGAGGGGATTTGGTGCAATTTGTGGTGAGGTAGGCCTATGAGGTCTTACGTGGCGGACGTTTCGGGGCCACCCCGTATTCACCCCATATTTGGGATGGACATGAGAGGTGTCGGTCAGCCTGGGCGTTGGAGGCTGGTTTGAAGCGCCCATGTGGCTCGGGTATTTTTTTTGTGACCAGACGGTCCGCCTGAGCATTTGAGGCACCTGACTGTAGATGTTGTAAGAGCCTAAGAGTTGGAGAATAACATCATTTTTCTTGTGGGCTGGAGAATAACATCATTTTTTGTGAGAAAAACTTTTAATCTATTCATCATCTATCATGGCAGTACAAAAAATACCAGAAGTAATAAAAATAGACCACCTAGAAACAACTATACACATTAGAGAGAGCCGAAGGCGCGTCGCTGTCATCGCCCTTCGTTACCGGATCCATGCAAAACTTGTTGTAATAGACAGTCGGAAAGTCGTCGTGCCAAGGCCCCACATGACCAGTGCACCGGAACAATAACTGCCATTGATGAAGAGAACTGTAGATCAAAATGATCCAACCTGTAGACGCAAGAGAGAAGAGTGGATCCAAGCAGAGACACATACCAGTTTGATCCCATACCTCGTCCGACGGCACAGCCGACCCACAATGGCTACGCCAAGGTACTTGGGTTCTAGTTTTGTATAGTATTAACTATTGAAAGTGTAATCATGCTCTTAATCATATTTTGATGGTGATGACAACATGCATATAAGGAACTAACCAATTCTGTCAAGTGTATCTCAGGTTTAGTTCCAAAAAACTATTGTGTGGATCATGACTAATGCATGCAAAATGCTCAAGCATGGAGAATCAAGACGAATAGCTTTAGCTTTTTCGGTTTGCTCTTGAGTATAGGGATCCCACGCTATTAAGAAGGGACCATTGGCTCTCGTAAAAGACTTGTTCAAACCCCACAAAAACCTCTACATTTTGTCGCTAATTATTTCTTTCTTATGCTTTAGTTTCTCCTTTTGGGGATGTGCTATTTTGCCTTTGTTGTGACCGGACGCCCGACGCCTCATAACCCACCGGATATCCGACACACTCTGGAAATCAGGTGCCACTTCCAGCAAGATATTAATGAATTTTTTGTTAGTACAGATGACCGGTTGCCTGAAATCCGTACGCGGCCGGAATTCCGGTGATATCCACACATAACAAAATTGACGGATGTCCACTCTTCTACGGAAGACCGTGGCACCGGACAACCGGCTCTCTCCGGACGTCCGATATTTTTCCTATGGCTCCCTTGCATCTGCTTCTACCTGCTACATGTTCGAGCATCCAGACGAACGATGACCTGGTCGGACGTCCGGTCCATGTTTTTGGTTCGGACTTCCAGTAACTTCGTAGTTAAGTTGCTCCAACGACCATTTTTACACTACTACTATATATCCCCTTCTTTCACTACGGGAGAGGGTTGTCCAACACATTGAAAAGATCCGAAGAACATCGTTTCTCTTGCTCTCTTGTTCTTACACCAAATCCTAGATCCCAAGTGCATTTGTCAGGATTCTTGAGTGTTGCTCCAACCAAAAGATAGATCGTCTCCCTCTCCCCCTCTCAACCAAAGGAATTTGTGATTTGAGCAAGTTTTGAGCGTTTTGCTTGATCTTGTTACTCTTGGAGGTTGGAGACTCCTAGGCGGTAGGAGTTCTTTAGAGAGGAATCAAACCATTATGATTACCCCTCCGGAAAGTTTGTGAAGGTTTGGAGACCATCCCAAGGCTTACCACTAGTGGTTGAGAAATGCCTTCGTGGTGTTGTCTCAAGGAGATAATAGGGTGAGCCTTTGTGGCGTTCATGTGCCTTCGTGGTAACATCCACCTGTCTAAAAAGTGATGTAGCTTCCCTCCAAGGAAGTGAATATCGGCATACATCCTCACCTCTCGGACTTGCGGTTATCCCTAACCCTATCTCCCTACTTGTGGTTACTTGTCTCCTTGTGTTCTCTTGCTTTATATTGTGCTTGTCAATCTAATTAGTTGTTTATCTTGTCCACCTTACTTGTAACCTTATCACCTTTGCAATTGTTAGGATCGATTTCATATTTTGCATTATTGCCTAAAATTGCGTAGTAATAATCAAAATTTGTAGTTGTACTTATTCACCCCCCCTCTAGGTCCATCTCGACCCTTTCAATAGTACTAGAATGGTCGTGTTGGTGTGTGGCATTATGCCGACTATTTCGATTTCTTCACCAGAGGTGGGGCACATTAGGTGTTTGCTGGTGGTTTCTCTTCTCCTCGGACTGCTCTTGTGGTTGGAGTCAGGGGGCTTCATCGACAACTTCATGAATAAGGCGTTGGGTTCCCCAAATAAAGAGATGGTGTTCTTTCTTTTACAACCCCACTTTGCCGCTGTGGTGGAGGTAGATGAGCTGCGACAGGAAGATGCATCTCTAGTTGAGTTGTAATCTTCTTCCTCGAGCTTATCAACATGTGTAATTTTGGTGGAGCAAAGATGCAACTCAGTCGCTTGCGGTCTTCACCACCACCCTGCCTTTTCTAGTCAAAAGACGACCCACCCCAGCGGAGCTGTAGTTGCAGTCTTCTTCCTCGACCTTATCAGCAGGGGTGTTTCTCGTGGAGCAAATATGCAACTCAGTCGCTTGTCGATCTCCTCTACCACCCTGCCTTCCAAGTCAATGGCGACCCGGTGGAGCCGTGTCAGCTTTGTTCATTCCTCCTGACATGTTGTTGTTAGATGGGAGGAAACCGAGTGTGAGCCAAGCTCATGTTGTTGTTTCTTTCGGTCAGGTGGAGATGGCGTAGTGGAGCCACCAACGCAAATGGTTTGTCACCAGGGATGATGACTTTGAAATTTGGATCCATCTGATTTGAAGGACTATACTACGATATTGCTTGCTGTTATTGGTTCCACTTTACAAGATGCAAGGGTTGCTCTATAGTTTATTTTTTAGGGGTCCTTGTCCAAGGTGTTCTTGTATTGTTTACGAATATTATTGATGCACACTCGGGGTCCTTTGAGACTCCTCTTCTGTTAAAAAAACTTCAAGATGTTTTTAGTTGCCATGGATGCTACTTGATTTACTTTTCCTTTTATTCCAGAGAACGGAGCTACTCAATTTGGATACGCAATCCTTCTGATTGGGGAAAAAGTTAAAAATTCATTTAGGACAACATAAAAGTTCAAGATTACTCCTTTCAAGTTTGATAGTACTTGTTTTGTAGAAAATCCTAAAGTGAATATTAGCAAACATGAGACCTAACTAAAGCATCAATGATTTTGTGTTCATGATATAGTACTGATAGAGGGAAGTGCATCATCGGTTCTAAGATGTTTCAAGTGTCTAATGTAAGTTCTAATACTTTAAAAAATTATCATCAAGTCCCGAAAGTGCAATTAGCGAGTTATCCAAGTCCAAAATTTCTCCCATGCCATTTGATTGTCCCACATGGCATGTTGACATGTGACACTCCTTGCAAGGGAGGCTTGGTGGCATAATTCCCCCATAGCCAGTAGAGTTTTTTTGCAGTAGTCCCTCTAAACTATATGCGTATCCTCAAAAGCCCCATCAATCATTTTGTCTAGGTCTCTTATTTTCGTTCCTCTATGCCTTCCACTTCCTTGAGGAATAGATATCGTGATTGGGTTTGCCTTGTTTGTTTAGAGTTTTGAAAGGGGGATGGTGGTCACATGGTACATGCAAGCATGAGTACATCCTTGTAGCAATTATAGTTCCATAGCAATATTGTGCCACCGCTGGATGTGCTGCTCCGGAGTGCATTTAGCCTCATCAATGCGGAGCTTTCTTGCATTTTACTTGAGCTTGACCAACATCAATTCAATGTTGTAGGGTAACACGACATAATATTTTTACTGCGTACATGCCTAAGACCACCATGAAGATGCATGCTAGGTTTGATCTGATCATTACCAACTCGTAGCAGTGGAAGGAGAGTCGGTGAAGATCATTCGTGCAAATCCTCGTAAATAGGAACTTACAACCTCCCAACCGCGAGGAATTTCTCCCTCGAACAGTCCTCCGGACAGTCCCTTGAACAAAAGATTGAATGTACAATCTCTACCGGGTTCCACACATCCCGTGTCACCTATTTAGTAGCGCTTTGCCGTCAAAAACTAATCCCTACACGAGACTAGGCACACTTATGGCAGAACGGAACTATTTCGTGAAGGAAGAAAAAGAAAGGAGGATCATTACATCTTTGTGGTGAAAACTTGAGATGAGTTTGAGAGCACATCTCCTCCTCTATTTATAGTGGATGAGGGGTGAAGGAAGGCTGCTCAAAAAATGGGGGCTCCACAAACATCATCCCACCAAAGGGCCCCCATTCCAACATTGCTCCACCAAATGTGGGGGATTGCCTCCTGATACGTCTCCAACATATCTATAATTTTTTATTGTTCCATGCTATTATATTATCTGTTTTGGATGTTTTATATGCATTAATATGCTATTTTATATTATTTTTGGGACTAACCTATTAATCTAGAGCCTAGTGTTAGTTTCTGTTTTTTCCTTGTTTTAGAGTATTGCAGATAAGGAATATTAAACAGAGTCCAAACGGAATAAAATTTTTGGAATAATTTTTCTTGGACCAGAAGAAACCCAAAAGACTTGGAGATGAAGTCAGGAGAGCAGCCGTGTGGCCACAAGCCACACGGGGGCGCCCTAGGGGGGCGCCCCTGGCTTGTGGGCCCACGACAGCTCCCCTAACCCTATTTCTCGGCCTATAGATTCACAAATATTCCCTGTATACCATGGGGAGCCATGAAAACACTTTTCCGCCGCCAGGAGACTCGGTTCCCATGAGATCCAATCTTGGAGCCATTTTCAGTAATCTGCTGGAGGGGGATTCGATCATGGAAGGAATCTACATCAACTCCATTGCCCCTACGATGATGCGTGAGTAGTTCACCACAGACCTTCGGGTCCATATCTAGTAGCTAGATGGCTTCTTCTCTCTCTTCGCTCTTCAATACCATGTTCTTCATGATCTTCATGGAGATCTATCCGATGTAATACTCTTTGGCGGTGTGTTTGTCGAGATCCGATGAATTGTGGGTTTATGTTTGGATTATCTATGAATATTATTTGAGTCTTTTCTTAATTGTTATATGCATGATTTCATATCTTTGCAAGTCTCTTCGAGTTATTGGTTTGGTTTGGCCAACTAGATTGGTAATTCTTGCAATAGGAGAAGTGCTTAGTTTTGGGTTCAATCTTGTGGTGTCCTCACCCAGTGACAAAGTAGGGGTAGCGAGACACGTACTGTATTGTTGCCATTGAGGATAAAAAGATGGGGTTTTCATCATATTGCTTGAGTTTATCCCTCTACATCATGTCATCTTACCTAATGCGTTACTCTGTTCTTCATGAACTTAATACTCTAGATGCAGGCAGGAGTCGGCCGATGTGTGGAGTAATAGTAATAGATGCATAATCATTTCTGTCTACTTGACATGGACGTGATGCCTATATGCATAATCATTGCCTTGGATATCTTCATAATTATTCGCTTTTCTATCAATTGCTCGACAATAATTTTTCCACCCACCGTAATACTTGCCATCATGAGAGAAGCCTCTAGTGAAACCTATGGCCCCGGGGTCTATTTCCATCTTATACTTTCAGTTCTAAAACCAAAAATACCTTGCTGCATTATTTTACCTATTGTTTTCTTTTCCGTTCAAGCAATCTATTCTATCTATCTCTATCACATCTCATCCTTGCAAGCAAGGTTGTCAGAATCGTGATTTTGAATCGGATCGGAACTTCGATGGTAGGATCGCAAATCGTAGAATCTTCACTATCAGAATCTTAGAAACGTAGATTCTATGAACTAAAACCGTAGAATTAGAGGGGTTAGTTTGGATCGTAATATCGTAGAATCGTATAACGGAATCGCGATTCTGACAACCTTGCTTGCAAGTAACCATGAAGGGATTGACAACCCCTTTATAGCGTTGGGTGCAAGTGTTTGATTCTTTGTGTAGGTACATCTATTGGGGACTTGCTTGTATCTCCTAATGGATTGATACCTTGGTTCTCAACAACTAAGGGAAATACTTATCTACTTTTCTGCATCACCCGTTCCTCTTCATGGAAACCAACGCATGCTCGAGAAGTAGCAAGAAGAATTTCTGGCGCCATTGCCGGGGAGATACATAGCAAGTCAGGATAAGAACTCTCTCGTCAACTTGCCAATTTCTGGTTTGGTTGCCAGAGAGATCTACATCAAGCCTACCAAGTACCCATCACATACTCATCTCTTGCATTTACATTATTTGCCTTTTGCCTCTCGTTTTCCTCTCCCCCACTTCACCAATTTGCCGTTTTATTCGCCCTCTTTGTTGTTTGCCTTTTTCTCGCCGGATCTCTTTTGTTTGCTTGTGTTGCCATGTGCTTCCTATTTGCTTGCATCTTCGCTTGCTAAAAATCTATTGTTATGGATCCTCATCCACTTTCTAATCTTTTTAAAAGACCAAATTATGATGAACCAATTGCTAATGAGTTGAGTGTACTTGATTATCTCTATGAAGTTTTGCTTGATATTCGTGAATCTGAAAATTGTGATGAAGTGATTCACGATGTTTCCTTGAATGAAAAGCATGATTGCAATGATATTGTTATAAATTTTATTAATGTCAATTATGTTAATGATATGCAAAACTACAAGCTTGGGGATGCTATATTTGATGAGTTTGCCATGACCACTACTTATTGCAATGATCATGATTGGGTGATAATGCTTCTTATGATCTTGATAATTTATTTAATACTCATGATGAATATGATATTGAAAGTGGGTTTGGAAGAGTGTCAACTTTAGGCATTATTGATCCCACTATTTTGGAGAGTGTTCAATCTTATGAATTTTTTGATAAAAGTGGGTTTGGAGAGGTCATGACTTTAGTTAATGATAATCCCACTATTTTGGAAGAGTATCAACTTTGCATGCATGTGGATCATGAGGAGAAAATTTTATATGATAGTTATATTTTTTAATTACTTCATGATTCTACTGACATTTATTATGAGGGAGGAACATATGCTTGTAGGAATTGCAATATTATCAAGTTTCCTCTCTATGTGTTCAAAGTTTTGAAGTTGTGCTTGTTTTGCCTTCCTATGCTAGTTAATTCTTGTTCCCATAAATTGTTTGCTCACAGGATCCCTATGCATAGGAAGTGGGTTAGACTTAAACGTGCTTTCAATGCTATTCATGATGCTCTTCTACATATCTCAACTACTACTTTTTATGTGAGCATCATTGAAATCGTTATGCCTAGCTAGGGGCGTTAAACAATAGCGCTTGTTGGGAGGCAACCCAATTTTATTTTTGCTTTCTGTCATGGTTTTGTCACGACAGATGTCCAAGGACTTAAGTTCGAGGCCATCGCTAAGGAGATGGACTCAAAGGGGTTGGTTGGGACGAAGGACACGAGTTTACCCAGGTTCGGCCCCTCAAGAAGAGGTGAAAGCCTACGTCCTGCTTGTGTTGTATTGATTGGAGTATCGATTACAAGGGAGCGGATTCGCTTGACCTAGTTCTCGATTAGTTGGTTTCTGTCTAAGTCACCCCGGGTCTCGCCTTTATATAAGAGGCCAAGACCGCGGGTTACACAAATCTCATACCGACTCTTACAACGCATCAAAGTCTATTCTCTATGTCGTGTTATCATCTTGGGAAAGCCGCCTCCGGGCAGCTTAACCACCCAGGTTTTCATACTATCTTCCATTCCGGGCCTTGTCTTGGTCCATCTTCATAAGTCAGCATACGGCCAGGGTTACGTCCTTGGCCCATCTACCTTGGTCTGGATCATGAGTCGCCAGGTACGACCCGGCCCCACCTGGGCGGGTCTTACCACGGGGTTATATCCCCAACACTTTCTGTTCTTTGTTTCTGTTTTTGAGTGTTTCCCACATTATTACTTCTGTAGTAATTGTGTTTTGGTGTTTTAATTAGTTTTTGAGCCAAGTAAGACCTTTGGGATGATCTACGGTGTTTGTTGATTCGATTTTGCTGAAAAACAGAAACTTTTGCTCTAAATCGAGGAATTTTGTAGATTCACTGGAACGTGATTTTGATCTGAATTTTTTACAAAAGATTGACATACAATTTTCCCTGATTTTCCTAATTTTTCAGAATTTTTAGAGTTCCAGAAGTATTCGAACTCTACAGATTGCTACAGAATGTTCTGTTTTTGATAGATTCTATTTTCTTTGTGTTGTTTTCTTATGTTGATGTATCTATGGGTTGTATCGGGGGGTATGAACCATGGAGAAATTAGAATACAGTAGGTATTAAACAAATATAAATAAATAATGAGTTCATAACAGTACCTAAAGTGGTGATTTATTTTTCTTATACTAACGGATCTCATGAGTTTTCTGTTGAGTTTTCTGTTGTGAAGTTTTCAAGTTTTGGGTGAAGATTTGATGGACTATGGAATAAGGAGTGACAAGAGCCTAAGATTGGGGATGCCCAAGGAACCACAAGCCATATTCAAGGATACCAAAAAGCCTAAGCTTGGGTATGCCCTGGAAGGCATCCCCTCTTTCGTCTTCAATCCATCGGTAAATTTACTTGAGGCTATATTTTTATTCACCACATGATATGTGTTTTGCTTGGAGCGTCTTGTATGGCATGAGTCTTTGCTTTTCAGTTTGCCACAATCATCCTTGCTGCACACATATTTTGATAGAGAGACGCTAAATCGTGAATTTATTAGAATACTCTATGTGCTTCACTTATATCTTTTGAGCTAGGCAATGTTGCTCTAGTGCTTCACTTATATCTTTTTAGAGCATGGTGGTGTCATATTTTATAGAAATTATTGAACTCTCGTACTTCACTTATATTATTTTGAGAGTTTCTTAAAACAACATGGTAATTTGTTTAGGTTATGAATTTAGTCCTAATATAATGGGCATCCAAGAGGGATATAATAAAAACTTTCATATTAAGTGCATTGAATACTATGAGAAGTTTGATTCCTTGCATATAGTTTTGAGATAATAGAGATGGTAACATGAGAGTCATGCTAGTGAGTAGTTGTGAATTGGAAGAGTTACTTGTGTTAAAGTTTGTGATTCCCGCAGCATGCATGTATGGTGAACCGTTATGTAACGAAGTCGGAGCATGATTTGTTTAATTATTGTCAACCTTTGTGTGAGGGTCAGGAGCGCGCGATGGTTAACTCCTACCAACCTCTCCCCTAGGAGCATGTGTCTAATGCTTTGTTTGATAACTAATAGACTTTTGCAATAAGTATGTGAGTTCTTTATGACTAATGTTGAGTCCATGGATTATACGCACTCTCACCCTTCCACCTTTGCTAGCCTCTCTAGTACCGCGCAACTTTTGCCGGTGCATTACACCCACCATATAACCTTCCTCAAAACAGCCACCATACCTACCTATTATGGCATTTCCATAGCCATTACCAGATATATTTCCATGCAGCTTCCACCATTCAGTTTTTCATGACATGCACCATCACTTCATCTTGCATATAGAGTCATATTTTGTTTTAGGTATTGAGTTGTAAGTAAATAAAAGTGTGATGATTTTCATTAATAGAGCATTGTCCCGTGTGAGAAAAGGATGATGGAAGCCATGACTCCCTCACAAGTTGGGATGAGTATCCGGACTTTACAAAAAATAAAAGAGGCTAGCGAAGCCCAAATAAAAAAGAGAGGCCAAAGATGCTCACAAAAATAAAAAAATGAGAGAAAGAGAGAAGGGACAATCGCTACTATCTTTTTCCACACTTGTGCTTCAAAGTAGCACCATGATCTTCATGATAGAGAGTCTCCTATTTTGTCACTTTCATATAACTAGTGGAATTTCATCTTGCACGACCACTTAGTTTTCTTTTTGAACTTTCATACACATATAGCTCTAAGTGCATTTGTTACATGGCAATCCTGTTGGAAATATGCCCTAGAGGCAATAATAAAATGGTTATTATTGTATTTCCTTGTTCATGATAATTGTCTATTGTTCATGCTATAATTGTATTAACCAGAAACCATAATACATGTGTGAATACATAGACCACAACATGTCCCTAGTGAGCCTCTAGTTGGCTAGCTCATTGATCAATAGATGGTCACAGTTTCATGACCATGGACATTGGATGTCATTGATAACGGGATCACATCATTAGGAGAATGATGTGATGGACAAGACCCAATTCTAAGCATAGCACAAGATCGTGTAGTTCGTCTGCTAAAGCTTTTCAATGTCAAGTATCGTTTCCTTAGACCATGAGATTGTGTAACTCCCGGATACCGTAGGAATGCTTTGGGTGTGCCAAACGTCACAATGTAACTGGGTGGATATAAAGATGCACTACGGGTATCTCCGAAAGTGTCTGTTGGGTTGGCACGAATCAAGACTGGGATATGTCACTCCGTGTGACGGAGAGGTATCTCTAGGCCCACTCGGTAAGACATCATCATAATGAGCTCAATGTGACTAAGGAGTTAGCCACGGGATGATGTATTATGGAACGAGTAAAGAGACTTGCCGGTAACGAGATTGAACAAGGTATAGAGATACCGACGATCGAATCTCGGGCAAGTATCATACCGATAGACAAAGGGAATTGTATACGGGATTGACTGAATCCCCGACATTGTGGTTCATCCGATGAGATCATCGTGGAGCATGTGGGAGGCAACATGGGTATCCAAATCTTGTTGTTGGTTATTGACCGGAGAGGTGTCTCGGTCATGTCTACGTGTCTGCCGAACCCGTAGGGTCTACACACTTAAGGTTTGATGACGCTAGAGTTATAGGGAAATAGTGAACGTGATTACCGAAGCTTGTTCGGAGTCCCGTATGAGATCCCGGACGTCACGAGGAGTTCCGGAATGGTCCGGAGACAAAGATTGATATATAGGAAGTGAGGTTTTGGTTACCGGAAATGTTTCGGGCGTCACCGATAACGTACCGGGACCACCGGAAGGGTTTCGGGGGTCCACCAAGTGGGACCACCGGCCCCAGAGGGCTTCTTGGGCCGAAGGTGGAGGGAACCAGCCCCTAGGTGGGCTGGTGTGCCCCTCCCACCTGGCCGAAGGCGCAGGAAAGGTGGAGGGAGGGGAAACCCTAGGTCCAGATGGGCCTAAGGCCCACCTAGGGCTGCACCCTCCTCTCCTCCCCCTCTGGCCGCCGCACCAGATCAATCTGGTGGCTGCCGCACCACCCTAGGGTGGAAACCCTAGGGTGCAGCCCTACCTCCTCCTCCTCCTATAAATAGTGGTGCCCTTGGGGCTGTTTGAGACACGACTCTCTCTCCCTCTCGGCGCAGCCCTACTTCTCCCTCTCCTCGTTCTCCGTAGCGCTCGGCGAAGCCCTGCCGGAGTCCACGCAGCTCCACCGTCACCACGCCGTCGTGCTGCCGGAGCTCTTCCCCAACCTCTCCTTCCTCCTTGCTGGATCAAGGCGTAGGAGACGTAACCGGGCTGCACGTGTGTTGAACGCGGAGGCGGCGTTGTTCGGCGCTAAGATCGGAGTCCACCGCGATCTGAATCGCTACGAGTACGGCTCCACCAACCGCGTTCTTGTAACGCTTCCGCTTAGCGATCTTCAAAGGTATGAAGATGCAATCTCTCCCCACTCATTGCTGGTTTCTCCATAGATAGATCTTGGTGACACGTAGGAATTTTTTTGATTTACTACTACGTCTCCCAACACTGGCATCATGAGCTAGGTCTATGCGTAGAATCTATGCATGAGTAGAACACAAACTTGTTGTGGGCGTCGATCTTGTTAATTTGCTTACCACTACTAGTCTTATCTTGATTCGGCGGTATTGTGGGATGAAGCGGCCCGGACCAACTTTACACGTACGCTTACGTGAGACCGGTTCCACCGCCTGACATGCACTTGTTGCATAAGGTGGCTAGCGGGTGTCTGTCTCTCCCACCTTAGTCGGATTGGATTCAATGAAAAGGGTCCTTATGAAGGGTAAATAGCAATTTTCATATCACGTTTTGGTTTTGGCATAGGTAAGAAACATTCTTGCTAGAAACCTATAGCAGCCACGTAAAAACTTGCAACTACAAATTAGAGGACGTCTAACTTGTTTTTGCAGCATGTGCCTTATGATGTGATATGGCCAAAAGGATGTGATGTGATGCATTGTGATGTATGAGATTGATCATGTTCTTGTAATAGGATTCACGACTTGCATGTCTATGAGTATGACAACCGGGAGGAGCCATAGGAGTTGTCTTATTTTATTGTATGACCTGCGTGTCAATCATAAACGCCATGTAATTACTTTACTTTATTGCTAAATGTTAGCCATAGTAGTAGAAGTAATAGTTGGCAAGACAACTTCATGACGACACAATGATGGAGATCATGGTGTCGTGCCGACGACAGTGATGATCATGGTGCCCCTGAAGATGGAGATCAAAGGAGCAAGATGATATTGGCCATATCATGTCACTATATTGATTGCATATGATGTTTATCATGTTTACATCTTATTTGCTTAGAACGACGTTAGTAAATAAGATGATCTCTCAATAAAATTTCAAGAAAGGTGTTCACCCTAACTGTGCACCGTTGCTAAGGATCGTTGTTCCGAAGCACCACGTGATGATCGGGTGTGATAGGTTCTAACGTTCGCATACAACGGGTGTAAGCCAGATTTACACACGCGGAACACTTAGGTTGACTTGACGAGCCTAGCATGTACAGACATGGCCTCGGAACACGAAATACCGAAAGGTCAAACATGAGTCATATAGAAGATACGATCAACATGGAGATGTTCACCATGGATGACTAGTCCGTCTCACGTGATGATCGGACACGGGCTAGTTGACATGGATCATGTGTCACTTGGATGACTAGAGAGATGTCTATCTAAGTGGGAGTTCATTAAATAATTTGATTATGTGAACTTAATTATCATGAACTTAGTCTAAAATTGTCATTACAATCTATATTGTAGATCCAATGGCCAACGCTAATGCCAACCTCAACTTCAACGCATTCCTAGAGAAAACCAAGCTGAAAGATGATGGAAGCAACTATGCGGACTGGGTTCGTAGCTTGAGGATCATCCTCATAGCTTCCAAAAGATTGTATGTCCTTGATGCATCGCTAGGTGATGCACCCGTTCTCCCAGCAAAGCAATACGTTGCGAACGCTTGACATTCATGCTGCGATGATTACTCCCTTGTTCAGTGCGGCATGCTTTACAGTTTAGAACCGGGGCTCCAAAAGCGTTTTGAACAACACGGAGCATATGAGATGTTCCAAGAGCTGAAACTGGTTTTCCAAGCTCATGCCCGGGTCGATAGATATGACATCTCCGACAAGTTCTTCAGCTGTAAGATGGAGGAGAACAGTTCTGTCAGTGAGCACATCCTCAAGATGTTTGGGCTACACAACCGCTTGACTCAGCTGGGAGTTAATCTCCTGGATGACTCGGTTATTGACAGAATCCTCCGGTCGCTTCCACCTAGCTACAAGAGCTTTGTGATGAACTACAACATGCAAGGATGGAGACGTCCATTCCTGAGTTGTACTCGATGCTGAAATCAGCGGAGGTCGAGATCAAAAAGGAGCATCAAGTGTTGATGGTGAATAAGACCACCAGTTTCAGGAAAGGCAAGGGTAAAAAGAACTTCAAGAAGGACGGCAAAACTGTTGCCGCGCCCGATAAGCAAGTTACCGGGAAGAAGAACAAGAATGGACCCAAGCCTGAGACTGAGTGCTTTTATTGCAAGGGTACCGGTCACTGGAAGCGGAACTGCCCCAAGTACTTAGCGGATAAGAAGGCCGACAATGTTAAAGGTATATGTGATATACTTGTTATTGATGTGTACCTAACCAGCGCTCGTAGTAGCTCCTGGGTATCCAAATACCGATGCGGTTTCTCACATTTGTAACTCCAAGCAGGAGCTGCGGAATAAGCGGAGACTGGCGAAGGACGAGGTGACGATGCGCGCCGGGAATGGTTCCAAGGTCGATGTGATCGCCGTCGGCACGCTACCTCTGCATCTACCTTCGGGATTAGTTTTAAACCTTAATAATTGTTATTTAGTACCAGCTTTGAGCATGAACATTGTATCTGGATCTCGCTTGATATGAGATGGCTACTCATTTAAATCTGAGAATAATGGTTGTTCTATTTATATGAGAGAAATGTTTTATGGTCATGCCCTGCTGGTTAATGGTTTATTCTTGATGAATCTCGAACGTGATGTTACACATGTCCATAGTTTGAGTACCAAAAAGTGTAAGGTTGATAACGATAGTCCCACTTACATGTGGCACTACCGCCTTGGTCATATTGGTGTCAAACGAATGAAGAAGCTCCATGCTGATGGACTTTTGGAGTCTCTTGATTTTGAATCATTTGACACGTGCGAACCATGCCTCATGGGCAAGATGACCAAGACTCCGTTCTCCGGAACAATGGAGCGAGCAACTGACTTGTTGGAAATAATACATACCGATGTATGCGGTCCAATGAGCGTCGAAGCTCGTGGTGGCTACCGTTATGTTCTCACCCTCACTGATGACTTGAGCAGATATGGGTATGTCTACTTAATGAAACATAAGTCTGAAACCTTTGAAAGGTTCAAGGAATTTCAGAGTGAGGTAGAGAATCAACGTGACAGGAAAATAAAGTGCCTACGATCTGATCGTGGCGAAGAATATTTAAGTCACGAGTTTGGCACGCACCTAAGGAAATGTGGAATTGTTTCACAACTCACGCCGCCTGGCACACCTCAGTGAAATGGTGTGTCTGAACGTCGTAATAGCACTCTATTGGATATGGTGCGATCTATGATGTCTCTTACCGACTTACCGCTATCATTTTGGGGATATGCATTAGAGACTGCCGCATTCGCTTTAAATAGCGCACCAGCAAAATCCGTTGAGACGACGCCGTATGAATTATGGTTTGGAAAGAAACCTAAGCTGTCGTTTCTAAAAGTTTGGGGATGCGATGCTTATGTGAAGAAACTTCAACCTGAGAAGCTCGAACCCAAAGCGGAAAAGTGCGTCTTCATAGGATATCCCAAAGAGACTATTGGGTATACCTTCTACCTCAGATCTGAAGGCAAAGTCTTTGTTGCTAAGAATGGATCCTTTCTCGAGAAAGAGTTTCTCTCGAAAGAAGTAAGTGGGAGGAAAATAGAACTTGATGAGGTAATTGTACCTCCACTCGAACCGAAGAGTAGTGCAGCACAGGAATTTGTTTTTGTGGAACCTACACCGGCTGGAGAGGAAGTTAATGATGATGATCATGAAACTTCAGATCAAGTTACTATTGAACATCGAAGGTCCACTAGGACACATTCCGCACCAGAGTGGTACGACAACCCTGCCCTGGAGATCATGTTGTTGGACAACGGTTAACCTTCGAACTATGAAGAAGCGATGGCGGGCCTGGATTCCCACAAATGGCTCGAGGCCAGGAAATCCGAGATAGGATCCACATATGAGAACAAAGTATGGACTTTGGTGGACTTGCCTGATGATAAGCGAGCCATTGAAAATAAATGGATCTTTAAGAAGAAGACTGACGTGGATGGTAATGTGACCGTCTATAAATCTCGGCTTGTCGCTAAGGGTTATCGACAAGTTCAAGGAGTTGACTACGATGAGACTTTCTCACCCGTAGCGATGCTAAAGTCTGTCCAAATCATGTTAGCAATTGTCGCATTTTATGATTATGAGATCTGGCAAATGGACGTCAAAACGACATTCCTTAATGGCTTCCTTAAGGAAGAACTGTATATGATGCATCCAGAAGGTTTTGTCGATCCTAAAGATGCTAACAAAGTATGCAAGCTCCAGTGCTCCATCTATGGGCTGGTGCAAGCATCTCGGAGTTGGAACATTCGCTTTAATGAGGTGATTAAAGCATTTGGGTTTGTACAGGTTTATGGAGAACCCTGTATTTACAAGAAAGTGAGTGGGAGCTCTGTAGCATTTCTCATATTATATGTGGATGACATACCGATAATGGGAAATGATACAGAACTTTTGGAAAGTGTAAAGGCCTACTTGAATAAATGTTTTTCAATGAAGACCTTGGAGAAACTGCTTACATATTAGGTATTAAGATCTATAGAGATAGATCGAGACGCCTCATAGGTCTTTCACAAAGCACATACCTTGAAAAGATATTGAAGAAGTTCAATATGGATCAGTCCAAGAAGGGGTTCTTGCCTATGTTACAAGGTGTGAGATTGAGTACGACTCAATGCCCGACTACGACAAAGGATAGAGAAGAGATGAGTGTCATCCCCTATGCTTCAGCCATATGCTCTATTATGTATGCCTTGCTGTGTACCAGACCCGATGTGAACCTTGCCATAAGTTTGGTAGGGAGGTACCAAAGTGATCCCGGGGCGGAACACTGGACAGCGGTCAAGAATATCCTGAAGTGCCTGAAAAGGACAAAGGACATGTTTCTTGTATATGGAGGTGCCGAAGAGCTCATCGTAAAGGGTTACGTCGATGCTAGCTTCGACATAGATCCGGACGACTCCAAGTCGCAAACCGGATACGTGTATATTTTGAACGGAGGGGCACTCAGCTGGTGCAGCAGCAAGCAAAGCGTCGTGACGGCATCTACATGTGAAGCGGAGTACATAGCTGCTTCGGAAGCAGCAAAGGAAGGAGTCTGGATGAAGGAGTTCATCACCGACCTAGGAGTAATTCCAAGTGCGTCGGGCCCGATGACTCTATTCTGTGACAACACTGGAGCTATTGCCCTTGCGAAGGAGCCCAGGTTTCACAAGAAGACAAGACAAATCAAGCGCCGCTTCAACTCCATCCGTGATTACATTCAGGAGGGAGATATAGATATTTGTAAAGTGCATACAGATCTGAATGTCGCAGATCCGTTGACTAAACCTCTCTCACGAGCAAAACATGATCAACACCAGAATGCTATGGGTGTTCGATTCATCACAATGTAACTAGATTATTGACTCTACTGCAAGTGGGAGACTGTTATAAATATGCCCTAGAGGCAATAATAAAATGGTTATTGTTGTATTTCCTTGTTCATGATAATTGTCTATTGTTCATGCTATAATTGTATTAACCAGAAACCATAATACATGTGTGAATACATAGACCACAACATGTCCCTAGTGAGCCTCTAGTTGGCTAGCTCGTTGATCAATAGATGGTCACGGTTTCATGACCATGGACATTGGGTGTCATTGATAACGGGATCACATCATTAGGAGAATGATGTGATGGACAAGACCCAATCCTAAGCATAGCACAAGATCGTGTAGTTCGTCTGCTAAAGCTTTTCAATGTCAAGTATCGTTTCCTTAGACCATGAGATTGTGTAACTCCCGGATACCGTAGGAATGCTTTGGGTGTGCCAAACGTCACAACGTAACTAGGTGGCTATAAAGATGCACTACGGGTATCTCCGAAAGTGTCTGTTGGGTTAGCACGAATCGAGACTGGTATATGTCACTCCGTGTGACGGAGAGGTATCTCTGGGCCCACTCGGTAAGACATCATCATAATGAGCTCAATGTGACTAAGGAGTTAGCCACGGGATGATGTATTACGGAACGAGTAAAGAGACTTGCCGGTAACGAGATTGAACAAGGTATAGAGATAGCGACGATCGAATCTCGGGCAAGTATCATACCGATAGACAAAGGGAATTGTATACGGGATTGACTGAATCCCCGACATCGTGGTTCATCCGATGAGATCATCGTGGAGCATGTGGGAGGCAACATGGGTATCCAAATCTTGCTGTTGGTTATTGACCGAAGAGGTGTCTCGGTCATGTCTACGTGTCTCCCGAACCCGTAGGGTCTACAAACTTAAGGTTTGATGACGCTAGGGTTATAGGGAAATAGTGAACATGGTTACCGAGATTGTTCGGAGTCCCAGATGAGATCCGGACGTCACGAGGAGTTCCAGAATGGTCCGGAGACAAAGATTGATATATAGGAAGTGAGGTTTTGGTTACCGAAAATGTTTCGGGCGTCACTGGTAACGTACCGGGACCACCGGAAGGGTTCCGAGGGTCCACCAAGTGGGACCACCGGCCCCAGAGGGCTTCTTGGGCTGAAGGTGGAGGGAACCATCCCCTAGGTGGGCTAGTGCGCCCCTCCCACCTGGCCCAAGGCGCAGGAAAGGTGGTGGGAGGGGAAACCCTAGGTCCAGATGGGCCTAAGGCCCACCTAGGGCTGCGCCCTCCTCTCCTTCCCCTCTGGCTGCCGCACCAGATCAATCTGGTGTCTGCCGCACCACCCTAGGGTGGAAACCCTAGGGCGCAGCCTTACCTCCTCCTCCTCCTATCAATAGTGGTGCCCTTGGGGCTGTTTGAGACACGACTCTGTCTCCCTCTCGGCGCAGCCCTACTTCTCCCTCTCCTCGTTCTCCGTAGCGCTTGGCGAAGCCCTGCCGGAGTCCACACAGCTCCATCGTCACCACGCTGTCGTGCTGCCGGAGCTCTTCCCCAACCTCTCCCTTCCTCCTTGCTGGATCAAGGCATAGGAGACATCATCGGGCTGCACGTGTGTTGAACGTGGAGGCACCGTTGTTCGGCGCTAAGATTGGAGTCCACCGCCATCTGAATCACTACGAGTACGACTCCACCAATTCTTGTAACGCTTCCGCTTAGTGATCTTCAAAGGTATGAAGATGCAATCTCTCCCCACTCGTTGCTGGTTTCTCCATAGATAGATCTTGGTGACATGTAGGAACATTTTTTATTTACTACTACGTCTCCCAACAAATCCCTACTCACTCACATTGATATCTATTGATGGGCATCTCCATATCCCGTTGATACGCCTAGTTGATGTGAGACTATCTTCTCCCTTTTTCCTTGCACCTCCTCCATATTCTATTCCACCTATAGTGTTGTATCCATGGCTCACGCTCATGTATTGCGTGAGAGTTGAAAAGGATTGAGGACACCAAAAGTGTGAAACAATTGCTTGACTTGTTCATCGGGGTTGTGCAAGATTTAGATACTTTGTGTGGGGAAGATGGAGCATAGCCAGACCATATGATTTTGTAGGTATAACTTTCTAAGGCCATGTTATTTCAAAAGGACACGATTGCCTTGTTGGTGTGCTCAAAGTATTACTGTTTTATGTCAATATTAGACTATTGTTTTGAATCTTACGGATATGAATATGCATGCCACAATAAAGAATATTACATGGATAAATATGTTAGGTAGCATTCCACATCAAAAATTCCGTTTTTATCATTTACCTACTCGAGGACGAGCAGGAATTAAGCTTGGGGATACTTGATATGTCTCCAATGTATCTATAATTTTTGATTGCTCCATGGTATTATATTATCTCGTTTGGATATTTTATATGTATTAATATGCTATTTTGTATTATTTTTGGGACTAGCCTATTAATCTAGAGCCTAGTGCCAGTTTTTGTTCTTTTTTCTTATTTTTGAGTATTGCAGATAAGGAATATTAACCGGAGTCCAAACGGAATAAAATCTTCGGAATAATTTTTCTTGGACCAGAACCAACCCAGAAGACGTGGAGATGAAGTTAGGAGAGCAGTCGTGTGGCCACAAGCCACATGGGCGCGCCCTAGCCGGGGTGCCCTCCTGGCTTGTGAGCCCACGGCAACTCCCCTAACCCTATTTCTCGGCTTATAAATTCACAAATATTCCCTGTATACCAGAGGGAGCCATGAAAACACTTTTCCGCCACCAAGAGCCTCGGTTCCCGTGAGATCCAATCTTGAAGCCTTTTCCAGTAATCTGCCGGAGGGGGATTCGATCACGGAGGGCATCTACATCAACTCCATTGCCCCTCCGATGATGCGTGAGTAGTTCACCATAGACCTTTGGGTCCATAGCTAGTAGCTAGATGGCTTCTTCTCTCTCTTTGCTCTTCAATACCATGTTCTTTATGATCTTCATGGAGATCTATCCGATGTAATACTCTTTTGCGGTGTGTTTTGTTGAGATCCGATGAATTGTGGGTTTATGTTCAGATTATCTATGAATATTATTTGAGTCTTTTCTGAATTCTTATATGCATGATTTCATATCTTTGCAGGTCTCTTCGAGTTATTGGTTTGGTTTGGCCAACTAGATTGGTAATTCTTGCAATAGGAGAAGTGCTTAGTTTTGGGTTCAATCTTGCGGTGTCCTCACCTAGTGACAAAGTAGGGGTAGCAATGCACATATTGTATTGTTGCCATCGAGGATAAAAAGATGGGGTTTTCATCATATTTCTTGAGTTTATCCCTCTACATCATGTCATCTTACCTAATGCATTACTCTGTTCTTCATGAACTTAATACTCTAGATGCAGCCAGGAGTCGGTCGATGTGTGGAGTAATAGTAGTAGATGCAGAATCGTTTTGGTCTACTTGACACGGACGTGATGCCTATATGCATAATCATTGCCTTGGATATCTTCATAATTATTCGCTTTTCTATCAATGGTTCGACAGTAATTTGTCCACCCACCGTAATACTTGCCATCCTGAGAGAAGCCTCTAGTGAAACCTATGGCCCCCGAGTCTATTTTCCATCTTATACTTTCAGATCTAAAACCAAAAATACCAAAAATACCTTGCTGCATTATTTTTACCTTTTGTTTTACTTTCCGTTCAAGCAATCTATTCTATCCATCTCTATCAGATCTTATCCTTGCAAGTAACCGTGAAGGGATTGATAACCCCTTTATAGCGTTGGGTGCAAGTGTTTGATTCTTTGTGTAGGTACATCTATTGGGGACTTGCTTGTATCTCCTACTAGATTGATACCTTGGTTCTCAACAACTGAGGGAAATACTTATCTGCTTTGTTGCATCACCCGTTCCTCTTCACGGAAACCAACGCATGCTCGAGAAGTAGCACCTCCCACCATGCCCCTAACAGGCTTATATCATTTGTGGGCTGCTCCCCAAAGGGGCCACATACAAAAATAGGTCCCCACAAAAAAGGGGGATCGTGTCCCCTTTGCAGGGACATTGTGTTTTTGCAGGAGGGTCCCCTTCAAAAAATTCCGAGCGGTACCTAAACATTTTTGGCACCCTCCAAAAATTCTATACATCAGCCGAAACATTTTTGGTATGATGGTTTACTCTGAAACAATATTCGGCTTCTCCGAAAAACTTATGGTTTTCTCTCAGAAACATTTTTGGTGTCTATGAAACTTTTTCGATGACTTTCTCTTAGACTTATTTCCTAGTACTCATCGGATAAATGACCCTTAAGCGTGTGACCCAATAGGTTCGGTGAAGTATAGGCATGACCGGAACACCTTCCGATTAGTGATCAATAGCGAAACCATGGACATCTATATTGACCCCTATACCCACACGAATGAATACTCGAGTGAATGTTTAGTTACTGTGCATTGTTCTTGTTGCTTCGCAATATGTTACAAATATTCAAAGTGATATTTATCGGCATCTTTGTGATCAACAACTTTGTTCACGATACCAGCTTCCTCGTTACTATTATTGTTTTATTTTGTCGTTCCTGTGTTCCGGAATCCCTGTGATCAAATCACATGGTGTCTCGCTCCACGATGATGGATACCATAACACCGAGAGGGCCCCAAGAATATCTTGCCACCGTCGGAGGAGAAAATTCCGATCTTGAGCTATATAGTCCCTTGTCATACTTTTCTGTGAACCCGTAAGCTGACGTAATAGCCACCCTATTACGGATGACGCTTAAGAATCCCCAAAGTTTATGAAGTAAGTATGAAGGAACTCAATACTCTCATGGTCTAAGGAATTATGCAAACGTTTAACTTTCTCTATGTTATAAACAATTAACTTGTGACAAATGTCTCTCATAGCATAACAACAATTGGGTTGGTTCAACACAAGTGTTCTTCTAACATTGTGTCCTGAAAGTTGTCGACATACTCATGCCCATGATCAGGAAAACGTAACCATCATGCAACACTTGAGATAGTCTTGGAGGCAAGACTAGGAATCCTTTTTACTATTTATTATTCCACACACGCACATGATTTTTCCTATGGGTCTCTTGGATATACAAACTCGAGAACTATCAGAATTGCATAGAACATAAGTATCAATTATAAACTTGGAGATAAATAATAACTATTATTATTACCTCTAGGTCATATCTCCTACATGTGTGTCACTATGGTGGAGGCGAACCGGCCAAACCTGCGGACGAGCATGCCCAACTCAACACTAGAAAGGTTAAAGGAGCAGTGAAATGACTAACAAGGAGATTTGTATAAACGTGGTCGAAGCCCAGGAATATAAGGAGGCCACCATGATAGGAATTAGACACAGACCTAAAGGTGCAAGCACTGGTGGCGCTAGGAATAGCCCAAGGTCCAGGTCGTCCCAGACAACCTTCATTTACTCTAGCAATGTAGCTACAATAAATGCTATAGTAAAGGAAGGACTTGGGCATCACACCCCATGCCATGGCCAGGTCTGCCTAGCGCATGTCTCCGCCATTGGGTGCAAACAAGCATGTGTTTTCTTTGGGATCGAGATTCCAATAACAAGCGATAGAGATTTGAGGTGTGCGACTTGGCGTTGGCTGTAGACTCGTGTTGGGCCTCCAAGCATAGAGTTTTGTAGGACAGCGGCAATTTTCCCTCAAGTGGATGACCTAAGGTTTATCAATCCGTGGGAGGCATAGGATGAAGATGGTCTCTCTCGAACAACCCTGCAACCAAATAACAAAGAGTCTCTTGTGTCCCCAACACACCCAATACAATGGAAAATTATATAGGTGCACTAGTTCGGCGAAGAGATGGTGATACAGGTGCAATATGGATGGTAGATATAGGTTTTTGTAATCTAAAAATATAAAAACAGCAAGGTAACAAATAGTAAACAACGAGCAAAACGTTGTATAAATGTTTGGAAACAGGGCCTGGGGTCCATACTTTCACTAGTGCAATTTCTCTCAACATTATTGACATAGTTGAATCATATGTAAGTACCTCTCGTGCGACAAAGAGTTCACTCCAAAGTCACAAATAGTGGAGAACTAACGAAGAAATTATTGTAGGGTACGAAACCACCTCAAAGTTATCTTTTCTGATCAATCTTATGAGCTATCCCTATAAGTGTCACGGACAGCCCTAGAGTTTGTACTAAAATAACACCTTAAGATACACATCAACCAAAACCTTAATGTCACCTAGATACTCCAATGTCACCACAAGTACGCATGGGCTTGATTATATGATATGCATCACGTAATTTTAGATTCATCATGTTCAATCCAACACAAAGAACTTCAAAGAGTGACCCAAAGTTTCTACCGGAAAGTCATGACAAAAACATGTGCCAACCCCTATGCATAGATTCCCAAGGTCACGGAACCCGCAAGTTGATCACCAAAACATACATCAAGTGGATCAATAGAACATCCCATTGTCACCACGGATATCCCATCGCAAGACATACATCAAGTGTTCTCAAGTCCTTAAAGAATCAATCCGATAAGAAAACTTCAAGGGAAAACTCAATTCATCACAAGAAGATAGAGAGGGGAAAACTCAATATGATTCAATCTATATCAATAAAGCTCGCGGTACATCAAGATCGTGCCATCTCAAGAACACAAGAGAGAGAGAGAGAGATCAAACACATAGCTACTGGTACATACCCTCAGCCCTGAGGGTGAACTACTCCCTCCTCATCATGGAGACCGCCAGGATGATGAAGATGGCCTCTGGTGATGGTTTCCCCCTCTGACAGGGTGCCAAATGGGCTCCTGATTGGTTTTTCATGGCTCTGGAGGCTTGCGGCGGCAGAACTCCCGATCTAGGTTTCTTTCTAGGGGTTTCAGTATTTATAGGAATTTTTGGCATCGGTCCCATATCCAGAAGGTTCCTGAGGAAGTCACAAGCCAGGGGGCGCGCCCTAGGGGGGCGCCCCTGTGGCTTGTGGCTTCCCCGGCCTTCCTCTCCGGTGACTCTTCGCTCCAGTATTTTTTATATTTTCCAAAAATATTCTCCGTAAATTTTCATCTCATTCCGAGAACTTTTGTTTCTGCACAAAAACAACACCACGGTAGTTCTGCTAAAAACAACGTTAGTCCGGGTTAGTTCTAATAAAATCATACCAAAATCATATAGAATTATTGTAAACATGGCATGAATACTTCATAAATTATAGATACGTTGGAGACGTATCAGCATCCCCAAGCTTAATTCCTGCTTGTCCTCGAGTAGGTAAATGATAAAAGAAATAATTTATGAAGTGTGAATGCTTCTTAACATATTTATCAATGCAATCTTCTTATTGTGGCAAGAATTTTCAGATCCATAAGACTCAAAACAAAAGCTTAATGTTGACATAAAAACAGTAATATTTCAAGCATTCTAACAAAGCAATTGTGTCTCCTCAAAATAACATGGCAAAAGAAAGTTATCCCTACAAAATCATATGGTCTGGCTATGCTCCATCTTCCCCACACAAAGTATTTATATCATGCACAACCCCGATGACAAGTCAAGCAATTGTTTCACACCTTTTATGTTCTCAAACCTTTTCAACTCTTATGCAATACATGAGAGTGAGCCATGGATATAGCACTATAGGTGGAATAGAATATGGTGGAGGTTGTGAAGAAAAGGAGAAGATAGTCTCACACCAACTAGGCGTATCAACGGGCTATGGAGATGACCATTAATAGATATCAATGTGAGTGAGTAGAGATTTCCATGCAACGGATGCACTAGAGCTAGAAGTGTATGAAAGCTCAAAAATAAACTAAGTGGGTGTGCATCCAACTTGCTTGCTCACGAAGACCTAGGGCAATTTGAGGAAGCCCATCATTGGAATATATAAGCCAAGTTCTATAATGAAAAATTCCCACTAGTATATGAAAGTGACAATATAGGAGACTGTCTATATGAAAAACATGGTGCTACTCTGAAGCACAAGTGTGGTAAAAGATAGTAGCATTGCCCCTTCTCTCTTTTCTCTCATCCTTTTTTTATTTCCCCTTTTTCATTTTTTTGGTGGGCATCTTTGGCCTCTTATTTTTTTATTTGATCTTCTCTGGCCTCTTTTATTTTTTGTAAAGTCCGGAGACTCATCCCAACTTACGAGGGAATCCTAGCTTCCATCATCCTTTCCTCACATGGGACAATGCTCTAATAATGATGGTCATCACACTTTTATTTACTTACAACTCAAGAATTACAACTCGATACTCAAAATATGACTCTATATGAATGCCTCCGGCGGTGTACCGGGATGTGCAATGATCTAGCATAGCAAATGACATAAAAAACCGGACAATCCATGAAAACATCATGCTAGCTATCTTACGATCATGCAAAGCAATATGACAATGATGGCATGTCATAAACGAAATGGTGGAAGTTGCATGGCAATATATCTCGGAATGTCTATGGAAATTCCATAATAGGTAGGTATGATGGCTGTTTTGAGGAAGAGTATATGGTGGGTTTATCGCATCGGCCAAAGTTGCGCAGTACTAGAGAGGCCAGCAAAGGTGAAGGGTGATAGTGCGTATAATCCATGGACTCACATTAATGATAAAGAACTCACATACTTGTTGCAAAAATCTATTAGTTATCGAAGCAAAGTATTAGACGCATGCTCCTAGGGGAGAGGTTGGTAGGAGTTAAACATCGCACGCTCCCGACCCTCACACAAAGGATGACAATCAATAAACAAATCATGCTCCGACTTTGTTACATAACGGTTCACCGTACGTGCATGCTACGGGAATCACAAACTTAAACACAAGTATCTCTTCCAATTCACAACTACTCACTAGCATGACTTTAATATCACCATCTTTATATCTCAAAACTTTATGCAAGGAATCAAATTTCTCATAGTATTCAATGCACTTCATATGAAAGTTTTTATTATATCCCTCTAGGATGCCCATTACATTAGGACTATTCATAACCTAAGAAAATTACCATGCTGTTTTAGAGAATCTAAAAATAATATAAGTGAAGCATGAGAGTTCAAAAATTTCTATAAAAGGAAACCACCACTGTGCTCTACAAAGATATAAGTGAAGCACTCGAGCAAAAGACAAAACTACTCCGAAACATATAAGTGAAGATCAATGAGTAGTCAAACAATTAAGTAGCTATGTGAGTAATTTCTCTCTATCTCTCAATAAATATTTTAAGATCTTAGTATTTTATTTAAACAATAAGCAAAACAAAAATAGCACTCCAAGAATAGCACATATCATGTGAACGAATAAAATTTTAGGCTCAACATAGGCTAACCGGAAATTGTTGATGAACAGATGTGTGATGCGTAGCAACCCCAAGCTTAGATTCTTGAGAGTTCTTGAAATATTTACTTGGGGTGCCTTGGGCATCCCCAAGTTTGAGCATTTTTATCTCGTTCAATCATCTCATATCCCGGTTTCACATATTCTCGAAAACATCTTCCACACAAAACTTGAAAAGAACTCGTGAGATAGGTTCATAAGAATAAATCACCACTTCATGTACTGCCAAGACAAGTTGCATAATAATTTTAAAACATTATGTACTATATACTATCGTTTCCACAATTTATATCTACCAATATAGGCTATGTAAACTATATGATAAGTAGATAACAAAACGATGACAACAATCTGCCCAAACAGAACAGTTTGTAGCAATTATGAAAAAAGTGTACTTCCATAACTCAAAAAATTATAAAAATTAGTAAATTCTATACAATTTATATTAAAACACCGTGTAAAAATTTCAAAAAATTTCCATGTTCCAGTGAAATATGAAAATTCAAACACTACAGCCAAAGTTTCTGTTTTTACACAACACTCATCAAAACATGCAATGCGAGCATCCTAAGGCAATTCTTGGAACTTTTTACTGAAAAACAAGATTATAAATAAAACCTAACATAGGAAAACAAAATAAAATGATGCTCCAATAAAAACTCATATTATGTGACGAATAAAAATATAGCTCCAAGTGAGATATACCGACATTGTTGAAGACGAAAGATGGGATGCCTTCCGGGGCATCCCCAAGCTTAGACGCCTGAGTCCTCCTTGAATATTACCTTGGGGGTGACTTGTACATACCCAATCTTAGGTTCTTGCCACTTCTTATTCTTCTCATATTGGTATCTCACCCAAAACTTGAAAACTTCAATCACACAAAACTTAACGAAACTTTGTGAGAAGGGTTAGTGTAATAAATAAAGATCATTCACTTAGGTACTATCATGACAAGATTCATAAATGTTCCCACATAATACCTACTGTATTATATTATTCCCACAATTTATATTACTCAATATAAGCTATAGAAACACTTGAAACAAGCAAACTATGCATGCAAAACAGAATCTATCAAAAACAGAACAGTCTATAAAGATCTGAATGATCAACCTACTTACCTGACTCTAAATATTCTGAACAATTATGAAAACTCAAGGAATTTGCATATAAAGTTTTTGTAAAAATTTCATAATTTTTTGATGCTCCAGTAAAACCAGATAATTCATATACTGGACGCAAAACTTTCTGTTTTTGCACAGAATCAAACAAGCAAGTATCCACACTATCCCAAAGGCTTTACTTGGCACTTTATTGAAATAAAAGACACAAAACATGATTAATACAGTAGATTAATCATGTGAACACACACAAATATGAAGTAAAAGTGTTGGGTTGTCTCCCAACAAGCGCTTTTCTTTAATGCCTTTTAGCTAGGCATGATGATTTCAATGATGCTCGTATAGGAATAATAATTGAAACATGCAAACGAGCATCACGAATCTCATGACAAGAACATTTAGGTCTAACCCACTTCCTATGAATAGGGATTTTGTGAGCAAAAAACTCATGGGAACAAGAATCAACTTGCATAGGAAGGCAAAACAAGCACAACTTCAAAACTTTTAACACATAGAGAGAAAACTTGATATTATTGCAATTCCTACAAGCATATGTTCCTCCCTCATAATAATTTTCAGTACCATCATGAAGGAATTCCACAATATAACCTGCACATAAAGCTTTATTTTCATGATCTACAAGCATAGAAAATTTTTCACTCTCCACATAAACAATTTTCTTCTTATTCATAATAGTGGGAGCAAACTCAACAAAATAACTATCATGAGATACTTGATTGACATAACCACATTCAACATTAAAATCATGATGAAAAGTTTCATGGTTACTATAACTATTTATAGCATAGGTGTCATCACAATAATCATCATAGATAGGAGGCATGTCATAATCATAATAGTTTTTCTCATCAAAAGTTGGGGGACTAAACATATCTTCTTCATCAAACATAGCATCCCCAAGCTTGTGGCTTTGCATATCATTATCATCATGAATATTCACAAAATTCATACTAACAATATTGAAATCATGCTCATAATTCATGGATTTAGTGCCAAACATTTTAATAACTTCTTCTTCTAACACTTGAGCACATTTTTTCTTTCCATACTTTTCACGAAAGACATTAAAGAAATGAAGCATATGAGGCAACCTCAATTCCATTTTTTTGTAGTTTTATTTTATAAAACCAAACTAGTGAAAAACAAGAAACTAAAAGATTTGATTGCAAGATCTAAAGATATACCTTCAAGCACTCACCTCCCCGGCAACGGCGCTAGAAAAGAGCTTGATGTTTACTACACAACCTTCTTCTTGTAGACTCGTGTTGGGCCTCCAAGCACAGAGTTTTGTAGGACAGCGAAATTTTTCCCTCAAGTGGATGACCTAAGGTTTATCAATCCGTGGGAGACATAGGATGAAGATGGTCTCTCTCGAACAACCCTGCAACCAAATAACAAAGAGTCTCTTGTGTCCCCAACATAGCCAATACAATGGAAAATTGTATAGGTGCACTAGTTCGGCGAAGAGATGGTGATACAAGTGCAATATGGATGGTAGATATAGGTTTTTGTAATATGAAAATATAAAAACAGCAAGGTAAAAAGTAGTAAACAATGAGAAAAATGTTGTATAAATGCTTGGAAACAGGGCCTAGGGTCCATACTTTCACTAGTGCAATTTCTCTCAACATTATTGACATAGTTGAATCATATGTAAGTACCTCTCGTGCGACAAAGAGTTCACTCCAAAGTCACAAATAGTGGAGAACTAATGAAGAAATTATTGTAGGGTACGAAACCACCTCAAAGTTATCTTTTTTGATCAATCTTATGAGCTATCCCTATAAGTGTCACAGACAGCCCTGGAATTCGTACTAAAATAACACCTTAAGATACACATCAACCAAAACCTTAATGTCACCTAGATACTCCAATGTCACCACAAGTACGCATGGGCTTGATTATACGATATGCATCACGTAATTTTAGATTCATCGTGTTCAATTCAACACAAATAACTTCAAAGAGTGCCCCAAAGTTTCTACCGGAAAGTCAAGACAAAAACGTGTGCCAACCCCTATCCATAGATTCCCAAGGTCATGGAACCCGCAAGTTGTTCACCAAACCATACATCAAGTGGATCAATAGAACATCCCATTGTCACCATGGATATCCCATCTCAAGACATACATCAAGTGTTCTCAAGTCCTTAAAGACTCAATCCGATAAGAAAACTTCAAGGGAAAACTCAATTCATCACTAGAAGATAGAGAGGGGAAAACTCTATATGATTCAATCTACATCAATAAAGCTCGCGGTACATCAAGATCGTGCCATCTCAAGAACACGAGAGAGAGAGATCAAAAACATAGGTACTGGTACATACCCTCAGCCCCGAGGGTGAACTACTCCCTCCTCGTCATGGAGACCGTCGGGATGATGAAGATGGCCTCTGGTGATGGTTTCCCCCTCCGGCAGTGTGCTGGAACGGGCTGCCGATTGGTTTTTCGTGGCTCTGGAGGCTTGTGGCGACGGAACTCCCGATTTAGGTTTCTTTCTGGGTTTTTTAGTATTTATAGGAGTTTTTGGTGTCGGTCCCACGTCTAGAAGGTTCCCGAGGAAGTCACAATCCACGGGGCGCGCCCTAGGGGGGGTGTGGCTTGTGGCTTCCTCGGCCTTCCTCTCCGGTGACTCTTCGCTCCAGTATTTTTTATATTTTCCAAAAATATTCTCCGCAAATTTTCAGCTCATTCCGAGAACTTTTATTTCTGCACAAAAACAACACCACGGTTGTTCTGCTAAAAACAACGCTAATCCGGGTTAGTTCTAATAAAATCATACCAAAATCATATGGAATTATTGTAAACATGGCATGAATACTTCATAAATTATAGATACGTTGGATACATATCATTGGCCACCCTCGAATGATGGTATGCCCACATGCTATTGCGACCTCCAAATGTCGATGTTTTTGTTGCCATCGTTGACCTAGAGAAGGAGCCACCTCTTTGTTGGGGAATGTTGCATGGGAAACAAAAAATTTCCTACGCACACGCAAGATCTATCCATGGTGATGAGCATCTATGAGAGGGAGAGTGGATCTACATACCCTTGTAGATCGCTAAGCGGGAAGAGTTAAGAAACGCAGTTGGTGTAGTCAAACGTCTTCGCGATCCAAATCGCCGAGCATCATGCGATCTCATCATGATCCGTCCCGCGATACAATCACGATCCGTCCTGCGAACTCATCACGATCTGTCGCACGATCTCATCACGATCAGTCCCGCGATCCAATCACGACCCGTCCCGCGAACTCATCACGATCCGTCCCGATCTAGCGCCGAACGGACGACACCTCCGCGTTCAGCACACGTACAACTCGATGACGATCTCCGCCTTCTTGATCCAGCAAGAGGGAGCCGAGAGGTAGATGAGTTCTCTGGAAGCGCGACGGTGTTGCGGAAATGGTGGTGGAGCTATTCCAACAGGGCTTCGCCTAAGCACCGTTGAAAACCGATCTAGAGGAGAAACCGCGATCTAGAGGAGAGGTAGCACGTGGCTATTAGGGTTAGCTTTTTCCTCTAAATCCTCTATTATATATAGGAGGGAGGGAGGGGAGGAGGCAGCCTCAAACCCTTAAGGTTTGGTCGAAATTGGAGGTGGAGGAGTCCTACTCCAATCCTATTAGGAGTAGGATTCCTCCTTTCCACTTGGAAACTCTTTCCACCTCTCCACCTTTGGATTTTTTCCTTCTCAAACCACTCCAGCCACATGGGCCCTTAGAGGAGGCTTCGGCCAGCCCACCAGGGGCTGGTTTACCTCCTCCCACAGCCCATGTAGCCTCTTAGGTCGAAATACCTCTCCCGATGGTCCCCCGATACACTACCGACACTCCTGGTACACTATCGATGAGCCCGAAACTTTTCTGGCGACCAAAATAGGACTTCCTATATATCAATCTTTACCTCTGGACTATTCTGGAGCTCCTCGTGACTTCCGGGATCTCATCTAGGACTCCAAACAACCTTCGATCACCACCATACATAACTCTATACTACCGAAACGTCACCGAACCTTAAGTATGCAGACCCTGCGGGTTCGAGAACTATGTAGACATGACCAAGACACCTCTACGGTAAAGAACCAATAGCGGAACCTGGATGCCCATATTGGTTCCTACATATTCTATGAAGATCTTTATCGGTCGAACCTCTATGTCAAGGATTCAGTTAATCCCGTATGATGTTCCCTTTGTTCTTCGGTATGTTACTTGCCCGAGATTCGATCGTCGGTATCTCCATACCTAGTTCAACCTCGTTACCGGCAAGTCTATTTAATCGTTACGTAATACAAGATTCCATGACTAACACTTAGTCACATTTCTTGCAAGGCTTATTGTTATGTTGTATTACCGACTGGGCACTGAGATACCTCTCTGTCACACGGAGTAACAAATCCCAGTCTTGATCCATGCCAACCCAACAGACACCCTCGGAGATACCTGTAGAGCACCTTTATAGTCACCCAGTTATGTTGCAACGTTTAATACACACAAGGTACTTCTCCGGTGTCAGTGAGTTGCATGATCTCATGGTCATAGGAACAAATACTTGACATGCAGAAAACAGTAGCAATAAATTGACACGATCATATGCTATGTTTGTAGTTTGGGTCTTGTCCATCACATCATTCTCCTAATGAAGTGATCCCGTTATCAAATGGCATCTCATGCCCATGACTAGGTAACCATAGCCATCTTTGATCAACGAGCTAGTCTATTAGAGGCATACTAGGGACATGGTGTTGTCTATGTATCCACACATGTATCTGAGTTTCCAATCAACACAATTATAGCATGGATAATAAACGATTATCATGAACAAGGAAATATGATAATAACCAATTTATTATTGCCTCTAGGGCATATTTCCAACAGTCTCCCACTTGCACTAGAGTCAATAATCTAGTTCACATCACCATGTGATTCACATTGTTATGAATCGAACACCCAATGAGTTCTGGGGCTCGATCATGCTTTGCATGTGAGAGAGGTCTTATAGTCAACGGGTCTGTGACATTTAGATCCGTGTGTACTTTGCAAATCTCTATGTCAAACTGTAAACATTGCTACCACACTCCACTTGGAGCTATTCCAAATGGCTGCTCTACTATACGTATTCGGATTGCTACTAAGAGTCATCCGGATTGGTGTCAAAGCTTGCATCGACGTAACTCTTTACGACGAACTCTTTCTTACCTCCATAATCGAGAAACATTTCCTTAGTATTTTAGTTACTTAGGATGATCTTGACCGCTGTCTAGTGATCCACTCCTGGATCACTCTTGTACCCTTTGATGGACTCATGGCAAGGCACACACAGGTGCGGTACACAGCATGGCATACTATACAGAGCCTATGGCTAAAGCATAGGGGACGACATTCATCCTTTATCTTTCTTCTACCGTGGTTGAGATTTGAGTCTCACTCAACTTCACACCTTACAAAGCAGGCGAGAACACTTCTCTCTGCCTAATCCATTTTGAACTCTTTCAAAATCTTGTCAAGGTATGTACTCATTCAAAGTCTCATCAAGCATCTTGATCTATCTCTATAGATCTTGATGCTCAACAATTAGGTAGCTTTATGCAGGTCTTTATTTGAAAAACTCCTTTCGAACAACCCTTTATGATTTCCAGAAATTCTACATAATTTCTGATCAACAATATGTCAACCACATATGCTTATCAGAAATTCTATAGTGCTCCCACTCACTTTATTGTAAATACAAGTTTCTCATAAACTTTGTATAGACTCAAAAACTTTGATCACCTCATCAAAGTGTATATTCCAACTCCGAGATGCTTGCTTCAGTCCATAGAAGGATCATTGAAGCTTGCTCACCTTTTAGCATCCTTAGGACTGACAAAACCTTCTGGTTGTATCACATACAACCTTTCCTCAAGTAAACTGTTAAGGAAACGATGTTTTGTCATCCATCTGCCAGATTTCATAATTGAAAAATGCAGCAACTGCTAACATAAATCCAATAGACTTTAGCATCGCTACGAGTGAGAAAGTATCATCGTAGTTAACTCTTTGAACTTGTCAGAAACTTCTTTGTGACAAGTCAAGCTTTATAAATGGTGACATTTACCATCAGCATCTGTCTTTATCTCAAAGGTCCATTTGTACTCGACGACCTGCCGTCCAACGAGCAAGTCTACCAAAGTCTATACTTAGTTTTCATACATGGATCCTTTCTCGGATTTCATGGCCTCTAACCATTTGTTGGAATCCGGGCCCATCATCGCTTCTCCATATCTCGTAGGTTCGTCTTTGTCCAACAACATGACCTCCAAGACAGGGTTGTCGTACCACTCAGGAGCAGTATGCATCCTTGTCAACCTACAAGGTTTGATACTAACTTGATCCGAAGCTTCATGATCATCATCATTTACTTCCTCTTCAACTGACATAGGTTCCACAGAAACATCTTTCTGCGTTGCGCTACTCTCTGGTTGAAACAAAGGTTCAACAACCTCATCAAGTTCTATCTTCCTCTCACTCAATTCTTTCGAGAGAAACTTTTTCTCGGGAAAGGACCCGTTTTAGCAACAAAAACTTTATGCTTGGATCTGAGATAGAAGTTTCACCCAACTGTTCTTAGGGTAATCTATGAAGATGCATTTGTCCGCTTTGGGTTCGAGCTCATTAGGTGAAAACATTTTCCACACAAGCGTCGCAGCCCCAAACATTAAGAAATGACAGCTTAGGTTTCTATCAAACCATAATTTACACAGTGTCATCTCAACGGATTTAGATGGTGCCCTATTTAAAGTGAATGTAGTTGTGTAATGCATAACCCCAAAACTATAGTAGAAAAACGATACGAGACATCATAGCCCGCACCATATCCAATAGAGCACGGCTATGACGTTCGGACACACCATCACACTATGGTGTTCCAGGTGGCTTGAGTTGTGAAATGACTTTCACATTGTCTAAAGTTGTATGCCAAACTCGTAACTCAGATATTCACCTCCACAATCATATCGCAGACATTTTTATCTTCTTGTTGCGATGATCTTAAACTTCACTCTGAATTTTCTTGAACTTTTCAAACGATTCAGACTTGTGTTTCATTAAGTAAACATACACTATATCTACTCAAATCATCAATGAAGGTAAGAAAATAACGATATCCATCGCACGCTACAAGACTCATTGGATTGCATACATCAACATGTATCCTTTCCAATAAATCACTTGCCCACTCCATCAATCTGGAAAACGGGGTCCTTAGTCATCTTGCCCAAGAGGCATGGTTCGCATGTCTCAACCGATTCGAAATCGAATGAGTCCAAAGATCCATCAACATGGAGTTTCTTCATGCGCTTTATACCAATATGAAATTTAGCGGCAGTGCCACAAGTATGTGGTACTATCATTATCAACTTTGTATCTTTTGGCATCAATGTTATGAACATGTGTATTACTATGATCAAGATTCAACAAACCATTCTCACTGGGTGCATGACCATTGAAGGTATTATTCATGTAAACAGAATAACAAATATTCTCTAACTTAAATGAATAACCGTGTTGCAATAAACACGATCTAATCACGTTCATGCTCAACGTAAAACACCAAATAACATTTAATTAGGTTTGTCACTAATCCCGAAGGTAGAGAGAGCGTGCGATGTCGATCACATCAACCTTGGAAACATTTCCAACACACATCGTCACCTAACCCTTAGCTAATCTCCATTTATTCCGTAGCTTTTACTTTGAGTTACTAACATTTAGCAACCGAACCGGTATCCAATACCCAGGTGCTATTAGGAGTACTAGCAAGGTACACATCAATAACACATATATCAAATACACTTGTGTCGATGTTGCCAGCCTTCTTATCTACCAAGTATCTAGGGTTGTTCCGCTTCAGCGACTGCTCACCTCATAATGGAAGCACTTAGTCTCGGGTTTGGGTTCAACTTTGGGTTGCTTCACTGGAGCAGCAACTGACTTGCCATCCATGAAGTTTCCCTCCTTGCCCTTGCCCTTCTCGAAACTAGTGGTTTTACTAACCATCAACACTTGATGCTCCTTCTTGATTTCTACCTTCGCGGTGTCAAACATCGCGAACAGCTTAGGGATCATTATTTCTATCCTTGGCATTTTATAGTTCATCACCAAGTTCTAGTAGCTTAGTGACAGTGACTTGGAGAACTATATCAATCATTATCTTATCTAGAAGATCAACTCCCACTCGATTCAAGTGACTGTAGCACCCAGACAATCTGAGCACATGCTTAACGATTGAGCTATTCTCCTTCATCTTGCAGGCAAAGAACATTGTTGGAGATCTCATATATCACAACATGGGCACGAGCCTGAGATCCCAATTTCAGCTCTTAGAACATCTCATATGTTCCGTGACGTTCAAAACATTTTGGAGCCTCAATTCTAAGTCGTAATGCATGACGCACTAAACTATCAAGTAGTCATCAGAACGTGCCTGTCAGATGTTCACAACATCTACACATGACGCTAGAGGGGGTGGCGCACCGAGCGGTGCATTAAGGACATAAGCCTTTTGTGCAGCAATGAGGACAATCCTTAGATCACGGACCCAGTACGCAATATTGCTACCATCATCTTTCAACTCTATTTCTCTAGGAACATATAAAAAATCAAGGGAGCTACAACGCGAGCAAGTAATCCACAACATAATTTGCAAAGACACTACTGACTATGTTCATGATAATGAGTTCAATTAATCATATTACTGAAGAACTCCCACTCAGATTGACATCCCTCTGGTCATTCGAGTGATACATGATCCAAAGTCACCAACTCAAGTCCGATCATCACGTGAGTTGAGGTGGTTTCAATGGTGAACATCATCATGTTGATCATATCTATTATATGACTCATGTTTGACCTTTCGGTCTCTTGTGTTCCGAGGCCATGTCTGAACATGCTAGGCTCGTCAAGTTTAACCCGAGTGTTCTGCATGTGCAACACTGGCTTGCACCCGTTGTATGTGAACGTAGAGTCTATCACACCCGATCATCACGTGCTGTCTCGACACGACGAACTTTCGCAACGGTGCACACTCGGGGAGAACACAATTTATCTTGAAATTAAGTGAGGGATCACCTTATAATGCTACCGTCGTCCTAAGCAAAACAAGGTGCATAAAAGGATTAACATCACATGCAAATCATAAGTGACATGATATGGCCATGAACTTGTGCTTTTGATCTCCATCTTGAAAGCACCGGCATGATCTCCATCCTCACCGGCATGACACCATGATCTCCATCATCTTGATCTCCATCAACGTGTCGCCATCGGGGTTGTCGCGCCCACCATGCTTCTACTACTATTGCTACCGTTTAGCGATAAAGTAAAGCATTACATAGCGCTTAATGATTGACTCACAGGTCATACAATAATTAAAGACAACCCTATGGACCCTGCCGGTTGCCGTACTCATCGACATGCAAGTCATGATATTCTATACAAAACATGATCATCTCATACATCACATATATCTCATCATGTAATTGGCCATATCACATCACAACATACCCTGCAAAAACAAGTTAGACGTCCTTTAATTGTTGTTGCATGTTTTACGTGGCTACTACGGGTATCTAGCAAGAAAAATTCTCACCTACGCATAAACCACAACGGTGATACATAAGTTGCTTTTCAACCTTCTCAAGGACCGCCTTAGTCGAATCTGATCCAACTAAAGTAGGCGAAACAGACACCCGCCAGCCATCTTTGTGCAACGAAGTTACACGTCAGTCGATTGAACTGGTCTCTCGTAAGCATACGAGTAAGGTTGGTCCGAGCCGCTTCATCCCACAATACCGTTGAACCAAAACATGACCAAGGGAGGAAGCAATCTAAGCATCAATGCCCACAAACTCTTTGTGTTCTACTCGAGATCTCATCTACACATAGACCTAGCTCATGATACCATTGTTGGGGAACGTTGCATGGGAAACAAAAAATTTCCTACGCACACGCAAGATATATCCATGATGATGAGCATCTACGAGAGGGAGAGTGGATCTACATACCCTTGTAGATCGCTAAGCGAGAAGCGTTAAGAAACGCGGTTGGTGTAGTCGAACGTCTTCGCGATCCAAATCGCCGAGCACCCTGCGATCTCATCATGATCCGTCCCGCGATCCAATCACAACCCGCCCCGCGAACTCCCGCGATCCAATCACGATCTGTCCCGCGAACTCATCACGATCCGTCCCGATCTAGCGCCGAACGGACGACACCTCCGCGTTCAGCACACGTACAGCTCGATGACGATCTCCGCCTTCTTGATCCAGCAAGAGGGAGCAGAGAGGTAGATGAGTTCTCCGGCAGCGCAATGGTGTTGCGGCAATGGTGGTGGAGCTATTCCAACAGGGCTTCGCCTAAGCACCACTGAAAACCGATCTAGAGGATAAACTGCGATCTAGAGGAGAGGTAGCAAGTGGCTATTAGGGTTAGATTTTTCCTCTAAATCCTCTAGTATATATAGGAGGGAGGGAGGGGAGGATGCAGCCTCAAACCCTCAAGGTTTGGTCGAAATTGGAGGTGGAGGAGTCCTACTCCAATCCTATTAGGAGTAGGATTCCTCCTTTCCACTTGGAAACTCTTTCCACCTCTCCAACTTTGGATTTTTTCCTTCTGAAACCACTCCAGCCGCATGGGCCCTTAGAGGAGGCTTCGTCCAGTCCACCAGGGGCTGGTTTACCTCCTCCCACAGCCCATGTAGCCTCTTGGGTCGAAATACCTCTCCCGATGGTCCCCCGGTACACTACCGTCACTCCCGGTACACTACCGATGAGCCCGAAACTTTTTCGGCGACCAAAATAGGACTTCCTATATATCAATCTTTACCTCCAGACCATTCCGAAGCTCCCTGTGACGTCCGGGATCTCATTCGGGACTCCAAACAACCTTCGGTCACCATCATACATAACTCTATACTACCGAAACGTCACCGAACCTTAAGTATGCAGACCCTACGAGTTCGAGAACTATGTAGACATGACCAAGACACCTCTACGGTCAATAACCAATAGCGGGACCTGGATGCCCATATTGGTTCCTACATATTCTACGAAGATCTTTATCGGTCGAACCTCTATGTCAAGGATTCAGCTAATCCCGTATGATGTTCCCTTTGTTCTTCGGTATGTTACTTGCCCGAGATTCGATCATCGGTATCTCCATACCTAGTTCAACCTCGTTACCGGCAAGTCTCTTTACTCGTTCCGTAATACAAGATCCCGTGACTAACACTTAGTCACATTGCTTGCAAGGCTTATTGTGATGTTGTATTACCGAGTGGGCCCTGAGATACCTCTCCGTCACACGGAGTAACAAATCCCAGTCTTGATCCATGCCAACCCAACAGACACCCTTGGAGATACCTGTAGAGCACCTTTATAGTCACCCAGTTACGTTGCAACGTTTGATACACACAAGGTACTCCTCCGGTGTCAGTGAGTTGCATGATCTCATGGTCATAGGAACAAATACTTGACATGCAGAAAACAGTAGCAATAAACTGACACAATCATATGCTATGTTTGTAGTTTGGGTCTTGTCCATCACATCATTCTCCTAATGATGTAATCCCGTTATCAAATGACATATCATGTCCATGACTAGGAAAACATAGCCATCTTTGATCAACGAGCTAGTCTATTAGAGGCATACTAGGGACATGGTGTTGTGTATGTATCCATACATGTATCTGAGTTTCCGATCAACACAATTATAGCATGGATAATAAACGATTATCATGAACAAGGAAATATGATAATAACCAATTTATTATTGCCTCTAGGGCATATTTCCAACACTCTTGTCACCGCAAACACCATCATCTCCATCTTGGTCGCCAAGTACCTTCTACCTCTGCAGTCACCGTTGCTTGACTCCGACTCAACCCCAAGCCTCTCATCCGGGAAAGAGATTTGTAGAAATATACCGAGAGGAAATGAAAAAAAAACATAGATTGGGCGGGAGGGGGACTTCTACAAATATTTGGTCCCAATTCCTAACTTGTCCCTTGTCTGACATGTCAGTGGCCAACACGCCAGTTGGGACGATCAAATGGCGTCATGGAAGGTTTGGACCTGCATGACTCGCTAATGCACTTTCATGACCTAGATGATGATTTTCAAGGTTCCATGACCTATGTAGACACTCGAAATAGTTTATGGACCGACGATACACTTCACTACTCATAAATATATATATTCGAACGATGGTTTTAAGTGTGTTTGCTAAATTACTTTAATAATTTAAGATGGAGCGAACCTCCATGAAGGAGGGGTAGGGGCACATCATAGGGATGAAGGCGACCTGCTTCTCGAACTGCTCCCCGAGGCCGACGAGGAGAGCGTTGATGAGGATCCGATCGTCAACGTGATCACCGAGCTCACGGAGTTCGTCGCCGATCGCCTTGATGCGTTGGCAATAGACGGTGGCCGGAGGGTCGCCTTGGATGCTGGTGCGGAGCTTGATATGTAACGCGTTAACACGCGTATCAGAGTTGTCCTGAAGAGCTGCTGAAGAGAGGCCCATAGTTCAGTGGCGGTGTCGTCGTCGTTGGAGACGAGGTTGAAGAGCTCGGTGGATATGCGAGTATATAACCATTGGATGACGGTGAGATCATCCTTGATCCAGCGAGGGTCGGTCAGCCGCGGAGGGGAGGCTGGATTGATGTGATGGCGGAGGCCGCATCGGTCGAGGTGGACATGGAAGAGGTGGCGCCAATGGTAGAAGTTGTGTGCGACGAGGTCTAGGGTTATCGGGATGAAAGGCGAGACATCGGCGATAGTATCGGCGAGGGAGAGCTGAGGTGGTTGGGGGTGGAGTAGGGTTTTGAGTAGGGGTTGAAGAAGGTAAAGGAGCCGCGTCGGCGACGCGGAATTCGGTGGTGATGTAGAGCCGTCGCGGCGGTAGCGAGGGAGAAGTTGGCGGGGAAGCCATGCCGAGGGTGGAAACCTAGGTGTCTGATACCATGATAATTGTATATTGATTAATGCCTCATTGAGCTGTTTATATAAGTACAAAGTCTTGGAGTCCAAGTATAGAAAAGATAGATTACAATTCAAACTATCAAAACTAAACCGTCCGAATATACTCTAATAGATATACTTCACTACTCATAAATATATATATCCGAACGATGGATTTAAGTGTGTTTGCTAAATTACTTTAATAATTTAAGATACATGACGTCTCAAATTATGCAGCTATGCAGTTTGCTCCTGCGTTCACGAAATATTATTGTTTTGACATGATTGTGTTCATGAATTTCTGTGTTCCAAAACCAGCTAGGCTTCAATTTTGTGAGTTGAGCGTAGAAAGGAAGGTAACAAAAGCACAGTGCACGCTACGGCTAAGGAAAGAATATTTACAGCTCCAAAAATACTATATAATCAAGGAATATTTACTTTTAGCTTGTTTTTTTAGGTTACTTTTAGTTGCTTAACTTGCCACATCATCATGGCGTTGGATTCTTTGAAGGATCCGTTCCCTCTCCCGACCCGAGCAGCCTCTTCTATTCCCGCCACATGGATCCCAAAAGAAAAAAAAGGAATATATTTATTTTTTAGCAGTAAAAAAAGGAATAGAAACTTCCTTAAATGAAGAAAACTAAAAAATTTGAAATATCTCTCAGATCGCACCATATAAGGCTACGCACACCCACCCGCACTACCCAGCACTACCGCGCGACGCGACGCCCCGCCCCGCCCCCCACCTCCTCCGTCGCAATGGCGATTCGCCGGCAGCGCCGCTCCTTCCCGCTCGTCCCCTTCCTCGTCTCGCTCCTCGCCGTCGCCGCCTATGGCCGCCTCATCTCCGACGGCATGCCGGCCACCCCTTCCTCCTCCATCCTCGCGTCCCCCCTGTCGTCGGCCGCCATCCGCCTCAACTCCTCCTCGCCGGCCACCGCCGCGGCCGAGGAGTGCGAGCAGTCGTACGGCTTCCTTCCGTGCACCACCACCGTGTTCGGGAACATGTTCCTGGTGCTCACCTACGGCTTCCTCATGTTCAAGGCGGCCACGTTCCTGTCGGCCGGCAGTGAGCTGCTGCTCGAGATCATGGGCCCCGGCCTCGTCGGCGGCCTCCTCCTCCCCATCCTTGGCGCCCTCCCCGACGCCCTCCTCGTGCTCGGTATGCTCGTCCTTGCTTCCTTGCTTAAATTCTACCTTCACAGCTCGTTCAAGGCTACGACTTCATAAAGCAATTCTTACGTGTTCCCCCCAAAGTAACTAGCTCGCTCTGAAGGGGAGAATGATTTGCTCTTCAAGCAACTGCCGAGCTGATCTTTAGAAATAGTAGCGGTATCTTACCGAAGAGTAAATGCTTGTCGAGAACAGATTGAAAAGTAAAAAGCAATTCCTCCCGTTTATGTTTGCGCTCTTCGGTTCTTGATTTGTGTCAGATCTGGACCCTCTGGCTTGATCTAATTGGATCGGAGCATGATAATCTGTATGAACCCCATTGGTAGACCTTGGCCTTGTCCAGTAGCGCGGTTCCTCTTGCTGATCTCATCAGCTTGCTCTTTTCGTTGGCACATGCATGGCTTAACCCAAAAGTAGCCTATCTGGAGACCTTCAGATTGGTAATTTATAACCAAACCTTGAGCCCCAACCAACCACCCACGCCCACGGACAAACAGAGTTAGCAAATTATGCCCTGCTTTCTCTGGAATCCGTCGGTTCATTAACTTTTATTTAAGTTTCACCAGTACTTGTGGTCACTGGCCTTTGACTTTCCCCACTTTCTGTTGTAAATCTTTTTTTGTTATCTTCTTTGCATAGTTTACCTTTCTTTGTCCGCTGCACACATAATGGATTGGCTGGTGGCTTGGAGCTGCTTTTCTCTCTAATTTTGTGGGGTTTTCTTGCCTTTGATTGGTATTTTTGTATGGTAATAACAATGCTTCTTTGAGAATAGCTTTTGAAATATTGTGGGAAAAAGGAACCATATCGTCAATTAGTTTGCTGATCAAATCGTCAATGTCTTGGTGATGGGTAGGTATCATCTCTAGGGTATGCGGAAGGTGTTCTATTAGTCGTTGAGTTAATCAACTAACATGTTACAGTTAATTGTTTTGTGATATTGTGGGACGGTACATCATATGTATCATCTAGATGAATTATTGATGCATTTTTGAAGTAATGGTAACATATTATTATTTTACCAGAAAATTAATATAAAAGAGCTTATTACATTATCCATCTTCCTGATGAGTGCATACCGTTTTTCCCAACACGATTTTTTTCTGTAGGTTTTAAGTTGCGGTGCATTTTTGGCACCTTGTGGATTTCTTTTGTGCCCATCTTATTTTTTCCTTGGAATTGTACATCCTGGCGAGTTTTTAATTGACAGTTGGAATTCGTTGCAAATAGCCTTTTGGTACACTTTCTCTGAAATTAGCATCAGACAAATCACTTTATTAAATTTTACTACCGACTTCATGATGCATTACGTTAATCCTCATGTGATATCTTGGTTACCAACAATAACACATTGATTACTTGTATGTAGCAGAAAGGATCTACTTTGTCCAAAGATCAAAGGCAAGGTGTACTAAAAAATAAGAATAACAAGTTGTAATATAAATTAGTAAAGACTAGTACAAAGATATGAATGCAAATTTTAATAGAGTACAAGCACGCAACATGCTTTATAAGATCTAATGTGACTGCCAATTTGCTACGTTATTCTCAATGAGATCTGCATAGCTAGTATATTTGACCACTTCTGAATTCAACATCGTCAACATTTAAGCCTCACTCTGTTTCTTTTTCTTTTGGTCTGTCTTAGTAAATGGTGTACTTATCCTGTGTTCACTTCAAAGATTAGCTTACTACAGTAAATTCTTTGCACATTCTTACTTCTTAGGTTTTAGGTGGCATAAACATTTGATCTGTTTTTTTTTGTTGTTGTTATCTCTGATGCTCTGCTCACAACAGGGTTATGATGGTCCATATGCTAGAATCATGACGCTCTTTAATTTTACTGTCTGGATATTCAGCTCTATGCACTGTGCTTGATGCACATCTTCACACATAATTCTGTCTTTTTGTTCTGTTATGTCAACAGTATCTGGTCTCTCTGGGACTAAAGAGACTGCACAAAGTCAGGTCCTCATCGGCATGGGGCTGCTTGCTGGTTCAACCGTCTTTCTTCTCACCCTGCTTTGGGGAACTTGTGTTGTTGTTGGCAAGTGTGATGTTGGGGAAAACGGTGTTGCTATTGATTCAACCGACACCAAGCGCTTCAGCTTGACTGGTAAGTTGTCACCCTGTATGTATGCTGTTGCTATTGCAGTCTGGAAGATTTATGGCACTTTATTGTTTTATGAATTATGCAATGGTTAGTTTTTATCTCGAAAGGAATGCAATGGTTCAGTTGTTGAATTATTTAACAATGTTTGATATGATTGCACCCTGTTGCAGGCTCTGGCATTACAACTGATTTGCAAACCAGCTATGCAGCACGAATCATGGCCATATCTGTTATTCCCTTTGTCATTGCTCAGTTGCCGAAAATGCTGAAGACTCACCATGGGGAGCGCCTAGCCATCTTAGTGGCTCTAATTGCTTCATTCTCACTTGTACTCGGCTACTGCCTATATCAGGTAAATATTCAGACAGTTTCATTTATAGGAGGCTGCAAATGGTGAAAATATTGTAATAAATTTTGACAGTGTTAGATTCAACATTTTGCATCAGGTTTTCCAGCCTTGGGTTCAGAAGAGGAGGCTCGCATACGCAAAGCACAAGCATGTGATCTCTGGGATCCTACAACATGCCCAAAAGCAAGCATTGGGCCGGCTGCTTAACGAGGACGGCTCACCTAATGAAAACGTCATAAGAAAGTGAGGCTCTTAAAGTACATTATTAGTTCGATATTCAAATAACACAGCATTCATGAGCATGATATGAAACCTTGTCTATGCTCACCTGCAGGTTGTTCCACACGATTGACAATGATGACAGCCGTAACCTGTCACGAGCGGAGCTACATGCGCTTATTATCGGGATCAACTTCGAGGAGATTGACTTTGACAAGAATGATGCCGTCGACAAGATCATGGACGACTTCGATACTTCAGGCAATGACACAGTGGAGGAAGATGAGTTTGTCGCGGGAATGAAAATATGGCTTCACGAAGCAAAGAGCAAAGTGGCGGCTAGTGGTGCCTACTCTAATAAGTTTGTCAACGACTACCATGCTGTAAGTTTATTTACTTCCAATCCCTGCAAAAAGAAATAGACAAAGAGCACACCTTTTCAGATGAGAATTATATTAACTTACAGTAGGTAAACACGAAATCGAGTTTAGAACTTTAGATAGCAGTGTAACTTGGGCACGAAAGAGGTAGACACTTACCGAATTGTGTGAATTCTGCAGAGGACCAGGGAGGAGCATGACCAGTTGGTCGACAGATCTGACGAGGCAGTGGAGAGCGTCGAGAACCCTGGCTGGTGCATTGCCAAAGCCGTGGGGTACCTGGTTCTCGGCGCTACCATTTGTGCCGCATTTGCAGACCCACTCGTTGATGCTGTCCACAACTTCTCTAACGCCACACACATCCCGTCCTTCTTTGTCTCGTTCATCGGCCTCCCGCTGGCAACCAATTCCAGCGAGGCCGTCTCGGCCATCATCTTCGCCAGCAGGAAGAAGCAGAGGACTTGCTCCCTCACTTTCTCAGAGGTACAGCGAAACTCCTTAGCTTGTAAAATCGTCCATCTCTCTGCTCTGGGGTAACAACATCCTTCGGTAAACTCAACGACATATTCGCTGGCAGGTATACGGTGGTGTAACCATGAACAACACACTGTGCCTGGGCGTGTTCTTGGCGCTCATCTACTTCAGGGAGCTGACGTGGGACTTCTCTTCGGAGGTGCTCGTCATCCTGCTCGTCTGTGTCATCATGGGCCTCTTCACAAGCTTCCGGACCAGCTTCCCGCTCTGGACCTGCCTGGTGGCGTACCTGCTGTACCCTCTGACCCTCGCCGTTGTCTACGTCCTCGACTTTGTCTTCGGGTGGTCATAGGCTCATGCTTCTAGTCTTGATCACACGCTTGAGTTTGATCCCGTTGTGATTTTTGACTCATTGTAATTTATCTGTCTAGACTTCGAGGTGTTTGTTATTGTGTTCATATATCCACGGTGTGCATTGTGTATCCCTGAATCTATCTTAAGGTCTCGTCTGGGCGTAGCGTTTGTGTGTGTTCTCTTCTCTTCGGTACTGGTATTAAACATATACGGAGGACAATGAGGCTACATGCTAGAAGTAAGCTCCAGATTAGCCTATTTTCTCTGGATTTTGCTCTTGGTGTGAAGATTATGTTGTGGCATTTCTTGGTTCTCTTGTGTGTGTGAGAAAATTTCGTTGTGGCAGTTGCTAGATCTGCACAGGAGAGACCCCACCCACAAGCTAGCTGTGAAGTGATGCCCATCCTTGCACATGCTCTCCTTACCGCTGCCGGCATCATCTACCCATCTCACACTTTTCTGTTGAGTTTCTACTACATTTGGCACCAGCTTACCTGCACCTGGACCATGCATAAAAGCTCCCTGCTTCCATCATGCACACTGCTCTACTTCATTGCGCCAGAAATAACATGGTGGCCAAGTAAATTAAACCATATCACCAGAAGGTTTATTGGCAGTGAAAACATGTCCTAAAAAACATCTCTTGATACATCTGTCTCTAGCTTTCTCCACAACTTCCTAATGTTCATTGCAGATTTGGTCAGCCCTTCCATAGCCTCAGCTCCAAGTCGACCCCCCCTTCCGACACGTCGGCCTTCTGCTCGCTCGGGGTTCTCTCCCGGTGGACCGGGCCGATCGGGAAGAAGTTGTAGAGTGGCAGTGACGACGAAGCTGAAACGCGCCCCGGCTGATCAGAAAACTTTCATCAGTTACAGTCGAATCAAGCTCACACATTTTACAGGGTTCAGAATCAGAAGGGCATGGCGTTTCACTTGCCTGGGATGGCATGGCGCTGGCGCTGGCGCTGGCACCGGCACTGAAGTCGCTGTACTCCGGGATGTGCATTGATGGCACCACATGAGGCTGCCTCATGAGGTGTGGAGGCCGGGAGCTCAGGGTGAGCAAGCCAGCGTCTCTGCTGCTACGGCCGCTATCCTTGCACTGGCCGAACTCTGGTGCCCAGTCTGAACAACTTGGGTACGCACTTGCATTGCTGCACGGTACAGTTGAAGGTGAAAAACAAGACAGATTGTACTCCATGAACACTTGGTTGATAACTTGATATCAAAACAAATTCTGTCAAAATGCAATACTTTCTTCATAGTAAATTAGTACTATGTACGGTGAGCAGGCTATGGATTTCTTAGCTTTTTATCGGGTAAATTCAACGGGGACTGAAGCTGTAAATCTTGGTATATCAGGATGGATAGGAGTAAATGTGACATGTTTTCCACTGTTTATTTCCTGCTACCTAAACGAACCAGTAACTGCTGGATACAAGAACAGTTACTACTTACTACCATTCTGAAAATAATGATGCAGTGAAATTACTTGCCCGGAATATGAGGAGCAAACAGAGACAAGAATTTAAACTTTGTTATAAACTGAAACGGTGAGCTAAACATGCAATCTACCTGAAATAATTGGTTGCTCTGAACTCGTATCTGCTCAGGTCAGGAGTAACATCGGCCAGCCCGGAATCGCTCACCGTCCTGACGGCGGCGAAAGGCGGCAACGGAGGAGGGGCGAAGGCTTTGCTCGTCGTCGTGAACGGTGTCATCCCCTCGAACATGAAGGGCCAGGACCTATCCACGCCGGCCGTTTCCTACACTCTACCCAAATCCACATTCAGCGACCATCCATGACAGGCAAGTTAAACTTGATCATGGGAGCGGCGTCAGACATATATACGTACCCTCTCATCCTCCGCCGGCGCCGGCGCCGCCGCGCTGCTCCTCCTGCTGCCGCTGCTGTACATTTGGTTTGAAGGGGGCTCCGTTGGGTGGCTCGACGGCGCCGTCAGGGACAGACCCGTGCTCACCTGGTCGGCGAAAGATTTGCGTAAGTTTGAGACCTCGTTCGTGTGTACGCATGCATGCGCCGTGCGGTGACGTGGAGAGGGCAGGCACGTACCATTGGGAGTGGAGGTTGGGGGCACAGGCTTCTCTTGTACGGGTGCTTGGCCGGATCCGGCGGGCTCCAGAGCGCCGGCGGGAAGCCGCAGTGGTCCGCGGCGGGCGGCCTCGACAGGGCGCTCAGCGGGGGCGGCGGCGGCGGGTGATGGTGCAGCGTGGGCGCGGGGAGGTGGCAGAGGGCCCCGCCGTTGAGCGCGTGCGATGACGGCGTGGCTGCGGACGGCCCTCCCCCCATCTTCTTCTGCTCCTCGATGCGGAGCTTCTCGAGCTGCGCCACGCCGAGGCCGCGCTGCGGGATCTTCTTGGGCTTGTTCTTCCTCGACGCCCGCGCCACGCCGGTGGCCGCGCCGTTGCCGTTGCCGCCGCCGTACTTGGCCAGCTGCTGCTGCAGGTGGTGGTTGCTGCTGTTGCTCGGCTCCTGCACCATCTCGCCGCCGCTGAGTCAACCGAACGCGCGCGCGCGCGGTTCCTCCCGCCGGTGACCCCTCACGAAACGCGAGAAGTCAGCATGCCACCAAATGGGATCGCGTCACGGGCTCATGGCCGGCCGGGGCGGGAGAGAACGCGGCCAGTAGAAGCGCTACGGAACGACCGGCGAGGGGAGATGAGGCCGGCCGGCTGGCGGTGTCGCAACTCAAGGAGGTAGGGGACAAGGGGCTAGCGCGGCGCGGGGCGGGCGCAGCACGGTCCGTGCAGCCTACCGGATCAAGAAACCTGCGGCTGTGTGTGGGACGGAGGCGCAATGAGCGGGGTATATATAGGTGCGCGGGAGCCGAGAAGAGTGTGGGAGCGAGTGGCGAGTGGTGCCAGGAGCGGGGGACTCGGGAGCGGGAGATCTAGACTAGACACGGAGAGAGGAGGGAGATGGAGATGATGGGATCGTATCTTGTTTCCTTTTGTTCGCCTAATTTGCCGCCCTAATCCTCGCTCTCCACTTTGACATGACACACAAGCTCGATGTCGCTCTCTCTCCCTCTCTCTCTTCTTCTCCGAGGTTGCAGGAGAAAAGGAGCCACGATACTAGGAGCAACAACCGCTGGCCAGATTGAACGGCTGCGGCCACATAAGCATGCGAGATTATCGGGCTTAGTTTTCGTCACCAACTGCCGCAAATCTTAGAGCGTCTCCGACGGCTCCGCTTACCCCTCCACAACAATCGTATGCAAGTTTATATTAGATATATATAAGGATATTAATTGTCCGTTTATATTATGTACAATATTAATTATATGGTCAACACTGACATCTATCGTCTATATCAGGTGTGATATTAATTACACGCTAAACATATTGGCAGCTCACCATGGTTGACGCTCAATATTGGGCAATGTAAGTCATTGGATTGATATGATTTAATGATCGAGATTATTTGGATATGTCCATATAAATCTTTTATATTGTTATACCTTTTGTGTGTGTTTATATTGGTATATAGATATAGATATAGAAGATATAGATTATGTCTTGTACGGTGAAAAATTCTTAAGGGAGACGCTTAGAGAAATGAACTCGTTTTTTTAAGCATCGGTCTTATTTGTAAACAATAGACGTTTAATTAGGCACCCCTTCCGCAAAGATAATCATCAGTGATTTAAAATAATTTGTTTTATTTTACTAAACACATTCCTAAGCACCTTGAATTATACATGTCCTTAGAGGAGTTGGCCAAGAAATCCACTCCAAAAGATCCCCAATGCTCCTCTCTCGCACCCGTGCGGCTCCGCGGCCGCACCGAGGCGCCCCAAATCCGTCCGCCCAGGGCCACCCTTCCTCCCCCCCTCTCCTCACTGCCGCCGGAGGGCGTTGCCAGGTGAAGCCTGGGCGGCATCGACGACGGTGGGGCCTCTTGGCGGCGCGGCGGGAGCGGACCTGACGGCCTTCGTGCTCGGCGGCGGACGATGGTCCTAGGGCTGTGTGCGTCGGCGTGAGATGAAATCGGGGTAGCATGGGGAGGCGGCCATGGCAAGGAGCTAAACGGTGGGGGGAAGGGACGACGGCGGCGTTGCTACTTCGGGTGTGATCGAGCTCGGGCTACGTGGCAGTTGCGTGCTCTTCACCGGCGGCGTGTTTGGGCTCCTATTCTCCGGTGGGGCGACGGATCCGAGGCCCTCTCGCGCGGATCCGGTGTGTGGGTCACGACCGGCCAATGACGACGGCGCTGGCGGTGGATCTGGTGTGGTGGCCGTGCTTTGGTCGATCTGCATGGTGCGGAACGGGGATTGCAGGGGTGCACATGGCCTTGCTGGGTTGCGTGAGTCTGTTGAGGGTGCTGCGGCACAAGGGGGCATGGGCTGGCCGATGCGCGACGGGTTCGGCCAGCACCTGCTGATCCATGGCGATGGCGGCCTGCCATGGATTTGAAAGGTGGTGCGGTGGCTTCGGCGGCAAGGACTCGTGGGCTAGCTAGGGATGCCGCACCACGAGGTGGAGCCGGTGGACGTCGACAATGGGGATTGAGTGTTGTGCAGTGCTTCGGATCTTCTCGGATTCGGAGGTGTGATTGAGCTCCGGGCAAAAGCCCAGCCCTGACTTTGGATCGGTGCCGGCTACAGCGGCGCCACGACGTGGTTCCTCCTTCTTGAAGGCCTTGTCGTTAAGCCCCATTACACGACTCTCCGGGAGAAATGTCTAGCTTCGAATGGTCGAAGAGGGCAATGATGGAGGCTACGTCGTTTCCTTATTTGAGGCATCGCCTTGAAGAGTCAGTATACTGCAGTTTGCATGGATCTCTTCATTGTCGGGGACGGTGGGCATCGGGGCGGCGGCTCCGGGTGGTTTCTGTTTGTGCCCTGAGATGGCGATCTCGGGAACAATGTCAGTGGCAGCTCTATGAGATGGGGGCTCTGCTACTTCTCGAGCATGCATTGGTTTCCCGTGAAGAGGAGCGGTTTGATGCAGCAAAGTAGATAAGTATTTCTCTCAGTTTTTGAGAACCAAGGTATCAATCTAGTACGAGATACAAGCGAGCCACCAATAGATGTACCTGCATAAAGAATCAAACTCTTGCACCCAATGCTATAAAGCGGTTGTCAATCCCTTCACGGTTACTTGCAAGGATGGGATCTAATAGATATATATATATATAATAGGATGCTTGAACGGAAAGTAAAACTAAAAGTAGAAATAGTGCAACAAGTATTTTTTGGTATTTTTGGTTTTAGATCTGAAATTATAGTATGGAAAATAGACCCCGGGGCCATAGGTTTCACTAGATGGCTTCTCTCAGGATGGCAAGTATTACGGTGGGTGAACAAATTATTGTCGAGCAATTGATAGAAAAGAGAATAATTATGAAGATATCCAAGGCAATGATTATGCATATAGGAACCACGTCCATGACAAGTAGACCGAAACGATTCTGCATCTACTACTATTATTCCACACATCGACCGACTCCTGCCTACATCTAGAGTATTAAGTTTATGAAGAATAGAGTAACGCATTAGGCAAGATGACATGATGTAGAGGGATAAATTCAAGCAATATGATGAAAACACCATCTTTTTATCCTTGATGGCAACACGTGTCTCGCTACCCCTACTTTGTCACTGGGTGAGGACACCGCAAGATTGAACCCAAAACTAAGCACTTCTCCCATTGCAAGAATTACCAATCTAGTTGGCTAAACCAAACCAATAACTCGAAGAGACTTGCAAAGATATGAAATCATGCATATAAGAATTCAGGAAAGACTCAAATAATATTCATGGATAATCTGAACATAAACCCATAATTCATCGGATCTCAACAAACACACCACAAAAGAGTATTACATCGGATAGATCTCCATGAAGATCACGAAGAACATGGTATTGAGAAGCAAAGAGAGAGAAGAAGCCATCTAGCTACTAGCTATGGACCCGTAGGTCTGTGGTGAACTACTCACGCATCATCGGAGGGGCAATGGAGTTGATGTAGATGCCCTCCGTGATCGAATCCCCCTCCGGCAGATTACCGAAAAAGGCTCCAAGATTGGATCTCTCGGGAACGGAGGCTTCTGGCAGTGAAAAAGTGTTTTCGGGGCTCTTTCTGATAATGATAGAATATTTGGGAATTTATAGGACGGAGATTAGGGTTAGGGGAGTTGCCAGGGGCACACAAGCCTGCCCGGTGCGGGGTACCCCCTGGCCACGGCTAGCGAGCTTATGGCCCCGTGGTAGCTCCTCTGCCTTGGTTCTCAAGTCTCGTGGCTTCCTTTTATTCCATAAAAAATCATTCCGGAGTTTTTATTCCGTTTGGACTCCGTTTAATATTCCTTATCGGCGAAACTCAAAAACAAGGACAAAATAGGAACTGGCACTGGGCTCTAGATTAATAGATTAGTCCCAAAAATAATATAAAATAGCATATTAATGCATATAAAACATCCAAAACAGATAATATAATAGCATGGAACAATCAAAAATTATAGATACGTTGGAGACGTATCAGCATCCCCAAGCTTAATTCACGCTCGTCCTCGAGTAGGTAAATGATAAAAACAGAATTTTTGATGTGGAATGCTACCAACATATTTATCCATGTAATATTCTTTATTGTGGCATGAATATTAAAATCCGTTAGATTCAAAACAATAGTCTAATATTGACATAAAAACAACAATACTGCGAGCACACCAACAAGGTAGTCATGTCCTTTCGAAATAACATGACCTTAGAAAGTTATCCCTACAAAATCATATGGTCTGGCTATGCTCCATCTTCCCCATACAAAGTATCTAATCATGCACAACCCCGATGAACAAGTCAAGCAATTGTTTCACACTTTTGATATTCTCAAACCTTTTCAACTCCCACACAATACATGAGCGTGAGCCATGGATATAACATTATAGGTGGAATGGAATATGGAGGACGTGCAAGAAAAAAAAGGAGAAGATAGTCTCACATCAACTAGGCGTATGAACGGGCTATGGAGATGCCCGTCAATAGATATCAATGTGAGTGAGTAGGGATTGCCATGCAACAAATGCACTTAGATCTATAAGTGTATGAAAGCTCAAAAAGAAAACTAAGTGGTCGTGCATAATGAATATCCACTAGTTATATGAAAGTGACAAAATAGGCGACTCTATATCATGAGGATCATGGTGCTACTTTGAAGCACATGTGTGGAAAAAGGTCGTAGCAATTGTCCCTTTTCTTTTTATCTCATTTTTTTATTTTTTTTATGGTGGGCTTCTTTGGCCTCTTTTATTTTTTGGTTTGGGCTTCGTTGGCCTCTTTTATTTTTTGTAAAGTACGAATACTCGTTCCAACTTGTGAGGGAGTCATAGCCTCCATCATCCTTTTCTCTCATGGGACAATGCTCTATTAATGAAAAATCATCACACTTTTATTTACTTATAACTCAAAGAAAAAGAAATTACAACTCGATTCCTACGACAAGATATAACTCTATACACAATATGAAGTGATGATGCAAGTCATAGAAAAACTGCATGGTGGAAGTTGCATGGCAATATATCTCGGAATGGCTATGGAAATGCCATAATAGGTAGGTATGGTTGCTATTTTGAGGAATATATGGTGGCTGTTTTGAGGAAGGAGGGTTTGCTGTACCGGCGAAAGTTGCGCGATACTAGAGAGGCTAGCAAAGATGGAAGGGTGAGAGTGCGTATAATCCATGGACTCACATTAGTCATAAAGAACTCACATACTTATTAGAAAAGTCTATTAGTTATCAAACAAAGCATTAGACGCATGCTCCTAGAGGAGAGGTTGGAAGGAGTTAACCATCGCGCGCTCCCGACCCTCACACAAAGGTCGACAATCATTAAACAAATCATGCTCCGACTTCGTTACATAACGGTTCACCATACGTGCATGCTACGGGAATCACAAGCTTTAACACACGTATCTCTTCAATTCACAACTACTCACTAGCATGACTCTCATATTACCATCCCTATTATCTCAAAACTATATGCAAGGAATCCAACTTCTCATAGTTGTTAATGCACTTAATATGAAAGTTTTTATTATATCCCTCTTGGATGCCATTATATTAGGACTAAATTCATAACCTAAACAAATTACCATGCTGTTTTAAGAAACTCTTAAAATAATATAAGTGAGGAATGAGAGTTCAATAATTTCTATAAAATATAACACCACCATGCTCTATAAACATATAAGTGAAGCACTAGAGCAACATTGCCTAGCTCAATAGATATAAGTGAAGCACATAGAGTATTCTAACAAATTCACAATTCAGCGTCTCTCTCTCAAAATATGTGTGCAGAAAGGATGATTGTGGCAAACTAACAAGCAAAGACTCATATCATACAAGACGCTCCAAGCAAAACACATATCATGTGGTGAATAAAAATATAGCCTCAAGTAAATTTACCAATGGATTGAAGATGAAAGAGGGAATGCCTTTCGGGGCATCCCCAAGCTTAGGATTTTTGGTATCCTTGAATATGACTTGTGGTGCCTTGGGAATCCCCAAGCTTAGGCTCTTGCCACTCTTTATTCCATAGTCCATCAAATCTTCACCCAAAACTTGAAAACTTCACAACACAAAACTCAACACAAAACTCATGAGATCCGTCAGTATAAGAAAAATAAATCACCACTTTAGGTACTATTGTGAACTCATTTTTTATTTATATTTGTGTAATACCTACTGTATTCTAACTTTTCCATGACTCATTGTTGGGGAACGTCGCATGGGAAATAAATTTTTTCCTACGTTCACGCAAGACCTATCCATGGTGATGAGCATCTACGAGAGGGAGAGTGGATCTACATACCCTTATAGATCGCTAAGCGGGAAGCGTTAAGAAACGAGGTTGGTGTAGTCGAACGTCTTCGCGATCCAAATCGCCGAGCGTCCCGCGATCCAATCACGATCCATCCCGCGATCCAATCACAATCCGTCCCATAAACTTGATCATGATCCGTCCTGCGAACTTGATCACAGTCCTTTCGGTCTAGCGCCGAACGGACGGCACCTCCGCATTCAGCACACGTACGGCTTGATGATGATCTCCGCCGTCTTGATCCAGCAAGAGGGAGCGGAGAGGAAGAAGAGTTCTCTGGCAGCGTGACGGCGCTTCGACGATGGTGGTGGAGCTATTCCGGCAGGGCTTCACCTAAGCACTGCAAAAATCCGATCTAGAGGAGAAACTATGCACTGGAGGAACGGGCAGCACGTGGCTAAAAATTCTATGCCAAAAACCCTAAAACCCACCAGTATATATAGGAGGAAGGGAGGAGAAGCTTGGCGCAAGGGCCAAGCCTCCTTTGGTTCGGCCAAAGTGGGGAGGGAGAGGAGGACTCCTCCTCCAATCCTAGTAGGACTAGGATTCCTCCTTTTTGGCCTTTTTTCCACCTTCTTCCCTTTGGACTTTTCTTACCAGCCGCATGGGCCTTGTGTGCTACTTCCACCAGCCCACAAAAGGCTGGTAATTATTCTCCCACAGACCATGAAGCCTCTTGGGTCGAAATACCCCTCCCGGTGGTCTCCCGATACATTACCGATTAGCCCGAAACTTTTCCGGTGACCAAAACAGGACTTCCTATATATCAATCTTTACCTCCGGACCATTTCAGAGCTCCTCATGATGTCCGGGATCTCATTCGGGACTCCAAACAACCTTCAGTCACCACCATACATAACTCTATACTACCGAAACGTCACCGAACCTTAAGTGTGGAGACCCTGCGGGTTCGAGAACTATGTAGACATGACCGAGACACCTCTACGGTCAATAACCAATAGCGGGACCTGGATGCCCATATTGGTTCCTACATATTCTATGAAGATGTTTATCGGTCGAACCTCTATGTCAAGGATTTAGTTAATCCCATATGATGTTCCCTTTGTTCTTCGGTATGTTACTTGCCCGAGATTCGATCGTGGGTATCTCCATACCTAGTTCAACCTCGTTGCTGGAAAGTCTCTTTACTCATTCCGTAATACAAGATCCCGTGACTAACACTTAGTCACATTGCTTGCAAGGCTTATTGTGATGTTGTATTACCGAGTGGGCCCTGAGATACCTCTCCGTCACACGGAGTAACAAATCCCAGTCTTGATCCATGCCAACTCAACAGACACCCTTGGAGATACCTGTAGAGCACCTTTATAGTCACCCAGTTACATTGCGACGTTTGATACACACAAGGCACTCCTCCGATGTTTGTGAGTTGCATGATCTCATGGTCATAGGAACATATACTTGACATGCAAAAAACAGTAGCAATAAACTGACACGATCATATGCTACGTTTGTAGTTTGGGTCTTGTCCATCACATCATTCTCCTAATGATGTGATCCCGTTATCAAATGACATCACATGTCAATGGCTAGGAAACCTTGACCATCTTCGATTAACGAGCTAGTTCACTAGAGGCATACTAGGGACAAAGTGTTATCTATTTACCCACACATGTAATGTGTTTCCAATCAATACAATTATAGCATGGATAATAAACGATTATCATGAACAAGGAAATATAATAATAAACACTTTATTTATAGCCTCTAGGGCATATGTCCAACAGTCTCCCACTTGCACTAGAGTCAATAATCTAGCTCACATCATTATGTGATTTACATTGTAATGAATCGAACACCCATGCAGTTGTGGTGTTGATCATGTTTAGCCCTTGGAAGAGGTTTAGTCAACGGGTCTGCAACATTCAGATTCGTGTGCACTTTGCAAATATTTATGTCCTTTTCCTTGATGTAATCGTGGATGGAGTTGAAGCATCGCTTTATGTGTCTGGTCCTCTTGTGAAACCTTGGTTCCTTGGCCAGAGCAATGGCACCAGTGTTGTCACAAAACAGGTTCATTGGATTTAGTGCACTGGGCACTACTCCAAGATCTGTCATGAACTGCTTCATCCAGACACCTTCCTTCGCTGCCTCCGAGGCTGCGATGTACTCTGCTTCGCACGTAGAACCGGCTACCACGCTTTTCTTGGAACTGCACCAGCTTACCGCTCCCCCGTTAAGAATAAATACGTATCCGGTTTGCAACTTCAAGTCATCCGGATCAGTGTCAAAGCTTGCATCGTCGTAACCCTTTACGATGAGATCTTCATCACCTCCATAAACACGAAACATTTCCTTAGTCCTTTTCAGGTACTTAAGGATATTGTTTGAAACCTTTCGGCCATACTTATGGCAAGGCTGACATCGGGTCTTGTGCACAGCATTGCATACATGATAGAGCCTATGGCTGAAGCATAGGAGATGACACTCATATTTTCTCTATCTTCTGCAGTCACTGGGCATTGAGTCTTACTCAACTTCACACCTTGTAACACAGGCAAGAACCCCTTCTTGGACTGATCCATTTTGTACTTCTTCAAAACTTTATCAAGGTATTTGCTCTGTGAAAGTGATATTAAGCGTCTTGATCTATCTCTATAGATCTTAATGCCTAATATGAAAGCAACTTCTCCTAGGTCCTTGATTGAGAAAAACTCTTGTTCAAATACTCCTTCACGCTTTCCAGCATTTCTATATTGTTTCCAATCAGCAATATGTCATCCACATATAATATTAGAAATGCTATAGAGCTCCCACTCACTTTCTTGTAAATACAAGCTTCACCATAAACTTGTATAAACTCAAACGCTTTGATCACCTCATCAAAACACTTATTCCAACTCCGAGATGCTTGCACCAGCCCATAAATGGATCGCTGGAGTTTGCAACTTTGTCAGCATTCTCTGGATCGACAAAACCTTCTGGTTGCATCATATACAACTCTTCCTCAAGGAAACTGTTGAGGAACACTGTTTTGACATCCATCTGCCAAATTTCATAGTCGAAATAAGCAGCTATTACCGACATGATTCCGACAGACTTAAGCATTGCTACGGGTGAGAAGGTCTCATCATAGTCAACTCCTTGAACTTGTGAAAAACCCTTTGCCACAAGTCGAGCTTTATAGACGGTGACATTACTGTCCGCGTCTGTCTTCTTCTTAAAGATCCATTTGTTTTGAATGGCCTTTTGCCCTTCAGGTAATACTTCCAAAGTCCATACTTTGTTTTCATACATGGATCCCATCTCGGATTTCATGGCCTCTAACCATTTCTCGGAATCCGGGCCGATCACCGCTCCTCCATAGCTCGTAGGTTCATTGTTGTCCAGCAACATGACCTCCAAGACAGGGTTGCCGTACCACTCAGGAGTAGTACGTGGACTTGTCAACCTACGAGGTTCAATAGTAGCTTGATCCGAAGCTTCATGATCATCATCATTAACTTCCTCTTCTACCGTCGTAGGTTCCACAGAAACATCTTTCTGCGCTGTGCTACTTTCTGGTTGAAGTAAAGGTTCAATAACCTCATCAAGCTCTATTTTCCTCCCACTCAATTCTTTCGAGAGAAACTCTTTCTCAAGAAATGTTCCGTTCTTAGCGACAAACACTTTGCCTTCGGATGTGAGATAGAAGGTATACCCGACTACCTCTTTCGGGTATCCTATGAAGACGCATTTTTCCGCTTTGGGTTCCAGCTTTTCAGGCTGAAGTTTTTTGACATAAGCATCACATCCCCAAACTTTAAGAAACGACAACTTTGGCCTCTTGCCAAACCACGGTTCATATGGCGTCGTCTCAACGGATTTTGATGGTGCCCTATTTAAAGTGAATGCAACTGTCTCTAATGCATAACCCCAAAACGATAGTGGCAAATCAGCAAGAGACATCATAGAATGCACCATATCTAATAAGGTTCGATTACGACGTTCGGACACACCATTACGCTGTGGTGTTCCGGGCGGTGTCAACTGTGAAACAATTCCACTGTCTTAAGTGACTGCCAAACTCATAACTCAGATATTCACCTCCTCGATCAGATCGCATGAATTTAATCTTCTTGTTACGATGATTCTCAACTTCACTCTGAAATTGCTTGAACTTTTCAAACGTTTCAGACTTGTGTTTCATTAAGTAAATATACCCATATCTACTTAATTCATCAGTGAAGGTGAGAAAATAACGATATCCACCACACGCTGTAACATTCATTGGACCGCACACATCAGTATGTATGATTTCCAATAAGTCACTCGCCCCTTCCATTGTTCCAGAGAACGACATTTTAGTCATCTTGCCCATGAGGCATGGTTCACATGTGTCAAGTGATTCAAAATCAAGTGACTCCAAAATTCCATCAGCATGGAGCTTCCTCATGCGTTTTACACCAATATGACCTAAATGGCAGTGCCACAAGAAAGTGGTACTATCATTATCAACTCTACATCTTTTGGCATCAATGTTATGAACATATGTGTCATCACTATCAAGATTCAATATGAATAAACCCCTCACATTGGGTGCATGACCATAAAAGATATTACTCATATAAATAGAACAACCTTTATTCTCTGATTTAAATGAGTAACCGTCTCGCAATAAACAAGATCCAGATATAATGTTCATGCTTAACGCAGGCACTAAATAACAATTATTCAGGTTCATCACTAATCCTGATGGTAATTGAAGAGAGAGTGTGCCGACGGCGATCACATCAACCTTGGAACCATTTCCCACGCGCATCGTCACTTCATCCTTTGCCAGCCTTCGTCTATTCCGTAGTTCCTGTTTTGAGTTGCAAATGTGAGCAACCGAATCGGTATCAAATACCCAGGCACTACTACGAGAGCTAGTAAGGTACACATCAATAACATGTATATCATATATACCTTGTTTGTCGTTGGCCGCCTTCTTGTCAGCCAGGTACTTGGGGCAGTTTCGCTTCCAGTGACTAGTTCCCTTGCAATGAAAGCACTCAGTTTCTGGCTTAGGTCCATGCTTAGGCTTCTTTACAGGAGTAGCAACTGCTTTGCCATCCTTCTTGGTTTTACCCTTCTTGCCTTTGCCCTTGCCATTTTTCTTGAAACTAGTGGTTTTATTGACCATCAACACTTGATGTTCTTTCTAGATTTCAGACTCAACGACTTTTAGCATCGCAAACAGCTCGGCGACTGACTTGTTCATCCCATGCATGTTATAGTTCATCACAAAGCTCTTGTAACTAGGTGGCAATGATTGAAGAACTCTGTCAGTGATTGCCTCTGGCGGAAGGGCAATTCCCAAGTCCGCTAGACGAGTTGAATACCCCGACATTCTGAGTATATGTTCACTGATAGACCCGTTCTCCTCCATCTTGCAAGCATAGAACTTATCGGAGGTTTCATACCTCTTGATCCGGGCATTCTTCTGAAAGATAAACTTCAACTCCTGGAACATCTCATATGCTCCATGACGTTCAAAACGTCTTTGAAGTCCCGGTTCTAAGCCATAAAATATTGCACACTGAACTATTGAGTAATCTCCAGTACGTGCCTCCCATGCGTTCTTAACGTCTTTGGAGGTCATGTCTTCTGGTTGGTCACCGAGCGGTGCATCAAGGACATATGATTTCTGGGAAGCTGTGAGGATAATCCTCAGATTACGGGCCCAGTCAACAAAGTTACTTCCATCATCTTTCAACCTAGCTTTCTCTAGGAACACATTAAAATTCAGGGGTGCTACTGCGCGAGCCATTGATCTACAACATAAATATGCAAAGTTTACTTAGACTATTGTTCAAGATAATGAGTTTAGTTAATCAAATTACTAAAGCTCCCACTCAAATTGACATCCTCAGGTCATCTGAGTGTCACATGATCCAAATTGACCAACTCAAGTCGGATCATCACGTGAGTTGAGGTGGTTTCAATGGTGGACATCATTATGTTGATCATATCTACTATATGACTCATGTTCGACCTTTCGGTCTCTTGTGTTCCAAGGCCACGTCTGTACATGCTAGGCTCGTCAAGTTTAACCCGAGTGTTCTACACGTGCAACACTGGCTTGCACCCGTTGTATGTGAACGTAGAGTCTATCACACCCGATCATCACATGGTGTCTCAACACGACGAACTTTCGCAACGGTGCACACTCGGGGAGAACACAATTTATCTTGAAATTAAGTGAGGGATCACCTTATAATGCTACCATCGTCCTAAGCAAAACAAGGTGCATAAAAAGGATTAACATCACATGCAAATCATAAGTGACATGATATGGCTATGAACTTGTGCTTTTGATCTCCATCTAGAAAGCACCGGCATGATCTCCATCGTCACCAGCAAGACACCATGATCTCCATCATCTTGATCTCCATCAATGTGTTACCATCGGGGTTGTCACGCCCAACATGCTTCTACTACTATTGCTACCGTTTAGTGATAAAGTAAAGCATTACATAGCGCTTAATGATTGACATGCATCTCGTACAATAATTAAAGACAACCCTATGGCTCTTGCCGGTTGCCGTACTCAATGAGATGCAAGTCATGATAATCTATACATCACATGATCATCTCATACATCACATATATCACATTATGTAATTGGCCATATCACATCACAACATACCCTGCAAAAACAAGTTAGACGTCCTCTAATTGTCGTTGCATGTTTTACGTGGCTGCTACGGGTATCTAGCAAGAACAATTCTCATCTACGCAAAAACCACAACGGTGATACACTAGTTTCTTTTCAACCTTCTCAAGGACCGCCTTTGTCGAATCCGATCCAACTAAAGTGAGAGAAACTGGCACCCGGAAGCCATCTATGCAACAAGTTGCAGTTGAGGGAACCGGTCTCTCGTAAGCGTACGAGTAATGTTGGTCCGGGCCGCTTCATCTCACAATACCGCTGAACCAAAACACGACCAAGGGAGGAAGCAATCTAAGCATCAATGCCCACAAATTCTTTGTGTTCTACTCGAGATCTCATCTACACATAGACCTAGCTCATGATGCCACTGTTGGGGAACGTCGCATGGGAAATGAATTTTTTCCTACGTTCACGCAAGACCTATCCATGGTGATGAGCATCTATGAGAGGGAGAGTGGATCTACATACCCTTATAGATCGCTAAGCGGGAAGCGTTAAGAAACGCGGTTGGTGTAGTCGAACGTCTTCGCGATCCAAATCGCCGAGCGTCCCGTGATCCAATCACGATCCGTCCCGCGAACTTGATCACGATCCGTCCCACGAATTTGATCACGGTCCTTCCGATCTAGTGCCGAACGGACGACACCTCCGCGTTCAGCACACGTACGTCCTGATGACGATCTCCGCCGTTTTGATCCAGCAAGAGGGAGTGGAGAGGAAGAAGAGTTCTCCGGCAGCGTGACGGCGCTCCGGCGATGGTGGTGGAGCTATTCCGGCAGGGCTTCACCTAAGCACTGCAGAAATCCGATCTAGAGGAGAAACTATGCACTGGAGGAACGGGCAGCATGTGGCTAAAAGTTCTCTGCCAAAAACCGGAACTCCTCGTGACGTCCGGGATCTCATCCGGGACTCCGAACAACCTTCGGTCACCATCATACATAACTCTATACTACCAAAACGTCACTGAACCTTAAGTGTGCAGACCCTGCGGTTTCGAGAACTATGTAGACATGACCGAGACACCTCTACGGTCAATAACCAATAGCGGGACCTGGATGCCCATATTGGTTCCTACATATTCTATGAAGATGTTTATCGGTCGAACCTCTATGTCAAGGATTCAGTTAATCCCGTATGATGTTCCCTTTGTTCTTCGATATGTTACTTGCCTGAGATTCGATCGTCGGTATCTCCATACCTAGTTCAACCTTGTTGCCGGCAAGTCTCTTTACTCGTTACGTAATACAAGATCCCGTGACTAACACTTAGTCACATTGCTTGCAAGGCTTATTGTGATGTTGTATTACCGAGTGAGCCCTGAGATACCTCTCCGTCACACGGAGTAACAAATCCCAGTCTTGATCCATGCCAACTCAACAGACACCCTCGGAGATACCTGTAGAGCACCTTTATAGACACCTAGTTACGTTGCAAAGTTTGATACACACAAGGTACTCCTCCGATGTCTGTGAGTTGCATGATCTCATGGTCATAGGAACATATACTTGGCATGCAGAAAACAGTAGCAATAAACTGACACGATCATATGCTACGTTTGTAGTTTGGGTCTTGTCCATCACATAATTCTCCTAATGATGTGATCCCGTTATCAAATGACATCACATGTCAATGGCTAGGAAACCTTGACCATCTTTGATTAACGAGCTAGTTCACTAGAGGCATACTAGGGACAAAGTGTTATCTATTTACCCACACATGTAATGTGTTTCCAATCAATACAATTATAGCATGGATAATAAACGATTATCATGAACAAGTAAATAAAATAAACACTTTATTTATTGCCTCTAGGGCATATTTCCAACACTCATACCCCCCGATACGACCCATAGATACATCAAAATAAGCAAACAACACAAAGAAAACAGAATCTGTCAAAAACAGAACAGTCTGTAGCAATCTGTAAACTTTGAACACTTATGGAACTCTAAAAATTCTAAAAAATTAGGAAAACCAGGGAAATTTTTATATAAATACTTTTTAAAACTTTTAGATCAATTTGATGCTCTGAAAAATTCAGAAAAATCCTGGACTGAGCGCAAAAGTTTCCGTTTTCCAGCAAGATCAAATCAACAACTACCATAGATCACCCCAAAGGTTTTACTTGGCTCAAACACTAATCAAAACACAAAAAGACAATTACTACAGAAGTAATAATGTGCAAAACACACCAAAATAGAAGCAAAGAGCAGAAAGCAAAATAAAATTGGGTTGGCTCCCAACAAGCACTATTTTTTAACGCCCCTAGCTAGGCAAAACGCAATAGATCTAGGTATGGTCATCTTTGGTATGCAATCCATAAGTAGCTCTCATGATATATTAATAAGGTAATTTTATTTTCTTTCTATGAAAGCGTTCCATGCCTTTCCTTAATGGAAATTGGAATCTAATATTCTCTTACTTCATATCAATAATTGCACCAATCGTTCTAAGGAAAGGTCTACCAAGAATAATAGGACATGTAGGATTGCAATATATACCAGGAACAATTAAATCTACAGGCATATAATTCCTATTTGAAACAATAAGAACATCATTAATTCTTCCCATAGGTTTCTTTATAGTGGAACCCCCAAGATGCAAATTTAAGGAACAATCATCAAATTCATGGAAACCTAACACATCACGTAAAGTTTTTGGAATCGTGGAGACACTAGCATCCAAATCACACAAAGCATGGCACTCATAATCTTTAATATTAATCTTAATAGTAGGTTCCCACTCATAATATAGCTTTCTAGGTATAGAAACTTCCAACTCAAGTTTTTCTTCAAAAGCCTTCATCATAGCATCAACAATATGTTTAGTAAAAGCCTTGTTTTGATTATAAGCATGAGGAGAATTTAACATGGATTGCAACAAGTAAATACAATCAATCAAAGAGAAGATACCATGATTAAAGTCTTTGAAATCCAAAAGAGTGGGTTCATTGCTATTTAAAGTTTTGACCTCTTCAATCCCACTTTTATCAATCTTAGCATCAAGATCTAAATACCTCGAATCATTGGGTCGCCTTTTAACTAAAGTTGACTCATCTCCAGTCCCATCCTTATCAAGATTAATATTGGAAAACAAGGATTCAATAGGAGTCACATCAATCACTTTAAGATCTTCATAAATATTATCACGAGAACATACTTTTTCAATCCATTCACGCTTAGCACGAACTCTAGCGGTTCTTTACTTACACTCATCAATAGAAATTATCGTAGCTTTTAAAGACTCATTAATATCATGCTTTAGTGGAATAGATCTAGTTTTTAAAGAATCAATCTCAAGAGAAATTCTATCAACGTTCCTAGTCAAATCATCAATCTTGAGCAATTTTTCTTCAGTCATAGCATCAAAACCTTTTTGTGTACTAATGAATTATTTAATATTACTGTCAAATTAGAGGGTATTTTATTATAATTTTCATAAGAATTGCTGTAGGAATTACCTTAATTTTTAGAGGGATTACTAGGAAACGGTCTAGCATTGAAATTACCTCTATAAGCGTTATTACGAAAATTGTTCCTACCAACAAAATTCACATCCATGGATTCAATATTGTTTCCAATAAAAGAAGAAAAAGGCACATCATTAGGATCAATAGGAGCACTCTTACTGGCAAACAATTTCATCAACTCATCCATCTTTTCACTCAAAGTATTAATCTCTTCAATAGCATGCACTTTTTTACTAGTAGGAGATCTTTCGGTGTGCCATTGAGAGTAATTTTCCATAATATTATCTAGGAGTTTAGTAGCTTCTCCTAATGTCATTTCCATAAAAATGCCACCCGTGGCGGAATCAAAGAGATCCCTAGAAGCAAAATTCAATCCAACATATTTTTTTGTATATTCATCCATAAAATCAAACCATGTGCGAGGCAATTCCTAATCATAAGTTTCATCCTCTACCAAGATTGTGCAACATTTTCATGATCAAGTTGCTTAAAATTCATTATATCATTCCTAAGGGAGATGATCTTAGCGGGCATAAAGTACTTGGAAATAAAAGCATCTTTACACTTATTCCATAAATCAATACTATTTTTAGGTAAAGATGAAAACCAAGTTTTAGCACGATCTCGCAGTGAGAACGGAAATAGCTTCAATTTAACAATATCATTATCCACAACTTTCTTCTTTTGCATGTCACACAAGTCAATGAAAGTATTTAGATGGGATGCGACATATCCATTAGCAAGGCCAGATAATTGTTCTTTCATAACAAGATTGAGCAAAGTAGCATTAATTTCATAAGATTCCGCACTAGTGGCGGGAGCAATCGGAGTACTAATAAAATCATTATTATTAGTATTGGAAAGTCACACAACTTGGTATTCTCTTGAGTCATCATGACAAAGCAAGCAATCAAGCACTCAAGCAAGCAAAAAGCAAACGGTAAGACGAACGAAGAAGGGCGAATAAAGAGGCAAATCTTTTTGGTATTTTCTGAAAATCGTTTTAGAAGTGGGGGAGAGGAAAAAGACAGGAAAATGGAAAATAATGTAAATGCAAGAGATGAGTTCGTGATGGGTACTTGGTATCCTTGACTTGCTATGTATCTCCCTGGCAACGACGCGAGAAATCCTTCTTGCTACATATTGAGCATGCGTTGGTTTCCCGTGAAGAGAAACGGTTTGATGGAGCAAAGTAGATAAGTATTTCCCTCAGTTTTTGAGAACCAAGGTATCAATCCAGTAGGAGATATAAGCGAGCCACCAATAGATGTACCTGCACAAATAATCAAACTCTTGCACCCAATGCTATAAAGGGGTTGTCAATCCCTTCATGGTTACTTGCAAGGATGAAATCTAACAGAGATAGATATAATAGGATGCTTGAACGGAAAGTAAAAATAGTGCAACAAGTATTTTTGGTTTTAGATATGAAAGTATAATATGGAAAATAGACCCGGGGCCATAGGTTTCACTAGATGGCTTCTCTCATGATGGCAAGTATTACGGTGGGTGAACAAATTACTGTCGAGCAATTGATAGAAAAGCGAATAATTATGAAGATATCCAAGGCAATCATTATGCATATAGGCATCACGTCCGTGACAAGTAGACCGAAACGATTCTGCATCTACTACTATTACTCCACACATCAACCGACTCCTGCCTGCATCTAGAGTATTAAGTTCATGAAGAACATAGTAACACATTAAGCAAGATGACATGATGTAGAGGGATAAACTCAAGAAATATGATGAAAACCCCATATTTTTTACCCTTGATGGCAACAATACAATACGTGCCTCGCTACCCCTACTTTGTCACTAGGTGAGGACACAGCAAGATTGAACCCAAAACTAAGCACTTCTCCCATTGCAAGAATTACCAATCTATTTGGCCAAACCAAACCAATAACTCGAAGAGACTTGCAAAGATATGAAATCATGCATATAAGAATTCAGGAAAGACTCAAATAATGTTCATGGATAATATGAACATAAACCCACAATTCATCGGATCTCAACAAACACATCGCAAAAGAGTATTACATCGGATAGATCTCCATGAAGATCATGAAGAACATGGTATTGAAAAGCAAAGAGAGAGAAGAAGCCATCTAGCTACTAGCTATGGACCCGTAGGTCTATGGTGAACTACTCACGCATCATCGGAGGGACAATGGAGTTGATGTAAATGCCCTCCGTGATCGAATCCCCCTCCGGTAGATTACTAGAAAAGGCTCCAAGATTGGATCTCTCGGGAATGAAGGCTTCTGGCGGCGGAAAAGTGTTTTCATGACTCTTTCTGATAATGATGGAATATTTGGGAATTTATAGGCCGAAAATTAGGGTTAGGGGAGTTGCCAGGGGCCCACAAGCCTGCCCGGCGCGGGGTACCCCCTTGGCCGCGGCTAGCGAGCTTGTGGCCCCATGGAAGCTCCTCTGCCTTGGTTCTCAAGTCTCGTGGCTTCCTTTTATTCCAAAAAAAGTCATTCCAGAGGTTTTATTCTGTTTGGACTCCGTTTAATATTCCTTATCCGTGAAACTCAAAAACAAGGAAAATACAGGAACTGGCACTAGGCTCTAGATTAATAGGTTAGTCCCAAAAAAATATATAAAATAGCATATTAATGCATATAAAACACCCAAAGCAGATAGTATAATAACATGGAACAATCAAAAATTAGAGATACGTTGGAGACATATCAGGCTCTATCTTGACATTGATTGGGTGGCATCCTTGTCCCGCTTGGGTGGTAGGGGTGTCGGCTTGGTCGATGCGCCCAGAGGGGGCGGTCTGACTTTACATCGAGGCGGCGACCCCGGATGTGGTGTGTCATTCGTGGTCTGCGAGCGGTTTGCCCTGAGCAGCATGGGCTGCAAGCAGTTGGGTTGTGCGGCGTTGCTGCTCGAGGGGAGTGGTGGTATGTTGGAGCGGCGCCCCCAGAAGGCAGTGCCGGTTGATTGCGCTGGGCGCGATGAAGCGGTGGATGTCGGGGCGGCGACCCAGAGAGTATCACTATGGCGTACAGACTTCTGTGGCAACGATGATGGTGGGAGCAAGGTCGGCAACATGACAATGGTCATGGTAGTCGGGTCTTCTCCAGTGTGTCCATGATATTGTCTTGGATTGTTTGTTCGTGTGGAGTTGAAGCTGCGGTGGCGAGGCCCTATGGTGTAGGATGACTGGCTGCAGGTGGACCATTCGGCGATATTCCGTGGCGCCAACCGTGCCTGGTTTTGTTCTTCTGAGTTCTCCGTCAGAGTCAGAGCTGCGTTGTCTAGCGGCAGGTCAACATGTCGTCGTTTAGGGTGGGCTTTGCCCTGAGTGTTTCAGTCTATGGGAGTGGGCTTGACCCTTGTTGTTCCGGGTTTTGCCCGGTTTTTCGTAATTAACTGGGCAATTCTCTTCTCCTTATTTAATAGATGAGGCAATCTTTGCCTCCGTTTCGAAAAAAAGATCCCCAATCTTGTCACCTCTTATTGGCCATCACCAATAATACTGGAGATTAGCACACACTTATGGTCTAAAAAACTGCACCACAACAACGAAAAACAACATAATTTTAGCACCATTTTAGGTACTAATTCCAGGATCGTTCTTTGGCACATAAGAAAACATGTGCAACAATATACATGGAGGAAGTAACTTCCTCAACACCCCAAACGCTCCTTAGACGGTGTACATGGTCAAGAGGAACTCTCCAAACAGGAGCTGGACATCGACACAATTGACACCAGATTTTTATGTGGAAAATCCTCAAATTGGTGTAAAACCAATTGTCCAAAGCCATCGAAATATTCTTTCGCTATTATCAGGCGTGGTATACAACAAGTTCTTTTCTACATAGAACTAGAGGCTCTCATACATCAAGATTTCTGCATCTACGATAACATCAACAAGATTTGGGGCCGCGAGAGCTAGTGATTAGAACAATCTCACCGAAGATGGAACCAAAACTTCAAGGAGACAAGGTAGTGGATCTGAACTTCACAACCTTGGAGAGGAGCTTCTTTTGCTTGACGGCAAGCTTCTTCCATTAACCTTCCTCTTCTTCTTGCTCTCTATTGGCTTTATATTTTCTTCTTCAATGAAGGTTCAACTCAGATTCATCACTCTTGTGTTGATGGATGATGGATGGGAGGCTAAGCAACTCCCTTTCGTTATGTGTAATGTCCAAAATGACCTTAGGTCATAACCCTAATGGATAACGGGATCTTACACATCTTTGAGCAACCTAAAATTCTTCAAATGGTCATCTCCTCCAACTCATAAAGGGGGTACCGCTATGCCCGGTACCTTGCAACATGCTTGTAGCTTCTCATTTTGCAATATCTTGGTCATCATCTATCCGAAACATTTTTGCCGGCATGAATCTTCTCAGGTTGTAGCAACATGGAATTAACAACATCTAGAATCGTCGCAAAACAAAACATAGTTCTCTCAATTCACATCGAGTTATTGTCATAATTTCTTCACCACATCACTTCTTTGCAACCATCAACTACAACTATATACTCATCTTCTATACTTGATCTAGAAACACATTTAGGCAATCTTGATTGACATGACACAACTCCGTCTGCATAAGTCGCCAGGTATTCAGATGTGGACTTCCTATGATCCTTGCCACCAGCATAATCTGAATTTGTATAACCCTACAATACAATTCATCGATTTCAAAGCATAAACATGATGTAGAAGTTCCTTTGGGATACATGAGTATCCACTTCACAACTTCTCCATGATCTTTACCTGGATTTATCATGAGCCGACTAATGATTCCAACTGCTTAGGCTATGCCAGGCCTAATGCACATTGATACTTCTCCAATGAGTCTATAATTTTTGTATGATTCATGCCACATTGGTATGGTATTTGAAGTATGCGGAACATGGAGTACCTACTCTGATACCAATTGAAAATGCTAGTTGTCGACTAGAGGGGGTGAATAGGTCATTTTTACAAATGATTTGAAAACAAGCAATGTATTCGAAGTATGTAGAAGCTAATTAGGATAAGATAGGGATAACAATCAAGGGACTAGGCAAAGCATGGAATATGATGAAGACATTCAGGCAAGTATGGCATAGTGATCATGCAAGTTAAGATGTATCAAAGATAAACTTAGACAATGCAAAGACAAATGGCAATCAGATGAATGTCTTCACACAATGATGAGCAGGAAATAGATTCACAATTCAATACAGTAAGTAAAGAAGCAAAGAAGATAGAACCAGTTGCTCGACGAAGACACAAGACTTGTTGGACCAGTTCCAGTTGCCGTGACAATTGTACGTTTGTTTGGGGAGGCTGAGATTGAACTCTGAAGACCTCGTCTTCAATTTATTCCCCTTGAGACAAGATCACTTAGACCTCACCCAATCATTCTAGTAAGTCTTCAAGGTAGACTTCTGAAACATTCACAAACTTGGTCACCCGACAATCCACAATGACTCTTGAATGCTCTAGACCATGATGCCTAACTGTGTGGAAGATACACAGTCTTCAAGTGTAATAAGTCCTCGGTTCTCTTAGAATAAAATGACTTCGGTGATGCTTAAACACATTAGCTCTAGCTGTTAGGGTTCATCCTCGCATGATTTATTTCTCTTGATGTCTTTGAGGTGGGTTGCTCTTGGTGACAAAAGCCGCACAATAACTTTGAGCAGCCACCAGCTTATGATGGAGGGTGGGCTATTTATAGCCAATAGGCAAGCCGATATGATATGACCGAAATGACCTGGGGGTCAATGACCAACCGACATGTGTCACAACGGTCGGATTTCAAAAACATGTAGCAGCATTACTTGGGCTACAAGCAATGCTGACTCAATAAACTCTTGAAGAGTTTTTCTCTCATTGTCTTCATTGGAAGACAGAGGTGCTTTGGGTTGAGCATCACGTCAGTTTCTAACTTCGAGCACTTGGACCCTACTTAATAGTATGGTGGTTTCTATGACTAAGAAAAGAAGAAATGAAACTACCAAAAGACAAAGTCTTGCATGTCATTATCTTCATGTGTTTTCGCATACCACCATTGTCTTCAACTGTCTTCAATGTCTTTAGACATTTTTATGGGTCGTCTTTGATGGTTAAACTGAATATCTAGGGACTTATATCTATGTTATCTTGCGGAATCTCACAAAGACATTAGTCCCTCAACACAATTTGTCTTTAATACTCCAAAACCAACAAGGGGTGGCATTATATGCACTTGCAGGAACATGTTCTTAAGTGCGAAGTCTTAGAAGCATTGACGCGTGCATCATAGACGAGCACCTACCCATTCCTTCAGTATGTTCAAAATTTTAACTTTGATTCTATCTCCCAGCAAGTTAAAATCTTCCTTGAGCCTAAGTTTCCAACAATTTACACTTTCATCTTCTTTTCTGAAATTTTTCCCATCCTTTGACTCTAGATGCCAAAATCCTAAAATGATAACATCCATTGAATTTTTTAGGAAGGTGTAAATGGGCTAGAAGTATGTCATCAAATATTGAGACGCCCCTCCATTTGGCTGGAATTATGTTGTTCCAGTAGTCCCGTGAAAAACCACGATCACAGAAAAGATGCATTGATGTTCTTCTACCTTTTCATTGCAAAAAGTACAACCATAGCACTCTATATGCATAGCTTTCCTTCTTAGGAGATTTCTGGTGTTGACTTTGTCACGTGGAAGCATACATAAGAAAATTTATGTCTAAGTCTATTGGCACTTTTCTAAATCCGTTAAAATATGACATGAACTTAGTCACCTATACAAAGGTATTTGTTCATCTTGATGCAAAAAACTATTATTTCGTCCCTGACATTTCCATATGCCTAGAGACTAAGGGTTATTGTGCAGAGTATCAAGTGCCCGAAGATCAGTATACTATAGAAAGGATTGAGAAAACAAAGGTGTGTGAAAAATAGTGTTGGATCTTTAGAGGCAACCAAACTTGCAACAGTCTTTGTATCATTGATGGCAAAGAGTGAATGTCTGGATATATGTTTATCAATATTTGCTCAAAAGAAGAACAATCTGACCAGCTCCAACTTTGCATTCCGAACTCAATATAAATTGGTTTATAAGCTTAAGATGTTGTTTCCACCAGCTAGATCCTTCCATTCTTATTCCAGGGAGATGTGTTACGTAATAGCTTTCCCAAAACAAATTTAAGCCAAGGTAGGTTCTCTCTATTGAAGAACTTGTACGTATAGATTCTTTGTCATGAGGGCTTTTTTATGAAGCTTATTAGGTATTTGTTGATTTGGTCAGTATTACTATTGGAAGAGCCAGGGTACTCATAAATAATATTGGCGAAGCTAGAAAGGCTAATTTTATTAGCAGTAGTCTAGCATCATAGGGGAGCATGCTTGACCACCCAATGATTCTTCTCTCAATTGTTTTACCAAATGGGGGCCAAGTATCTAATTTTAAGTCTATTTGTACTTAGAGGTAATCCAAAATAGGTGAAAGTGACTTGCCCTGTTTGCAGGAAAGTACATTGAGAAGGTGTGAAATTATTTCATTAGGTACATTAATAGGCAGAATATCATATTTATTCTAATTGGTCTTTAAATTAGTTTGAGCTTCATAGTGACCAAACAGATTGTTCAATTGCATCACTTTACTTTGAATGGTAGACATTATAAGAATTGGGTCATCAACATATTGAATGATAAATTTCAATTTGCTTGAGAAGGTAAATATGCTTGGATGATATTTGAATTCACTGCTTCTTTATATCAATAATTAGGACAACAATGAGAGGTGAAATTGGGTGTCCTTCCCTAACCCCCCTTTTACTGTGCATCTGTTTTCGAGGAAATCCATTAAGAAGGATGGATAAGTATTATGAACTGAAAATCATCTCAATCCACATAATTCATCTGGCTCTGTATCCTCTTCCTTCTAGGATTCCATAGATTGTACAATGTTCAATCGTATGAATGTCTTTTCAAAGTCCAGTTTTCAAAATTACAATTTCCCTCCTGAATTGTTGGGATTGATGAATGTACTTGAAGGCCCAAACCAAACAGTCTGGAATGGATCTTGACTTAAAATACCACAAAAAAGATCTTGACATAAGAAATCCATATTGATTAATGTGCACAAGTTTGAGGATGACTTTTTGTAGCCCATTTTCCAAAAAGTTGTGATGATCTTGAAATAGAGTTCAAAAGTGAGATGGGCCTAACATCACTTGTAATTTAGGGGTCATCCTTTTTTGGAATAAGAGTGATGAATGGTCCACTGATGGATTTCAAGCTTAACATGGTAGAAAATTAGAAATCATCAATGAGCTCATAAAATCCTTTGCAATGATATTCTAGCAAGCATTTGTAAAATCTATTAAATCCATATGGCCCTTGTATTTTGTGTGATGGAAAATTTAACAACCTCATCAATCTCTTCCTTGGGAAAACGGATTTCTAATCCATTTGGAGGCACAAACCATTCTACATAATGCTGTTAAAGTGAAAAAAAACCAAGTAGCACAAGTGGTTCCCAATCCCTCTTTAAAGGCTCTCCATAGTATGGATGACTTGGCCAGGTGGTTATCGTGCTCCTGTAACAATTCCGCATTTAACATGGATATTTGATTTCTCTTGTATTTTATGTTTGCTTTAGAGCATCTCCAATAGGCGGTCCATCTGCAAAATAACCAACTTTTGGAGCTTCTGAGAGCAAAAAATGCAGCTCCAATAGATGGTCCATATGTAAAAGAATTTACATCACCGCCTCCCGGAGATGTAAAATACAACACTTGGTGATGCAAATTTGCATCACGAGATACATCTGATGTAAAACCGCGGCCGCCTACGAAACCACCAATTGCACGTTCATTTTATTTCCCCGCCCGCCCGCGACACGCCCGTTCGTCGACCCCTCTCCCCGCCGTCCGCCGCCACCATGGCCGAAGCCGACGACCCCGACGTCTTATCCGCCACCGCCGCAACCGGTGGGCTGACCCATGCCGCTGCCGCCTCAGCCGCCATGAAGAACTTGCCCCTGCGACCTCATTCATGTCGGTGCCCCCTGCTCGCTGGCCCGGATTCGCGCCACACCAGCGGTTCCTACGAATGCAACAAAGGCACGAGGTGGAGGCAAACGGCCGACGAATTGCGACTGCAACTTGATACGTCTCCAACGTATCTTTAAGTTTTGATTGTTCCATGCTGATATATTACCATTCTAGTATACTTTTGGCATCTGTTTACCAATTTATAATATTTTTGAGCACTAACCTATTGACCCAATGCCCAGTGCCAGTTGTTGTTTTCTGCATGTTTTTTACTTTTCAGGTTTACAGTACCAAACGAAGTCCAATTGCCACGAAACTTTTCGATGATTTTTTATGGACCAAAAGAAGACATGGAAGCTTCAGTACGAGGCCGGGAGGCACACACGGCCCCCACCACACATCAGGGCATGCCCTGGCCCCCCCCTGATATGTGGTGCCCCCTCGGGCGTCTCCTAGTGTTCCTCTCTAGACTATAAATTTTCTAATATCCCAAAACCCTGAGGGATCTCCCGAAATACTTTTTCGCCACCGCAAGTCTCTGTTACTACGGGAGCCCATCTAGAGCTCCATTCCAGCACCCTGCTAGAGCGAGGATCGATCATGGAGGGACTATTCATCAACCTTGCTGCCCTCATGATGATGTGTGAGTAGTTCACCATAGACCTATGGGTCCGTAAGTAGTACCTAGATGGCAATATCTCTCTCTCTCTTGATCTTCAATACAATGTTCATCGCATTTTTGCCTTGATCTATCCGATGTAATCCCTTTGTATGATGTGTTTGTTGGGATCCGATGAATTGTGAGTTTATGTTCAGTCTATTCATGAAAAGTATTTGAGTCAAACCTGAATACTGAGATTCTTATTTGCATGATCATTATATATTCGTAATGCGCTCCAGTCTATTGAGATAGTTTGGCCAACTAGATTGATATTTCTTCAGTGGGAGTGGTGCGTTGTGGTAGGTTCAACCTGACGAGTTTCTATATCCCAGTGACAGAAGGGGACAAGATACATCTTTGTGTTCCTTCTACTAAGGATAAAACAATGGGGTTTATGCATATTGATTGAGTTTACTTTGTCTATATCATGTCATCGTTCTCCAAGCATTACTCTGTTTTACTTAATACTCTAGATGCATGATGGATAGGGGTTGATGGGTGGAGTAATAGTAATAGGTGCAGGTAGGAGTCGACCTATTTTCTTATGGACGTGATGCCTATATACACATGATCATTTCCGTAAAAATCATATAACTATTCCCTTTTCTATCAATTGCCCAACAATAATTTGTTTACCCACCGTATGCTATTTCTATGACATATGCTACTAGAGAACTCTACGCCCCCGGGCTATTCACTTATACATTCACAAACGTTACTACTACCTTGCTGTTATTTATTTTCTTTTATTTTAGTTTGCAATTTATAATTCTCTACAATTATCTATAGAACTCACTTGCTTGCAAATAACAAGATCAAGGGGATTGACAACCCTCTTGGTTGCGTTGAGTGCAAGTTGTTTGTTTTTTGTGTGCAACCTCTGAAGATGGTTGAGGATTGGTATTCCTATTGGTTCGATAAACCTTGGTTTCATAACCGTGGGAAATACTTATCCACATTGTGTTGCGATAACCCGTTCCTGTTCAGAGAAAACCTAACGCAGATTACAAGTATTAGGAAGGATTTCTGGCGCCGTTGTCGGGGAATACCATCACCAACTATCGAGTAACTTCACACAATTTTTCATTCACTTGTTCTTCTTTTTATTTGATGTTATATTTAGTTTGTTGCATAAATAAAAAATACAAAAAGAAATGGAGTTTAGGTTGCCTCATGAAAATAATGGAGTTTAGGTCGTCTTTATAATGTCTTCCGTGAAAATAAGGATTCAGACACTAGTAGAAAACAGGGTATTAGTCCCGGTTGGGAAGGGCCTTTAGTCCTGATTCCCTAGCCGGGTCTAATGTATAGAGACTAAAGGGTTCAAGCCTTTAGTCCCGGTTGGCTACGACCCGGGACTAAATCCCTCCCACGTGGTCGGCAGCGTGCGCGGGAGGATGGGGACCTTTAGTCCCGGTTGTTTATTTTTCCTTTTCCTTTTTTGTTTTCCATTTAATTATTTTCATTTAAAACATATTTTACGCTACTACATGCTATACACGTTATGCATATATGATCGAATTTCTCGTAGAACCAATCATATATATATATCATAGAACTAATACGATCGACCATGCGTACACACATATGTACAATTTGGTATATACAATTTCTGCTACAATTTGCAGATCATTACATGCACGCATTGTTGGAAATATTCCCTAGAGGCAATAATAAAGTGGTTATTATTATATTTCCTTGTTCATGATAATAATTTATTATCCATGCTATAATTGTATTGATTGGAAACTCAAATGCATGTGTGTATACATAAACAACATTGTGTCCCTAGTATGCCTCTAGTAGACTAGCTCGTTGATCAAAGATGGTCAAGGTTTCCTAGCCATTGACATGAGATGTCATTTTATAATGGAATCACATCATTAGGAGAATGATGTGATGGACAAGACCCAAACTATGAATGTAGCATATGATCATGTCAGTTTATTGCTATAATTTTCTGCATGTCAAGTATCTGTTCTTATGACCATGAGATCATGCAACTCACTGACACGAGATCTTGTATTACAGAACGAGTAAAGAGACTTGCCGGTAACGAGATTCAACTAGGTATAGAGATACCGACTATAGAATCTTGGGCAAGTAACATACCGAAGAACAAAGGGAACATCATACGGGATTAACTGAATCCTTGACATAGAGGTTCAATCGATAAAGATCTTCATAGAATATGTAGGAACTAACATGGGGATCTAGGTCCCGCTATTTTTTATTGACTGTAGAGGTGTCTCGGTCATGTCTACATAGTTCTCTAACTCGCAGGGTCTGCACACTTAACGTTCGGTGAGTTATGCATGATGGTGACTGAAGGTTGTTCGGAGTCTCGAATGAGATCCCGGACATCACAAGGAGTTCCGAAATGGTCCATAGGTAAATATTGATATATAGGAAGTCCCGTTTTGGTCACCAAAAATGTTTCAGCTATTTCCGGTAGTGTACCGAGGGTGCCGGGGGGCCATCGGGAGGGGCCATCCATGCCGAGAGGCCACATGGGCCTTAAGGGTGGTGCACTAGCCATTAGTGGGCTGGGAAAGCCAGCCCCTAAGGTCCCATGTGGCTAGGATGTGGAAAAGGAAAAAAACCAAGTGGGAAAGGGATTCCAAGTAGGATTGGAATCCTACTTGGAGTAGGATTGGAGGTGTACTCCTCCACCTCCTCCTTCGGCCGACTCCTAGGGGAAACCCTAGGGGCACCGACCCCTCCCCTCCCTCCTATATATATATTGGAGGGTAGAGAGGGCAGCCGCACCCAACCCTAAGCCACGGTGCAACCCTCTCTCCCCAGTAGATCGCATCCCTCTAGATTCGGCGGTGCTTATGCGAAGCCCTACCGGAATAGTTCCACCACCACCGCCACCGCACCGTCGCGCTGACGGAGAACTCATCTACCTCTCCGCTCCCTCTTGCTAGATCAAGAAGGCAGAGATCATCATCGAGTTGTACGTGTGTTGAACGCGGAGGTGCCGAACGTTCGGCGCTAGATCGGGACGGATCATGATCGGATCGTGGGACGGCTAGCGATTTGGATCACAAAGACGTTTGACTATATCAACTGCATTTCTTAACGCTTCCCTCTTAGGGATCTACAAGGGTATGTAGATCCATTCTCCCTCTCGTATATGCTCATGACCATGGATAGATCTTGCGTGTGCATAGGAATTTTTTGTTTCCCATGCAACGCTCCCCAACAGTGGCATCATGAGCTAGGTCTATGAGTAGATGAGATCACGAGTAGAACACACCGGAGTTTATGGGCGTTGATGCTTAGATTGCTTCCTCCCTTGGTATTTTCTTGATTTAGCGGTATTGTGGGATGAAGCATCCCAGACCAACCTTACTCGTACGCTTACGAGAGACCAGTTCCATCGACTGACATGTGACTTTGTTGCATAAAGATGGCTAGCGGGTGTCTGTCCCTCCTACTCTAGTTGGATCGGATTTGACAAAGGTGGTCCTTGAGAAGGTTGAATATCAATTTGTGTATCACCGTTGTGTTTTTTGCGTAGGTAAGAATTGTTCTTTCTAGATACCCATAGCAGCCATGTAAAACATGCAACAACAATTAGAGGACGTCTAACTTGTTTTTGCAGGGTATGTTGTGATGTGATATGGCCAATTACATGATGATATATATGTGATGTATGAGATGATCATGTTTTGTATAGAATATCACGACTTGCACATCGATGAGTATGTCAACCAGTAGGAGCCATAGGGTTGTCTTTAATTTATTTTCGCCTTTTTGCTTTGCTTTATCGCTATGAGTTAGCAATAGTCGTAGAAGCAACAATTGGCGTGGCAACCTCATGGAGACACGTTGATGGAGATAAAGATGATGGAGATCATGGTGGCATGCCGGTGACGATAGATATCATGCCGGTGCTTTGGAGATGATGGAGATCAAAAGCACAAATTCATGGCCATATCATGTCACTTATTGCATGTGATGTTAATCCTTTTATGCATCTTATTTTGCTTAGGACAACAGTAGCATTATAAGGTGATCCCTCACTAAAATTTCAAGATAAAACCGTGTTCTCCCCGAGTGTGCACCATTGTGAAAGATCGTCATTTTGAAGCACCACGTGATGATCGGGTGTGATAGACTCTACGTTCACATACAATGGGTGAAAGCCAATGTTGCACATGTGGAACACTTGGGTTAAACTTGACAAGCCTAGCATGTACAGACATGGCCTTGGAACACAAGAGACCGAAAGGTCGAACATGAGTCATATTGTAGATATGATCAACATGAATATGTTTGATACATCTCCAACACATCTATAATTTATGAAGTATTCATGCCATGTTTACGATAATTCTATATGATTTTGGTATGATTTTATTATAACTAACCCGGACTGACGCTGTTTTCAGCAGAACTACCATGATGTCGTTTTTTGTGCAAAAATAAAAGTTCTCGGAATGAGCTAAAAAATTAGTATGATTTTTTATGAACCAAAAGAGACCCCCAAAGCATTTGAGATGGGATAGAAGAGCCACGAGGAGGCGACAAGCCTGCTAGGCATGGGCACCCCCTAGCCCGCTAGCAGCAGGCTTGTCAATGCCTCGTGGCACATCTTGACGTGAGATCGATGCCAAAAATTCCTATAAATATAGAAACCTCCAAAAAGAAACCTAGATCGAGAGTTCCTCCACCGCACACCTCCAAAGCCACGAAAAACCAATCTTGGCCCTCTTCGGCACCCTATCGGAGGGGGTCACCATCACCGGAGGCCATCTTCATCGTCCTAGAGGGGCCATCAACACCATGAAGTCCAAGGACCAGAGGTAGAACCTCTTCCCACAGAGAGGGGAGGCGATGGAGGAGGAAGCACAAGGGAGAGACCCTCTCCCCTTCTCTCCCGGTGGTGCCGGAGTGGCACCGGGGGAACCATCGCCGCGGTGATTGTCTTCATCAACATCACCTTCTTCATCACCATCCTCATCTCCTTTTAGCGATCCACTCTCCCGCACCCCGCTGTAATCCCCTACTTCAACATGGTGCTTTATGCCACATATTATGATCCAATGATGTGCTGCCATCCTATGATGTTGTGAGTAGATTTCTTTTGTCCTTTGGGTTGATTGATGATCTAGATTGGTTTGAGTTGTATGTTTATTTTGGTGCTGTCCTATGATGCCTTCCGTGTCACGCACACGTGAAGGATTCCTATTGTAGGGTGTTTCAATACATTCATGATTCGCTTGTAGGGGGTTGCCTGAGTGACAGAAGCATAAACCCGAGTAAGGGGGTTGTTGCGTATGGGATAAAGGGGACTTGATGCTTTAATGCTATGGTTGGGTTGTACCTTAATGATCTTTAGTAGTTTCGGATGCTTGCTAGAGTTCCAATCATAAGTACATATGATCCAAGCAGAGAAAGTATGTTAGTTTATGCCTCTCCCTCATATAAATTGCAATAATGATTTACAATCTTGTTAACAATTGCCTTGGATAATTCCGCACACCGACCCATCATTATTCCACACTTGCTATTTGTAATATATTGTAATATTATGATAAAAACACCTATTTTACTATTTTAGTTCTCTGTTATCATGCAAAGCTATCCTCTTCATGCCCACAACATAGTTTTATTTCTCGTTTCTAGATGGAAGCAAACGTTCGTTGTACGTAGAGTCATATCGGTGGCAGATAGGGCTCGAGAGAATATTGATCTTAACTTTAGCTCCTTGTGGTTCTACACTCCATACTTATCACTTCCACCTTTGGAAATTTCTACAATGATTCCTTGCACTTGGGGATTATCAATCTCTTTTCTAGCGCCGTTGCCGGGGAGCAATAGCGTGGGGTTGTTATTCTCGTGTGTGCTTGTTTGCTTTCTTCACTATATAGATTCCCCCCCTTTTTGCTTTCTTTAGTTGTGGGTGAAACAAACAAAAAAAATTAAAAAAATTAAAAATACAAAAAGAGTTACTTGCCTCTCATGCCTAAGAACTTTTTCAAAAAGAGAAGTGATTGGAAGGTTGTACATTGGAGAAGTGAGGGTCGACCTTGAACACTTGTGTTCATGCTCATGCAGACAATGTAGAATTTTTCATGGAATCTTCTGAAAAATAATTATCCCCTTGTATATGTCCATTGTATTATAAAAATAATGTGCCAAGATTTGCTTTTAGGATGATTAGATTACTTGTTTGGTGTGTGCAGTGCAAAAACAGAAACTTTGGCTGTAGTGCGTGAATTTACATTTTTTTATTGGAATGTCAAAAGTTTCTGAAATTTCTACACGGTACTGATATGCAAGTTTTTAAAATTTTCCTAAATTTTCAGAATTTTTTGAGGTACAGAAGTATATGAAGTTTCCAGATTACTACAAACTGTCCAGTTTTTGTTAGATTCTGTTTTCTATGCATTGTTCTCTTATTTTGATGAATCTATGGCTTGTATCGGGGGGGGGGGGGTATGAACCATGGTTAAGTTGTACTACATTATATATAATGCTAATATGAATTTGTAGTGAGTTCACAATAGTACTTAAAGTAGTAATTTGCTTTATACTAATGGATCTCACGAGGCTTTTGTTAGGTTTTGTGCGATGAAGTGTTTGAAGGTCGAGGAGGTATCAATATAAGAAGAATACAGAGAGAGAAGAGTTCAAGCTTGGGGATTACCAAGGCACCCAAGTAAATATTTCAATGAGACTCAACCATCCAAGCTTGGGGATGCCCCAAAAAGCATCCCATCTTTATTCTTCAACAATTATTGGTATACCTCGGTTTTTGACAGATTCTGTTTTGCATACATAGTTTGCTTGTTTCAAGTGTTCCTATAGCTTATATTGAGTAATATAAATTGTGGGAATGATGTAATAAAGTTTGTATCACATGGGAATAATTATGAATCTTGTCTTGACAGTACCTAAGTGAATGATCTACCTTTATTACACTAACCCTTCTCACAAAGTTCCGTTAAGTTTTGTGTGATTGAAGTTTTCAAGTTTTGGGTGAGACACTGATATGAGGAGAATAAGGAGTGAAAATAACCTAAGCTTGGGGATTCCCAAGACACCCCCAAGGTAATATACAAGGAGGACTCAAGCGTCTAAGCTTGGGTATGCCCCGGAAGGCATCCCCTCTTTCGTCTTCAACACTATCGGTATATATTACTTGGAGCTATATTTTTATTCATCACATAATATGAATTTTGCTTGGAGAGTCATTTTATTTTGTTGTTCTCTGTTAGGTGTTATTTATAATCTTTTTTTCAATAAAATTTCCAAGAATTGCCTTAGGATGCTTGCATTGCATGTTTGATGTGTGCTATAAAAAACACAAACTTTTTCTGTAGTGTTTGAATTTTTGTATTTTACTGGAACGTGGAAAGTTTCTGAAATTTTACACAGTATTTTCATATAAATTCCTTAGCATGTCCTAAAGTTTCATAATTTTTAGAGTTACAGAGGTACACTAGTTTAATAAATTACTACAGACTATTCTGTTTAGATAGATTGCAGTCATAGTTTTGTTACCTACTTATCCTAGAGTTTCCATAGCCTATATTGGTAGATATAAATTGTGGAAATGATAGTATACAATACCTAATGTTTATAATTATAGCGAAACTTGTATTGGTAGTACATGAAGTGTTGATTTATTCTTATGTGTACTAACCTATCTCACGAGTTCTTTTTGAGTTTTGTATGGATGAAGTTTTTTTTAGAATAGGTGAAACCGGGCTATGAGAGGATTGAACAAGATACAAAAGCTCAAGCTTGGGGATGTCCAAGTCACCCCAAGCAAAATATTTCAAAAATTCTCAAGTATCTAATCTTGGGGATGCTACGCATCCCACCTCTCTTCATCAACAATTATCAGTTAGCCTGTGTTGAGCCTAAATTTTTGTTCGTTCACATGATGCGTGCTATTCTAGGAGTGACATTTTGTATTGTTTGTTGTTTCAATAAAATATGGATTCAAAATTTTGATTAAGAGAGAGTCCTCACATGGCTATTTATGGCTACGCATTGATCTCCACTTATATCTTTTTGGAGTAGTTTGTCATTCACTCTCGTGCTTCACTTATATCCTATGAGTAAATGGTTGAATGAATTGAATATCATAAATCTGAAATAAAAAATGCTTCATATACTTATCCCATGGGGAGTAATGACTTCACACATAATAAGTATAGGTGGTGAAATTTATTGAAAGTTAGCAAACACCGCATTGGTCACTTGAACTATCCATGAAAGAATATTGAAGGAAGAGAGATTTCACATATAAATATACTATCTTGGACATCTTCTATGATTGTGAATACCCATTAAATAATTTCAAACTTGAGAAAATTAGTTGAAGTTGGACAAGGAAGACAACGTAATGAGTTATGCTTGGGTATATTTGTATAGAAGTTATATTGTTTTGGATCATCCAACCTGTGGTGCTTGCTTCCACCTCATACCAGCCAAAACTTCCGCATCAAGTAGAAATACTACTTGTGCATCCAAACACCCTTAAGCCAGTTTTGCCATGAGAGTCCACTATACCTAGCTATGGATTGAATAAGATCCTTCAAGTAAGTTGTCATCGGTGAAAAAATCAATAAAAATTGCTCCTAAATATGTAAGATCTTTTATTGTAAGTGAAAAAGCATTGTACGAGTTTGTGATGGTAAAGAAATAAAAGCGACGGACTGCATAATAAAGTTTGCTATCACAAAGGGCAATACAACGTGACATTCCTTAGCATCAAGAGTTTGCACATCCAAAAACAAAAAGCGCATGACAACCTCTACTTCCCTCTGCGAAGGGCCTGTCTTTTACTTTCTAGTACTTGCCTTTATACCAGAGTCATGGTGATCTTCACCACTTCCTATATTTTGCCTTTTTCTCTTGGCAAACATCATGTGGTGGGGAAAGATCCAAGCATATATGTCCATCCAAATATATTTGATCATGAATTATTATTGTTGACAATTATCTATATGATAAATAAGTTGGGAGGCAAAACTCTAAGCCCCTATCTTTCTCTGTGTTCGACGGATGCCATTTGCTCTAAAAATATGCTTTGAGAGTTAGCAATCATGGAATACTATATGATAGTTGAGTATGTGGAATTTGCTAAATCAAGGCTCTTACATAGACCCTTCCTGAAAATAAAGATGAATTGCAATTGTTTGGTGATTGAAAGCATAGTTTGTTTCTTTTCAAGGGACTTTATGGTCTATACTTTAACATGTGAATAGCTTGTTACTTCATCATGAGAAGTTTTATGAGATGAACTATTGTTTATGATATATAATGACACTAGAAGAAGTGTTTGGAATTATCATTGATCAAACTTGCGCACTTGCTAGCATTCACACTTCATAAATTATTTCTTTTATCATTTACCTACTCGAGGACGAGCAGGAACTAAGCTTGGGGATGCTGATATGTCTCCATCGTATCTATAATTTATGAAGTATTCATGCCATGTTTAAAATAATTCTATATGATTTTGGTATGATTTTATTAGAACTAACCCAAACTAACGTTGTTTTCAGCAGAACTACCATGGTGTCGTTTTTTGTGAAGAAATAAATTTCTCGGAATGGGCTAAAAATTTAGTATGTTTTTTCTAGACCAAAAGAGACCACCGAAGCATTGGAGCTGGGCAAGAAGAGCCACGAGGAGGCGACAAGCTTGCTAGGCGCGACCACCCCTAGCCTGCTAGCAACAGGCTTGTCACCGCCTCGTGGCACCTCTTGACGTGAGATCGACGCCAAAAATTCCTATAAATATAGCAACCTTCGAAAATAAACCTAGATCGGGAGTTCCGCCGCCGCACACCTCCAGAGCCACAAAAAACCTATCTTGGCCCTCTACGACACCCTGCCGAAGGGGGTCACCATCACTGAAGGCCATCTTCATCATTCCGGAGGGGCCATCAACACCATGGAGGCCAAGGACCAGAGGGAGAACCTCTTCCCACAGAGGGGGGTGGGGTCATGGAGGAGGAAGCACAAGGGGGATACCCTCTCCCCTCTCTCCCAGTGGTGCCAGAGTGCCACCGGGGGAAGCATCGCCGCGGTGATCGTCTTCATCAACATCACCTTCTTCATCACCATCCTCATATTCTTTTAGAGGTCCACTCTCCTGCACCCCACTGTAATCCCCTACTCTAACATGGTGCTTTATGCCGCATATTATGATCCAATGATGTGTTGCCATCCTATGATGTTTTGAGTAGATTTCTTTTGTCCTTTGGGTTGATTGATGATCTAGATTGGTTTGAGTTGTATGTTTATTTTGGTGCTGTCCTATGGTGCCTTCCTTGCCACGCACACGTGAAGGATTCCCGCTGTAGGGTGTTGCAATATGTTCATGATTCACTTATAGTGGTTTGCCTGAGTGACAGAAGCATAAACCCGAGTAAGGGGGTTGTTGCGTGGATAAAGGGGACTTGATGCTTTAATGCTATGGTTGTGTTTTACCTTAATGATCCTTAGTAGTTGCGGATGCTTGCTAGAGTTCCAATCATAAGTGCATATGATCCAAGTAGAGAAAGTATGTTAGCTTATGCCTCTCCCTCATATAAAATTGCAATAATAATTTCTGATCTTGTTAACAATTGCCTAGGATAATTCCGCACACCGACCCATTATTATTCCACATGCGCTACTTGTAATATATTGTAAATTATGATAACAACACCTATTTTAATATTTTAATTCTCCGTATCATGCAAAGCTATCCTCTTCATGCCCACAACGTGGTTTTATTTCTCGTCTCTAGATGGAAGCAAACGTTCGGTGTACGTAGAGTCGTATCGGTGGCAGATAGGACTTGAGAGAATATTGATCTTACATTTAGCTCCTTGTGGGTTCGACACTCCATACTTATCACTTCCACCTTTGGAAATTGCTATGATGATTCCTTGCACTTGGGGATTGTCAATATTCACCATTGAAACCACCTCATCTCACGTGATGATTGGTCTTGGGTTGGTGAATTTGGATCATGTATCACTCGGATGACCGAAGGGATGTCAATTTGAGTGGGATTTTTAAAGTAATTTGATCAACTAAACTCATTATCTTGAACAATATTCTGAGTAACCTTTGCAAATTTATGTTGTAGATCAATGGCTCGCGTAGTAGTTCCCCTGAATTTCAATGCGCTCCTAGAGAAAGCTAAGTTGAAAGATGATGGAAGTAACTTTGTAGACTCGGCCCGTAATCTAAGGATTATCCTCACGGCTTCCCAAAAGTCTTATGTCCTTGATGCACCGCTTGGTGATCCACCCGCTCCTGTGTCGTCTGAAGACATTGTGAACGCATGGGAGGCATGTTCTAGAGATTACTCAATAGTTCAATGTGCAATGTTGTATGGCTTAGAACTGGGAATTCAAAGACATTTTCTTTGTCAGGGAGCATATGAGATGTTCCAGGAGTTGAAGTTTATCTTTGAGAAGAATGCCCGGATCAAGAGGTATGAGACCTCCAATAAGTTCTATGCTTGCAAGATGGAGGAGAACGGGTCTGTTAGTGAACATATACTTAGAATGTCTGGGTATTCAAACCGTCTGGCTGAGTTAGGGATGCCCGTTCCACCGGAGGCGATCACTGACAGAGTTCTTCAATCATTCCACCTAGCTACAAGAGCTTCACGATGAACTATAACATGCAATGGATGGACAAGTCAATCGCCGAGCTGTTTGCGATGTTGAAAGTCACTGAGTCTGAAATCCAGAAAGAGCATCAAGTGTTGATGGTCAATAAAACCACTAGTTTCAATAAGAATGGCAAGGGGAAGAAGGGTAACTCCAAGAAGAGTGGCAAATCAGTTTCCCCTCCTGTGAAGTAACCCAAGGCTGGACCCAAGCTAGAAACTGAGTGCTTTCATTGCAAGGGAACTAGTCACTGGAAGCGGAACTGCCCCAATTATCTGGCCGACAAGAAGGCGGCCAACAACAAACAAGGTATATATGATATACATGTTATTGATGTGTACCTTACCAACTCTTGTTGTAGTGCCTTGGTATTTGATACCAGTTCAATTGCTCACATTTGCAACTCAAAGCAGGAGCTACGGAATAGGGACGAAGGCTGGCTAAGGACGAAGTGACGATGCGCGTGGGAAATGGTTCCAAGGTTGATGTGATTGCCGTCGGCACGCTCGCTCTTCGATTACCATCAGGATTAGTGATGAACCTGAATAATTGTTATTTAGTGTATGTGTTAAGCATGAACATTATATCTGGATCTTGTTTATTGCAATACGGTTACTCATTTAAATCAAAGAATAATGGTTGTTCTATTTATATGAGTAATATCTTTTATGGTCATGCACCCAATGTGAGGGGTTTATTCTTATTGAATCTCGATAGTGATGATACACATGTTCATAACATTGATGCCAAAAGATGTAGAATTTATAATGATAGTACCACTTTCCTATGGCACTGCCGCTTAGGTCATCTTGAATCTTGATAGTGATGATACACATGTTCATAATATTGATGCCAAAATATGTAGAGTTGATAATGATAGTACCACTTTCTTGTGACACTGCCGTTTGGGTCATATTGGTGTAAAATGCATAAGGAAGCTCCGTGCTGATGGACTTTTGGATTCACTTGATTTCGAATTACTTGAAACATGTGAACCATGCGTCATGGGCAAGATAACTAAGACCCCGTTCTCTAGAACAATGGAGCGGGCAAGTGACTTGTTGGAAAATCGTACATACTCATGTGTGCGGTCCAATGAGCATTGAGGCGCGTGATGGATATTCTCACCTTCACTGATGACTTAAGTAGATATGTGTATATTTACTTAATGAAACACAAGTCCGAAACATTTGAAAAGTTCAAGCAATTTCAAAGTGAAGTTGAGAATCATCATAACAAGAGGATTAAGTTCCTATGATCTGATCAAGGAGGAGAATATCTGAGTTATGAATTTGGCAGTCACTTAAGACAATGTGGAATTTTTTTCACAATTGACACTGCCTAGAACACCACAGCGTAATGGTGTGTCCGAACATCGTAATCGAACCTTATTGGATATGGTGCGTCCTATGATGTCTCTTGCCGATTTGCCACTATCATTTTGGGGTTATGCACTAGAGACCGTTGCATTCACTTTAAATAGGGCACCATCAAAATCCGTTGAGACGATGCCATATGAATTGTCGTTTGTCAAGAAGCCAAAGTTGTCATTTCTTAAATTTTGGGGATGTGATGCTTATGTCAAAAAGCTTCAGCCTGAAAAGCTAGAACCCAAAGCGGAGAAATGCGTCTTCATAGGATACCCAAAAGAGATAGTTGGTTATGCCTTCTATCTCAGATCCGAAGGCAAAGTGTTTGTCGCTAAAAACGAAACATTTCTTGAGAAAGAGTTTCTCTCGAAAGAATTGAGTGGGAGGAACATAGAACTTGATGAGGTTGTTGAACCTTTGTTTCAAGTAGAGAGTAGCGCAGCACAGAAAGATGTTCCTGTGCAGCCTACGTCAGTTGAAGAGGAAGTTAATGATGATGATCATGAAGCTTTGGATCAAGTTACTATCAAACCTCGTAGGTCGACAAGGACACGTAGTGCTCCTAAGTGGTACGACAACCCTATCTTAGAGGTCATGTTGTTGGACAACGATGAACCTACGAGCTATGGAGAAGCGATGATGGGCCTGGATTCCGACAAATGGTTAGAGGCCATGAAGTCCGAGATGGGATCCATGTATGAAAACAATGTATGGACTTTGGAAGTATTAGCTGAAGGGCGAAAGGGCATTCAGAGCAAATGGATCTTTAAGAAGAAGACGGACGCGGACGGTAAGGTCACCGTCTATAAAGCTCGACTTGTGGCAAAAGGTTTTTCACAAGTTCAAGGAGTTGAGTACGATGATACCTTCTCACCCGTAGATGCTTAAGTCCATCAGAATCATGTTAGCAATAGCTGCATTTTTTGATTATGAAATTTGGCAGATGGATGTCAAAAAACCGTTCCTTAACGGTTTCCTTAAGGAAGAGTTGTATATGATGCAACCAGAAGGTTTTGTCGATCCATAGAATGCTAACAAAGTTTGCAAACTCCAGTGATCCATTTATGGACTGGTGCAAGCATCTTGGAGTTGGAATATTCGCCTTGATGAGGTGATCAAAGCGTTTGGGTTTATACAAGTTTATGGAGAAGCTTGTATTTACAAGATAGTGAGTGGGATCTCTATAGCATTTCTAATATTATATGTGGATGACATATTGCTGATTAGAAACAATATAGAAATGTTGGAAAGCGCGAAGGAATATTTGAACAAGAGTTTTTCAATGAAGGACCTAGGAGAAGCTGCTTTCATATTAGGCATCAATATCTATAGAGATAAATCGAGATGCTTAATAGGACTTTCACAGAGTACATACCTTGAAAAAGTTTTGAAGAAGTTCAAAATGGATTAGTCCAAAAGTGGTTCTTGCCTGTATTGCAAGGTGTGAAGTTGAGTAAGACTCAATGTCCAGCAACTTCAGAAGATAGAGAAAAGATGAGTGCCATCCCCTATGCTTCAGCCATAGGCTCTATCATGTATGCAATGTTGTGCACAAGACTCGATGTCAACCTTGCCATAAGTATGCCCTAAAGGTTTCAAAGTGATCCAGGAATGGAGCACTGGACGACGATCCAGGAATGGAGTACCTGAAAAGGACTAAGGAAATGTTTCTCGTTTATGCAGGTGATCAAGAGCTCGTCCTAAAGAGTTACGTCGATGCAAGCTTTGACACTGATCCGGATGACTCTAAGTCTCAAACCGGATACGTGTTTATTCTTAATGGGGGAGTGGTAAGCTGGTGCAGTTCCAAGCAAAGCGTGGTAGCTGATTCTACATGCTAAGTGGAGTACATCGCTGCCTCGGAGGTGGCGAAGGAAGGTGTCTGGTTGAAGGAGTTCATGATAGATCTTGGAGTAGTGCCCACTGCAGTAAACCCAATGACTCTATTCTATGAAAACACTGGTGCCATTGCTCTGGCCAAAGAACCAAGGTTTCACAAGAGGACCAGACACATAAAGAGACGCTTCAATTCCATCCACGATTACGTCAAGGAGGAGGACATAGCTATTTGCAAAGTGCACACGGATCTGAATGTCGCTGACCTATTGACTAAACCCGTTTCAAGGGCTAAACATGATAAACACGAGAACTGTATGGGTGTTAGATTCATTACAATGTAAATCACATAGTGATGTGATCTTGATTATTGACTCTAGTGCATGTGGGAGACTGTTGGAAATATGCCCCAGAGGCAATAATAAAGTGGTTATTATTATATTACCTTGTTCATGATAATTGTTTATTATCCATGCTATAATTGTATTGATTGGAAACTCACATGCATTTGTGGATACATAGACAACACTGTGTCCCTAGTATGCCTCTAGTAGATTAGCTCGTTGATCAAAGATGGTCAAGGTTTCCTAGGCATTGACATGAGATGTCATTTGATAACAGGATCACATCATTAGGAGAATGATGTGATGGACAAGACCCAAACTATGAACGTAGCATATGATCGTATCAGTTTATTACTATAGTTTTCTGCATGTCAAGTATCTATTCCTATGACCATGAGATCATGCAAATCACTGACACCGGAGGAATACCTTGTGTGTATCAAACATCGCAACGTAACTGGGTGACTATAAAGATTCTATACACGTATCTCTGAAGGTGTCTGTTGAGTGGGCATGGATCAAGACTGGGATTTGTTACTCCGTGTGACAGAGAGGTATGCCAGGGCCCACTCAGTAATACAACATCACAACAAGCCTTGCAAGAAAAGTGACTAAGGTGTTAGACACGGGATCTTGTATTAGGAGCGAGTAAAGAGACTTGCCGGTAACGAGATTGAACTAGGTATAGAGATACCGACGATCGAATCTCGGGCAAGTAACATATACCGAAGAACAAAGGGAACAACATACGGGATTAACTGAATCCTTGACATAGAGGTTCAACCAATAAAGATCTTCATAGAATATGTAGGAACGAACATAGGCATCTAGGTCCCACTATTGGTTATTGACCATAGAGGTGTCTTGATCTTGTCTACCTAGTTCTCGAACCCGCAGGGTCTGCACACTTAACATTCTGTGACGTTTCAGTAGTATTGAGTTATGCATGGTGGTGAGTCAAAGGTTGTTCGGAGTCTCGTATGAGATCCCGGAGGTCATGAGGAGCTCCAGAATGGTGCGGAGGTAAAGATTGATATATAGGAAGTCCTGTTTTGGTCACCGGAAAAGTTTCAGGTATTTCCGATAGTGTACCGGGGGTGCTGGGGGGGGGCATCGGGAGGGGCCACCCATGCCGAGAGGCCGCATGGGCCTTAGGGGTGGCGCACCAGCCCTTAGTGGACTGGGCAATCCATCCCCTAAGAGCCCATGCGGCTAGGATGTGGGAAAAGAAAAAAAAAACCAAGTGGGAAAGGGATTCCAAGTAGGATTGGAATCCTACTTGGAGTAGGAATGGAGGTGGACTCCTCCACCTCCTCCTTCGGCCGTCTCCTAGGGGAAACCGTAGGGGCGCCTACCCCTCCCCTCCCACCTATATATATTGGAGGGGAGAGAGGTCAGCCTCACCCAACCCTAAGCCACGGTGCAACCCTCTCTCCCCACTAGATCGCCTCCCTCTAGATTTGGCGGTGCTTAGGCGAAGCACTGCCGGAATAGTTCCACCACCGCCGCCACCGCACCGTCGCGCTACCGGAGAACTCATCTACCTCTCTGCATCCTCTTGATGGATCAAGAAGGCGTAGATCTTCATCGAGCTGTACGCGTGCTGAACGCGGAGGTGCCGTCCGTTCGGCGCTAGATCGGGACGGGTCATGATCGGATCGCGGGACGGCTAGCAATTTGGATCGCGAGACGTTCGACTACATCAACCGCGTTTCTTAACTCTTCCCTCTTAGCGATCTACAAGGGTATGTAGATCCACTCTCCCTCTCGTAGATGCTCATCACCATGTATAGATCTTGTGGGTGCTTAGGATTTTTTTTGTTTCCCATGCAACTCTCCCCAACAGGCATTAGGTGTAATGGTATTCTCCTTTGGGAGATATGACCTGCTCAAGAAAAAATCCCGCCAGTTCCTCTTGAATAGCTCATATGCGGTCCTTTTGGTAGGAGCTGATCCCGCATCTCTTGCATCTTTAAAGAAAGAGATCAATATAAATATATGTTAATTTTGTGTATATATATTAGATCATGATAAAAAAATGTGAATGGTGTTTACGTACCCAAAGATCTATTGTAGTTTTGGTCTTTTCGGTCATAAGCGAATGTTCTCGCAAAACATAGCATGCACATAAATTAGTCGCATGTTCCTACTTCATGCACTTTACAAGAATAGAATTCAATCAGATAATAATCAAGCATGATAATGGTATTAAAACTATAATTAAAGAGATGCGCAGACATAGCTAGTACTACTTAAATACATTGGACTTTCGCCATCTCAGCTCTGATTTCCATTCACCAGTATTCTCTTTGGTTTACCTTTTCCAAACCCTTCCCGTCAAAGAAAATGAATAAAGGAGTTTGTAATTAATTGATATCAGGAAACGAACTAAAGAGGCCGACATAGTGCGTTAATGATTGAAATTACCTATCGATCATGGAATACATGCTTTTGTATTCTTCAGGGTCTTTACTTAGTGAGTCAAGTACTTCAACACTTCCCTCGTCAACTCTAATGATTAGCAGGATCCAGTGGTAGTTGCGGAAACGATTTGTATATAAGCGGGCATGCATAACTCATCAACTATACACTTAAAAACGAGTATATATATATAAGAAAAAGGAGAATTTTTAGTACAAGACAGTAGCACTCACCTGAAGTTGTAAGGTAAAAATATTTCTGGTTTGGTATTTAGGGCCTTCAAAAACTTTAGCAACATTTTCTCCGTGTCTTTAGAGAAAGAAGTTAACACATTGTCATTAACGGTATTTGGGTCAATGAACCCAATGCCATAGATTCCATCTCTTTTCGATTCAAATATCTTCATGCTGCATAATACCACATAAAATAATATAGTGAGGATAATTACATGCAATGAACGAGCTGAGCTAGAGACTTAAATTACTTACAGACAATAGCAACTGACGAGAGATTTGTCGAGTGCTTTTTGATTGAATAACTGAAAAAATTATTCATTTTCAATCCGTAAATCGTTTTCATGGATGTAATGCTCTCGCTTGACTTGCACTATGAGGCTTTGTCGCCCGCGCTTTACTTCTTTTAGGTACCATTCGTGCAACTTGCACATTTGCGTTGATAGAAGCTTCTCATCCCCATTCATGCAACTTGCACATTTGCGTTGATAGAAGCTTCTCATCCTCAGGACTCACCAGAGGCTTCCTAGGGACAAATTTCCATGCTAGGTCCTTCTAATCCACCACGGGGGCTTCCTTCGAGCCTAGGAGTGCTTCAATGGTGATACCAAACTCTCTAGCCTTCACACTATCATCCTTAGTTATTACCTCCCTATCGGTACTCACCTTGAGCGGTGTAATTGATTGCACTGCCTGTTCGGCGAGCCGGGGAATAGTTTTCCCACATATACTACTACCGCTCGACTTCTGTTTTTTGGGAATGATAGGACTTGCTAATACAACGTTCATAGACTGATACCGGCCTTTTCTCCGCTGTTTTAGCTACATCGAGAAAGTGATGTACGACTTTCTGAGGTACTTTCTCCTTTGGCAGCGGGGGTGGTTTCGATCCAAAATGGGCCTACAAATCGGTAGCCACTTGGTCATATGTTTCCTCATTAGTCTTCTCGTAAGCTAACTTATTTTTGACAGGAGGCTCGAGTTTCTTCTTTTGTGCTCTCCTTCGCTTTGGAATCGGCGGAGATTGATATCGCGGACTCGCGCTAGGCTCCGTCTCGGGGTGAGATGGATTCTGCTGGTGCGACCGAGATCGATATGGCGGACTCACCTTGCGCTCTGTCTTGTGGTGGGTTGGAGTCTGCTGATGTGGCAGGCTTGGAGGAATCGGTGGCCTTGGTGACGATGTCCTGGACTAGGGGATACTCACCACGTCGCCTCCCGACCAGTGGGTCGGACCGAGGACCCCCATGATGATTCACTAATGGGCCACTTCGGGTAGCTCATGATGCATACAAGGGAGATTCCACAAGACTTGGCGCACCAGACAAAGACTCCTCTAAACCCTAGGCCTCTGGTATTATATAAACTGGGGCGAGGCTAGTCAATAGACAATCTCATATTCATTACTACAAGCTCGTGGTAGATACTTGCACTATGTACTATCCCCATATCAATACAATCAAAAGCATGACGTAGGATATTATCTCCTTAAGAGAGCCCGAACCTAGGTAAAATCCTGTGTCCATGTTACCATCGCTTCAAGACGCCTAACTTAGGACCCCTACTACGAGACATGCCGGATTTGACACCGACATTGGTGCTTTCATTGAGAACCTGCTGGATGATCACCGTGGGGCAATCGATCTTCAATAGATGTCAAATCAGGAGTCAAAGTTTTTATTTATTTCGTTTTACATAAATCAATTCTTTTGCGAAAGTATGTCGTCTGTTCTGTGCTACTCTATATTTTAATTCGTAATTGAGTTCGGCTCCACGCATACTAAAAGCTATCAACGCGGGAGGAATGCGTAGGTATAATGCCGACCGAACTCTATGCCAGCTCCTAAAGGCAGTGGCGGTAGATGGCTTGGCGGTCGAACTCTGGTGGCAGGAGGCCTGGCGACCGATCAGCGTCAAGCCGTATGGATAGTAGCACATGAGGCCTGTTGTGAAAAAATCAATCTAACGCAGTAAGCCAGCCGAGGAGACCGCGCAACGTCATACTGCCCAGGCGGATCGGTGCAGAGGTCTATGACATTACATAGGGAGCTCCGATCCATTGCTAGACTTTATTATTTAATTGAGACAACCTTTGGTTTTCGTTAATCAACTATAGTTTTTATGCACTTCTCGCATGCAAGTATTACTAGGGATGCATCGGTCCACGTAACATAAGCAACACATGTCTTTTCCTGGGATTGCCACATCGACCATGTGGAGGGAACGATCTTCGAGCGTGCACCAGGCGGTGCTATGAATTTGTACATACCGTTTTCTATTTGCTTCGGTCTACAACGGACATCATCCATAAATAGGTTTTATCTTTCCTTGATTACGTTTAGCATGTAAAATTACTTCACACGAAGCTTTTCCTTTTTTTGCTTTGTATTGTATATTTTTTGCAGAGATATTATACAGACGCTCATACATGGTGTCCGTTTCAATATGGCCAGCTGCTCGTCAACCAACTCTTTGTCCTTCGCCTAGTGGATATTAAGTATCACTCGTGTCTGAGTCATGTCGTTACTTCGGTTAGCCGACCTGCGTGTTGGAACTTCGTAAAATTGAACTTGGCATCCAGGTCACATCTTTTTAATTCACTTTGCGTATTTTCATTATGCAAATAACATTATTATTATTATTATTATTATTATTATTATTATTATTATTATTATTATTATTATTATTACTACTACTACTGCTGCTGCTGCTGCTACTGCTGCTACTGCTACTGCTACTTCTCCTGCTACTGCTACTGCTACTGCTACTGCTACTTCTACTTCTACTTCTACTGCTACTGCTACTGCTACTACTACTACTGCTACGGTTGCTTCTACTTCTACTACTGCTGCTACTGCTACTGCTATTGCTACTGTTATTGCTGCTGCTGCTGCTGCTGCTGCTACTACTACTATTTGACTTGCACTATTTCATGTGTGATACGTCTTCAATGTATCTATATTTTATAAAGTATTCATGTTGTTACTTTATCATTCTTGGATGTTTTACAATCATTTTATAGCAACTTTATATCATTTTTTGGGACTAACCTATTGACCCAGTGCCCAATTCCAGTTGTTGTTTTTTGCTTGTTTTTTACATCGCAGGAAATCAATATCAAACGGAGTCCAAACACCAAACTTTTTGGAGATTTTTTGGACCAGAAGGAAACTAATGGGCCAGAGCTGCACCTGGGGGGTGCCCCGACGGGGCACAACCCACCAGGGTGCACCAGGAGGCCTAGGCGCGCCCAGGTGGGTTGTGCCCACCTCGATGGCCTCCCGCACCCCCTCTTTGCACTATAAATTCCCAAATATTCCAAAACCCTTCAGGGGAGCCCTAGATTAGAAGTTCCGCCACCGCAAGGCTCTGTAGCCACCGAAAACCAATCTAGACCCCATTCCGACACCCTACCGGATGGGGAATCATCTCCGATGGCCATCTTCATCCTCCCGGCGGCCACCACGATGAGGAGGGAGTAGTCCACCCTCGGGGCTGAGGTTTTTTACCAGTAGCTATGTGTTTTATCTCTCTCTCTCGTGATCTATATCATGGGCTTTGTTAATATAGATGGATCATATGATGTTTCTCCCCTCTATACTCTTATTGTGATGAATTGAATCTTTACCCTTTGAAGTTTTGTTATGTCAGATTGAACGTTCAGATTTGGGAACACATGATGTATGTCTTGCGGTATGAATACTTGAGGTGACATTGGGGTATCTTATTGGTTCACTTGATATACGTTATGACACTCAACTTGCGGATTCCCGCGGTGATATTGGGGTAATCTATGCATAGGGGTTGATGCACATTTTTATTATCTTTTCTCTGATAGAAACTTTGGGGATCCCTTGTAGTATTTGTGTGGATTGAGTATTATGAATATGAATTTGCTTTGGTGTTATTATAGTATGAACTCTTGAGTAGATCGATCGGAAAGAATAGCTTGCATTATTCTAGTATGAACTCTAGGATAGATCGGACGGTAAGAATAGCTTTGAGGTGGTTTCGTACCCTACAAACACTTTCTATCTTTTGTTCTCCGCTAATAGGAACTCGGGAGTGATCCTTTATTGCACTTTGAGGGATAATCATATGATCCAACTATCTTAGCACTGTTGAGAAATTGCAATAGCGAAAGTACGGACCCTAGGCCTTGTTTTCAAGCATTGCAATACCGTTTTTGTGCCCGTTTACTATTTGCTACCTTGCTGTTCTTATTTATTCAGATTATAAAAATATATTTCTACCATCTATATTACACTTTTATCACCATCTCTTCGCCGAACTAGTGCACCTATACAATTTGCCATTGTATTGGGTGTGTTGTGGACACAAGAGATTTCTTGTATTTGGTTGCGGGGTCGTTTGAGAGAGACCATCTTCATCCTACACCTCTCACGGATTGATAAACCTTAGGTCATCAACTTGAGGGAAAATTTCTACTGTCCTACCAAACTCTGCGATTGGAGGCCCAACACGTGTCTACAAGAATAAAGTTGCGTAGTAGACATCAATGTGCACATGTAATCGGCTTTAACAGTCCATGCCGACACCTCAGCATGCAGACGTCGTTGTCCGCTCGCATCGCCAAGTTGTATTACCACTTTTACGCGCTACCCTGTGTCGGCATGGCCTCAAGGGGTGTTCCTATGCTGGCATCTCAGTGCTGCCACTCCGCTGATCCAACCTCGACGCTCAAGCCATATATCTTTTTATTTTGTCTAAGTTAATTATGAAATTTTGTGAAGTATTATTATTACTATTATCTCGCTTGCACCACTTCATGCATGCAGATAATCGACTGCCACCACGGCGAGCCGACGCCGTCGTCCCGCGGAGGGCGTTGCCCGACGTCTACATCTCTGCTCCGTTGCAACATAGGCCCATCGATTGGCACTCAGGCCATACTCTTTTAAGTTTTTACTTCACTTAAATTAAATAAGTAGAAGGATTTTTAATAAAAAATATATTATTATCCACTATATTATGTGCATAGGTAATTGACTTCGAATGTGTAACGTGGTCACCTCGGCACGCCAATGTCGTCGCCTTGCCTCTGTCGACCGAATTGTGTCGTCACCTTCGTGAGCTACCCAGTGTCGATATACCCATGTCGCCACTTCATTAAATCGGTGTCACACTGCCGACCTCACCTCGGCTGGATTGGGGGCTTCGGCATCACTTCACCAACCTACTCTTAGGGCTGTGACGTCACCTTGCCAAGCTGTTGTGTCCCCTTGGCTAGACCCGGGGCTGCGCCTGCCACGTTGGCAATGTTGTGTCTTCACTTCATCAATCCTATCTCTTTGCTCGAGCACCTCGGGACCGGCTTGGGTGCTAGGACCTTGACCCACTATAAGCTCGGCCTGCGTCGTCAACACCGAGCACATTAACGAGCTAAGTGGCTTTCATGCTCAAATTTTTAAATTTTTGTTCGGTTCGACCAAGCATTATATTAATGTTAAATAAAAACATTTTTTGTTAAAAACACTTCCGTTTCCCGTGATAACTGGGAGCTTCATCGTCATGCTGCCGAACTACTCTGTCTCCTCGACTGGACCGGGGGATTTGCCTTGCCGCAGCAATCGTGTTGCATTGCCACTTCTCGACCTGAGCTCTTCGTCTCTAGACTAGTGGGTCGGGCCGAGGACTAGGGGGTACTCACCATGTCGTCTCCCGACCAGTGGGTTGGGCCAAGGACCCCCATGATGATTCACTAATGGGCCACTTCGGGCAACCCATGATGCATACAAGGGAGATTCCACAAGACTTGGCGCACAAGACAAGACTCCTCTAAACCCTAGGCCTATGGTATTATATAAACCGGGGCCAGGGTAGTCAATAAACAATCTCATATTCATTACTTCAAAATCGTGGTAGATACCTGTACTATGTACTATCCCCATATCAATACAATCAAAAGCATGGCATAGGGTATTATCTCCTTGAGAGAGCTCGAACCTGGGTAAAATCATGTGTCCATGTTACCATTGCTCCAAGATGCCTAGCTTAGGACCCCTACTATGAGACATACCAGATTTGAAACTGACACTTGGCACCGAGTTTGGAAAGATGATGCATCCTTTTTCCACACAATGATACCACATATGGCTGCTCCTAGTGTCTGCTCCCCTTGACCTCCATGGTAGTCAAGATCTAGTGATTCATATCCCGACAGAACTTCATCCACCCCGACATGAGCATAGTCAGGTGGAATCAGATTGCCATGGAGGAGTGCTTCAGGTGCATTCAGTAAAGCAAAGCCGTGCACCACCTTCATGGATATGTTCTTGAGTTTCATGTGTAGCTCACAAGGTGTCGACTCTAGGATATCATCCACGATGTAGCGAGCTAGCAGTGCATCATCGGCCGGGTCCCCCATGGAACCCATGCTGCTTTTTGGCATAGATGATGGAATGGTACAATCCAATCCTGGATCTAGTTGCTCCTGCTGATAAGATGTGCCTTTCTCGCTAAGTTTGTTGATTTGCTGCTGCTGCATGTTATATTTGCGTTCCAAGTCCTGAATCCGATCTACTTCATGCTTCTTCTTTCTGTCATGGCTTCTGTAACTGTCGTTCCAATCTGCAAAACCCAGAAGCCATGGAACCATGCCTTTGCCTCGTGTTCGTCCCGGGTGTTCAGGATTCTTGAGGGCGCGTGAAAACTCGTCGTTCTCTCTCTCGGTCTAGTACACACCCCTTCGAGCTTGTTCTATTGCTTTAAGTAACTCGTCTGTGGCTTCTTTAAGACTTGCATATTCAAGAACCTCCCTAGTCTTTGGGTCTAGCTTTCCCCCATGTGCATAAAACCAAGTCGTGCACCTCTCGGGCCAAGTCTCTATTTGTGGAGTGACCCCTACAGCCTTGATGTTTCTCTTGGATTCATCCCACTTAGGCAACCCAGACTTGTAGCCACCTGGCCCCAGACGATGGTGCCATGCTTTTTTGTTGGCATTTATCTTGTTTACTCTCGACCCTTCCTTAGCTGCTTTCTGATTCCTTGAACTTCACAAATCCATCCCAGTCATCTTTTAACTTCACATGTTCTCCTTTGAATTCTGGAGTCTTCTTCCCGTCTTTCACGTAATTGTTCCATAATCTTTTCTTCCAAGACTGGAATTGTGTGGCCATCTTCTTAAGAGCACACTTCTTGACTTTCTCCTGTTGGAGATCTATGAGACCCTCTGGTAGGGTGAAATATTTCATGAGCGCCTCCCAAAGCAGATTTTTTGCTCTTTTGCTGACAAAAGAAACTTCGGGATCTTTTTGCTGATTCCATTCTTGAACGGTGATCGGGATTTGGTCCCTAATGATAACTCCGCATTGACGTATAAATTTGTCCGCATTGTGTTTAGGAGCAATCAATTCGCCATCTGCTTTGATTTGATCGATGTTGTACTTTATGCCTTCTTTCAACTTTTTTGCTGGGCCACGTTTAACCCTTGTAGAAGATTTGCTCGATCCGAAGGGCTAAAAGAAGAAAGATTCATTAATATATACAAATCAATCAATACATCTCATGATCACGAGAGGGCAAATTAATACCTCGCCAGACTTTGTTAATTGGAGAAAAATTTCTTCGCCATCATTGTTAGCTGGTTCCCCTTCATCTCTTGGTTATTCTTCCTCAATTCCCTCACCGGATGGGTTAAGGTATTGTGAGCCATCATCTACATCATTCTCTTCGTTTCTAGAGCATATCAGGTCGTACATGGCAGTCTCTTGATCACGGTCTCTGTCTCTACCGTCCATAGCTTAACTAATCCAGAACAAACATAAAACAATTAGAATGCATTCAATAAGCAGAACCAGAGATATGCAAATCAATACAAGGAAATGCAACAATACGATCATATAATATCACTAATACATCATCAAATAGTATCCCTAATACATCTCGAATATTATTATATAATATCACTAATACATCATTGAATATTATCACTAATACATCTCGAATATTATTATATAATATAACTAATACAGATCCAGTTGACGTCTCGTGGCGCAGGCGGTGGAATCCAAAGAGAAGGAACCATGATAGGCTCAAAGCTCGGGCGAGATCCCTGAAGAACCTACCAAGTATTGGAGAACCTGGCGTCCAACGCAGCCATGTAGCATCGGACATGGTCGTCCTCCTCCCTAACATGGCGACGTACCACCTCCGCGGGGGCGAGCTCCCTCTGCACCGACAGTGGTCCACGCGACAGCCACCAAAGAACCTCCGGGTCGATGATGGGACCCTGATTCCTCACCAAGTTGCGCGCCCTGGAAGGCAGCTGAAAGCACATTTGCTCCCTTGGTGGTTTTGGTAATTAATAAGAACATATAAGTCATTGAACTAATGTTTCCACCAAGTATATTTCAGGAAAAGTTCAATGATAAGAATGGCAAAAGGATTGTGGAGATTGTGGAATTACCCCAACATGCAAGGAAATAGGTTGGCCAAGCTTCAAGCAAGAGGACTCTACATTTTACATTTGTGAGAAATCATCTTGAGTCCATAGGAAAGCCAATAATATTAAAAGGGGGTAAGGTTTTGTTGGTGAACAAATACTCATACGTGCACAAGTGATAGTCACCAAAAATATCCACAAGCTCTCCCACCGAAGTTTGTCTATATCCAAGCATTCAAAATCGCTGCAACCAACATTTCTATCCCGGTGCCACCGATTCCAGAACCTAGACATACTCAGCCAAACACTAGCCACTTTGGTGCAACCGATTCCATACCGGTGCCACTGAGTTTAGGTTGCCAACTTTCTGTTACGAAAATTCACATTTTCGGTACCACCGAGATTGTTGGGTCGGCGTCACCAAGATTGGAAATCTGACCGTTGGTCACCGTATTGGTGCAACTGAGTTTCACATATCGGTCTCACCGAGATTCAAAAGTTGCACCTTTTGATCACTTCGGTACCACCGAGATTAACACATCGGTGTCACCGAGTTGGTCATTTTGTGTGTAATGGTTGGATTTTTGGGGATGCCTATATATACCCCTCCACCACCACCTACTCGAAAGAGAAGCACTCAGAACTATTCCATACCTATCCTATCAGATTTTCTGAGAGAGAACCACCTACCCTTGTGTTGAGATCAAGATATTCCACTCCAACCAAATGGATCTTGATTTCTAGCCTCCCCAAGTTGCTTTCCACCAATCCCATCTATTCTACCAAGCCAAATCTGTGGGAGAGTGATTGTGTGTTGAGGAGTCTATCATCTCAAAGCACAAGATCAAGGAGTTCATCGTCATTACCGAGCCTATTACCTTTTGGAGGGTGGTGCCTCCTAGATTGGTTAGGTGTCGCTTGGGAGCCTCCTACTTCGTGTTGTGGAGTGAACCAAGAAGTTTGTAAGGGCAAGGATATCACCTACTTCGTGAGATCTACCCATAGTGAGGCTAGTCCTTCGTGGACGGAAGCCATATGGAATAGTCAAGGTTGCTACTTCGTGGACCCTGATGGGTGGAGCCCTCCGTGGACTCTCGCGACCATTACCCTCTGTGGGTTGCAGACTCCATAAACGTGGATGTACGATAGCGCCACCTATCGGAACCACGGGAAAGATCATCGTGTCTACAATTGCGTTTGGTATTCCTACCATATCCCTTTTACTCATGCTTGTTGTTATTTTCCGCTGCTATACTCTTAGACTTGCGTGTGTAGGTGAAATTGACTTGCCATGAATGCTAAAACTGCAAACACTAAAATTTGGGAAAAGGCAAAACTTTTATTTGGTCAAGTAGTCTAATCACCACCCCTCTAGACTTACTTTCGGTCCTACAAGTGGTATCAGAGCTTTGGTCTCCATTGCATTTGTCTCACAACCTAGGAGAAGTATGGCGTCTAGTGAGGGTAATTATCACCGTAGAGGTCCGTACTTTGATGGCACAAATTTTGCTAGTTGGAAGCACAAAATGAAAATGCATTTGCTTGTTCATAACCCCTCGGTTTGGGCTGTTGTTCGTGTTGGCATGCAAGGTGAATTCTTTGTGGAAGGAAAGGAACCCGATCGCGAAGCGACCGCAGATGAGTTGAAGAAGTTGCAACTCAATGCTCAAGCATGTGACAGTCTCTTCAACTGCGTATGCCCCGAAGAATTCAACAAGATCAGCCGTCTTGAGAATGCAAAAGAGATTTGGGATACTTTGATTGATATGCACGAAGGTACAGAATCTGTGAGAGAATCCAAGTTGGATGTTCTTCAAAGTCAACTTGACAAGGTCAAGATGAAGGATGGTGAAGGAGTCGCTGAGATGTACTCTAGGCTAGATCTCATCACCAATGAGATTGCTGGCTTAGGAAGCGAACAAATGACTGTCAAATTCATCATCAAGAAGATACTTCAAGCTTTGGATGATCGATATGACACCATTTGAACATTGATCCAAATGATGGCCAACTACAAAGATCTCAAGCCAACAGAAGTGATTGGTAGAATTGTTGCTCATGAGATGACACTCAAAGACAAGGAAGAGCTTCACTTCAAGTCTAGCGGTGCTTACAAAGCCACAAGTGATGCTCCCGCTACCTCAAGCGACAACCTTGTCACAAATGAAGAGATAAGCCTCATGGTCAAGAAATTCAACAAGTTCTACAAGAATAGAAGCAAAGATCGAAACTCCAACTCAAGACATGAAGAGAAGCGTTTGTCAAGTCATGACCGAAACTGCTACTATTGTGGGAATCCCGGGCACTACTCCAATGAGTGCATGGCTCCATACAAACGAAGAGAAGAGTCACCAAGAAGACGAAGCTTGAGAGACAAGTCACCTCAAAGAGAGAGAAGGAGTAGAGATGATCGTTATGAATGAAGACCCTTAAGGAGAAGTAGAGACTCGGAGAAGAAGGACAAGTACACCAAGATCTACTCAAGACGGAAACATCAAGCTCATGTTGGTGAATGGGTTTCTAGCTCTGACTTCGACAACCACTCCGAGAGAACCTATCACTCCAACTCTGACTATAGTCAAGATGAAGGTGTTACCGGAATTGCACTACTGACTACCAACTCCTATGATCTATTTGAGTCAGCAAACGAAGTGAGTAGAAGTTGCTTCATGGCTAAAGTCCCCAAGGCATCACACATTGAATATCTTGATTTCTGTAGTGATGAAGATGATTTGCTTTGTGATGATGACTTTCTATGTGATAAAACTAGTGATGTTGATCAAAATGAACTTGATAATTCTCATGCTAGTCAAGATAGGTCGATTGATCATGATAAGTTGGAAATAGAACGGCTAACTCAAGAACTAAAAACTCTTAAGTTAGCCCATGAATCTACTCTAGAAGATCATAGAGATCTTGTAAGAACTCATGAGAAGCTACACTTCGAGAAGCTCAATTTGGAGCAAGAACATGAATTTCTTAAAGCTATCAATGATGATCTCCGAAAGAAAACTTCATCTTATCTTTCCAAACGACTACTCTTGTCTACATTCATGCCACAAGTTAAATCTAAGAAAACTAGTAACAAAGGCAAGAAAGGTTCTTCATCTAGTAGCAACAATAAAAATGCCAAACCCAATGATGTTGATCCTAGTAGTACTATTGATTCCACTAATGATGATTCTCTTAGCCAAGTTACACTTGAGCAAGAAAATGCTTTATTGAAAGGAATTATAGAGAAACGTATCTACAAGAGTCTTGCCGTGTATAAGAAATTTGAGGAAATTGTACGCGAGCATGGAGGATACCGAAAGAATCGTGGTGTTGGCTACTTCAACGCTAACGGAGTTTAATGGGAAGAAGGTCAATATCCCGAGCCCAAGTTTGTTCCTAAAAAGGACAAGTATGAAAATACTCTTCCCAAGGGGACAAACACTCAAGATGACGTTCCACCACAAGACCACAAGCTCAAGGGCGAGAACAAGCTTCAAGAGGACATTGACTCATATGAAGATGAATCCCTATCTATGGTGGAGTGGGTTCCCAAGGCTACTTCAAGCTCAACGTCTACAAAGGCTACTACAACACAAAGGATCCCCATCAACTTGATGTGGCTCCCCAAGAAGAAGAACTAGAAAGTTCTTGAGGGGTGACTCCACCAATGAAATTCACTCACATTCATTATTGGCAAGATCTATTTGCAATCAACATCAACCCTATGCAATAGTTCAAGTAGTCAAACATTCCCTCAAAGGTAAGCAAGGGACAAGGTAATCAACAAATCAATGGACATCATCACACATTCTTTGCACTCCATGTACATAGATATCCTTGTATTTGTCTCTTGTGTGTTGGGACTAACCCATGTAGGTGAGAAGAGTAAGGAAACAACAAGGATGCTCCCAACTCTTGGTCATCTTCATCAACTTTGGGCATCCACCACTACCTCACCAACATGAAGTGTTCATCGACAAAACCCAAGGTTAGTTTATCCCTCTTATGCGGGGGATGTCACATCAAGGGGGAGCTTTACTCTAAGACTTGAATCAAAGCATCTCTTAGTATGTGACAACATTAAATGCTTTATGTAAAAGTGGTAACCCCACTTGTGCTTAAACGATGAGTATGACCTATGATCAAGTATTCTTACTTGGCTCCTAAGTCAAATACTCATATATAGATGACTTCGTCATCGCCCAAGTGCTTGTTAGATGCTAGAGCCTTTGTGCATGTTTGTCATGATTTCATTTGACATCTTATTGTGTGAGCATGTTGGTCTACATTTATTTTCTCATTCGAGGACATCCAATTGTTACTATTTGGTCTTTGATTTATATTTTGCTAATTGGATGGACAAGAATGCCTAGGAACACTATTTAGCTATCTATGCTTTCTCACCTCATACTCTATTCATGATGCATCACAAAATTTGAACAAGTGCTTTTCGATCCCTCGGTGTGTGGATCACTCGGAGTTCCGTATCAACAAGGACTGACTATTAAAACCTCCCAAGTGCATCTCAGTGGAACCCACTCCAAAATCTTCGTCTCACCGAATGGCTAGGGATGATATGGCTTTCTATCTCGGTACTACCGATTCCATATTCTCGGTTACTATCGTGGTTTTATCACGGCAGATGTTCGAGGACTTATGTTCGAGGCCATCGCTAAGGTGATGGACTCAAAGGGGTTGGTTGGGACGAAGGACACGAGTTTATCCAGGTTCGGCCCCTCGATAGGAGGTAAAAGCATATGTCCTTTTTGTGTTGTATTGATGGGAGTATCGATTACAAGGGAGCGGATTCGCTTGACCTAGTTCTCGATCAATTGGTTTCTGTCTAAGTCACCTCGGGTCTCTACCTTTATATAGGAGGCCAAGACCACGGGTTACAAGTCTCATCCTGACTCTTACAACATATCCGACTCTACATCTAGGTCGCCTTGCCTTTCTGGGCAAGCCGTCTCCGGGCGGCTTAACCGCCCGGGTCTTCATGCCTTCTTTGCCTGGGCCTCGCCTAGGCCCATCTTGGTAATCCGCCATATGTCTAGGCTTACATCTCCAGGCCCATCTGCATTGGTCTACCTTATGAGCCGCCAGGTATAACCTGTCCCCACCTGGGCGGGTCTCACCGCGGGGTTATATCCCCAACATTAGTCCCCAATTTGATTTGAGCTTGCTCATGTCAATCATTTATTTTACTTGGTGGCGAGTCTCAGCCTTCAACACCTGAAAGTAAGAAATGTAACCCGCCATGATGTCATATTGGATATGCCAAAAAGATTCCCTGATGACCACAACAGATCTTTCATCATTAAACCGACGGCCCGAAAATCGAGCCATTCGTCTCGGTCGGTCAATTTCGGTCGCCTTGATTCCCGCGCCCGTTTCCTCTTTGTAGCCTCTTAAATAGGACCGCGAACAATCTTTCTCATTTTCCTCTGCCATCTACGCCTCTTCTTCTTCCTCTCGATGTCGTCGCCCCCGAGCTCTCTCGCTCCGGTGAAACTCCTGCACCGTCATTGACTGAGGCCGCTGCATCAACCTGAACGGACGAAAGCATCACCCGCGCCCGTTGCATCTCCTCCGGTACGTCTTTCTTCGTCCCCTAGATCTATAGCTTGGGTAGTGAATCCATGGAGTTCTTCCATCCGCTAGAACATGAGCTCTTCGTAATGCCCGACGACATATAGATCAACGAATCTTATAATGATCCTCTTTCCATTGCGGTAAATCATAGGAAACCAGGAATAGCACAGTACAGATCCGTAGTTGCCTCCTTTTATTATCTTCGAACATTTACTAGTTCCTCCATTCGTCATTAGGTTTAGAATAAACCTGCTTTTTCTCTGTTTGTAGATTTGCACTTATATAGATAGCATGCGAAACCTATTTTCCACACTTAGTAGCATTTTGCTTCGTTTCCCTACAAACTTAAGTCGCCACTAAACTTTTGGCTCTCACCACAAACTGCTCCGACGGCTTAGCTCCATAGAGCTTATATTTCATCAGCTGCCCTTAGCCGTGTGTCACCTTCTAACTCGCCATGCACTATTACTTTCCACAGCTTTAAGACTCAATTATGCCTCGTGCGTCCAATTCGTGTAACTGGGTCAGCTTTGCCGTTACTGAAGAGTTTTTGAAGGATTTCGTAGAAGCAGTGACTTTGCCTGCCAAAAATGTCATTCACTGGCGGGTTTCAGGCATAGAAAAGAAACCCATCCCCCAAGAGGGCGAAGTGGTTGTATTCGTAGACTACCATATACGCGGTTTCAGCCCGCCCGACTCAAAATTCTTCTGAGACATCCTTCACTTCTTCAAGCTGCATCCTTAGGATATTGCACCTAATTCTGTCTCAAACATGTGCAACTTTCAAATTCTCTGTGAAGTTTACTTACAAGAAGAGCCGTCTGTTGACCTCTTCCGAGAGTTCTTCTACGCTAACCGCTAGAAAGAAGTGGCAGCTAGCCCAAGCTTGGAGCTTGGTGGGATCTCCATCCAAAGAAGACGGGACATGAGCTTTCCGGCTGTTCGGATGCCAAGTCATCCCAAAGACTCGAACAAAACCAGGTTTTATTGCAAAGATACTTCTCCAGAGGGAGAACATCCATTGCCGGGTTATCGCCCATCCCGACTCAAGACCACAATTGAACTCCCTGACCGGATGTCAGCTTTTGAACGAGCGAAATATGCTCTGGCTTACTCCAAGATTAAAGCCCTCATGGCCAACGGTCTGACAGGGATTGATCTGACCTGTTGCTGGGTCTCCTGGCGAGTCATGCCTCTAAGCCGGAGAAGCCGCCTCATGTGCGAATATACCGGTGACGCCAATGATCCCCTCCATTTTAATCCTACCACTTTGTCAGAACATAACATCGTTGCTCCCGTGAAGAGCCTTACCCATGAATCTCAATATTCTTGCCACGCCATTGGATTACCACCCTTTTGCGCCGCAAAACCGACCCCGAAAGTAAGGGCGACTCTCAATCTCTTGACTTCTGCATTAGTTATTCATGTATGTTTTATAATATTTAACCTCTTTCGATGACTTTTATTTCCAGGCTAACTCCAGCTTATGGAAAAAGAAATACGTTCCTCCTCCGAAGAAGTTGAAGGAGAAGGCCGTCGGCCGAAAGAAGAAACCTGCACCTCAAGAACAGCTTGAGGCTGACGACTCAGTGGTAAAACTGACTCTCTTAGACGTCTCTTCATCTACCTTACTAACAACAATAACTTCACAGGACGAGACGGAGACAAGCCACACCAACGCCCCTAAGGTAACTTATGTCTCATCTGACTCAGCACATCTTGCACCACAGAAGATACAGCGGGTCGTCCGAAAAGTCCCCTTTTCTCTTCCTCTTGCTTACTTAGACCCCAACTTTCTTTTGAAAAAGCAACAACAAGTCTCTCGATGCCAGACCTGGAGCACTAGCTCTGAAGACCTTATGGTCGGGTTATCTCACTCTCCGGTTCAGTGGAAACGGCCAGCTAAGGTATTTGTTTCACTTGGCTTAATTTTGTCAATCTTGCCTTACAACTTTACTCTGTCTTTACAATGCTTTAACTGCTTTCAGGAATCACCCCCTTCTTCAGGCGACTCTACGGCAACCAAGCTGCCGCCTCTGAAGATCAACCTAGAGTACGTGCTTTCATATTTGCATCCTATCCTTTGTCATCCTTTGGATTTTATATAACAACTTTCTATGCCTTCCAGGGCTCAAGCAAAGTGAAGGAAAACCGTCGGGTCTACCTCCGCCCCCACTACCCAAGAACCAGAGGCTGCCAAGCAAGACTCTCCAATTGCACATGCCAATCCTTTTGCTGCCTCAAAGGATGCGCCCGAAGACGCTCATTGTTCTGCCGAGCCGGCAGCCCATGAGACGGCCACTGAGAGCCCTTCGAGGACCAACTCTAAGCCACCGAGCCCTTCAACGGCCATTGACGGTTCAATTATTCTAGATGTCATCATCACCGGCACCGGCTTTCAAACCCCTGAACCTCATGTGTTGACCAAACACACTGAGAAAACTGAAGCCTCTAACAAGCTGGACCTTGAGCTCCCTATGTTGGAGAAGTTAAATGCTGACGAGCTGCACGCCGTTTATCTGAACCGCCTCACCACGAGCCGGAACATGGAACTCAAGCTCGTCGACCTCATGAAGAAAAAATATGAGGTACTCTTTGCTTTCCTTAAATCCTTATGTAGCCCCCAAGAGCCAGTTTAGTATTTGTTAGTGGTAAACTGGGTCTTCCAATCCATGCCTTAATTAGAAACACTTAACCTGTAGCCCCCAAGTATCAGCTTAATATGCGAATATTGAGCTGGTACTCAGTTTTAAGTAGTTGATCAACTGTAGCCCCCAAGTTCGGGTCAGTATAGAAATAATGGGCCAAACTTCCCTGTGGAAAGAGCGAATTGTTGCCCCCAAGTGTCGGCTTATCTTTGACAAATATGAGCCGAAACTTCATTGTAGATTTGAACAAAGAGCCAATTGTAGCCCCCAAGTGCCAGCTTAACTTGATGAAGATGAGTCGGGACTTACTTTGTAGTTTGTAGTTTGTAGCCTTGGAGAGCAAATAGACATTAACCCCCAAGTGCCGGATTAACTTCATAAAGATAAGCCAGAATTTACTTGTAGTCTTAGAGAGAAAATAGACATTAGCCCCCAAGTGTCAAGTATATTGCTTGCAATCTGCTTGAAACTTGCATCATATTTGTTAACTTAACCATCTGACGACATGCTACCCTGGCAACTTACCCTTCTTGTACCTTTTGTCTATCATAGGAAGCTTTAAATAATGCCGAGTCTTAACTGACCGGCTTGAAGAGCAATCTGGCCTCCCAGAAAGCCACCAGGAGTGCAACAGAAGAGAAGTGCCGTCTTGCGGCCGAAGAGCTTGTAAAAGCTAAAGCCGATTTCGCAGCTTCCAAAAAAGCTGCTGAGACAAAGAAACCTGCCCTGGCTCAACATGCAGATAATGCTGACCAGCGGCTCATGAAGGTATCCGATGAACTGCATGCCTTGAAGTGCCATATTACAAAGATGTCTGCTGCTATCTTTGGTAAGTACCAAAGACTTAGCGAATACCCTTTGTGTGAAGACTTATACAAGCGGCTTATAACCAAAATCCGTCTTATGAAGGTCTAAGGAACCGTCAACTCGCCGCTGATAGCTTGTTGTCGCTGAAAGCCGTCTACACACTATCAAAACAGCTGTACTGCGGAACGCTCTGCACCATCAAAGCGATGCTTAACAAAGAGAGTATCCCCCAGTCCATGAAGGGAGTCATAGAAATGCTGTCCACCCTGCCCAAGAAACTCCAGGAGCTCAAGAAATCATCCGCCAGAAAGGGAGCCATTGCGGCTATAAGCCAGGCTTTAGCCTTCGCCCCAGAGCTGACTCCTGAAGAAATGATGGACGTGTTTTCATCAAAGAAGGACGACGGCTCAGAGTTTACAGAAGCCGACTATACTCGTTGCATGAAGGCCTCCAGATTCCTTGCATCAGTATTAGCGAAAGAAGTGAATGTGTCAACATATCAGGTGGCTTACAAAGCCAAGAACAAGCGAGTGCGCGGCCCGACTTTCGAGGCCACAGACTTAATTCCTGCATGCCGTAAGCACTTCTTTGCTCCTGATCTTGACCCGTCTCCCCTCTTTGAAGAGGTAACCTTTGAAGCTTTAACCAACTGCAACTGTGACGTGGATAATCTCTAGATCGAGGAGGTCGAAGACCAGACACAGGGTGACCTACCGTCCAGCTGATCAATTTGACAATGCCATGGATAATCCGGCTCTCGTGACCCGCCAAACTTTGGGCGTGTAAAAAACTTGAAGTCATTGTTTTTGAGCTCTATGGAGAGCATTGTAATAGGCCTTTTAGTAAAACTTTGTCTTGCCTGAATTGTGCCATCGTGCACATAGGAAATCGCACTGCTTTAACATATTGTGTCCGCCTTATGCTTCAACTCATCCCAGATGTCATGGCGGCTCTTCTTGAGATAACCAACCTGTGGGAACAGAATATGTTCCATATTGTTTAGTAGGGCAGCTTAGAACAGCACAACCTGGAGATGTTAGATCTTTCCTGATTTTTTTTGAACTCATGTGCCGGTTCTTTTGCGTGGACTTGCTAATTAAAACTCCTAATCAGTACAGGGTCTCTATCGAGATTGGCCGTTAATTTCTTAGAACGGCTCAGGGTCTCTAAGCGAGATTAACTGATAGGAAGTGTAGCATCCCAGAGAGAGACACGGCAGGGCATGAGTACCCTAGTAGCTCAAAAACTGCCTCTCACGTGACATAAATCCATCATTTTAACCTTAAACAGTTCAAGGTCTTTAAAAGATTGAGTGTCTGAGTGTACGAACGGGCCACATAGCGGAGAGTCGGCAATAGATGAGAGAGTTTATGCTCGCTTTCTGTAAGCCAGTCCTCACGTGACAAGAACCGCTGGTTTAACCTTAACTAGTATAGGGTCTCTAACGAGATTGACCGTCAATTTCTTTGAACCGGCTCAGGGTCTCTAAGCGAGATTAACTGGTAAGAGTTCGACGGGTCACCTGGTGGAGTAGCAAGTTGCAAACGGGCAAGTTTAACTCGGGCGGCTTAAGAGGCGATCAAGAGGGTATGTAAGCTAAACCCAGTGGGTTGGAAGCCCCCAAATGACCTTTGTTGACGAAATCAACTGTTTGGCTTGAGAGCCGATCGATAGGGTGTGATAAGCTAAACCCAACGGGTTGGAAGCCCCCTAGACGACGTTTGTTGACGAAATCAACCGTTTGGTTTGAAAGCCGATTGATAGGGTGTGATAAGCTAAACCCAGCGGGTCGGAAGCCCGCTAGACAACCTTTGTTGACGAAATCAACTGTTTGGCTTGAAAGCCGATCGATAGTGTGTGATAAGCTAAACCCAGCGGGTTGGAAGCCCCCTAGACGACCTTTTTGCACAATTGATATATGTGAAATGGCAGAGGCGCCGACTTGCAGGGATGCCAATTTTATTCATATATATACATATGATATGTACAATGATGGTGTACAATGTCGAGTCTCAATGACTCAGGTATAATAAGGCCGCAGATGAGCTATGTTCCACGGCCAGCGGGTCTCCTACCCAGAAGTGCTTGAATCGTCTCGGACGTCAATGAGGTAATATGACCCGTTGTTGAGATTTCTGCTAACCACGAATGGCCCTTCCCATGGAGGGGACAACTTGTGTGCATCTGTCTGATCTTGAATCAAGCGCAGCACCAAATCGCCTTCTTGAAACTTCCGAGTCTTAACTCTGTGGCTATGGTAGCGACGCAGGTCTTGCTGATAGATCGTTGATCAAGCCGCCATCAGACCACGTTCTTCCTCCAAAGCATCCAACACACCTTGATGTGCTGTTTCGTTATCCTCCTCAATGTAAGCCGCTGCCCATGGCGAGTCATGACGGATATCGCTTGGTAACATGGCTTCTACGCCATAAACCATGAAGAAAGGTGTATAACCTGTTGATCTGTTGGGAGTGGTTCTAATGCTCCATAAGAGGGACATCAACTCCTCTACACAACACCCGGGCATGCACTGCAAAGGAACCATAAGGCGAGGTTTGATACCTCTCAAGATTTCCTGGTTAGCCCGTTCTGCCTAACCATTTGACGATGGATGAGCTACCGTAGAAACATCAAGTTGGATGTGCTCACTTTCACAGAATGCTCTCATTGCCCCTTGGATAAGTTTGTACCATTATCTGTGATGATACTATGAGGGTAACCGAAGTGGTAGATGAACTTCTTAATAAATTGAACCACCGTAGACGCGTCACACTTGCTAACTGGCTCAGCTTCTACCCACTTGCTAAATTTGCCCACCACTACCAAGAGGTGGGTCTTCTTGTCCTTGGATCTCTTGAAAGGCCCGACCATATCAAGCCCACAGACTGCAAATGGCCAAGTAATTGGAATCATGCGCAACGCTTGAGCCAGGACGTGAGCACGCCGGTCGAACTACTGACATCCATCGCACTTGTGAACCAAGTCCTCTGCATCTTTATGAGCCGTCAGCCAGAAGAAACCTGTCGAAAAGCCTTGGCCACTGGAGATTTTGAGCCGGCATGATGACCACAATTGCCAGCATGAATTTCATTCAAAATCTCCTTGCCCTCTTCAGGTGAAACACAACGTTCGAAGACGCCAGTGACGCTGCACTTATGTAACTCACCGTTGATTATGGTCATAGACTTAGACCGCCTAGTGATCTGTCTAGCCAGGTTTTCATCATCAGGTAACTCGCCGCGAGTCAAGTACGCCAATTATGGCATGGTCCAGTCAGGAATAGCATGTAGAGCCGCCACCAGCTGCTCCTCCGGGTCAGGTACGACCAAGTCTTCCTTTGAAGGTAGCTTAACCGACGGGTGATGTAATACATCTAAGAAAATGTTAGGCGGTACCGGCTTACGCTGAGGCCCCAGCCTTGACAGGGCACCAGCCGCTTCGTTCCTGCAACGATCAATATGATCCACCTGATAACCCTTAAAATGACCAGCGATGACATCCACCGCGTGATGATAAGCCGCCATCCGTGGGTCCTTGGAATCCCAAGTCCCTGAAACTTGCTGGGACACCAGGTCTGAGTCGCCGAGACACCTAACCCAGCTCAGGTTCATCTCCTTAGCCACCCGGAGGCCATGAAGCAGAGCTTTGTACTTAGCTACATTATTAGAACAAGGAAACATCAACCTTAACACATAACCGAACTTTTCACCTTTTGGGGAGGTTAAGACAACCCCTGCCCCTGATCCTTCCAGCTGCCTGGATCCATCAAAGTGGATTGTCCAATATGTGTTATCTGGCTTTTCCTCGGGCGCCTGACACTCCGTCCAGTCGTTTATGAAATCCACCAGGGCTTGAGACTTGACCGCCGTGCGAGGCATGTATTTCAGATTAAGAGGTCCAAGCTCCAATGCCCACTTAGCAATCCTGCTGGTGGCCTCTCTGTTTTTAATTATGTCACCCAACGGGGCAGAGCTAACCACTGTGATTTGGTGCCCTAGGAAGTAATGCTTCAGTTTACAATTGTCCATGAACACCCCATATACTAGCTTCTGCCAATGTGATACCTCTGCTTGGACTCTGTCATGACTTCGCTGATGTAATAAACCGGCCTTTGAACCGGATATTCCTTCCCTGCCTCCTTACGTTCAACAATGATCGCGGCGTTGACTGCCCTGTTATTAGCTGCCACGTATAAGAGCAAAGGTTCCTTCTCAGCCGGAGTTGCTAAAACCGGCGACTCTGTGAGCTGCCTCTTGAGGGCCTCAAGTGCTTCACCCGCCGCCGCACTCTAGACAAAGTTGTTTGTCTTCTTCATCATCTGGTACAATGGGATGGCCTTCTCACCAAGGCGGCTTATAAACTGGCTTAACGCAGCAATCCGACCCACCAGGCGCTGAACATCATTGACGCATGCCGGCTCAGACAGAGAAGTGATAGCCTTGATCTTATCTGGATTAGCCTCAATGCCATGCTCGGAGACTAGGAATCCCAAGAGCTTTCCTGTAGGAACACCGAAAACACACTTAGCTGGGTTAAGCATCATCTTGTAGACTCGTAAGTTGTCAAAGGTCTCCTTCAGGTCATCAAGCAAAGTCTCCTTCTTCTTGGATTTAATCACAATGTCATCCATGTATGCATGAACGTTGCGCCCAATTTGGCTATGAAGACAGTTCTGCACACAACGCTGGTACGTCGCCTGGGCACTCTTGAGCCCGAAAGGCATAGACACATAGCAGAAAGCACCAAAAGGCGTGATGAAAGCCGTCTTCTCTTGGTCCTTGACTGCCATCTTGATCTGATGATAGCCAGAATAAGCATCCAAGAAACATAAACTCTCACAACCCGCCGTTGCATCGATGATCTGGTCGATACAGGGGAGAGCGAACGGGTCAGCCGAACAGGCTTTATTAAGATCCGTGTCATCCACACAGACACGCCACGTTTTATTCTTCTTAAGCACTAGCATCGGGTTAGCAAGCCACTCTGGATGAAACACTTCAATGATGAAACCCGCCGCCAAGAGCCGAGCCACCTCTTCCCCAATGGCCTTGCGCCTCTCTTCAATGAACCGCTATAGAATTTGTTTGACCGGCTTAAACTTAGGATCCACATTAAGGTGGTGCTCAGCGAACTCCCTCGGCACACCCGACATGTTAGAAGGCTTCCAGGCAAAGATGTCCTGATTCTCATGGATCAATTCGATGAGCGCATTTTCCTATTTGGGATCCATATTGGCCCAATAGTAAACTGCTGCAATGAGTCACCTGGAGTAAAATCCACTAGCTTGGTGTCATCCACCGAGAACTTGAGGGGCGGCTCAGATTCCGTGGTGGTTTTTTTTAGCAGAGTCATTTCCTCTGGATCAACATTTTCCTTATAGAACTTGAGCTCTGCTTCCACACAACTTGACTCTGCATAAGCTGCATCTCCTTCCTCACACTCAATAGCCGTCTCTCGATCACCATGCATCGTGATTGTTCCTTTTAGACACGACATCTTGAGCTGCAAGTACACATAACAAGGCCTAGCCATGAACTTGGTGTAAGCCGGACGTCCAAACAGAGCATGATATAGACTTTTGATCTTGACCACCTCAACACACAAGGTCTCTACCCTGTAATTGTATTCATCACCGAAGGCGACTTCCAAAGAAATCCTCCCCACTAGATAAGCTGACTTGTCAGGCACCACACCGTGAAAGACTGTTGAGGAAGGCTTAATATCCTTATCAAGCAACTTCATCCGACGGAAAGTGTCGTAGTATAAAATATTGATGCTGTTGCCACCATCCATAAGCACCTTGGTAAACACATATCCTCCAACTTGGGGGCAATAACCAACGCCAGCCATCTTGAGTCGTCAACATGTGGCGGGTGATCCTCCCTGCTCCAGGTTATGTCGTACTCCGACCACTTCAAGTACCGCGGGAGAGCCGGTGTGACGGCATTGACCGCCCGCTTGCGCAACTTCTGGTCCCGCCTGTTAAGGCTGGTTGTAAAAACATGGTACTGACCCGAGCTGAGTTGCTTCGCATTACTCTGATACCCAGACTGGTCATTTTTCTGCTGGTTATTGCCACTGGATTGCTGATGATGCCCTCCTTGATTGCCCTGGCCCTGGTAGCCAGATCCTGAACTACCAGGCCCCAGGCCAGCACCTGACCCGTCGGGCCTTGAGCCACCTAGAGGGCCTCCACCATTGTTGTTATGCTGCCGCACACTGTAATCCCGAAACGTTTGCATAATGTGGCAATTCCTCCACGAGTGATTCGCCACCTTATCAGGTTGGCTGTGCTCTGGAAAGGGTTTATTGAGCATCTCCTCCAAATTAAAAGGAGTTTTACCCTTATTAAAGGGTTGTCTGAAGTTCCCATTGCCTTTAGCACGATTGTTCCCAGTGCCGGCGTTGGCCACCAATTCTGACCCGCCGTCCGAATTCTTCCTCTTGCCTTGGTTACCATTGCTTGCTAGACCCTTACCATTGTTACCCTTCTTGCTCTAATTAGGCTTCTCCTCGTCAGAGTCTGGATGCTTCGTATTTTCAGAGTTAACGTACTTTGTGAGAGCCGCCATGAGCTCCCCCATGTCCTGACACGAGCGCTTGAGCCGGCCAAGCTTCTGCTTCAGAGGCGTAAAGTGGCAATTCTTCTCCAGGATCAAAACTGCTTGAGCCGCCATAATCTGTTCAGACGAGTGGATGATGGTTGAGACCCGTCGGACCCAATGATGAGCCGACTCATTCTCCTGCTACACGCAATGATCCAAATGCACAATAATCATGGGCTGCTTGCATGTTCCCTCATTTTTTTGATGAACTTCGCCTTTAACTCGGCCCAGGAATTAATGGTGTTGGGTGGCAAGCACTTCAACTACGTGCAAGCTGGCCCTTCCAGCATCATGATAAAATACTTGGCACACACTGCATCGTTGACGTCTAACATCTCCATCGCCAGCTCATAGCTCTCAATCCACGCCTCCGGAGGCAGGTCAATAGTATAGTTTGGGACCTTGCGAGGGCCCTTGAAATCCTTCGGCAGACGTTCGTTCCGTAAAGCCGGTGCCAAGCACAACACTCCCATGGCCCTGGTGGTTACTCCTACTCCTACCGAAATAGAAGGTGCCGGTTCTTGATGAGCCGCCGTCGCCGCTAGAGCCGCCGCCTTGTGCTGTTCCCTTGCCCGGTCCACCAGAGCCTGAGCATCCAGAACCGCCTGATCGTCTCGTGGCAGGTTCCGGTGTCGGTCACTGCTAGAAAATGCTGGCGACTCATAACCCCGGCTAAAGCTGCGGCTGGGGATGGGGGTTGAGTGCACACGACTTCGGCTGTAGGTGTACTTCTCTTGCTGGGCCATCGCCGTCTGCAGGTATCCAATAGCGTTCCTCACCTCTTCTGCGAAGGGCGCCTTGTCCGGGATAGGAATCGTACCGAGCTGGGTTGCCGCCACCACCATGTTCTCTATCGGGTTTGAATAGTGACCTGTCGGCGTTGGGAAAGCCATTGGTGAGGGATGGTTCCATCAGGGCGGGTTAGGGCGCTGTTGTCGAGCCGCCGACCGACTCTCTGGTGCTTCCACGGTCCGTCTCGCCCCCGGCGTGTTAAAAAGATTCCTGGCCTCGAACTGCTCCGGCAAGCGGGACTGATGTCTCATCCGCTGAACCACCGCCGCAGATTGCTGCTCTAGCTCAAGGCGAAAAGCATTCGCCTTAAGGCGCTCTGCCTCTGTGTCCATCTAGGCCTTCGCCATGTTGATCCCTTGTTGGACTTCAGTCACTTGGTCCTTTATCCTTGCGATCTCTGCGTGTCGGGCGGCTTGATTCTCTGGCGTGACCTCAGTTGCCATCAGGCCTGTGAGCTCATTCATCAGATCTAGGAGAAATTGAGCTAGCGGCGGGTCAGCCCTCGACCCGGCTGCCCCAGTGGCTGTACTGCTCGTGCCTAGTGCTGAACCCGCCATGAAGATAGTCGCATGCATCGGCGGCCCATAGTCCGCCGATTCATGACACTCCGACTCGGGGTAAAGCTCGTCGTAGCCCCCGAGCCTGCCATTGTGAAGCGGGTAGATTGATTCCGTCTCTCCGCTCGAAGATTCATCCTCCGAACAGACGAGAGTTTCCTGTGACATGGACCCTTCTAGATCCACGCCTTGAGTAAAACAGACGAAGACATGCTTCCTGCCCGGGTTAACACGAGCGGGTTGCATGGGCCGAGATGGTTGCGTGCGCCGAGCCGGCTCGACGATGTTAGTGCAGACGTCTGGCCTGACTGTAGATCCGCCGACCTTGCTGATGAAAACATGGATTCCACCAAAGGGGACTCGAAAGCCATACTCGACAGTGTAACATCCCAAATTTTGGAATGTTATAATAATTATAGAATGATTTTTTGTTTGCTTGAATGATTGAAAGTGAGTGCAATTTGAAACTTTTTGAAACTTTTGAAAGTTTAATGAGAGGAAATGAAATGACTTTCCCAAACTTTCACTTTGCATTTCTCTCACCAAGAATTCAAATTCATTTCATCACAAAACCCTAGAGTGAAGATGACATGACTTCTTCCATTTAAAGAAATGAAAAGGGATTTGAAAAGAATTTGAATTTCATTTGAAAAATATTTCAAATTCAGAAAACTTTATGCATCTCAATGATTTTCATGAGAGAGGATAATATGACTTCCTCAAATTTTAAGAAATATGAGTTGGAAGTTTAAAAGAAGGAATTGAAAGAGCTTTTGAAAACCTCTGGATTATTTTGAAAATCCATTTCATATTTGGTCCCTATTCAAAATTTTCAAAGTATTCAAACCCCTGACAAAAATTTGAAAGGAGTAACATGACACTCCAATCCAGGGGGTAATTTTTGAAGTTTTTTGAATCATCATACCCAAAAAGTTATTTGAAGAATATTTGCAAAATTAAATAAAGCCAATTAAGGCATTTTCTGAAAAATGATTTTTTTAATGTATTCAAATGCCGGAATAAAAATGTCCATTAAATGGAATTTATTATTCTGTTAATTTTGATATAAAATTTGACTATATTTGGAATTTATTCGAACGCATTGAACACGTTTTATCGCTCTGGAAAAACATTAAATAGAAGAAACGGTAACGGTTACTGTATTAAACGGGCCGGCCCAACGGCTTTAAAGCCGAGAGCGTTACCGGTCGGTCGCCCGCTAATAAAGCCCCCTCCCTCTCCCCACTGACAAGCCGGACCCACCACCCGCTCCCTCTCAATCCCACGGTCATCACCCTCCTCCCGCACCCGACGCCGTCGCCGGTTTTCCCTCGACGCGGACCCCCTCCCTCCTTACTCCCCCGACCCCCTGAGACCCCTATAAGTAGCCGGCACCTCTCCTCTCTCCATTCCCCTTGTTTCCCCCTCCTCCCGCGTCCTCTCACTACCGGAATCCCTCGCCGGACTTCACCACGGCCGCCGCGCCATTATCGCGTCCCCGCATCACCCTGACCTCCCCGCACTCTCCCGCGCCCTCCGACGATTTTCCCACGACCGTACACACTTCCCCGAACCCTCACCCTCTCTGGACACTCTCTGGAGCTGCCAAGACGTCACCCTCGCCGGAGTGTTCCCCGATCCCGAAACTCCCTCCGCTCCTGCTCGTCGTCACCGTCGTCCCCGAGCTCGCCCTCGACCACCACCGGACGCGCCACTCATCGCCGCGTCGACCAGTGCCAACGCCGTCGTCGGAGACCCACCATAGAGCTCGCCTGCATCACGCGGTCGCCGTCGCCGTCGCCGGAGACGCCCATCGCCGGCAAACCTCCCCTGTGAGCTCCCCCTCTATCCCCGTCCGTCCGATCTTAGATCAACGCATAGGATTAGAGCAGTTTATAACGCCGAAGCGTTTTCTTCTAAGGTTCGGTCACCCGCTCGTATTCGCCCGCACACACACGGCCACAGCCAACCAGAGAGCGCCACGTCACCCCCCTGTCCGTTAGAATTGTTTTCTCTTTTTCTGTTTTGATTTCAAAAACAGAAATAGTTCTGATTTTGTTTTTATTATATCTTTTATGTTTTTAAGTATTTTAACTTGGTTCCTTTTGCATTAGATCACAATTTTATTCTAGTTTCTGTAGATGCCAAATTTGGCTATGTTTGAACATTTAAATTTGAATTTGGACAGATTTGATTTAAATTTTGTTTTCTGAATATCTTGAGTTCTAAAATGAATTTTTGAATGATTCTTTTTCCTACTTGTCACTAGTAACCATAGCTATCATTTGGTAGAGCTTGAGAATTTTTAGAGTAAATTTGATTAGGGTTTTAACTATAAACAGAATCTGTTTAGTTTGTTAATATAGTTTAATTAGTTTTATTTTGTTAGTTTAAATCTGAGTTAATTATATATTTGATTTAGTATATTCTGTTAGTTAAACTTTAGGTGAATTACTTGTTGTTAAAATAAAAATAATTTGCTTAGTTTACTACCATGTTGTTATAGGAACACTATACATTTTCAAATAGGTTTAAATTGTGATAAACAAACTAGTTAGTAATAATTTATTCCAACAAAGTTTAAGTAAATAGATTCTGTTTTCAAATAAAAATTTGTACTTATTACCTTCTGTTAAGAAATGCTTAGTTAATAAAAATAATTTAATTTTTCTCTATTATGATAGGAAAGTAGATTATTTTTCATTAGGTAATGTGCTATCAAACAATTTAGTTTTTCATAGAAATTCTTTTCAGAAAATTTTAGATGATTTAATTCTGCTTTATAATAAAGATTTTATTTAATTATTTTATGTTAACTTAGTTGTTTTACAATATGTTTTCTCTTAGTTTATGTTTGCTTGTTGTTAAGTTCATTAGGCAAACACTTATATTGTTTAGAAGGTTGTTTTTATAGTTCTAGTTGTCTTTCAAAAGTGATTCATTTTTTCTAGAAAAATATTTACAAAAATCTTTTATTATATTTTACTTTTGTTTTGTGTTACTTTTGATTGTTAGAACTGATTGTTAGTATGATTGCTTATATGAATGCAATGCTTGTTTATATAGACTTTCATCGGAGAGTGACGAATAGTCTATCAAGTTATTTCTGAGAGCGATCTTTATCTTCATCAACAGTACAGGCAAGTTCACTTTGACTATCTTTTCATACCTATGTTTTATTGCATGTAGTGACACCATTCAACAGATCCCTCCCGTAGTGTTATTGAAATTCTTGTAGTTGAGTAGAATGCATGAGGTAGGAACCCACCACTGGTTACTAAAGCCCCGGGAACGCTAGTTAGTGCCATGCTATGCTAAAGTAGACGGGGTCTGGTATGAGTGTTCGTGAGTGGTGTGAAGAAGGACTCCACGTCAAAACGACGACTTCATGAAGACATCTTCAAGTCCTGCATCTTCAAGACCTCAAGACTTCAAGACTCGAGAAGACAAGTTTTCAATACACACGACTGGGTGAAGGATGGTTGATTGGGCATCCCTGGAGAAACCAGTGGATGGCCGGGATGCATGGAGAAGCGCCATGACATCTTGCGGAAAGCTTCACCCAGACTCAAAGAGAAGGATGAATACTTCATGCCCGGAAGCTTACCTGTGTAGCCACAAGTCATTATGGGCTCTGGCTTGGTTGATCTTTGTTGTGACTCTGCTGGGCAGTGCTACGAGATGTAGTCGACGGTAGGATTGGGATGGGCACTGTCGGACAGTCAGGGAAGCACTCTGAAAGACCATGTTTCTTTCATCCTGTTCTCAAACACCAGGCAGTGCGAGGACTTACCAGGAGGGAAAGAATCTTGTGGGTAAAGTACACAACACTCTGCAGAGTTAAACCTAATCGATTAGCCGTGTCCCCGGTTACGGACAATTTGAGCTTCTAGACTTGGATCTATCTCTGAACTCTCAACACTGGACTGATAACTAATTGTGGGCAACTTATGATACTTATGGGCATTGAGACATTGGTTAGCGGAACCATGTCATGATAGGTAACTCTATAGTGAAATTCCTGATATTCCTTTGTTGTAGGAAAATAAAATCAGCTTTTACGCAAAAACTCAGACACAGAGCCACAAAGCCTTTGCATATAGAATAGTCTTTATTTTTCTGTTCTACTATGGTGATCTTGCCAGTACATTCAATGTACTGACCTATATGGCTGCAACGTATTATGTTGCAGATTCTCTTCTACGACGGGTAAGAGTACGATTCAGGGTTACGGTCCGCACTCAACTTGCCGTTGGTGTTATTGGGACTCCACTCCCGTTGACTGTATCCGCTGCTATTTTAAGGTATATATCAGTTTTACGCTATTTACATGTGATTGCACTTTGATATATACATTGATGTACTGTGTGTGCCAGCATACTGATCCAGGGATGGCAGAGGCTTGACTCGTTTTGAGTCGGGTCGCTACAGAAATGGTATCAGAGCACATGTTGACTGTAGGACGTGACCCTAGAAACTGGAAAGCCCTTAGGAAATGATTTCTCGAAAACTTGTTTTCAAAAGAACCTTTACTTCTCATCCTTTCTGAGTTTTATCAAAGAGTTAGAAAATACTTTTCCCCTTGACCACACGAAGGATCAACTGAAGCCCTCCAAGAAGGACAAGATATCTGACAACTGATGCTCAACTCAGACCCAGAGGTATTCCATTATGGAAGGAGCTACAAAAGATTGAAGACTATGAAGACCTGAAGAAATGGAAGACCATGAAGAATTTTTCCAAGATGTTATGACCCTAGAAGACCAAACCCTTGTTGTATACTTACGTTAGATACGATGAATTGTGCGTTGTCATTTGTGTGTAAGTTTTATTTTCGACAGCCACAACAAAAATCTATTTTTAAAACCATTGTTTGTATTGTGTGTATCCCCTCCTTTATCTCTCTTACCCACCTCATCCCAAAACCTTGAACCCAATAGATGACGAATGAAGCTAGACTCGTGTATTCTGGATCAATGACTCGGTTAGAGATAGAAGAATGGATTCAGAACATGGAGGATCACCTAAGGAGTAACCATGTTGCAAGGAACGAGATGGTCCTGTATGCTCTTCGGTACTTTGCAGAAGGTGCTGCACATTGGTGGAATATGCATGAAGATATCCATGATACGCAAGCACCAATCACTTGGGAAGAATTCAAGATGATTTTGCAAAAGTATCATGTTGTTACCAACACCCTGAAGCCCCATCGTAAAGTTGTAAAGAAGATTTGTGCCTGCAAGATATGTGGAGAAATAGGACACACCCAGGAAGAACACAAGAAAGGATGTCCTTATTGTGAAGAAAATCACCCTGCTGAGGAATGCCCAACTGGGCAGGTGACATGTTTCTTGTGTGAAGGAACCAACCACTACCCGGCTCAATGCCAAATGTACCCCAAGGTACAGGAAGTCATCAAGCAACAGAAGGAAGCCATGAAGGAAGCCTTCAGAGGAGAATTTGGAGAATTTGTGATGAAGAAAGATATTGAAGACCCTGATGGAGAAGGATTAACCAGATTTTACTCAAATGTCTGCTATACATGTGGAGAAGAAGGACATTTCTCACAAGACTGTACGAAGGAAAGAAAAGAGTATCTGGGACCCTTCCCGACAGAAGAAGTGGAGTTTTTTCCACAGGAAATTGAAGTTTTGATCGGAACAAAGAACCTCAGGAAGAGACAAGCCCCAGAACAGAAGGACTTGAGTCATGTTAGATGTTTCAAGTGTAAGGATATGGGCCACTATGCCGATAAGTGCCCAAGAAAGAAATCAAGAACCCAAGGAGCAAGCACCAACAACAAGAAGCCCCGAGATTTGTCAGAAATCATCTGTTTTCGGTGCAAGAAGACATGACACTACTCCTATACCTGTCTAGAGAAGAATGCTAAGCATGAGTAGTTTGAGTTCGGAAGTAATAAATGTAATAGGTAGCACTCTTATCCTTTGAGGTTATGTAATGGATAATCCATTTGTTTTAAGGATGACAATACTCTCTAAAGATGTTGGAAAGTGAAATTGAAGTTTGATTTTGAATAACATGGATGTTTACCCAAGTCGAGACATATGTCAATTCTGAGTACCTTTTCTGACACACGCAGATGACCACCCTTTATGAGTCTTTCCTCAAAGGCCCGGAAACAATCATGACCCTGACCAATGATCATGACTACCCAAGGATCCTGAAGGATATGATGAAGCACATCCATCTTGAAGGAGATGCAGTCTACAAAGGCTACCCATTCATGGATAATGGAGTGAAACTTTGGTATGTGGAGGTACACCTTCACCGTGCAAAGGGAGTTTGCCCAAAGACTACTCGACGATACTTTTACATATCTAGTGTACCACAAGCTATTTTCTTTGACGCTGTTCGTGAAGCTGCCATGGAAGCCATACGCCATATTGGAGAAATACTTGAAGCAAGACTCCGTCATACTCAGGAATACCTGCAAGAGGTGCATACGGAGATGATGGAGATGAAGCTCATGTCCACCCTAATCAAGGAAAATATGGAGGATTTCAAGGAGCACATCACAAATTTCCAGTGGTACTAGAGTATCTCCAAGGGGAGATGAATGAATAAAGTTGGGAATTGATGCTAGACCATACCAAACTATGTGGATGGCAGCATTTGTAATAAAGTACTTTCTAGGAGTTTTAAGAAGTGATTGAGAATGTAACCAAGGATTGAATATGAGAAGAATGGGATAGTTTCGAAGATGGAAATACCTGTATCATGAAGCACTTTTGATTTCATGAGCTTATCTTGTAACGGAAGTCCCAGAGTTTGTAATAAATTCATGAGTCAATGGAATTTATGGTGTCATGATTTACCTTATGTTGCATTTCATGAGTTGTTACTCTATGACCCAAGGTCTCCTACCATTTTTGAGGATATGAGAAAATATGGTCTATGCATACATGAGTGCATTTCATTTTAAGTGTGGTAGTAACCACAGGTACCTTTTCTGGATTTAGGAGTTTGGATAAGTGAATACGGATGAAGAGAATGTGGAATCACCGCAAACTATCCGGATAATAACCTTTGAGACAAAGTGTTTTCAAAGTTGGAATATTGAGAAAAGGAATGATTGTGATGAAACCATACCCAGGGTTAAACAGACCAATGGAAAGGAAAATGGATTCTGCAGAGTGGAATCTAAACAAAAATAAGTCTGTGATTTGTTACCTCAAGGGTATAATGAAGTGAACTGAAGGTAATGTTGGAATATGGATCCATAGTCACCCCACGGGTGAGATGAAGTTGTTCAAGAATTCAAGTGAATCCACAAGTCACTGACCTCAAGATTGATAAGGATCAAGCCCCACCTTTGTGAAGGAAGAAACTTGGAAGAAGCTACGACTGACTATCAAACGTTTTTCTTAGGAGTTTACGATAACCTGAGAGTTGTGAAGAAATGATAGATGTTTTTGCTTAGCTTGCAGAATCAATGGATTTATCCGAACTTTGTTCAAGAGAAATTTCTGCAATGCTTGTGAGGGAGCCCAAGTGCTAGAATACGAGATTACTAAACCTTATACAAGGTAATGATTTCAGTGCGACATGGCTTGGCCACCATGACGACTTACTCTTATCATTCTCTTGCTATTCGGAATGGTAAATCTGAGTGACTTACCCATAGTAAAGAGACGACGTTCTTTGAAAGCTTTTGTTGAAGCCTTAGAATGACATGATGTAAACCCCTTGTATACGGCAGTTGCTGGCACACGTAGGAAATTTTACGGTGAGGAATAAAGCCAAGACCCATTTCACTGCAGGATAACCACTAATGGTAGACCACCATGAGATCATCGATAAGTTATTTAGAATGATCGCGAGACCTGTCAGTTAAGAAGACCCAGTATTTGAGGAAGTACACCTTGTTGTGAGGACACAAGATTTTGATATAACCGAAGATCATCACCAAGGAAGATGCTGTGAAGAATGTGAACAGACAGATGCACCATAGGACTGTCAAGATTTTGAAGGACCAGTAACTCTCATTTCAAGTGTGGTAGACCCACATTTCCAGGTCAATGGAGTTTTGTTGGAAGACCCCACACCTTCCAGGACAGTGGATTTGTTAAAAGACCCCAAACCCTAACCTTTTCTTTCTAGCCCTTTCGAATCTCGAGGACGAGATTCATTTTAAGTGTGGTAGGTTTGTAACATCCCAAATTTTGGAATGTTATAATAATTATAGAATGATTTTTTGTTTGCTTGAATGATTGAAAGTGAGTGCAATTTGAAACTTTTTGAAACTTTTGAAAGTTTAATGAGAGGAAATGAAATGACTTTCCCGAACTTTCACTTTGCATTTCTCTCACCAAGAATTCAAATTCATTTCATCAGAAAACCCTAGAGTGAAGATGACATGACTTCTTCCATTTAAAGAAATGAAAAGGGATTTGAAAAGAATTTGAATTTCATTTGAAAAATATTTCAAATTCAGAAAACTTTATGCATCTCAATGATTTTCATGAGAGAGGATAATATGACTTCCTCAAATTTTAAGAAATATGAGTTGGAAGTTTAAAAGAAGGAATTGAAAGAGCTTTTGAAAACCTCTGGATTATTTTGAAAATCCATTTCATATTTGGTCCCTATTCAAAATTTTCAAAGTATTCAAACCCCTGACAAAAATTTGAAAGGAGTAACATGACACTCCAAGACAGGGGGTAATTTTTGAAGTTTTTTGAATCATCATACCCAAAAAGATATTTGAAGAATATTTGCAAAATTAAATAAAGCCAATTAAGGCATTTTCTGAAAAATGATTTTTTTAATGTATTCAAACGCCAGAATAAAAATGTCCATTAAATGGAATTTATTATTCTTTTAATTTTGATATAAAACTTGACTATATTTGGAAATTATTCGAATGCATTGAACACGTTTTATCGCTCTGGAAAGACATTAAATAGAAGAAACGGTAACGGTTACTGTATTAAACGGGCCGGCCCAACGGCTTTAAAGCCGAGAGCGTTACCGGTCGGTCGCCCGCTAATAACGCCCCCTCCCTCTCCCCACTGACAAGCCGGACCCACCACCCGCTCCCTCTCAATCCCGCGGTCATCACCCTCCTCCCGCACCCGACGCCGTCGCCGGTTTTCCCTCGACGCGGACCCCCTCCCTCCTTACTCCCCCGACCCCCTGAGACCCCTATAAGTAGCCGGCACCTCTCCTCTCTCCATTCCCCTTGTTTCCCCCTCCTCCCGCGTCCTCTCACTACCGGAATCCCTCGCCGGACTTCACCACGGCCGCCGCGCCATTATCGCGTCCCCGCATCACCCTGACCTCTCCGCACTCTCCCGCGCCCTCCGACGATTTCCCCACGACCGTACACACTTCCCCGACCCCTCACCCTCTCTGGACACTCTCTAGAGCTGCCAAGACGTCACCCTCGCCGGAGTGTTCCCCGATCCCGAAACTCCCTCCGCTCCTGCTCGTCGTCACCGTCGTCCCCGAGCTCGCCCTCGACCACCACCGGACGCGCCACTCATCGCCGCGTCGACCAGTGCCAACGCCGTCGTCGGAGACCCACCAGAGAACTCGCCTGCATCACGCGGTCGCCGTCGCTGTCGCCGGAGACGCCCATCGCCGGCAAACCTCCCCTGTGAGCTCCCCCTCTATCCCCGTCCGTCCGATCTTAGATTAACGCATAGGATTAGAGCAGTTTATAACGCCGAAGCGTTTTCTTCTAAGGTTCGGTCACCTGCTCGTATTCGCCCGCACACACACGGCCACAGCCAACCAGAGAGCGCCACGTCACCCCCTGTCCGTTAGAATTGTTTTCTCTTTTTCTGTTTTGATTTCAAAAACAGAAATAGTTCTGATTTTGTTTTTATTATATCTTTTATGTTTTTAAGTATTTTAACTTGGTTCCTTTTGCATTAGATCACAATTTTATTCTAGTTTCTGTAGATGCCAAATTTGGCTATGTTTGAACATCTAAATTTGAATTTGGACAGATTTGATTTAAATTTTGTTTTCTGAATATCTTGAGTTCTAAAATGAATTTTTGAATGATTCTTTTTCCTACTTGTCACTAGTAACCATAGATATCATTTGGTAGAGCTTGAGAATTTTTAGAGTAAATTTGATTAGGGTTTTAACTATAAACAGAATCTGTTTAGTTTGTTAATATAGTTTAATTAGTTTTATTTTGTTAGTTTAAATCTGAGTTAATTATATATTTGATTTAGTATATTCTGTTAGTTAAAATTTAGGTGAATTACTTGTTGTTAAAATAAAAATAATTTGCTTAGTTTACTACCATGTTGTTATAGGAACACTATACATTTTCAAATAGGTTTAAATTGTGATAAACAAACTAGTTAGTAATAATTTATTCCAACAAAGTTTAAGTAAATAGATTCTGTTTTCAAATAAAAATTTGTACTTATTACCTTCTGTTAAGAAATGCTTAGTTAATAAAAATAATTTAATTTTGCTCTATTATGATAGGAAAGTAGATTATTTTTCATTAGGTAATGTGCTATCAAACAATTTAGTTTTTCATAGAAATTCTTTTCAGAAAATTTTAGATGATTTAATTCTGCTTTATAATAAAGATTTTATTTAATTATTTTATGTTAACTTAGTTGTTTTACAATATGTTTTCTCTTAGTTTATGTTTGCTTGTTGTTAAGTTCATTAGGCAAACACTTATATTGTTTAGAAGGTTGTTTTTATAGTTCTAGTTGTCTTTCAAAAGTGATTCATTTTTTCTAGAAAAATATTTACAAAAATCTTTTATTATATTTTACTTTGTTTTGTGTTACTTTTGAAATTGTTTGAGTTTTGTGTTTCAACTTCGTCTTAAGTATTTCTTCCATCAACCTTGTTGCTTTTGTTTTGTGTTACTTTTGATTGTTAGAACTGATTGTTAGTATGATTGCTTATATGAATGCAATGCTTGTTTATATAGACTTTCATCGGAGAGTGACGAATAGTCTATCAAGTTATTTCTGAGAGCGATCTTTATCTTCATCAACAGTACAGGCAAGTTCACTTTGACTATCTTTTCATACCTATGTTTTATTGCATGTAGTGACACCATTCAACAGATCCCTCCCGTAGTGTTATTGAAATTCTTGTAGTTGAGTAGAATGCATGAGGTAGGAACCCACCACTGGTTACTAAAGCCCCGGGAACGCTAGTTAGTGCCATGCTATGCTAAAGTAGACGGGGTCTGGTATGAGTGTTCGTGAGTGGTGTGAAGAAGGACTCCACGTCAAAACGACAACTTCATGAAGACATCTTCAAGTCCTGCATCTTCAAGACCTCAAGACTTCAAGACTCGAGAAGACAAGTTTTCAATACACACGACTGGGTGAAGGATGGTTGATTGGGCATCCCTGGAGAAACCAGTGGATGGCCGGGATGCATGGAGAAGCGCCATGACATCTTGCGGAAAGCTTCACCCAGACTCAAAGAGAAGGATGAATACTTCATGCCCGGAAGCTTACCTGTGTAGCCACAAGTCATTATGGGCTCTGGCTTGGTTGATCTTTGTTGTGACTCTGCTGGGCAGTGCTACGAGATGTAGTCGACGGTAGGATTGGGATGGGCACTGTCGGACAGTCAGGGAAGCACTCTGAAAGACCATGTTTCTTTCATCCTGTTCTCAAACACCAGGCAGTGCGAGGACTTACCAGGAGGGAAAGAATCTTGTGGGTAAAGTACACAACACTCTGCAGAGTTAAACCTAATCGATTAGCCGTGTCCCCGGTTACGGACAATTTGAGCTTCTAGACTTGGATCTATCTCTGAACTCTCAACACTGGACTGATAACTAATTGTGGGCAACTTATGATACTTATGGGCATTGAGACATTGGTTAGCGGAACCATGTCATGATAGGTAACTCTATAGTGAAATTCCTGATATTCCTTTGTTGTAGGAAAATAAAATCAGCTTTTACGCAAAAACTCAGACACAGAGCCACAAAGCCTTTGCATATAGAATAGTCTTTATTTTTCTGTTCTACTATGGTGATCTTGCCAGTACATTCAATGTACTGACCTATATGGCTGCAACGTATTATGTTGCAGATTCTCTTCTACGACGGGTAAGAGTACGATTCAGGGTTACGGTCCGCACTCAACTTGCCGTTGGTGTTATTGGGACTCCACTCCCGTTGACTGTATCCGCTGCTATTTTAAGGTATATATCAGTTTTACGCTATTTACATGTGATTGCACTTTGATATATACATTGATGTACTGTGTGTGCCAGCATACTGATCCAGGGATGGCACAGAAAACACAGAGGCTTGACTCGTTTTGAGTCGGGTCGCTACAGACAGAGTCGGCCTCGGGGCCCCAGCCGGCGTCGTCGATCTAGAGCCGGCCACGGCGACTCTTGTTCATCCTACCGACAACTTATCTCTCGATCCCTAGAAGAGAGACCTTTGAGAACTCAACACCACCAAGCCCTAGCCCCATGGTAGGCGCCAACTGTCGTGGTTTTCTCAAGGCAGATAGGAGGTAAAAGCATATGTCCTTCTTGTGTTGTATTGATGGGAGTATCGATTACAAGGGAGCGGATTCGCTTGACCTAGTTCTCGATCAATTGGTTTCTGTCTAAGTCGCCCCGGGTCTCTACCTTTATATAGGAGGCCAAGACCACGGGTTACAAGTCTCATCCTGACTCTTACAACATATCCGACTCTACATCTAGGTCGCCTTGCCTTCCTGGGCAAGCCGTCTCCGGGCGGCTTAACCGCCCGGGTCTTCATGCCTTCTTTGCCTGGGCCTCGCCTAGGCCCATCTTGGTAAACCGCCATATGTCTAGGCTTACATCTCCAGGCCCATCTGCATTGGTCTAGCTTATGAGCCGCCAGGTATAATCCGACCCCACCTGGGCGGGTCTCACCGTGGGGTTATATTCCCAACAGTTACACCGAGTTTCCCTGTCAACTGACAGTTGAGGGACTCGGTGACACCGACAATATAGAATCGGCGTCACCGACAGTGGTGGCTATATATACTGTGGACCCCGATGCTTTGAAATTCATCCCCAAACCGTCGTGCCTCAGAACCCTAAGATGCTGTTTTCAAGACCCCTAGTCATCACCTTTGTCCCCCTGCGCTCCTCCACCGCTGGGAATCACCGCCGTCGACGAAATCTTCTCCATCGTCGCCACCGTAGCAGATCCGTCGCCAAGCTAGGGTACAGATTCGACCCCCTCTTGCTCTCCAAACTCCAAATCTTGCGCATTAGGGTTTCTATGATATATTGCCACTTTTTGAAAGCCTTCTATCCACAAAAGGAATCTCGTAGATTAGAGAACCATGGAATTTTAAGGTTTTGTCGTCCGCCCGATGAATCTTGGTGGAACCGAAGCAGGCAAATCGGTGTCACCGATTTGGACATCTGGGGTACTGAGAACTTTCTTGGTGAAACTAAGTGCACCTTTCGGTCTCACCGAAAGGGGTGCCAAGTTTTGGCTAAGGAGGAAGTTTGCCTCTGTAGCTCCGATAATTTTGCTTCGACTGTACCGTTATTCATTTGACAAAATGCAAAACTTTGAAAATTTATTGTTCAAACTTTCAAAAACCAGCCTCATTTTGTGATGACTCATCTTCTTCTGCTCGTCTATACTCTATTCACAGGGTCAACATGTCAGATGCTGAGGACAGTCAGAATTTGCCAGAGCAGGATGTTGACATGAGTTCAGGCACTAGCCCTGAGCCTAGTACATCTTTAGATCCAGGCACCCCCCATCTCCCATTGGTTGCCCAAGGCTGCTACTAGGGCCAGGAGGAACCTGAATTCATATGAGGAGGATTCAGACTTTGTGCCATAAGAGATTCTTACCAAGAAGCAAGAGAAGGCTGCTAAGAAGTCTGCTACTAAAGCCACTTCTTCCAGGAGTGTTGTTAGCAAAATCTATGCTAGCTCTGAAGCTATGAAAGCACATGAGAGTGATAGGGATACGGTAACCATTGATCCCCCAAGGAAGTCTATGCCTAAGAAGGCAGGGGAGAAGAAAGCTAGAAAGAGGATAATCCATGTGATTGGCAGGCCTACATCTATGTAAGAAGATTCAGAGGAGGATACTAGTGCTGCTGATGAGGAAGAGGAAGAAGAACATGTAGAGAAGGCCCCTATCAAGAAGAAGGCCAAGAAACTTCTAGCTGATGCTATGTCCAAGTCTGGTACATCCAAGAGAACCAAATCCAAGAAGGCTGCTGCTGAAAATCCTAAGAGGACATCTAGGTAGATTCCAGCTTCTGAAATGAACAAGGGAACTGCTTCCAGAGCTGAGCATGATGATCACTTGACAACCTTGATGAAACTTAGACCACACCTTCCAGTATACAATGACAGCTATCCACTTGCTGAAGACATGAAGAAGAGGAAAGACTCAGGTTTGAGGGCATGGAGAGCTATAGATCCATATGCCCAAAGGAAGAAGACAGCCGTGGACTACAGATTCTATACCAAAGAGCAACATGATTTGTATGTGACTGTGCTATTTGACAAGAGTCCGAGTGTGAGTGACATGAGACATGTAGATTGGAAATTCATTAAGGAGAATGAGGACTATTTTCCAAGTGTCCAAGACAATTTCCACTACATTGGTCTGGATGAGTTTGTTGGCAGATAACTTACTGCATGGAATGATGAGATGATCATGCAATTCTACTCCATTGCACATTTCTATGGAGATGGTAGGATTGTATGGATGACCGAAGGAGCAAGATATGAGTCCACTGTTGATGAATGGGCTGCACTTCTAGGAGTCCTTGAGGTACATGATGGAGATTTGGATGTCTACATGGAATCCAAGGCGAGCCACAATGCCATGAAGGATATGTATACTCCTATCCCTGTACACAAAGTGCAATCTCACAAGCTAGGATCCATCTACTATCTTCAAGCTGGCCTCTATACCATGAACACTATTCTGAGGCATACTTTGATGCCCAAGTCAGGAGATGACAAGATGATCTGAGGCTACTCCATCAACATGTTGATCCACCTTGACAGACACACCAGGAGCAGAGTCATGGACTTGATTGTTGAGACAGTCAAGAGGGTTGTTGTTGATCAGAAGTGCTCTTGCTGCTATGGACCGTATATCCAGATGCTTATCAACTCTCAGATTGAGAAGAACATATTTGCTCTTAACAGTCCCCATTTTCCCCTATAGCCAGAGCTTGAGGATAACATCGTGGTGATGGACCCAGATCATCACACTTCACCTGCAGCTCAGGCAGAGGCAGAGGCAGCTTGAGCCACTAGTGCTCAAGTCCCTACATCCAAACATGAGCAAATGGATCTTTTGATCCCATCAGTTTAGGGCATGCAAAAGGACATTAAGGGGATTCTGGACAACCAGAACAGCCTTGTGAGGATATTTGAAACTAGGATCAAGACCCTCAATGATAAGGTGGACAAGGTGACTAAGACAGTCATAGAGCTTCAGAAGGAAGTTGACTCAGTGCACATCCCTTGGGTTTCTTCCACTTCTTCAGACGATGATGATGATGATGAGGAGGATGGATCACCTCTCAGGCCGAGCACACAATTCACTATTCACGCTAAATCAGTCACGGTGCCTGCTCCAGACCCGAGGGCCTCTTCATCAGCTCCTGCTACTATCACCTTAGCTCCTACTCCATCAGCTCTAGTTCCTCCAGCTGCTACTCCAACTCCATCCACGACATCTGCAGAGATCTTCGCCGATGCTGTTCTCTCGACTCCTTCATCAACAACCGGAGGAGATCAACCCAAGAACGCTTAGATATATGCCTTTGAACTTTTTGGTAACTTGTTGCCAAAGGGGGAGAAGTGTATATAGATCCTTAGGCTTCGAGTGAGAGAGCGTTTTAGTGTTTATTGCTTTTTCAAAAACAATTGTCTCTTGGTTGCTGTGATACTCTTTTGGTTGCTTGTGATACACGTTTGATGATGTTTGATCATACATTTTAATGTGTGATGCTACTAGTTCCTATCATCTTAATGCTTATGTGATGATTATTCATCTTTGCTTGATTGTGTTGTGCTATGATGTTCATTCTAATTATTCTCGCGCACCACCAAGTTGTACATGACATGTAAAAAGTGACCCATGTACCTAATCGATTGTTCATTTGCATTCAAATGCAAATTTAAAATAATGCACAAATTTAGGGGGAGCTCTTGCTTATCACATACTTCTCAAAGCGACGATTATATTTGCTGATTATATCTTTGTCGAAGATTTGATCTATATGTTGTTATCAATTACCAAAAAGGGGGAGATTGAAAGCACATTTGCTCCCTTGGTGGTTTTGGTAATTAATAACAACATATAAGTCATTGAACTAATGTTTCCACCAAGTATATTTCAGGAAAAGTTCAATGATAGGAATGGCAAAAGGATTGTGGAGATTGTGGAATTACCCCGACATGCAAGGAAATAGGTTGTCCAAGATTCAAGCAAGAGGACTCTACATTTTACATTTGTGAGAAATCACCTTGAGTCCATAGGAAAGCCAATTAAAAGGGGGTAAGGTTTTGTTGGTGAACAAAATGCTCATTCGTGCACAAGTGATAGTCACCAAAAACATCCCCAAGCTCTCCCACCAAAGTCTTTCTATAGCCAAACATTCAAAATTGGTGCAACCAACATTTCTATCCCGGTCCACCGATTCCAGAACCTAGACAGACTCAGCCAAACCCTAGCCACTTCGGTGCAATCGATTCCATACCGGTGCCACTGAGTTTAGGTTGCCAACTTTCTGTTACGAGAATTTATATTTTCGGTACCATCGAGATTGTTGGGTCGGCGTCACCGAGATTGGAAATCTGACCATTGGTCACCTTATCGGTGCAACCGAGTTTCACATATTAGTATCACCGAGATTCAAAAGTTGCCACCTTTTGATCACTTCGGTAGCACCGAGATTAACACATCGGTGTCACCGAGGTCATTTTGTGTGTAACGGTTGGATTTTTGGGGATGCCTATATATACCCCTCCAGCACCACCTACTCGAAAGAGAAGCACTCAGAACTATTCCATACCTATCCTATCATATTTTTTGAGAGAGAACCACCTACCCTTGTGTTGAGATCAAGATCAAGATCTTCCACTCTAACCATATGGATCTTGATTTCTAGCCTCCCCAAGTTGCTTTCCACCAATCCCATCTCTTCTACCAAGCCAAATCTGTGGGAGAGTGATTGTGTGTTGAGGAGTCTATCATCTTGAAGCACAAGAGCAAGGAGCTCATCATCATTATCGAGCCTATTACCTTTTGGAGGGTGGTGCCTCCTAGATTGGTTAGGTGTCACTTGGGAGCCTCCTACTTCGTGTTGTGGAGTGAACCAAGAAGTTTGTAAGGGCAAGGAGATCACCTACTTCATGAAGATATACCCATAGTGAGGCTAGTCCTTCGTGGACGAAAGCCATATGGAATAGTCAAGGTTGCTAATTCGTGGACCCTTATGGGTGGAGCCCTCCGTGGACTCTCGCGACTATTACCCTTCATGGGTTGAAGACTTCATAAACATGGATGTATGATAGCACCACCTATCGGAACCACGGGAAAATCATCGTGTCTACAATTGCATTTGATCTTCCTACCCTATCCCTTTTACTCATGCTTGTTGTTATTTTCCGCTGCTATACTCTTCGACTTGCATGTGTAGGGTGAAATTGACTTGCCATGAATGCTAAAACTGCAAACACTAAAATTTGGGAAAAGGCAAAACTTTTATTTGGTCAAGTAGTCTAATCATCCCCCCTCTAGACTTACTTTCGGTCCTACATCAGCACCTCCCAGTGCCAGCCTGGCGGAGCCCAGTCCCGTACATGGCGCCTCTCAAGCAAGTTGTTGCCACCGAGTCGACGACGAGGATGCTGGCCGGGCATCGTTGACTCAACGGGTACGCTATGCAACTAAACATTTAAACATCTAAACATCATATATCTGCCTAATATAAAATAGGTAATGCCTTATAAAAGGTCTCATTTACTAGAACATATTAACATCTAAACCCTAAACATATAAACATCATATATCATCCTCCGGCGATCCTCGGGGACTCCTTCGGCGATCGTCCGGGACTCCTCCGGCAATCGTCGAGGACTCCTCCGGCGATCGTCGCGGACTCCAGCGATCGTCGCGGACTCCTCCTGCGATCGTCGAGAACTCCTCCTGCGGTCGTCGCGAACTCCTCCGGTGATCGTTCGGGACTCCCTTGTAAGCAAAATATCACTTCTAAGCAAAATTTAACCACGCCTTCTAATTTTGGTCAATTAGCGTACACAAATTTGGTCAATTAGCATACACATATATGCATCTAATTTAACATGCATCTAATATATATATATATATACACATACATACATACATACACAAATTAGAATATATACACAAATTAGCATATATATATATACATATATAGAAATTAGCATACATACACAAATATACATATACAAATTAGCAGTTTAATATAAAAATTAGCATACATACACTAATTAGCATAAATACACAAATATGCATACACAAATTAGCATATATATATATACACACACAAATTAGCATACTTTTTGTAGGAGCGGTGCCAGAGACGGAGGAGAACCAGAGAGGGAGGAGCGCCGGAGACGGAAGAGGACGCCGGAGGCGGGTAGGAGTGGCACCGGTGATGGCTCTTGTCAATGCGGCGTTTGGAGGAGAGGGTGGTCAGGGATCAAGGTGGGCACACGCGTGGAGGGAGAGTGGGTCGGGGATGGCACCGGACTAGACGGGGACGACCGGCGGGCGACAGGATCCGGCAACCTCGTGGCGTAGTGTGGTGTTCGCTCCGGTAGCCTAGCGGCGTATGCTGTTCGATCGGAGAGAAAGTGAGGAGAGGACGAAGAAGGGGGTTATATTGTACAATACCTTTAGTCCCGGTTACTGATACCAACCGAGACTAAAGAGGCCTTTTCGACGGCCAAAATTCAGCGCAGGAAGGGACCTTTAGTCCCGGTTGGTGGACTAAAGGTCTTTTTTTTTTTCTAATTTCTGTTTTTAGATTTGAAATAACTGTTTAAATATTTATAGTTTTTAATGAATCATTTTTTAGGTCAAAACAGTTACAAACTTTCTGTTAGTGGCAGTAGTTTTCAATTTTAAATAGTGTAAATTTGAATTCTTTTGAAATTTGTATGAATCACTAGTTTGTGAATAACTTTAGCTTAAAAATAAATTTTTGAGTGATTGTTTTTGCTGCTATTCAATATTAGTACGTTTTATCATTATTTTAAATTTGGGAATTTTTAGGATATTTTAACTAGGTGTTTTAATAAAAACTAGATTCTGTTTAACTCTTTTAGTATTATACCTTCATTTGTTTCAATCAAAATCACTATAAATGAACTATGAAAATGTTGAAACTTGGCATGGTATCATCATTTCATCCACATAGCATCTGCTAAAAAGTTGAGAGGGTTACGACAAAGACTGGATGCATTTCGTGTACAAACTAGACCATCTCCTTCGAAGTATGAGGGTTTCAGACGAAAACTCTTCTGTTACAAAGTCATTTCTTTTTTTTGACTTATTCTCCAGACTTTTGGTGCATTCAATATGCACCATTCTAAGCCGCATCTTCAAATTTCAACCCTTTCTAACTTGATTGGCTATTTTTCATGCATTTAATGATTTTTTTGAGCTAAATGGCCCTAAAATTAAAAATCACTACAAATGAACTCTGAAAAGGTTGAAACTTGGCATGGTATCATCATTTCACCCACATAGCATGTGCTAAAAAGTTGAGAGGGTTACGGAAAAAACTGGATGCACTTCGTGTACAAACTGGACCATCTCCTTCGAAGTATGAGGGTTTCGGACGAAAACTCATCTGTTACAAAGGCATTTCATTTTTAACTTATTTCAACTCCAGACTTTTTGTCCATTCAACGTGCACCATTATAAGCCACATCTTTAAATTTCAACCCTTTCTAGCATCATTTGCTATTTTTCATGCATTTGATGATTTTTTGAGCTAAATGACCCTGAAATTAAAAAGCACTACAAATGAACTCTGAAAAGGTAGACACTTGTCATGGTATCATCATTTCAAACATAGAGCATGTGCTCAAAATTTGAAAGGGTTACAACAAAAACTGGATGCACTTCGTGTACAAAGCTGAACCATCCCGACTACTCACTAGAGAAGAAAAGTGATGGCGGTGAAGCCAATCACATCCCAGAGTGGGATCTTGGGGTATAAAACTTTTTCTTCGTGTGTCTCCCTTGATTATTGCACCATAACCATGGACAATCTTCATCATTTAACACGATGCTTGGGTCAGTCTTCACTATGAAGGGAGGAATTTCATCAAACTTTTCATATTTTTTTGACATGTGTGTCTTGTCCTTCACTCCCACCATGTTTCTTTTCCCTGAAAGAACTATGTGATGTTTTGGTTCATCGTATGATGTATCCTCTTTCTTATCTTTTCGTTTCCTCGGTTTGGTAGACATGTCCTTCACATAGAAAACTTGCGCCACATCATTGGCTAGGACGAATGGTTCCTCTACGTACCCAAGATTGTGGAGATCCACTGTTGTCATTCTGTACTGCGGGTCTACCATTACCCCTCCTCTAGTCAGATTGACCCATTTGCACTGGAACAAAGGGACCTTCAAATCACCTCCATAGTCAAGTTCCCATATCTCCTCTATGTAACCATAATATGTGTCCTTTTCCCTATTGGTGTTTGCCAAATGGTCAAACAGGACACCATTGTTTTGTTTGGTGCTCTTTTTATCTTGGGCGATCCTGTAAAATGTATTCCCATTTATCTCGTACCCTTGGAAAGTCAATATAGTCGAAGATGGTCTCTTGGCCAACAAGTACATGTCATCTTCAACAATGTCGCCATTCATGAGATACGTTCGCAACCAACCGCCGAAAGCCTCAATGTGTGTATGTTTAATCCAGGGGTCAGACTCTTCCGAATTCTTGGAGCGTATAATATGCATGTGTTTCTCAATATATGGGGTTGCCAAGGTAGAATTTTGTAGCTGCATAGTGTGCTTGCGCCCAAGAATGCCCGTCCCTACATATTATTGATTTTGGTCCAAGCGTGCCTTTTCCACGCAGTCTCCCCTCATGGCATGATTGAGGAACACCAATCGGCTTAAGGTTAAGAATAAAGTCAACCCAAAACTTAATAACCTTCTTCGTTTCATGGCCCTTGGAGATGCTTCCTTCTAGCCTAGCATGGTTACAAACATATTTCTTTAAGACTCCCATGAACCTCTCAAAGGGGAACATATTGTGTAGAAATACATGATCCAGATTGGCAATCTCTTCGACTAGGTGAACTAGGACGTGTGTCATAATATTGAAGAAGGATGGTTGGAACACCAACTGGAAACTGACAAGGCATTGGACCAAATCATTCTGTAAGCTTGGTAGGATTTCCGGATTGATGACCTTCTGAGAAATTGCATTAAGGAATGAACATAGCTTCACAATGGCTAATTGAACATTTTCTAGTAGAAGCCCCCTCAACAAAACCGGAAGCAATTGCATCATGAGCACATGGCAGTCATGAGACTTTAAGTTCTGGAATTTTTTTCTCTGTCATATTAATTATTCCCTTTATATTCGACGAGAAGCCAGAAGGGACCTTCATACTGAGCAGACATTCAAAAAATATTTCTTTCTGTGCTTTGGAAAGAGCATAGCTGGCAGGACCTTCATACTGCTTTGGATGCATGCCGTCTTTTGCATTCATACATTGCTGGTCCTGCTGTGCCTCTGATGTATCCTTTGTCTTCCCATACACGCCTAGGAAGCCTAGCAGGTTCACGCAAAGATTCTTCGTGACGTGCATCACGTTGATTGTAGAGCGAACCTCTAGGACTTTCCAATATTCTAGCTCCCAAAATATAGAGTTCTTCTTCCACATGGGCGTGTGTCCGTGAGCGTTAATTGGAACAGATTGTCCTCCAAGACCCTTTCCAAAGATTTCTTGTAAATCCTTGACCATATCAAGTATATCATCACCAGTATGGAGGACATGCTTCTTTCGGTGATCAGCCTCGCCTTTGAAATGCCTTCCTTTCTTTCTTAAGGCATGCTTAGTCGAAAGAAATCGATGATGTCCCAGGTACACATTCTTCTTGCATTTGTCCAAATATATACTTTCAGTCTCGTCTAAACTGTGTGTGCATGCATGGTATCCCTTGTTTGTGTGTCCTGAAAGGTTACTAAGAGCAGGCCAATCATTGATGGTTACAAACAACAATGCTCGCAGGTCAAATTCCTGCTATTTGTGCTCATCCCACACACGTACACCTTTTTCATTCCACGACTATAAAAGTTCATCAAGTAAGGGCCTTAGGTACCCATCAATGTCGTTGCCGGGTTGCTTAGGGCCTTGGATGAGCACTGACATCATAATGAACTTCTGCTTCATGCACAACCAAGGAGGAAGGTTATAGATACATAGAGTCATAGGCCATGTGCTATGATTGTTGCTCTGCTCCCCAAAAGAATTAATGCCATCTGCACTTAAACCAAACCATAAGTTCCTTGGGTCCTCTGCAAAGTCCTCACACTCTCTCTCGATTTTTCTCCATTGCCACCCATCAGCGGGTACTCTCAACTTCGCGTCTTTCTTATGGTCTTCTTTGTGCCATCGCAACGGTTGGTCATGCTCTTTGTTTTGGAACAAACGTTTCAACCGTGGTATTATAGGAGCATACCACATCACCTTGGAAAGAATCTTCTTCCTGGGGCGCTCGCCCTCAACATCATCACCAGGGTCATCGTGACCGATCTTATATCGCAATGCACCACATACCGGGCATGCATTCAAATTCTCGTACTCACCGCGGTAGAGGATGCAGTCATTAGGGCATGCATGTATCTTAGGCACCTCTAATCCTAGAGGGAAGACGACCTTCTTTGCTTCGTATGTACTGTCGGACAGTTCATTGTCCTTTGGAAGCTTATTCTTCATTATTTTCAGCAATTTTTCAAATCCCTTGTCAGATACACCATTCTCTGCCTTCCATTGCATCCATTCGAGTGTGGTATCGAGCTTTGTGTTGTCATCTTTGAAATTTGGGCACAACCCTTTTTTGTAATCCTCTAACATGCGCTCCAACTTCAACTTCTCCTTGTCACCTTCGCAGTTTCTCTTTGCATCAGCAATGGCCCGACCAAGATCATCAGCAGGCTCATCTGATGCCTCAACTTCTTCTTCTTCATTCTCTTCCCCCATTGTAGTACCATCATATTCAGGAAATCCAGGATAGCTATCATCATCATATTCTTCTTCATCCTCTTCCATTAGAACTCCTCTTTCTCCGTACTTGGTCCAACAATTATAGCCGGACATGAAAACGGACAAAAACCGGTGGACGTGAATGTGTTTTGAGCTATAAAAAGTCTTATCATTCTTACGCAAACCACATGGACAACACATAAAATCATACCGCTTGTTTGCCTTAGCCGCACACAAAAAACTATGCACAACATTAATGAACTAGGGAGTGCCGGTCATCGTACATCCATTTTCGGTTCATCTTCATTACACAACACTGAAAAGACCAAATTAATACAAGTTCATACATAAATTTCATACACACTTATTCTCATAAAACCACATACAACTATCTAGATAAAACATTTAAATGCATCAACAAATGAGATCAAAATCGCAACTAAGGTAACAATTGATCCAATAACATAATGATACCAAACGTCTTTATTAATGGCATATTTTCTAATCTTTGTAATCTTCAAGCGCATTGCATCCATCTTGATCTTGTGATCATCGATGACATCGGCAACCTACAACTACAATTTCATCTTCTCTTCTTCAACTTTTTTCAATTTTGCTTTCAAATCCGCGTTTTCTTTTTCAACTAAATTTAACTTCTCAACAATAGGGTCGGTTGGCATTTCTGGTTCAACTACCTCCTAGATAAAAATATCTATGTCAGCTTGATGGGCATAATTTTCATTAACACGAAATAAAACAAATAGAAAGAGAATATACCACATCCGAATCTTAAACTGGACAAGGGCTGATGGGCACGGATATCAAAACCATGGCACTATATATAACAACAATCATACAAGTAAGAAAATTATACAAGTAACTATCTAAATCATACAAATACGATTTTTTTATAAAAAGGATAAGAACACAAGAAGAGACTCACCAAGGTGGTGCCGATGACGGGACGGTGCGGGCGATCGATTGTGGTTAGGATGGGGACAGCAAGGCACACAAAGTAAACCACACCTGCACATATGCAAACTAACAAGTTAATTTGAGATCAAAATGCATATAAATCAAAAAAACTCCCACATAATTACACCCAAACTAAAACCCATCTGTATATTTATAAAGCATTGCACGAGCTTATCTAGCAATGAGAGATGAAAGGACAAAGTTGCTAACCTTTGTGAACACTTGGATGGATTGGGGTGCCTCAAATCTTGACAAATCTTGGCAAAAATGGAGGGATGAGCTTGAGAAGAGGAAGAAACAGAGTATGGAGAGGATGATCTCGGGCTGGAAGAAGCATCTAAACATTTAGTCCCGGTTTGTTATACGAATTGGGACTATAGGTCCATCTCTAGTCCCGATTTGTGCTACAAACCGGGACTAAAGGGGCTCGCAGGGGCCCCAGCCTGACGCAACCCTGCCACCCCTTTAGTCCCGGTTGGTAACACCAAGCGGTACTAGAGGTTCCTCAGGAACCGACACTAATGCCTAGCCTCATGAACCGGGACTAGTGGCTGCATTAGTCCCGGTCCAAAAGCTAACCGGGACTAATGCTTTGGTCCAAAGACCAGTTTTCTATCAGTGGGAAAACTGATCTCAATTGTTAGGGAAAAAATTATAAAAATGCTTTAATGATGAGCATGATAAAAAAATCGTTAGTATGAATTCTATGAATATCAATGATGCTAACGATATGCAAAACCACAAGCTTGGGGGTGCTATGTTTGATGAAGATGATATTTTTTGTCCCCCAAGTTGTGATGAGCAATTTATTATGATGATTGTGGTGATGAATCATATGCTATAATTAGTAATAATAACCATTAAACCTTTCATCATGATTTAAATGTCCAATTTGGTTATGACATTCAAGTGTCACATGATAGTTATTTTGTTGAGTTTGCTCCCACTACCATGAATGAAAAGGAATTTGCTTATGTGAAGAGTAATAAATTTTATATGCTTGTAAATCATGAAAAGAATGCTTTATGTGATAGTTATATTGTGGAATTCCTTCATGATGCTAATGAAAATTATTATGAGGGGGTAACATATGCGTGTAGGAATTGCAATAGTATCAAGTTTCCTCCCTATGTGTTCAAAGTTTCGAAGTTATGCTTGTTTCGCCTGTCTATGCTAGTTGATTCTTGCTCCCATAAATTCTTTGATCACAAAATTTATATGCATATGAATTTTTTTAGGTCTAAATGTGCTTTTCATATTCTTCATTATGCTCCCATTGTGTATGAGTTCTTTACTTTTATGTGAGCATCGTTGAATTCATCATGCCTAGCTAGGGGCATAAAACAATAGCGCTTATTGGGAGGCGACCCAATAGTTATTTTTCTTTTTTTCTTTTTGCTTTATGTTAGTTTGTGATAACAGGATTATTGCATCTGTAATGATTATGTTTTTATGCTTTACTTAGTGTTTGTGCCAAGTAAAGCCTTTGGGATGACTCACAAGATGAGTAGAAACGATGCTAAACCAAAACAGAAACTTTTGACTCCAGTACAAGAATTTTCATTGTTACTCGAGTGTGATATTGATCTGAAATTTTTACATAGTAGTTCTATACAAATTATACACATTGTACTAATTGTTTAGAATTTTTAGAGTTACAGAACTATGGGATATTTACAAACTTTTACAGATTGTTCTGCTTTAAACATATTCTGTTTTGCTTGCATAGTTTGCTTGTTTTTATTATACTATGGATTTTATAGGGGGGTATAAGCCATGGATAAGTTAGAATATAGTAAATATTATGCAAAAATGAATTAAGTATCAATTTATAACAGTATCTAAAGTATTCAATATGTTGCTTATACTAACGGATCTCACGAAGTTTTATTTAGTTTTGTGTGATTGAAGTTTTCAACTTTTGGGTATCCACGATGGAACACGAAATAAGGAGTAGCAAGCGCCTAAGCTTGGGGGATCCCCAAGGCACCCCAAGTTAATATTCTAAGGAAGACTCAAGCATCTAAGCTTGGGGATGCCCCAGAAAGCATCCCCTGTTTCGTCTCAATCCATCGGTATGTAACTTGAGGCTACATTTTTATTCATCACCTAATTTGTGTTTTTCTTGGAGCGTAGTTTGCTTTTGTTTGCTTTTACTTCCAGTTTGTCACAATCATCGTTTTCTGGACACACCTATTTGAGAGAGACACACCTTCATCATAAATTTTTAGAATACTCTATGTGCTCCACTTATATCTTTTGAGCTTGGCAGTTGCTCTAGTACTTTAGTTATATCTTTTTGAGCATGGTGGCATGTAGATTTTATAGAAATATTATGCTCTCGTTCTTCACTTATATTTTTTGAGAGCTTATGAATAGTGACGGTAATTTGGATGGGTCATAATACTCGTCCAAAAATAACAGGTATTCAATGAGTGATAATCAAAACCATCATGTAGCACATATAGAGAAATTTCATGTTAATGAGATTAATGTGGTAATATGAGAAAGGTGTGAGTCCACTATTATCGATTCGTAGAAGTATCGATAAAAAATGTGTTAACTTGTTATTGATCTAAAAATTAAAGAGGCATGGTGATGATGTGTGAGCATTTCTATTCCTTGTTGAAATCCTAGTGTTGTTTCGAGTCGAGGGCGCACGATCGTTAACTCCTACCAACCTCCTCCCTCGGGGCATGCGAGTAGTACTTTGATTTATGATAAAACTAATAAAACTTTGCAATAAGTATACGAGTTCGTTATGAATAATGTGACACCATGGACATACGCGTCTTCACCTTTTCATATTAGCTAGCCTCTTCGATACCGCGTATAGCCCCATTCTCACCTCGAGGATCGATGTAACTTCCGTCGGTGCATCCAAATCCTGTGACATGATACGCTCTGTTGCACATAAGCCGTCATTATATCTTCCCTTAAATAGCCACCATACCTATCTATCATGACATTTCCATAGCCATTCCGAGATATATTTCCATGCAAATTCCATCATCACTTCACATGACTAGTTCGTTCATCATCATATTGCTTTGCATGATCATATAGAGCTGACATAGTATTTGTGGAAAAGACATCGTTCATCATATTTTTGATACATGTCACGTTAGATCTTGCACATCCTGGTACACTGCTAGAGGCATTCATATAGAGTCATGTCGCTCTATCAGATTTTCATATTGAGTTGTAAGTAAATGAAAGTGTGATTGTCGTGGTTTTATCACGACAGATGTCCAAGTGTACGAACTTGGATTCGAGGCCATTGCTAAGGTGATGGACTCAAAGGGGTTGGTTGGGACGAAGGACACGAGTTTACCCAGGTTCGGCCCCTCAAGTCGAGGTAAAAGCCTACGTCCTGCTTGTGTTGTATTGCTTGGTGTATCGATTACAAGGGAGTTATTGCTTGACCTAGTTCTCAATAGTCTAATCTCTAAGTCGCCCTGGGTCTCGCCTTTATATAGGAGGTCAAGACCATAGGTCATACAAGTCGTAACCGACTCTCAATACATGTATGAGTCTATCTCTACCTTATCTTGCCTTCCTGGTCAAGTTGTCTCCGGGCGGCTTACACGCTAGGGTCTTCTCCATCCGGGCCACGTTCCGACCAATCTTGTCAAGCCGCCAAGCGTCTTGGGCTTACGTCTTCACAGCCCACTGTTGGGCTGGTGTACGAGCCGCCTGGTGTGACCCGGAGCCATTAGGGCGGGTCTCACTGTGGGGTTATATCCCCAACATTAGGCCCGAGGTTGATTTGAGCTTGCTCACTTCAGCCTCCTTCTTACTCCTCGGCGAGTCACCCAGAAAATAATGGCCCGCTGTGACGTCATGTCAAATATGTCAAAAAGATCCTCTGATGCACGCAACGAATCTTCCCTTATTAAATGGATAGTCCAGGAATCGAGGCTTCCGCCTCGGTCAAATGACATCCGACGCCTGGATTTTCGCGCCTGTTTCCGCCTTTTTCTATTAAATAGGACCGCGAGGGGCAACATTTGCCTTCCTCCCACTCGCTCTTCGTCTCCTTCCTTCCTTCGCCTCCGCTCCAGCGCATCTCGCTCCAGCGCTGTCTCCTCATCATCGTCGACAAGGCCGTTGCATCAACCTATTTCGTTCTAGAGTTCTCTCTGTATCCGCCGCGCCATCTCCAGTGAGTCCTTCTTCCCCTAGATCCATAGCCATTTCGGTAGGGTTTCATGGAGCTCATCCCGCCGCGTAGAGCACGAGCCTCCTTCAATGCTGGCCATGCTTTGCCCATAAACACTTGACGATATCTTGTCCCCAATGCGGCGTTATGTAGGAGACTGATAGTAATAATGCGCAGATTTGCAACAGCTCTGCCTGCCATTTTTAAACTTTCTCCGCTTTCATCAGTTCGTCTCTAGGTCTGAAATAGAAACATTTCCTTTATTTTGTAGATCCGCATCTTAGCGATACCTTGCGAAACCTGTTTTCCAGACTTAGCCGAATTTTTCCTTGTCTTTTCATAATCTTTACCCGCCATGTATTCCGGTTCTCACCAACCGGATTCTGGCGGCTTAATCTTTAGATCTTAAGCTTGTAACCGCTTGTAGACATCTGCCGTTCCCTGACTTGCTGCACATTGCTTATCTTGTGCAGTTGTGTTAAGAAACCACCATGCCTCGTGCCTCCAACTCATGCAATTGGGTCGGCTCTTTCATCACGGAAGAGTTCCTAATGGACTTTGTGCATGCCGGCACCCTTCCCGCCAAAGAGGTCATCCATTGGCGGGTTCCGGGCAATGAACTGAAGCCCGTTACTCAGGAGGGCGAGGTGGTTGTCTTTTCAGATCACATTGAACATGGGTTCGTACCCCCCGGCTCAAAATTCTTCCGAGACGTCATTCATTTTTACAAGCTACGCCCTCAAGACCTTACCCCCAATTCTGTCTCAAACATATGTAACTTCCAAGTGCTCAGTGAGGTCTATCTACAAACCGAGCCATCTATTGGTCTCTTCCGGGAGTTATTTTATGCAAATCGGCAGATCGAAGTGAAAGCCTTCTCAAGCTTAGAACTCTGTGGGATTTCCATTCAAAGGCGCCGTGACATAACTTTTCCGGCCGTTCAGATGCCGAGTCATCCAAAAGATTGGAATAAGACTTGGTTTTATTGTAAAGATACCTTCCAAGAGGGTGAGCATTCGTTGCTGGCTTAGCGCCCATCCCGGCTCAAGACAACCTCTGAACTTCCCGACCGGCTATCACCTGCTGAAAGGGCGAAGCACGAGCCAACTCATGCCAAGATTAAAGCCCTCGTGGCCAATGGACTGATAGGATTGGATTTGATCCACTGCTGGATCTCTTGGAGGATTATGCCCTTGAGCCGGAGAAATTGCCTTATGTGCGAATATCCGGGCCAGTACGATAACTCCCTCTGCTTCAGTCGGACGACATTAACCGAAGATGATATTACAACTGTCATCCGGAGTCTTGTCCACGAGACGTCACGAGCTTGCAGCGCCATTGGGCTGGCGCCTTTCTATGTCATTAACCCGGCCCCAGACATAAGGCGACTCTTCATAGTCTCTTCTCTTTGTTTAGTTATATCTTGGCAATTCATCCCTACTGGCCGGCTTGTCTTTTCATGCTGACTCTGACTTCTGGAAGAAGAAGTATGTTCCTCCTCTGAAGAAAACCAAGAAGAAGGCCCCAGCCAAGAGGACGAAGAAGACCACTCCTCAAGAAGAATGGTTTGAACCGCCAGAATCATCCGGCTCAGAGGTATAATTTGGTTACTTTTTACCATTTCTTTATTCACCTTACTGATAACAGCTATTCACAGGACGAGGCAAAGACGAGCCGCGCCAACGCCCCTGAGGTAACTTATGTTTCGTCTCACTCAGAATATTTTGTACCCTAGAAGATACGGCATGTCATTCTAAAAGTTCCCCTTTCTCATCCTCTTACTTATTTGGATCCCCAATTTCTTTTGAAAAAGCAACAGCAAGCCGACCGACGCCAGAGCCGGAGCGCCGGCTCTACTGATCTCATGTCCGGGTTACCTAACTCCCCGGCTTAGAAGAAGCGCCCCGCAGAAGTATGTATCTCTTCTCTGCTTGATCTTATTAGCTCTTCCTTTATAATTCCAACATTGCCTTACATTATCTAAAATACCTTTTTAGGGATCATTGCCTTCATCTAGCGACTCTACGGCCACTGCTCTGCCGCCTCCCAAGATTAATCCGTTGTACGTATTTTTCCAAGCCTTACGCCCGGCTCTTTGGCGGCTATGAAACTTAGGCTCTAACTTTCATGCTTTTCTAGGGCTCAAGCCAAGCGAAGGAAGACCAACAAGCCCTCCCCTGGCCCTACTGCTCAAGAACCAGAGCTTGCCAAGCCAGATGCGCCTATGCCGGATGCAAACCCCCCAACGACTTCTACAGAGCCGGCTGCTGGCAACATTATTCCAGAGAGTCCGCAGAGGGACCCTTCTAAGCCGTCGAGCCCTGCCAAGGGTGCTGATGACACCACTATTCTGGACATCCTGATTACCAGCGCCGGCTTCCACTCTCCTTCACCTCACGTGCTGACAAAGCATAGTGAGACGGCTGAAGCTTCCAGGAAGTTGGAGTTTGAGCTCCCCACACCCGAGAAAATGATAGCTGATAAACTTCATGCTGGCTATATGAAAAGGCTGTCTACAAGCCGGGATCTGGAACTCAAGCTTGTTAACTTAATGAAGGGAAATATGAGGTATTATTTTTTCTCCTTATATCCTTACGCAGCCCCCAAGAGCCGGGTTAATATTGGCTGATAATAATCCGGCTCTTCGATCTTGGTAGAAGTAGAAACATCTAACATGTAGGCCTCATCTTACTTAGATGTGATCTCAAACCATTGTTGTTAGCCCCCAAGGGCCGGCTCAATAATTGATAACCTTGAATCGGCGCTTCACAGAAGATAGGTAATAGAGACAATGTAGCCCCCAAGAGCCGGCTCAATCTTTTCCAAAGTTGAGTCGGGACTTTATTGAGAATGAGTAATAGAGCCAATTGCAGCCCCCAAGGGCCGGCTCAATTTTGTCAAAGTTGAGTCGGGACTTTCATGCTGAACCTCCTGAAAAACTAGTATGTAGCCCCCAAATTCCGGGTTAACTGAATAAAGATGATCTGGAATTGTCGTTGATATAGGCGACCAAATAGACATCATCCCCCAAGTGTTACACATATTGCTTGCAATCTGTTTGAGACTTGCTGAGTTTTTCTTATATATCTCCTCATGCCGTCTCATCCCATGTTTTGATATATCGTAGGAAGATTTAAAGGAAGCCGGGTCAGAAGTGGTCGGGTTAAAAAGCAATATAACCACACAGCAAGCCTCCCGGAGTGAAGCTGATGAGAAATGTCGGCTCCTTTCTGAAGAGCTAATCAAAATCAAGGACGACTTCGCAACTTTCCAAGAGTCCGACAAAGTTGAACAAGCCGCCTTGACCAAATGGGCGGATGATGCTGTTCAGCGGCTTATGATTGTATCCGATGAACTGCAGTCCTTGAAGCGCCACATCACGAAGATGATAGCCGCCCTCTTTGGTAAGTTTTTGACGACTTAACTCAATTTGTGCATTGTACTTGCGCTGGAGGCTTACGACGAGACCTCTGTCTTATGCAGGTCCTAGGAGCCACCAACTTGCCTCCAATAGCCTGCTGCCCCTGAAGGCCATATACACTTTGACAGAAGAACTCTACTGCGGTGCTGTGTGTACAAGTAAAGCCGTACAGTACAGGATGCCAACCCTTCAACTCTCAAAGGGGTCTTAGAGCTTCTGTCCACGATGCCAAAGCAAATCGTAGAATTGAAGAGATGAGCCGCCCGTCAAGGGGTGATCACAGCTATAAGCCGGGCACTGGCTTTTGCCCCCGAGTTAACTCCGGCTAACATGATGGATGGGTTTCCCTCAAAAAAGGATGATGGCTCTGAATTTACGGATGCTGACTATGCCCGGTGCGTGAAGAATTCCAAAGTCCTGGCCTCCGTCTTAGCAGAAGAAGTTAATCTGGTGACTTACAACACAGATCAGAAAAGGATACGTGGCCCTCTCTTTGAAAGCAAGGATCTGACACCCGCCCGCAGTAAGCATATTTTTGCTTCTGAACTTGACCCATCACCCTTCTTTGAGGAAGGTAACTTTGCGGCTTTAACCAACTACAACTGGGACTTGTACCATCTTCAGATGAAGGAGGTTGAAGACCCGGAGCAGGGCAACCCGCCGGCCGTGTAAAGGAGCCATAAACGCCATTGATATCCGGCTCTTGTGACCCGCCGTGAGCGGTGTAAAAAACTTTAAGATATTTTGGGCTCCATCGAGAGCATATGTAATAGGCTGGTAGTAACTTTTGCCTTTCCTTGAATTGTGCCATCGCGCACATATGAAAAGTCTGGCTTAACATATATATATATACATATATATATATATATATCATCTTCCTTGTGCTTCTCATTGCATGCCTTGCCAGCTCTTCGCGGCTTACTTTCCTGCAAGAATAGATGTATCTTTATACCGTTAGGAGGGCGGCTTAAAAGCATGACACGAAGATGTTGTATCTTCCTAACGTGTTGATGGAGTCAACTGCTTGGCTTAAGAGCTGACCGATAGGGTTTGAGAAGCTACACCCGTAGGGCAGGAAGCCCCCTTGACGGCAATGTTGACTTGTAAACATGTTTTGGCAGGAGAGCCGGTTGTTAGGGTTAGATAAGCTACACCCGGAGGTGGGAAGCCCCCTTCGACAACCAAAGTTGACTTGTTAACTTTTTTGGCATAAGAGCCGTCTGTTAGGGTTAGATAAGCTACACCCGAAGGTGGGAAGCCCCCTTCGATAGCCCATGTTGACTTTTCAACATTTTTTGGCTTGAAAGCCGGTTGTTAGGGTTAGATAAGCTATACCCGGAGGTGGGAATCCACCTTCGACAACCAAAGTTTTGGGTTTTTCTTGCATGCATGAAGATATGCGAAATGGTAGAAGCCTCGGCTTGCAGGGATGCTACTTTTATTCATATATAAATATGATATGTACAAGGATAGTGTACAATGGCGAGTCTCAATCACTTAGGTATAATAAGGCCGCAGATGTGCTATGTTCCACGGCCGGCGGGTCTCCTGACCCGAGGTATCTCAGTCGTCCCGGATGTCAATGAGATAATATGACCCGTTGTTGAGATTTCTGCTGAACACGAAAGGTCCTTCCCATGGAGGAGATAATTTATGCATATTTGTCTAGTCTTGAATCAGCCGCAGCACTAAGTCGCCCTCTTGAAACGTTCGGGTCTTGACCCTACAGCTATGATAGCGGCGCAGGTCCTGCTGATAGATCGCCGAACGGGCAGCCGCCAGCTTCCGTTCCTCCTCCAAAGCATCCAACGTGTCTTGAAGCGCCGTCTCATTGTCCATCTCAATATAAGACGCCACTCGTGGCGAATCATGCTGGATGTCACTTGGTAACACGGCCTCTGCACCGTAAACCATGAAGAAAGGTGTATACCTTGTGGATCTGTTGGGGGTGGTTCTGATGCTCCATAAGGCGGACGGCAACTCTTCCACCCAACAACCCGGCGTCCGTTGTAAAGGAACCCTAAGTCGTGGCTTAATACCTCTCAAGATTTCTTGATTGGCATGCTTCGCCTGATCGTTAGACTGTGGATGGGCAACTGCCGAAACATCAAGCCGGATGTGCTCCAAGTCGCAGATTTTTTTCATAGCCCCCTTGGACAACTTTGTGCCATTGTCCGTGATGATACTATGAGGGTAACCAAAACGGTAGATCATATTTTTAATAAACTGAACCACCATAGCCGTGTCACACTTGCTGACCGGTTCAGCCTCTACCCACTTGGTGAACTTATCAACCGCCACCAAGAGGTGCGTTTTCTTATCCTTGGATCTCTTGAAAGGCCCGACCATATCAAGCCCCCAGACTGCAAACGGCCAAGTAATTGGTATCATGCACAATTCTTGAGCCGGAACATGAGCACGCCGGCCGAATTTTTGACAGCTGTCACACTTGTAGACCAGATCCTCTACATCCTTGTGAGCCGTCAACCAGAAGAAACCATGCCGGAAAGCCTTGGCCACTAGAGATTTTGAGCCGGCGTGATGTCCACAATCTCCAGCGTGAATTTCATTCAAGATTTCCTGACCCTCCTCTGGTGAGACACAATGTTGAAACACCCCGATAACGCTGCACTTTTGCAACTCACCATTAACTATTGTCATGGACTTAGACCGCCGGGTGATGTATCAGGCCAGATTTTCATCATTAGGTAACTCGCCCCGAGTCAAATATGCCAGGTAAGGCACAGTCCAATCCGAAATAGCATGTAGTGTTGGAAATATGGCCTAGAGGCAATAATAAATTAGTTATTATTATATTTCCTTGTTCATGATAATCGTTCATTATCCATGCTATAATTGTATTGATCGGAGACTTAAATGCATGTGTGGATACATAGACAAAACCATGTCCCTAGTATGCCTCTAATGGACTGGCTCGTTGATCAAAGGATGGTTAAGGTTTCCTAGCCATGGACATGAGATGTCATTTGATAACGGGATCACATCATTAGGAGAATGATGTGATGGACAAGACCCAAACTACAAACGTAGCATATGATCGTGTCAGTTTATTGCTACTGTTTTCTGCGTGTCAAGTATATGTTCCTATGACCATGAGATCATGCAACTCACGGATATCGGAGGAGTGCCTTGTGTGTATCAAACGTCGCAACGTAACAGGGTGACTATAAAGGTGCTCTACAGGTATCTCCGAGGGTGTCTGTTGAGTTGGCATGGATCGAGACTGGGATTTGTTACTCCATGTGACGAAGAGGTATCTCGGGGCCCACTCGGTAATACAACATCACAATGAGCCTTGAAAGCATTGTGACTAATTTTTAGTTGCGGGATCTTGTATTACGGAACGAGTAAAGAGACTTGTCGGTAACAAGGTTGAACTAGGTATGGAGATACCGACGATCGATTCTCGGGCAAGTAACATACCAAAGAACAAAGGGAACATTGTACGGGATTAACTGAATCCTTGACATAGAGGTTTGACCGATAAAGATCTTCATAGAATATGTAGGAACCAATGTGGACATCCAGGTCCCGCCATTGGTTATTGACCGTAGAGGTGTCTCGGTCATGTCTGCATTGTTCTCGAACCCGCAGGGTCTGCACACTTAAGGTTTGGTGACGTTTCGGTAGTATAGAGTTATGTATGGTGGTGACCGAAGGTTGTTCGGAGTCCCGAATGATATCCTGGACATCATGAGGAGCTCCGGAATGGTCCGGAGGTAAAGATTCATATATAGGAAGTCCCAGTTTGGTCGTCGGAAAAGTTTCGTGCTCATCGGTAGTGTACCGGGAGTGCCGGTAGTGTACCGGGAGACCTCCGGGAGGGGTATTTCGACCCCAGAGGGTCCATGGGCTGTGGAGAGTGATAACCAGCCCTTAGTGGGCTGGTGGAACATCCACAATGAGGCCCATGGCGCAGGAGGCAAAATTCCTAAAGGAAAAAGGTGGAAAAAAGGCAAAAAGGAAGAGTCCTACTCCTACTAGGAGTGGAGGAAGGAGTAGGACTCCTCCTCTTGTGGCTCGGCCGAACCAACAAGGCTTGGAGGCCAAGGCTGCGTCCTCCTCTCCCTCCCTCCTATATATACTGGTGGAATAGAGGGTTTTTGCATAGATTTTGCGGCCACGTGCTACCCGTTTCACCGGTGCTCCTCTAGATCAGTTTTCTGCAGTGCTTAGGCGAAGCCCTGCCGGAATTGCTACACCACCATCATCGGAGCGCCGTCATGCTGCCGGTGAACTCTCTCTCCTCTCCACCTCCTCTTGGTGGATCAAGACGGTGGAGATCGTCATCAAGATGCACGTGTGCTGAATGCGGAGGTGCCGTCCGTTCGGCGCTAGATCGGAAGAACCGTGATCGAGATCGCGAGACGGTTCGTGATGAGATCGCGGAATAGATCGTGATGAGTTCGTGGAACAGATCGTGATCAAGATCGTGAGACGGATCGTGATAAGTTCGCGGGATGGATCGTGATGAGTTCGCGGGACGGATCGTGATTGGATCGCGGGACGGATCATGATGAGATCGCGGGACGCTCGGCGATTTGGATCGCGAAGATGTTCGACTACACCAACCGCGTTTCTTAACGCTTCCCGCTTAGCGATCTACAAGGGTACGTAGATACACTCTCCCTCTCGTAGATGCTCATCACCATGGATAGGTTTGCGTGTGCATAGGAAAAAATTTGTTTCCCATGCGACGTTCCCCAACAGTGGCATCATGAGCTAGGTTGATGGTTCGATGAGATCTTGAGTAGAACACAAAAGGTTTGTGGGCGTTGATGCTTAGATTGCTTCCTCCCTTGGTCGGATTTTGATTTAGCGGTATTGTGAGATGAAGCGGACCAGACCAACATTACTCGTATGCTTACGAGAGACCGGTTCCCTCAACCGCAACTTGTTGCATAGATGGCTTGCGGGTGCCAGTTTCTCTCACTTTAGTTCGATCGGATTCGACAAAGGCGGTCCTTGAGAAGGTTGAAAAGCAACTAGTCTATCACCGTTGTGGTTTTTGCGTAGGTGAGAATTGTTCTTGCTAGATACCCGTAGCAGCCACGTAAAACATGCAACAACAATTAGAGGACGTCTAACTTGTTTTTGCAGGGTATGTTGTGTTGTGATATGGCCAATTACATGATGTGATATATGTGATGTATGACATGATCATGTGATGTATAGTATTTCACGACTTGCATGTCCATGAGTACGGCAACCGGCAGGAGCCATAGGGTTGTCTTTAATTATTGTATGACATGCGTGTCAATCATTAAACGCTATGTAATGCTTTACTTTATCGCTAAGCGGTAGCAATAGAAGTAGAAGCTGGGCTGGCACCACAACCCCAATGCCAGCACATTGATGGAGATCATGGTGTTGTGCTTGTGATGATGGAGATCATGCCGGTGTTTTGAAGATGGAGATCTTAAACACAAGTTCATGGCCATATCATGTCACTTATGATTTGCATGTGATGTTAATCCTTTTTATGCACCTTGTTTTGCTTAGGACGACGGTAGCATTATAAAGTGATCCCTCGCTTAATTTGAAGATAAATTGTGTTCTCCCCGAGTGTGCACCGTTGCGAAAGTTCGTCGTGTTGAGACACCACATGATGATCGGGTGTGATAGACTCTACGTTCACATACAACGGGTGCAAGCCAGATTTGCACGTGCAGAACACTCGGGTTAAACTTGACGAGCCTAGCATGTACAGACATGGCCTCGGAACACAAGAGACCGAAAGGTCGAACATGAGTCATATAGTAGATATGATCAACATAATGACGTTCACCATTGCAGCCACCTCAACTCACGTGATGATCGGACTTGAGTTGGTGAATTCGGATCATGTATCACTCGAATGATCGGAGGGATGTCAATTTGAGTGGGAGTTCTTAAGTAATATGATTAATTGAACTCATTATCATGAACATAGTCAATAGTGTCTTTGCAAATTATGTTGTAGATTACTAGCTCGTGCTGTAGCTCCCTTAAATTTTTATATGTTCCTAGAGAAATAGAGTTGAAAGATGATGGTAGCAATATTGCGGTCTGGGTCCGTGATCTGAGGATTGTCCTCTTTGCTGCACAGAAGGCTTATGTCCTTAATGCACCGCTCAGTGTGCCAACCCCTCTAGCGTCGTCTGTAGATGTTGTGAACATCTGACAGACACGTTCTGATGAATACTTGATAGTTTAGTGTGTCATGCATTACGGCTTAGAATTGAGGCTCCAAAACGTTTTGAACGTCATGGAACATATGAGATGTTTCTAAGAGCTGAAATTAGGGTCTCAGGCTCGTGCCCGTGTTGCGAGATATGAGATCTCCAACAAGATTCTTTGCCTGCAAGATGAAAGAGAATAGCTCAATCGTTGAGCAGGTACTCAAATTGTCTGGGTGCTACAATCGCTTGAATCAAGTGGGAGTTGATCTTCCAAATAAGATATTGATTGACATAGTTCTCCAAGCCACTGTCACTAAGCTACTAGAACTTGGTGAAGAACTATAAATTGCCAGGGATAGAAATAATGATTCCTGAGCTGTTCGCGATGTTTGACATCGCGAAGGTAGAAATCAAGAAGGAGCGTCAAGTGTTGATGGTTAATCAAACCACTAGTTTCGAGAAGGGCAGGAGCAAGGAGGGAAACTTCATGGATAGCAAGTCAGTTGCTGCTCCAGTGAAGCAACCCAAAAGTTGAACTCAAACCCGAGACTAAGTGCTTCTGTTATGAGGTGAGCGGTCGTTGAAGCGGAACAACCCTAGATACTTGATAGATAAGAAGGCTGGCAACATCGATAGAAGTATATTTGAAATACGAGTTATTGATGTGTACCTTGCTAGTACTCCTAGTAGCACCTGGGTATTGGATACCGGTTCGGTTGCTAAATGTTTGTAACTCGAAATAAAAGCTACGGAATAAACGGAGAACTAGCTAAGGGTGAGGTGACGATGTGTGTTGGAAATGTTTCCAAAGTTGATGTGATCAACGTCGCACGCTCTCTCTACCTTCAGGATTAGTGACGAACCTAAATAAATGTTATTTTGTGTTTTGCGTTGAACATTAACATGATTAGATCATGTTTATTGCAATAAGGCTATTCATTTGAATTAGAGAATAATGGTTATTCTGTTTACATGAATAATACCTTCAATGGTCATCCACCCAGTGAGAATGGTTTGTTGAAATCTTGATCGTAGAAATACACATGTTCATAACATTGATGTCAAAAGATACAAAGTTAAATAATTATAGTACCACATACTTGTGGCACTGTCGCAAAATGTCATATTGGTATAAAGTGCATGAAGAAACTCCATGCTGATGGATACTTGGACTCATTCAATTTCGAATCGGTTGAGACATGCGAACCATGCCTCTTGGGCAAGATGACTAAAGGACCCCGTTGGATGGAGCGGGCAAGTGATTCATTGGACATGATACATGTTGATGTATGCAATCTAGTGAGTCTTGTAGCGTGTAGTGGATATCGTTATTTTCTTACCTTCACTGATGATTTGAGAAGATATAGGGTATATTTACTTAATGAAACACAAGTCTGAATCGTTTGAAAGGTTCAAGCAAATTCAGAGTGAAGTTTAAGATCATCGTGACAAGAAGATAAAAATGACTGCGATATGATCGTGGAGGTGAATATCTGAGTCACGAGTTTGGCATACAACTTAAGACAATGTGAAAGTTGTTTCGCAACTAAACGCCACCTGGAACACCATAGTGTGATGGTGTGTCCGAACATCATAGTTATGCTCTATTGGACATGGTGCGTGCTATGATGTCTCTTATCGTTTTACTACTATAATTTTGGGGTTATGCATTAGAGACAACTACATTCACTTTAAATAGGGAACCATCTAAATCAGTTGAGATGACAGCGTGTGAATTATGGTTTGATAGAAACCTAAGCTGTCATTTCTTAATATTTGGGGCTGCGACACTTGTGTGGAAAATGTTTTCACCTAATGAGGTCGAACCCAAGGCGGACAAATGCATCTTCATAGAATACCCTAAGATCAGTTGGGTGAACCTTCTATCTCAGATCCAAGTGCAAAGTCTTTGTTACTAAAACGGATCCTTTCTCGAGGAAAAGTTTCTCTCGAAAGAATTGAGTGGGAGGAAGATAGAACTTGATGAGGTTGTTAAACCTTTGTTCAACCAGAGAGTAGCGTAGCGCAGAATGTTGTTTCTGTGAAGCCTACATTAGTTGAAGAGGAAGTTAATGATGATGATAATGAAGCTTCTGGATCAAGTTACTATCGAACTTCGTAGGTCGACAAGGATGTGTACTGCTCCTAAGCGGTATGACAACCCTGTCTTGGAGGTCATGTTGTTGGACAACGATGAACCTACGAGCTATGGAGAAGCGTTGATGGGCCCAGATTCCGACAAATGGTTGGAGGCCATGAAATCCGAGATAGGATCCATGTATGAAAACCAAGTATAGACTTTGGTAGACTTGCTCGTTGGATAGCAGGTCGTTGAGTACAAATGGATCTTTAAAATGAAGACAGACACTAATGGTAATTGTCACCATTTGTAAAGCTCGACTTGTTGCAAAGTTGTTTGTGACAAGTTCAAGGAGTTGACTGCGATAAGTCTTTCTCACTCGTAGCGATGCCAAAGTCTGTTGGAATTGTGTTAGCAGTTGCTGCATTTTTGAATTATGAAATCTGGCAGATGGATGTCAAAACATCGTTTCCTTAAAGGTTTACTTGAGGAAAGGTTGTATGTGATACAACCAGAAGGTTTTGTCAGTCCTAAGGATGCTAAAAGGTGAGCAAGCTTCAGTGATCCTTCTATGGACTGAAGCAAGCATCTCGGAGTTGGAATATACACTTTGATGAGGTGATCAAAGTTTTTGTAGTTTATACAAAGTTTACGAGAAACTTGTATTTCTAATAAAGTGAGTGGGAGCACTATAGAGTTTCTGATAAGTATATGTGGATGACATATTATTGATCGGAAATAATGTAGAATTTCTGGAAGGCATAAAAGGTTGTTTGAAAAGTGTTTTTAGGGGAAAACCTGGATAAAGCTACCTAGTTGTTGAGCATCAAGATCTATAGAGATAGATCAAAATGCTTGATGAGACTTTCAATGAGTTCATACCTTGACAAGATTTTGAAAGAGTTCAAAATGGATCAGCCAGAGAAATAGTTCTTGTCTGATTTGTAAGGTGTGAAGTTGAGTGAGACTCAAAGCTCGACAACGGCAGGAGAAAGAGAAAGGACGAACATCGTCCCCTATGCCTTAGCCATAGGCTCTATATTATGCCATGCTGTGTACCACACATGTGTGTGCCTTGCCATGAGTCTGTCAAGGGGTACAAGAGTGGTCCAGGAGTGGATCACTGGACAGCGGTCGAAATTATCCTTAGTAAACAGAGGACTAAGGAAATGTTTCTTGATTATGGAGTGATAAAGAGTTCGTCGTAAAGAGTTACGTCGATGCAAGCTTTAACACCTATCCGGATGACTAGTAGTAGCAATCTGGATACGTATAGTGGAGCAGCCATTTGGAAATAGTACCAAATGGAGTGTGGTAGCAGTGTTTACGGTTTGACATAGAGATTTGCAAAGTACACACGGATCTGAATGTTACAGACCCGTTGACTATAAGACCTCTCTCACATGCAAAGCATGATCGAGCCCTAGAACTCGTTGGCTGTTAGATTCATAACAATGCGAATCACATGGTGATGTGAACTAGATTATTGACTCTAGTGCAAGTGGGAGACTGTTGGAAATATGCCCTAGAGCCAATAATAAATTAGTTATTATTATATTTCCTTGTTCATGATAATCGTTTATTATCCATGCTATAATTGTATTGATCGGAGACTTAAATGCATGTGTGGATACATAGACAAAACCATGTCCCTAGTATGCCTCTAATGGACTGGCTCGTTGATCAAAGGATGGTTAAGGTTTCCTAGCCATGGACATGAGATGTCATTTGATAACGGGATCACATCATTAGGAGAATGATGTGATGGACAAGACCCAAACTACAAACATAGCATATGATCATGTCAGTTTATTGCTACTGTTTTCTGCGTGTCAAGTATATGTTCCTATGACCATGAGATCATGCAACTCACGGATATCGGAGGAGTGCCTTGTGTGTATCAAACGTCGCAACATAACTGGGTGACTATAAAGGTGCTCTACAGGTATCTCCGAGGGTGTCCGTTGAGTTGGCATGGATCGAGACTGGGATTTGTTACTTCGTGTGATGGAGAGGTATCTCGGGGCCCACTCGGCAGTACAACATCACAATGAGCCTTGCAAGCAATGTGACTAATTGTTAGTTGCGGGATCTTGTATTACGGAACGAGTAAAGAGACTTGCCGGTAACGAGGTTGAACTAGGTATGGAGATACCGACGATCGAATCTCGGGCAAGTAACATACCAAAGAACAAAGGGAACATCGTACGGGATTAACTGAATCCTTGACATAGAGGTTCGACCGATAAAGATCTTTGTAGAATATGTAGGAACCAATGTGGACATCCAGGTCCCGCCATTGGTTATTGACCGTAGAGGTGTCTCGGTCATGTATGCATAGTTCTCGAACCTGCAGGATCTGCACACTTAAGGTTTGGTGACGTTTCGGTAGTATAGAGTTATGTATGGTGGTGACCAAAGGTTGTTTGGAGTCCCAGATGAGATCCCTCCAGAATGGTCCGGAGGTAAAGATTCATATATAGGAAGTCCCAGTTTGGTCGCCGGAAAAGTTTCGTGCTCATCGGTAGTGTACCGGGAGTGCCGGTAGTGTACCGGGAGACCTCCGGGAGGGGTATTGCGACCCCAGAGGGTCCATGGGCTGTGGAGAGTGATAACCAGACCTTAGTGGGCTGGTGGAACATCCACAATGAGGCCCATGGCGCATGAGGCAAAAGTCCTAAAGGAAAAAGGTGGAAAAAAGGCAAAAAGGAAGAGTCCTACTCCTACTAGGAGTGGAGGAAGGAGTAGGACTCCTCCTCTTGTGGCTTGGCCGAACCAACAAGGCTTGGAGGCCAAGGCTGCGTCCTCCTCTCCCTCCCTCCTATATATACTGGTGGAATAGAGGGTTTTTGCACAGATTTTATGGCCACGTGCTACCCGTTTCACCGGTGCTCCTCTAGATCAGTTTTCTGCAGTGCTTAGGCGAAGCCCTGCCGGAATTGCTACACCACCAACATCGGAGTGCCGTAATGCTGCCGGTGAACTCTCTCTCCTCTCCACCTCCTCTTGCTGGATCAAGATGGTGGAGATCTTCATGAAGCTGCACGTGTGCTGAACGCGGAGGTGCCGTCCGTTCGGTGCTAGATCGGAAGAACCGTGATCGAGATCGCGAGACGGTTCGTGATGAGATCGCGGAACAGATCGTGATGAGTTCGTGGAGCAGATCATGATCAAGATCGTGATAAGATCGCGGGACGGATCGTGATGAGTTCGCAGGACGGATCGTGATTGGATCGCGGGACGCTCGGCGATTTGGATCGCGAAGATGTTCGACTACACCAACCGCGTTTCTTAACGCTTCCCGCTTAACCATCTACAAGGGTACGTAGATCCACTCTCCCTCTCATAGATGCTCTTCACCATGGATAGGTTTGCGTGTGCGTAGGAAAAGTTTTGTTTCCCATGCGACGTTGCCAAACATGTAGAGCCACCGCCAATTGCCCCTCCGGGTCAGGAACAGCCAAATCTTCCTTTGAAGGTAACTTGATAGTCGAGTGATGTAAGACATCCAGAAAGATATTGGGCAGCACCGGCTTCGCTAAGAGCCTAACCTTGACAAGGCATTAGTCGCCTCATTCCTACGATGATCAATGTGATCTACCTGATAACCTTTGAAGTGACTAGCGATGACATCCACCGCCTGACAATAAGCCGCCATCCGTGGGTCCTTGGAGTCCCAAGTGCCTGAAACTTGCTGAGCCACAAGATCTGAGTCACCCAAACACCTGAACCGGCTTAAATTCATCTCCTCAGCTACTCTGAGGCCATGAAGCAGGGCTTCATATTCAGCCGCATTATTGGTGCAAGGGAACATCAGCCGGAGCACATAACAGAACTTATCACCTTTGGGAGATGTTAAAACAACTCCTGCTCCTGACCCTTCCAGCTGCTTGGATCCATCAAAGTGTATAGTCTAGTAGGTGTTATCCGGCTTTTCTTTGGGCGCTTGACACTCTGTCCAATCGTTTATGAAATCCACAAGGGCCTGAGACTTGACAGCCGTACGAGGTTTGTATTTCAGATTGAGAGGTCCCAGCTCCAATGCCCACTTAGCAATCCTACCAGTGGCTTCTCTGTTTTAAATTATGTCCCCCAACGGAGCAGAGCTGACCACGATGATCTGGTGCCCTAAAAAGTAATGCTTTAGCTTGCGGTTGGCCATTAATACCCCATACACTAGCTTCTGCCAATGTGGATATCTCTGCTTAGACTCTGTCAAGACCTCAATGATATAATAAAACCGCCCTCTGAACCACATATTCCTTTCCTGCTTCCTTGCGCTCGACAACAATTGCAGCACTGACAGCCCGGTTGTTAGCCACCACGTACATGAGCAAAGGTTTTTTCTCAGCCGGAGCAGCTAATACTGGCGGCTCAGTGAGATGCTTCTTGAGTGCCTTAAATGCTTCACCCGCCGTTGTACTCCAGACAAAATTGTCTGCCTTTTTCATCATATGATATAGAGGGATAGCTTTCTCACCAAGGCAGCTTATGAACTGGCTCAATGCGGCAATCCGCCCTGCCAAGTGTTGGACATCATTAATACAAGCTGGCTCTACTAGAGAGGTGATAGCTTTGATCTTATCCGAGTTAGCCTCAATGCCACGCTTAGAAACCAGAAATACCAAGAGCTTGCCAGCCGGAACACCAAAGACACACTTTGCTGGGTTAAGCATCATCTTATAGATCCGGAGAATGTCAAAGGTTTCCCTTAAGTCATCCAGAAGGGTCTCCTTCTTCCTTGATTTGATCACAATATCATCCACATAAGCGTGAACGTTACGTCCGATCTGACTGTGAAGGCAATTCTGCACACAAAGCTAATAAGTCGTCTGAGCACTCTTGAGCCCAAAAGGCATAGACACACAACAGAAGGCTCCAAAAGGCGTAATGAAAGCCGTCTTCTCTTGGTCCTTAACTGCTATCTTGATCTGATGATATCCTGAATAAGCATCCAGGAAGCATAGGCTTTCACAACCCGCCGTAGCATCAATGATCTGATCAATATGAGGGAGAGCAAAAGGATCAGCCAGACAAGCTTTGTTAAGGTCCGTATAGTCCATGCACATACGCCACGTGTCGTTCTTCTTGAGCACCAGCACCGGGTTAGCAAGCCACTCCGGGTGAAAGACCTCGACAATGAAACCCGCCGCTAAGAGCCGGGCAACCTCTCCTCCAATGGCCTTGCGTCTCTCCTCATTGAACCGTCGTAGAAACTGCTTGACAGGTTTAAACTTAGGATCCACATTAAGGTTGTGCTCAACGAACTCTCTCGGTACACCCGGCATGTCAGAAGGTTTCCATGCAAAGATGTCCCGATTCTCACGGATGAATTCGATGAGCGCGCTTTCCTATTTGGAATCCATGTTAGCCCCAATGATGAACTGTTTGGATGAGTCACCCGGAGTGAAATCTATTGCCTTGGTATCATCCGCCGAAAATTTAAGGGGCGGCTCAACCTCCGTCGTGGGCTTTTTCAGTGGGGTCATATCCTCTGGGTCAACATTCTCCTTATAAAACTTAAGCTCCGCCTGAGCACAACTGGATTCTGCATAAGCCGCGTCTCCTTCCTCGCACTCAATAGCCGTATTCCGATCACCATGAACAGTAATCATACCTTTTAACCCAGCATCTTGAGCTGTAAGTAGACATAATAGGGCCTAGCCATGAACTTAGCATAAGCCGGCCGCCCAAACAACGCATGGTAAGGGCTCTTGATCTTGACCACTTCAAACCACAAGGACTCCACCCTGTAGTTATATTCGTCACCAAAGGTGACTTTCAAAGAAATCCTGCCCACCGGATAAGCCGACTTGCCTGGCATCACACCATGAAAAACAATGGATGAGGGCTTAAGATCTTTGTCAAGCAGCTTCATCTGCCAGAAGGTATCATAATATAGGATGTTGATACTGCTGCCCCCATCCATAAGTACCTTATTCACCATATATCCTCCCACTTGGGGGGCAACTACCAAGGCCAGCCGCCCCGGGTCATCAAGACGCGGCGTGTCATCCTCCCGGCTCCACGTTATGTCATATTCAGACAACTTCAAGTATTGCGGCAGAGCCGGTGGAACTGCATTAATCGCTCGCTTGTGCAACTTCTGATCCCTCTTGTTAAGGTTGGTCGTGAAAACATGATACTGGCCCGAACTGAGCTGCTTTGGATTACTCTGATACCTAGACTGGTTATGCTACTGCTGATTGTTGTTACCAGAGTGTTGTGGATGTCCTCCTTGATTGCCCTGACCATGATGACCGGACCCTGAGCTGTCGCATCCAAATCTGGCTCCTGACCCGCCTGGTCCTGAGCCAACGGTCGGGACACCGCCGTGGTTGTTGTGTTAATGCATGTTGTAATTCTTGAACTTATGCATGATATGGCAATCACCCCATGTGTGCGCTGAAGGTTTATGAGCCCGGCTATGCTTCGGACAGGGATTTTTGAGCATTTCCTCCAAATTGAAAGGAGTCCTATTTTTGTTAAAGGGCGGCCTGAACTTCCCATTGCCTTTAGGATGATTCTGGCCGGTGCTCGCATTGGCCACCAACTCTGACCCGCCATCCGGGGTTTTCCGCTTACTCTAGTTACCATTGTTTGCCGCACCCTTGCCCGGGTTGTTCCTCTTACCTTGGCTGGCTTTCTCCTCCTTAGAACCTGGATCGTTCATGTTATCAGAGTCAGCATACTTTGTAAGAGCCGTCATGAGTTCTCCCATGTACTGACATGTACACTTGAGCCGCCCAAGCTTCTGCTTCAGAGGGATGAAGTGACAGTTCTTTTCTAGGATCAGTACTGCTTGAGCCGTTGTGATCTGTTCAGATGAGTGGATGATGGTCGACACCCGTCGGACCCAATGATGAGCCGACTCACCCTCCTGCTAGACAGAATGATCGAGATCCACAATGGTCATAGGCTGTTTGAAAGTCCCTTGAAAGTTCTTGATGAACCTTGCCCTTAACTCAGCCCACAAATTGATGGTATTGGGTGGCAACCCTTTCAACCACGTGCGAGCCGGACCTTCAAGCATCATGATGAAGTACTTAGCACACACTGCCTCACTAACATCCAACATCTCCATAGCCAGCTCATAACTTTCGACCAGGCCTCCGGAGGTAAGTCAACAGTGTAATTCGGAACCTTACGAGGTCCTTTGAAATCCTTCGGTAACCGCTCACTTCGTAGAGCCGGTGATAAGCATGGCACTCCCACGGCCCTAGTGGTCACTCCCGCTCCCACTGATACAGAGGGCACGGGCTCTTGGTGAGTCGCCGTGGCCAAAGCTGTCGCCTCTTGCTGGTATCTTGCCTGGTTTATGAGCGCTTGTGCATCTACAGCCGCCCGATCATCCCCTGGAGGTCCTTTGTGCCGATCGCTACTGGAAACCACCGGCGACTCATAGTACCGGCTAAAGCTGCAGCTGGGAGAGGGGTTGAATGAACGCGGCTCCAGCTGTGAGCATACTTCTCCTGCTAGGCCATCGCCATCTGAAGGTATCCAATGGCATTCCATACCTCTTCCGCAAAAGGCACTTCATTCGGAATAGGGATTGTTTAAAGCCGGGTGTCAGCGGCCACCATGTTCTCTGCCGAGTTGGAGTAATGACCCGCCGGTGTTGGAAAGACCACTGGTGAGGCCTAGTTTCGTTGGGCCGGGTTAAGCTGTGGTCGAGCCGTCGGCCGGCTTCCAGGTGCATCCGCTGCCCGTCTCGTTCCTGGCGTGTTGAAGAGATTCCTAGCCTCGTAATGTTCTGGTAAGCGGGATTGATGTCTCATCCGATGCACCGCAGCCACCGATTGCTGTTCCAGCCCAAGGCGGAAGGCATCCGTCTTAATACGTTCTGCCTCTTCCTCCATCTGAACCTTTAGCTCAGCTATCCTTTGTTGCTCCTCCGCCATCCGGTCCTTGAGCCTCACAATCTCTAAGTTCCAAGCGTCTTGGTTATCTGGTGTAACTTCAGTGGCCATCAGGGCCGCGAGCTCGTTCATCAGATCCAAAAGATTTTGAGCTGGCGGCGGTGGATCAGCCCCGAAGGTTGCTGCTCCAGCGGCTGTGCTGCTCGCACCCGGGGCCGACCCCGCCATAAACACAGCTGCATGAACCGGCGGCCCAAGATCATCCGACTCAGAACGATCCGACTCAAGGTAAAGCTTCTCGTAGCCCCCGAACCCACCATTGTGAAGCTGGTAGATCGATTCCGTTTCTCTGCTCGAAGATCCGTCTTCTGAATAGACAAGAGTTTCCTACGACGCAGAAGCTTCCAGATCTATACCTTGAGTAAAGCCCACGAAGACGTGCTTTCGGCCCGGGTTAACACGGGCGGGCTACACATCACGGGCGGGTTGCGTGCGCCGAGCCGGCTCGACGATGTTAGTGCAGACGTCCGGCCCGGGCATAGATCCGTCGATCCTGCCGATGAAGATGTCGATCCCGCCAAAAGGAACCCGAAATCCATATTCCATAGAGCTAGCATCAAGCCCCCAACCGGCATCGTCGATGTAGAGCCGGCCGCGGCAACTCTTATAAATCCATCGGACCACGTATCCCTCGAACCCTGGGAGAGAGCCCTTTGAGAACTCGACACCACCGAGCGCAGGCCCCACGGTGGGCGCCAACTGTCGTGGTTTTATCACGGCATATGTCCAGGTGTACGTACTTGGATTCGAGGCCATTGCTAAGGTGATGGACTCAAAGGGGTTGGTTGGGACGAAGGACACGAGTTTACCCAGGTTCGGCCCCTCAAGTCGAGGTAAAAGCCTATGTCCTGCTTGTGTTGTATTGCTTGGTGTATCAATTACAAGGGAGCTATTGCTCGACCTAGTTCTCGATAGTCTGATCTCTAAGTCGCCTCGGGTCTCGCCTTCATATCGGAGGTCAAGACCACGGGTCATACAAGTCATAACCGACTCTCAATACATGTATGAGTCTATCTCTACCTTATCTTGCCTTCCTGGTCAAGTTGTCTTTGGGCGGCTTACACGCCCGGGTCTTCTCCGTCCGGGCCACGTTCCGGCCCATCTTGTCAAGCCGCCAAGCGTCTTGGGCTTAAGTCTTCACAACCCACTCTTGGGCTGGTGTACGAGCCGCCTGGTGTGACCCGGAGCCCTTAGGGCGGGTCTTACCGCGGGGTTATATCCCCAACAGTGATGATCATCCTTATTAGAGCATTGTCCTAGTGAGGAAAGGATGATGGAGACTATGATTCCCCCACAAGTCGGGATGAGACTCCGGACGAACAATGAAATAAAAATGGGGGAGGACAAATGAGCCCACCATATAGAAAATGGGGGAGGCAAAAAAAGAAACAGAAAAGCCTACCATGAAAAAAATGAGAGAAAAAGAGAGAAGGGGCTTTGCTACTATCCTTTACCACACTTATGCCTCAAAGTGGAACCATGTTCTTCATATAGAGAGTCTCTTGTTTTGTCACTTTCATATGCTAGTGGGAATTACCTTTCTATTATAAACTTGGCTTGTATTTTCCGATGACGGGCTTCCTCAAATGCCCGAGGTCTTCATGAGCAAGCAAGTTGGATGCACACCCACTTAGCTTCAGTTGAGCTTTAATACACTTATGACTCTAGTGCATCATTTGCATGGCAATCCCTACTCCCTGTAGTGACATCTATCGATCAGTTTCTCCATAGCTCGTTGGTATGCCTAGTTGATGCGAAACTATCTTCTCCATTTTTACCCCTTTGATATCTACCATCATATTCTATTCCACCCATATGCTATGTCCAATGGTTCACACTCATGTATTGCGTGAAGAATAAAAAGTTGACGCATATTGAAAAAGTACGAACCAATTGCCTGACTTGGACACCGTGGTGCTTAACATTTGTATTGATGTGGTGAAGATGGAGTTATTCCTTGCTAATATAATAAGATGAATGGGGGTAAAAATTCTTTTAGGATCGTATACTTTAAAAACCAATGATTTTGTTTCTTATACTTATAAATATTGCTATGCTAATGTTTGTTAATTGATCATTTCTCAATGAGCATATGTAAAAAAGATTACAAAATGGATATCATGTCAAACAAAAAATTCTATTTTTATCATTTACCAACTTGAGGACGAGCAGGAATTAAGCTTGGGGATGGTGATACGTCTCCAACGTATCTATAATTTTTTATTGTTCAATGCTGATATATTATCATTCTAGGATACTTTTTGGGCATTTGTTTACCAATTTATAATATTTTTGGGCACTAACCTATTGACCCAGTGCCCAGTGCCAGTTGATGTTTTCTACATTTTTTTGACTTTTTAGGTTTACAATACCAAACGAAGTCCAATTGCCACGTAACTTTTTGATGATTTTTCTGGACCAAAAGAAGACCTGGAAGCTTCGGAAGGAGACCGGGAGGCACACGAGGGTCCCACCATACATCAGGGCGTGCCCTGGGGGGGACTGAGGCGTCTCTCGACGTTCCTCTCTGGCCTATGAATTCTCTTATATCGCCAAAACCCTAAGGGAGCTCCTGAAATACTTTTTTCACCGCCGCAAGCCTCTTTTCCAACGGGATCCTATCTGGAGCTCCATTCCAGCATCCTGCAGGAGGGGGGATCGATCACAGAGGGCTTCTTCATCAACCTTGCTTCCCTCATGATGAGGTGTGATTAGTTGAGCATAGACCTACGGGTCCGTAGGTAGTACCTAGATGGAAGTCTCTCTCTCTTGATCTTCAATACCATTTTCATCGCATCTTTGCCTTGATCTATCCGATGTACTCCCTTTGTATGGTGCGTTTGTTGGGATATGATGAATTGTGAGTTTATGTTCAGATTATTCATGGAAAGTATTTGAGTCAAACCTGAATACTGAGATTCTTATTTGCATGATCATTATAGCTTCGTTATGCTCTTTGATCTGTTGAGGTAGTTTGGCTAACTAGATTGATATTTCTTCGGTAGGAGTGGTGCGTTGTGGTAGGTTTAACCCGACGAGTTTCTATATCCTAGTGATAGAAGGGGACAATATACGTCTTTGTGTTTCTGCTACTAAGGATAAAACGATGGGGTTTATTCATATTGATTGAGTTTACTATGTCTACACCATGTCATCGTTCTCCAAGCATTACTCTGTTTTACTTAATATTCTAGATGCATGCTGGTGTTGGGGAATGTTTCTTGGGAAACAAATTTTTTCCTACGCACACGCAAGATCTATCCATGGTTATGAGCATCTACGAGAGGGAGAGTGGATCTACATACCCTTGTAGATCGCTAAGCGGGAAGCGTTTAAGAAACACAGTTGATGTAGTCGAACGTCTTCACGATCCAAATCGCTAAGCATCCCGCGATCCCATCACGATCCGTCCCGCGATCCAATCATGACCCATCCCGCGATATCATCACGATCCGTCCTGCGATCCCATCATGATCCTTCCGATCTAGCGCCGAACGGACGGCACCTCCGCGTTCAACACACGTACATCTCGATGACGATCTCCGCCTTGTTGATCCATCAAGAGGGAGCGGAGAGGTAGATGAGTTCTCTGGCAGCGTGATGGTGTTGCGGCGATGGTGGTGGAGCTATTCTAGCAGGGCTTCACCTAAGCACCGCTGAAACCAATCTAGAGGAGAAACTACGATCTAGAGAAGAGGACAACACATGGCTGTTTTTTTGTGTCTCAAAACCCTCAAAACCTCTAGTATATATAGGAGGAGGGAGGGAGGAGGCTTGGCGCACAAGGGGCCAGCCCTTGTCCTTGCGAAATGAGGAGAGGAGGAGTCCTCCTCCAATCCTAGTAGGACTAGGACTCGTCCTTCCCACTTGGAAACTCTTTCCACCTTGGCTTTTTTCCTACTCCTTCCACTCCAGCTGCATGGGCCTCTTGTGGGACTTAGGACAGACCACTAAGGGCTGGTAAACCTCTTCCCACATCCCATGTAGCCTCTTGGGTCGAAATACCCCTCCCGATGGTCCCCCGGCACCCTCCCGGCACTCCCGGTACACTACCGATGAGCCCAAAACTTTTCCGGTGACCAAAACAGGACTTTCTATATATCAATCTTTACCTCCAGACCATTCTGGAGCTCCTTGTGATGACCGGATCTCACCCGAGACTCCGAACAACCTTCGGTCACCACCATACATAACTCTATACTACCGAAACGTCACCGAACCTTAAGTGTGTAGACCCTGCGGGTTCGAGAACTATGTAGACATGACCGAGACACCTCTACGGTCAATAACCAATAGCGGGACCTAGATGCCCATATTGGTTCCTACATATTCTATGAAGATCTTTATCGGTCGAACCTCTTTGTCAAGGATTCAATTAATCCCGTATGTTGTTCCCTTTGTTCTTCGGTATGTTACTTGCCCGAAATTCGATCGTCGGCATCTCCATACCTAGTTCAACCTATTTACTGGCAAGTCTCTTTACTCGTTCCGTAATACAAGATACCGTGGCTAACACTTAGTCACATTGCTTGCAAGGCTTATTGTGATGTTGTATTACTGAGTGGGCCCTGAGATACCTCTCCATCACACGGAGTAACAAATCCCAGTCTTGATCCATGCCAACCCAACAGATACCCTCGAAGATACCTGTAGAGCACCTTTATAGTCACCCAGTTACGTTGCGACGTTTGATACACACAAGGTACTCCTACGGTGTCAGTGAGTTGCATGATCTCATGGTCATAGGAACATATACTTGACATGCAGAAAATAGTAGCAATAAACTGACACGATCATATGGTACGTTTGTAGTTTGGGTCTTGTCTATCACATCATTATCCTAATGATGTGATCCCGTTATCAAATGACATCTCATGTCCATGACTAGGAAACCATAGTTATCTTTGATCAACGAGCTAGTCTATTAGAGGCATACTAGGGACATGGTGTTGTCTATGTATCCACACATGTATCTGAGTCAATACAATTATAGCATGGATAATAAACGATTATCGTGAACAAGGAAATATGATAATAAACAATTTATTATTGCCTCTAGGGCATATTTCCAACAGTTGGATATCGATCGATGGGTGGAGTAATAATAATAGGTGCATGCAAGAGTCGGCCTATTTGCTTATGTACATGATGCCTATATAAACATGATCATTGTCGTGAAAGTCGCATAACTATTCTCTTTTCTATCAATTGCCCAATAGTAATTTGTTTACCCACCGTATGCTATTTCTATGAGAGATGCCACTAGAGAAGTCTACGGCCGCCGAGTCTATTCACTTATATATTCACAAACGTTACTACTACCTTGCTGTTATTTTATTTTATTTTATTTTATTTTGCAATTTACAATTCTCTACAATTATCTACACAACTCACTTGCTTGCAAATAACGAGATCGAGGGGATTGACAACCCTTTTGCCGACGTTGGTTGCCAGATGTTTGTTCTTTTGTGTGCAGCCGCTGAAGAAGGTTGAGGATTGGTATTCCTATTGGTTCGATAAACCTTGGTTTCATGAATGAGGGAAATACTTTTCCACATTGTGTTGTGATAACCCGTTCCTCTTCATGGAAAACCCAACGTAGATTACAAGTATCAGGAAGGATTTCTGGCGCTGTTGCCGGGGAATACCATCACCAACTATCAAGTAACTTCACACAAATTATCATTCACTTATTGTTCGTTTTGTCTATTGTTATATTTAGTTTGTCTCATAAATCAAAAATACAAAAAGAAATGGAGTTTAAGTTGCCTCATATGCTTCCTCTTTATAATGTCTTTCATGAAAATATGGATTTGGAAAATTGTGGTCAATTGTTAGAGGAAGAATTTATAAAAAATCTTAATGTGAGTTCCTTTAATGATGAGCATGATAGAAATATTTTTAGTATGAATTCTCTGAATATCCATGATGCTAACGATATGCAAAACCACAAGCTTGGGGATGCTATGTTTGATGAAGATGATATTTTTATCCCCCAAGTTTTGATGAGCAAATTTATTATGATGATTGTGGTGATAACTCGTATGCTATAATTAGTAATGATAACCATGAAAGTTTTCGTCATGATTTAAATTTTCAATTTGGTTATGACAATCAAGTGTCACATGATAGTTATTTTGTTGAGTTTGCTCCCATTACCATGAATGAAAAGGAATTTTCTTATGTAAAGAGTAATAAATTTTTTATACTTGTAAATCATGAAAAGAATGTTTTATGTGATAGTTAATTGTGGAATAACTTCATGATGCTACTGAAAATTATTATCAGGGGTTAACATATGCGTGTAGGAATTGCAATAATATCAAGTTTTCTTCCAGTGTGTTCAAAGTTTCGAAGTTATGCTTGTTTTGCCTTCCTATGTTAGTTGATTCTTGCTCCCATAAATTGTTTGATCATAAACTTTATATGCATAGGAAGAGGGTTATGCTAAAATGTGCTTTTTATATGCTTCATTATGCTCCCATTGTGTTTCAATTCTGTACTTTTATATGAGCTTCGTTGAATTCATCATGCCTAGTTAGGGGCATAAAACAATAACGCTTATTGAGAAGTGACCCAATAGTTATCTTTATTTTTGCCTTTTACTTTCTGTTAGTTTGTGATAACATGATTATTGCTTCTGTAATGATTATGCTTTTATTAACTAAGTGTTTGTGCCAAGTAGGCAGATGCCAGTTGGTCTCTTGTACAGAGCCGCCGGTGTCGGTGGTGAGTGAGAAGTTGCCCGCTGGCGTGGTCACCATCGTCACTGCTCGTCGCAGAGGTGCATAGTAAGCATTCGACAAATTGTGTGAGCCAAATAAATTTTTACGCCACTAAATTTAGGAGTTCGGCTAGGTCTTGTCAAAATTTGGTGTAGTAAAAATACTCCACTAAGGTTTTATCGGTCGGATACTCCTCATTTCTTTAGGGATTGGCTAGAGTTACTCCAAGATGCAACACGGCTTATGTTTCTTCCTGGCCGCCGTGTCCACCGTTCTGTCCATGGCTCATTTCGCGCGCCATGCTAACAACCATAGTGTGTCTAAGTGTTATACTCTGTATATCAGTCTAGGGAGCTCATAACCCACTCACCTTTTGCACTGACTTTGTAAGCTTACTGTTAACGGTGATATGTGGCCGGTTTCCCACGATCCTTGACGTCCATGTGTGGAACTGAAGCAACTAGAAAATTCAGTACACGCACCGTATCTGCGCGGCAGCGACGCGAGATCCATGCATGATCCGGGCAACTTGAAAGCGGAGGGATCCGGTAGGACGTACGTGCACCGGCCGTGCTTGATCAGGCCGGTCGACGGGCAGGCTGACACTCGACAGGCCCGAAAGGTGGGCGTCCTGCGTGACCGAAAACCGCCGGGGTATCCACGCATTCACGCATGTGCGATGGAGCCAGTAGCTAGCTGTGGATCGCGGATGGAGTCATCCGATCTCGGTGAATCTTTCTCGAAGCTCCACTCCCCGACCCCTTCTTTTCGAGTGGTCCTATGTACTCCTAACGTATGACTCACCCGACTGTGTATGTATGTATCCACCGGCTAAATCGTCCAACTGTCCACCACCGGAGAAAGGACGCTATGGCGGGCTGCCAAGGATTTTTTTTATTTGGTTTGGGGTCACTCCTGAGAAAGATACGGTTGTTAGATATACGGTGACATGGGAGATTCGAGATGCCATGTCCGAAAGACGGAGCTACTCTTTCCTGTCCACAGACTAGGATTTTAGCCTGGGGTTCTCACGTCGATAACTTTGGCTCCCGCTGGGTGCATGACTGACTGCATGGTAATTGGTGCCGTAGACGCGTTGCACCGTGCACGCGTGTAGTAAGATTTCTTCGGTGCAGCGGCCGGCTATCATTGCTCCTATATTTGGAGCCTCTGTGGCTAAGTGGGCATACATGTGCAAGGTGCTCTAATCTTGGTAATTTGTATGAGACGTCAGACGTATGGACAGCGACCACCCGTGATATATAAAAGTAGCTACTACTCCGTTTATATATGTGCACGCACGTGATATACGCCAATAATCCGACAGGATTCTTCAGCGATACTACCCCGTTAGGGTTTTCCCTAGCTTGAAAACAACCTAAAAATGGATCTTAGGTAGGTTCATGCATCATCGACCTTCTGCAAGAAACCAGCGTCAGTCATCGCACATGAAACAAACCCTAGCATAGCATCCATGCATGATACTACTCCACTTCACATGACCTGCTCCTCCTCCTCCTCCTCCTCCTCCTCCTCGACAAGCAGCAGATAAGGTTAGGTCGCTCACACGTACGCGGTGAGTGAGGTGAATCCTAGGATGATCCTGCGAGCTGAGGCGCCGCGTGATCGATCCATCTCGACGTGGTTGAGGAGGACCTAAAAGAGGGGGCAGAAAGGGGGCGAGCCCGTTGCCAATCCGAGCCGGACGCCCCGAAACGGGGGCACGGCGAGATCAGGACGAGATCGTGTTGGGAGCGCGTCCAAATCAGAGGAGATCGCATGCAGGGTCGCAGAGAGAAGGGAGTTGGACAACTGTGAAAGCCTCTCTCGTGGGGGTCCGCGGCATGAGGATGAATGAGCTGCCGCTTGTCTCGGCTCGCGGTGAGGCTCTGCAAGGCCCACGCGTCGGTCGCCGGATGTGGCAACTAGACCATTTGGGGGTCCATAATTGTGCTCTGCATTTGGAAACCTTGCCAGGCCCGCCGGAGGACCAGATTGGTGCCGTTCTACTTTCAATGATCTGTGTGTCCATAATGTGTGCAGATTCTGTTTTTATTTGCAGTTTTTTTCCCTTTGTTTGGATGTAGGGTTGAGCAAAGTCAGATTGTGTCAAATCTGTTTTGGAGCTACGCAATCCTAAAACAGTGTTTAGATATGTTCAGATATGTTTTCTTACATAGGAACCAGATAACATAGTACGGCACCAGTCTGGCTCAACACTATATTTGATTCAAATGATTTCCATAAAGTTCAGAGCATTGAGTTCCTGTAAAAAAATGTGCCTATTGTTTGATAGGTTGTATGGCTCAACACTATATTTTCAAGGATTTCTTCGCACTAATACCAGACAATCACGTTTAAACTTATGACGGAAGATGGTGTATGGCAAACCTTTCTAAGTAGGACATAAATGGGTTCCAAGACTTATCCTAAGTATACTGGAAGCCTGGGGATTATCACTTTTAGGCGGGACTAATGGCTACGAAGAAATATTTCTTCTGCTATGATTAAAGACGGCTCGAAAAGTAGATTCTGGAAGGACAAGTGGATAGAAAATGCCACACTCGAGGAACAATATCCATCTCTATACAACATTGTACAACACAAGGATGATACCATCGCCACGGTCATGAAATCATTTCTGCCAAATGTTAAGTAATAAATCGCCTCTTTTCAAAAAAGTCAACCACGTTTAACAAGAGGTCCTTCAGAGATGGGCTTCAAAAAAAGCACCTTATCAGTATGGGTAGTACCGTAGTACTATCAATCCTATTAAGTACGATGTTACAAATAGTTTCATCATTATTTATTTTTGTTTTATCTATGATAACTTCCTTTCCATTCATGCTACAATTGAAGTTGGCACCGTTATCCCTTAAGTGGATGATGTGAATTAGAAGACCACCTTTTAATCCAAAGTAAAATCTCATAGCAAATTTTCAGGACTATACTTTCAAGCATTTTTTTTATGTGGACTTGCTTAGTTTTTATGATTGGAACCATCGAAACTTTCCTAGTGGACTATTGTGCAGGCTATTGCACATAAACGTCGTTATGCGTACGACACCTCTATGTACGATTTACGTACGATGCACTCCAGCCACCGTCCGATGCAGTCTTTCCATATTGTTCCATCATTTGATTTTATGTTGGATACAAATCGTACAGGAAAGATCGTATGCACAGCAATTTCGATTGTAAATAAATTTTTCATCGAGTCCAACCTCGATCTCTTTGTTTCGATGATAACAGTGGTTCATACCTAAATCATGCATTTGAAATCCGGCTAAGCAAAAGGAGGCACATCAAGTACAACATTTCACATTCTTTTTTGTGAGAATGGAATGTATACAATGTCTTTTCGTGGCATAACCGGTGAAACGTATGGTTAGTAAGCTTCTCATATGTACATTAACATTTACATGCAGTGTCCTTATTTTAAAGAAGTATGTGAATATGGCACTAATATTAACTCCATTGTGGTCCTTGATGTGTATGACCACAAGCTGAGAGAATCCACTGACTGAATGAAAATGTGTCTACATGAGATTATTGTGCGGAAGTGCAAACCTTGGCGAATTTGGCTCACTACCTCGGCACCATTGATAGGTGTACCCAACTCCCTCCCCACACTTTCTTCTTTTCAAGAAAAAACCCTCTTGTTCCTCTTTCCTCCTCTTATATGTCGGCAAGGCTCCAAGTCGACAAGTCCGTCGCTGCTCATTCCTCATGTGAACCTGACACTGCACCTCCAGAATTGACGTAAAAAATCAAGTAGCTCCACCCCCTCTGTAGGATCGAAAGTAGTGCTAGAGAGGGGGAGGGGGAGGGGGAATGATTAGACTACTTGACCAAATAAAAATATATATTTTTCCAATTTTAATTCTTGGCAGATTTTAGCATTCATAATATGTCAAGTACATCCTAATCATGCATGTCTAAGAGTATAACAGCGGAAAGTAAATACAAGCATGTAAGTAAAGGAAGGGTACGAAGATCAAACGCAATTGGTGACACGATGATTTTTCCCGTGGTTCTGATAGGTGGCGCTATCGTACATCCACCTTTATGGAGTCTTCAACCCACGGAGGGTAACGGTCGCGAGAGTCCATGGAGAGCTCTACCCATGAAGCGTTCCACGAAGAAGCAACCTTGACTATACCATGACGGCCTACGGTCCACGGAGGACTAGCCTAACTCGGCGTAGATGTTCACGAAGTAGGCGATCTCCTTGCCCTTACAAACTTCTTGATTCACTCCACAACACGAAGTAGGAGGCTCCCAAGCGATACCTAACCAATCTAGGAGGCACCACCCTCCAAAAGGTAACTCGATTGTGTCGATGAACTCCTTGCTCTTGTTCTTCAAGATGATAGACTCCTCAACACACAATCACTCTCTCACATATTTGGCTTGGTAGAAGTGATTGATTGGATGGAAAGCGAGTTGGGGAGGCTAGAGATCAAGATTCATATGGTAGGAATGGAATGGCATGATCTCAACACATGAGTAGGTGGCTCTCTCTCATAAATTCAGTAGGTATGAGTGGGGAACAGTCCTGAGTGCTTCTCTTGCGAGTGAATGGTGGTGGAGGGGGTATATATAGGCATCTCCAGAAATCCAACCGTTACACACAAAATGACCAACTCGGTGAAATCGATGTGTTAATCTCGGTTGTACCGAAGTAACCAAAAGGTGGCAACTTTTGAATCTCGGTGAGACCGATATAGGAATCTCAGTTGCACCGACAAGGTGACCAACCGTCAGATTGCCCAATCTCGGTGACGCCGATCCAACAATCTTGGTGGTACCGATATTGTGAATTTGCGTAACAAAAAGTTGGCAACCCAAACTCGGAGGCAGTGAAGCAGAATCGGTTGCACCAAAGTGGCTAGGGTTTGGCTGAGTCTGTCTAGGTTCTGGAATCGGTGGCATCGAGTGGAATGTGTTGGTTGCATCGATTTTGAGTATTTGGCTTTGGACAGACTTTGGTGGAAGAGCTTGTGGGTGTATGTGGTGGCTATCACTTGTGTACATATTGTTGGGGAACGTTGCATGGGAAACAAAAAAATCCTATGCACACGCAAGATCTATCCATGGTGATGAGCATCTATGAGAGGGAGAGTGGATCTACATACCCTTGTAGATCGCTATGCGGGAAGCGTTAAGAAACGTGGTTGATGTAGTCGAACATCTTCGCGGTCCAAATAGTTGAGCATCCTGCGATCCCATCATGATCCATCTCGCGATCCAATCACGATCTGTTCCATGATCCCATCAGGATCCATCCCATGATCAAATCACGAATCGTCCCACGATCCTGATCACGGTCCTTCCGATCTAGCGCCGAACGGATGGCACCTCCGCGTTCAGCACATGTACAACTCAATGACGATCTCCGCCTTCTTAATCCAGCAAGAGGGAGCGGAGAGGTAGATGAGTTCTCCGGCAGCAAGATGGTATAGCGGCGATGGTGGTGGAACTATTTCGGTAGGGTTTTGCCTAAGCACCGTCGAACTAGACTAGAGGAGAAAACCGATCTAGATGAAGTAGAGGGAGCACGTGGCAATTAGGGTTAGCTCTCCCGTATAAATCCGCTAGTATATATAGGAGGGAGGAAGGGGAGGACGCAGCCTCAAACCCTCAAGGTTTGGCCAAAATTTGGAGGTGGAGGAGTCCTACTCCAATCCTACTAGGAGTAGGATTCCTCCTCTCGACTTGGAAACACTTTCCACCTTTTCTACCTTTGGGTTTTTCCCACCCCTAGCCGCATGGGCCTTACTAGGGCGTTCATCCAGCCCACCAAGGCTGGTTTGCCTCCTCTCACAGACCATGTAGCCCCTTGGGTCAAGACACCCCTCCTAATGGTCCCCCAATACCCTCCCGACACTCCCGGTACACTACCAATGAGCCCGAAACTTTTCCGGCGACCAAAACAGGACTTCCTATATATATCAATCTTTACCTCCAGACCATTTAGAATCTCCTTGTGACGTCCAAGATCTCATCCGGGACGCCGAACTACCTTTGGTCACCACCATACATAACTCTACCATACCGAAACATCACTGAACCTTAAGTGTGCAAACCCTGTGAGTTCGAGAACTATATAGACATGACCGAGACACCTCCACGGTAAATAACCAATAGCAGGACCTCGATGCCCATATTCGGTCCTACATATTCTATGAAGATCTTGATCGATTGAACCTCTATGTCAAGGATTCAGTTAACCCCGTACGTTGTTCCCTTTGTTCTTCGGTATGTTACTTGCTCGAGATTCGATTGTGAGTATCTCTATACCTAGTTAAATCTCATTACCAGCAAGTCTCTTTACTCGTTCTGTAATACACGATCTCATGGCTAACACTTAGTCACATTTCTTGCAAGGCTTATTGTGATGTTGTATTACCGAGTGGGCCCTGAGATACCTCTGTGTCACACGGAGTAACAAATCCCAGTCTTGATCCATGGCCACTCAACACACACCATCGGAGATACCTGTAGAGCATATTTATAGTCACCCAGTTACGTTGTGAGGTTTGATACACACAAGGTATTCCTACGGTGTGAGTGAGTTGCATGATCTCATGGTCATAGGAATAGATACTTTACATGTAGAAAACTATAGCAATAAACTGAAACGATCATATGCTATGTTTATAGTTTGGTTCATGGGATCACATCATTCTCCTAATGACGTGATCCCATTATCAAATGACATCTCTTTTCCATGGCTAGGAAACCTTGACCATATTTGATCAATGAGCTAGTCTATTAGAGGCATACTAGGGACATGGTGTTGTCTATGTATCCACAGATGTATCTGAGTTTCCGATCAATACAATTCTAGCATGGATAATAAACGATTATCATGAAGAAGGAAATATGATAATAACTAATTTATTATTGCCTCTAGGGCATATTTCCAACACGTATGAGCATTTTGTTCACCAACAAAACCTTATCCCCTTTTAATAGTATTGGCTTTCCTATGGACTCAAAGTGATTTCTCACAAATCTAAAAGGTAGAGTCCTTTTCCTGAAGCTTTTCCAATCTATTATCTTGCATCTTGGGGTATTCCACAATCCTTTTGCCAACCCATCATTGAACTTTTCTTGAAAGATACTTAGTGGAAACATTAGTTCAATGACATATATGTTGTTATTAATTACCAAAACCACCAAGGGAGCAAATGTGGTTTCAATCTCCCCCTTTTTGGTAATTGATGACAACATATAGATAAAAGCTTCGACATATGATATAATCAATGAATATAATCGTCGATGTGAGAAGTATGTGATAATCAAGAGCTCCCCCTAAATTTGTGCATATTTTAAATTTGCGTTTGAATGCAAATGCACAATCAATTAGGTACATGGGGCACTTCTTCCATGTCACATGCAACTTGGTGGTGGGCGAGAGTAATAAGAGTTAACAACATAGCACAACACGTCAAGCAAAGTGAATGATCATCACATAACCATCAAATGATAGGAATTAGTAGCAACTCTCATAACAACGTATGATCAAACAAAAACACGAAAGTATCTCACATCAAACCAAAAGAACCAAATGTTTGTAAAACCAGCATATAAAAACAGACGCTCTCTCACTCGAAGCCTAAGATCTATATACAACTTCTCCCCCTTTGGCAACAAGTTACCAAAAAGCTCAAGAGATATAGATAATCGTTTTGTGGCTGATCTCCTCTAGTCGTCGATGTCGGAGTCGAGAGAACTGCGTTGGCGAAGACTTCCGCTGAAGTCCTGGATGGAGCCGGAGTAGATACTGGGGGCACTAGAGCTGATATCAGTGTGTCTGGAGTAGAAGATGAAGGCCTCTTTTCTGGAGTTGGTACTGTAGGAGTCCTGGCCTTAGTCATAAACTGGACAGTTGTCCTAACAGGTGCACTAACATACTCATCATCATTAGAAGAGTCAGATTCTAAGGAGTGGCGATGGATTGGGGCTTCATCTACCTCCTTCTTAAGCTCATTAACTGTCTTCGTCAGCCCATCAACCTTGTCCTTTAGAGTTTTCACTCTATCATAAAAAATGTTCACAAGGCTCTCCTGAGTATCCATGATGGTCTTGATGTCCTTCTTCATATCCGTGACAGTGGTGATCAAAAGATCCATCTGCTCATTCCTGGACCTAGGAACCTGAGCACTAGTGGCTCGAGTTACCTCTGCTTCTACCTGTGCTTCTGCCTGAGATGCAGCTGACGTGCGATGATCTGGGTCCATCACCACAACGTTGTCCTCAAAATCTGGCTGAAGTGGCAAGTGTGGTCAATCCAGAGCAAAGATGTGCTTCTCAAGCTTAGAATTGATAAGCATCTGAATATAGGGTGCATAGCAGCATGAGCGCTTTTGATCAATAACAACCCTCTTCACTGTCTCTACTATCAAATCCATCACTCGAATCCTGGTGTGACGATCAATATGGATGAGCATGTTGATGGAATATCCACGAATCATCTTCTCATCTCCAGACTTGGGCATCAGGGTATGCCTCAGGATGATGTTCATGGTACGGAGGTCTGGCTGGAGAAAGTAGATAGAACCAAGCTTGTGAGATTGCACATTAGTAGCAGGGATAGGATTATACATGTCCTTCATAGCAACGTGGCTCTCCTTGGATTCTGAGTAGACACCCAAATCTCCATCCTCAACCTTTGGGACTCCTAAGATGGTAGCGCACTCATCAACAGTAGATTCATATCTTGCTCCTTCAATCATCCAAACAATTCTGCCATCTCCGTAAAAATGAGTAGTGGAATAGAACTGCATGATCATCTCATCGTTCCAAGCTATGAACTCCTTTCCAACAAATTTATCAATGACAATGCAGTGGAAATTGTATTGGACACATGGAAAGTAATCTTTATTATCTTTGATGTACTTCCACTCCACATATCTCATGTCAGTCACAGTTGGACTCTTGTCAAGCAAATCTGTCTCATAGAAGTCTTATTGTGCCTTGGTATAAAATCTATAGTCAACAACAGTTTTCTTCCTCTAGGCATAAGGATCAATAGCTCTCCATGCCCTCAACTCCGAATCCTTCCTCTTCTTCATATCCTCAGTTGTAGGATGGCTGGCATCATGTACAGGAAGGTGAGGTCTGAGCTTCATCAGAACAGTCATAGCCTCATCATCATCATATGCTTCTCTAAAAGTGGATTGCTTGTTCTTCTCACAAGCAGGTATATCCTTGGTAGTCCTCTTGGAATTCTATGCAGCAACTTTCTTTGAAGTAGTCTTGGTGCTCTTGGAGGTGTCTGACTTGGGCATAGCATCAGCCAAAAGTTTCTTGGACTTCTTCTTAGGAGGGGCCTGAGCAACAGGTTCCTCCTCCTCTTCCTCCTCAGCAACAGCACCAGCAGCCTCATCTAGATCTTCATACATTGAGGTAGGTCTGCCCTGCACACGGATGATCCTCTTCCTAGCTGTCTTCTTATCTCCTGCCTTCTTAGGCAATGCTTTCCTAGGGACCACAACATACGCAGTAGCCCTAGCACTCTCATGTGCTTTGAAAGTTTCGGCAGGAGCATAAATTTTGCTGACCACCCTCCTAGATGAGGTGGCCTCATTTGCAGATTTCCTTGCATCCTTCTCTTGCTTCTTAGCAAGAACCTCTTCCGGGACAAAATCAGAATCCTCTTCCTCTGAGTTGAGTCTCTTCCTTGTCATAGTGGCAGTCTTAGGCAACCCATGAGAGCTGTGAGTGCTTGGATCAGTGGAAGAACTGGACTCAGGACTCGTGCCTGAACTCATCTCAACATTCTGCTCTGGCAAATTCTGACTATCTGAGCCTGACATGCTGATCCTATGAATAGAGTATAGTAGAGTGGAATAGGATGAGTCATCACAAAATGCAGATGTTTTTGAAATTTTGAACAAAAGATTTTCCAAGTTTTGCATTTTGTCAAGTGTATTTCGGTACAATCGAGGGCAAAATTTTGGTCACACTGAGACAGACACCTACCTTTCCAGGAACTTGGCACCACCGAAAATGAGAACTCGGTTCCACCGAGGTGTTCTTAGTGTGGTTGAAAACCAAATCGGTGACACCAATTTCTTTGCATCGGTTCTACCGAGATATAGTTGGCGGACGGTAAAACCCTAAAAATCGATCATTCGCTACTCTACGGGATTTTCTTGGGGATGGAAAGCTTTCAAACTATGGATAGATGGGAAATAATCCCTAATGCGCAAGATTTGGATAGAGGAGCATGAGAGGGAGCTGAATCGATACCCTAATGCAGCGATGGATCCGCTACGACGACAACGTTGGTGAAGAAAACGTCGAGAACAGCGATTCCTAACGATGGAGGTGCTCGGGGAAGGCAAGGCGATGACCGGGGTCTTCGGGCGACAGCTAGGGTTGTGGAGGCGTGACGTTTGACCAATGAAATTCAAAGCATCGGGGTCCACCAAATATATACCCATCGCTGTCGGTGACACCGATTTGATATTTTTGGTGTCACCGAGTTTCACAACTGTCAGCTGATAGGGAAACTTGGTGTAACCGAGAATATGAAATCGGCAGTACCGAGATTGGAAAACCATATCAACCCTAGGCATTAGGTGAGCCCGAGAATTTTGGTTTGGTACCACCGAGATGCACTTGGGAGGTTTTAATGGTCAGTCCTTGATGATACGAAACTCCGAGTGCTCCTCACACAGAGAGGTCGAAAAGTACTTGTTCAAATTTTGTGATACAACATGAATAGAGTATGAGATGAGAAAGCATAGATAGATAAAGTAGTGGTACTAGGCATTCTTGTATATCCAATTGGCAAATAAAAATGAAAAGCTAAATAGCAACAATTGGATATCCTCAAATGAGTAAATAAATGCAGACCAACATGCTCACTCAATAAGATGTCAAATGAAATCATGGCAAACATGCACAAACACAATAGCATCTAACAAGCACTTGGGCGATGACTAAGTCATCTATATATGAGTATTTGACTTAGGAGCCAAGTAAGAATACTTGATCATAGGTCATACTCATCGTTTAAGCACAAGTGGGGTTATCGGTTTTACATAAATCATTTAATGTTGTCACATACTAAGAGATGCTTTGACTCAAGTCTTAGAGTAAAGCTCCCCCTTGATGTGACATCCCCCCAAAAGAGGGATAAACTAACCTTGGGTTTTGTCGATGAAGACTTCATGTTGGTGAGGTAGTGGTGGTTGCTCAAGATTGATGAAGACCACCAAGAGTTGGGAGAATCCTTGTTGTTTCATTACTCTTCTCACCTACATGGGTTAGTCCCAACACACAAGAGACAAATACAAGGATATCTATGGACATGGAGTGCAAAGCATGTGTGATGATGTCCATTGATTTGTTGATTACCTTGTCCCTTGCTTACCTTTAAGGGAATGTGTGACTCCTTGAACTATTGCATGAAGTTGATGTTGATAGCAAATAGTTCTTGCCAATAATGAATGTGAGTGAATTTCATTGGCGGAGTCACCCCTCAAGAACTTCTCTAGTTCTTCTTCTTGGGGAGATCCTCGGTGTTGAAGTAGCACTTGTATAAGTTGAGCTTGTAGTAGCCTAGGGAGCCCACTTCACCAAAGCTCGAGATACATCTTCATATGAGTTAAAGTCCTCTTGAAGCTTGTTCTTGCCCTTGAGCTTGGGGTCTTGTGGTGGAAGGACATCTTGCGCCTTTGTTCCGTTGGGGAGAGTATTTTCATACTTCTCCTTTTGAAGAACAAACTTGGGATTGGGGTATTGACCTTCTTCCCATTCAACTCCATTAGCATTGAAGTAGCCAACACCAGGATTCTTATAGTATCCTCCATGCTTGCATACAATCTCCTCAAATTGTTTGCACCCTTCAAGACTCTTGTAGATACCTTTTGCTATAATCCCTTTCAAGAGTTCATTTTCTTTCTCAAGTGTAACTTGGCTAAGAGAAGAGTTAGTGGGATCAAGAGAACTACTAGAGGCAATATCATTGGATTTATAATTTTTATTGCTACTAGTTGAAGAACCTTTCTTTCCTTTATTACTAGCTTGCTTAGACTTAACTTGTGGCATGAATGCAGATAAGAGAAGTTGCTTGGCTAGATAACAGGAAGTCTTCTTTTGAAGATCGTCATTGATATCTTTAAGGAACTCATGCTCTTGCTCTAAATTGAGCTTCTCGAAGCATAGCTTCTCATGTGTCCTTACAAGATCTCTATGATCTTCTAGAGTTGACTCGTGAGCTAACTTAAGAGTTTTTAGTTCTTGAGTTAGTCGTACTATTTCCAACTTATCATCATCGCACGACTTGTCTACACTAGAGTGAGTACTAGCAAGTTCATTTTGACTAACATTACTATATTTGTCAAATACCAAGTCATCTTCATCACTATTGATATCAAGATACTCGGGGTCTGACACCTTGGGGACTTTAGCGATGAAGCTACGTCCACTCCCTTCATTTGGTGAATCAAATATGTAGTAGGAGTCGGTTGTCACTAGTGCAAGTCCGGTAACACCTTCATCTTGAGTATAGTCGGAGTTGGAGTGATAGTTTCTCTCGGAGTGGTTGTCGGATTCGGAGTCGGAAACCCATTTACCAACATGAGCTTGATGTTCACTTTGTTGAGTAGATCGTGGTGTACTTGTCCTTCTTCTCCGAGTCCCTACTTCTCCTTGAGGGTCTTCGTTCATAACGATCATCTCTACTCCTTCTCTCTGTTCGAGGTGACTCGTCTCTTGAGCTTCATCTTCTTGGTTACTCTTCTTTACTTTTGTAAGGAGCCGTGCACTCATTGGAGTAGTGTCCGGGCTTCCCACAATTGTAGCAGTTTCGGTCACGACTTGACAAACGCTTCTCTTCATATCTTGAGTTGGAGCTTCGATCTTTGATTCTATTCTTGTAGAACTTGTTGAATTTCTTGACCATGAGGCTTATCTCTTCATTTGTTACAAGGTTGTCGCTAGAGGTAGCGGGAACATCACTTGTGGATTTGTAAGAACCACTAGACTTGTGGTGAAGCTCTTCCTTGTCGTTGAGTGTCATCTCATGAGCAACAATTCCTACCAATCACTTCCATTGGCTTGAGATCTTTGTAGTTGGGCATCATTTAGGTCAATGTGCATATGGTGTCATATAGATCATCCAAAGCTCGAACTATCTTCTTGATGATGAATTTGTTAGTCATTTCTTTGCTTCCTAAGCCTGCAATCTCATTTGTGATGAGAGCTAGCTTAGATTACATCTCAGCAACTCCTTCACCGTCCTTCATCTTGAACTTGTCAAGTTGACTTTGAAGAACATCCAACTTGGATTCTCTCACAGATTATGTACCTTCATGCATATCAATCAAAGTATCCCAAATCTCTTTTGCATTCTCAAGATGTCTGATTTTGTTGAATTCATTGGGGCATAGGCAGTTGAAGAGAATGTCACATTATTGAGCATTGAGTTGCAACATCTTCAATTCATCCGCAGTCGCTTCGCGATCGGGTTCCCTTCCTTCCACAAAGAATTCACCTTGCATACCAACAAGAACAACAACCCAAACGGTGGGGTTATGAACAAGCAAATGCATTTTTATTTTGTGCTTCCAACTAGCAAAATTTGTGCCATCAAAGTACGGACCTCTACGGTGATAATTTCCCTCACTGGATGTCATACTCTCCTAGGTTGTGAGACCAATGCAATGGAGACCAATGCTTTGATACCACTTGTAGGATCGAAAGTAGTGCTAGAGGGGGATGATTAGACTACTTGACCAAATAAAAATCTATTCTCCCAATTTTAATTCTTGGCGGATTTTAGCATTCATAATATGTCAAGTACACCCTAATCATGCATGTCTTAGAGTATAGCAGCGGAAAGTAAAGACAAGCATGTAAGTAAAGGAAGGGTAAGTAGATCAAACACAATTGGTGACACGATGATTTTTCCCATGGTTCCGATAGGTGGCGCTATCGTACATCCACGTTTATGGAGTCTTCAACTCTCGGAGGGTAACGGCCGTGAGAGTCCACAGAGGTCTCTACCCATAGAGGGTTCCACGAAGAAGCAACCTCGACTATACCATGATGGCCTACGTGCACGGAGGAGTAGCCTAACTCGGGGTAGATCTTCACGAAGTAGGCAATGTCCTAGCCCTTACATACTTCTTGGTTCACTCCACAACACGAAGTAGGAGGCTCCCAAGCGACACCTAACCAATCTAGGAGGCACCACCCTCCAAAAGGTAATAGGCTCGATTGTATCGATGAAATCCTTGCTCTTGTGCTTCAAGATGATAGACTCCTCAACACACAATCACTCTCTCACAGATTTGGCTTGGTAGAAGAGATTGATTGGGTGGAAAGCAACTAGGGTAGGCTAGAGATTAAGATTCATATGGTAGGAATGGAATGGCATGATGTCAACACATGAGTAGGTGGCTCTCTCTTAGAAATTTAGTAGGTAAGCGTGGGGAACAGTTCTGAGTGCTTCTCTTGCGAGTGAGGGGTGGTGGAGGGGTATATATAGGCATCTCCAAAAATACAACCATTACACGCAAAATGACCAACTCAATGAAACCGATGTGTTAATCTCGGTTGTAGCGAAGTGGCCAAAATGTTGCAACTTTTGAATCTCGGTGAGACCGATATAGGAATCTCGGCTGCACCGATAAGGTGACCAACGGTTAGATTGCCCAATCTCAGTGACGCCAATCCAACAATCTCAGTGGTACCGATATTATGAATTTGCATAACAGAAAGTTGGCAACCCAAACTCGGAGGCACCGAAGCAGAATCGGTTGCACCAAAGTGGCTAGGGTTTGGCTAAGTCTGTCTAGGTTCTGGAATCGGTGTCACTGAGTGGAATGTGTTGGTTGCACCAATTTTGAGTATTTGTCTTTGGATAGACTTTTGTGGAAGAGCTTGTGGGTGTATGTGGTGACTATGACTTGTGCACGTATGAGCATTTCGTTCACCAACAAAACCTTACCCCCTTTTAATAGTATTGGCTTTCCTATGGACTCAAAGTGATTTCTCACAAATGTAAAATGTAGAGTCCTTTGCTTGAAGCTTTGCCAATCTATTCCCTTGCATCTTGGGGTATTCCACAATCCTTTTGCCAACCCATCAGTGAACTTTTCCTGAAACATACTTAGTGGAAACATTAGTTCAATGACATATATGTTGGTATTAATTACCAAAACCACCAAGGGAGCAAATGTGCTTTCACCCTCCCTGCCCCTACTCCCACACACATGCATGCACAGACTCAATTCCCGTTGATCTCAAGTAAAATCAATCGGGAAAGTAGATGGGTTTTAATATATAGGGATTTTAGATGGTATTTGTCCTAAAAAGCAAATGATAGAGGGGGATAGTGACAAGTACCAAGCAAAATGACATAGAATTGCCCGGGGAGGTGAAAAGGAATATGTTGGGGGAGTCAATAAAAAGACCATGGTAAAGGAAGAATAGGGAAAAATATTAGGAAAAATCACATATACTTCCCTAGGAAGGAAAAGGGTATTTCCAGTGGATTTGCTAATTTTCATGGGTGTTTTTCCTAAAAAAGGAAGAACGGAAGAAGAATAGGGAAAGTTGCGAGGCAAATTTTGTATAGACCAAGAATGGTTTGAGCTACCTCCACCCCACCCCACCCAACCCCCATATATCCTATGTTGGCAAAGAAAAATAATAAGGGAAACTTACACAAGGTGAGCAAACATGCTGTTTGATAAACACATAATATGATTATATTCAGAAAAAGTAGTTATTCATGCTCATATTTGCCATGACATCGTATGCAAATGCTCCATGGGTATCTTTAGTTTCCATGTAGAAAAAATAAGACATCGTAGACTATAATATGATTTTGACATACATATGTGTATTTTGGATATAAATTTGCCATGCCATTTATATGTAATTTACCGTATGGAAATGTTGAAAATGTCATTTGAATGAACAGAAAAGGTGTCATGTGACCTAGATTTGCCATTAGTTTTTGTCTAGTTTTACCATCTGGTATGGGGTCATGTTTTCATGTGACTCGAAAAAGAAATTTACCACCCCCTAGATAAACATAGTTTGGGAAACATGACTAGTGATTGTCTCTCTTTTTAGTGTCATTTCTAGATGCATGATAAAGATATTTGCCATGACAGAAAACATGAGTCTAGGGGTGTAGAAATTTTCCATGATATGAAGCATAAACTTTCCATGACATAAACATGATGAGTGCATTTTATGCATATGTTTTAGGATATATTTAGTGCCAAAATCTCTTGTATTATATCCATCTAGCACTTATTCATGTTCATGATGCATGGTTTCTTATAATTGCTCGCTTTACCAAGTTTATTCCACAACTTTTATTTTACTTATTTCTATTGTTTTTCCTTTTCTTTTATGATCTTTGTAGGTGTATTGGCATGTTCATGGACTTGGCACATCAAAAGGACCATGTTGGGGGACAAACATTAGAAGTTCCAAGCATCACAATCAAAGCCTACGGAGTGTTTGGTGATTTGACATTTATCAAATGGACCAAAGTGAAGATACATTAGGTGCATCAGGTTTTTTGATAGGGACCCAACGAGCCCAAGAACGTCACAATTTCGTATAAATAAATGGCGACCAAAATACCAAAGCAACCCAAGGTCCAGTTTTCCAAGACGGGTAATTGTACAGCCGTGCTTTCGCTCCCCTAGAGCCCTTTTACGGAAGGAAGGGAGCCCACACATCAAGAGAGGAGACCCGAGGAGGCCCCCTATATATTCACCTCTATCCTTCATCCACAACTCCCATTTGCTTCCACCACATCACCATTCTTGGAACTCCACCATACAGAGAGGGACAAGGCAAGGAAGAAGAAGAGACGAGGCACCACTCATGCGTGGCGCTGGCAGGAGGGCCGATGCCATGTTTGACAATACTGCCATGCCTCTCTCTATCTCCAACCATGTTGGCTTGTAACTCATCCCTACCATCTATGCCCTTCATCTCCATGTTTGAGTAATTTATTTATTTCTTAGGGGATAACATGAACTCTAGTATGTATTAGAACCGAATGTTTAGGTGCAATATGCAATCTTTTTTACATGTTTATGCTAATGATATTCTCAATGTTGGGTGAAGTCGATCATCGAACCCTTTGTTGGTTTTGGATGAAAGTTCATTACTATTGTTGTGAAGGTCAGTTGCGATGGGACTTATCTCCCTTCTTCTTGGATCATTGCAAACGGGGATGAACAAATACAACCTTTAGATGCATTCATGGGGAAACCCTAAATCACCATTTGGTAACTGGAATGGGGATGGACGCTTCAGTATCTGAACCTACAAATTTGCATTTGCATATGTTGCATAGATCTCTCTTGTACTGACGATTCTGACCACCTTGAGAACGCCCTTATTACTCAAGTGCCACCTCTTTCTTTTATCAGCCTTTACATTTTTTACCTTCGCTTAGTTATTGAGACAAAACCGTCCTTATTATTCTTTCCGCTTGCGACCGACAAAACAGATTGTTTCCAGATAATCCTTTATGTGTGAACGTAGCCGCTTAAATGATGGCATAGTTGCGGGTTGGTAGTTGTTTGTGCAATAGCTCCCATGACATATTCTACTTAACATGAATTGCAATATCTTTGTGCACTTGTAAGCCATCAAAACACTACTATCATAAAAGCAAAAAATCTACTTAGAGTTGTTATGGTCCACTACTTAGAGTTTCCACAAGACAATGATCAAGTTGTTGTGCCATACTTAGAGTTGTCGCGTGTTGAATTCTCTAAAGTTACCATGTTACCATAATTTCAAGAATTCCTTATTCATATACAAGGTTTTCCATGAATCTAAGAACAAAATTTCTAAAGTCGCCATAACATAGAGAATTCCTGTGATTTAGTGAACAAATTTTTTAAAGGTTGTCATGTTATCATTGAATTCCAAAAGTTGACATGTTATATTTGAATTCATAAAAGTTGGCTAGATTTACATAAATAAAAATATATAGTTGCCATGAATTTGGAGAACATAAATTTCTAAATATTCCATGTTATCTCTAAGTTTGTGAAGTTCCTTGTTACCATGGTTTACAGGATTTATATATAAAAAATCTAGTTGCCATGATTTAGAGATTTTTTCTTCCAATTTTTTTTGTTCGGTCGGTATAATTTTTTTGGAAGTTTCCATGTGACCATTATTAAAAAATTCTCAAGTTGCCATATAACTATTATAAAATTTGAAGTAATCATATGAAGAGTACAAATAGTGTCTAAAGTATCCATGTGTAGAGTACAATATTCTTTTTCTAACGTTGTCATGGGACCATTATCAAAATTCCTAAAAGTTGCCATGTGACTATTAGAACAATTTTTAAAACTTGGCATGTGACCATTAATTATTTTTTCTAAAAGTTGCCACGATTTATAGAACATTTTTTTCTACAGCTGTGAAGTGACCAATACAAAGAATTCATTTTTTTTACTATTTACTATGGAAAATCCCATGGTACTTTATTCAAATATAAACACAAAATATCTACAAAACGAAAGTCAAGAAAGTAAAAAAACATGCCTATGAAGCTACCTACATATTAGGGAACATTATTGACCCAGTCAAGAGTTTTGTCAGATACAATTCTTCACTCTATGAGCCAAAAGGGCAAAATCATGAACGAATTTACAACACATAAGGCAAAAGGTGGACACTCGCACCTCTGAAAGCTTCCCCATTCCACTCTATCTGATTTCATGCAGCAGCAAAAACTTAGAAAAGAAAGGGTGCAAAAACTTCTACATGCTGGCAAAATCCATTTTGTAGTATAAGTACCATGGTACAATCAATATGAACATAGTTCCACAGGCTAACACTGAAGTTGGAGGAGGGCACCATGACCTCTCTTCGTCAAGTGAGGATGGCTCTCCTCCCACCCACCCCTCCCACCCCCATCAGCCTCCCGAAGAATCACCATGGCTCCTCTAGGATCTGATCACCATGGAGGGCCTGCTACATTGGGACTTCATGCTAGGACGGGCGCTGGCTGAACATCTTGGACGAAAATTTGCATCTACGATGCGCTTTGTCCCATCTCGAGGAGCCAAGGAATCCTTTCTAGTTGTATCTTTCTCGTCGTCTTCTTTTGCACTTTCGGAAGAATTAGTGAGCCTAGCGCTGCAATGTTGCATTGGTGGTAATTGTTCTAGATTTAGAGTGCAATGTATTGAGGAACATGCATTCAGATTTTCAGTGGCTAATAGAAAAGTGGGTCACTTCATCTATGGGATTAAGGATCGAATTTTGCTAGATTTTATCTGTCATTTCCATCTTTGCAATGGTCGTTTCGCTAATTATTGCGCTCATGCCACCAGTTGGCACACTAGTGAGTTTTTGCAAGAGATTTTGGTTCTCTCTTGAGGGGAAGTTCGATCTTCTCTGACTTTCTTAAGGAATGATTCGATGAATCCAACATTGCCACCGCCAGTGCTGAAAAAGTTTAAGATCAAGCCATTAGATTTCATGGTCTTTTTTGAAAAAACATGGAGGAGGCTTCCTCCTTGACCTCAATTTCGACGACCGGCGATGCTCTTCATTCAAATTCAAATTCAAACTAGGAGTTGTCTCAGCCGAAGAATACACCCTGCATTTACCTGCATGAGGCAATTAATGAGCCATGCACGTTGGTGGGTAAGAGCGTTGTTAAGGAAAATCACCCCACTCTTTTTGGCAGGTTGACTAGTGAGGGAGTCCGGAACTAAGGGGTCCTCAGGCCGTTGGCCTATCTCTATAGGCCGGACTCATGGCCCACTTCGAGCAGCCGATGACATATGCGAGGAAGATTCCACAAGACTTGGTGATCAAGACAAGGACTCCTCTCCACCGACGTAGTCGACTAGGATTCTTGTTATCCTAGGCCTATGGTGTGTTATATAAGCCGAGGCCTAGCTAGTTAATAGACAACAATCATACATCATCATAAGTTAAGCTCATTACTCTTAGGGTTTAGACGACATCATACGATCTCGAGGTAGATCAACTCTGTACTCGATACCCCATACTCAATACAATCAAAGCAGGACGTAGGATTTTACCTCCATCAAGAGGGCCCGAACCTGGGTAAATATTGTCTCCCTTCGTCTCTTCTTACCCATCAATCCAACGTCCATAGCTCGGGACCCCCTACCCGAGATCCGCCGGTTTTTACACCGACAACTAGTCAATAGGAATTGGAAAGAAAACAAGATCCCAATTGCATTTATTTTGGATTGATCAAATGTATCATACACGATAATTATCTTGCTATTCCCACATGTTTCCTCAAATCATCCTACAAATATGCTCCCCCCACATTATGATTGGCCCCCGGTTTTTACTACAAAACATAAATATGATTTGGCCCAAGCAGAGTATAGTGAGAGGGAAATCCAAGATCTTGCCAATTATTGGGCGGCTCTATGCGCCAGATGCTTACAATAGGGTCATCGGAAAATTAACTGCCACCCAAACGTGATTTGTATCCATTGCTCATATCCAGATCATAAAGTGGCTAACTGTCCTATACTTCACGGCCAAAAAACAACTAATGAACGAAAGCCCCCTCTCGGAATCAAATCAATCAATCAGGATTTCTGTGGTTGTTGTAAATTCACACGCCTCCAAAAGTTTTGCTGAAGATCGTTCGATGTAATTTATGTGATGGATATAAACACATGGCATATCGTGCCTCAAGGCTAAGAGATACCGGGCATGGAGATGGGTCCCAAAACACAGGAAGATTTCCAAGAGTACCCTTGACGATATGCCTCCCGCCTCAGTTCTTCCCATTGCTCTGCCCAGCCTTGCCACCCCAAATCCACCCATACTCCACACCGCCCCACCATTTCCTGACATGTCCATGGTGAACTACTCACTCAATCTGTTGGCCTTCACCCAACCGGGCTTCGCCGTGGAACCTGGACCAGAAGACCGAATCATCCGTGGAGGTATGGTGGTGAATATCACTCCGCTCAACCATGATTTCCTTGTTATTGCCGAAGCAAATCGGTATGTTCTGCTGCACCAAAGAGCAGCTGTCCGCAATGCCATTGATGGGATGTTGCATGAGGCACAACATTTCACCACTGAATCTAGTGACCACCCTTTTGGTATTGGTTTGTTTGGCTTCGTTGATTCATTCATCCCCAATGTTGCCATTGCTACCCCCTTAGAGCTTGAATATGAGGATCTGCTCATTACTTTTGTCCCACATAATGTTGCTCTTAACATGATATCCACTACATTTGGTCCAGAAGTTTGGCTACTTTATTTTGGATTTCCCGATGACTACCAAACAGACTAATGTATCAATAAATCTGTTCGATTTTTTGGTAGCTTGTGTTCATGGTACAATCCATTTCAAGATCGTAGATTTGTGATGGTCAAAGTCCATGTCGTTCATCTTAGGCTGGTGCTGAAAAGCTTGTGGTCCATTAGTTAGGTGGCCCGAGAGAATGTTAGACAATGAAAATCACCATCCTGCATCTCAACAACTAGAATGCTCTGCTGCCGGAAGTATCGTCTGTGAGGGAGGACCCATCGCCCCTCGATGGTAATCTGCATCCTCTCTTTGGTCGAGAGCTCACATCAGAACACCTCTACCAACAGCAGGTTCATAATTGGTTTGTGCAGAATGGCGCACTAGGAGGTGTTGTCCCCCTAGTAACTTTGTAGCTCAGAACAACATCGCAGCTCAAAATGAAGGAGACATCCAGGTTGATCCATTTGGGGGCAGTGGCCGCAACCTCCTGGTCCTGCACCTGCTATGCCATCGTACCTAATCAATTTCCAATCATGGCTTGCAGCATAGGGACTGTAGGTTCAAGATGGTCTGTTACCTGACGGTAACAACTCTGACAGTGCAACTCAGGCTTGGAACAACTCAACAACAGTGTTTCATAGCTCCAATTCGGAGAATTTAGAGGTCGTGCTTGTTCTCCATGTTCCACAACTATCTGCACCTATGAACACTGGTGACAACATGATTAATGACATGGAAATCATCACAGTGGATGTTCACAATGAAAGTCTGCAATTTAACTTGTCTGCTCAAGGGGATTATGTGGTCTCTTTGCTCATAACCAACCCAGTACCTTCTAGACAGCTCAACATGTTCCTCGTTGCTACCATTCGACTCTCTTGTCCACTTTTGACCCATGGAATTATGAATACGGTCTGAAATATGACAACTACAGAGTGTCAGTGCAGGTTAGGCAAGATGAGTGTGGTTTGATACTCTATGTACTCACTTAGCATATCAAAGATCACATACCCCGTAGCTAATCGACGGTTGTCATGGTTTTGTCACAACATATTCCCTCTTGCGAGAACTTAGGTGTGAGGCCATCGTAACTAGGTGGCGACTTGGACGGGTTGATCGAGAATGAGAGACAAGAGTTTATCCAAGTTTGGACCCTCTGATCGAGGTAAAAGCCCACGTCCTGCTTTTTGTGTATTGATAATGATCTCGATTACAAGGGTGTGGAATCGCTAACCTAGCTCTCAAGGGTTTCTTACTTGCCCCTTCTGCCTCAGGGGATCTCCTTTATATATATATATGTTGAGGCCATGAGATTACAACAGAGTCCAGGTCGTAATATGACATGGGACTTAGTCTACTTCATACTTATCTTGTTACTTGGGCAAGCAAGAATCCCCATGACTTCCTTCCTCGAGACGGCCCGCCAGGTGATGAGCCATGAGTCGGCCTCCTCCGTCAAGCTGCCTCCTAGGTCTTTGCGCCTAAGGACCTTCGCGAACCAAGTAGTGGCCCTGCTCCTGGTCCGCCTTCCAATAGTCAGGCTAAACCCAGGGCAGGTCTACTGGGGAACGTTGCATGTGAAACAAAAAAATTCTTACGCTTCACCAAGATCAATCTAGGAGATGAACATCTACAAGAGGAGAGATTATATCTACATACCCTTGTAGATCTCTAAGCGGTAAGCATTAAGAAATGTGGTTGATGTAGTCAAACATCTTTGCAATCCAAATCGCAAGCCATCCCGCGATCCAATCACGATCTAGTGCCGAACGAACGGCACATCCGCGTTCAACACACGTATAGATCGATGACAATCTCTGCCTTCTTGATCCATAAAGCGAGGGTGGAGAGGTAGATGAGTTCTCTGGCAGCACGATGGCGTGGCGACGGTGGTGATGGAGCTGATCCGGTAGAGCTTCACTAAGCAATACGGAACCGATCTAGAGGAGAAGAAATCTAGAGGGAGGGAGAGGCTGCGTCGTGGCTTAATGTGCGTCTGCCCTCCCTCTCCCTCTCTAATTATAGGAGGAAGGGGTAGGTAGGGTGCTGCATTAGCCCCTCCTCCAAGGAGGGCTTCGACCAAAGTGGGGGGGGGGGAGGAGTCCTCCTCACACAAGGGAGGTGGGAACCCTAGGGAGGAGCCCCTTCCCTCCAAGGCACCTCCACCCGTCCACCTTTGGGCGCATGTGCCTATAGGGGTTGGCTGCCCATCCCACCAGGGTCTGGTGCGCCACCTCTTGGGCCCATGTGGCCCCCAGGGTGGGTGGGCCCCCCGGAACCCTTTCGGCACTCCCGGTACAATAACGATAATGACCAAAACCTTTCCGGAACCTGAATGCCACTTTCCTATATATAAATCTTTACCTCTGGAACATTTCGGAGGTCCTCGTGACATCCGGGATCTCATCCGGGACTCTGAACAACCTTCGGTCAACAAGATTCATAACTCAACTATACCAAGTCGTCATCGAACGTTAAGTATGCAGACCCTGCGGGTTCAAGGACTATGCAGACATGACCAAGACACCTCTATGGTCAATAACCAATAGTGGGACCTGGATGCCCATATTTGTTCCTACATATTCTATGAAGAGCTTTGTCGGTTGAACCTCTATGTAAAGGATTTAGTTAATCCCGTATGCAGTTCCCTTTGTTCATCGGTATGTTACTTGCCTAAGATTCGATTGTCGGTATCTCCATACCTAGTTCAATCTCGTTACCGGCAAGTCTCTTTAATAGATTCATAATACAAGAACCCGTGGCTAACTCTTTAGTCACTTTGCTTGCAAGATCATTATGATGTTGTATTACCGAGTGGGCCCTGACATATCTCTCCATCACATGGAGTAACAAATCCCAGTCTTGATCCATGCCAACCCAACAGACACCCTCGGAGGACTTGTAGAGCACCTTTGTAGTCACCCGGTTACATTGCGACGTTGGATACACACAAGGTACTCCTCCCATGTCAGTGAGTTGCATGATCTCCTGGTCATAGGAATAGATACTTGACATGCAGAAAAACTATAGCAATAAACTGACACGATCATATGCTACGTTCATAGTTTGGGTTGTCCATCACATCATTCTACTAATGATGTGATCCTATTTTCTAATGATATCTCATGTCTATGACTAGGAAACCTCGACCATGTTCGATCAACGAGCAAGTATATTAGAGGCATACTAGGGACACAGTGTTGTCAATGTACCCACACATGTATTTGAATTTCCAATCAATACAACTATAGGATGGATAATAAACGATTATCACGACCAAGGAAATATAATAATAACCATTTTATTATTGCCTCTACGGCATATTTGCAACAGTCTCCCACTTGCACTAGAGGCAATAATCTGGCTCACATCACCACGTGATTTACATTGTGATGAATCTAACACCCATAGAGTTCTGGTGTTGATCGTGTTTAGCCCGTGGAAGAGGTTTAGTTAACGGGTTTGTGACATTCAGATTCGTATGTACTTTGCAAATATTTATGTCCATCTCTTTGTTGTAATCGCGGATGGAATTGAAGCGTTGCTTTATGTGTCTGGTCCTCTCGTGAAACCTTGGTTCCTTGGACAGAGCAATGGCACCACTGTTGTCACAGAACAGAGTCATTGGGTCCAGTGCACTGGGCACTACTCCAAGATCTGTCATGAACTCCTTCATCGGGACACCTTCCTTTGCCGCCTCTGAGGCAACAATGTACTCCGCTTCGCATGTAGAATCAGCTACCATGCTTTGCTTGGAACTGCACCAGCTTACCGCTCCCCCATTGAGAATATATATGTATCCGGTTTGAGACTTAGAGTCATCCAGATCAGCGTCAAAGCTTGCATCGACGTAACCCTTTACAACGAGCTCTTGATCACCTCCATAAACGAGTAACATTTCCTTAGTACTTTTTAGGTACTTAAGGATATTCTTGACCGTCGTCCAGTGTTCAATTCCTAGATCACTTTGAAACCTTCCGGACATACTTATCGCAAGGCTGACATCTGGTCTTGTGCACAACATTGCATACATGATAGAGTCTATGTCAGAAGCATAGGGGATGACACTCATCTTTTCTCTATCTTTTGTAGTCACTGGGCAATGAGTCTTACTCAACTTCACACCTTGCAATACAGGCAAGAACCCTTTCTTGGACAGACCCATTTTGAACTTCTTCAAAACTTTGTCAAGGTATGTGCTCAATGAAAGTCCTATTAAGTGTCTCGATCTATCTCTATATATCTTGATGCCTAATATGAAAGCAGCTTCTCCTAGGTCCTTCATTGAAAAACTCTTGTTCAAATATTTCTTCATGCCTTCCAAAAATTCTATATTGTTTCCAATCAGCAATATGCCATCCACATATAATATTAGAAATGCTATAGAGCTCCCACTCACTTTCTTGTAAGTACAAGCTTCTTCGTAAACTTGTATAAACCCGAACGCTTTGATCACCTCATGAAAGCAAAGATTCCAACTCCGAGATGCTTGTACTAGTCCATAAATTGATCGCTGGAGTTTGCAAACTTTGTCAGCATTCTCTGGATCGTCAAAACCTTCTGGTTGCACCATATACAACTCTTCCTTAAGGAAACCATTAAGGAACGCTATTTTGACATCCATGTGCCTTATTTCATAATCGAAAAATGCAGCTATTGCTAACATGATTCTGACGAACTTAAGCATTGCTACGGGTGAGAAAGTCTCATCGTAGTCAACTCCTTGAACTTGTGAAAAAACTTTTGCCACAAGTCGAGCTTTATAGACGGTGACATTACCGTCCGCGTCCATATTCTTCTTAAAGATCCATTTATTCTGAATGTCCTTTCGCCCTTTAGGTAATACTTCCAAAGTCCATACTTTGTTTTCATACATGGATCCCTTCTCAGATTTCATGTCCTCTAGCCATTTGTCAGAATCTAGGCCCATCATCGCTTCTCCATAGCTCATAGGTTTATCGTTGTCCAACAACATGACCTCTAAGACAGGGTTACCGTACCACTCACGAGAAGTACGTGTCCTTGTCGACCTACGAGGTTCGATAGCAACTTGAATCGAAGCTTCATGATCACCATATATGCTTTCTCTTCAACCGATGTAGGCTCCACAGAAACATCTTTCCATGTTGTGCTCCTCTGTGGTTGAAACAAAGGTTCAACAACCTCATCAAGTTCTATGTTCCTCCCACTCAATTCTTTCAAGAGAAACTCTTTCTCAAGAAATGACCTGTTCTTAGTGACAAACACTTTGCCTTCGGATCTAAGATAGAAGGTATACCCAACCGTCTCTTTTGGGTAACCTATGAAGATGCATTTCTATGCTTTGGGTTCTAGCTTTTCAGGTTGAAGCTTTTTGACATAAGCATCGCATCCCCAAACTTTAAGAAATGACAACTTTGGTTTCTTGCCAAACCACAGTTCATATGGTTTCATCTCAATGGATTTTGATGCCGCCCAAATATAAAGTGAATGCAGTTGTCTCTAACACATAACCCCAAAACGATAGTGGCAAATCGGTAGGAGATATCATAGAACGCACCATATGCAATCAGTCTCGATTACGACGTTCAGACACACCATTATGCTATGGTGTTCCAGGCGATGCCAATTGTGAAATAATTCCACACTGTCTTAAGTGACTGCCAAACTCATAACTCAGATATTCACCTCCTCGATCAGATCGTAGGAATTTAATCTTCTTGTTACGATGATTCTCAACTTCACTCTAAAATTTCTTGAACTTTTCAAACGTTTCCGACTTGTGTTTCATTAAGTAAAAATACCCATATCTACTTAAGTCACCGGTGAAGGTGAGAAAGTAACGATATCCACCGCATGCCTCAATGCTCATCGGACCACACACATCAGTATGTATGATTTCCAACAAGTCACTTGCCCGTTCGATTGTTCTGAAGAACAAGGTCTTAGTTATTTTTCCCATGAGGCATGGTTCACATGTCTCTAGTGATTCAAAATCAAGTGACTCCAAAATTCCATCAGCATGGAGCTTCTTCATGTGTTTTACACCAATATGACCTAAGCGACAATGCCACAAGGAAGTGGTGCTATCATTATCACTTCTACTTCTTTTGGCATCAATTTTATGAACATGTATATCATCACTATCGAGATTCAACAAAAATAAACCCCTCACATTGGGTGCATGACCATAAAAGATATTACTCATATAAATAGAACAACAATTATTCTCTAATTTAAATGGGTAATAGTCTCGCATTAAACAAGATCCAGATATAATGTCCATGCTCAATGCAAGCACTAAATAACAATTATTTAGGTTCATCACTAATCCCGACGGTAATTGAAGAGCGAGCGTGCTGACGACGATCACATCAACCTTGGAATCATTTCCCACGTGCATTGTCACTTCGTCCTTTTCTAGCCTCCATCTATTCGTTAGTTCCTGTTTTGAGTTGCAAATGTGAGCAACCGAACCGGTATCAAATAGCCAGGCACTACAATGAGAGTTTTTAAGGTACACATAAATAACATATATAACATATATACCTTGTTTGGTATTGGCAGCCCTCTTGTCGGCCAGATACTTGGGGCAATTCTGCTTCCAATGACCAGTTCCCTTGCAATGAAAGCACTCAGTTTCTGGCTTGGGTCTAGTCTTGGGTTTCTTCACAGGAGGGGCAACTGCTTTGCCACTCTTCTTGGAGTTACCCTTCTTGCCCTTGCCATTCTTCTTGAAATTTGTGGTTTTATTGACCATCAACACTTGATGCTCCTTCTGGATTTCAAACTCAACGACTTTTAGCATCGCAGACAGCTCGACGACTGACTTGTTCATCCGTTGCATGTTATTGTTCAACACTAAGCTTTTGTAGCTAGGTGGCAGTGATTGAAGAACTCGGTCAGTGATCGCCTCTGGCGGGACGGGCATCCCGAAATCAGCCAGACGATTGGAATATCCAGACATTCTGAGTATGTGTTCACTGACAGGCCCGTTCTCCTCCATCTTGCAAGCATAGAACTTATCGGAGGTCTCATACCTATCGATCCGGGCATTCTTCTCAAAAATAAACTTCAACTCCTGGAACATCTCATATGCTCCATGATGTTCAAAACGTCTTTGAAGTCCCGATTCTATGCCATACAACATAGCACACACAACTATTGACTAATCATCCGAACGCGACTGCCAGGCATTCACAATGTCTGCAGACCACACTGGAGCGGGTGGCTCACCGAGCGGTGCATCAAGGACAGAAGCCTTTTGAGAAGCCGTAAGGATAATCCTCGAATTACGGGCCCAGTCTACAAAGTTACTTCCATCATCTTCACCTTGGCTTTCTCTACGAACGCATTGAAATTCAGGGGAACTACTGTGTGAGCCATTGATCTACAACATAAATTTGCAAAGATTACTTAGACTATTGTTAAAGATAATGAGTTTAGTTAATCATATTACTTATAAAACTCCCACTCAAATTGACATCCCTCCAGTCATCTGAGTGCTACATGATCCCAATTCACCAACCCAAGTCCGATCATCACGTGAGATGAGGTGGCTTCAATGGTGAACATCTCCATATTGATCATATCTACTATATGACTCATGTTCAGCCTTTCGGTCTCTTGTGTTCCGAGGCCATGTTTGTACATGCTAGGCTCGTCAAATTTAACCCGAGTGTTCCGCATGTGCAACACTGGCTTGCACCCTTTTTTTGCAAACGTAGAGTCTATCACACCTGATCATCACGTGGTGCTTCGAAACGACGAACCTTCGCAACGGTGTAGACTCGGGGAGAACACAATGTTATCTTGAAATTTTAGTGAGGGGTCACCTTATAGTGCTGCCGTCGTCCTAAGCATAATAAGATGCATAAAAGGATTAACATCACATGCAAATCATAAGTGACATGATATGGCCATGAACTTGTGCTTTTGATCTCCATCTCCAAAGCACCGGCATGATCTCCATCGTCACCGGCATAACACCATGATCTCCATCATTGTGTTGCCATCTGGGTTGTCGCGCCAATCATGATTCTACTAATATTGCCATCGCTTAGCGATAAAGTAAAGCATTACAAAGTGCTTAATGATTGACACACAGGTCATACAATAATTAGAGACAACCCTATGGCTCCTACCGGTTGCCATATGCATCGACATGCAAGTCGATGTGAACTATTACAATACACAATCATCTCATACATCAAATATATATTATCATGTCTTTGGCCATATCATATCACAACATACCTTGCAAAAACAAGTTAGACGTCCTCTAATTTTTGCTGCATGTTTTACATTGCTGCTATGGGTATCTACCAAGAAAGATTCTTGCCTACGCAAAAACCACAACGGTGATATACAAATTGCTATTCAACCTTCTACAAGGACCGCCTTTGTTGAATCCAATTCAACTAAGATGGGAGAGACAGACACCTACCATCCATATTTATGCAACAAAGTCACATGTTAGTCGATGTAACTGGTCTCATGTACCTGGACATGTAAAGTTGGTCCGGGCCGCTTCATCCCACAATACCGCTGAATCAAGAAAAGACCAAGGGAGGAAGCAATCTAAATATCAATTCCCACAAACTCCTTTGTGTTATACTCGTCATCTCATCTCCGCATAGACCTAGCTCATGATGCCACTGCTCGGGAACGTTGCATGGGAAACAACAAAAAATCATACGCTTCACCATGATCAATCTAGGAGATAAGCATCTATGAGAGGAGAGATTAGATCTAGATACCCCTATAGACCGCTAAGCGGGAAGCGTTAAAAAATGCAGATGATGTAGTCGAACGTCTTCGCGATCCAAATCGCAAGCCATCTTGTGATCCAATCACGATCTAGTGCCGAATGAACATCACCTCCGCATTCAGCACACGTACATCTCGATGACGATCTCTGCCTTCTTGATCCAGAAAGTGAGCGAGGAGAGGTAGATAAGTCTCCGACAGCACAATAGCATGGCGGCGGTGGTGGTGGAGCTGATCCGGCACAAATTCGCTAATTAATACCGAACCGATCTAAAGGGAGGGAGAGGCTGCGTCGTGGCTTAAGGTCCAGCTGCCCTCCCTCTCCCTCTCTATTTATAGGAGGAAGGGGTAGGTGGGGTGCTGCCTTGGCCCCTCCTCCAAGGAGGGCTTCAGCCGAAGTGGCGGGGAGGAGTCCTCATCCCACAAGGGAGGTGGGAACCCTAGGGAGGAGTCCCTCCCCTCCAAGGCACCTCCACCCTTCCACCTTTGGGTGCATGGGCCTATAGAGGTCGGCTGCCCAATCCATCAGGGGCTGGTGCGCCACCTCTTGGGCCTATGTGGCCCCCGGAACCCTTTCGGCACTCCCGGTACAATACCGATAACGCCCAAGACTTTTCCGGAACCCGAATACCACTTTCCTATATATTAATATTTACCTCCGGACCATTCTGGAGCTCCTCGTGACATTCGGAATCACATCCGGGACTCTGAACAACCTTCGTTCACCAACATTCATAACTCAACTATACCAAATAGTCACTGAACGTAAAGTGTGTCCTATGGGTTCGAGAACTATGCAGACATGACCGAGACACCTCTATGTTCAATAACCAATAGCGGGACATGGATGCCCATATTGGTTCCTACATATTCTACGAAGATCTTTATCGGTTGAACCTCTATGTCAAGGATTCAGTTAATCCCGTATGTGGTTCCTTTTGTTCATCGGTATGTTACTTGCCCGAGATTCGATCATCGATATCTCCATACCCAGTTCAATCTTGTTACCGGCGAGTCTCTTTACTCGTTCCATAATACAAGATCCCGTGGCTAACTCTTTACTCACTTTGCTTGCAAGATCATTATGATGTTGTATTACCGAGTGGGCCCTAAGATACCTCTCCGTCACATGCGCGGAGTAAAAAATCCCAGTCTTGATCCATGCCAACCCAACACACACCCTTTAGAGCACCTTTATAGTCACCTAGTTATGTTGCGACATTTGATACACACAAGGTACTCCTCTGGTGTCAGTGAGTTGCATGATCTCATGGTCATAGGAAGAGATACTTGACATGTAGAAAAACTATAGCAATAAACTCACACAACAATATGCTACGTTCATAGTTTGGATCTTGTCTATCACATCATTCTCCTAATGATGTGATCCCATTATCAAATGTCATCTCATGACTATGGCTAGGAAACTTCGACCATGTTTGATCAACGAGCTAGTCTATTAGAGGCATACTAGGGACATAGTGTTTTCTATGTATCCACACATGTATTTGAGTTTCCAATCAATACAATTATAGCACGGATAATAAACGATTATCATGAACAAGGGAATATAATAATAACCATTTTATTATTGCCTCTAGGGCATATTTCCAACAGGGTCAACTCGTGGGGTATATCCCCAACAATAGTGGTGCTTGAAGAACTACCAGATTCACATGCAGCCAGATGTGACTAACACCACTTATCATATCCCATGGGATTCAACTCCTAAACAAATTGTGCTGACTGCAGCCGTTGAAGCCCCATTGGTTGGACACTCATCAGCTGACACCATGTCCATGTAGCCACTGCCTACCCCGGGGACTTCACAACACAGAGGGAAAACCGTCTCGCCAATTGACTGCACTAACATGTGCCATAGTGCCAGGGCCAACAAATACGATGAATTCCATGTTCAACAATGAGTTGACCAACGTCAATACAAGACTAAAGTGAAATCACGTGTGCTCCCCCTCTGCATCTGGTGTGATCGACACCGTGGAGCAAGATGTTGTTCTTGTCGTTGTAGAAGGTGTTCCAACCCTACCACCATTCTAGTTATGCAAGTTGTAGGGGTTCAACTCTATGCAATTCCTAAAGATGAACTTACTGAAGAAGTTCTCAATAGGGATGAGGGAGCACCCTCCGCTTCCACGACCTAGATTTACCCTTTCTATAAGCACTTTTGCAAACCTGGAATGTTTTATGCTAGAATATCCTTGGACTTAATTTGAATAAGAAACATCTTGCTCTTTCAAATGCGAGTGTGATGAGTGTGTGCGCTATTATTTGCTTACATGAGTCTAAAATGCTCTCGTTTGATCCTAATAATCTTAGAGAAATTTTCCCCAAGTGATTCAATAAGTTTGCGTTTATTCCGTCTCAAGGGACCACGGGTGGGATTGTAATGATTTGAAATAGTTCTCTCTTCTCTGGTGATATGTTCATATATGAATAATTTGCATTGAGAATCAAATTTACATCAAAGCAATCTAACCGAGCATGGTATCTGGTCAATGTCTATGGCCCATGCCAAGGGGAACCTAGAGAGAGGTTTACCAAGTGGCTTTTGAATTGGATATTCCTTATAATTAGGATTGGTCGATTTGGGTGACTTCGACTACATTCGATCCCTTGATAATCATAATAAATCTAGAGGGGATGTGCATGACATGTTTACCTTCAATGATTTTACCAGGACCCAAGAGTTGATTGAGCTGCCAATCAAAGAACGTATGTGTATGTGGAGTAATATCCAGCTAGACCCGCTACTTGAACAACTCAATTGGTTTTTTAGAACTAATAATTGGACACTTTCTTTTCCCAATACAATGGTGAAACCCCTTGGGCGCCTTGTCTCTGATCATGACCCCTCCAACATTGTTATTCAGAAAAAGAACCCTAAAAGTAAAAATTTCCCCTTTGAGACGTACTGGCTAGCACACCCCGGCTTCATGGATATTGTTTCTGCAGCATGTACCAGTCCCAACCAATTCGACAAAGATTGCATGCTTGCTGCCTCTATTTTATGCCAGAAACTCAAGGTTGTTAGACAAGCATTGGGTCGTTGGAGCAGGAAAATCTCATTATTATCCATCGCCACTGAGAACAAAAACAAAGTTGATACATCTCCTTTGTATATATAATTTTTGATTGCTTCATGCCAATATTCTACAACTTTCATATACGTTTGGCAATATTTTATATTATTTTTGGGACTAACTTACTTACCTAGTGCCTAGTGTGAGTTCCTATTTTTTTGTGTTTTTTTTTCACAAAAAATCCATATCGAACGAAGTCCAAAGACGATATAAATTTACGGAGATTGTTTTTGGAATATATGTGGTTTTTTAGAGTCGGAATCAACGGAAGAAGATGCTCGAGGGCCCCACAAGCTATCTAGCCGCGCCCTCGGGGGGGGGGGGGGTCGCGACCAGATGTCTTGTGGCCAGCCCTTAGGTCGGCTGGATCTCTCCTTTTGCCGCAAGGGAGATATATTTAGAATAAAAATCCCCTCAAAATTTCAGCCCGATCGAAGTTACGGATATTTAAGAAACGGTTAAGGGGTCAGAAACCAGTCGCGAAAAATAGAAGAGAAACACAGAGAGAGATCCAATCTCGGAGGGGCTCTTGCCCTACGAGAGCCATGGCGGAGATGGAACAAAGGGGAAACCCTCCTACCACCTAGGGAGGAGGCCAAGGAAGAAGAAGAAGAAGGAGGGGGCTCTCTCCCCCTCTCTCCCAGTGGCACCAAAGCGCTGTCGGGGCATCCATCGTGACGGCGATCTACACCAACAACTTCGCCGCGGTCACCACCAACTATCTCCCCCTCTATGCAGTGGTGTAAAAACTCTTCTCCCCACTATAATATCTACTTGAACATGGTGCTTAATGCTATATATTATTATCCAATGATGTGTGGCCATCCTATGCTATTTTGATTGATGGTCGTGATTGGTTTGAGTTGCATGGTTTATTTTGGTGCTGTCCTAAGGTGCTTTCCGTGAGGTGCACGCGTGAAAGAATAACGCTGGAGGGTTTTACAATATGTTCATGATTCGCTTATAGTGGGTGGCTAGTGTGATAGAAGCTTACACCCGAGTAAGGGAATCATTTCGTATGGGAGTAAAGAGGACTTGATGTGTTAATGCTATGGTTGGGTTTTACCTTGATGAATTTCTAGTAGTTGCGGATGCTTTCTAGAGTTCCAACATAAGTCCATATGATCCAAGTACGGAAAGTATGTTCGCGTATGCCTCTCCCTCATATAAAATTGCAATGATTATCGGTCCAATTATCAATTGCCTAGGGAAATGTAGCGACCCGACCTGAAAGGTCAAGTCTCCGGTGTTTCCGTACCATCCCAAGATCATGCTGGTACACACACGGTACATCAATGTATATATCAAAGGGAAATCACACAACATTATATTAATCGAAATCTCATTTCGAGTCCTTTATTACAATAAAAATTACAATAAAGTGGCTAAAAGCCAACTCATGAGAATATCTAAATCTTGCGGAAGCGTCGAAGGTAGATGAGTCCATCTCACTCCAAGGGCATCTCACTGAGCATAGAACGGGTCCTCACTCCTGGTCGGAAAAGTACTCTGCAACATGATACGTTGCAGCCGTGTAGGTCAGCATATGGAATATGCCGGCAAAGTCACAAGAGAAGGGTGAAAAGATAATCATCTAGTCTATATGCATATATGGCAGGTGGGGTGGTAAGTTTTTGCGTAAAGCCAAGTTTTTCCTACATCAAGGGAGGGGCTAAGCAAAATATTACTAAGTTGGTTGATTAATGAGATGGTTCCACCAACCAATTCTCATACCCAAAATTATTAAATACCCACATCATCATATTAATTGTGTTGAGAGTTCCGGAAGTTTCAATTCCTTTGGCTCAAGTCGTCCATGACCGTGGACACGGCTAATCGATTAGGTTTTGAATACTCTGCAGAGTTTTGCACACGTTCCCCACAAGATTTGGTCGCCTCCGTTTGATTTCTCGCACTTCAGGGTGTTTGAGAAACGGATGACCAAAACATGGTCTTCCAAAGGGTTTCCCTGCGACTCTGTCGGTGCCCATCCTTTCCTACCGTTCTTCTACCTCTCGTAGCACCGCCTGTCCAGGGTCACCACGATATCCAACCAAGCCAGAGCCCATAATGACTTGTGGCTGTGCAGGTAAGCCTTGGGTTTTAAAGCATCCATCCATCTCTTTGTGCCTGGGTGGACCTTTCCGCGTGAATACTGGCCATCTCCAGCATCACCTAGGCAAATCCACTGGTTTCTCCAGGGTGCCGTTCAACCATCATCCACCCAGAGGTATGTTGAAAACTCGGAGTCTTAAATCTTGATCATTATGTAGGTCTTGAAATTATTAACTCTCTCAACTCTCATGAATCACACAACCAACCCCGTCTACTAATAGCATAGCAAAAGGTAAAAACAACGTTTCCCGGGGCCAATGTGTCAAAGAGGTTGAGGGGGGTACCTACCACATGATACTACAACAATGTACCCAAGTTTCCAACTAACCTATCTTGCATGCAATTGGGGAGATGGTAGAACTAATGCATATAAAACATGGGTAAACATGGTCAAAGTGACTTGCCTGATTGATGATCTTCGTACGTGAGTGACTCTAAGTAACAAGCTTCGCACTCCGGATAATATAACGAAGCAACAAGCACTCAAATAAGCATACAACCAAAATATTGTAACTCACAACATTCAGCAAAAAGTATTAAACAATCAAGGCAAACAATGCACAAAATCTCTAGCAAGTAAAACACACAAGGTTTTGTTTTCAAAAGGTGAGGAATGAAAACACTACTGACATAATGAAACCATTTGTAATAACAAAACAATTGTTGTCAGCAAGGAAACAATAGAATATTTTATTAATAAACAGAATATAATCAATTTAAGTTTGTTGGGAAAAGTTTAGTAAAGTTTATACAAGTTTGTGATAAACACTATATGAATCAACTATAGTTATATTAACAAAAGAATGAAAAACTAAACTTATTATTTATTTGTAAAACATGTTCTTAACAGGAAATAATTTACAATTAAATCTGTCTTAGAAAACAGAATTAAAATATACAAAACTTTGTTTGAAAACAAAACTATTACTAGTTAGTTGTTTTAATCAAAATAAACCTATTTGAAAATAAGTTGTGATTCCTATGTTAAATAAAATTAAACTAAGCAAATTTATATTTTTATTAACAGTAAGTGAAAACACTGAATGTTTACTAACAGAACCTAATAAACAAATAAAACCAATTCTAAATCAAACTAATTAAAATTGAGTTTATAAAACTATATTATAATACTAAGCAGATTCTGTTTATAGCTAAAACACTATTCAAAATCATCCTAAAAATCCTCAAACTAAACATGGAGATAGTCCTAACCAATATCAAACAGTAGCAAAAAGAATCATATCAAAATCTATTTTTAAACTCTAGTTATTCAGATTTGAAGATTTTGAGCAAATTTGATTAAATTCAAATTTTATAGTTCAAATTTGAAATTTAAAAGTACAGGGTGAAACTACATGAAAAATGTGAGCTATTGCAAAAAGAATCAACTCAAAACACTAAATAGATTAAAAGATATAGCTAAAACAAATTTTGAAAACATTCTGTTAATTAAAACAAAACTGAAAAAGAAACCTGACTTTGCAACGGCCAGGTGGCTACGTGGCGCGATCCTATTGGCTAGCGAGCGCGTGCGTTAGGTAGTTTCGAGCGGGCGACCGATCGGTAAAGGATACCGGTTCGGATTAAATCCGATCTAATCTGGAACGTTGATTTCAGATCGAACGAGTGGGGATGCTCACAGAGTAAAAGTCGCCGGCGTCGGGGTCTCCGGCGAGTCCGGAAGCGGTGAATGCGACGGCGAGGCGCTCCGGTGGTCGGGGAAGACAGGGAAGTGGTCCGGGCGACGGCGACGGTTCTCCGGAGTCGATTGGTGAGGTCGGTTGTGTTGGAAATATGCCCTAGAGGCAATAATAAATTAGTTATTATCATATTTCCTTGTTCATGATAATCGTTTATTATCCATGCTATAATTGTATTGATCGGAGACTTAAATGCATGTGTGGATACATAGACAAAACCATGTCCCTAGTATGCCTCTAATGGACTAGCTCGTTGATCAAAGGATGGTTAAGGTTTCCTAGCCATGGACATGAGATGTCATTTGATAACGGGATCACATCATTAGGAGAATGATGTGATGGATAAGACCCAAACTACAAACATAGCATATGATCGTGTCAGTTTATTGCTACTGTTTTCTGCATGTCAAGTATATGTTCCTATGACCATGAGATCATGCAACTCACGGATATCGGAGGAGTGCCTTGTGTGTATCAAACATCGCAACGTAACTGGGTGACTATAAAGGTGCTCTACAGGTATCTCCGATGGTGTTTGTTGAGTTGGCATGGATCGAGACTGGGATTTGTTACTCCGTGTGACGGAGAGGTATCTCAGGGCCCACTCGGTAATACAACATCACAACAAGCCTTGCAAGCAATGTGGCTAAGTGTTAGTCACGGGATCTTGTATTACGGAACGAGTAAAGAGACTTGCCAGTAACGAGGTTGAACTAGGTATGGAGATACCGACGATCGAATCTCGGGCAAGTAACATACCGAAGAACAAAGGGGACGTTATACGGGATTAACTAAATCCTTGACATAGAGGTTCGACCGAAAAAGATCTTCGTAGAATATGTAGGAACCAATGTGGATGTCCAGGTCCCTCCATTGGTTATTGACCGTAGAGGTGTCTCGGTCATGTCTACATAGTTCTCGAACCCGCAGGGTCTGCACACTTAAGGTTCGGTGACGTTTCGGTAGTGTAGAGTTATGTATGGTGGTGACCGAAGTTTGGTCGGAGTCCCGGATGAGATCCCGGACATCACGAGGAGCTCCGGAATGGTCCGGAGGTAAAGATTCATATATAGGAAGTCCCAGTTTGGTTTCCGGAAAAGTTTCGGGCTCATCGGTAGTGTACCGGGAGTGCCGGTAGTGTACCGGGAGTGCCGGTAGTGTACCGGGAGGCCTCCGGGAGGGGTATTTCGACCCCAAGAGGTCCATGGGCTGTGGGAGAATAATAACCAGCCCTTAGTGGGCTGGGAAAACAGCCACAAAGGCCCATGGCACAGGAGAGAAAGTCCTAAAGCAAAAAGTGGAAAATCAGCCAATAGGAGGCAATCCTACTCCAACTAGGATTGGAGGTGAAGTAGGATTTCTTCCCACCTCCTATTTCGGCCGACCCAAAGGCCTTGGCTGCCTCTCCTCTCCTCTCCTCCTATATATACTAGTGGATTGGGTGGTTTTTGGACAGAATTTCCGGCCACGTGCTACCCGTTTCACCGGTGCACAGTTTCTCCTCTAGATCGGTTTTCCGCAGCGCTTAGGCGAAGCCCTGCCGGAATTGCTCCACCACCATCACCGGAGCGCCGTCACGCTGCCGGTGAACTCTCTCTCCTATCCACCTCCTCTTGCTGGATCAAGACGGTGGAGATCGTCATCAAGCTGCACGTGTGCTGAACGCGGAGGTGCCGTCCGTTCGGCGCTAGATCGGAAGGACCGTGATCGAGATCGCGAGACGGTTCGTGATGAGATCGTGGAACGGATCGTGATGAGTTCGCGGGACAGATCGTGATCAAGATCGTGAGACGGATCGTGATGAGATCGCGGGACGGATCGTGATGAGTTCACGGGACGTATCGTGATTGGATCGCGGGACGGATCGTGATGAGATCGCGGGACGCTCGGCGATTTGGATCGCGAAGATGTTCGACTACACCAACCGCGTTTCTTAACGCTTCCCGCTTAGCGATCTACAAGGGTATGTAGATCCACTCTCCCTCTCGTAGATGCTCATCACCATGGATAGGTTTGCGTGTGCGTAGGAAAATTTTTGTTTCCCATGCGACGTTCCCCAACAGTGGCATCATGAGCTAGGTTGATGGTTCGATGAGATCTCGAGTAGAACACAAAAGGTTTGTGGGCGTTGATGCTTAGATTGCTTCCTCCCTTGGTCGTATTTTGGTTCAGCGGGATTGTGAGATGAAGCGGCCCGGACCAACATTACTCGTACGCTTACGAGAGACCGGTTCCCTCGACGCAACTTGTTGCCTAGATGGCTTGCGGGTGACAGTTTCTCTCACTTTAGTTGGATCGGATTCGACAAAGGCGGTCCTTGAGAAGGTTGAAAAGCAAACTAGTGTATCACCGTTGTGGTTTATGCGTAGGTGAGAATCGTTCTTGCTAGATACCCATAGCAGCCACGTAAAACATGCAACAACAATTAGAGGACGTCTAACTTGTTTTTGCAGGGTATGTTGTGATGTGATATGGCCAATTACATGATGAGATATATGTGATGTATGAGATGATCATGTGATGTATAGAATTTCACGACTTGCATGTCGTTGAGTACGGCAACCGGCAGGAGCCATAGGGTTGTCTTTAATTATTGTATGACCTGCGTGTCAATCATTAAGCGCTATGTAATGCTTTACTTTATCGCTAAGCAGTAGCAATAGAAGTAGAAGCAGGGCTGGCGCCACAACCCCAATGGCAACACATTGATGGAGATCAAGATGATGGAGATCATGGTGTTGTGCCGGTGACGATGGAGATCATGCCGGTGTTTCGAAGATGGAGATCTTAAACACAAGTTCATGGCCATATCATGTCACTTATGAATTGCATGAGATGTTAATCCTTTTATGCACCTTGTTTTGCTTAGTACGGCGGTAGCATTATAAGGTGATCCCTCACTTGAATTTCAAGATGAACTGTGTTCTCCCCGAGTGTGCACCGTTGCGAAAGTTCGTCGTGTTGAGACACCACGTGATGATCGGGTGTGATAGACTCTACGTTCACATACAACGGGTGCAAGCCAGATTTGCACGCGCAGAACACTCGGGTTAAACTTGACGAGCCTAGCATGTACAGACATGGCCTCGGAACACGAGAGACCGAAAGGTCGAACATGAGTCATATAGTAGATATGATCAACATAATGATGTTCACCATTGCAGCCACCTCAACTCACGTGATGATCGGACTTGAGTTGGTGAATTTGGATCATGTATCACTCGAATGATCGGAGGGATGTCAATTTGAGTGGGAGTTCTTAAATAATATGATTAATTGAACTCATTATCATGAACATAGTCAAAGTGTCTTTGCAAATTATGTTGTAGATTACTAGCTCGCGTTGTGGCTCCCTTGTATTTTTATATGTTCCTAGAGAAATAGAATTGAAAGATGTTGGTAGCAATATTGCGGACTGGGTCCGTGATCTGAGGATTGTCCTCATTGCTGCACAGAAGGCTTATGTCCTTAATGCACCGCTCGGTGCGCCACCCCCTCTAGCGTCGTCTATAGATGTTGTGAACATCTGACAGGCACGTTTCGATGACTACTTGATAGTTTTGTGCGTCATGCATTACGGCTTAGAATTGAGGCTCCGAAACGTTTTGAACGTCACGGAACATATGAGATGTTCTAGGGGCAGAGATTGTGATCTCAGGCTTGTGCCTGTGTTGCGAGATATGAGATCTCCAACAAGATTCTTTGCCTGTAAGATGAAGGAGAATAGCTCAATCGTTGAGCATGTACTCAGATTGTCTGGGTACTACAATCGCTTGAATCAAGTGGGAGTTGATCTTCCAGATAAGATAGTGATTGATATAGTTCTCCAAGTCACTGTCACTAAAGCTACTAGAACTTAAGTGATGAACTATAATACACCAGGGATAGAAGTATTGATCCCTGAGCTGTTCGCGATGTTTGACACCGCGAAGGTAGAAATCAAGAAGGAGCGTCAAGTGTTGATGGTTAATCAAACCACTAGTTTCGAAAAGGGCAAGATCAAGGAGGGAAACTTCATGGATAGCAAGTCAGTTGCTGCTCCAGTGAAGCAACCCAAAGTTGAACTCAAACCCGAGACTAAGTGCTTCTATTATGAGGTGAGAGGTCGCTGAAGCGGAACAACCCTAGATACTTGGTAGATAAGAAGGCTGGCAACATTGATAGAAGTATATTTGATATACGAGTTACTAATGTGTACCTTGCTAGTACTCTTAGTAGCACCTGGGTATTGGATACCGGTTCGGTTGCTAAATGTTAGTAACTCGAAATAAAAGCTACGGAATAAACGGAGAACTAGCTAAGGGTGAGGTGACGATATGTGTTGGAAGTGTTTCCAAGGTTGATGTGATCAAAATCGCACGCTCTCTCTACCTTCAAGATTAGTGACGAACCTAAATAAATGTTATTTGGTGTTTTGCGTTGAGCATGAACATGATTAGATCATGTTTATTGCAATACGGTTATTCATTTAAGTTAGAGAATAATGGTTATTCTGTTTACATGAATAATACCTTCAATGGTCATGCACCCAGTGAGAATGGTTTGTTGAAATCTTGATCGTAGTATTACACATGTTCATAACATTGATGTCAAAAGATACAAAGTTAATAATGATAGTACCACATACTTGTGGCACTGCCGCTAAATGTCATATTGGTATAAAGCGCATGTAGAAACTCCATGCTGATGGATATTTGGACTCATTCGATTTCGAATCGGTTGAGACATGCGAACCATGCCTCTTGGGCAAGATGACTAAAGGACCCCGTTGGATGGAGCGGGCAAGTGATTCATTGGAAATGATACATGTTGATGTATGCAATCTAGTGAGTCTTGTAGTGTGCAGTGGATATCATTATTTTCTTACCTTCACTGATGATTTGAGTAGATATAGTGTATATTTACTTAATGAAACACAAGTCTGAATCGTTTGAAAGGTTCAAGCAAATTCAGAGTGAAGTTTAAAGATCATCGTGACAAGAAGATAAAAATGACTGCGATATGATCGTGGAGGTGAATATCTGAGTCACGAGTTTGGCATACAACTTAAGACAATGTGAAAGTTGTTTCACAACTAAACGCCACCTGGAACACCATAGTGTGATGGTGTGTCCGAACATCATAGTTATGCTCTATTGGACATGGTGCGTGCTATGATGTCTCTTGTCGTTTTACTACTATAATTTTGGGGTTATGCATTAGAGACAACTACATTCACTTTAAATAGGGCACCATCTAAATCCGTTGAGATGACACCATATGAATTATGGTTTGATAGAAACCTAAGCTGTCGTTTCTTAATACTTGGGGCTGCGGCACTTGTGTGAAAAATGTTTTCACCTAATGAGGTCGAACCCAAGGCGGACAAATGCATCTTCATAGAATACCCTAAGATCAGTTGGGTGAACCTTCTATCTCAGATCCGAGTGCAAAGTGGTTGTTACTAAAACGGATCCTTTCTCGAGGAAAGGTTTCTCTCGAAAGAATTGAGTGGGAGGAAGATAGAACTTGATGAGGTTGTTAAACCTTTGTTCAACCAGAGAGTAGCGCAGCGCAGAAAGATGTTTCTGTGAAGCCTACGTTAGTTGAAGAGGAAGTTAATGATGATGATCATGAAGCTTCAGGATCAAGTTACTATCGAACTTCGTGGGTCGACAAGGATGTGTACTGCTCCTAAGCGGTACGACAACCCTGTCTTCGAGGTCATGTTGTTGGACAGCGATGAACCTACGAGCTATGGAGAAGCGATGATGGGCCCGGATTCCGACAAATGGTTAGAGACCATGAAATCCGAGATAGGATCCATTTATGAAAACCAAGTATAGACTTTGGTAGACTTGCTCGTTAGACGGCAGGTCGTTGAGTACAAATGGACCTTTAGAATGAAGACAGACACTGATGGTGAATGTCACCATTTGTAAAGCTCGACTTGTTGCAAAGTTGTTTGTGACAAGTTCAAGGAGTTGACTGCGAGGAGGCTTTCTCACTCGTAGCGATGCTAAAAGTCTGTTGGAATTATGTTAGCAGTTGCTGCATTTTCAATTACGAAATCTGGCAGATGGATGTCAAAACGTCGTTTCCTTAACGGTTTACTTAAGGAAAGGTTGTATGTGATACAACCAGAAGGTTTTGTCAGTCCTAAGGATGCTAAAAGATGAGAGAGCTTCAGTGATCCTTCTATGGACTGAAGCAAGCATCTCGGAGTTGGAATATACACTTTGATGAGGTGATCAAAGTTTTTGTAGTTTATACAAAGTTTACGAGAAACTTGTATTTGCAATAAAGTGAATGGGAGCACTATAGAGTTTCTGATAAGTATATGTGGTTGACATATTGTTGATCGGAAATAATGTAGAATTTCTGGAAGGCATAAAAGGTTGTTTGAAAAGTGTTTTTCAAATGAAGACCTGGATAAAGCTACCTAATTGTTGAGCATCAAAATCTATAGAGATAGATCAAGATGCTTGATGAGACTTTCAATGAGTGCATACCTTGACAAGATTTTGAAAGAGTTCAAAATGGATCAGCCAGAGAAATAGTTCTCGTCTGATTTGTAAGGTGTGAAGTTGAGTGAGACTCAAAGCTCGACAACGGCAGAAGAAAGAGAAAGGATGAATGTCGTCCCCTATGCCTTAGCCATAGGCTCTATATTATGCCATGCTGTGTACCGCACCTATGTGTGCCTTGCCACGAGTCTGTCAGGGGGTACAAGAGTGGTCCAGGAGTGGATCACTGGACAGCGGTCGGAATTATCCTTAGTAACCAGAGGACTAAGGAAATGTTTCTTGATTATGGAGGTGATAAAGAGTTCGTCGTAAAGAGTTACGTCGATGCAAGCTTTAACACCTATCCAGATGACTAGTAGTAGCAATCTGGATACGTATAGTGGAGCAGCCATTTGGAAATAGTACCAAGTGGAGTGTGGTAGCAGTGTTTACGGTTTGACATAGAGATTTGCAAAGTACACACGGATCTGAATATCGCAGACCCGTTGACTATAAGACCTCTCTCACATGCAAAGCATGATCGAGCCCCAAAACTCATTGGGTGTTAGATTCATAACAATGCGAATCACATGGTGATGTGAACTAGATTATTGACTCTAGTGCAAGTGGGAGACTGTTGGAAATATGCCCTAGAGGCAATAATAAATTAGTTATTATCATATTTCCTTGTTCATGATAATCGTTTATTATCCATGCTATAATTGTATTGATCGGAGACTTAAATGCATGTGTGGATACATAGACAAAACCATGTCCCTAGTATGCCTCTAATGGACTAGCTCGTTGATCAAAGGATGGTTAAGGTTTCCTAGCCATGGACATGAGATGTCATTTGATAACGGGATCACATCATTAGGAGAATGATGTGATGGATAAGACCCAAACTACAAACATAGCATATGATCGTGTCAGTTTATTGCTACTGTTTTCTGCATGTCAAGTATATGTTCCTATGACCATGAGATCATGCAACTCACGGATATCGGAGGAGTGCCTTGTGTGTATCAAACATCGCAACGTAACTGGGTGACTATAAAGGTGCTCTACAGGTATCTCCGATGGTGTTTGTTGAGTTGGCATGGATCGAGACTGGGATTTGTTACTCCGTGTGACGGAGAGGTATCTCAGGGCCCACTCGGTAATACAACATCACAACAAGCCTTGCAAGCAATGTGGCTAAGTGTTAGTCACGGGATCTTGTATTACGGAACGAGTAAAGAGACTTGCCAGTAACGAGGTTGAACTAGGTATGGAGATACCGACGATCGAATCTCGGGCAAGTAACATACCGAAGAACAAAGGGGACGTTATACGGGATTAACTAAATCCTTGACATAGAGGTTCGACCGAAAAAGATCTTCGTAGAATATGTAGGAACCAATGTGGATGTCCAGGTCCCTCCATTGGTTATTGACCGTAGAGGTGTCTCGGTCATGTCTACATAGTTCTCGAACCCGCAGGGTCTGCACACTTAAGGTTCGGTGACGTTTCGGTAGTGTAGAGTTATGTATGGTGGTGACCGAAGTTTGGTCGGAGTCCCGGATGAGATCCCGGACATCACGAGGAGCTCCGGAATGGTCCGGAGGTAAAGATTCATATATAGGAAGTCCCAGTTTGGTTTCCGGAAAAGTTTCGGGCTCATCGGTAGTGTACCGGGAGTGCCGGTAGTGTACCGGGAGTGCCGGTAGTGTACCGGGAGGCCTCCGGGAGGGGTATTTCGACCCCAAGAGGTCCATGGGCTGTGGGAGAATAATAACCAGCCCTTAGTGGGCTGGGAAAACAGCCACAAAGGCCCATGGCGCAGGAGAGAAAGTCCTAAAGCAAAAAGTGGAAAATCAGCCAATAGGAGGCAATCCTACTCCAACTAGGATTGGAGGTGAAGTAGGATTTCTTCCCACCTCCTATTTCGGCCGACCCAAAGGCCTTGGCTGCCTCTCCTCTCCTCTCCTCCTATATATACTAGTGGATTGGGTGGTTTTTGGACAGAATTTCCGGCCACGTGCTACCCGTTTCACCGGTGCACAGTTTCTCCTCTAGATCGGTTTTCCGCAGCGCTTAGGCGAAGCCCTGCCGGAATTGCTCCACCACCATCACCGGAGCGCCGTCACGCTGCCGGTGAACTCTCTCTCCTATCCACCTCCTCTTGCTGGATCAAGACGGTGGAGATCGTCATCAAGCTGCACGTGTGCTGAACGCGGAGGTGCCGTCCGTTCGGCGCTAGATCGGAAGGACCGTGATCGAGATCGCGAGACGGTTCGTGATGAGATCGTGGAACGGATCGTGATGAGTTCGCGGGACAGATCGTGATCAAGATCGTGAGACGGATCGTGATGAGATCGCGGGACGGATCGTGATGAGTTCACGGGACGTATCGTGATTGGATCGCGGGACGGATCGTGATGAGATCGCGGGACGCTCGGCGATTTGGATCGCGAAGATGTTCGACTACACCAACCGCGTTTCTTAACGCTTCCCGCTTAGCGATCTACAAGGGTATGTAGATCCACTCTCCCTCTCGTAGATGCTCATCACCATGGATAGGTTTGCGTGTGCGTAGGAAAATTTTTGTTTCCCATGCGACGTTCCCCAACAGGTTGGGCGAGAGGTGGACGGACTCGGTGGCTACGGTCGACGGGAGGTCCGGTGGGGGTGGGAGCTCCGGCGAGCAATTGCGTAGCCTTCCGGCGAGAGGGAAGAGGGGTTTGGGAGGGAAATGAAAGGCGGGGCTGGCCGGTACTTATAGGGGTGCGGGGAGAGAGAGGGAGTTAAGAGAGGAGAGAGATCCGGCGAGGGGAGGAAATGGCCGACGTCGGGTCCGGCGCGCGGGGGGGGGGGGAAGAAGTTGACCGTTCGGTGAAACGGTCGGTCGGGTGGGGCCCGGTGTCAGTGAGGGGAGGGCGTGTCCGTTACACACGGTCAGCCGGTCGGTAGTAAATGCGCGAATAACTGCCGTGGGCCGGCCCGTTTAATACCGGAAACGGTTACCGTTTCTTTTTAATAATTTTCCAGAGACATTCTAAAGCTTTTAAAGCATTCAAATCATTTGTAAATATAGGGGTATTATATATCAAAATTAATAGAATAATAAATGCTATTTAATGAACATTTCTATTCTGTCATTTGAACACTTAAAAAAAATATTTTCAGAAATTGCCTAATTGTTTTTAAACCCTTTTTGCAAATATTTTCAAAATAACCCCAGGTTAATATTGTTCAAATATATCACCAATTAGTCCCTGGTGTGGAGTGTCATGTTCCTCCTCTCTTATTTGAACTTTTAACCAAAATTTCAAATAGGTGAAAGCAACTTAGGGAAAAGTAGAAAGAGCTTTCTGAAATCCAGAAGAGACATTTCAACAAACACATACATTCAAGCAATGATGCTGCTAGATGCATAGCTATAATCATAACATTCCAAAATGAACTTTTGGGATGTTACAGGAAAAATCTTGCTCTTGTGCTACAAAAATCTTTCTACTAAATAATTTACTTTAGTGTTCCTTATTAAACCAACAACTAATTTTATTTCCACGTTATTTTTTACCTTGGAAAACTATCTCTACACCTATGAAGTACTTCTAGTTTCATTCCCGCAAAATAGTTTCATACTTGTTCTAGGTAAAGTAAGCATTAGCGTGCGTAGAGTTGTATCGGTGGTCAATAGAAATTGAGGGGATATTAATTCTACCTTTAGCTCCTCGTTGGGTTTGACACTCTTACTTATCGAAAAAGTCTACAAACGATCCCCTACACTTATGGGTTATCAAGACCTTTTTCTAGCACCATTGTCGAGGAGCAATAGCGTAGTGGTTGGTATTATTGTGTGTGTTTGTTTGCTTTATCACTAAGTAATTTTGATTTTCTGTTATTAGTTGTTTTATATCTTTAGTTATGGATATGGAGCACGAAACATCATTTTTGATGTACTTGCTACTAATGGAGATGGGGAACCTCCTAAAACACTCGATGCTAGTTATGTGAAACACGTTAATTACTCCTTTGATAATCTTGAGAAATCCTCATTCAACTTTATAATGGGAGACATGTTGGATCAACGTGATTACTTTAGGGATTATCGCTTATCTCACAAAGGGAAACACTTATGGGATCAAATTAAAATGTTGCATTGGTATGCTTGGGATATATGCTCGAAACGTGATTATACTTGTTGCTCTAAGATGAAGGGTCTTCACCTTCCCTTTCAATGTGAATTTAGTGATAATGAAACCTTGGCTTCTTATGCTAAGGGTATATATGATTACTATGATGTGGAACAAATAGAAGAATTGTTTCTTTTAAGGGTGCTTATGAATTTGAATCGTTCTTTGAAAGATGTGGCTATGGTTATGCTATTTACAGATCTAAATTTTTTGCCATACTTAAATATTGCTATGAGAATTATGAATACATTGCTGATATTATTGAATTTATTGAGAGAATGACCGCTGCCTTGGAAGAGACTAATATTTTGTAGGAATCTATGAAAGAAGAAAATCCGAAAATTGTGAGCTTATTAGATGAAAAAGATGAGGAGGAGAGCGAATAACAAAAGGAGGAAGAGCGGATTGGCTACCCGTGCCCACATTCTAATGAGAGTAACTCTTCAACTCATACATTCTTTAATTTCAGAGAAGTTTGCACTTATTAAGGATTATATTGATGGGTTGCAATTTACTATCACACATGATGATTTTGATGGATATAATATGCATGTGCTTGCTGCTCCTACTTGAAATTATTATGAGAGAGTAACCAAATCTTCACCTCTCTATGTTTCCAATACAATAAAATTGCAAGAAACCACTTATGCCATGTATTGGCCTTTACTTTGTGTGCATGAATTGTTCTTGTATGACATGCCAATGCATAGGAAGAGAATTAGACTTCGTTGTCACATGATATATATCACTTTGTGCTCACTACTAAATTAAAAATCATCGTTAATTAAAATTGGATTTGATATACCTTGGGATCCGGGTGGATCAATTACTTGAGCACTATATGCCTAGCTTAATGGCTTTAAAGAAAGCGTTGCTAGGGAGACAACCCAGAAATTTTAGAGAGTCGTTTTATTATGTTGTGTTCTTTTAAAATAATTAATAAATAAATAAATTAGGGAACTTAAAACTTTTTCCAAAAGAGAAGTCAATGTGAGAAAGATGTGCATCGTTGAAGTGGGGGCTAGCCTTGAACTTTATTCATGCCCATGGAAACTTTGTGAATCTTGATGACAGAAAATTTTCAACAAAAATAATTATCCCCTTGTATAAATCCATTTTATTATAAAAATAATGTACCAAGAATTACCTTTAGGGTGTTTAAATTGCTTGTTTGATATGTGTTGTGTAAAAACAGAAACTTTTGTTGCAGTGTTTAAATTTTAATATTTTACTGGAGCATGCAAAAATTCTAAAAAATTACACAAGACTGTTATACAAATTCTTTATTACGTCCTAATTTTTCAGAATTTTTGAGTTACAGAAGTATAGGTTCCATCTGCATCTTTATAGATTGTCCTGTTTTTCACACATTACTATTATAGTTGCTTTGTGTGCTTACGTTTGAATTCTTGTTGAGACCCATTGATTTAGGAGCCATAGAATTGTGTAGCATACAATGGGTAATGTTTGATTATAATTATGCAATAATGGTATGGCAGGACATGATGAGATTTGATGATTATGTACTAACATTTCTAATGAAAGTTCTGTTAAGTTTTGTGTGGATGAAGTGTTCGAAGATCGAGGAGCTATCGATATGAGACGAATAAGGAGAGGCAAGAGTTCAATCTTGGGGATTTCCAAGGCACCACAAGTAAATATCAAAGGAGACTCAAGCATCTAAGCTTGGGGATGCCCCGGAAGGCATCCCATATTTCTTCTTCAACAACTATCGGTATGTTTCGGTTTTTGCTTCGTTCACATGATATGCGTAAATTCTTGGAGCGTCGTGTGAACTTTATTTTCCTTTTAGCAATGTACCATGCTGGTATGGGAAAGTTTGTGGTTGATTTATATAATGCTCTTTGCACTTCATTTATATCTTTTGAGTATGGCTTCATAGAATGCTTCATGTGCTTCACTTATATCATTTGATGTTGGATGCCTGTTTCTCAACATATAGAAAACCGGTATTTGTAGAATGCTCTTTTGCTTCACTTATATTTATTAGAGCATGTCCAGGTCTTTTGTAGAAAGAATTAAACTCTCATGCTTCACTTAAACCTATTTAGAGAGTCAACGGGAATTGGTCATTTAGATGGTTAGTCATAAAATCGTACATAAAACTTGTAGATCACTGAATATGATATGTTTGATTCCTTGCAATAGTTTTACGATATTGAGACAGTATTATGTGGGTGCACTAGTTGATGATTGTGGGTTAGTAAGAATATTTATGTTAAGGTTTGTGATTCCCGAAGCATGCACATATAGTTTCTAGTTATGCAATGAAGTTGGAGCACAATTTATCCTTGATTGAAAACCTTTGTGTTGTTATAACCGGGGGCACGCAATGGTTAATTCCTCCCAGCCTCCTCCCTAGGAGCATGCAAGTAGTACATTGCTTCGAGAGAGCTAATAAAACCTTGCAATAAGTATGTGAGCTCTTTATGACTAATGTGAATTCATGGATATACGCACACTTACCACCTCATATTTGCTAGCCTTTTTGGTACCGTGCATTGCCCATTCTCACCTCGAGGATCAGTACAACCTCTGCCAGTTCATACAAACCCCGTGACATGATACGCTCTATTGCACATAAGCCTCATTATATCCTCCTCAAAACAGCCACCATACCTACCTATCATGGCATTTCCATAGCCATTCTGAGTTATATTGCCATGCAACTTTCACAGTTACATCATATGACTTGTAAAGCTATTGTCATATTGCTTTGCATGATCGTAAGATAGCTAGCATGATATTTCCATGGCTTGTCCATTTTTTGATATCTTTTGCTACGCTAGGTCATTGCACATCCTGGTACACTGCCAGAGGCATTCATACAGAGTCATACTATAGTTATTCATATTAAATTGTAAGTAAATAAAAGTGTGATGATCATCATTATTAGAGCATTGTCCCAGTGAGGAAAGGATGATGGAGACTATGATTCCCCCACAAGTCGGGATGAGACTCCGAACAAAAAATAAAAAATGGGGGAGGCCAAATGATCCCACTACAAAAGGGGGGTTGGGGAGGCGAAAAAAGAAAACAAAATTTAAAGCCCATCATGAAAAATAAATAAATGAGAGAAAAAGAGAGAAGGGACTTTGCTGCTATCCTTTACCACACTTGTGCCTCAAAGCGGCACCGTGTTCTTCATATAGAGAGTCTCTTGTTTTGCACTTCTATATGCTAGTGGGAATTTTTTATTATAGAAGTTGGCTTGTATATTCTGATGACGGGCGTCCTTAAATACCCGAGGTCTTCATGAGCAAGCAAGTTGGATGCACACCCACTTAGCTTCAGTCGAGATTTCATACACTTATATCTCTAGTGCATCCACTTCATGGAAAACCCTACTCCTCGCATTGATATCTATTAACGGGCATCTCCATAGCCCGTTGATACGCCGAGTTGATGTGAGACTTTCTTCTCCACTTTTACCCCTTTGAAACCTACCACCATATTCTATTCCAGATTTATGCTATATCCATGGTTCACGCTCATATATTGCATGAGTAATAAAAAGCTGAAGCACGATAAAGGGTATGATCCAATTGCTTGGTTTGACACCGGGGTGCTCATGATTTATACTTTATGCTAGGAAGACCAAGCATGACAGGCTAGATGATTTTGTAGGGATAGCACTCTTTGGCACTGATATTTTGAGAGGACATGATTGTTTGCTAGTAAACCTGAGTATGGATGTCTTTTTGTCAGAGTATTTCCTTGAATCACTTGTATCTTAATATTCATGCCATGACTAGACATTTGTTCAAGGTTATGTTAGGTAGCATTCCACATCAAAAATTATCTTTTTATCATTTACCTACTCGAGGACGAGCAGGAATTAAGCTTGTGGATGCTGCTACGTCTTCGTCGTATCTATAATTTTTGATTGCTTCATGCCAATATTCTACAACTTTCATATACTTTTGGCAATATTTTAGATTATTTTTGGGACTAACTTACTTATCTAGTGCCCAGTGCCAGTTCTTGTTTTTGTGTGTTTTTTGTTTTGCAGAACATCCACAACAAATGAAATCCAAAAGCGATAAAAATTTACAGAGATTTTTATTGGAATATATTTGATTTTTGAGAGTCGGAATCGATGGAAGACGATGCCCGAGGGCCCCACAAGCTATCTGGCCGCGCCCTAGGGGGGTCCGCGGCCAGATGGCTTGTGGCCCGGGCTTAGGTCGGTTGGAGCTCTCCTTTTGCCGCAAGGAAGATATATTTATAATAAAAATCCCCTAAACATTTCAGCCCGATCGGAGTTACGGATCTTCGGATATTTAAGAAACAGTGAAGAGATCATAAACTCGTCGCGAAAAATAGAAGAGAAACAGAGAGAGAGAGAGAGAGAGAGAGAGAGAGATCCAATCTCGGAGGGGCTCATGCCCTCCGGGAGCCATGGCGGCCATGGACCAGAGGGGAAACCCTCCTCCCACCGAGGGAGGAGGCCAAGGAATTAAAAGGAGGGGGCTCTCTCCCCCTCTCTCCTAGTGGCGCTGGAGCGCCGCCATGGCATCCATCGTGATGGCGATCTACACCAATAACTTCGCCGCCATCACCACCAGCTCTCTCCCTCTCTATGTAGTGGTGTAAAACCTCTTCTCCCCTATGTAATATCTACTTAAACATGGTGCTTAATGCTATATATTATTATCCAATGATGTGTGGCTATCCTATGATGTATGAATAGATTTCTTTTGTCCTATGGGTTGATTGATGATTGTGATTGGTTTGAGTTGCATGGTTTATTTTGGTGCTGTCCTAAGGTGCTTTCCGTGAGGCACACGCATGAAAGAATAGCGCTGGAGGGTGTTGCAATATGTTCATGATTCGCTTATAGTGGGTGGCTAGAGTGACAGAAGCTTACACCCGAGTAAGGGAATTGTTGCGTATGGGAGTAGAGGACTTGATGTGTTAATGCTATGGTTGGGTTTTACCTCAATGAATTTCTAGTAGTTGTCGATGCTTGCTAGAGTTCCAACATAAGTGCATACGATCCAAGTATGGAAAGTATGTTAGCGTATGCCTCTCCCTCATATAAAACTGCAATAATGATTACCGGTCCAATTATCAATTGCCTAGGGACAAATCTTTCTCTTATGCTACAAAAAGCTTGCTACAAAATAATTTACTTTAGTGTTCCTTATTAAACTAACAACTAATTTTATTTCCACGTTCTTTTTTTACCTTGCAAAACTATCTCTACACCTATTAGGTACTTCTAGTTTCATTCCCGCAAAATAATTTCATACTAAAGTGTCAGTGCACTAGAGTTTTGGGCTCTCCAATGCTCCTTACTCATGCACAGGCAGTAGTAGCCACCCTGGCGATGAGGCCCAGCAGGGACTTGCTAGGTACAAGCACAGAAGAATCAAGACCCCCAGCAAGATCTTGCCGGGATGACCATCGATCCCTCAGGCAAGACAAAGGCCCGGCAAGCCCCAGAAAGGCCCCGCCAGCGCACAGGCTAGGTGTCACCTCGCCTAGGCTCACAGCGTCGACGATGGAGGGGGCTAAGCGGTGCCAATGGGACAAGCCCTTGTCCCATCCCGCAGACGGACAGAGATGCCTGACGGTGCATTAAATGCGCCTGTCCTACTCCGTCAGTGTTAGGTATGATAGCACTGTAGCTCTATGCACCCTGTTCACGCACTGTACGCCGCTGTTGGGATCCCCTTCAGAGTATAAAAGGAGGCCCAGGGCGATACGGTAGAGGACTTTTTGGGACTTTGTACTTTGTACTTTTAGTCTGGGTCCCTTCTAGCTCACACACGTGGCAGTTGTTCATAGCTCTCTTGTAGCTATAATCCTAAGAACATTCTCAATACAACCAAGCCGGAGTAGGGTTTTATGCATCCTTGTGGCCCAAACCTGGGTAAATCCCCGCGTGCTGTTCATCCGACCTGCTCTTTGTGCGAGCCTTCTCCCGAGCCGAACCAAAAGGGGTCCCTCCGATCCCATAAGTGCTCATCCCCCATGATATCTTTGGCGCACCAGGTAGGGGGGATAGGTCGTGTGAACCTGTTCTGGTGATCGGCATGCCCAGTTCTTTCATACTCATCCTTGCCATGGCCCCCAAGAAGAAGGGCCTGACGGCGGTTGGCCCATCCGTGTTCGCTGTCCCTGTATCTGTGTAGGCAGGCCACGCGTAGACGCGGGTGGAGGAGGAGGATGCAGAGGTTCAAAACTTCCACGATGCTTCGATGATCAAGGCCAAGCAAGCGGCAAAGCCTGCCATGCAGACGTCCATGGCGGCGGTGGGAACGCCCGCGCCGCTGGGTCTTAGGACAGAGTTGTACCGCTTGCGGGCGGTAAAGTGAACTCCGAGGGCAGAAGGGTATCTTCCAGGGCGCCCACGCTGGCGCCTACACCACGACCTTCCCAGGACGCACACAAAGAGCCGCGCCACAGCGCCCGCAGTTCTCAACGTCCCCACGGAAAAGCTCCTGTGCATCACTCCCAAGGTGCGCGGAACCAACATGTTCGTCAACATTCTAGTGGCAGTGGCGTGCCATCGTGGGACCGCGGAGGAGCTCCTTCTAACATGTTTAGAAGTCAAAGAACCTCACGTACCTCGCACCATTCGCTGCCGACCACATCGAAAGAAGCGATGGCGTGGGTACAACTAGTCCTAAACTTCCCTCCTGGTGCGGAGAAGCTCGACGAATGGAGAGCCACCATTTAGAGCCTCCTCAGCCTCGCAGATAAGTTCCGGTCCACCAATCCGGCTTACGCCAGTGGTGAGAAAGCCGGAGGCGGTGCAACCTCGGTGCACTCTCCTCCACAGCAGCAACGCCGGTCACCGATTCGACAGACCAACGCTTATGATGGTTAGTCGATGGTGTGATCTAACCCACGGACATGCCACGACCAGCGTCAAGTTCTTAGGGAACGGGGCAAGGAAGACGCTCGAACTACAATCGAGTGGTGGCGGGAAGCGCGCCTTCAATCTGATAGGCATGCAGGGCCCACTATAGACAAGTCTGCGCCAGAGTATCCTGTCAGCCTACCTTACAAGGTGGGTTTTCCACCGTTTACCCGTGAGTTGCGGCAAGTCCAGTGGCCCAACTCCCGCACGTTCAAGCCAGAGGTCCCGGAGAAGTATGACGACAAGACTCACCTGTCGGAGTTCCTAAGCATCTACACCATTGTGGTGCAAGCTGTCGGGGCCGCGACGACAAAATATTCGCCAACTACTTCCAGTTGGTGCTCAAGCCCAACGTCAGGTCGTGGTTGATGCACTTGCCGGAGAATTCCATCGCCTCTTGGGCAGACTTGTGCCATGAGTTTGTTGGAGCTTTTGACGGAGGCCACCAAGCTCCTGGTCAAGAAAGCGACTTGCACATCATCCCTCAGAACGAGGGCAAAACTTTGCGCAAGTACATCCAAAGGTTCAGCCGCGTGCACCACAACATACCAGACGTTTATCCTGCCGCTGTTATCAACGTGTTCCATCAGAATGTGCGCAACCGCAGGATGCGGGAAGAGCTAGCGATGAACAGGGTCAGGGATGTTTCCGAGCTTTATGCTATGGCAGGCAAATGTGCTCGGGCTGAAAAAGGGAGGAGACTCCCCGACGAAGATGCTAGCGCAGGGGTCGACTCTAAAGATCAAGACACCACCACCTCGACAAAGAAGGGCAGGTGATGGAACAAGAAATGAAGGGAAAGGCCATGCTTGTCGTCGAGGGATCCGGCAACCCCGGTACCGCCAAGAAAGGCAAGGTTGGTGACCCTGGCGATGATGTTGCCGGGTGCGCCTCCTGCCATGCCATGGCGGCTATCGACAAGCAAGACGGCTTCGGCAAGTAGTATTGCAAGATCCATCGCACCAAAGGCCACGATCTCCAAGACTGTCGGCAAGTTGAGCAGCTTGTCAAGAAGAAAGAAGTTGAGTACAAGAGGCGAGACAAGGAGAAAGGCCAGGATGGTGCTAAGAGGTCTGGCAAGAAGCGCGTTGAACGAGGAGGTCGCCAAGGCAAGCCCAAACAACAAAAGACCGGCCCGCATGCGGTCCTGACAAGCAGGAAGGTGGTGATGATGACATCGAAGAGGACGATGAGTCCAACGAGCATGAGCTCCAGAAGGCTACAGAGATGATGTGCATTGAGGGAGGTTCCTCGTTGCATTCCTCTCACTGCCAACTTAAACAGTGGGCGCGCGAGGTTAATGCGGCGGAGTCCTCTATCGGTGCCCAGAGACCTCTGAAGTGGTCCAACACTCCTATCATCTTCGATGTTGAGGATCACCCTGATCGCATAACTGCGGCCGGGTGCCTGCCGTTGTTTGTGTTGCCACAATTCGCTACCTCAAGGTGACGAAGATGCTAGTCGACAGTAGGGTCAGCTTGAACCTGATCTCGGCTGATGTCATCTAGAAGCTGCAAATTCCTGATGAACATCTCGAGCCGACAGGCGCTTTCCAAGGGGTCAATTCAGGGAGAACTCAGCCGAAGGGCAAGATTACGTTGCCGGTTACATTTGGTAGTGATACCAATTTCAGAATAGAGAAGATCGTCTTTGATGTTGCCAAGATCTCATTGCCGTACAATGGCATCCTTGGGCGCCCAGCAATGGCCAAGTTCATGGCGGCCACCCACTTCGCTTACAATGTGATGAAGATGCCCGGGCCAATGAGCGTCATCACGATCAACTCCAACAATAAAAGCACACTTATCTGCATCGATCAACTCTACCGGGGGGCAGTTGCAGCACCTGCCGCCAAGGCACTTGCTCCTTCCAAGGGGAAGAAGACCGACAAGGCCTCTGGCGCACATTCCGGTAAGCGCACCTCCTCGGGGTGCTGCGCTCCCATTGACGATGTGCCAGAGAGCTCCACTGGCAAGAGCAAGAAGTCCAAGGCATCCTGGGCAGAGACCAAGAAGGTGCCCGCCAAGGAGGATGGCACGGGGGTAACTTTCACCATAAGTTCCACCCTTGACGACAAATAGGAAAGCGCGCTCGTCGCCTTCCTGTGGGCGAATGTCGATGTGTTTGCATGGAAACCATCTGATATCCCTGGTGTCCCTAGGGAGGTGATTGAGCACCACCTTGTCGTCTGCTCACACATGCGGCCTGTCAAGCAGAAGGTCCGGAAGCAAGCTTTGGAGCGACAACAGTTTATTGCCGAAGAGATCAAGAAATTAGAAGCGGTTGTCTTGATCAGAGGAGTACTTCATCCAACATGGTTGGACAATCTAGTTGTAGTGCACAAGGCGAATGGAAAATGGAGGCTGTGCATTGACTTCACAGACATCAACAAAGCCTGCCCCAAAGATCCTTTTCCCTCGCCGTGCATCGATCAGATTGTGGACTCCACCGCCGGCTATGACTTGTTGTCTTTCCTTGACGCCTATTCTAGCTATAATCAGATTATCATGGCCAAGGAAGATGAGGAGAAGACCGCATTTATCACCCCATGTGGTACGTATTGCCTTTTGCGTATGCCTTTCGGATTGAAAAGTGTTGGTTCTACATTTGCAAGAGCAGTCCAGATTGGTGTTGAGCTGCAGCTAGTTCTAGAAATATGGAGGCTTATATGGATGACATAGTGGTCCAAACCAAGGACAAGGCTACGCTCATATCTGACCTAGAAGAAACATTTGCTAATCTGTGTCAGATCAACATGAAGCTCAACTCTAAGAAGTGTGTGTTTAGAGTCCCATCCAGGAAGCTTCTCGGGTTCTTTGTATCTAACTGAGGAATTGAAGAAAATCCCGACAAGATCAAAGCAATTGAGGAAATTGAAGCACCAACACGTGTCAACGATGTGTGCCGTCTTGCCGGCTGTGTTGCTACTCTGAGTAGGTTCATCTCAAAATCTACTGAGCGCGCCCTGTCCTTTTTCAAAATCTTGAAGAAGGCAGGTCCAATGAAATGGACTCCGGAGGCGGAGGCAGCGCTGCAGGATTTGAAGAACTACCTCTCCTCTCACCAGTCCTAGGCGCGCCAAAATCACAGGAGCCATTGCTGCTATATCTAGCAGCAACAAATCAAGTGGTGAGTGCTACACTAGTGGCTAAAAGAGAAGTTGATTAAGAAGCAGCAGCAACGGCAGGGCCGCCAAGCGACGAGCCAGGACATTCCCTGGCAGGGACTGGTGCCGGCAATGAAGGATCTACGTAGTTGAATGAGATAATCCAGAGGAGGAAGGTGGTGCAGCGCCCAGTCTATTTTGTCAGCTCCCTGTTACAAGGGTCTAGGTCAAGATATTCTGGTGTGCAAAAGTTGCTCTTCGGCCTTCTTATGGCCTCGAGGAAGCTGCACCATTACTTCCAAGCACATGAGATCACCATTGTCACCCGCTTCCCGCTTCAGCGGATATTGCGGAACCCAGAAGCTACCGGCAGGATTGTAGAGTGGGCTTTGGAACTATCAAGCTTCGGTCTCAAGTTTGAAAGCACTTCGACCATTCAGATCAGATCCTTAGCAAAGTTCATTGCGGAATGGACCCCAATGCCAAATGAAGAAGTTCCAGAGTTAACTTCCCCAGCAAGAAAACCGATCAAGAGTGGATCATGTATTTTGATGGGGCTTTCTCGCTGCAAGGCACCGGTGTTGGAGTGCTTCTTGTCGCACCCACCAGAGAACACCTCAAGTATGTGATTCAGATAGACTTTCCCTGGGAGAGATCAACGAACAATATTGCCGAGTACGAAGGGCTGCTTGTCGGTCTCAGGATCGCGATAGACCTTGGGATCAAGAAACTTATTGTTAGGGGTGATTCTCAGCTTGTCGTCAGGCAAGTGAACAAAGATTACCAGAGTCCATTGATGGAAGCTTATGTAGATGAAGTGAGGAAGTTGGAAGAATGTTTTGATGGCCTGCAAATGGACCACGTTCCACGTGCAGAGAACAGCGTTGCTGATGGCCTGTCAAAATGTGTTGCCCTTAAGTTGCCGGTGGAACCAGGAACTTTCGTGCTCCGACTGACTCGACCCTCCGTGACACCATCAACTGGACAAGAGAAAAGAAGGAATTTGAGTTCCGACAAGTATATCCCAGCAGAGCTCCTAGAAGTCGCCGACAAGGAGGTTGCCACGGACAACGTCAGGCTTGCCGATGAGCGATGTGCTCCGACGGAGCCTCCAGCTCTTCCCGTGGAAGCACGCGCTCCCGCCATGCTTGCCGGGGGGCAGTAGGCTCCAGCGGGCCTCAAGCCCTTGCCGTTGAGACAAATGCTCCCCCGGCAGTGGATATGCCTTTAGTCCTTGTTGTCGAGCCCAGGCTCCAACATGGGCACATCACATCGTCCATTTCCTTCAGACAGGAGAACTTCCCGAAGAACAAGAGGAAGCAGAGAAAGTAGCTCGCCGGTCTCATATGTACCAGTTCGTAGACAACGTCCTGTACAGAAAGAGATTGAATGGCGTGGAACTCAAATGCATTTCTTGGGAGGATGGACTGGAGCTGTTGGTAGAGATACATGGAGGCATATGTGGCTCCCACATAGAATCAAGAGCACTTGTCGGAAAGGCATTCCGGCAAGGTTTCTTTTGGCCCACCACCCTCTAGGATGCAACTGCATTAGTAACCAAGTGTGAAGCATGCCAGTTTCATTCGAGGAAATTACATCAACCAGCTCAAGCCCTTCAAACAATCCCTCTCTCATGGACATTTTTGGTATGGGGGCTCGACATCTTGGGCCCCTTCCCCCGTGCTGCCGGGGGCTTTGAGTACTTGTACGTTGCAATCGACAAGTTCACAAACTGGCCAGAAGTGGAAGCAGTGAGAAAGGTGACAGCATAGTCAGTCGTCAAGTTCTTCAAAGGATTTGTCTGCCGCTTTGGTGTTCCCAATAGGATCATCACTAACAATGGGGCACACCTCACGAGCTGCACCTTCATGCAGTATGTCCAAGACCTTGGTAGCAGAATCTGTTTTGCTTCCGTTTCCCACCCATGGGGCAACGGCCAAGCGGAAAGGGCTAATGCTGAAGTGCTACGAGGGCTCAAGACAAGAACTTTTGACAAGATGAACAAGTGCGAAAGGCACTAGATTCATGAGTTGTCGGTGGTTCTTTGGTCAATCAGGAAGACACCAAATCGAGCTACCGGCCAGACACCCTTCTCCCTCGTATATGGGGCGAAGGCAGTTCTCCCCACAGAACTCATATATGGGTCACCTCAAGTGATTGCTTATGATGAGCTCGAGCAAGAGCAGTTGCGGCAAGATGACATGATGCTCCTTGAGGAAGTCCGTCTTAAGGCTGCTGTGAGAACCGCGAACTACCAGCAAGCTTTGCGCCTCTACCATAGCCGCAAAGTTAATGCCAGAACTCTCAAGGAAGGCGACCTTGTTCTTCGGCGAGTTCAGTCCGCCAAGAATTCCAACAAGTTGACACCAAAGTGGGAAGGCCCTTATCAGGTAGTACGAGTCACCAGGCCTGGCACAATCCGCCTGGATACCGAAGATGGCATCCCAGTAAGCAATTCCTAGAGTATCGAACATCTTCGCAAGTTCTACCTGTGAGGCGTGGTTGCCGGGGGGCCTTTCGTACAAGTCTTGCCACTGAAGCATGTAATCCTTGGTACAAAGCCACGCTCAGACCCTCTGCGTAGTTAAATAAAGATAAGTGTTCTGCAAATCTTGATTGATTCTCATGTTTACTTATGTGCATGTTCGTCTGAGATATTGCATTACACTTAATCCCGGCAAGAGCTAACAAACCGCCAAGGTTCCATATCCATATTTTCTCTTCTTTGTTTTCCTCAAAGGACAGAAGGTTACCTCGCGTGCAGCTTTGCCGGGGGGAATGGTGGTATGGATACCTATGAGCGCCGTCCCAAAAAAATCTTGCCGGAAGGAGTACAGCAACAAAAAGATAAGTTGCAAAACCCCAAGTGAATTTTTACTATAGAATTATTTTCCTTGGACAATTTCGACCTCTGCATGGAAAACCTGCATGCATGGGAACCTTGCCGCGATTGGCTGTGCCCTCACTGTGTTTCGGGACCGCTCAACAGCTTAAGTGGTCGCGCCCATGCTCCTTGTTTCGTTTCGAGTCCGCTCAGCGACTCAAGTGACATCACTCATGCCCTCATTCTATTTCGAGCGCGACCAACACGTTGAACGGTTGCACCAACGATGCCAAGGTATCTTGCTGGTAGTGGCACCACCAGCAGGCTGCTAAGGACCCGTTCCTCAAAGTGCTCGTGGTAGGTCTACACATGCCGACAAGATTCTTCTGATAGGGCGTAGGGAAAGTTCCATGCAAAGAAATTGTCTAACAAGGAAGATAACATACAGTTATTCAAAATAGGGTGAAATTTACATAAGATGTCTCTTTTTTCTAAGTATATCTTTATTTGACTTTCTCCCCTAGGGGAAATTACAAGAAGAAAAAGATGGAAAGGAGAGGCAGGCTACAAGAATAAAAGGATGGCGAGAGGCCCCCGGCAGAAGCCCAGCCTGACCCCTCTGGACCAGCACTGCACAGAGGGGCAGGGCTTCCAGATGGGCAGGAAAGAACCTGACCCCTCCTGGACCAGCATTGCGTGAAGGAGAGGGCTAGCATGGGCGAAAAGGGGGATGGACCCCAGAAACCGGAGTCCATGGGCCTACCAGAAGAACCAGCTGGAAGATGAGGCAGCATCCGGGACAAGGGCCCTCGGCAAGGTTGTCCTGCTGGGAGGGGGAGAGGCATGAGGCTGGCGGTGATGGTGCGGCTGCGGTCAGTCCAAGCTCGAGTCGTTGGGCTCCGACTTGACCGCCCAAAGACCGGACTCATCGTCGTCGTCTTTGCTGCTGTCCTCCTCGTCACTCTCGCCCGAGGACAAGCTTTCGGTGCTGCTCGAGCTCTCTTCGCAGCAGCTGAGGAGGACGTTGGAGCGCCCATAAATCTTGACGGATTGTAGATTGGCCTCCGTCATTTTAAAGAAAAAGACATGCCCCACCTGGAGGTTGTGCGCACGAGCGAAGGTCTTCCAACCACGCTTGAGAAACATGATGCGATTCGCTGGCTACTCAAAGTCTACCCGCGTCGCACCATTACAACAACCAGCCACTCGTAACCATAGGACGGGTGGCTCATCGACCTCCATTACCCTGGCAAAGAGGTGAGGGAGGCGCAGATGACTCCGGAGGGGACTGGCCAGCTCAAGGACGAAATCCAGCATCGTTCCCTTGGCGTGGGTCTCCTCAAGGGAGAGGCCTGGCATCAGAAGAGGGGTGGAGCAGCGCTCCGCCTCCCTCGACCTCGGCCTCCACGATGGCCACGACCCCTCGCACCTATTCCACCGCACGAGCTCGAACCACCCTCCGCCTATGTGGCTGAAGCGATGGCATGATCCCAACGAGAGCTCCTCCTTGGAGCGGAGGATGGTGGCCGCCCTCGCCCACTGTTCATGGTTAAGGGCGAGCGCTACTTGAAGATTGGGAAGACGTGGAAGGGAAAGCTATGGAGGTTCACACTCGAAAGAGGGAGGAAGGATGGATGAGCACCGCCCTCGCTATCCCTCAATTTATAGCGGAAGTGCGGGGGCTGGCTCTCCCCCGCTCCAAGGGTCGCCTCCCACCTCCTCCAATAGCAACGCCCTCGATCATGGGGTGAACAACAATCGCCCGTTGCTCCAATCCATGGCGCTACAGTTACTGCCTTTCCTAGGGACTTTAAGTCATGGGCACCCGTTGCTGGCTCCCCGCTATGCATGCGGCACTAGTGGCGGAAATGACCTGACGCAGTAATTAAAAATTTGATGGCTGTGCCGCGCACGTATCCCACGTCCCGCATTCAATGGGCATCATGGGGAAGCATAGCAAGCGCAATGATCACAACCGCAAGGCCCTGCCACACATGCCAGTGCACTGTTTGGGCCGAGACCAACAATGCCTCATGACGTGTGTGGCCCAGGCCCGGGGGCTCCTGTCGGTGCACTAAAGTTTTGGGCTCTCTAGTGCCCCTTATTCGTGCACGGGAAGCAGTAGCCATCCTTGCGACGAGGCCCAGCAGGGACTTGCCAGGTACAAGCACAGAAGAATCAAGACCCCCGGCAGGATCTTGCCGGGATGACCATTGAACCCTCAGGCAAGACAATGCCCCGGCAAGGCAAAGCCCTGGCAAGGCCCCGCCAGCGCACAGGCTAGGTGTCGCCTCGCCTAGGCACGTGTCGCGGCGTCGACGATGGAGGGACTAAGCGGTGCCAATGGGACGGGACCTTGTCCCGTCCCGCAGACAGACAGAGATGCTTGACGGTGCATTAAATGCGCCTGTCCTACTCCGTCAGTGTCAGGTATGATAGCACTGTAGCTCTGTACACCCCGTGTAAGCACTGTACACCACTGTTGGGATCCCCTTCAGAATATAAAAGGAGGCCCAGGGCGATACGGTAGATGACTTTTTGGGACTTTGGACTCTGGACTATTAGTCTGGGCCCTTCTAGCTCACATGCGTGGCAGCTGTTCATAGCGCTCCTATATCTAGAACCCTAAGAACACTCTCAATACAACCAAGCAGGAGTAGGGTTTTACGCATCCTTGCGGCCCAAACCTGGGTAAATCCCCGCATGCTGTTCATCTAACCTGCTCTTTGTGCAAGCCTTCTCCCCCGCCGAACCGAAAGGGGTCCCTCCGATCCCATAGGTGCTCGTCCCCCATGACATAAAGTAAGCATTAGCGTGCGTAGAGTTGTATCAGTGGTCGATAGAACTTGAGAGAATATTAATTCTACCTTTAGCTCCTCATTGGGTTCGACACTCTTACTTATCGAAAAGGGCTACAAACAACCCCCTACACTTGTGGGTTATCAAAAGTCATCTTGTAAATGGGTATAATTGAGGATAAAAGGACCTTGACAGCACCATAAGCCAACTTCCGAACTATCATAGAAAAGCATTTGCTTTGATTGCTCACATACCAAAAAGAATACTGGAAGAAGAGATGCACAATATGTTGGATTAAATTTGGGGATGAAACCAAAAAATTATTTCAAGCTGCTGCGACAATAAGATGCAAAAAAACTACCTTGCCAACCTTCGGGCTAGTGATGGAATTGTTGTTCACGATCATGCAGGGAAATAACCGGTTGTGTTCAATGCGTTCATAGAGAGCATGTGCAAAGTCAATCTTCCTAGCAAGAAATACGATCTGTAGGACATCATATCCCGGAACATCGATCTCGGGCAACTAATAGAACCCTTTACACATGAAGAAATCGATGCATTTGTGAGGGAGATGCCCCCCGACAAAGCACTCGGCCGAGATGGCTTCAACGGTGCGTTCCTGCAACAGTGCCAGGCCTTGAAGAAATAAATTGTCCTGCTCAAGCTTGACTTTGCAAAAGCGTTTGATACGATTGAACATTTAGCCATGATTCAGATTCTAAGACAAATGGGATTCAATGATAAATGGATTAGATGGATGGAAAGTGTATTCTCACTGGGTAAATCTTCAGTCCTGATGAACGGAGTGCCCGATTGACAATTCCCCTGTAAATATTGTGTTCGCCCGGGTGTTGCCATGTCCCCATTAATATTTTCTTGGAAGCGAAGCTCCTTCAAGAGGCGACCAATGATGTTATGTGCAAGCAACTGCTCCACTATCTGATCGATGCTCATGACGGTGTTGATTACTCTGTTCTATAGTATGTAGACGACACTTTGATCATCATGCCTGTGTGTCGGTAACAAGCGGTTCGGTTGAATGAGATCCTTGAAGACTACACTACCTCTCTTGGGCTCCAGATCGACTTCCACAAATCCACAATAGTGCCCATCAACGCCCCGATGACCTTTATCAGATGATTGCTTCCATCTTTGGGCGTAATATCACAACAATGTCGTTCACTTACCTAAGGCTCCCCCTCAGGACTACTAGACCAACAATATAGGACTTGACCCCGCTGGTCTGCAAGGCTGAGAGACAGATCACTGTGATGCTTTTGATGTCATATGCAGGTAAACTTGCAATTTTAAACTAGCTCGCTACTTCCCTCGTGAAATTTACTATGGGGACCATCAGTCTACACCCCCAGATAGTAGAACAGCTGGATAAAATTAGACGTCATGGCTTGTGGAGAAAGAAAACTAAGAATGGTGAAAAGTGCAACTCACTATCTGCGTGGGACATGATTTGTAGGTCCAAAAATCATGGGTGCTTGGGGTCCTGAATCTACGAGTCCAAAATGAATGCTAGTAAAATTCCTTAACAAGTTCTGCAATCGCCATGACATTGCGTGGGTACAATTAATCTGGGAGAAATATCACGATGATGTCATGCCACATGTAGTCGAGCCACATGGTACCTTCTGGTGGAGAGACATGATGCAACTTAACCCGATTTATAGGGGCCACACAGCTCTATTTTGGAAAGATAACTGGGCTGAATCTATCTTCTCTGTCACCTTTCCAAGAGCGTTCTCATACACAACTAAGGGATATGCCTTTGTCCAAGATTTCCTTATGACCACTGATCTCGGTGATGTGTTTAACCTCCCAATATCTGTACAAGCCCGTGAGGAATTACGACAGATGCAGATGATCTCGTTTAACATTGACATCTCAGTGGATTCGGATGATGTTCGAACGTATGTTTGGGCTGCCTCTAGCTTCAAGACTAGCGTGTACTATGAATTCTGCTTTAGAGACATGCATGCACATGAAGCTTTTTGTTGGCTTTGGAAATCAAGAAGTGTACCGAAAATTAGGCTGTTTGGGTGGTTCCTCCTCACTGATAGGCTCAATACGAGGAATATGTTGAAACGAAGGCACTATAATATTGGGAGTAACCTGAAATGCCTGCTATGTGAGAATAATGTAGAGGAAACAGTGGAGCGCCTAGTCTTTCATTGCAATTTTATCCATGCTTGCTGGGGGTCCTAAACATAACATGGACACAACACAACAACAAGCTTGAGCTTATAGAAATGGCCAAGAAGAACTGCAAGGGACACATGTTTATGGACGTTTTTCGTGTGTCGGCATGGAGCCTTTGGAAGGAACAAAACAAAAACGTCTTCAGGAATATCACTCCCTCTATCTCAGCCTGGAAAAATAGATTCAAGGTTGACTTCTACAACATCTTCTACATAGTGCCAGATAATAAAAAGCAGTTTATTAGTCCTCTTGTAAATTCCATGGGATAGCCTAGGGATCAGATCTTTCATCTAGTTGGTTCGTTTCTCTTTTGTTTTTTCTTTCACAACAAAGGTATGCCCCCCCCTTCTTTGATGCATACATGTAACATCTTATAACCATCTAGAAATATATATGGAGTAGGGGGCTCTCCTACCGTTTCAAGTGTCCAAAAAAGTTGGAGGAGAAGAGAATATGGTCTCTATCCTTGTAGGTCATTGATAACCCACAAGTATAGGGGATCGCAACAGTTTTCGAGGGTAGAGTATTCAACCCAAATTTATAGATTCGACACAAGGGGAGCCAAAGAATATATGAGAGTATTAGCAATTGAGTTGTCATTTCAACCACACCTAGAGATTAAATATCTACAACAAAGTGATTAGTAGCACAGTAATATGATAGTTTGATAGTAGTGGTAACAGTAATAGCAACGGTAACAGTGATAGCAATAGTATTGTAACAAGTGCAATAGTAACAACAACAGTAGTAACTTAGCAAGAACAATATGTGGCAAACTCGTAGGCACTGGATCGGTGTATTCGTTGGATGATATTCATCATATAACAGTCATAACCTAGGGCGACACAAAACTAGCTCAAGTTCATCAATGTAATGTAGTCATGTATTCCGTAAATAGTCATGCGTGCTTATGGAAAAGAACTTGCATTACATATTTTGTCTACCCTCCCGTGGCAGTGGGGTCCATAAGGAAACTAAGGAATATTAAGGACTCCGTTTAATAGAGAACTGGAACAAAGCTTTAACACATGGTGAATACATGAACTCCTCAAACTAAGGTCATTATCGGAAAGTATCCTGATTACTGTCACCCCAGGGTTTATGGATCATAACACATAATAGGTGCATATGACTAGGTGATGACCTACAAGTATAGGGGATCTATCGTAGTCCTTTCGATAAGTAAGAGTGTCGAACCCAATGAGGAGCAGAAGGAAATGACAAGCGGTTTTCAATAAGGTATTCTCTGCAAGCACTGAAATTATCGGTACCGGATAGTATTGTGATAAGGTAATTTGCAACAGGTAACAAGTAATAAGTGTATTAAAGGTGCAGCAAGGTATCCCAAGTGTAACAAAGCACAGGCCTGGACAAACTCTTATATAAAGCGAAGCGCTCTTGAGGACACATGGGAATTTCTGTAAAGCTAGTTTTCATCATGCTCACTTGATTCGCTTTCGTTACTTTGATAATTTGATACGTGAGTGGATCGGTGCTTGGGTGCTTCCCTTACTTGGACAAACCTCCGACTTATGATTAGCCTCTCTCGCAAGCATCCGCAACTACGAAATAAGAATTAAGATAAATCTAACCATAGCATGAAACATATGAATCCAAATCAGCCCCTTATGAAGCAACGCATAAACTAGGGTTTAAGCTTCTGTCACTCTAGCAACCCATCATGTACTTATTACTTCCCAATGACTTCCCCTAGGCCCAAATAATGGTGAAGCTTTATGTAGTCGACGTTCACATAACACCATAGAGGAGAGACAACAAACATCTCATCAAAATATCGAACGAATACCAAATTCAGATGATTGCTTATAACAAGACTTATCACATGTCCTCGAGAACAAACGTAACTACTCACAAAGCATATTAATGTTCATAATCAGAGGAGTATTAATTATCATTAAGGATCTAAACATGTGATCTTCCACCAAGTAAACTAACTAGCATCAACTACAAGGAGTAATCAACGCTACTAGCAACCCACAGGTACCAATCTGAGGTTTGAGACAAATATCGGATATAAGGGATGAACTAGGGTTTGGAGAGGAGATGGCGCTGGTGAAGATGTTGATGGAGATTGACCCCCTCTTGATGAGAGGATCGTTGTTGTTGATGATGGCTTTGACTTCCCCGTCCGGGAGGGCAGTTTCCCTGGCAGAACAGCTCCGCCGGAGCTCTAGATTGGTTTTGCCCAAGTTCCGCCTCGAGAGGGCGGCGCTTTGTCCTGAAAGCTCTCTTTTGATTTTTTTTTCCATGTCAAAACCATTCATATAGCAGAAGATGGGCACTGGAGGCCTACCAGGGGGCCCACAAGCCACCTAGGTGTAGCCAGGTGGTAGGCCGCGCCGTGCAGGCTTGTGACCTCTTGGTGGGTCCCCTCTGGTATTTGTTTCGCCCAATATTTTTATATATTCCAAAATAATTCTAGGTAACTTTTCAGGACTTTTGGAGTTGTGCAGAATAGGTCTCTCATATTTGCTCCTTTTCTAGTCCACAATTCCAGCTGCCGGAATTCTCCCTCTTGATGTAAACCTTGTAAAATAGGAGAGGAAAAGCATAAGTATTGTACCATAACGTTTAATAACAGCCCATAATGCAATAAATATCAATATAAAAGCATGATGCAAAATGGACGTATCAACTCCCCCAAGCTTAGACCTCGCTTGTCCTCAAGCGAAAGCCAAGATTGATAAATATGTCCACAAGTTTAGAGGTAGAGGTGTCAATAAAATGAAATACAAACATGAGGGCATCATGATCATCTTTAGAACGGCAATACTTATTGATATATAATTTCTTATACTAGAGTTACAATTCATTCACAGGATAAAGTATGAACCAAGAACTCTATTGAGAACCAACAAACTATTCTCTCAGTCATTGAAGCAATTTGCAATTTATCATAACATTGGAAAGAGTCAATATATGAGCTTGTAAAGCAAATCCACATACTCAATCATCTTTTAGTCTTTCATAATTTCTAATACTCATGCGGTACTCATGAGTTCAAAGCTTCAATTGGACACATACAAAGATAGGGGCTTATAGTTTTTGCCTCCCAACTATTTACCTCTAGGGTAATGTCAACAGAAATAACTCATGATCACCCACATCTGAGTGGATATATGTATCTAGATCATTCCCCAACACATAATGCTTGCCAAGCGAAAAAGGAAAAATATAGTAAGTGGTGAAGATCACCATGACTCTTGCATAAAGGTAAGTACTTAAGAAGTAAAAGTAACAGATAGGCCCTTCATAGAGGGAAGCAGATGTTGTCATGCGCTTTTTGTTTTTGGATGTGCGAACCCTTAATGCAAAGGAATGTCGCGTTCTATTGCCCTTTGTGATAGCAACCTTTATTATGCACTTCGTGACTTTTATTTCTTTACTATCACAAGTTTGTACAATGCTTATTTTCCCTTACAATAAAAGATCATAAATATTTAGGAGCAATTCTTATTGCTTTTTGCACCGATGACAACTTACTTGAAGGATCTTACTCAATCCATAAGTAGGTATGGCGGACTCTCATGGCAAAACTGGGTTGAGGGTGTTTGGATACACAAGTAGTATCTCTACTTGGTGCGGAAGTTTTGGCTAGTATGAGGTGGAAGCAAGCACTACCTGTTGGAGGATCTATAAATATATAACTTCTATTCAGAAATAAGCAAACATAACCCATTATGTTTTTCTTCCTAGTACAACATCAACTTCTTAGCATATAATATTGTAATGAGTGCTCAGAATCATAAAAGATGTCCAAGATGATATATTTATATGTGAACCTCTCTTCCATTATTACTTCCTTTTAATTGCACCAATAACCAATCGCTATTGTTGTCAACTCCCAACAAATTTCAATCGACATACCTCTTATATGTGAAGTCATCACTCCCCATAAGATCATCATATATACTCTTTGCTTTTATTCTATTCTCCTTTTATTTCTTATTTATTTTTATCAAGATCATAGCAAGCAAGCAAAGCCCTCACATAAAAACTACTTTTTATTATATAACTCTCGGACTCACTTACACAAGGGGAAGATAAAGCCAAACTCAAAGATAGATCATACTAAAACTTTATTCTACTAGATCAAGATATAACCAAAAGGATCGAACTAGGAAAAAAGGGAAAAGTAAAAGATGTGATGGTGATACGATACCGGGGCACCTCCCCCAAGGGGAGTGCCCATACCCACGTGTTTAGATGTCCTTCGTCAGAGGTGATGGTGGTGAAGAAGGATTTTCAAGCTTGTTCAATTTCCTCTTAAGCATAACATTATGTTCCCTCAGATCGTCAACTTCTTGCTCGAGCTTCAATATGATTTGACATAGTTCTTGCTTGCTCTCTTGAAGAAAACAACAAGGGATAAATAGAACCTTGGGTTTTGTCTTTGTGTTTGGGAGGCTTGATTTCCTGAACTCCACGTGCATATCTCCTGGTGGAGGCAGAGGGATTTCTTCTTCACCTGAGCTTTCTTCCTCATACTTGCCTTCTTGTTCCTCCTCCGAGAATAATCCATAAGGATCTAGGTCCCCATAGAGCTTCGGATTGGCAAGGTAATGTGATATATAGCTCTCCCCATCAGACTTTTGGGATGACATCTTGCTCTAAATCTACTGCAAAAACAACTCAAAATGAAAACACGGGGTATTGTTGTGATACAAAGGTCCAAACCTTCGGGAGGTTATATAATGAATTTTTACCGACCCAAAGGAGTGTACCACAAGAAAATGGAGTTCGGGGGGTGCACGGAGTGGCCACAAGCCATAGGGGCACGGCCAGGGGGATTAGGTCACGCCCTGTAGGCTTGTCGCCTCATCGTGCACTTTTCAGACTGCTTTAAATATTCCTAGTTTATTAATATTCCAAAACTAAGAAAAATTTCTATTGGGAAAGTTTTGGAGTCAATTTGCTTACCGTACCACATACCTATTCCTTTTCGGAGGCTGAAACGTTCTAGTAGGTCTCCCTAATGTACTCCTCCGGGGTTATGGTAGTACCTGAGATATAATATTGGTTTCAACATTTATGGGAGTACCTGAGATATAATGTTCGATTCTTTGCCCATTTACCACCTTCGGATTTGTGTCTTCGGCGTTGTTGATCTTCATGGCACCGGAACGATATACTTCCTCGACAATGTAAGGCCCTTCCCATTTAGAGAGAAGTTTTCCTGCAAAAAAACTTAAATGAGAATTGTATAGGAAGACATGGTCACCTACATTGAATTCACACTTTTGTATCCTCCTATCATGCCATCTCTTAACTTTTTCTTTAAACAACTTGGCATTCTCATAGGCCTGGGTTCTCCATTCATCAAGTGAGCTAATGTCAAATAACCTGTTCTCACCAGCAAGTTTGAAATCATAATTGAGCTTTTTTATTGCCCAATAAGCTTTATGCTCTAGTTCAATAGGTAAGTGGCATGCTTTACCATTAACCATTTTATACGGAGATATACCATATGGTTTTTGTAAGCAGTTCTATAAGCCTATAATGCATCGTCAATTTTCTTAGACCAATTCTTTCTAGATATATTAATGGTCTTTTGCAAGATCAATTTAATTTCTCTATTGCTTAATTCTACTTGACCGCTAGACCGAGGGTGATAAGGAGATGCAATTCTATGATTAACGTCATATTTAGCAAGCGATTCACGGAAAGCACCATGAATAAAGTGTGAACCACCATCAGTCATTAAATATCTAGGGACTCCAAATCTAGGGAAAATAACTTCTTTCAGCATTTTAATAGAGGTTTTATGATCAGCACTACTAGTTGGAATAACTTCTACCCACTTATTAACATAATCAACAACAACTAGAATATGAGTACACCTGTTGGACCTTGGAAAAGATCCCATATAATCAAAACCCCAAACTTCAAATGGTTAATTAACAAGAGAGTAATTCATAGGCATTTTCTGACATCTGCTAATATTGCCAATTCTTTTACATTCATCACAATACAAGACAAACTTACAAGCATACTTGAAGAGAGTAGGCCAATAAAAACCAGATTGTAATACCTTGTGTGCAGTTCTATCTCTAGCATGGTGTCCTCCGTAGGCCTCGAAATGACACTTGTGTAGGATCTGTTCCTGTTCATGCTCAGGTTCACAATGTCTAATAACACCATCTACTCCTTTATAAATATGTTGATCATCCCAAAAGTAATGTCTTAAATCATAGAAGAACTTTTTCTTTTGTTGGCATGTGAAACTAGGCGGTATAAATTTAGCAACAATGTAATTAGCATAATTAGCATACCATGGAGCATTACGCGAAGCATTTATGACATCTAATTGTTCATAAGGAAAGCTATCATCAATAGGTAGTGTGTCATCAAGAACATTTCCTAACCTAGACAAGTTATCCGCTACGGGGTTATCAGCACCCTTTCTATCAATAATATGCAAATCAAATTCTTCTAGCAGAAGAACCCATCTAATAAGTCTAGGTTTAGCATCTTTCTTTTCCATAAGATATTTAATAGCAGCATGATCAGTGTGAACAGCTACTTTGGAATCAACAATATAAGGTCTAAACTTATCACAAGCAAACACAACTGCTAAAAATTCCTTTTCAGTGGTAGCATAGTTTCTTTGAGATATGTCTAGTGTTTTACTAGCATGATGGATAACATTTAATTTCTTATCAACTCTTTGTCCTAGAACAGCACCAATGACAAAATAACTAGCATCACACATAATTTCAAAGGGTAGGTTCCAGTCAGGTGGTTGAACAATAGGTGCAGAAATCAAGGCATTCTTAAGAATTTCAAATGCTTCTATACAATCATCATCAAAACGAATGGAACATCTTTTTGCAAAAGATTAGTGAGAGGCCTAGAAATCTTAGAGAAGTCTTTAATAAACCTCCTATAGAAACCAGCATGACCAAGGAAACTTCTTATACCTCTGATATCCGTAGGACACGACATTTTTTCAATAGCATCAACTTTAGCTTTATCAACTTCAATAACTCTTTCGGAGATTTTGTGTCTCAAGACAATACCTTCATTAACCATAAAGTGGCACCTGTCCCAATTCAAGACAAGATTAGTTTCATCGCATCTCTGCAAAACTCGATCAAGGTTGCTCAAACAATCATCAAAAGAAGTTCCGTAAACGGAAAAATCATCCATGAAAACCACAACAATCCTTTCACAAAAATCAGAGAATATAGCAGGCATACCTCTTTGAAAGGTAGATGGTGCATTGCATAAAGCAGAAGGCATATATCTATAAGCAAATGTATCGAAAGGGCAAGTAAAAGTGGTCTTCTCTTGGTCCTCTTTTGACACAGGTATTTGAGAGAAGCCAGAATAACCATCTAGAAAGCAAAAATGTGTGTGTTTGGATAGTAATTCCAGCATTTGATCAACAAAAGGTAGAGGGTAATGATCTTTCCTAGTAGCTTTGTTTAATTTCCTAAAATCAATTACCATTCTATGCCCTGTAATAATTCTTTGCGGGATCAATTCATTTTTATCATTAGGAACTACGGTAATACCTCCTTTCTTAGGGACACAATGAACGGGACTAACCCATTTACTATTAGCAATAGGATAAATTAAACCTGCCTTGAGAAGCTTTAATATTTCATTTCTTATCACTTCTTTCATTTTAGGATTTAATCGTCGTTGGTGATCAACAACTGGTTTAGCATCGGGCTCCATATTGATTTTATGCTGACATAGAGTGGGACTAATGCCCTTAAGATTATCAAGAGTATATCCAATAGCAGCACGGTGCTTCCTCGGAGTTTTCAATAATCTCTTTTCTTCATGCTCTGAAAGGTTAGCACTAATAATAACAGGATATGTCTTCTTTTCATCAAGATAAGCATATTTCAGAGTATCCGGTAATTCTTCAAGTTCAAACACGGGATCACCCTTGGGAGGAGGAGGATCCCCAAGTATTTCAACAGGCAAGTTGTGTTTCAAAATAAGACGCTAATCAAAGAAAATCTCATCTATTTCATTCCTTTTATTCATATGCATATCGTTTTTATGGTCTAGAAAATATTGTTCTAAAGGATCGGTAGGAGGCACAACAATAGAAGTAAGACCAATCATTTCATCCTTACTAGGAAATTCTTTATCATGGGGTTGTCTACGAAATTTAGAGAAATTAAACTCATGAGACGCATCCCCAAAACTTATAGTAATAGTTTCTTTCTCACAATCTATCCTGGCATTAACAATATTCAAGAAAGGTTTACCAAATATAATGGGACAAAAATCATCTTTTGGGGTACCAAGGACAATAAAATCAGTAGGATATTTTATTTTCCCACACAAGACTTCAACATCTCTAACAATCCCAACGGGTGCTATAGTATCTCTATAAGCAAGCTTAATGCTAACATCAATTTTCTCTAACTTAGCTGGTGCAATATAATTCTTAATTTCTTGATATAATGTAAAGGGTATTGCACTCACACTAGCACCCACATCAAATAAGCCATGACAACAATGATCTCCTATTTTAACAGAAACAACAGGCATGCCAACAATAGGTCTATGTTTATCTTTAGCATCAGGTATGGCAATTCTAGTAGCTTCATCACAGAAATGAATAACATGCCCATCAATATTAGCAACCCAGAGATCTTTAACCATAGCAATACTAGGTTCAACTTTAATTTGTTCAGGAGGTGTAGGTGTTCTGACATAGCTCTTACGAACCACAGTTGAAGCTTTAGCATGTTCCTTTATTCTAATAGGGAAAGGTGGTTTCTCAATATAAGCAGCAACAATAACATGATCAACATTATAAGTAATAGTTTCTTCTTCAACTTTAATAGGTTCAACTACTTTCACTTCAATGGGAGGATGATATTTAAAACACTTATCCTTAGGGAGATCAACATGAGAAGCAAAAGATTCATAGAAAGAAGCTACTATCTCAGAGTCAAGTCCATACTTAGTGCTAAATTCATGAAAAGCATTGGTGTCTACAAAGGATTTAACACAATCAAAATTAAAGTTTATACCTGACTCCTTACCTTCGTCGAGTTCCCAATCTTCAGAGTTGCATTTAATTCTTTCCAATAAATCCCATTTGAAGTCAATATCTTTCTTCATATAGGAACTAGTACAAGAAGTATAGAGCATGGATTGATCATTACAAGAAAGCCGAGCATAAAAATCCTGAATAATAATTTCTCTCGAGAGCTCATGATTGGGGAATTCATATAACATTGAATTAAGCCTCCCCAAAGGATGAGCGATTATTTATCCTTCACGAGGCCAAAAATTATAGATATAATTCCGATCACGACGAACTAGATGCATAGGATAAAACTTCTGATGAAATTCCATTTTCAATCAGTTATAGCTCCATGGTCTAATATCATCACATAACCTATACTATGTCAACACCTTCCCCTTCAAAGATAAAGGAAAGACCTTCTTCTTGACATGATCCTCGCGCAGACCTGCAAGCTTAAATAATCCATAAACTTCATCCACATAGATTAGATGCAAATCACGATGTAGTGTTCCAGCTCCTGCATAAGGATTAGCCAGTAGTTTCTCTATCACACCGAAAGGAATTTCATAATAAATATTTTCCAAAGGTTTAGTAGGTTGAGGAGAAACTGTTTGTGCTTTCGGTCGAGGCGAAGATACCCCGAACAAGCCCCTCAAAGGATTATTTACATAGTAACAGTGACAGTAAATTTCAACACACTATATAATTTTTTCCTTACCAGGTTCCACTTACCAAAGGCGCTTCACTCCTAGGCAACGGTACTAGAAAAGAGTCTTGATGACCCACAAGTATAGGGGATCTATCATAGTTCTTTCGATAAGTACGAGTGTCGAACCCAATGAGGAGCAGAAGGAAATGACAGGCGGTTTTCAGTAAGGTATTCTCTTCAAGCACTGAAATTATCGGTAATACATAGTTTTGTGATAAGGTAATTTGCAATGGGTAACAAGTAACAAGTGTAGTGAAGGTGCAGAAAGGTAGCCCAATCATTTTTGTAGCAAAGGACAGGCCTGGACAAACTCTTATATAAAGCAAAGTGCTCCCGAGGACACATGGGAATTTCTGTCAAGCTAGTTTTCATCATGCTCACTTGATTCGCGTTCATTACTTTGATAATTTGATATGTGGGTGGGCTGGTGCTTGGATACTACCCTTACTTGGACAAACCTCCCACTTATGATTAACCTCTCTCTCAAGCATCCGCAACTATGAAAGAATAATTAAGATAAATCTAACCATAGCATGAAACATATGGATCCAAATCAGCCCCTTACGAAGCAACACATAAACTAGGGTTTAAGCTTCTGTCACTCTAGCAACCCATCATCTACTTATTACTTCCCATTGCCTTCCCCTAGGCCCAAATAATGGTGAAGTCTTATGTAGTCTATGTTCACATAACACCACTAGAGGAGAGACAACATATCTCATCAAAATATCAAACGAATACCAAATCCACATGATTACTTATAACAAGACTTATCACATGTCCTCAGGAAGAAACGTAACTACTCACAAATCATATTAATGTTCATAATCAGCGGAATATTAATTATCATTAAGGATCTGAACATATGATCTTCCACCAAGTAAACAAACTAGCATCAACTACAAGGAGTAATCAACACTACTAGCAACCCACAGGTACCAATCTGAGGTTTGAGACAAAGATCGGATACAAGAGATGAAGTAGAGTTTGGAGAGGAGATGGTGATGGTGAACATGTTGATGGAGATTGACCCCCTCTCGATGATAGGATCGTTGGTGATGACGATGGCTTCGATTCCCCCCTTTGAGAGGGAAGTTTCCCCGATAGAACAGCTCCGCCAGAGCTCTAGATTGGTTCTACCCAAGTTCCGCCTCGAGACAACGGCGCTTCGTCTCGAAATTTCTCTTTTGATTTTTTCTAGGTCAAAACCCTTCATATAGCAGAAGATGAGCACCGGGGGCCTGCCGGGGGCCCACAAGCCACCTAGGCGTGGGTAGGGGGGTAGGCCGCGCCTGCCAGGCTTGTGACCTCCTGGTGGGTCCCCTCTAGTATTTGTTTCGCCCGATATTTTTTATATATTCCAAAATAATTCTCCATAACTTCTCAGGACTTTTGGAGTTGTGCAAAATAGGTCTCTCATATATACTCCTTTTCCAGTCCAGAATTCCAACTGTCGGCATTCTCCCTCTTCATGTAAAGCTTGTAAAATAGGAGAGAAAAGCATAAGTATTGTACCATAACGTGTAATGACAGCCCATAATGCAATAAATATCAATATAAAAGCATGATGCAAAATGGACGTATCACTAGAAAAGATTGGATCAAGAACACAGATATAATGATGATACTATAAACGGTTCAAATCTGAAATCATGGCACTCGAGCCCTAGTGACAAGCATTAAGCATGGAAAAGTCATAGCAACGTCAATCTCGGAACGTAGTGGATACTATGGATCAAGCCCTAACAAAATTAACTCGATTACATGATAAATCTCATCCCAACTTCTCACCTACCAGCAATCCTACGAAGGAATTACTCACTTCCAGTGGGGAGCATCGTGGAATTGGCAATGGAGAAGGGTTGGTGATGACGAAGACCGAAGATTCCCCTCTCCGGATCCCCAAACAGACTCTAGATCTGGCCTCCCTATTAAGAATGGGAGGTGGCAGTGGCTTCGTATTGTAAAATGCGATGAAACTTTCTCCTTGATTTTTTCTTCGAAAATAGGATTTTATAGCGTCGGAATTAGGGTCAGTGGGGCCACGAGGTGGGCACAACCCACCATGGCATGCCTGGGGGCGCTGGCGCGCCCTGGTGTCTTGTGCACAGCCAAGCCCCCTCCTCGAGTGGTCTTTGGCTCCAGTATTTTTTATTTATTGTAAAATAAATCTCCAAAAAGTTTCTTCCATTCCAAGAACTTTTATTTCTACACAAAAACAACACCATGGTAGTTCTGCTGAAAACAAAGTCAGTCCGTGTTAGTTTTATTCAAATCATTCAAATTAGAGTCCAAAACAAGAGCAAATATGTTAGGAAAAGTATATACGTTTGAGACGTATCAACTCCCCCAAGCTTAAACCCTTGCTTGTCCTCAAGCAATTCAGTTGACAAATTGAAAGTGATAAAGAAAAACTTTTACGAACTCTTTTGTTCTTGTTTACATACATATGCTTAAGTAGCACCCATGTTTTCAGCAAAGATTATGACCAACCATGTCAACAATAACTCTTAAATATTATATTAACTCATATCAATGACATAAGCAACTAGCAAGCAAGGATAAAATATCTCAAATGCAAACACTTTTTCAAAACAATCATGATATAATATGACAATAATGGTATCTCGCTAGCCCTTTCTGAGACCACAAAACATAAATGCAGAGCACCTCCAAAGTTCAAGGAGTGACTAGACATTGTAATTCATGGTAGAAAAGATCTAGTCATGATGCATCCAACATTCACTATACACAATGCATGAAGATGACAATAGTGCTCTCAGATCTGGCGCTTATTTGAGAAAGTGACGACTCAACATAAAAATAAATAGATAGTCCCTTCGGAGAGGGAAGCAGGGATTCGCAGAGGTGCCAGAGCTCAAAGCTTAAATCAGAGATAAGTATAATTTTGGGAGGTACACCCTTCCTATCAATGTTACGACTAAGAGTTATCAATATCTTCCATGTTAAACACATTAGCGGTGGTTCCCAAGCGATAAAAGTAAAGGTTTACTCCCCCTCCACCAACAAACACACTCCATGGCTAGCCGAATGCACGGGTACCGTCCATACCAACAACATTCCCGGGGGAGTTTTGTTTAATTAGTTGCATTTCTTTTGATTTCAGGACTGGAAATCCCTATTACCGCCCCGCTCATGCAAGGACGAGTGAATAAACATTCATAATGAGAATAACCCTCTTAACAAGGAAGATACTGACCACCCCCTGTCGCTCCATGAGCGCTCCAGGTACACAAAACTGATGTTCATTCGAAATTTTAGAGGTGGCACATGCAAATTTACATGGAACGGGGTAAAACCGCATATAGGACTCATCCGGAATAACTATTGTTCAAGTATTTTGATGCACAAGCAGTATTCCCTCTTAGTATAGGCGAAGGCTAGCAAATAGGTTGAGAAGCGGCCATCTAGAGAGCGAAGATTGTTATGAACATGCATTATGAATAATAAACATTGAATGCTATCATGAGTAGGATATGGACACCCTGAACATAGATATCATGAAGGCTATGTTGGTTTTGATTCAACTACATGCGTGAACATGTGCCAAGTCAATCCACTTGAAACATTCATAGGAGGATACCATATCATCATACTATATCACAACTATTTTAATGCATGTTGAAATCCAAGATAAATCACTATCCACTCCTAGCTACTTAAGCATGGCATGAGCAACTATAATCTTTAATAGTTATTGCGAACATGTTCAATCATAATATGCTGAATCATGGATGCTAGGTTAAACATATTTACAAAAACAAAAACAAGTTGAGTTCATACCCGCTTCTCTCTGCCACGGTCAATTCATCAAATATCATCATTATTGCCTTTCACCTACACGACCGAACGATATGAAAGTAATAATAGTGCAAGAGTTACATGGACTAAGCTAGAATCTGTAAAGATTTTATTCAAGAGGAGAAGACAAAGTAACATGGGCTCTTTGTTAGATCAATAGTAATGTATATAAGAGCCACTCAACATTTTCATCGTGGTCTTCTCCTTGGTATGACTCAATAAAGGAAGAGAATTTCAGAGAAACATGCTGAAACATTTTTGGAGTTTTTCGTTTTTCTTGAAGAAAGCAAATTAAAAAGGAAAAAAGAAAAACAAGAAAAACTATTTACACGGGAGAACTCCCAACAAGCGAAGAAGAAACAACATTCTTTTTGGGTTTTATTTTAATACTACAACTAATTAAACTAAGAAGAAAAACCAAAAAGAAGCAAGAAATATTTTTGGATTTTCCTCAAAGTTTTTCAAACACACAAAAAGAAGCAGGAAAATAAATCTAGCACGGATAATATAATGAAAAAGTGTGGACACCGACAACTGGAATGAAATGTGTGTGCACATGAATATAATGTCAGTGGAAACACGTACTCCCCCAAGCTTAGACTTTTAGCCTAGATTGGTAATCACCGCCCGTAGCCTGGATAATAGTCTGAGTGATAGCCCACCGAGGCCCTTGGCGCAGCCTCCTCAGCCCGTCTGGCAGCTTCGAATTCCGCATTGTATGTGCAAGCCTCACTCTCAAGGATTTAGTATCTCCCTTTAATGTGATAATCAAAGAGAGTAGGAGCAGGCAATACGATAGGTACACCGGGCTTTCTATTGAATCTCAAGTTGTAAGTATAGTTAGTGATTGTGCCCTTAAGGAACCTATGACGTTTCATGGCCTCAAAGTCTAAGTACTGGGTAGGTAAAATAGGATCATTAGGCCAGGGTGATCAACCTAACTTTTTAGCTACGCGGGCGGCATAGATACCACCGTAAAAATGACCATTAGCAGCATTGAGATTCAATCTCCATGCAACAATTGCCCCTAGATTATAATTTTTAATTCATGGGATAGTTGTGTGTAAAAGACTCAAATCAAGTGCACACGGTGTGCTACAATCTTGCTTGCCTACAATGCATTTGCCATTAAAGAGTGCAAAGTACTGCATACATGGGAAATTGATGCTTTTTATTCCACATTGTGTCACTCCCCTATCTTCACTGTAGGAAAGATTACTCAAAAATGACTCGTACTCAGATTTATGTGGTTCGTCTAGTGAACCCCAATATGGAATTTTGCACGCTTCACAGAACACGTCTAAAGGCATGGTGAAAGCATTATTATAAAGGCTAAATGAAACTCTAGACTCATGAGGAAAATATTTAAATTTCTTAGTAAACGTCTCTGTGAGGTTGAGATGTTGGGTGCACTTATCTTCGATGAAGGGAGTGAGATTGGTGTTGTGAACAAACTACCCAAATTATTCCTTAATACCTACACCTTCCATGAACGTATTACATGACCAAAGGCACGATTTGGTTTCAGCGTCATGCATCGAGCTTGCACTTGGTTCAACATAACATTGCCGGACACAACTTCCACTTGACGAAGCCCCCGAGGATCTTCTCCTCGAAGAATTCCTAAAGAATTGCATTTCTATTTGCGAACAATTTTTGGAAAAAAATTGTGACACAAAAATTTTGTTAACAAAACTTCACAAGATTGGTAGAAACTACCCATAAGGATGCCTAGAGGCCATAGCAAGCATTCAAACTACTTAGAACTCTAAGAATTTAACATGCAAGCTCATCTACAGCAGCACCAAGAGTATCTAGTTATTTTGAAAATAAACCACCAAATCAAAAACTAATTGGAGCAATGAGGGAGTCACATATCAAGAAGCAATCCCCAAAACAGTTTCGGAAATGGAGCTTCGAGCAAAGAGATTGAAATCCACGGGTTTGAGAGCACGAACACGAGAGAGAGAGAGAGAGAGCTATCGTGATTTTTTTTCTACAGGTAAGGGGTGGCATGGGCTAAACAAGTCTGTGAGGGGACCCACGTGGGGATCACAACCCACAAGGGCGCACCTATGGTTGCTGGCATGCCCTGGTGTCTTGTGGGCACCAGGTGCACCCCCTCTGATGTTAATTGCACCAGAAATTCAGAAATATTCAGAAAAAAAATCATGTTAAATTTTCAAAACATTCTGAGAACTTTTATTTCTGGGTCATTTTTTATTGCACAGAGAAATCAGAAAACAAGATAAACATGGAATTTTATTTTATTTACCTAAGAAAACAGAAGACAAAAAGTGGATACAGAGAGTTGTGTCTACTAAATTCATCAACTTCATGCCTCTCAGAAATGATCCGTTAATAAGTTGATCAAGTCCTATTAACAACCAGTTTCGATTAGTATGAAACCGAAGAACTTACGTCAAACACTAAGTTGCCTCAACGGGGATATGCATATCCCCAACCATAATTATATCATATTTCCTTTTGGCGGTGGGTAGAGATAGTTGAAAGCTTCCAATAGTGAGTGTTGGAGAATTTTCAATAACATTTACACCATTCACTTGGAACTATTTCTTAGGAAAGTGCATCGTATGCTCATTACCATTGAAATGAAACATGACCTTGCTTTTATTGCAATCAATAACAGCCCCTGCAGTGTTCAAAAAGGGTCTACCAAGGATAATTGACATGTTGTCATCCTCGGGCATCTCAAGAATAACAAAGACTTTTAAGATTGTAACATTTGCAACAACAACGGGCACATCCTCACAAATACCGATAGGTGTGGTAGTTGAATTGTCAGCCATTTGTAAAGATATTTTAGTAGATGTGAGTTTATTCAAATCAAGTCTTTTATATAAAGGGAAAGTCATAACACTAAAACCAGCTCCTAAATCACACAAAGCAGTTTTGACATAATTTCATTTAATGGAGCAAGATATGGTTGGTATTCCAGGATCTCCAAGTTTTTAGGTACTCCATCCTTAAAAGAATAATTAGCAAGTATGGTGGAGATTTCAGCTTCATGTATCTTTCTTTTATTAGTGATGATGTCTTTCATGTATTTTGCATACGGGTCCATCTTTAAGATGTCAGTTAAGCGGGTACGCAAAAAGACTTTCCTAATCATTTCAGCAAAGCATTCAAATTGTTCATCATCTTTTTTCTTAGATGGCTTAGGTGGAAAAGGCATGGGTTTGTGAACCCATGGATCTCTTTCTTTACCATGTTTTCTAGCCACAAAGTCTTTTTATCATATTGTTTATTTTTAAGTTGGGGGTTCTCAAGATCAACAGCAGGTTCTATTTCTACATCATTATCTGGTTATTTATCATTATTTGGTTGAGTATCTACATGAATATCATCATTATGATTATCATTATCACTAGATGAATATTAATTACTAGATTGAGTTTCATCATCATAAATAGAGAGATCCTTATTATCACGAGGTTTTTCTATCTCAGGTTCACTAGAGGTATGCAAAGTCCTATCATTTTTCTTTTTCTTTTCACAAGGACTAGGTTCATCAACATTAATTCTTTGAGAGTCTTGTTCAATTCTTTTAGCATGTCCTTCAGGATAGAGAGGTTCTTGGGTCATTCTACCTCCTCTAGTCACTACTCTAATAGAATGATCATTCATATTATTATTCATTTCATTAAGCAATTCTCTTTGAGATTTACCAACTTGTTCTAATGGGGTTTGAACCATAGAGGCATGTTTTTCTACACTTTTAACATCATTAATGAGTCTAAATAACAAGTGACTCAAGCGAGCAATCATATCAGAATTATATTTCAATTGTTTCAAAACATTTTCATTGAAGTGATCTTGTTTCCTAATGTAGTCATCAAACTCATATAAGTATTGACTAGGATGTTTATTGTAAGGAATGTCACCTTCATCAAACTTTAATAAAGAACTTACCTATACCACCTATGGAGGTGGTGATCCGTCAAGGCCATGTATTTCTTCAATAGGTGGTAAATTCTTAACATCCTTAGCTTTAATACCTTTTTCCTTCATACATTTCTTTGCCTCTTGCATATCTTCAGGACTGAGAAATAAGATACCCCTCTTCCTCGGAGTGGGTTCAAGTGGTGGTTCAGTGAGAATCCAATCATCATAATTCTTCAATATATTATTCAATAGTTCCTCAACTTGTTCAATAGTTCATTCCCTTGAAACACAACCAGCACAACTATCTAGAAAGTTCCTAGAAGCATCAGTTAGTCCATTATAAAAGATATAAAGTATTTCATTTTTCTTAAGAGGATGATCAGGCAAAGAATTAAGCAATTGGAGAAGCCTCTCCCAAGCTTGTGAGAGACTCTCTTCTTCAATTTGCACAAAGTTAGATATTTCCTTTAAGGTGGCTTGTTTCTTATAAGAAGGCAAATATTTTTCAGAGAATTAGTAAAACATATCCTGGGGGCTACGCACACAACCAGGAGCAAGAGTATTTTACCATACCTTAGCATCACCCTTTAATGAGAACGGCAATAATTTGAGAATATAGTAGTAGAGATTCTTCTTGTCATGAGCAAAAAGGGTGGCTATATCATTCGACTTAGTAAGGTGTGCCACAATATTTTCAGTTTCATAGCCATGAAAGGATTAGATTCAACCAGAGCAATTAACTTTGGGTCGACAAAGAATTCATAATCCTTATTAGTAAAAAAGATAGGTGAAGTAGCAAACTTAGGGTCACATTTCATTCTCGCATTCAAAGTCTTTTCCTTATACTTGCATAATAATTTCTTAAGATCATCTCTATCCTTACAAGCAAGAATGTCTCTAGCTACTTATCCATCCAAAACATAACCCTCGGGTATCTTAGGCATTTAAAATCTAGGAGGGATAGGTCTAATAGGTGTTTCATAATTATCAGTTTTGAAGAATTCATCAGTTTCAGCAGTTTCATGAGTTTCAGTAATTTCATTCTCTTTAGCTCTAGCAATTTGTTCATCAAGAAATTCACCTAGTGGCATAGTATCATCAAGCAAGATACTAGCATAATCATAAGCATCATTCATAGAAAAAGTAGAATCATCAATAACTTGCAACATATCAGGATTAATAGAATGTGGTGGTGTTGCAAGTCTACTCATAATAGAAGGTGAATCAAGTGCAGAATGTGATGGCAAATTCGTACCTCCTATCGTCTTAGAGGGAACGATCTTAGTTCTTGTATCCTTCAGATTCTTCATAGTGATACATTGATATAAATCCCAAGTGACTTAGCAAATATAGTTGTGCTCTCCGGCGATGGCGCTAGCAAAAGGTCTAGATAACCCACAAGTTTAGGGGCTCGCAACAGTTTTCGAGGGTAGAGTATTCAACCCAAATTTATAGATTCGACACAACGGAGCCAAAGGATATTTGAGAGTGTTAGCAGTTGAGTTGTCAATTCAACCACACCTGGAGATTAAATATCTGCAGCAAAGTCATCAGTAGCACAGTAAATATGATAGTTTGATAGCAGTGGTAACAGTAATAGCAACGGTAACAGTGATAGCAATAGTTTTGTAACAAGTGCAACAGTAAGAGTAGTAGTAGTAACTTAGCAAGACCAATATATGGAAAACTCGTAGGCACTAGATCGGTGTATTCATTGGATGATTTCATCATATAACAGTCATAACCTAGGGCGACACAGAACTAGCTCCAGTTCATCAATGTAATGTAGGCATGTATTCCGTAAATAGTCATACATGCTTATGGAAAATTACTTACATGACATCTTTTGTCCTACCCTCCCGTGGTGGTGGGGTTGATAAGGAAACTAAGGGATATTAAGACCTCCGTTTAATAGAGAACCAAAACAAATCATTAACACATGGTGAATACATGAACTCCTCAAACTACGGTCATCAACAGAAAGTATCCCAATTACTGTCACCCCGGGGTTTACGGATCATAACACGTAATAGGTGCATATGACTAGGCAATATCGGATCAAGAACATAGATATAATGATGATAACATAAACGGATCAGATCTGAAATCATGGCACTCGGGCCCTAGTGGCAAGCATTAAGTATGGCAAAGTCATAGCAACATCAATCTCAGAACATAGTGGATACTAGGGATCAAGCCCTAACAAAACTAACTCGATTACATAATGAATCTCATCCAACTCCTCACCGACCAGCAAGCCTACGAAGGAATTACTCACTCCTGGTGGTGAGCATCATGGAATTAGCAATGGAGAAGGGTTGGTGATGACGAAGACGGAAGATTCCCCTCTCCAAAGCCCCAAATGGTCTCTAGATCCGACTTCTCGATGAAGAATAGGAGGTGACGATGGCTCCATATCGTAAAACGCGATGAAACTTTCTCCTTGATTCTTTTCTTCGAAAATAGTATTTTATAGCATTGGAATTAGGGTCAGTGGGGCCACGAGGTGGCACAACCCACCAGGGCGCCTGGGGGGCTGGCGCGCCCTGGTGTCTTGTGCCCAGCCAGGCCCCCTCCTCTAGTGGTTTTTGGCTCCAGTATTCTTATTTATTGTAAAATAAATCTCCAAAAGGTTTCGTTCCATTCCACAGGGCAAGAACCGCCAACGCACAGGGCAGGTGTAACGACCCGACCTAAAAGGTCAAGTCTCCGGTGTTTCCATACCATCCCAAGATCATGCTGGTACACACACGGTACATCAATGTATATATCAAAGGGAAATCACACAGCATTGTATTAATCAAAATCTCATATCGAGTCCTTTATTACAATAAAGATTACAATAAAGTGGCCGAAGGCCAACTCATGAGAATAACTAAGTCTTGCGGAAGCGTCGAAGGTAGGTGAGTCCATCTGACTCCAAGGGCATCTCACTGAGCATAGAACGTGTCCTCACTCCTGGTCGGAAAAGTACTCTGCAACATGATACGTTGCAGCCGTGTAGGTTAGCATATGGAATATGCCGGCAAAGTCACAAGAGAAGGGTGAAAAGATAATCATCTAGTCTATATGCATATATGGCAGGTGGGGTGGTAAGTTTTTGCGTAAAGCCAAGTTTTTCCTACATCAAGGGAGGGGCTAAGCAAAATATTACTAAGTTGGTTGATTAATGAGATGGTTCCACCAACCATTTCTCATACCCAAAATTATTAAATACCCACATCATCATATTAATTGTGTTGAGAGTTCCGGAAGTTTCAATTCCTTTGGCTCAAGTCGTCCATGACCGTGGACACGGCTAATCGATTAGGTTTAAGTACTCTGCAGAGTTTTGCACACGTTCCCCACAAGATTTGGTCGCCTCCGTTTGATTTCTCGCACTTCAGGGTGTTTGAGAAACGGATGACCAAAACATGGTCTTCCAAAGGGTTTCCCTGCGACTCTGTCGGTGCCCATCCTTTCCTACCGTTCTTCTACCTCTCGTAGCACCGCCTGTCCAGGGTCACCACGATATCCAACCAAGCCAGAGCCCATAATGACTTGTGGCTGTTCAGGTAAGCCTTGGGTCTTGAAGCACCCATCCATCTCTTTGTGCCTGGGTGGACCTTTCCGCGTGAATACTGGCCATCTCCAGCATCACCTAGGCTAACCACTGGTTTCTCCAGAGCGCCGTTCAACCATCATCCACCCAGAGGTATGTTGAAAACTCGGAGTCTTGAAAATCTTGATCTTTATGTAGGTCTTGAAATTATTAACTCTCTCAACTCCCATGAATCACACAACCAACCCCGTCTACTAATAGCATAGCAAAAGTAAAACAACGTTTCCCGGGGCCAAAGTTGTCAAAGAGGGTTGAGAGGGGTACCTACCACATGATACTACTACAATGTAACAAAGTTTCCAACTAACCTATCTTGCATGCAACTGGGGAGATGGTAGAACGAATGCATATAAAACATGGGTAAAAACATGATCAAGGTGACTTGCCTGATTGATGATCTTCGTACGTGAGTGACTCTAAGTAACAAGCTTCGCACTCCGGATAATCTAACGAAGCAAACAAGCACTCAATAAGCATACAACAAAATATTGTAACTCACAAACATCAACCAAGAACTAGTAAACAATCAAGACAAAACAATGCACAAATCTCAAGTAAGAAAACACACAAAGTTTTGTTTACTAGGAGGTGATTGATAAAACACTACTATCATAATAAAACTATTTTGTAATAACAAAACAATTGTTGTCAGCAAGGAAACAATAGAATATTTTATTAATAAACATAATAAAATCAATTTAAGTTTGTTGGGAAAAGTTTAGTAAAGTTTATACAAGTTTGTGATAAACACTATATGAATCAACTATAGTTATATTAACAAAAGAATGAAAAACTAAACTTATTATTTATTTGTAAAACATGTTCTTAACAGAAAATAATTTACAATTAAATCTGTCTTAGAAAACAGAATTAAAATATACAAAACTTTGTTTGAAAACAAAACTATTACTAGTTAGTTGTTTTAATCAAATTATGCCTATTTGAAAAGAAGTTGTGATTCCTATGTTAAATAAAATTAAACTAAGCAAATTTATATTTTTATTATCAGTGAGTGAAAACACTAAATGTTTACTAACAGAACCTAATAAACAAATAAAACCAATTCTAAATCAAACTAATTAAAATTGAGTTTATAAAACTATATTATAATACTAAGCAGATTCTGTTTATATCTAAAACACTATTCAAAATCATCCTAAAAATCCTCAAACTAAACATGGAGATAGTCCTAACCAATATCAAACAGTAGCAAAAAGAATCATATCAAAATCTATTTTTAAACTCTAGTTATTCAGATTTGAAGATTTTGAGCAAATTTGATTAAATTCAAATTCTATAGTTCAAATTTGAAATTTAAAAGTACAGGGTGAAACTACATGTAAAATGTGAGCTATTGCAAAAAGAATCAACTCAAAACACTAAATAGATTAAAAGATACAGCTAAAACAAATTTTGAAATCATACTGTTTTCTGAAAAACAAAACTGAAAAGAAAAACTAACTAACGGTCGACTAGGGTGACGTGGCGACCTATGAGTGGCTGAGGTGGGTGTCCGAGCGGTGCTTCGGGCGGTCAACCGATCCTAAACAGAAAACGGTTCGGGAATAAGTGGCTTCTAATCTGAGCCGTTGGGTTTGGATCGGAGGGAGGGGGTGAGAAGGAGAAGGCTCACAGAGAAATAGGTCGCCGGCGAGGGTTCTCCGGCGAGTTCCCAAATGGCGAGGTCAATGGCGTGGTGCTCCGGTGGTCGGGGAAGACAGTGGAGTGGTCCGGGAGACGGCGACGGGTCTCCGGAGTCGAAAGGTGAGGTCGGTTGGGCGAGAGGTGGACGGAATTGGTGGCTACGATCGACGGGAGGTCCGGTGGGGTGGGAGCTCCGGCGAGCAATTGCAGCAGCGCCTCGGCGAGAGAGAGAGAGGGCTCGAGGGAAAATGGATGCGGGGAGTGGCCGGCTACTTATAGTGTGCTTGGGGGGTGCGGGGTGGAGAGAGGAGAGAGATCCGGGAGGGGAAAAGAAACGGCCGGCGTCGAGTCCGGCGCGCGCGGGGAGGAGAGTGATGACCGCTCGATCATTACGAGCGAACGAGGTGGGGTCCAGCGTTAGTGAGAGAGAGAGATATTAATGCGCGTCGGTCGGCCGGCTTTTAATCTATTCGCGAGTAACTGCTCGTGGGCCGGCCCGTTTAATACCGGAAACGGTTACCGTTTCCTTTTAATAATTTTCCAGAGACATTCAAAAGATTTTAAAGCATTCAAACTGTTTATAAATATAGGGGTATTATATATCAAAATTAACAGAATAATAAATGCTATTTAATGAACATTTCTATTCTGTCATTTGAACACTCTGAAAAAAATAATATTTTCAGAAATTGCCTAATTGTTTTTAAATCCTTTTTGCAAATATTTTCAAAATAACCCCTGGTTATTATTGTTCAAATATATCACCAATTAGTCCCTGGTGTGGAGTGTCATGTTCCTCCTCTCCTATTTGAACTTTTAACCAAAATTTCAAATGGGTGAAAGCAACTTAGGGAAAAATAGAAAGAGCTTTCTGGAATTCAGAAGAGGCATTTCAACTAACACATACAATCAAGCAATGATGTAGATGGATGCATAACTATAAATCATAACATTCCAAAATGGAATTTTGGGATGTTACAGCAGGTGTCGATCCACCTGGACGCGTGTCGCAGCGTCGACATTGGAGGAAGCTAAGCGGCGCCGATGGGACAGCCCCCGTCCCGTCCCACTGACGGACTGAGGCCCCTGACAGTGCATTTAATGCTCTTGTCCTACTCCGCAGGATTAGGTATGATAGCACTATAGTAGCACTGCGCGTCCCGTGTGCGCACTGTACACCACTGTTGGGATTCCCTTCAGTATAAAAGGAGGCCCGAGGCATTACAGAAAAGGACTTTTGGACTCTTTCACTTTTGGACTTTCGGACAGTTAGGCAGTTAGGCAAACGGAAAACCCGACGGTTACAGAGGAAGATAAGGCTCCCAAGCTCACGTAGCAGCTATTCATGGCGCTCATATAGCTCGAACCCAAGAACATGATCAATACAACCAAGCAGGAGTAGGGTTTTACGCATTCGTGCGGCCCGAGCGTGGGTAAAAACACCCTGTGTGCAGCTCACCAGACCGGCTCTTTGTGCTAGCATGCCCCCTAGCCGAACCGAAAGGGGACCCCGCGATCCCATAGGCGTTCGTTCCCCATGACATCTTTGGCGCGCCAGGTAGGGGGCACGTAAGAGGTTCTACGAAGCCGTTCTAGCGATCTGCACCCTAGCTTCGTCGTCGCCATGGCCCCCAAGAAGAAGGGCCTGACTAAAGTTGGTCCATCTGCGTCCGCCATTCCTATATCTACACACATAGGAGACGACATGGACGCGGGTGCATGAGGAGGCGGAGGTTCGGAACTTCTGCGATGTTCCGGTGACCAAGGCCAAGCGAGCGGCAACACTCGCCACGGAAATGCCCATGGCGACGGTGGGAACTCCCACGCACCTGGGTCTCAGAATAGAATGTTACCGCCTGCGGGTGGTATTGCGAACTCCGAGGGCAGAAGAGTATCTCCCAGGGCGCCCACGCTGGCACCTACACCGTGACCTTCACAGGACGCACGCGAAGAGCCGTGCCACGGCGCTCTCAGTTCTCAGCGTCCCCACGGAAAGGCTCCTACACATCATTCCCAAGATGCACGGGAACAACACGCGAGTGTGACTGGCATGGCGATGCGGGCCCGCAGAGTGCTCCTTCTAACACGGTTAGGAGTCAAAACACCTCACGTTCTTTGCGCCGCTCGATGTTGTCCACACCGGCGGAAGAGATTGCACGGGCGCAGCTACTCCTGAACTTCCTTCATGTTGTGGAGAAGCTCGACAAATGAAGAGCCACCATTCAAAGCTTCCTCAGCCTTGCAAACAAGCTTCGGCCCACAGGGCCGCCACAGGCCAGCGGTGAGGTGCCCGGGGTTGGCATGACCTCAGCGCACTCTCCTTCGTGACAGCATCGTCGGTCACCGACCCAATAGACCGACGCTCATGATGGTTACTTGACGGCGTCGTCTGATCCGTGGACACGTCGTGATCAGCGTCATGTTGTTTGGGAACATGGCAAGGAGGACACTCGAACCGCGATCGAGCGGTGACGGGAAGCACGCCTCCAGTAGGACAGGCGCGCGGGACCCACCATGGACAAGTCTGCACCGGGGTACCCTGTCAGCCTACCTTACGAGGTGGGCTGCCCAGCGTTTATACCCCCGAGTTGCGGCAAGTCCAGTGTCCCAACACCCGCACGTTCAAACCAGAAGTCCCGGAGAAGTATGACGGCAAGACCCATCCGTTAGAGTTCCTGAGCATCTATACCATTGCGGTGCAGGCTGCCAGGGGCCGCGACGACAAGATATTGGCTAACTACTTCCCATTGGTGCTTAAGCACAATGTTAGATCATTGCTGATGCAGTTGCCACAGAGATCCATCACCTCCTGGGCGGACCTATGTCACGAATTCGTTGGCACCTTCACTGGGGGTCATCAAGCTCCTGGCCAGGAGAGCGACCTCCACATCATCCCCCAGAAGGAAGGCGAAACTCGGCACAAGTACATCCAGAGGTTTAGCCGCATGCACAACAACATCCCAGACGTTCACCATGTCGCCGTTATCAGTGCGTTCCGTCAGAACATGCGCAATCGCAGGATGCGAGAAGAGCGGGCGATGAATAGAGTCAGAGACGTCGCCGAGCTTTATGCTTTGGCAAACAAATGTGCTCGGGCTGAGGAAGGGAGAAGACTCCCTGGCGAGGGTGCTGGCACGGAGATTGACTCTGAGGATGAAAATACTGCTTCCCCGGCAAAGAAGGGCTGGTGGCGGAATAAGAAGCGCAAAGGCAAGACCGTGCTAGCTGTCGAAGGGTTCGGCAACCCCGGCGCCGCCAAGAAAGGCAAGATCGACGACCCGGCAATGATGTTGTCAGTTGCGCCTCCTGCCATGCTCTGGTAGCTGCCGGCAAGCCAGAAGACTCCGGCAAGCAGTACTGCAAGATCCATCGCACCAAGGGCCACGCCCTCCAAGACTGCCGGCAAGTTGAGCAGCTTGCCGAGAAGCAGAGAGCTGAATATGAAAGGCGCGACAAGGAGAAGGGTTAGGATGGTGCTAAGGGGTCCAGCAAGAAGCGTGTTGGCCGAGGAGGCCGCCGCGGCAAGCCCAGGCAACAGAATGATCGGCCCGCCCGCGGCCGTGACAAGCAAGAGGGAGATGATGATGATGCCGAAGAAGACGACGAGTCCAGTGAGCATGAGTTCTAGACAGCTATGGAAGCAATGTGCATAGAAGGAGGAGCCTCGTCTCATTCCTCTCACCGCCAACTTAAGCAGTGGGTGCGGGAGGTTAATGCGGTAGATCCCTCTATCGGCGCACAGAAACCTTTGAAATGGTCCAACACTCCTATCATCTTCGACACCGAGGATCACCCTGATCGCGTAACCGCAATCGGGTGCCTGCCGTTGTTGGTATCCCCAACAATCCTCAACCTCAAGGTGACAAAGATGTTAGTTGACAGTGGAGCCAGCCTGAATCTAATCTCGCCCGATGTCATTCGAAGGCTGCAGATTCCCGACAAAGATCTTGAGCGACAGGCGCTTTCCAAGGGGTCAATTCGAGAAGGACTCAGCCAAAAGGCAAGGTCATGCTACCAGTGACGTTCGGTAGCGATATCAATTTTAGAACGGAGAAGATCGTTTTTGACGTTGCCGAGATCTCATTGCCACACAACAGCATTCTCGGGCATCCGACACTGGCCAAGTTCATGGCGGCCACTCACTTCACTTACAACGTGTTGAAGATGCCCAAACCGATGAGCGTCATTACCATCAACTCCGACAAGAAAAGCGCGCTTATCTGCGCTGACCAACTCTACCGAGGTGCAGCCGTAGCACCTGCCGAAAAGGCACTTTCTCCTGCCGCTGAAGCTCCGGGGGGGAAGAAGACCGGCAAGGCCTCTGGCGCACATTCCGGCAAGCGCACCTCTCCGGAGTGTTGCGCTACTGTTGACGATGTGCCGGAGAGCTCCACTGGCAAGAGCAAGAAGTCCAAGGCAGCTCCGCCAAAAACCAAGAAGGTGCTCACCAAGGAGGATGGCACAAGGGGAACTTTTACCATAAGTTCTACCCTTGACGACAAATAGGAAAGTGCGCTCATCGTCTTCCTGCGGGCGAATGTCGATGTGTTTGCATGGCAACCATCAGATATCCCCGGTGTTCCCAGGAAGGTGATTGAGCACCACTTTGCCATGTGTCTGCACATGCGGCCTGTCAAGGAGAAGGTTCGGAAGCAAGCTTTCGAGCGGCAAAAATTCATTGCCAAAGAGATCAAGAAGTTATAGGCGTCTGGTCTGTCAGAGGAGTGCTCCACCCTACGTGGTTGGCCAATCTGGTCGTAGTGCACAAGGCGAATGGGAAGTGGAGGCTATGCATTGATTTCACGGACATTAACAAGGCCTGCCCCAAAGATCCTTTTGCCTTGACGCGCATCGCCAAGATTGTGGACTCCACCGCCGGCTACGACTTGTTGTCTTTCCTTGATGCCTATTCCGGTTATCATCAGATCTTTATGGCCAAGGAAGACAAAGAGAAAACCGCGTTTATCACCCCATGTGGTACGTACTGCTTTTGTGTATGCCTTTCGGGTTGAAAAGCACCGGTTCCACCTTTGCGAGAGCGGTCCAGATAGGTTTTGAGCCCCAACTGCATAGAAATATGGAGGCTTATATGGATGACATAGTGGTCAAAACCATGGACAAGGCCACACTCATAGCGGACCTAGAAGAGACGTTCGCCAATTTGCACAAGATCAACATGAAGCTAATTCTCAGGAAATGTGTGTTCGGTGTCCCATCCATCAAGCTTCTCGGGTTCTTTGTGTCTCAACGTGTAATCAAATCGAATCCCGACAATATCAAAGCAATTGAGCAGATTGAGGCACCAAAACGAGTCAAGGACGTGCGATGCCTTGCCGGCTGTGTTGCTGCTCTGAGTAGGTTCATCTCAAAGTCTGTTGAGTGTGCCCTGCCCTTTTTCAAAATCTTGAAGAAGGCAGGTCCAATGAAATGGACTCCGGAAGCGGAGGCGGTGCTGTAGGACTTGAAGAGGCACCTTTCATCTCCGCCAGTCCTAGTCACGCCAAAACCACAAGAGTCGTTGCTGCTATACTTGGCGGTAACGAATCAAGTGGTCAGTGCTACATTAGTGGCTGAAAGAGAGGTTGAAAAAGAAGCAGCGGTAGCGGTAGAGGCACCAAACAATGAGTGAGGACATCCTTTGGCGGGGTCTGGTGCCGACAAGGAAGGATCTGCACAATTGAAAGAGATAGTTCAGAAGAAGAAAGTGGTGCAATGACCAGTCTATTTTGTCAGCTCCTTGTTGCGGGGGCTAGATCAAGGTATTCTGGCATGCAAAAGTTGCTCTTTGACCTTCTTATGGCCTCGAGGAAGCTGCACCATTACTTCCAAGCACATGAGATCACCGTTGTCACCCACTTCCTGCTACAACGGATATTGAGGAACCCAGAAGCTACCGATAGGATTGTGGAGTGGGCTCTGGAACTATCAAGCTTTGGTCTTAAGTTTGAAAGCACTTCGACTATTCAGAGCAAGGCCTTGGCGGAGTTCATTGCGGAATGGACCCCGACGCCCGATTAAGAGATTCTAGAGTCAACACTCCCCAGCAAGGAGACTGATCGAGAGTGGATTATGTATTTTGATGGAGCTTTCTCGCTGCAAGGCGCTGGTGTCGGAGTGCTACTTGTCGCACACACCAGAGAGCACCTCAGATATGCGATCCAGATGCACTTTCCCCCGGAGAGATCAACGAACAACACTACTGAGTACAAAGGGATGCTCGCCGGTCTCAGGATCACGGCGGACCTTGGGATCAAGAAACTTATTGTTAGGGGTGATTCTCAACTTGTCGTCAGGCAAGTAAACAAAGACTACCAGAGACCGTTGATGGAAGCTTATGTAGATGAAGTAAGGAAGTTGGAAGAACGTTTTGACAGCCTGCAAATGGAGCACGTTCCACGTGCGGAGAACAACGTTGCCAATGGCCTTTCAAAATGTGTTGCCCTTAAGTTACCTGTGGAACCAGGAACTTTGTGCTCCAACTAACTCAACCCTCCGTGACACCATCAACTAGACAAGAGAAGAGAAGGAAGTTAAGTTCCGGCAAGTATCTCTCGGCAGGGCTCCCTGAAGCCGTCGGTGAGAAAATTTCCCAACACAACAGCGGGTTTGCCGGTGAGTTCTATGCTCCTATAGGGCCATCAGCTCTTGTCGTAGAAGCGTGCGCTCCCGCCAGGCTTGCCGGGGTGCGACAAACTTCGGCGGGCCCTCAAGCCCTTGCCATCGAGGCAAATGCTCCCCCGGTAGAGGATATGCCTTTAGTCCTTGTTGTCGAGCCTCAGGCTCCGGCATGGGCATAGCATCTTGTCCAATTCCTTCAGATAGGAGAACTCCCCGAGGAACAAGAGGAAGCAGAGAAAGTAGCCCACCGGTCTCATATGTACCAGTTTGTAGACAACGTCCTCTATAGAAAGAGACCGAATGGCGTTAAACTCAAGTGCATTTATCGGGAGGATGGGCTGGAACTGTTGGCACAGATACACGGAGGTATATGTGGCTCCCACATAGGATCAAGAGCACTTGCTGAAAAAGCATTCCAACATGGTTTCTTTTGGCCCACTGCCCTCCAGGATGCAACTGCGTTAGTAACAAAGTGTGAAGCATGCCAGTTTCATTCGAAGAAACTACATCAACCAGCTCAAGCTCTTCAAACAATCCCTCTCTCCTGGCCATTTTCAGTCTAGGGGATCGACATCTTGGGCCCCTTTCCTCGCGCTATCGGGGACTTTGAGTACTTGTACGTGGAAATCGACAAGTTCACAAAGTGGCCGAAAGTGGAAGCAGTGAGGAAGGTGACAACACAGTCAGCCATCAAATTCTTTAAAGGACTAGTTTGCCGCTTTGGTATTCCCAACAGGATCATCACCGATAATGGCACACAGTTCACAAGTCGCACCTTCATGCAATATCTCCAAGACCTTGGTAGCAAAATATGTTTGCTTCCGTTGCCCACCCGAGGAGCAATGGCCAAGCAGAGAGGGCTAATGCGGAAGTGTTGCGAAGTCTCAAGACAATAACTTTTGATAGGCTGCACAAGTGCGGAAGAAACTGGATTCATGAGTTGCTGGTGGTTCTTTGGTCAATCAGGACGACACCAAATCAAGCTACCGGCCAGACACCCTTCTCCCTTGTCTATGGGGTGGAGGCAGTGCTCCCTACGGAATTCATATATGAATCACCTCGAGTGCTCGCTTATGATGAGCTCGAGCAAGAGCAGCTACGGCAAGACGACGCAACGCTCCTTGAGGAAGACCATCTTCATGCTGCTGTGACAGATGCATGCTACCAGCAAGCCTTGCGCCACTACCATAGCCGCAAGGTCAATGCCAGAAGTCTTGAGGAAGGCGACCTTGTTCTTCGGTGAGTTCAATCTGCCAAGAATCCAAACAAGTTGATGCCATAGTGGGAAGGCCCTTATCGGGTAGTACGAGTCAGTAGGCCCGGCACAGTCTGCTTGGAGACCGAGGATGGCGTTCCAGTAAGCAACTCCTGGTATATCAAACATCTTCGAAAGTTCTACCCATGAGGCACGGTTGTCGGGCCGGCCCCGGCAACCACCTTTTGTACAAGTCTTGCCGCTGAAGCATGCAATCCTTGGTACAAAGCCAGGCTCAGATCATGTGCGTAGATAAATAAAGATATGTGTTCTGCAAACCTACTCGGCTCTCATGTTTACTTATGTACATGTTTATCTGCAGAATTGCATTACGCTTAATTCTGGCAAGGACTAACGAACCGCCAAGGTTCAATATCCATATTTTATCTTCTTTCTTTGTCCAAAGGGCAGAAGAATCCCTCGCATGCAGCTTTACCGGGGGGAATGATGGTATGGATACCTATGAGCGCGGCATTCCAAAAAAAATTTGACGAAAGGAGAAAGGCAACAAAAAGATAAGTTGCGAAAACCCCATGTGAATCCTTGCCGAAAGTTATTTTCCTTGTGCGACTTCGACTCCTGTACGGAAAACCTGCACGCGCGGGAACCTTGCTAGGACTGGATGCGCCCTCGCTGCGTTCGGGACCACTCAACGGCTTAAGTGGCTTAGCTCGTGCTCCTTGTTTCGTTTCGAGTCCGCTCGATGACTCAAGTGACAGCGCTTGCACCCTTATCCCGTTTTCGAGTAAGGCCGACACCTTGAACAGCCGCGCCAAGGACGCCAAGGTGTCTTGCCGATAGTGGCACCACTAGCAGGCTTCTAAGGACCCGTTCCTCAAAGCGCTTGCGGTGGGACGACACACGCCGGCAAGATTCTTCCAGAAAGGGCGTAAGGAAAATTCCATACACAGAATAAGTTTAACAAGGAAGATAACATAGCAATCGTCCAAGACATTAGCACATAGCATTACATTGGCCTTGCCGAAACTTTAACACAAAGTAAACTGTTCTGGATATGTGTAGCGACAAGGAGTAGGGCAACTAATCTTGGCGGTCTCCCTCGACCCGCTTGACCTAGCTTACCTGCTCGATGATGGGCGCAATGAGTTCTTTGAGCGCATGGACGTCTACACCCTTTGGAAAACGATCGAGGACGTTGTCAAGGTTGAGGTCGGGATTCCTGTACGCCACCTTAACGAGCACCTTACGAAGGACAGCCTGGCAGAGCCTGCGTGATTCGTCGGCCAGGTGGGCCGCCCGGTCGGAATGGAGCTGCTCCAGGGCTTTGAGTAGGCTGTCGAAGAACATGGTCACCTTGGTGCTCGTAGGGACCCTATCGTCAGGAGAATACGACGGGCCCTCTAGGCCCATGGCGGATAGTTGTTTGGCAAGCTTCCCTACGACGTCAACGAGCTTCTCGGTCCATACTTCCACCCCACGCACAAAGTCATTGTGGGAGACGGCGATGCTCTCGACAAGCTGCTTCTCGTCGTGGAGCTCCTTTGCCAGAGCCTTCTCCTGAGTGTTGGCGACCTCGAGGGTCCCAGTCAGCATGGCTAGCTTCAAGGTCAGGTCATCGATGGACTCGTTGGCCACGGAGAGCTGCTTAGCCCTATCGGAAGCGGCAACTTGCGCCTCCATCAGACTGGCAGCGGCCTTGTTCTGCTCGGCCTCGAGTGACGAGATCTTCGCGCCTTGATCTTCAAGGGCCACCTCCAATTCCTTCACCCTCTCCTACAGTGAGCTTTTGGTAGTCTCCATAGCCGCAGCTGCGTCGATGGCCTCCCTTAGCTTGCCGGCGTGTTCCGCGGCCAGGGATCCGAGTGCTACCTTGTGCCCCCGCTCCAACTCCTGAGTCCGCCGCGCGACGAGGTCCTCGAGCTCCACCTCCTTGCCACAGAGTTTGTCGGTGAGTGCCCTCTTGCAAGCGACGAGGTCTTCCTCTTGGGCGTCAAGCAAGATGCGACGCTCCGTCAAGCGAGCGTCCTCTACGGCGGCCCATTTCTTGGCCTCCTCCTACGCATGTTCGGCGTCAGACTGCTGCATATAAAAGTGGCTCCAACCTTCGCTCAGTTGCGACTGGCCAGTCTGCAAATCCTTGGAGGCTTGGGCGTACCAAGCCTGGGTCTCCACAACACGTTCCTGGAAACCGGCCTTGGCAGCTTCGATGACCACAGCCCTGGAGTCGAGTTTCTCCTTCCGGGCGCGGTGAAGCGCCTGGAGCTTACGGAAGCTGTCGCCCATGGACTGGAGGAGCCGCTCCTCCTAGGATTTGCCGCTGAAGTTTGGCTCGTCAATGATGTCGAGCCCGGCGGCGATGACGGCTTCCTCAACTAGGACCCCCCCCTCCTCAGGCAGCGTCCCAGCGCTTACCGTGTCGGGGATACGGATGAATAGGTTGTCGTTGACCTTGAAGTACCTGCTCGATGAAGGGGCTTCGGACGAGGACGGCTGGCGCTTGACGGCCGTCTCCCCGCCGGCCTCCTCACCAGCCCGCTCAGCGAACTTCTTGGCGGCCTCCTCCTCTTGCGCGGCTTTGGCCGCCTTGGTGCTTGCAGCCTCAGTAACAGCATTCTAGGCGGCCTCGGCGGGAGCATTCTTGGCGGCCTCAGCCTCGACAGCAGCATTCTTGGTGGCCTCAACCTTGCCATTCTTGGCGGCTTCTTCGGCGGCAATTCTGTCAGCCCTGGCGGCAGCATCCCTCGCTGTCTCCTCGATGGCGGAATCGACGTCCATTCCCCTACCATGGGAATGTGCGAGGACCAGAAAGGCGAACCAAGAAAAGCTAAGGGAGAAGTTCAAGAAGACAAAAAGAGAGACAGAGAGGGGGGAAGAAGGGGAATACCCTCACCTACAAAGATTGCCAGCTAAGACCCGCTAGTCCCTGGGCTTGCCAGCCCTCCCACGTTGCGATAAAACGCGCTAGAGGAAGTCCTAGCCAGAGAAAAGTCCCTAGGCGGGGAACCTGGGGCGGTCGCCGACGACTCCCCTTGTCGTCGTCCTCCCCCTGCACGTCCAGTGATGTCAGCAGTATAGATGCACGTCCCAGCGCCTGCCAGCGGGAAATGAGTAGTGAACTCATGCTGGGGTCTCCGCCGGGGCCTGAATCGGGGACTGCAGCGCAGGGTAGTCTCCACATTGGTGGTGGTCGCTCTCGACAAGCCCGAGGCACTTGTCGGTGACCCCTCAACCGCGAGGTCTTAGCCCTCTTTGCAACCCGATACGCCAGCGTTTCTGTGTCCCTACAAAGAAAAACCAAAATAGATTAGCAAGTAGGAAAGGAGACCCGAAGGCCGGGAAAGTATGGTGGGATCCTTACTCTTCTTCTTCCTCCCCTGAGCTAAGAGTGGAAAAGTCGAAGGCGACCTCTGCTGTGGAGCCTCTAGAAGGGGGTGGAGGGGTGCCCCTAGACCACTTGGCTTTGGCAGGCGCAGGTTGCTACTGGATTTCATGCCGCCACGCGGCCTTGTCGGTTGCCCCGTTGCCGAGGGCCACGCTACTCGAAGAAGCTTGCCAAGCTGGGAGCTCGAAGGCAGCGTTCCTAAGGACGCGCCTTTTCCTATGGATGAGGGACGAGACCTCCTCGAGCGGCTCCTCTTCGGATGCGTCCCAGGCAAGGTGGCCCGGGGCAGACGTGTCGCCTATCTCCTCGGTGAGATCGCCCTGCCCGGCAAGGTCTTCGCCCGGCGGTACCTCCCCTTTCCCGGCTTCGTCTTCTAAAAATCCAACGCTAGCGGCCTCCCTCGGCAAGCGCCACTTCTTCCGCCCTGCTGGTGATGTACACCAGCTCCTCCTCGATGGTGTCACGAATGAGGCCCTCCTCCTTGCGGATGGCCGTCTCCGATAGGTTGTCAAAAAACTCTTCACCACCTCCGCGGGCGGCTCCATCCAAGTTGCGTCAAGACTGTGGGTGTCAAACACCGGCATCATGGCAATGAGTCTGCCCAAGGCCGGATTATTGCACAAGGGGATCATGCCCGCTGGTAGCTCGATCACCGAGATACTCCTGAACAACTTCTAGTAGAGGGCCCTGTGTTGCATGGTGGTCAGATTGTGGTTCAGCCCAGGGCGTAACCTCATGATCTTCGCCGCATTCCTGAAATCCCAGGTCGGCCTCCCCTTGTTCTGCAAGTGGGCGATGCGCCAACGAAGAACGTCAGCGCCTATCATCTCCACGGAAAGGCCGGCGGCCCTGAGGCGATGGATCCTGGTGGTTGCGACCATGAGGCTCTCGTCCCAAGGGTCGAGGGCACTCCAGTCGTCGCCGCGCACCATCTTGGTCTCCCGCGGCGTACAGAAGGGTTGGGGCTTCTCCTCCCGTATCCAGCACCAGTTGCCCCGCCACTCATCCCACCTATCGCAATAAGCCCCTTCAGGATAGGTCTCCTTGGTTCCTGGCCGAGGAATCCAAGTGACGGCGCTGGAAAGCGCTCCGCCTTGCTGGATGCGGGGGATGAAATAATGGCGGAAGAGGGCAGTGCTGGGGGTCAGTCCGGCAAAGTTCTCGCAGAGGTGTGTGAAAACCTCCATGGAGGTTACGGCGTTCGGCGCGAAGTATAGGAGTTGGAAGCCGTAGGTAAGCATAAGGTCGATGAAAAAGTTTGAGTAAGGGGGCAGAGCCTGCAGTAAAAGTAATCGGCGAAGAAAGGATATTTGCCTGAACCTTCCCCAAAAGGACCCGGGCTCACGACGGTGGCGGGGTGCCCCGCCATCGCAGTCGCACATGCCCACCGGTACTGCCTCTTCAGGACGCTCAGGCTGAGCCCCGGCAGGAAGACGACATGCTCCCTCCGCATCTTCGCCGCCTTGTTTTCCGAGACGACCTCTGTATCCTTGCCTTTGTTAGTTTTGGGCAGCATGGTGATGGTGGGGATGGAGACCGGGGACAAGGAGCAGGCGGGAGCGGGGAGGGGGCACTAGCGGATGTGAGCGGCTCTACTTCGGGCTCGAGGAGGAAGACGACGGCGATCCTCATATTGGGCAAGACGAGAGGTAAATGGGCACCAACAACGCCTCGCGCGTGTATGGCCCAGGCCAGGGGGCTCCTATCGATGCACTACAGATTTTGGGCCATCTAGTGCCCCTTTACTCGTGTGTGGACAGTGATAGCCGCCGCAGCGGCAGGACCTAGCAAAAACTTAGCAAGCACCAGCACAGAAGACTCAAGACCTTGCCGGGAGGGCCGTAGAGCCTCCAGGCCCCCGGCAAGCCAAGGCCCCCAGCAAGGCAAGGTACTAGCAAGGCGAGGCCCCAGCAAGCATCGCCAGCGCACAGGAAAGGTGTCGATCCACCTGGACGCATGTCGCAGCATCAACGTTGGAGGAAGCTAAGCGGTGCTGATGGGACGGCCCCCGTCCCGTCCCACTAACGGATCGAGCCCCCTGAAGGTGCATTTAATGCTCTTGTCCTACTCCATCAGGGTTAGGTATGATAGCACTGTAGCAGCATTGTGCTTCCCATGTGCGCACTGTACGCCACTGTTGGGATTCCATTAAGTATAAAAGGATGCCCAGGGCATTACAGAAAAGGACTTTTGGACTCTTTGGCTTTTGGGCTTTCGGACAGTTAGGCAGTTAGGCAACCAGACAACTCAATGGTTAAAGAGGAAGACAAGGCTCTCAAGCTCACGTAGCAGCCGTTCATGGCGCCCCTGTAGCTCGGACCCTAGAACAGGATCAATACAACCAAGCAGGAATAGGGTTTTACGCATCCGTGTGGCCCGAACCGGGGTAAAAACACCCCATGCGCAGCTCACCAGACCGACTCTTTGTGCCAGCACGCCCCCTCGCCAAACCGAAAGGGGTCCCCGCGGTCCCATAGGTGTTTGTTCCTCACGACACCATTCACATTCTACAAGCTAATCTTCCGTCATAAAAATGTTGAATCAAACACAAAAAGTCACCTTAAATGATGGGTCAGCATCACTTGACAAAAAGCCAATTGAATCCATCTGACCAAGGAGCCCTATCAGGTGGGAGATTCTTAAGAACACCTTCAATCTCTTCCTTCTCAAAGGGTCATGGAAGATAAGCCAGCCCATCAACCTAATACAACTATTTGCATAGGGAAAAGCCCATATTGATCCCTTCGGATTGGCCCATACAATCTTTAAAAGAACTCCCACCATTTTTCTATGATCAATGACCACCACCTTATCTCTAATAAGCCACAGAATGCATGAGAGTTTTACTCACCCACTGTTTATTAAAAAAATTGGAAGTTAACATGTGACCATTACAAAAATTTCTAAACATTGCCATGATCTAGATGATTTTTTCTAAAATTTCCATGTGATCAATACAAAAAATTCTATAGTGTTTCCCTGATGTGGACATCAAAATTTCATAAAGTTGACATAACATAATGCAAGATTGGTGGTGCCAAGTTTGCTAATATCATGTGTTTTGAGAGGTTGTCATGTAGCCCTGAATTAAAATATAGTTTCCATGGTTTAGGGAAATAAAATTTCTAAAGTTTCCATGATGTAGAGAACAAACTTTTGAAGTTGCCATATGACCGATACAAAATTTATAGACTTGTGTGATTTAAATAAATCAAATCTCTAAGTTTCCATGATATGTATTCTTACCATGATTTATGTACAATTTCCTTGATGTATATAGTAACATACCATGAGAAAAAATTCCTTGGAAACAAACTTGACATTTGAAAAACTACCTTAACATGCAATGTAGAATTGCCAAGTGCAAAAAGCTTGAGCTTGCCATCTCACAACCTAACAACGAAAAGAAGTTATCATGTGACCATTACAAAAAAAATCTAAAAGTTGTCATGTGACCATTTCAAATTTTCTAAGTTGCCATGTGATCATTACATATTTTCGCTAATAACCATCAGAAAACCTGATCTACTGCCCCATAAATTATGTTGCATCACCACTTCCCGACGCATTGTATCGCAACCCCACTTCTTGGAGAACTAGATCACAACTCGATCAACCAACACGAGAACCCCCTCCCCCCTACACCCCCAAATTCGGGAATAGAAAACAGTCATGCGCTTGACTCATAACCAATATAGTGCACAATCTCACTGCTTAGATCGGTTGAAAGATGACGACATATGTGTTCAACACACATCGAGTGACAACTCCAACAATAGTGACTCTCAAGACCTCTGGAGAATGCTCATATGCCACCATCGCTTCCTTTTCATGCATCCTCACTTACTCGTACTTCTCTTCCTTCGCTGCATGGGCTCGATCCCCTACCGGAGACGACATTGATGGCACATACCTATGTTGGATTCCAAAAGATACGGTGAGATAGTTATACGTCGATTATGAGAAATGGAACTAGCTTGAGACAAGGGAAGATGGTGGCGAGAGAACCCAATCATAGCATCCCGCAGAGGTGGCACAACGACAACTAGCCACATCGAAGGAGATGAGGATGCAAGGTTGATAAAGCCAAGGTGGAGTACGTACATTGGATCATGACAGCATAAGATGGTGCTTCTCCATAGCTCCCCCTCACGGCACAAACTTGTTGGCAGCGTGTACCTCCTCATTGCACGCGCTGCTGCCCCTGCTGTCGTTGGCCCAACACCTCTGTGTTTTGGAGAGCATAGAGCATGCCAACGATTAGTGCCACTTCGTGTGCCAACATAGGAAGTTGCAAGGACATGTGGCAATGATCCAACTATCACTTGTCGGCATGGGGTTGGGGGGTATCGTAATCACACTTACATCCTGAAGTATGGCTCTCCCCATGTTCATGAGTATGTGGCATGTGGTACTTGTTTCACCATGACTTTACGGGGGCAGATCCAGCAACCAAGAGTGTGCAAATGTTGGTTAGGGCCTAGGGGTGGGGGTGTCACTTACACAAACACGTACTATAAGGTTGAACAAGGAATTCCAAAAAATGTTGGTGTCCGGCGCACCCTTCAATGTGAAGTGGTATGCACGTGCCACTTTTATACTATGTTTGCAAAAAAAATCTAACTCCACGCACTACTTCATTGGTCAATCCACTTACCATGTCGCCGAGTTTGCGGTGAGCAAGATTCAAATCCTTCAACATTTTTAATCAATATAATTATATAGGGACCTTTTAGGAATTTCCACAAAGAATGGTTGTTTAAAGGAAAAGATAATTTTCATAATAGCACCCTCTTTCGCGTATATGTCGCTACAAAGCGACCAAGCATGTAAACCCCCCTCCCCCAGGCACTGTCATTACATATATTTGGCCCGCCCCATTAGATCTTCCCGATTTTCTTTTTGTGTGTATTTTTATTTCATTTTTTATTTTTTGTTCTTTTCTATATTTTTTCTTTTTAATTTTTTTTGAATTTCTTTCCTTTTTCTATATCATGAACATTTTATGAAATTATGAACATTTTTTGAATACCTGGACATTTTGTGATATTTTCAATTTGCAAACAGTTTATACAGATTCGCAAATATTTTCAAAAGAATGGTTTTTTTCCAGTTAGCAAAAAAACACAAAATCATGAAAAAAACTTGAATACATTTTCTGAATCTATGAATATATTTTTAATCGACAAACATTTTCTAGAAATTACGGTATAGTTTTTGAAATTCAAAAACATTTTTTGTTTGACAAACATTTTCGAAATGCATGAATATTTTTTGAATAAACAAACATTATATGATCCATGAACTCTTTTTGTTACTCATGAACATTTTTTGAATTTTTTGAATGTTCTATAAAATTCTAAATTTCCAAACATTGGTTCAGTTTCATGGACATTGTTTGAAAATCATGAATATAGTTTTAGCTACGAGTGTGCATTGCGCTTCCTCCGAGCGCACGGTGCAGAAATAGGACCTCCTAGCTATAAGGGGACCTCCTATTTGACGCAATATGCGTGGGGAAACCAGCCCCCCCTCACCCTCGCTCCCCCCGCATGCCCTTCTGGGCCAGTCTGTATGTTTGCTGGGACGTCCCCTCCTCCCCTTTTTTCTGATCTTTTTTATATGGGATATCATGAAGTTCACGAATAAAGAGAATTTTCATGAATTCATATAGTATTCACAATATCACAAAATGTTTCGGAATCCAAAAAATGTTCATGGTTTAAGAGAATGTTCATGAATTTAAATAATATTTTCAAATTGGAAAAAATTTCATTATTTAAGAGAATGTTGGGGAATTTGGAAACAATATTCCAGATTTGAAAATAAAATATGAATTTAATAATGTTCATGATTTAAAAATAGGGATAATTGCAATTGAGCCCCTAGTTGTGTCCCACTCGACAGGATTGCCCCTAGTTTTCGAAAACACGCTGTCTTGCCCACCCACTTTGGTCGTCTTGTGTTTTTGCCCTTTGACTTTTTAACCGTCACTTTGAAAAAACAATCAACACTCCAAAATAGATTTTTTTTTTGCCAGGACTTCCACGAATGTCATTCCCTGATGAAACTTGGCAAGCACTTAAAACATTTGTGATTCTTTGACACCAATTGTTTTTGGATTTTTTTTTATTATTTTACTGTTCATGGTGGTATGATAAGAGGTAAAACTCAGATGGACACTTACCAACACTTTTGTCATGAATGCAAGTGACATTGACATATAGGTGATGTTCTTCTGAACATTTTGGTATCTTATTTGCATTTTTCTGATTTAGTATGAATTAGTTATGAACTTTTCAAAGTGATGGTCAAAAAGTCAAAGGGCAAAAACACAAGACGACCAAAGTGGGTGGGCAAGACAGCGTGTTTTTGAAAACTAGGGGCAATCCTATCGAATGGGACCCAGCTAGGGGCTCAATTGCAATTATCCCTTAAAAATATGTTAGCAAATGCAGAAAATGTCCATGTTTTATGATAATATTCATGATTTTTTAAAACATGTTCATGAGTTTACAAAATGTTCAAAATTTCTAAAGTTTGTTATTAAATATAAAGACGTTTGTGAATTCACAAAATGTTTACAGCTTGAAAAACTGTTCACAAATTTTAAAATTTACATGATTTGAAAAATGTTCATTGATTTTCAAAATGTTTATGATTTCAAAATTATTCACGAATTTCAAATATTTTCGCAAATTGAAAATTCAAGAAAAATACTAAAAATGAAAACAGAAGAAAAACGAAAAATGAAAGAAAAGGGGGAAACTAAAAATGAAGAAGGAAGAAAAAACTGAAATAACAAATAACAAATAGAACTGTTGAAACCCCTATATGGGTCGGAGTACACAAAGATGCGCATTTGAGGGGGCTACTTGACGCCGAGGTAGCTGCCTACTGACCAACTCATTAGCACCCGTTGTGGCTCCTATATGAGAGAAACTGGTGTAGGGGCACCCCTTCTATTGGGGATGTCCCCCATGGTTATGACTCGACTTATGGTATGACTCGGCCAAGAACCTTATGGCGCTATGCTGTGAGGCCCATGCCAGATTTGTCAGTAGGCCTCTCAAGGAGGAGTCCTATAGGTCGGGCTGTGGGGAAGCCCAGATGAAAAGCTCCATGAATTGGGAGGCAAGTTTAGTAGGAATTGGACTAGGATACGGGTGATAGAATGACCCGGGTTCCCATGTAAAACTAGGGGCTCAACCTATTATATAAAGGGAGCCCCTGGGATGAAAAGGTTAAGATAGAAACCCTCGAGATCTAGGTAGAAAGAGCAATACCTTGTAATCGACATCATCATCAATAAACAATCAATCAGGACGTAGGATTTTACCTCCTTCGAAGGGGACGAACTTGGGTAAACTTGCATCCCTCGTTTCTGATCAACCCTGTTCAAGCGATCACCTAGCATTGATGGCCTCACAACTTAGTCTTCTGACGAGGACATATGCCTTGACAAAACCACAATATTTGACACCCATGGTGGGGCCAGCGCACGATGGTATTGAGTTCTTGGAGGGAGCTCTTCCAGGAATTGAGAGGTACACAATTGGCCAGATGATGAAGAGTCGGTGAGGGAAGCTCTACATTAACAATGCAACTAAGGGCCCCGATGCCGGCTCGATCAAGTCAGGGTACTGGGCCACGTTCGGCAAGATTCATGTCTTTATCGACAAGATTGGTCGGACCGCTCTAGAGGGAGCAGCCGCTGCCGACTCGTTAGAAGTTGTCAGCCGAGTCCAACCCCGCTAGGTCAAGGAGCGTTGGGTCAGTGCTTTCCTCAGCTTCGTCGGCGGCGTTGCACAAGAACTGAATCCAGGATCCAACTCAGCATCAAAAGACAATACTCTTGTTAATTCCAACGAGGAGTCGGTGGGCAACACGAAATTGGTTCTCCCGCTTTTCGATGAAAGGCTAGGAGAATACTTTGATGAGGAAGCTAACCCCGGTACGTACGAGTTGGGCCGTCGAGTCGTGGTCTATATGGCCAGGAAATAGGATCAGCCTCAGTATGATGCACATGACAACCCGGTGACGGTACCCTTGTCAAGCCAGAAACCGGCTCAACTCATGCAGGTTCAGGTGACGGTAGCTTCTATAGCCGCCCTGATGGGTGCCGGCTTGGGCGGCTTAGGAACCCAAGCTTTGGCTAAATTTACGGAGACTTTGTCTGCACTTTTGATGGATCCAGTAACCCCTGAGAACACTAAGGCTCGCAAGAATGAGATTACCAAGCACACGTTTGGTGGAGTCTCGTGCTGAGGTCCTAAGGGAAGTCTAGCACTTGAAAAACCAGGGAATCCGCCTCATGATTCGCAAGAACGAGTCAACACGAGTTCATCAGAGAAGGCATAATACTCGGCTCCCCACGTCTCTTGAGCGGACCCAGCTTTTCGAGTCACCTCGGGCGTCAGATGCGCTGGTCATACACCAATTGACCCAAGATGTCCACCAGAATGTTCGCGAAGTCCAACAACCGTCTCAGCATCATGCGTCGGCTCAGCAGTAAATAATGCAACCCACCCTAAATTGACCCGACCGCTTTGTGACTCCAACCGGTCACTATTCGGATCTGGTGGATAATGTGTTGGTAGCAATGCATAACTTGGCGGATATTCCTATACAGAAACACCCCAATAGAGGTGGAGGCAAGGAACGCGATCGAGATGTTGAAGACAACAGTTACTGAACAGGCGAATTATTCCCAAAGTTGTGATCGTCTCCGCTCCACCCATGTCCGAGTTGGACCAGGAGCCGACATGGTGAATCTCAAGCAATCTCCAGCAGTGCTTGACGTAAAAGGGAGATCCCGGCAAATCAAAATACCCCACTCCAACCAGCGGTGCCAGATGCACAAACCGTCGTGGATAATACTCGCGCAGCACGGATGGCCGGAGTAGGAGGCCCAGGGGTTGATTATGTCCCACCTCTCATGGCTCAACTAGTTTCTGGGCATGTCACATCCCTAGTTTACCCCTTGCTTTGTGCTAGCATGAGTGTTGCATCATGTTTAAAATTTTGTTAAACTTGAAATGGGGATTAACAAACCCTAACACTTCATATGATTAAACCAATTTCAATAATTGTGATCTTCAATGAATCCAAAATGCCCTTCAAAAATGTTCCCCCTCTATGATAAATGTTGGCAACAACATACCATGGGTGAACTATGTTTTAACAAAGATTTTGGCATTTTAAATAATCTACAAATGCTGGTGAAATAACAAATAAAAGTACTATAATTATTTTAGTTGTTTCTAAAATACTGAAACATTTTATGGGACTTTGGAATATTCAGATTATATCCTATAAATGATTTTAGGGTTTTTTGATTTATGAATTTTGCCCAAAATTGAGTTTCTGTCTCGTTCATTCCTCTCATATCACGGTTTCACCTATTCTCAAAAATTTCATCCACACAAAACTCAAAAAGAACTCGTGAGATAAGTTAGTACACACAAGAATAAATCGACCCTTCTTGTAATGCCAAAACAAGTTGCACAATAATTTTCAAACATCATCTACTGTTTACTATCGTTTCCACAATTTATATCTATCAATATAGGCTATGGAAACTATAGGATAAGTAGATAACAAAACTATGACCGCAATTTGTCCAAACAGAACAGTCTGTAGAAATCTATTAAACCAGTGTACTTATGTAAATCCCAATATTCTGAAAATTTAGGACATGATAAAGTATTTATATTACAATACTGTGTAAAAATTCAGAAAGTTTTCACGGTCCAGTAAAACATGAAAATTCAAACACAACAAAAAAAAATTCTGTTTTTACACAGCACACATCAAAGCATGCAATGGAGGCATCTTAAGGCAATTGTTGAAACTTTTTATTAAAAAACGGGGTAATAAGTAACATATAACAAATAATGAAAAAAATAAAATGATGCTCCAAGCAAAACACATATCATTTGACGAATAAAAATATAGCTCCAAGTAAGATATACCGATAATCTTGAAGACGAAAGAGGGGATGCCTTCCGGGGCATCCCCAAGCTTAGACGCTTGATTCTTCCTTGGATATTAGCTTGGAGGTTCCTTGGGAATCCCCAAGCTTAGATCCTTGCTGCTCCTTATTCGCCTCATATCAGTATCTCACCAAAAACTTGAAAACTTCAATCACACAAAACTTAATGGAACTTTGTGAGATGGGTTAGTGTAACAAAGATACATCATTCACTTAGGTATTGACAAGAAAATATTCATAATTTTTCTCACATGATACCTATTGTATTATATCATTCACATAATTTACATCACTCAATATAACCTATAGAAACACTTAAAACAAGCAAACTATGCATGCAAAACAGAATTTGTTAAAAACAAAATAGCCTGTGAAGATCTGAATGAACACCATACTTACCTGACTCCAAAAATTATTAAAAATTATGAAATGGCATATAATTTGCATAGAAATAATTTTTAAAAATTTCATAATTTTTTGACGCTTCACTAATATCGGAGAAATTCTGCACTGGACGTAAAAGTTTCTGTTTTTGCATAGAATCAAACTAACAAGTTTTCACACTATCCCAAACGCTTTACTTGGGACTTTATTGAAATAAAACACACAAAACATGATTACTACAGTAGATTAATCACGTGAACACACAAAAACAGAAAAGAAAAGTGTTGGGTTGTCTCCCAACAAGCGCTTTTCTTTAATGCCTAACCCACTTCCTATGCATAGGGACTTTGTGAGCTAACAATTCATGGGAGCAAGAATCAATTAGCAGAGGAAGGCAAAACAAGTGCAACTTCAAAACTTTGAACACATAGAGAGGAAACTTGATATTATTGCAATTTCTACAAGCATATGTTCCTCCCTCATAATATTTTTAGTAGCATCATGAAGGAATTTGTAACACCATGTTATGCCTGGCGGGATCTAGACTGGCCCTACAGACCAACACTAGTCTTTCCTCTGCACTTTGTCCTCACTCGTGTGCACCGGGACCAACTTGCTGGTCGGTCACCCATCCTAGAATTGCTCCAAGCCAAGCACGCTTAACTTTGGAGTTCTTCTCGAGTGGCTCCCGGAAAAGAAGGAATTCCTTGTTGATATGAGTAGTCTATCATTCCTATTAAGCTAGTATCTCATAGAATTTCACAATATAACTATCACAAAAAAGCATTCTTTTCATGATGCACATGCATAGAATTTTTATTACTACCCACACAATCAAAATTCTTCTCATCCATAGTAGTGGGAGCAAACGCAACAAAATAGCTATCATGAGACACTTGATTGGCATAATCCAAATGAAAAATAAAATCATAATGACATGTTCCATGGTTATCATTAATATTCATAGCATATGTGTCATCACAATAATCATCATACATACAAGGCATGCTATAATCATAGTAAATATCATCAGCACAAGTAGGGGGACTAAGAAGATCATCTTCATCAAACATAGCATCCCTAAGCTTGTGGCTTTGCATATCATTAGCGTCATGGATATTCAGAGAATTCATACTAACAATATTATTATCATGCTCATCATTCAAGGAATTCAAATTAAGAATTTTAATAAAATCTTCCACTACCAATTGAGCATAATTTTCCGAATCCTTATTTTCATGAAAGTCATTAAAAAGACGAAATAATTGATGCAACCTAAAGTCCATTTTTCGTAGTTTTCTTTTATAAAAACAAACTAGTGAAAAACAAGAAACTAAAAAGATTTAGTTGCAAGATCTAAAGATATAACTTCAAGCACTCACCTCCCTGGCAACGACGCCATAAAAGAGCTTGATGTCTACTACGGAACTTTATTCTTGTAGACTATCTTGGGCCTCCATGGGATGTGTAGACTATCTTGGGCGCAGAGTTTTGTAGGACAGTAACAATTTTCCCTCAAGAGGATGACCTAAGGTTTATCAATCCGTGGAACGTGTAGGATGAAGATGATCTATCTCAAGCAACCCTGCAATCAAATACAGGAAATCTCTTGTGTCTCCAACACACCCAATACAATCCCAAATTGTATAGGTGCACTAATTTGGCAAAGAGATTGTGATACAAGTGCATATGGATGATACAAATAGGTTTTCATAATCTGAAAACATCGAAACAGCAAGGTAACAAGTATAAAACAGCAAGCAAAATGTTGTATAAATGCTTGGAAATAAGGCATAGGGTTCAGACTTTCACTAGTGCAATCTCTCAAAAATGCTAACATAGTAGAATCATATGATCATCCCTCAATGTGCAACAAATAATCACTCCAAAGTTCCTATCTAGCGGAGAACAAATAGATGAAATTGGTGTAGGTAGTAGAACCACCTCAAAGTTATTCTTTCTAATCAATCTTTTGAGCTATTCCTATAAGTGTCACAAACAACCCTAAAGTTCGTACTAAAATAACACCAATGATACATATCAATCAACCCTAATGTCACTTAGATACTCCAATGTCACCACAAGTATTAGTGGTTAAATTATATGACATGCATCAACAACTTCAGATCTATCATATTCAATCCAACACAAAGAACTTCAAGGAGCACCCCAAGATTTCTATCGGAGAACGTGGTATGAAAACGTGCAATCAACCCATATGCATAGATCCCCAAGGTCACCGGAATCCACAAGTTGATGCCATAACATATATCAAGTGAATCACTTGAATACCCCAATGTCACTACGGGTATCCGCATGCAAGACATACATCAAGTGTTCTCAAACCAAAATATTCAATCCAACATAACAATATCTTGAAGTGAAAGATTAAATTCATCACAACAAGGTAGAAGGGGAATAACATCATATGATCCAACTATATTAACAAAGTCCATGATACATCAAGATCATGCCATCTCAAGAACATGAGAGAGAGAGAGAGATTGAACACATAGCTACTGGTACATACCCTCAACCCCGAGGGTGAACTACTCCCTCCTCATCATGGCCTCCGCCGGGATGGTGAAGATAACCACCGGATGATGATTTCCCTCTCCAGCAGGTTACTGGAAAGGATTCGGATTGGTTTTTCGTTGATACAGAGAGTTGGGACGGCGGAGCGGAGAGTCTCTCTTTATTTTTGGGGTTTATGGGATTTATAGGATTTTTCAGCGTTGGAATCACGTGCAACAGAACCACGTAGGCCCCACAAGCCATCAGTGCACGACCTAGGGGGCCAAATGAGCCAACCATATATAAAAAAATGGGGGAGCTCAAATGAGACGACCATATATTAAAAAATGAATGGGGGGTTAAAAAAAATAGAAAAGTCCCACCATGAAAAAATAAAAATGGGAGAAAAAGAGAGAAGGGACTTTGCTACTGTCCTTTACCACACTTGCGCCTCAAAGTGGCACCATGTTATCCATATAGAGAGTCTCTTGTTTTGTCATTTCCATATGCTAGTGGGAATTGCCTTTTCATATTAAACTTGGCTTGTATATTTCGTTGACGGGCTTCCTCAAATGCCCAAGGTCTTCATGAGCAAGCAAGTTGGATGCACATCCCACTTAGCTTCAGTTGAGCTTTCATACACTTATAGCTCTAGTGCATCATTTGCATGGCAATCCCTACTCCTTGCATTGACATCTATCGATGAGCATCTACATAGCTCGGTGGTACACCTAGTTGATGTGAGACTATCTTCTCCATTTTTTACCCCTTTGATATCTACCACCATATTCTATTCCACCTATATGCTATATCCAATGCTTCACGCTCATGTATTGCATGAAGAATAAAAAGTTGATGCATATTGAAAAAGTATGATCCAATTACCTGACTTGGACACCGTGGTTCTTAACATTTGTATTGATGTGGTGAAGACGGAGTCACGCCTTGCTAATATAATAAGATGTATAGGGGTAAACATTCTTTTAGGATCATGTACTTTGAAAATCAATGATTTTGTTTCTTATACCTAGAAATATTGTATTGTTTCTATTTGTTAATTCATCATTTCTCAATGAGCATACATACAAAAGATTACATAATGGGTAGCATACAAATCAAAAATTCTTTTTTATCATTTACCTACTCGAGGACGAGCAGGAATTAAGCTTGGGGATGCTGATACGTCACCAATATATCTATAAATTTTTTATTGTCCATGCTAATATATTATCATTCGAGCATACTTTTTGGGTCATTATTAACCAATTTATAATATTCTTGAGCACTAATCTGTTGATCAAGTGCCCAGTGCCAGTTGTTGTTTTCTGTGTGTGTTTGAATTTTTAGGTTTACAGTACCAAACGAAGTCCAATTGCCACGAAACTTTTTGATAATTTTTTTGGACAAAAACAAAACCCGGAAGCTTTGGAGGATGGCCGGGAGCCGCACCAGGGCCTCATGTCCTGATGTCTTGTGGCCCCCTGGCGGCTCTCCCGATGTCGTTCTCTTGCCTATAAATTCTAATCTAAACTAAAAACATCACAGAAGCTCCCGAAACACTTTTTCCACCGCATCAAGTCTCTGTTTCGACGAGAGCCCATCTACAGCTCCATACCGGCACCCTGCTGGATGGGGGATCGATCGCGAAGTGCCTCTTCATCAACCATGTTGCCCTCATGTTGATGTGTGAGTAGTTCACCACTGACCTACGGGTCCGTAGGTAGTACCTAGATATCAATCTCTCTCTCTTTCTTGATCTTCAATACAATGTTCATCGCATATTTGCCTTGATCTATCTGATGTAATCACCTTGCATGGTGTGTTTGTTGGGATCTGATGAATTGTGAGTTTTTGTTCAGATTATTCGTAAAAAGTATTTGAGGCAAACCTGAATACTAAGATTCTTATTTGCATGATCATCATAGCTTCGTAATTCCCTCTGATCTATTAAGATAGTTTGGCCAACTAGATTGATATTTCTTCGGTGGGAGTGGTGTGTTGTAGTAGGTTCAACCTGGCAAGAGTGACATAAGGGGACAAGTCGCGTCTTTGTGTTGCTCCTACTAAGGATTAAACGATAGGGTTTATTCATATTGATTGAGTTTTCTTTGTCAAGCATTACTCTGCTTTACTTAATACTCTAGATGCATGCTGGATAGCGGCCGAGGAGTGGAGTAATAGTAATAGGTGCATGCAGGAGTCAGCCTATTTACTTATGGACGTGATGCCTATATACACATGATCATTGCCGTGAAAATCACATAACTATTCTCCTTCCTACCAATTGCCCAACAATAATTTGTTTACCCACCGTATGTTATTTCTATGAGAGATGCCACTAGAGAACTCTAGGGCCCCCAGGCCTATTCACTTATATATTCAAAAACGCTATTACTACCTTGATGTTATTTGTTTGCTTTTATTTTATTTTGCAATTTACAATTATCTACACAACTCACTTGCTTGCAAATAACGAGATCAAGGGGATTGACAACCCTCTCTCCGGCGTTGGGTGCAAGTTGTTGGTTCTTTTGTGTGCAGATGCTGAAGACTGTTGAGAATTGGTATCCTATTGGTTCGATAAACCTTGGTTTCATAACTAAGGGAAATACTTACCCACATTATATTGCAATAACCCATTCCTCTTCACAGAAAACCCAACACAGATCACAAGTATCAAGAGTCTATCTTTATTTCTGGGTTTTCTAGGATTAATAGGATTTTCAGCGTTGGAATCATGTGCAACGGAGCCACACGGGCCCCACAAGCCATCGGGGTGCAACCTAGGGAGGTGCACCCTGTTGGCTTGTGGCCCATAGGTGGCTCCCCTCTAGTGGTTCTTCACTCCAATATTTCTTATCTCTTCCAGAAGAAATCGTATTAAGTTTCGGGCGATTCCAAGAACTTTCATTTTATGCACAAAAACAACACCACTGTAATTCTGCTGAAAACAGTGTCAGCCCGGGTTAGTTCTAAATAAATGATATAAAGTGCGTCAAAACCATATAAAGTATTGTAAACATAGGTGAATATGGCATGAATACTTCATATATTATAGATACGTTGGAGACGTATCGGTGCCTATAATGGACTATAATGACCTTGAATTCTTCAAAGTTACTCCCTTCGTCCCATAATGTAAGACATTTTTAACACTACACTAGTATCAAAAAGTGACTTACATTATGGGATGGAGGGAGTAAAACACTAGCTTAAGTCATGTGAGAGCTAGCTCTCTAGATAGCAAGGATAAACCAACATAATCGAGCTTTGAACGTCGATCTCTTTAGCCTTACAAGCCGGCTATTTACTTTTTTCTGCATATTATATATACATGTTTATTTTTTATTTTCATCCATTAAGTATAAATATTACCGGGTCAACAGAACACCGGGTCACGCAAGTCACTGGATTATACGAAACACCGGGTTATCCAAGGCGTTGGGTCACAAGAATGATCGGGTCTGACACATTTTTTTACAGCATATTATTACATCATGGATTCCTAGATACATATTTTACTGGCTTATACTTCAAGCATGGCCACAATTTCCAATCACATATTCACAAAGTGCTTTACTAGACACAGTATATTGACTTATAGCAAGATTAAAGATGCAGTACTTAATGCACGATGGCATCTCCAACACAAGGAGTTACATATCCCGAAAGATTACAAGCCATATTTGGACCAGATTTTCTCAAGAGGTTTTACGAATCAGAGTGACAGCAGAAGCATCTCATCCATGCAAGCCGGTGGTGGAGCCCTCCGGGTTGACAATTTGCCTCTCGTCCACATTTTCTGTTGGGTCAACACTTGCCGGGTTATCAACTCCTTCACGAGCCTCCTCTTTTGCTTTTTTTGTCTAGGGGTCTTCTGGTAGCCACTAAATGGAGTGTAAAGCATCAAACACAATGTCTCCCTTGGTCTCATCTGAAGTACAGACATCTAAGGCGAAGGGTTGCTTACTTGGGCAAGGAAATGCCAGCTCAACTGGTTTTGGCTGTGGTAGATCTATATTTTTCCCGGGTGAAGAATAACCGGCTTGGAATTTTGTCAAATCCAATTCCTCCGCAATTTTTGTGGTGGCAACCCTGGTTGCTTGCACAAAATGAAGATAGTATTTTTTTTCTATGAAAGGGGTATTATATGCATTGAATTCTAGAAAGCCCTCTACCAGCAGAGCCAGCTCCCTCTCTGGGTGATAAGCATGAGCTCGGGTCAATGCATACATCACCCCCGATGGACAAGCAGCCTTCTTTAATGTTGAAATCCACTCAGGCACAGTTCAAAGCTCATTCAGCATGTCCATGATATAGTGAGGTGGTGCTTTGGTGTTCTTAATCGTGATGACACACTTGGAGCTCCCTATATATAGTTGCTCCATGAACTTGTAGCAGGCTTGTAATTTTTCCAAAGGAAGTTCTCTCAAGGTGTGACTTTTTTTGCCTGCAAAGACATACGAGTGACGAGTCATAGTTAACAACCCAGCAATATTCGTAACTCATATCTTGTTGAAGATTAAAAAAAAGCAGGTTACTTGCTTACCAAAAATGGTTATGCACATATCAACGATATGGCCCTTCAAAGTCCGCAATTCTTGGGTCACCGGCTCAAGTTTTGACTCTGCCATTTCTACACACTTGACCAATACAGATCGTTCTTCTTCAAATCTCTCCTTGGCCTTCTCTAGTTTCTCTGTGCATGCCAGAAGCAACTTGTGGTAATCTGCTGATAGACTTTCTGCTTTTTCTCGCAACCTCTTTTTAGCCTTCAAATTCAAAGTCCTGGCTTAATGGCAACCTGTGTTTCTATCTGGTTTAACATAACCTGCACAGAAGACAAATTTGAAATTTACATGGGTTCATATAAATTCAAGTCCCAGCTTAACTACAAGTAGTTGATATAGTACTTGCGGGCTACATCTATTAGTTCTCAAGTTATTTCAAAGTCCTAGCTCAAATACAAGAATTTGAGACGGCACTTGGGGGCTACAACTATTTAGTTCTCAAGTTATTTCAAAGTTCTAGCTCAAATACAAGCATTTGAGTCAGCACTTGGGGTCTACACTAATTAGCTCTACAATATAACTCAAGTATCAAGCATGCCACTCTATACTTAAGACTTGGGGACTACATGCATGGGGAAGCAACAAAGCATCAAGAGTGTAGCTCATATTTTCTCTTCAACGAATTGACCATCATGATCTCAGTATCCTAGCTCTTCGATAGTCGGGTCAGGTATCCTTGGTAGAAGGAATTCATGTCAAGTTCTTCAAGGGATTGACAATGTAGAGTGGCCTTTCCTTGCTCCTTGATATGTGACTCCTCTTTTGCTATAATTTTTCCCAAAGTAGTGAAAAATTCCGGAAGAACAATGTATTTCTTGCGTGTGAATATTGATGTCTACTACACAACTTTATTCTTGTAGACTCTGTTGGGCCTCCAAGCATAAAGTTTTGTAGGATAGTAGCAATTTTCCCTCAAGTGGATGACCTAAGGTTTATCAATCCATGGGAGGTTTAGGATGAAGATGGTCTCTGTCAAACAACCTTGCAATCAAATACAAGAAATCTCTTATATCCCCAACACACCCAATACAATGGCAAATTTTATAGGTGCACTAGTTCGGCGAACAGATGGTGATACAAGTGCAATATGGATGGTAGGTATAGGTTTTGTAATCTGAAATTATAAAAATATCAAGGTAACAAGTAGTAAGAGTGAGCATAAACGGTATATTAATGCTTGGAAACAAGGCCTAGGGTTCATACTTTCATTAGTGCAATCTCCCAACAATGCTAACATAGTTGAATCATATCATCTTCCCTCAACGTGCAACAAAGAATCACTCCAAAAATCCTATCTAGCAGAGAACATAAGATTAAATTGGTGTAGATAGTAGAACCACCTCAAAGTTATTCTTTCCAATCAATCTTTTGAGCTATTCCTATAAGTGTCTCAAACATCCCTAGAGCTCGTAGTAAAATATCACTAATGATACATATCAATTAACCCTAATGTCACCTAGATACTCCAATGTCACCTCAAGTATCCGTGGGTAAATTATGCGACATGCATCAAACAATTTCAGATCTATCATATTCAATCCAACACAAAGAACTTCAAGGAGCACCCCAATATATCTATCGGAGAACGTGGTACGAAAACGTGCAATCAACCCCTATGCACAGATCCCTAAGCTCACCGGAATCCGCAAGTTGCTACCATAACATATATCAAGTGAATCAATAGGATACCTCATTGTCACTACGGGTATCTACAAGCAAGACGTAAATCAAGTGTTCTCAATCCAAAATATTCACTCCAACATAACAAGATCTCAAAGGGAAAGATTCAATTCAACACAACAAGATAGCAAGGGAAGAACACCATATGATCCAACTATATTAACGAAGCCCGTGATACATCAAGATCGTACCATCTCAAGAACACGAGAGAGAGAGAGAGAGAGAGAGATTAAACACATAGCTACTGGTACATACCCTCAGCCCCAAGGATGAACTACTCCCTCCTCGTCATGGCCTCCGTCGGGATTATGAAGATGGCCACCAGATGATGATTTCCCTCTCCGGCAGGGTCTTGGAAAGGCTCCAGATGGGTTTTTCATCGATACAGAGAGTTGCGGCGGCAAACTGGATGTTCTATGTTTATTCTAAGGGTTTCTATATATAGGACTTTTTGGTATCAGAATCATGCTAAATAGAGCCATGTGGTCCCCACAAGCCATTAGGACGCACCTAGGGGGGCGGCCGCATCATGTTGGCCTGTGACCGAGAGGTGGCTCCCCTCTAGTGGTTCTTCTCTTCGGTATTTCTTATTTTCTCTAGAAAAAAATCAGAAAAAGTATCGAACGATTCCGAGAACTTTTATTTTCTACACAAAAATAACACCATGGTAGGGAATTTCATTGCATAGCTATTGACTTTTGTGCTTGCATAGGGAATCACAAACCTTAAAACCAATATTCTTACTAAAGAATAATTACTCACCAATATGACTCACATATTACTATCATCACGTCTCAAAACTATTACAAGGAATCAAGTATAATTTGTCCAATGATCTTCATGAAAGTTTTTATTATATACCTCTTGAATATCTATCACTTTGGGACAAGTTTCATATATTGCCATTGCTTTTGACAAGCTCAAATACATTTAAGTGAAGAACATGAGCATAAAAAATTTCATCTCTCAAAATAATGTAAGTGAAGCATGAGAGAATTTCTTCAAAATTTACTAACTCTCAAATTAATCCAAGTGAACCATGAGAGTATTTCTTCAAAAAATTAAATCACACCATGCTCAAAAAGATATAAGTGAAGCACTAGAGCAATTTCATAGCTCGAAAAATTTAAATGAAGCATATAGAGCAATTCTAACAAATCATAACATAATTTTGGCTCTCTCAAATAGGTGTGTCCAGCAAGGATACTTGTGACAAACTAAATAGAAAATAAAGCAAAGACTCATATAATACAAGATGCTCCAAGCAAAACTCATGATATGTGACGAATAAAAATATAGCTCCAAGTAAAATACCAATGGTTGTTAGAAGAAAGAGGGGATGCCACTTGGGGCATCCCCAAGATTAGTTGATTGTTCCTCCTTGTATATTATATTGGGGTGACATAGCATCCCCAAGATTAGGCTCTTTTCACTCCTTGTTCCTTCATCCATCGCGATCTCACCCAAAACTTGAAAACTTCAATCACACAAAACTTAACAAAACCTTCGTGAGATCCGTTAGTATAATAAAGAAAATCACCACTCTAAGTATTGTTGCAAACTCAATCATATTTAATTATTTCATTATATATACTGTATTATAACTTTACCATGGCTTATACCCACCAATGCAAACCATAGATTCATCAAAATAAGCACGCAATGCAACAAAAACAGAATCTATCATAAACAGAACAGTCTGTATTAATCTATACTCTAACCATACTTTCGTAACTCCAAAAATTATAAACAATTAGGATAACGTATGAAATTTGTATATCAATCTTTTGTAAAAATTTCAGAATCACTTCTCTGGATTTTTAAAATTCTTCTACTAGACGCAAAAGTTTCTGTTTTTCATCAAGATCAAATCAACTATCACCCAACATTATCGCAAAGGCTTTACTTGGCACAAACACTAATTAAAACATAAAAACACAATCATAATAGTATAATAATTATCTAAACACTCAGGAACAGAAATAAAAAGATAAAAATAAATTGTATTCATTGAGTGGCCTCCCAACAAGCTCTGTCATTATAGCCATTAAGACAGGCTTGAGATTTTATTGATGCTCACATGAAAGATAGTAGTTGAAACAGAAAGAGAGAATAATTTAGCATAATAAAAACACATTTAAGTCTAACATACTTCCTATGCATAGGCATTTCATAAGAAAACAAATTATCAAGACAAGGAATATCTAACATATGCATGTAAGAAGAAAGAAATAATAGCAATCTCAACATGAAGAGAAGTAATTTATTAACATGAATATTTATATAACCATATTTCCCTCTCTCAAAGTAATTACATGTAGGATTATATTCAAATTCAATAATATAGCTATCACATGAAATATTCTCTTCATGATCCACATGCATAAAAGTCTTACAATCTTCCAAGGTAGTGGGATTAACATTAACGAAAGTCATGACCTCTCCAAAACCACTTTCAATACTATTGCAAACATTATTATCAATATCATATTCATCATGAGGATTAAATAAATTTTCAAGATCATAAGAAGCATCACTCCAATCATGATCATTACAGTGAGTAGTGGATATGACAAAATTGCCATCCCCAAGCTTGTAGTTTTGCATATTATTAGCACAATTAATAGAATTTATAATAACATCATTGCAATCATGCTTTTCATTCAAGGAGATATCATGAATCACTTTATAAATTTCTTCTTTTAACACTTCATCACAATATTCAGATTCGCGATTTTCTAGCAAAACTTCACAAAAATAATCAAGAGCACTCAACTCACTAGCAATTGGTTCAAGATAATTAGATCTTTTGAAAATATTAGCAAGTGGATGAGGATCCATATGTCTTTACTTTTCCTATTTATTTTTATGTTTTCGAGTGTTGACATGAAGGCAATATAAGCAAGCAAGCAAGAAAAAGACAAACGGAAAAGAGGGCGAATAAAACGGCTATTTTTTGTTAAGTGGGGAGATGAAAATGAGAGGCAAATGGAAAATAATGTAAATTGCAAGGAGATGAGATTTGTGATTAGGAACCTGATAGATGTTGATGATGTCTCCCCGGCAATGGCGCCATAAATTCCTTTGACGTGGCTTGAGACTGCGTCGTTAGTTCCCCAAAGAGGAAGGGATGATGTAGCTCGGGTATGGTAAGTATTTCCCTCATTTATGAAACCAAGGTTATCAAACCAGTAGGAGAACCACGCAACACTATGTAAATGGTACCTGCACACAAAGAACAAATACTTGCAACCCGACGCGTAAGAGAGGTTGTCAATCTCTCCACGGTAAAAGATAGATTGGTTTGTACAAGATTGGATAAATAGATCGCTCAAGAACACAAAATAAAAGATGCAAAAAATAGTGCAGCAAGGTACTTTGGGTTTTTTGAATAATAGATCTGAAAACAAATGTGGAAAAAGGTAGATCAGAAATCAATATATTAAAAGGATAGACCCGGGGGCCGTAGATTTCACAAGTGGCTTTTCTCAAGAAAATACCACATGGTGGGTAAACAAATTACTGTTGGGCAATTGGTAGAAGATCAAATAATCATGACGATATCCAAGGCAATGATCAATATATAGGCATCACGTACAAGATTAGTAGAGCGAAACGATTCTGTATCTACTACTATTACTCCACACATCAACCGCTATCCAACATGCATCTAGTGTATTAAGTGCATGGAGAAACGGAGTAATGCAATAAGAACGATGACATGATGTTGACAAGATCTATTCATGTAGGAATAGACCCCATATTTTTATCCTTAATAGCAATGATACATGTGTGCCTCGCTGCCCCTTCGGTCACTGGGAGGGACACCGGAAGATCGAACCCATCACAAAGCACCTCTTCCCATGGCAAGAAAAATCGATCTAGTTGGCCTAACTAAACCAAATATTTGAAGAATAAATATGAGGCTATAAATAATCATGCATATAAGAGATCAAAGAAGACTCAAATAATATTCATGGATAGAAACTGATCATGAACTCAAACTTCATCGGATCCCTACAAATACACCGCAAAAAGTCATTACATCAAATAGATCTCTAAGAGACCATTGTATTGAGAATCAAAAGAGAGAGAGGAAGCCAGCTAGCTACTGCCTATGGACACGTAGGTCTATGATAGACTACTCACGCATCATTGGAGAGGCCCCATGAGCATGATGAACCCCTCCGTGATGGTGTTAGATTGGATCTCGTGGTTCTGGAACTTGCGGCAACTAGAATTGTGCTTCGTCTGCTCCTCTAGGGTTTTTGGAATTTCTGAAGATTTATAGATCTAAGAGGCGGTGGAGGAGACCCTCGTGGGCCTCACAACCCATCAAAGCGTGCCATGGGCCTCCGGTGCGCCATGGTCTCTTGTGGGACCCACAGGCCTCCCCCCATGGGCTTCCTTGGCTCGCAAGTTGTCTTCTGGTCCAAAAAAATCTCCAAAAATTTTCATGTCAATTGGACTCCGTTTGGTACTAATATTCTGTGAAGTAAAAACCAAGCAAAAATGGCAACTAGCACTGGGCAATATGTCAATAGGTTAGTCCCAAAAAATGATATAAAGTTGCTATAAAATGATTGTAAAACATCCAAGAATGATAATGTAACAGCATGGAACAATTAAAAAATTAGATATATTGGAGACATATCAGTGGCATGTGCAAATTTACCTGGAATGGAAATGAAATACCATATATAGGTAGGTATGGTGGACTCCCATGGAAGAAACTTGGCTCAAGGATTTGGATGCACAAGTAGTATCTCTACTTAGTACGAAGTTTTGGCTAGGAAAGGGTACTAAACAAGCACCACGTGTTGGAGGATCCATAACAATATAACTTCTATGCAAATATACCCAAACATAATCATTACGTTGTCTTCCTTGTCCAACTTCAACAATTTGATCAAGTTTGAAAATAATTAATGGGTATTCACAATCATAAAATATGTCCAAGATAATATATTTGTATATGAAAGTTCTCTTCCTTATACTAATCATTCATGAATTGCTTGTATAACCAATACTATGATTGTCAAACTTAAATAGATTTTACTTTCTAAACCAAATGTGAAACTACTACTAATCATAAGCACATGTATAATTTAAAATTTATGATATTCAATTTATTTAGCATTTACTCTTAAGATAAAAATGAAGCTCATCAAACTACTCTCAAAAGATATAAGTGAAGAATAATGAGTAGTTAAACAATCAAGTAGCTATGTGAGGACTCTCTCTCTCAATAAAGATTTTCAGATCTGGTATTTAATTAAAACATCAAACAAAAGCAAAATATACTCCAAGAATAGCACATATCATGTGGGAAAATAAAAATTTAGGCTCAACATAGGCTAACCGATATTTGTTGATGAAGAGAGGTGGGATGTGTAGCATCCCCAAGCTTAGATGCTTGAGAATTCTTTTAGTATTTACTTGGGTGCCTTGGTGATCCCCAAGATTGATCTTTTGCATCTCGTTCAATCCTCTCATGTACCGGTTTCACCTATGTCTCAAAAACTTCATTAACACAAACTTTGAAAAGAACTCGTGAGATATATTAGTGCACATAAGAATAAATGAAATATTTATTTACTACAAATACAAGTGCATAAATATTTTAAAATATTATATACTGTATACTATCATTTCCACATTTTATATCTACCAATACAAGTCATGAAAACTATAGGAGAAGTAGATAACAAAACTATGACATCAATCTGTCTAAACAGGACAGTCTGCAGCAATTAATTTAAAAAGTGCACTTCTGTAACTCTAAAAATTATGAAAATGTAGGACATGATAAAAAATTATATTAAAATACTGTGTAATTTTTTTAGAAACTTCCCATGTTCCAGAAAAAATATGAAGACTCAAACAATACAGCAAAAGTTTCTATTTTTACACAGCACACATCAAACATGTAATTCAAGCATCGTAAAAGGAAATTCTTGGAAATTTTTATTGAAAAACAATATTGTAAATAACATTAATAAGATAATAAAAAACAAAATTATGCTCCATGCAAAACTCATATTATGTGACGAATAAAAATATAGCTCCAAGTAAGATGTACCGATAGTGTTGAAGACGAAACAGGGGATGCCTTTCAGGGCATCCCAAGCTTAGACGCTTGGGTCTTCCTTGGATATTACCTTGGGGATGACTTGTTAATCCCAAATATTAATTTATTACCACTCCTTATTCTCCTCATATCAGTGTCTTACCCAAAACTTGAAAACTTCAATCACACAAAACTTAACGGAACTTCGTGAGATGGGTTAGTGTAATAAAGATAGATCATTCACTTAGGTATTGTCAAGACAAGATTCATAATTGTTATCACATAATTTATAATGTATTATATTGTTAACATAATTTATGTCACTAAATATAAGCTATGGAAACACTAAAAAAGTGAACTATGCATGCAAAATAGAATCTGTCAAAAGCAGAATAGTCTGTAAATATCTGTAGTGTAATCATATTTACCTGTCTCTAAAAAGTATGAAAACTTAGGGAAACACATAGTATTTTCATAGAAAAACTGTGTAAAAATTTCAGAATTTTTTGACTCTTTAGTAAAATCAAAGAAATTCTGCATTGGACGTAAAAGTTTCTATTTTTGCATAGAATCAAACTAACAAGTATCCACACTATCCCAAAGGATTTACTTAGCACTTTATTGAAATAAAAGACACAAAACATGATTAATACAAAATAGAAAGTATAAGTGTTGGGTTGTCTCCCAACAAGCGCTTCTCTTTAAAGCCATTTTAGCTAGGTACGATGATTCCTATGATGCTCTCACAAAAGTAAAAAATTCAAACACAATGAGAGCATCATGAAGCATATGACAAGCACTTTTAAGTCTAACCCTCTTACTATGCATAGGGATTTTGTGAGCAAAAAATTTATGGGAGCAATATTCAATTTGCATAGGAAGGCAAAACAAGCATGACTTCAAAACTTTCAACACATAGGGAGAAAACTTGATATTATTGCAATTCCTACAGCCATATGTTCCTCTCTCATAATAATTTAGAGTAGCATAATTAGGTAATTCGACAATATAGCTATCACACAAAGCATTTTTTCATGATCCACAAGCATAGAATTTTCATTACTCTCCACATTACCGAATTTCTCATTCATGGTAGTGGGAGCAAACTCAACAAAATAGCTATCATGTGATATTTGGGTGGCATAATTCAATTGAAAATTAAATCATGATGACAATTTCATGATTATTTTCACTCTTTATAGCATACATGTCATAGCAACAATCATCATAGATAGCAACTCTGTTACCATAGTAAATTGAAACCTCTTCCAAAATAGTGGATCATCACTAAATAAAGGCATGACCTCTCCAAATCCAATTTAATTATTATGAAAAGACTCAACACCCTCCAAACTAGTGGGATCATTAGTACCTAGAGTTGGCACTCTTCCAAACCCACTTTAATCAATATAACCATCACAAATCGGAGGAATTCTATTATCACAATAAATTTGCTCATCAAAACTTGGAGGTCTAAAAATATCATCTTCATTAAACATAGCATCCCCAAGCTTGTGGATTTGCATATCATTAGCATCATGGATATTCATAGAATTCATACTAAAAATATTGCAATCATGCTCATCATTCAAGGCATTCTCATTAAGTATTTTTATAATTTCTTCCTCTAACCATTGAGCATAATTTTCCGAACCATCATTTTCACAAAGGACATTGTAAAGACGAAACAAATGAGGCAACCTAAATTCCATTATTTTGTTGTTTTCTTTTATAAACCAAATTAGTGATAAACAAGAAACTAAAAAGATTTAATTGCAAGATCTAAACATATACCTTCGAGCACTCATCTCCCTCGCAATAGAGACAGAAAATAGCTTGATGTCTACTACATAACTTTATTCTTGTAGACTCTATTGGGCCTCCAAGCGTAGAGTTTTGTAGGACAATAACAATTTTCCCTCAAGTGGATGGCCTAAGGTTTATCAATCCGTGGGAGGTGTAGGATGAAGATGGTCTATCTCAAACAACCCTGAAATAAAATACAAGAAATCTCTTTGTGTCCCCAATACACCCAATACAATGGAAAATTATATAGGTGCACTAGTTCGGCAAAGAGATGGTGATACAAATATAATATGGATGATAGATATAGGTTTTTGTAATCTAAAATTATAAAAACAGGAAGATAACAAGTAGTAAAAGTGAGCATAAATGATATATTAATGCTTGGAAACAAGGCCTAGGGTTCATACTTTCACTAGTGCAATATCCCAATAATGCTAACATAGTTGAATCATATGATCATCCATCAACGTGCAACAATGAATCACTGCAAAGTTCCTATCTAGCAGAGAAGATAAGATGAAATTGGTGTTGATAGTAGAACCATCTCAAAGTTAATCTTTCCGGTCAATCCAACACAAAGAAATTCAAGGAGCACCCCAATATTTCTATCAGAGAACGTGGTACGAAACGTGCAATCAACCCTTATGCATAGATCCCCAAGGTCACCGGAATCCGCAAGTTGATGCCATAACATATATCAAGTGAATTAATAGACACCCCATTGTCACTACGAGTATCCACATGCAAGACGTACATCAAGTGTTCTCAAACCAAAATATTCAATCCAACATAACGAGATCTCAAAGGGAAAGATTCAATTCATCACAACAAGATAGCAAGGGAACAACACCATATGATCCAACTATATTAACAAAGCCCGTGATACATCAAGATCATGCCATCTTAGGAACACGAGAGAGAGAGGTTAAACACATAGCTACTGGTACATACCCTCAGCCCCAAGGGTGAACTAATACCTCCTCGTCATGGCCTCCACGGGATGATGATGATGGCCATCGGATGATGATTTCCCTCTCCGGAAGGATACTAGAAAGACTCCAGATGGGTTTTTGTCGATACAGAGAGTTGCAACGGAGGAGCAGAAGTTATCCATTTATTTCTAAGGTTTTCTGTATATATAGGATTTTTTGGCGTTGGAATCACGCTAAACAGAGCCACGTGCCCCCCACAAGCCATTAGGGCGCACCTAGGCGGGTGGGCGCGCCCTGTTGGCTTGTGGAGCATAGGTAGCTCCCCTCCGATGGTTCTTTGCTCCTGTATTTATTATTTCCTCCAGAAAAAATCATATACAAGTTTCGAGCGATTCCGAGAACTTTTATTTTCTGCACAAAAAACAATGCCACGGCAATTCTGCTGAAAACAGTCCGGGTTAGTTGCAAATAAATCATATAAAGTACATCAAACCATGTAAACATATTGTAAACATAGGCAAATATAGCATGTATACTTCATAAATTATCGATACGTTGGAGACGTATCAACTCTCATCTCATCTTGAGTGACTTCCAATACCTTCTCAGGAACTGGATTTGCTATTGCCTCCCACTTCAGCAGCAGAGGCACGAACAGGACTCACCAGCTTAATGTGGAAGACTCGCTCATTTTTGAAAGACCAGTTCATCAATAGGAACAGATTCATCCTGAGATTCTGGATTATCCATGAGAGGAGTTTGTGGAGCCACTTCAATTTCCACAGCAATTGAAGTTGACCCGTCAGTTTTTTTCTTAATTATGGCTTTAGCACAGAGAACAACACAATTACAAGTTAGATATCAAAGCAGTAATATTCAAATAGAAACAAATTCTTCAAGCATTTACCCTCGGTTGATGTTGAAAGTCGGCACTTGAGTACCACTACACCCATCAGACGATGGGGGAATCTTTTCATAATTCGGGTCAGAAGGATCAATTGGCTCCTTGAATTGGCCGTCTTGAGGATGTGATGTTGTAGGGCTTAACTTCTCTTGAGTCTGCGTTCTTCGAGAAGCCGACTCATAGGGAAGAACACTTGAAAGTTCTTCAGAGCTGCTCCAAGTCTTCCGCTTGGAAGTTCCAGCAAATTGTGTTTGCTTAAAAATAAATTGTGGATCTGGGTAAGCGTCTGGGTGAGAAAATGATACCTTGTGGACGGTTTGTCTCATCCTCTTTTAGGATAAATGTTTCCATGTCTGGAAACATATTTACCTCAGCTTCATCGCCTTGGCTAGATTTAGCTTGTTCCTGAGGAGAGTCGGCATCAGCAAGTTGATTAAACAAGTGACCCAAGGAATCAAGATCTACCTCAATGTCCTCATTATTTCCCGACTCTTCTGTATTTCCTTGGGGAGGAGGCCGGATCGAGGACCAACTTTCCACCAGTTGGAGCTTTCCTGGAAAAGAGAAAATAAGCTGGCAAGCTAACAAAAATAAAGAGATCAATCTTATGGAAATATTTCCAATATGAAGTTATAGAACCACTAACTGAAGGTGTCGGGTTACCAGCAAAAAAAGGAGGCAGTCCCACTATGGCAATTTTTCCATGGGTCTCGCCAAGCAGCTTATTGGTAGATCGCATAAATTTAGGACGTGTCAATTTGAATTGACTGAAGCGCATGTCATCTATTAGCTCGCCGGTATACTGATGCATCAGTCTTATCCTCATGCTAAGAGGCTGAACTCCCCAACTCACAATGCACCTGGTCAAATCAAGACAAGTAAGTCCATATGCAAGTTTGGATTTTTGAAATTATGGGTCCAAAGGCCTCCCTCACTTCCGGAGGGGCGAAACGAGGGAAAGTTGTCGAAGCATTAAGCTGGTTTGGTCTATAACCTAGCAATATGTCCTGACCAGAAGGGGAAGTGTCCTTGTAGTAGAACCAAGTCCTATGCCATCCTTTTTGATGACTCTCCAAAGGCACATCGGGGAAGAGTGAATTTTTCCTCCTCCGAATAGTCACCCCCCAAGTTCCAAACTGGGGCCATCTTTGCATTTTGTCTAGTGGTTAAGATAGAAGAATTCTTGGAAAAGACCGACTTATGGCTCTATTTGCAGATACAACTTGCGGAATACTTGAAAATGATTTAAATTCATAATAGAGTTCAGGCCAAGATCCCGTGGTGTGATGTTGAAATGATGAAGTACGTCACAAAAGAATTTTGAGCCCGATGAACGAAAACCTCTATCTAGATGATTGTCGAATACTATGATCTCATTTTTCCTGGCCTAGGGCCAGTCTCTTCCTCGAGTTCATGCCAGCTTATCTCATCCTTGGTCGGTAACAACCTGGAATCCACCCGACTTTCCGGCAAGAGGTCAATATGCCTGGCTTGGTCTCATTGATTGCTTTGTTGCTCCTAGGAGCCATGTTTCTTAGTTGACTACAAGACATGGGAGAGTATAAGCCAGCATCATAACAAGTCGGCCAAGATGCAGTTAAGGATTATGAGCCGACAGGAAAATAAATTAAGTTCTATAAGTTGGTATATATTGTTGACACATGTAGGCTGGCAAGAACATTGCAAGTATGAGCTGGCAATGGTACAAGTTGGCGAAGGATTACTAGAATCTAAAGAGTCAGCAGCCCCATGCGACGGTTTCCGGGTTGAATACATGCAAACATATATTATTCAAATCAAGCTTTACATAATGATCTAGAAATGCAGGGAAAATAAAACCAAAACCCTAGTTCTGATAGAGCTATTGAGACAAAGTGCTAATGAGCCTCGCTAAGGGTTGCGGAGGGAATCTAAAGCCTTAAGGAAAAGTACTATAGAAGCAAAATCATGTCTTATTGGCAAATAAGTTGAGGATAAAACTAGATCTGTGGTTACATTTTTAGACGAACCCCAATGAATTTTAGAACTCTTCGGTGAACTACGAAGAACTGCAAAGTCCTAGAGGAGAAATGAGGAACTCACAAGATTTGACCAGAGAAGATTTGGAGTTGTCACGCTTCACAGGGGAGGTTGCGGCAGTGCAGATGAACTCGATGGCGACGGCGTGGGGATGACCCCGTTGCACTTGATATCTGACGGGCTTGAAGCAGTGCATCGGCATTGAGAGGAGGAAGATGAGGTAAAAGCGAAACGCGGGGCCCCTGGCGGCAATTTGTAAAAGGAGAAGAGCTTGAAGCGGCGCATTGCAACATGTGAACCGTCGCGGTAATTAGTGGTTAAAAATGCACCTCACCAGATTTGACATATCTATTTAAAAGATTCGCCATGATGATATGTGTGGATATCAGAGGTCAGCAAAGTGACGTCATGGTGCTGACCAAGAAGAATACTAAGTCCCGAATGAGCTAAACGGCCCCGCAAATCAATTGACCCGGTCAGGTTTTCGCAAGGCAATGACTCAAGGAACGAGGAAGAGTCAGCTCATAAGTTAGCTCCGAGCTTTAACCCTTTGTATTTTAGTTTTATCCGTCCCATTTCAGGAAGAAGATTAACATGGATAAATCCAAGCTAAACTGGGGGCTAATGTTGGAGATGTTCCCCATGGTTATGACCCGGTTTATGGTATGACCCGGCCAAGAACATTATGGCGCTATGGGCCACCCCATATTCGGGTCGAGATGATGCTAGAGGAAAGTTGTGATGCGCATGCCATATCTGTTAGTACGTCGGCCCAAGGAGGAGCCCTATGGGTCGGGTTGTGGGGAACCCCGGATGAAAAGCTCCTTGACTTGGGAGGCAAGTTGAGTAGGAACTCCACTAGGATACGGGTGATAGAACAACCCGGATTCCCATGTAAACCTAGGAGCTCAACCTATTATATAAAGGGGAGCCCGTGGGATGAAAAGGTTAAGTTACAAACCCTCGAGAGCCAGGTAGCAAGAATAATACCTTGTAATCGAGATCATCATCAATAAACAATTAAGCAGGACGTAGGTTTTTGCCTCCTCCGAAGGGGTTGAACCTCGGTAAACTTGTGTCCCTCGTTTCCGATCAACCCCGCTCAAGCGATCACCTAGCAGTGATGGCCTCACGACTTAGTCTTCTCACAAGGACATTTGTTGTGACAAAACCACGACACCTTCGGAAGCCTCCCAGGTGACACGTTGAGAGCGTGCCACTTGGCGCGCTCTCAACGTCCGCCACGTGTCGCGCTCTGGACTCTCCCTTCGGATATCTTTTTTGAAATTTATTTTTCCGCATGCATTTTCAGCTTTTTAGATGGGTTTTTTTGGTTTTTGGCTTTTCGGTTTTTCACCGGTCTTTCCTAACTTATGGACAAAAAATCGAAGAAAAACATTTTTGCGCGAATAAACACGTTTTTTTTTGCTTCCACGAGAGTCGCATATTTGCTTTCTTGAGAGGCATGGTCATGCCTCTCGAAAAAGAAAAAAACACATTTTCCTTTTTTTTTCTTCCGCGAGAGGCACGAATTTGCTTCCACGAGAGGCACGACTATGCCTCTCTGAATGGAAAAAAATGTATTTTTTTCCTTCCATGAGAGGCATGGATTTGAAACAAGAGCATGCATGGAAGGTCTAGACTAAATTATAAATGGATACACCTTTATTCAAGCTAAAAACTCTAATTGGAGCAATATCATGCATGAAAGATTCTAGACTAAGTTCTTTATTATTGGAAACTTCTAGATGGTAGACATGAGAGAATCTGTTGAAATTGATAGGAAATCGAATTGCCAATAACGCTTGGATTTGCCACCTCTTGACCGCCGGATTGAGTTCATCCAACGATCGACATTCAAACTTATTCACACACTATATGGCGGCATAGATTTATGAACTTTCTTTAAATGTGTAAACATTTTTATTCAAATCATGAACATTTACTTAAATACATGAATATTTTATGATTTCTTGATTTTCAAATTTCACAGTTTTCAATAACTTTGGAACTTTTCTGAAATCTAGAATCGTTTAAAACTAAAAGCAACAAACTCGAAATCAAAAAAATTAGGGCACCCCGCACATAGTCCGTTCCAAAGTGCAATAGGTAAGCAGGGGTTACGGGTTAGCAGGTGCTATATCTCGCTTAAAATGACAAAACACTGCGCTACCAAGCCGGCCCAATACTGTAGCAGTTCGTCTCGTTTTGTTCTCTATGTTTTTTCTGCTTCTCTGGTTTTACACTGTTTGGGATGGGTTTTTTTGTGTGTTTTTCTTCTTTGTCTGTTCTTCACTGTTTGGGTTCGGATCTTATTCTTTCGTCACTTGCTTCTGTTTTTTTTCACTATGCTCTTTTTTATTGGGTTTTTTCTTGGTTATAGATTGATTTATTTTTGCTTTTGTTTGATTTTAATTGTTTTTATTTTATTTCGTTTTGCTTCATTGTTAGTTTTTAATGTTTTTTGGAAATGTCTACTTTTGTGCAGTACAAAATATATATTTTTAGTGTACATGCAAAACATTTTTTTGGTACAGATTAAATGTTTTCCAAATATGTGATGTATATTTTTATTTCAATACAAGTTTGAACACAATTTTTGATTCATGGTAAACCTATTTCAAAATACACTATAAAATATATTTAATGGTAATAAATATCTATCTAAAACTACATCAACATTTTTCACATCATATGAATATTTTTTTAAATGTCATAGACAATTTACAAAACATTGGTACATTATTTAAACAGTACTAAACAATTTTATACTATGCAAACTATTCTTACATATTATAAATTTTATTTTTAAAATTTAAATACATTTAGCTAAAAATGTAGAAATAATGTTTCATTATCATGAAAAAAATTAAAGCAATAAATATTTTTGTTGGTTGTGCTAACATTTCTTTTATACTGTGCTAGCATATTTTAAAATTCACGTTTTCTAAATTTTCTTTAGCGAATTTCAATTTTTGAATATATACGTTTAAACTATAAAATATACTCCACTTGGCAGCCCACTACCGACCACATGTACTGTACACACAACTGAGGCACCTTCTCTCTCGCTATAAGCGTGACATAGGCCCGCCCGTGCACATTGTGCCTCGTCGTAGAGTGCAGCGCGTCAAGTAGGACCTTCACTCCTACTCCCCCGTTACATCCTGCGGTGCTGGCCCGCCGCAGTAGCAGCTCCTGGCCACCGAAGGGTCCAACACTCCAGTTGTCGTCGGCTGCAGCTTTGTCATTCGTCGCAAGACCCACCGGCAATGGATAAAGCTCGCTGCCACTTCGTTGCAGCATCGGCTGCACCATCCGTCGTCCTTGTCGTCGGCGCTCGCCACACGGGTGTATGGTCCACGGTCCTCGCCATCGTCTAGCAGGTCGGCTTTAACTAAAATGGCCATATAGCAAAAAAGCTAGTCGGTTGTAGCTTTTACACGTACCGGCTGCAGCCATTGTAACAAAAATCAACACTGGTTGTAACAAAAATCGATACCGATTGTATTAAAAAATCGCTGGATGACCGTGGGTACAACTTCGACGAACTCGGATTGCAACTCTGACGAACGTGGATGCAGTTTTTTTAGTGGACGATTGTAGCAAAAATCGACACCGGTTGTAGCAAAAAATCGCTAGACGACCGTGGCTAAAACTCCAGCAAATTCGGGTTGCAACTCTGAGAACATGGATGCAGCTTTTTTAGTGGACGGTTGTAGCAAAAAATCGTCGGATGACCTTGGCTACAACTCCGACGATCTTGGGTTATAGATACAGTAGCAAAAAAACGCTACTGGCGATGCAATGCGAGGTAGTAAATGAACAGGAGAGAGAGAGAGGAGAGATGAAGAAGAAAGGAAAGGCTGCAATTGAATTCGTGGTTATAGATACAGAAAGAAGCGAGCGATGCGGTGAGTGGGTCCTAACGTAGCCTGACGTGCGTGTGCATCACGAGGGGTGGTTGCGTGCCGCATGATTTCAATCGATCCCACGGCTTGCGCGAGTCCGGCGCAGCGTGCAAACACTTTCCTTTATATTTTGTATATAAGCTTGCCTATCCATCTAGTAGGCTGGATTCTACATTGGTTTCTCAATCGGTTTCCTAGGTTATTGGGTGGTTTTCACTCATTTTATCTTTTCGTCTAGTAATTTGTTTGCGCTTATTTCTCAGTTTGTTTTATGGTCGGTATTTTTTTCTCATTTATATTTTCAATTAGTAAACATTTTCAAGTTTTTTACATTTTAAGTTCCTCACCAATATTTTAATTTGCAAACAATTCTTTGCATACACGAGCAAATTTTGAATATGAAAATATTTTTCAATTCTCCATGAACTCTTTTACTAATTCAGAAATACCTTTACAATAGGTAAAAAATAATAGTTAATTATTTCGAAACACATGAACATTTTCTATTTATAAAATATATTTTTAATTCATGATTTTTTTAATTCATGAATAGTTTTTATAACACTGGAATTCACAAACATTATTTCAGAATTCATGAACTTTTTGTATTCACAATATTGTTTGAATTTGTGGTCATTTGTCTAATTCGAACACATTATATTAATATATATGAACATTTTTAGATTTCACATATTTTTTTGATTCACAAATATATGTTTAATCCACTACGGATTTTTTTACTTTCCTCATGTAATAAAATAATATATATTTTGGTTATTTACATGTTAATTAGACAGATCCAAACCAATTATACATGCATCATGACTAATGGGGTTGTCCTTATATTTCTATCCATGAACAAATTATCGTTGCTACAAATAGTCAAAAAACTATAGTTGCTACAAATAGTCACGAAACTACATGTTAGTGCATCTAGTGCCCCTTAGTGATTTTGGTGTATTGAAGACTTATAGGTTAAGGTACTAATGCGTTTGTGAGTATACACAGGTTCTATAAGTCGATGAGGAGTTTGATATATTCGGAGATTATCGACCCCTAAAAATGTATGTCTTCAAGTGAAGACTCTGCTGAAGACTTTCTGAAGACTTTGGTGAAGACTTTAAAAATGAAGAAGTTGGTGTGACCTTAAAGATATGAACGAGGAATATGAAGCGTGAAGACTTGTTTTCGTAGTTTCGTTTCCTTTATTTGAGTCATAGGAAACACCGTACTGTTAAAGGGGGTCGAGGTAATACTAAGGAAAATTTCCAACTGATGCTCAACTCCAAAATCCTCAACCCATAAAATCCTTCGAGTGAAGCCTTTGGAAATCTCTTACGGTTGAGACAAGCTCTTCAGTGACAAAGACAAAGTTCTTCTGATCTCTGAGGAAATTGATCTGACTGAGGAGTTAGGATTTCGCCAGTGCAAATTGCCTACAAGTGAGAAACATGATAAGCTCAGGACTTTCATTGTTCGAAATTCCGACAGTTGCTGTGCTTAGCGCCAGCTGTCCCCAATCATTCTTATCCACATAACGGTCATATCATTGGGAGCATTTATGTCTTATCATGTCAGGTTGCATCCTGGCTATAAATAGCCACCCCCACAACCACTAGCTGATTGGTTGCTCCGAGAGAGAGAACTGACACTTGTCATTTGAGAGCAACCCATCCTCCGAGGACTTTTTGAGAGAAAATCATCAGTGAGGAAAAACCTACAATCAAACCACAAAACCCAAAGTGATTGAGCATCACTGAAGAAATTTCTGTGTGGAACCGACGCTTGTTACCTTTGAGGACTGTGCATCCTCCAGACGGTTAGGCGCCATGGTCTAGTGCTCCTGCAGTCAATTGGGGACCATGAAGTGACCTTGGTCTAGAGCATCCAGCAGTAAATTGTGGATCGCCGGGTGACCAGTTTGTGAGGGTTTTGGAAGTCTACCCTGAAGACTTACCACGAGTGTTGGGCGAGGAGTGTGTGACCTTAGCTCAAGGAGAATACGGTAAGGACTGTGTGTCCTGGGACTGTGTGTCATTTGGTTTAAATACCAGGCCGCTCCAAACCAGACGTACGACTGTCACAGCAATTGGAACTGGGTCATCAAACCATTGTCTTCATCGAGCTATCTGGTTCTATTTCCTCTACCCCTCTATTCCTCATATACCTGTTGATGAAATTGATTATTACTGTTTGAAGAATTTAACTAAAGACTTTCACAAATTCCTCACCTCAAATTCTTCAAGTTACCTTGTTCACCACTGCTTATCCTGTATCACGTTACTCTCTATTTGTGCATGTTTAATTTCATTATGAAGACTATGCTAATACTATGTTCCTCATGCACTTGAGTACTTATTCCGCTGTTAGTTATTCATCACATTTCAAATTCCTCAAAGTTGAAATTCCTCAAGTGATGAATTTGTAAATCGCCTATTCGCCCCCCCTCTAGTCGATATAACGCACTTTCAATTGGTATCAGAACAGGTACTCCCTCACTCTGTGTGATTTTGGTTTAACCACCTGGAGTTTTAGTTATGTCGACTGCAGGTATGATCAAGGTTTCCGTGGGATGTCCTACCTTCGATGGGATAGACTACCCCTACTGGAAGAACAAGATGCATATGCACCTTGAAGCTATTGATAACGATCTCTGGTACGTTGTGGAAAATGGTGTGCCCTCTGTCACTCCCACTGTTACTACTGCTGATGTGAAGAGATTCAAGCAACTCGATTCTCAAGAGAAGAATATCATCTGTGGCCATCTGAGCAAAGGTCAGTATGGGAGAGTGAGTGCTTTGGAGTCTGCTAAGCTTATCTGGGATAGGCTGTCCAAAGTCAACGAAGGTGTTTCCACTCAACGTGACTCGTGTTGATGTTCTTCGCAATATCTTCAACCGCTTCAAGAGACTTGACAATGAAAATGCTCAGCAAACATTTGATCGCCTCACTGATATATCCAATGAACTTCAAGCACTGGATGCCACTGATATCACTGACCATGAAGTGGTGAAGAAACTGCTACGATCTCTCGATTCCTCATTTGATACTTTGGCTTTGATGATCCAAGAACGTGGAGATTATAAAGCTCTTGATCCTGTTGATATTCTTGAGAGACTCAATACTCATGAATTCCAACAAGCTGAAAAGAGAGACCTCTACGGGCCAAGCTACGGAAGATCTCGTGCTCTAAAGGCAAAAGCAATTTCCTCACCTGAAGAAGAAGATTCTGACAGCAGCCTTGGTGATCCTGAAGAACTAAGTCAGGAACTAGCAATGCTTGTGAGGAAATTCTAGAAGTTCTCAAGGAGAGGTGGATTTGGAAAGTTATCAAAAAATGGCTTGAGGAAATCAGATTCCTCAGAAGATTACAAGAAAAGAACCTGTCATCATTGCAAGAAGCGTGGTCACTTTATCTCTGACTGTCCTCTCTGGGAAAAAGACTCAAAGAAGAAGAAGAAATACAAGGATGATAGTTCTGATGACTCGAAGAAAAAGAAGAAATCTGCAAAGTCCTCATCTGCAAAGTATTCATCTTCAAAGTCCTCAAAGCACAAGAAGAATGGTTCCAGAAAGGCTCGAGCATTCATCGGCAAGGAAATGGATTCTGAGGAAGAATCTGAAGAATATGAAGAAGAGGAAGAATCTGAGGAGGAATCAGAATCTGGTGCCGCTAGCCTTGCTCTCGCTACTGCTTTCGTCAGCAAGTCCATCTTCAATGATGAAGAATATGACTACTCCAATGACTCTGACGTCAACAATGACGATTATGCTCCCACTTATTGCTTCATGGCAAAAGGCTCAAAGGTACACAAACATCATTCCTCGTCTGAATCAGGTGGAGGTGAATCTGATGAATATGTGAAACCTAGCTATGCTAAACTTGTTAAAATTGCCATTAAGCAACAAAGTGCACTTGAAAAGCTTCATAAAATGCTAGACAAAAGCGATGATCTATTAAACCATGAAGTGGATCGGACTCAAACTCTGTCTATTGATCTCAAAAGTCTTCAGACAAAGTATGATAACCTTCAGAGTCCTCATAACGACCTCTTAGCTGATCATGAGAAGCTCTCTTATGAATTTCTTCAAGGAAAGCAAGATCTTGAGAAACCGAGGGTGTCACATGAGGATCTCCAAAGGGAAAATGACTCCTTACTGGCTCAACAGATCAGTACCGCTCAGGAAGAATTTGTTCCACCTTGTTTGAAATGCATCAAACGTGAAACTGCTAATTCTTCACCTGAATGTTCAAATGCTTCTACCGTTGCAAATTCTTCAACTATTCCAGTGGTCTCAAATTCCTCACCTGAGGATACCACAAGTATCACTGACGAAAATGCAGGGTTGAAGGAATTGTATGTGACAGGCATGTACAAAAGTCTCAAAGGGCATCAAACCCTTTGCGATGTCCTCAAAAAGCAGATGCTGAACAGGAACCCTAGGAAAGAGGGTATTGCCTTTGTGAGGAAACTCAATGCTGATGGATCCTACTGGACATCTGAGCAGTACCCCAAAACCTCATGGGTTGCTGCAAAAGGATCTCTTGTAGATCCATCCACTTTATCTGGCTTTACTTGTGAAACTTCATATTCCTCTGATGAGTCACTTGACTCCAATTACAGATTCTTCAAAAATCAGAAAAGTGAAGTATTTGCTAGATATGTTGGAACTAACTGCAGGAACGGTTCTCCTATGAAGAAAATCTGGGTTCCCAAGAGCTACCTACAAAATCTTCACGTAAATGTCCTCACGACACCACTCGGGAAGAATAGGAACCCCAGATCAAATTCCTCATATGGACCAAAGTCCTCACTTGGACCAAATTCCTCAAATGGTCAAAATCATCATTCTCGTGCTAATGCCTCTGTTTCGCAGGGAAAACCTAAGAGTTATGAATATGTGCATTATTCTTCAAACCATTATGTTCATAAGTCCTCGAAGAATTTCTCTGCTTATTCATTTGAATACTCTAACCCTCGCCCTGTGAAACGAAATGCACTTGCTTCTATGCCTCCCTTCTCATATGGTACTCGCAGAATGATGAATTCTTTGCCACCCCTCCAGATGTGTGTGGTGAAGAAATCAAACTGACATCTTATGCAGGGTTAGGTCTCCAGATGAATTTGAACATCTGATGAATTTGCTGGAGACCTGAGGAAATGCTTGAAAGGAAGCAAGCTAACCATGATGAAATGAATTCTTCATTTCTCACGTCCTCACTCTACTTGCTTACTATCTTGTGTGATGAAATTCTGTCTGATGAAATTGATGTCATATTCTTCACTCTAAAGCATATGAGTTCGTAAGTTGTACTATTTCATCTGTAGGATGATACTCTAAAAGCCACTGAGTGGGTTCTCGATAGTGGATGCACAAACCACATGACGGGTGACAAGAATCTACTGATGAATTTGCCACTCACTCCATCTCCTCTGAAGCATATCACCGACGCAGACAAAGGAAAAAAGCAAGGTATTGGGACTTGGTAAGGTTGCTATCTCAAAGGACCTAACCATGGATAAGGTGATGCTTGTTGAATCCCTCGGGTTCAACCTTATGTCTGTCTCAATGCTTTGTGATCTTGATATGGTTGTCGTATTTGGAAAATATCATTGTGTTGTCATCATGGAATCTGACAATTCCAAAGTCTTCGAAGGCTTTAGGAGAGGAGACTTGTATATTGTTGAATTATCTACAGGTCCTCAACCTGCCACTTGCTTACTTGCAAAGTCTTCAGAAGGCTGGTTGTGGCATCGACGACTTGGACATGCTGGTATGAGGAACCTGCACACACTCGTGAAGAAAAAAGCACGTCATTGGCATCGAGGATGTCAAATTCCTCAAGGACCACCTCTGTGGTGCATGTGAATCTGGGAAGATGACCTGATCCAAGCATCCCTCGAAGACAATCATGACCACGACTCGACCCTTTAAATTGCTTCACATGGATCTATTTGGCCCCACTCATTACTCCGTACTAACAAATGCATCAAGTTTGTATGGCTTTGTCATTGTTGATGATTACTCTCGTTACACATGGGTGCATATTATTCTGTACAAAAATGAAGTGCAGGACATCTTCAGACGATTTGCTTCAAGGGCCTCCACCAACTTCGGCATCAAGATCAAGCATATCAGGAGTGATAATGGGACTGAGTTCAAGAACACTATTCTTGATGAATATCTTGATGAACTTGGTATTACTCATGAGTTATCTACCCCTTATACTCCTCAGCAGAATGGCATCGTGGAGCGCAAAAACAAGACACTTGTTGAGATGGCTCGCACCATGCTTGACGAATACAAAACCCCTCGTTGCTTCTGGCCTAAAGCAATTGATACTGCATGCCACATCATCAACAGGGTATATCTTCACAAATTCTTCAAGAAGACTTCATATGAGCTCATGACAGGCAAGAAACCCAATGTAAGTTATCTCAAAGTCTTCGGTGCAAAATGCTGGATCAGAGATCCTCACCACAACTCTAAGTTCGCACCAAAAGCACATGAAGGTTTTATGCTTGGTTATGGAACGGACTCGCACACCTACAAAGTCTTCAACACCTACCATCACAAGGTGGTTGAAACTGTAGATGTGCGGTTCAATGAAACTAATGGCTCGCAAAGAGGGCACCTGCCTTCTGTGTTAAATGAACAATCTCCTGAGAATCCATCAAGATGAAGGCAACAGAAGATGTCATACCCACTGATAAAATCATTCCAACAAATGAAGACTCTCATGCTGATATACCTGAAGAAAATGGTGCTGATGAAAATCCTCAGCCTCGTCAACCTGCTCATCCAAGAGTAGCAAATGAAGTGCAGATTGACAAAATCATCGATGACATCAACGCACCAGGTCCTCTCACACGCTCAAAAGCATCACATCTAACTAACTTTTGTGGGAACTTTGCCTTTGTATCTATCATAGAGCCCACCAAAGTTGATGAAGCATTCAAGGAGCCCGAGTGGATTCAAGCTATGCAAGAGGAATTGCATCAGTTCAAGCTCAACAACGTGTGGGAACTTGTCAAGCGACCAGATCCTCGCAGACATAACATCATAGATACCAAGTGGATCTATCGCAACAAGCAAGATGAAAATGGCCTCGTGATGAGGAATAAGGCTCGCCTTGTAGCCTAAGGCTATACACAGGTTAAAGGAATTGACTTTGATGAAACGTTTGCACCTGTTGCTAGACTTGAGGCTATTCGCATATTACTTGCTTACGCTAACCATCATAATATCATCTTATATCAAATGGATGTGAAAAGTGCATTCCTCAATGGTAAGCTTGAGGAAGAAGTATATGTTGCTCAACCCCCAGGTTTTGAAGACCCTAAGCATCCTGACAAAGTCTTCAGACTAAACAAGGCCCTCTATGGCCTCAAGCAGGCCCCTCGGACGTGGTACGACACTCTGAAGGAATTCCTCATGAAGAAAGGCTTCAAACCCGGTTCACTCGACCCAACCTTTTTCACAAAATCTTATGACAATGAACTGTTCATATGCCAGATATATGTAGACGATATTATCTTTGGCTATACTGACAAACGTTATGGTGATGAATTTTCCTATATGATGAGTGAAGAATATCAAATGTCTATGATGGGAGAGTAGAAATTCTTCCTAGGTCTTCAAATTCGTTAGCAAGACAATGGCATCTTCATCTCACAAGAGAAATACCTCAAAGATGTTCTAAGGAAATTCGACATGCAAGATTGCAAAGGCGTCAAAACTCCAATGCCTTCAAAAGGACACCTCTACACTGATGAAAATGGTAAAGATTTCGATCAGAAGGTATACCGCTCCATGATCGGCTCCTTATTGTACCTATGTGCATCTAGGCCTGATATAATGCTAAGTGTTTGCATGTGTGCTCGATTCCAAGCAACACCGAAGGAATCACACCATAAGGTTGTGAAACATATTCTTCGATACTTAGCTCACACACCAACACTTGGATTGTGGTATCCCAAGGGCTCAAATCTTCACCTCGTCGGATACTCTGATACTGACTATGCTGGAGATCGTGTGGATCGCAAGTCAACCTCAGGCACATGTCATTTCCTCGGACGATCCTTAGTCTGTTGGTCCTCGAAGAAGCAGAACTGCGTTTCACTCTCTACTGCAGAAGCTGAGTACATTGCTGTTGGCTCGTGTTGTGCTCAATTACTATGGATGAAGAAAACCCTCAAGGACTATGGCATCAAGTTGAAGAATGTGCATCTCTACTGTGACAACGAGAGTGCCATCAAGATTGCGTACAACCCAGTTCAGCACTCCAAGACCAAGCACATCCAGATTCGTCATCACTTTCTTCGAGGTCATGTACTCAAGAGCGACATCTCCATCAACCACATTCCCACTGAAGAACAACTGGCCGATATCTTCACAAAGCCCTTGGATGAAAAGAGATTTTGTAAGTTGCGATGTGAGCTAAATATCTTATAATCTTCGAATATTCTTTGATGAAGAACACACATCCTAACACTTGTGCAAAATTGATGACTTAGATGTGCAACACACGAAAAGTAACGTTTTTCTTCAATCAATGAAGAATAACTCTCTAAGTGTGAAGAAATTAACAAAGAATTTGATTCTCAAAATCCTATAACAATTGTACGCGGTGTCTGAAATCATCATTCTTATATGGTGGGCTACGCCACCAACCAAAAGTTGAAATTCTTCAAAATTGAGCATTTCATTATTTGCAAATTCCTCAACTTTTCAAATTCTTCAAACTTTGAAACTCATGTTCTTCATTGACTATACATATATATTTATATTTGAGTTTTCAATGTCCTCAACAACATTCACTTATCGCTAATTCTTCAAGTTGATTTTCATCTAAGTGAATGTGATCGGACCCTTTTTCCCCTCTATGCTAAACTCAACCAAGTCTGTTCACAAATTCTTCATATGCGTTCTACTTTGAAACTCGTTCAAAGTCTTCACTGTGTCCTTCCCAGCTGAAGAATTTGCGAATGAAAACTTTGAAATCTTCACTACCAAATTTTTTTACGGTTCCCGCTCAAACTGTTCGTATTCCCGCGCCTGGATAATCCATGACCACCCATGATCTCCACCGCTGAGTACGTGGGTGACACCTGTCGCATGGAGAGCAAGGGTCAGGGGCAATCCTGTCCAAAATCTTCGGGCGGATCGGTTTTCACTTCCTCTATAAATGCCCCCTTCCCATCAACTGTGCTCGGTTACTCCGCATCTCATCCCTCTCCCGAGCTCCAACCAAGCGCCGCCGCTAAAGTCATCATCGCCGGTGAGGAAGAGCTTCACTGCCTCAACCTCGTCGTCGCCGTACTCGCACCGGCCGCGAAAATCCTCATCCCGCCGCCGCTGTAGCTGTCTCCCTCTGCCAAGCTAGGGCGTGGGAGATCTGAACGCAGGAACTTCCCAATCTCATCTCTGAGTTCATCATGTTCTTCACCAGGGTAAATAAAATTTACTTTTATTGCCCTTGTTTGATCCTCAAATGCTCTTCATATTCCTCAAAAGGTGTTTGTTCTTCATGAACCTTATTTTAAAAGCACCTTACATCTCCTCATACTTGATGATTTTCTCTAAGTAATGATTTTCTTCAAGATTCCTCAATTGTGCAAATCCTCAAAATTTGTACAACTCAGGAACCTGAGACAAAGAACATTTAGTAAAATTCCTCAAGACATCCATAGGCAAATTCCTAACGCCTAATTTTTCTTCAAAATTTCTGAGAACGCATATGACGTCTTCAAATTCCTCGCACCTATACTCTGTTCACAGGTACAACATGTCCGCTGATGAATCACTAGGTTCTCATCAACTTAACTCATTTGCAGCGCTTCTTGAAGAAAAATTGTGTACCTCTTCAGAATCTTCAAGAGTTCACATTCCTCAAGTGAAGAAAATGGTTGACGGAAAGAAACCTCAGAAAGGAGGAAAGAAGCCAGACGTGCACACTGCCTTTGAGATTCCAGATGATGTGTATGATGAATATTGCACACCAGATGAAGAAACACATGGAAAAGAGACTACCAAGCAGAGAAAGATCTGTCTGCAAAAGATTGAGAGGAGATGGGCAAAGGAATGGAAAGAATATCGTTATGTAACCCCAAAGTACATGATGAAATTTGCAATGAAACCACCTTGCAGCAGGCCTCCTCTAGCTCAGAATCAAATCGCTGATCCCACAAGCCTAAAGACTGGTGAGGACTTTCCTCATCTATGGGAGAAGCAGCAAACCAAGCTGGCTAGGAAAGCCAAAGAAGCAGTGAAGAAATTCAATGAAGATTCTGCTGCTGCTGCCTCTGCCGGAGCTTCTATAAGTGCTCCGAAGAAAATCATGAAGAAATCTGCTTTGAAGATAAGTTCTTCAACATCAAGACCTTCACAACAGATTCCTCAAGGTCAAAGGCCTCAGCCTACAAAGTCCTCGACACATGGAACTGTCGCTGCTCAGTCTTCTGCAGCAGTTACAAAATCCACAACACTAGTGCATCTGGCTACATGCAAGAGGACTGAGGGTTTCACCACAGCTCCAAAGATCACTGCTAGCTCCTCCAACACAGCAAAGTCTTCAACCAGCCCCTCTGCGTTGAAGCTAAAGAAAATTGCGGGACGAGGTCAAAGACCAAGTCCTCACACAAACAAGGCTATGATGACCATGCCCTCACGTTCTGAGGATAATGATAGTGATGATGATGAAGCTGATGATGAGGAATTGGTAGAAATCATCAGACAAAGTCAGCACAAGGCTGCTAGAGCAAAGGGTAGCTCTATTCCTCTCATGCTGGATCCCAAGATGATCCTCAACTTCATCGATATATGACATGAAGACCCAAGCACTCCACTTTCTTCACTAAATCTGCCTCCTGAAGTGGACCATGTCCTCACCCACTTCATCTCTGAAGAACAATGGAAGAGAGAGTAAGTTTTGAGAGCTAAGAGGAACAAGACTCGCAAAGAAAAGTTTCTGCGCGAAAATGTGATGAATTTGACCTCAAATCAACTCATCACAGTTCAGTCCGAGATTCGCACTCTCTCTTTGGATCAACAGAAATATGATGCTGAATGGAAGGGCACCAAGGTTAGACACGTCAGGGCTGCTCAAGCAGCTGTAAAGGATCACAACACTAGGGTTGCAGCTCGATCGCAACCACAAAAGCCTTAGTTTGAAGAAATTGCTCAGACTGCAGATGAAACTCCTCAGGCAGCTGATGAAAATGCTCAGTCTGATGAAACTGCTGAAGGAAATGCTTCTGCACCAGAAGCAACTGCCAGTGCTGCTGAGGAAACTCAGACCACTGATGAACATGCCAGGGCAACCTCCAATATTGTGCCTGAAGAAACTGCTATGCCAAAAGGTACTTCTGTTGTACCTGAAGAATCTGATAGGCCAGCTGAAGAATCTGCTGTGCCTGAAGAAACTGAACCATCCAGGGCGGCTGCATCAGTCGTTCCTGAAGAAACCGCTACTGCTGAGGAAAATCCACTCAAGAGAAAAGCATCAACTTCTGATACCCCTGTGTTGAAGAAGTTGAAAACTTTATCAAGTTCCTCAGCAACTCCAATTTCCTCAACACCAGCCTATGCTATTGTGCCATTCAGGAAGGAATATGTCATCCCTGAAGAAAAAGAAAATCATTCGACTGCTTCCTCAGAGCCTCTTGATGAGGAAATTGTCATCGATGACACTGCATCAACCCCCAAGGTATCATCACTCCAGCTTCTGGTAACTGCTAAGGAAGCTGGCGTAGAAGACAATGATGAAGCAGTTGACATTGGTGACACTACTCCAGTCGTCAATGATGAATATTGGGAATCTGCACATCCTAATTCACCAATGGCAACTCCTCTGATGTTGATTCCTCAGTCACCTGCACAGACTGAAGAAATCCTAGAAGACTCTGAACATCTATACCTTCCAGACAGTGAAGAAATTCCAGCTGCAACAGCTGAGGAAAATGATGCTCTGGCCACTACCGAGGAACCAGTTCTTCAAATCACTCAGTCTGCTGTTCCTCCAATGCCAACGGAGATCAAGGGGCGCACACGAACAAATCTTCAACCCAAGCCAAGACTGCCCTTCAAAGGCACTGTTCGTCCCAAATTCCTCAAGAGTAATTTCTTCAATGAACATTCATTCTTCTCTGGACCAAACCCATATGACTCTGCAAGGGCTGGTCACAACAGATTCTGGACTGCCTCTCAACTCAACTACTACGCGTCAGTCCTATATGAGAAGAAGAAAGTCTTCGAGCACCATCAGATTCCTCATGCTGATATGAATAGTCTTCCATCATTCACTCCAGTGCTCCAAGTTCTCTATGAAGCAGGCCTTCTTCCATTCTGTGTCGACATCTGTGACTGGAATGAAGAAATCATCATTTAGTTCTATGCCATGCTGCATATTAGCGGCAATTCCTCAGATATCAACTCATGGGTATTGGACTGGATGACTGGCACGACCCACTTCACTGCTCAAGCCTCTGAATTGTTTCAGTGTGTCCCTATTCCAATTCCCTCAGATGAAGCTCACAAACTGTTTAATGAGCCCGCACTTCCAAATCAGCTGATGCAAGTGCTGATGAAGCCTTTGCCTCCTGGAACGCCTCAACCAAACACCTTTCTTGTGAAGAATCTGCTATATGTGCCCAGGACTGTTTACCGTATCCTCACAAATACACGATGTTCTCAGAAAGGCCACGATTCTGCAGAAGAAGAAGTGGAAGGAGTCATGAAGAATATGCTCTTCAACATCATTCATGGGATTCCCATCGACTTGCATGATTTCTTCATGAGGACATTGGCCAGTGCTACCTTAGCTCCATTTGAACAAAAGCCCTATGCGCCATGGATCATGAAATTCATCAGGACAAAGTCCTCAGTTCCCTTCAAGGCTGATTTTCAGAATCAATTTAGCTTTCTGCCTCCAATAGAAGTCATCAATAGCTCAATTGCCTCAGATGAAGGTAAAGGCAAATCTGTCATTGATGAAGGCACTCGTCCTTTGGATGGACACTTCCGCAAAGCCGCTTCCTTCTCCACCAGTGATGACACAGCCACTCAAGACTCCGGTGCAAAAGCCTCAGCTCAACAACCTCGAGAGTCTGCCCCTCCTGTGATGACTGATCGCGAGCTTCTAATAAGTCTTCATCAGAAGGTCGATCGCAATCACAAGTGGGTGAAGCGTCAACTTGGATACATTGTGCAGAATATGGCTGTGACGCAGAACACAGTGAAGAGAAATCACTATTATGCACATGAAAACCTCAGACGCTCTTGGGCTGTACTGTCGCACATCATGCCTTCTGAAGAACTGGATGAGCTGGATATTGAGGAACATCCCGACTGGGCTCGGTGACCTCAGAAGAAATTCAAGAAAGTTCAAGTTCCTCTGATGGGAGCAAGTTCATATTCTTCATCTCGCGAGCGTGATGACGATGAAGACATTGACAATACTGCTGCAGGCCCTGCATCGACAAACGACCCCGACAACGCTGGCGGTCCTTCCTCACCAACACGATGAAATTCTTCAAAGGGGCGTTAGTCATCACTTTTTCTTCCCTTTTGGTCTTTGATGACAAAGGGGGAGAAAATTTGAGTTAGTCTTCAAGCGGGTCTCTATAAATGGGCTATTTTTGTTTAAGTTATAACTCTCGCTCTTCCGAAACTTTTGTTGATTGAGTTGTAAACTTAAGTCCGATGGTGGCTTGACACTTTTGAACTATTTCCTCACATGTTTATTTTCTCAATTACCTTAATGCATGCATGCTGAATTTCGTCAGACACCATTTTCCTCATGCATTTCAAATTCTTCATATCATATATTCAAATGCGTGTATGAACTACAAGATATAGGGGGAGTTCTCCATGTTTGAACCTGCCATGTGCATTTGCAGTCCGAAGCAAATTCCTCAAATATGCACATCTTCAGGGGGAGTTCTTCTATATCTTGCAATCAAATTCCTTAGAATCTGTACTTTCACTTCATATATTTATCCCCATTGAAAACTTAACCTATTTGTCATCAATCACCAAAAATGGGGAGATTGTTAGTGCATCTAGTGCCCCTCAGTGATTTTGGTGTATTGAAGACTTATAAGTTAAGGTACTAATGTGTTTGTGAGTATACACAGGTTCTATAAGTCGATGAGGAGTTTGATATATTTGGAGATTATCGACCCCTAAAAATGTATGTCTTCAAGTGAAGACTCTGCTGAAGACTTTCTGAAGACTTTGGTGAAGACTTTGTGAAGACTTTGAAAATAAAGAAGTTGGTGTGACCTTGAAGATATGAACGAGGAATATGAAGCGTGAAGACTTGTTTTAGTAGTTTCGTTTCCTTTATTTGAGTCATAGGAAACACCGTACTGTTAAAGGGGACCGAGGTAATACTAAGGAAAATTTCCAACTGATGCTCAACTCCAAAATCCTCAACCCATACAATCCTTCAAGTGAAGCCTTTGGAAATCTCTTACGGTTCAGACAAGCTCTTCAGTGACAGAGACAAAGTTCTTCTGGTCTCTGAGGAAATTGATCTGACTGAGGAGTTAGGATTTCGCCAGTGCGAATTGCCTACAAGTGAGAAACATGATAAGCTCAGGACTTTCATTGTTCGAAATTCCGACCGTTGCTGTGCTTAGCGTCAGCTGTCCCCAATCATTCTTATCCACATAACGGTCATATCATTGGGGGCATTTATGTCTTATCATGTCAGGTTGCATCCTGGCTATAAATAGCCACCCCCACAACCACTAGTTGGTTGGCTGCTCCGAGAGAGAACTAACACTTGTCATTTGAGAGCAACCCATCCTCCGAGGACTTTTTGAGAGAAAATCATTAGTGAGGAAAAACCTACAATCAAACCACAAAACCCAAAGTGATTGAGCATCACTGAAGAAATTCCTATGTGGAACCGATGCTTGTTACCTTTGAGGACTGTGCATCCTCCAGACGGTTAGGCGTCATGGTCTAGTGCTCTTGCAGTCAATTGGCAACCACGAAGTGACCTTGGTCTAGAGCATCCAGCAGTAAATTGTGGATCGCCGTGTGACCAGTTTGTGAGGGTTTTAGAAGTCTACCCTGAAGACTTACCACGAGTGTTGGGCGAAGACTGTGTGACCTTAGCTCAAAGAGAATACGGTAAGGACTGTGTGTCCTGGAACTGTGTATCCTCTGGTTTAAATACCATGCCGCTCCAAACCAGACGTACGACTGTCCAACTGGATCATCAAACCATTGTCTTCATCGAGCTATCTGGTTCTATTTCCTCAACCCCTCTATTCCTTATATACCTGTTGATGAAATTGATTGTTATTGTTTGAAGAATTTAACTGAAGACTTTCACAAATTTCACACCTCAAATTCTTCAAGTTACCTTGTTCATCACTGCTTATCCTGTATCACGCTACTCTCTATTTGTGCATGTTTCATTTCATCATGAAGACTATGCTGATACTATGTTCCCCATGCACTTAAGTACTTATTCCGCTGTTATTTATTCATCACATTTCAAATTCCTCAAAGTTGAAATTCCTCAAGTGATGAATTTGTGAAAATCGCCTATTCACCCCCCCCCCCCCTCTAGTCGATATAACGCACTTTCACTATAGTTTACTTCGGGCAAATTGAATGTGATGGAAAGCTAGGCTCAAAGAGAACTGCCCCCCCCCCCTCTCCAATCAACAATGATAGTCATACAAAGTCCATAGAAGAACTAAAAAAACTCACATTAAGATAAACGGTGTCATCTTGCGGCCAAGGGTTTTTCAACGGAGTAAATGTTATTGAATCAAAATAAATCATCAGCTGAATAGAAACCTAATGAGCACCCACCGACATGTGCATAGCTAGGATGCACACAACATAAACAATAAATTTGTCCTGTACATTTGCAATCTATTACAAAGAAAGCAAACAATTGTTGGATGAGCCTTTTTTTTCTATTACTACTAATTTTTTGCATACGTTACTTAACGTTGTTAATTATAGGTGGATAATTGAGTAGCCGTAAATATGGGACCGCCAAATATCAGCCCTTATGTGTACACATATTTAACTGCGCGACCAAACACAGACACACAAGAGGCACGTGTCTCGCAGCATGCAGAATGCAAAAATATATGGATTTGCTCATGGATCGGTCACGAGGTACTATACACCTCTATATGTTCATGCAGTACATACAATAGTAATATCGACCAATGGCCTAGACAGTAATGTATGGGCTAGTCGTCGTCCATCTTTCACATAAGTGCCCAGAGCGTCGAGGAGGCCCCCGGAGCGGCCATGGAAGCCAACAATCTTGCCACCAGCAGCTGGAAGGTCGAACGGCGGACCTTCCCGCGTTCCATATGGCCCAAAGGTGCGCAGGTTGCTCGTTAAAGTAAGCGTTCCCAAGAGGAAGCAACCACCGAAATTGCCAAGGTTACCTTTGACGCCGATGAGATATTCATCAGGCTCCAGACAGATCTGCACATGCCAACCACAAACCAACGGAGCTTCAAAAAGAAATCACCACCACCAAAGGTCCAAATAGAATCGTTTATCTTAATGTGAGTTTTTTACCAGTGCAAAAGTCCAACTCACTTATAAGGTCCACCTCACTTATAAGGTCCAACTCACTTAATGCGTGTGCATTTGGATATTGTTTACCTTATAAACTCACATTAAGGTCCAAATATCGATTCCTTTTTGAATATTGTTTACCTTAAAAACGGTGTCATCTTTCTCTGATATAAATTAACACGTTCACCAACCACAAATCAAATCACCACCAACAATATTCAAAAAGGAATCGATATAACAAATAGTACTGAACGTGTTAATTTATATCAGAGAAAATGTGACAGGATCACGTACCTCTGAGCAATGTCCTTCCTGCTTTCCCCAGTGCTTGGTCTGCTCCTCCCGGCCGTCCCGCTCGTATAACACTGAGATGGCGTCGACCGCGCCGGAGTGCCAGAGCACCACCTTGACGATGCGGTTAACGCCCCGCACGTCCATCTCCCAGACGTCTCCGCCGCCGCCGCCGCAAGGGCCCAGCTTCAGGACCCGTCCCTGCTTCTGCACGGCGGCGGCTTTGCCGGGACAGGTCCTCTCAAGCTCCTCCTTCTCGTGGTGGAACATCTTCACTGCACTGCAGCGGTATGGGCAGGCCACACGGACGGATTGCAGGATGCGCTCGACGCCGTGGCAGCGGCTGTAGCTCGTGGGGATGAAACAACGGCTGAAGCCCGTCTTGATGAAACATGAGATACATCTGTTCTTGTCCGGGAGGTTGGCATGGCAGGTCCAACAAACCAGGTGTCCGGCCGCGCACTGCACGTACCATGCGGAACAGATTCAAAGAAGGGATGTATAGATGAGATGAAACTGAAGTGATCTAGGGTGTTGAATCAACTTGTAGCACGTGATAAATAAAGGTTATAATGTACCTGGAACACTGGAGGTGCGAGGGGGTGAAGGCATGTGCGGCAGCCAAGAGCCTCCGGATCGACCTCGACGGCGATCGCCGTGGGGACGGCCGACGTGCTACCGCCGAGATTCTGTCGCAGCTCAGTTTTGGTGTTTGTGGGGCTCTTCTCCATCTGTCGCCTCCTCTCGATCGATGCTGGACTTGTGTGTACTGTACTGTCTACTGTGCGTGTAAGTTATTAATGGAGAGTTGGGGACGAACTTGGGAGGCAGGTAATGTGGAAGATGGAGAGGCTCTGGGCCTGGCTCTTGGTGTTTCGTCTTCCACCGAATGTACGTGCGTGCCACACTTTTGACTTGAGTAATGGCATGCAGCTCGCCGTCAAACGAGAAGGCCGTCCGCTATTGCGATTAATATACTTTTACGTTTTCTTCTCGAGAAAATTCAGATTTATTGCGACGTTTGAAATCCGTTCGCAATCGCATCCCAGAGTATGCAGCTTTTCTGGCACACACAGGGTCGTGCAACATTTTAGCGGAGGTCCTATTTGGACGCATTTTGCGTCAATTAGCAAGGGCTTCGCACAGAGGTGCTGACTGGCGGGCTTTAATAGGCAGCAATCGTTTTCACGCATGTTGAACTGCTTACATGAATGTTTTAGTGCGCGTTCGGGCTGTTTCTACTGTTTCTTGCTGTTTTTACCGTTTGAACTGTTTCTACTATTCTTGCTGCTGTTTCCAAATGTTTTTTGAACTGATTCAACTGTTTTTTGAACTGTAAAAAAACTTGAAATTTCACTGTTTGTAAAATGTTGAAATAATTTATCAGGTAAATGTTGAACTGTAAAATGTTCTTAAGGCTACTGTTCTGAAAGTGCTGCTTCGAAAACATTTATCAGGTAATTGTGATGGTCTCTAAAACAGTTGTAAAAGCAAAATACTGTTTATTTTACAAATTAAATCTGCTGGCAAATAATTTTTAGATAACCTTAAGAACATTTTTTGAAAAACGCAATTTGAAAAACCCCAAACAAATTTGGAAGCACGAATTTTTTTGAACCTTTTTTGCATCTTGAGAACAAATTTCGAAACAGAGAACGATTTTGAAAAGCCCTGAACAAATTTGGAAGCACGAATTTTTTTTAAAGCACAAATATTTTTTGAATCTTGCGAACAAATATTGAAATAAAGAATGATTTTGAAAAACCCCGAACAAATTTGGAAGCACGAATTTCTTTAAAGCACAAATATTTTTTGAATCTTGCGAACAAATTTTGAAATAAAGAACAATTTTGAAAAATTCAGATAAATTCAAAAATGCGGACAATTTTTCAAACCACGAACATTTCTTGAATCTGGAGAATAATTTTTTTTAAACAAGAACATTTTTGGAAAACAATAAACAATCTTTTTTGAAAAACAAGAACATTTTTTGAAAATCTAGAACATTTTTTGAATTTTGAACAATGCTTGAAAAACGACAGTGTTTTGAAATTTGGAACATTTTTCAAAAGCAAGAACATTTTTAGAACTAAAGAACAATTTTCGAGCATGAACTTACTTTAAAAATTGAAAAACAAAATTGATATTTCGAACATTTTTTGAAAATATCAAACATTTTGGAAAATACCAAACATTCTTTTAAAACACCAAAAAAATTGAAAATCACGAACATTTTCTGAAGTTATGAATGTTTTTTAACAACGGTAAGTATATGAAATTTAGAATATATTTTTCAAAAGCAAAAAACACTTTTCAAATTTGATGAACAATTTTCAAACATGACTTATTTTAAAAAAGATAAAATAACCTTGGAAAAAAGAAAAAAAGAAAAAAGGGAAAAGGGAAAAAAAGAAACAGAAACATAAAAAGGAAAAAAAGAAAAAACGGTAAAAAGGAAAAAATGGTTCAGGGAACCACCTAGAAGGTTCCCAAAACCGGAATCGAAGCAAACATTAACGGATCGTTCCTTATTGCATCGCTCGATCATGCTCCCTGTGCGAAACCTCGACATCTTGACGCAGAGAGTGTCAAATAGGATTTTCCACATTTTAGGCCTCATTTTGGTTGGAGTGGATCCCGACGAGATCCCGGCCTTATATGCGAGGGGAAAGAAGCCATGGGCCATTTGGTAGCCACTGTTGGGAGGGACCCCTGCCCTTTCCACGGCCCTTTCCCGGGAGCAATGTCCTCATCCTCATCGGGTTGGGCCGGAAATTCTCGAGAAAGCGGCCATGCCGACTTGATCCTCTTGAGCTTCTCCCTCCGGCGACCACCTGCCCCTCCGACCAAGAGCTTCTCCCTCTACCGGTGACGCCCCCCCCAAACCCTCCCCTCCTACCAAGATCATGTGCCCCGTGATGGCGATGTCCCAGAGGTCGGTTTCTACTTCCACGGAGATCGACTACTCGTTGTGGCTCTTGTCTCCTCTCACAAACAACAACGAGCTAGCTAACCAGAATCTTGGAGCTCTCCCAGCATTTGTCAAATTAACGGTGAGCACAATCTCTTCCTTCCGCTCCTCTCCTTAGATGATGTAGAATTCACTGCTTCAGTTCTTTATTTCTAAAATTAGGCTTCCTAGGTGTCTGTGTCGGCCGAATGAAAAGAAAGGCACTAAGATACAATATGGAAGAAAAGAAAGTGGAAGCATCACATGAAAAGAAAGGCACCAGGATGAGAATTTAATCATTGAAGAAAAAGGACGGGAGGGTAGGAAAAAACAAAGAAAACTTTGGAGAGATGAGACAGACCCCGGAGAAGATTATGGGGATAGATCTTGCTAAAATTGGAGAGGAATTGAATTATCTTGAAGAGAAGCACACCGGATGAAGAGAATTGATATGACAACTTGATTGAACAAAAAAATTAGCATTCCCACATAAATATGAGAACGCTCCTTAGGAAAGATATGAAATTACCACTCGGCATCGAAGCACCACGAATTACCATATTCAAAAACAAAACAAAGGATAAGGCTTACGAAACAAGCCAGAACAAATTCATGACAGAAATTCCGCTCAATATTTTCGTGGTAAGGTTCGCACGGGCTCGATCATACATTGGATTGTCATATTGAAATGATGCTCAGATATGCTCCCTAGGCGTAGCAAACTACAAGGCTTGACGAAGCATATCTGATGACATATATCGAGACTGTCCTCTGTAAGAACGACCGTGAACAAACGAATCCAGTAGATGTCGAACCCCAACCTCACATCACACATTTTTTAGAAACATAGCCTGGGAAACTACTTGAATTCCCACCTAAGAACTCCCGAACTCTTCCGGTTATGCAATCGGGTCCGCGGATACAAGGAGTAAAATTCATCACTCAACTCCTAGCAGTAATACTACTCTCCAATGTATCATATCCGTCATCACATAACCAGAGGCCTTGGAAATTCATCTACCTCAAACCCTCGAAAACACAATGATACTAAGTATGGCAGTATATCCGAACTCTCTCCACCAGTACTGGGGATGCCAGACTCCTCTCTCCACTACTAGTATTGAAGCAATTTTGAACATCCCCCGTCCTGACATACGAAGGAAACTAAATGATAACGATGTGTCAAGAATCCCTTATAGCTCTACTCCTTGGTAACATGAGGCACCAAGTACAGAACTCCGTCACATTGGCATCATAGAGATTCCAAAATACCCGCGTGATCCTAAAAAAATTGAGCGAGAAGAGGAGTAGAATCAAAATTCCTAAGTCGAATACCTCACCAGAGTATAGAAGAGGAGTAAAAGAAATCTACTCTCCGATATAACTAGACTCAAAATAGTTTTTTTACTAGACTTGACTCAGCCAAGTTCGATCAATCAAGAGGGCTCCTAGGTTGGTACAGGCTCTGATACCAACTTGTAACTCCTAAGATGCGATCTTATGCTTATTTTGTCTCGAGGGCCTCAACAGGGATAGATGCACATCTCGTCGTTTTGCAAGAATGGATATCATTACAAGTACATGTACAGAAGAGATGAGTATATGGGATTGGCTTTCACTTGCCACAAGCTACGTCAAGATCACATTAATACAACAACGTATTCAAACATCATACATAAGAGCAGGGTCCGACTACGGACGAAAACAAACGATAAAATGACATCCATCCTTGTTATCCCACGCTGCCGCCTGGAACCCATCCTGGATCGATGAAGAAGAATAAGAACTCCAAATCAAAACAAGTATCGCGCTCATGTCAAATCATCGCATTACCTGTGCCTACAACTGTTGTAGTAATCTATGAACCACAAGGACTCAACAATCTCATTTCCAAGGGTATCAAGACTAGCAAAGCTTAATGGGTGAGGTATGGTTAAGTGGTGAGGTTGTAGCAAGCAACTAAGCATTTGTTTGAGTGGCTAACTTACGAATACAAAAGTAAGGTGGGTGATCTACGCATAACGGACGTGAACTAGTAATGATCACTAAGTTATCGTGAACACCTACTTATGCCAAACATAACCCCATTGTGTTCTCTCTCGGATAAGGACTCGCGAAAAGAGATAGTCGCGATTACGCACACGATTGGTGTATTTTATTTGCATTTACGTCAAGTTTGCTATGACCGGGTGTTAAGCAAAATTTTCAAGTTGCCACGTAACCACAGGCACGGCTTCTCGAAAAGATTTAACCCTACAGGGGTGCTCCAACTCATCCATCACAAACTAACCACACACTGCATGGAATAACTTCGACTGCGGAAAACCCGTGATCTCGTTGGAAATTCTGTGGAAAACCTCAACCTTGAGATAGCCCAAAGTATCCTCGGAATCCCTCGCATAAGACGTTCAAGAAAGGTAAAACAAATCCAGCAAGGCTGCCCGGCAGGCCAGATCCCGAGAGGAGCCACGTGTATCTCGTTCTCAGGGCACCATCGGATGGGAAAGCCTACGAGTAAAACCAAATCCAGAGTTTCCCAGCAGTGGCCCCGCAGTTTGCCCGTTTGGACCAACACTCATAAGAAGCACTGGCCCGGGTTGCTGATTAATTATCCACGGGGTGATCATGCCGTATGCAAATTTTAGTTGTTATTAAGAAAATAGTACCAATGTTGGGCCTTGCCAGACGAGTTTTATCCTAAAACGAAAATCAAGGGGGTTCCCATAACAACCCCAAGCATGTTAGGAGCGCTCAATATGGAATACAACATCGGTTCACAAGTAACTATGGTGGCAAAGGTGGAACAAAGCACCAAGCAAAAGGTAAGGCTTTCCACCTCTTACCAAGTATGTATGTGCATTAAATTAAATACCAATAATATTGTGATATAACAGAAAATATCCATGTTGTCACATGGAAGCAATTGCACCTGCATCTAGGAATGTTATAAGAAGGGTTGAGCAAGCGGTAACATAGCCAAACAAAGGTTTGCTTGGATGTGGAGGGGTTAGATGCTTATCATGGCAATATTGGGAGGCTTGACATACAAGTGGTAGGTAATGCGGCATAAGATAAAAATGAGACAACGGGTGTGGCAATGATAGTAGTGGTATCTAGGAAAATGTTCATCTTGCCTGAGATCCCTCTTGGAAAAACAACGAATCCGTGAACTAGACGAACGGGACGTAGTCGAACGAATCCTCACACTCCGAACGCTTTCGGAACTCTATCGAGAAGAAGCAATCCGGAAACAAAAATCAACACATGATAAACACCACAACATATGCATGACATGATGCGCAAACAATTATGACGCGTGTCCATATGATTATGAAAGGCATGACAAGCACATTAATCAATTACTATAAATTAAGTGAAGTTCAATATGCAACGAGTTGCATATTGACGAAAGTCCACATTGAATTACTTCGTTCATTCCCGTTTAGGTACACGGCAATATTAAATGTTGTTGAACATGGCAAGAGGTGAAGCATAAATAAAATATCTATCTAAGCATCTTAAATGAGGTCGGAAACAACTTATAGTATTTCCGAAACGACCCCATATGTTAATTATGAATTTGGTCCAGATCTGAACTAACCATATTTAATGTCTGTTAAACAGTAGAATAAAGTATACCATGCAATCCTACACGTCATTCTAGTCAATTTACATATATGGAATATCTCAAAAGGAGCTACGGTCTAAAAGTAATGACTCGCGCAAGATAATATGCCATGAATGCAAAATACATGAAAATGACAACCACAAGCATTTCAAATCATGAATGTAGCACGATATTTTGATACTACATGAAATTCTAAGCAAGTTTCATATATGACATGTCCAAAACGGAGCTACGGTTTAACCATAACAACCAACACAAGTTTAGTAGAAATCTGCCCAAAACAACAACATAGCGTATTGCAACCCTCAAATCAACAAGCTCTAGCCATCTAAAATGCTCAACAAGGACATGGTGGTGAAGCCTACATGATTCTTAACAATTCATCTATTAGCAACAAGTTGATTAGAAGCATGGATCATTAGGAAATGAGCTCAGAAGAAGACATATTGAACTAAGCAGTTTTCAGACTTAGTAAAATTTACCAAGGTGTAAGACAGAGCAGTTTTTATCACGAAGGCATGTTTGCAGCAGTAAAACTATATGCTACGGTGCATATTATGGCATGAAGATTTACAGCATGGTAGAGGACTATATGCACTACAAATAACTCCATTACGCCAACCCCAAAGGGGTTCTAGATCACTAGCAAAACACATGGCAAGACAACAACAAAATGTTACATATTCCAGACTTAAAAATGTTTTTGAACCCTCAAAACAGCACATTTTTATGGCATGTTAGCAATAAGAAAATAACACCTAAACATGTATTTCCGTAGCAACCAAAAATACCAGGGCCTAACACATATGTCCAAGGGCATATTTCATGTTTGTAACTATTCCAAAATATGCATGCATTAATTCACACAAAATAAACAAAAGGGCATCCTACCAAAACTAACATGCACACAAACTTGCTTACAAGACAAAACTAAATGCACAGATAAATTCTATGAATTTTTCTATCCCAAAAACATATATAATATGTGGGTTTAACCATCCAACAAATGACACAATATTTATGCGAGATTAGGACATAAACCGTTACCACAAGTTATGTATGAACAATAAATGCAATCAACACATCAAATATTTTAGCATGCATGAAAAATGCATATAACAATGCTACCCATTTTACATATATGGTATGATTAATCACGATGCACTGTTAAATAGTTATGTGCAATGGAAAATCATGACATTTAGCAAATTGAATGCAAACATCACAATAAATATTTTTCATGCATCAAAGTGGGATATTAATAATCTTCACAAAATTCTACACTACATATCTAAAACATTTCGATCTGGTGCACGGTTATTTAATTATGATCAATGCAAAAGATGTTTTTTTTCTAAAAATATGCAATTTACAGGATAAATGGCTAATTGATTATGCGAAAAAGAAACGATCATGGCCCTAATCCGGAACTGGCCGAGTAGAACATGGGCGTATCGTAGCTAACACGTGCACTGCATGCTGGATAAGGGAGGGGCCCTCACCAAGGCCTCGGGCCTGTCGATGGAGATCGGGGCCGGCTCGAAGAGGTGGCGAGGCTGAGGCCCACGAGGCGATAGCTCGGGCCGGCTGGCTCCTGGCGGCCCAAGCTGGCCCACGAGCGGGCAAGCATCGGTCAACGCGGGGCGGGCGAGCTCCTCTCGCGGCCATGGCGGGGCTGCATCAGGCGAGGCTCCGGTGAGGCGGCGCTGAAGGAGAGGTCGGGGACGGACACGTCGGTTGCAGGACAACCGGATCCGGCTAGCGGCGACTACATCAGGGGGCCGCGGGGCGGCGCAATGTGGAGGCGAGGCCGGGCACCTCATGGGTGGCCATGGGAGGCACTTGGCGCGGAGATGGCCGGCGGGCTCAACGCGGGCGGCGCGGCGGTCTCTGGCGAGGTCCGGCCGCCGGTGGGCTTCTCCGGCGAGGGGCGACGAGGTCTATAGCTTGGCAGCACGTTGGCGCGTTGTAGGGACGAACGGGAGCTAGCATCTTGCGGCGGTTGGCCCGGGCCCAGATGGGCTTGGGCGGGCTCAATCTGGGCTCGGCGGCCCGCGATGCGAGGTGGGAGGAGGCTACAGCGGTTAGAGGAGCGGGAGAGGCTGGCGGTGATGCGGATTTCGACGAGGGATTAGGTTTAGGGGCAGGGTAGGGGTGTTTAAATAGGAAATGGGGGGGGGTTAGGTTAGGGGCTTTTGTTTCGTTTTCGAACCTTCGAATCTCGATCCGACGATTTAGAAGCGGAGGGGCTATGGTGGGCTGTGGAGAGGGTGTGTGGGCTGAGATGAGAGGGAAAAGTGGGCCCGTGAAACGAGTTTTAAAACACAGAAAACGATCCATGAATAAACTGATGACGGTGATCCTACAGTCGACCGTTCGGGTATCAAACGACCTTCGATTATGATAAATTTTGGCAGGCGGTCTACCTACAACAAAACAAGACCGCACATCAACTTTTGACGCAATCTGAGAATATTTTTCACGCACTTTTAAAAATAATATTTAACAATGTCGCGGCGCTTGCATGTGTGGTTGGCCTTGAAACGGTCGATGACACGAACGGAGAGAACCGGCAGCTACGGACGGATGCAAGTTTTCGAAAACGAGTGACGATGCTATACAGATGATGCGAATGATGCAATGATGAATGCGACAACCAGACGAATCACACGATGAAAACGTAAATAAAAGGGGAATCTTTTGGAGGGTCGGTCTCGGGCTGTTACATTTCATGACCTATATACCCTAATATGCATGCATCTGTCACTCCTTACCTTGCTCGGTGGTAAGCAAGCTCTAGCTCCTCTGATAGATAGAGGTTTCATGACATATATACTATATCACTAAACCCTTTAGAATTGAAGGTCTCTCATTCAGTTGAGTTCGTTAATGTGGAATTGGGTCATTGATTTTGACCGTGTCAACAATTTTTCACTCAATTGTTTAAATCCTCTATAACACTAAGCTTCCTATTTTTTGAAACCTCACAATCAATTAAGGTCTCAATTTGAAGTTGGGTCATCCAATTTTGACCAATCAACAATTTCACAATGAGATCTCTCATTCATTTTTAATACACTATGCTTCCTAATTTTAAAGCTTCTCTCGTCAATCCTTGATTTTGACTCTGTCAATCCTTTGTTGTGGCAATGAAATCTCCAACTTCATTAAGCTATCACGTTTTAAAGCCCTTCATTCAACTCTTCCATTTTGATTGGATACATAATTGATTGGGTCCTTCATCCTAGCTTCATGTTGGGATCTCTAGATGAATGAATGACGAAACGGAAGTGTCGCCAATGACACGTTTAGCACTAGCATAACACACGCATCTAACAAGGTAAGTAACTTTCTCATGTTTTTCTACTAATTAAAAGACCTCTAGTTAAATAGTCAAAAAAATTCATCCAAACACCACAATAAAAACAAGAAAAATGATATACTCACGAACGATTCGCTACGGATTGGTCAGACCAAACATTGTCCAACTAATCACTTTTCCAATTTGCATGACCATAAATTGATACATCCATCTGTAAGCATGTTTCGCAAAGTATATCCATAAAACAGCATATTTGATATAAAAAATACACTTATTGTATCCTCCATACGTTAAACCAATTAATATATAAATATTTTCCAAAACTAAAAAAATACGTGAAACATGTACAATCCAAAAAACAGGTGCGGAAAAACGCACACTATCCTTCTAATACTCCCTCCGTCCGGAAATACTTGTCATAGGAATAAATGTATCTAGATGTATTTTAATTCTAGATACATCCACTTTTATCCACTTATGCGACAAGTAATTTCGGACGGAAGGAGTATATCCTAATACGCATGCATCTGTAGCTCCTCACCTCGCTTGGTGGTAAGTAAGCTCAAGCACGGACACCACCTATCATCACAGGAGCAACAACGTCTGACTGCCGCTCGTCATTAGGATCATTCGCTAATCATTAGGATCATTCACTCGACCAAATGGTTGGTGCGCGTGAGTTGTTCCATGGCCTCGCTGAATCTTCTTTGTTTGTTCCTCTGTCTAATTTATTTTAATGGTTACAGACGTTAATTGTATAGATGTTGAATCTTCTTTGTTTGTTCCTCTATCTAATTTATTTTAATAGTTACAGATGTTAATTGTATAGATGATTGGGTTGATTTTCTTGGGTAATACCATTGGCAATTGGCTAGTTTAGGAGAACAGTTAAGTTGACCTTGAGTCGGCGACCGTGCTTTTGCCTCTATGTGCGTGAACCTACCGCATGGGTGGCACCTCAACTTTGATAGGGGTTCGGTGTGGGTCCTGCCGGCCTCAGGACGCACAACAACTCGCATGCAGAGATTCACTGTTGTCATGCTTTACTCCCGACCGACTTGCTCCACGACCCAGCATATGCGGTGTGTTCGTGATAAGTCCAATTTACCTGGGGCAGTGATCTGCGCCGGCGGACCGGTTCAAATTTGGGTCGGTCTAACCCCGTGCCTCGGATTTGGCAGTCCTCGGCCATCAGATCTCTCCCCATCCTCTTCCTCATCTTCAACCTCGTGCACCGGGAGGAAAAGGGAGACAGAGGAGAGCGCCGCCCTTGCACGCGTCCACCGCCTCGCCTTGCCTTTTCATCTTGCCTCACCGTTGGCCGTCTCAGGTTGCCGTCCCTCGTCGGCCGTCCGTGTCGCCGGGCAAGGCCCTCACCACCAGCTCCACCAATGCAACATCTGCACCATGTGGTTGCATCTTCGCGTGGCTACGGATGTAGCTCCGGTACTGCTCGCCGGTGCACTCGTCGCTGCTCGTGCTCGTCGGTCTCCACCTTGTCGGTCGCAGCTCACCCCCTGTGTTGCAAACGCTGTAAAAAAAAGCTTCAATCATCATATGGAAAAGCTTCAACCCTACATTGAAAAAGTTTCAACCCTAGATGGATGTAGCAAATTCCCTCGCCGGTAGTAGCAAAAATCACCGACAGTTGTAGCAAAATCCGATGACGGTTGTAGCAAAAATGTCACTATCGTCGCCGTGTCACAGCTCCGCTGTGCTGGATGTAGCAAAACGTGATGCAGGTTGTAGCAAAAAGCGATGTTGGTTGTAGCTTTTTTACGGGCGGTTGTAGCTTTGGCGTCGTGACCTCGCCGGCCACCGCAGGGATGCAGCACACGGACATCGCCGTGGTAGCACTCCGCCGCCCTTGTTGTAGCTTCTCTCTGTTGGGGAACGTTGCATGGGAAACAAAAAATTCCTACGCACACGCAAAATCTATCCATGGTGATGAGCATCTACGAGAGGGAGAGTGGGTCTACATATCCTTGTAGATCGCTAAGCGGGAAGCGTTAAGAAACGCGGTTGGTGTAGTCGAACGTCTTTGCGGTCCAAATCGCCGAGCGTCTCGCGATCTCATCACGATCTGTCCCGCGATCCAATCACGATCCGTCCCACGAACTCATCACGATCCGTCCCGCGATCTCATCACGATCCTTCCGATCTAGCACCGAACGGACGACACCTCCGCGTTCAACACACGTGCAGCTTGATGACGATCTCCGCCTTCTTGATCCAGCAAGAGGGAGCGGAGAGGTAGACGAGTTCTCCGGCAGCGTGACGGCGCCGCGGCGATGGTGGTGGAGCAACTCAGGCAGGGCTTCGCCTAAGCACTGCAAAAAACCGATCTAGAGGAAAAACTATGCACTAGAGGAACGGGTAGCACGTGGTTGAAAATCTTGTGCCAAAACCCTAAAACCCTCTACTATATATAGGAGGAGAGGACGATGAGTCTTGGCTCCCAAGGAGTCAGCCCTTGGGTCGGCCGAACCAGGAGGTAGGAGTCCTCCTCCTCCACTCCTAGTAGGATTAGGATTCCTTCCTAATTTAGCCCTTTTGCCTTTTTCCACCTTTTTTCCTTTTGGACTTTTCCTTCCCATCCGCATGGGCCCTTTGTGGGACTTCCTCCAGCCCACTAAGGGCTGGTATTCATCCTCCCACAGCCCATGTAGCCTCTTGGGTCAAAATACCCCTCTCGATGGTCTTCCGGTACACTACCGACACTCCTGGTACACTATTGATGAGCCCGAAACTTTTTCGGCGACCAAAATTGGACTTCCTATATGTCAATCTTTAACTCTGGACCATTCCGGAGCTCCTCGTGACATCCGGGATCTCATCCGGGACTCCGAACAACCTTCGCTCACCACCATACATAATTCTATACTACCAAAATGTCACCAAACCTTAAGTGTGCAGACCCTGAGGGTTTGAGAACTATGTAGACATGACCGAGACACCTCTACGATCAATAACCAATAGCGGACCTGGATGTCCATATTGGTTCCTACATATTCTACGAAGATCTTTATCGGTCGGACCTCTATGTCAAGGATTCAATTAATCTCGTATGATGTTCCCTTTGTTCTTCGGTATGTTACTTGCCTGAGATTCGATCATCGGTATCTCCATACCTAGTTCAACCTCGTTATCGGCAAGTCTCTTTACTCATTCCGTAATACAAGATCTCGTGACTAACACTTAGTCACATTGCTTGCAAGGCTTATTGTGATGTTGTATTACCGAGTGGGCCCTGAGATACCTCTCTGTCACACGGAGTAACAAATCCCAGTCTTGATCCATGCCAACCCAACAGACACCCTCGGAGATACCTGTAGAGCACCTTTATAGTCACCCAGTTACGTTGCGACGTTTGATACACACAAGCACTCTTCCGGTGTCGGTGAGTTGCATGATCTCATGGTCATAGAAACATATACTTGACATGCAGAAAACAGTAGCAATAAACTGACACGATCATATGATACGTTTGTAGTTTGGGTCTTGTCCATCACATCATTCTCCTAATGATGTGATCCCGTTTTCAAATGACATATCATGTCCATGGCTAGGAAACCTTAACCATCTTTGATCAACGAGCTAGTCTATTAGAGGCATACTAGGGACATGGTTTTGTCTATGTATCCACACATGCATCTAAGTCTCCGATCAATACAATTATAGCATGGATAATAAACGATTATCATGAATAAGGAAATATGATAATAACTAATCTATTATTGCCTCTAGGGCATATTTCCAACAGTCTCCCACTTGCACTAGATTCAATAATCTACTTCACATCACCATGTGATTCGCATTGTTGTGAATCTAACACCCAATGAGTTCTGGGGCTCGATCATGCTTTGCATGTGAGAGAGGTCTTATAGTCAACAGGTCTGCGACATTCAGATCCGTGTGTACTTTGCAAATCTATGTCAAACAGTAAACACTGCTACCACATTCCACTTGGTACTATTTCAAATGGCTGCTTCACTATACGTATCCAGATCGCTACTACGAGTCATCCAGATTGGTGTTAAAGCTTGCATCGACGTAACTCTTTACGACGAACTCTATCACCTCCATAATTGAGAAACATCTCCTTAGTCTTTTAGTTACTAAAGATAATCTTGATCGCTGTCCAGTGCTCCATTCTAGGATCACTTTGAAACCTTCCGGCCATACTTATGGCAAGGCTGACATCGGGTCTTGTGCACAGCATTGTATACATGATAGAGCCTATGGCTGAAGCATAGGGGATGGCACTCATCTTTTCTCTATCTTCTGCAGTCACTGGGCATTGAGTCTTACTCAACTTCACACCTTACAAATCAGGCGAGAAATCTTTCTCTGACTGATCCATTTTGAACTCTTTCAAAGTCTTGTCAAGGTATGTACTCATTGAATGTCCCATCAAGCATCTTGATCTATCTTTATAGATCTTGATGCTCAACAATTAGGTAGCTTTATCCAGGTCTTACTTTGAAAAACTCTTTTCAAACAACCGTTTATGCTTTCCAGAAATTCTACATCATTTTCGATCAACAATATGTCAACCACATATGCTTACCAGAAACTCTATAGTGCTCCCACTCACTTTATTGTAAATACAAGTTTCTCATAAACTTTGTATCGACTCAAAAAACTTTGATCACCTCATAAAAGTGTATATTCCAACTCCGAGATGCTTGCTTTAGTTCATAGAAGGATCACTGAAACTTGCACACCTTTTAGCATCCTTAGGACCGACAAAACCTTTTGGTTGTATCTCATACAACCTTTCCTTAAGGAAGGAAACGATGTTTTGGCATCCATCTGCCATATTTCATAATTGAAAAATGCAGCAACTGCTAACATAATTCCAACATACTTTAGCATCGCTACGAGTAAGAAAATCTCATCACAGTCAACTCCTTGAACTCGCCGAAAACTTCTTTGCGACAAGTCGAGCTTTATAAATGGTGACATTTACCATCAGCGCATGTCTTCATCTTAAAGGTCCATTTGTACTCGACCACCTGCCGTCCAACGAGCAAGTCTACCAAAGTCTATACTTGGTTTTCATACATGGATCCTTTCTCGGATTTCATGGCCTCTAACCATTTGTTGGAATCCGAGCCCATCATCGCTTCTCCATAGCTCGTAGGTTTATCGTTGTCCAACAACATGACCTCTAAGACAGGGTTGTCATACCACTCAGGAGCAGTACACGTCCTTGTCGACCTACGAGGTTCAATAGTAACTGTTGGAAATATGCCCTAGAGGCAATAATAAATTAGTTATTATCATATTTCCTTGTTCATGATAATCGTTTATTATCCATGCTATAACTGTATTGATCGGAGACTTAAATGCATGTGTGGATACATAGACAAAACCATGTCCCTAGTATGCCTCTAATGGACTAGCTCGTTGATCAAAGGATGGTTAAGGTTTCCTAGCCATGGACATGAGATGTCATTTGATAACGGGATCACATCATTAGGAGAATGATGTGATGGATAAGACCCAAACTACAAACATAGCATATGATCGTGTCAGTTTATTGCTACTGTTTTCTGCATGTCAAGTATATGTTCCTATGACCATGAGATCATGCAACTCAAGGATATCGGAGGAGTGCCTTGTGTGTATCAAACGTCGCAACGTAACTGGGTGACTATAAAGGTGCTCTACAGGTATCTCCGATGGTGTTTGTTGAGTTGGCATGGATCGAGACTGGGATTTGTTACTCCGTGTGACGGAGAGGTATCTCAGGGCCCACTCGGTAATACAACATCACAACAAGCCTTGCAAGCAATGTGGCTAATTGTTAGTCACGGGATCTTGTATTACGGAACGAGTAAAGAGACTTGCCAGTAACGAGGTTGAACTAGGTATGGAGATACCGACGATCGAATCTCGGGCAAGTAACATACCGAAGAACAAAGGGGACGTTATACGGGATTAACTGAATCCTTGACATAGAGGTTCGACCGATAAAGATCTTCGTAGAATATGTAGGAACCAATGTGGACGTCCAGGTCCCGCCATTGGTTATTGACCGTAGAGGTGTCTCGGTCATGTCTACATAGTTCTCGAACCCGCAGGGTCTGCACACTTAAGGTTCGGTGACGTTTCGGTAGTGTAGAGTTATGTATGGTGGTGACCGAAGGTTGTTCGGAGTCCCGGATGAGATCCCGGACGTCACGAGGAGCTCCGGAATGGTCCGGAGGTAAAGATTCATATATAGGAAGTCCCAGTTTGGTTTCCGGAAAAGTTTCGGGCTCATCGGTAGTGTACCGGGAGTATCGGTATTGTACCGGGAGTACCGGTAGTGTACCGGAGGACCTCCGGGAGGGGTATTTCGACCCCAAGAGGTCCATGGGCTGTGGGAGAATAATAACCAGCCCTTAGTGGGCTGGGAAAACAGCCACAAAGGCCCATGGCGTAGGAGAGAAAGTCCTAAAGCAAAAAGTGGAAAATCAGCCAATAGGAGGCAATCCTACTCCAACTAGGATTGGAGGTGAAGTAGGATTGCTCCCACCTCCTATTTCGGCCGACCCAAAGGCCTTGGCTGCCTCTCCTCTCCTCTCCTCCTATATATACTAGTGGATTGGGTGGTTTTTGGACAGAATTTCCGGCCACGTGCTACCCGTTTCACCGGTGCACAGTTTCTCCTCTAGATCGGATTTCTGCAGCGCTTAGGCGAAGCCCTGCCGGAATTGCTCCACCACCACCATCACCGGAGCGCCGTCATGCTACCGGTGAACTCTCTCTCATCTCCACCTCCTCTTGCTGGATCAAGATGGTGGAGATCGTCATCAAGCTGCACGTGTGCTGAACGCGGAGGTGCCGTCCGTTCGGCGCTAGATCGGAAGGACCGTGATCGAGATCGCGAGACGGTTCGTGATGTGATCACGGAACGGATCGTGATGAGTTCGCGGGACAGATCGTGATCAAGATCGTGAGACGGATCGTGATGAGTTCACGGGACGGATCATGATGTGTTCGCGGGACGGTTCGTGATTGGATCGCGGGACGCTCGGCGATTTGGATCGCGAAGAAGTTCGACTACACCAACCGCGTTTCTTAACGCTTCCCGCTTAGCGATCTACAAGGGTACGTAGATCCACTCTCCCTCTCGTAGATGCTCATCACCATGGATAGGTTTGCGTGTGCGTAGGAAAATTTTTGTTTCCCATGCGACGTTCCCCAACAGTGGCATCATGAGCTAGGTTGATGGTTCGATGAGATCTCGAGTAGAACACAAAAGGTTTGTGGGTGTTGATGCTTAGATTGCTTCCTCCCTTGGTCGGATTTTGGTTCAGCGGTATTGTGAGATGAAGCGGCCCGGACCAACATTACTCGTACGCTTACGAGAGACCGGTTCCCGCGATGCAACTTGTTGCTTAGCTGGCTTGCGGGTGACAGTTTCTCTTACTCTAGTTGGATCGGATCCGACAAAGGCGGTCCTTGAGAAGGTTGAAAAGCAAACTAGTGTATCACCGTTGTGGTTTTGCGTAGGTGAGAATTGTTCTTGCTAGATACCCGTAGCAGCCACGTAAAACATGCAACAACAATTAGAGGACGTCTAACTTGTTTTTGCAGGGTATGTTGTGATATGATATGGCCAATTACATGATGAGATATATGTGATGTATGAGATGATCATGTGATGTATAGATTATCACGACTTGCATGTCGGTGATTACGGCAACCGGCAGGAGCCATAGGGTTGTCTTTAATTATTGTATGACCTGCGTGTCAATCATTAAAGCGCTATGTAATGCTTTACTTTATCGCTACGGTAGCAATAGTAGTAGAAGCATGCAGGGCGTGACAACCCCGATGGCGACACGTTGATGGAGATCATGGTGTCGTGCCGGTGACGATGGAGATCATGCCGGTGTTTCGAAGATGGAGATCTTAAACACAAGTTGATGGCCATATCATGTCACTTATGAATTGCATGAGATGTTAATCCTTTTATGCACCTTGTTTTGCTTAGGACGACGGTAGCATTATAAGGTGATCCCTCACTTAATTTCAAGATAAATTGTGTTCTCCCCAAGTGTGCACCGTTGCGAAAGTTCGTCGTGTTGAGACACCACGTGATGATCGGGTGTGATAGACTCTACGTTCACATACAACGGGTGCAAGACAGATTTGCACATGCGGAACACTCGGGTTAAACTTGACGAGCCTAGCATGTACAGACATGGCCTCGGAACACAAGAGACCGAAAGGTCGAGCATGAGTCATATAGTAGATATGATCAACATAATGATGTTCACCATTGAAGCCACCTCAACTCACGTGATGATCGGACTCGAGTTGGTGAATTTGGATCATGTGACACTCAGATGACCTGAGGGATGTCAATTTGAGTGGGAGTTCTTAAGTAATATGATTAATTGAACTCATTATCATGAACATAGTCAGTAGTGTCTTTGCAAATTATGTTGTAGATTACTAGCTCGCACTGTAGCTCCCGTGTGTTTTTATATGTTCCTAGAGAAATAGAGTTGAAAGATGATGGTAGCAATATTGCGGACTGGGTCCGTGATATGAGGATTGTCCTCATTGCTGCACAGAAGGCTTATGTCCTTAATGCACCGTTCGGTACGCCACCCCCTCTAGCGTCGTCTGTAGATGTTGTGAACATCTGACAGGCACGTTCTGATGACTACTTGATAGTTTAGTGCGTCATGCATTACGACTTAGAATTGAGGCTCCAAGACGTTTTGAACGTCACGGAACATACGAGATGTTCTAAGAGCTGAGATTGTGATCTCAGGCTCGTGCCCGTGTTATGAGATATGAGATCTCAAACAAAGATTCTTTGCTTGCAAGACGAAAGAGAATAGCTCAATAGTTGAGCATGTGCTTAGATTGTCTAGGTGCCACAATCGCTTGAATCGAGTGGGAGTTGATCTTCCAGATAAGATAGTGATTGATATAGTTCTCCAAGTCACTATCACTAAGCTACTAGAACTTGGTGATAAACTATAAATTGCCAGGGATAGAAATGATTCCTGAGCTTCTCGCGATGTTTTGACACCGCGAAGGTAGAAGTCAAAAAGGAGCATCAAAGTGTTGATGGTTAGTAAAAACCACTAGTTTCGAGAAGGGCAAGGGCAAGTAGGGAAACTTCATGGATGGCAAGTCAGTTGCTGCTCCAGTGAAGCAGCCCAAAGTTGAACCTAAACCCGAGACTGAGTGCTTCCATTATGAGGAGAACGGTCACTGAAGCGGAACAACCCTGGATACATGGTAGATAAGAAGGCTGGCTAAGTCGACAGAAGTATATTTGATATGCATGTTATTGATGTGTACCTTGCTAGTACTCCTAGTAGCACCTGGGTATTGGATACCGGTTCGGTTGCTCGAAATAAAAGCTACGGAATAAATGGAGAACTAGCTAAGTGTGAGGTGACGATGTGTGTTGGAAATGTTTCCAAGGTTGATATGATCAAACATCGCACGCTCTCTCTACCTTCGGGATTAGTGACGAACCTAAATTTTATTTGGTGTTTTGCATTGAAGCATGAACGTGATTAGATCATGTTTATTGCAACACGGTTATTCATTCAAGTTAGAGAATAATGGTTATTCTGCTTACATGAATAAATACCTTCAATGGTCATGCACCTAGTAAGTGTGGTTCATTGAATCTTGATCATAGTAATACACATGTTCATAACAATGATGCCAAAGGATGCAAAGTTAATAATGATAGTACCACATACTTGTGGCACTGCCGCTAAATGTCATATTGGTATAAAGCGCATGAAGAAACTCCATGTTGATGGATCTTTGGACTCATTCGATTTTGAATCGGTTGAGACATGCGGACCATGCCTTTTGGTAAGATGACTAAACCCCGTTTTCTGGCTTGATGAAACGGGCAAGTGACTTATTGGAAACAATGCATGTTGATGTATACGATCCAATGAGTGTTTATAGCTTGCAGTGAATATCATTGTTTTCTTACCTTCACTGATGATTTGAGTAGATATAGTGTATATTTACTTAATGAAACACAAGTCTGAATTGTTTGAAAGGTTCAAAGCAAAGTTCAGAGTGAAGTTTAAAGATCATCGTGACAAGAAGATAAAAATTTCTGCGATATGATCGTGGAGGTGAATATCTGGGTTACGAGTTTGGCATACAAATTTAGACAATGTGAAAGTTGTTTCACAACTCACGCCACCTGGAACACCATAGTGTGATGGTGTGTCCGAACGTCGTAGTCATGCCTTATTTGATATAGCACATACTATGATGTCTCTTATCGTTTTAATACTATCGTTTTAGGGTTATGCATTAGAGACAACCGCATTCACTTTAAAATAGGGCACCATCTAAATCCGTTGAGATGACACCGTGTGAATTATGGTTTGATAGAAACCTAAAGCTGTCATTTCTTGATGTTTGGGGCTGCGAAGCTTGTGTGGAAAATGTTTTCACCTAATGAGCTCAAACCCAAAGCGGACAAATGCATCTTCATAGAATACGCCAAGAACAGTTGGGTATACCTTCTATCTCAGATCCGAGTGCAAAGTGTTTGTTGCTGGAATGGATCCTTTCCTGAGAAAAGGTTTCCCTCGAAAGAATTGAGTGGGAGGAAGATAGAACTTGATGAGGTTATTGAACCTTGTTTCAATCAGAGTAGCGCAGCGCAGAAAGTTGTTTCTGTGAAGCCTATGTTAGTTGAAGAAAGAAGTTAATGATGATGATCATGAAGCTTCGGATCAAGTTACTATCGAACCTCGTAGGTCGACAAGGACGTGTACTGCTCTTGAGTGGTACAACAACCCTGTCTTAAAGGTCATGTTGTTGGACAGCGATGAACCTACGAGCTATGGAGAAGCGATGATGGGCCCGGATTCCGACAAATGGATGAGACCATGAAATCCGAGATAGGATCCATGTATGAAAACCAAGTATAGACTTTGGTAGACTTGCTCGTTGGACGGCAGGTCGTTGAGTACAAATGGATCTTTAAAAATGAAGACAGACGCTGATGGTAAATATCACCATTTGTAAAGCTCGACTTGTTGCAAAGTTGTTTGTGACAAGTTCAAGGAGTTGACTACGATGAGATTTTCTCACTCGTAGTGGTGCTAAAGTCTGTTGGAATTATGTTAGCAGTTGCTGCGTTTTCAATTATGAAATCTGACAGATGGATGTCAAAACATCATTTCCTTAACGGTTTACTTGAGGAAAGGTTGTATGTGATACAACCAGAAGGTTTTGTCAGTCCTAAGGATGCTAAAAGGTGTGCAAGCTTTGGTGATCCTTCCATGGACTGAAGCAAGCATCTCGGAGTTGGAATATACACTTTGATGAGGTGATCAAAGTTTTTGATGTTTATACAAAGTTTACGAGAAACTTGTATTTGCAATAAAGTGAGTGGGAGCACTATAGAGTTTCTGATAAGTATATGTGGTTGACATATTGTTGATCGGAAATAATGTAGAATTTCTGGAAGGCATAAAAGGTTGTTTGAAAAGTGTTTTTCTAAGGAAGACCTGGATAAAGCTACCTAATTGTTGAGCATCAAAATCTATAGAGATAGATCAAGATGCTTGATGAGATTTTCAATGAGTGCATACCTTGACAAGATTTTGAAAGAGTTCAAAATGGATCAGCCAGAGAAATAGTTCTCGTCTGATTTGTAAGGTGTGAAGTTGAGTGAGACTCAAAGCTCGACAACGGCAGAAGAAAGAGAAAGGATGAATGTCGTCCCCTATGCCTTAGCCATAGGCTCTATATTATGCCATGCTGTGTACCGCACCTATGTGTGCCTTGCCACGAGTCTGTCAAGGGGTACAAGAGTGGTCCAGGAGTGGATCACTGGACAGCGGTCGGAATTATCCTTAGTAACCAGAGGACTAAGGAAATGTTTCTTGATTATGGAGGTGATAAAGAGTTCGTCGTAAAGAGTTACGTCGATGCAAGCTTTAACACCTATCCGGATGACTAGTAGTAGCAATCTGGATACGTATAGTGGAGCAGCCATTTGGAAATAGTACCAAGTGGAGTGTGGTAGCAGTGATTACGGTTTGACATAGAGATTTGCAAAGTACACACGGATCTTAATATCGCAGACCCGTTGACTATAAGACCTCTCTCACATGCAAAGCATGATCGAGCCCCAAAACTCATTGGGTGTTAGATTCATAACAATGCGAATCACATGGTGATGTGAACTAGATTATTGACTCTAGTGCAAGTGGGAGACTGTTGGAAATATGCCCTAGAGGCAATAATAAATTAGTTATTATCATATTTCCTTGTTCATGATAATCGTTTATTATCCATGCTATAACTGTATTGATCGGAGACTTAAATGCATGTGTGGATACATAGACAAAACCATGTCCCTAGTATGCCTCTAATGGACTAGCTCGTTGATCAAAGGATGGTTAAGGTTTCCTAGCCATGGACATGAGATGTCATTTGATAACGGGATCACATCATTAGGAGAATGATGTGATGGATAAGACCCAAACTACAAACATAGCATATGATCGTGTCAGTTTATTGCTACTGTTTTCTGCATGTCAAGTATATGTTCCTATGACCATGAGATCATGCAACTCACGGATATCGGAGGAGTGCCTTGTGTGTATCAAACGTCGCAACGTAACTGGGTGACTATAAAGGTGCTCTACAGGTATCTCCGATGGTGTTTGTTGAGTTGGCATGGATCGAGACTGGGATTTGTTACTCCGTGTGACGGAGAGGTATCTCAGGGCCCACTCGGTAATACAACATCACAACAAGCCTTGCAAGCAATGTGGCTAATTGTTAGTCACGGGATCTTGTATTACGGAACGAGTAAAGAGACTTGCCAGTAACGAGGTTGAACTAGGTATGGAGATACCGACGATCGAATCTCGGGCAAGTAACATACCGAAGAACAAAGGGGACGTTATACGGGATTAACTGAATCCTTGACATAGAGGTTCGACCGATAAAGATCTTCGTAGAATATGTAGGAACCAATGTGGACGTCCAGGTCCCGCCATTGGTTATTGACCGTAGAGGTGTCTCGGTCATGTCTACATAGTTCTCGAACCCGCAGGGTCTGCACACTTAAGGTTCGGTGACGTTTCGGTAGTGTAGAGTTATGTATGGTGGTGACCGAAGGTTGTTCGGAGTCCCGGATGAGATCCCGGACGTCACGAGGAGCTCCGGAATGGTCCGGAGGTAAAGATTCATATATAGGAAGTCCCAGTTTGGTTTCCGGAAAAGTTTCGGGCTCATCGGTAGTGTACCGGGAGTATCGGTATTGTACCGGGAGTACCGGTAGTGTACCGGAGGACCTCCGGGAGGGGTATTTCGACCCCAAGAGGTCCATGGGCTGTGGGAGAATAATAACCAGCCCTTAGTGGGCTGGGAAAACAGCCACAAAGGCCCATGGCGTAGGAGAGAAAGTCCTAAAGCAAAAAGTGGAAAATCAGCCAATAGGAGGCAATCCTACTCCAACTAGGATTGGAGGTGAAGTAGGATTGCTCCCACCTCCTATTTCGGCCGACCCAAAGGCCTTGGCTGCCTCTCCTCTCCTCTCCTCCTATATATACTAGTGGATTGGGTGGTTTTTGGACAGAATTTCCGGCCACGTGCTACCCGTTTCACCGGTGCACAGTTTCTCCTCTAGATCGGATTTCTGCAGCGCTTAGGCGAAGCCCTGCCGGAATTGCTCCACCACCACCATCACCGGAGCGCCGTCATGCTACCGGTGAACTCTCTCTCATCTCCACCTCCTCTTGCTGGATCAAGATGGTGGAGATCGTCATCAAGCTGCACGTGTGCTGAACGCGGAGGTGCCGTCCGTTCGGCGCTAGATCGGAAGGACCGTGATCGAGATCGCGAGACGGTTCGTGATGTGATCACGGAACGGATCGTGATGAGTTCGCGGGACAGATCGTGATCAAGATCGTGAGACGGATCGTGATGAGTTCACGGGACGGATCATGATGTGTTCGCGGGACGGTTCGTGATTGGATCGCGGGACGCTCGGCGATTTGGATCGCGAAGAAGTTCGACTACACCAACCGCGTTTCTTAACGCTTCCCGCTTAGCGATCTACAAGGGTACGTAGATCCACTCTCCCTCTCGTAGATGCTCATCACCATGGATAGGTTTGCGTGTGCGTAGGAAAATTTTTGTTTCCCATGCGACGTTCCCCAACAGTAACTTGATCCGAAGCTTCATGATCATCATCTATAACTTCCTCTTCAACTAACTAAGCTTCACAAAAACATCTTCCTGCGTTGCGCTACTCTGATGTTGAAACAAAGGTTCATAACCTCATCAAGTTCTATCTTCCTCCCACTCAATTCTTTCGAGAGAAACTTTTTCTCGAGAAAGGACTCAGTTTTAGCAACAAACACTTTATGCTTGGGTCTGAGATAGAAGGTTTACCCAACTGTTCTTAGGGTATTCTATTAAGATGCATTTGTCCGCTTTGGGTTCAAGCTCATTAGGTGAAAACATTTTTTCCACACAAGCGTCGCAGCACCAAACATTAAGAAATGATAGCTTAGGTTTCTATCAAACCATAATTCACACGGTGTCATCTCAACGGATTTAGATGGTGCCCTATTTAAAGTGAATGCAGTTGTCTCTAATGCATAACCCCAAAACTATAGTAGCAAAACGATAAGAGACATCACAGCGCGTACCATATCCATTAGAGCACGACTATGACGTTCGGACACACCATCACACTATGGTGTTCCAGGTGGCATGAGTTGTGAAGCAACTTTCACATTGTCTAAACTTTGTATGCCAAACTCGTAACTCAGATATTCACCTCCACGATCATATCGCAGACATTTTTTATCTTCTTGTCACGATGATCTTAAACTTCACTCTGAATTTGCTTGAACCTTTCAAACGATTCAGACTTGTGTTTCATTAAATAAATATACACTATATCTACTCAAATCATCAATGAAGGTAAGAAAATAACGATATCCACCGCATGCTACAAAACTTATTGGATTGCATCCATCAACATGTATCATTTCCAATAAATCACTTGCCCGCTCCATCAATCCGAAAACGAGGTCCTTAGTCATCTTGCCCAAGAGGCATGGTTCACATGTCTCAACTGATTCGAAATCGAATGAGTCAAAAGATCCATCACCATGGAGTTTCTTCATGTGCTTTATACCAATATGACATTTAGCGGCAGTGTCACAAGTATGTGGTACCATCATTATTAACTTTGTATCTTTTGGCATCAATGTTATGAACATGTGTGTTACTACGATCAAGATTCAACAAACCATTCTCACTGGGTGTATGACCATTGAAGGTATTATTCATGTAAACAGAATAACCATTATTCTCTGACTTAAATGAATAACCGTATTGCAATAAACACAATCTAATCACGTTCACGCTCAACGCAAACACCAAATAACATTTATTTAGGTTCATCACTAATCCCGAAGGTAGAGAGAGCGTGCGATGTTGATCACATCAACCTTGGAAACACTTCCAGCACACATCGTCACCTCACCCTTAGCTAGTTCTCCGTTTATTCCGTAGCTTTTTATTTCGAGTTACTAATATTTAGCAACCGAACCGGTATCCAATACCCAGGTGCTACTAGGAGTACTCGCAAGGTACACATCATTAACACGTATATCAAATATACTTCTATCGACGTTGCCAGCCTTCTTATCTACCAAGTATCTAGGGGTTTTCCGCTTCAGCGACCGCTCTCCTCATAATCGAAGCACTTAGTCTCGGGTTTGGGTTCAACTTTGGGTTGCTTCACTGGAGCAGCAACTGACTTGCTATCCATGAAGTTTCCCTCCTTGCTCTTGCCCTTCTCGAAACTAGTGGTTTTACTAACCATCAACACTTGACGCTTCTTCTTGATTTCTACCTTCGCGGTGTCAAACATCGCGAACAGCTCAGGGATCATTATTTCTATCCCTGGAATTTTATAGTTCATCACCAAGTTCTAGTAGCTTAGTGATAGTGACTTGGAGAACTATATTAATCACTATCTTATCTGGAAGATTAACTCCCACTCGATTCAAGCGATTGTAGCACCCAGAAAATCTGATCACATGCTCAACGATTGAGCTATTCTCCTTCATCTTGCAGACAAAGAATCCTGTTGGAGATCTCATATCTCACAACACGGGCACGAGCCTGAGATCCCAATTTCAGCTCTTAGAACATCTCATATGTTCCGTGACGTTCAAAACGTTTCGAAGCCTCAATTCTAAGACGTAATGCATGACGCACTAAACTACCAAGTAGTCATCGGAACGTGCCTGTCAGATGTTCACAACATCTATAGACGATGCTAGAGGGAATGGCGCACCGTGCGGTGCATTAAGGACATAAGCCTTCTATGCAGCAATGAGGACAATCCTCAGATCACGGACCCAGTCCATAATATTGCTACCATCATCTTTCAACTCTATTTTTCTAGGAACATATAAAAATTCAAGGGAGCTACAATGTGAGCTAGTAATCTACAACATAATTTTGCAAAGACACTACTGACTATTTTCATGATAATGAGTTCAATTAATCATATTACTTAAGAACTCCCACTCAAATTGACATCCCTTCCGGTCATTCGAGTGATACATGATCCAAATTCACCAACCCAAGTCCGATCATCACGTTAGTTGAGGTGGTCTCAATGGTGAACATCATCATGTTGATCATATCTACTATATGACTCATGTTCGACCTTTCGGTCTCTTGTGTTCCGAGGACATGTATGTACATGCTAGGCTCATCAAGTTTAACTCGAGTGTTCTGCATATGCAACACTGGCTTGCACCCGTTGTATGTGAATGTAGAGCCTATCACACCCGATCATCACGTGGTGTCTCGACACGACGAACTTTCGCAACGGTGCACACTCGGGGAGAACACAATTTATCTTGAAATTAAGTGAGGGATCACCTTATAATGCTACCGTCGTCCTAAGAAAAACAAGGTGCATAAAAGGATTAACATGACATGCAAATCATAAGTGACATGATATGGCCATGAACTTGTGCTTTTGATCTCCATCTTGAAAGCACCGGCATGATCTCCATCGTCACCGGCATGACACCATGATCTTCATCATCTTGATCTCCATCAACGTGTCGCCATCGGGGTTGTTGCACCCACCATGCTTCTACTACTATTGCTACCATTTAGCGATAAAGTAAAGCATTACATATCGCTTAATGATTGACACGCGGGTCATACAATAATTAAAGACAATCCTATGGCTCCTTCCGGTTGCCGTACTCATCGACATGCAAGTCGTATTCTATACAAAACATGATCATCTCATACATCACATATATCTCATCATGTAATTGGCCATATCACATCACAACATACCCTGCAAAAGCAAGTTAGACGTCCTCTAATTGTTGTTGCATGTTTTACGTGGCTGCTACGGGTATCTAGCAAGAACAATTCTCACCTACGTATAAACCACAACGATGATACATAAGTTGCTTTTCAACCTTCTCAAGGAACGCCTTTGTCGAATCCGATCCAACTAAAGTGGGAGAAACAAACACCCGCCAGCCATCTTTGTGCAACGAGGTTACATGTCAGTCGATAGAACTGGTCTCTCGTAAGCGTACGAGTAAGGTTGGTCCGGGCCGCTTCATCTCACAATACCGCTGAACCAAAACACGACCAAGGGAGGAAGCAATATAATCATCAACGCCCACAAACTCTTTGTGTTCTACTCGAGATCTCATCTACACATAGACCTAGCTCATGATGCCACTATTGGGGAACGTTGCATGCGAAACAAAAAAATTCCTACGCACATGCAAGATCTATCCATGGTGATGAGCATCTACGAGAGGGAGAGTGGATCTACATACCCTTGTAGATCGCTAAGCGGGAAGCGTTAAGAAACGCAGTTGGTGTAGTCGAACATCTTCGCGATCCAAATCGTCGAGCGTCCCGCGATCTCATCACGATCCATCCCGCAATCCAATCATGATCCGTCCCGCGAACTCATCACGATCCGTCCCACGATCTCATCACGATCCTTCCCATCTAGCGCCGAACGGACGACACCTCCGCGTTCAGCACACGTACAACTTGATGACGATCTCCGCCTTCTTGATCCAGCAAGAGGGAGCAGAGAGGGAGCAGAGAGGTAGACGAGTTCTCCGGCAGCGTGATGGTGCCGCAGCGATGGTGGTGGAGCAACTCCACCAGGGCTTCGCCTAAGCACTGTAGAAAACCGATCTAGAGGAGAAACTATGCACTAGAGGAACGGGTAGCACGTGGCTGAAAATCTTGTGCCAAAACCCTAAAACCCTCTAGTACATATAGGAGGAGAGGAGGATGAGGCTTGTCTCCCAAGGATCCATCCCTTGGGTCGGCCGAACCAGGAGGGAGGAGTCCTCCTCCTCCACTCCTAGTAGGATTAGGACTCCTTCCTAATTTAGCCCTTTTGCCTTTTTTCCACCTTTTTCCTTTTAGGATTTTTCTTCCCATACGCATGGGCCCTTTGTGGGACTTCCTCCAGCCCACTAAGGGCTGGTATTCATCCTCCCACAGACCATGTAGCCTCTTGGGTCGAAATACCCCTCCCGATGGTCTCCCGGTACACTACCGGCACTCCCGGTACATTACCGATGAGCCCGAAACTTTTCCGACGACCAAAATAGGACTTCCTATATATCGATCTTTACCTCCGGACCATTCCGGAGCTCCTTGTGACGTCCGGGATCTCATCCGGGACTCTGAACAACCTTCGGTCACCACCATACATAACTCTATACTACTGAAACGTCACCAAACCTTAAGTGTGCAGACCCTGCGGGTTCGAGAACTATGTAGACATGACCGGGACACCTCTAGGGTCAATAAACAATAGCGGGACCTGGATTTTCATATTGGTTCCTACATACTCTATGAAGATCTTTATTGGTCGAACATCCATGTCAAGGATTCAGTTAATCCCGTATGATGTTCCCTTTGTTCTTGGGTATGTTACTTGCCCGAGATTCGATCGTCGGTATCTCCATACCTAGTTCGACCTTGTTATCGGCAAGTCTCTTTACTCGTTCCGTAATACAAGATCCTGTGACTAACACTTACTCACATTGCTTGCAAGACTTATTGTGATGTTGTATTACCGAGTGGGCCCTAAGATACCTCTCCGTCACACGGAGTAACAAATGCTAGTCTTGATCCATGCCAACCCAACAAACACCCTCGAAGATACCTGTAGAGCACATTTATAGTCACCCAGTTACGTTGCGATGTTTGATACACACAAGGCACTCTTCCGGTGTCCGTGAGTTGCATGATCTCATGGTCATAGAAACATATACTTGACATGCAGAAAACAGTAGCAATAAACTGATACAATTATATGCTACGTTTGTAGTTTGGGTCTTGTCCATCACATCATTCTCCTAATGATGTGATCCCGTTATCAAATGACAGCTCATGTCCATGGCTAGGAAGCCTTAGCCATCTTTCATCAACGAGCTAGTCTATTAGAGGCATACTAGGGACATGGATTTGTCTATATATCCACACATGCATCTAAGTATCGGATCAATAGAATTATAGCATGGATAATAAATGATTATCATGAACAAGAACATATGATAATAACTAATTTATTATTGCCTCTAGGGCATATTTCCAACACTCTCATGGTGACCTTAGTTCACCGCCGTCAGGCTCATCGGTTGTCGGTGGAGTCCCATCAAGCGAGATGGGGTCCAGCCGATGGAGGCCTCGTCGGAGAAGCCGCGGCGCTTGCTGACAGCGCCTGAGGTTCCCGGGGGGAAGGGGGAGGGGGAGGAAGAAGAAGATCAGAAAAAAAACTAAGAGGACGACCACCTGGGCTCGATCTATCTGTGGGATCGAACGCGAGCCACGCGACCGGCCGAACGTTTCGACCGGCGCGTTGGCGGAAAACGTTTCCCATATTCCTAGCGTTTCTCCTATATATTTTGTGCCTATAAGGTAGGCTTTGTGTAACTTTACCATGGTTGCCCCCTTTTTGTTGATAATCTCTTAGGTGACGTCTTTTGGAGCAATATTTATTTAATGGAGAAAATCCTTAAAATGGCAATGCAATCACGTACTACCTCCGTCACTTTAGAAGGTGTGCACGTGTACCTAGGTCATCAATTTGACTTATAAAATATATTTTTTAACATAAAAATTATATCATCAGAAAATAGAACATCTAAAGTTTCTAATGATATATATTTTGTAATATATGCCTCTCATTAAGTTGGTGAAATTGACGACCTAGGTACACGTGTTGGACTTGTAAACTGAGATGGAGGGAGTATTAAAGGTGATGACTTTTCGTAAAAAAACTCAAGCAAGAAGGCCGAAGAAACAACCGTCGTCGCTCTTCCAAATCGAACGCCGGTGTTCCATGCGACCGCGCGCGCTCGCAAGAGTGGTCGTTTGGCGTGCCTGCCGCCTCTGGGGGTCAGCTATTTTGACCCCCTCGAAGCAGATCATGGATCAGACGGCCAGAGACTCTAGAAAATCATCCGGAGGGAGGATCAGCCGGGAGAAGAGGATTCCTCTCACCACGAGGGGAACGTCATCATCATCAACATATACATCATCGCCACTTCCATCATCATCCTCATCTGCATCCTTATCATCTGCAACATCAATAACCCTACTGGATCCTTCGGTGTATCGGTTGAATCATTCGTTCATTTATTCCATCACCATTATCATGATGATTATTGTTTCCATGTGTGAGTATACCCCTAGTTCTCGAGGATATGGATGAACCTTGGTATGTGTATGATCTGAAACGTTTATTATGGATATCAGATCCTTTGTTGAATGCTTAGTTTAATAACTTCCGAATGTTGTGAAGGGGCCTCACTCAACATTTGTGCCTATATTGGACACGAAGTATATAATTGTCTTTGGAAAGGTTCAGGGTGTGGAAGTAATTCAAGATGACAGTAAAAGCCTACTTCTCCTAACCTTTACAAGTGATCGGGGATTTATGGAGAACCCTTAGTGAGGCCACGTCCACGGACAAACCCTTAAATATCATGAGTTCTAACCCTCAGCGGGAGACTACAATGGTGGCGTGCGTGCCATGAAGTCTAGCACGAGTAGAACATATTATGTACCCAACTCCGCCTAGCATAATCGTCAACAGTGGTTCAAGTATCCGATCCATGCTATGTTTATGCATAGTAGTAGTAGTAGAAATATGCCAATGAGGAATCCAGACTTCTTAAGAACGTCTTTTTAATTCTATTGTTTCACTATCATTTACCATTCTTGTCTTTCACATTTTTATGTTATTCAGTTATAAGTCACAATTTTACTCAATCCTTATTTAACTTCGCCTTCACTCTGATTCAAGTCTACAATTATCTACACGCACAAAGTTACATAATTCTCTACTGGGGGCAAAAGCCTGCTCTTACTTCAAAAAGGCTACAACTAAACTTTGTGCATTTATAGGCTATTAATTCGTCAAACTAGGACGCATGGTTTGCCACCAAGCACGATCGACTTGGCCAGACCTTGCGCGAAGCTCGCCAGGTGACCTGGCATTGAATAGGCGATGGGCGAATCGGCGACCGGAGTGCATGACAACATGCCCCCATCATCAATAGCACCTCCGGCTCATGGGTATGTGGAGGAGGAGCAGTGGTTGCTTCTTGGGAGTCATGATCGGGACGAGCACGTTGCAGCTGTATGTGTCATACATGCCCTTGTGGGTGGGCGCGATTGATAAGGAGGTCGAGCGGTAGGCGAAGCAGCAACTGACAGTGCATCAAGCAAACACGCTAGCAGCCTTCCGCCAGGTTTTGCCGTGGATGGACGTGTCGGTCTACGTCGACCTGGCCAAGGAGGGGGGGGGGGACAACACGATGCCTAGATCTGCCCGCCCCGCTAACAACTTTTTCTAAGGTTTTCATTCAATATTTTTTGTTTGATTAATGAAACCTCGACTTCTGTCGGCTATCTTATTTTTAGAAATTTCTGAAATCCAACGCAAATCTAAAATGTGTCTATCTTTCTTGGGCACACCTATGAACCGATGAAAAAAACGGACGGCGTTTGCTTGACCGATCCAAACGAACAAAGAACGAACAACATATGCGTCAGTTTAGATCACCTTGTTGAATTTTCCCTTAGATCGGACCGAGGCGGGGAGTGTCTGGGCGAGGTCGAACCAACTAACAATAGCATGCAGGTGTGGACACCGTTCGCAACAGGACCAGGCCTGGACACTACTAATCATTGTGTCCTTTCTATTTTCCAAAATTTCAACTTATCATTACTAGTTTCGGAACTAAAGAATTATTATTTATTATTAATAAATGATAAAAAAAGAATAGTAAAAGAGAAAAAATGTAAATAAAAAAGAAAAAGGAAAAAAATGAAATAAATCACAAGGGAGAAATGGAAAAACCGGTTATGGAAAGTTTCTAGAACCATCCAAAAACCGGTGGGGAACGAAGCCCAAGATGGGCCGACCCAAAAATGAGCAGAGCTGCAGGAGGGTACGCAACCAGCTCGCTAGTTGATGACCTACGCGCTAAATAGGTGCTTCGTTTTTTAGCAAACCTTAAAACCTTCTCAAATAGGATTAAAAGTTAATGTTCGCTACACTAATTATGCCGGCCCAAAGTCTCCCGCCATGTGCCCGTAGAGATGGGGTTCCCTATTTGGCGCATAGATAGCCCGCAAGCGACATAGTGCCCCCCCCACCCCCCACCCCACCCCGTGCTGGGTGTTTGAATATGCCAACCCATTTGCCAGTTTCTTTTTCTTTCATTTTTTTTTCTTTTTTCTGTTCTGTTTTCCTTTTTTTCATCTTTGCTTCTTCACGTTTCTTGTGTTTTTTCGGATTCCAATTTTTTTTGTTCATCGAATTCAAAAAAAATCATAAATGTAAAAAAGGTTCAATAATTCAATTTTTTGTTCATCGGATTAAAAATATGATCATCAAAATTCAGAATTTTTTCATTGGATTAAAAAACTGTTAAACAGACTGAAAATTATTCATCATGTAAAAAACAGTTCATCAGATTCAAAATTTGTTCATTGAATTAAAATTTGTTTCATGCATTGTTCAAATTTTATTCTTGAATACAAATTTTGATCATCAAGTTCAAAAATGTTCATCAAATTCAAAATAATTCATCAAATACAAAAAATAGTTCATCGTTATTAAAAATTGCTCATAAAAGTTTTTCATTAAAATAAAAATGTTGCCTAAAATTCAGAAATTGTCCATTCTTTTAAAATTGCGAACATTTTTTGAAGTCAAGAACTGTTTTTGACAATTTACAATTCAGTTTTTTCTAAAAAAAATGAAACTTTTTGTAAACCTGAATTATTTTAATATAGAAACCCAGGGGGGCTCCCGCCCCGCACATGGGCCGGTCCAACAGGGCGCGCGCAGGGGCGCGGGGGTGCACATTCCCACGTCTTGGGGCGCACAGATCGCCAAATAGGGGGCATCCTTTGAGACGTTCACCTGGCTAGAAGGATATTTGTTGTGCCCGACCCACTTTTTATGGATTGTCTCCCATGAAGCAGATCCTATTTACAGTTAAGAAAGAAATACTTGTTGGGCTTGACTCACTTTATCAAAGAGCTTGAGACCTGCACACTTAAGGTTGTCACAACCATGTCCAGAACTACCTCGAGATGGGAGTTTGGCTTCTGCAGGATCAAGGTGGATGGATCATATAGTGCAGTATGCAGAGATGCAACTGGAAAGCACCTCGGTTCGTTGGTGATAAAGTGCGGGGGCATCTCTTATCCAGCTACACTTGAGGCATTGGTATGTAGGGAGGCGCTTGTGCTAGCGCAAGACATCTCCACGGGTGATCATTGCGTCAGATTGCAAGGAGGTTGTTGACAACATCAACAAAGGGACTAGGGTACTATTTGCAGAATAGTGAAAGAGATAACCACAATAATAATGCTCATAACCTTGCTAAGCACGCTTAAGTACTTCAGTTAGGATGCCATGTGTGGCTCCTCAGCGCTCCCAATCCAAATTGTCTTCCAATGTATTTGAATTTTGATCACTAAAGCAAACTGTGGTTAGACTCAAAAAGAAGTTAAAAAGAAATACCCATAAAATAAGTTAAAAAAGAAACAACGCGAATGGTGTCTGATCGTTAGTTTGGTGTTAGTTTGGTGCAGGGTAAGTACGCTTTACTATATTTTTTGTTTTCTCATTTTCAGAGATATTTTAAAAAGTTTTTAAAACATATATTTTTCTCAACTTATTTTCATTTTACTACTTTTATACAAAATCCTTTATAAAAAATGTTCAGCATGTATTAAAAAATGTCCACCAAGATTAAGAAACGTTTTTCACGTATGAAAAAATTCTTCATTGGACACTCAAAAGATGCTTATCATGTATTGCAAAATAATCATTCTGTAATATAAAAAAATACTCTTGTATTTACCAAACAGAAAATACGTTCACATTGTTAACTGCTAACATGTGTAAAAATGCACTATTAAAAAATATGATCATGACATTTAGAGGAATGTTTGCATGTAACACAAAATGTTTATGCAAGTCTAAAAAATGTGTCTATTTTACCTTAGAGAATAAAAAAACAAAGGTGAAACAATTGGAAGAAGAAAACGGGGGAGGGGAGGAAATGGAACAAAATAAGAAAATGTTAAATCAAAATAAAACAAAATGGAAACCCCCCAAAATAAAAGGAGATAAGGAAACACAACTGAAATAAAACCGAAGAACAGATATAAAAGGCGGGCAAAACATAACAACAACAAAACACAAACACTAAATACCTGACCCCCCCCCCCCCCCCCCCCCCCCAAGCCCCAGAAAACGTAGAAAAACAAACTAGTGGGAAAACCACCCAAAGGTGGTGAACTCATCCCGATCGCAGCTACTGGGCTTGGCCCATATGGAGCTGCACTAAGGGCGAGCACTAGTAGTACTTCACAGTAAGCGAGATATAGCATTTGCGAGACATACATGTTTTACCACTTAATATACATAGATGGTAGGGGAATTAATTACAATATATTTAAGTGAAATTTGATTTTGTGTACATGAATAGTTGGCTAATAAACGCAGTCACACACCCTATAACCCTAACACTTTGAGTACCGCTTTTGAAAAAAAAATCACTATGAGTACCTTCGAAAGACTAAGCTAGTGGGTCTTGAGATTGACGAAATCATCTCAAACGTCTTGCTAGCTTTCATATGAATAGCTACAAGTGCATTTTGTACTCCAATAAAATGGAGGATACAACCCTTCATGTCTTCGATTATCAATTTCCCTCCAACCGTTGGGATTCCCTAAAAAGAAAGAGGTGTCTCTATTTATGATGAGATTCTTTTGTTCTCTGAGTGCCTTCCTGATATTCAGAAACTCTCCTAACAACATAGTTCCTCCGTTCCTAAATATAAAACCTTTCAGAGATTCTACTATGGACTACATACAGACCAAAATAAGTGAATATATATTTTAAAATAAGTATATATACATCCGTATGTAGTTCATGTTAAAATCTCTAAAAGATCTTATAATTAGAAAAGGCGAGATAGACAGCTGCAGTTTACCTACTCAGAAATAGCCTCAAAATTGTGAAATACAGAGCCAAGCAGTTTGTGACAGTTCAGCTGGGTAACTGGATAAACAACAACAATGCTATGCCAAGGAAATTGGAATCCTCTGCAGATACAGCAGCAATGATGGGCTGGGAGGACAACCAGCTTGCAGATGCAACGCAGGGGAATCAAATCATCAGTGATAGGGAAGCGCCTACGAAACTGATCGATCACTTCGAGGAAGAAGTGATGGGAAAAGGAAAAGTACCAGCTGCCCGCTTATCCGCACAGTGGGAAATAGGAGTGTACAAACAAGGAAAGTTACGCAGCGGCGAATGGCGAACTGGCAGGTGCACTGCAGTCTCCCGCTGCAGCAAGCGATGCAAAGGGAACCGGACCGATCGCTTTGAAGTTTGCGAGCATAAGCTGCGACCACCACCCTCTGAGGAAACAAATCCCTCAACCAGATCCGCGCGTCTCGTGGTCTGCTCGCGTTCCTAAGGCTCAAACGTATCCTCCTCCACTTCTTGGTTTTTTCTAGAGACACGTCTATATCCTACAGTTCTTCCATGCCCATATCTTTATGCTTCATATTTCAGTGAGAGCTCCAGTATCATCCGTGCTCATCACTTTGTGCTTTCTTGCAGGTTCACCCTGTGTACATATCAGACAAGAAAAGAATGAGTTTGCCTACTCGGTTTTGCCGTTTTTAAGACAACTGAGGAAATGACTGTTTCTATGCTTCTCTAAGAACCATCTGATCTGAATACCAGATTCCTGCAAAGTAGAAACACGATTAGAATATCTTGATCGTATGGCTATCTACGTCAACCGAGGGTTCTTCTTCTGAATTGACTGAAATATAGTCGTTCTCTTTCATATATAACATACAACTAAGTACTACCTCTGTTCACAAATGATTAACTGCCAAAACGTCCTACATTTATGGACAGAGGGAGTATCTTTGAACGATGGTCACGCAGATGCATACGCAAGCTGCGTATGGGCACAATCCATGCCCGTTTTACTTCTCCCTATACTCCTACAATACAAGAGATTATGTAGCAACAATATCTTGTTCACATATATATTTCACTTTTCTCTTCAAGGCAATACGTATGATTGAAGATAGGATCCTAACCCTATAGTAAGTCTTTGCGGGGGCATAGAGACCTGCTAAAGTTGGGTATTCCAAGATCCTATAAATCATCTCCATGCATATTCAACACAGAGAGCGTTGGAGGCTAGCTAGTCCTGCTACATATGGCAACTCTAACCGATTCCCTATCCGGTGTTAGAGATGAATAATTTCGGTTTTACTCCTCTAACGTGCACCTAGCCGATCCTTAATAGACATTCGAAGGATAAATTATCCCCCGAGGTCTATCCCACCCCTATTTTTAATCCATCACTGCCGGTTGGAGCAAAACTCTCGCACCTCTTTGTCGCTTCTCCCTCGCTACTGCCGCTTCGTCGGCGACCGCCTACCGGCCCCCTCCGCTACCGCGTTGCCTCCCTTGGCCCTCGCCGCCCTTCTGCCCGCCGCCCAATTCGTTCGTTCAACGTCACCGTCGTCGGAAACGAGGTGAAACGCCAGCGCCGTCGCCATCACCGATTCATTGGATTGATTCAATTTTTCTTCCACTTTGGCGGCCGTCGCTCCTGACCTTGCTTCCGCGCCGCTGCAGGTCATTTTGACGCTTCACACACACACTAGTTTGGCCGAAACGACGGTGGTTGGCCGGTGCATCGCCACTACACCTCAAGTGTTCGACGGATTGTCTAGGTGAGTATTTTCGCACATTTCTTTTTGAACCGAGCCGTTTGGATTGAATCTAGCCGTTTGAATTGTAGATGAAGAAGTTGAGGGAGATTGTTTTCGAAGACTCATTGTCATCCGAAGAGGAGGAAGAAGATGACAAAGACTTTGAAATTGTTTTAGGTATGATTTTCAATGATGATATTCGGCGCCCTAGCAGAGGATCATAGTTTGGCCACATACACATCAATCATGATAGAGCGGAGGGTCATGCCAAGATCATGAGAGACTACTTTGCTCGAAAGCCAACCTATCCAGAGAAGTACTTTCGTCGGTGCTTTCGGATGCACACGAGTCTTTTTCTGACCATTGCAAAAGCCATCGAGAAGTATGATGACGGGTTAAAGCTCCGGAGATATGCAAGTGGAGAGATAAGTGCAAGCCGAATCTTGGTATATGGGTGTTCGACCAATGTCGTTGAAGACTATGTGCGCATTGGTGAAGACACAATCTTGGAGGTCGTTCAAAGATTCACTAAAGCAGTGGTCGATGCTTTTGGGCATGAGTACTTGACATCACCCACCGCTGAAGACACCTAGAGACTGATGACAGAGAGTGAAGCAAGAGGATGGCCAGGTATGCTTTGATCACTTGATTGTACGCATTGGATATGGAAGAATTGTCCTGCGGGGTGGAATAGTCAGTACAAAGGCCACTGCAATGATCCAACGATCATTCTTGAGGCGGTTGCTTCAAAGGATCTTTGGATATAGAATTCATTATTTAGTTTCCTTACTACCAGAATGAATTGAATGCATTGTGGAGATCACCACGGTTTTCTAGGCTTATTATAGGAGATGCTCCTTCTTGCAACTACACAGTCAATGGGCACGACTACTCGATGGGTTGCATCTATCCACCATGGGACACATTAGTCAAAACAATTCCATGTCCAAAAGGTAAAAAAAATCTCTTTGCCCAAGATCAAGAAGCTGCTAGGAAGCGCTTTGCAATTATTCGTGGCCCTACCGAGTATTGAAGCTCCAAGATGCTATTGCACATCATGACTTGTTGCATCATATTGCATAACATGATCATTGAAGGTGAGACAGAGATGCATGAGGACTTTCGGTACATCACCAGAGTGACTCTGTCTCCCTATTAACAACAAACTTCCAATCCATCGAGCCATCCTTTTCTCAATCTTCCCCTCAGGTGGCCCCATTGTGCATTATTAATCCTTTTATCATCAACTGGATATCCCTCTTTACAAGAGAAAATCTCTGTATATTCTTGTATATTTTCCTTAGCATCTCCAAGGCAGAAAATCCCACTCTTATGAAAATCTATCTTCAAACTAGACAACTGCTCAAACACACATAAGACATATTTCAAGTTCCTTGCTTTTTCAAGGTCATCCTCAAGCAAGAAAATGGTATCATTTGCATATTGTAGGATCACCAGTTCCTCATTCTCAGGGTGTGACATAAGCCTAGAAACCAACTTTTGTTCTTGTGCTCTCTTGACCAAAGTGGCCAAACCATCAGTTATGATGTTAAACAAAAGTGGTGATAAAGGGTCCCCTTGTCTCACACCTTTATGAGTTGGGAAATAAGGCCCAATCTACTCATTTACCTTCACAACCACTCTTCCCCCCTTTCACCAATTTCATAATCCAATAACACCATACATCGCCAAAGCCTTTTGCTTGCATCATATGATAAAGAAATGGACATTTCACCTGATCATAAGCTTTCTCAAAATCAATTTTGAGAAGCAGGCCACTCATTTTCCTGACCTTCATCTCATGAGTTATCTCATGCAGGAGCACTACTCCTTCCATGATGAACATGTCCTTGATAAAGGCACTCTAAGTAAGTGAAATGAACTTGTCAATTATGAGCCCTAACCTGACTGTTAGCCCTAACCTGACTGCCAAGAGTTTAGTTGGTATTTTATAACTCACATTTTGCAGACAAATGGGCCTGAATTTCTGGATCACATCGGCATCTTCTTTAGGAATAAGACTAATTATTCCATTATTTGGTCTTTCAATATTCAGCTCCCCTTGTTAAAGGCATCAAACATCTCTTTGAGATCACACTTGATGATATACCAATAATTTTGGTAGAATTCAGCCGGTAACCCATCAGGGTTGGCCGCCTTGTTATGCTTGCGCCAAAAGACCACCTCTTTGATTTCTTCCATACTAAAATCTTTTGTAAGGAAGTTTTTATCATATTCTCTCAGTTGAGAGAAGTGGATATCTCACAGGCTTATTTCAAAAACCTCAGGCTCCCCAAATAAGGTTTTGTAAAACTCAGTAACGTGTTTTACTAACTCTTCGTCTCCTGACACTTCAACCCCCACATTGAGCAACATAGTATTATAATTCTTCCTTTTCCTCCCACTAGCTTTCAACTGGAAGTATTTGGTGTTTCCATCACCTCCTTTCAAATCTCTCTCATGAGCTCTTTGTCTCCATTTGATCGTATCATCTCTTAGCAACTTATTTAACTTGGAATCAAGAACCATTATGAGTTCTTTCTCACTAGCAGACAACCTTCCAATATCACTTTTTTTATCCAACTCATCTAGTTTCCTAGAATTTCATTTTTATAGGTCATAAAGGCACCTTCCACAATAAGGTGCCATCCTTTTGCATGTCTCCGAAACCTTCTAGTTTTCTCTAGCCACTTGTGAATATCATACACAAAAAGGTGGGAGCAGTCCAGCTCTTCTCCACCATCTCTACAAATCCCTCCCTATCTAACCAACAATTTCAAAGCTAAAATTATCACTGTGAGGTGGGGGTACTCCACTATTCACAAGCAAAGGAACATGACCAGATAACTTCCTATTTAGTCCAATAAAACTAGCCAAAGGGAAGGACATATCCCACTTCTTAAAAACCAAGACCATGTCTAGTTTCTCAAAGTGAGATCTTCCAAATTATTTGCCCAAGTATAAAATTTTCCTTGAAGAAAAACCTGTTTTAATCCATTCACCTCTATAATGGAATTAAAGGTGTGGCTCCATTTGGACAGAATGCAAGGTTTGTTTCTCTCAGAAGTTCTCCTCGCATTTGCTTGGGTTCCTCTGGGTGGCAGCGGGGTGGCATGCTGCTCTCTGGTGGCAATATTTGTTGGAAATATGCCCTAGAGGCAATAAATAAAGTGTTTATTATTATATTTCCTTGTTCATGATAATCGTTTATTATTCATGCTATAATTATATTGATTGGAAACACATTACATGTGTGGGTAAATAGGCAAACACTTTGTCCCTAGTATGCCTCTAGTGAACTAGCTCGTTGATCAAAGATGGTCAAGGTTTCCTAGCCATTGGCATGTGATGTCATTTGATAATGGGATCACATCATTAGGAGAATGATGTGATGGACAAGACCCAAACTACAAACGTAGCATATGATCGTGTCAGTTTATTGCTACTGTTTTCTGCATGTCAAGTATATGTTCCTATGACCATGAGATCATGTAACTCATGGACACCGGAGGAGTGCCTTGTGTTTATCAAACGTCGCAACGTAACTGGGTGACTATAAAGGTGCTCTACAGGTATCTCCAAGGGTGTCTGTTGAGTTGGCATGGATCAAGACTGGGATTTGTTACTCCGTGTGACAGAGAGGTATCTCAGGGCCCACTCGGTAATACAACATCACAATAAGCCTTGAAAGCAATGTGACTAAGTGTTAGTCACGGGATCTTGTATTAAGGAACGAGTAAAGAGACTTGCCAATAACGAGGTTGAACTAGGTATGGAGATACCGACGATCGAATCTCGGGGAAGTAACATACCGAAGAACAAAGGGAACATCATACGGGATTAACTGAATCCTTGACATAGAGGTTCGACCGATAAAGACCTTTCTAGAATATGTAGGAACCAATATGGGCATCCAGGTCCTGCTATTGGTTATTAACCATAGAGGTGTCTCGGTCATGTCTACATAGTTCTCAAACCCACAGGGTCTGCACACTTAAGGTTTGGTGACGTTTCGGTAGTATAGAGTTATGTATGGTGGTGACCGAAGGTTGTTCAGAGTCCTGGATGAGATCCTGGACATCACGAGGAGCTCCGGAATGTTTCGGAGGTAAAGATTCATATATAGGACGTCCAGTTTTGGTCGCCAGAAAAGTTTCGGGCTAATCGATAGTGTACCGGGAGTGCCGGTAGTGTACCGGGAGACCACCGGGAGGGGTATTTCGACCCAAGAGGCTTCATGGGCTGTGGGAGAGTGAATACCATCCCTTAGTGGGCTGGTGGAAGTCCCACACAAGGCCCATGCAGCTAGGGAAGAAAAGCCCAAAGGGAAAAGGTGGGAAAAGGCAAAAAAGGAGGAATCCTAGTCCTGCTAGGATTGGAGGAGGAATCCTCCTCTCCTACCCACTTCGGCCGAACCAGGAGGCTTGTGTTGGGGAATTTTGCATAGGAAACAAAAAAATTCCTACGCACACGCAAGATCTATCCATGGTGATGAGCATCTACGAGAGGGAGAGTGGATCTACATATCCTTGTAGATCGCTAAGCGGGAAGCGTTAAGAAACGCGGTTGGTGTAGTCGAACGTCTTCGCGATCCAAATCACCGAGCATCCCGCGATCTCATCACGATCCATCCCGCAATCCAATCACGATCCGTCTCGCGAACTCATCACGATCCGTCCTGCGATCTCATCACGATCCGTCCCACGAACTCATCACGATCCGTCCCGCGATCTCATCACGGTCCTTCCGATCTAGCGCCGAACGGACGGCACCTCCGCGTTCAGCACACGTACAACTTGATGACGATCTCCGCCTTCTTAATCCAGAAAGAGGGACCGGAGAGGTAGAAGAGTTCTCCATCAGCGTGACGGCGTTGCGGTGATGGTGGTAGAGCTATTCCGGCAGGGCTTCGCCTAAGCACTGCAGAAAACCGATCTAGAGGAGAAACTATGCACTAGAGGAACGGGTAGCACGTGGCTGAAAATTCTGTGTAAAAACCCTAAAATCCTCTAGTATATATAGGAGGAGAGGAGGAGGAGGCTTGGCTTCCAAAAATCAGCCCTTGTGTCGGCCAAAGTGGGGAGGAGAGGAGGACTCCTCCTCCAATCCTAGTAGGACTAGGATTCCTCCTTTTTTTGGCCTTTTCCCACCTTTTTCCCTTTGAGATTTTTCTCCCAGCCACATGGGCCCTGTGTGGGACTTCCACCAGCCCACAAAAGGCTGGTATTTACTCTCCCACAGCCCATGAAGTCTATTGGGTCGAAATACCCCTCCCGGTGGTCTCCCGGTACACTACCGGCACTCCCGGTACATTGCCGATTAGCCCGAAACTTTTCTGGCGACCAAAATGGGACTTCCTATATATCAATATTTACCTACGGACCATTCCGGAGCTCCTCATGACGTCCGAGATCTCATCCGGGACTCCGAACAACCTTCGGTCATCACCATACATAACTATATACTACCGAAACGTCAGCGAACCTTAAGTGTGCACGCCCTACGGGTTCGAGAACTATGTAGACATGACCGAGACACCTCTACGGTCAATAACCAATAGAGGGACCTGGATGCCCATATTCGTTCCTACATATTCTACGAAGATCTTTATCGGTCGAACCTCTATGTCAAGGATTCATTTAATCCTGTATGATGTTCCCTTTGTTCTTCGGTATGTTACTTGCCCGAGATTCGATCGTCGGTATCTCCATACCTAGTTCAACCTCGTTACCCGCAAGTCTCTTTACTAGTTCCATAATACAAGATCCCGTGACTAACACTTAGTCAAATTGCTTGCAAGGCTTGTTGTGATGTTGTATTACCGAGTGGGCCCTAAGATACCTCTCCGTCACACAGAGTAACAAATCCCAGTCTTGATCCATGCCAACCCAACAGACACCCTCGGAGATACCTGTAGAGTACCTTTATAGTCACCCAGTTACATTGCGACGTTTGATACACACAAGGCACTCCTCCGGTGTCAGTGAGTTGCATGATCTCATGGTCATAGGAACATATACTTGACATGCAGAAAACAGTAGCAATAAACTGACACGATCATATGCTATGTTTGTAGTTTGGGTCTTGTCCATCACACCATTCTTCTAATGATGTGATCCCGTTATCAAATGACATCTCATGTCCATGGATAGGAAACTTTAACCATCTTTTATCAACGAGCTAGTCTATTAGAGGCATACTAGGGACATGGTTTTGTCTATGTATCCACACATGCATCTAAGTCTCCGATCAATACAATTATAGCATGGATAATAAACGATTATCGTGAACAAGGAAATATGATAATAACTAATTTATTATTGTCTCTAGGGCATATTTCCAACAGTCTCCCACTTGCAGTAGAGTTAATAATCTAGTTCACATCACCATGTGATACGTATTGTTATGAATCTAACACCCAATGAGTTTTGGGGCTTGATCATGCTTTGCATGTGAGAGAGGTCTTATAGTCAACGGGTCCGCGACATTCAGATCCGTATGTACTTTGAAAATCTCTATGTCAAACTATAAACACTGCTACCACATTCCGCTTGGTACTATTCCAAATGGCTGCTCCACTATATGTATCCAGATTGCTACTACGGGTCATCCGGATTGGTGTTAAAGCTTGCATTGACGTAACTCTTTACGATGAACTCTTTATCAGCTCCATAATCGAGAAACATTCCCTTAGTCTTTTTAGTTACTAAGGATAATCTTGACCGCTGTCTAGTGATCCACTCCTGGATCACTCTTGTACCCCTTGACGGACTCATGGCAAGGCACACACAGGTGCGGTACACAGCATGGCATACTATACAGAGCCTATGGCTAAGGCATCGGGGACGACATTCGTCCTTTCTCTTTCTTCTACCGTTGTCGAGCTTTGAGTCTCACTCAACTTCACACCTTATAACGCAGGCGCGAACACTTCTCTCTGACTAATCCATTTTGAACTCTTTCAAAATCTTGTCAAGGTATGTACTCATTGAAAGTCTTATCAAACATCTTGATCTATCTTTATAGATCTTGATGCTCAACAATTAGGTAGCTTTATCCAGGTCTTACTTTGAATAACTCTTTTCAAACAACCGTTTATGCTCTCCAGAAATTCTACATCATTTCTGAATAGCAATATGTCATCCACATATACTTATCAGAAACTCTATAGTGCTCCCACTCACTTTATTGCAAATACAAGTTTCTCATAAACTTTGTATAGACTCAAAAACTTTGATCACCTCATCAACGTATATATTCCAACTCCGAGATGCTTGCTTCAGTTCATAGAAGGATCACTGAAGCTTGCACACCTTTTAGCATCCTTAGGACTGACAAAACCTTCTGGTTGTATCACATACAACCTTTCCTCAAGAAAGGAAACGATGTTTTGGCATCCATCTGCCAGATTTCATAATTGAAAAATGCAACAACTGCTAACATAATTCTAAAAGACTTTAGCATCGCAGTCAACTCCTTGAACTTGCAGGAAACTTCTTTCCGACAAGTCGAGCTTTATAAATGGTGACATTCACCATCAGCGTCTGTCTTCATTTTAAAGATCCATTTGTATTGAACGACCTGCCGTCCAACAAGCAAGTCTACCAAAGTCTATACTTGGTTTTTATATATGGATCCTTTCTCGGATTTCATGGCCTCTAACCATTAGTCGGAATCCGAGCCCATCATCGCTTCTCCACAGCTCGTAGGTTCATTGTTTTCCAACAACATGACCTCCAAGACAGGGTTTTCGTACCGCTCAGGAGCAGTACACATCCTTGTCGACCTACGAGGTTCGATAGTAACTTGATCCGAAGCTTCATGATCATCATCATTTACTTCCTCTTCAACTGACGTAGGTTCCACAGAAACATCTTTCTGCGCTGCGCTACTCTCTGGTTGAAACAAAGGTTCAACAACCTCATCAAGTTCTATCTTCCTCCCACTCAATTCTTTCAAGAGAAACTTTTTCTCTGGAAAGGACCCGTTTTAGCAACAAACACTTTATGCTTGGATCTGAGATAGAAGGTTCACCCAACTGTTCTTAGGGTATTCTACGAAGATGCATTTGTCCGCTTTGGGTTCGAGCTCATTAGGTGAAAACATTTTCCACACAAGCGTCGCAGCCCCAAACATTAAGAAATGGCAGCTTAGGTTTCTATCAAACCATAATTCACACAGTGTCATCTCAACGGATTTTGATGGTGCCCTATTTAAAGTGAATGTAGTTGTCTCTAATGCATAACCCCAAAATTATAGTAACAAAACGATAAGAGACATCATAGCATGCACCATATCCAATAGAGCATGACTATGACGTTCGGACACACCATCACACTATGGTGTTCCAGGTGGCGTGAGTTGTGAAACAATTTTCACATTGTCTAAAGTTGTATGCCAAACTCGCAACTCAGATATTCATCTCAACGATCATATCGTAAACATTTTTATCTTCTTTTCATGATGATCTTAAACTTCACTCTGAATTTGCTTGAACCTTTCAAACGATTCAGACTTGTGTTTCATTAAGCAAATATACAATATATCTACTCAAATCATTAGTGAAGGTAAGAAAATAACGATATCCGCCGCATGCTACAAGACTCATTGGATTGCATACACCAACATGTATCATTTCCAATAAATCACTTGCCTGCTCCATCAAACTAGAAAATGGGGTCCTTAGTCATCTTGCCCAAGAGGCATGGTTCGCATGTCTCAACCGATTCAAAATCGAATGAGTCCAAAGATCCATCGGCATGGAGTTTCTTCATGCGCTTTATACCAATATGACATTTAGCGGCAGTGCCACAAGTATGTGGTACCATCATTATTAACTTTGTATCTTTTGGCATCAATATTATGAACATGAGTATTACTACGATCAAGATTCAACAAACCATTCTCACTGGGTGCATGACAATTGAAGGTATTATTCATGTAAACAGAATAACCATTATTCTTTAACTTAAATGAGTAACCATGTTGCAATAAACACGATCCAATCATGTTCATGCTCAACGCAAAACACCAAATAACATTTATTTAGGTTTGTCACTAATCTCGAAGGTAGAGAGAGCGTGCGATGTTGATCACATCAACCTTGGAAACATTTCCAACACACATCGTCACCTCACACTTAGCTAGTATCCGTTTATTCCGTAGCTTTTACTTTGAGTTACTAACATTTAGCAACCGAACCGGTATCCAATACCCAGGTGCTACTAGGAGTACTAGCAAGGTACACATCAATAACACGTATATCAAATATACTTCTATCGACTTTGCCAACCTTCTTATCGACCAAGTATCTAGGGTTGTTCCGCTTCAGTGACCGTTCTCCTCATAATCGAAGCACTTAGTCTCGGGTTTGGGTTAGACTTTGGGTTGCTTCACTGGAGCTGCAACTGATTTGCTATCCATGAAGTTTCCCTCCTTGCTCTTGCCCTTCTCAAAACTAGTGGTTTTGACTAACCATCAACAGTTGACGCTCCTTCTCGATTTCTACCTTCCCAGTGTCAAACACCGCGAACAGCTCAGGGATCATTATTTCTATCCCTGGCGTTTTATAGTTCATCACCAAGTTCTAGTAGCTTAGTGACAGTGACTTGCAAAACTATATCAATCACTATCCTATCTGGAAGATCAACTCCCACTCGATTCAAGCGATTGTAGCACCTAGACAATCTGAGCACATGCTCAACGATTGAGCTATTCTCCTTCATCTTGCAGGCAAAGAATCTTGTTGGAGATCTCATATCTCGCAACACGGGCATGAGCCTGAGATCCTAATTTCAGCTCTTAGAACATCTCATATGTTCCATGACGTTCAAAATGTCTCGAAGCCTCAATTCTAAGCCGTAATGCATGACGCACTAAACTATCAAGTAGTCATCAGAACGTGCCTGTCAGATGTTCACAACATCTATAGACGACGCTAGAGGGGTTGGCGCACCGAGCGGTGCATTAAGGACATAAGCCTTCTATGCAGCAATGAAGACAATCCTCAGATCACGCACCCAATCCGCAATATTGCTACCATCATCTTTCAACTCTATTTCTCTAGGAATATATAAAAATTCAAGGGAGCTACAATGTGAGCTAGTAATCTACAACATAATTTTGCAAAGTCACTACTGACTATGTTCATGATAATTAGTTCAATTAATCATATTACTTAAGAACTCCCACTCAAATTGACATCCCTCCGGTCATTCGAGTGAAACACGATCCAAATTCACCAACTCAAGTCCGATCATCATGTGAGTTGAGGTGGTTTCAATGGTGAACATCACCATGTTGATCATATCTACTATATGACTCATGTTTGACCTTTCGGTCTCTTGTGTTCTGAGGCCATCTTTGTACATGCTAGGCTCGTCAAGTTTAACCCGAGTGTTTTGCATGTGCAACACTGTCTTGCACCCGTTGTATGTGAACGTAGAGTCTATCACACCCGATCATCATGTGGTGTCTTGAAATGAAGAACTTTCGCAACGGTGCACACTCGGGGAGAACACAATTTATCTTGAAATTAAGTGAGGGATCACCTTATAATGCTACCGTCGTCCTAAGCAAAACAAGGTGCATAAAAGGATTAACATCACATGCAAATCATAAGTGACATGATATGGCCATGAACTTGTGATTTTGATCTCCATCTAGAAAGCACCGGCATGATCTCCATCGTCACTGGCATGACACCATATCTTCATCATCTTGATCTCCATCAACGTGTCGCCATCGGGGTTGTCGCGCCCAACATGCTTCTACTACTATTGCTACCGTTTAGCGATAAAGTAAAGCATTACATAGCGCTTAATGATTGACACGCAGGTCATACAATAATTAAAGACAACCCTATGGCTCCTGCCGGTTGCCGTACTCATCGACATGCAAGTTGTGATAATCTATACATCACGTGATCATCTCATAAATCACATATATCACATCATGTAATTGTCCATATCACATCACAACATACCCTGCAAAAACAAGTTAGACGTCCTCTAATTGTTGTTGCATGTTTTACGTGGCTGCTACGGGTATCTAGCAAGAACAATTCTCATCTACGGAAAAACCACAACGGTGATACACTGGTTGCTTTTCAACCTTCTCAAGGACCGCCTTTGTCGAATCCGATCCAACTAAAGTGAGAGAAACTGGCACCCGCAAGCCATCTATGCAACAAGTTGCGGTCGAGGGAACCGGTCTCTCGTAAGCGTATGAGTAATGTTGGTCTGGGTCGCTTCATCTCACAATACCACTGAACCAAAATCCGACCAAGGGAGAAAGCAACCTAAGCATCAACGCCCACAAACCTTTTGTGTTCTACTCGAGATCTCATCTACACATAGACCTAGCTCTGATACCACTGTTGGGGAACGTTGCATGGGAAACAAAAAATTTCCTACGCACACGCAAGATCTATCCATGGTGATGAGCATCTACGAGAGGGAGAGTGGATCTACATACCCTTGTAGATCGCTAAGCGGGAAGCGTTAAGAAACGAGGTTGGTGTAGTCGAACGTCTTCGCGATCCAAATCGCCGAGCGTCCCGCGATCTCATCACGATCCGTCCCGCGATCCAATCACGATCCGTCCCGCGAACTCATCATGATCCGTCCCGCGATCTCATCACGATCCGTGCACAAGGCCCATGCGGCTGGGAGAAAAATCCCCAAGGGAAAAAGGTGGGAAAAGGCCAAAAAAAGGAGGAATCCTAGTCCTACTAGGATTGGAGGAGGAGTTATCCTCTCCTCCCCACTTTGGACGACGCAAGGGTTGGCTTTTTGGCATCCAAGCCTTCTCCTCCTCTACTCCTATATATACTAGAGGATTTTAGGGTTTTGACACAGAATTTTCAGCCACGTGCTACCCGTTCCTCCAGTGCATAGTTTCTCCTCTAGATCGGATTCTGTAGTGCTTAGGTGAAGCCCTGCCGGAATAGCTCCACCACCATCGCCGAAGCGTCGTCACGATGCCGGAGAACTCTTCTTCCTCTCCGCTCCCTCTTGATGGATCAAGAAGGCGGAGATCATCATCAAGCTATACGTGTGCTGAACGCGGAGGTGCCGTCCGTTCCGGTGCTTGATCGGGACGGATCGTGATTGGATCGCGGGATGTTCATTGTTTTGGATCGCGAAGACGTTCGACTACACCAACCGCGTTTCTTAACGCTTCCTGCTTAGCGATCTACAAGGATACATAGATCCACTCTCCCTCTCGTAGATGCTCATCACCATGGATAGGTCTTGCGTGAACGTAGGAAATTTTTTGTTTCCCATGCAACGTTCCCCAACAGTGGCATCATGAGCTAGGTCTATTTGTAGATGAGATCTCGAGTAGAACACAAAGAGTTTGTGGGCGTTGATGCTTAGATTGCTTCCTCCCTTGGTCATGTTTTGGTTCAGCGGTATTGTGAGATGAAGCGGCCTGGACCAACATTACTCATACGCTTACAAGAGACCGGTTCCCTCAACCGCAACTTGTTTCATAGATGGCTTGCGGGTGCAAGTTTGTCTCACTTTAGTTGGATCAGATTCGACAAAGGCGGTCCTTGAGAAGGTTGAAAAGCAACTAGTGTATCACCATTGTGGTTTTTGCGTAGATGAGAATTGTTCTTGCTAGATACCCGTAGCAGCCACGTAAAACATGCAACAACAATTAGAGGACGTCTAACTTGTTTTTGCAGGGTATGTTGTGATGTGATATGGCCAATTACATGATGTGATATATGTGATATATGAGATGATCATGTGATGTATAGATTATCACGACCTGCATGTCGATGAGTACGGCAATTGGCAGGAGCCATAGGGTTGTCTTTAATTATTGTATGACCTGCGTGTCAATCATTAAGCGCTATGTAATGCTTTACTTTATAGCTAAACGGTAGCAATAGTAGTAGAAGCATGTTGGGCGCGACAACCCCGATGGCGACAAGTTGATGGAGATCATGGTGTCATGCCGGTGACGATGGAGATCATGCCGGTGCTTTCTAGATGGAGATAAAAAGCACAAGTTCATGGCCATATCATGTCACTTATGATTTGCATGTGATGTTAATCCTTTTATGCACCTTGTTTTGCTTAGGACGACGGTAGCATTATAAGGTGATCCCTCACTTAAATTTCAAGATGAATTGTGTTCTCCCTGAGTGTGCACCGTTGTGAAAGTTCGTCGTGTCGAGACACCACATGATGATCGGATGTGATAGACTCTACGTTCACATACAACGGGTGCAAGCCAGTGTTGCATGTGCAGAACACTCGGGTTAAACTTGACGATCCTAGCATGTACAGACATGGCCTCGGAACACAAGAGACCGAAAGGTCGAACATGAGTCATATAGTAGATATGATCAACATAATGATTATCACCATTTGAAACCACCTCCACACACGTGATGATCGGACTTGAGTTGGTGAATTTGGATCATGTGACACTCAGATGACCTGAGGGATGTCAATTTGAGTGGGAGCTTTAGTAATTTGATTAACTAAACTCATTATCTTGAACAATAGTCGAAGTAACCTTTGCATATTTATGTTGTAGATCAATGGCTCGCGAAGTAGCACCCCTGAATGTTAATGCGTTCCTAGAGAAAGCTAAGTTGAAAGATGATGGAAGTAACTTTGTTGACTAGGCCCGTAATCTAAGGATTATCCTCACGACTTCCCGAAAATCATATGTCCTTGATGCACCGCTTGGTGACCAACCAGAAGACATGACCTCCGAAGACGTTAAGAACGCTTGGGAGGCACGTTCTGGAGATTACTCAATAGTTCAGTGTGCAATATTGTATGGCTTAGAACCGGGACTTCAAAGATGTTTTGAATGTCATGGAGCATATGAGATGTTCCTAAAGTTTAAGTTTATCTTTCAGAAGAATGCCCGAATCGAGAGGTATGAGACCTCCGATAAGTTCTATGCTTGCAAGATGGAGGAGAACGGATCTATCAGTGAACATATACTCAGAATGTCTGGGTATTCAACTCGTCTAGCGGAGTTGGGAATTGCCCTTCTGCCAAAGGCAATCACTGACAGAGTTCTTCAATCACTGCCACCTAGTTACAAGAGCTTTGTGATGAACTATAACATGCACGGGATGAACAAGTCAGTCGCCGAGCTGTTTGCGATGCTAAAAGTCGCTGAGTCTGAAATCCAGAAAGAACATCAAGTGTTGATGGTCAATAAAACCACCGGTTTCAAGAAGAATGGCAAGGGCAAGGGCAAGAAGGGTAAAACCAAGAAGGATGGCAAAGCAGTTGCTACTCCTATAAAGAAGCCCAAGCATGGACCTAAGCCAGAAACTGAGTGCTTTCATTGCAAGGGAACTGGTCACTGGAAGCGGAACTGCCCCAAGTACCTGGCTCACAAGAAGGCGGCCAACGACAAACAAGGTGTATATGATATACATGTTATTGATGTGTACCTTACTAGCTCTTGTAGTAGTGCCTGGGTATTTGATACCGGTTCGGTCGCTCACATTTGCAACTCAAAGCAGGAACTACGGAATAAACGAAGGCTGGCAAAGGACGAAGTGACGATGCGCGTGGGAAATGGTTCCAAGGTTGATGTGATCGCCGTCGGCACGCTCTCTCTTCGGTTACCATCGGGATTAGTGATGAACCTGCATAATTGTTATTTAGTGCATGCGTTAAGCATGAACATTATATCTGGATCTTGTTTATTGTGAGATGGTTACTCATTTATATCAGAGAATAAAGGTTGTTCTATTTATATGAGTAATATCTTTTACGGTCATGCACCCAATGTGAGGGGTTTATTCATATTGAATCTTGATAGTGATGACACACATGTTCATAACATTGATGCCAAAAGATGTAGAGTTGATAATGATAGTACCACTTTCTTGTGGCACTGTCGTTTAGGTCATATTGGTGTAAAACGCATGAGGAAGCTCCATGCTGATGGACTTTTGGAGTCACTTGATTTTGAATCACTTGACACATGTGAACCATGCCTCATGGGCAAGATGACTAAAACGCCGTTCTCTAGAACAATGGAACGGGCGAGTGACTTATTGGAAATCATACATACTGATGTGTGCGGTCCAATGAATGTTACAGCGCGTGGTGGATATCGTTATTTTCTCACCTTCACTGACGACTTAAGTAGATATGGGTATTTACTTAATGAAACACAAGTATGAAACGTTTGAAAAGTTCAAGCAATTTCAGAGTGAAGTTGAGAATCATCATAACAGGAAGATTAAATTCCTGCGATCTGATCGAGGAGGTGAATATCTGAGTTATGAGTTTGGCAGTCACTTAAGACAATGTGGAATTGTTTCACAGTTGACACCACCTGGAACACCACAGCGTAATGGTGTGTCCGAACGTCGTAATCGAACCTTATTAGATATGGTGCATTCTATGATGTCTCTTGCTGATTTGCCACTATCGTTTTGGGGTTATGCATTAGAGACAGTTGCATTCACTTTAAATAGGGCACCATCAAAATCCGTTGAGACGACGCCATATGAACTATGGTTTGGCAAGAGGCCAAAATTGTCGTTTCTTAAAGTTTGGGGATGTGATGCTTATGTCAAAAAGCTTCAGCCTGAAAAGCTGAAACCCAAAGCGAAGAAATGCGTGTTCATAGGATAGCCGAAGGAGACAGTCGGGTATACCTTCTATCTTATATCCGAAGGCAAAGTGTTTGTCGCTAAGAACGGAACATTTCTTGAGAAAGAGTTTCTCTCGAAAGAATTGAGTGGGAGGAAAATATAGCTTGATGAGGTTGTTGAACCTTTACTTCAACCAGAAAGTAGCGCAGCGCAGAAAGATGTTTCTGTGGAACCTATGACAGTAGAAGAGGAAGTTAATGATGATGATCATGAAGCTTCGGATCAAGCTACTATTGAACCTCGTAGGTCGATAAGGGCGCGTACTACTCCTGAGTGGTACAGCAACCCTGTCTTGGAGGTCATGTTGTTGGACAACAATGAACCTACGAGCTATGGAGGAGCAGTGATGGGCCCAGATTCCGAGAAATGGTTAGAGGCCATAAAATCCGAGATGGGATCCATGTATGAAAACAAATTATGGACTTTGGAAGTATTACCTGAAGGGCGAAAGGCCATTCAGAACAAATGGATCTTTAAGAAGAAGACAGACGCGGATGGTAATGTCACCGTCTATAAAGCTTGACTTGTGGCAAAGGGTTTTTCACAAGTTCAAGGAGTTGACTACGATGAGACATTCTCACCCGTAGCAATGCTTAAGTCTGTCAGAATCTGGCAATAGCTGCTTATTTCGATTATGAAATTTGGCAGATGGATGTCAAAACGGCATTCCTCAATTGTTTCCTTGAGGAAGAATTGTATATGATGCAACCAGAAGGTTTTGTCAATCTAGAGAATGTTGACAAAGTTTGCAAACTCCAGCGATCCATTTATGGGCTGGTGCAAGCATCTCGGAGTTGGAATAAGCTCTTTGATGAGGTGATCAAAGCGTTTGAGTTCATACAAGTTTATGGAGAAGCTTGTATTTACAAGAAAGTGAGTGGGAGCTCTATAGCATTTCTAATATTATATGTGGATGACATATTGCTGATTGGAAACAATATAGAAATGCTCGAAAGCGTGAAGGAATATTTGAACAAGAGTTTTTCAATGAAGGACCTAGGAGAAGCTGCTTTCATATTAGGCATTAAGATCTATAGAGATAGATCGAGACGCTTAATAGCACTTCCACATAGCACATACCTTGATAAAGTTTTGAAGAAGTTCAAAATGGATCGGTCCAAGAAGGGGTTCTTGCCTGTGTTACAAGGTGTGAAGTTGAGTAAGACTCAATGCCCAGTGACTGCAGAAGATAGAGAAAAGATGAGTGGCATCCCCTATGCTTCAGCCATAGGCTCTATCATGTATTCAATGTTGTGCACAAGACCCGATGTCAGCCTTGCCATAAGTATGGCCGGAAGGTTTCAAAGTGATCCTGGAATGGAACACTGGGCAGCGGTCAAGAATATCCTTAAGTACCTGAAAAGGACTAAGGAAATGTTTCTCGTTTATGGAGGTGATGAAGAGCTCGTCGTAAAGGGTTACGTCGAGGCAAGCTTTGACATTGATCCGGATGACTCTAAGCCACAAACCGGATACGTACTTATTCTCAACGGGGGAGCGGTAAGCTGGTGCAGTTCCAAGCAAAGCGTGGTAGCCGATTATACATGTGAAGCGGAGTACATCTCAGCCTCGGAGGCATCGAAGGAACGTGTCTGGATGAAGCAGTTCATGACAGATCTTGGAGTAGTGCCCAGTGCACTGAATCCAATGAACCTGTTCTGTGACAACACTGGTGCCATTGCTCTGGCCAAGGAACCAAGGTTTCACAAGAGGACCAGACACATAAAGCGACGCTTCAACTCCATCCGCGATTACAACGAGGAGAAGGACATAAATATTTGCAAAGTGCACATGGATCTGAATGTTGCAGACCCGTTGACTAAACCTCTTCCATGGGCTAAACATGATCAACGGCAGAACTGCATGGGTGTTCGATTCATTACAATGTAAATCACATAATAATGTGAACTAGATTATTAACTCTAGTGCAAGTGGGAGATTGTTGGAAATATGCCCTAGAGGCAATAAATAAAGTGTTTATTATTATATTTCCTTGTTCATGATAATCGTTTATTATCCATGCTATAATTGTATTGATTGGAAACACATTACATGTGTGGGTAAATAGACAAACACATTGTCCCTAGTATGCCTCTAGTGAACTAGCTCGTTGATCAAAGATGGTCAAAGTTTCCTAGCCATTGGCATGTGATGTCAGTTGACAACGGGATCACATCATTAGGAGAATGATGTGATGGACAAGACCCAAACTACAAACGAAGCATATGATCGTGTCAGTTTATTGCTACTGTTTTCTTCATGTCAAGTCTATGTTCCTATGACCATGAGATCATGTAACTCACGGACACCAGAGGAGTGCCTTGTGTGTATCAAACGTCGCAACGTAACTGGGTGACTATAAAGGTGCTCTACAGGTATCTCCGAGGGTGTCTGAGGAGTTGGCATGGATCAAGACTGGGATTTGTTACTCCATGTGACGGAGAGGTATCTCAGGGCTTGTTACTCTATGGAATGAGTAAAGAGACTTGTCGGTAATGAAGTTGAATTAGGTATGGAGATACCGACGATCGAATCTCGGGGAAGTAACATACCGAGGAGCAAAGGGAACATCATACGGGATTAACTGAATCCTTGACATAGAGGTTCGACCGACAAAAATCTTCATAGAATATGTAGGAACCAATATGGGCATCCATGTCCTGCTATTGGTTATTGACCGTAGAGAAGTCTCGGTCATGTCTACATAGTTCTCGAACCCGCAGGGTCTGCACACTTAAGGTTTGGTGACGTTTCGGTAGTATAGAGTTATGTATGGTGGTGATCGAAGGTTGTTCGGAGTCCCGGATGAGATCCCGGACTTCACGAGGAGCTCCGGAATGGTCCGGGGGTAAATATTCATATATAGGAAGTCCTGTTTTGGTCGCCGGAAAAGTTTCGGGCTAATCGGTAGTGTACCGGGAGTGCCGGTAGTGTACCGGGAGACCACCGGGAGGGGTATTTCGACCCAAGAGGCTTCGTGGGCTGTGGGAGAGTGAATACCAGCCCTTAGTGGGCTGGTGGAAGTCCCACACAAGGCCCATGCGGCTAGGGAAGAAAAGCCCAAAGGGAAAAGGTAGGAAAAGGCAAAAAAGGAGGAATCCTGGTCCTACTAGGATTGGAGGAGGAGTACTCCTCTCCTCCCCACTTCGGCCGAACCAAGGAGGCTTGGCCCTTGCGCCAAGGCCTCTCCTCCCTCCCTCTTATATATACTGGAGGTTTTAGGGTTTTCGCACTAGAATTTCAGCCACGTGCTACCCGTTCCTCCAGTGCATAGTTTCTCCTCTAGATCGGATTCTGCAGTGCTTAGGCGAAGCCCTGCCGGAATAGCTCCACCACCATCACCGGAGCGCCGTCACACCGCCGGAGATCTCTTCTTCCACTCCGCTCCCTCTTTCTGGATCAAGAAGGTGGAGATCGTCATCAAGCTGTACGTGTGCTGAACGCAGAGGTGCCGTCCGTTCGGTGCTTGATCGGGACGGATCATGATTGGATCGCGGGACGCTCGGAGATTTGGATCGCGAAGACGTTCGACTACACCAACCGCGTTTCTTAACGCCTCCTGCTTAGAGATCTACAAGGGTACGTAGATCCACTCTCCCTCTCGTAGATGCTCATCACCATGGATAGGTCTTGCGTGAACGTAGGAAAATTTTGGTTTCCCATGCAACGTTCCCCAACAATATTCCGTGTTTCCATCTCATGGTGGTGACCTAGTGTGGTCTCCCATTTGGTCGGGGTGGCGCAAATGTCATGGGTGGGGTGGATGATGTTCGGAGGAGCGCAACTTCCAGGAGCCGACCTAGTATGCAATGGTGCAAGTAGTTGTTTTTGTGCTCTCTGGTCGTGTTGCCCGTTCGTGAAAGTGATCCGAGTCGGGCCCCCATGAAATTGTTGTGCAGTCGTCCGAATCCGTGCCGATGGCCATGTGTGTGGAGTCATGCGGGCTTGTCTAGGTTAAGACAAGAGAGCTATGGTCAAGGCTTGCTCGGTGGCGGCCATCGGCAGCCACTGTGTTGTGTCCACCTAGTCCATCAGGATTGGCTACGGACACATGCGTGGACGCCTCCTATCGTGAAAGCGTGGACCCATATTCGGTGCCTTATGCTGGCCTAGGAGTGAATGGAGGTGCCTTCCGCTTGTCCCACCGTGGTTGATACGTTGTGATGCGAAGTGTAGGTGGTGTCTTGGGACATGGATGTCGGGGCGGCGACTAGGGATGGCCATCCGCATGTTTGGCTCTCTGATAGGCTTCATGGCTATGGTGGTGCCCATGTTTCATGGTTGTCTAGGCGGCAAGGGGTCTAGCGGTGGGTAGCTCGTGCTCACTCTATGCTTTGGTAGGGGCGACACTTAGACCCAGATTTGGAGGCATGTTCTCGTTGCTACTATCCTGAATACCTAGTGGTGGCATTGGTGAGATTTCGAGCAAAAGCTCCGTGCTTTGGCACCGACGATGGTGACACCCGTGGGTGACGTTATCTTCTTGAAGACTTCGTTGTGGGTCTCCTCTTCGTGCCAGGGTTCCGGGTGAAGATTCGTGCCCTTCTCTATATCGACAACAATGACGCCTAGCGTTATTTCCCGTCCTGAGGGTGTTGTCATGGATCTTAGGTGTTCTTGGGTGTGGCATGGTGTTGTTACCATACCTCCTATATTATATTTTGACAACTTTTGTTGTCTGTTTATCTATGGATCTGCTTTGTAAGAGGGTTCCCTCACTACCTTGTATCATCTGTCGTGTACTTTGGGCTTCATGCTTTATCTATAAAGTGGTGTGAAAGCCTGCTTTGAGTGACGATGAAGAACAAAGATCAAAAAGCAAATAACTTGGGTAATGGAGTAGTAGATGAATGATAATTTACTCGATTGTGTGTGTGTGTTGTAAATCGGCTATCACCCCCCACCCCCACCCCCCACACACACATCTATATATAGGGCCATTGGGCTTTCTGTGCAAGGAAAGGACACGTATCTATTGGAAATATGCCCTAGAGGCAATAATAAATTAGTTCTTATCATATTTCCTTGTTCATGATAATCGTTTATTATCCATACTAGAATTGTATTGATCGGAAACTCAAATACATGTGTGGATACATAGACAACACCATGTCCCTAGTATGCCTCTAATAGACTAGCTCGTTGATCAAAGATGGTTAAAGTTTCCTAGCCATGGACATGATATGTCATTTGATAACGGGATCACAACATTAGGAGAATGATGTGATGGAAAATACCCAACTATAAACATAGCATATGATCGTGTCAGTTTATTGCTACATTTTTCTACATGTCAAGTATTTGTTCCTATGACCATGAGATCATGCAACTCACTAGCACCGGAGGAGTGCCTTGTTTATATCAAATATCGCAACATAACTAGGTGACTATAAAGGTGCTCTATAAGTATCTTCGAGGGTGTCTGTTGGGTTGGCATGGATCAAGACTAGGATTTGTTACTCCGTGTGACGGAGAGGTATCTCAAGGCCCACTCGGCAATACAACATCACAACAAGCCTTGCAAGCAATGTGAATAAAGTGTTAGCCACGGGATCTTGTATTACGGAACGAGTAAAGAGACTTGCCGGTAACGAAATTTAACTACGTATGGAGATACCGACGATCGAATATCGAGCAAGTAACATACGGGATTAACTGAATCCTTGACATAAAGGTTCAACCGATAAAGATCTTCGTAGAATATGTAGGAACCAATATGGGCATCCAGGTCCCGCTATTGGTTATTGATTGTGGAGGTGTATCGATCATGTCTACATAGTTCTCGAACCCGCAGGGTCTGCACACTTAAGGTTCGGTGACGTTTCGGTAGTATAGAGTTATATATGGTGGTGACCGAAGGTTGTTTGGAGTCCCGAATGATATTCCGGACGTCATGAAGAGCTCCGGAATGGTCCGGAGGTAAATATTGATATATATAGGAAGTCCCAATTTGGTCACCAAAAAAGTTTTGGGCTCATCGATAGTGTGTGCCGGGAGTGCAGGGAAGGTGTCGGGGGACCATCGGGAGGGGTGTCTCGACCCAAAGGGCCACATGAGCTCTGGAAGGAGGCAAACCAGCCCCCGTTGGGCTTGCTGAAGCCCCACTAAAGGCCCAGGCGGCTGGGGTGGAAAAAACCCAAGGTGGAAAGAGTTTCCAAGTGGGAAGGAGGAGTCCTAATCCTACTAGGATTGGAGGAGGATTCCTCCTCTCCTCCTTGCGACCAAGGCAAAGGAGCCAGCCCTAGGGCGCCAACCTCCCTTCCCTCCTCCTATATACACTGGAGGGAGAGAGGGCAAAAGGACTCAACCCTAAGTGCCACGTGCTACCCTCTTCTTCCCCAGATCAGTTTCTCCTCTAGATTAGTTCTGCGGTGCTTAAACGAAGCCCTGCAGGATGAGTTCACCACCACTGCCACCACGCCGTTGTGCTACCGGAGAACTCATCTACCTCTTCATAACCCACAAGTGTAGGGGATCAGTTGTAGCCTCTTTTGATAATTAAGAGTGTCGAACCCAACGAGGAGCTAAAGGTAGAAGAAATATTCCCTCAAGTTCTATCGACCACCGATGTAACTCTACGCATGCTTAATGTTCGCTTTACCTAGAACATGTATGAAACTAGAAGTACTTTGTAGATGTAACAGGATAGGTTTGCAAGATAATAAAGAACACGTAATAAAAACTAGGGGATGCTAAGATAAAGAAACAACTAAGTTAGTTTAACGAGTGTGGAAAAGGTGGTGGTAGGAGTTACGGAATTGTCCCTAGGCAATCGATAACTAGACCGGTAATCATTATTACAGTTTTATATGAGGGAGAGGCATAAGCTAACATCCTTTCTCTACTTAGATCATATGCACTTATGATTGGAACTCTAGCAAGCATCTGCAACTACTAAAGATCATTAAGGTAAAACCCAACCATAGCATTATAAGGTATCAAATCCTCTTTACTCCCACATGCAACAACCCACCTACTCGGGTTTATGCTTCTGTCACTCAAGCAACCCACCATAGGCGAATCATGAACACATTGCAACACCCTACAACAAGGATCCCTCAAGCTTACGCAACATGGAGAGCACCATAGGACAGCACCAATAATAAAACATGCAACTCAAACCAATCATGATCATCAATCAACCCATAGGACAACAAAAATCTACTCAGACATCATAGGGTGGCAACACATCATTGGATAATAATAATATGAAGCATAAAGCACCATGTTCAAGTAGAGGGTAAATCGGGTTGCAGGAGAGTGGACTGCTGTAGATAGATGGGGGAAGGTGATGGAGGTGTTGGTGAAGATGACGGAGTTGTTGGAGTAGATCGCCATCACGATGATGGCCCCGGCGGCGTTCCTGCGCCACCGGGAGAAAGGGGGAGAGAGCCCCTCCTTATTATTCTTCCTTAACCTTCCCCCTATATGGGAGAAGGGTTTCCCCTCTGGTCCATGTCCTCCATGGTGGCAGAGGGGCGAGAGCCCCTCCGAGATTGGATCTCTCTCTATGTTTCCTTCTGTTTCTGCGCTCCCAGATTCTGGCCTTTCACCGTTTCTTATATATCCGGAGATATGCAACTCCGATCAGCCTGAAATTTTGAGGGGACTTTTAACCGGATATTATCTTTCTTGCGGCAAAACGGGAGCTCCAACCGACCTAAGGGCTGGTCACAAGGTCCCAGGGCACGGCGAGGGGGTAGGTCGCGCCTGGCAGACTTGTGACCTCCTCGGGCATCGTCACGTGTTGATTATTTTTCCAAAAAATATAGTATATTCCAAAAAACTCTCCTTAAGTTTTTATCGCGCTTGGACTTCGTTTGATCTAGATTTTCTGCAAAACAGAAAACATGCAACAAACAGAACTGACACTGGGCACTGGATCAATATGTTAGTCCCAAAAACAGTATAAAAAGTTGCCAAAAGTATATGAAAGTTGTAGAATATTGGCATGAAACAATCAAAAATTATAGATACGACGGATACGTATCAGCATCCCGAAGCTTAATTCCTGCTCATCCTCGTGTAGGTAAATGATAAAAAAGATATTTTTTATGTGGAATGCTACCTAGCATAATTTTGTTCATATAATCTAATCATGGCATGAATATTAAGACATGGGTGATTCAAAGCAATAGTCTATCATTTGACATTAAGACAATAATATTTCAAGCATACTAATAAAGAAATTATATCTCTTTAAAATATAATGGCAAAAGAAAGTTATCCCTACAATATCATATGGTCTGGCTATGCTCCATCTTCCCCACACAAAGTATTTATATCATGCACAACCCCGATGACAAGTCAAGCAATTGTTTTCACACTTTTATTTTCTCAAACATTTTCAATTTTCACACAATACATGAGCGTGATCCAGGGATATAGCACTTTAGGTGGAATAGAATATGGTGGAGGTTGTCAAGGAAAAAGGAGGAAGATAGTCTCACATCAACTACGCGTATCAACGGGCTATGGAGATGCCCATTAATAGATATCAATGTGAGCAAGTAGGAATTGTCATGCAACGAATGAACTAGAGCTATAAGTGTATGAAATCTCAAAAAGAAACTAAGTGGACGTGCATCATGATGAAAAAATTCCACTAGTTATATGAAAGTGACAAAATAGGAGACTCTCTATTATGAAGATCACGGTGCTACTTTGAAGCACAAGTGCGGAGAAAGATAGTAGCAATGTCCCTTCTCTCTTTTATATCGTTTTTTTGGTGGGCATCTAAGGACTCTTTTATTTTAATTTATTTTTATTTGGGCTTCGCTGGCCTCTTTTATTTTTCATAAAGTTCGGAATCTCATCCCCACTTGTGAGGGAATCATAGCTTCCATCATCCTTTCCTCACATGGGACATGCTCTAATAATGATGGTCATAACACTTTTATTTACTTACAACTCAAAATAAAATTACAACTCGATACCTAGAGATATGACTCTATATGCAATATGAAAGTGATGGTGCATGTCATAACAAAAGGAAACGATGGAAGTTGCATGGCAATATATCTCGGAATGGCTATGGAAATGTCATAATAGGTAGGTATGGTGACTGTTTTGAGGAAGGTATATGGTGGATGTTTTGATGAAGGTATATGGTGGCTGTTTTGAGGAAGGTATATGGTGGCTGTTTTAAGGAGGGTAGGTTTATTGCACCGGAGAAAGTTGTGCGGTACTAGAGAGGCTAGCAAAGGTGGAAGGGTGAGAGTGCGTATAATCCATGGACTCACATTAGTCATAAAGAACTCACATACTTATTGTAAAAGTGTATTAGGCATCGAAGCAAAGTATTAGATGCGTACTCCTAGGGGAGAGGTTGGTAGGAGTTAACCATCGCACTCTCGACCCTCACATAAAGAATAAACAAATCATGCTCCGACTTCCTTACATAACAGTTCACCATACGTGCATGCTACAGGAATCACAAACCTTTACACAAGTATTTCTACCAATCCACAATTACTCACTAGCATGACTCTAATATCACCATATTATATCGCAAAACTATTGCAAGGAATCAAACACATCATATTCAGTGATCTACAAGTTTTATGTAGGATTTTATGACTAACCATGTGAATGGCCAACTCCTATTAACTCTCTAAATAGATATAAATGAAGCATGAGAGTTTAATTCTTTCTACAAAAGATATGCCCACGCTCTAACAAATATAAGTGAAGCAAAAGAGCATTCTACAAATGGTGGTTTTCTAAGTGTGAGAAACAGGCAATCCAAACTTCAAATGATATAAGTGAAGCACATGAAGCATTCTATAAAGCCATACTCAAAAGATATAAGTGAGGTGCAAAGAGCCTTCTATAAATCAACCAAGGACTTTATCATACCAGCATGGTGCATTATTAAAATAAAAATAAAAAGCACACGATGCTCCAAGACTTACGCATATCATGTGAAGAATAAAAATATAGCTCCAAGTAAAATTACCGATGGTTGTTGCATGAAAGAGGGGATGCCTTGCGGGGCATCGCTAAGCTTAGTTTCTTGGGAGTCCTTGAATATTACCTTGGGGTGCCTCGGGCATCCCCAAGCTTAGTCTCTTTCCACTCCTTATTTCTTCATCCATCGTGATCTCACCCAAAACTTGAAAACTTCAATCACACAAAACTTAACAAAACCCTCGTGAGATACGTTAGTATAATAAAACAAATCACCACTTTAACTACTGTTTCCAACCAATTCATATTTTGTTTTTGCATTTTAGCTACTGTAATATAACTTTTCCATGGATGATACCACTAATACAATAGATAGTTCCATCAAAACAATGCATCAAAACAGAATCTATCAAAAATAGGACAGTCTGTAGAAATCTAAACATTCACCATACTTCTGTAACTCTCAAAATTCTAAAAATTAGGAAAAAATAAAAAAATCATAGAAGTATTGTGTAAAAATTTCATAAACTTTTGATATTCCAGTAAAAAATGTAAATTCACGCACTACAGCCAAAGTTTCTGTTTATGCACTGCTCACACCAAACAAGCAATCTAATCATCCTAAAGGCAAATCTTGGCACATTATTTTTATAATACAAGGGATTTATACAAGGGATAATTATTTTTGTTGAAAAATTTCTGTAATCAAGATTCACAAAGTTTCCATGGGCATGAACAAAGTTCAAGGCTAGCCCCCACTTCAACGTTGCTCGTCTCTCTCACTTTCACTTTTCTTTTTGAAAAAGTTTTAAGTTCCCCTCTTTATATTTTTGTTTTTAAACTATATAAAATTACACAACAAAATAAAATCACTCTCTAAAACTTCCGGGTTGTCTCCCTGGCAGCGCTTTCTTTAAAGACATTAAGCTAGGCATATAGTGCTCAAGTAATTGACAAACCCGAATCCCAAGGTATATCAAAGCCAATTTTAATTAACAGTGATTTGTAATTAAGTAGTGAGCACAAAGTGATATAAATCATGTGACAACAAAGTCTAACTCTCTTCCTATGCATTGGCATGTCATACAAGAACAATTCATTCACACCAAGTAAAGGCCAATGCATAGCATATATAGTTTCTTGCAATTTTATTGTATCAGAAACATAGAGAGGCGGAGATGTAGTTCCTCTCTCATAATAATTGCAAGTAGGAGCATCAAGCACATGCATATTATATCCATTAAAATCATCATGTGCAATAGTAAAAGGCAACCCATCTATATAATCCTTAATAAGTGCAAACTTCTCTGATATAGTGTAGTTGGGAGAATTCAAAAAGATAATAGGACTACCATGCGTGGGTGCAACAGCAACAATTTCATTCTTAACATAGAGAACTATAGCAAGTTCATCTCCATAAGCATAATTCATATTGGCATCATGGCCACAAGCATAGCAAGCATCAATTTCATCAAAAAGGATATTTCAAATGAATCCAAGGGATCATAGCAATCAACATAGCATTCATCCTTCGGTAAGCACGAAGGGAAATTAATAATATATGAGTTGAAGAGTTACTCTCATTAGAAGGTGGGCATGGGTAGCTAATCCGCTCTTCCTCCTTTTGTTCTTCTCCCTCCTCCTCATCTTTTTCATCTAATGAGCTCACAGTTTCAAGAATTTCTTCTTCCGTAGATTCCTGTAAAATATTAATCTATTGAAGGCAACGGTCATTCTTTCAATAAACTCTTTAACATAAGCATTAGAAGCAAAGTTTTCATATCAATATTTAAGTATGGCAAAAAATTCAAAATTGTAAAGAGTAGCATCATACTTTTCAATGAAAGAAGCAATTTCATAGGCACTCTTAAAAGCAACAAATTCTTCAATTTGTTCAACATCATTATAGCAATAGGCCTCCTTAGCGTAAGAGGATAATATTTCATTATCATTAAACACACATTGGTAGGGAAGGTGTTTTTTAGCTTCTTTAGAACAACAAGTAAAATCATGCAATTCACACAAGTTCCAAGCATAACAACACAAAGTATTAATTTGATGCCACAAGAGTTACCCTTTTTGAGATATTCGGTGTCGCACATAATGAGCATGCTCATTTAATGACTTTCCCTCAACTAAGCTAGTTGGGTTTTCAGCACGAGCACAAGTGGATCGAAGATGACCCAAGTAATATTCTTCGGTGCTACGGAACACTAGTGGTTCCTCAACTTTTGGAGCAGCAAGTAGAACTATTTGTTTGGTATTTTATGTTTCCTAGCCATATCTAAAGATAGAAAACAACTTAGAACAGCAAATAAAATCTACTTAGTGATAAAGCAAACAAGCACACACGAGAATATTCACCCCACGCTATTGCTCCCTGGCAACGGCGCCAGAAAAAGGTCTTGATAACCCACAAGTGTAGTGGATCAGTTGTAGCCTCTTTCGATAAGTAAGAGTGTCGAAACCAACGAGGAGCTAAAGGTAGAAAAAATATTCCCTCAAGTTCTATCGACCACCGATATAACTCTACGCACGCTTAATGTTTGCTTTACCTAGAACAAGTATGAAACTAGAAGTACTTTGTAGGTGTAACGGGATAGGTTTGCAAGATAATAAAGAATACGTAAAGAAAAACTAGGGGCTACTAAGATAAAGAAATAACTAAGTTAGTTTAACGAGTGTGGAAAAGGTGGTGGTAAGAGTTGCGGAATTGTCCCTAGGCAATCGATAACTAGAGCGGTAATCATTATTGCAATTTTATATGAGGGAGAGGCATAAGCTAACATACTTTCTCTACTTAGATCATATGCAGTTATGATTGGAACTCTAGCAAGCATCCGCAACTACTAAAGGTCATTAGGGTAAAAAACCAACCATAGCATTATAAGGTATCAAGTCCTCTTTACTCCCATATGCAACAACCCACCTACTCGGGTTTATGCTTCTGTCACTCAAGCAACCCACCATAGGCGAATCATGAACACATTGCAACACCCTACAACGAAGATCCCTCATGCTTGCACAACACGGAGAGCACCATAGGATACCACCAATAATAAAACATGCAACTCAAACCAATCATGATCATCAATCAACCCATAGGACAACAAAAATCAACTCAGATATCATAGGATGGCAACACATTACTGGATAATAATATGAAGCTTAAAGCCCCATGTTCAAGTAGAAGGTACAACAGGTTGTGGGAGGGTGGACCGCTGTAGATAGATGGGGGAAGGTGATGGAGGTGTTGGTGAAGATGACGGAGTTGTTGGAGTAGATCGTTGTCATGGTGATGGCCCCGGCGGCGTTCCTGCGCCATCGGGAAAGAGGGGGAGAGATCCCCCCTCCTTATTATTCTTCCTTGACCTTTCCCCTAGATGGGACAAGGGTTTCCCCTTTGGTCCATGGCCTCCAAGGCGGTGTAGGGGCGAGAGCCCTCCGAGATTGGATCTCTCTCTCTCTCTCTCTATGTTTCCTTCTGTTTCTATGCTCCTAGATTCTGGCCTTTCACTGTTTCTTAAATATCCTGATATCCGTAACTCTGAACAGGCGGAAATTTTGAGGGGATTTTTATACGGATATTATCTTTCTTGACGTGAAAGGAGAGCTCCAACCGACCTAAGGTCTGGTCACAAGGGCCCATGGCGCGGCCAGGGGGTAGGCCGCGCCTGGCAGGCTTGTGACCTTCTCGGGCATCATCTCACGTTGATTCTTTTTCCCAAAAATCAAATATATTCCAAAAAATCTGTGTAAGTTTTTATCGCGTTTGGAATTCATTTGATATGGATTTTCTGCGAAACAAAAAACATGCAACAAACAGGAACTTGCACTGGGCACTGGATCAATATGTTAGTCCCAAAAATAGTATAAAAAGTTGCCAAAAGTATATGAAAGTTGTAGAATATTGGCATGAAACAATCAAAAATTATATATACGACGGAGACGTATCACCTCTCTGCTCCCTCTTGCTAGATCAAGAAGGAGAAGATCGCCATCGAGCTATATGTGTGCTGAATGCGGAGGTGTTGTTCGTTCGGCGCTAGATCGGAAGGACCGTGATCAGGATCACGAGACGATTCAATTTGACCACGGGACGGATCGTGATTGGATCGCGAGATGGATCGTGACGGGATCACGGGACGGATCGTGATTGGATCGCCAGATGGATCGTGATGGGATCGTGGGACGCTCGGTGATTTGGATCGTGAAGACGTTCGACTACATCAACTGCATTTCTTAACGCTTCCCGCTTAGCGATCTACAAGGGTATGTAGATCCGCTCTACCTCTCGTAGATGCTCATCACCATGGATAGATGTTGAGTGTGTGTAAGAATTTTTTTTGTTTCAACATTCCCCTTCAGTGGTATCAGAGCTAGGTCTATGTATAGATGAGATCAGAGGAGAACATAAAGGAGTTTTTGGGTGTTGATGCTTAGATTGCTTCCTTCCTTGGTCGTGTTTTGATTCAGCGGTATTGTGGGATGAAGCGGCCCGGACCAACCTTACTCGTATGCTTACGAGGGACCGGTTCCATCGACTGACGTGTAACTTTGTTGCACAAAGATGGCTGGCGGGAGTCTGTCTCTCCTACTCTAGTTCGATTGGATTCGACAAAGGTGGTCCTTGAGAAGGTTGAATAGCAATTTATGTATCACCGTTGTGGTTTATGCGTAGGTGAGAATTTTTATTGCTAGATACCCGTAGCAGCCACGTAAAACTTCCAACAACAATTAGAAGACATCTAACTTGCTTTTGCAGGGTATGTTTTGCTGTGATATGGCTAGTTACATGATGAGATATATGTGATGTATGAGATTATCATGTTTTGTATAGAATATCATGACTTGCATGTCGATGAGTACGACAACCGGCATGATCCATAGGGTTGTCTTTAATTATTTTTACCGTTTTTTCTTTACTTTATCGCTATGAGTTACCAATAGTCGTGGAAGCAACAGTCGGCGCGGCAACCCCGATGGGGACACGTTGATGGAGATCATGGTGTCATGCCGGTGACGATGGAGATCATGCCAGTGCTTTGAAGATGAAGATCAAAAGCACAAGTTCATGGCCATATCATGTCACTTATGATTTGCATGTGATATTAATCCTTTTATGCACCTTGTTTTGCTTAGGACGATGATAATTCCCAAGTGCAAGGAATCATCGTAGCAATTTCCAAAGGTGGAAGTGATAAGTATGGAGTGTCGGACCCACAAGGATCTAAAGGTAAGATCAATATTCTCTCAAGTCTTATCTGCCACCCATACGACTCTACGTACACCGAACATTTTCTTCCATCTAAAAACGAGAAATAAAACTACATTGTGGGTATGAAGAGGATAACTTTGCATGATATCGGAGAACAAAAATATAAAAATAGGTGTTGTTAACATAATATTACAATATATTACAAATAGCGAGTGTAGAATAATGATGGGTCAGTGTGCAGAATTGTCCTAGGCAATTGTTAACAAGATCGGAAATCATTATTGCAATTTTATATGAGGGAGAGGCATAAGCTAACATAATTTCTCTACTTGGATCATATGCACATATGATTGGAACTCTAGCAAGCATCCGCAACTACTAAAGATCATTAAGGTAAAACCCGACCATAGCATTAAAGCATCAAGTCCCCTTTATCCCACACGCAACAACCCCCTTGCTTGGGTTTATGCATCTGTCACTCAAGCAACCCACTATAAGCGAATCATGAACGTATTGTAACACCCTACAGCGGGAATCCTTCACGTGTGCGTGGCACGGAAGGCACCATAGGACAACACCAAAATAAACATACAACTCAAACCAATCTAGATCATCAATCAACCCAAAGGACAAAAGCAATCTACTCAAAGCATCATAGGATGGCAACACATCATTGGATCATAATATGTAGCATAAAGCACCATGTTCAAGTAGGTGATTATAGCGGGGTGCGAGAGAGTGGACTGCTAAAAGGAGATGAGGATGGTGATGAATAAGGTGATGTTGATGAAGACGATCACCGCGGCGATGGTTCCCCCGATGGCACTGCAGCACCACCGGGAGAGAGGGGGGAGGTTATCCCCCTTGTGCTTCCTCCTCCATGGCCTCCCCCTCTATGGGGAGAGGTTCTCCCTCTGGTCCTTGGCCTCCATGGTGTTCATGGCCCCTCCGGGACGATGAAGATGTCCTCCGGTGATGGTGACCCCCTCCGGAAGGGTGCCGGAGAGGGCCAAGATTGGTTTTTCATGGCTCTGGAGGCGTGCAGCAACGGAACTCCCGATCTAGGTTTCTTTTCGGTGGTTTCTGGATTTATAGGAATTTTTGGCGTCAATCTCACGTCAAGGGGGGCCACGGGGGATTCACAAGCCTGCTAGGCGTGGCCACCCCCTGGCTGCGCCTGGCAGGCTTGTCGCCTCCTCGTGGCTCTTCTGGCCTAGCTCCAATGCTTCGAGGGTTTCTTTTGGTCCACAAAAAAACATACTAATTTTTTAGCCCATTCCGAGAACTTTTATTTCTACACAATAAACGACACCATGGTAGTTCTGCTGAAAACAACGTCAGTCTGGGTTAATTTTAATAAAATCATACCAAAATCATATATAATTATTGTGAACATGGCATGAATACTTCATAAATTATAGATACGTTGGATACGTATCAGATGACGGTAGCATTATAAGGTGATCCCTCACCTAAATTTCAAGATGAATTGTGTTCTCCCCGAGTGTGCACCGTTGCGAAAGTTCGTCGCGTCGAGACACCACGTGACGATCGGGTGTGATAGACTCTACGTTCACACACAACAGGTGCAAGCCAGTGTTGCACGTGTGAAACACTCAGGTTAAACTTGATGAGCCTAACATGTACAGACATGGCCTCGAAACACAAGAGACCGAAAGGTCGAACATGAGTCATATAGTAGATATGATCAACATGAAGATGTTCACCATTGAAACCACCTCAACTCACGTGATGATCGGAGTTGAGTTGGTGGATTTGGATCATGTGACACTCGAATGACCAGAGGGATATCAATTTGAGTGGTAGTTTTTAAGTAATATGATTAACTAAACTCATTATCATGAACATAGTCAAAATGTCTTTGCAAATTATGTTGTAGATTACTAGGTCGTGATGTAGCTCCCTTGAATTTTTTATATGTTCCTAGAGAAATAGAGTTGAAAGATGATGGTACCAATAATGCAGACTAGGTTCGTGATCTAAGGATTGTCTTCATTGCTTCACAAAAGGCTTATGTCCTTAATGCACCACTCGGTGCGCCACCCCCTCAAATGGTGACTAAGGATGTTGTGAACATCTGACAGTGACGTTCTGAGGACTACTTGATAGTTCAGTGCGTCTTGCATTACGGCTTAGAATTGAGGCTCCAAAACGGTTTTGAACGTCACAGAACATATGAGATGTTCTAAGAGTTGAATTTGGGATCTCAGGCTCGTGCCTGTGTTGAGAGGTATGAGACCTCCAACAAGATTCTTTGCCTGCAAGATGAAGGATAATATCTCAATCGGTGAGCATGTGCTCAGATTGTCTGGATACTACAATCGCTTGAATCGAGTGAGAGTTGATCTTCCAGAAAAGATAGTGATTGATATAGTTCTCCAAGTCACTGTCACTAAGTTACTAGAGCTTCATATCAACTATAAAATGCCAGGGATGGAAATAATTATCCTTGAGCTATTCACGATGTTTGACACCGTGAAGGTAGAAATCAAGAAGGAGCCTCAAGTGTTGATGGTTAGTGAAACCACTAGTTTCGAGAAGGGCAAGGGCTAGGAGGGAAACTTCATGGATGGCAAGTCAGTTGTTGCACCAGTGAAGAAACCCAAGGTTGAACCCAAACCCGAGAATAAGTGCTTCTATTATGAGGAGAACGGTCGCTGAAGCGGAACAACCCTAGATACTTGGTAGATAAGAAGGCTGGCAACATCGACATAAGTATATTTGATATACATGTTATTGATGTGTACCTTGTTAGTGCTCCTAGTAGCACCTGGGTATTGGATACCGCTTCGGTTGCTAAAGGTTAGTAACTCGAAATAAAAGCTACATGATAAACGGAGTCTAGCTAAGGGTGAGGTGACGATGTGTGTTGGAAGTGTTTTCCAAGGTTGATGTGATCACCATCGCACGCTCTCTCTACCCTCGGGATTAGTGATGAACCTAAATAAATGTTATTTGGTGTTTGCGTTGAGCATGAACGTAATTAGATCGTGTTTATTGCAATACGGTTATTCATTTAAGTTAAAGAATAATGGTTATTATGTTTACATGAATAATACCTTCAATGGTCATGCACCCAATGAGAATGGTTTGTTGAATCTTGATCGTAGTAATACACATGTTCATAACATTGATGCCAAAGGATACAAAGTTAGTAATGATAGTACCACACACTTGTGGCACTGCCGCTAAATGTCATATTGGTATAAATCACACGAAGAAACTCCATGCTGATGGATCTTTGGACTCATTCGATTTCGAATCGGTTGAGACATGCGGACCATGCCTCATGGGCAAGATGACTAAAGACCCCGTTTTTGATATGATGGAGCGGGCTAGTAACTTGTTGGAAATAATACATGTTGATGTATGCAGTCCAATGAGTGTTGTAGAGAGCAGTGGATATCGTTATATTCTTACCTTCACTGATGATTTCAGTATATATGAGTATATTTACTTAATGAAACACAAGTATGAAACGTTTGAAAAGTTAAAACAAATTCAGAGTGAAGTTTAAGATCATCATGACAAGAAGATAAAAATGTCTACGATATGATCGTGGAGGTGAATATCTGAGTTACGAGTTTGGTATACAACTTAAGACAATGTGAAAGTTGTTTCACAACCCACGCCACCTGGAACACCATAGTGTGATGGTGTGTCCGAACATCATAGTCGTGCTCTACTGGATATGGTGCATACTATGATGTCTCTTATCGTTTTGCCACTATCATTTTGGGGTTATGCATTCGAGACAACTACATTCACTTTCAATAGGGCACCATCTAAATCCATTGAGATGACACCGTATGAATTATGGTTTGATATAAACCTAAGCTATCATTTCTCAGAGTTTGGGAATGCGACACTTATGCCTAATAAGCTCGAACCCAAAGCGGAAAAGTGCAAGTTCATAGGATACCCTAAGAACAGTTGGGTATACCTTCTATCTCAGACCTGGGTGCAAACTGTTTGTTGCTAAAAACGGGTCCTTTTCCGAGAAAGAGTTTCTCTCAAAAGAATTGAGTGGGAGGAAGATAGAACTTGATGAGGTTGTTGAACCTTTGTTTCAACCAGAGAGTAGCGTAGCGCAGAAAGATGTTTCTGTGGAACCTCTATCAGTTGAAGAGGAAGTTAATGATGATGATCATGAAGCTTCAGATCAAGTTACTATCGAACCTTGTAGGTCGACAAGGACGCATACTGCTCCTGAGTGGTACGGCAACCCTGTCTTGGAGGTCATGTTGTTGGACAACGATGAACCTACGAACTATGGAGAAGTGATGATGGGCCCGGATTCCAACAAATGGTTAGAGGTCATGAAATCCGAGAAAGTATCCATGTATGAAAACCAAGTATGGACTTTGGTAGACTTGCCCGTTGAACGGCGGGTCGTTGAGTACAAATAGACCTTTAAGATGAAGACAGACGCTGATGGTGAATGTCACCATTCATAAAGCTCGACTTGTCGCAAAGAAGTTTCTAATAAGTTCAAGGAGTTGACTGGGATGAGATTTTCTCACCCGTAACGATGCTAAAGTCTGTTGGAATCATGTTAGTAGTTGCTGCATTTTTCAATTATGAAATCTGGCACATGGATGTCAAAACATCGTTTCCTTAATGGTTTACTTGAGGAAAGTTTGTATGTGATACAACTAGAAGGTTTTGTCAGTCCTAAGGATGCTAAAAGGTGTGCAAGCTCCAGCAATCCTTCTATGGGCTAGAGAAAGCATCTATGATTTGAAATATACGCTTTGATGAGGTGATCAATTTTTTTGGGTTTATACAAAGTTTACGAGAAACTTGTATTTATAAGAAAGTGAGTGGGAGCACTATAGAATTTCTGATAAGTATATGTGGTTGACATATTATTGATCGGAAATGATGTCAAATTTCTGGAAAACATAAATGGTTGTTTGAAAAGAGTTTTTAAAAGGAAGACATGGATAAAGCTATCTAATTGTTGGGCATCAAGATCTATAGAGATAGATCAAGATGCTTGATGAGACTTTCAATGAGTACATACCTAGACAAGATTTTGAAAGAGTTCAAAATGGATCAGTCAAAGAAGGAGTTCTTGCCTGATATGTGAGGTGTGGAATTGAGTGAGACTCAATGCTCGACCACGGCAGAAGAAAGAGAAAGGACGAAGGTCGTCCGTTGTGCCTTATCCATAGGCTCTGTATAGTATGCCATGTTGTGTACCGCACGTGTGTGTGCCTTGCCATGAGTCTGTCAAGGGGTACAAGAGTGATCCAGGAGTGGGTCACTAGACAGCGGTCAAGATTATCCTTAGTAACTAGAGGACTAAGGAAATATTTCTTGATTATGGAGGTGATGAAGAGTTTGTCGTAAAGGGTTACGTCGATGTAAGCTTTAACACCAATCCGGATGACTCTTAGTAGCAATCCGGATATGTATAGTGGAGTAGCCATTTGGAATAGCTCCAAGTGGAGCGTGGTAGTAGTGTCTATAGTATGACATAGATATTTGCAAAGTACACACGGGTCTGAATGTCGCAGACCCGTTGACTAAAACCTCTTTCACATGCAAAACATGATCGAACCCCATAACTCATTGGGTGTGAGATTCATAACAAATCACTTAGCAATGTGAGCTAGATTATTGACTCTAGTGCAAGTGGGAGATTGTTAGAAATATATCCTAGAGGCAATAATAAATTAGTTATTATCATATTTGCTTGTTCATGATAATCGTTTATTATCCATGCTAGAATCGTATTGATTGAAAACTCACATACATGTGTGGATACATAGACAACATCATGTCCCTAGTATGCCTCTAATAGACTATCTCATTGATCAAAGATGGTTAAGGTTTTCTAGCCATGGACATGAGATGTCATTTGATAACGGGATCACATCATTAGGAGAATGATCTGATGGACAAGACCCAAACTATAAACGTAGCATATGATCGTGTCAGTTTATTGCTACAGTTTTCTGCATGTCAAGTATCTGTTCCTATGACCATGAGATCATGCAACTCACTGGCACCGAAGGAGTACCTTGTGTGTATCAAACGTCGCAACGTAACTGGGTGACTATAAAGGTGCTCTACAGGTATCTTCGAGGGTGTCTGTTGGGTTGGCATGGATCAAGACTGGGATTTGTTACTCCGTGTGACGGAGAGGTATCTCAGGGCCCACTCGGTAATACAACATCACAACAAGCCTTGCAAGCAATGTGACTAAAGTGTTAGCCATGGGATCTTTTATTACGGAACGAGTAAAGAGACTTGCCGATAATGAGATTGAACTAGGTATGGAGATACAGACGATCGAATCTCGGGCAAGTAACATACTGAAGAACAAAGAGAACAACATACGGGATTAAGTGAATCCTTCACATAGAGGTTCAACCGATAAAGATCTTCATAGAATATGGAGGAACCAATATGGGCATCTAGGTCCCGCTATTAGTTATTGACTGTGGATGTGTCTCGGTCATGTCTACATAATTCTCGAACCCGCAGGGTCTGCACACTTAAGGTTCGGCGACGTTTCGGTAATATAGAGTTATATATGGTGGTAACCGAAGGTTTTTTGGAGTCTCGGATGAGATCTCGGACGTCACTAAGAGCTTCAGAATGGTCCGTGGGTAAGGATTGATATATAGGAAGTCTCGTTTTGGTCATCGGAAAAGTTTTGGGCTCATCGATAGTGTATCGGGAGTGCGGGGAGGGTGTCGAGGGACCATCGGGAGGGGTGGCTCGACCCAAAGGGCACATGCGCTGTGTAAGGAGGCAAACCAGCCCCTGGTGGGCTGGCTGAGGCCCCCACTAAAGTCCCATGCGGCTGGGGTGGAAAAAACCCAAGGTGGAAAGAGTTCCAAGTGGGAAGGAGGAGTCCTAATCCTACTAAGATTGGAGGAGGACTCCTCCTCTCCTCCTTGCGGCCAAGGCAAAGGATTCAGGCCTAGGGTACCGGCCTCCCTTCCCTCCTCCTATATATACTGGAGGGAGAGAGGGCAAAAGGGCTCAACCCTAAGTGCCACATGTTGCCCTCTTCTTCCCTAGATCAGTTTCTCCTCTAGATTAGTTCTGCGGTGCTTAGGCGAAGCCCTGCGGGATTAGTTCACCACCACCGCCACCATGCCATTGTGCTGCCGGAGAACTCATCTACCTCTCTGCTCCCTCTTGCTGGATCAAGAAGGCGAAGATCGTCATCGAGTTGTACGTGTGCTGAACGCGGAGGTGACGTCCGTTCGGCGCTAGATTGGAAGGACCGTGATCAGGATCACGAGACGATTCGTGATTTGATCGCAGGACAGATCGTGATGTGATCGCAGGATGGATCGTGATGGGATCGTGAGATGGATCGTGATGGGATCGCGGGACGCTCGACGATTTGGATCGCGAAGACGTTCGACTACATCAACCGCGTTTCTTAACGCTTCCTGCTTAGCGATCTATAAGGGTATGTAGATTCACTCTCCCTCTCGTAGATGCCCATCACCATGGATAGATCTTGCGTGTGCGTAGGAAATTTTTTGTTTCCCATGCGACGTTCCCCTCCAGGATCCCGATCTAAACACGACATATTTCGAACATGTACACATGGAGCCTCCAGATCTCTTCGGGCAGGCTCGGTACAAAGTTAACATACTTTTTGATTGGCCCATAAGGGCCTCTGAAGCCTCCACGTAAACTCCGGGTTGATGGTGATTGTCGGTGGGACACAAGGTAGCAAAGTGTCGGGATCCCAATTGCAAGAGGTTGTAACAAGCAGCAAATTTCCCTCAGTGAGAACCAATATATCAATCCATGGAGATGCAAGTTTCCTAAACCAACAATAAGTTCTTCAACATACATAAAACTTTAGATGTGCCTCCAACAATACTAGCAAGGGTATCAACCTTACTGAATTTGCGAGTTGAACAAGATTTTACAAGATGATGTAGCAAGTAATATTTTTGTATTTTAGGAATAAATAAAAATTAATATGAAAGTACAATAAAAGATGATGGAAGTTTTTCTTACGCTAAAAACTGGATCAGGGTTCATAGTGTCACCGATAGTAACTCTCCAATAGATAAAAGTGCTGCAAAGATTACTTACACACGTAAAAGATGAAATATTTCTCGCTCATGCTAGGCTTTGTATGGTATGTTGATATTACGTAGGCAGTACGTCCATAAATCCATAGGCTGAAATCCTCTCTGCATGTATGGCTAATATTGTACTCTTCCATAGGAATACCTCTGCATGACCCAACTAGTAAGTAATAAAACAAATAATTGCTTTGACGAAGATGACACGGAGTTGAATAATATTGCCCTAAGTCCCCGGATCATTGCCGAGACAAATAAGTTTATTATCCCATTATCTTAGTGGCGATAATACAATGTAAGCCTTTTTGCACTTACTAACACCATGGGAGATTACTTGCACGATTAAATCCAACTATTGTGCACCGCTTTACTACTGATTACCCATCAAAACTAGACAATAGGAGACAAATAATTGCAAACAAATAAGCCTCTTGCGTATAAGCCAAACATAAACATCACACAGTCTGAACATAAAATAATAATTCATCACATGATTTACATCACCGCAAGGTTTACAATAGTTGGACATAAAACATAAGCATTACATGATTTCGTTCGCCAAGGGGAGCGGCTCGCAGCAAACGTCTCACCTTGTTCGCGAGGGGATATACCAGAGCGAACCCCCGATTGGGCCAACAACCCAGTTAACAGTTTTTCTATTTAAAATGTCATGAACAAAAAAGACATTTCTTACAAAATCAGATAAAAATCTAAATTTTGAAAGGCCATGGTCTGAATTATGAAAAATGTCATGCTGCTTTATAATACTGTCATTTCTATACTTTATTATTTTACAATGAGTACGATAACAAAAAGGTTGTGTGATCTAGAAAAATAAAATTTCCATGCTAAACTTTAGAAATGTCATCCTCTAGATAAAAGATGCCATGAACAAAAAAAATATACATTTTCCTATAGGAAAACAGTGGAACAAAAAATTGTAAATCCACTCTCAAAAAATATGAAAATTGGCATGCTACTTTATAAATTGTCATTTGTCTAATTTATAAATTTACTATGAGAACAAAAAATGCCATGCGAATAGAAAAAATTGTGATCCACTTAAGAATAAAACTGTCATTCCCTTGATAATAAAAATGTCATGCTGACAATAATAAAAAGGTCGTGCTCTCAATAATAAAACAGACATACTATTAATAATAAAAATGCCAGACTCTTAATATTTGAACCTCTATCCTCTTAATAATAAAAATGTCGTGTTACTAATTAATAAAATGTCACACTCCTACTAAATATAATTGCCATGTGAAAAGGTAAAAAAAGATCCAAAACGAATGTCATGAATAAGTTATAAAATTACCCAAAAGCTTGCCATGGGGCACTACAAAAAATCTAGAAATTGACATGCTACATGCAATGGAAACACACATCGAAGGTTTAAAAAAACTCGAAAAATAAGGTTTTTTGTTCTTTCAATAATGGGAAAAAACTATGGTTTTTCTGAATTTTTTCTAAAATAAAATACTAAATTTAAAAAAGCAATTTAGCTTCAAAGATACATAAACAGGTTTAAGTACACGTGAACACAAAACCTGTTTCAGTCCAGGTGGTAAACGGTGCACTCCTCTAAACGGTATATATCGTACCAAGATCCATGCGACAGCACTGAATGTGTTCCTCAGTTTGGGCTTTCTGCAGACGTTCGTCAGATATCATTTTCATTTTTTATTCTTTCTTTACTTTTTGTCTCTCCGTACCATTAATCACATGCATGTGAATACAAATAGGGAGAAAAATAAAAGGCGTGGTTGGGTGCATAGACAAATATAAAGCATCCAGGACGTTTGAGAGACCAAATTTAATCACTGCAATTGTATATGCCATAACCATGCTCGAATCCATGAAATGGTCCAACTTTTTCAAAACAACTGGACCTAATTTGATCACCGCGATTGTATATGCCCTAATCTTGCCTTTGGAATCCATGAAATGGTCCAATATTTCCAAAAGAACTGGACCTAAAACAGTTTTAATCATACTTTAGTGTGAAACAAAAAGTTTAAATTGTACTTCCTCCTGCAAAGAAAGTTTCGTTGCACTTTGGCTTTTCTTCAACCGTGATGATGTATGCCTTACAAGGTCGACAGCTCGTTCTCCATGACAGAACAACAGAAAAGCTGAAAATTCCGTTCTAGCTCAAGTTGCCAGGCGGTCGGGACTGGAACCAGCTAGCTACTACCGAGACGCACATACGACGAGCTCGTCGCCGTGTAGTACGTAGGAACTGGCCAGCGGCCATACCGCCCCCAAGCTCAAGTTGCAAAGCGCAGTCCCCTTCGATCATGTCCCCAAAAGCTACGCTCCGTTCCAATCGTTCACCTCACTCACCTAGGCGTCGCGTCACTTGCGTAGGCCGTATCAACGGTACCGGAGAATGAAGAGAACCTGAAGCTAGCTGTACCGGAAAGCAAGCGAAGCCGCATTCAGGGTGTTTGTATTGTGACTATCTTTATCATATCTTACCACATTATTTTTGTCACACTTGCCTTACTTGAGTTGTTCAAATTGTTAGTCATCTTTGACTTGCTTAAAAAAAAATTGCCATACTTTTTGTGTCTATGACATATAGGATTTACTACTCATTAAAAAATACTTGTCTTAAATGTGACTAGAATTAAACACCTACCTAAATTAATTAAACTTGTCTAAGATGAGTTGTGACAAAGTATGGCAATGCATGGTTGAAAATCAAACGGCCCCTCAATCTCCGCCTCGCTTTTGTCCAGCGGAAGCATGCAGCCCCCGCCCACAGCTCCACCGATCGGTCCCAGCTCATGCAACGCGCGCGCGCGCGCGCGGTGCCGTCCAACGAACCCACCGCTGGAATGAAGCGTAGGCTCGCAGCGCGGCGAGCGCAAGCCAACGTATGCTCCTAGTTATTGCGCCCTCGCCCGACCCGGCGAATCAAGGAACCCGGACGGACGGACGGCCCCGGCTGGATCGCACGCCCGCATCCGCAGATACCACCGGTCCGTGCAAGGTTTTATAGATGTGTTCACTCCGTTGGCGGAAAAGGACCATCTATCCCGAACCAGTTCCGGGCGACGCACTCACGCTTTGCCTTGCTTGCTTGATGGATGGATGGGTGGATTGCGTTGCGTGCAGCTCCGATCTCTCCCGGTTGCCGCCTTCCCATCCAACTCACACTTATGAACTCGTATTAATTCACGAAGCATCCGGAATCCAGGGACCGGCGACGGTAGCGTAGCATCGATCAGCTTGTGGCGGCCATAAATACACACAGGCATCCTCCTCTCATCGAGCAATACGGAAATACTACGCACAGGCACAGCTGGAGATGCTAAAGGCACGGGCAGCAATACAAAAACGGAGCCGATGGATGGCGGGGAATTGAAGGCCTCGGCCGCTTTGCGAAAGACGGGCATAAACTAGGGTCAAGCCGAGTCTCGCGTGATTCCGCCCGGTTCCATACCACTAGACACCCGGCACACCACTCCCGGGTGAAACCTCAAAATATTCACGCTTTCGACGGGACACGAAACGTGACCGGCAAAAAAGGGCGATCGCTGCCACACCACGAGTCGACAAGTTTACGGACGAATGCGCACCAAAACGGTTCTCGAAACGAAATATGAACGCACGCACGAAACGAATCCAAGAAAAATGGATGCTTGCACGGCCTAGCTTGGCCGGAGCCGGTCGGGGCCCAGCGGCGTGCGCCTGAGTACGTCCCGGAAGACGCAACGAAGATGGGATTCTCGGTGGATCCCCTGCTGCCGGCCCTCGGGAGCGGTGAAAGAATCGGGGGTCGGCCGGTGCCGGTGCCGCGGTTTTGGCATGCCGGTGGAACGGAATGGAATGGAACGCACCGAGTCGAGTTGACATGCGCAAGTTGGCACCGAGTTTGACGGCGGAGCTGAACCGCGCAACAAAAACGGTCGTTCGCAACCGCGAAACTGGACACAAGGGGACAAGACGAAAAGGGCAAGCTTACGAACGACAAGATATGTTGCGGTACAGTATGGACTAGGGGCACTAGATTCATTCACTCGATCAGACAAAAATCAAAACAGCTCTTCTGGTAATATTAAAACTCCGACGCTGGCGCGAGGATGTATGTCCTTAGTTTAGTTAGAACATCTCCAACAAAAAACGTAATCGTAAAAATAACAAAAATTTACATGACCAAGGGAGAAAAATGGTGCTCGAACAGATGATGTATGTACACAAAATTACTCAAGAATTGTCAATGAGGGAGAAAAGAGACACACATCCCCTTTCCCCTCGCTCCCCCCCCCTCCCGGTCGCTCCCGCGGGCGACGGCAGGGCGAACCCTAGCTCCAGCCGCCCTTCTCCCCTCCGTCGTCTCCTCCTCCCTCGTCGTCGCCGGAGGGCGCCGTCGGGCAAAGCCCGGGCGGCGGCGAGGACCCTCCTCCACCTGCATGGGGTCGTCAGCGCGGGTTGCAGCGTCTGGTCGGGGGCGCGGCGTTGGTGTGGGGCGCGGCGGCGGCAAGGCGCGCGGCGGGGACGACGACTCGGGCGTGCGGTGGTGCTGCGGCGGCTGCACGGAGTGGCCTGGGTGCGTGGCGGCTCTCGCTCGGACGTCCTCGTCGCCTGGCTCAGTGGGTGGGCGGTGGGGCGCAGATGAGCATCAACGGCGGACAGGGGCACTCGACTCTCGTGTGCGTCAGTCCGGATGGGGCCAGCTACTGGCGCTGTGCAGCTGGGCGCCTGGCTGCCTTGGGCAGCCCTTGCTGGATCTGAAGCTGCCAGATCTGGTAGGTGGCGGCCGCTGGCCCTCCGGTGGCGCCGGGCGGTGGCGGCGTGGTGGTGCCCTGGTGCTCCGGCGTGGTGTGGTGGTTGCAAGCTTCGATGGTTGCGGGTTGGACTCGTCCGGCCAGATCTGGCGCGGGGGCTGGGGGACAGCGCAGGGCCAGGGGCTCGGGGGGCGGCGGGTGCGTGTAGCCGACGCGGATCTGGCGGAGCTGCACACGCTCGACGCGGTGGCGCGGCTCGGGGGCGCCCTGGTCGGCGAAGGGGCGGGGCTACGGCCTTGCTAGTAGTGGTCGATCCGGTGTTGCGAGGGTTTCTGGTGGGCAACGAGGATCTGGAGCGTGGCAGAGGATGGCGATCAGCGGCACGCCGACAGAGGGTCGACCTAGTCCGCGGCGATGTTAACCGTCGCGTTTGTGCCCGTCTGTCTTGTTGTTCCGTTGTGTCATCGGTCCGAATTGGCGCCCGTGTTGCTGTTGTGTCGTTGGTCGGAGCAACGTCAGTGGCCACGGATGTGGCGACGCTTGAGCTCGTCTCGGCAAAAGGTCGGGGCTTGCTTGGCGGTGGCCGTCGGCAGCTACTAGGTCGTGTTCCCTCATGTCGACAGGGACTTGCTGGGGACGCGGGCGTGGACGCCTCCAACGATGAAGGCGATCACCCAGGTCTAGTGGCTGATGTCGGGCTAGGAGCAGATGGAGGTCCCTTCCGCTCTTCCCACCGTGGTATGTGCGTTGCGATGATGATGGCTAACGGTGACCCGGGACATGGATGCCGGGGCGGCGGCCTCGGATGGTGGTCCGTATGGTAGCTTTTTGGCAGGCCCCATGGCGGGCAGTGGTGGCTACGTTTCTCGGTCGCTTGGGCGACGAGGGATGTAGCGGATGGTGGTTCAGGCACACTTTCTGTCGCGCAGATCCGGATCTAGAGGCCGGTTCTCGCCGTGACTGACCCGGGTGCCTCGTGATGGCATGTGTGAGCTGCCGAGTGAAAGCTTCGCGTTTTGGCGTTGATGACGACGACGTCCGCGGGTGCCGTTATCTTCTTGAAGACGTCGTCGTGGTTCTCCTCCCCATGTCAAAGTCTCCGGGTGAAAGCCCTTGTCCACGTCGGGCTCGATAGCGGCGGTGCTCGCGTTCCCCTCTTGAGGGCGTTGTCGTGGAGGCTAGGTGTCCTAGGTCGTGTCATGGCGCTGTAATCGGGGTGTCCTGTGCTAGGTGTTGTTTGGCAGCATAGTCGGGTGCGCTTGTGCTTGCCAGCTTTCTCGGGATCTGCTGTCTTAGTGGACTTCCTCTTCATATTGTATCGTTCGGCCATGTAATTTTGATGTTGTTGCTTTATATATAAAGCGGGGCGAGAGCCTGTTTCGATCAAGAATTGTCTGTGATGTGAAATAGGACACTTGGTGTATGAAAAATTGCATCAACTCTGCGGCTCGAGCACAACCAAAAGCGACCGCACGAACGCCCAGCTGCTGCCTGAAGTTTTATTTTCCCCCACCCTGTGCAACTTTCATGCCAACTCTCGCGACCATCGTTGCCGCACTGTTCGATTCTGCCACCGCACGACCACTGCGTTACCCGATTCTATCGCTACTGGCTCAACAACGCACGATTCTGTCGCTACTGGTTCGGCACCTTCAAGTATGTGGACATTGCCGCGCATGCGTACAACAACGTCATGTGTCGTTTCGGCCGGCCACAAGATGAATTTTCAAGAGATCGAATCCCTAGAGCAGGTGGAGTTCGTTGGGCTGAAGAACGTGGGTATACAACCAATCAATGAGGGGGGTCACATTGCTCTCGGCGAGAGTGATGAAGTGGCGATGTCGAGGTTCGCATGGGAGAATCCACAGTACGTTCAGTACGGGTTGAAGCTATTCTAGAAGTGTGACCTCGAGAAGAAGAAGCAATTGAAGCGGGAGGATGAAGTCGAAGCCTCGACAATTATCCCCGTCGAGTCCGAAGATGAGCTCCACAAATCTGATGACCCCAACTGCGACACGTTCTGGAACTCGTTCTTAAGCGACCCCGAGTCCAACGAGTAATTTATACTTAGCATGATCAAGTTGAATCGATACGAAGTAGTCATTGCAATGTTTGCAGTATGAACTGTATTTGTTTGAATGAACTCGATAGATTTGCATTTTTGTTCGTCTGAACGCCTTATTTTATACCATCTATTGGAGCACTAGTGCTTAGTTTTACATTATTTGTTGAAGTTGAGGGCTTTTGATGATGCAAAACCCCATTATTTTACATCGTAAATTGGAAATACTCTTATGATAACGGAAACGGGGAGAGCCTCCCTATTTCTCTAAGAAAAAAATGATGTCGGCTCAAGGAGGAAGAAGCTGAAAGTTTTCCCTCGACGTGTGGACATAAACCAAGCTCCAAACAAGAGCTTCACCGCCTTCATATTTATTATGTGAATGGGTATATAGCCCCAAAACACCACTAGCAGCTAGTATTGTAAAAGTGCTACTACCTCCAATCCGAATTAATTGAGGCAACTTCTATACAATGTACATAGGCTACGTCAATTAATTCAGATAAGAGGAAGTGTCATTTTCAATTTTTTGACAAAAATACTACCACTTTAGCTGCGGTCGGATATGAAACTAGTCATGCTTATGGTAGGGATGGCCAACACATCAAGAATGTCATGGTACACAAGGTAACTGTGTCAGATTGACCGTCACATTTGTTGTTATAATAGATGGGACACACATGTCAGTTCTATAAAAAAATTCCCAAATTGGCAGTACTCTTCTTTCAGTCGGGAGCACAAGCTACTCATCGTCACGGTGTCGGTGTTGCGACACCAGCATTCGCAACACCCGCTCGACCTAGATTCCCTTCTCCTCTTCCCTTTTGTGTCTTTCTCTCGCACACTCTGGATCGAGCCCATATCGTGCTCATCAATATGGCCGCTCATCTCCGCGGCCACCGAGATCCCCACGCCTTGCTGTTATGTCCAGGATGTGCGTCATGCTCGCCTACGTCCCCATCCGAAGAATTGGCCTAGGGTGCCTTTATTCGCTGCCTTCCTCGGATCTGACCTCGGTCACCCCCTCCTCACGGACACATCAAAGAATTTCACTTTGAATTCCATACCTCAACATCTTGTTGATCTTTGCTGCGGCGCAACCCAGCACCCCACTCTCCCTCCTCGGCTCCTCTTCGCCTCCAGGAAGCTGTCGTCGACTTCCCCATCGAGTTATGCATCCCCGAGCCCCCTTCCCACGCGTTGCTCCGCCATTCATGGCTTATGACAAGGACCTTCCTTCTTCGATTGGCCTCCTCGACCACGCACGTGTCCGGTGGTGAGCTCCCTCTCCTCTCGTACCTCATAGCCCTCTCCCACCTAAAACCGCTCGTTTGTTGTCATGCCTCTGACCATCCCGCAAGTCCTTACCGGTTCCCCCTAGTCGCGGTGAAGCCACGACGAGCTCCACCCGCGCAAGCATCCTCCCGGATCACACCAGAACCATTCTGCGTGCACCCGCATTGTCAATGTGCCCAACACGTGCCGTCATAGAAGATCGAAGTAAATAGCATAAAACTAGTTGTTTTTTAGTGGATTTTTCATTGAGACTAACCCGGTCTTGCATGTCATAACAACTAAAGTGGGGGGATCTATAGAGTTGACTTTCATGCCACGCCGACTCTGACAGGTGGGCTGTCGTTATCAATCGTGGTTAAATCAGTTCAATTGGTAACTACTACATGTGTTTTTAAATATAAACCTTTTTAAAGATTTCACTACGGACTACATACGAAGCAAAATGGATGAATCTACACTCTAAAATATGTCTATATACATTCGTATGTAGTCCATGATGAAATCTTTAAAAGGACATATATTTAGAAAAGGAGGGAGTAATAAGAAGCTAAAATTATGAATGTCACGTCAGATGCGTAGCAATTTTAGTCACACGGGTATGACAAATTCCAGTGATGCACAATAAGTTTTTGTCAAAAATAAACTGAAAAACAAAAGTTGACATGCTTGCTAACTAAAATTGTCATCCTTGCGTAACTTCGAAGTTGTCATGTACTTGTATATGGGCGTTCGGTACTTATAAGGGTCCATAAGGAGTTGATAGTTTTTTTTCCGAATTTTCCCTAAACTTGTAGGTTTTCTTGGTCAAAGATTAAAAAGTACTAGTAGTGGTCGGAAATCCTAGCCGCTAAAATTATAATTTTGGCCATATACCCCGATCTGAACGCATACGACGTCTGTGTCAGAATGTCATTTTAAACGAAAATTACATATCGACAGTTACTACGGCCGTCGGGGTCATACCACGAATCTGCTACTAGAGTACACCAGCACTCGACAAGTTTACGCAGGAATACGCACCAAACGGTACCCGAAACAGAAGACAGCAGTACGCACGAAACGAATGGATGCCTGCACGGCTAGCTTAGCTTGGCCCAGGGGCTAGCAGCTAGCGCCGACGTCCGGGAAGACGCAGCGAAGATGGAATTCTCGGTGGACTCCGGTGCGCGGTTTCGCACGCCCGCGGAATGAAATGGAACGCACCGAGGTGACACGCGCAAGTTGGCATGCGCGTGTCAACTGAGAGCGGCGACGGCGGAGCTGAGCCGTGCAACAACAGAAACGGTGCTCTAGTTCGCCACCGCGACACAGGCCAGAACGGGACAGGGGAGGCTTACACTGAGAGCACTAGATTCATTCACTCAATCAAACGAAAACAAAAATCAGAACTGGTCACCTACTATAGAATAATAATAATACAATCGACGTCACAGATACTTCTGCACACGTATATACTGCCTACTAACCAAATAAATCGCCTCGATTAGGCCTCTATACGTCTACCATGCAAAAAAAAAGGCCTCTATACGTCCTATGTTAGCTGGTCGACCGATCACTCACTCTCTGTAGCTATGCTCCAATCGTGCGGCTCAGTTCACTCTCACGCGGCGAGGCTGCAGCCGCGCCGGGTTAAACAGGTGGCAGCGCCTCCGCCGTCGCTGTCGTTGCCGGCGCCGCCGGGGTGATGGTGTCAGGGGTGCCGTCCTTCTTGGAGGAAGCGGCGCCGGCCGGGCCGACGGGGGCGCGGCACATGGGGCACGTGCAGTGCGCGCGCAGCCAGGCGTCGACGCACTCGGCGTGGAACAAATGCGCGCACTTGGGGAGCCGCCGCGCCTTCTCGCCGGCCTCCAGCTCCCCGAGGCACACCGCGCAGTCCACCGCCGCGTCGTCCGCCTGCTCGTACAAGAACGTCGGGAGCGCGGCGATCGCGGCGTCGCTCATGCCGCGCTCGGTCCCCGCCGCGGCGCCGGCCTCGAGGTCATCCGCGCCCGCGACCGCGCCGCGCCGGCTGCGGCTGCGGTAGCTGCAGGTGTACCAGATGGCGAGGTAGAGGAGGAAGGTGAGGATGCCGATGGCGAAGGAGAGGCCCATGAACACCAGCCGCGCGCGGGTGCTGTACTTGGAGTTGTCCGCGAACAGCCACGAGTTGGGCGCGTTCATCTTGGAAATGGCCTGTCGGCCGATCTTCTTCCCGGCGTCGGAACCAGACGCCGCTGCAGCAGCACCGGTTGCTGTACTGTGCACCACCGGCGCGGTGCACGCGACGCGAGCTCTAGCGGCCGGAGCAAGCAAGCAGGCGAGGCGAGGTGTTTGATTTCTTTTTGCTGAGGTCGCGTCTCTGCCGGGGCAAAGGAGCGCCGAGGCCGTATTTAAAGGGGCCTCGAGGCCGGGTGGGCCTGAGGCTTCGGCGCAACGCAAACGCGAAGGTGATCAGTGAGCTCGCTCGCTCGCTCGCTAGCTGGCTGGCGCGGGCCCGCGGCGTCGCTCTATGTTTCTGGAGGCTGACGGCCTGCGCGTGACCGCGCTCCGCGCATGATGAGTGATTGTAACCGCCCAGATATTTGTGCGACCGCGCGATTGGTTTCCATCTGTCCGCACGATGAGACGGGGCCCCGACCCCGGGGTGAAAAGGGTCGATGATAGACAGAGGCAGGGACACACGAACCACTCCATCGGCGGTCGACCACCAGATGCATGCGTTACTCGTACAGTACAGTAGTACTGGTGTCCTCCCCCAACCCATGCATGCATCAGAGATACAGTAGATCCATGTTGGATATTTATGCTGTATGAGGCCGACTAGAAAGAAACATGGAAAGTTTTTACCACCCCCGTCCATCGGCGTTGCTGTCCGTAAAGGCGTCAATAGCTCTCACGGTCTCCTCACCTGTTTTTTGCTTGTTGTATCATTTCGCTCCTTTGCGAAAGCAAGAGGGGCCTGGCCTCTTAATTAATGCGTCGTTTGGAGCATTGAGGGGGGCTTGAATTATGTCCATATATGTTTGGGGGAATAAATTCAGTGATTACTTGCGGACGTACGACGCGAAACGGCCCCAGAATTTTATGCCGGTGGTGGTGGGCGTATGTCACGTTCGCGTATATACGTACGCGGCGGCGAACGTCCTCGCTTGCTCGTTACTCCGATTCGACCGCATTCCTTGCTCGGTCGGGCCACCTGGCTCGGCTGCGTAATAACGCCCGTGAGCCGCCCGTCGACTCCTCGACACGGGATGTCTGACTTGACGGTCGTTTTTGCTGGCCAGCTGGAGGAGCTGGCTGCCTGGCTCGGAGGTCTGCACGTTGGAATTGGGCACCGCAACACAGGCGATCGTGTGATCCCCATGCGAACAAGCGATCGCGACAAGTTTGAATTTGCAGCACAATTCTTCTAGTAATTTAAGACCTGGCGGTCATAAACAACTTAGATAGTAGTACTAGTGATAATTAGGTGTGCATTATGTATGTCATGATGGGAAAGATCACTTTGTCACTACATCGATGGGGCCGGATTGCTGAAGCTCACGACTTTCAGCTACGCTTTTAGCACACAGAGTTTAGTAGCGTGCGGGTCAAGGATTTATCCGCCAAAGAAAAAAAATATGAAAATGACTAAGAACATCTCCAACAACGTTAAAAAACATGTGCGGGTGGTAAACTGCCATTTTAACGCGTGCGGTACGTTTTTGCGCGCTCCAACGATAGCGGGAAAGTAGGCGCCCGATTGGATGCGCGGAGAAAAAGACAACAGTTCGCGCGTTAGATTTAGCGCGTCATTTTTGGCGTGCCTATAAATTGCGGCGTTTGCCACGCAACCTTCACACTGCCATGCACGCTCTTTCTGCTCCCTCTGCCGCTTGCTCGCCGCTTCCTCGTCCCGTCACCACCGCGCCACCATGCCGCCGCGCCGCCGGGGATCGTCTGGCTACCGCGGCGTCCGGGAGCGCCCCGACGGCACCTACTATGCCGAGATCCGGTCCGGCGACGTCCGGCTCGGCCTCGTCACGTTCGGGACCACGCACGAGGCCGCCTGCGCATACGACGTGGCGGCGTAGCGCCTAGAGAGGTCTAGCTCGCAGATGAACTTTCATGATGTCTACACGCGCGAGCAGACGCAGGCCGTCGCCCCTCTGCCTCGTCTTATCACGAACAAGGACCGTGCGGAGCACCTTCGGCGGTAGCACCGCCTCCTCGTCGCCGAGGAGGACGAGCGAGCCATGGCGGAGTGGCATCGGCGCCACCCGAAGGACGTCGCCAACGAGCGCGCCTACTGGACGGAAAGGACGACAAGGCGCCGCGCGAAACGGGCGGACAGGCGTCGGCGGAAGACACTGGCGTTATCGCGTCAGACGATGAATGTTGGCATGACATATGGATCGATACATCGGACAACACCATCGAGGATGATGATGAGGACAACTCGGAGTAGTTCTAGCTGCACCGTAACTTAATTTTATTTTATATGTAATTGCATCGTAGTTTATCTAGTTTGTACCGTAGTTTAATTTTATGTAGTTGCATCGTAGTTCTGTTTATCTATCGAACTATGTAAAATATATATGTATCATTTTATCTATGATGAATGCATCATTTTTATCTAAAAAATATGTATGTATCTAGTCCAGAGTGTTCGTACGAGAATGCGCATGCTGCATTTTAGCGTGTCTGTTGGAGCTACGCGTGCGCGCTAAATTTTAACACGGCTGCTGGAGGCAGCGCTGTTCGTCGCGCTTTTTCAAACGATGGACATGCTGTAAAATAATTTTTAACACGTCGCGCAATTGTTGAAGAATGCTCTAATGCAACGACGCTTTCAGCCACATTTCGCCTTGGTCTGGCTGGCATCAGCCTCCCTTTTCACATCCTGATTACTCTAGTGTTTTTGAATGGTCCAATTCTAATGACAATGTCGTTGAACGATAATGATAGAGGCTGCAGCGGTGCAGCTAGAGGCTGGCTGTCAGGAGCAGCAGCAGCACCCGGTGACCGCACGAGCGGCGCCATCCGTGACACGTAGTTTTTCTTCTCCGAGAAGACTTTGACGGTGGCACCGAGAAGGAAAAGTGCAGGGCGAATCGTATCGGCGGCATTTTTTACACTGACGGCGGGAGGCGAAGCCGCGCACGCAGACTTGACGCTTTGACACACACAGGCCGCGGACGAGGACGAGCGACGTCGGCCTCGACCTCGCCAGCTAGTGTGCAAATGATGGCCTTCTCTTGTCTTCAGGTTTTCATGATAGCGCCTTGCTTGAGTTCAGGCGCCGCATCATGGTGACCAAACCCGTGTCGTGCGTTTAGTCGTGTCCAAGTCAGAGTTCAGACGTCTGTTTGCGCAGGTGAATTCTAGCGACCGAGGTACGTGTATCTACGAGCGCATCCACTTGCAAAGAGAGACGCCTTAGCTCAGTGGTTGGGCTGTCTAACCAGTAACCATCCAGGTTTAATTTTCTAAAATTGATAGGTAATGCATATGGATTTTTTTTCACTTATTGATGATCAAATTTGATGTGTAGTGTGACCACACGTCATCATCATTAATTAATGCAGAGGTCAGGAAGTAAAATTATCTCACATTTTAAGATGATGTTTGCTTAGATCCAAGGATTAACTCGTACGGTCTGCTTTTATTTCTTTCTCCGGTTCCTTCCCGGCCTTCCTTCTTTCCACAACCCTAGGCGACGACCGCCGTCCTAGTCCTAATCTCCTTGTCCTCCCATGATAACCCTCTTTCGCGGCCCTAGTCGGCCACCGCTACCCTCCCTCCCTCCCCCTTTCTCTTTCTTTCTCTCTTTCTCTCTCTCTCTCTCTCACACACACACACACACCGTCATCGAAGAAGGCATGTGGCGCCCATGATGGGCCGGCAGGGCCATGGGCCATTAACAGGGAGTCCTCTCCGGGGAGTCGGGTGGTGGTCGTTGGACCACCGAACACATCGGCCAGGGCGAAGACCCCTGGTGGGGCGGTGACGACAGTCGCATCCACGACTGGAGGGTCATCGGGGATACGTCTCCACTGTGCTCTCATGTGATGGTTGGTGGCGGCGGCCATGTATCGTATCCCTGTTCAGATCCATCGTGGTGTGGCCCTTGGTCGACTGACTTCCCGTATAGAGGTTGGTGAACGGTGGCTGGAGATCCTATGCCAGTGTTATGGCGGCTGCGTGTGTCATCAAGGCGCGACTTAGCATGGATCTAGTTAGCTGCATAGTCGGGTGGCGCAAATGTTGATGAAAATCGTGTCGCCTTTCGTCATGAAAAACGATGGAGGTGTCTTTGACATCGTTTCCTTATCAAGGCATCATCGTTGCAGTGTGTGTCACCTCGCTTGGGCCGCTCCGGAGAAACCCTAGATCCGAGTCTCCCGTATTGGATGATGTTGACGCCTCTGGTGTTTTTCCCTCTCGGGAGCATAGTTTTGGAGCAGGTGATGTCTGAAGGGTCCAAATGGTGATGCGGTGTTGCATCTACCGCATCAACAACGACGAGTCTCGACGGCGTGCCACGGTGGGTCGTAGCTATGGGCACGTGTGGATGGACGCGCACAGGGTGGTGACTTTGTCTGACGTTATGGTGATGTTGATAACAGTTGGGGTGGCAAGATCAGTGTGCTGATACCCGCAACGGAATATAGCGGCGACATATTCCAGAGCATGTGCATGCGGTGCACGCGGAGGGTGCGTTATGTGAAGATCGATGGAAACGTCTTGCCTTTAGCGAGGGGACGTGGTGCATGTTATATAGCAGTGGCGACGACCCATGTAGCTGCATACATCGACATAGAGTACAACTTGAGGAGAAAGAAAAGAAGAGATAGAGCTAGCCACAGTTACAAGAGAGAAGGGAATCCGGTGGCTAACAAACTATTAGAATATGTTCAAATAATCTATCACGTTACAATGCTACAATATGTGCCATATGCTATGTTTAACACCCTCCCTTAATCATAACTGTGTCAAGTTGAGATTACGCTTGAATTCCTCAAAACTTCTTATGGGCAATGCTTTGGTGAAGCCATCTGCAACTTGATCCCTGGAATGTACAAATCGAATTTTCAATTTCTTGCTAGCAACTATTTCTTGAACAAAATTAAAATTAACCTCGATATGTTTTGTTCTTGCATGAAACATAGGATTTGCAGATAGATAAGTTGCACCAAGGTTCACACCAAAGACACGGAGCTTGGGTATATTTGACCCCTAGTTCTTTGAGCATGTACTGAACCCAGATAATCTATGATGTTGCATTTCCCAATGCCTTGTACTGTGCTTCTGTACTTGATATTGAGATGGTATCTTGTTTCTTTGCACACCAAGATATGAGATTGGGTCCAAAAAATACTGCAAAGCCACCAGTTGAAAGTCTATCACTAATATCTCTTGTCCAGTCAGAACCAGAGAATGCATTAACAAGAGTAGAGGTGGACTTGGCGAAATAAGACCAACATTGGATGTATCTTTCACATATCTTACTATTCGTTTGACAACATTCCAATGAATTGTAGTAGGAGCATGAAGAAACCGACAAACTTTGTTAACATCAAATGAAATATCAGGTCTTGTAAGTGTCAAATATTGAAGTGCACCTACTAGATTTCTGTACTTAGTGTTATCCTCCTGATTCGGGAGTTCTCCTTCTATGAGAGACGGTTTCTCTGAACTAGACAACGGGGTGGTGATGATTTACATCCCTAGAACTCATCTTTTCTCACAAGATAAGTGGCATATTTTTCCTGAGAGAGATGAAGTTCACTGCCATGTTTTTTTACTTCAATACCTAAAAAGAAGTGCAAGTCTCCTAGATCTTTGAGTGCAAATTCAGCACGCAGGTCCTTCAACAGTCCTACCACCCCCTCATCTGATGAGCTTGTAGCAATAGTATCATCAATATAAATGAGCACAAATATGGATGTGTTGGACTTATTGTAAATAAACAATGATGTGTCATACTTAGAAGGAACAAAACTAAGTGCTTGAAGTTTCTGGTTGAGACAGGAGTACCATGCCCGAGGAGCTTGCTTGAGTCCGTAGAGAGCTTTATCAAGCTTGCACGCATGAAAGGTGTATGTTTATTTTCAAATGCAGGAGGCTGCTTCATATACACTTTCTCTTCCAGAACACCATGAAGAAACGCATTTTGAACATCTAGTTGTCTAAGGCTCCATCCCCTAGAAACAATATTAGACAAAACAAGGCCAATGGTGGCAGCTTTGACAACAAGACTAAAAGTATCCTCGTAGTCTATGCCATGCCATTGTTTGAAACCTTTTGCAACAAGCCTAGCTTTGTAGCAATCAATAGCTCCGATATAGTTTCTTTAAATTATGAGCACCCACTTGTAGTGAATGAGATTTTTACGTTACTTACTGTGAGGGAACTAGATGCCATGTTTTATTTTTCAAGAGTGACTTATACTCTTCCTCCATAGCTTGCTTCCACTTTGTGTCACTTAGCACTTCATCAAGCGTTCGTGGTTCACAGATAGAACAAGCTAGGCCAAATTTAAGTACCTTTTTCAAATTAATAGGTTGCAAAACCCCCTTTTTGTAGACATGTCCGGGGCTGTATAGAAGGCACCGTAGCAGTTTGCGCCACAGAAGATCTGAGCTCTACCACAGAGGGAACCTCAGCAGATTCCTCCGGCGATCCCGAGGCGGATCCAGTCCCACCTGCAAAGGTAACATGATTTTCTGCAGCCATGACACGTGGAGAAGGGGTGTCCAGCGGCACATAAGATCCACCTAGAGGAGCCGCGTCAGGCGAATCCACGCTGGATCTAGCACCAATCGGATGAGCCACAGTGTGGGACCCAGGCCTGTCGACGAGCATGGGCGACGCGTATAGAAGGCGGGCGAGTCTGGGAAGAAACTCAGGGGTTGCCGCGTGGCGTGCAGTGAATGGCATGGGTCAACACCGCCCGAGGATTGATTGGAGACGGGCCACGAGCCCGACACTCGGTGGCTGGCTCGGTTGTTGGGGCGCGGGTCGCTCTTGGCCCGACTGCTGCTCGGTGCACCAGGCGCAGGCGCATATGGCATGGATCCCATGGAGGATCTCCTGATGTTCTGATGCGGCATGGATCCTGTCGTGAGAACGATTCCGACAATAGAGAGGGGTAGTATGAAGGAGCATGATCTATCGAGATGCAAACGGGTGACACGAGTGTTTTAGCGAGTTCGGGCCTCTCACGTTGGAGATAACAACCTTATGTCTCATGCTCCAGAGAGGCTTTGCTTATCTGTCATGAACACAGAGTTACACGGTGTATTTGAAGAAGAGAGGGAAGACCGGATCTCCGTGCGTGAGCTAAGTCCTGAGACTACTGAGCGCTAGAGTCCCTGAGGGAAGCAAGAGCTAGCCCTCAGCTATGTGGTGAGGGGTGGCTTATATAGAGTGTGCCACCCCTCACCTCTTATGTTACAATGTAGGGCTTTAGTGCCATGATGCCAGCTCACTACGAAACCTTCATTATGAGGATGATGCTTCGACTGCCTTGCTCATCTTCGCATACCCGAGTGAGACATATGGCCGAGTGGTTGACTGTTATCCGAGTGGATGGAACTTACTAATCTGAGTGGATAGTATGTCTGTATTTGTCTGGACAAACCTCATGTGTGCACCCTGTGCTTCTATGATATTTCGACCCTTCATGGGCCTACCTGTTACGTGTATCCCCAACAAATACCAAAAGGGATATGTCCCCCGGAGGCCTACACATGAAATATGGCTCGTTTGGAGTCGTTTCTTCACCGTTTTGATCACCATGACCATCATTTTCTTCACTGTTTTGTCCTGGATCATCACATAACTCAAGCAAACTGCTATGAGGATTAGTTGGCATGCGATCATTGCAGTTAGAATCCCCATGATCACCTACTAGATGTGGAGACAAAAGGAGTATTTCTTGGCGAAGAAGAGCTCCGGGGCATTTGGGTGGAGATCGGCGAAGGGATTTTTTGTCTTATCGAAAACTATATCGCGAGAGATATAGACACGTCCAGTGGGAACATTAGGGCACTTAACTCCTTTATGTTAAGCACTATAGCCCAAGAAAGCACACTGTTTGGAACGAAACATGAGTTTGTGATTGTTGTAGGGTCCAAGATTTGGTAAACACGCGCATCCAAAAACACGAAAAGATTTAAAATCAGGTTTGGTGTGAAGAAGTCTTTCTACCGGTGTTTCATTGTTGATGACTCGACTAGGGAGCATATTGATGATATGAAGAATGGTAAGGAAAGCCTCATCCCAAAACTTGAGGGGCTTGGATGCGCCAACTAAGAGATTTAAACCAACTTCAACAATGTGACGATGTTTACGTTCAACAGACCTGTTTTTTATGGGTATGTGGACAAAAAACCTGAGAAGAGATGCCAAGGGTTTGGAAAAAGGAATCTAATTTTTTGTATTCCCCTCCTCAATCAAATTGAACGACACTGATTTCGCTACTAAATTTTTGCTCAACAAGTGCTTGGAAGTTGCAAAATACTTGGAAAACCTCATACTGTTTTTTGAGTAGGTAGATCCAAGAATACTTGTTATAGTCACCAATAAAGCTAACATAGTATGTATGCCTACCAATGGAGCTTGAGACAAGACCCCAAACATCATAAAATATAAGTTGTAATGGTTTGGTAGAAATATTTGTGGAAATTGGATACGGCAATTGATGGCTTTTAGCATTTTGACAAGAATCACAAATTGTTTCAACATCACGATCTCCAACATATGGGAGTCTATTCTTCGTGAGCAACCGTTCAACTAAAGAAAAATATGCATTCTCTATTCTATGGTGCCGCCATGTTGAAGATAATTTGGTGACACCATAAGCTTGCTTATTTGATCTTCTAAACTCCGGAATTAGTGGGTAAAGCCCTCAAACACATCTACCTCAGTATAGCACCCTCCTCGTTACCTGATCCTTGATAAAAAAGAAAAGAGGTGAAACTCAAGAAAGATGTGATTATCAATGGCAATACGTTGGGCGAGGAGAAGATTTTTAGATGCACTAGGGACATGGAGAAGTTTTCTTAGATGAATCTTTCGGCGAGGGGTTTTAAAAACCAAATGACCAACATGTTTAATCCTCATACCTGACCCACTTGCGGTATGAACTTGATATTGGACACGGAATTTTCCCCGCTTAGTTACCTTCTTGAGAGCTTGACAGTGATGTGGTTTGTAGCACCACTATCAACGCACTAGTTTGTGTCAACTCCGTATGAGGTTTCGGCAACACAGACAACCTTCAAATCTTGCGAGGAATCACCTTCATCTTCCTCAAACCGGTATCGACAATATTTTGCTGAGTGACCGGGTTTGCCGTAAATCTGACGCCGGATGGCGCCGGGGCAGATCTTGGGAGGATTGCGACGGCCCTTGTTGCTGGTGGGCCGCCAGCCGGTGCGAGGAGCATTGCTGCTGCTGTTGGAGTTGTTGCCGCCATTGTCGCCCTTCCCATTGCCGCGCGAAGGACCACAGTAGCGGGAACCATCACGGCAACCATAAAGAGCAGCATTGACGGAGTTCTTGAACCCATCGTTGTTGCCGGTGTCATGGAACAACGCGATGTGCTGATCGAAACTGCTCATCTGAGCAAATAGGCGAGGGGTTACAATGCTACATTGTGCGCCATATGCTATGTTTAACATGCTAGACTGTTCTTGGCTCGTTGTGGGACGGTTTGACGAGGCCACCAGCGATTTGTGTTGGTGCGAGATCAAAGCATAAAATAAACCTCGTAGTTGAGCAAGAAAGGTTGCTAGAAAGATGGCTTTTAAGTTGATACATGTATTTGTTTTGTGAGACTCTGTTCAATAATTTAGTAAAGACGTACATCCATTAAGGTAGAGGCGAGGGGTTTGGAACTCCTTTTTGAAAGGAAAAACGAAAAAAAAGTGAGTGTATACAACCTTTTTTGTTTTATTTTTCCGAATAGTATCTACCAAATTCTTGTGGTAAATCATTGTCGAAGTGTCGGAATGGATCCATCTAGCAAATCTGCAGCCGTCCCCAGCAACTTGCCCCAGAGACTTTTTCGAGTAGTGGCATGTGATTTTCGACGATCAGTCGGCCACAGAAACAGAATATATAGGGGCTTAACCAGTAACCACTAGGGCCTTGTAAAGGGATATTTAACAGTGGCAACATCACTCCTAGCCGTCCTCAAAAGTTCAGATGCCGCACCGCACCAATGATAGTAGATGCTTGTTCCTGCCCACCGGAAGATCTTGCGGTGAACTCCGTCTAAGCCACACACACGCGCGCGCACACAGGGCCGGTGATTTTGATGCGACATTTCCATCGCAGTCCCTTCTGCGAGCTGAGCTGCGATGATTTGGACATGGAAGGTGTGTGTGAATTGCGACTGGACTGAACCGACCCAAAGGTGTCTGCAGGAGTTTTCACCTTTTCCCCCTAGGTCAAAAGGTTTTCTTCTCAGGGAGAAACAACGGATCCTGCGGCTCCCGGCCCGCGGTTTCTTGGGACGCTGTTGGGAGTGGGATCGCTGGAGGGTTTGCTCTTATGCATGCACATGAAGCTCTTTGATTCTTGCTGGTGTGTCTTGGGTACAAGTGGCATAGCAGTTGGCAGATTACTGGAACTGAGGGTACATGCTAGAATCGTGCGGTCTCTCCTGTTCAGGACTTGTTGGTGAAAGCGTTTTGAAAGTGATGTGTTTCTGTCAGCGAAAACAGTGGATAGAACCGGGCTTCTGCTTTATTCATGTTTGACAATTCAGTGCCAACATGAAAAAAAGATTGGTGCCACGGCGCCACGGCCTAATAGACTTCTTACGATTGGTTTTCAAGGCGCTGGTTAAAAATGACATCTAGGGTCACTCCTGCGTCATGCAGCGGTGATAAATAGCGCACTGCATGTTTTATACTTGTGACTACAGATTCAGTCTTTCAAGACATTTGATCTCTTGGATCGTGCGTTTAAATCATAAACTGTTTTCACTATTGTGTTTTTCACATTAAGATCTTTGAAACTAGATCCCATGTTAAAATTTGGATGAACTTTTTTTACGAAAAAAACTTTGGTTTTGACCAATCTTTTTGTTGAGAAAACCGTCAAAACCAGAAAAAAAAATCCAAGAAAAAAGGGAATCATATTTTGAGTTTTTTCACTTTTTGAGAAATACAATTATGCTTCATGTGAAAGCACAACTATGATTTTCTCTCTCCAGGAAGCACAATTGTATTTTCCACTTTTCGTTGTGATACATAATTGTGCTTTACACTTTCGGAAAGCACTAGTATGCTTCACGGGAGAAAAAAATCAATTTTCTTCCCAGAAAAAACATGCAAATTTCCAAAATTCAAAAAACATCAAAAACGCATTAATTCTTTTGAAAAACATGCCCACCCAACACTCAGACATGTGGCAATGCTGGGCGCACCACGTGCCGTGCTGCGGCGTTACAGTGGTAATATGGTATCCGTCGCAGCTCCCCAACGAGCATTATCCTAGGACTAATTTTTTTTGAAAGGAAACACCTGGTCGACACTTTATTATGAGTTAATGAGAATTACATCCTTCAAAACATGTGGTAAAAAGAAACTTGGTCTCCTGTGTGACGATGCGTGAGATACATCCCCCCCAGTGGTGCTATGGAGGAGAGAGTCTATTTGAGGCCTGTTAATATCAAACAGGGAGGTTCCGTCTGTGTAAGTCAAGGCAAATGAGTCGGCCCACTATGTCTCTTAAGGTTTTAGGCTCTTTTCCTTGAAAAAAGGGCTATTTTTTTAAATGTTATTTTTTTATACAAATATCGTGTCAGGGATTTTTTTTGCAAATCTATGATTTCATCGATCAAACCCAGGTCGATTAGTTCCAGTCGGCCACCCCAGGCCGACTAGAACCTGTCGGTTACGGTGAAGTTGTCAGCCCAGGGGGCTGGCAACTAATCGGACACCAGTAAGCCGCTTAGCCGATTAGTACTAATCGGGCTACTCATGGCCAATTAGTTCTAATCAGCCACAACTGCACCATCTGGGGCATGTTCTTTGTTTTTTTCCCGCCATCTTTTCCCGCCAAGTGTTCCCGTCAAATTTGCCTGCCCGTTTTCCCGCCACCTTTTGGCGTCAAATTTTCCCGCCCGATTTCCCGCCGTTGCTGTTGTCATCTGCCTATAAAAGGAGACATTATAACTGTCTTCCTCCATCCGCCAACAACACTCGAAAAAACCAGCGCGGTAGTCATTATGAGTTTATCTTGTTCGGATCAAAGCATTAGGCATAGCAAATGGAAGAGAACGAAGTTGCCTCGGGGGGTGGAAGCAGTTCGTTGTTGGTGCGGGGATCTCTGCAAGGTGAAAGAGGTTTCAGATTGGTTGGGCATGAAGTTTTTTATGTGTGCTAATTATGAGGAAGATCCACCTGTTGCTCTTTCACCGTACATCACGCCTTCAGTATGTTTCAAGCACCCAGAATAAACATGTTGTTGATTTTTTTGTTGATTTGATTTTTATATTTCTGTTTTTTTGTAGTCTCCTCCGCCCCTGTGCATGTACTATCGTTGGATAGACACGGAAATGCTGGACTGGACGGTGACTGAGATTCGTGAAAGAGGTCTTTGTGCATGGGCAAGTTGGACTTGAAGGAGCGCCGCGAGAAGGCGGCAGCAGAGAAGAAAACAGAGCAGGAGAGAGCATGACAAGAGTACTGTGTGGAGCATAGGGCTTTTCTTGCTGAGATAAAGAAGAAAAACCAAGAAAACCAACTTCGACTGGCGGAGGTCTACCGACAGCGAGAAGAGGCCCGTGAGGCTGAGAGGCAGAGAAAGAAAGAAAGGGCTCGTGCAGCCCAGGCAACAGAAGAAGCTGGAGATGGAAAAGGAAAATATTCACGTTGGACTCAGTAGATTTATATTCTTTTAACTCAATTTCAGCAAGTTGTATCTTAATTTCAGCACCTATAAAACCCCCATAGTATATCTGAATGTCTTCAAGTTGTATCTTAATTTCAGCAAGTTGTATCTTAATTTCAGCAAGTTGTATCTTAATTTCAGCAAGTTGTATTTTAATTTCAGCACCTATAAAACCCCCATAGTATATCTGAATGTCTTCTGCATTGAAATAGAACATGAATACGTTTCACACATAGAATAGACATATGTCTGATACATAATTAGATAGAGGTTTCTCTACTGATAAATAGAGGTGTCACTGACGACGTCTGGGAAGGCGCTCAGGGGGTGTGCTAGGCGTACTCCAGCCAAACCTGTGGGGGGCCTAATGTTACGAGGAGAAATCTTGGACCCGTCCTGGTCATACTGTGTATCCTTGGTGGGCCATGGTGGAGGAGTCGAGAAGATGTCCATCCACATGTTCTGCGATAGGACATCTCCTTCCTCACCCGTGAACCCGGATCCGGACGCCGAAGTCTCCTGATATGCATAGGATCCTGTGGGAGGGATCATCAATAGTGAATAAATAGGTAGTCGCAATTACTATTAAAAAACGTAAATATGAAGAGACATACCAACTGGCTGATATTCTGGTGACACAATGCAACAATGAATAAGTATACAATACTTGTGTACTACTCCTGTAAGCATGGACACATCCTCCAGAGTAGGAGTCATCTCTCCCCAACGGAAGTGGAACATGTGGGTCTCGGGCCTCCCTCGATCCACTAAGCAGGTGAGCAAAGAGGAATCAATGGCGAGGTGCCTGGAGGTCGCAGTATCCTCAACAGGACATGCGAAAGGTAGAAGGCCAGCCCATTTCAACCTGCATATGAGATCATAATAAATAAATAAAGTTAGTGCGTCCCATTTGTATATGTGCTAATAAGAAATATATAAATAAAACACATACCTATCAACCCAATGCGGGTGTATCTTCCAGTCCACCTTAGAAGTACGAGTGACAAGGGGTTCGAGATGTTGCTCAGATAATAACGCAGCACGATGCTTACTATCAATGTCCTCGTTAAGCAAATGCATTCCCTCCATTCTTAGAAAAATGCATTTAATAGAAATTTAAAACGTAGTCCCACAAATTAAAAATATAGTGCCACACAAGTTACAAATTTAAAACGTAGTGCCACAATGAATACAAATTAAAAAGATAGTGCCACACATAATACAAATTTAAAACATAGACTAGTGTATTCCTCTTGTTCTCCCTCCTCTTCGTCCTCTTCGTCCACGGCTGCCTCGCCCACGAGCAGTGCCACTTGCAATGCTGAATAAGGGACACTGAGGGTCCCTATGTCCAAATTCGTTGCATAGAATACATTGCATGGTGGGCTCGCCAGCTTTAGATTCATCCATATCATTCCGGATGCGCTGGCACCGTCTTCTACCTCTGAATGTACGCATATTCGCAGGGTGTGGGATGTATCTCCTTTCAGCAGGGTCAACGGTGTTAAAGTTACCCATTGATCGAAAACCCGTCAACTCACCTGTCCAGGTATTGAGGACGGACTCCTTCAAGAAGTAAGGAGATACAAATGAAATTGCATCCAGTCCTAGCTGACCGCAAACAACAAGTACGTGCGAGCAAGGCAGGTGAAGCAATTTCGGTTTGTTGCATGTGCACTCACACATTGGTCGGACCTCGTTTCCAATTTTCACCTCATGCGTCCTGACCTCATTTGCACATCCGAACTTGTTGTTAGCTAAGCGGACCTCGAACCTTCGCTCTTGATTTTCGATGGCGACAACACTGTGTGACCGGGCCTTTACCATATTTTCATCCATGTACTTCATAACCCTTTCACAATAACGTGTTTGGGTTGTTAGTGATATGCAGGTCGATGCTTTGACGTCGATCTCTAAAATAATTCACCGTGCCATAGAATATTCCCTCCATAATGGTTGTAAATGGCAGAGCCCTGTTTCCTCTTAGCACAAAGGTATATGTTACAACGAGATTGGTGGTCATGACACCGTACCTTGCTCCATGCGTGTCATGCAACAGAGACCATCTCTCCACAGGCTCATGCTCTATCCACTGATCAAAGGTTTTAATCGACCTCCCAAGCCTTCTCCTAGTACCAGGAGGGTCAAATCCTGGCAAGTCACAAAGCCCAACAGGCTCTTCCTCCGTAGCAGCCGATCCAATAGCTAATTGTGCAGCTACAGCTTCAACGTGTGCCCTCACAACTGCATCTCTTGCAGCTCTTCTGTCCGTCACATGTCTCAGTGTGCATAAATTAAGTCTATTGCGGATTAATTCGTACTTCCATTGCTGGTTCTGCTTGCAGAGTTTCTTGAATAGATTCATGAGGTTCTTATTTCTGAATTGCGAGAAGAAGTTGGCCCCAAGATGGCGCATGCACCAACGGCTCTGCAAGTCCTGCCATGGAGTTTGTTCATCGGGGCCAGGGTTCAACAATGTCTTCACTGCACTGAGTATATCAGCATGCCTGTCATGAAGAATGCACACATTTGGCTTATCATGCACAACTGCAATTTTTAATTGCCTGAAGAACCATGTCCAACTGTCAATGTTCTCACTCTCCACAAAAGCAAATGCCAGTGGGACGACTTGATTTTGGCCATCTTGTCCAATGGCGGTAAGGATCTGACCCTTGTACTTGCCAGTGAGAAATGTTCCGTCAACACAGATCACCGTCCGACAATGTTTGAAAGCTTCAATATAGACATCAAAAGAGAAGAATAATCGATGCAACACCCTCACAGTAGGAAACTCTGGCATGAACATGTCTTGAATGTCGACATACGTGCCTGGATTTCGGTCCTGGAGTGTGTATAGGAGCCGGACAACAGAGTCATATGCATCGAAATACGAACCAAATCTGGTCTCAAGTGCCCTTTGTTTAGCCCTCCAAGCCTTACCATAAGATATTTTGTACTTGAACCTGACAAAGACTTTTGTCTCGATAGCCTTAACTTCCATCGCTTTGCCCTCCACTATCTCGCTGTAAAGCAACCGAGCAAGGACTGTGGATGTCAGGTTCGGATGATCTTGAGGGATACAAGGAATAACACAAGTGTGATGAACTAAGTCACTGATGACCCAACTTGAGCCATACTTAGGCAGATAGCCATGCACCCTGGCGGGACAACCCTGGTTTCTGCATACAATTGTCAAGTTATTCGGGCTTGACACATCAGCTACAAAAACCCTTTGGATGGACAATGCCCAACCAATAATTGCATCCTGCAGAGCTTGTTTGTTTGGATACAACGCACCTAACGCAATGTTGTTCTGGTGGTACTGCCAAGCAGAATCATGACCATCATTCACGATCATTGCAGATGAGAAGTCCCGATTCCATGCTGCGGGAATAGGTACTTCATGTGTGTTCTCTTCTTCCTCTGACTCAGCAGAATCGTCGAGAATATCACCATCTCTATCTTCATTCTCCATCTGGTTTTGTATGTGCCCATCTATCTCGTCAGCATCTGCCTGGCGACTTACATAATCATCGGCATTTACTTCTTCTGCATGACTGCTCCGCCCTGATTCGTAAACGTCATCTTCTGCATGGGACGCACAATTTGGCAGTGAATCATGCATCCCTTCACTGCTCTGCCCAATATCGTAGCTTGGTCTGGCTTTTGGTGCACTAACATGCTTCAGCACAGGGAGCAATAAGGCCACAGGATTACATCCCCTACTCACGCAAGCTTGTAACCAGCGCACCCACTTTGAGTCCCGGTCTATTGGCTTCAAATAAAAGTAGATATTTAAACTCAATCGGGTCCATAATGCATGAAAACTAGCGGTGTGTGTTTCAGTATTGAACCCACAACATTCGGCTAGCCATTCGGTCAACTGACTAACAATCCAAGTTTCAGGGGAAGTAACTGGCACCTCAACGTACTGAAATTCACTCAGATCAGCTCCCGTCTCATTTGTGCGGATGCTACCAGGACCGTAGTAAAAACCTAACTTCACTATATCACACATCTTCGCTTACCTAAAAAATTATTCAACATGGTCACATATCAATCAGAATGAGATACTATAATTATTTCCACCTAAACTACAAATTCGCACACCTAAATATATTTACCACACCTAAATATATTTACCACACCTAAATAAATCAAACACCTAAATATGCACAACTAAATATATTTCCCGAGGCTAACGGAGCAGCTAAAAATATCCAAACACCGAAATATATCTTACAAAGCTACTGAAGCACCTAAATATGAAAACGAAACCCATTCACGAATGTTTAACCTTACCCTTGAATCGTGTGGAGATACGACGAACGCCGCAGCCTCCAGCACCACCACCAGCACCTCCACCTCCTCCTCCACCACCACCACCACCTCCTCCACCTCCACAAGAATGGTCAAAAGCACCACCACGAACTACCCCATCGCGAGATCGACGGTTCTTCTCGCTCCCCTAACCATCTAGAATCGAACTACGGTGAGGGAAAAGGGTGCTGGAGGAGAAGCAAAGAAGAGGAGAAGAATGAAAGAGGAAGAACAGGGAGAGAAGGAAAGAAACGAAGGGAGGAAGGAGAGAAGAGGGAGGAAGAGGAGAGCCCGTGGGTGGCTGGCCAGCCTCTAATCGGCTTCGGCGTGGCCGAAAGGCCATTCGGCTGCGGCGTGGCAGACAGCACACTCCGCTGGGCCGACTGGGTGGAGGTGGGCGGGTGCGACGTGGCCCGGCCACTAATCTTCTACCACGCGGCCGACAGGAGACTAATCAGATACGCCATAGCCGACAGGTTCCGGTCGGCCTGGGCATCGCCGACTGGAACTAATCGGCCTGCGTGCGGCTGATGCGACAATAGATTTGAAAATAATTTCCCTAGCACAATATTTGCGAAAAAAATAAAAAATTAATATTTTAAAAAAATTAGTGAAAAAAGGCTGCTGTTTTCTAAGAGCTAGATCTTTTGAAAAATGAAAATATATTCGAACAAATGTTCACTATGTGTCGTGGATTTGTCACGGCAGATGTCCGGGTGAACGGACTTAGGTTCGGGGCGAGACGCAACTACGTGGCGGCTTGAAGGGGTTGATCAGAATCGAGAAGACACGGAGTTTTACCCAGGTTCGGCCCCTCCGATGGAGGTAAAAGCCTACGTCCTGCTTGTCTGGTATTGATGATGATGAAGATCTCTCGGTTACAAGGGTGCTAATTGCTACCTCTAATCTCTTGTGCCTCTAATCTCTTGTGTTGTCTAAACTTGTAGACTTGTGTCTCCTGAGAACTTGTCCCTCTAGGGGTGCTCTACCCCTCCTTATATAAGTGGAGAGGGTAGGCTTACAAATAGAGTCCTACTAGGAGTAGGATTAGGACTAATCTCTCACGAATCCTACTTCGGGTCTTATTTCCTTTAAAGGAATCCTTCTCTCTTCGGGCATTCTCTTGTGGGCTTTCTCTTGTGAGCCGCCAAGCGCCGGCTCACCCGCCGGGTCTTGGGCTTGGTCATCCTGTGACCCGCTTGCCGAGTCATAAATAAGATGTCATGTCTTTAACGGGTCTCCTATGAGTTGCCTGGCCGGGTCATTAATAATATGTCATGTCTTCGGCCGGGTCTACTGTGAGTCGCCCGTCCGGGTCATACCATGGGGTATATCCCCGTCATTAGCCCCCATGTTAGCTTGAATTTATTCATGGTAAGCTCCTGAAATAAGAGTAACAAATATGTTAAGTGGCCGGCTTGCTCCTTTGGCCGACTTGTAAAATGGCTTCTCAGAAATCCGGGTCTTTTCTCCATATGAATGTGTCGTCTTGATAATCATCTTGCTTGTCAATGTCTTTTGAAAAATATTGAGAATAGAACACCCATATGCCATTGAGTCGGTTTCCAATACTCTTGGCGGGTCATCTCTGTCGGGTCATAATCATTGATGATGTCGAGTCATTATCGTTGGTGTCTCCGGGTTAAATAACTAGAATCCTACTGACTTGATAAATATTGGGATGAAAATCCATCTGATGTAGAACCGGACTTCCATTGTCGTGAAGCAGGGCGGCTTATATAAACTCTGGCGGGTTATGATCTTTTGATAACACCGGGTCATAAGTGTTGGTGACGCCGGGTCTAACAACTGAACTCCATATTTAATATCTTGAAAATTCTCCTCAAAGTTTTGATATGTCCATATTACCTGTAGCCCCAAGCTCCGAGATTATCCATGATAACTTGGTGCTTTGCAAATAACATTTTGCACTGTGTAGCCCCCAAGTACCGGGTTGTCCTGCTTGCAGCAACCTGGGACTTATAATTGCCTTATATCTTATAATGCTTCGGCGGGTGTAGCCCCCAAGGGCCGGCTCATCAAAAAGCTTCGCCGGGTGTAGCCCCCAAGGGCCAGCTCATCAGAAAGCTTCGGCGGGTGTAGCCCCCAAGGGCCGGCTCATGTGATGCGCCAGGTCTTCAATTTGAATCTCTTAATCTGTTGGAACAGCTGAATACTATAGCCCCTAAGTGTCGGGTCGCACGCCTATGGCGACTTGGGACTTTTTAGAAAGTTTGATCTGAGTGGTGTAGTCCCCAAGTGCCGGGTCAGTAAGAATTTACTGGGCTGGGACTTATAAAAATATAGAAAGGCCGTCTCATCTTCTTGAGAAAATATAGAAGTGCCGGGTCATCTCTTTGAGATAATAGGGTCTTGCTGATAATGTAATAATTTGAGCGCCGGCTTGCATTAACCCCCAAGTGCCGTGGTGCATGCTTGCATCGACATGGGACTTGCATAATTCATATAAACTTGGACTTGAATAATGTAGCCCCCAAGTGTCGGGTCGTCTTCCTACGGCGACTCGGGACTATGTGAGAATAATATGACTCACCACAATTTGTTTGAATAAACCTTTGACCGTGGTTGTAATTTAATCCGAAATGAATATCTTGAAATAATTCCTTTGTCTTTGACATGAAATTCCTGCTCGTGGTTGCGGTGCAACCCGACAAATATAAGTTTGAGAAATCCGTGAGTGTTGTAGATTACTACAGAGCACAATTAAAGAAATCCGAGAACTGACAAATTAGATGACACAGCATTATATCTGATAAGGCGGCTCTTGAAAGATAATAACTTCTCCGAGCTGGTTTGAAAAAATCCCAATCATTTATTACCGGTTATGATAAAACATGAAGATCCAGTTGGCTATTAAAAGATCCACTTGCTCTTGCAGAATATTTAACGGCAGCTCATCTTAAGAGATAATACCTGCAAAAAATAAACAAGACATGATATATTCTGCATTGTTGTAAGGGCGGCTTGAAGAAGCTCAACCCGGAGATGTTTATAACTTTCATAACATTGTTCCTTTTCTCATAATCTTGCTCTGACCCAGCTTGATAAGCCGGCATGTTATTGTTGGGGAACGTTGCATGGGAAACAAAAAATTTCCTACGCACACGCAAACCTATCCATGGTGATGAGCATCTACGAGAGGGAGAGTGGATCTACGTACCCTTGTTGATCGCTAAGCGGGAAGCGTTAAGAAACGCGGTTGGTGTAGTCGAACTTCTTCGCGATCCAAATCGCCGAGCGTCCTGCGATCCAATCACGAACCGTCCCGCGAACACATCATGATCCGTCCCGCGAACTCATCACGATCCATCTCATGATCTTGATCACGATCTGTCCCATGAACTCATCACGATCCGTTCCGTGATCACATCACGAACCGTCTCGCGATCTCGATCACGGTCCTTCCGATCTAGCGTCGAACGAACGGCACCTCCGCGTTCAGCACACGTGCAGATTGATGACGATCTCCACCGTCTCGATCCAGCAAGAGGAGGTAGAGAGGAGAGAGAGTTCACCGGCAGCGTGACGGCGCTCCGGTGATGGTGGTGGAGCAATTCTGGCAGGGCTTCGCCTAAGCGCTGCAGAAAACCGATCTAGAGGAGAAACTATGCACCGGTGGAACGGGTAGCACGTGGCCAGAAATTCTGTCCAAAAACCACCCAATCCACTAGTATATATAGGAGGAGAGGAGAGGAGAGGCAGCCAAGGCCTTTGGGTCGGCCGAAATAGGAGGTGGGAAGCAATCCTACTTCACCTCCAATCCTAGTTGGAGTAGGATTGCCTCCTATTGGCTGATTTTCCTCTTTTTGCTTTAGGACTTTCTCTCCTGCACCATGGGCCTTTGTGGCTGTTTTCCCAGCACACTAAGGGCTGGTTATTATTCTCCCACAGCCCATGGACCTCTTGGGGTCGAAATACCCCTCCCGGAGGCCTCCCGGCACTCCCGGTACACTACCGATGAGTCCGAAACTTTTCCGGAAACCAAACTGGGACTTCCTATATATGAATCTTTACCTCTGGACCATTCCGGATCTCCTCGTGACGTCCGGGATCTCATCCGGGACTCCGAACAAAATTCGGTCACCACCATACATAACTCTACACTACCGAAACGTCACCGAACCTTAAGTGTGCAGACCCTGCGGGTTCGAGAACTATGTAGACATGACCGAGACACCTCTACGATCAATAACCAATGGCCGGACCTGGACGTTCACATTGGTTCCTACATATTCTACGAAGATCTTTATCGGACGAACCTCTATGTCAAGGATTCAGTTAATCCCGTATAACGTTCCCTTTGTTCTTCGGTATGTTACTTGCCCGAGATTCGATCGTCGGTATCTCCATACCTAGTTCAACCTCGTTACCGGCCAGTCTCTTTACTCGTTCCGTAATACAAGATCCCGCAACTAACAATTAGTCACATTGCTTGCAAGGCTTATTGTGATGTTGCATTACCGAGTGGGCCCCGAGATACCTCTCCGTCATGCGGAGTAACAAATCCCAGTCTCGATCCATGCCAACTCAACAGACACCATCGGAGATACCTGTAGAGCACCTTTATAGTCACCCAGTTACGTTGCGACGTTTGATACACACAAGGCACTCCTCCGATATCTGTGAGTTGCATGATCTCATGGTCATCGGAACACATACTTGACATGCGGAAAAAAAGTAGCAATAAACTGACACGATCATATGCTACGTTTGCAGTTTGGGTCTTGTCCATCACATCATTCTCCTAATGATGTGACCCCGTTATCAAATGACATCTCTTGTCCATGGCTAGGAAACCTTAACCATCTTTTGATCAGCAAGCTAGGCTATTAGAGGCATACTAGGGACATGGTTTTGTCTATGTATCCACACATGCATATAAGTCTCCGATCAATACAATTATAGCATGGATAATAAACGATTATCATGAACAAGGAAATATGATAATAACTAATTTATTATTGCCTCTAGGGCATATTTCCAACAGTCTCCCACTTGCACTAGAGTCAATAACCTAGTTCACATCACCATGTGATTCGCATTGTTATGAATCTAACACCCAACGAGTTCTGGGGCTGGATCATGCTTTGCATGTGAGAGAGGTCTTATAGTCAACGGGTCTGTAACATTCAGATCCGTGTGCACTTTGCAAATACCTATGTCAAACTGTAAACACTGCTACCACACTTCGCTCGGTACTATTCCAAATGGCTGCTCCACTATACGTATCCAGATTGCTACTACGAGTCATCCGGATTAGTGTTAAAGCTTGTATCGACGTAACTCCTTATGAGGAACTCTTTATCACCTCCATAAACAAGAAACATTTCCTTAGTCCTCTGGTTACTAAGGATAATTCTGACCGCTGTCCAGTGATCCACTCCTGGACCACTCTTATACCCCTTGACAAACTCATGGCAAGGCACACACAGGTGCGGTACACAGCATGGCATAATATAGAGCCTATGGCTAAGGCATAGGGGACGACGTTCGTCCTTTCTCTTTCTTCTGCCGTTGTCGAGCTTTGAGTCTCACTCAACTTCACACCTTACAAATCAGACGAGAACTATTTCTCTAGCTGATCCATTTTGAACTCTTTCAAAATCTTGTCAAGGTATGCACTCATTGAAAGTCTCATCAAGCATCTTGATCTATCTCTATAGATTTTGATGCTCAACAATTAGGTAGATTTATCCAGGTCTTCCTTTGAAAAACACTTTTCAAACAACCTTTTATGCCTTCCAGAAATTCTACATTATTTCCGATCAACAATATGTCAACCACATATACTTATCAGAAACTCTATAGTGCTCCCACTCACTTTATTGCAAATACAAGTTTCTCGTAAACTTTGTATAAACTACAAAAACTTTCATCACCTCATCAAAGTGTATATTCCAACTCCGAGATGCTTGCTTCAGTCCATAGAAGGATCACTGAAGCTTGCTCATCTTTTAGCATCCTTAGGACTGACAAAACCTTCTGGTTGTATCACATACAACCTTTCCTTAAGTAAACCGTTAAGGAAACGACGTTTTGACATCCATCTGCCAGATTTCATAATTGAAAATGCAGCAACTGCTAACATAATTCCAACAGACTTTTAGCATCGCTACGAGTGAGAAAGCCTCATCGCAGTCAACTCCTTGAACTTGTCACAAACAACTTTGCAACAAGTCGAGCTTTACAAATGGTGACATTCACCATGAGTGTCTGTCTTCATTCTAAAGGTCCATTTGTACTCAACGACCTGCCGTCTAACGAGCAAGTCTAACAAAGTCTATACTTGGTTTTCATACATGGATCCTATCTCGGATTTGGCCTCCAACCATTTGTCGGAATCCGGGCCCATCATCGCTTCTCCATAGCTCGTAGGTTCATCGTTGTCCAACAACATGATCTCCAAGAAAGAGTTGTCGTACCACTTAGGAGCAGTACACATCCTTGTCGACCTACGAAGTTCGATAGTAACTTGATCCTGAAGCTTCATGATCATCATCATTAACTTCCTCTTCAACTAACGTAGGCTTCACAGAAACATCTTTCTGCGCTGCGCTACTCTCTGGTTGAACAAAGGTTTAACAACCTCATCAAGTTCTATCTTCCTCCCACTCAATTCTTTCGCGAGAAACATTTCCTCGAGAAAGGATCCGTTTAAGCAACAAACACTTTGCACTAGGATCTGAGATTGAAGGTTCACCCAACTGATCTTAGGGTATTCTATGAAGATGCATTTGTCCGCCTTGGGTTCGACCTCATTAGGTGAAAACATTTTCCACACAAGTGTCACGGCCCCAAATATTAAGAAATGACAGCTTAGGTTTCTATCAAACCATAATTCACACGGTGTCATCTCAACGGATTTAGATGATGCCCTATTTAAAGTGAATGTAGTTGTCTCTAATGCATAACCCCAAAAATTATAGTAGTAAAACAATAAGAGACATCACAGTATGCACTATATCAATAGAGCATGACTATGATCTTCGGACACACCATCACACTATGGTGTTCCAGGTGGCGTTAGTTGTGAAACAAATTTCACATTGTCTTAAGTTGTATGCCAAACTCGTAACTCAGATATTCACCTCCACGATCATATCGCGGTCACTTTTATCTTCTTGTCACGATGATCTTTAAACTTCACTCTGAATTTTCTTGAACCTTTGAAACGATTCAGACTTGTGTTTCATTAAGTAAATATACACTATATTTACTCAAATCATCAGTGAAGGTAAGAAAATAACGATATCCACTGCACGCTACAAGACTCACTAGATTGCATACATCAACATGTATCATTTCCAATGAATCACTTGCCCGCTCCATCCAACGGGGTCCTTTAGTCATCTTGCCCAAGAGGCATGGTTCGCACGTCTCAACCGATTCAAAATCGAATGAGTCCAAATATCCATCAGCATGGAGTTTCTTCATGCGCTTTATACCAATATGACATTTAGCGGCAGTGCCACAAGTATGTGGTACTATTATTATCAACTTTGTATCTTTTGACATCAATGTTATGAACATGTGTACTACTACGATCAAGATCTCAACAAACCATTCTCACTGGGTGCATGACCATTGAAGGTATTATTCATGTAAACAGAATAACCATTATTCTCTAATCTTAAATGAATAACCGTATTGCAATAAACATGATCTAATCATGTTCATGCTCAACGCAAAACACCAAATAACATTTATTTAGGTTCGTCACTAATCCTGAAGGTAGAGAGAGCGTGCGATGTTGATCACATCAACCTTGGAAACACTTCCAACACATATCGTCACCTCACCCTTAGCTAGTTCTCCGTTTATTCCATAGCTTTTATTTCGAGTTACTAACATTTAGCAACCGAACCGATATCCAATACCCAGGTGCTACTAAGAGTACTAGCAAGATACACATTAATAACTCGTATATCAAATATACTTCTATCAATGTTACCAACCTTCTTATCTACCAAGTATCTAGGGTTGTTCCGCTTTAGCGACCGCTCACCTCATAACAGAAGCACTGAGTCTCGGGTTTGAGTTCAACTTTGGGTTGCTTCACTAGAGCAGCAACTGACTTGCTATCCATGAAGTTTCCCTCCTTGCTCTTGCCCTTCTCAAAACTAGTGGTTTGATTAACCATCAACACTTGACGCTCCTTCTTGATTTCTACCTCCGCGGTGTCAAACATCGCGAACAGCTCAGGAATCATTATTTCTATCCCTGGCAACTTATAGTTCATCACCAAGTTCTAGTAGCTTAGTGATAGTGACTTGGAGAACAACATCAATTGTAGGAGATATGCCCTAGAGGCAATAATAAATGTTATTGATTATCTCCCTGTTCATAATTAGGTTTATGTTCCATGCTATAACTGCTATGGTTCTTGAGTCTACAATAACCACGAGGCTTGAAGGAAGACTCATATGCACGTGTGGAATAATAAACGATAAATTGTATTCCTAGTCTAGCCTCTAAGACTGGCTCAAGTATTGCATGATGATCCTGTTTTCCTGATCATGGGCATGGCTATGCCGGCAATTTTGAGGGCACAATGTTAGAAGAACATTTGTGTTGAATCGACCCGAATTGATGTTATGCTATGAGATACATTCGTCAGAAGTTAATGGTAAATAACATAGAGAATTTAATGTTTGCATAATTCCTTAGACCATGAGAGTATTGAGTTTCTTCATGCTTGCTTCATGAACTTTGGGGTTTGTTAAACGTCATCCGTAAATGGGTGGCTATTACGGCGGCTTACGGGTTCATGGAAAAGTATGTCAAGTAACTTGATAGCTCAAGATTGGGATTTGCTCCTCCGACAATGGAGAGATATCTCTGGGCCCTCTCGGTGTTACGGTATCCACCATCCTCTGGCCAGACACTTTGCGATTTGATCACGGGGATGCCGGAACACTGGAACGAGAAAAGAGAACAATACCGGCAACAAGGTAACTGGCATAGTGGACAAGTTGTTGATCCACGGGGATGCCAACATGTCTCACCTCGGGTATTTGTAACATATCGCGAAGCAACAGGAATAGCACACGGCAACTGGAGGTTCACTCGAATATTCATTCGTGTGGGTATAGGGGTCAATATGGGTGTCCACGGCTCCGATGTTGATCATTGATCGGAAGGGGTTCCGGGTCATGTCTATGCTTCACCGAACCTATAGGGTCACACGCTTAAGGGTCATCTATCTGCTGAATACTAGACAGGGAGTTTGAGAGAAAATCATCGAAAAAGTTCCGGACACCGGAAAAGTTTCGGACAGCGGAAAACTTCCGCAGGGAGAACACCGGAACAGTTTCGGTAAAACTGAAAAGTTGTTTCAGGGGATACCATTAAGTCAAATTGGTTTCAGCACATGCCTGATAATTCTTGGAGGGTGCCAGCATCATTCTGGAAACTTTTGGGAATTTTCCGGAAGAAAAACCGGAAATGTTCCGGAGCTGCCGGAACCGCTTCAGATGCTTTTCGCAGATGAAAATCACTAAACCGGAATTGTTTCGAAAAGTGTTGAAAATTATTTTAGTGGGTACTGGAAATGTTCTAAGCCCACGTAAATATTTTCAGTTCGATCAGACGCTGAAAAATGTCATCGTGAATAGTGAAATCAGCTTTATGGTTACTTTTTGGAAAGCCACCTTTTTGGGCTTTTGCTCCAAAATATCTTGGAGATGACATGGATGGATGTGGCTGAAATTTCAGCCCCTCCACCCCTCCTTCTCCTATAAATAGAGGTGGAGGGGGCAGCCCAAAACTCATCCCTTCTCACATACAAGTGCCATGCATGATCTGGCTTCTTCTCTCCCTCCCAGCGAAATAGTTTCGTAGAGCCGAAAGGCTGTCTGGGTTCCGGCAGGAACTAGTTCTGGATGGCGAAGCCCTGCCGGATAGATGACACCGTATGTGTGCAACTTTGTAGAGAGATCGTAGTTTCGGTCTTAGTTCGAGAGTGCCTCCCGAAGGGCTGTCCGTGTGACCGTCCGAGTTTTGGAAGTCCTCCCGAAGGGCTGTCCGAGTGACAGTCCAAGTTTTGGAGGTCCTCCCGAAGGGCTGTCCACGACACCGTCCGGGGGACTGTGTGACCGCCTCCCGGAGGGCTGTCCGAGGGGAAGATGAGGGTGTACATCCTCGCGGTTGGGAGGTTGTAAATCCTAGCTGCGGGGATCTGCACCGCCGTTTGTCATCGACTCTACTTCCGCTGCGCTACGAGTCGGTAACGAAAATGATCAAACCTTGTATGCAGTCTCCATAGTGGTCCTGGGCTGGTGCGTAGGTCGGGAAATTTTTGTTTTCTGCTGCGTTACCCAACATCAATCACTATCTTATCTGGAAGATCAACTCCCACTCGATTCAAGCGATTGTAGCACCCAGACAATCTGAGCACATGCTCAACGATTGAGCTATTCTCTTTCATCTTGCAGGCAAAGAATCTCGTTGGAGATCTTATATCTCGCAACTCGGGCACGAGCCTGAGATCACAATCTCAGCTCTTAGAACATCTCATATGTTCCGTGACGTTCAAAACATTTCGGAGCCTCAATTCTAAGCCGTAATGCATGACGCACTAAACTATCAAGTAGTCATCGAAACGTGCCTGTCAGATGTTCACAACATCTACAGACGACGCTAGATGGGGTGGCGCACCGAGCGGTGCATTAAGGACATAAGCCTTCTGTGCAGCAATGAGGACAATCCTCAGATCACGGACCCGGTCCGCAATTTTGCTACCAACATCTTTCAATTCTATTTCTCTAGGAACATATAAACTACAAGGGAGCTACAGTGCGAGCTAGTAATCTACAACATAATTTGCAACGACACTATTGACTATGTTCATGATAATGAGTTCAATTAATCATATTACTTAAGAACTCCCACTCAAATTGACATCCCTCGGGTCATTCGAGTGATACATGATCCAAATTCACCAACTCAAGTCCGATCATCACGTGAGTTAAGGTGGCTTCAATGGTGAACATCATTATGTTGATCATATCCACTATATGACTCATGCTCGACCTTTCGGTCTCTTGTGTTCCGAGGCCATGTCTGTACATGCTAGGCTCGTCAAGTTTAACCCGAGTGTTCTGCGCGTGCAAATCTGGCTTGCACCCGTTGTATGTGAACGTAGAGTCTATCACACCCGATCATCACGTGGTGTCTCAACACGACGAACTTTCGCAACGGTGCACACTCAGGGAGAACATAGTTCATCTTGAAATTTATGTGAGGAATCATCTTATAATGCTACCGCCGTACTAAGCAAAACAAGGTGCATAAAAGGATTAACATCTCATGCAATTCATAAGTGACATGATATGGCCATGAACTTGTGTTTAAGATCTCCATCTTCGAAACACCGGCATGATCTCCATCTTCACCGGCACAACACCATGATCTCCATCATCTTGATCTCCATCAATGTGTTGCCATTGGGGTTGTGGCGCCAGCCCTGCTTCTACTTCTATTGCTACCGCTTAGCGATAAAGTAAAGCATTACATAACGCTTAATGATTGACACGCAGGTCATACAATAATTAAAGACAACCCTATGGCTCCTGCCGGTTGCCGTACTCAACGACATGCAAGTCGTGAAATTCTATACATCACATGATCATCTCATACATCACATATATCTCATCATGTAATTGGCCATATCACATCACAACATACCCTGCAAAAACAAGTTAGACGTCCTCTAATTGTTGTTGCATGTTTTACGTGGCTGCTATGGGTATCTATCAAGAACGATTCTCACCTACGCATAAACCACAACGGTGATACATAGATTGCTTTTCAATCTTCTCAAGGACCGCCTTTCTCGGATCCGATCCAACTAAAGTGAGAGAAACTGTCACCCGCAAGCCATCTAAGCAACAAGTTGCGTCGAGGGAACCGGTCTCTCGTAAGCGTACGAGTAATGTTGGTCCGGGCCGCTTCATCTCACAATCCCGCTGAACCAAAATCCGACCATGGGAGGAAGCAATCTAAGCATCAACGCCCACAAACCTTTTGTGTTCTACTCGAGATCTCATCGAACCATCAACCTAGCTCATGATGCCACTGTTGGGGAACGTCGCATGGGAAACAAAAAATTTCCTGCGCACACGCAAACCTATCCATGGTGATGAGCATCTACGAGAGGGAGAGTGGATCTACGTACCCTTGTAGATCGCTAAGCGGGAAGCATTAAGAAACGCGGTTGGTGTAGTCGAACTTCTTCGCGATCCAAATCGCCGAGCGTCCCGCAATCCAATCTCGAACCGTCCCGCGAACACATCATGATCCGTCCCGCGAACTCATCACGATCCGTCTCACGATCTTGATCACGATCTGTCCCGCGAACTCATCACGATCCGTTCCGTGATCACATCACGAACCGTCTCGCGATCTCGATCACGGTCCTTCCGATCTAGCGCCGAACCGACGACACCTTCGCGTTCAGCACACGTGCAGCTTGATGACGATCTCCACCGTCTCGATCCAGCAAGAGGAGGTGGATAGGAGAGAGAGTTCACCGGCAGCATGATGGCGCTCCGGTGATGGTGGTGGAGCAATTCCGGTAGGACTTCGCCTAAGCGCTGCAGAAAACCGATCTAGAGGAGAAACTATGCACCGGTGGAACAGGTAGCACGTGGCCGGAAATTCTGTCCAAAAACCACCCTATCCACTAGTATATATAGGAGGAGAGGAGAGGAGAGGCAGCCAAGGCCTTTGGGTCGGCCGAAATAGGAGGTGGGAAGCAATCCTACTTCACCTCCAATCCTAGTTGGAGTAGGATTGCCTCCTATTGGCTGATTTTCCACATTTTGCTTTAGGACTTTCTCTCCTGTGCCATGGGCCTTTGTGGCTGTTTTCCCAGCCCACTAAGGGCTGGTTATTATTCTCCCACAGCCCATGGACCTCTTGGGGTCGAAATACCCCTCCCGGAGGCCTCCCGGTACACTACCGGCACTCCCGGTACACTACCGATGAGCCCGAAACTTTTCCGAAAACCAAACTGGGACTTCCTATATATGAATCTTTACCTCCGGACCATTCCGGAGCTCCTCGTGATGTCCGGGATCTCATACGGGACTCCGAACAAACTTCGGTCACCACCATACATAACTCTACACTACCGAAACGTCACCGAACCTTAAGTGTGCAGACCCTGCGGGTTCGAGAACTATGTAGACATGACCGAGACACCTCTACGGTCAATAACCAATGGCGGGACCTGGACGTCCACATTGGTTCCTACATATTCTACGGAGATCTTTATCGGTCGAACCTCTATGTCAAGGATTCAGTTAATCCCGTATAACGTTCCCTTTGTTCTTCGGTATGTTACTTGCCCGAGATTCGATCGTCGGTATATCCATACCTAGTTCAACCTCGTTACCGGCAAGTCTCTTTACTCGTTCCGTAATACAAGATCCCGCAACTAAAAATTAGTCACATTGCTTGCAAGGCTTATTGTGATGTTGCATTACCGAGTGGGCCCCGAAATACCTCTCCGTCATGCGGAGTAACAAATCCCAGTCTCGATCCATGCCAACTCAACAGACACCATCGGAGATACCTGTAGAGCACCTTTATAGTCACCCAGTTACGTTGCGACATTTGATACATACAAGGCACTCCTCCGATATCTTTGAGTTGCATGATCTCATGGTCATAGGAACACATACTTGACATGCGGAAAACAGTAGCAGTAAACTGACACGATCATATGCTACGTTTGCAGTTTGGGTCTTGTCCATCACATCATTCTCCTAATGATGTGACCCCGTTATCAAATGACATCTCATGTCCATGTCTAGGAAACCTTAACCATCTTTTGATCAGCAAGCTAGGCTATTAGAGGCATACTAGGGACATGGTTTTGTCTATGTATCCACACATGCATCTAAGTCTCCGATCAATACAATTATAGCATGGATAATAAATGATTATCATGAACAAGGAAATATGATAATAACTAATTTATTATTGCCTCTAGGGCATATTTCCAACAGTTATCTGGAGGTGGGAAGCCCCCTTGATAATCCACGGCTCCACCTTTTAGCTCCCATTTGAGAGCACCTTTGTAATAGCTTTAAGGATAATTCTGCCTTTCTTGAATGTGGCTCCAGATGTATATATTTCCGTCTCTCCGTGTTTTTGTTTTACCAGCTCTTTATTGATTGATCCCCCCTTTGTATAAATCCATCTTGAACTTTTAGAGCCGGCGCTTGTCTTTGAAGATGTCATGCCTTCTCCAGTAATTTAGAGCCGGCCGAGCATTTTGAAACTCGTCAACCGGAGTAGTATGACTCCGGCTCTTGTAAGATGAACTTTGTCGAGAACCATTTGTCATAGGGTAATGTAAACTGTACCTAAAGGTAAGAAGCCTCCATCGACAACCGCGGCTAATAATGAGCCGAAAGCGGCGTAAAGCCGACTGTTTGCAGGGCAATGTAAGTTGTACCTAAAGGTAAGAAGCCTCCTGTTAACATTTGAATATTGTATGCGCGGACGCCGGCTGTCGATGGGAGATTTAAGCTATACCCTAAGGCAAGAAGCCTCCATCGACAACCGCGGCTAATGATTAGCCTGAAACGGCACAAACCGGCTGTTTGAAGGGAGATGTAAGCTATACCCGAAGGCAAGAAGCCTCCTTCAACAGCTACAGTTGATAAGCAACTGAGTTTTGGCGTAAAACGCCGGTTGTTAGGGTGAGATAAGCAAACCCGTCGGTAAGAAGCCCCCCTCGACAACCGCGGTTAATAAGTAACCGGAAGTGGCATTAAACCGATCATTAGGATGAGATAAGCGATACCCGTTGGTAAGAAGCCCCCTTCGATGGTCGCAGTTGATAAGCAACTGGAATTTGGTGTACACGCTGTTATCTTAGGGTCATGTAAGCTATACCAAAGGTAAAAAGCCTCCGTCAACAACAGCGCTTAATGTAACCAAACTAGGCATAAAGCCAACTGTGCAAGGGAGATGTAAGCTATACCCGAAGGCAAGAAGCCTCCTTGCAACAGTTTAATAACAGCTGGCTGTGCAAAGGAGATGTAAGCTATACCCGAAGGCAAGAAGCCTCTTTGCAACAGTGCTTAATTGGGCATAACACCAGCTGTGCAAAGGAGATGTAAGCTATACCCGAAGGCAAGAAGCCTCCTTGCAACAACGTAAAAGCAGACTGTGCAGGGGAGATGTAAGCTATACCCGAAGGCAAGAAGCCTCCCTGCAACAACGCTTAATGTAACCAAACTAGGCATAAAGCCAACTGTGCAAGGGAGATGTAAGCTATACCCGAAGGCAAGAAGCCTCCTTGCAATAGTTTAATAACACCTGGCTGTGCAAAGGAGATGTAAGCTATATCCGAAGGCAAGAAGCCTCTTTGCAACAGTGCTTAATTGGGCATAACGCCGACTGTGCAAGGGAGATGTAAGCTATACCCGAAGGCAAGAAGCCTCCTTGCAACAGCGTAAAAGCAGACTGTGTAGGGGACATGTAAGCTATACCCGAAGGCAAGAAGCCTCCCTGCAACAACGCTTGATAGGGCATAAAGCCGGATGATAGATCAGCCATTTTAACGGCGAACAAACCACTTCAACTCAAATTTCTGAGCCGGAAAATTTCATCTTGCAAAGACCCGGACTTCTCATTGAAAACGACCAAATGTGTCTTGCCATGTCTGTAGCCCCCGAGCCTCAAGTTGACTCGAAGAGACGGCTTGAGGATCTTCACTTGAAGTTTGAGGTTGACCGTGGCGGGTTATAGATGATCCCGTATGAATTGTTTCAATGATCCGGTCTATGGTTCGTTCCGGCTGTTTGTTTGAAGTGAACCAAACTGTAGTGGCGACAATTTATGTGCTTGTCTGTTGGACGGCTCGTATCGACGAGCACCCACCGATATGTTGATGTAAATTGGATCGTAGGACGGTGGACGGTTTGTACTGGTGTATGCAGCCACTGGCGTGTTGATGTAAACGTACAAACGAGTCGCGGCATTGTAAGCCGGTGCTGTTGTGAAAGACGCCACGACGTTGTAAGCCGGCACAGATGGCGAGAGACGGCCACGACGTTGTAAGCCGGTGCTGTTGTGAAAGACGCCACGGCGTTGTAAGCCGATGCGGATGGCGAGAAACGGCCACGGCGTTGTAAGTCAGTGCGGTCGCTAGAGACGGATGCTGCATTGTAAGCCGGCGCAGCCGCGGGAGGCGGCCGAGGCGTTGTAAGCCGGTGCGGTCATGTGAGACGTCCGCAGCGTTGTAAGCCCGTGTAGCGTGACACGGACGAACACCGATACATAATAATATTGGCACACCTCCATCTTCGCGGTATAAAGCCGATTGAATGACCTTCCTGCGTAAAAATATTACAGGTCAAAGTAATTGTTCTTGGAAGAATAAAAATGTACCGATAAGAATAGACCGAATGAACTTCACCTACATGTTTTGTCAGAAATTACCAGCCATGGGGTTGATGATGATTGTTGTAATAGACAGTGAGCATGTACTCCGATTGATATCTCATTGGGTACTGAACCTAGAAATTATCAGCCACGGGATTGATGATGATTGTTGTAATAGACAGTGAGCAGTACTCCGATTGATATCTCATTGGGTACTGAACCTAGAAATTGATTCCAGATGCTCAAACAATTTTCTGGAACATGTCACAGTAAGTCCGATTATAGTATTTAACCGCATATAAGTGTGCATGCTTCTGCAACGTTTTCACTTCAGTCTATAATAGCAGTTCTTCATGTCGGCCTTCCCCATGTAAAGCTTCTCGCCATAATGCTGTAACAACGCATCACGTGCACTGATAAGACGATCAGTCTCATACACTGTAGATGTGATATTAAGAATGTCTGAATTAACCAAGTTGGCATCTGCGTGAACGCTATGGCGACGCAAGACCACATTCATTCCTAAATTAATCTGCTCGCAGTCCTCCTTGGTCAGTTCTACTTTTTCATCATACACTAACATCTTGATGAGATTCAAGCCCCAAATTAATTCCAGCAGAGCACCACCAAACAGGCAGTCAGTTCCCAAATTTCCTTCAATGACGTCTTGATATTCCTTTTTCCCAATAGCAAGTTTATGACCGGGCCAAAGGGACCTATTGATCATCCGCGAGTCCATGAATTCCGTCCAGATTTTCTCCATCGGTCGAAAACGTTTTGACCCCATCATAATGTAGGACAGTAAATTCGGAAGATGCCTCAAAGAGAATCAAGATTATCCCGTGAATACCCCAGCCAACGGCCAAAAACGACGGCTGATGACCTATCGGTGTGACCTTGTGAAGCACGAATCCTGCTCGTTTTGGATCCTCTCAACGGGAGATGGAAAAATAGAGGGAGTCCGGCTCCACTTGGATCCATCAGCACGACGTCGAGATCCGTCAACGGGAGAAAGAGGAGGACACCCCCCGCCCCTAGCGAATCCATCATCGGGAGGAAGATAACGACTCAATCCAGGAGCACTAAGATCTGCCTTGGATCCATCGGCAGATCGGCTCGGGGCCAGACGAGGATGGAGGCCGAGGGGCAAGGCCATAGCGGCTGGCCGGCTGACGAGCACATGCGGGGTCGTCCGGCGCGCAGGGGCTCGGATGCGGGCGAGCAGAGGCTAGGCAGGCGTGCAGGAGAGGCTGCTCACGCGTGCGAGCAAAGGCAGGCGGCGAGTTAAGGCACGGCAGTGAAGCCTGCGTAGCAGGGAGGTGAACCGGTGGGCGAAGCGGAGCTGAGGTGAGGCGGCGGCCCGGAGGCGCGGGAGAGCCAGCCGGTGTGAAGCGGCAAGCCGGCTGGGCGCGGGAAAATCGTCCGCTGGGGAGCGGCGAGCTGGTTGGGAGGCTTTGAGGCGACGTCGCCGCCGGAGCTTTCCGCGGCATGCGGAGTAGTAGGGGGCGCTCCAGATGAAAGAAGTGAGGTGAACCACGACAGTAGAGGCCAGGGCAGCGAGGCAAAACCGCAACGATAGAGGTCCGCCGGTGAAGCGAGGCAACGGCTCATGGAAGCGCAACGGCCACGCGGGAAGGACGGTACCCGAGGCGGCGGGTGGAGCGATCCGGCCGGTGCAGCAACGGATTGGCTCGGATGAGCGGTCGCGCGGGGGCGACCAGACGGCGCGACGAGGGGTCGGGACAGCTCGGACGTACTGTGGAGACAAAGGCGAAGACGACTCGGTCGCGCGCCGACGAGTTCGTGCCCGCAACTTTTTTCCGGGTCATGGTCCCTAAAGATATCCCTTCAAAAACACAAACCACAGTGCGTTGCCCCACGGTGGGCGCCAAGTGTCGTGGATTTATCACGGCAGATGTCCGGGTAAACGGACTTAGGTTCGGGGCGAGACGTAACTACATGGCGGCTTGAAGGGGTTGATCGGAATCGAGAAGACACGGAGTTTTACCCAGGTTCGGCCCCTCCGATGGAGGTAAAAGCCTACGTCCTGCTTGTCTGGTATTGATGATGATGAAGATCTCTCGGTTACAAGGGTGCTAATTGCTACCTCTAATCTCTTGTGCCTCTAATCTCTTGTGTTGTCTAAACTTGTAGACTTGTGTCTCTTGAGAACTTGTCCCTCTAGGGGTGCTCTACCCCTCCTTATATAAGTGGAGAGGATAGGCTTACAAATAGAGTCATACTAGGAGTAGGATTAGGACTAATCTCTCACGAATCCTACTCCGGGTCTTATGTCCTTTAAGAGAATCCTTCTCTCTTCGGACCTTCTCTTGTGGGCTTTCTCTTTTGAGCCGCCAAGCGCCGGCTCACCCGCCGGGTCTTGGGCTTGGTCATCCTGTGACCCGCTTGCCGAGTCATAAATAAGATGTCATGTCTTTAACGGGTCTCCTGTGAGTTGCCTGGCCGGGTCATTAATAAGATGTCATGTCTTCGGTAGGGTCTACTGTGAGTCGCCAGGCCGGGTCATACCATGGGATATATCCCCGTCACTATGTCTTTAAAAAAGTTAATGTATATTAAAAATTATCATATATTTTAAAAATATTCCATGTGTATTAAAAAATATTCATCATATAATAAGAAAGCTCAGTGTGTATTTGAAAAACGTTCACTATATATAAGAAAGCTATAAAAAATAAAATGTGCAAAAAAAAGTCAAAATAAAAACAAAATCTAAAAAGATAAAGGTAAACTAAACAAAACAAACCACACAAGAAAGAAAACGAAAACCCCTAACATTGAGGGAGCGAAGGAAAAGAAGTCGAAGCAAGTGGACGAATGTAGCACACACGATGCCGGACTAGGCCAACCCACCTCTATTTGCGGGTGTGAAATACCCTTTCTAACCCGAAGTTGTTGGCTCAGTCTTTCGAAGATGCTAATAGGGGTAAGATGTGCGTGCGTACATTTATAGGGATGAGTGTATGCTCTGTGTATGTAAATAACTTCGATAGTACCGTGTTAAAAAAAATCCACCCTCCATGAGATCTAAAAGTAAAATTGCATGGTATTTTCCAATTCTGTGTACGTAGTAGCATTCTAATAATACATAGATTGAGCTGCCTCTTATAGACAAGCTAGTTGATGGTCTAGAGGTTAGCAAGATGGTTGCCGACGCCAAAGGGCTTTGGTTCAAGTTGTAGGTAACACAATGTTTTCGTATGTTGGTCACAAAGCTTGTCAGAATAAAACTAGTCCGTCTGCTCTTTATATCACACTAGTAATTATAGCAATTCTAATAAACAGTTAGTTCGCGAGCGGGCAAAGAAACGCCAGCCATGTAGCGGGCCTTTTCTCTCTTGAATTGGTGTAGGCTTTATTTAATCAAATCGACGTGGGGGCTGAGCTACATCCCAAGGCCCATGCCCACATCATGGAGACCTTAGGCAGGCATGCATGGGAGCTCCTATACGCCGCTCTCTACGGCAGAAGTTCGACCGGACGCACATGCAGGTCTCCTCAACTGGGTCAGCCCATGTGGCTAGCAAAGAATGGAAACTGTTGCACTTTTAAAAAGAAATGCGCTCCGTAAAGTTCGACCCCAAACCGGGTGCTTCACAAGAAGCACTGCTACCACTTGAGCTAGCGAGCTATCTAATTTATAATGCGCAGCAAATGTTTAAGAACAAACCAAGTGCAGATCAGAAACATTTTCAAAATATTGAATGCAAAACATTATTTTGAAAAAAACGTGAATGTTGTATGAAACGCTAACAAATTTTGAAATTGTGAACAAAATTTGAAAAAACTCAAACATTTCGAGAAATGCAAATAATTATTGGAAATAGGAACATTTTTTCAAACTCCCACAGATCATTGAAAAAATGAACACTTTTTTAAACGGGGACATATTTCAAATTTGAAAACAATTTTGGATAAGTGAATATATTTTGAAAAATATGAACCTTTCTCATACTCCTGAGCAAAATTTGAAAACATGGACTTTTTTAAAAAAAGTGTGAATATTTTTTGAAACTCCCAACTAATACTTTAAAAGACAAACATTTATTAAAATGTGTTAGTATTTTTTTGAAACTCCCAAACAAATTTTGAAACAAGGACATTTTTTGTAAATTCCAAACACAATTTCTGAAACTCCAGAACAAATTGCAAACACCAACGTTTTTTTACTTGCAAACAAATTTTGAAACGGGAAGATTTTTTTAGACTAACCAACCAAAATTTAAACCATGATTTTGTTTAAAGAATTTGCCAACAAATTTAAGAAAATTGTGGAAATTTTAAGACGTACATAAATGAAAGAAACAAAAACGAAAAAACAACAACATTTATTTGCAATTTGCGGACCATATTTTTCCATTTGTGAACAATTTTTGAAAACGTGAACATTTTTTTTACAATTAGTGAACATTTTATGCAAACATGCACAATTTTTTGCAAACATGCACAATTTTAAATCCGTTAATATTTGTTGCAAATATTTGAACATTTCCAAATTTGATGAACATTTTCTAAAATGGTGCAGCTTTTTTACTTTTCACCTTTTATGTGATATTTTTTTCAAAATTCGTGAATATTTTTTTGTTCATACAATCAAAACATGTTCTTCAATGTAAAAAAAAGTTCAACAATTCATAAAATGTTCATCGAATTCAAATTTAGTTCATCAAATTAAAACATATGTTCATAAAAACTTCAAATTTATTCATCAAATCCAAATTTGTTCATTGATTTTCTAGAATTGTTCATCAAATTCAAAAAAATGTTCTTGTGAAATCGCAAACATTTTTTGAATTCATGATTTTTTTAATTCCGTGAACAGTTATTGAATTTGTGAGCTTTTATAATTTTCCAAACATTTTCCAAATCATGAACAATATTTGAATTCACGAATATTTCACAATTGTAACTTCTTTAGAAATTCATGAATTAGTTTTACAATGGAAAATGGTTAAAACAGAAAAAAAAAGCAAAAACGAATACTTCCTGCTTTCCCGCCCCACACATGGGCCGGCCCACGAGGATGCACGGAGGGAGCGGGGGTGCACTAAAAAGGAGGTCCCGTTGTTTCGACCTAGTCTGCTTAGACCATATTTTTTGGGGGGTATCATGAAGTGCTATTACTCGAATTCCACACGGGAAGGAATACATATGGGATCACGAGGATGGACCAACCAAACATGTCGTCCCTAGTCGAAAGAGTAAGAAAACTTGGCTAACCTATCCGGATCAACAGTTGCAACTCTACCTTCATAAGTGAATGCACAATTGAACATTAAAGCTCTACTCCTAATCTCGCTAATGATGTTACCATATGCATCGTTGCTTCCTTTTTGAATATCTCTCTCAATTATCTTCGAATTCAAGGCGACAATGAAATGATGAAACATCAGATCCTCTGTAAGAGATAGCGCCTACCTGCACGTTGTGGCTTCCAAAGTTGTTAGGTCGTCAATCCCATGAATCATCAGGAAAGAGCTACCCAAATAATTCCCCTCCGCGTCGCGGCAAACAACAGTTGATGCTCCTCCTGTGTGATTTCGTGCTATACTTGCATCCACATGGATTTTGCCGTACCCGATCGGAGGTGCTCACACCACAAATGCATGTATCCCTCTCTCCGAGCGATACAATGGTGCCCATGCAAGTCAAGTGTGGGCCAAGGCCAAAATTAGCAGCGTAAAGCGGGATGGTTCCCTTCGGTGTTGGAAGCTTTCATTCTATTCTGCAAAGCTTCCAGTCATTTTTATTCTATGTTTCTCAGTTGCTTTTCTCATCTTTTTTATTTTACAATTTCAATTTATTTTTAATTTTCTGTTCTTTTTTTTTTCTGTTTTCTCTTTTTTATCAAATGAACTTCCTTTTGGATTTATGAGCTGTTTTGAAACTCATGATACTTTATGAATTCGTGAACTTCTATCAAATATATGACCTTTTTAAAAAATTGTAAACCTTTTTCGAGTTTGCGAGTATTTTTCTAATTCACATTTTTCTTGAAATGTGTGAGGCTTTTTTTAATAAAAATTGTACATTTTTGAATTGATGACCAATTTGGAAAATTCATGATTTTTTTATGAATTTGTGATCATCTTTTGAAATTCGTTGATTTTTTTGAGTTCGTGATTTGTTTCTTGAAATTTTTGATTTTTAGGAATTTTTTTGTTTGCTTTCATACGGGGTACTTTTTGAATTCTAGACTTATTGAATGATTGAGAATTATTTTGTATGCTTTTGCACGGGGTATTTTTTTAAATACTTTGGAGTATTTTTGGGTAGTCCGGACATCCCCAATGCTGACCCTCAAACAACCGACATATGTCTGAACCCGCGGTCTCGACGTGTTATGCCATACAACATGAGCCTGTATCGGTCCACTCATGGTCCGGACACACTTTTTCTCGCAAAACACAGACAAAGCGGGGGAAGCTTTGCGGTCGCCCGGACCGCTTCCACGCCCGCGTATAGCAACCATGGCCCACCCAACAACCCCACCCTCCTTCCCCGCGCTTTCCATTCGACGCACATGTTGCTTCCCACATCACATCAGTGTCGGTCCGGAGCACGCAATGGTCGACATTGATGTCACCTGATGTGACCGGACAAGAGGGTGCATTGACTGACGGACCTCTTGGGAGCCGCGGCTTCAATGCGAACGCAGCATCTTGAGGAACCAACTAAGGCCGTTGCACCACATTGAAGCGTGTGACCATTCTTTGATATGGTCTGCCGATGCTTTATAAGCAGTATTCCACCATCGTCCACATCTCACTCTCCGCATCGCTCCGCTCGTCGTCCTCCTCCTCCCCTCCCCTCCCTTCTTCCTTCACAACTCTAGCGATGGGCAAGTCGTGGGCATCAGCTTCGGTAGGCGTCGGCTTTGGGACGGGCTCCAGATGATTCTGGCCACACCGTTGTCGAACTGTGGGGCCATCGTCCTTATCGACGGGCTACTCCTTGATGAAGGCGGAGATCGTCATCTCTTCTAGCGAGGAAGAGGAAGAGCCACCGCAACAACAGTCCGCGCCAATGATGCTACGCGTGGTTACGCCACCACAGATGAGGAGCACGAGCAACAGATGGAGTTGATGCTCCGTCCTCCACCTAAACAGACCGGTGGTGCAATCGGGGACGCTCCTCCCCATGAAGTCGGAGCCCACTGTTGGAAATATGCCCTAGAGGCAATAATAAAATGGTTATTATTGTATTTCCTTGTTCATGATAATTTTCTATTGTTCATGCTATAATTGTATTAACCGGAAACCGTAATGCATGTGTGAATACATAGACCACAACATGTCCCTAGTGAGCCTCTAGTTGGCGAGCTCGTTGATCAATAGATGGTCATGGTTTCATGACCATGCACATTGGATGTCGTTGATAACGGGATCACATCATTAGGAGAATGATGTGATGGACAAGACCCAATCGTAAGCATAGCACAAGATCATGTAGTTCGTCTGCTAAACCTTTTCTAATGTCATGTATCGTTTCCTTAGACCATGAGATTGTGCAACTCCCGGATACCGTAGGAATACTTTGGGTGTGCCAAACGTCACAACGTAACTGGGTGGCTATAAAGGTACACTACGGGTATCCCCGAAAGTATCTGTTGGGTTGGCACGAATCGAGACTGGGATTTGTCACTCCGTGTGACGGAGAGGTATCTTTGGGCCCACTCGGTAAGACATCATCATAATGAGCTCAATGTGACTAAGGAGTTAGCCACGGGATGATGTATTATGGAACGAGTAAAAAGACTTGCCGGCAACGAGATTGAACAAGGTATAGGGATACCGACGATCGAATCTCGGGCAAGTATCATACCGGTAGACAAAGGGAATTGTATACGGGATTGATTGAATCCCCGACATCATGGTTCATCCGATGAGATCATCGTGGAGCATGTGGGAGACAACATGGGTATCGAAATCCCGTTGTTGGTTATTGACCGGAGAGGTGTCTCGGTCATGTCTACATGCCTCCCGAACCCGTAGGGTCTACACACTTAAGGTTCGATGACGCTAGGGTTACAGGGAAATAGTGTACGTGGTTACCGAAGGTTATTTGGAGTCCCGTATGAGATCCCGGACGTCACAATGAGTTCCAGAATAGTCCGGAGGTAAATATTCATATATAGGAAGTGAGGTTTTGGTCACCGGAAGTGTTTCGGGCATCATCGGTAACGTACCGGGACCACCGGAAGGGTTCCGGGGGTCCACCGTGTGGGGCCATCGGCACCAGAGGGCTGCATGGGCCGAAGGTGGAAGGGACCAGCCCTAGAGTGGGATAGTGTGCCTCTCACCAAGGCCCAAGGCCTAGCAAAGGTGGGAGGGGGGCAAACCCTAGGCGCAGATGGGCCTTAGGCCCACCTAGGGCGCCGCCCCTCCCCTCTCCCTCTCTTGGCCGCCACCCAAGGCCTTCTTGGGCTGGCCACCGGCCCTAGGGTGGGAACCCTAGGGGCTGCACCCTCCCTCCTCCTCCTCCTATATATAGTGAGGGGTTTTGGGGGATGCAACACACAAGTTTCTCTCCCTCTCGACGCAGCCCTACCCCTTCTCCTCCTCGTCCTTCGTAGTGCTTGGCGAAGCCCTGTCGAAGTACTACGTAGGTCCACCGTCACCACGTCGTCGTCCCGCCAGAGCTCTCCCTCAACCTCTCCTTCCTCCTTACTGGATCAAGGCGTAGGAGACGTCATCAGGCTGCACGTGTGTTGAGCGCGGAGGCACCATTGTTCGGCCCTTAGATCGGAATCCACCGTGATCTGAATTGCTGCGAGTACGACTCCACCAACCGCGTTCTAGTAACGCTTCCACTTTGCGATCTCCAAAGGTATGAAGATGCACTCCCCCTTTGCTCGTTGCTGGTTCTTCATAGATAGATCTTGGTGACACGTAGGAAAATTTTGATTTACTACTACGTCTCCCAAAAGTGGCATCATGAGCTAGGTCTATGCGTAGAATCTATGCACGAGTAGAACACTAGGTGTTGTGGGCGTCGATTTTGTCAATTGTCTTGCCGTTACTAGTCTTATCTTGATTCGGCGGTATTGTGGGATGAAGCGGCCCGAACCGACTTTACACGTACACTTACATGAGACTGGTTCCACCGCCTAACATGCACTTGTTGCATAAGGTGGCTAGCGGGTGTCTGTCTCTCCCACTCTAGTCGGATCGGATTCGATGAAAATGGTCCTTATGAAGGCTAAATAAAAATTGGCATATCACGTTGTGGTTTTTGCATAGGTAAGAAACGTTCTTGCTAGAAACCTATAACAACCACGTAAAAACTTGCAACAACAAATTAGAGGACGTCTAACTTGTTTTTCCAGCATATGCCGTGTGATATGATATGGCCAAAGAATGTGATGTGATATATGTGATGTATGAGATTGATCATGTTCTTGTAATAGGATTCATGACTTGTATGTCGATGAGTATGACAACCGGCAGGAGCCATAGGAGTTGTCTTAAATTATTGTATGACCTATGTGTCAATCATAAACACCATGTAATTACTTTAATTTATTGCTAATTGTTAGCCATAGTAGTAGAAGTAATAGTTGGCGAGACAACTTCATGAAGACACGATGATGGAGATCATGGTGTCATGCCGGTGACAGTGATGATCGTGGTGCCCCAAAGATGGAGATTAAAGGAGCAAGATGATATTGGCCATATCATGTCACTATATTGATTGCATGTGATGTTTATCATGTTTACATCTTATTTGCTTAGAACGACGGTAGCTAAATAAGATGATCTCTCACTAAAATTTCAAGAAATGTGTTCACCCTAATTGTGCACCGTTGCTAAGGTTCGTTGTTCCGAAACACCATGTGATGATCGGATGCGATAGGTTCTAACGTTCGCATACAATGGGTGTAAGCCAGATTTACACACACAATACACTTAGGTTGACTTGACGAGCCTAGCATGTATAGACATGGCCTCGGAACACGGGAGACCGAAAGGTCAAACATGAGTTGTATAGAAGATATGATCAACATGGAGATGTTCACCATTGATGACTAGTCCGTCTCACTTGATGATCGGACACGAGCTAGTTGACGTGGATCATGTGTCACTTGGATGACTAGAGAGATGTCTATCTAAGTGGGAGTTCATTAAATAATTTGATTATGTGAACTTAAGTATCATGAACTTAGTCTAAAATTGTCTTTACAATCTATATTGTAGATCCAATGGCCAACGCTAATGTTGCCCTCAACTTCAACGCGTTCCTAGAGAAAACCAAGCTAAAAGACGATGGAAGAAACTATACGGACTGGGTCCGTAGCTTGAGGATCATCCTCATAGGTTCCAAGAAATTATATGTCCTTGATGCACCGCTAGGTGACGCACCCGTTTTCCCAGCAACTCAAGACATTATGAACGCCTGGCAGTCACGTAGTGATGATTACTCCCTGGTTCAGTGCGGCATGCTTTACAGCTTAGAACTGGGGCTCCAAAAGTGTTTTGAGAAACACAGAGCATATGAGATGTTCCAAGAGCTGAGAATGGTTTTCCAAGCTCATGCCCGGGTCGAGAGATATGATGTCTCCGACAAGTTCTCCAGTTGTAAGATGGAGGAAAATAGTTCTGTCAGCGAGCACATACTCAAAATGTCTGGATTGCACAACCGCTTGTCTCAGCTAGGAGTTAATCTCCGGATGACTCCGTTATTGACAGAATCCTCCACTCGCTTCCACCTAGCTACAAGAGCTTTGTGATGAACTACAACATGCAGGGGATGGAGAAGTCCATTCCTGAGTTGTACTCGATGCTGAAATCAGCGGAGGTTGAGATCAAATAGGAGCATCAAGTGTTGATGGTCAATAAGACCACTAGTTTCAAGAAAGGCAAGGGTAATAAGAACTTCAAGAAGGACGGAAAAGCAGTTGCCACGCCCGGTAAGCAAGTTGCCGGGAAGAAGAACAAGAATGGACCCAAGCCTGAGACTGAGTGCTTTTATTGCAAGGGTATCGGACACTGGAAGCAGAATTGCCCCAAGTACTTAGCGGATAAGAAGGTCGGCAACGTTAAAGGTATATGTGATATACTTTTCATTGATTTGTACCTTACCAGCACTCATAGTAGCTCTTGGGTATTTGATACCGATGCAGTTGCTCACATTTGTAACTCCAAGCAGGAGTTGCAGAATAAGCGGAGATTGGCGAAGGACGAGGTGACGATGTGCGTCGGAAATGGTTCCAAGGTCGATGTGATCGCCGTTGGCACGCTACCTCTACATCTATCTTCGGGATTAGTTTTAAACCTTAATAATTGTTATTTAGTACCATCGTTGAGCATGAACATTGTATCTGGATCTCGCTTGATGCGAGATGGCTACTCATTTAAATCTGAGAATAATGGTTGTTCTATTTATATGAGAGAAATGTTTTATGGTCATGCCCCGCTGGTCAATGGTTTATTTTTGATGAATCTCGAATGTGATGTTACACATGTTCATAGTATGAGTACCAAAAGATGTAAGGTTGATAACGATAGTCCCATTTACATGTGGCACTACCGCCTTGGTCATATTAGTATCAAACGCATGAAGAAACTCCATGCCGATGGACTTTTGGAGTCCCTTGATTTTGAATCATTTGACACATGCGAACCATGCCTCATGGGCAAGATGACCAAGACTCCGTTCTCCGGAACAATGGAGTGAGCAACTGACTTGTTGGAGATAATACATACCGATGTATGCGGTCCAATGAGCGTTGAGGCTCGCGGTGGCTACCGTTATGTTCTCACCCTCACTGATGACTTAAGCAGATATGGGTATGTCTACTTAATGAAACACAAGTCTGAAACCTTTGAAAAGTTCAAGGAATTTCAAAGTGAGGTGGAGAATCAATGTGACAGGAAAATAAAGTGCCTACGATCTGATCGTGGCGGAGAATATTTAAGTCACGAGTTTGGCACGCACCTAAGGAAATGTGGAATTGTTTCACAACTCACGCCGTCTGGCACACCTCAGCGAAACGGTGTGTCTGAACATCGTAATCGCACTCTATTGGCTATGGTGCGATCTATGATGTCTCTTACCAACTTACCGCTATCATTTTGGGGATATGCATTAGAGACTGCCGCATTCACTTTAAATAGGGCACCGTCTAAGTCCGTTGAGACGGCATCGTATGAATTATGGTTTGGAAAGAAACCTAAGCTGTCGTTTCTGAAAGTTTGGGGATGCGATGCTTATGTGAAGAAACTTCAACGTGAGAAGCTCAAACCCAAAGCGAAAAAGTGCGTCTTCATAGGATACCCCAAAGAAACTATTGTGTATACCTTCTACCTCAGATTCGAAGGCAAAGTCTTTGTTGCCAATAATGGATCCTTTCTAGAGAAAGAGTTTCTCTCGAAAGAAGTAAGTGGGAGGAAAATAGAACTTGATGAGGTAATTGTACCTCCACTCGAACCGGAAAGTAGCGCAACACAGGAAGTTGTTTCTGTGGAGCCTGCACCAGTTGGAGAGGAAGTTAATGATGATAATCATGAAACTTCATATCAAGTTGCTATTCGAAGGTCCACTAGGACACGTTCCGCACCAGAGTGGTACGACAACCCTGTCCTGGAGATCATGTTGTTGGACAACGGTGTACCTTCGAACTATGAAGAAGCGATGGTGGGCCCAGATTCCAAAAAATGGCTTGAAGCCATGAAATCCGAGATAGGATTCATGTATGAGAACAAAGTATGGACTTTGGTGGACTTGCCCGATGATAAGCGAGCCATAGAAAATAAATGGATCTTTAAGAAGAAGACTAACGTGGATGGTAATGTGACTGTCTATAAGGCTCGACTTGTCGCTAAGGATTATCGACAAGTTTAAGGAGTTGACTATGACGAGACTTTCTCACCCTTAGCGATGCTGAAGTCCATCCGAATCATGTTAGCAATTGCCGCATTTTATGATTATGAAATCTGGCAAATAGACGTCAAAACGACATTCCTTAATGGTTTCCTTAAGGAAGAACTATATATGATGCATCCGGAAGGTTTTGTTGATCCGAAAGATGCTAACAAAGTATGCAAGCTTCAGCGCTCCATCTATGGGCTGGTGCAAGCATCTCGGAGTTGGAACATTCTCTTTAATGAGGTGATTAAAGCGTTTGGATTTATACAGGTTTATGGAGAGCCCTGTATTTACAAGGAAGTGAGTGGGAGCTCCATATCATTTCTCATATTATATGTGGATGACATATTGTTGATGGGAAATGATATAGAACTTTTGGAAAGCATAAAGGCCTACTTGAATAAGTGTTTTTCAATGAAGGACCTTGAAGAAGCTGCTTACATATTAGGCATCAAGATCTATAAAGATAGATCGAGACGCCTCATAGGTCTTTCACAAAGCACATACCTTGACAAGATATTGACGAAGTTCAATATGGATCCGTCCAAGAAGGGGTTCTTGCCTGTGTTACACGGTGTGAGATTGAGTACGACTCAATGCCCGACCACGGCAAAGGATAGAAAAGAAATTAGTATCATCCCCTATGCTTCAGCCATAGGCTCTATTATGTATGCCATGTTGTGTACCAGACCTGATGTGAACCTTGCCATAAGTTTGGTAGGGAGGTACCAAAGTGATCCCGGAGCGGAACACTGGACATCGGTCAAGAATATCCTGAAGTACCTGAAAAGGACCAAGGACATGTTTCTCGTGTATGGAGGTGCCGAAGAGCTCGTCGTAAAGGGTTACATCGATGCTAGCTTCGACACAGATCCGGATGACTCAAAGTCACAAACCGGATACATGTATATTTTGAACGGAGGGGCAGTAAGTTGGTGCAACAGCAAGCAAAGCGTTGTGGCGGCATCTACATGTGAAGCGGAGTACATAGCTGCTTCGGAAGCAACAAAGGAAGGAGTCTGGATGAAGGAGTTCATCACCGACCTAGGAGTGATTCCCAATGCGTCGGGCCCGATGACTCTGTTCTGGGACAACACTGGAGCTATTGCCCTTGCCAAGGAACCCAGGTTTCACAAGAAGACAAGACACATCAAGCACCGCTTCAACTCCATTCATGATTACATTCAGGAAGGATATATATATATATATATATATATATATATATTTGTAAAGTATATACGGATCTAAATGTCTCAGATCTGTTGACTAAACCTCTCTCACGAGCGAAACATGATCAACACCAGAACTCTATGGGTGTTCGATACATCACAATGTAACTAGATTATTGACTCTAGTGCAAGTGGGAGACTGTTGGAAATATGCCCTAGAGGCAATAATAAAATGGTTATTATTGTATTTCCTTGTTCATGATAATTGTCTATTGTTCATGCTATAATTGTATTAACCAGAAACCGTAATGCATGTGTGAATACATAGACCACAACATGTCCCTAGTGAGCCTCTAGTTGGATAGCTCGTTGATCAATAGATTGTCACGGTTTCATGACCATGGACATTGGATGTCGTTGATAACGGGATCACATCATTAGGAGAATGATGTGATGGACAATACCCAATCCTAAGCATAGCACAAGATCGTGTAGTTCGTTTGCTAAAGCTTTTCTGATGTCAAGTATCGTTTCCTTAGACCATGAGATTGTGCAACTCCCGGATACCGTAGGAATACTTTGGGTGTGCCAAACGTCACAACGTAACTGGGTGGCTATAAAGTTACACTACGGGTATCCCCGAAAGTATCTGTTGGGTTGGCACGAATCGAGACTGGGATTTGTCACTCCATGTGATAGAGAGGTATCTCTGGGCCCACTCGGTAAGACATCATCATAATGAGCTCAATGTGACTAAGGAGTTAGCCATGGGATGATGTGTTATGGAACGAGTAAAGAGACTTGCCGGCAACGAGATTGAACAAGGTATAGGGATACCGATGATCAAATATCGGGCAAGTATCATACCGGTAGACAAAGGGAATTGTATACAGGATTGATTGAATCCGCGACATCGTGGTTCATCCGATGAGATCATCGTGGAGCATGTGGGAGCCAACATGGGTATCCAGATCCCGCTCTTGGTTATTGACCGGAGAGGTGTCTCGGTCATGTCTACATGCCTCCCGAACCCGTAGGGTCTACACACTTAGGTTCGATGACGCTAGGGTTATAGGGAAATAGTGTACGTGGTTACTGAAGGTTGTTTAGAGTCTCGTATGAGATCTTGGACGTCACGAGGAGTTCCTAAATGGTCTGGAGGTAAAGATTCATATATAGGAAGTGAGTTTTTGGTCACCGGAAGTGTTTCGGGCATCACCGGTAACATACCGGGACCACCGGAAGGGTTCCGGGGGTCCACCGTGTGGGGCCATCGGCACCAGAGGGCTGCATGGGCCTAAGGTGGAAGGGACCAGCCCTAGAGTGGGCCAGTGTGCCTCTCACCAAGGCCCAAGGCCTAGCAAAGGTGGGAGGGGGGCAAACCCTAGGCGCAGATGGGCCTTAGGCCCACCTAGGGCGCCGCCCCTCCCCTCTCCCTCTCTTGGCCGCCACCCAAGGCCTTCTTGGGCTGGCCACCAGCCCTAGGGTGGGAACCCTAGGGGCTGCACCCTCCCTCCTCCTCCTCCTATATATAGTGAGGGGTTTTGGGGGATGCAACACACAAGTTTCTCTCCCTCTCGGTGCAGCCCTACCCTTATCCTCCTCGTCCTCCGTAGTGCTTGGCGAAGCCCTGCCGGAGTACCACGTAGCTCCACTGTCACCACGCCGTCATGCTATCGGAGCTCTCCCTCAGCCTCTCGTTCCTCCTTGCTCGATCAAGGCGTAGGAGACATCATCGGGATGCACGTGTGTTGAACGCGGAGGCGCCGTTGTTCGGCGCTTAGATCGGAATCCACCGCGATCTGAATCGCTGCGAGTACGACTCCACTAACCGCATTCTAGTAACGCTTCCGCTTTGCGATCTTCAAAGGTATGAAGATGCATTCCCCCTTTGCTCGTTGATGGTTTCTCCATAGACAGATCTTGATGACATGTAGGAAAATTTTTATTTACTACTACGTCTCCCAACACCCGCGTCCCCTTTGCGCTCTGTGCTGCGCACCCAGGGCGTGGAAATCATACGCTGCGTGAAGGTGGAGCCTCTTTCTCCACCGGTCCGACACATGAAGGAGAAGCAGATCTCTCCACAGCCCCGACGCGTGAAGGAGGAGCGGCGATCCCTCCGCCCCAGCAAAGTCAAGAAGGAGTGCCTCTCATCGCCGCCCATGCCCAATGCGATCGCCACGAAGGGGAACAGTAGCATTCGCCACTACCTCAGCGGTGGCTATAGCGATGATAGTTGTTCGTCGTCCCGGAGTGCCTTAACGACCCAGGAGTATGCCGAAAGGGAGCGGCGCGGCGGGACATGAGCAACACGGTGCGCCGATCAGAGTTCGCGGATCTCCCACGTCCCGCTTCAGACATGGCGGCGAACCTGGACCTAATGTATGCCTGGCCCCTAGACCACCCTATGACAATGGCGGAGATGATCAAGCGTCGTCTTTGCCGCCTCCATGGAGAGATGGCCAAGTATGGTGAGGAGTGGCCCCCTAGCAAGATCATCATCGCCAACGCTGCCTCCTTCGAGGCCCATCACCCTTTCCCCCCGCCCACGTCATCAGTGACCACGGTGCAGTAGGAAGCAGAGAGGATCATCCGGGAGCATCGCGCGACTATCAGGAAGCCCTGCCTCGACCCCGCCCCCTTCTGCCGCCCGGAGCTCGACAACGACGTCTTCGACACCGGATCCAACAATGACGATGGAGGAGCCACCGGCCAGCCCGACATGGCCTACGAGGTCACATTCAAGTATAAGGTAGTGTAGGGTTATGTGTTTTTAAGGTTTTTAGGCCAGCGGATGAATTATCGTCCGGTTTTATGTAAAAGTTATTCTAGTTTAAATGAATATCGTCCAGTTTATTTGAGTTTGAATCAAATTTGTTCATTTTCGTTAAATTCATTTGAAATGTAACAAAAAAAATATGCGGATAGTTTTGGATGGCCGTCTCCCACATCCGTGTTCCCGGGCGAATGCCGGAGCAAATTTGCGGTTTAGTGTTTCCCTAGGGTTTGCTTCAATCTTGACGAATTTTCTCTTAATTCCCAGACAAATGATAATAGATAATAGGAACAATGAGGAACGGACTATTAACTAGAAGAAGAGCCAATAGCCAAAATACCACTATGAGAAACCAAACTTGTCAAAATACCACTATGAAAAACTAACTTGCCAATATACCACTAGTGACTAACTAAGACTAATACCATCCAAAAAAGACTTCTATGCCCTTACCTCTTCACAGCCCAAGTATACATTTCAGCAAACAAAGAGCAGCCCAATTGACATGAAAACATCACCAACTCAACATAATCTTAATTTGTATCATCCAACAACAATATATCAACATTTCAGCAGCATCTTGACAGTATTTCAGCAGCATCTTGACAGTATTTCAGCATCATTTTGGCAGCATTTTGACATCATTTCAGCAGCATTTTGACATAATTTCAGAAGCATTTTGACATGAAAACAACACCAATTCAACATAATCTGAATTTACATCATTGAACATCATTATAACAGTATTTCAGCAGCATCTTGACATGAGGAGTAGCATCATAAAAGAAATACCATACAAGAGTAGCATTTATGAAATTAATACATAGGAGGAGTAGCATCTCGGTCCGCGTCACTTTCCATCTCTGGCTCCTTGCATGTCTTTTGAAGATGGCCTAATGCTCCACACCTTTTGCATTTATGTTTTCTATCGGTTCCACCTTCGGTGTAATTCTTTATCCTCCTAGTTCTTGGACGTCTAGCACTCTGATAAGTTTGGGAGGGATCATATCAAATCCAGGATTTACCTTGGGCCATTGGGACCTGGCCCTAATTGGCATGAGAATTCCCTCGTATGCTGCTCGAAACCTTGACACTGAGAAGCACTCATCAACATAATCTTTTGCCGTCTACAATCGTCAAGTAGCAAAAAATCGAACCTGCTCATACAGAAAAACATCCAGCAAAACATCCATCACAGCCACTACTAGCATTACCATCATTCACACATACATCAAAACATCCATCTACAGAGCCGGCGGCTGAGCGTTAGAGGATACAGAGAGGAGAGGAGTGGAGGCAGAGAGAGCTCACCGGCGGCTGGGAGGGGGCATGCAGTGAGGGCAGGGTCGGGCGGGGTCGACGAGGGTGGGGTCGGCCGGCGAGGGGAGGCCGGTGTTGTAGGGGCGGAGGGCCGCGACGCGTCTGGGCTGCCCAGCCCCGAGCCCGGGGAGGAGGAGCTCGGCGTGCGGAGGGGGCTGGATGGGCGCTGGTGAGGTCATGGGGATAGGGGAGCTGCTTCGCTACGCTGACGAGAATTGAGTGCCGCCATGGCGTCCTCTGCTTGCGAGGGAGAGACGTGGGATGGATAGGGTTAGGAGGGGTAATTTTCGAATAGCCCAAAAACTGACCAGCTGCCTCTAGTTTCACTAACAGAAAATGTTTGACAAATAACGGCAGTGCTATTTTGACAAGGAAAATTGAACAGGCAGTGGCATTTTAGCAAGTTGGTTTTTTATAGTGGTATTTTGACAAGTTTGGTTTCTTATAGTGGCATTCTGGCTATTTTCTCCTAGTAGAAAGTCCAAAGGTAACGGGTTTACAGACAAATGACCGTCTTGTTAGTCATACTTTCTGTGACAGCCACATTTTATTTAAGCTTAGTTGTGATAAAGTTAATCATGAACCAAACTGCCTTAAAATTAAGATTGCTATAACGGTGAAACAACACAGCTGTTTTTTTTAAAGATGAACAACACAGCAGTTCTGGCGGAACGAACTCGTGCACCCTGTGGCCACTCTTTCTGAAAGAAAAATAAAATAAACTCAGAGCTCAAATTGCAAACGAGCACCCACTCCACTGTGTCGCGTCCCCTTGGCCGCCGCGTCGGTCTCAACTCACAACGTCACCTGAACGTGGCTCGGCAAACGGGGCAGGTCGGCCGCAGGCGCAGCCAGGCGTCGACGCACCGCGCGTGGAATGCGTGCCGGCAGACAGGGAGCGCCCGTACCGTCTCCCCTTCCTCAACAGCGGCCAGGCACACCGGACACTCCATCGTGGCGACGGCGGCAGCGTCGCCCGGCCGCCCGGCCACGAAGCATGGCAGCCGGGAGATGGTGGCGCCGTCGAGGCCCGAGGCGTAGCAGTAGCCGGCGACAACCGCGTCACTGGCGACCACCCCGCTGAGGCCGCTCAGGCTGGTGACCAGGTGGTTCGCGTAGGGCACCACGGCGTACCGGAGGAGGAAGGCCGCGAGGGAGATGGCGGCGAGCTCGACTCCCCAGCCGCTGTACACTCTGATCAGGAACCCTGCCATGTCGACGGCGACGTGCACGGTGGTCGCCGCGCACTGGCGCTCTACCAGCGGCTGCAAAAAGCCCGCGCTATCCTGTCTGCTGCAAGGCTTGGGAGAGAAAAGGGTTGCGACGAAGAAGCATGGAGCTAAGTGCAGACTATTCGCCCTGGGTTATTGCTGGGAGATGACCGTGATCGCGCACGGATTGGTCGGGCGCGTTCCACTTGGCTCGGAGCGGCGATGCAGAGTCTCCAGACTGTTCTGAGCTTATTATCGGTGACAAACGGAATGAAGAGGTTGGGAAATGATGCCGTCGGTGGGCGAGGCAGCGTGCGAATTGGCGCGCGGGCGGTGGGGATCTGGATGAAACGGGCGGGTGCCAAGCCGCTATCAGGCAACGGCCGAGTTAATGTACAGACTGGATCCCTGGAATATTATCAAATACTACTTCCTCCGTAGAGAAATATAAAGAGATCACTACAGTATACGTACTTACAGGAATAGTGTTTGGCTTTGCCGAAAAAAGGAAAAAATGAACGGTATATTTGGTAGGAGTACTTTATTTTCTTCAAAAGTACAAGTGCTGGTACTTCAGGCGGCGTCACGGACCGTGGAGTAGGTGTTTTTCCAGTTTCCATTGATGACTGTGCAATCGAAACAATATCATGTGCAGTACAAAGATAGCAAAGAGACTAATTCCCTGTTCGAATTAGCAGAACCGACGGAGTTAATGCACCTATGTTTGCAAGCTTCAGCAAGTTGAGCGCACGGAGTAATGCACCTATATTTGCAAACTTCAGCAAATTGAGCGCTGTTGTACATTGATCATGGCCGACTGTTTGGTACCTGCTCAGCCCCTGTCCAACACGGGCCCTCGTAACACCCACAACGGACCATCCGGTCTGGACATATTTTATCATGCAACGTGATCTTATATCTGTCCCCTCAACGATCTGGACGTTCTTTTAACACAAACTGGGGGTGGGAGGGGCTTTACGGGTGTTCAGACCGCTGTCATGCCATGCAATCATCCGACAAGCAAACCCTTTCCCTTGCCCCGGTCTTTTCGCGCCCGTAGTCGGTTGTTGATGTCCTATAGCTGACTTGACCTCTCATTGGGGCCGGAATTACAGCGGCTTGTCGGCCGAGAGCGCCACGTCCTCGTGTCCGTGCTTGTTCAATGTTGGATACATTTTCTATGGACATGACACAACGGATATCTATCAAACCCGTTCAATGCCCGTTCCTTCGTTTGCCGCCATTAAACAGGGCCGTTGGTTGAGGAACCAACTCCGGTGCCCATGTATTGACGCACCGAACGCTTGGCCTCTCCAACATCCACTATTTAAAAGCGTTAGACCCAGCTAATACCACACCACAACCAATCCCCCCCCCCCGTGCACCGTATCCGACATGACCGGGAGCTGGAACACATTGTGGGAGAACCTCTCAACCAAGCAGAAGCACGAGGTGGGTTCCCTTGCGGCCGGCTAGCAGAGCCACCGTGCTAGGCGTGTAGAGGAAAGCCGATCAGCTCTTTGAAGGTCTCCGACGACGAGTTCACGATGATGTGCACGCCGGTGCATGTCGACTTGACGATGGAGTGAGCGCATGCACACTTATGTTGGAAAAATGCCCTAGAGGCAACAATAAAGATGTTATTATCATATATCCTTGTTCATGATAACTGTTATTATCCATGCTAGAATTATATTGATCGGAAACTTAATACATGTGTGGATACATAAACGAATACCATGTCCCTAGTAAGACTCTACTAAACTAACTCGATAATCAAAGATGGTTAAGGTTTCCTAACCACATCGTTAGGAGAATGATATGATGGACAAACCCAACTGTAAGCTTAACATACGATCGTGTCACTTTGTTTAATTGCTACAACTTTTTTTCATGTCAAGTTTCTATTCCTTAGACCATGAGATCGTGCCACTCCCTGACACCGGAAGAATACTTTGTGTGTATCCAAACGTCATTTCGTAACCGAGTGATCATAAAGGGTTCTCTATAGGTATCGCAGAAAGTGTTTGTTGGGTTGCATGGATCGTCATTGGAATTTGCCACTCCGTATGTCAGAGAGATACCTCTAGGCCCTGTCGGTAACACGATATCCAAAGTAGATTGCAAGTGTGTGACTAATGAGTTTAGTCACAGGGATATTATAATATGGAACACGTAAAAAAGATTTGCCTGTAATGAGATTGAACTAGATATGGCGATACTGATGATCGAATCTCGGGGAAGTAACATATCGCTGGACAAGGGGAATTGTATACGGGATTGTTTGAATCCTCTACATAGTGGTTCAAACCGATAAAGATCTTCATTGAATACGTGGGAGTCAATATGGACATCTAGGTCCCGCAACTGGTTATTGATCGGAGAGGAATCTCGGCCATGTCTACATGTTCTCGAACCCATAGGGTCACACACTTAACATTCGGTAACGCTAGGGTAGTATTGAGATATCAATAATGGCAAGAGCCGTATGTTTTTCGGAGTCTCGTATGAGATCCAGGACACCACAAGGATCTCCAGAATGGTAAAAATAATCTAGCTTAACATGTAACAATGATGGACGGTGGCTTTGGCACAAATACTATGTCATATATATGATCATGCAAAGCAATATGATGATGAACACACAAGTCATATGATGGTGGAAGTTGCATGGCAATATATCTCAGAATGACTATGAAAATGCCATGATAGGTAGGTATGGTGGCTGTTTTAAGAAAGATATAAGGAGACTTATGTGTGATAGAGCGTATCATATCACTGGGTTTGGATGCACCGACGAAGGTTGCACCGACTGTCGAGGTGAGAATGGGCAATGCATGATACCAAAGAGACTAGCAAATTACAGAAAGGTCAGAGTGTGTATATGCATGGATTCACGCTAGTCATAAAGAACTCATATACTTATTGTAAAGCCTTATTAGATCTCTCAAAGCAAAGTACTACCGCATGCCCCCGCGAGGAGGTTGATATGAGTTAACCATCGCGCGCCCCCGATTCGAACAACACGCGATGATTTCATCTCAAATATAAAATGCTCACACATCATCACATTGCCATAATTAATACTTTAGATGAATAAAAAATAACAAGCTTTAATTACCGATATTTCTACTAACCAATAATCATGTACTCATGCTCTTTCATATTACTATATCAATATAATCAATTCATGTTTCTTCTTTAGTGAGCTACATGAAAGTTTTTACATTATCCCCCTTAAATACCTATCCTTCTTGGACTACTCTTGTAACTCGAGCCCATTACCATTCCTATTTATTATATACTCTCAAAAAGATTTAAGTGAAGCATTAGAGTTCAATTATTGCTATAAAATATGAATGCCACCATGCTCTAACAAGATATAAGTGAAGCACTAGAGCAACTGCCTAGCTCAAAAGATATAAATGAAGCATATAGAGTATTCTAACAAATTATGATGACCGCATGTCTCTCTCAAATATGTGTGTCCAGCAAACAATGGTTGTGGTAAACTAAAAGAAAAATATATAACACACGTCGCTCCAAGCAACACACACATCATGTGATAAATAAAAATATAGATCCAAGTGACATACCGATAGATTGAAGATGAAAACGGGGATGCCTTCCGAGGCATCTGCAAGCTTAGACGCCGGGGTATTCCTTGAATATTAACTTGGGGGTGTCTTGGGAATCCCCAATCTTAGTGTCTTGCTGCTCCTTATTCCTTCGTCCATCATTGTCTCACCCAAAACTGGAAAACTTTAGCACACAAAAGTATAATAGACATATCAAATACTTTAGGTACTGTTATGAATTGATTCATATTTTCATTATTGCGTGATATGTAATGTATTCTAACTTCTCCATGGCTTATCCCCCTGATACAATCCATAGCATCATCAAAACAAGCAAACTATGCAAGCAAAACATAATTGGTCTAAAACAGAACCGTCTGTAATGATTTGTACTAAAACTATATTTGTGTGACTCCATGTTTTTTTGAAAAATTAGGATAACCTGTGAAATTTGTATACCAGTACCGTGTAAAAATTTCAAATCAAAAAGACGTCCAGTAAAATCAGAGAAATTCTGCAGTGGACACAAAAGTTTCTGTTTTTGCACGACATTAGTTCTACTATCTTCCAAATCATACCAAAGGCTTTACTTGGCACACACACTAATTTAAATATAAAAACACAATCATTAAAATAGCAATAATCATGTAAAAACATCAAAGCAGAAATTAAAACAAAAAATTAAAGATAACTATTGAGTTGCCTCCCAACAAACATTATTGTTTTATGCCCCTAGCTAGGCATAATGCATAGTATCAAGTATTTTCACCCATCAAATTTATTCCATAGGTGGACCTCATATTAGATTTATAAGGTGGTTTAACTCTATTTCCAGGTAAGTCTTCCATCCCTTTCTTTATTGGGAATTGGAATCTTATATTACCTTCTTCCATGTCAAAAATAGCACCTATAGTTCACAAGAAAGGCCTATCAAGTATAATAGGATAAGACAGGTTGCATTAAATATATAAAAGTTGAAATCCATGGGCGCATAATTTCTATTAGAAAGAATAATAACATCATTTATTCTACCCAATGGTTTCTTAATAGTGGAATCCACTAAATGAAAGTTAAGGGAACATTCATTTATATCGGTGACACCTAGCACATCACAACAGATTTTGGTATTGTAAAAACACTAGTACCAAGGTCACACAAACCATTGCATTCATAATCTTTAAGCTTAGTTTTAATAGTAGGTTTCCATTCATCATGCAACTTTCTAGGTATTGAAATCTCTAACTCAAGTTTCTCCTCATGAGCTTTTATCATAGCTTCCACAATATGTTTAGTAAAAGCTTTATTTTGTTGACAGACGTTAGGTGAGCTAATCATGGGTTGCAACAAGGAAATGCATTCAACTAAAGAGAAAATTTCATAATGAAAGACCCTATAATCCAAAGTACGGGTTGCATCACTATTTAAAGTTTTAACCTCTCCAAAGACACCTTTTCATTTTATCAACAAGACCATCACCGTCGGAACAAATGGGACGGCTTATAGCTAAAGTTGACTCATCTATAGTACCTATATCATCAATTTCAGAATATTAAATAAAGATTAAATAGGAGAAACACCAATCATTTTAACATCTTCATCATGCTTATGATAAAAACCAGTAGGAATCGCTTTTTCTAGAAATTCTCGCTTAGCTCTCAACCTAGCGATACCCTCCTTACTTTCATTAATATGTATTTGGACGGATTTAATAAACTCATTAATATCATGTTTGGGTGGTAAGGTTTTACTTTTAAGAGTTTCCACATCATGAGCAATCATATCCGTGTTCTAGCCATATCGTCAACTTTATGTAGTTTTTCTTCTATCATAGTATTGGAAATATTTTGAGAACTATTTTTTTTAATTGTGTTCTAAAGATCAGAGGGCATCCTATTATTATTATTATTATTATTATTATTATTATTATTATTACTATTACTATTATTATTATTATTATTATTATTATTACTAATATTATTATTATTATTGGAAGAATTAACATAAGAATTGCCATAATTATTATTGGACTTACCGGGATATGGTCTAGGATTGAAATTACCTCTATAAGCATTATTATTGAAATTATTTCTAGAGACAAAGTTCACATCAATAACATCATTATTTTGGTCAATCAAAGTAGATAGTGGCACATCATTGGGATCAACATGAGCATTCTTATTTGCAACCATATTAATAAAAGAGGCCAACTTATCACTCAAAGTAGTGATTTCTTCGACATCATTTACCTTGTTACCAGTTGGAGCTCGTTCGGTGTGCCATTGAGAATAATGTCTCATGATATTATCCGGTAGTTTTATAGATTCTCCCAATGTAATCTACATAAAGGTGCCACCTGCAACAGAGTCTAGCAGATTTCTCGACACAATATTTAGTCCTACATAGAAATTTTGTACTATCACCCATAAACTTAAGGCATGAGTGGGACAATTTCTAATCATCAATTTCATTCTCTCCCATGCTTGTGCAACATGTTATTGCTCATGCTGCATAAAACTCATAATTTGGTTTTGGAGAGATATAATCTTAGCATGAGGAAAATACTTGGCAATAAAAGCATCCTTACACTTATCCCATGTTCCAATACAATTGGAAGGCAAGGATGAAAACCAAGTTTTAGCTTTATCCGTTAGTGAGAACGGATTTCAGTTTAACCACATAATTATCCACATCTTTTTTATTTTGCATATCACATAATTCGATGAAGGTATTAATATGTGAAGCAACGTCCTCATTAGGACTTCCAGCAAATTGTTCTTTCATAACAAGATTCATCAAAGTGGCATTTATATCTAAAGCTTCCACAATAGTGGCGGGTGGTATTGGAGTACTAATAAAATCATTATTATTAGTATTTTAGAAGTCACACGATTTGGTATTGTCTTGAACATAGTGACAAAGCAAGTAAACTAGCAAGCAAACTAGTAAACTAAATAACTAAGCAAACAATCAAATAGAAATATCTTTGTATTTTTGATTTTTATATAAATAAAAATATAACAACAAATAAAAAGTAGAACAAGATAAAGATAATTTATATGTAGGCACCTGACGAGAGTTTGATGATGTTTCCTCGGCAACAGCGCCAGTAATTCTTCCTACTACTTGTGAGTTACAGTGGGATTTTCCCCGAAGAGGAGAGGAGATGCAAGACAGTAGAGATAAGTATTTCGCTTAGTAAGAACCAAGGTTATCGAACCAATAGGAGAACCAAACAAATTCCCTTCGACAACAACTACACACACAAGACCAAACACTTGCACCCGACGCAGGCAAGAGGGTTGTCAAGGTTATCAAGGATTAAATCTTGATAGAGATAGATAATGTAAAGGAAAAATAAAATAAAAGTAATCAAATTGCAGAAATGTAATTTTAGTTTTTTTCTATTTATGTTGAAGTAGACCTGGGGGCCTTAGTGTTTGCTAGTGGCTTCTCTCTGTTGAATATAGCATACGATGGTTAGATAAAATACGTCTATGCAATTGAGAGAATTGCGCATAGTTATTACATTAATGGCAATGATCATGTACATAGGCATTGATAACCCACAAGTATAGGGGATCACAACAATTTTTGAGGGTTGAGTATTCAACCCAAATTTATTGATTCGACACAAGGGGAGCCAAAGAATATTGTCGAGTATTAGCAGCTCAGTTGTCAATTCAACCACACCTAAAAGACTTAATATCTATAGCAAAGTGTTCAATAGCAAAGTTATATGGTAATAATGGTAACGGTGGCAAGTGATAGTAGCAGTTTGCAGTGTATGTAATACTAGCAATGTAAAAGTAACTAAGCAAAGATCAATATATGAAAAGATCATACGCAATGGATCAATGATGGATAATTATGTTGGATGGCATTCATCATGCAACAGTTATAACATAGGATGACACAGAACTAGCTCCAATTCATCAATGTAATGTAGGCATGTATTCCATGTATAGTCATACGCGCTTATGGAAAAGAACTTGCATGACATCTTTTGTCCTACCCTCCCGTGGTAGCGGGGTCCTATTAGAAACTAAGGGATATTAAGGCCTCCTTTTAATAGAGAACCGGACCAAAGCATTAGCACTTAGTGAATACATGAACTCCTCAAACTACGTCAATCACCGGAAACAATCCCAGTTATTGTCACCCTAGGGGATGTGTATCATAACTCCTAATAGGTGTCTACAACTTGCAAGATAGGATCAAGAACACACATATATTCATGAAAACATAATAGGTTCAGATATGAAATCATGGCACTCGGGCCCTAGTGACAAGCATTAAGCATAGCGAAGTCATAGCAACATCAATCTCAGAACATAGTGGATACTAGGGATCAAATCTTAACAAAACTAACTCGATTACATGATAAATCTCATCCAACCCATCACCGTCCAGCAAGCCTACGATGAGATTACTCACGAACGGTGGAGATCATCATGGAATTGGCGATGAAGGATGGTTGGTGGTGACGAAGGCGTCGATTTCCCCTCTCTGGAGCCCAAAACGGACTCCATATCTGGTCTCCCGAGGAAGAACATGCAATGGCGGCAGCTCCGTATTGTGAAACGCGATGAAATCTTTTGTCTGATTTTTCTCTCGACAAATAGGATTATATGGAGCTGGAGAGGAGGTCGGAGGAGCCAGAGGGCCCCACAAGCCTACTAGGCGCGGTCAGGGGGTGGCCGTGCCTAGCAGGCTTGTGGCCTGCAGGTGGCCCTCCTCTGGTTACTTCTTGCACCAGTATTTTTTATTAACTCCAATAATATTCTCCGTAAATTTTCAGGACGATCCGAGAACTTTTATTTCTGCACAGAAATAACACCAAGTCAATTCTGCTGAAAACAGTGTCAGTCCGGGTTAGTTTCATTCAAATCATGCAAATTAGAGTCCAAAACAAGGGCAAACGAGTTTGAAAATGTAGATACGTTGGAGACGTATCAACTCCCCCAAGCTTAAACCTTTGCTTGTCCTCAAGCAATTCAGTTGATAAACTAAAAGTGATAAACAAAAACTTTTACAAACTCTTTTTGATCTTGCTGTTATACATATGTCTAACTTATGTTTAGATTTTCTGCAAAGATTATAGACTAACCACACAATAACATTTAGGTCTCACATTTACTCATAGCAATGACATAATCAACTAGCAAGCAATAATAACAAGTCTCGGATGACAACAATTTTATCAAAACAATCATGATACAATATGACATAATGGTATCTCGCTAGCCCTTTCTGAGACCGCAAAAACATAAATACAGAGCACCTCTGGAGAATAAGGACTGACTAAACATTGTAATTCACGATGAGAGAGATCCAGTCATGCTCATACTAAATATCCATTAATAGCAAGGCATACAAATGACAATGGTGCTCTCTAACTGGTGTTTTTTATAAGAGGATGATAACTCAACAATAAAGTAAATGGAAGGACCCTTCGCAGAGGAAACCATTGATTTGCAGAGGTGCCAGAGCTCAAGCTTTTAAAACAAAGATAGGTAATGATTTTGGAGCGGTATGCTTTCATTGCATACATAACGACCAAGAGGTTTTCAATATCTTCCACGCTAGATACATTATAGGCGGTTCTCAAATAGAATGGTAAAGTTATTACTCCCCCTCCACCAATCAGTCACACTCCACGGCGGGCCGAATTCACGGGTACCGTCCATACAAACACAGTTCTGGGGGAGGTTTGTTTAACTATATTTTGCCTTTTATTTCGAGCATGGGACTGGGCAACCCGATTACCAGCCACTTTCTCGTGAATGATAGTGAATCAACACATATCGTGAGAATAACCCACCTAGCATGGAAGATACTGACAGCCCCCAGTCACCACATGAGCTATTTGGGCATACAAAACAGAAAGTTTATTTGAAGGTTTAAAGTTTAGCACATGCAAATTTACTTGGAACGACAGGTAAATACCGCATATAGGTAGATATGGTGGACTCATATGGAATAACTTTGGGTTTATTGAGATGGATGCACAAGCAGTATTCCCGCTTAGTACAAGTGAAGGCTAGCAAAAGACTGGGGAGCGACCAACTAGAGAGCGACATAGTCATCAACATGCTTTGAGATTAACCAACATTGAATGCAAGCATGAGTAGGATATAATTCACCATGAACATAAATATCGTGGAGGCTATGTTGATTTGTTTCAACTACATGCGTGAACATGTGCCAAGTCAAGCCACTTGAATCATCTAGAGGAGGATACCATTCTATCATACTACATCACAACCATTTTAATGCACATGTTGGCACTCAAGACGAACCATTATCCACTCTTAGCTAATTAAGCATGGCATGAATAACTATACTATCTAATTATCATTGCAAGCATGTTCAAACCATAATGTACTGAATTCGGAACGATGAGCTAATCATATTTACAAAAGAAAGATAGGTTGAGTTCATACCAGCTTTTCTCCATCTCAATCTTTTCTTCAAATATCGTCATTATTGACTTTCACTTGCACGACCGAACGATGTGAATAATAATAGTGCATGTGCATTAGACTAAGCTGGAATCTGCAAACAATAAACCAAAGGAGAAGACAAGGCAATATGGGCTCTTTGTAAGATAAACAATAGTGCATATGAGAGCTACTCAACACGTCATCGTGGTGTTCTCCTTACGACCCAAAGAAAAGAAAGGAAAATTATTTACATGGGAAAGCTCCCAACAAGCAAAAAGAAGAACGAGGAATCTTTTTGGGTTTTCTCTTTAATGCTACAACTAGGAAATAAAGCTTGACCTATTTTTTTTGTATTTTCTTCAAAGTTAATTAAACACACAAGAAGAAAGCATAAAGAAGAAAATAAACTACCATGGATAGTACAATGAAAAAGTATGAATACCGACAACTGAATTAAGTGTGTGAACATGAATGTAATGTCGGTGAGAAATACGTACTCCCCCAAGCTTAGGATTTTGGCCTAAGTTGGTCTAGGGCCATGGATGGAAATAACCTTCTCCGGGATACTCCGGAGGACACTAAGGGTTCCACTGATTAGCGATCTTCTGTGGCTCCCACTGAAAAACCGGGGTCTGATATGGATCCAGAGCCGGTGCTGGCTGAGGTGCTGGGGGTTGCGCCAAACCCCAATATTAGTAGATGTCATCGGGCATAATAGTGTACCTGCCTGAATGAATATCGAACAGAGAAGAAGCACGCAGAGTAATAATCTCACAAGTACCCTGACTAAATACTAAATTGTAAAGCAGCCTCCTATCATCATTCTTTTTAATAACATCATGGACTACCATACGGTCATAATCTAAAAACTTCATGGGTATTAGCCTCTCATCTTTCTCGTGAAGCCTAATGGGTATCTCAAAATGTTTAGCTAAATGAGATGCATAGATACCTCCGAATATGGGCCCCTTCGAACGGTTGGTGTTCAATCGTTGGGCCACCATAGAGCCCAGACTAAAGGTTCTATTAGCCAATAAAGCATGGCGTAAAATAGCGAGGTCAGGGGCACTAAGGCTTCCACTCTCCCAGCGACCAACTAAACATCTTCCCGCAAATAATGAATAATAGCGTAGCACAGGAAAATGTAAACTAGCTGCTCTTGCCCTTGACACACCTCTCTCGTCTCCTAAAGTGGCCATGGCAATAAAATCTTCCATGTCTCAAGGACGTGATTCCCTGATGCTGCCCTCATAGGGTATCTTGCAAACTTTGCAAAAATCATAAAGGTTTATTTTCTTAGGCACATCATATAAGTGAAATTCTACTGTAGGAGGGTCTTCCGTAGGATGAAAGTGAAAATTTTGCACAAAGGTATTAGTGAGCAAGAGGTACTGGTCATACTTATCATTGAGGAAGTCTGTGATGCCTACATTCTCCGCCAGCTAATAGAAATCTTCATAAATTTCGGGCACCCTCAAGAATGTGTCACACGACCATTCACATGGTCGAATTTCTACGACGCGAGGAAGATTATATTTGGGTTTCTTCTTCATTTCATTTCCATCTTCCTTAGAACCCCGGCTTGAAGAACCCCTTAGTAATCTTCTCAACATCTTTTCTTTCTCTGAAAAGTTTCTAAAAAATTTAGTGAGTGAAAATAAAGGTGAACAAAACTCATAGCAACTACTCCCTCAAGTGCCTAGAGACTATATCATGCATCAAAACTACTTGGGATCATACAAATTTGACATGCAAGCTCAAGAACAAGGTCACCATAACAGCAAAAATTTGCAATATATAAGTCACTAGAACAAAAATTGGACCATTGGAGGAGTCACATACCGATGAGCAATCCCCTAAAACAGTTTTGCAAATGGAGCTTTGAGCAAGGAGATCGAAAATGGCAGCAAGATGAGCTAGAACACAGGTTTGAGCAATGGTGGGATTTTTTCTGGAGGAAGATGAAGTGAATGGGTGCTAGAATAAGTGGAGGGGGCCATGTGGGACCCACAAGCCACAAGGGCGCGCCCAGGGGGTGGCCGTGCCCTGCAGGCTTGTGGCCCACTGGTGCAGCCCCGTGATGCATTCTTAGTGCCAAAAATTCTTTAATATTCCAGAAAAAATCATACTAATTTTTTAGGGAATTCAGGGAATTTTTATTTTCAGGTCATTTTTCTATTGCACGAAAACTCAGGAAACAGAAAAAATAATAGCATTTTTACTTAATTTCATCTAGGTAACATAAAGTAAAAGTTAGGTGCAGGAAGTTGTGCTTTCTAAATTCGTCCATCTCATGCTCATCAAAAGGAATCCATCAATAAGGTTGATCAAGTCTTATTAACAAACTTCTTTCGAATAACATGAAACCGAAGAATTTTCGAATAACACTAAGTTACCTCAATGGGGATATGCATTTCCCCAACAATAAGTATATCATATTTATTCTTGATAGTAGGAAGAGGGAACTCAAAGTCTCCAATAATAATCGTTGGAATTTTTTCAATAGAGTTGATACTATGAACTTGAGGTTGTTTCTTCGGAAAGTGTACCGTATGCTCATTACCATTAATATGAAAAGTGACATTGCCCTTGTTGCAATCAATAACAGCCCCTTCAGTATTCAAAAAGGGTCTACCAAGGACGATCGACATAGTGTCGTCCTCGGGAATATCAAGAATAACAAAGTCTGTCAAGATAGTAGCATTTGCAACTATGACAGGTATATCCTCACAAATACCGATAGGCAGAGCAGTTGATTTATCAGCCATTTGCAAAGAGATTTCAGTAGGTGTTAATTTATTCAAACCAAGCCTACGGTATAAATAGAAAGGCATAACACTAACACCAGCTCCAAGATCACATAAAGCAGTTTTAGCATAATTTCCTTTAATAGAGCATGGTATAGTAGGTACTCCGGGATCTCCTAGTTTCTTAGGTATTCCACCTTTAAAAGTATAATTAGCAAGCATGGTGGAAATATCAGCTTCTGGTATCTTTCTTTAATTTGTCACAATATCTTTCATATACTTAGCATAGGGAGACATTTTCAAAATATCAGTCAAGCGCGTACGTAAGAAGACCGGTCTAAGCATTTCAGCAAAGCGCTCAAAGTCCTATTCATCCTTTTTCTTGGATGGTTTAGGAGGAAAGGGCATGGGTTTCTGAACCCATGGTTCTCTTTCTCTACCATGTTTCCTAGCAACAAAGTCTCTTTTATCGTATCTTTTATTCTTAGGTTGTGGGCTATCAAGATCATCAGCAGGTTCAATCTCCACATCATTATCATTACTAGGTTGAGCATCAGCATGAACATCATTATTAATGTTATCACTAGGCTCATGTTCATCACCAGATTGTGTCTCAGCATCCGAAATAGAAATATCATTTGGATTCTCAGACGTATCTATAACAGGTTCACCAGCAGCATGCAAAGTACTATCATCATTCTTTTTCCTACTCTTATTGGAAGGAATAGGTGCATCAGTATTAACTCTTTGAGAATCTTGCTCAATTCTCCTAGGATGGCCCTCGGGATACAAAGGTTCCCGAGTCATTCTACCACCTCTAGTCACAACTTTAACAGAATGATCATTGTCTTTACTATTCATCTCATTAAGCAAATCATTTTGAGACTTAAGTACTTGTTCTACTTGAGTGGTTACCATGGAAGCATGTTTACTAATAAGCTTAAGATCATTGACAGTTCTACTCAAATAATCACCCAAGGGATCAAGCATATAAGCATTGTGTTTCAATTGTCTACTAACATAGGCATTGAAGTTTTCTTGCTTCATAATAAAATTATCAAATTCATCCAAGCATTGGCTAGCAGACTTATTATAAGGGATATCTCCTTCATCGAATCTACTGAGAGAATTTACCTCTACTACCTGTGTCGGGTTATCAAGACCGTGTATTTCTTCAATAGGTGGTAGATTCTTAATATCTTTAGCTTTAATATCCTTTTCTTTCATAGATTTCTTTGCCTCTTGCATATCTTCAGGACTGAGGTATAGAATACCTCTCTTCTTCGAGGTTGGCTTTGGAGGTGGTTTGGGAATAGTCCAATCATTATCATTGCTCAATATATTATTCAATAGTAATTCAGCTTGTTCAATAGTTCGTTCCCTGAAAACACAACCAACACAACTATCTAGGTGGTCCCTAGAAGCATCGGTTAGTCCATTATAAAAGATATCAAGTATTTCATTTTTCTTGAGAGGATGATCAGGCAAAGCCTTAAGTAATTGGAGAAGCCTCCCCCAAGCTTGCGGGAGACTCTCTTCTTCAATTTGCACAAAGTTAAATATTTCCTGCAAGGCAGCTTGTTTCTTATGGGCAGGAAAATATTTTTCAGAGAAGTAATAAATCATATCCTAGGGACTACGCGCACAACCAAGAGTAAGAGAATTAAACCATATCTTAGCATCACCCTTTAATGAGAAAGGAAACAACTTAAGAATATAGTAATAGCGAATTTTTCCTCATGAGTAAATAGGGTAGCTATATCATTCAATTTGGTAAGATGTGCCACAACAGTTTCAGATTCATAACCATGGAAAGGATCAGACTCAACCAAAGTAACTAACTCAGGATCAACATAGAATTCATAATCCTTCAGTAACAAAGATAGGTGAAGTAGCAAACTTAGGATCATATTGCATTCTAGCATTCAGAGATATTTCCTTCCACTTGCGAAGCAATTTCTTAAGATCATCTCTATCTTGACAAGCAAGAAAGTCCCTAGCTACCTCTCCTTCCATAACATAACCCTCACGTATATTAGGCAATTCATATCTAGGAGAGCTAGGTCTACCAGATGAATCATAGTGTTCAGTTCCAATAATTTCATCAGATTCAGAAATATTATCAGTTTCAGCATTGGCTCTAGCAATTTGTTCATCAATAAATTCACCTAGTGGCACAGTATCATCAAGCAAAGTATTATCATAAGCATCATGCATAGACAAAGTAGCATCATCAATTATTTGCGACATATCAGAATTACTAGCAGGTGGTGGTGTCGCAAACTTACTCATAACAAAAGGTGAATCAAGTGTAGAGCTAGATGGTAGTTCATTACCTCCCCTAGTAGTAGAGGGATAGATCTTGGTTTTTGGATCTTTCAGATTCTTCATAGTGATCAACATATATATATATATATATATATATCCCAAGTGACTCAGAGAATAAATCTATGCTCCCCGGCAATGGCGTCAGAAGAAGGTCTTCATAACCCACAAGTATAGGGGATTGCAACAATTTTCGAGGGTAGAGTATTCGACCCAAATTTATTGATTCGACACAAGGGGTGCCAAAGAATATTCTTGAGTATTAGCAGCTGAGTTGTCAACTCAACCACACCTGAAAGACTTAATATCTGCAGCAAAGTTTTTAGTGGCAAAGTAATATGGCAATAACGGTAACAGTGGCAAGTGATAGTAGCGGTTTGTAGTGTTTGTAATAGTAGCAACAGAAAAGTAACTGAGCAAAGATCAATATATGAAAAGCTCATAGGTAATGGATCAGTGATGGATAATTATGTCAGATGTCATTCATCATGCAACAGTTATAACATAGGGTGACACAGAACTAGCTCCAATTCATCAATGTAATGTAGGCATGTATTCCATATATAGTCATACGTGCTTATGGAAAAGAACTTGCATGACATATTTTGTCCAACCCTCCCGTGATAGTGGGGTCCTGTTGGAAACTAAGGGATATTAAGGCCTCCTTTTAATAGAGAACCGGACCAAAGCATTAGCACTTAGTGAATACATGAACTCCTCGAACTACGGTAAACACCGGAAAGAATCCCAGTTATTGTCACCCTGGGGGATGCGGATCATAACTCGTAATAGGTGTCTACAACTTGCAAGATAGGATCAAGAACACACATATATTCATGAAAACATAATAGGTTCAGATCTAAAATCATGGCACTCGGGCCCTAGTGACAAGCATTAAGCATAGCAAAGTCATAGCAACATCAATCTCAGAACATAGTGGATACTAGGGATCAAACCCTAACAAAACTAACTCGATTACATGATAAATCTCATCCAACCCATCACTGTCCAGCAAGCCTACAATGAGATTACTCACGAATGGTGGAGAGCATCATAGAATTGGCGATGAAGGATGGTTGGTGATGATGAAGGCGTCAATTTCCCCTCTTCGGAGCCCAAAACGGACTCCAGATCTGGTCTCCCGAGGAAGAACAGGCGATGGCGGCGGCTCCGTATTGTGAAACACAATGAACTCTTCTGTCTGATTTTTTCTCGACAAATAGGGTTATATGGAGATGGAGAGGAGGTCGGAGGAGCCACGAGAGCCCCACAAGCCTACTAGGCGCGGCCAGGGGGTGGCCGCGCGTAGCAAGCTTGTGTCCTATAGGTGCCCCCCTCTAGTTACTTCTTGCTCCAATATTTTTATTAATTCCAAAAATATTATCCGTAAATTTTCAGGACAATCCGAGAACTTCTATTTCTGCATAAAAATAACACCAAGGCAATTCTGCTGAAAAAAGCATCAGTCCGGGTTAGTTCCATTAAAATCATGCAAATTAGTGTCCAAAACAAGGGCAAAAGAGTTTGGAAAAGTAGATACGTTGGATATGTATCAAGCATCAAGTCCACAAACAAGTAGACTCAAACAATTCTGCATCTACTACTCTTACTCCACCAATCGACCGACTCCTGCCTGCATCTAGGGTATTAAGTTCATGAAAAAAACAGAGTAATGCTTAGATCAAGGTGACATGATGTAGACAAAATAAGACAAGCATTATGTTCAGATCCCGTTGTTTTATCCATAATGACAACAATACAAATACATGTCTTGTCCCATTCTATCACTGGGATATAGAGCACCTCAAGATTGAACCCATTATAACGCACCATTCCCACTGAAGAAATATCAATCTAGTTGGCCAAACCAAACCGATAGATCAGAGAGAAATACGAAGCTATAACAATCATGTATAATAGAATTCAGAAATGACTCAATTACTTTCAATGAATAATCTAATCATGAACCCACAATTCATTGGATCCCAAAACACACACCGCAAAAGAAGATTACATCAGATAGATCATGGTGAGAATCGCGGTGAACATGCTATTGAAGATCAAAGAGAGAGAAGAAGCCATCTAGGTATGAGATATGGACCCATATGTCTATGGTGGACTACTCACGCATCATCCTCGAGGCAACAAGGTTGATGTAGATGGCCTTTGTGGTCAATTCTCCCTCCGGCAGAGTACAATAAAAGGTCTTCAGATGGCCTCCCATTAGAACAGAGGCTTGTGGCAGGGGAAAAAGTGTTTCGGGTGGCTCCCTGTTGTTTTCCCTATTTTAGGGAATTTATGGAGGTGGAATTAGGTGAGACGGAGCCACGAGGGTCCCACAAGGCAACAAGGCGCGCCTACCCCTGGGCGCGCTCTGTTTCCTTGCCGTCTCCTTGCTTCGCTTCCTTACTCACCCCGAAGCTTCATGGGTCTCTTTTTTGCAGAAAAAATAATCAAAAAAGTTTCGTAGCGTTTGGACTTCATTTGATACAGATTTCCTGGAACCAAAAACAGGCAAAAAAATAACAACCGACACTTGGCACTGGGTTAATAGGTTAGTTCCTGAAAATGATATAAAATAACATATAATTGGATGTAAAGTATCCTAGATTGATAATATAATAGCATAGAATAATAAAAATTATAGATACATTGGAGACGTATCAAAGGTTTCCAAGCAGAATTGTGAAGATTACTCCCCTTCACCATACGTACTCAAGCCATGGCTAACCGAATCCACGGGTGCCCTCCGACATTAATCTTTTCAGGGGAGTTTGTTTTATTTATTTTTGATTATGCAGGCTGTGTATCCTTTTTAACAGCCTCTCTCATGCAATGAAAAGTGAATAAATGCCGTCATGAGAATAACCCGCTTAGCATGGAAGATACTGACCGTCCCGTTGCTCCATGAGCGGTACGAGCACACAAAACAGATATTTATTTGAATGTTTTGAGTTGGCACATATGAATTTACTTGGAACGGCAGGGTAATATCACATATAGGTAGATATGGTGGACTCATATGGAACAACTTTGGTTTAAGGGTTTTGAATGCACAAGCAGTATTCCCGCTTAGTAAAGATGAAGGCTAGCAAATAGAATGAGAAGCGACCAGCTAAAGAGCGACAACAATCATAATCATGCATTGCGACTAATTAACATTGAACATTAGCATGAGTAGCATATAGACACTCTAAACATAAATATCTTGAAGGTTGCATTGGTTTTGAATCAAATACATATTTGCACATGTGCTAAGTCAAGCTACTCGAATTACTCAAAGGAAGCTACCATGCTAACATACTACATCATAACCATTTAAATGCATGTTGACACAAAAGATAAATCATTATTCACTCCTATCTATTTAAGCATGGAATGAGAAACTATAATCCATAGTTGTCATCACAAACATGTTTATTTATAATATGCTGAATCAAGAGCGATCGAGCTAAACAAATTTACAAAAATAGAAAAAAGAAGAGTTCATACCAGCTTCCTTTACCACAATCACTTTATCAAAATATCGTCATTATTACCTTTCACTTGCATGACCAAATGATGTGGATAGTAAACTTGTTGCAGGCAGTCCAAATATCCCATAAAATTTCCCCTATGCTATGCCACGCGATCCTAGCAAGGGCTTCATATTGAGCGCGAAGAATATTGAGGAGGTCAGCCATGGAGGATGGGTTCCATTTGATCCAAAAAGCATGGCAGACGACGCTCCACGCAAACCTGACCAGCACGCACTAGAAGAAAACATGGTTGGCGTCTTTGACTGCCACGCATAAAGAGCAAGACCCCGTCGGAAGGGCTATTCCACTTGGTGACGTTGTCAGAAGTGGGAAGGTAATTTTAAAACTTTTTCCAAAGAAATATTTTAACTTTCAGGGCATCATAACCTTCCAAAGGCCTCTCGAGATGTCAAGGATAGGTCCTTTAGTGAGAGTTGCGTAAAGGGATTTAACTGAGAACCGGCCAAAGGAGGCCAAGCTCCAGAAGATGGAGCTTGGGGCTTGGTCAAGAGCAATGTTTGCAAGACATTGGCGGAGGGTAGCCAAACTAATAACTTCTGAGGGGAGAGGGCTCGCTTGAAGTGAAAAACTTGAGCAAGAAATGAAGGGCCTCGTCTACGGCGAGCTTGGTCTTGGAGGCCAGCCTAAAAAGTTCCTAGTGACTCATCCACTATGAACCAATCAGCAATCAACAATCTAGCTAGAAATGAGTTTTTCACCACTATGAACCGAGAAGTTGGCCCCGGTCGCAAAGGCCAGACACACCGCCTAGATCCCATTCCAGAAGGGTGATACCTTGACCCTTGACCGGAAGAAATTCCCATCCGGGAAGTATTTAGCACGAAGGAAGTACACCCAAAGCATCTACTCATTTTGGGAGATTTTTCAAATCCATCTAGTAAGGCCCACCACGTTCATGATTTTAGAGTTTAGGATACCTATGCCACCAAATTTGTTTGGATGACGAATGGTTGCCCATCTGACCAAGTGGTATTTGCGTTTATTCCCATCACCTTCCTGAAGCACGGAGAACTGGGGGTGTCAAACGTAGCGTGGACCACATCCGCGAGCAAGAAGATCCCCGTCGTGTAGAGAGGAAGTGATGAGAGACTTGAGTTAGTGAGGATGAGTCAAGCAGCGAAGGACATGAAGCTTCCACGCCACAGACTCACCTGTTAGCTACTTTACCATACGAAGGCTCCCATTCTACTATGGAAAGCTTCCTATTAGAGATAGGAAGGCCAAGATATTTGACTGGGAAGCTCCCATGCTTACAGTTCAGCAAGTGAGCCACCCGCTGGCTTTCTTGGCTACCCATCCCCATGGTAATAGCCTCGCTTTTATGAAAATTGATTTTGAGGTCCAAGAGGATCTCGAAACTAAGGAGAAACATCTTAACCGTGGCAATGCTATTGTCATCAGGTTCGAATGATAGCAACATGTCATCAACGTACTGTAACTGCATAACCCCTTTGGGGATGAGGTGAGCTACTACACCTTTACTGTGGTCGGCTGCCCTAGCCTTCTCTAGCATGGTCGTAAGTGCATCTGCAACAAAGTTAAAAAGAAGGGCAACGCCATGTCCCCTTGTTTGAGCCAACATTTGTTACGAAAGAACTTCCCCACCTCCCTGCTGATAGTCACCGTGTTATGTACTCCCGAGACAAGTTGGGTAATGAGGTGAACGAAACCTGCCTCAAAACCCTTTTTCAGGAGGACCTCCCGAATGAAATCCCTGCTAATACAGTCGTAGGCCTTTCCGAAGTCTAACTTTAGTTAGATAGCCCATTTCTTAGTACGCTTTATCTCATGAACAGTATCTTGGAGGGCGATGGGACCTTCAAGAATGTTTCTGCCTGTAAGAAATGTTGTTTGAGATTTGTGAATGACTCATTGCGCCACCGGAGCTAGGCGAGTCGTGTATGCCTTGTCGCAAATCTTAAAAGGCACATTGATGAGTGCAATCGGGCAGAACAGTTTGATCGAGTCGTCACCCTTGACCTTAGGGATCAAACTAATGACGCCGAAGTTTAGGCGGGAGATGTCTATGGTTCCTGACGTGAATCCATTGATGATCCCATCGAAAAGGTCTTTGAGGTGAGCCCAAAATTTCCTACAGAAATATACTGGCCAACCATCGGGGCCAGGGTCCGTGTCAACCTTCATAGACCACAGAGCCTCGTCACTAGATCTAGGTTGTCGTTCTCCTGCGCCGATACCTTGTGCACTTGATCCACAAATATTTGTGGAGGGAGAGCAGTTTTTCATACGCTGTCCCCAAAGGCGAAGGAAGAAGTCATAGACGTGGGGTACAATGGCGTATTGACTAAGAAGAAGCCCTTGCTACGATCAGAGATGAAGGATGGATCATTTACACATACGGCCATTAGCAAATGCGTGGAAGTATCCCGTGTTTGCATCACCCTTAGTGACACACTTGACACTGCCCCTATGACACCAATACTCCTCTTCTTCTCTAAGAATCGTGAGCACCTGGTTCTCTAGATCGTATCTGGTGGACTGTTCCACTTCGGAGAAGGGGTGGGCATCGTATTGAACGTCAAGCGCCACGATTGTCTGAGTTGAACTGGCTCTAGCAAGCTTGGAGGCGCTGTCCTGGTTAGCAGGCCAGCCCCTAAGAAAGGCACACAAGGCCACAACTGCAGACACCCAAGTGTCCAAAGGTCCATGCTGACTACCAGCTGTGGTGACCAGCAAGCCCTAGGGAAGCAACCATTGGGTCGAAACCCTCCACTTCGAAACAAGCAGTCTCAAAATTGAAACGGGGGTTGCGTTTGATCCTGTCCACCACCAAGGAAAGAATCAGGGGAATGTGGTCTGACCCTTTGCGGGTCTCCGCAAAAAGAGAGCAGATAGGGAAGAGCACCTCCCAGTCCGGTGTGACGAACAGCCTATCCAGTACACTCCGGACTGGGGCCAACTATTTGTTAGTCCAGGTAAAGCGCGCTCCCATCCGCGCCACCTCTCTCAAAGCAGCTGCTCTCACATGTTTTACTATTGCAAATTTGTTTCATCAAGGGTACCCCCTTCAATTTTTTTAAATATACTTTCGATATTGCATATTATGGTGATTTTATAACAAAATTCCTGGAATTAGTCTGTAATCATCTGTTTCTGTTCCCGAGGGGTGTTCTCCATTGGTGATGATTGATACGTCCATTTTGCATCATGATTTCTTACTATTATTTACAATGTTTTTATGAATAATAATGCTTCATGGAGTATTTCTAATGCCTTTTCTCTCATAATTTGCAATGTTTGCACAAAGTGGGAGAATACCGGCAACTGGAAATCTGGACCTAGAAAAGCATGTCAGAGATACCTATTCTACGCATCTTCAAATGAGCTAAAACGTCACAGGGATTTTTTATGGAATATATAAGAAATATTGGATCAAATAACTACTAGAGGGGGTCACCGTGGTGAGCACAATACATGAGGGTGCGCCAGGCCCCCCAGCGCGCCCTGGTGGGTTGTGCTTAGCACGACCCACCTCCGAAGCCCACATTCTGGTATATAAGTGATTTTGACCTAGAAAAAAAATCAGGAGCGGACTTTCGGGACGGAACGATGCCGTCTCGAGGTGGAACTTGGGCAGGAGCACTTTTGCCCTCCGGCGGAGCGATTCCGCCGGGGGAACTTCCCTCCCGGAGGGGGAAACTGAAGCCATCGTCATCACCAACAAACCTCCCATCTTTGTGAGGCCATTTTTTATCAACATCTTCAACAACACCATCTCCTCTCAACCCTAGTTCGTATCTTGTGTTCAATATTTGTACCGGAACCTCAGATTGGTACCTGTGGGTGACTAGTAGTGTTGATTACCTTGTCTAGTTGATTACTATATGGTTTATTTGGTGGAAGATTATATGTGTTCAGATGCATTATGCTATTAAATACCTCTCTGATCTTGAGCATGCATATTATCTGTGAGTAGTTACTTTTGTTCTTGAGGTCACGAGAAAAGTCATGTTGCAAGTAATCATGTGAGTTTGATATGTGTTCGATATTTTGATGATATGTATGTTGTGATTCCCTTAGTGATGTCATGTGAACGTCGACTACATGACACTTCACCATCCTTGTGCCTAAGGGAATGCATTGTGGAGTAGTTCTTAGATGACGGGTTGCTAGAGTGCAGAAGCTTAAACCCTAGTTTATGCGCTACTTCGTAAGGGGCTGATTTGGATCCGCATGTTTAATGCTATGATTAGATGTTATCTTAATACATTTCTCATAGTTGCGGATGCTTGTGAGGGGGTTAATCATAAGTGGGAGGTTGTTCAAGTAAGAATAGCACCCAAGCACTGGTCCACCCACATATCAAATTATCAAAGTAGCGAACACAAATCAAACCAACATGATGAAAGTGACTAGATAAAATTCCCGTGTACCCTCAAGAGCACTTTGCTTATTATAAGAGATAGTTTTGGCCTGTCTTTTGTCACAAAAGGATTGGGCTACCTTGCTGCACTTTACCTATTGTTATCGTTACTTGCTTGTTGCCAGTTATCTTGCTATCAAACTATCTATTACCTACAATTTTAGTGCTTGTAGAAATCACCTTGTTGAAAACCGCTTGTTATTTCCTTCTGCTCCTCGTTAAGTTCGACACTCTTAGACTATGATTGACCCCCTACATTTGTGGGTCATCAGTGATCCAACTACTGATGCTTTATTCCCCGATTAACAAGAAAGGTCAAACTGACTACAAAATCTAAGGGCATCATCATCATATCTTTTTCTATTATGACAACATGCTGCATATGAACAACCAATAGTACTATTCATGATTCAGGTTCCTGTTCGTTTTTACTCCCTGCAGTCCTGAAGCTACATGACACATGATCTTTACTGCATTTTGATGGGTGTCTCCATTGTTGTACACACTTTGATACCTCCCAATAATGGAATATGTTTTCGAGAAAGATATATGTATCTACAAAGTACATATCTTCAAATAGTTCACTTATTTTAAATGACACTTCAATTTGCATGTTGTTTGCAAAGTTCTATTTTTAATTTATCAAGATTTTCTATGCTTTTAATTATACCAATACTATATTGGATGTGTGTTCAAGTTACCGCCATGGTTTCATCTTCTTTCTCCTTTTTTGTTGGATTTTTTTATGAGCAGAAACAACCAGTCCACTGTCAATTCAGAGAAGGAACTTGCTTGGTTCTTCTATCTAGATTGTTTCTATAGCTTATATACTTCAGGTTTTCAATGTTGTAGTGTTGTCACCCGCCAAAAAAAATATTGTAGTGTTGTGTCCCTTTCGAGAAAGCCATGGAAACTATGTTGTGCTTCGTGCACTGCTACCTTAGTAGTTGGCCTTCATAAATGGATCATGATCTAATATTTTCTGACGATCTTTTAATTTGTCCTATTTTCGGTCTATAAATTGCCTTTCCAGCAGGAGAGGGAAGTATAAGTGCGTGAGGAACCTATCCATCCAACGTCCTCTGGGTTGTTTGCTCTGTCTCTATGTGTGCGTAGTTGGGGTCAACCGCATGGTTGCCATTTTCCCTTATTTATATTCGATCTCATGCTTCCTAATTTTTTCTACACCCTTGGTCTTCCGGTTGAAAATTAGCACCATTGGTCATCCTCTTGTATTTCTGTTTTCTATTTTGCTTCACCATTATTTATGCACATCAAATTGGAGAAATATTTGACTCGATTCTTCCTACTTATTCTCGTTGGAGCACAGACGACTACCTACAGTGCATGAAACTTGGTTATTTAGTGATTCATCTCTAATTTAGTTATATATATGCTGGCAGAATGGGTATTTCTATTCCACATGTTCCTCCTTTGCTAAACTTAAGCAATGTTATCAATCCTGCGAGAATTGATAGTGCACGACGCATATATAATTAGTGCATTTTCACCTCTACATATCATATGCCCCCAGTGTAACTATTGTAAATGCTTCGTTGGGTGGATTCCTTTCGCTGGCTATGCACATTGAATCTGAACATTCCTACCATGCACTAGGAGGTCTTCGAAACAAAAAAAGAGCACACTTGATATATCATAATATTTATGTGGATCGAAAATAGGATTTGTAATCTTCATCTCACATTTCTAAATGATTTTAAACTAATATTGGTATGGTGGTATTATTGATCACGGTGAAATGAATCTCCTATTATATATTCGACATATGTCTCGACAAATGTTGTCATGAAACTGATTTGCCTTTCCGTAGGTTTTTAGGTCTCGAGTTTCTACTCCCATTACCACAACATACATAATTTTCTGGCAAATGGCAGGAAGACATCTGTGTTTCAAACGTTTCCTTCAGAAAATTAGAGTATGTTAATGCTTATTTTTTTATCATTTGGGTAAACCCCAACACCCATGTTTACCTATTTTCTTTGTTACATAAATATAGGGAAACACCTCTAATCACCTAGCAGATCGCAGTTCTCATGTCCACTGCCTTCTCTGCATGCCACGTGGCCCATGTAGGGGAACGTTGCATGGGAAACAAAAAATTTCCTACGCCCACGCAAATCTATCCATGGTGATGAGCATCTACGAGAAGGAGAGTGGATCTACGTACCCTTGTAGATTGCTGAGCGGGAAGCGTTAAGAAACGCGGTTGGTGTAGTCAAACATCTTCGCGATCCAAATCGCCGAGCGTCCCACGATCTCATCACGATCGGTCCCGCGATCTGATCACGATCCGTCCCGTGAACTCATCACGATCCGTCCCGCGAACTCATCACGATCCGTCTCGCGATCTTGATCACGATCCGTCCCGTGAACTCATTACGATCCGTCCTGCAAACTCATCACGATCCGTCCCGCGAACTCATCATGGTCCATCTCGCGATCTTGATCACGATCCTTCCGATCTAGTGCCGAACGGACGACACCTCCGCGTTCAGCACACGTACAGCTCGATGACGATCTCCGCCTTCTTGATCCAGCAAGAGGGAGCGGAGAGGTAGTAGAGTTCTCCGGCAGCGTGACGGTGCTACGGCGATGGTGGTGGAGCTATTGCGCAGGGCTTCGCCTAAGCACTGCAGAAAACCGATCTAGAGGAGAAGCTATGCACAAGAGGAACGGGTGGCACGTGGCTGAAAATCTTGTGCCAAAACCCTAAAATCCTCTAGTATATATAGGAGTAAAGGAGGAGGAGGCTTGGATGCCAAAGAGGCAGCCCTTCGGTCTGCCAAACCAAGGAGGGAGGAGTCCTCCTCCTCCACTCCTAGTAGGATTAGGACTCCTTCCTTATTTGGCCCTTTTTTCCCTTTTTCCACCTTTTTCCTTTTGGGCTTTTCTTCCCAGCCGCATGGGCCTTGTGTGGGACTTCCACCAGCCCACAAAGGGCTGGTATTTACTGTCCCACAGCCCATATAGCCTCTTGGGTCGAAATACCCCTCCCGATGGTCCCTCGCCTACACTACCGGCACTCCCGGTACACTACCGATGAGCCCGAAACTTTTCCGGCGACCAAAATAGGACTTCCTATATATCAATCTTTACCTCCGGACCATTCCAGAGCTCCTCATGACATCTGGGATCTCATCCGGGACTCCAAACAACCTTCGGTCACCACCATGCATAACTCTATACTGCTGAAACGTCACCAAACCTTAAGTGTGCAGACCCTGCGGGTTCGAGAACTATGTAGACATGATCGAGACACCTCTACGGTCAATAACCAATAGCGGGACCTGGATGCCCATATTGGTTCCTACATATTCTGCAAAGATCTTTATCGTTTGAACCTCTATGTCAAGGATTCAGTTAATCCCGTATGATGTTCCCTTTGTTCTTCGGTATGTTACTTTGCCCGAGATTCGATCGTCGGTATCTCCATACCTAGTTCAACCTCGTTACCGGCAAGTCTCTTTACTCGTTCCGTAATACAAGATCCCGTGACTAACACTTAGTCACATTGCTTGCAAGGCTTATTGTGATGTTGTATTACCGAGTGGGCCCTGAGATACCTCTCCGTCACACGGAGTAACAAATTCCAGTCTTGATCCATGACAACTCAACAGACACCATCAGAGATACATGTAGAGCACCTTTATAGTCACCCAGTTACGTTGCAACGTTTGATACACACAAGGCACTCCTCCGGTATCCGTGAGTTGCATGATCTCATGGTCATAGGAACATATACTTGACATGCAGAAAACAGTAGCAATAAACTGACACGATCATATGCTACGTTTGTAGTTTGGGTCTTGCCCATCACACCATTATCCTAATGATGTGATCCCGTTTATCAAATGACATCTCATGTCCATGGCTAGGAAACCTTAACCATCTTTGATCAACGAGCTAGTCTATTAGAGGCATACTAGGGACATGGTTTTGTCTATGTATCCACACATGCATCTATGTCTTCGATCAATACAATTATAGCATGGATAATAAACGATTATCATGAACAAGGAAATATGATAATAACTAATTTATTATTGCCACTAGGGCATATTTCCAACAGTCTCCCACTTGCACTAGAGTCAATAATCTAGTTCACATCACCATGTGATTCGCGTTGTTATGAATCTAACACCCAATGAGTTCTGGGGCTCAATCATGCTTTGCATGTGAGAGAGGTCTTATAGTCAACGGGTCTACGAAATTCAGATCCGAATGTACTTTGCAAATCTCTATGTCAAATCGTAAACACTGTTACCATACTCCACTTGGTACTATTCCAAATGGCTGCTCCACTATACGTATCCAGATTGCTACAACGAGTCATCTGGATTGGTGTTAAAGCTTGCATCGACGTAACTCTTTACGACGAACTCTTTATCACCTCCATTACCGAGAAACATCTCCTTAGTCTTTTAGTCACTAAGGATAATCTTGACCGCTGTCCAGTGATCCAGTCCTAGATCACTTTTGTACCCCTTGACTGACTCATGGCAAGGCACAAACCAGGTGCGGTACATAGCATGGCATAATATAGAGAGCCTATGGCTAAGGCATAGGGGACGACATTCGTCCTTTCTCTTTCTTTTGCTGTTGTCAAGCTTTGAGTCTCACTCAACTTCACACCTTACAAAGCATGCGAGAACACTTCTCTCTGACTAATCCATTTTGAACTCTTTCAAAATCTTGTGAAGGTATGTCCTCATTGAAAGTCTGATCAAACATCTTGATCTATCTTTACAGATCTTGATGCTCAACAATTAGGTAGCTTTATTCGGGTCTTCCTTTGAAAAACTCTTTTCAAACAACCATTTATGCTCTCCAAAAATTCTACATCATTTCCGAATAGCAATATGTCATCCACATATACTTATCAAAAACTCTATAGGGCTCCCACTCACTTTATTGCAAATACAAGTTTCTCGTAAACTTTGTATAGACTCAAAAACTTTGATCACCTCATCAAAGTGTATATTCCAACTCCGAGATGCTTGCTTCAGTTCATAGAAGAATCACTGAAGCTTGCACACGTTTTAGCATCCTTAGGACTGACAAAACCTTCTGGTTGTATCACATACAACCTTTCCTCAAGTAAACCGTTAAGGAAACGATGTTTTGACATTCATCTGCCAGATTTCATAATTAAAAGTGCATCAACTGCTAACATAGTTTCAACAGACTTTAGCATTGCTACGAGTGAGAAAGTCTCATCGCAGTCAACTCCTTGAACTTGTCGTAAACTTCTTTGCAACAAGTCGAGCTTTACAAATGGTGAGAATTACCATCAGCGTCTGTCTTCATTTTAAAGATCCATTTGTACTTAACGACCTGCCGTCCAATGAGCAAGTCCACCAAATTCTATACTTGGTTTTCATACATGGATCCTTTCTCGGATTTCATGGCCTCTAACCATTTGTTGGTTTTCGAGCCCATCATCGCTTCTCCATAGTTCATAGGTTCATCGTTGTCCAACAACATGACCTCCAAGACAGGGTTGTCGTACCGCTCAGGAGCAGTACACGTCCTTGTCGACCTACGAAGTTCGACAGTAACTTGATCCGAAGCTTCATGATCATCATCATTAACTTCCTCTTCAACTAACGTAGGCTTCATAGAAACAACTTCCTACGCTACGCTACTCTCTGGTTGAAACAGAGGTTCAATAACCTCATCAAGTTCTATCTTCCTCCCACTCAATTCTTTCAAGAGAAACTTTTCCTCGAGAAAGGACCCAGTTTTAGCAATAAAATTTTATGCTTGGATCTGAGATAGAAGGTTCACCCAACTGTTCTTAGGGTATTCTATGAAGATGCATTTGTCCGCTTTGGGTTCGAGCTCATTAGGTGAAAACATTTTCCAAACAAGCATCGCAGCCCCAAACATTAAGAAATGATAGCTTAGGTTTCTATCAAACCATAATTCACACGCTGTCATCTCAACGGATTTAGATGGTGCCCTATTTAAAGTGAATGTAGTTGTCTCTAATGCATAACCCCAAAATTATAATAATAAAATGATAATAGACATCATAGCACGTACCATATCCAATAGAGCACGACTATGACGTTCGGACACACCATCACACTATCGTGTTCCAAGTGGCGTGAGCTGTGACACAACTTTCACATTGTCTAAAATTGTATGTCAAACTCGTAACTCAGATATTCACTGTCACGCCCAAGATACGGTCCTATCCTTATTTGGCACGAGGGCCTCAAGGGGATAGAAGCGCATCTCGATGCGTTCGCAAGAATGGATATCATTACAAGTACATGTACAGAAGAGATGAGTATATGGAATTGGCTTACACTCGCCACAAGCTACATCAGAGTCACAACAATACAACAACATCTCAAACATCATACATAAGAGCAGGGTCCTGCTACGGACGAAATCAAACGATAAAATGACATCCACCCTTGCTATCCCAGGCTGCCGCCTGGAACCCATCCAAGATTGAAGAAGAAGAAGAAGAAGAAGAACTCCAAGTCAAATCAAGCAACGCGCTCACATCAAATCATCACATTACCTGTACCTGCAACTGGTGTGATAGTAATCTGTGAGCCACATGGACTCAGCAATCTCATTTCCAAGGGTATCAAGACTATTAAAGCTTAATGGGTAAGGTGTGGTTAAGTGGTGAGGCTGCAGCAAGCGACTAAGCATCGATTTGAGTGGCTAACTTACAAGTACAGAAATTAAAGTATGGTGGTCTACGCACAACGGACGTGAACTAGAATTGATCACTAACTGATCCTGAACACCTACTTACGTCAAACATAACCCCACCGTGTTCTCTTTCGGGTAAGGACTCACGAGAAGAGACGGTCACGGTTACTCACACGGTTGATGTATTTTATTAGAGTTTACTTCAAGTTTGCTATGACCGGGTGTTAAACAAATTATCCAAGTTTGCCACATAACCGCGGGCACGGCTTCTCGAAAAGATTTAACCCTGCAGGGATGCTCCAACTCATCCATCACAAATTAACCACACTCAGCGGGAATAACCTCAACCACGGATCTCGTGATCTTCCTAGGCAATTCCAAAGGAAATCCAACGCCTCGAGATAACCCGAAGAAAATTAGAGTTCCTCACTCAAGACGCTCGAGAAAGGTAAAACAAATCCAGCAAGGCCTCCCGACGTGTCGACAATCCCGATAGGAGCCGCGTATCTCGTTCTCAGGACACGCCGGATAAGCGACGCGTACGGAGGCCTGATAGAAATCTCCCAAGTTGCCCTGGGTTGGCCCCGCACGGTGCTCTAGTTTGGACAAACACTCATGACGAGCACTGGCCCGGGGGTTGATTAAAAATTATCCATGGGTGCCGGCAGGTCCCTATGCAAGTTTATTAATTATTAAGCAAATGTAGTACCAATGTTGGGCCTTGCCAGACAACTTTTAATCTAACCCGAAAATCAAGGGGGTCCCCATAACAACCCCGAGCATGTTAGGAGCGCTCATTTCTGGAACATAACACCGGTTCACAAGTAACTAGGGCGGCAAGAGTGGAACAAAACACCAAGCAAAAGGCCGAGCCTTCCACCTTAACCAAGTATATATGTGCATTAAATTAAATAACAACAATATTGTGATATAACAAAAGAGGTCCATGTTGGCACATGGAAGCAAAGCACCTGCAACTAACAACGCTATAAGAGGGCTGAGCAAGCGGTAACATAGCCAAACAAAGGTTTGCTGGGACATGGAGGGGTCAGAGGCTTATCATGGCGATGTTGGGAGGCTTTTCAAACAAGTGGTAGGTAGCGAGACATAACAGTAAAAGGCGAGACAACTAGCATGGCAATGATAGTAATGGTATCCAGGGAAATGTGTCATCTTGTCTGAGATCCCACTCGGAAGAAGAACGAATCCATGAAGACGAACCAACGTAGTCGAACAAGTCCTCACACTCCGAACACTTTCGGAACTCTATCGAGAAGAAGCAATCCGAAACAAACAATCAACACAAGATACACCACAACAAATGCAAAACACGATGCACAACAAATATGATGCATGTCCGGATAAATATGCAATGCAAGACAATCCACACAATCAAAGACTACACATTAAAGTGAAGCTCAATATGCAACGAGTTACATATTAACGAAACTCCACATTCGAAATATTTAGTTCACTCTCGTTAGGTACACGACAATATTAAATGTTGTTAAACATGGAAAGAGGTGAAGCACAAGCAAACTATCTATCTAGACATCTTAAATGAGGCCGGAAACAACTTATAGCATTTCCGACATATGACCCCATATGGTAATTATGAATTTGGTCCAGATCTGATCTAAACATATTTTATGTTTTTTAAACAGCAAAATAAATATCATCATGTTATTCTACACGGAATTCTAGTCGATTTACATATATAGAACAACTCAAACGGAGCTACGGTTCAAAAGATATGAGCAAAACAAGATGCACATGGCATGAATGCAAATGCATGGGAAATGCAACCATAAACATCTCAAATCATGAATGCAACAAGTTATTAAGAAACTACATGAGGTTCTAAGCAATTTTCATATATGGAATGCTCAAAACGGAGCTACGGTTCAACCACAATCATCAAAACAAGTTTTAGTTGAAATCTGCCAAAAACAGCAAGATAGCATTTTGAACATGTGAAAACAACAAGTTACAATATTCTAAAATGCACAAATTAAGCATGGGGCAATAGCATACAAAATCCACCTCATTTAATCTTCACAAATCATATTCAAAACATGCATGTATCACTTGGTAGGAAGCTCACAAGAAGGCTACTTAATAACAGTTTCAGACTTAGTGAAAATAGCAGTTTTAGACAGTGCAGTTTTTATCATGAAGGCATATTGACAGAAGTGAAAAGATAATCAAGAGGTCATGAAATGGCATGAAACTTAACAGCATGCTAGAGGGCAATACCAACAACAAATAACTCCATTGCATCAACCTCAAAAGAGGTCTAGATCACTAGCAAATCACATGGCAAGACAGCAACAAAATATAACAGATTCCAGACTTAGAAATATTTTGGACCCTCAAAATAGCATATTTTCCTAGCAAGTTGACAACAGCAAAACAACACCTACACATGCATTTCTATGACAAACAAAATGTCCATGGGCTAGGACACACATCAACGAGCAAGTTTCATGTTGAAAATATTTTCATATCATGTCCGGATTAATTCCGATGAAAAAGACAAAAGGGCATCACGATGAAATGACATGCACACAAACATGCTTAAATGACAAAACTAAATGCACCGTTTAATCCTATGGATTTTTCTACCCCGGAAACATATATAATATGCATATGTTCATGTAGAAATTAATCACAATTAAATAAACGGGTAATAGGCCTATTCGCGATAAAGCAATGCAACAATGCAAAATAAATGGAAACAAGATTACGACAATTATCCCGTGCATGAAAAAGCGATGCGAATGAGTTGAACATTTTTAATATAAGTTTGGATTAATTTCGATGCACGGTTATTTAATTAAGAAAATGCAATATTAAGACCTTTATGCAAAATGGCATGGAATGACATGCAATCATATTTTTATCATGAATGCAAATGGCATTTTATGGATCTACGCAATATTCTAAGCAGTTTACATGTTTAAATTATTTTAATTCGACTAACGGTTCTTTTATATGATTTTTATGAATATGCAAAATGAATAAATTAAAATAAAACAAAAGGAAAAAAGAAAAGGGGGGGCTCACCAACGGGCCGAATCTGGCCGGCTGGGCTGGAGGGGGCGCCGAGCTGGGCTGGGCGAGGCAGGGACGGGCCGGCCCACTCGGGCGGCGCTGGCAGGGCAACGCCCGCTCGCTCGTCCTCCTCCTCCCGAGCGGAAGGAGCGACGGCGGCGGTGGCGCAGGCCAGCGACGGCGGCGGGGTTGGGCGAGCGGCGGCGACCGGCGGGGACGCGGGGGAACGGCTGGGGGCGGCCGGATCAGACGGGGGCGGAGCTCTCACAGGCGGCGGAGCGGCAGGGCGAGCGGCAGGAGCTTCGGCTCCATGGCCATGGCGGCACCTGCGAGAGAGAGGGAGATGAGCAAGGAGGAGAAGGAGAGGAGAGGAAGGAGGAGGAGGAGGGAAGGGAGAGGGCGGCGGCCGGCGAGGGAGAGGTCCGGCCGGCGGCTCCGGCAAGCCGGCGCGACGGCGGCCACGGGGATGCACGGGAGGAGCTGCGGCTGGCCTGCATGGGAGGGAGCTCGGGAGAGCTCCGGAAATGGCTCCGGACGTCGATTCGGGCCCGGAACACTCGAACGGGCCCAGATGGGCTCGGCGGGCTGGCTAGAGGTGGGGGAATGGCTGGCTAGGGTTTGGGGGCACGCGGAACCACGACCTATTTATAGGGATCGGGGCTAGGGTTGCGGCACTGTCCGTTTTCGGACTGCCGGGTGTCGACCCGACTGTCCGGAAGCGGAGAGGGGGGGTTACGACGGTCGTGCAGACGGGCAACGTGGGGAAGAGAGAGAGAGAGAGAGGCGACCCGTGGCACCGAGATTTATAAAACACCGACAACTTCCGACGGAATACCGATAAACTACCGATAACCTCTCTGCTGCGACTGACCGACGGGGCATCAAACGAACTCAGAACGCGACGAAAATCGACGGGCGGTCTACCTAAGCTATAAAAAGACCGCACGACAAGTTTCAACTCAATCCGAGAATATTTTTGCGCGCGCTTAAAAACGGTTTTATTTAAAAGGTGCCGCGGGCGTGTGCGTGTGTGGCTGGCCTGAAACGGGCAACGGCGAAACATAGAGAACCGGCAACTACGAACGAATGCAAGTTTTCGAAAACAAGATGACGATGCAATGCAGATGATGCGCATGATGCGATGTCGAATGCAACAACCAAAACGAAACACGGACGAAAACGGAAACTAAGGGGAATCTTCTGGAATCTTCTGGAGCGTCGGTCTCGGGCTGTCACATTCACCTCCACGATCATATCGCAAACATTTTTATCTTCTTGTCATGATGATCTTAAACTTCACTCTGAATTTGCTTGAACCTTTCAAACGATTCAGACTTGTGTTTCATTAAGTAAATATGCACTATATCTACTCAAATCATCAGTGAAGGTAAGAAAATAACGATATCCACCGCACGCTACAAGACTCATTGGATTGCATACATCAACTTGTATCATTTCCAATAAATCACTTGCCTTCTTCATCAAAACATAAAACGGGGTCCTTAGTCATCTTGACCAAGAGGCATGGTTCGCATGTCTCAACCGATTCGCAATCGAATGAGTCCAAAGATCCATCAACATGGAGTTTCTTCATGCGTTTTATACCAATATGACATTTAGCGGCAGTGCCACAAGTATGTGGTACTATTATTATTAACTTTGTATCTTTTTGGCATCAATGTTATGAACATGTGTATTACTACGATCAAGTTTCAACAAACCATTCTTACTGGGTGCATGACCATTGAAGGTATTATTCATGTAAATAGAATAACCATTATTCTCTAACTTATATGAATAACCGTGTTGCAATGAACATGATCTAATCATGTTCATGCTCAACGCAAAAACACCAAATAACATTTATTTAGGTTCGTCACTAATCTCGAAGGTAGAGAGAGCGTGCGATGTTGACCACATCAACCTTGGAAACATTTTCAACACACATCGTCACCTCACACTTAGCTAGTTCTCCGTTTATTCCATAGCTTTTATTTCGAGTTACTAACATTTAGCAACCGAACCGGTATCCAATACCGAGGTGCTACTAGGAGTACTAGCAAGGTACACATCAATAACACGTATATAAAATATACTTCTGTTGATGTTGCCAACCTTCTTATCTACCAAGTATCTAGGGTTGTTCCGCTTCAACGACCGCTCTCCTCATAATCGAAGCACTTAGGCTCGGGTTTGGGCTCAACTTCGAGTTGTTTCACCGGAGCAGCAACTGACTTGCTATCCATGAAGTTTCCCTCCTTGCCCTTGCCCTTCTCGAAACTAGTGGTTTTACTAACCATCAACACTTGATGCTCCTTCTTGATTTCTACCTTCGCAGTGTCAAACATCGCCTCTAGGGACATGGTTTTGTCTATGTATCCACACATGCATCTAAGTCTCCTATCAATACAATTATAGCATGGATAATAAACGATTATCATGAACAAGGAAATATGATAATAACTAATTTATTATTGTCTCTAGGGTATATTTCCAACAGCCCATGGGCCACCACCATTCAGATTTGCAACTGACCCATTGTTGTAATCTTACCACTGCAAATTTTTGTCAGTTTTAGACCGACGAAGACGAAGGCCAGACGTTTGATGCGGCGACATCCAGATCCCGTGAGCGTCACTCAACGCTTCGATGTCGGCGCCGACAACCGCGGACGTCGCCGGAGAACAGGATGGCGACGAGGTTACAACGAAGGTTCGGGCATGGTGGCCGCCGTTGCCACACACCTCCACCACAATTGTCTGTGGTGCACGGTGCACCTACCTCGTCGGAGAGGAGGATGACGGTGAAGCGACCTGGTCGGAGGTCCGATGCTCAGCGACGGCGGTATGATGGCGGAGATGGGCGTTGCCTCTCTTCCCTCACCACCGATCGACGGAAGCTCGCGGCAAAGAACCAACTGTGATTTTTTTTTCTTGCAACATCCTCCCTGTTGCAAGAAAGATCTGCAATACCATCGATGTTGCAAGACATTCTGGTGAAGACAAAAAAATTCTAGAACATTATCTCTGAGGCAAAAATAATCTGCAACAATACCTCCATTGCAAAACTTTTGCACCATGAACTTTTTGCAAATGTTTGAGCGTAATATCATTCTTGTTGCAAAGCTAACAACTTACTAATGATCATCTTGCATTGAATTCAATGATTGCGAGGCAACAAATCTTTTAAAAAGATCCGCCAGCCGACGTATAGCGTTGCCCATAAATATACGATTATTTGTACTTAGTTGATTCTTTAACTTTTGAGGCATATTGTAATTTACAGCCAATAAATTATTTAATTGTTTTCATAGGCTTTTCAATTTCTGTATGTCACAATAATATAGTGGATAATGAGTTTTTAGTTGTCACTTTACCTCTTAATGTTTTGTCATGAGTTAGGATTGAGGAGTGACACTTGGTTTCAGTGTCGTGAAGACAGTGACTTGCGCGAGGGGTTTGAGGAGTAATTAGGGTACGTGTGATGATTTTCTTTTCGTTGCAAGGCACGCGACAAGATATCCGAAGAAGTCTAGTACCCAATCATCTGTACAACGTCTATGTTTCCCTGATCTAGAAAAAACTTCTGTTGCTGTGTGTTTCTTTTTTCAGAAACCGGTTGAATACCAGAAATCATTTTTGTACTAACAGAAATACTGAAAATCACTATCTCCCCTCCTCGTGTTTTTATTTCAGAAACCGATCTCTCCAATGTCTATGTTTCTGTGATCTAGAAAAGCTAATACACAATATGTGTTTTTGTAGTACAAGAAATACTAAAAATCACTATCTTCTCTCCTCGTGTTATTCTTTTCCTGAAAACCGATTGAAAAAAAAATCAAATGGCTCAAAATCACTACCCTAAAGGGGCGCCAAAATAGAAAAGTTACACCTACACAACCAGGGGAGCAAGCGCATGCGCCCTCTCACGCTATAACTGCGCCTCCAAATCCCTCTGGCCATCCTCCAACCTAGCCGGTTCCGACGGGCCGGCCTCCGCCGCCGGTGTCTTGACGCACCTGTCGTCGTTGTCCGTCGCCTTGACCACCTCGGCTCGGCACACCGGGCATGTGGTGTGCGCCGTGAGCCACATGTCGACGCACGCCCTGTGGAAGAGGTGCATGCATCTAGGTAGTTGCCTGGCCACCTCGCCATCAGCCATCGTGCAGAGGCATATCGAGCACTCCCATTGATCACTCTCGTCAGCCGTGCCTCGGTAGTCGAACTTGGGCAGCGCGGCGATGGCGTCCTCGCTGAGGCCGGAGGGCTTCTTCTTGACCACCACGGACGCCCCGGCGGCGCCTGCGGACGTCGCGGCCCCCACCGTGACCCGGTTCACGGCCCGCCGCATGAGGTAGCACCGTATCATGCAGAGCACGAAGAGGATGATGAGCAGCGACGCGAAGGAAATGCCGAGGACCTCAAGGTAGGACGTTGTCGAGCAGCAGGCGGGGTCGTTGTTGCGGGACGTGCGGTACGCGTTGGACAGCCGGGAGAGCGCGAAGCAGGACTGGTCGACGGGGAGGCACCCGGTGGTCTGCTCGTGGATGCGCTTGGCCTCGGCCATCGACAGATCGCTCCGAGAAGGATGGGTTCTCCAAGTATCACTATCATTGGCAATTCGCGGTAGTGTGGAGAGGAGCGGAGCGCGTGATAAATAGGTGGGTGTCTTTCTTTGGGGTTTTGCTTTGTGGTGATGGGAGCAGAGCAACATGCGGCCGGGGGGAGAGAATGAGACGACAGTATTGTGGAAGATGCGCGACCCTTGACAGAATTAGGTTGTTGTGTGAGAGACCACTAGTGCTGCTGTATACTCCCTTTGTTTTTTGTTTCTTTTTGGTAGCATGGGATGCTACCAAAAAAATAGTTCTCTCAACATAATCAACTTTATTACTCCGAAGTCCTAACCACCAGTGAACTTCACCCTATTTTCCTCCTCGTCACTGTGTATTGCTCAACCGTGTATTTTTTTCCCTCCTGCTTTATACATAAGCGGGACAAAAGTCTGTTTCAATAAAGACTACTAGTGTCATTATATACCATAGAGTATGATGTTACGTTCTAATAAACTAAACTTGAGATAAAATATGGTGGAAAGATCATTTAAAAAGGTTTCTAACTTTTACTCTCTAATCCAGTAACATATCTTCTTAAAAATGTGACATAGATAAGATTGTTGATTTGTTTAACGCCAAATTGATTGCACTTTTTAGGCCAACAAGTAAGGGAATTGGTTGATTTACGCCATAAACTGGTTAGTTTGACTGAATAATGCCAAAACTGACTTTTGGGGGGGGGGGGGGGGAGGGGGCACGTGGCTACCGCATCAGGATTTCTATGACCTCCGGTGAATTAAGTTATTTAAAGGGGTCTATTTACAATTTTGTTGTCTTCTTCTTCTCCAACTTTTTTGAAAGGGGCGCATGGTGGATTTTTTATTAGAAAAACCTAGCATTGCCTCGGATCAACCTGGCAATTCGACCAATGGGCGGTTGTGCCCATGGCCACCCAACCCGAATGGGTAGGGTGTGGGTCATGATCTTCACCAATTGGTAAGCCCGGTGGGTAACCTATTATTCGTATGTAGGGTGTGGGCATAACGTTCTGCCCCTGGGGTGCCCGATTAGCTGACATGTGGGCCCATCATACCTAAACACCACTGTTCAAGAATTCGTCCGGTTAATCTTTTAACCGGATAGTTAATTGCTACTCGTAGGGTGGCCGGCGCGAGTTAACTTGTCAGGCTAATTAAATGGCACATCAGATTGATTAATTGGTTGTCAGGCCAATTAGTTGTTGTTGGTCTGTTAACCTGTGGGAAAACAAAGCCCAACTATTTGGCCCGTAACCCCTCCCAGTCATCTCCCGCCCCTAAATAGCTAGTGTTTCGACCTACTCCTGCTCTCATCCCCTCCCGACCTAGATGGCGGTTGGCCAGGTCCTCGTCGGCGCATTCCAACTTCACCTCGTCCCATGTGTGTCGTCGCTTCCCTTTCTCCCTCTATGTACCGCTACTCCCCCTCCTTCCAATGGATGCTTTGTGATGATTGATGCACTGAGAAAACAAAACAATGCCATTTTCTTCATATTTGCAATGTAGATTTTGTATAGCATTCAAGTTATATTGAACAAATTCCTCATATAAAAATTGTGCCTATTGAGTTCAAAATGCTACCGATTAAAGGTCGACAGATTAATCCAGTTAATAGGCCGAGTCACTGATTAATTGCTACTCCCAAGCCGAGGGAGCAGCTACCAATTAATGATTTGATCAACATTGCTAAATACTAGCAACTTCCCACCGTCCAAGCCCAGTCCACAAACCACACCTATCTAGGTTGTGAGGCAGAGAAGCCATTGGCTCTCATAGTCACAAACCTAGCAACTCTCTCGGTCTTTCCCCCATATCAACTCGTCGACGCATCCTCATGTCTTACTCTCCAACTCGTCATCGCAGGGTCTCCGTCGACCTCGTCTATCCAACTGCCGATGATGAGGGCATGATGCAATCTCATCTAGCCAAGTAGCAACCCCGCGACAATCCCCTTTCTCCCTTGACCCCATCTCGTCCGAGCAAAAAGCCTTCACCGCCGCCGGTGAGGGTGTGAGGTAATCTCTTCCAGCCAAAAAACACCCCGCTGCCTCTCCACCTACCCTGACCAATTGGAGCAGTGCCCCCGCCATCCAAGTTCTCCCTTGGTGCCGTTTCGGACAAACTGCAAAGCGAGGCAATTTTTTCCTCCTAGGTTTAAACCTTTGAATTTGTTTGTGATACGCCTCCAGCATACCTATAATGTTTGATTGTTCCATGCTATTAAATTATAAATCTAGGATACTTTATATGCAATTATATTCTATTTTATATCATTTTTGCAAACTAACCTATTAACCCAGTGCCAAGTGCCAGTTGTTGTTTTCTGCCTATTTTTGGTTTTCAAGGAAATATGTACCAAACGAAGTCCAAACGCTACGAAACTTGTTGACGATTTTTTATGGATAAAAGAGACCAAGGAAGCTTGGAGAGGAGTCAGGAAGTGATACATCTCCAACGTATCTATAATTTTTGATTGTTCCTTGCTATTATATTATCATTCCAAGATTCTTTTTGGCCTTTAATTGCTAACTGATATTATTTTTGAGCATTAATCTATTAACCCAATGCCCAATTGTTAGTTGTTGTTTTCTGCATGTTTTTGGCTTTTCGGGAATACTATACCAAACGAAGTACAAATACCCCGAAACTTTTTTACGATTTTTTGGGACAAAATAAGGACCTGGAAGCTTTGGAGGGAGACCGGATGTCTCACGAGGTGCCCCAAGCCAACAGGGTGCGCCTAGGGGGTGGTCGCGCCCTGATTGCTTGGGGCCACCTCTCTGGCCCTCCGACGTTGTCCTTTGGCTTATAAATTCTCTTTAATCCCAAAAACCCAAGGGAGCCTCCCGAAACACTTTTTTTGTCGCCGCAAGTCTCTGTTGTTCCCATCTGGAGCCGTGCTCTGGTGTCGTGCCGGAGGGGGATAGATTACAAAGGGACTATACATCAACCTTGTTGCTCCCATGGTGATGTGTGAGTAGTTCACCACAGACCTACGGGTCCGTAGTTAGTACATAGATCGCTATCTCTCTATATATATTCTTCAATACAAAGTTCATCGCATCTTTGCGATGATCTATTCGATGTAATCACTTTGTGCAGTGCGTTTGTTGGGATCCGATGAATTGTGGGTTTATGTTCAGATTATTCATGAGATTATATTGAGTTCCTTGCTGGTATTTTCATATATATGCATGATTATATGATAGCTTTATAATTCTCTTCGATCTATTGATGTAGTTTGGCCAACTAGATTGATTTATCTTCAGTGGGAGAGGTGTGTTGTAGTTGGTTCAATCTTGCGGTGCTCAATCCCAATGACAGAAAGGGACATGACACGTATTGTATTGTTGCCACTAAGGATAAGATGATGGGGTCTATTCATATTAATTGGATTTAGTTTGTCTACATCATGTCATTTTTCTCCAAGAATTACTCTATTTCACTTAATACTCTAGATGCATGGTGGATATCGGTCGATGGGTGGAGTAATAGTACTAGATGCAGGCAGCATTCGCTCTACTTGATTATAGACGTAATTCCTATTTGTAATGATCATTTCCATGAATAAATATTTCATAACTATGCGCTTTTCTATCGCCCAAAAGTAATTTGTTTATCCACCGTAGGCCTCTAGAGAAAACTATAGCCCCCACGTCTATTGAGAAATATATTTACAAACACTTTGATTTTCTTCCTGACATTATTTACTTTTCATTTATTTTGTATTTTATATTTATCAAACTATCATCTACCCAACTCATTGCTTGCAAGTAACGAGTTCAAGTGGATTGACAACCCTCTTGCCCACGTTGGGTGGAAGTGTGTGCTCTTTTGTGTGTAGGCGCTGAAGACAGGGAATTGCGTGGTTCTCCTACTAGTTCGATAACCTTGGTTCTCACTGAGGGAGATACTTATCTATATTGTGCTGCATCATGCCCTCCTCTTCGGGGAAAGAGCCAATGCAGATCACAAGTATCAGGAAGGATTTCCGACACCGTTGCCAGGGAGTATCACCAATTTCCTATCAAGTACCTTCTCACAAATTATCATTCACTCGTTCTACTTTTTATTTGTTGTTATATTTTGATTTCTATAAAAAATAAAATTACAAAAATATTTACTCGTGCTAGTTTGCTTGTTTGCTTGCAATAATCATGCCAGCACATAAAAAATAGAAAATAAAGACTTATGGATGCACATAAAGTTTTCTACTTGGATCACATTCGATCCATTCGTGCTCGTTCAGAAACCCCAACTAGCTTAGTTGAGGGAAAATCATTAGATGAGCATGCTCATTTTGTGCATCACCGGTTGTCTCAAAAGGAAAAAATCTTATGGAATCAAATAAATGGTTTCCTATGAAATGCTTGGAATCTGTGTGAAATTTATGATTTTACTTGTTTCTCTAAGAACCCTAAAAAACACCTTCCCTATCTATCCGAGTTTAATTGTAATGAAATCTTATCTTTTTATGCCAAGTATGTTTATAGTTACTATGATATCGAACAAATTGAACAATTTGTTGTTTTTAAGGCTGCTTACGAAGTTGCTTGTTTGATTGAAAAGTATGATGCTACTCTCTACAAATCTGAATTTTTTTCCATATTTAAATATTGCTATGAAAACTAATGCTCATAATGCCTATGTTAAAGAATTTATTGAGAGAATGTCTGCTGTTTTGAAAGAAAATTATGGTTCAATTGATTCAATTGAAATATCCCCCTTGATGAACGTGATGCTTACCATTCTTATGCCCATGATGCTAATATTTATGATGCTTATCAAGGTGAACTTGTTATAGTTGCTTATGTTGAAAATGAAATTATTGCTATTGCACCAAAAAACATGATTGCAATGATTTCACTATAAATTATATTAATGTCAATGGTGCTAACGATATGCAAAGCTACAAGTTTGGGGATGATAATTTTGTTACGTCCACTACTTATTGCAATTATCATGATTGGGGTGATGATATTTCATTTGATCTTGAAAAATTATTTAAGCTCTATGATGAGTATGTTAAAATAATGATGTTTGCAATAATATTGAAAGTAGGTTTGTAAGAGTGTCAACTTTAGGTAAAAATAACCCCACATATTCAGAGAATGTTCAATCTTATGACATTTATGATAAAAGTGGGTTTGGAGAGGTCATGACTTTAGTTGATGTTGATCCCACTACCTTGGAAGATTATAAGACTTGTATGCATATGGATCATAAAGAGAATGATTTACATGATAGTTATATTGTTGAGTTTCATTATGATCCTACATGTAATTATTGTGTGAGAGGTAAATATGGCTATATGAATTTGCATGTTATTCAGTTACCTCTCTTTGTGTTGAAATTATTAATGTTTCACCCTTCCTATTTGCATATGCTAGATATTACTTGTCTTGATAATTTTTTACCTATAAAATGACTATGCATAGGAAGTATGTTAGACTTAGATGTGTTTTATCATACTATATGATTCTCTCTTTGTGCTTCAGTTCTTGTCTTTTATGTGAGCACCATTATTATCCCAAGCCTATCTTAATGGCTATAAAGTAAGAGCTTGTTTGGAGACAACCCAATAATTTCTGTTATATTGAGTCAACATGATTAATGATACTATAATTATTGTGTTTTTATGTTTAAATTGGTGTTTGTTCTAATTAAAGCCTTTGAGATGATTTGAATGATAAGTAGAATTGATACGGTGCAAAAATAGAAACTTTTGCGTCCAGTGCAGAATTTCTCTCATCTTACTGGAACATCTTTCTTATCAGATTTTTTACAAAATATTTCTATACAAATTCCTCAGAATGTACTAATGTTTCAGAATTTTTAGAGTAATATAAGTATGGTATCTTTGCTAATCACTACAGACTGTTCTGTTTTAGACAAATTCTGTTTTTGCTTGCATAGTGTGGTAGTTTTGATCATGTTATGGATTATATTGGGGGGGTATATGTTGGAGACGTAGTAGTAAAAAAAATTCCTACGTGTCACCAAGATCTATCTATGGAGAAACCAGCAACGAGAGGGGAGAGATTGCATCTTCATACCTTTGAAGATCGCTAAGCGGAAGCGCTACAAGAACGCGGTTGGTGGAGTCGTACTCGTAGAGATTCAGATCGCGGTGGACTTCGATCTTAGCGCCGAACAACAGCGCCTCCACGTTCAACACACGTGCAGACCGATGATGTCTCCTATGCCTTGATCCAGCAAGGAGGAAGGAGAGGTTGAGGGAGAGCTCCGGCAGCACGACGGCGTGGTGACGGTGGAGCTACGTGAACTCCGGTAGGGCTTCGCCAAGCGCTACGGAGAACGACGAAGAGGAAGGGTAGGGCTGCGCCGAGAGAGAGAGAAGTCGTGTCTCAAATCAGCCCAAACCCTTGCATATATATAGGAGGAGGGAGAGGGAGGGATGCCTTGGCCCCTCCTCCAAGGAGTAGAGCTTCAGCCGAACTAGGGGGAGAGTCCACCTCCCACAAGGGAGGTGGATCTCCTCCTTTTAAATCCTTTCAGCCCTATCTCTTGATCTCCAGCCACATGGGCCCTTCTAGAAGGTCTTGGCCAGACCAATAAGGGCTGGAACACCTCCTCTAAGGGCCCACAAAGTCCTATGGTCGTCACACCCCTCCCGGGGGTCCTCCGGCACCCTCCCGACACTCCCGGTACACTACCGATGAGCCCGAAAACTTTCCGGTGACCAAAACTGGACTTCCTATATATTGATCTTTACCTCCGGACCATTCCGGAGCTCCTCGTGATGTCCGGGATCTCATTCGGGACTCCGAACAACCTTCGGTAATCACATATGCCATTTCCCTATAACCCTAGCGTCATCGAACCTTAAGTGTGTAGACACTACGGGTTCGGGAGACACGTAGACATGACCGAGATACTTCTCCGGTCAATAACCAACAACGGGATCTGGATACCCATGTTGGCCCCCACATACTCCACGATGATTTCATCGGATGAACCACGATGTCGGGGATTCAATCAATCCCGTATACAATTCCCTTTGTCTATCGGTATGATACTTGCCCGACATTCGATCGTTGGTATCTCTATACCTTGTTCAATCTCGTTACCGAAAAGTATCTTTACTCGTTCCTTAATACATCATCCCGTGGCTAACTCCTTAGTCACATTGAGCTCATTATGATGATGTCTTACAGAGTGGGCCCAGAGATACCTCTCCGTCACACGGAGTGACAAATCCCAGTCTCGATTTGTGCCAACCCAACAGACACTTTCGGAGATACCCGTAGTGCACCTTCATAGCCACCCAGTTACGTTGTAATGTTTGGCACACCCAAAGCATTCCTATGGTATTCGGGAGTTGCACAATCTCATGGTCTAAGGAAACGATACTTGACATTGAAAAGCTTTAGCAAATGAACTACACGATCTTGTGCTATGCTTAGGATTGGGTCTTGTCCATCACATCATTCTCCTAATGATGTGGTCCCATTATCAACGACATCCAATGTCCATGGTCATGAAACCGTGACCATCTATTGATCAACGAGCTAGTCAACTGGAGGCTCACTAGGGACATGTTGTGGTCTATGTATTCACACATGTATTACGGTTTCTGGTTAACACACTTATAGCATGAACAATAGACAATTATCATGAACTAGGAAATACAATAATAACCATTTTATTATTGCCTCTAGGGCATATTTCCAACAGTATAAGTAATGGGGAAGTTAGAATACAGTACATAATGAAATAATAAAATATGAATCAATGTATAACAAAACCTAATGTTTATGGTTTGCCTATCATACTAACGGATCTCACGAGTTTTCTGTTGAGTTTTGTGTACTGAAGTTTTCAAGTTTTGGGTGTTATCACGATGGATGAAGGAATAAGGAGCGGAAACTAGCCTAAGTTTGGGGATGCCCAATGAACCCCAAGTCAAATTCTAGGAAGACTCAATCATCTAAACTTTGGGATGGCCCGGAAGGCATCCCCTCTTTCGTCTCAATCCATCGGTATGTCACTTGGAGCTACATTTTTATTAATCACATGATATGAGTTTTGCTTGGGGCGTCATTTGCTATAGTTTATTTTTGCTTTAGTTTTACGCAATTATTTTTTTATGGGTACACACACTTGAGAGAGACACGTGTTCACCATGATTTATTAGAATACTCTTTGTGCTTCACTTATATCTTTTGAGCTCAGCAGTTGCTCTAGTACTTTACTTATATCTTTTAGAGCATGGTGGCATATAGATTTTGTAGAAATAATTGCACTCTTGTTCTTCACTTAAATTTTTTTGATAGTTAACAAATAGTGATGGTAATTTGCATGATTTATAAGACTAGTCAAAAATAATAGGCATTCAAGGAGTGCATAATCAAACCTTTATGTAGCACATAAAAGAAAAATTGGGAGTTAATGATATTGATGTGGTAATATGAAAGGGCATGAGTGCATGGTTGTTGGTTAGAAAAAATATCAATAGTTCAAGGGTGTTAACTTGCTGCTCATCTAAATATTGGTCATGGCATGGTGATGATGTGTGAGAATTCTTATTCCTCGTTGAAATCCTAGTGATCTTTAGGTCGGGGGGGCGCTATGGTTAACTCGTACCAACCTCCTCCCTAGGGGCATGCGAATAGTACTTTGCTTCAAGAGAGCTAAAAAAACTTGCAATAAGTATGTGAGTTCTTTATGACTAATGTGAATCTATGGATGTGTGCACTCTCACCACCTCATATTTGCTAGCCTCTTCGGTACCGTGCATTGCCCATTCTCACCTCGAGGATCGGTGCAACCTTCGCTGGTACAGGCAAACCCTGTGACATGATATGTGTGTTGCACACAAGCCACCTTATATATTCCTAAAAATAGCCACCATAGCTACCTCTTATGGCATTTCTATAGTCATTCACAGATATATTGCCATGCAACTTCCACCGTTACATCATTGTTATACATGTTACGCTAGATCATTGCACATCCTGGTACGCTACTTATACGTCTCCAATGTGTCGATAATTTATGAAGTATTCATGCCGTATTGGCCTATGTTTACAATAATTTTATATGGTTTTGATGCACTTTATATGATTCATTTACAACTAACCCGGTGAAAGGACGTGGATGTCGCCTAGAGGGGGGTGAATAGGCATTTTAAAATAATTATGGTTTAGGCTTGAACAAATGTGGAATAAAACTATCATTTAATTAGTCAAGCACAAAACCCAAAACAAGTAGGCTCACCTATGTGCACCAACAACTTATGCTAAGCAAGATAGACAACTAAGTGATAGCAAGATATATAACAAGAAACAATATGGCTATCACAAAGTAAAGTGCATAAGTAAAGGGGCTCGAGTAAGAGATAACCGAGGCACGCAAAGACGACAATGTATCCCGAAGTTCACACCCTTGCGGATGCTAATCTCCGTTCGGAGCGGTGTGGAGGCACAATGCTCCCTAAGAAGCCACTAGGACCACCGTAATCTCCTCACGTCCTCGCACAATGCAAGATGTCGTGATTCCACTAAGGGACCCTTGAGGGTGGTCACCGAATCCGTACAAACAAGGTTGGGGCAATCTCCACAACTAAATTGGAGGCTCCCAATGACACCAAGAAGCTTCACCACAATGGATTGTGGCTCCGAGATGACCTCAAATGCTCGGGGCAATATCCACAACCTAATTGGAGACCCCAAAGCTTGCCTGAAGCTTTGCACCACAATGATTGAGCTCCGAGGAAAAAGGCCAATAGAACCGCCGGAGCGGCTACCGCTCGTCCTCACGGTACTACCGCTATGGATAGCGGTACTACCACTACGGGTAGCGGTACTACTGCTTGCGAGCGGTACTAAAAAATTACATTCGTGCCTATCACGGTTGGACTTAACACAAGATTTTGGTCCGGAGCGGTAGTACCTCTCTTGGAGCCGCGGTAGTACCGCTCCGGAGCGGTAGTAAAAATTACATCCGCCCTGGCCGCGGTAGTACCATTGCAGCCTGTTAAGAACACCAAAACTGCCACAACTTTTGCAAACGGACTCCGAATTCAACGAAACAAAGTTTGTTGGAAATCTAACGACATGGGCTAACACAATCTTGATTTAAATATCAATAAGAATCAAATGAGAAAAGTCCCATAAGAAAATGGTGAGAACCCTTCCTCGAATAAGACCGATAAAACTTCCAACACCGAAAACGCAATAGACGAAGCATATGAAATCCGTTTTCGATGTACTAGAGCTTGTCATGAAGATAACCACAAGCTGAAGAACCCACATAGAGAAAAGTCAACCAAGAACCAAGAAAGATGATGATGCCAAGAATGCAATGGTTTGAGCTCTCAACAAAGGATATGATCAAGCTACTCACTTGAGAGACCCCCTTGATAGTACGGCAATCGATCCTATAACCTGGTCTCTCAACTACCACCATGAGACCGGTAAAATATAAAACCCTATCAAGGTCAAAAATTAGCCTTGCGCATAGTCCACTTGAGTTAGATGATGACGATCTTGACTTCCTCAAGATGGACCACCTTTCTTGATTGCATTGGCTTGATGAAGACTAGATGATTGCTCCCCCATACTCCACTATGGGTGAGATACTCTTCGGCACATCTTCACAAGTCCATTGACACCAAAATGGACGGCAAGCTTCAAGCCTGATCTCTCTATGATGCTTCACTTGAACTTGCACACCTCGACCTTGATAACGATCACCACTTGATGTCATCTTCTCTGGGTTGTATTGGATCTTACTCTTGATGCAATCCCATGTAAATATGCCTAACCCCACAAAGAACTCTCACAAGGAACATGGGTTAGTACACAAAGCATAATGGACAATGCTTACCATACCATGGGATCACTTGATCCCTCTCGGTACATCTTGTATGCTTTGTGTGTTGATCACTTGATTCACTCTTTGACTTAGTCTTGATCAACCTTGTATCTTATCTTATCTCTTCATAAAGATGATGTCTTGAAGGTAATCATGAATGCTCACAAAATCTCCTTCTTCAAGACATGCTTGCAATAAGCTGAAATCTCACATGACCAATCTTTGGATAAACCTTGAATACCACCTTGGTCATCATATAAACTCCTTGAAACCCAACAGACGGACTTCAAGATAGTGCCTATGGACAAATCCTTCGAATATAACTCAAGGCAACTATTAGTCCATAGGGATTGTCATCAATTATCCAAAACCACACATGGAGAAATGTGCTCTTACAATCTCCCCCATTTTGGTAATGATGACAACCACTTTCAAGAGAGTTTATATAAAGAAATAAGCACAACCAAGAACACACAAATGCATGCATGGATGTGAGATGCAAATGCTTAAGAAACAAAAGAAAAAAATCTCAAAGCATTCCAAACTAAACTCTCTAAACTTCTCCCCCATTGGCATCGATTGCCAAAATGGACAAAAAGTTTAGAAAGCCAATATAATAGGTGTTCCTCCAAAAGGTTTGTATATCTCAAAATACATGTGCAAAGAAATACACATCTCCAATGATAAGTAGTTAGCGGAAAACAAACTATATTGAGAACCCAAACATTGCACAAAGGATCGTATGGCACAAAGACATACACCCGAGTGAAGCAAGCAATCAAAAGATACTAATTAGAACAATCAATCACATGGACCAACGAGCCACATGAATAAAAGATATTATGATATGGGTAAAATAGTGTTTATAAAGAAACTAGAGGAGCTCCCCATGATTTGTGCACAAATAATAATTTTTGTATTTCAATACAAGTGCACAAAATAGGATCATGACTCCCCCACAATCAATATAAACACACCACAAGTGCAAGCAAGTAGATAAGACAAAGAGCATAGTACTTGCACTAAACATATGGTTGAGCAACATGTAAAAGAGGCAATCTTAAGAATAGGCTCAACCAAAATGATGTGTGTGAGTCATGGAAAAGCACTTGAGAAGACTACTATAGGGATGAGCATAAAGCATCAACATAGTCTTGATGAAATGAGACACAAAGTGCAAATAATATCCTTCCCACACACAAACCACTAGCAAAAGGGTTCACAAGATTACTAATAGGAAAATTAAAAACTAAAGCTTGTGACAAACCCTAGTGAAGATAGGAAAATGATAGCCTTGTCAAGAGGAGGGATACCAATCGAAATGGCAAAACCCTCGTGAAGACAAGCATGAGGAAAATAATTTTCCCCACCAAAGAGTGCATCAAGATGCTAGGATATAAGATCCACACTCAAGACAAATTCTTTCATGAAACCACCAACTAAATAAAAAGGAAATGCAATGGTGGACGTGAAAGAAAAGAGGATATCAACTAGAGATGTAACTTCTCTCATGTGTATAAGATTCTAGGTAGAGGGCAATCATGATGATATATTCACAAAGAATAATGTACACACGAAATAGTTACAAGAAGGAACAAACAAGATATCCACAAGGAAGTCATAACTATACCAATAAGATCTTTGCTTGAAAGCATAGCACATAGCCTAATATTTTCTTATTGTACATAAATGAACTCTCGATACACGAACATCAAAGACATCATAACTAGCAATATGACATCATCGTTGAGACTCTTTGAGAAAGGAAACAAGTACCACAAGAATGACTCAAGAAATTCCTGTCATGATGCAACCTATAAATAGTTGAATGCAAGAAATGTATGCATGAAGTAGATACTTGTTACCGAGATAGCATTGGATTGATGTAGTACACAATGGTTCTTCGATCATCCTAGCAAGGCTCCAATAAGCACATGGTGTCAACACCTTCCTTGTAAGTGAGCCGAGTGTCCAATGTATCTCCAATTGTTCCTAGAACAACACCACAAACAAAGTGGTACCCAAACTTATTGGGACCAAAAAGTTAGTGTACCAACAATATATAGGACAAAACTCCACATAAATGTGTGCATATAGATATGAAATTGAATTTCGTGCACACTTTAGCCAATTTATGTCATAGTGGAGTTTCCCCTATATATTGGGTCAAGGAAAGAGAACATGCCAATGAAAGTACATGTAGTAAATATGCATGCTCAAGGCTTTCGAAAATCAAATCAACACACAGTTGATAAGATATCGAGAGAAAAGAATCAAGTGAAAATAAAATACCAAACAAAAAAATATCACTTGACGGATACCAACTAAAATATATATCAAGGAATGAGATATCCATTGACACATGCCAAATAGAAGGAAACAAGATACCAATTGAAGGAAAACAAGAGGTATCAAGTTCCCAAAAGAGAGCTAGGTTCCACAAACCACACCCTCCACAAATTTTCATGCTGGCACAATGTACCATAGAGAAAAGGCTTGCCTCCCTCAAACACACACTTGATGAGGATCAAAAGATTTTATGACAAACACATAAAGAGAGTGTTCTAAAGAAAATAGGAGGGCTCCCCCAAGAGATGTGCATTATATAGAATTTGCATTTGGATACAACATGCACATGATGGGATCATCACTTTCCCTATATCTATAGAAACACTAGACATGCTCAAAAAGATCCATAAGAGACAAGGAAGACAAACGATAAAAAAAATACAATGTAAAGATGATTAGCAATTTCTACCATGAAAGGGTACCAAATGTCGAAGGACAAGAAGTAATTCGAAATATTTCCTATTGGTAGATTGCAAAGAAATCCAACATCATCTTTACACGTAAATCATAAGCAAATGACACTTGTAGAGATAACATGCCACCTAGGAACAAGATAAATTATAATATCAAATCTAAGTGGCAATATCTCAAATGTACACATTCTCTAGGCTTGTAATATGCACATACCATATTGCTCCCCCATAATGTGGTAACCCAACGATAATAACAAGTGGCAAATGAAATACAACAAGAGATGATTAATGGACATTTTAGAATTTGAATTTCTCATGAGAAGACATACAACATAGAAGCTAGATAATCTTGTAATATCAATACTAAGTGGTATTCCTCATGTACACACATTTTTAGGATTGTGAAGTGCACAAAGCACATCACTCCCCCAAAATGGGATAATCCATTAATCACTCAAGAGAGCGAACTAAGATAAGACAAGATGCAAAAAGGCTCAAGACAAGACTCACACATACATGATGTGCAACCCATCATACATACTCGATTTCTCAAGATAAACAAATAGGAAGCACAACATATACAAACACATGCAAGGTACAAAACCACAACATGCAAAGGGTCAAGTAACTAACAATGTATTCAATTTAAGTACAAGTTACCACAAGGAGGAACATTGGATATAAGATAGAAACTTGATAATCCACATGACTTGGCTTGAGATAATATGAATGATGAAGATCCCTTAATTATTCATAATGTAGCCAAGTCACCAATGCCCTCCAATGATACCTATTGATCAAGTTTGAGATTATTGGTCCCCAACCAAGTTGGGTCCTAAGAGGTTAGTCACAATAGGCTTGGCTACCCAAATGGTTCTTTTCTTGACACCACTTTGAGTACCAACAATCTTGGCAAACACATTGCCAACCTTATCCTTCCCAAGAGAATAGATATCATCAATAATGATTGGGTTGGATAAGTTACCATTAGTGCATGAAGAAGCAAAGTGTCCCTCCTCACGACATAAGTAGCAACATTTATCCTTTACTTTCTTCGCTATTGATGTCTCAAATTGAGGAGCGTTGACTTGGGTCTTCTTGGGAAGTGGCCTTTCTTCAACTTGACATTGACCATGAGATTGAACTTGTGGCCACTTCCCTTGTTGCTTGTCACTATGGGGCTTCTTCTTCAATGGGCAAGATCTAACATGGTGCCCTTCTATTTTGCACTTGAAGCAAACAATCTTGGCCAAGTTCTTGACTTGTTCTTGGCCCTTCTTGTTGTTGCTCTTGGACTTCTTCTTCTTATTGGAGTTGAATCCAAGTCCACCTTTGTCATTTGGGGATTTTTTCCCATGCAAGGTATTGTTGAGTGTGGACTTCCCTTCATGAATCTTTTCCAAGTCTTTCTTTAAAGAAGTGACTTGGGCCTTGAGCTCTTTGATTTCCTCTACATTGTTAGTATCAATACAAGTACTAGAGGAAGTATAAGCTTCATCGTTAGAGCAACAAGGTAAGGAAAGTAATTCATCACAAGATGTACCAACATTATGAGTAGATGAACTACAAGGACTAGCACATGGCAATAAAGCATTTCTACTGGATGTAGTGCTAATTTTCACATGAGGATCACTTGATGTTACCTTAGTAGTACTAGCCTCATGAGCTATCTTTAGTACATTATGAGATACTAGAAGATCGCCATGAGAGCTAGAAAGCTTTTCATGACTTTCTTCCAATTTCCCATAATTACTAGATAGCAACTCAAGTTGAGCCCTTAGCTCAACATTCTCCTTTAATATGGATGCTTCACAAGGAATAGAGTTAGTAGAACAAGCATCATCATTAACAACAAGAGGACAAGGCAACTTGGAAAGCTCTTTATCATAAGAAACTTTAAGTTGAGCATGAGACTCGGTGAGTTCAATGAGAGAACTCTTAACGACCCTTGAGCCATTTTCGAGGTGCTCAAAGTCCTCAAGGAGTTTAACATGTGCAACTTCAAGCTTATCATTTTTAGTTATAAAATCATTAGCCACCTCGAGAGCTCTTTCATGGGATTTCTTTAATCTAGATAATTCTAGAGCAAAGGTCTCCTCAAGAGATTCCTTGGTTGTTTGTTCATTTTCAAGAGCTTGAGATAGCTCTGCGATCTCATTAGCGTAATCACGTTCATGACCTTCCATTTTCTCAATGGTGGCCTCATGCTCCTCAAGATGAGCTTCCAAATCCTCAATATATTTCTTGCCCTCAATGGCAATAGACATGATTTCCATGAAGTTGGAACGAGCAATATTATTCTTATGAAGAGCTTTAAAAACTATTTCTCCCTTAAGTTTTAAGGAAGCAATATTATCACTCTCTTCATCATTATCATCAACATCGTCATCGTGAGATATATTGGGATTCAAAGAAGGAGATACCTTTGAAGCCTTAGCCATAAGGAAAAAGTGAGAAACAACAGATGATGATGTAGGATCCCTTGAAGCACCACTCAATACCACATCTTGTTCCATGGAGTGTTGGGTGTCCTCTACATTGTTAGCACAACAAATCGAGGACATAGATACATTTTTATCATGGCAACAAGATATAGCAAGCATATCATCATGAGATTTAGTCAAGCTATTTGTACATGATATTCAAGGACTATTTGATAACGGGATCACATCATTAGGAGAATGATGTGATGGACAAGACCCAAACAACAAACGTAGCTTATGATTGTGTCAGTTTATTGCTACTGTTTTCTGCATGTCAAGTATATGTTCCTATGACCATGAGATCATGCAACTCACATATATCGGAGGAGTACCTTGTGTGTATCAAACGTCGCAACGTAATGGGGTGACTATAAAGGTGCTCTACAGGTGTCTCCGAGGGTGTCTGTTGAGTTGGCATGGATCAAGACTGAGATTTGTTACTCCGTGTGACCGAGAGGTATCTCAGGGCCCACTCGGTAATACAACATCACAATAAGCCTTGCAAGCAATGTGACTAAGTGTTAGTTGCGAGATCTTGTATTACGGAATGAGTAAAGAGACTTGCCAGTAACGAGGTTGAACTAGGTATGGAGATACCGACGATCGAATCTCGGGCAAGTAACATACCGAAGAACAAACGGAACATCATACGGGATTAACTGAATCCTTGACATAGAGGTTCAACCGATAAAGATCTTCGTAGAATATGTAGGAACCAATGTGGACATCCAGGTCCCGCCATTGGTTATTGACCGTAGAGGTGTCTCGGTCATGTCTACATAGTCTGCACACTTAAGGTTTGGTGACGTTTCGGTAGTATAGAGTTATGTATGGTGGTGACTGAAGTTTGTTCGTAGTCCCGGATGAGATCCTGGATGTCGCGAGGAGCTCCGGAATGGTCCGGAGGTAAATATTCATATATAGGAAGTCTTGTTTAGGTCGCCGGAAAAGTTTCGGGCTCATCGGTAGTGTACCGGGAGTGCCGGTAGTGTACCGGGAGGCCTCCGGGAGGGGTATTTCGAACCAAGAGGCTTCATGGGCTGTGGGAGAGTGAATATCAGCCCTTAGTGGGCTGGTGGAAACTCCCACACAAGACCCATGTGGCTAGAGGGGAAAAAACAATAGGAAAAGGTGGAAAAAAGGCAAAAAGGAGCAATCCTAGTCCTACTAGGATTGGAGGAGGAATCCTCCTCTCCTAGTAGGTTAGGCCGAACTAGCTAGCCTTGGAGGCCATGGATGCCTCCTCTCCTCCTCTCCTCCTATATATGCTAGAGGGTTTTGGGTTTTTGCACTAGTTTTTCAGCCACGTGCTACCCGTTCCTCCAGTGCATAGTTTCTCCTCTAGATCGGTTTTCTGCAGTGCTTAGGCGAAGCCCTGCCGGAATTGTTCCACCACCATCGCCGGAGCGCCGTCAGGCTGCCGGAGAACTCTTCTTCCTCTCCACTCCCTCTTTATGGATCAAGACGGTGGAGATCGTCATCAAGATGTACGTGTGCTGAACGCGGAGGTGTCGTCCGTTCGGTGCTAGATCGGAAGGATCGTGATCAAGTTCGTGGGACGGATCGTGATCAAGTTTGTGGGATGGATCATGATCGGATCGCAGGACGGATCGTGATTCGATCGCGGGATGGATCGTGATTGGATCGCGGGACGCACGGCGATTTGGATCGCGAAGACGTTCGACTACACCAACCGCGTTTCTTAACACTTCCCGCTTAGTGATCTACAAGGGTATGTAGATCCACTCTCCCTCTCGTAGATGCTCATCACCATGGATAGATCTGCGTGTGCGTAGGAAAAAATTTGTTTTCCATGCAACGTTCCCCAACAGTGGTATCAGAGCTAGGTTTATGTGTAGATGAGATCTCGAGTAGAACACAAAAGGTTTGTGGGCGTTGATGCTTAGATTTCTTCCTCCCTTGGTTGGATTTTGGTTCAGCAGTATTGTGAGATGAAGCGGCCCAGACCAACATTACTCGTACGCTTACGAGAGATCGGTTCCCTCGACGCAACTTGTTGCCTAGATGGCTTGCGGGTGGCAGTTTCTCTCACTTTAGTTGGATCGGATTCGACAAAGGCGGTCCTTGAGAAGGTTGAAAAGCAAATTATGTATCACTGTTGTGGTTTATGCGTAGGTGAGAATCGTTCTTGCTAGAAACCCGTAGCATCCACGTAAAACATGCAACAACAATTAGAGGATGTCTAACTTGTTTTTGCAGGGTATGTTGGATGTGATATGGCCAATTACATGATGTGATATATGTGATGTATGAGATGATCATGTGATGTATAGAATTTCATGACTTGCATGTCGATGAGTACGGCAACCCTCAGGAGCCATAGGGTTGTCTTTAATTATTGTATGACCTGCGTGTCAATCATTAAGTGCTATGTAATGCTTTACTTTATCGCTAAACGGTAGCAATAGTAGTAGAAGCATGTTGGGCGCGACAACCCCGATGGCTACACGTTGATGGAGATCAAGATGATGGAGATCATGGTGTCTTGCCGGTGACGATGGAGATCATGCTGGTGCTTTCTAGATGGAGATCAAAAGCACAAGTTCATGGCCATATCATGTCACTTATGAATTGCATGTGATGTTAATCCTTTTATGCACCTTGTTTTGCTTAGTACGACGGTAGCATTATAAGGTGATCCCTCACTTAAAATTTCAAGATAAATTGTGTTCTCCCCGAGTGTGCACCGTTGCGAAAGTTCGTCGTGTTGAGACACCACGTGATGATCGGGTGTGATAGACTCTACGTTCACATACAACGGGTGCAAGCCAGTGTTGCATGCGCAGAACACTCGGGTTAAACTTGATGAGCCTAGCATGTACAGACATGGCCTCGGAACACAAGAGACCGAAAGGTCGAACATGAGTCATATAGTAGATATGATCAACATAATTTTGTTCACCATTGAAGCCACCTCAACTCACATGATGATCGGACTTGAGTTGGTGTATTTGGATCATGTGACACTCAGATGACCTGAGGGATGTCAATTTGAGTGGGAGCTTTAGTAATTTGATTAATTAAACTCATTATCTTGAACAATAGTCTAAGTAAACTTTGCATATTTATGTTGTAGATCAATGGCTCGCGCAGTAGCACCCCTGAATTTTAATGCGTTCCAAGAGAAAGCTAAGCTGAAAGATGATGGAAGTAACTTTGTTGACGGGGCCCGTAATCTGAGGATTATCCTCACGGCTTCCCAGAAATCATATGTCCTTGATGCACCGCTTGGTGACCAACCAGAAGACATGACCTCCGAAGACGTTAAGAACGCTTGGGAGGCACGTACTGGAGATTACTCAATAGTTTAGTGTGCAATACTTTATGGCTTAGAACCGGGACTTCAAAGACGTTTTGAATGTCATGGAGCATATGAGATGTTCCAGAAGTTGAAGTTTATCTTTTAGAAGAACGCCCGGATCGAGAGGTATGAAACCTCCGATAAGTTCTATGCTTGCAAGATGGAGGAGAACGGGTCTATCAGTGAACATATACTCAAAATGAATGGGTATTCAACTCATCTAGCAGAGTTGGGAATTGCCCTTCCGCTAGAGGCGATCACTGACAGAGTTCTTCAATCACTGCCACCTAGTTACAAGAGCTTTGTGATGAACTATAACATGCACGGGATGAACAAGTCAGTCGCCGAGCTGTTTGCGATGCTAAAAGTCGCTGAGTCTGAAATCTAGAAAGAACATCAAGTGTTGATGGTTAATAAAACCACTAGTTTCAAGAAAAATGGCAAAGTCAAGGGCAAGGGCAAGAAGGGTAAAACCAAGAAGGATGGCAAAGCAGTTGCTACTCCTGTAAAGAAGCCCAAGCATGGACCCAAGCCAGAAACTGAGTGCTTTCATTGCAAGGGAACTGGTCACTAGAAGCGGAACTACCCCAAGTACCTGGCTGACAAGAAGGCGGCCAACGACAAATAAGGTATATATGATATACATGTTATTGATGTGTACCTAACTAGCTCTCGTAGTAGTGCCTGGGTATTTGATACCGGTTCGGTTGCTCACATTTGCAACTCAAAGCAAGAACTACGGAATAAACGAAGGCTGGCAAAGGACGAAGTGATGATGCGCGTGGGAAATGGTTCCAAGGTTGATGTGATCGCCGTCAGCACGCTCTCTCTTCGATTACCATCGGGATTAGGAACCTGAATAATTGTTATTTAGTGCCTGCGTTAAGCATGAACATTATATCTGGATCTTGTTTATTGCGAGATGGTTACTCATTTAAATCAGAGAATAAAGGTTGTTCTATTTATATGAGTAATATCTTTTATGGTCATGCACCCAATGTGAGGGGTTTATTCATATTGAATCTTGATAGTGATGATACACATGTTCACAACATTGATGCCAAAAGATGTAGAGTTGATAATGATAGTACCACTTTCTTGTGGCACTGCCATTTAGGTCATATTGGTGTAAAACGCATGAGGAAGCTCCATGCTGATGGACTTTTGGAGTCACTTGATTTTGAATCACTTGACACATGTGAACCATGCCTCATGGGAAAGATGACTAAAACGTCATTCTCTGGAACAATGGAACGGGCAAGTGACTTATTGGAAATCATACATACTGATGTGTGCGGTCCAATGAATGTTACAACGCGTGGTGGATATCGTTATTTTCTCACCTTCACTCATGACTTAAGTAGATATGGGTATATTTACTTGATGAAACACAAGTCTGAAACGTTTGAAAAATTCAAGCAATTTCAGCATGAAGTTGATAATCATCGTAACAAGAAGATTAAGTTCCTGCGATCTGATCGAGGAGGTGAATATCTGAGTTATGAGTTTGGCACTCACTTAAGACAGTGTGGAATTGTTTCATAGTCGACACCTCCCGGAACACCACAGCGTAATGGTGTGTCCGAACGTCGTAATCGAACCTTATTAGATATGGTGCGTTCTATGATGTCTCTTGCTGATCTGCCACTACGTTTTGGGGTTATGCATTAGAGACAGCTGCATTCACTTTAAATAGGGCACCATCAAAATCCGTTGAGACGACGCCATATGAACTATGGTTTGGCAAGAAGCCAAAGTTGTCGTTTCTTAAAGTTTGGGGATGTGACGCTTATGTCAAAAAGCTTCAGCCTGAAAAGCTGGAACCCAAAGCGGAGAAATGCATCTTCATAGGATACCCGAAAGAGACAGTCGGGTATACCTTCTATCTCAGATCTGAAGGCAAAGTGTTTGTCGCTAAGAACGGAACATTTCTTGAGAAAGAGTTTCTCTTGAAAGAACTAAGTGGGAGGAAAATAGAGCTTGATGAGGCTATTGAACGTTTACTTCAACCAGAAAGTAGCGCAGCACAGAAAGATCTTTCTGTGGAACCTACGACGGTAGAAGAGGAAGTTAATGATGATGATCATGAAGCTTCGGATCAAGCTGCTATTGAACCTCATAGGTCGACAAGGCCGCGTACTACCCCTGAGTGGTACGGCAACCCTGTCTTGGAGGTTATGTTGTTGGACAACAATGAACCTACGAGCTATGGAGGAGCAGTGATGGGCCCGGATTCCGAGAAATGGTTAGAGGCCATGAAATCCGAGATGGGATCCATGTATGAAAACAAAGTATGGACTTTGGAAGTATTACCTGAAGGGCGAAAGGCCATTCAGAACAAATGGATCTTTAAGAAGAAAACAGACGCGGACGGTAATGTCACGGTCTATAAAGCTCGACTTGTGGCAAAGGGTTTTTCACAAGTTCAAGGAGTTGACTATGATGAGACTTTCTCACCGTAGCGATGCTTAAGTCTGTCAGAATCATGTTAGCAATAGCTGCTTATTTCGACTATGAAATTTGGCAGATGGATGTCAAAACAACGTTCCTCAACGGTTTCCTTGAGGAACAGTTGTATATGATGCAACCCGAAGGTTTTGTCGATCCAGAGAATGCTGACAAAGTTTGCAAACTCCAGCGATCCATTTATGGACTGGTGCAAGCATCTCGGAGTTGGAATAAGCGCTTTGATGAGGTGATCAAAGCGTTTGAGTTTATACAAGTTTATGGAGAAGCTTGTATTTACAAGAAAGTGAGTGGGAGCTCTATAGCGTTTCTAGTATTATATGTGGATGACATATTGCTGACTGGAAACAATATAGAAATGCTGGAAAGCGTGAAGGAATATTTGAACAAGAGTTTTTCAATGAAGGACCTAGGAGAAGTTGCTTTCATATTAGGCATTAAGATCTATAGAGATAGATCGAGACGCTTAATAGCACTTTCACAGAGCACATACCTTGATAAAGTTTTGAAGAAGTTCAAAATGGAACAGTCCAAGAAGGGGTTCTTGCCTGTGTTACAAGGTGTGAAGTTGAGTAAGACTCAATGCCCAGTAACTGCAGAAGATAGAGAAAAGATGAGTGTCATCCCCTATGCTTCAGCCATAGGATCTATCATGTATGCAATGCTGTGCACAAGACCCGATGTCAGCCCTGCCATAAGTATGGCCGGAAGGTTTCAAAGTGATCCTGGAATGGAGCACTGGCAAGCGGTCAAGAATATCCTTAAGTACCTAAAAAGGACTAAGGAAATGTTTCTCGTTTATGGAGGTGATGAAGAGCTCGTCGTAAAGGGTTACGTCGATGCAAGCTTTGACACTGATCCGGATGACTCTAAGTCGCAAACCGGATACGTATTTATTCTTAACGGGGGAGCGGTAAGCTGGTGCAGTTCCAAGCAAAGCGTGGTAGCTGATTCTACGTGCGAAGCGGAATACATCGCAACCTCGGAGGCGGCGAAGGAAGGTGTCTGGATGAAGCAGTTCATCACAGATCTTGGAGTAGTGCCCAGTGCACTGAATCCAATGAACCTGTTCTGTGACAACACTGGTGCCATTGCTCTGGCCAAGGAACCAAGGTTTCACAAGAGGACCAGACACATAAAGCGACGCTTCAACTCCATCCGCGATTACATCTTGGAGAAAGACATAAATATTTGCAAAGTGCACATGGATTTGAATGTTGCAGACCCGTTGACTAAACCTCTTCCAAGGGCTAAACATGATCAACACCAGAACTGCATAGGTGTTCGATTCATTACAATGTAAATCACATAGTGATGTGAAACTAGATTATTGACTCTAGTGCAAGTGGGAGACTGTTGGAAATATGCCCTAGAGGCAATAAATAAAGTGTTTATTATTGTATTTCCTTGTTCATGATAATCGTTTATTATCCATGCTATAATTGTATTAATTGAAAACATGGATACATGTGTGGATACATAGACAAACACAATGTCCCTAGTGTGCCTCTAGTGAACTAGCTCGTTGATCGAAAGATGGTTAAGGTTTCCTAGCCATGGACATGAGATGTCATTTGATAACGGGATCACATCATTATCCTAATGATGTGATGGACAAGACCCAAACAACAAACGTAGCTTATGATCGTGTGAGTTTATTACTACTGTTTTCTGCATGTCAAGTATATGTTCCTATGACCATGAGATCATGCAACTCACATATATCGGAGGAGTACCTTGTGTGTATCAAACGTCGCAACGTAACTGGGTGACTATAAAGGTGCTCTACAGGTGTCTCCGAGGGTGTCTGTTGAGTTGGCATGGATCAAGACTGAGATTTGTTACTCCGTGTGACGGAGAGGTATCTTAGGGCCCACTCGGTAATACAACATCACAATAAGCCTTGCAAGCAATGTGACTAAGTGTTAGTTGCGAGATCTTGTATTACGGAACGAGTAAAAGAGACTTTCCAGTAACGAGGTTGAACTAGGTATGGAGATACCGACGATCGAATCTCGAGCAAGTAACATACCGAAGAACAAAGGGAACATCATACGGGATTACTGAATCCTTGACATAGAGGTTCAACCGATAAAGATCTTCATAGAATATGTAGGAACCAATGTGGACATCCAGGTCCCGCCATTGGTTATTGACCGTAGAGGTGTCTCGGTCATGTCTACATAGTTCTCGAACCCGCAGGGTCTGCACACTTAAGGTTTGGTGACGTTTCGGTAGTATAGAGTTATGTATGATGGTGATTGAAGTTTGTTCGTAGTCCCGGATGATATCCCGGACGTCACGAGGAGCTCTGGAATGGTCCGGAGATAAAGATTCATATATAGGAAGTCTTGTTTTGGTCGCCGAAAAAGTTTCAGGCTCATCGGTAGTGTACCGGGAGTGCCGGTAGTGTACCGGGAGGCCTCCGGGAGGGGTATTTCGACCCAAGAGGCTTCATGGGCTCTGGGAGAGTGAATATCAGCCCTTAGTGGGCTGGTGGAAACTCCCACACAAGGCCCATGTGGCTAGAGGAAAAAAAACCAATAGGAAAAGGTGGAAAAAAGGCAAAAAAGGAGCAATCCTAGTCCTACTAGGATTGGAGGAGGAATCCTCCTCTCCTAGTAGATTCGGCCGAACTAGCTAGCCTTGGAGGCCAAGGCTGCCTCCTATCCTCCTCTCCTCCTATATATACTAGAGGGTTTTGGGGTTTTGCACTAGTTTTTCAGCCACGAGCTACCCGTTCCTCTAGTGCATAGTTTCTCCTCTAGATCGGTTTTCTGCAGTGCTTAGGCGAAGCCCTGCCGGAATTGTTCCACCACCATCGCCGGAGCGCCGTCAGGCTGCCGGAGAACTCTTCTTCCTCTCCACTCCCTCTTGCTGGATCAAGACGGTGGAGATCGTCATCAAGCTGTACGTGTGCTGAACGCGGAGGTGTCGTCCGTTCGGTGCTAGATCGGAAGGATCGTGATCAAGTTCGTGGGACGGATCGTGATCAAGTTCGTGGGACGGATCGTGATTGGATCGCGGGACGGATCGTGATTGGATCGCGGGATGCACGGTGGTTTGGATCATGAAGACGTTCGACTACACCAACCGCGTTTCTTAACGCTTCCCGCTTAGCGATCTACAAGGGTATTTAGATCCACTCTCCCTCTCGTAAATGCTCATCACCATGGATAAATCTGCGTGTGCGTAGGAAAAATTTTGTTTCCCATGCAACGTTTCCCAACAATGGCAAGGGCACACGGAGTGCCCAAGTCCTTCTCTCCCAACTCCCACCAAAGCAACTAATGCTAGGGAGGAAATGAGAGGAAGAACGAAGAAGAACACGAAGAACTCCAAGATCTAGATCCAAGGGGTTCCCCTCACTTAGAGGAGAAAGTGATTGGTGGAAATGTGGATCTAGATCTCCTCTCTCTTTTCCCTCAAGAACTAGCAAGAATCATTGGAGGGATTGAGAGTTAGCAAGCTCGAAGAAGGTCAACAATGGGGGGAAGAACACGAGCTCAAGAGATAAGGTTCAATGGGGAAGAAGATCCCCTTTTATAGGTGGGGAAAAATCCAACCGTTATGCTCACAGCCCTCACAGAAAGGTACTGCCGCTAGGGCGGCAGTACCACTTTGAAAAACAAAACCGAGGAGGAAAAAGGCCAATAGAACCGCCGGAGCGGTACTACCGTTCGTCCTCACGGTACTACCGCTGTGGGTAGTGGTACCACCGCTACGGGTAGCGGTACTACTGCTTGCGAGCGGTACTAAAAAGTTACATCCGTGCCTACCACGGCTGGACTTAACACGAGATTTTGGTCCGGAGCGGTAGTACCGCTCTGGAGCGGTAGTAAAAAATTACATCCGCCCTAGCCATGGTAGTACCGCTGCAGCCTCTTAAGAACACCAAAACTGCCACAACTTTTGCAAACGGACTCCGAATTCAACGAAACAAAGTTTGTTGGAAATATAACGACATGGGCTAACACAATATTGATTTAAATATCAATAAGAAGCAAATGAGAAAAGGCCCATAAGAAAATGGTGAGAACCCTTCCTCGAATAAGACCGATAAAACTTCCAACACCAAAAACGCAATAGACGAAGCATATGAAATCCGTTTTCGATGTACTAGAGCTTGTCACGAAGATAAACACAAGCTCAAGAACCCACATAGAGAAAATCCAACCAAGAACAAAGAAATATGATGATGCCAAGAATGCAATGGTTTGAGCTCTCAACAAAGGATACGATCAAGCTACTCACTTGAGAGCCCCCCTTGATAGTACGGCAATCGATCCTATAACCCGGCCTCTCAACTACCACCATGAGACTGGTAAAATATAAAACCCTATCAAGGTCAAACCTTAGCCTTGCGCCTAGTCCACTTGAGCTAGATGATGACGATCTTGACTTCCTCAAGATGGACCACCTTTCTTGATTGCGTTGGCTTGATGAAGATTAGATGATTACTCCCCCATACTCCACTATGGGTGAGATACTCTTCGGCACATCTTCACAAGTCCATTGACACAAAAATGGACGACAAGCTTGAAGCCTGATCTCTTTGTGATGCTTCACTTGAACTTGCACACCTCAACCTTGATAACAATCACCACTTGATGTCATCTTCCCTGGGTTGTATTGGATCTTCCTCTTGATGCAATCCCATGGAAATATGCCTAACCCCACAAAGAACTCTCACAAGGAACATGGGTTAGTACACAAAGCGTAATGGACAATGCCTACCATACCATGGGATCACTTGATCCCTGTCAATACATCTTGTATGCTTTGTGTGTTGATCACTTGATTCACTCTTTGACTTAGTATTGATCAACCTTGTACCTTATCTTATCTCTTCATAAAGATGATGTCTTGAAGGTAAGCATGAATTCTCACACAATCTCCTTCTTCAAGACATGCTTGGAATAAGCTCAACTCTCACATGACCAATCTTTGGATAAACCTTGAATACCACCTTGGTCATCATATAAACTCCTTGAAACCCAACAGATGGAGTTCAAGAAGTGCCTATGGACAAATCCTTCGAATATAACTCAAGGAAACTTTTAGTCCATAGGGATTGTCATCGATTACCCAAAACCACACATGGAGAAATGTGCTCCTACACCTGGACTGACGCTATTTTTAGCAAAATTGTCGTGGTGTTATTTTTGTGCAAAAAATAAAAGTTCTTAGAATCGCTCGAAACTTTTTTATGATTTTTTTCTGGAGAAAATAAGGAATACAGGAGTGAAGATCCGCCGGTGGGGAGCCACCTATGGGCCACAAGCCAATAGGGTGCACCCACCCCCTGGGCGCGCCCTGATGGCTTGTGGGCCCATGTGGCTCTGTTTAGCACGATTCCAATGCCAAAACATCCTATATATACAAAAACACTCAGAAATAAACAAAAAAATCCACTCCTCCGACACAACTCTCTATATTGACAGAAACAGCATATGGAGCCTTTCCAGTACCCTGCCGGAGGGGGAACTCATCTTCGGTGGCCATCTTCATCATCTCGGCGAAGGCCATGACGAGGAGGGAGTAGTTCACCCTCGAGGCTCAGGCTATGTGCCAGTAGCTATGTGTTTAATCTCTCTCTCTCTCTCTCTAGTGTTCTTAAGATGTCCTGATCTTGATGTATCATGGGCTTTGCTAATATAGGTTGATCATATGGTGTTTGTCCCTTGCTATCTTGTTGTGATGAATTGAATCTTTCCCTTTGAGATCTTGTTATGTTGGATTGAATATTTTGGATTTGAGATCACTTGTTGTATGTCTTGCATGTGGATACCTGTGGTCAAAATGGGTTGTTCTATTGTCACTTGATATCTATGTTTGTACTCGAATCGCGGATTCCCGAGGTGACATTGGGGTAATATCTACATAAGGGTTGATACACGTTCTTGTCCTACTTTCTTCGATACAAATCTTGGGGTACTCATTGAAGTTCTTTGTGTTGGATTGAATATGATGAATTTGAAATTGTCTGATGTGTGTCTAATAATTAACTCATAGATACTTGAGGTGACATTGGAGTATCAAGGTGACATTAGGGGTGATTGATATGTATCGTTGTGTTATTTTAGTACAAACTCTAGGGTTGTTTGTGATACTTATAGGAATAGATCAAAAGATTGATCGGAAAGAATAATTTTGAGGTGTTTCTACTACCTTCAATAATTTTATCTTATGTTCTCCGTTACTTATGAACTTTGGGGTGATTCTTTGTTGCACGTTGAGGGATAACCATATGATTCTACTATGTTAGCATTGTTGAGAGATTGCACTAGTGAAAATATGAAACCTAGGCCTTATTTCCTAGAATTGATATATCATTGTGCTCATTGTTTTTTACTTTCTACCTTGATATTTTTATATTTTAAGATTACAAAAACCTATATCTACCATCCATATTGCACTTGTATCACCATCTCTTCGCCGAACTAGTGCACCTATACAACTTACCATTGTATTGGGTGTGTTGGGGAGACAAGGGATTTCTTGTATTTGATTGCAGGGTTGTTCTAGGGAGACCATTTTCATCCGACATCTCCCATGGATTGATAAACCTTAGGTCATCCACTTGAAGGAAAATTTCTAATGTCCTACAAAACTCTACGCTTGGAGGCCCAGCAGAGTCTACTAGAATAAAGTTGTGTAGTAGACATCAAGCTATTTTCTAGCGTCGTTGTCAGGGAGGTGAGTGCTTGAAGGTGTATCTTTAGATCTTGTAATTAAATCTTTTAGTTTCTTGTTTTCACTAGTTTGGTTTTATAAAAGAAAACTGCAAAAAAAATGGACTTTAGGTTGCCTCAATTGTTTCGTCTTCATAATGTCTTTCGTGAAACTAAGGATTCAGAAAATGGTGCTCAATTGTTAGAGGGAGAAATTATAAAAATGCTTAATGAGAATTGCTTAAATGATGAGCATGATTTCAATGCTGATAGTATGAATTCTCTGAATGTCCATGATGTTAATGATATGCAAGGCCACAAGCTTGGGGATTGTATGTTTGATGAAGATGTTATTTTTAGTCCCCCAAGTTTTGATGAGCAAATTTTTTATGATGATGGCATGCCTGCTATTTATGGTGATTATGGTGATGACATGTATGCTATAAAGAGTAATGATAACCATGAATCTTTTCATCATGATTTTAATATTTTCGGATTTCGGGCTCGGCAAAACCGAGGTTCGCACTCAGGGGCGTGTACGAAGATCCCCACTAGCTCTGGCCTCAAGCTCACTGGTGGTGACCTAGCTTGGAAAACTCACACGATCATGTGAAGAGGACAACACACAAGTATTTACCCAGGTTCGGGCCGCTGCAAAGCATGAAACCTTACTCCTGCCTTTGGATAGATTGTGTCCTGAGGAGTTTTGTGGATGAACTAGTACAGTGTCGTGCAACCTCACGAGGGCGCTTCAGTGGTGTTCAAGTTGTCCCCCACTATTGAGCAACCTATCCTCTATTTATAGTGGCTCGGGTCCTCTTCCCTTATTGCAATGGCGGGAGGGGATCCCACAAAGGCCAAATTCGAAGGGGGACAAGGAGTACGTCTTTATCCTGACGAAAGGTGGTCTTCGCGTGCAAAGTAGTCAGTGGTGATGCAGTGGTGGGCTCGGCGATGATGTTAGTCCTGTGGAGCTCGTGGTCTTGGTCTTGTTCCACTGGAATGGAAACCTTTGGGGGTGCTTTGGGAACCTGCATGCGTCCTTGCCTCCTTTTCACCAAAGAGGAAATTGTCTTCTCTGCACGTGTTGATGCCTGCCTGGCCCATCCTGTGTCATTCTTGACCTCCCGAGGCTGGGTGCTGCATAGAGATCTCCGCCCCTCGGGAAGTGACCTAGGGAGGCCTCTTCCCTCCTGGGGGTCTTGGCGTTGTCCTTCTCGCATGGGAGGGACTCTCGCAAAGGCCTTGTCTTGAGTGAGGCCGCGTCAGGCCGTACCTATCCGTCGAAGTGGGCCGCGCCCTGGGCCACAGGCTGGCAGGTCTGGGTACCCCCATTCCCAAAACACCGACAACAGCCCCCGGGCCCAAGGCGCGCTTGAGTTGGCTTCTAGGCGAAGCCATAGAAGACGTCCCGGAGCGTCGTGGGCCCCAATCACCTGCGGGCCAGGCTTGACACATGACACTCTCTAAGATGTCGACGCCTCCACTCCCCGAAGTCATCGGGAATCGGCCCGAGCCAGGCTGACGCGAAGCCTGTAGGCCGTGTCGGCCATCATTGCCCTTCCTTGAATGATGTTGTCTCCTTATGTTTTATCCCCTCAGGCCATGCGGATGTGACCCAGTGAGGGCAGATGAAGCGACGTGAAGTCGGGTCGCATGCCAACTGAGCCCATCATGCAGAGATCAAGAAGCACGCGGTGCCTCCACTCCCCATGGCGCCTCGACAACCACCCTATCTAATCAACAGTCGATGCATGTCGTGGGGCTTTGATTGCCCAGGATGAAGAGGGGTGTCGGTTGGCCTCAACCCGGTTACAAATGGGCGGAGGGGGCGGAGCCCCCAGCTCATCATCACTCCTCGCTCCCCCACCTTCATCCTTTGCCTCCTTACTCATGACACCGATGAGGAGGTTTTCTGCTGCCGGGAAGGGGAAGGCCTGCCAGATGGGATGGACCCTCATTCTCTTAAGAGGGGCTGGGGCCATCCTCGTAAGTACGCCGAGGAGTCGATGGCAGTGCCCCGTGTGCGCGCCCGTGCTTCCGCGTGGGTTGGTGCCTCGGCTGGCGCCACCAGAAGCGGCGGGCGCTACGGCCGTGGCCGAGGAGGGAGACCCATAGCAGGTGCTCGGCCATCATGCCCGTGGGCCCGCATGACTAATGCGGTCCAGGAGTTTTTGGTGTTGGTGGAGAACCTAGTGGTCCCCCGGTTGCAGCTCCCGCACTTCTTCGTGGAGGCTCTGTGGGATAGAGAGCCCGTCGATCTGTGGCTGCAGACCGACGGTTGTTGTAGCGGTGCGCTATGCGTGGAGGTCGAGGTTACCCCCGCAGGTCACGCCTTCTTGAGTCATGGGTGGTAGACCTTCGCCCGCGCCCACGGCCTGGAGCGGAGGCTCACGCTCCTCTTCAAGCACGACGGTGCAGCGATGCTTTTCATTAAAGTCTTCGGGGAAGACGGCGGACGCTTGGGATGCTGCCCGGAAGACGACATCAGCGGCGACCTTAGAGATGAGCTTGCCCTTGGTGACCGCCTTCAAACTTCCAACAGCAGCGACACCTCCTCTAAGGAGAGCCCAAGCGATAGCAGCTACGACGCACCGCCCAGACGGTGCGCCCAAACTTTGGGGGTAGCCAGCCGTGACGGTGCCGCTCCCCCGCCCACGAAGCGGCTACGCCAGTGCGCCACCATGGGCCCATCAAGGAATATGAGGACTCTGACTAAGCGCTGGCACACCGAAGCCAGGGCCTCTGTAGTGGCAGCCCTCGAGGGGGCTCCTTCGCTTTCTTTCTCCTTTCCATTTCCTGCAACCAGAAAGTCATGGGGGCCCCTTCGGGCGTGTAATGAACTTTGGCGCTTGCGCCCTTATGTTAGTACTCTTATCATGCATTCTGGCCCTCATGTTACAGTTAATTGAGACTTCTTGTTGGTCGTGATTAGAGTACTTAGCTTGACACATACCCGGCAGGCTTCTGTGTTGGGGAGGTTCGGCAGTGGCACCTGGGGAGCTTGGATGTCTTGGGGAGTTCCATCTTCTTGCGAGTGAGGCAGGATGGGATCCCTTTCGGCACTCTACGTCAGCAGGGCCCAGTCTTGCGAATTCCTCGGCCACCATTGGGGCGTCCGGATCACCAGGATGAGACCAAGGGGCGAGGCCTCGACCACCATTGGGGCGTCCGGATCACCAGGACGAGACCAAGGGGCGAGGAGCTATAAGACCAGTAAGGCTCATGAGGCGCATTTCTCAGGAGCCCCCTTGATGCTCAAGCAGCGCTTTACGTCGGCAGGGCCTAGTCTCGCGCATTCCTTGACCACCGTTGGGGCGCCCGGATCACCAGGACGAGATCAAGGGGTGAGGCATCGACCACCATTGGGGCGTCCAGATCACCAGGACGAGACCAAGGGGTGAGGGGCTATATGACCGGTAAGGCTCCTGATGCGCGTTGCTCAGGAGCCCCCTTTGACGCTCAAGCGGCCCCCATACCTCTTGTCAGTTCCTGCCTCGGGAGGCGTGAGCCTCCAGAGACTCAAAAATGGTGCATCAGGCCGCGGCGGAGCCCCCGAGCGAGGACAAGGCGACAAGCACCTGCTAGCTCACTCGGGAGTGCCACGCGAGGACCAGGGCGCCAAGGCCTTAACAAGGTGCGCGCACCATGCCCAGCAGCCCCCGCTCGCGGGGTGTGAGAGGGAGAGAGGCTGACAGGTGCTCAACCCAAAGAAATAAATTTTAAGATAGGAAACTGCAAGGAGAAAAATCCCTGACCCTTTCTCTTAAAACATAGTTGAAAAAAGAACCCCGAGTTTCATTCCAGAAAAGTTGGCGAATTCAAACACAAGAAAAGCAAAGAACAGCCGCGTCTGGCTCCTAGGCTAGCCTTCATCTTCGTCTTCCCCCCATCGCAGAGCGTAGGGCATCCACGTTCCGTGGGCATAGCCATTGGGGGGCATAGCCATTGGGCATAGCCATTGCGGAGCATGGGGCTTTGATGACCCACAAGTATAGGGGATCTATCATAGTCCTTTTGATAAGTAAGAGTGTCGAACCCAACGAGGAGCAAAAGGAAATGACAAGCAGTTTCCAGTAAGGTATTCTCTGCAAGCACTGAAATTATCGGTGACAGATATTTTTGTGATAAGATAATTCGTAACGAGTAACAAGTAACAAGTGTAGCAAAGGTGAAGCAAGGTAGCCCAATACTTTTTGTAGCAAAGGACAGGCCTGGACAAACTCTTATATAAAGCAAAGCACTCCCGAGGGCACATGGGAATTTCCGTCAAGCTAGTTTTCATCATGCTCATTTGATTCGCGTTCGTTACTTTGATAATTTGACATGTGGGTGGACCGGTGCTTAGGTGCTGCCCTTACTTGGACAAACTTCCCACTTATGATTAACCCCTATCGCAAGCATCCACAACTACGAAAGAAGAATTAAGGTAAACCTAACCATAGCATGAAAAAAATGGATCCAAATCAGCCCCTTACGAAGCAACGCATAAACTAGCATTTAAGCTTGTCTCACTCTAGCAACCCATCATCTACTTATTACTTCCCAATGCCTTCCCCAAGGCCCAAATAATGGTGAAATGTTATGTAGTCAACATTCACATAACAACACTAGAGGAGAGACAACATACGTCTCATGAAAATATCGAACGAATACCAAATTCACATGATTACTTGTAACAAGACTTATCCCATGTCCTCAGGAACAAATGAAACTACTCACAAAGCATGTTCATGTTCAAGATCAGAGGAGTATTATTTATCATAAAGGATCTGAACATATGATCTTCCACCAAGTAAACCAACTAGCATCAACTACAAGGAGTAATCAACACTACTAGCAACCCACAGGTACCAATCTGAGATGTTGAGACAAAGATCGGATACAAGAGATGAACTAGGGTTTGGAGAGGAGATGGTGCTGGTTAAGATGTTGATGGAGATTGAACCCCTCTCGATGAGAGGATCGTTGGTGATGATGATGGCTTTGATTTCCCCCTCCGAGAGGGAAGTTTCCCTGGCAGAACAGCCCTGGCGGAGATCTAGATTGGTTCTGCCCAAGTTCTGCCTTGAGATGGCTGTGCTTTGTCCTGAAAGCTCTCTTCTTATTTTTTTCCAGGTCAAAACGCTTCATATAGGAGAAGATGGGCGTCGGAGGAGCCACATGGGCCCCACAAGCCTGCTAGGCGCGGCCAGGGGGGATGGTCGTGCCTAGCAGGCCTGTGGCCTGCTGGTGGCCCCCCTCTGGTTGATTCTTGCGCCAGTATTTTTATTAATTCCAAAAATATTCTTCGTAAATTTTCAGGACTTTTGGTGTTGTGCAGAATAGGTATCTCAGATTTGCTCCTTTTCCAGTCTAGAATTCCAGCTGGTGACATTCTCCCTCTTCATGTAAACCTTATAAAATAAGAGAGAAAAGACATAAGTATGGTACCATAACGTGTAATAACAGCCTATAATGCTGTAAATATCAATATAAAAGCATGATGCAAAATGGATGTATCAACTCCCCCAAGCTTAGACCTCGCTTGCCCTCAAGCGAAAGCCGAGATCAATGAATATGTCCACATGTTTAGAGATAGAGGTGTCGATAAAAATAAAATATGGACATCAGGGCATCATGATCAACTTTAGAATAGCAATACTCATTGTCTGAGATTCTTTATACAAGAGTAACAATTCATTCACAAGATAAAGTATGAACCAAGAACTCTATTGACAACCAACAAACTATGATCTCAGTCATTGAAGCAATTGAGAATTTATCATAACATCAGAAAGAGTCAATATAAGAGCTTGTAAAGCAAAACCACATACTCAATCATCTTTTAGTCTTTCACAATTGCTATCATTCACGCGGTACCCATGAGGTCAAAGCTTCAATTGAACATAGAGAAAGATAGGGCCTTATAATTTTGCCTCCCAACTATTCACCTCCAGGGTGATGTCAACAATAATAATTCATGATCACCCACATCCAAGTGGATATATAAGTCTAGATCATTCCCCAACACATAATGCTTGCCAAGAGAGACGGAATATAGGAAGTGGTGAAGACCACCATGACTCTTGCAGAAGGGTAAGTACTAGAAAGTAAAAGTAAAAGTAATAGATAGGCCCTTCGTAGAGGGAAGCAGAGGTTGTCATGCGCTTTTTATTTTTGGATGCACAAACTCTTAGTGCAGAGGAACGCCGCGTTGTATTGCCCTTTGTGATAGCAACCTTTATTATGCAGTTTGTCGCTTTTATTTCTTCACTATCACAAGTTCGTACAACGCTTATTTCCCTTACAATAAAAGATCACACATATTTAGGTGCGATTTTTATTGCCTTTTTGCATCGATGACAACTTGAAGGATCTTATTCAATCCATAGGTAGGTATGGTGGACTCTCATGGCAAAACTGGGTTGAGGTGTTTGGATGCACAAATAGTATCTCTACTTGATGCGGAGGTTTTGGCTAATATGAGGTGGAAGCAAGCACAACATGTTGGAGGATCTAAAACCATATAACTTCTATCGGGATGCAAGCAAACATAACCTATTATGTTGTCTTCCTTGTCCAACATCAACTTCTTGGCATGTAATATTTTAATGAGTGGTCACAATCATAAAAGATGTCCAAGATAATATATTTATATTTGAATCTCCCTTTATTTATCACTTTCTTTCAATTGCACCAATGACCAATTACTATGTTTGTTAACCCCCAACAAATTTCAATCACCATACATTTTATATGTGAAGTCATCACTCCCCATAAGATCACTATGTATTCTCTTTGCTTTTGTTCTATTATACTTTATTCATTACTTTCGAGAACACAGTAATCTAGAAAAGCCCTCTTATCAAAACTACTTTTTATTATATATATCTCGGACTTGCTTACATAAGGGGGGCAAAAGCAAAAACTAAAAGGGGTAGATCATACTAAAAAAATTTATTCTAATAGATCAAAAGAAAAACAAAAAGGATCAAACTAGGAAGATAAAAAAAGGAAAAAAGGAAAAAGGTGTGATGTGATACGATACTGGGGCACCTCCCCCAAGCTTGGCACAAGCCAAGGGGAGTGCCCATACCCATGTACTCAGGTGTCCTTCTTTGGGGTTGATGGTGGTGGAGTTGTTGAGGAGGTTGGAGGCTTGTCCTATGTCTTCCAAGGCATAGGTTCGCCATCATAAAAAGATGAACGAGTCTCTGGAATCCTCAAATCTGCAGCCAAACTCATTATCTTAAATTTGTATTCATACTCACAATTTTGGTTTTGCAGATCATAGATCTGGGCTTGGAGATGCTCAATGTTCTCGTAAAGCTTGAAGAATTGCTCTCTGATGTCCTTGGTGTCCAGCTTGTGTTCATGGGTAAACTCTGAGATCATCATATGATTGGCATTGAGTCCATGCTCCGCCATCGCTTGGCACTTGAAGACTTGCTCCTCCATTGCCTCGAGCCTTGTTTCCACGCTTCCAGTCTTCTTCGGCCCCTCAACGTCACGGATGTGCAGCACCCCCTCACGCATCTCAATGGTTTGAGGGTGTTGCAGCACTCTGCAATAAGGGTTGATGACCTTCTCAAAAAACTTATCCTTCGGAGCACCGGGGACGCGAGAACAATCTAAATCTACTGCAGAAACAACTCAAAACGAAAACAGGAGCTATTGTCGTGATACGAAAGTCGAAACCTTCGGAAGATTATATAAGGAATTTTTGCCACCCCGAAGGGATGTTCCACAAGAAAACGGAGTCCAGGGGGTGCACGGGGTGGTGACAAGCCCCCTAGGCACGACCAGGGGGTGGCCGCACCTAGCAGGCTTGTCGCCTCCCCATGCATCCTTCGGAATGCCTTTTATTTTCCTAATTTTTTAAATATTCCAAAACTGAGTAAAATTTCTATTGGGAAAGTTTTGGAGTCGGTTTACTTACCATACCACGTACCTATTCCTTTTCAGAGTCTGAAACGTTTGGTAAGTCTCCCTAATATGCTCTTCGGGAGTTATGGTATTGATAACATTGGTTTCGACATTAATGGGGGTACCTGAAATATAGTGTTTGATTCTTTGCCCGTTTACCACCTTTGGATTTGTGCCTTTAGCGTTGTTGATCTTGATGGCACCGGAACGATATACCTCCTCGAGGATATAAGGCCCTTCCCATTTGGAGAGGAGTTTACCTGCAAAAAATCTTAATCGAGAATTGTATAGCAAGACATGATCGCCTACATTAAATTCACACTTTTGTATCCTTTTATCATGCCATCTCTTAACTTTTTCTTTAAACAACTTGGCATTCTCATAGGCCTGGGTTCTCCATTCATCAAGTGAGATAATGTCAAATAACCTCTTCTCACCAGCAAGTTTGAAATCATAGTTGAGCTCTTTGATTGCCCAATAAAATTTATGTTCTATCTCTAGAGGTAAGTGACATGCTTTACCATAAACCATTTTATACGGAGACATACCCATAGGATTCTTGTAAGCAGTTCTATAAGCCCATAATGCATCGTCAAGTTTCTTAGACCAATTCTTCCTAGATCTATTAACTGTCTTTTGCAAGATCAATTTAATTTCTCTATTGCTTAATTCTACTTGACCACTAGACTGAGGATGATAAGGGGATGCAGTTCTATGATTAACATCATACTTAGCAAGCAATTTACGGAAAGCACCATGAATAAAATGTGAACCGCCATCAGTCATTAAGTATCTGGGGACTCCAAATCTAGGGAAAATAACGTCTTTAAGCATCTTAATAGAGGTGTTATGATCAGCACTACTAGTTGGGATAGCTTCTACCCACTTAGTAACATAATCAACAACAACTAAAATACGAGTATACCCGTTGGACGTTGGAAAAGGTCCCATATAATCAAAACCCCAAACATCAAATGGTTCAATAACAAGAGAGTAATTCATAGGCATTTCCTGACGTCTACTAATATTGCCAATTCTTTGACATTCATCACATGACAAGAAAACTTACGAGCATCCTTGAAGAGAGTAGGCCAATAAAAACCAGATTGTAATACCTTATGTGATGTTCTATCTCCAGCATGGTGTTCTCCGTAGGCCTCAGAATGACACTTCCTTAGGATCTGTTCCTGTTCATGCTCAGGTACACAACGTCTAATAACACCATCTACTCCTTCTTTATAAAGGTGTGGGTCATCCCAGAAGTAATGTCTTAAATCATAGAAAAACTTTTTATTTTATTGGTATGTGAAACTAGGCGGTATAAATTTAGCGACAACGTAATTAGCATAATCAGCATACCAAGGAGCATTATGAGAAGCATTTATGACAGCTAATTGTTCATCAGTAAAGCTATCATCAATAGGTAGTGGGTCATCAAGAACATTCTCTAACCTAGACAAGTTATCTGCTACGGGGTCATCAACACCCTTTCTATCAACAATATGCAAATCAGATTCTTGTAGCGGAAGAACCCACCTGATAAGTCTAGGTTTAGCATCTTTATTTTCCATGAGATATTTGATAGAAGCATGATCAGTTGAACATTTACTTTAGAATCAACAATATAAGGTCTAAACTTATCACAAGCGAACACAAGTGCTAAAAATTCCTTTTCGGTTGTAGCATAGTTTCTTTGAGCATTGTCTAGATTTTTGCTAGCATAATGAATAACATTTAATTTCTTATCAACTCTTTGACCTACGACAACACCTACGTCATAGTCACTAGCATCACACATAATTTCAAAGGGTAACTTCCAATCAGGTGGTTGAACAACACGTGCAGAAATCAAAGCATTCTTGAGAATTTCAAAAGCTTCTACACAATCATCATCAAAAACGACTGGAACATCTTTTTGCAATATATTAGTGAGAGGCCTAGAAATGTTAGAGAAATCTTTAATAGATCTCCTATAGAAACCAGCATGACCAAGGAAACTTCTTATAACTCTGGTATCCGTAGGACACAACATTTTTTCAATAGCATCAACTTTAGCCTTGTCAACTTCAATACCTCTTTCGGAAATTTTATGTCCCAAGACAATGCCTTCATTCACCATAAAGTGGCACTTGTTCCAATTCAAGCCAAGATTAGTTTCTTCACATCTCTGCAAAACTCGATCAAGGTTGCTCAAACAATCATCAAAAGAAGTTTCGTAAACGGAAAAATCATCCATGAAAACCTCAACAATCCTTTCACAGAAATCAGAGGATATAGTAGTCATGCATCTTTGAAAGGTAGTAGGTGCATTGCATAAAACAAAAGGCATACGTCTATAAGCAAAGGTACCAAAAGGGCAGGTAAAGGTGGTCTTTTATTTGTCCTCTTTTGACACAGGTATTTGAGAGAAACCAGAATAACCATCTAGAAAGCAAAAATGCGTGTGTTTGTATAATCTTTCTAGCATTTGATTAATGAAAGGTAGAGGGTAATGATCTTTTCTAGTAGCTTTATTCAATTTCCTAAAATCAATTACCAGTCTATAACCTGTAACAATTCTCTGCGGGATCAATTCATTTTTATCATTAGGAACTACGGTAATACCTCCTTTCTTAGGGACACAATGAACGGGACTAACCCATCTACTACCAACAATAGGATAAATGATACCTGCCTCCACAAGCTTTAATATTTCATTTCTTACCACTTCCTTCATTTTAGGATTTAATCGTCATTGGTGATCAACAACTGGTTTAGCGTCAAGCTCCATTTCAATTTTATGATGACATAGAGTGGGACAAATGCCCTTAAGATCATCAAGAGAGTATCCCATAGCAACACGGTGCTTCTTAAGAGTTTTCAATAATCTTTGTTCTTCATGCTCTGAAAGGTTAGCACTAATAATAGCATGATATATCTTCTTTTCATCAAGATAAGCATATTTCAAAGTATCTGGTAATTGTTTAAGCTCAAACACGGGATCACCCTTGGGTGGAGGAGGATCCCCAAGTATTTCAACAGGCAAGTTGTGTTTCAGAATAGGATGCTGATGAAAGAAAATCCTATCTATTTCATTCGTTTCATTCATATGCATGTGGTTTTCATGGTCTAGCAAATATTGCTCTAAAGGATCAGTGGGAGGCACAGCAATAGAGGCAAGACCAATAATTTCATCCTTACTAGGAAATTATTTATCATGGGGTTCTCTACGAAATTTAGAGAAACTAAACTCATGAGACGTATCCCCAAAACTTACGGTAACCGTTTCCTTCTCACAATCTATCCTAGCATTAACGGTATTCAAGAAGGGTCTACCAAATATAATGGGACAAAAAGCATCTTGTGGGGAACCAAGAACAAGAAAATCAGTAGGATATTTTATTTTCCCACACAAGACTTCAACATCTCTAATAATCCCAACTGGTGATATAGTACCTCTATCAGCAAATTTAATTGTAACATCAATTTCCTCTAACTCAACTGGTGCAATATCATTCATAATCTCTTTATATAAGGAAAAAGGGAATTCCACTCACACTAGCACCCATATCACATAAGACATGATAACAAGTATCTCCTATTTTAACATAAACAACAGGCGTGCCAACAACGGGTCTATGTTTATCTTTAGCATCAGGTTTAGCAATCCTAGCAGCTTTATCACAAAATTGAATAACATGCCCATCAATATTATCAACCAAAAGATCCTTAACCATAGCAATACTAGGTTCAAATTTAATTTGCTCAGGGGGTGTAGGTGTTCTAGCACACCTCTTACAAACCACAATTGAAGCTTTAGCATGACCCTTAATTCTAACAGCAAAAGGTGGCTTCTCAATATAATCAGTGGGAATAACAGGATCAACATTATAAGTAATAGTTTTCTTTTAAACTTTAATAGGTTCAACTACTTTCACTTCAATGGGAGGATGATATTTAAACCACTTCTCCTTGGGGAGATCAACATGAGCAGTAAAAGATTCACAAAAATAAGCTACTATCTCAGAGTCAAGTCCATATTTAGTGCTAAATTCATGAAAAGCATCGTTGTCCACGAAAGATTTAACACAATCAAACTTAAGGTTCATACCTGACTCCTTAACTTTGTCGAGTTCCCAATCTTCAGAGTTGCGCTTAATTCTTTCCAATAAATCCCATTTTAAGTCAATATCCTTCTTCATATAGGAACCGGCACAAGAAGTATCGAGCATGGATTGATCATTATGAGAAAGCCGAGCATAAAAATTATGAATAATAATTTCTCTCGAGAGCTCATGATTGGGGCATGAATATAGCATTGACTTAAGCCTCCCCCAAGCTTGAGCGATTCTTTCTCCTTCACGAGGCCAAAAATTATAAATATAATTCCGATCACGATGAACTAGATGCATAGGGTGGAACTTCTGATGAAATTTCATCTTCAATCGGTTGTAGCTCTCTGATCTAATATCATCACATAGCATATACCATGTCAATGCCTTTTCCTTCAAATATAAAGGAAAAAACCTTCTTCTTAACATGATCCTTGGGCAGACCTGCAAGCTTAAATAATCCACTAACTTCATCCACATAGATTAGATGTAAATTAGGATGTAGTGTTCCATCTCCTACGTAAGGATTAGCCAGCAGTTTCTCTATCATACCCGAAGGAATTTCATAATAAATATTTTCAGTAGGTTGAGAGACAACTCTTTGAGTTTCTGGTCGAGGTGAAGATACCCCGAACAATCCCCTCAAAGGATTACTTTCCATAATGACAAGTGACAGTAAATTTCAGCACACTATATAAAATTTTCCTTACCAAATTCCACTTACCAAAGGCGCTTCACTATTGTAGTCCTTTCGATAAGTAAGAGTGTTGATGACCCACAAGTATAGGAGATCTATTGTAGTCCTTTCGATAAGTAAGAGTGTCGAACCCAACGAGGAGTAGAAGGAAATGACAAGTGGTTTCCACTAAGGTATTCTCTGCAAGTATTGAAATTATCGGTGACACATAGTTTTGTGATAAGATAATTCGTAACGAGTAACAAGTAACAAGTGTAGCAAAGGTGCAGCAAGGTAGCCCAATCCTTTTTGTAGCAAAGGACAGGCCTGGACAAACTCTTAAATAAAGCAAAGCGCTCCCGAGGACACATGGGAATTTCCGTCAAGCTAGTTTTCATCATGCTCATTTGATTCACGTTCGTTACTTTGATAATTTGATATGTGGGTAGACTGGTGCTAGGGTGCTGCCCTTACTTGGACAAACTTCCAACTTATGATTAACCCTATCGCAAGCATCCGCAACTACGAAAGAAGAATTAAGGTAAACCTAACTGTAGCATGAAACATATGGATCCAAATCAGCCCCGTACAAAGCAATGCATTGTTGGGGAACGTTGCATGGGAAATAAAAAAATTCCTACGCACACGCAGATCTATCCATGGTGATGAGCATCTACGAGAGGGAGAGTGGATACCCTTGTAGATCGCTAAGCGGGAAGCGTTAAGAAACGCGGTTTGCATAGTCGAACGTCTTCGCGATCCAAATCACCGTGCGTCCCGTGATCCAATCACGATCCGTCCCGCAATCCAATCACGATCCGTCCCGCGATCCGATCACGATCCATCCCACGAACTTGATCACGGTCCTTCCGATCTAGCACCGAACGGACGGCACCTCCGCGTTCAGCACACGTACAGCTTGATGACGATCTCCACCGTCTTGATCCAGCAAGAAGGAGTGGAGAGGAAGAAGAGTTCTCCGGCAGCCTGACGGCACTCCGACGATGGTGGTGGAGAAATTCCGGTAGGGCTTCGCCTAAGCACTGTAGAAAACCGATCTAGAGGAGAAACTATGTAGTGGAGGAACGGGTAGCACGTGGCTGAAAATCTAGTGCAAAAACCCTCTATACCACCAGTATATATAGGAGGAAGAGAGGAGAGGAGGCAGCCTTGGCTTCCCAAGCCAAGGGCTTCGGCCGAAAGGAGGTGGAGGAGGTGGAGTCCACCTCCAATCCTAGTAGGACTAGGATTCACCTATTTTGCCTTTTTTTCCACCTTTTCTCTTGGGCTTTTTTCTTCCAGCCGCATGGGCCTCTTGTGGTTGTTCCACCAGCCCACTAAGGGCTGGTTTCCACTCTCCCACAGCCCATGTAGCCTCTTGGGTCGAAATACCCCTTCCGGAGGTCTCCCGGTACACTACCAGCACTCCCGGTATACTACCGATGAGCCCGAAACTTTTCCGGTGACCAAAACAGGACTTCCTATATATGAATCTTTACCTACGGACCATTCCGGAGCTCCTCGTGACGTCCAGGATCTCATCCGGCACTCCGAACAAACTTCGGTCACTTTCGGGTATACCCGACTGTCCCTTTCGGGTATCCTATGAAGACGCATTTTTCCGCTTTGGGTTCCAGCTTTTCAGGCTGAAGCTTTTTGACATAAGCATCACATCCCCAAACTTTAAGAAACAACAACTTTGGCCTCTTACCAAACCACAGTTCATATGGCGTCGTCTCAACGGATTTCGATGGTGCCCTATTTAAAGTGAATGCAGTTGTCTCTAAAGCATAAACCAAAAACGATAGTGGCAAATCAGCAAGAGACATCATAGAACGCACCATATCTTATAAGGTTCGATTACGACGTTCGGACACACCATTACGTTGTGGTGTTCCGGGCGGTGTCAACTGTGAAACAATTCCACACTGTCTTAAGTGACTGCCAAACTCATAACTCAGATATTCACCTCCTCGATCAGATCGCACACCATTACGTTGTGGTGTTCCGGGCGGTGTCAATTGTGAAACAATTCCACACTGTCTTAAGTGACTGCCAAACTCATAACTCAGATATTCACCTCCTCGATCAGATCGCAGGAACTTAATCTTCTTGTTACGATGATTCTCAACTTCACTCTAAAATTGCTTGAAATTTTCAAACGTTTCGGACTTGTGTTTCATTAAGTAAATATACCCATTTCTACTTAAGTCATCAGTGAAGATGAGAAAATAACGGTATCCACCACGCGTTGTAACATTCATTGGACCGCACACATCAGTATGTATGATTTCCAATAAGTCACTTGCCCGTTCCATTGCTCCAGAGAACGGTGTTTTAGTCATCTTGCCCATGAGGCATGGTTCACATGTGTCGAGTGATTCAAAATCAAGTGACTCCAAAAGTCCATCAGCATGGAGTTTCCTCATGCGTTTTACACCAATATGACCTAAATGGCAGTGCTACAAGAAAGTGGTACTATCATTATCAACTCTACATCTTTTGGCATCAATTTTATGAACATGTGTGTCATCACTATCAAGATTCAATATGAATAAACCCCTCACATTGGGTGCATGACCATAAAAGATATTACTCATATAAATAGAACAACCTTTATTCTATGATTTAAATGAGTAACTGTCTCGCAATAAACAAGATCCAGATATAATGTTCATGCTTAACGCATGCACTAAATAACAATTATTCAGGTTCATCACTAATCCTGATGGTAATCGAAAAGAGAGCGTACCGACAGCGATCACATCAACCTTGGAACCATTTGCCACGCGCATCGTCACTTCGTCCTTCGCCAGCCTTCGTTTATTCTGTAGTTCCTGCTTTGAGTTGCAAATGTGAGCAACCAAACCGGTATCAAATACCCAGGCACTACTACGAGAGCTAGTAAGGTACACATCAATAACATGTATATCATATATACCTTGTTTGTCGTTGGCCGCCTTCTTGTCAGCCAGGTACTCGAGGCAGTTCCGCTTCCAGTGACTAGTTCCTTTGCAATGAAAGCACTCAGTTTCTGGCTTGGGTCCATGCTTGGGCTTCTTTACAGGAGTAGCAACTGCTTTGCCATCCTTCTTGGTTTTACCCTTCTTGCCCTTGCCCTTGACCTTGCCATTTTTCTTGAAACTAGTGGTTTTATTGACCATCAACACTTGATGTTCTTTCTGGATTTCAGACTCAACGACTTTTAGCATCGCAAACAGCTCGGCGACTGACTTGTTCATCACGTGCATGTTATAGTTCATCACAAAGCTCTTGTAACTAGGTGGCAGTGATTGAAGAACTCTGTCAGTGATCGCCTCTAGCGGAAGGGCAATTCCCAACTCCGCTAGACGAGTCGAATACCTAGACATTCTGAGTATATGTTCACTGACAGACCCGTTCTCCTCCATCTTGCAAGCATAGAACTTATCGGAGGTTTCATACCTCTCGATCCGGGCATTCTTTTGAAAGATAAACTTCAACTCGTGGAACATCTCATATGCTCCATGACATTCAAAACGTCTTTGAAGTCACGGTTCTAAGCCATACAATATTGCACACTGAACTATTGAGTAATCTCCAGTACGTGCCTCCCAAGCGTTCTTAACGTCTTCGGAGGTCATATCTTCTGGTTGGTCACCAAGCGGTGCATCAAGGACATATGATTTCTAGGAAGCCGTGAGGATAATCCTCATATTACAGGCCCAGTCAACAAAGTTATTTCCATCATCTTTCAACTTAGCTTTCTCTAGGAACGCATTAAAATCCAGGGGTGCTACTGCGCCAGCCATTGATCTACAACATAAATATGCAAAGTTTACTTAGACTATTGTTCAAGATGATGAGTTTAGTTAATCAAATTACTAAAGCTCCCACTCAAATTGACATCCCTCAGGCCATCTTAGTGTCACATGATCCAAATCCATCAACTCAAGTCCGATCATCACGTGAGTTGAGGTGGCTTCAATGGTGAACATCATTATGTTGATCATATCTACTATATGACTCATGTTTGACCTTTCGGTCTCATGTGTTCTGAGGCCATGTATGTACATGCTAGGCTCGTCAAGTTTAACCCGAGTGTTCTGCACGTGCAACACTAGCTTGCACCGGTTGTATGTGAACGTAGAGTCTATCACACCCGATCATCATGTGGTGTCTCAACACGACGAACTTTCGCAACGGTGCACACTCGGGGAGAACACAATTTAAGTGAGGAATCACCTTATAATGCTACCGTCGTCCTAAGCAAAACAAGGTGCATAAAAGGATTAACATCACATGCAAATCATAAGTGACATGATATGGCCATGAACTTTTGCTTTTGATCTCCATCTAGAAAGCACCGGCATGATCTCCATCGTCACCGGCAAGACACCATGATCTCCATCATCTTGATCTCCATCAACGTGTCGCCATCGGAGTTGTCGCGCCCAACATGCTTCTACTACTATTGTTACCGTTTAGCGATAAAGTAAAACATTACATAGCACTTAATGATTGACACGCAGCTCATACAATAATTAAAGACAACCCTATGGCTCCTGCCGGTTGCCGTACTCATCGACATGCAAGTCGTGATAATCTATACATCACATGATCATCTCATGCATCACATATATCACATCATGTAATTGGCCATATCACATCACAACATACCCTGCAAAAACTAGGTAGACGCCCTCTAATTGTTGTTGCATGTTTTACGTGGCTGCTACGGGTATCTAGCAAGAACAATTCTCATATACGCAAAAACCACAACAGTGATACACTAGTTGCTTTTCAACCTTCTCAAGGACCGCCTTTGTCGAATACGATCCAACTAAAGTGAGAGAAACTGGCACCCACAAGCCATCTATGCAACAAGTTGCGGTCGAGGGAACCGATCTCTCGTAAGCGTACGAGTAATGTTGGTCCGGGCCGCTTCATCTCACAATACCGCTGAACCAAAATTCGACCAAGGGAGGAAGCAATCTAAGCATCAACTCCCACAAACCTTTTGTGTTCTACTCGAGATCTCATCTACACATAGACCTAGCTCATGATGCCACTGTTGGGGAACGTTGCATGGGAAACAAAAAATTTCCTACGCACACGCAGATCTATCCATGCTGATGAGCATCTACGAGAGGGAGAGTGGATCTACGTACCCTTGTAGATCGCTATGCGGGAAGCGTTAAGAAACGCGGTTGGTGTAGTCGAACGTCTTCGCGATCCAAATCTCCGTGCGTCCCGCGATCCAATCACGATCCGTCCCGCGATCCAATCACGATCCGTCCTGCGAACTTGATCACGATCCGTCCCACGAACTTGATCACGATCCTTCCGATCTAGCGCCGAACGGACGACACCTCCGCGTTCAGCACACGTACAGCTTGATGACGATCGCCGCCGTCTTGATCCAGCAAGAAGGAACGGAGAGGAAGAAGAGTTCTCTGGCAGCGTGACGGCGCTTCGGCGATGGTGGTAGAGCTATTCCGGCAGGGCTTCGTCTAAGCGCTGCAGAAAACCGATCTAGAAGAGAAACTATGCACTCGAGGAACGGGCAGCACGTGGCTGAAAATTTTGTGCAAAAACCCTAAAACCTCCAGTATATATAAGAGGAAGAGAGGAGGAGGCTTGGCCCAAGGGCCAAGCCTCTAGGAGTCGGCCGAACCAGGTGGGAGAGGTGGAATCCACCTCCAATCCTAGTAGGACTACGATTCACCCTATTTTTTGCCTTTTTCCACTTTTTCTCTTTGGGTTTTTTCTCCCTAGACGCATGGGCTTTGTGTGGGACTTCCACCAGCCCACTAAGGGTTGGTATTTACTCTCCCATAGCCCATGTTGCCTCTTGGGTCGAAATACCCCTCCCGATGGTCTCCCGATACACTACCGGCACTCCCGGTACATTACCGATTAACCCGAAACTTTTCCGGCGACCAAAATAGGACTTCCTATATATCAATCTTTACCTCCGGACCATTCCGGAGCTCCTCGTGACGTCCGGGATCTCATCCGGGACTCCGAACAACCTTCGGTCACCACCATACATAACTCTATACTACTGAAACGTCACTGAACCTTAAGTGTGCAGACCCTGCGGGTTCGAGAACTATGTAGACATGACCGAGACACCTCTACGGCCAATAACCAATAGCGGGACCTGGATGTCCATATTGGTTCCTACATATTCTATGAAGATCTTTATTGGTCGAACCTCTATGTCAAGGATTCAGTTAATCCCGTATGATGTTCCCTTTGTTCTTCGGTATGTTACTTGCCCGAGATTCGATCGTCGGTATCTCCATACCTAGTTCAACCTCGTTACCGGTAAGTCTCTTTACTCGTTCCGTAATAAAGATCCCGTGAACACTTAATCACATTGCTTGCAAGGCTTATTGTGATGTTGTATTACCGAGTGAGCCCTGAGATACCTCTCCGTCACACGGAGTAACAAATTCCAGTCTTGATCCATGCCAACTCAACAGACACCCTCAGAGATACCTGTAGAGCACCTTTATAGTCACCTAGTTACGTTGCGACGTTTGATACACACAAGGTACTCCTTCGATGTCCGTGAGTTGCATGATATCATGGTCATAGGAACATATACTTGACATGCAGAAAACAGTAGCAATAAACTGACACGATCATATGCTACGTTTGTAGTTTGGGTCTTGTCCATCACATCATTCTCCTAATGATGTGATCCCGTTATCAAACGACATCTCATGTCCATGGTTAGGAAACCTTAACCATCTTTCGATCAACGAGCTAGTTCACTCAAGGCATACTAGGGACATGGTGTTTGTCTATGTATCCACACATGTAATGTGTTTCCAATTAATACAATTATAGCATGGATAATAAACGATTATCATGAACAAGGAAATACAATAATAAACACTTTATTTATTGCATCTAGGGCATATTTCCAACACGCATAAACTAGGGTTTAAGCTTTTGTTACTCTAGCAACTCATCATCTACTTATTACTTCCCAATGCCTTCCCCTAGGCTCAAATAATGGTGAAGTGTTATGTAGTCGACGTTTACATAACACCACTAGAGGAAAGACAACATACATCTCATCAAAATATCGAACGAATACCAAATTCACATGATTACTTCAAGACTTATCCCATGTCCTCAGGAACAAACGAAACTAATCACAAAGCATGTTCATGTTCAAGATCAGAGGAGTATTAATTATCATAAACGATCTGAACACATGATCTTCCACCAAGTAAACCAATTAGCATCAACTACAAGGAGTAATCAACACTACTAGCAACCCACAGGTACCAATCTGAGGTGTTGAGGCAAAGATCGGATACAAGAGATGAACTAGGGTTTGAAGAGGAGATGGTGCTGGTGAAGATATTGATGGAGATTGACCCCCTCTTAATGAGAGGATCGTTGGTGATGATGATGGCTTTGATTTCCCCCTCCGGGAGTCCCCAACAGAACAGTCCTGCTAAAGCTCTAGATTGATTCTGCACAAGTTCCGCCTCGAGACAGCGACTCTTCGTCCCAAAATCTCTTCTTATTTTTTCCATGTCAAAATGCTTCATATAGGAAAAGATGGGCGTCGAAGGAGCCACAGGGGCCCACAAGTATGGTACCATAACGTGTAATAACAGTCCATAATGCAGTAAATATTAATATAAAAGCATGATGCAAAATGGATGTATCAGGCTTTCACTTGGACGTGGGTAGGAACCCCTCTGCATCCTCGAGAGGCTCCGGGCATATACAACCCCCTCATTATTACGTGAGACACTACAAGAATCAGGTTCTTTACCGTTTGTCATGACAGACGCCAAAGGCACAACCACAGACGCCAAAGGCACAACCACGAACGGCAAAGACCTTTGCCGTCCGCCAACGGACGGCAAAATTTTGAGCCGAATAAACTCCGACAAAGAGATCCTTTGCCGTCTTCCAAGCCACAGCAGACGGCAAAAAATCTTTGCCATCAGTTGACAGACGACAAAGGACGTGGACGGCAAAGTATGTCGTTAGCCACCTATACTTTGCCGTCCTCTAGCTGACGACAAAGTTTGCCATCTGCCTGCCTAGCCCTTTGCCATCTAACTGCCCCTAGCCCTTTGCCATCTGCCTTCCCCAAGCCCTTTGCCATCTGCCTGCAAACAACAAAGGGTCAAACCTGATGCTCCCAGGTTGCACATGCTGCTGCCACGTGACAGCTTTGCCATCTGCTGGCAGATGGCAAAGAGCCTGTAGTGCCCCTTTTTTGTCTGTTTTCTTTTATAATTTTCACAACACATATATGATATATATAGTTTCACATATGTGATATATATAGTTTCAGACATCTTCGGCACATATTTCATAGCACATATATTTCCAACATCATCATGAAATATTTAACAAGCTAGAGAACACATAGGCTAGCACGTCGCATAGCTCATCCATATATACATACATAAGTTTCATATTGTTCGTCAATACAAATGAAAAAACAACTGAACACTAGCAGTCCAACAGTGCCAGCTTCCATGAAGTGAATCAAATCTGCAAAAATAGGAGTAATTAAGAAAGTTCGAAGAAGAAGAAGAAGACTAAAAGAATAAGTAAAAGAAGAAGAAGAAGACTCCCATCCGGCTCACGACACCATGTATCCATACTGGTACAGCTATGTGGCAACAGTGAGATTGTGTTTGCATAGCTAGACTGGTAAGCATCCAAAAAGTGATGCCTGGTTGTACAATTAGAAGAGGTATCCAGATGAGATCTGAGGGAGGGAGGGGTCGCTCACCACACCACGTATGACCAGTGGAAAGGAGGCAGGGGCTGGCAAAGAGGGGTGTTGGTCTTTGCTTCGCCACCACATGCGGTCGCAGGGAGCGCTCCATGGCTGTGGCTGCTGTGGGGTTGGATCTCCATGGCTGGCTGTACAAAAATCAAGAAAGCAACAAGTCATACAGACTGTTCTCCTATTTTTTTTCAGCTGCTCTACTGACTAGACCTGAACCTTGAGATAAGGTTGTTTTCCTGACCATATTGTACTGCTCGATTTTAACTCAAAAAGCAAAAAGCAAAACGTTGTATCATAATTCTGTTGCCATAAGTGTACACTCCAAGAAGGAAAACCCATGAATCTCACTCAACAGGTAGGCACACTATATTATTTATAGCAGTTAGCTCGGTGGACCAAAGGCACAAAGTTTTCTTTTTTTTTCGTGTCTACATCAAAATTATAGTCAGCTCAGTAGACCAAAGGCACGAAGGATTTATTTCGTGTTTACATCAAAATTACAGTCAGCTCAGGGTTGTAAGGGTAGCACAATGGTAATAGTTCATATATAATTTTCATCACCATTATGATCGGGACAAATAGAGCAGGTAATGTGGATGGATACATGGATTGATTGTTACCATTCTTGATGCAGGAGGCGAGGCGAGGCGAGGAAGGTGGGATCGGAGGCGAAGTTGAATGTGCCCCTGCAGATTTTTCAGATAAAACAATTCATCATCAATGAAGCAAACAAGAGAAATCAGAGAAATTGATGATCTTGGGGAAAAAATATGTGTCCTCGATGCAGATGCAGCACCTCCGGGGCGAAGGCGTCGGTGAGGTGACTGTAACTTGTGTTCGCCGCTGCGCCTTCCTGCGTGAGGAAGAAAGCGCAATGCATCAATGCTGTCAGTTCATCAGTACTACAAATTGTTATATAACCACGACAAGAATGATTACTACAACTGCAATTATACAAAAGTTGATGTGTTCTTCCACGTGTGTCGGGGTGTTCCTATAGAAAAGTTGATGTATTTCACAATGTGGTTGAACTGAACCGAAACGAGCTTATAAATTTCTGAACGGCAAAGAGATTCTACTGTTAAACTGAATATATTTCTGAACCGAAACAAGCTTATATATTTCAGATGTATTTCACCATCAATTGGTTTCGAGGCAAAGCAAGCTAGTTAGCTACTTATCTAGTAGGTGACCATCCAATCCAATCCATGATGCAACAGCAGGAGCATAACAAATATGATATGACGTGAATGAATTAGAAGGAACCAAAGCTGGAGCTGGAGCAGGACTGCAGGAGTGGTGGTGGAGGAACATGAAACCAACCACGGAATTTAGGCAGAGGAGAGCATCATTGAAATTGTGTGTGTGTGGGGGGGGGGGGGGGGGGGGACTCACAGTGGTCGTGGTGGATGGTGGAGGTCAAGGTCTCGTCGAAGTCGTCGATGTCCGTGTGATCAGCTCGGGGTCGTCCATGGAGTAGGGCACGTGCTAATCTGAATCGAACAAGAAAATTGTTATTAGGGGATCCGAGAGACAAGGAAGGAAGGAGAGAGCATGGATCAATCCACACAAGATTTCTGGTTTTGTGCAGCACATGTTAGTGAACCTAATAACCTGAAAAAATAATATACCATGTGCAGCTATACGAGTACAACATCATGTCAATGGCTGATTGTCATAGGTTTCAGCAAATTCTAGTACAAGCTAAGAACGTGTATATACAGAAAAATTTAAGATACTCCAGTTTTAAGATGGAACCTGAACGTCCATTAGAATTGCAAGTTCAGTTTGAACTATATTTCTTTGATAATGTGAAAATGACCTATCTTCATAGTATAAATCAACGAAGTCATGTCATGGTGGCATATCTTATACTAGGGTACAAATTTCACACAAGACGTGAAAATTTGATGAGACAAATGGTTATTATTATTATTTTAACCCGAAAGAAAGCTCGTTGTTTCCCTGTCCACAATTTTCCTGTTGTGAAGCTAGCATCAAACAACACTTACAAAATGAACCCAGAATTGTTTTGCTGTTTGTGTCAAGAATGGTTGCAAGTGAGATGTGATGTGGGGGGTAGGAGGGAGGAGTAGGTTGAGTAGGGGAGGAAGGAGCAGCCATGAGTGCTCGTTCGTTCATCCGGGACAGCCTCGACCATCTGCAGCGGCATTAGTAGCAGCTTCTCCCTGGGATTGAGATGGTGGCAACAACCTGCACACCAAACAAACCAAGGAATCAGAAGATGGGGAGACGAAGAAACATAGCACTGTAGAAGATAAGATTATCGAACTAGCGATTCATCCCCACCCACCATAGTTGGGTGGTCGCCACCATGGGTGAGATGGACGGCTGCCGGTGCACTGCGTCCTAGAGGTCGAGGAAGAAGATAACCGGCCGATGTCCAGTCCTTGAATAGGACAAGGGCAACGAGGAGACTGAGGGGCGCGTGGGGGCTCGTTAGGCGTCGGAGAGGACCAGCCGGAGTCGCCGGAGTACCGAAACCCTAGAGCCAGGTTCGAGCCGCCAGAGGGGAGGATGCAGGGGCCAGCGACGGCAGCACAGAGGCGGGGACGTGAGATCAGGGACGACCTCGGAGCTCCTCTCGGCGGTGGAGGCAGCAGCTTTGTCGACGCCGTAGGGAGGAGTTAGGCGGCGACCTTGTTAGCGGCGGAAGAAACTCGGAGGCGGCACGGGAGGGAGGCCGCGGTGGTGGGGGCGTAGGGATGGGGTGAGCCCCGGGCCGGGAGGGGGCGGCACGGTGGTGGTGGTGCGGGCGGCGCGGAGTGGTGGTGCAGGCAGCACGGTGGTGGTGGTGCGGGCGACGCGGGGTTCGGAGATGGGGGAGAGACGCGGGGTGGGGAGATGGGGGAGAGACGCGGGGAGTGGGGGAGAGAGAGAGGTACCGGCCGGTGGGGAGCTCCATTACGCCCTGTACAATGGCAGGTGCTTAGACAGGTGCCAGAGAAAAAACCCGGTTTTTTTCTTAAGAATGGACTGCAGGGAGTGAGGCCTCCAAATTCAAATTTAAAATTTCATCGAAATTCATATTTTTACATTTAAAAAAATTGAAAAAAAAATACAGATATACATGAAGACATAACACACATGTATGTAAATTTTCAGTTCAAAATACATTGAAATGAGGGCTATGCAAAAAAGACAAATCTAGGGTTGTTTAACACATGATACTATTCATCCTCTCAGGCCATGAATTTGTCTTTTTTTGTACAGGTCGCAACTCAAGGTATTTCATCATGAATTTTACACACACGTGGGTTACATCCTTACATACACGCATATTTTTTTTCAGAATTTTTTTAACCATAAAAATTTGAATTTGAATTTTTCAAAAATAAAGGCCTTCATGGAGCTCGGCCTCCAAAACGCCTCTCTCGTTGGTTCAGACTCTTTATATATAGGCTACTTCTCATATTTTTTGTGCAGTCGCTCTCATTGCAAAAGATCATGGATTCTCATATCCCCTACATGGATTTGATGAATGATGAGTCGGCTGCATATGAGTTTGGCTATGGAGGGAATTACAGTAATTTAGGTGTTGGAGGGGGCGGAGATGAACGGGAGGGCAACAACGACGAAGAAAGGGGTAGCAAGAGACTACCATGGACTGAAGAGGATAACATTCGATTGGTAACTATTTGCTTTGTCTTGTCTAGTATCTTTATGTTAACTTGTCCATTACAACTATTTATAATGTAGTGCATTGAACATGTAGATTAGTGCTTGGTTAAACAACTCTGTCGATTCAATCGATGGAAATGCCAAGAAAGGTGAAGTTTATTGGAAAGATGTAGCCAAAGAGTACAACAACAATAGTCCTGCAGATCGGAGGAGGAAGGCCGCCAACTGCAAAGACCATTGGGGAAAGATGAACCGCAAGATCGTCCTGTTCAACGGCATATGGTGTAGCCTCAAGGAAGTATACGTGAGTGGTCAATCTGATGACCAACTCATGAATAAAGCTCATGATATGTACAAGTCCGAGCAGAAGCAATGTTTCACATTGGGAAATCTGTGGAGAGAGCTACGACAACACCCAAAGTGGACAAGGATATATGCAGAGGAGAAAACGGGAACACCTGATGATGATGTAGAACATGAGATTCAAGAAGAAACAAGGCCACCAGGGAGAAATATTGCAAAAGACAAAAGATATGGAAAAGGTAAAGGGTCATCTGAATTTTCTTCAAGTCTTTCTCATGATGACATTCAGTTGTACCATGATACAAATGTCCTACGAGCCTCCACTGAAGAGAAGATGCACGATGCCCAGCTTCAGGTCTACAAGGATAAACGTGCTGCAGCCGAAGCACGGGAGAGGACAGCAATAATAAGCAAAGAACAGGCTAGTATGGAGAAGTAAATGGAACTGTTGATGGCGAACACAGCTATAATGTCTGACTTTCAAAGGGCGGAACATCAGAGGGCGCTAGAATTTTTCCGCGATAAAGTGATGGGTTCAGGATATAGCAGCTGAGACGTAGTCATAATTTGTTTTGTTCTTTGTTTAGATTTACACAAATAATGTAATTACATTATTGTTTTTCATTCATCATTTTTGTAATAAAAAACAATGAGGAATAAAGTCTCTGTTACTTTACCATTACTTCTTGAAGAATTTTTGGCAATTTTTGTTGTGTTGTACACACAAACTTTTTGTGGATCTCCCTATGCATGTGTGCACACCAACTCCCACCCACGTACATGTTCAGGTTGTATTTCAGATTTACTTTTGGAAGTAAGAAAGAGGTTGAGATTTTGGAGGAGACGGCTAACAACCTAACAATACGTGAGAAACAGCCAAACAAACTAACTAGAAAAGAGAAACAGACTAACAACATCTTATCAGATTCATTCATAGGAATCCTCCAAAATCTGAGACACACATGTCTTCCTCCATCGATAGTGCATCTGATGACAACATCTTCGAAGATCCCATTGCGCAGCAAATGGATGAGGATTTTGATGAGAGTTTTGCTCGCACAATTGATGCCCAAATCGAAGCTCAAGTTTTAGGCACCAGTCGGCGCCACCGCCGTCGGTCCAACGGTAAAAGGAGGTACCTTGACCGAGAACTTGTGGCAGGAAATGCTCGTCTCGTTAAAGACTACTTCTCAGAAGTACCAACGTACACTGAAGCCATGTTCCGTCGCCGGTACTACTTTCTCTCAAGTTCTCATCTCAATTTAAATTGTTGTTTTGGTTGCTAATCCTGATTGGGTCAACACAGGAACCGAATGAGAAAGCACGTATTTAGGCGCACTGTAGAAGCTCTTGAAAACTGGTCTCCATTTTTCACGCAGAGAAGAGATGCTGTAGGTCACATAGGGTTCTCCCCTCTGCAAAAGTGCTCGGTGGCTATTCGGATGTTGGCGACTGGATGCGCTGCTGACGGAGTTGATGATTTATTCCGCATTGGTGCATCAACGGCATTAGATTGCCTAAAGAACTTCGTGCAAGGAATAAGAGAAGTATTTGGTGCAGAATATCTTTGGAGACCTACACCAACAGACATTCAACGGTTGCTCCAAATGGGGGAGGCTCATGGCTTTCCAGGAATGTTGGGAAGCCTGGACTGCATGCACTGGGAATGGAAGAACTGCCCGGTTGCATGGAAGGGTCAATTCACTCGAGGAGACTATGGAGTCTCTACGGTTATGCTTGAGGCTATTGCATCACAAGACACCTGGATCTGGCATCTTTTTTTGGGGTTGCTGGATCGAACAATGACCTAAACGTCTTGAACCAGTCACCACTGTTCACTGAGGTTTTGGATGGACGAGCACCAGCAGTTCAGTTCACAGTTAACCAACGGCAATACAATATGGGGTACTACCTAGTGGATGGAATATATCCAGAATGGGCGGCATTTGTGAAAAATATTCTTCTAGCCCAAAGTGATAGTAAGAAGCAAGAAGGTGCTAGAAAGGATGTGGAAAGAGCTTTTGGGATTTTACAAGCTCGATTTGCCATTCTACGTTATGCAGCCAATTATTGGCATCGATCTACCCTTGCTGACATCATTTATGCGTGCATTATACTGCATAACATGATAGTAGAGGATGAAAGAGATAACTATAGTGGTGCCCATGACTATAATTATGACCAAGGACGACATCCTGTAGCACCGATACAGCACGAGCATGGTCCTATTGATGGTTTCGCCAATTTACTGGAGAGGAATAATTCTGTTCATGATAGAGCCACTCACCGACGTCTCAAGCGTGATCTAATTCAGCATATTTGGGATAAATCTCGACAGGACCAACACAACAATTAGGTATATGATGCAAGAGTGCTTGATTTATAGTTTAGTTATGTTATATTTGTGTAATGTGTTTCCTTTTCAAGCTTTGATTTGTATCGAGTCACTGAAATAAGTTATGTCAACAAACAGAATAAAGATATTTTTCTTTGTCTCAATTTATTGTGTAGACTGCTATTATATATCACGGTCATGGGTGAAATGGTCTATAGAAATACTTGCATGCTTCCACCCAGAGGATAAGTCAATGCACATGCAAGATAACAGCCATGCAATATCTTGCTATACGGCCAGGGACCAATTCAATTGCCTGACTAGATCACCTAGTAGGGAATAAGTCCATGCAGATGCAACATAACAACCGTGGTGGTTGAGATACTAGTTGTCAACACTCTATAAATAGCATGGCATTTAACCAGTGTATGCCTAACCCACTTCCATCCAAGAAAATGGATCCTGAAGGTGCAATTGCCAACGGAATCATACACTTACAATGGACTGAAGAAGAAGACCTACGACTGGTAAGAGGTTGTTTTCACTATCTACAATGGTTGGTTTTCTATTATTGTTCTTACTATAGTATGTTAAACATGCAGATCTGTGCGTGGTTGAACAACTCAATTCACGATGCCAATGAAAAGTTAGAGGATTCGTGGAACCAAATCGCCAACGATTTCAACGAAAATAGTCTTCATGAACGACGGTGGCAACCAATCCAATGCAAGCGACACTGGTTTAAGCTGAATCATAGACTTGTCCTATTTCATAGTAAGTGGTGTACGGTGAGAGATATGTACATTAATAACAGATCTAGCGATGAATTAGCGTCTAGAGCACTTGATCTGTACAAGTCACAAACAAACAAGTCCTTCAAGGATCTGAACTCATGGAGTGTGCTAAGGAATGAGCCCCACTGGAACTGGATCCACTTCCCAGTGACAAGACAATGATGCACAAGTTGATATCTTTCTAGGCAATTGTAGGTTCAAATAAAGTTGAATCAGTAGGTTAGTTAATGGTACCATGGTCTGTTTATTTCTTTTGGATAAGTGTACTTCTAGTGACAGCTCGTTTCAGCGGACATAGATGTTTTCTTTTTGCCAAGTGATAGATGAGATAAGCAAAATCACCCAATTCTTGTATCTACATGTCCGAATAAATCAGATCAACTAATCAGATACATGAACTAAAGTTATGCAGCATATGACAGGAGAACTAAGTACAAGAAGGCAGGGAAAACTATATAATCTAAAACACATTGGAAAACAACGCAGCAAGGGAAGCTTTCCCCGTGTGGTAGATGCACAAATCGAGCTAGTAGCTGAAAACATATCACCAAATCGACCTCGCTCCAGCAGAGCTCCGGTCACACACTTCTCGTGCAGCAGAAGAAAATCAGTGTCCATGGAAGGATAACTGCACACGGGGAGGGAGGGGAGGGAGGAAATATTACCTAAATAGCTGCTTCCCAAGTCAACTCGCCTCCTCAAGCAACTCAGGGACGGATCCCCTTCCTCGGCTGCTCACTCCTGACCCCGCCTGACTCCTCTGTACGCCGCTCAATACCGTCGGCATGGCGGTCAAGCCGACCACGGCGAGCTAGATGCGGCCGGTTGGCGTGTAAGATTCCCCGGGCGCCGGCGAAGAAGGCACCGCGCAGCTCAAGGATGTGGCCGGTCGGCGTGCAAGACTCCCCGGCCGCCGGCGAAGCAGGCACCGCGCAGCTCAAGGATGCGACCGGTCGGCGTGCAAGACTCCCCGGCCGCCGGCGCCACCGCGCAGCTCAAGAAAGAAGTCGCGCCAGGGGAGAGGGCGCCTCCGTGCTTCAGGTGCCGCGCTGTTGAGGAGCAGCCGCCGGCGAGGCCCGCAGCGGGTCGTCGTGGGCGTGCGCAGCGGGTCGTCGTGAGCACCCTCGTTGGCTAATTTGGGGATTTGATTCATCTCGGGAAAGGATGGGGATAATAGTAAGTGAGTGAGCTGAGAGTGAGTGCTTTTTTTTTGCTTTTGTCGATGGGCAAGCACCCGATGCCAGTGCCGGTGCTACGTGCACGCCAAAGCAGCGTAGGCACCCGGTGTGAAGCATCCTGCGTTGCGAAGCAACAAAAATTCCGAAACGCAACCCAGCTAGCACCTTGTCCAGGCATCCACCGTTGTACAAGGCCTTATGTGCCATCTACTAGCAGAAGGCAAAGAAAAGAAGGTAGATGGAAAAGAAACAACTGACGGCAGTGGGGCTCACGTGGTCTTTTTGCCGTCTGTCAGGCACATCTTTGCCGTCTGTCAACGGACGACAAAGAGTGCATTGATGGCAAACATTATCTTTGCCATCAGTGTGTTCGTTGTCGTCTATTTTTTGACAGCCAACGGCAAAGAGTTTCTTTGCCATCTACCAGCAGACGGCAAAGATCGGACATATGTCAAATTCTTTGATTTCAGTAGTGAGAGTGTCACGAGTAGAACATGCGCAGGTGATGGATGTTCCCGACATTCTGGATGGGGACCCCGTCCTGGGTCTCTACCGGATTTCGAGATCCGCAAAACCCTCTAGGTTCGAACAAAGGGGCGTGTGCGAAGATCCCCCGTAGCCTCGCCCCACTTAGCTCGGTACTCGATGGACACTATGGCGAACTCACACGATGACAAGGAAGAAGATGAACACGGTGGTTTACCCAGGTTCGGGCCGCTGGGAAGCGTAATACACTATTCCTGCTTTGGTGGATTGCCTCTCAGTGAGGTGTGGTGGATGAGCTAGCACTGTGGTTTCGAGCCTCGCGAGGGTGATTTTAGTGGTGTTCTTCACTCTCTACCTTGCTTTGTGGTTGGTCGAGTGGTTATGTTCCCCTCCTCTTCTACGGTGCGGTCCAGCCTCAGTATATAGTAGTGGCCCGGGTCCTCTTCCCTTATCACAATGGCGGAAAGGGATCCCACAACGGCCAAATTTGACGGGGGACAGGAATACATCCGTGCCCTGTCCAAAGATGGTCTTCGCCTGCAAAGTAGCTGTCGATGATGCAGAGGTGGGTTCGGCGATGACATCCATCCTGCGGGGGCCGTGGTCGTGGTCTTGTTGCAGTGGAATGGAAACCTTTGTGTGGCGCTTCGGGAACTCGCGTACATCCCTGCTCCCTTTGCACCAAAAGGGAAACTGCACCGCCTGGCGCACTAGCGCCCACCTGTCCTTCCCTACGTCATCTTTGACTCCTGATGTCGGGTTTTGTATAGAGATCTCCGCTACTCTGGAGGGGGCCTGAGGAGGCCCGTCCTTGCTGGTCTTGGTGTCGTTCTTCCTCGCGAGCATGGGGTCCTCGCGAGGGCCTTGTCTTGAGCAGAGCTGCGCCAGGTCGTGTCTGCCTGACGAGGTGGGCCATGTCATGGGTCGCACGCAGGCAGGTCTGGGTACCCCGGTTCCCAGAATGCTGACAGTAGCCCCTGGGCCCAAGGCGCGCCCGAGCTGGCTTCCGAGCGAAGCCTTTGAGGACGGCCCGAAGAGCCGCAGGCCCCAAACGCCTGCTGGCCAGGCTTTACACGCGTCGAACGCTTGGGCGGCGATGCCCCCGCTCCCCAAAGGCGTCAGGAAACGCCCCAAGTCTAACTGATGCGACGCCCGTGTGCAGCGTCGACCATCATTGCCCTTCCTTGAATGTTGCTACTGACTCGGCCTTCTCTCCTTGGGTCGCGCGGATGTGACCCTTCAGAGCCTGCATGGCTCTCGGGATGCGAGGGGGTGCTAGTTGGCCCTTGGTTGTACATAAGCAGGCGAGGGCTAGAAAGCCCTCAACACACCTTCGTCTTCTTTGCCTCCCGACTTCAAAACCGCCGCTCTCCCAATCATGGCTTCGGTGAGGAAGCTCTCTGCCGACGAGAAGGGGAAGGCCTTCGAGGAGAACCTTGCCTCACCCCCGCCTAGGAGGGGCTCCGGTCGTCCCCGAAAGCACGCCGCGACGCCCGCGGTGGCTCCCCGTGGGCGCGGTCGCGCTCCAAGAGGCCCGGGGTTACCATCGACGGTCGTGGTGGGGCTCCGACTAGCGCGGGTGGCCGCAGTAGTCGAGGAGGCGGCATCCACGGCAGGAGAGCGGCGGTGGTGACCCTGCCGCCGCTTCCGCAACTCCATACGGCCGACACGGCCCAGGAGTTCGTGGTGTGGGAGGAGAGGCCGGAGGCCGCCTGGTTCCAACTCCCATGCTCCTTCGCAGGGGCGCTGCCGGCCAAGGTGCCCGACGACCTATGGCTGCAGGCTGACGACTGATGCAGTGCGGCGTCGTGGGTGGAGGTCGAGGTCACCCCTAAGGGTTATGTGTACCTAAACCGCGGGTGGCAGACGTTTGCCCGCGCTCGTGTCCTAGTGGGGAGGCGCACCCTTCACTTCAAGTATGACGGGGTGACGACACTCTTCGTCAAGGTCTTCGGGGGAGAGGGTGAGCGCCTGGGGTGCTGCCCGGAAGATGTCGGCCGCGGCTATCTTGGAGATGAGCTTGCCCTTCATGATGGGCGCCACGCCTCCAGCAACAGCGACACCCCCTCCGAGGAGAGCCCGAGTGACAGTAGCGATAGCAGCTATGATGAGATACCATGCCAGCGCGCCCGAACCTCGGGGGGTAGCCAGCCGCCACGGCGTCGCTCCTCTGCTCCTGAAACATCCGCGTCGACGCGCCTCCACGGGCCCGTGAAGGAGGAGGAGGACACCGACTGAGCGCTGATGCACGGACCCTGGGGCTCCCGAAGCGGCAGCCCCCATGGGGGGCTTTCCCACTATTTTCTCCTTTTCCTGCTCCTGCCCCTTTGATGACCCTGGTCGTGCTGAACTCTATGTTGAAGGCCTGCAGCTCAATGTTCCATTCGGAGACTCTTCCCGCCGCGTTGGGGTCGCATAGAACCTTCTCCAGGGGGTATGCAAAGGTGACCTTGACGGGATACCCCTGGAAGTAGTGGCGCAGTTTCCTCAAAATGACAAGAAGCGCTAGGAGGAGCTTCTATTGCATGGGGTAGCGCGCGCGTGCGTCCCGTAGCACCATACTTACGTAGTAGACCGGGCGTTCGACAAGGGTGAGGTATCCCGAGGTGTCCTATCCCGCAGCGGGCTCGAGAGGCTTGGGCGCCTCAGGGGCTATCAAAGCGGGTGGGGCCTCATGGGGGTTGAGCACTCCAGGGGTCGTCGGTACGATTGTGGCCTTAGGAGCTCCGACTTGGGGAGAAGCGAGTTTCTTAGGATCTCGTGAGTCCCCTTGTTCCATGCTTGGGGACCCGCCCATGCCCGATGATGTGGCATGGGTGTCGGCTTGTTCCTCCCTGGTCGCCTCCAATGCAACGCTGGCAGAGTGGGGGGGTGGCAGCCAGGTACAGTAGTAGTGGCTCCCGGGGGCGAGGCGCCAGCATCATCGGCGGGCTCGCGAGGTACTGCTTGAGATCCTCGAAGGCTTCGTTCGCCTCCAGGGTCCATTCGAAGGGCCCCTTCTTTTCATGAAGTTGCAGAATGGCAGGGCCCGTTCACCCAATTTCGAGATGAAGCGCCCCAAGGAGGTCATGCAACCCGCCAATTTCTGCATTTCCTTGAGGATCCGGGGCACGCTCATCTTTCTTATGGCCTTGATTTTCTCCGGGTTTGCCTCAATTCCCCGGTGCGACACCAGGAAACCGAGCAGCTTGCCCGAGGGGACCCTGAAGACGCACTTCTCGGGGTTGAGCTTCAGGTTTACTTGCCTCAGGATGGCGAAGATCTCCGCCAAGTCCTCGATCAGGGTCTTGGCCACTCTGGACTTGACCACGATGTCATCGACGTAAGATTCTACATTCCTCCAGAGCTGCGGCTCCAGGGCGATGTGCATCAACCTCTGGAAGGTTGCCCCGGCGTTCCTCAGCCCGAATGGCATGGACGTGTAGCAAAACACCCCACACAAGGTGAGGAAGGCCATTTTCTTGACGTCCTCCACTGCCATTTTGATCTAATGGTAGCCCGAGAAAGCCTCCACGAAGCATAGGGGTTGCACTCTGCAGTGGAGTCCACGATCTGGTCGATGCGCAGCAGCGAGAATGGGTCTTGGGGGCAGGCTTTGTTGAGGCTCGTGAAGTCGATGCACATACGCTCCTTCCCGCACTTCTTTGGGACGACCACCGGGTTGGCAATCCACTCCGGTTAGGGCACCTCCCAGATGGCCCCGTCCTCCTTCAGCTTGCCGACCTCCTTGGCGATGAACGCCTGCTTCTCCTGAGCTTGCCTTCTCGCCTTTTGCTTGACTGGGCGCGCGTTCGGGCACGCCATGAGGTGGTGCTCGATCATGTACGTCGAGACCCCATAAGGTCGGAGGCACTCCATGCAAACGTGTCCTTGTTCACATGGAGGAAAGCCACCAACGCCTCCTCTTGATCCTGGGGCAAGTCGGAGCCAATGGTGAAGGTAGGACCAGGGTTTCCTTCGTCCACATGCACCCGCTTCATATCCGCCCGACTCTAGGAGAACAACTTCCTCTTCTTCACTGGCGCGACGTCGAGGATACCCCCGAGGTCCTTCGTGGACCGCACGACGTCCTTGGCATTGGGGCGCGTGCCACCGCTGCCGCCTTGTAGGTGAGCTTGAGCGCGTGGGACGCATCCTTGACATTTCCCATGATGGTGAGGACGCCACCTCTCCTGGGCATCTTGACGACGTTGTAGCCTGGGTGCGTTGCCGCCATGAACTGGGCGAGTGCAGGGTAGCCGAGTATCGCATTGTACGGGAGGTGGATGTGGGCGACATCGAAGTCGACCTGCTCGGTACGGAAGTTGGAGCGGGTGCCGAAGGTGATGGGGAGGCGCACCCGCCCCACAGGGATGACGGACCCCACGACTACCCCAACGAAGGGCCTTGAGGGCGTGAGTCGATCGCGGGGTAGCTGTAGCGTGTCGAAGGCCTCCATGGAGATGACGTTGAGGCCGACGCCACCGTCTATGAGGGTCCCGAAGGCAACCATGCCGATTATGGTGGGCGTGCACAACATGGGGAGCGTTCCAGCGGCCGTCGTCGTATTGGGGTGGTCGGCGGGGCCGAAGGTGATGTCGGTCTTCGACCACGCACGGGGAGGCATGAGCACGGGCCGTGGCTGGACTGCTCCTACGTGGAGGAGGAACTGCTTGACCCGGTAGTTAGAGGAGGGCGCCTGTGACCCACAAAGGATGCAGGCGACCGTGGAGCCGGCCCCGCGTGCCTCGGCACCGTCGTGCGCCAAGGGCCGGCTGGCGTCGAGGATCTGACACGCCATGGAGTAGCCGAACCAATGGTTGACTGTCGCCATGAGAAGGGAGGCTTCAACACGCCCCCTACCTGGCGCGCCAAATGTAGGATTTCGGGCTCCGCAAAACCCTCTAGGTTCGAACACCAGGGCATGTGAGAAGATCCCCCGTAGCCTCTCCCCACGTAGCTCTCTACTCGATGGACACTACGGCGAACTCGCACGTTGACTAGGAAGAAGATGAACACGATGGTTTACCCAGGTTCGGGCCACTAGGAAGCGTAATACCCTACTCCTGCTTTGGTGGATTGCCTCTCAGTAAGGTGTGGTGGATGAGCTAGTATAGTGGTTTTGAGGCTCGCGAGGGGGCTCTAGTGGTGTTCTTCGCTCTCTACCTTGCTTTGTGGTTGGTCAAGTGATTCCGTTCCCCTCCTCTTCTACGGTGCAGCCTAGCCTTTATATATAGCAGTGGCCCGAGTCCTCTTCCCTTAAAATGGCGGGAAGGGATCCCACAACGGCCAAAATTGAATGGGGACAGGAGTACATCCGCGCCCTGTCCAAAGGCGGTCTTCGCCTGCAAAGTAGTTGTCGATGATGTAGAGGTGGGCTCGGTGATGACATCTGCCCTGCAGGGCTCGTGATCGTGGTCAAGTTGTATTGGAATAGAAACCTTTGTGTGGCGCTTCGGGAACTCGCATACGTCCTTGCTCCCTTTGCACCAAAGGGGAAACTGCACCGCTTGGCGCGCTGGTGCCTGCCTGTCCTTCCCTACCTTATCTTCGACTCTTGAGGCCGGGTTCTGCATAGAGATCTCCGCTGCTCTGGAGGGGCCCTAAGGAGGCTCATCCTTGCTGGTCTTGGTGTTGTTCTTCCTCACGAGCCTAGGGTCCTCGCGAGGGCCTTGTCTTAAGCGGAGTCGTGCCTGGCCGTGTCTGGCTGGCGAGGTGGGCCATGTCCTGGGCCGCAGGCAGGCAGGTCTAGGTACCCCAGTTCCTAGAACACCGACAGTCTCCAGGCGCACAGCACCAGGCCTAGAGATGCGGACCACCCTGAACGGGGCCTCCCACATGTGCGAGAGCTTGTGCAAGCCCTCCCTAGAAAGGACCCGCCTCAGGACGAGGTCTCCGGCTTCGAGTGTCCTGGAGTGGATGTTGCCCTCCCTGGCAGTCTCCTCCATGGAAGTCCTCCAGCAGCTCATGCCCCTGCTCTCCGGACATGCATCACAATGAGACGTCGTTCGGACGCCTACAATATAGCTCGCCGTGCTTCAAACAGTACGCCGTGGCCTGACGTGCCACACGCTCTGCGTCTTCCTCCTTTTCTGGTAGCGTGCCATGGAGCAGGTACGTCAAGATCTCCTATGTCTAGTCATCGGCCTGGGGTTCCAGCGCCAGGAGCAGTCGGCCTCCCGAGGCCGGGCCACAAGTTGGAGCCCCAAGGGTGGTGCTGGGGGCAACACCTCACCCTACAGCGCCATGTCCAAGGTCGGGGGTGACGCGGATGGCTTGAAGAGTCGTTCCTCGGAGACTCCTGGCACCTCTTGGTGATGTCGGGCTTCCTTGTTCGTGAAAGCGCTTTTTGATCTTACGTACGTCTTCCAAGTATGCCTCCATGTGCTCTTCCTTAGGCTTACACTCCTAGTTGGAGAAGTTGACGAGGAGCTGGGAGTCGCCCTTGATGGTGATGCGCTGAACTCCCAAGGCCGCTGTGGCCTTGAGGCCATCTATCAGACCCTCATATTCCACGATGTTGTTGGAGACCTTCTTGCCGCGCTGGAAAAAAAGTTGCACGGCGTAGTAGAGCTTGTCCCCGGATGGGGAGATAAGCACAACTCCGACCCCCGCTCCCCTACGCGTGAAGGCACCCTCGAAGTGCATGGCCCAACCATGAGGCGCCTCATCGCCGGGGGTGAGGGACTCGCCCTCGTCCAGTACTCGGTCGGGGGCGTCCGTCCACTCGACCATGAAGTCCGCCAGGGCTGCTCCTTTGATGACCCTGGTCATGCTGAACTCTAGCTCGAAGGCCTGCAGCTCGATGTTCCACTTTGCGACTCGCCCCACAGTGTTGGGGTTGTGCAACACTTTCTCCAAGGGATACGCATAGACGACATTGATGGAGTGGGCCTGAAAGTAATGGTGCAGCTTCCTTGTCACGACGAGGAGCGCAAGCAGGAGCTTTTGCTGCAGAGGGTAACGGGAGTGCGCGTCCCGCGGTACCGTGCTAACGTAGTACACTGGGTGCTCGACGAGGGAGACGTCTTTCGCGCCGCCTTGCTTTTGAGTAGGTTCATGAGGTCCTGGTGCCTCGGGGGCCACCGGGGTGGCCAAGGCCTCAGGAGTGATGTCTTGGAGAGGGGAGCGCTTTCGGGCGTCTTGTGAGTCACCTTGCTCCACGGCTCCAGATCTGCCTACGCCTGAAGTTGTTGCACACACGCCGGCATGCTCCTCCCTGACCGCCACGAGCGCAGCACGGGCGGAGTGCGGGGTGTCAGCCAGGTACAGCAATAGGGGCGCCCATGGGCGGGGCGCCACCATTACTGGTGGGCTCGTGAGGTAGCACTTGAGTTATTCGAATGCCGCATCTTCCTCTGGAGTCCACTCGAAGGGGCCCTTCCTCTTCATGAGCTTGAAGAACGGCTGCGCGCGCTCATCAAGCTTAGAGATGAAGCACCCCAAGGAGATCACGCAGCCCGCCGGCTTATGCATTTCCTTAAGGGTCTAAGGCGGACTCATCTTGCTTATGGCCTTGATTTTCTTCGGGTTGGCCTCAATCCCCCGGCGCGATACCAGGAAACTGAGTAGTTTACCCGACAGGACCCCTCAGATGCACTTCTCGGGGTTCAGCCTCAAGTTCACCCACCGCAGGCTGGTGAATGTCTCCTTTAGGTCCTCGATCAAGGTGTTGGCTTTTCGTGACTTCACCACGATGTCGTCGACATAGGCCTCGGTGTTCCTTCCGATCTTCTGTCCCATGGAAATGTGCATCAATCGTTGAAAGGTTGCGCCAGTGTTCCATAACCCGAAGGGCATGCATGTGTATGAGAACACACCGCAGGAGGTGAGGAAGGCCGTCTTCTCGACGTCATCCTGCCATCTTGATCTGATGGTAGCCTGAGAAGGCATCCAAGCAGCATGGGAGGTTTCCCTCAGCGGTGGAGTCCTTGATCTGGTCGATGCGCGGCAACAGGAATGGGTCTAGGGCACATGCCTTGTTGAGGTTCGTGAAGTCGATGCACATGCACTCTTTCCCGCCCTTCTTCAGGACGACCACTCGGTTGGCCAGCCACTCCGGGTATTGCACCTCTCGGATAACCTCGGATTCCTTCAACTTGCCGACCTCTTGGGTGATGAATGCTTGCTTCTCATGGGCCTGTCTCCTTGCCTTTTACTTCATCGGGCGTGCGTTAGGGCACACCATGAGGTGGTTCTCGATCACGTCCCTCAGGACCCCCACCAGGTCGGACATGTTCCATGCAAATGCATCCTTGTTAGGGCGAAGGAATGCTGCCAACGCCTCCTCCTGCTCCGAAGGAGGCCGGCGCCGATGGTGAAGGTGAGGCCAGGACTCTCGTCTCCTATGGGCACGTGCGTCGTCTTAGCCCAGTTCTGCGAGAACAACTCCTTCTTCTTTACCAACACGGCATCGGCGGCGCCCCTGGCATCCTCCGATGATTGCACGACGTCCCTGGCGTCAGGGTGCGCTGCCACCGTGGCCTTGTAGGTGAGCTTGAGTGCGTGAACCGCGTCCTTGGCGTCTTCGGCGACGGAGAGGATGTTGTTGCTCCCAGGCATCTTGACGACATTGTAGCCTAGGTGCGTTGCCGCCATGAACTTGGCGAGGGCAGGGTAGCCGAGGATCGCGTTGTACGGGAGGTGGATGTGGGCAAGGTCGAAGTCGACCTGCTCGATGCGGTAGTTGTAGCGGGTATCAAAGGTGACAGGGAGGCGCACCTGCCCCACGGGGGCGACAGAGCCCCTGGCCACCCTAGAGAAAGACCTAGAGGGGACGAGCTAGTCGTAGGTCACCTGAAGCATGTAGAAATTCTCCACGGAGAGTACATTGAGGTCGGCTCCGCCGTCGACGAGGGTCTTGGTGACAGCCACGTTGCTTATGGTCGGCGTGCACAACATGAGGAGCGTACCAGCAGTGTCCGTTGTCCCGGGGTGGTCGTCGAGGCCGAAGGTGATGTTGACTTCCGGCCATGTTTGAAGCTGTGGGACCTCGAGCCGTGGACGATCTACGCTCGCCTGGCGGAGGAAGCGCTTGACCTGGCGGCTGGAGGCGGGCGCCTGCGATCCTCCCAAGATGCACGCGACCGCAGGGTGGGCCGAACGAACAGAGGCCCTCTCGCGTGCCACGGGCTGCTTAGACTCGAGGATGACACCGGCCGTGGAGCCGATGAATCGAGGCCAGGCTACAGCCGCTGATGGAGGAGCTTCAACATGCCCCTACATGGCGTGCCAAATGTCGGATTTCGGGCTCTGCAAAACCCAAAGAGGTTCGAACTCAGGGGCGTGTACGAATATCCCCACCAGCTCCAGCCTTGAGCTCATCGGCATTGACCTAGCTCGGCGAACTCACACGATCATGTGAAGAGGACATCATACAAGGATTTACCTAGGTTCGGGCCGCTGCAATGCGTAAAACCCTACTCCTACCTTGGGATGGATTACCTCGCGAGGAGTTTTGTGGATGAACTAGTACAGTGGCGTGCAACCTCGCGAGGGTGCTTTAGTGGTGTTCGAGTTGTCCGCCACTACTAATCAACCTATCCTCTATTTATAGTGGCCCGGGTCCTCTTCCCTTATCGCAATGGAGGGAAGGGATCCCACAACGGCCAAATTTGAAGGGGGGCAAGGAGTACGTCTTTATCCTGACGAAAGGTTGTCTTCGCCTGCAAAGTAGTCGGTGGTGATGAAGTGGTGGGCTCGGCGATGATGTCCATCCTGTTTAGTCCGTGGTCTTGGTCTTGTTGCGCTGGAATGGAAACCTTTGGGGGTCTTTGGGAACCTGCGTGTGTTCTTGCCTCCTTTGCACCAAAGAGGAAACTGTCTTCTCTGCGCGCGCGCCGATGCCCGCCTGGCCCATCCTGCATCATCCTTGACCTTCCGAGGCTGAGTGCTGCATAGAAATCTCCACCCCTCGGGAAGCGACCTGGGGAGGCCTCTTCCCTCCTGGGGGTCTTGGCGTTGTCCTCCTCGCGTGGGAGGGGCTCTCGCGAGGGCCTTGTCTTGAGTGAGGCCGCGCCGGCCGTACCTGTCCGTCGACGTGGGTCGCACCCTGGGCCGCAGGCTGGTAGGTTTGGATACCCCCTTTCCCAGAACGCCGACAATATTCAATTTGGTCATGTCAATCAAGTGTATCATGACATTTATTTTGTTGTGTTTGCTCCCACTATTATGAATGAGAAGAAATTTGCTTATGTGGAGAGTGATAAAAATTCTATGCTTGTGCATCATGAAAAGAATGCTTTATGTAATGCTTATATTGTTGAATTCCTTCATGATGTTACTGAAAATTATTATGACAGAGGAACTTATGCTTGTATGAATTGCAATAATATCAAGTTTCCTCCCTATGTGTTCAAAGTTTTGAAGATATGCTTATTTTTCCTTCCTATGCTAGTTGATTCTTGCTACCATAAATTGTTTTCTCACAAAATAACTACACATAGTAAGAGGGTTAGACTTAAATTATTTGCCATATGCTTCATGATGCTTCCATTGTGTTTCAAATCTTTACTTCTATGAGATCATCATTGAAATCATCATGCCTAGCTAAAAGTCTTTAAAGAAAAGCACTTGTTGGGAGAGAACCCAAACTTTTCCTTTCTATTTTTGTGTGCTAACATGATTAAGATAATGTATTAACCATGTTTTGTGTCTTTTATTTCAATAATGTGCCAAGTAAAGCGTTTGAGATATTGTAGATACTTGTTTGCTTGATTCTGTGCGAAAACGGAAACTTTTATGTCCAATGCAGAATTTCTATGATTTTACTGGAGCGTCAAAAAATTCTGATTTTTTTAAAATTCCATGCAAATTCTATGAGTTTTCCTAATGTTTCAGAATTTTTAGAGTAAGGAAAGTATGGTGTTCATTAAGATCTTCACACACTAGTCCGTTTTTGACAGGTTCTATTTTGCATGCATAGTTTGCTTGTTTTAGTGTTTCCATAGCTTATATTTAGTGATATAAATTTTGGGAATGATATAATACAGTATGTATTATGTGAGAACAATTATGAATCTTGTCTTGACCTTACCTAAGTGAATGATATATCTTTGTTACACTAACCCATCTCACGAAGTTCTGTTAAGTTTTGGGTGATTGAAGTTTTCAAGTTTTAGGTGAGATACCGATATGAGGAGAATAAGGAGAAGCAAGACTCTAATCTCGGGGATGCCTAAGGCACCCCAAGGTAATATCCAAGGAATACTCAAGCATCTAAGCTTGGGGATGCCTTGGAAGGCATCATCTCTTTCGTCTTCAACACTATCGGTATATCCTACTTAGAGCTATATTTTTATTAGTCACATAATATGAGTTTTTCTTGGAGCATCATTTTATTTTGTTAAACTTTCCTTGCTCTTATTTATCATCTTGTTTTTCAATAAAAAGTTCCAAGATTTGCCTTTTAGGATGCTTGAATTACATGTTTGATGTGTGTTGTGTAAAATCAGAAACTTTTTCTGTAGTGTTTGAATTTTCATATTTTGCTGGAATGTGGAAAGTTTATAAGTTTTTTACACAGTATTTTCATATAAATTATTTAATATTTCCAAAATTTTCATAATTTTAGAGATACAGAAGTGCACTTTGTAAATTAATTGCTACAAACTGTCCTGTTTGGACAGATTGTTGTCATAGTTTTGTTATCTACTTATCCTAACATTTTCATGGCTTATATTGGTAGATAAAATTGTGGAAATGTTAATATACAGTATATAATGTGTTAAAATTATTATTCAACTTGTTTTGGCAGTACATAAAGAGTTGATTTATTCTTATGTGCACTAACCTATCTCATGAGTTCTTTTCAAGTTTTGTGTGGATGAAATTTTTGAGACTTAGGTGAAACTGGGACATGAGAGTATGTAACAAGATACAAAAGCTCAATCTTGAGGATGCCCAAGGAACCCCAAGACAATATTACAAGAATTGTCAAGCATCTAAGGTTGGGTATGCTACGCATCCCACCCCTCTTCATTAAGAAATATCGGTTAGCCTATGTTGATCCTAAGTTTTTATTGTTCACATGATATGTGCTATTCTTGGAGTGCCTTTTTTCTTTTGTTTACTGTTTGAATAAAAATCTCAAATCTTAAAATGTTTATTGAGAGAGAGTCCTCACATAGCTACTTAGATTTTTAACTACACACCGATCTTCACTTTATATCTTTTTGAGAGTAGTTTCACGTTGTAGGGATCGAAAGTAGGTCTAGAGGGGGGGTGATTAGACTACTTGACCGAAAAAACCTAACCTTCTCCCAAGTTAATTGGTTTTTAGATTAGCAATTCTAGCATATCAAGTTCACCCTACACAGGCATGTCTATGAGTATTGCAGCGGAAAGTAAAGACAAGCATATGTAAGAGGATAGGGATAAGAAGATCAAACGCAATTTGGAGACAATGATTTTTCCCGTGGTTCCGATAGGTGCCGCTACCATACATCCACGTTTATGGAGACTTCAACCCATGGAGGGTAACTATTGTGGTTTTTTCACGACAGATGTCCGAAGACTTAAGTTCGAGGCCATACCTAAGGTGATGGACTCAAAGGGTTGGTTGAGATGAGGGACACGAGTTCACCCAGGTTCGGCCCCTAAAGAAGAGGTAAAAGCCTACGTCCTGCTTGTGTTGTATTGATTGGAGTATCGATTACAAGGGAGCAAATTCGCTTGACCTAGTTCTCGATTGATTGGTTTCTGTCTAAGTCGCCTCGTGGTCTCGCGTTTATATAGGAGGTCGAGGCCCTGGGTTACACGAGTCCTACACTGACTCTTACAACGTAGACAATCCTATCTCTAAGTCACCTTGCCATCTTGGGCAAACCTTCTCCGGGCGGCTTAACCGCCCGGGTCTTCATACCATCTTCTGTCCGGGCCTTCGTTTTGGCCCATCTTGGTAAGTCGCCATACAGCCAGGCCTACGTCTTTCGGCGTGCTTCACTGGTCTTGATTATGAGCCGCCAGGTATGACCCGGCCCCACCTGGGTGGGTCTTACCACGGAGTTATATCCCAAACCACAAGGACTCCACCCTGTAGTTGTATTCGTCACCAAAAGCAACCTCCAAGGAGATCTTACCCACTGGATAAGCCGACTTTCCGGGTACCACGCTGTGAAAGACTGTCGAAGAAGGCCTAAGGTCCTTATCAAGCAACTTCATCCGGTGGAAAGTGTCGTAGTACAGGATATTAATGTTGTTGCCGCCATCCATAAGTACCTTAGTAAACACATATCCTCCCACTTGGGGGGCAACTACCAAAGCCAGCTGCCCCGGGTTGTCGACACGCGGCGGGTGATCCTCTCTACTCCAAGTTATGTCATACTCAGACCACTTCAAGTATTGTGGGAGAGCCGGCGTGACTGCATTAACCGCCCACTTGTGCACCTTATGGTCTCGCATGTCAAGGCAGGTTGTAAAAACATGATATTGACCCGTGCTGAGCTGCTTCGGATTACTTTGATACCCAAATTGGTTACTCTGCTGCTGATTATTGCCACCAGATTGCTGATGATGACCTCCTTGATTGCCCTGACCCTGATAGCCGGACCCTGAGCCGCTAGCGCCAAGGCCGGCTCTTGACCCGCCTGGCCCTGAGCCGCCTGGCGGGCCACCACCGTTGTTATGATGCTGCCACAAGCTGTAATCCTGAAACTGCCGCGTAATGTGGCAATTCCTCCATGTATGACCCGCCGCCCTATCGGGCCAGCTGTGCTCCGGACAAGGTTTGTTGAGCATCTCTTCCAGGTTGAAAGGAGTTTTATCCTTATTAAAGGGCTGCCTGAAGTTCCTGTTGCCCTTGGCACGATTGTTCCCGGCACTGGTGTTTTCCACCAATTCTGACCCGCCATCAGGATTCTTCCTCTTGCCATGCCTGCCGCTGCCAGCCGCACCCTTACCATTGTTATTGTTCTTTCCCTGACCTGATTTCTCCTCATTAGAGCCTATGTCTTTCATACTGTCAGAGTCGGCGTACTTGTCTACCATGAGCTCCCCCATGTCTTGACACGAGCGCTTGAGTCGGCCAAGCTTCTGCTTCAGAGGCGTAAAGTGGCAATTCTTTTCCAGAATCAAAACCGCTTGAGCCGCTGTAATCTGCTCGGACGAGTGGATGATAGTTGAGACCCGCCGGACCCAATGATGAGCCAATTTGTCCTCCCATGGCACACAATGATCCAAATCCACAATCGTCATGTGCTGCTTGCACGTTCCCTGAAAATTCTTGATGAACTTCACCTTTAGATCATCCTAGGAATTTATGGTGTTGGGTGGCAATCCCTTCAGCCACGTGCGGGCCGGTCCTTCGAGCATCATGATGAAATACTTGGCACATACTACATCATTGATGTCTAACATCTCCATGGCTAGCTCATAGCTTTCAATCCATGCTTCCGGAGGTAGGTCAGCAGTATAATTGGGGACCTTGCGAGGGCCCTTGAAATCCTTTGGCAACCGCTCATTCCGCAAATCCTCACTAGGCACAACACTCCCACAATCCTGGAGGTTATTCCTACTCCTACCGAGGTGGAAGGCGCATTTGCGGGTTCTTGATGAGCCGCCGCCGCCGCCAGAGCCACTACTCCTCGCTGTGCTCTCACCCGATCCACTAGTGCGTGAGCATCCAGAGCCGCCCGGTCAACTCGCGGCGGTTTCTGGTGTTGATCACTGCTAGAAACCGCCGGTGATTCATAACGCCGGCTGTAGCTATGGCTAGGGATGGGGGTTGAATGCACGTGACTCCGGTTGTAAGTGTACTTCTCCTGCTGGGCCATCGTTGTCTGCAGGTATCCAATAGCGTTTCACACCTCCTTTGAAAAAGGTGCCTCGTCCGGGATAGGGATTGTACCAAGCCGGGTTGCTGCCGCCACCATGTTTTCTGCTAGGTTGGAATAATGACCCACCGGCATTGGGAAAGACATTGGTAAGGTCTGGTTCCGTCGGGGCTGGTTAAGCTGCTGAATCGCCGGCCGACTTTCAGGTACTTCCGCTATCCGTCCCGTTCCTGGCGTGTTGAAAAGGTTTCTGGCCTCGTATTGATCCGGCAAGCGAGACTAATGCCTCATCCGTTGAACCGCCGCTACAGACTGCTGCTCCAGCTCAAGGCGGAAAGCATCCGCCCTAAGGTGCTCTGCCTCTGCCTCCATCTGATCCTTCAGCGCATTGATCTCTTGTTGGACCTCGTTCATCTGATCCTTCAGCCTCACGATCTCCATGTTTCGGGCCGCTTGATTTTCAGCTATGACCTCGGTGGCCATCAGGGTTGTAAGCTCGTTCATCAGATCCAGAAGAACCTGAGCTGACGGCCTACCAGCCCCCGATCTAGCTACACTGGCGGCTGTGCTGCTCGGGGCTGGTGCTGAACCTGCCATGAAAACGGCAACACGGCTCGGCGGCTCATAATCCTCCGGCTCATGATATTCTGACTCGAGGTAAGACTCAATGTATCCCCCAAGACCATCATTGTGAAGCTGGTAAATTGATTCCATCTGTCCGCTCGAAGATCCATCCTCCGAGCAGATGAGAGTTTCCTGCTACATAGAACCTTCAAGATCCATGCCCAGATTAAAGCCGACGAAGACACGTTTCCCGGTCAGGCCAGCATGGGCGGATTACACGTGTTGGGCGGGTTGCGTGCGTCGGCCGGCTCGACGATGTCGGTGCAGATGTCCGGCTCGGGTTTAGATCCGCCGATCTTGCTGATGAAGACGTGGATTCCGCCGAAGGGAATCCGGAAATCGTACTCAATTGAGTCGGCCTCGAGGCCCCAGCCAACGTCGTCAATGTAGAGTCGGCCATGATGACTCTTGTTCATCCTGCCAACAGCGTACCCCTCGATCCCTGGGAGAGAGCCCTTTGAGAACTCAACACCACAGAGCACTAGCCCCATGATGGGCGCCAACTATCGTGGTTTTGTCACGGTAGATGTCCGAAGACTTAAGTTCGAGGCCATCGCTAAGGTTATTGACTCAAAGGGATTGGTTGAGATGAGGGACACGAGTTTACCCAGGTTCGGCCCCTCAAGAAGAGGTAAAAGCCTACATCCTGCTTGTGTTGTATTGATTGGAGTATCGATTACAAGGGAGCGGATTCGCTTGACCTAGTTCTCGATTGATTGGTTTCTGTCTAAGTCGCCCCGGGGTATCGCCTTTATATAGGAGGTCGAGGCCCTGGGTTACACGAGTCCTACACCGACTCTTTCAACATAGACAATCCTGTCTCTAAGTCGCCTTGCCATCTTGGGCAAACCTTCTCTGGGCGGCTTAACCGCCCGGGTCTTCATACCATCTTCTGTCTGGGCCTTCGTTTTGGCCCATCTTGGTAAGCCGCCATACAGCCAGGCCTACGTCTTTCGGCCCACTTCACTAGTCTTGATTATGAGCCGCCAGGTATGACCCAGCCCCACCTGGGGGGGTCTTACCACAGGGTTATATCCCCAACAGTAACGGTCGCGAGAGTCCAGGGAGGGCTCCACCCATGAAGGGTTCCACGAAGAAGCAACTTTGTCTATACCATGATAGCCTATGTCCATGGAGTACTAGCCTAACTCGGGGTAGATCTTCATGAAGTAGGTGATCTCCTTGACCCTACAAACTTCTTGGTTCAACTCCACAACATGAAGTAGGAGGCTCCCAAGCGACACCTAACCAATATAGGAGGCACCACCCTCCAAAAGGTAATGAATGCAATAGTGACGATGAATTCCTTGCTCTTGTGTTTCAAATGATAGCCTCGTCAACACTCAATCACACTCTTACAGCTTTGGCTTGGGTAGAAGAAATTAATTGGGTGCAACTTGGGGAGGCTAGAAATCAAGATCCATATGGTTGGCGTGGATGATCTTGACCTCAACACAAGGATAGGTGGTTCTCTCTCAGAAATTTGGATATGGCAAGTGGGTGTGTTCTGAGTGCTTCTCTTGCGAGTGGGATGTGGTGGAGGGGTATATATAGGCCTCTCCAAAAATCAAACCATTACAACATTATTGCCAAACTCGGTGAAACCGAATTGAAAACTCAGTTGCATCTACTAGTGAAAAATGTGGCAACTTTGGCGATTTTGGTGAGACTGATATAGAATTCTCGGTGGTACCAATATGAGTGGCCAAGGGCAGTTACACAACTCGGTGAGACCGATTCACAATTCTTGGAAATTCTGATTCTTATGAATGAGGCAACTGGAAGTTGGTCACTGAAACTCGGTTGCACCGATGTGAAACTTGGTAGTACCAAGAAGTAGGTTTTGGCTAGGGTTTCTGTCTAGGGTTTTGACTCGGTGTAGCCATATTGTGGGAGAGCTTGTGAGTGTTTTTTGTGGCTAACACTTGTTGGTGGCACCAATTTGAGTGGTATGGTCTAAGATAGAATATTTGTGGGTGAGCTTGTAACGCCCAAGATGCGTGCCTATCCTTATTTAGGCATGGGGGCCGCGACAGGGATAGAGGCGCATCTAGTTGTTTCACAACTACAGTAACATCGCATACATGTATGCAGAGGCGAGTATATGAGTTGGCTTACACTCGCCAGAAGCTAAATTACAAGTCCACATAGTTTATTCAAACATCATTCAAAAGACAGGGTCCGTCTACGGACAAAAACAAACGAATAAAAGAAGCAATGAAACTGCCTTGCTAGCCCTGAAGTTCACGACCAAGGCCTCTCTACTCGTCCGGATATGTTACGTACATTCTGCCACGTTCTTCATCATACTCCCACTGGAGCTGGGTCACATCATCTGGCACAGTCTCATCTGCACCTACACCTGTATTTGTTGTAGTAATCTGTGAGCCATGGGAACTCAGCAATCTTGTAACCCGGGTACTGAAACTATGTAAGCTTATTGGGTTGGATGGGGGTGAGTATTGAGTTTGCAGCAGCACTAAGCATTATATGGTGGCTAACTTACGAGAACATGAATGTAAATATAGTGGACTACGAAAGACCTTCGAATACTACCATGATCACTAAGTGATCCTGAACACCTACTTACGTCAAAAATGACCCCACCGTGTTCTCTCTCGGTTCATGTTCACGAGAACAGATGATCACGGTTACGCACACAGTTGGTGTATTTTATTGGAGTTTACTTAAAGTTAACTATAACCGGATGTTAAACAAAATATCCAAGTTGCCACATAACCGCGGCCATGACTTTCCGAAAGATTTAACCCTGTAGGGGTGCTTCAACTAATCCATCACAAATTAACCACACTCCATGGGAATAACCTCGACCACGGATCTCGTGATCATCCTAAGCAATTCCAAAGGAAAACCGACACCTCAAGATAGCCCGAAGAAGATCAGAGTTCCTCACGCAAGCCATTCGAGAAAGGTAAAACAAGTCTAGCAAGACCGCCTGACAGGCCAGATCCCAATAGGAGTCGGGTGTATCTCTGTCTTAGGGCACTACCATATGGGATTAGCTATGGAGAAAACCAATTCTCAAGTTTTCTCGAGGCAGCCCCGTAGGCAGCCCATTTTGGACCAACACTCATGAGGAGCACTCGCCCGGGTTGTTGATTAATTATCCACGGGGTAGCTAAGCCTTATGCATTTTTATTAAGTTGTTTAAGCAAATAGTAACAACGTTGGGTCTTGCAAGACAAGTTTTAATCTCAAACAAATAATCAAGGGGGTCCCCATAATAACCCCGAGCATGTTAGGAGCGCAAAATATGGAAACATAACACCAGTAACAAGTAATATGGCGGTAAAAGTGGAACAAAACACCGAGCAAAAGGCCAAGCCTTCCATCATACCAAGATATATATGTGCATTAAATTAAATAGCAGTAAATATTGTGATATCTCCATATATCCATGTTATCACATGGAAACAACCTGCACCTGCATCTGAGAACGCTATAAGAGGGGCTGAGCAGCGGTAACTTAGCCAAACATGGTTTGCTAGGTAGTGGAGGGGTTAGAGGCTATCATGGCAATGCAGGAGGCTTGACATTCAAGTGGTAGGTAACACAATGTAACGATAAGAGCAAGACATCTAGCAAAGCAAAAATAGTGTCGGGATCCGGGTATGGTCATCTTGCCTGTTGGTTCTTCAAAGGGACAAAGAGCGGGGTCCTCGTAGTGGTACTGTCCTGGATCCTCGTACTCAGGTTCAACACTCGCGTCTACCTAAGAGAAACAGCAACAATAAACAAACAACCAAGGTGCAATGCACAAACAAGATGATGCATGATTCATTTGAAGTATTTAACATGGCAATCCTAAGCTATTCATGTTTCTCATGCAATAGTTAAGTTATTTACAATTCTGGACAGAACCTCATGTTAAGTTGTTTGAACATGCATGATCATGGAAAATATGGATGCTTCATGCAAAATCGATGCAAATGCATATGTAAAACATAGGAAATGGAGTAATGGATCTCACGCTATGCTCACGGCAAGGTACAAAGGAAAAATACGAGACAAGGAAGGCCATGGGCTATTCCTTGGTATTTCAAGGCAGCCACTGGTTAGGAAAAGAAAAACCAACCACAATAGAGCCAAAGATCAAGCAAAACAATGGAGCATAGCTCTCACAAGTCATAAGACACTACCACATACAATCTGTCCCAAAACAGCAACATAGTAACTTCCACAACAATTATCTAGAGCTACAGGATGTTTCCAACCTCAAACAAAGCATGAACAGAAACTACATAACATGCTTATCAAATCATCCTACTACGCAAACTGGAAAGGAAGCATGGATCACTAAGCATGCAGCTCACAAGATGGCATGATGAAACAGATTCTAGGGACTTTGTGAAATTCACAGTTTTCCGGTATCTGAATTAAGCTGATAGCAAGTTGAGAGCAGAAAATAATGATGCTAGATACCACCTCATGGCATGAAAATTAGCAGGATGGTAGTGGACAATATCTACTACAAAACACTAGCACTGAGTTTGAGCTAAAACACAACAGAGCACTAGGTAGCATCCACTTAACAAGGCATAAAAATAACAAGAGATGCTCAGACTTAGAAATACTTAGCATGTTGAAATCAATAACATTTTATTAGCCACTTTGGAGCAAGATCCCCACTTATATACAAGTTTATCATGTCAAAAGAAAATGCCATGGCATACTACTCATGAAACACCACCACTTTCATGTTGACACCAATATCTAAGCATGCAAGGATTAATTCTAACTAAAATGACAAAATGGCATATTGGGACAAAATGACATTTTGTAAAACTTGATCAAATGTCAAAACCAATTGCACCAATGGATTCCTGGGATTTTTCTACCCCAAATCCATATATCACACTCGTATGTTCACACTTGACAATTGCACAAAACCTAGCCCGAATCTAGGCATGCATCACTTATACGTCAAAATTTTCCATATATGCTCATGCCAAAAATGCTTATGCACAGAAATGGAATTATACTAGAAATGGAAATAAACTAATAAACAGAAAAACAACAAGCAATAAAATAAAAACAAAACAATGCAAGGAGGGGACCCACCTAGAATTGTCACCAGGGCCCCTCTATGTGGATGACAAGTGGGCCATGGGCCCACTGTCATACACACACTCTCTCTCTCACACACACACACATATACACACTGGATCCACATGGGACCCTCTGGCATAGCAGATCCCACACAGACTCGCACACACACAAGCTCACACACACACACACAAGATCCGTGTGTACCCACACGAGATCCACGGTCACGCTACACACACAAAATGAAAGAAAAAGGGGGCGCGGGGGGGGGGTCAAACCCGCGACCTCCTAGTCGTCGCCCCGCGGCTCTACCACTACGCTAGCCACCAACTACTGAACATTGAGGGCTACGACTCCTCTAATACTAACCTGACGACGTGCTACTGACGAAACTGAACCCACAGACACCGGCGACGGAACAACGGTGACACTCCGGCGACAGAGGCCTCTCCGGCGAGGAGGACCTCATGCGGGGACAATGGGCAGACCGGGGGTCCCATCCCTGTGCTAGAACATCTACTTGCGTGGTGGCAGAGGGGGGGCACTCGAGCTCGAGCTGCTTCTCGGCTCGGGGCACGACGGAGACGAGCATGGCGGCAACACGCACGCGACCCTACGCGCTATGAACGACAATTGGAACGGGGGGGCGATGGCGGATGGTCACCGAGAGGGGGGGCGAAGACACTCACGACTCAGATAAGAGGAAGAAGAGGCTCGCATCGGCTTCTGGAGCGCGTCGGAGACGAGGAAGGGGCCGACAAGAAAGAAGGAAGGGGGAAAGATGGCAGCGGCGCGGAGAGAAGGGGGGAACCCTAGGCAGGGCACAGACGCCGAGGGGATTTATAGGCCACAGATGGGACGGCTACCCTTGCCACCTTAGCCATGGCGGGGCCCCTACGCGCTCTGTCTCTGAGAGGGGGCTGGAAAGGGAGGACAACGACAAGCGCAGGCAGTCGCCGACAGGTGGAGCCGCGTAGAGCCAGGTGGAAAGCGAGCGAGTGGCGGGCTGCGGAGGCGATGCTGGGCTGCAGATGCTCTCGGCCCAGGTGGGCTCTGCGCCTCTCTCACACACAGCAAACACGAGATCTTTTAAATAAAACAGCACCAAGACAAAATAAATCATGCATGATTGGCACGGAGATAGAGAGAAGAAAATATATATTTTGAATTAGCAAAATATACTCTATTTTATAAAAATGGCCTTGGCATTTTTAAAACAAATTAATTATACACATATTTTAGAATCGGAACCTATTGCATTTATTTTAAAATTAATAAAGCATAGAACAAACTTGAGGAAAAAGCACACCATACTCACCAGATTATTTAGAAGAGTTGGAACATTTTTAATGCATTAAAGTAGCATCTACAAGTACCACATGCTATAATATTGGAATAAGAGGAAGAATGGGATAGTTGTTTGAGATAGGGGATACTAAGAAATGGTATTAGATAGAGGAGCACTCCAATCAAGCCACACATGCACTCACCCCTCAACACATGCAATCAATTCACTACATTCACAAGCACAAGCAAGGCAACAAAAGTTATGCATTTGATATGATGACCATGATGGCATGATGCATGATGCATGCAATGACAAGAGACAAGGATGAATTTCAAACTCATAATGGCATTCATAGGGGTTCACACATGGAAATATTACAAATAGGCAAGGATTACACTTGGGCTGTTACAACCCTCCCACACTACAAGAGGATCTTGACCTGAGATCTAAGAACGAAAGAACTCTGGAAATTCGGAATGGAGAAGATCCTCAAGTTCCCAAGTAGCTTCTTTGTTGGAATGATGAGACCACTTGACCTTGAGAAACTTGATTGACTTGTTGCGAGTCTTACGCTCAGTTTCTTTGAGAATAGCAACTGGATGCTCACAATAAGATAGGTCTTCTTGGAGATCAATGTCTTGGAGGTCAATGGTACGCTCGGGGGTCTTGAAGCACCTCCGGAGCTGAGAGACATGGAAGACATCATGCACATTTGTGAAGTTTGGAGGAATCTCTAGTTGATAGGCAAGTTCACCTCTCTTGCCCACAACTCTGAAAAGGACCCACAAAGCAAGGAGCTAGCTTCCCTTTAATTCCAAACCGCTGAGTGCCCTTCATGGGAGAAACTCTGAGATAGACTAGATCATCAACTTGAAAGGAAATATCCCGATGTTTGTTATCGTAATAACTCTTCTGTCGGGATTGAGCTGCTTTGAGGTTCTCATGAATGACACGGCACATCTCTTCTGCTTCGGTGATCATGTCATTGCCCAGAATTTGACGCTCACCGGACCAATTGAGCGGGGTACAACACTTCCTAGCATAGAGAATGTCGAACGGGGCCTTGCCTGAGCTAGCCTGAAAGCTATTGTTGTATGAAAATTCAGCGTATGGAAGGCAGTCTTCCCATTTCATGCCGAAAGAGATCACACGGGCTCTGAGCATGTCTTCAAGGATTTGATTAACTCTCTCAAATTGACCACTTGTCTGCGGATGGAATGCAGTGCTGAAACGGATCTTGGTACCCATAGCAGTCTGGAAGGACTCCCAAAACTTGTAAGTGAAGAGGCTTCCACGGTCAGATGAAATGAGCTGAGGGATACCGTGCAAAGAAACTATCCTTGACGTATACAACTCTGCCAGCTGAGCTACCGAGATAGATTCTTTGACCGGAAAGAAATGGGCAACTTTGGTCAGCTTGTCGATAACCACAAAGATGGCATCGTTTCCCCTCTTGGACTTAGGAAAACCAGTGACGAAATCCATATCCACATGATCGAATTTCCACTCTGGAATAGGCAAAGGCTGAAGGAGACTTGCTGGACGTTGATGTTCCGCCTTCACTCTGCGACAAACATCACACTCGTTCACGAACTGAGCAATTTCACGTTTCATGCGAGTCCACCAGAAGGTTTGCTTGAGGTCCTGATACATCTTGGAACTGCCTGGATGAATGGATAGGAGAGAATTGTGTGCTTCGTCCATGATAACCTTCCTGAGATCACCTTTTGGAACCACCAGACGGTCCTTGAAGAACAAGGTATCTTTTTCATCAATGTGAAAGCACTTGTACTTCGGAATGCCCTTGGCCACACCTTTCTTCACCTTCTTCACCATAGCATCAAGAAGTTGAGCTTGGTGAACCTGATCTTCCAGAGTCGGAGAGACTTGAAGATTGGCAAGAAATCCTTGCAGAATCATTTGGAGATGGAGCTTGCGAAAGGCTTCACAAAGCTTGGGTTGAAGAGGCTTCAGGATAAGACTATTGCGGTATGCCTTTCGGCTGAGCGCATCTGCAATGACATTTGCTTTTCCAAGATTATACTCAGTTCTTGGGTTGAAGTCCTCAATCATTTCCACCCAACGAGACTGCCGAAGATTGAGATTGGATTGAGTGAAAATGTACTTCAAGCTCTTGTGATCGGTGTATACCTCAACTGGTCTACCCAACAACAAATGCCTCCAAGTCATCAGAGCATGCACAACTGTCGCCAACTCAAGATCATGAGTGGGGTAGTTCTTCTCAGCAGGCTTCAACTGACGCAAGGTATAAGCAACAATCTTCTTATCTTGCATGAGAACGCCACCAAGGCCTTGGAGAGAAGCATCACAGAAAACTTGGAAAGGCTTTGATTGCTCGGGAGGGACAAGAACTGGAGCTGAAGTCAGTTTCTGCTTGAGCGTATTGAACGCCACATCACACTAAGGAGACCAAGCATACTTGACATTCTTCTGGAGGAGTTTGGACATAGGCTTAGCAATCTGAGAGAAGTTCTCCATGAATCTTTTGCAGTAACTTGCCGGCCCGAGGAAGCTACGAAGCTGCTTGACATTTTGAGGAGGCTCCCACTTCAAGATTGCCTCAACTTTCTCAGGGTGCACTTTAATGCCCTCGGCAGAGATCACATGCCCAAGGTACACCACTTCATTGAGCCAAAACTCACACTTGGAAAACTTCGCATAGAATCGATGCTCTCTTAGCTTGTCAAGCACAAGCCGGAGATGCTCTGCTGTTCTTCTTCAGTCTCCGAGAACACGAGGATATCATCTAGATACACCAAGACGAACTCATTCTTGAAAGGAGAGAATGTGAAGTTCACATTCTTGAGAAGGTTGGAGGAGCATTGGTGAGACCAAACGGCATGACGGTGTACTCATAAGTGCCAAAAATCGTCCTGAAAGCAGTCTTTGGAATATCTTCTTCGCGAATGCGAATCTGATGATAGCCCATGCGTAGATCAAGCTTTGAGAAAACCTTGGCACCTTTCAGTTGTTCAAACAACTCATTGATGTTGGGAAGTGGGTACTTGTTCCTGATTGTCTTTTTATTCAATGGACGGTAATCGACACAAAGTCGGTCCATGCCATCCTTCTTCTTGACAAACAAAACACCACAACCCCATGGAGAAGAACTTGGTGTGATCAAAACCAGACGCTCTTGTTCATCTAGCTGCTTCTTCAAATCTTTCAGCTCTTCGGGGCCAAGTTTATAAGGATGCTTGCAAACCGGTTTAGTTCCAAGTTCGAGGTCAATCACAAACTCAACTGGCCGGTGCGAAGGCATTCCTAGCTATTCTTTGGGAAAGACACCTTCATACTCAAAAACCATCGGAATTTGAGAAATAGCCGAGATTTCACCCTTCTCATTAAGAGCAAAGAGACGGATCGTGTCATCGCGAGCTGCGAAAATGATCACATCTTCTGAAGGATGAGTCAATTTGACTTCTTTCGCTTGACAATCAACATGCGCCTTGTTCATAGCCAGAAAGTCCATGCCAAGAATGAGATCAATATCAGAATTACCGAGAACAATTGGAGAGGCCAGAAAAGAATAATTTCCCATCTTGATGGAGGCATCCCGAACCACCATCTTCGAGCTGAGACGCTTCCCGGGAGACAAAACTTGCAATGCATTTGGTAAAAACTCCATGGTAAAACTATGCTTTCCCACAAAAGGATATGACATGAAACAATGCGATGCACCAGCGTCAAACAAAACTTTTGCAGAAATAGAATTAACCAAGAGATTACCCATGATCACTTGAGAAGAATCCTCTGCCTCGGCTGCGTTAACCATGTTCACCCTTGCTGACTTGGGATTATGCTTCACCATAGCATTGCCTGGTGGTCTAACTGGAGGAGGAGGCAGAAGACGCCGCTGGTTGCACTTGTTTGAGTAGTGACCCTTCTAACCACACTTGTGACAAGTAACCTCTGAGAGCGGACGGAAGTTGCCTGGAGGAGGAACATAAGCTGACTTGGGTGCCTAGGGCCTCTGTTGATAACTTGAGTTGGATGGGTGGGAAGAACCATGACCACTGAACTGCTTCTGCTGCTGAGGAGAATGAAATGGAGGAGGAACCCAATATTTCTGCTGCTTAGGGACCATCTGAGAGATGGAAGAAGAAGAATAGGAATCCCTGGAACGCTTCCTTGAGTTCTCTAACTTGAGTTGAGTTGCCTCGACCTTCAAAGCCATGTTGTAGAACTGATCAAACTCACGAGGCTCTTGAAGGACCAGACCCGGCAGAAGCTCATCCTTGAGACCACCTCTGAACTGATAAATCATGGACTTGTCATCAGGAACATCTTGTTTAGCATAGCGGGTCAGATTCTGGAACTCGACATGGTACTGATAGATAGACTTGCTTCCCTGCTTCAGGTGCCTAAACTTCTCACGCATCTCCTCGACAAAGCTTGTCGGAATGTAATGGGCCCTAAATTCATGACAAAAATCGTCCCAGGTGACAACATGATCGCCCCTAGAGTCCTTGTATTGCTGCCACCAATCTGCTGCCTGACCCTTGAGCTAAAACGACGCGAACTTGACATAGTCCTCTAGTCTGACATTGTTGCACTCAAAATGCTTACTCATGTCATGGAGCCAATCATCTCCATCAAAAGTTTGCTCACAATAGGTGAAAGACTTGGGTTGGTTGGCAAGGAACTGGTCGAGCGTCGTGAACTGAGGCTGATTCTGAAAATTCCCTTGAAAACCTTGCTGACCCTGATCTCTTTCTTGCAACAGCCTAAGCAACATCTGAGTATTCGCATAGGTTGTGGCCATCACAGCTTGCCAAGCTTCTGGAGGAGGAGGCGATGGTGGGGATGGTGGAGGATCAGACTGCCCCTAACCCCGACCCGGATTCCCGCGAGTTGGAGGAGCCATCCTGGAGATGGACAAGAACATCAACACATCATTGACAAACATGATTGCAATAAGCTGAATCAATGACTTGAAAGAAATTGAACATTAACAGCCTTCCTACTAAAAAATTAGTAAGAACGCCTTCTTCGGGTTTGCGATAACATCATCAGATATTAGAAGCAACTTGAAATAACACAAAAGTATTGACCTAAACTTGCTCGGAACAAATGTATATGCCCTCATACATCTGAAGAAGATGATCCTAGATAACTACATGAATTCCCACCTAAGAACTTCTGAAATCTTTCTGGTTATGCAATCTGGTGTTGGGGATACAAGGAGGAAATATCTCACACAACTAACAAGTCTTACACCCCAGCTGTATCCATCCTTCAACACATAACCAGAGGCTTTGGAACTCCATCTAACTCGGATCCTCGAAAACACAACGATACCAGCCATGGCGGTACCCTAGACGCCTCCCCAGTACTGGGTGACTCCGACCTTATCTCACCACGACAAGTATTGAAGCAATTCCGAACACCCTCCGTCCTGAGATACTAAGAAAACTGAATGATAACGATGTGCCAATAATTCCCTCGAGCTCAACTCCCCGAAAGAAATCAAGTCAGACAAGAGGCACCAAGACAGAACTCCGTCACATCGGCATCATATAGTTTCCAAAATACCCGCGTGATCCTAAAAAATTGAGCGAGAAGAGGAGTACAATCAAAATTCCTAAGTCGAATACCTCATTAGAGTATAGAAGAGGAGTAAAAGAAACCTACTCTCCGATATAACTAGACACAAAATAGTTTTACTAGACTCGACTCAGCCAAGTTTGATCAAGCAAAGGGCTCCTATGGTCGTATGGCTCTGAATACCAACTTGTAACGCCCAAGATGCGCGCCTATCCCTATTTAGGTACGAGGGCCACGACAGGGATAGAGGCGTATCTAGTCGTTTCGCAAGTACAGTAACATCGCATACATGTATGAAGAGGTGAGTATATGAGTTGGCTTACACTCGCCACAAGCTAAATTACAAGTCCACACAGTTTATTCGAACATCATTCAAAAGACAGGGTCCGTCTACGGTCGAAAACAAACGAAGAAAAGAAGCAATGAAACTGCCTTGCTAGCCCCAAAGATCACGACCAAGGCCTCTCTACTCGTCTGGATATGTGATGTACATTCTGCCACGTTCTTCATCATACTCCCACTGGAGCTGGGTCACATCATCTGGCACAGTCTCATCTGCACCTGCACCTGTATTTGTTGTAGTAATCTGTCAGCAACGGGGACTCGGCAATCTTGTAACCCGGGTACCGAAACTATGTAAGCTTATTGGGTTGGATGGGGGTGAGTGTTGAGTTTGCAGCAGCACTAAGCATTATATGGTGGCTAACTTACGAGAACATCAATGTAAATATAGTGGACTACGAAAGACGTTCGAATACTACCATCATCACTAAGTGATCCTAAACACCTACTTACGTCAAACATAACCCCACCGTGTTCTCTCTCGGTTCATGTTCATGAGAAGAGACGATCACGGTTACACACACAGTTGGTGTATTTTATTGGAGTTTACTTCAAGTTAACTATAATCGGGTGTTAAACAAAATATCCAAGTTGCCACATAACCGTGGGCACGACTTTTCGAAAGATTTAACCCTGTAGGGGTGCTCCAACTAATCCATCACAAATGAACCACACTCCGCGGGAATAACCTCGACCACGGATCTCGTGATCATGCTTGGCAATTCCAAAGGAAAATCGACACCTCGAGATAGCCCAAAGAAGATCAGAGTTCCTCATGCAAGCCATTCGAGAAAGGTAAAACAAGTCCACCAAGACCGCCCGGCAGGCCAGATCCCAATAGGAGCCACGCATATCTCTGTCTCGGGGAACTACTGGATGGGACTGATATGGGGAAAACCAATCCTCAAGTTTCCTCGAGGCGGTCCCGCAGGCAGCCCGTTATGGACCAACACTCATGAGGAGCACTGGCCCGGGTTGTTGATTAATTATCCACGGGGTAGCTAAGCCCTATGCATTTTTATTAAGTTGTTTAAGCAAATAGTACCAATGTTGGGTCTTGCCAGACAAGTTTTAATCTCAAACGAATAATCAAGGGGGTCCCATAACAACCCGAGCATGTTAGGAGCGCAAAATATGGAAACATAACATCGGTAACAAGTAACTAGGGCGGTAAAAGTGGAACAAAACCCCGAGCAAAAGGCCAAGCCTTCCACCATACCAAGATATATATGTGCATTAAATTAAATAGGAGTAAATATTGTGATATCTCCACATATCCATGTTATCACATGGAAACAACCTGCACCCGCATCTAAGAATGCTATAAGAGGGGTTGAGTAGTGGTAACTTAGCCAAACAAGGTTTGCTAGGTAGTGGAGGGGTTAGAGGCTATCATGGCAATGCAGGAGGCTTGACATTCAAGTGGTAGGTAACGCAATGTAATGATAAGAGCAAGACATCTAGCAAAGCAAAAATAGTGTCGGGATCCGGGTACGGTCATCTTGCCTGTTGGTTCTTCAAAGGGACAAAGAGCGGGGTCCTTGTAGTGGTACTATCCTAGATCCTCGTACTCAGGTTCAACACTCGCGTCTACCTAAGAGAAACAACAACAATAAACAAACAACCAAGGTGCAATGCACAAACAAGATGATGCATCATTCATTTGAAGTATTTAACATGGCAATCCTAAGCTAGTCATGTTTCTCACGCAATAGTTAAGTTATTTACAATTCTGGACAGAACCTCATGTTAAGTTGTTTGAACATGCATGATCATGGCAAATATGGATGCTTCATGCAAAATCGATGCAAATGCATATGTAAAACATAGGAAATGGAGTAATGGATCTCACGTTATGCTCACGGCAAGGTACAAAGGAAAAATACGAGACAAGGAAGGACATGGGCTATTCCTTGGTATTTCAAGGCAGCCACTGGTTAGGAAAAGAAAAACCAACCACAATAGAGCCAAAGATCAAGCAAAACAATGGAGCATAGCTCCCACAAGTCACAAAACACTACCACACACAATCTGTAGCAACTTCCACATCAATTATCTAGAGCTACAGGATGTTTCCAACCTCAAACAAAGCATGAACAGAAATTACATAACATGCTTATCAAATCATCCAACTACACAAACTGGAAAGGAAGCATGGATCACTAAGCATGCAGCTCATAAGATGGCATGATGAAACAGATTCTAGGGACTTTGTGAAATTCACAGTTTTTCTGAAATCTGAGTTAAGCTGATAGCAAGTTGAGAACAGAAAATAATGATGCTAGAGACCACCTCATGGCATGAAAATTAAAAGGATGTGAGAGGACAATATCTACTACAAAACACTAGCACTGAGCTTGAGCTAAAACACAATAGAGCACTAGGTAGCATCCACTCAACAAGGCATAAAAATAACAGCAGACGCTCAAACTTAGAAATATTTAGCATGTTGAAATCAGCAACATTTTATTAGCCACTTTGGAGCAAGATCCCCACTTATATACAAGTTTATCATGTCAAAATAAAATACCATGGCATACTACTCATGAAACACTACCACTTTCATGTTGACACCAATATCTAAGCATGCAAGGATTAATTCTAACTAATATGACAAAATGGCATATTGGAACAAAATGACATTTTGTAAAGCTTGCTCAAATTACAAAACCAATTGCACCAATGGATTCCTGGGATTTTTCTACCCCAAATCCATATATCACACTCGTATGTTCACACTTGACAATTGCACAAAACCTAGCTCGAATCTAAGCATGCATCACTTATAAGTCAAAATTTTCCATATATGCTCATGCCAAAAATGCTTACACACAGAAATGGAAATATACTAGAAATGGAAATAAACTAATAAACAAAAAAACAACAAGCAATAAAATAAAAATAAAACAATGCAAGGAGGGGACCCACCTGGCATAGTGAGCAGGGCGCCTCTATGTGGATGACAAGTGGGCCATGGGCCCACTAACAAGTGGGCGCGGGAGGCAACACGGAGCGCCTCGGCATCTCCGACGATGAGGAGGAGGTCACCGGCGATGAGGACGACGGCTGCGGGCTCGGCGGAGACGATCTCTTCTATGAACTTACTGAAACCCTCGCTCTCTTCTTTGAGTTACCTGAGAGAAAGAAGGAAGGGGGAGATGGCGGTGGTGCAGAGAGAAGGGGGAAACCCTAGGCAGGGCGCGAACGCCAAGGAGATTTATAGGCCGCAGATGGGACGACTGCCCTCGCCACCTCGGCCATGGCGGCACCCCTGCACGCTCTGTCTCTGAGAGGGAGTTGGAAAGGGAGGACGACGACGAGCATAGGCAGTCGCCGACAGGTGGGGCCGCGCGAAGCCAGGTGGAAAGCGAGCGAGTGGTGGGCTGCGGAGGCGATGTTGGGCTGCACATGCTCTCGGCCCAGGTGGGCTCTGCGCCTCTCTCTCACACACAACAAACACAAGATCTTTTAAATAAAATAGCACCAAGACAAAATAAACCATGCATGATTGGCAAGGAGATGGAGAGAAGAAAATATATTTTTTGAATCAGCAAAATATACTCTATTTTATAAAATGACCTTGGCATTTTTAGCACAAATTAATTATACACATATTTTAGAATTGGAACCTATTGCATTTATTTTAAAATTAATAAAGCAGAGAATAAACTTGAGGAAAAAGCACACCATACTCACCAGATTATTTAGAAGAGTTGGAACATTTTTAATGCATTAAAGTAGCATCTACAAGTACCACATGCTATAATATTGGAATAAGAGGAAGAATGAGATAGTTGTTTGAAATGGGGGATACTAAGAAATGGCAATAGATAGAGGAGCACTCCAATCAAGCCACACATGCACTCACCCCTCAACACATGCAATCAATTCACAACATTCACAAGCACAAGCAAGGCAACAAAAGTTATGCATTTGATATGATGACCATGATGGCATGATGCATGATGCATGGAATGACAAGAGACAAGGATGAAGTTCAAACTCATAATGGCATTCATAGGGGTTCACACATGGAAATATTACAAATAGGCAAGGATTACACTTGGGCTTTTACAGAGCTTGTGAGTGTTTTTGGTGGCTAACGCTTGATCATTTTGAGCATTTCATTCACCATTATTACCTCACTCGCTTTTGATAGTATTGGCTTTACTATGGACTTAAAGTGATTTTTCACAAAGTAAAATGTAGAGTCTTCATGCTTGTAGCTTGGCCAATCCTATTCCTTGCATATTAGGGTCTCTTCACGATCCTTTGCCAACCACACATTGAACTCTTTCATGAAATATACTTAGTGGAAACATTAGTCCAATGTAATATATGTTGTTATTAATTACCAAAACCACCTAGGGAGATGTTGTGCTTTCAGATGTTTATTCATTTCTTACACTTATATCCTAAGAGGTAAATTGTGAATGGATGAAATATCATAAATATGAAATTATCAATGTGCTTTATGCTTAGTAGTAGTTTCACATTTGGTTAAGACCGTAAAAACTATTGAAGTTTAACAATCATTGTATTGGTCATATGAGCAATTCATGAATGATTAGTATAAGAAATAGAACTTTTGCATACAAATATATTATCTTGGACATCTTTAACGATTGTGAATACCCATTAATTATTTTCAACCTTGATCAAATAATTGAATTTGGACAAGGAATACAACGTAATGGTTCTGTTCAGGTATATTTGCATAGAAGTTATATTGTTAAGGATCCTCTAACATGTGGTGTTTACTTAGGACCTTTTGCTAGCCTAAACTTCGTACTAAGTAGAGATACTACTTGAGCATCCAAATACATGAGCCAATTTTCTTGATATTCCACCATACCTACCTATATATGGTATTTCACTGCCATTCCAAGTAATTTTCATGTGCTACATCTAAACATTCAAATAAACATCCGTTTTGTGATCGTACCGTTCATGGAGCGACGGGCCAATCATTATCTTCCATGCTAAGGGAGTTATTCTCAAGATGAGTGTTAATTCACTTGTCATTGAACGAGAGAGGCTGATAAAAAGGATGCCCAATCCCGCATAATACAAAAATAAATAAGCAAGAACCCCCCTAGAAAGTTGATTGTTTGGATGGTATTCGCAGATACGTCTAGCCATGGAATGTGTTTGAATGGTGGAGGGGGAGTAAAATTTCAATTATATTTGGGAACCCCTAATAATGTGATTAGCATGGAAGATATTGAAAACTTTGTTGTGACGTTGACATAAAAGGCACACCACCCAAAATTACATATTCATCTCTATTTAAAAAAATGAGCTATGGCACCTCTGTAAATCCCTGCTTCCCTCTGTGAAGGGACAATCTGTTTACTTTCATGTTACTTATTTTCATGTTGAGTCAACTTCTTATTCCAACCTCAGTCTATTAGTTGGTAAGCACCATGTGTTGGGGAAATATCCAAACATATATATACGGTCAAATATATTTGATCATGATTCATTATTGTTGAGAATTATCTTTATGATAAGTATGTTGGGAGGCAAAACTTTAAGCCCCTATTTTTCTCTGTGTTCGATGGATGTTGTTTGTTATAAAAACAAACCTTGAGTATTAGCAATCATAGAAGACTATATGATAATTGAGTATGTGGAGCTCTTACTTAGACTTGATGATGCATTGAAGTTGTTTGGTGACTAAGAACATGGATTGTTAAGTTTCAAGAGAATGCATTGTTTGATTCATGACATGTGAATTGATTGCTACTCAACCATGATGTTTTTTTTGTGAAAACTTTGCTGGTTATGATGCTAGAAAAAGTTATTAGAATCTTTATTGATCAAACCTATATATTATGCTAGCATTCACACTTCATAAATTATTTCATTTATCATTAACCTACTCGGGGACAAGTAGGAATTAAGCTTGGGGATGCTAATACATCTCCAACATATCGATAATTTATGAAGTATTCATGCCATATTTTTCTATGTTAACAAAACTTCTATATGGGTTTGATGCACTTTATATGATTTATTTAGAACTAACCGGGACTGACGCTATTTTCAGAAAAATTACCGTGGTGTTGATTTTGTGCAGAAAATAAAAGTTATCAAAATCATTCGAAACTTCTTATGATTTCTCTGGAGAAGAAAAGAAATACTGGAGCGAAGAACCACCAAAGGGGAGCCTCCTGTGGCCACAAGACAACAACCCACCCCCCATGGGCGCGCCCTGACGGCTTGTGGGGCCCACGTGGCTCCGTTTAACATGATTCAAACGCCAAAAAATCGTATATATACATAAACCCTCAAAAATAAAGAAAAAACTTCCGCTCCACCATCGGAACTCTCTGTATCGATGAAAAATCCATCTGGAGCCTTTCTAGCACCCTATCAGAGGGGGGAAATCATCTCCGGTGGCCATCATCATCATCCGGGCGGAGGCCATGACGAGCAGGGAGTAGTTGACCCTCATGGCTGAGGGTATGTACCGGTAGCTATGTGTTTAATGCCTCTCTCTCTCGTGTTCTTGATATGTCCGGATCTTGATGTACAACGTTTTTTAATATAGTCGGATCATATGGTGTTTGTCGCTTGCTATCTTGTTGTGATGAATTGAATCTTTCCCTTTGAGATCTCGTTATGACGAATTGAATATTTTGGATTTGAGATTACTTGATGTATGTCTTGCATGTGGATACCCATGGTGACAATGGGGTGTTCTATTGATTCACTTGCTATCTGTTTTGGTACTCAACTCACAGATTCCCGAGGTGACTTTGGGGTAATATATGCATAGAGGTTGATACACGTTCTTGTCCTATTTTCTCGAATAGAAATTTTGGGGTACTCTTTGGAGTTCTTTCTGCTGGATTGAGTATGATGAATCTGAAATTGTTTGATGCATGTCGAATAATTAACCCACGGATACTTGAGGTGACATTGGAGTATCTAGGTGACATTAGGGTTGATTGATATGTATCATTGTTGTTATTTTAGTATGAACTCTAGGGCTGTTTGTGGCACTTGTAGGAATAGCTCAAAAGATTGATTGGAAAGAATAACTTCGAGGTGGTTCTACTACCTACAACAATTTCATCTTATGTTCTCCGCTACTTATGAACTTTGGAGTTATTCTTTGTTGCACGTTGAGAGATGACTGATGTCTACTACACAACTTTATTCTTGTAGACTCATGTTGGGCCTCTAAGCGTAGAGTTTTGTAGGACAATAGTAATTTTCCCTCAAGTGAATGACCTAAGGTTTATCAATCTGTGGGAGGTGTAGGATGAAGAGGGTCTCTCTCAAACAACCCTGCAATCAAATACAAGAAATATCTTGTGTCCCCAACCCACCCAATACAATGGCAAATTGTATAGGTGCACTAGTTCGACGAAGAGATGGTGATACAAGTGCAATATGGATGATAGATATAGGTTTTTGTAATATGAAAATATAAAAAATAGAAAGGTAGAAAGTAACAAAAGTGACCACAAATGGTATTGCAATGCTTGAAACAAGGCCCACGGTCCGTACTTTCGCTAGTGCAACTCTCAACAATGCTAATATAATTGGATCACATAACCATCCCTCAATGTGCAACGAATAATCACTCCAAAGTTATTATCTAGCAGAGAGCATAAGAAGAAATTATTTGTAGGGTACGAAACCACCTTAAACTTATCCTTTTCGATCGATCTATCCAAGAATTCATACTAAAATAACCAAGTTATCCTTTCCGATCAATCTATCTAAGAGTTCATACTAGAATAACACCATATGATACACATCAACCAACTCTAATGTCACCTAGATACTCCAATTTCACCACAAGTATCCATGAGTTAACTATACGATATGCATCAAACAATTTCAGATTCATAATAGTCAATCCAACACAAAGAACCTCAAAGAGTGCCCCGAGATTTCTACCGGAGAAGCTAGGACAAGAACGTGTATCAACCCCTATGCATAGATTACCCCAATGTCACCTCGGGAATATGCAAGTTGAGTACCAAGACATAGATCAAGTGAATCAATAATACACCTCATTGTCACAACGGGTATCCGCATGCAAGACATATATAAAGTGTTCCCAAATCCAATATTCAATCCAACATAACAAAATCTCAAAGGGAAAACTCAATTCATCACAACAAGATAGAGAGGGGAAAACACCATGTGATCCAACTATGTTTAGAAAGCCCATGATACATCAAGGCCGTGCTATCTAAAGAACACAAGAGAGAGAGAGAGATTGAACACATAGATACCGGTACAAACCGTCATCTCCGAGGGTGGATTACTCCCTCCTCATCATGGACTTCGCCGGGGTGATGAAGATGGCCACCTGAGATGATCTACCCTCTCCGACAGGGTACTGTTTTCTCTCCAGATTGATTTTTCATCAATACAGAGGCCTTGTAGAAGCAAAACAAGGATTCTAGGGTTATTTCTAATAGTTTCTATATTTATAGGAATTTTGGGAGTTGGTTTCATGTGGAGATAGGCCACGAGGTGAGCACCCTCCACCAGGGTACGGTTTGGGGGACTGGCGCGCCCTAGTGGAGGGTGGCCACCTTGTGACTCTTTTGGCCCTCCCACGAAGTGTCGAAGGACTCTTTTGTTCCAAAAAAAATTGTCAAAAAGTTTTGGGCGATTCTGAGAACTTCCATTTTTTGCACAAAAAACAACACCACGGTAGTTCTGCTAAAAACAGCGTCAGTCCGGGTTAATTCTAAATAAATAATCTAAAGTGCATCAAAATCATATAAAATTATTGTAAACATAGGTGAACATGTCAGGAATACTTCATAAATTATTGATACGTTGGAGACGTATCAATGACCATATGATTCTAGTATGTTAGCATTGTTAAGAGATTGCACTAGTGAAAGTATGATCCCTAGGCCTTATTTCCAAGCATCAATGTACTATTGTGCTCGTTGTTTTCTACTTGCTACCTTGCTGTTTTTATACTTTCAGATTACAAAAGCCTATATATACCATCCATATTGCACTTGTATCACCATCTCTTTGCCGAACTAGTGCACATATACAATTTACCATTGTATTGGGTGTTTTCGGGACACATGGGGTTTCTTGTATTTGATTGTAGGGTTGTTCGAGAGAGACCATCTTCATCCAAATCCTCCCACGTAATGATGAACTTTAGGTCATCCGCTGGAGGGAAAGTTTCTATTGTCCTACAAAACTCTGAGCTTGGAGGCCCAGCAGAGTTTACAAGAATAAAATTTTGTAGTAGGAATCAACTACCAAAGGCATTCATATAGAGTCATACTATTTAGTAGTTTTTCATATCGAGTTGTAGTAAATAAAAGTGTGATGATCATCATTATTAGGGCATTATCTCAGTGAGGAAAGGCTGATGGAGACAATGATTCCCCCACAAGTCGGGATGAGACTCCAAGAGAAAAATAAAAGAGAAAAGGGGAAAAAGAAAAAAATAGAAAGGAAGAAAAATAAAGGAAAAAGAAAGAAAAGAAAGAAAAAAGGAAATAAATGAGAGAAAAGAGAGAAGGGAGAGTGCTACTACCTATTTTCCCACACTTGTTCTTCAAAGTAGCACCATGTTTTTCATATACAGAGTTTCATGTTTTGTCACTTTCATATGCTTGTGGGAATTTTTCATTACAGAACTTTGCTTGTACGTTCCGATGACGGGTTTCTTCAAATGCCCAATGTCTTCACGAGGAAGCAAGTTGGATGCACACCCACTTAGCTTCAATTGAGCTTCCATATACTCCTAGCACTAGTGCATATGTTGCATGGCAATCCCTACTCCTCGCATTGATATCGAATGATGGGCATCTCCATAGCCTGTTGATCCACCTAGTTGATTCGAGACTTTCTTCTCCACTTTTACCCCTTGGAAACCCATAACCATATTCTATTCCACCTATATGTTATATCCATGCTTCACGCTCATGTATTGAGTGAGTAATAAAAAGCTGAAGCGCATTAAAAAGTATGATCCAATTGTTTGGCTTAACACTATGGTGTTTGATATTTGTATTTATGTGATGAAGACGGAGCCATGCCATGCTAATATGATAAAATGAATGGGGGGTAAATATTCTTTAAGGATCCTACATTCCAAAAACCGATGATTATGTTACTTATGTTTATAGATATTACTATGTTGATGTTTGTTAATTCATCGTTTCTCAATTATCATACCTGCAAAATATTATATGTTGGGTAGCATGTCACATCAAAAATTCCATTTTCATCAATTACCTACTCTAGGACAAGCAGAAATTATGCTTGGGGATGCTGATACATCTCCAACGTATCTATATTTTTTATTGTACCATGATATTATATTATCATTTTAGGATACTATTTAGGCATTTACTTACTAATTTATATTATTTTAAGGCATGATAATCCACAAGTGTAGGGGATCGCGATAGTCTTCACGGGTAGTATTTCACCCTAATTAATTGGTTCGACACAAGGGGAGCCAAAGAATATTTATTGGCCTTGACAGTTGAGTTGTCAATTCAACCGCACCTAGGATATCTCTCTGCAACAAAGATTTAGTAGCACGTCAAAATAGTAGTAGCAAAAGTGATAGCAGTAGTAATAGTAGCAGTTTTGTAGCAGGTGTGACAGTAGCATTAGCAATAGTAACCTAGCAAGGTTTAGTATATGTAACGTGTAGGCACATGGATCTATGATGGATAATGATTTAGATGACATTGATCATATAATAGTTACACACTAGGTAGACATAGAAATAGCTCCAATTCATCAATGTAATGTATGCATGTATTCCGTATATAGTCATACATGCTTGCGATAAGAACTATCATGAAATCTTTTGTCCTACCCTCCCATGGCAGCGGGGTCCTATTGGAAACAAAGGTATATTAAGGCCTCCTTTTAGTAGAGATCCTGAACAAAGCATTAGCACATGGTAAATACATGAACTCCTCAAACTACGGCAATCAACGGAAAGAATCCCAATTATTGTCACCTTGGGGTATGCGGTTCATGATACGTAATAGGTGCATACAACTAGCAAGACAGGATCCAAATCACTCTTATATTCATGAAAACATAATAGATTCAGATCAAAAATCATGGCACTTGGGCCCTGGTGAGAAGCATTAAGCATATCAAAGTCATAGCAACATCAATCTCAGAACATAGTGGATACTAGGGATCAAGCCTATCAAACATAACTTGATTACATGATCAATCTCATCCAATCCCACCACCATCCAGAAGCCCACAAAGGAATTACTCACTCTCTATGGTAAGCATCATGGCGGTGTTGATAGAGAAGGGTTGGTGATGACGACAATGACGATTTCCCCTCTCTGGAGCCCAAACAGGCTCCAGATCATGCCTCCGGAGGAAGAATAGGAGGTGGCGGCAGCTCCATCTCGTGAAACGCGATGAAATCTTCTCTATGATATTTTCCTCCACGGATGTGATTTCATAGGACTGGAATTAGGGTCGGAGGGGCCACGAGGGCCCCACAAGCCATCAGGGCGCACGCCGTGATATGTGGTGGCCCCCTGGCACACCCCTCCGACAGGTCTTCGCTCCATAATTCATCATATATTCCAAAAATAATTCAAAAAAATCGTCCAATTCCGAGAAATTTTATTTCTGCACAAAAATAAGACCAAGGTAGTTCTACTGAAAACAACGTCAGTCCTGGCTACTTTCATTCAAATCATGCAAGTTAGAGGCAAAAACAAGAGCAAAAGTGTTTGGAAAAGTATATACGTTTGAGATGTATCAGGGCAATAACCTATTAACCCAGTGCCAAGTGTTAGTTGTTGTTTTCTGCATGTTTTTGGCTTTTTAGGAATACTGTACCAAACGAGTCCAAATACCCCGAAACTTTTTGAGATTTTTTCTGGACAAAATAAGGACCTGGAAGCTTCGCAAGGAGGTAGGAGGGCACACAAGGTGCCCCCAGGGGGGTCGTTGCGCCCTTAATTATGGCTTGCGACCACCTCCCTTGCCTTCTGGCAATGTTCTGTGGCTTATAATTTCTCTTTAATCCCCAAAACCCTAGGGAGCCTCTCAAAATGCTTTTTTTGCCGCCGCAAGTCTCTGTTCCTTAGTGTGCCCATTTGTGCCCATTCTGGTGCCCTACCGGAGGGGGGGCTCTACATCAACCATCAACCTCGCTGCTCCCATGGTGATGTGTGAGTACTTAACCACAGACCTATTGGTCAGTAATTAGTACCTAGATGGCTCTCTCTCTCTATGTTCTTCAATGCAAAGTTCATCGCATCTTCGTGATAATCAATTCGATGTAATCACTTTGTGAGGTGCGTTTGTTGGGATTCGATGAATTGTGGGTCAGATTATTCACGAGATTATATTGAGTTCCTTGCTAGTCTTTTCATATATATGCATGATTACATGATAGCTTCATAATTCTCTCTAATATATTGATGTCGTTTGGCCAACTAGATTTATTTATCTTCAGTGGGAGAGGTGCGTTGTAGTGGGTTCAATCTTGCGGTGCGCAATCCCAGTTACAGAAAGGGACATGACACGTATTGTATTGCTTCCACTAAGGACAAAACGATGGGGTCTATTAATATTTATTGGATTTACTTTGTCTACATCATGTCACTGTTCTCCAAGCATTACTCTGTTTCACTTAATACTCTAGATGCATGCTGGATAGCGGTCGATTGGTGGAGTAATAGATGAATAAATATTACATAACTTTGTCCTTTTCTATCAATTGCCCAACAATAATTTGTTTGCTCACTGTATGCCTTCTACAGGAGAGAAGCCTCTAGCAAAAATTATGGCCCAAAGGTCTATTCACAAATATATTTACAAACACTCTTATTTCCTTGCTGCCATTATTTACTTTTAATTTAGTTTCTAATTTCCATTTATCAAACTATCATCTACACAACTCATTTATTGCAAGTAACAAGTTCAAGGGGATTGACAACCCTCTTGCCCGTGTTGGGTGCAAGTGTGTGCTCTTTTGTGTGTAGGCGTTGAAGATGAGAAATTGCATGGTTCTCCAATTGGTTCGATAACCTTGGTTCTCATTGAGGGAAATCGTTATCTATGCTATGCTGCTTCATCCCCTCCTCTTTGGGGAAAACTAAACGTAGATCACAAGTGTCAAGAAGCTGCAGGAGGAGGCCACAAGGCACCTGGGCGCGCCCAGGGGGTAGGCGCGCCAACCTGCCTTGTGGGCCCACTATGCCTCTATTTGGCCTAATTCTACTTCTATAAATTATCAAATATTAGAAAACCAACATGGAGCCACCCAAAGCACTTTTTCCGCCGCCGCAAGCCTCTGTTCCGACGAGAGGCCATGTGCAGACCTTATCCTATGATATGTCGAAGGGGGAATCGATCATCGAGGCCATCTACATCGACCTTGTTTCCTCCATGGTGATACATGAGTAGTCCACCATAGACCTACGGGTCCATAGCTAGTACCTAGATGGTTTCTTATCTCTCTTTGATCTTCAATACAATGTTCACTACGATCTTGGCGGTGATCTATTCGATGCAATCTTGTTTTGCGGTGTGTTTGTTGGGATCCAATGAATTGTGGATTTATGATCATATTATTCATGAAAACCTATTGAGTCTCCTTTGAATTTTAATAAGCGTGATCTTAAAGCTTCGTATTTCTTTTTGATCAATCGGTTTGGTTTGGCCAACTAGATCGATTTATCTTAAGTGGGAGTGGTGTGTTGTAATTGGTTCAATCTTGCGGTGCTCTATCCTCATGACAGAAGGGGTCAAGACACATATTTGTATTGTTTCCATTAAGGGTAAAACGACGGGGTCTGAACGTATTGATTGTCTTACTTTGTCTACATCATGTCATCTTGCTCCAAGCATTACTTCGTTTGTCATGAACTTAATACCATAGATACAATATGAATAGCGGTCGATTGGTGAAGTAAAAGTAGTAGATGCAGAATCACTCCGGTCTACTTGTTTATGGACGTGATGTGTATATACATGATCATTGTCGTGAATAACATGTCATAACTATGCGCAACATGAACTAATATTTGGTCGACGGTATATATCATTCATGGACTATCTTTATCAACACCATCTCTAACCCAGTTGGCTAGAAAAAGTTTCACTTTGCACAAAGACATGAAGCAATTAGAAAGGATGTGGTGAGGGCATCGAGAGTTCTGTAGGCCCATTTTGAAGTTGTTTGTGGACTTGCTCAACAATGGGATCTGAAGACCTTGTGGGAGGTGATGACATGTTATGTGATCATGCACAACATGATCATCGAGGATGAGGGTGAGTATGCTGCCATAGATCTAGAATTTGAGAACATAGGTGATCCTATCGAACTTCAAGACCGGAATTTGACCATCACTACTAGAGAAATTGCTAGCCACAACTCTTGTTGGTGGCGCACCATTTCCAACCGACGCCAGCAACATATATTTGAAATAGCGCTCGCGTCGGTGTAGGATCGAAAGTAGTGCCAGAGGGGGTGATTAGACTACTTGACCAATTAAAAATCTACCTTTTCCCAATCTTAAGTCTTGGCAGATTTTAGCATTCATAGTATGTCAAGTACACCCTACACATGCATGTCTACGAGTATTGCAGCGGAAAGTAGAGACAAGCATGTAAGTAAAGGAAGGGTAGGAAGATCAAATGCAATTGATGACACGATCATTTTTCCCGTGGTTCCGATAGGTGGTGCTATCGTGCATCCACGTTTATGGAGTCTTCAACCCACAAAGGGTAACGGTCGCGAGAGTCCACGGAGGGCTCTACCCACGGAGGGTTCCACGAAGAAGCAACCTTGACTATACCATGATGGCCTACTTCCACGGAGGACTAGCCTAACTTAGGGTAGATCTTCATGAAGTAGCTGATCTCCTTGCCCTTACAAACTTCTTGGTTCACTCCGCAACATGAAGTAGGACGCTCCCAAGTCACACCTAACCAATCTAGGAGGCACCACCCTCCAAAAGGTAATAGTCTCAATAATGTCGATGAACTCCTTGCTCTTGTGCTTCAAGATGATAGACTCCTCAACACACAATCACTCTTTCACAGACTTGGCTTGGTGGAAGAGGTTGATTGGGTGGAAAATAACTTGGGGAGGCTAGAGATCAAGATTCATATGGTAGGAATGGAATGGCATGATCTGAACACATGAGTAGGTGGCTCTCTCTCAGAAAATCAGTAGGTATGAGTGGGGAACTATTCTGAGTGCTTCTCTTGCGAGTGAGTGGTGGTGGAGGGGTATATATAGGCATCTCCAAAAATCCAACCGTTACACCTAATAAGTCAGACTCGGTGACACCGATGTGTAAATCTCGGTGGTACCGAGTTGCCTCAAAGGTAGCAACTTTTGAATCTCGGTGAGACCGATACATACAACTCGGTTGCACCGATAAGGTGACCAATGGTCAGATTCCCAAACTCGATGACGCCGATTCACAAAACTCGGTGGGACCGATTTTGTGAACTTACATAACAGGAAGTTGGCAACCCAAACTCGGTGGCACCGAATGGAATCGGGTGCACCAAAATGCTAGGGTTTGGCTAAGTCTGTCTGAGGTTTAGAATCGGTGGCACCGAGTGGAAGTGTTGGTTGCACCGATTTTGGATATTTGGCTTTGGACAAACTTTTGTGGAAATGCTTGTGGGTGTATGTGGTGACTATCACTTGTGCACGCATGAGCATTTTGTTCACCATCAAACCCTTACCCCCTTTTAATAGTATCGACTTTTCTATGGACTCAAAGTGATTTCTCACAAAAGGTAAATGCAGAGTCCTTTGCTTGAAGCTTTGCCAATCTATTTCCTTGCATCTTGGGGTATTATACAATCCTTTTGCCAACCCATCATTGAACTTTTCCTGAAACATTCTTAGTGGAAACATAGTTCAATGACATATATGTTGTTATTAATTACCAAAACCACCAAGGGAGAAAATGTGCTTTCAATCTCCCCCTTTTTGGTAATTGATGACAACATATAGATCAAAGCTTCGACATATGATATAATCAATGAATGTAATCGTCGCTTTGAGAAGTATGTGATAAGTAAGAGCTCCCCCTAAATTTGCGTATTATTTTTAAATTTGGGTTTGAATGCAAATGCACAATCGATTAGGTACAGGGGGCACTTCTTCCATGTCACATACAACTTGGTGGTGTGCGAGAGTAATAAGAGTTAATAACATAGCAAAACACATCAAGCAAAGTGAATGATCATCACATAACCATCAAAAGATAGGAAATAGTAGCAACACACATTAAAGCGTATGATCAAACACACACAAAAGTATCTCACATCCAAACTAAAAGACCAAATGTTTTGTAAAACAACAATAAAAAGTAGACGCTCTCTCACTCAAAGCCTAGATATATATACAACTTCTCCCCCTTTGGCAACAAGTCACCAAAAAGCTCAAAGAGATATAGCTAATCGTTCATCTGCGGCTGATCTCCTCCGGTAGTCGATATCGGAGTCGAGAGAACTATGTCGGCGAAGACTTCTGCTGATGTCCTGGATGGAGTTGGTGTAGACACTAGAGGCACTGAAGGTGTTGATTGAGCTGATGCCACTGTAGCTAGAGCAGAAGATGAAGGTCTCATCTCCAGAGCTGGCACTATAGGTATCCTGGTCTATATCCTGAACTGAGCAGTCGTCCTGATAGGTGCACTATCCTCATCATCATCAGAAGACTGCTACCTCTTCAGCTTACGTTGGTTTTCCCTTAAAGAGGAAAGGGTGATGCAGTGAAGTAGATAAGTATTTCCCTCAGTTGATGAGAACCAAGGTATCAATCTAGTAGGAGGAACAAGCAAGTCACCAATGGATGCACCTACACAAACAATCAAACTCTTGCACCCAACGCTATAAAGGGGTTGTCAATCCCTTCACGATTATTTGCAAGGATTAGATCCGATAGAGATAGATGTAAACGAAAATGAAAAGTAAAATATAAATAATTTGCAACAAAGTATTTTTGGTTTATATATCTGGAAATATATTATGGAAAGTAGACCCGAGGGCCATAGGTTTCACTAGAGGCTTCTCTCTTGAAGGAAAATATCATGGTGGGTAAACAAATTACTGTCAAGCAATTGATAGAAAAGTGAATAATCATGTAGTTATCCAAGGCAATGATCATGCATATAGGCATCACGTCCGTGTCAAGTAGACCGAAACGATTCCGCATCTACTACTATTACTCCACACATCGACCGACTCCTGCCTGCATCTAGAGTATTAAGTTCATGAAGAATAGAGTAACGCATTAAGTAAGATGACATGATATAGAGGGATAAACTCAAGCAATATGATGAAAGCCCTATCTTGTTTCCCTTGATGGAAAGAATACAATACGTGCCTCGCTACCCCTACTATGGCATTGGGTGAGGACACTGCAAGATTGAACCCAAAACCAAGCACTTCTCCCATTGCAAGAATTACCAATCTAGTTGGCCAAACCAAACCAATAACTCAAAGAGACTTGCAAGGATATGAAATCATTCATATAAGAATTCAGAGAAGATTCAAATAAGATTCATGGATAATCTGAACATAAACCCACAATTCATCGGATCTTGACAAACACACCACAAAAGAGTATTACATCACATAGATCTCCATGAGGATCATGAAGAACATGGTATTGAAGATCAAATAGAGAGAGAAGAAGCCATCTAGCTACTAGCTATGGACCCGTAGGTCTATGGTGGACTACTCATGCATCATCGGAGGGGCAATGGAGTTGATGTAGATGCCCTCCGTGATTGAAACCCACTCCGGCAGATTACCGGAAAAGGCTCCAAGATTGGATCTCTCAGGAACAGAGGCTTCGGGCGGCGGAAAATTATTTGCGTGGCTCCCTTTGGTGTTGGGGGGAATATTTGGGTATTTATAGGATGAAGAATAGGATTAGGAGACCTACGAGGCGCGACCAGGGGGTGGCTGTGGCTACTAGGCTTGTGATCTCCTGGTAAATCCCCTGGCATGCACTCCAAGCCTCTTGGATTTGTTTCCTTCCAGAAAAAATCATTCCAAAGATTTTATTCCGTTTGGACTCCGTTTAATATTCCATATCTGCAAAACTCAAAAACAAGGAAAAAACAGAAACTCGCTCTAGGCTCTAGATTAATAGGTTATTCCCAAAAATAATATAAAATAGCATATTAATGTATATAAAACATCCAAAACAGACAATATAATAGAATGACATCATAAAAAATTATAGATACGTTGGAGACGTATCAGCATCCCCAAGCTTAATTCATGCTCGTCCTCGAGTAGTAAATGATAAAAACAGAATTTTTGATGTGGAATGCTACCTAACATTGAAAGCACATTTGCTCCCTTGGTGGTTTTGGTAATTAATAACAACATATAAGTCATTGAACTAATGTTTCCACTAAGTATATTTCAGGAAATGTTCAATGAGAGGATTGGCAAAAAGGAGATTGTGGAGAAACCCCAAGATGCAAGGAAATAGGTTGGCCAAGCTTCAAGCAAGAGGACTCTACATTTTATATTTATGAGAATTCACTTTGAGTCCATAGGAAAACCAATACTATTAAAAGGGGGTAAAGTTTTGTTGGTGAACAATATGCTCAAACGTGCACAAGTGATAGTCGCCAAAACATACACAAAACTCTCCCACCAAAGTCTGTTCTATACCCAACACTCAAAATCGGTGCAACCAACTATCCCACTTCGGTGCCACCGATTCCAGTACCTAGACAGACTCTGCCAAACCCTAGCCACTTCGGTGCTACCGATTCCATACCGGTGCCACTGAGTTTAGGTTGCCAACTTTCTGTTACGCAAATTCACATTTTCGGTTCCACCGAGAATGTTGGATCGGCGTCACCGAGATTCGAAATCTGACGTTGGTCACCTTATCGGTGCAACCGAGTTTCCTATATCGGTCTCACCGAGATTCAAAAGTTGCCACCTTTTGGTCACTTCGGTACCACCGAGATTAACACATCAGTGTCACCGAGTTGGTCATTTTGTGTGTAACGGTTGGATTTTTGGGGATGCCTATATATACCTCTTCACCACCACTCACTCAAAAGAGAAGCACTCAGAACTATTCCATACCTATCCTATCAGATTTTCTGAGAGAGAACCACCTACCCTTGTGTTGAGGTCAAGATCTTCCACTCCAATCATATGGATCTTGATTTCTAGCCTCCCCAAGTTGCTTTCCACCAATCCTATCTATTCTACCAAGCCAAATCCATGAGAGAGAGATTGTGTGTTGAGGAGTCTATCATCTTGAAGCACAAGAGCAAGGAGTTCATCATCATTACCGAGCCTATTACCTTTTGGAGGGTGGTGCCTCCTAGATTGGTTAGGTGTCGCTTGGGAGCCTCCTACTTCGTGTTTTGGAGTGAACCAAGAAGTTTGTAAGGGCAAGGAGATCGCCTACTTCGTGAAGATCTACCCCATAGTGAGGCTAGTCCTTCGTGGACGGAAGCCGCATGGAATAGTCAAGGTTGCTACTTCGTGGACCCTTTTGGGTGGAGCCCTCCGTGGACTCTCGCGACGGTTACCCTCCGTGGGTTGAAGACTCCATAAACGTGGATGTACAATAGCACCACCTATCGGAACCACGGGAAAAATCATCGTGTCCACAACTGCGTTTGATCTTCCTACCCTATCCCTTCTATACATGCTTGTTGTTACTTTCCGCTGCTATATACTCTTAGACTTGCATGTGTAGGGTGTACTTGTCTTGCCATGAAATGCTAAAAACCGTCAACGATAAAATTTGGTATAGGAAAAACCTTTAATTGGTCAAGTAGTCTAATCACCCCCCCTCTAGACCTACTTTTGATCCTACAGACATATTTATCCATGTAATATTCTCTATTGTGGCATGAATATTCAGATCCATAAGACTCAAAATAAAATCTTAATATTGATATAAGAACAATAACATTTCAAGCATACTAGCAAAGCAATTGTATCTATTCAAAATATAATGGCAAAATAAAGTTATCCCTACAATATCATATGGTCTGGCTATGCTCCATCTTCCCCACACAAAGTACTTATATCATGCACAACCCCAATGACAAGCCAATCAATTGTTTTCACACTTTTATTTTCTCAAACCTTTTCAACTCTCACGCAATACATGAGCGTGAGCCATGGATATAACACTATTGGTGGAATAGAATATGGTGGGGGTTGTCAAGGAAAGAGAGAAGATAGTCTCACATCAACTAGGCGTATCAACGGGCTATGGAGATGCCCATCAATAGATATCAATGTGAGTGAGTAGGGATTGTCATGCAACGGATGCACTAGAGCTATAAGTGTATGAAAGCTCAAGAGGAAAACTAAGTGGGTGTGCATCCAACTTGCTTGCTCATGAAGACATAGGGCAATTTGAGGAAGCCCATTATTGGAACATACGAGCCAATTTATATAAAGAAAAATTCCCACTAGTATATGAAAGTGACAAAATAGGAGACTCTCTATCATGAAGATCATGGTGCTACTTTGAAGCACAAGTATGGAAAAATATAGTAGCAATGTCCCTACTCTCTTTTCTCTCATTTTTTTCTTTTTATCTTTTTTTGGTGGGCATCTAAGGCCTCTTTTTTTATTTGGGCTTCGCTGGCCTCTTTTATTTTTCATAAACTCCAGAATCTCATCGCCACTTGTGAGGGAATCATTCCATCCATCATCCTTTCCTCACATGGGACATGCTCTAATAATGACAATCATCACACTTTTGTTTACTTACAACTCAAAAGAAAGTTACAACTTGAAATATAACTCTATATGCAATATGGAATTGATAGTGCATGTCATAAAAGGAAATGGTGGAAGTTGCATGGCAATGTATCTAGGAATGGATATGGAAATGCCATAATAGGTAGGTATGGTGGCTGTTTTGAGGAAGGTGGGTTTGTTGTACCGGTGAGAGTTGCGCGGTACTAGAGAGGCTAGCAAAGGTGGAAGGGTGAGAGTGCGTATAATCCATGGACTCAATATTAGTCATAAAGAACTCACATAATTATTGCAAAAGTCTATTAGTAATTGAAGCAAAGTATTAAACGCATGCACCTAGGGGAGAGGTTGGTAGGATTCGCGCACTCCCGATCCTCACACAAAGGTCGACAATCTATAAACAAATCATGCTCCGACTTCCTTACATAACAGTTCACCATACGTGCATGCTACGGGAATCACAAACCTTTACACAAGTATTTTTCCAAAATCACAATTACTTCCTAACATGACTCTTAACATTACCATCTTTATATCTCAAAACTTTATGCAAGGAATCAAACTTCTCATAGTATTCAATGCACTTAATATGGAAGTTTTTATTATATCCCTCTTGGATGACTATCATATTAGGACTAAATTCATAACCTAGACCAGTTAGCATGCTGTTTAGAGACTCTCAAAATAATATAAGTGAGGTACGAGAGTTCAATTATTTCTATAAAACGCAAACACCACCGTGCTCTACAAAATATAAGTGAAGCACATTGAGCAAAATTGCCTATCTCTAAAGATATAAGTGAAGCACATAGAGTATTCTAATAAATTCATGATTCAGCGTGTCTCCATAAAAAGATGTGTGCAACAAGGATGATTGTGGCAAACTAATAAGCAAAGACTCATCATACAAGACGCTCCAAGCAAAACACATATCATGTGGTGAATAAAAATATAGCCTCAAGTAAATTTACCGATGGATTAAAGACGAAAGAGGGGATGCCTTCCGGGGCATCCCCAAGCTTAGGATCTTTGGAATCCTTGAATATGACTCGGAGTGCCTTGGGAATCCCCAAACTTAGGCTCTTGCCACTCCTTATTCCATAGTCCATCAAAGCTTTACCCAAAACTTGAAAACTTCACAACACAAAACTTAACAGAAAACTCGTGAGATCCGTTAGTATAAGAAAATAAATAACCACTTTAGGTGTTGGGTAACGCAGCAGAAAAAAAAAATTCCCAACCTACGCACCAGCCCAGGACCACTATGGAGACTTCATACAAGCTTTGATCATTTTCGTTACCGACTCGTAGCGCAGCGGAAGTAGAGTCGATGACGAATGGCGGTGCAGATCCCCACAGCTAGGATTTACAACCTCCCAACCGCGAGGATGTATACCCTCATCTGCCCCTCGGACAGCCCTCCGGGAGGCGGTCACACAGTTCCTCGGACGGTGTCGCGGACAGCCCTTCGGGAGGACCTCCAAAACTTGGACTGTCACTTGGACAGCCCTTCGGGAGGACCTCCAAAACTCGGACGGTCACACGGACAGCCCTTCGGGAGGCACTCTCGAACTAAGACCGAAACTACGATCTCTCTACAAAGTTGCACACATACGGTGTCATCTATCCGGCAGGGCTTCGCCGTCCAGAACTAGTTCCTACCGGAACCCAGACAGCCTTTCGGCTCTACGAAACTATTTCGCTGGGAAGGAGAGAAGAAGCCAGATCATGCATGGCACTTGTATGTGAGAAGGGATGAGTTTTGGGCTGCCCCTTCCACCTCTATTTATAGGAGAAGGAGGGGTGGAGGGTCTGAAATTTCAGCCACATCCATCCATGTCATCTCCAAGATATTTTGGAGCAAAAGCCCAAAAAGGTGGCTTTCCAAAAAGTAACCATAAAGCTGATTTCACTATTCACGATGACATTTTTCAGCGTCTGATCGAACTGAAAATATTTACGTGGGCTTAGAACATTTCCAGTACCCACTAAAATAATTTTCAACACTTTTCGAAACAATTACGGTTTAGTGATTTTCATCTGCGAAAAGCATCTGAAGCGGTTCCGGCAGCTCCGGAACATTTCCGGTTTTTCTTCCGGAAAATTCCCAAAAGTTTCCAGAATGATGCTGGCACCCTCCAAGAATTATCAGGCATGTGCCGAAACCAATTTGACTTAATGGTATCCCCTGAAACAACTTTTCAGTTTTACCGAAACTGTTCCGGTGTTCTCCCTGCGGAAGTTTTCCGCTGTCCGAAACTTTTCCGGTGTTCGAAACTTTTTTGATGATTTTCTCTCAAACTCCCTGTCTAGTATTCAGAAGATAGATGACCCTTAAGCGTGTGACCCTATAGGTTCGGTGAAGCATAGACATGACCCGGAACCCCTTCCGATCAATGATCAACATCGGAGCCGTGGACACCCATATTGACCCCTATACCCACACGAATGAATATTCGAGTGAACCTCCAGTTGTCGTGTGCTATTCCTGTTGCTTCGCGATATGTTACAAATACCCGAGGTGAGACATGTTGGCATCCCCGTGGATCAACAACTTGTCCACTATGCCAGTTACCTCGTTGCCGGTATTGTTCTCTTTTCTCGTTCCAGTGTTCCGGCATCCCCGTGATCAAATCACAAAGTGTCTGGCCAGACGATGGTGGATACCGTAACACCGAGAGGACCCAGAGATATCTCTCCATCATCGGAGGAGAAAATCCCAATCTTGAGCTATCAAGTTACTTGACATGCTTTTCCATGAACCCGTAAGCCGCCGTAATAGCCACCCATTTACAGATGACGTTTAACAAACCCCAAAGTTCATGAAGCAAGCATGAAGAAACTCAATACTCTCATGGTCTAAGGAATTATGCAAACATTAACTTCTCTATGTTATTTACCATTAACTTGTGATGAATGTATCTCATAGCATAACATCAATTCGGGTCGATTCAACACAAATGTTCTTCTAACATTGTGCCCTCAAAATTGTCGGCATAGCCATGCCCATGATCAGGAAAACAGGATCATCATGCAATACTTGAGCCAGTCTTAGAGGCCAGACTAGGAATACAATTTATCGTTTATTATTCCACACGTGCATATGAGTCTTCCTTCAAGCCTCATGGTTATTGTAGACTCAAGAACCATAGCAGTTATAGCATGGAACATAAACCTAATTATGAACAGGGAGATAATCAATAACATTTATTATTGCCTCTAGGGCATATCTCCTACAGACTCCCACTTGCACTAGAGTCAATAATCTAGTCAATGCTAATGTACTTTACACCTATGGCATACTGGTGTAAAATATGCTTCGCTTGTTGTATAGCCTGATGTCCAACGGATCTGACAACTTCAGCTCCGTGTGTAACTCTGCATATCTTCGCGTTTTCACGCTATCACAAAATTCGTATTTTGTGTGAACTTGGCTTTGCATATGTGTGAATCATTGGTCGAAACCTGATTCCTCAGACTGAGCTATGGAGCAACTATCTGCAATAGTGTCTCATAGACCAAAGCCATCTTGGAACCATACTAAGTTCATGAATGAACTATATGATTCAACAACTTCTTTGTCGCTTCCAAAGCATCAACATACTTAGCCTTTATTATAGAATTCGCCACAGTATCTTGTTTGGAACAATTTCCAACTACCGTCACCATATTGTGTATTACACAAAACCCTTAACTTAAATCGAAAATCGCATGGAGCATCGATGAAGACTGTATCGATGTAATTACTTACAACGAGCACTTCATAATCTCTTCTTGCGAGAAACCATGTCATCGATACTACTCTAGCACTTAATGACATCTTTCACTGTTGTCCTATGATCAGTACTTTGATACTTTGGTATCCATACTCGCAACAACTTTGGAGTATCGGACATATCTGGTTGTTTTACATACCATGGAATACATGATTAATCCAAACACAAGAGTGTGTGGAATCTCCGTCATGTATTTTACTCATCAGTGTTTTAGGACATTGAGTCTTGCAAAAACTCTTTCCATGTGACTTCGGCAAGAATCACTCCTTGGTGTTTTAAATGCTAAAAAGTTTTAGCATCTTGTCAATATGTATTCATAGCTTAGCCCCATTAGGTAAATCTATCTGCATAGATCATCATGCCTAATATTGAGGCTATTTAGCCTAAGCACTTCATCGGAAAACTATTTTCAAATGAAGTCTTAATTTGTGTCAAGAAATTCATTTCCAATTAACAATGTGTCAAGCACACAACGTTTTAGAAATACTATTATGCTCCCACTTACTTTCTTGAATCACAAGCATCTTCGTTACCCATTGATGAAGTCAAAAACCCTTTTTGACCATTTCATCAAACCACAAAGATTCCAACTCCATTTTGCTCTCTTCTGTCCATTGCTGGAACTTTGAAGTTTGCATACTTACTAGCATCCTCTGGATCGACAAATTACTTTGGACTGTATCACATACAAGTCCTAGGTTTCATTTCCATCAAATGGAAATCCTTTTGTCATCCATGTTTCATATCTCATGATTGATATATGTATTAATTGCTAGTTCAACCCGAACCGACCTTAAGCATCGCTACGGTGAAACAACCTCATCGTAGTCAACTCCTTGAACTTGTTATTTCAACAAGTCGAGCTTTATGGATAAAACATTTTTATCTGTATCAATTTTTAGTTCCATAAATATTCGTTAGACTCTAAGTCCTCTGAAAGGTGTATCAAGGTTTTAATCTTGAATCACTTATATGGAAACTATCTCGGATTGTATTGGCATTTAGCCAATCCCGGAGTCAGGGCCCATCAACGCTTCCTTGTGTATTGTAGGTATACTGTTGTCTAACAACAATATCTCCTTTGCACACTTGATAGGTTTGCACGAGCTTTGCCTACGTGGTTCAGCTGCACGTTCGACCGAAGTCCATACATTTTATTGTAGATACTTCCATATCAGTCGTAGTAGGAAAACAATGGAATCACTTCCAGGGTTTCTTTCCTTTGAACCGATGACGAAGATACTGGTTATCTCATCGAGTTGCACTGTCCTCCCACTCACCTTTTGTAAGAACTATTCTCTTTAAAAGCATACCGTTTTGTGGCAAAACCCTTTGCCTCGGTATAGTGGTGGGGGAATACCCAATGACTTGGGATAACCCTACAAAGTAGCACTTGTCTGATTTGGAATAGGTTTGTAACCTTTTACACAAGCCCCATATTCCAAATGTTAAGAAAAGATATAACATGGTTGGGCATACCATACCATGGCGTCATTTCAACAGACCTGATGGATCTCTTTTCAGTGTAAAAGCCGTAGTCTCTAAAGCATCACTCTATAAAAGGGATAATGGCAAATATATTTATGTCATCTTTGATCTTACCATGTCATAAATGGTTTGATTACATCTTCATGGACTTTCCACTTGTAGTGGTGTTCCGGGAGGTGCAAGTTATGAAACTCTTTTCACAACTCATCAGACATTCGCTAAACTTGTAACTCAATTCCTTTCCGCAATCAAATCGCAGAAACATAACTTTCTTGTTACAGTAACTTCTACTTCATTTTTGAAAACCTTTCGAATGATTTCAAAATATCCAGACTTACGTCTCATCAAGTAAATATCCATATGTCTACTTGAGTCATTTCTAAAGATAGATAAATCCACTACTTGCAACAACATTTATTGGACTACATATATCATAATGTATGATCACCAATATGTTCTTTGCTCGTTCCTTATGGCCTGTGAACGGTATTTCAGTCACTTCACTTTTCGGAGGAAAGTTGCAAGTGTCAGATGATTCAAAATCAAACAACTTCAAAATCCATCATAATGGAATTTTCCATGCGGGTTTCTCCAATGTGACCAAATGCAGTGCCACACTTGTGTGGTATTCTTTTAGTCTTCTGACACTTAGCGTTAGTGTTTATGGATGTATCTTATAACCATCAATATTCATAACATACATCCCATCTAGGATGGAAGCATGGCCCTTCATTTTATTCATAATACTGAACAAAAATTGTTGTTTTTATGAACAACTCTATTGCAACAAACATGGTGCAATGGGCTAGAGTGTATGAAACTCTAAAATGAATTATGAAAGTAAACCCAGAGGTAATGTATTATTATCAATATTCATAGCATACGTCTCATTCATAATGGAAGTATGGCCCTTATGTTATTCATAACACCGAACATCAAAAGTTCTCTTATGAACAACCTTCTTGCAAGATACCTTATGCAAAGGGCTAGAGTGTATGAAACTCTAAAATGAATTATGAAAGTAAACCCAGAGGTAATGTATTATTATCAATATTCATAGCATACATCTCATTCATAATGGAAGTATGGCCCTTATGTTATTCATAACACCGAACGTCAGAAGTTCTCTTATGAACAACCTTCTTGCAAGATACCTTATGCAAAGGGCTAGAGTGTGAAACTCTAAATGAATTATGAAAGTAAATACAGAGGTAATGTATTATTATCAATATTCATAGCATACGTCTCATTCATAATGGAAGTATGGCCCTTATGTTATTCATAACACCGAACATCAAAAGTTATCTTATGAACAACCTTCTTGCAAGATACCTTATGCAAAGGGCTAGAGTGTGAAACTCTAAATGAATTATGAAAGTAAATACATAGGGAATACACCGATGGAAGGCATAGTAACATTTACTATGTTCCCTGCGTGTATCTAAACCTCATCCCTGGCTAGTCTTTCAGGCCATAGTAGTTCTTACATCGAGTTGCAACAGAATGCAATCGAGCGGGTATCTTTGTGATTAACTCACAATACCGAAGAATTAATGATTAACATGTTTAACCATAATTCCTAAGAACTATATCTTTGACCAGCCTTCTATACATCAAAAACTTGTATGACATTCATACATGAGCTGGATATTCCAGTCTTCTTTCCTTTTGCCATTATACTTCTAACAGTTTAACTTTTCAGTGTTTCTCCTACTCTCAGAAGAGGCATCCAACTTAAGAGTGGCGTTAGCCCTAGACTTCCTAGGCGTGAAAGTCTCACTAACACCCTTCGGACACTTCCTTTCTCTTTAAGTTGTTGTTTTATTCACCTTTCATCATATGACAGGCGTTCTCCTGGATCCCTCTCTTATCAGTCTAATGCATAGTAAACTTCTTTACTAATAGTTTGCAAACAAACATTGCTTTGGATATCTCATATCTTTTAGCCTTTGTGTGTCTCTGAAAATGATTTTCAGATTCCATGAATATCACATAACTATCCAAACTTTCGAAGTTCAGGTCTCATGGAAGCAAACATATTGCACTTTAACTGAAAAGGATTTCTAGCTTTTGGATCGAAGGACGAGAGTCACATGATCCATAGCATTAGCGGGAGAGTACCAAAATCATGCGATAGGACAAAGTCCTTCTCGGCACTCTTGAGGACAATCCTCACATTACGTTACCAACCGTAAAGTTTTAGCCAGATATTTAACAGCTATTCAATTTTAATAGGAAAGGTGGAAACGCGAGCCATTATTCTACAACTATTATGCAAATCACACTTAGACATTGTTCAAAATTAATTGCACTGAGAATTAAAAAAAGTTAATTCTACAGTGCACTCCCACTCAAATCAATATCTCTCATAATTGATTTTGAGTGATGCAAGACCCAACTTTCAATTCAACGTCAAGGATGTAACCATCTCAAGTGACGAGAATTTCAATTGGTAGGCCAACTTGCCAATCACATCTCTATGTGACTCTTGTTCATCTTTCGATGCGTGTGTTCTAAGCTCATGACTTTCATGCCTGAACGTCAAGACAACCAAGTGATCTCGCTGCGAGGTCTCAACTCACCCGCCTCACACTTCTCTAATCGTTCGTACCCATGTAACCATGTGATACCCCGAAGAGATAGGTGCCGTGACGGTGCTACACTTGGGAGAACACTAACTACTTGATATTTTGTGAGAGATCACCCTAATAAAAAGCGACTACCGTGCAATCAAGAAGGGTGCATCAAGAGGGATACACATCTCCGGCAATTCATAATAGCATGATATGGTATAGCCCTTTCTGACAGAGAAGTCTTTCATTCCTTCGTCTTCGGCATTCGCGTCGGTGTTCACCTTCGCGAAGATTGTCACCACCTTGTCGATGCACCAAATAATATTGCTATCTCTATAGCTAATAAAATAAGTGCATTACTTAAGGTTGACACGCAGGTCATTAAAGTGACAATCATATGGCTCCAGCCATTATGCCGAATCATGATACGCAGGTCATGTTAATATTACATCATATAGTCATCTCATACATAATCAAATTAATATGAGCATTGCTATACCACATCATATGCACATGCAAACCATCCTGCAAAACCAAGTTAGACGCCTCTAATCGGTTCATGCAAAAACTTGTTTTACGTGGCTTCTAAGGTTTTGAAACAAACCGAATATACCAACGTCCATCATCAAGTATGATAATTCAAGTTGCTAGATTAACTTTCCAGGGTGTATAAAACACGAGATAAAATCTCGAGCCCCATACTAAACTTTGTCATACGCGTGACCCCTGTGCAGATCACATCTGCATTGCCCTTTCATCTGCGAAACATCCATCTTTCTCAACTATGGTGGAACCCAAAGAACTGTTAGCACATCGTTGATCTGTCAATCAGCATACTCAGGAGCAGCATGAAAGGATCGCGGATTGCCAGAACTTTGTGAGATTCGACCGTTCCGTCAAGATCAGGACTATGCAAATTCAGGGGAAGCAAAAGGAACATCGGGTAGCAGATTACATATGCTACCCGCACAAATAATTTTCAGCAATAGATCTCATCTACTACCTAATTATATTGTGCAACACCCATACATCTCTATGTATTCTAGATCGCAACCTGCATCTACGCATAGCACGGCTCTTGATGCCACTGTTGGGTAACGCAGAAGAAAACAAAATTTTCCCGACCTACGCACCAGCCCAGGACCACTATGGAGACTGCATACAAGGTTTGATCATTTTCGTTACCGACTCGTAGCGCAGCGGAAGTAGAGTCGATGACGAACGGCGGTGCAGATCCCCGCAGCTAGGATTTACAACCTCCCAACCGCGAGGATGTATACCCTCATCTGCCCCTCGGACAGCCCTCCGGGAGGCGGTCACACAGTCCCCCGGACGGTGTCGCGGACAGCCCTTTGGGAGGACCTCCAAAACTTGGACTGTCACTCGGACAGCCCTTCGGGAGGACCTCCAAAACTCGGACGGTCACACGGACAGCCCTTCGGGAGGCACTCTCGAACTAAGACCAAAACTATGATCTCTCTACAAAGTTGCACACATACGGTGTCATCTATCCGGCAGGGCTTCGCCGTCCAGAACTAGTTCCTGCCGGAACCCAGACAACCTTTCGGCTCTACGAAACTATTTCGCTGGGAAGGAGAGAAGAAGCCAGATCATGCATGGCACTTGTATGTGAGAAGGGATGAGTTTTGGGCTGCCCCCTCCACCTCTATTTATAGGAGAAGGAGGGGTGGAGGGGCTGAAATTTCAGCCACATCCATCCATGTCATCTCCAAGATATTTTGGAGCAAAAGCCCAAAAAGGTGGCTTTCCAAAAAGTAACCATAAAGCTGATTTCACTATTCACGATGACATTTTTCAGCGTCTGATCGAACTGAAAATATTTACGTGGGCTTAGAACATTTCCAGTACCCACTAAAATAATTTTCAACACTTTTCGAAACAATTACGGTTTAGTGATTTTCATCTGCGAAAAGCATCTGAAGCGGTTCCGGCAGCTCCGGAACATTTCCGGTTTTTCTTCCGGAAAATTCCCAAAAGTTTCCAGAATGATGCTGGCACCCTCCAAGAATTATCAGGCATGTGCCGAAACCAATTTGACTTAATGGTATCCCCTGAAACAACTTTTCAGTTTTACCGAAACTGTTCCGGTGTTCTCCCTGCGGAAGTTTTCCACTGTCCGAAACTTTTCCGGTGTCCGAAACTTTTTCGATGATTTTCTCTCGAACTCCCTGTCTAGTATTCAGCAGATAGATGACCCTTAAGCGTGTGACCCTATAGGTTCGGTGAAGCATAGACATGACCCGGAACCCCTTCCGATCAATGATCAACATCGGAGCCGTGGACACCCATATTGACCCTATACCCACACGAATGAATATTCGAGTGAACCTCCAGTTGTCGTGTGCTATTCCTGTTGCTTCGCGATATGTTACAAATACCCGAGGTGAGACATGTTGGCATCCCCGTGGATCAACAACTTGTCCACTATGCCAGTTACCTCGTTGCCGGTATTTTTCTCTTTTCTCGTTCCAGTGTTCCGGCATCCCCGTGATCAAATCACAAAGTGTCTGGCCAGACGATGGTGGATACCGTAACACCGAGAGGGCCCAGAGATATCTCTCCATCATCGGAGGAGAAAATCCCAATCTTGAGCTATCAAGTTACTTGACATGCTTTTCCATGAACCCGTAAGTCGCCGTAATAGCCACCCATTTACGGATGACGTTTAACAAACCCCAAAGTTCATGAAGCAAGCATGAAGAAACTCAATACTCTCATGGTCTAAGGAATTATGCAAACATTAACTTCTCTATGTTATTTACCATTAACTTATGATGAATGTATCTCATAGCATAACATCAATTCGGGTCGATTCAACACAAATGTTCTTCTAACATTGTGCCCTCAAAATTGCTGGCATAGCCATGCCCATGATCAGGAAAACAGGATCATCATGCAATACTTGAGCCAGTCTTAGAGGCCAGACTAGGAATACAATTTATCGTTTATTATTCCACACGTGCATATGAGTCTTCCTTCAATCCTCGTGGTTATTGTAGACTCAAGAACCATAGCAGTTATAGCATGGAACATAAACCTAATTATGAACAGGGAGATAATCAATAACATTTATTATTGCCTCTAGGGCATATCTCCTACATTAGGTACTGTTGTGAACTCATTATTTGTTTACATTTGTGTTATACCTACTGTATTCTAACTTCTCCATGGTTCATACCCCATGATACAACCCATAGATTCATCAAAATAGGCAAACAACCTAAAGAAAACAGAATCTGTCAAAAACAAAACAATGTGTAGAAATCTGAAAACTTCGTATACTTATGTAACTCCAAAAGTTCTAAAAACTTAGAAAAACCTATGAAATTTATCTATCAACCTTCTGTAAAAATGTCAGACTCATTCTACTCTCAAAAAATATTAGAAAATTCCTGGACTGAGCGCAAACGTTTCTGTTTTTCAGCAAGATCAAATCAACAACTACCATAGATTACCCCAAAGGTTTTACTTGGATAAAACACTAATTAAGACACCAAAACACAATTACTACAGAATTAATAATGTGGGAAACACTCAAAAACAGAAGCAAAAATAGAACACAAAAATAAAATTGGGTTGCCTCCCAACAAGCGCTATTGTTTAACGCCCTTAGCTAGGCAAAACATAATAGATCTAGGTATTTTCATATTTGGTATGCAATCCAAAAGTATCTCTCATAATAGATTCATAAGGCAATCTTATTTTATTTCTAGAAAAAAATTCCATGCCTTTCCTTAATGGAAATTGGAATCTAATGTTTCCTTCTTTCATGTCAATAATTGCACCAATCGTTCTAAGGAAAGTTCTATCAAGAATAATAGGACATGTAGTATTGCAATCTATATCAAGAACAATGAAATAAACGGGCACATAATTCCTATTTTCAACAATAATAATGTCATTAATCCTTCCCATAGGTTTCTTAATAGTGGAATCCGCAAGATGCAAATTTAGAGAGCAATCATCAACATCATGGTAACCTAGCACATCACATAAAGTTTTCGGAATCGTGGAAACACTAGAACCCAAAATACACAAAGAATGGCACTCATAATATTTGATTTTAATCTTAATAGTAGGTTCCCACTCATCATGAAGCTTTCTAGGGATAGAAACTTCTAACTCAAGTTTTTCTTCAAAAGATTTCATCATAGTATCAACGATATGTTTAGTAAAAGCCTTATTTTGACTATAAGCATGAGGAGAATTCATCATGGATTGTAACAAGGAAATACAATCAATCAAAGATCATCTATCATAATTAAAGTCCTTGAAATCCAAAAGAGTGGGTTCATTGCTATTTAAAGTTTTGACCTCTTCCATCCCACTTTTATCAATCTTAGCATTAAGATCTATAGACTCTGAATCATTGGGACACCTTGTAACTAAAGTTGACTTATCTACAGTTCCATGTTTATCAAGATTTTTATTGGAAAACAAATATTCAATAAGAGTCACATCAATCACTTTAAGATCTTCATCATTATTATAACGAGAAAACTTTTCAAGCCATTCAAGCTTAGCACGTATTCTAGCGGTTCTTCCTTACTTTAATCAATAGAAATTCTCATAGCTTTTAAAGATTCATTAATATCATGCTTGGGTGGAGTAGATCTAGCCTTCAAAGAATCAATCTCCTAGCCAAATCATCAATCTTGAGCACTTTTTCTTCAATATTAGCATTAAAAACCTTTTGTGAACCAATAAATTTTTTAAAAATATTCACAGATCAGAGGTCATCTTACTATAATTTCCATAAGAATTGTTGTAGGAATTACCATAATTATTAGAGGAATTACTAGGAAATGGCCTAGGGCTGAAATTACCTCTATACGCGTTATTACCAAAATTGTTCCTACCAACAAAATTCATATCCATAGATTCATTATTATTTCCAATCAATGAAGACAAAGGCATATCATTGGGAACAATAGGAGGACTCTTACTAGCAAACAATTTTATCAATTCATCCATCTTTTCTCTCAAAGTATTTATTTCTTCAATAGCATGCACTTTTTTACTAGTAGGAGATCTTTTGGTATTCCACTGAGAGTAGTTTGTCATAATGTTATCTAGGAGTTTAGTAGCTTGTCCTAATGTGATTTCCATAAAAGTACCTCCCGCGGCTGAATCTAAAAGATTCCTAGATGCAAAATTCAACCCCGCATAAAAAAATTGTATACTCATTCATAAACTTAAACCATGTGCGACACAATTCCTAATCATTAATTTCATCCTCTCCCATGATTGTGCAACATGCTCATGATCAAGTTGCTTAAAATTCATTATATCGTTCCTAAGGGAGATGATCTTAGCGGGCGGAAAGTACTTGGAGATAAAAGCATCTTTACACTTATTCCATGAATCAATGCTATTTTTAGGCAAAGATGAAAACCAAGTTTTAGCATGATCTTGTAGTGATAATGGAAATAGCTTCAATTTAAAAATATTGTTATCCACATCTTTCTTATTTTACATATCACACAACTCAATGGAAGTATTTAGATGGGATGCGACATCTTCACTAGGAAGGCCAGAAAATTGTTCTTTCATAACAAGATTAAGCAAAGCAGCATTGATTTCATAAGATTTCGCACTAGTGGCGGAAGCAATCGAAGTACTAATAAAATCATTATTAGTAGTATTGGAAAAGTCACACAACTTGGTATTCTGAGACATCGCGACAAAGCAAGCAATCAAGCACACAAGCAAACGAAAGGCAAACGAAAGAAGGGGGAATAAAAAGGCAAATCTTTTTGGTATTTTCTGAAAATCGTTTTAGAAGTGGGCGCGAGGAAAACGAGAGGCAAAAGGAAAATAATTTAAATGCAAGAGATGAGTTTATGATGGGTACTTGGTAGGCTTGATCTTGACTTGCTATGTATCCTCCCCGACAACAGCGCCAGAAATCCTTCTTGCTACCTCTCGAGCTTGCGTTGGTTTTCCCTTGAAGAGGAAAGGGTGATGCAGCGAAGTAGATAAGTATTTCCCTCAGTTGATGAGAACCAAGGTATCAATCCAGTAGGAGGAACAAGCAAGTTGCCAATGGATGCACCTACACAAACAATCAAACTCTTGCACCCAACGCTATAAAGGGGTTGTCAATCCCTTCACGGTTATTTGCAAGGATTAGATCCGATAGAGATAGATGTAAATAGAAACGGAATGTAAAATATAAATAAATTGCAGCAAAGTATTTTTGGTATTTTTGGTTTATAGATCTGAAAATATATTATGGAAAGTAGACTCGGGGGCCATAGGTTTCACTTGAGGCTTCTCTCTTGAAGAAAATATCATGGTGGGTAAACAAATTACTATCAAGCAGTTGATAGAAAAGCAAATAATCATGTAGTTATCCAAGGCAATGATCATGCATATAGGCATCACGTCCATGTCAAGTAGACAGAAACGATTCTGCATCTACTACTATTACCCCACACATCGACCGACTCCTGCCTGCATCTAGAGTATTAAGTTCATGAAGAACAAAGTAATGCATTAAGTAAGATGACATGATGTAGAGGGATAAACTCAAGCAATATGATGAAAATACCATCTTGTTTCCCTTGATGGCAACTATACAATACATGCCTCACTACCCCTACTATGTCACTGGGTGAGGACACCGCAAGATTGAACCCAAAACCAAGCACTTCTCCCATTGCAAGAATTACCAATCTAGTTGGCCAACCAAACCAATAACTCGAAGAGACTTGTAAGGATGTGAAATCATGCATATAAGAATCTAGAGAAGATTCAAATAAGATTCATGGATGATCTGAACATAAACCCACAATTCATCGGATCTTGACAAACACACCACAAAAGAGTATTACATCGGATAGATCTCCATGAGGATCATGAAGAACGTGGTGTTGAAGATCAAAGAGAGAGAAGAAGCCATCTAGCTAGTAGCTATGGACCCATAGGTGTGTGGTGGAATACTCATGCATCATCGTAGGGGCAATGGAGTTGATATGTACATGCCCTCCGTGATCAAAACCCCCTCCGGCAGATTACCGAAAAAGGCTCCAAGATTGGATCTTTCGAGAACGGGGGCTTCTGGTGGCAAAAAAGTATTTGCGTGGCTCCCTTTGGTGTTGGGGGAATATTTGGGTATTTATAGGATGAAGAATAGGGTTAGGAGATCTGCCAAGAGACGGCAAGCCTGCCAGGCGAGGCCAGGGAAGGTGGACACGCCTACCAGGCTTGTGATCTCCTTGTAGATCCCCGAGCATGCGCTCCAAGCCTATTAGATTTGTTTCCTTCCAAAAAAGTCATTCCGAAGATTTTATTCCGTTTGGACTCCATTTAATATTCCATATCTGCAAAACTCAAAAACAAGGAAAAAACAGAAACTGGCACTAGGCTCTAGATTAATAGGTTAGTCCCAAAAATAATATAAAATAGCATATTAATGCATATAAAACATCCAAAACAGATAATATAATAGCATGAAATCATAAAAAATTATAGATACGTTGGAGACATATCAAAGACTCAAACTCTGAAGAGGTGCGGCGGATAGGAGTTCATCAACTTCTCTTAAGCTCATTGACTTTGTTAGTGAGCCCATCTACCTTGTCATTGAGAATGTTCACTCTATCTTCAAAGATGTTCACAAGGCTCTCCTGACTATCCATAATGGTTTTGATGTCCTTCTTCATGTCCATGATAGTGGAGATCAAGAGATCCATCTGCTCGTTCCTAGATCTAGGGACCTAAGCACTAGTGGCTCGAGCTGCCTTTGCCTCTGCCTCTGCCTGAGCTGCAGCTGATGTGGGTTGGTCTGGGTCCATCACCACAATGTTGTCCTCGAAATCTGGCTGAAGTGGCAAGTGGGGTCTATCCAGAGCAAAGATGTGCTTCTCAAGTTTGGAGTTGATTGGCATCTAAATCTAGGGTGCATAGCAACATGAGCGCTTCTGGTGAGCAGCATCCCTCTTCACTTTTTCAACAATCAAGTCCATCACTTGAATCCTGGTGTGACTATTCAGATGGATAAGCATGTTGATGGAGTATCCACGAATCATCTTCTCATGTCCAGACTTAGGCATCAAGGTATGCCTCAAGATAGTGTTCATGGTACGGAGGCCTGCGTGGAGGAAGTAAATGGGTCCTAACTTGTGTGATTGCAAGTTAGCAGCTGGGATAGCAGTGTACATATCCTTCATAGCATTGTGGCTCTCCTTAGATTCAGAGTAGACATCCAAGTCACCATCCTGTACCTCTGGGACTCCTAAGTTGGTAGCCCACTCATCAACTGTAGATTCGTATCTTGCTCCTTCAATCATCCATACTATCTTGCCATCTCCATATAAGTGAGTAGTGGAGTAGAACTGCATGATCATCTCATCATTCCAAGCAGTGAACTCTCTGCCAACAAACTGATCAAGTCCAATGTAGTGGAACTTGTCTTGCACACATGGGAAATAGTTCTCATTTGCCTTGATATACTTCCAGTCAACATATCTCATATCACTGACTGCAGGACTCTTGTTAATCAAGATTGTCTCATAGAAGTCTTGTTTCTCCTTGGTGTAGAACCTATAGTCCACGGAATTTTTTCTCCTCTGGGCATATGGATCAATAGCTCTCCATTCCCTCAAACCATAATCATTCCTTTTCTTCATATCCTCAACAACTGGGTGGCTGGCATTGTGTTCAGGAAGGTGAGGTCTAAGCTTTATCAAGACTGACATAGCATCATCATCATTTGCTTCTCTGAAAGTTGATGTCTTGTTCTTCTCAGTAGCAGGAATATCTCTGGTAGTCCTCTTGGACTTCCCTCTAGCAACCATCTTGGGTGCATCCTTGGTGCTCTTAGAGGGACTAGGCTTAGGCATAGCATTTGCCATAAGCTTCTTTTGCTTCTTCTTGGGAGGGGCCTTGACAACAGGTTCCTCCTCCTCAGCAGCACCAGCAGCCTCCTCTGGATCCACAAACATAGAGGTGGGCCTGCCAATAACATGGATGATCCTCTTCCTAGCTGCCTTCTTCTCTCCTGCCTTCTTAGGCAAAGATTTCCTTGGGAGATCAACTGACAGCTCTAGCACTCTCATGTGCTCTAAAAGTCTCTGGAGGTGCATATACCTTGCTAACTACCCTCCTGGATGAGGTGGCCTCATTAGTAGACTTCTTTGCAGCATTCTCTTACTTTTTAGCAAGAACCTCCTCAGGCACAAAATCAGAATCTTCTTCATCATAATTTTACCTCTTCCTGATCCTTGTTGCAGCCTTAGGCAACCCATGAGAACTGGGAGTGCCTGGATCTGAGGAAGAGTTGGACTCGGGACTAGTGCTTGAACTCATATCAACATTTTGCTCCTACAGATTCTGGCTATCTTCAGCATCTGACATGTCTGACCCTGTGAATAGAGTTTAGAAGAGTGGAATAGGATAAGTCATCACAAAATGCAGCTATTTTTCTGAAAGTTTGAACTAAGAATTTCCAAAGTTTACATTCTGTCACATAAAAATTGGTACAGCCGAAGCAACAATATCGGTACTACCGAGACTAACTTTCTCATTAGCCGAAAATTGCCATTCCTTTTGGTGAGACCGAAAAGAAGTACTCGGTTTCACCGAGAAAGTTCTGAGCAGCACAGATGACAAATCGGTGACACCGATTTGTTTACTTCGGTTCCACTGAGTTTCACCGGGCGGAAGGCAAACCCTAGAAATTCAATCGTTCGCTACACTATGGAGTTTTTATGTGGATGGAACAGCTTGCAAACGGTGGATTATCGATCGAATAAACTTCATTACGCAAGATTTGGAGGGAGAGCAAGAAAGGTCGAATCCATACCCTAGCTCGGTGATGGATTCGCTACAGCGTGGACGGCGACGAAGATCCCAACGGTGGCGGAGCGCGGGGAGACAAGGAGGACGACCAGGGGGTCCATCTTCGACAGTTAGGGTTCTGAGGCACGACGTTTGAAGATTGATTTTCAAAGTGTCGGGGTCCACAACATATATACCCATCACTATCGGTGACACCGATTCTACATTTTTGGTGTCTTCGAGTTTCTCAACTGTTAGCTGACAGGGAAACTCGGTGTGACCGAGAATATGGAATTGGCAGTACCGAGATTGAAAAACCAGATCAACCCTAGGCATTCGGTGAGACTGAGATTTTGGAGTTGGTTCCACCAAAATGCACTTGGGAGGTTTTAATGGTCAGTCCTTAGTCGTACGGAACTCTGAGTGCTCCTCACACAGAGAGATCGAAAAGTACTTGTTCAAATTTTGTGATGCATCATGAATAGAATATGAGGTGAGAAAGCATAGATATCGATAGGAGTGATCCTAGGCATTCTTGTACATCCAATTGGCAAATGAAAAATCAAAAGCCAAATAGCAACAATTGGATTTCCTTGAATGAGCAAATAAATGCAGACTAACATGCTCACACAATAAGATGGCAAAAGAAATCATGACAAACATACACAAACACATTAGCATCTAACAAGCATTTTGGCGATGACGGAGTCATCTATATATGAGTATATTGACTTAGGATCCAAGTAGGAATACTTGATCATAGGTCATACTCATCGTTTAAGCTCAAGTGGGGTTACCACTTTTACATAAAGCATTTAATCATGTCACATACTATGAGATGCTTTGACTTAAGTCTTAGAGTAAAGCTCCCCCTTGATGTGACATCCCCCATAGGAGGGATAAACAAACCTTGGATTTTGTCAATGAAGACTTCATGTAGGTGAATTAGTGGTGAATGCTCAAAGTTGATGAAGATCACCAAGAGTTGGGAGCAACCTTGTTGCTTCATTACTCTTCTCACCTTCATGGGTTAGTCCCAACACACAAGAGACAAATGCAAGGATATCTATGGACATGGAGTGCAAAGCATATATGATGATGTCCATTTATTTGGTGATTAACTTGTCCCTTGCTTACCTTTGAGGGAATGTGTGACTCCTTGAACTATTGCATGATGTTGATATTGATTACAACTAGTTCTTGCCAATAATGAATGTGAGTGGATTTCATTGGCAGAGTCACCCCTCAAGAACTTCTCTAGTTCTTCTTCTTGGGGACCCACATCAAGTTGATGGGGATACTTGGTGTTGAAGTAGCACTTCTAGAAGTTGAGCTTGTAGTAGCCTTGGGAGCCCACTTCACCAAAGCTCAGAATTCATCTTGATATGAGTCTATGTCCTCTTGAAGCTTGTTCTTGCCCTTGAGCTTGGGGTATTGTGGTGGAAGGTCATCTTGAGATTTTGTTCCCTTGGGGAGAGTATTTTCATACTTATCCTTTTGAGGAACAAACTTGGGATTGGGGTATTGACCTTATTCCCATTCAACTCCATTAGTGTTGAAATAGCCAACACCACGATTCGTCCGGTATCCTCCGTGCTTGCAGACAATATCCTCAAATTGTTTGCATCCTTCAAGACTCTTCTAGATACATGTCTCTATAATCCCTTTCAGAAGTTCATTTTCTTGCTCAAGTGTAACTTGGATAAGAGAAGAGTTAGTGGGATCAAGAGAACTACTAGAACCAATATCATTGGATTTATCATTTTTATTTCTACTAGTTGAAGAACCTTTCTTTCCTTTGTTACTAGCTTGCTTAGACATAACTTGTGGCATGAATGTAGACAAGAGAAGTCGCTTGGCTAGATAAGAGGAAGTCTTCTTTCGAAGATCGTCATTGATAGCTTTAAGGAACTCATGCTCTTGATCTAAATTGAGCTTCTCGAAACGGAGCTTCTCATGTGTCCTTACAAGCTCTCTATGATCTTGTAGAGTAGACTAGTGAGCTAACTTAAGAGTGTTTAGTTCTTGAGTTAGTCCTTCTATTTCCAACTTATCATCATTGCGCGACTTATCTAGACTAGAGTGAGCACTAGCAAGTTCATTTTGACTAACATTACTAGATTTGTCAAATAGCAAGTCATCTTCAATTAACAAGTCATCTTCATCACTATTGAAATCAGGATACTCGGGGTGTGATACCTTGGGGCCTTTAGCCATGAAGCAATGTCCACTCTCTTCATTTGGTGAATCAAATATGTCGTAGGAGTTGGTTGTCACTAGTGCAAGTCCGGCAACACCTTCATCTTGACTTTAGTCAGAGTTGGAGTGATAGCTTCTCTTGGAGTGGTTGTCGGATTTGGAGCCGGAAACCTATTCACCAACATGAGCTTGATGTCTTCTTGTTGAATAGCTCTTGGTGTGCTTGTCCTTCTTCTCCGAGTCCCTACTTCTCCTTGAGGGTCTTCGTTCATAACGATCATCCCTACTCCTTCTCTCTCTTAGAGGTGACTCGTCTCTTGATCATATCTTCTTGGTGACTCTTCTTTCCTCTTGTAAGGAGTCGTGCACTCATTGGAGTACTATCCGGGCTTCCGACAATTGTAGCAGTTTTGGTCATGACTTGACGAACGCTTCTGTTCATATCTTAAGTTGGAGCTCTGATCTTTTCTTCTATTCTTGTAGAACTTGTTGAATTTCTTTACCATGAGGCTTATCTCTTCATTTGTGACAAGGTTGTCGCTTGAGGTAGCGGGAGCATCACTTGTGGCTTTGTAAGCACCGCTAGACTTGTGGTGAAGGTCTTCCTTGTCCTTGAGTGTCATCTCATGAGCAACAATCCTTCCAATCACTTCCGTTGGCTTGAGATCCTTGTAGTTGGGCATCATTTGGATCAATGTGCATATGGTTTCATATCGATCATCCAAAGCTCAAAGTATCTTCTTGATGATGAATTTGTACGTCATTTCTTCACTTCCTAAGCCGGCAATGTCATTGGTAATGAGAAATAGCCTAGAGTACATCTCATCGACTCCTTCACCATCCTTCATCTTGAACTTGTCAAGTTGACTTTCAAGAACATCCAACTTGGATTCTCTCATAGATTCGGTACCTTCATGCATATCAGCCAAAGTATCCCAAATCTCTTTTGCATTCTCAAGATGTCTGATTTTGTTGAATTCTTTGGGGCATAGGAAGTTGAAGAGAATGTCACATGCTTGAGCATTGAGTTGCAACATCTTTAATTCATCAACAGTCGCTTCGTGATCCGGTTCCCTTCCATCCGCAAAGAATTCACCTTGCAATCCAACACGAACAACAACCCAAATGGTGGGGTTATGACCAAGCAAATGCATTTTAATTTTGTGCTTCCAACTAGCAAAATTAGTGCCATCAAAGTACGGACCTCTACAGTGATAATTTCCCTCACTAGACACCATACTCTCCTAGGTTGTGAGACCAATGCAATGGAGACCAAAGCTCTAATACCACTTGTAGAATCGAAAGTAGTGCTAGAGGGGGTGATTAGACTACTTGACCGATTAAAAATCTACTTTTTCCCAATTTTAAGTCTTGGCAGATTTTAGCATTCATAGTATGTCAAGTACACCCTACACATGCATGTCTACGAGTATTGCAATGGAAAGTAAAGACAAGCATGTAAGTAAAGGAAGGGTAGGAAGATCAAATGCAATTGGTGACACGATGATTTTTCTCGTGGTTCTGATAGGTGGTGCTATCGTACATCTAGGTTTATGGAGTATTCAACCCACGGAGGGTAACATTCACGAGAGTCCACGGAGGGCTCTACTCATAGAGGGTTCCACAAAGAAGCAACCTTGACTATACCATGATGGCCTACGTCCACGGAGGACTAGCCTAACTCGGGGTAGATCTTCACGAAGTAGGCGACCTCCTTGCCCTTACAAACTTCTTGGTTCACTCCACAACACGAAGTAGGAGGCTCCCAAGCGACACCTAACCAACCTAGGAGGCACCACCCTCCAAAAGGTAATAGGCTCAATAATGTCGATGAACTCCTTGCTCTTGTGCTTCAAGATGATAAACTCCTCAACACACAATCACTCTCTCATAGATTTGGCTTGGTGGAATAGGTTGATTGGGTGGAAAGCAACTTGGGGAGGCTAGAGTTAAAGATTGATATGGTAGAAATGGAATGGCATGATCTCAACACATGAGTAGGTGGCTCTCTCTCAAAGAATCAGTAGGTATGAGTGGGGAACTGTTCTGAGTGCTTCTCTTGCGAGTGAGTAGTGCTGGAGGGGTATATATAGGCATGTCCAAAAATCCAGCTGTTGCACCTAATAAGTCAGATTCGATGACACCGATGTGTAAATCTCGGTGGTACCGAGTTGCCTCAAAGGTAGCAACTTTTGAATCTCGTGAGACCAATACATACAACTCGGTTGCACCGATAAGGTGACCAGTGGTCAGATTCCCAAACTCGGTGATGCCGATTCACAAAACTTGGTGGGACCGATTTTGTGAACTTGCATAATAGGAAGTTGGCAACCCAAAATGGGTGGCAACGAAATGGAATCGGTTGGACCGAAATGCTAGGGTTTGACTGAGTCTGCGTGAGGCTGAGAATCGGTGGCACCGAGTGGAAAGTGTTGGTTGCACCAATTTTGGATATTTGGCTTTGGACAGACTTTTGTGGAAGAGATTGTGTGTGTATGTGGTGACTATCACTTGTGGCACGTATGAGCATTTTGTTCACCAACAAAACCCTACCCCCTTTTCATAGTATTGGCTTTCCTATGGACTCAAATTGTTTTGTCACAAAAGGTAAAATGTAGAGCCCTTTGCTTTAAGCTTTGCCAATCTATTTCCTTGCATCTTGGGGTATTCCACAATCCTTTTGCCAACCCATCATTGAACTTTTACCGAAACATGCTTAGTGGAAACATTAGTTCAATGACATATATGTTGTTATTAATTACCAAAACCACCAAGGGAGCAAATGTGCTTTCAGTCGGACATTTTAGTATGACATAGCTAGTTACTTAGGGCTCGCACTGGACTTGCATGGAAAACCCTTTTATGTGGCCTCCAATGTTGTGTGCAGGCATAACTTACTGTTGACATAGCAGATTTATACCACGCCGACAATATTTCCTATATATATGGCATCGCTTTCGTCCTAACACCAACAATATATTTTGTGGGTCCATTTTGTCGGTAAAATTTGGGGCCCACATAACACCGGTGTAGCGTACTATGGCATGCTAGGAATACACATATTAGCATTGGCGTTGCGTTGTTTAGCAACGCCGGTAAATTCGTAGCACTATTACCACGTGATAACCCTTGTGTATCCACCTAGTATATTCCCTTCTTCCTCTTTCTCTCCATCTTCCTCCTCTCTCTCCCCTCTTCATCTTGAGAAACCCAATTATTATATCATGATTCTTAATTAGGTAGTTAGATCTAGCTAGGCGATGCATTAATTAAATTTGCTAGCCTCCACACACCCACTCTCTAAGCTAGCTAGCTAGCTCTCTCTTCCACCCACTTGCATTAAATTTCCCTTCACCCTCCATTAATGGCGCCCTTAAACAAACATATGGTCACCGACTTCTCGCGTGATCGATCTAGGACTAGATCGACTCGTGTCTCTTCTCTTTGAGGTAATTAAAAAACACTTTATCGTTATTCAATTATGTGAGTGTGATTGCTATATATATGGAGAAACATGCATCGATGTGAATTTGTAAAGAGAGTTGCCAATGTTTTGGCGAAACATTGATTTATTTTTGTTTCGTCAAATTTCTGGCACTCAATATGTCCATTTTTTGCAAAGGTCATGCTGAAATTTTGTTTGCCCTTATTGTTAATATATATGTAATTATTTTTGTATTTTCCTTTACATGGTACTTTGATCTATGAAGAGATTCAATATGAATCAAAGTGTGAAGGCCTTTCTGAATTTCGCGGTAACGAATATGATAGAAAAGTGTGAAACACGAGTATTATGTGCATGTAAGATATGCAAAAAATGGAATTTTCCATAACCCGTTCAATGGTAGCATCCTCGCAAACTTGCTGCGTCGTGGTTTCGTTGAAGGTTATACACGATGGAGAAAGAACGGTGAGGAGAATGATGATGTTCATGACAACGATGACGGAGTGGCGGATATGGAAGCGAAAACCCCTTTTGATGAATTAGCAGGGCCACCAGAAGGAGGAAACAATAATGAACATGCGTCTGGAGGAGGAAATAATGAAACACCACATGAACATGATGAAGATCATGTCAACCATGATATGTCGTTGGCTGAAATGTTGTAGGATCGCCATGTTAAAGAACTGCTTTAGAAGAAAATGAGAAGTGAGAGCTGCTATTAAAGAGGCTCTCAAGTTTGCATGATTAGAGTTAGACGTGAAAATGATGGCATTCTAAGACATATTACAAACGGTTGCCAATGGAAAGCACTCGACTTCATAGAACCAGAATTCGTAGCAGAAGCAAGAAACCCCGGGTTGGGTGTCAGTAGTGATGGACTAAATCCATTTGGCAATCAGAGTAGCACACATAGTACATGGCCCATGTTTGTTAGGATGTACAACCTCCCACATTGGCTCTGCGTGAAACAAAAGTACACACACATGGTAGTGCTAATTCAAGGGTCGGTCCAACCAGGAAACGATATCAACACATATGTTGAGCTATTGAAGAAAGAGTTAGAGAAATTTTGTAAGGATGAATGGGTCAACACGTGGGACTCTAGCACCGAAAACTATTTTCCAATGAGAACAACATTGCTCACGACCGTTCAAGACTATCTAGGTTATGTATATATTGCCGGACAAGCGTGTCATGGACATTGCAAATGTGTTAAATGTATGGATGACATATCTTTTTTCCATCTATCGAAAAAGGCAGTTGCAAAACAGTGTTCATGGGCCATTTAAGGTGGCTTAACAAAGATTATGAGTGGAGAAGTCATGGAGACCTATTCGACAACACGGATGAGGCCTGAGGGCCACCACGTAAGAGGAGCGGAGAAGAAATCCATGAGATGTTAAAGAATTGGAAAGATTTCCTAGAGCCTGGAAGGAAGATAAAGAAGGCCTTTGAGAATATGCTTCTAAAATTATGGAAAATAAAGCATGTTTTCTAGGGCTTGAAGTATTGGGACCTACTCAGTTCGTCGCATTCTCTTGGTATGATGCATATCACAAAAAATGTGTGCGGGAGTTTGCTTGGCACACTGTTTGGTATTCTAGAAAAAAGTAAAGATGGTCTGAGGGCAAGACAAGACTTAAAATATATCAGTATTAGGGAAGATCCCCAACCCACATCCCTTAAAAGAACCAATGAGATGGCCAAGGGCAAAAACATCGCCATAGCCGAGAGACAAAGAAGGGCAAAACCGTATGGAAAACCAAAGATGATTATTGCCTCCCAGCTTGCTTCAAGCTCGACAAGGATGAGCTTCATCAACTTTTCAAGTGTCTTGACGGCATAAAAGTTCCTTCTGGTTACTTGGGGCTCATACGTAGATATATTGACACAAAAAAGCAAGGGTTTAGCAACATGAAGTCCCATGACTGTCATCTGAGGATGATACAATTACTTCTGATAACTCTTAGAGGAAAAATGGATGATCACACCCGCAACACACTTCTTGACTTCTGCAACATTTTCGATGTTCCCTCGCAAAACTCAATCAATGTGCGACATCTCACACGACTAGAAGATGAGATCATCACAATAATATGTGAGCTTGATATAGATTTCCCATCGTAATTCTTTGATGTGATGGTGCATCTCCAAGTTCATATTGTTTCTGATGTTAAAGACCTTGGACTAACATTCTTGCATACCATATTCCTGTTTGAACATATGAATGGAACTATGAAGGGTTGCATTCATACCGGATGGAAGCATCGTCCATGCCTATCTGACCGACGGGTGCATATCATTCTACGATAATTATATATATGATGATCAATCTCTTAGTTTGCCCACAAGGAAGCATGCCGATAGGCTTGAAGGAGTAGGTCACTCACAGTTGAATCGCGATTTAAATGTGGATATACAAAACCGCCGAGACGACTTTGACATAGCGCACACAGTGGTGTTACAACAAGCAGATATAATCACTCCATGGCAGCAGACTAACAAGGACACCTTAAAGAGAGAGCATGCAATGGAAGGGAAGTAGAGGACCGAAGCTGATATCATTATAGAGCACAACTTCAAATTTGCAGCTTGGTCAAAAGAACGATTTCGAGAGAAACCACTTCCAATGGGTATTGCCAATGCAAATCTCGTCTATGCATTAGGAGTAGGCCCCGCATGCACTATTGCCACCTACCAATCATATGATATCAATGGATACACATTCTATACTGAGGCAAAAGACAAAAACTCTAATTACCAGAACTCAGGCGTCATGATAGTTGCCTTCACCGAGAATGAAAATAACAGATACTACGAAAGGATCGAAGTGATATGGGAACTTGAGTACGCCAAAAATCACACGGTGCCACTGTTCCGGGTCAGATGGGTGAAGAATGACGAGAAGGAAGAACATGGTGTCGTTACCTTGTCTCTTCCCGAAGCACAACCTGTTGGTTCAAAGGGTGTGAACGGAATTACCGCCAAATATGAGCCTTGGGTATTCACTAAGGATGTGTCACAATGCTTCTACATAAGTGACTCGACAAAGCTTAGTCGTGTTGTCATCAGGAGATCCAAGAGGTGTATCGTCGGGATGGACGGAGTTGCCAACAAGGTTGACTATGGTCAGTTTGGTGTGTACCCAAAAGAAGAGGAGAACTATGATGATGATGAAAATTACACCACCAGAAGGAGCAGAACTACCTTGCCTGAGACAGGACGTCCCTTCTTACCAAAGAGTCATCACGCGGGCTAGAAGTATTCAAGCAAGATTAAAAAGACCCAAACCGTCCTTGAGAGGATTGGCCAATGACGTCGTACTTGATTTGTGTACTTCATTATTCGTTTACTAATTTTTTGTACTTTTTATTGTGCAATACTTCACACACTTGTATACTTCATTTGCGTGTACCTCCTAACTTGTATTGTTATATAATTTGATCCACACTTCTTATGTAATATGCATTTTCACATGACATCTTTCAATTAGAGCAGCCCTAACACAACACCAATTACTGTTGGCATTGGCTACGTCATTGGCGCCAGCACTAAAAACCAACCGACACTTTAGCTATACTACTGTGAGAACCACAGATTTTCAGCTTCCTCCTCCGCCCTCCTTCTCCCCCCACCACCGGACAATGTTCTCCACCATTCCCCGCCCAGCCGTGCCCATGTCGCCGCACTGCCCAGCCATTCCCCCGGCCAACCCGCTCATTGAAGAGACTCTCCAGTCGACGAGCTCGTCCTCGTCACGTCCGGTCACTCTCCCCTCTGTCGTCCTGTCCGGTTGCCCCATCCGCCCCGCACCCCCACCCCATCGCACAGTCTTCACGAGCGCCCCCTTCGCGCCCTCCTGACAGCCGACCCCCCTCGATCCGGACAATACAAAACTTCCTATAACCATTTGATGAAATGCATCATATGTTTATTTGTGAATTGATGAAAATCATTATATATGTGTTGCATCATGTGTTCTTGTGAATTGCCTCGCGCTATGTTTCTTTTTGCAGGGAATGTCGAGAGAGTTGCCAATGTTTTCGTGAAACGCGGATTCATTTTCATTTCATCAAATTTCTAGCACTCAATATTTCCATTTTTTATAAATGGTCATGTCAATTTTTTCCGTAGATTTTTTATTCTATGAATGCAGCACAAAATGGAAGAATGTATGTACTGTTCCGACGCAGGGGGTATGTGCGGCGATCCTCACCTTGACAACAATAAATGTTTTTCCATCACACTACAATGTGACTAGAAATATTATATGGTAATCAATCTTAACATTGCTGGCAAATATATTTTTCTGATTTTTCCTTCAAAGTGTAATTTATGTTTCTTATTTGCCAACTAGTGTGTCCCTTGCTACGCAAGACCTTTTCTCCTAGACAAGTTTTTTGTTCGTGACATGGAAGAGGTGACTCAGATGACTTCTTACCTCAAGAGGAAAGATGGTTTCAATTTCAAATGTACGATCTATAATGAGGTAGATCACACATATTTTGATTGTGCTAATTGGAAATGATTGACCAAAGCTTACGAATTTGAGCCTGGTATGCAAATAACATATGATACCGACACCTATTCTTCAAGTGATAAAGACATATGGGTGGATTTAAACTTGATGCCAATACTTCCTCCATGTAAGTTTTGTAAATAGACTTGTCAAATAACATTCAGATTGCACTCTGAAATAGATGTTATTCAACCATAACTTATCTTCTATACTTAAAATTGACAGCTTATTTTCTATCTCCAAGAAATATACGGAACATACTAAACGACACCTACTACACTTCCCGTAGTATGCTTACTTGGCTGGAAAAATGTTACGTCGTGTTCTATGTTGCTAACATTGAGTCCCTTAAGGGAATTTATGGAGCTGGCCCAAACGATGCACGATACCTGCTACTATTCCATACCTTGAATAAAGGAAACATTTGTAGAAAAGGCATGGTAAGAGTTTCGACTATAGCATGTCTTTCACAAGTCAAGTGTGGGTTACTATATTCTTCTTACACAAGTCAAGTGTGGGTTACTATATTGCTTACTATGTTACTATTTTGTTCAAGGATAGAATCTCCCAAGATGTGTTGTGCCTCCGGTGATGGATGACCACCAGGGCGATATGACAATTATTTCCTCCGACAAGATCAATTTCATAGGCACGTATTTGATTGCACCAGATGGACAATTCGAAATAAATGAATGGAGAAAACGTATTTATGTATATATTGATACAAAATTGTGCTGCCATGGCTGCGCCTTTTGCTGAGTTTTGTCAATTAGTAATGGTGTGCGGCAAAAGATACGACGCGGGTAATGATCTCTAGTTTCTAACGTTGGGAAAGATCAGTGCATAGATTTTTCTTCTGAGGGTATAATCAGTAGGAGAGGCTCCTACTGTTTCGTATTAAAGATCACAATGCATAGATATGTATGATATTGTCGTCGAGGAGATATAACTCATGCTATAGGTATTCATAATACTGCTGGCGTCGGCTCCAATGCCACCACTTTTTTTACTGTGGCGCCATGTTGGTGGTGTCGGGTGTCCATGCCAGCAAGACCATTTTTGCCACGTCATAGCTAGGATTTTCTACACTAGTACATATATGAAAAGTTTATTCGAATGCAACAAATTCGTCGTCGACCAACTCACGAGCAGCTGAAGCAAGATCTGATTAAATATATGTGGATGGTTAAAGGGAACAACAATGTTGAAATGTAATATTTCAAGTTTTTAAAATGTAAACTACAGTTGCATGCGGCTATTTAAGCATATGTACTCTATGTATGCGGCTAGTTGAATGTCTGTACTCTATATATGCGGCTATTTAAACATGTGCACTTTCAAAAGAAGAAGAAAATAAGGAGGCCGGATGTATGTTGGCCACGTTGAATGGTCGTCTCTCGCATCTGTGTCTGTGGACTGGTCTCTCTTTGCGTGCATGGATGCGAAAATTTGCGGGTCGGCGTTGAAGATGTCCTAAACTTTTTTCATGGTAATACATGTCTCATTAATAAAATAAAGATTCATTTACAATGCATATAAACACCGACATTTCATGACTGAAAAGAAGATAATCCTAGACAAAAATCAGTGCATGTCCAACTCCATCAAGGAAAAGGAAACATGTCACCTCTTCACCCGAGCAAGACGCGGCTTCATCACTAATCTACAACTGTACTGACCTTAAAAATAGTTTGCCTGAAACAAAATCATTGTCATTGACCGAATCAGACCGGAGGAACGTGTTCCTCGACACGTCGTCGAACTCTAGAGCCTGACAACCCGCCACGATTACAACATCGGAGGAGTAAATGAGAATTGTCACCCGCTAACCACCAACCCAATACAGGATGCACCTTTTCCAGTTGTCACCTGCGCAGACAACCATCTATGAGTACTCCCGGACGACAAAACCTCCTTGCTCCACCAATGTCGGAGAGAACATCGCAGCAACATGGACGAATCAGAAAGAGAGACACAAAGGGGCCGCCGCCTCCACCTCGCCAACACCATTCATGAACCCTATCACCGCCACGATGACGAATTAGCAAACACACGATGTCATCAACTTCACGTCGACATGAAAGAGATGTCCAAAACTGGTTTTAGAATTTACATATGCTGGCGTTTGACTAGCTGTACACTCATCATGTGTATACATAGATGCAGCACCTACGGTTTTCTTGTTGCCCAAACACCAACGGGTATAGAGTTGAACTGGCCATGCTTCATTTTATGTAGCCGTTTTTTTCGAATCTAAGGTAGTGTGGCCAAGGTGCACCCACATAACAAGTTTCTTGACTTTTTTTCTTTTGGCAAACAAGTTTCCTGACTCACAATGCATAACAAGTTTCATGGCCTTTTTTCTTTTGCAAAATAAGTTCTAACTGACGATCAAACATGCCGCGTGGTGACTCCATATTCATTTACTCTACTTGTTTACTCCTTGTGATTTTTATTAATTTGTTGAATTGTAAACTCTAACTTTTTAGCACGGTACAATCGAAAGAGCTCATATACATGAGCATATCCTCACCCTCACCCTATGAAGACATGTGTGCACATCCTATCCTTTTGAAAACCTCCAAAAGACTAAGCCGGCATAGCATTTTGAGATTGACTAAGTCATCGCATGCGCCTCTTAGTCCATGGAAATGTCTCTTCCCACTGAACGAATATCACATAAAAGGCTGAAATAAATTTAAAAAAATATAAACACCAATGTAAAGTCTCCATATTATTGCTTTGTCAAGACGTGCACAACGAGGTTTATGATTTAGTTCTAGCTGCTAAGGGCATTTCCAACGGCAGCTCGCAAATTTTATTCTGCATCCGTCCGCGGATAGGGGATCTGTTTGCGAACACGGATACGGGAGGATGCCATCCAACCGTAGCCACTTACATTTTGACAATAACTCAAACCAACCGGAAAAATGCATGCAAACGCAGCCGGATTTCATACAAACACAACGAATTTCATGCAAACACGGCGGATTTCATATAAACATGATGGATTTCATTACGTTTACATCAGTCCAGCTCTAGAGAGGTATAATTAATACATAACCTAAATTGTCGCCAGCGCATGTTCCCCGTCTCCGGCCATGAACCGCGAGAACTGAACCTTCGCCTTCTCCAGCTCCGCCTCCATAACCTCCTCCTCTAGAGGTCCGACAAGGGCAGATGTCCGCCTCCATGTCGCCGCCAAGCGACTAATTGGTCGCCAATATTTAGTCCACCAAGCTTGGCATGGACGGGAGGGGAGGAATGGTGGCCTTCATGGGACCGGAGCACCGGCGACCTCCCATCCACTACTCTTCTTCGCTGTCGGCGACACCTGTGGACGTGCCGGCTTCGCTGGGCGTAGCTTCGATGTTGTCCTCCTCGTCGTCGTCGGTATCACCGAACATTGGCACGCTCTCCTCATCGTCGTCCTTGGTCGCGGTCGACACCTCTTCCAATCGTTGCACGTACCGCCAGCGCGAGATGTGAATCTTGCATGCGAAGCGGAAGGACTCCAGGCGCGCCTCCTACTCTGCCTGCTCCTGGAGTCCTTTTGATCCACGGTCGTCGTATCATTGCAACTCACAGCAGTCGCCTGCACCAGGAAGCAGGAGAAATCGCGTGTGGACCGCTCCGTGGACCGATACAAACCCGCATTGGATGGCTTCCACGGTTTAGACCATTGCGGAAGGTTTGCGGGTCTGCCTTCAAGATGCCCTAATCTTCGTTTACAAAGGCTTCCACAACACAAATTAGAAATGACAAGATGTCATGAAGTTGTTTTCTTGATAGGACCCATGTCACTCTCCTCGATTAATGGATACGCTTATGCCTATGCTATGGCCCACACTAAAGGGGACGATGGTGGAGCCTGCTAGGCTATACCCGGGGTAGGTACTGTATGGGAGTTGTCACTTATCGCGCATGACATATGGCTTAGAGAAAGCACAATAATGGGTTATAAGTCTTCTTACATGAATTTTTTGCCTATGTGGAGAAAAGAGACAAGGAAAAAATGAAGGAGCCAGCCTCTACTTGTGCTCCTAGGAAAAAAATTGGGTGAGAAGAAAGAAATAGAGAAAGTCAAAACTAACCTTATAGATAACCTTATAGCGAGCCTTATTGTTTGAGTAGTTAATAATGATAACTCTTGATGACATGGCATGTTTAAGCCATCAACTAGATATATTAACCATGCCCTTAAAGTGTTTGGTTGCATCCGTTGGATGACACGCTAGTACCCTCATCGACATCAAAGGACAAGGAGTTGGGGAGGGGAGGCAATGGTGCATCCCTTCATTACGTCGTCTACGGTAACCACTGGAGAGGGGCGTATGTGGTAAGAAGTTATTGTGGTTACCCCCGTAATACATAAGAGAGGAACCAAAGCAAAGAAAAGGAGAAAATCATTCTTATAGCAATATGCACATGTCTTGATAGCAAGAACTAGCATGTAGAGCGTAGGGTGTTACACCCCCTTGGTGTCCTAAACTTGGATAAACAAAGCCTCATCTCTAAAATGATCTGAGGTATTTGACCCCTGCTCCCTGATCTCTATTAGGAGATCCCCACAATCCCTGATCTCGATGATCACCCTTTGACAACATATGTAGTTAAGGTTCAATCACCTCGAGCGAGTTGATTGATGTAAAATCGATCTCTACTTCACATAGGTATTGTTAGTTTTCCTTTTCGACTCTCTAACCTCACCATTGTTAGTTAGTTCAATCATTCCAAATCATCCAATTTTAACTAAATTTCAAATATTATGAGGTTTTTGGTTCCTAGGGATAATATTTAGGAATGTAAGTGTTGTGCATCCGGAACCAGAACAAGACATCTTGTTCATGTTGTCAACAATGGATAGTTTAATCTGGCCAAATTTTAATCAGATCCCGCACCAAGGAAACAAATTGTTGAATATGCATCAAAACTTCAAGACAAAGTTAGGAAAGCATACATATTTGAAAGATCCAGCCAAACTAGTATTAAAATTTCATTACATGGACTCAAGAGCATTTTCTCAATCATGGTACACAAAAGTATAACTGGATAAATATACCAAGTTTGAGGATGCAACCTTTCATTTCTATTGTTGTTCAAGAAAACAGGAGGGGTATAGCACTTTGGCATTGAAGGCTTCAACAAAACATGTTTAAGAGACTCGAAACATCCATATAGAGCCTTACCTAAGCATTCTGGTGGTTTGAACCAGTGGCGGAGGACGAAAAAAAATAAGGTGAGGTGAACTCTGAAGCAAAAAAAAATTGGATGCAAAATCAACGTAGATAATACACACCGACAGACATTATAGATTAATATTTTAAATGATCCTAAAAAGAATAACCAGATACAATGAAAATGTAAACATGTTTGTCTAAATAGAATAACAACCTAAAACATACCGATTTATAGTGAAGCTTTAATGGCGTAGAAGACATCCCTGCCCTCCTTTTGAAAACTTTCCTTGATTTTACCAAGATCTAGACTTTTGAATATCCCACTATCAACGTAACACATCATCAAGTCATTAAGCCAGCAACCGGACATCTTGTTGCGCAACTTGGTCTTAATAATTTTCATTGCTGAAAAGGCCCTTTCAACCGTTGTCGTGGCCACCGGTAGTAGCAATGCTAACTCAATGAGGCAATAAACCGTAGGAAACATGATATGCCTTTCAAGTTTAACCATATTTTTAGCTAGGCTTGCAATATCATGGCAAGCTCTAAAGTCTTTGACCCTTCTCATATGAATAATGAATAGCTCAAGGTTATCTTCTATGTGTTCACGTTCATAATCAGAGAAATCCGCATGATAAATCTCCATGAGTCGTGCAAGCTTAACCACATTGAACCTAGAAAAGGAGTTTGATCACCGTTTCAATGTGAGTCACCACATCGAACCTAGAAAAGCTTAACCACATTGAACCTAGTCATAAAATTGTAGATTGCTAACTCATTCTCTGAAAATGACATTAAAATTCAGAAATATACTTCTCCCGTTCGTCCTTGGGAGACTCTTTCTCTTCCTGTCCATCTTGCCGGATGTTGGATGTCGCTGCTGCCCCGGTGCCTCCCAGAACGAGAGCCGCTGCTGCTGGCCCCCGGCCCCCGGCCTCACGCACCGTCCCACGCCGCCGCGCCGCCAGGAACGGGAGCCACCGCTGCGGCGCTGCCTGGTGCTTGCCTCCGGCCTCCCGGAACAAGAGTCGCCGCCGCTGGCCGCCGGAACGGGCGACGCTCGCCGGAACGGGCTACTGGCTCCAGGAACTGGCGGCTAGGGTTGTTTTTCTCTACGGAAGCCAGGAGGAAATGAGGAGGAAACGAGGAAACAGAGAAAGGGCGATGGCGCGGGTGTGCTCGAGACTATGGAGCGAGCGGGTGAACGGATGTGCAGGTGCAGCCAATTAGAGCCAATAACACGAGACGCTGCCTGTGTATTAGTGTATTATGTACAGCCACTGATTACGTATACCTATATAAAAAAAAATCCCCCAAATCAAGGTGGGGCGAGCGCCACACCTCGCCCTACCAGGAGCTCTGCCGCTGGTTTGAACGGTTGTCACAACAATTGTGTTAGGCGCTATGATGATTTTAAAAATGAAAGACAAAGTGTTTCATCCAAGTTAGCTTATATAACTTGACTTGTTCTCTATAAGGATAGCAACTAATAAGTAAGATAAACTTTGGTTCGTGGAGGGTATAATTGCAAGATGACCTCCGATGACATATAAAAGGACCTTGCAAGGTGTTGTGCAGAGAAGTTACTGAAGTGATCATGGGAAAGCTTGATGATAAAAAGTTCTTTGTTCTTATTATGAGTCACGCGATATATTCGTGAAATAACTAATGGCATAAATGTTGAGGTTACTAAGTGTCTTTTGTCTTTTGGTTTCATTTATATATATTTCAATTCTCCATTCATCAATGACTTATTTGTTCATTATAATTTTTGTATAGGTATGTAAATGAAGAGGGAAGGACTATCGTCATTCTTAATTATTATTGGGTTGATGATTTATTTATTACGAGAGAAAATTTTAATTTATTCTCAATCATGTCAATACAAAGAATATTAAGGTAACAAAAATGACAACCAGGCCTATGAACAACCTAACGGCAACTATAAGCACTGCAGCGAGTCGAAGACGTGTCACCGGCTTCGTTCCTCCTCACGGAAGCCGGGCATACCTCGTTGGTGATCGTAGTGGTGAGCACTATTTTTGATGTGATATACAGTTTGCGACCCTAGTGGTGAGCACTATTTTTCCTTACTAGTTTAGTCATTTGTGAAGCCAAATAACACAGAGCAAAATAAAATGAAAGCGCCCATGCAAGTTAGAGTCGCAATCCAGATCGTTTACTCCGACCGAATAAAATGCGTGCTGCCAACAAGCTCTCTGCATACACGAACCACGAACCTGTTGCTACCTACTTCCACAGATCGTGCAATCATATCGTGGAGACAGGAGTCCCGGACTCCCCGGACAATGACTGCTACTGCCGCTCCAAGTCGGTTTCCTGGCCGGAACGGGAGCCGGAGGCTCGCCCGCCAAACCAGCCCGGCCGCTCCGGCACGGACGGCTCTGACGTCGCCGGCGATGGAGACATCGTTTCCTCGTCCATCATCTCGATTGGCACGACGGCCGCCGATGCGGCGGCTCTGTCGCGCTGATCGGCGCCCGTGGCCCGCTCGACCTTCCCACGGCAAACCGGGCACGACGCGTTGGACAGGAGCCAGACGTCGACGCACTCCTGGTGGAACAGGTGCTTGCAGCTCGGGAGCTGCCTCACCGTCTCCCCCTCGTCGACGGCGTTGAGGCACACGGCGCACTCGTCCGGCGCCGATGCCGAGCTGTCCCGCCGGTACGGAAACGACGGGAAGAGCGCGATGGTGGCGGCGTCGAGGCCGTGCTTGGGCCGCGGGGCCTGGACCTGCCCTTGCAGGGGCTGTGCGCTGTGGCGCCGCGTGCGGCGAAGGTGGAGGAAGCGCAGGCAAAGGAAGATGACGACGAGGAAGAAGCAGCAGGCGAAGGATGCCGCCAACACGCTGAGCAGCGTCGTTGTGCTGCAGCACGGGGCCACGGCCTCTCCGGGCTGAAACGGCGTGATGTACGAGGACATGGTGGATGAAATGGCTTTAGGAAACCGAAGCTACAGCTTAGCTATATATGCACAGGTTGCTGATCTCAAAATTCAGAATGGTTCTCTTGCAGGGAAAGATCATTTAGGTATGTATATGCCGACTGTTTCAGACATACTCCAGTAATTTGACTTGAGATGAAAATTGCATCATGCACGTATGTCTCTTTTAAATAAAGGCACTGAAATTTATACATATGGCTTATTTATGCTGCTGGCTAATCAATAGATTATATGTGATGATGTGGTCGACAACATGTCAACGTTTTGCCTGGTATATTTCAGTAGATTATGTAAAGTTCTTTAGCTGAACTGGTTTTAAGTTTTGTGTGCCTTCTTTTTTTTCAAGTTCTAAACAGACTATGTTTTTTCATCCCAAAACATATTAGATGCCAATAACTCAATTGATAATAGAGTTGACCTAGCAGACGGAGTAATAGATGTTCCAATTGCTTTAAACAAAGCACATCATAGTGCAAGAGCCACGAACTTAGTTTTACTACATTTTCAAAATGAAGGTTGAAGGGGCTAGATTCTCGTCCATTGGAGGTAGAGATGCCTCTTGACCTGAGATATAAGTAGATATATAACCAATCTCTGTCCATCATGATGTGGAACTGTATGCACGAATTGTTAAAATTGTTTTTGCTGTTGTTGTTGTTGAGTTTTTGATGAGGTGTACTGTATATATATATTTAAATGGTCTGAATGTATGTATTTGATAGATCTGTAATACTGGGAAACAATAAAAAACGATCATATCATCAATGAATATTTCTACTAAGTTGACAATAAAAAATCAGCATATCATCAATGCATTTTTCTACTAAGTTGACATTTACATAGGAAATGCATGCAATATGTTATCATTTGTTTTATCATAGTATAGTATCTGACCAAAACAAATGCAAATGTCGCCTAACGAGGCGGGATGCAATATGCAAATCAAAAGACCAATGAGGCCTCGGGTGGAGGATCTTGAGATAAATAAAAAGGGTACCTATTGGGCAAATGGCTCTTCAAGTTTACTTGAAGATGAGATTTGCCAACAGCTACACAGAAATAAATACCACCACTTGAAATCTCTCTCTCTCTCTCTCTCTCTCTGGCTCAAGCCATGCCGACTTTCGAAAGGGTTTCATGGGAGTAAAAAAATCCGCCGAGGAGCTTTTGTGGTGGGTAATAGCTTAACCACGACATTTCGGGAAGACTGTCTATGGGATGCACCCCTCACTATGCAACACCCACAAATTTAGAACACTCCTCATCGGAAGCAAGTTTCTGTTGTTTCAGTGTTTGGTAAGGTACCCCTGAAAATTGGACTCCGGCGGGCGTTCACTGGGGACAAAAGGACCGGCTGATTGCACCTTGGTACTAGGTTGATGACTTTTAACCTAGCACATGAACAAGACACCTTTTGTTGAAAGTTACATACTTCTGATCTATTTTCTGTTAAATCCATGCAGATGGACCTCATTGATGATTATCAACCTTCCCATCTAAAACTTATTAGAATAAAAGTCAAATTAAAAACAATTTTTGTTATGGTACTTGGCTGGGAGAGCGGTCTTAAACAAAGATAACATGGAAAAACGGCGTGGTCAAAGTGCACCGCCATGACAACATAGCTTAAGGGACTAATATCCGTTGAAGTGTATTTTGTATTATGTCCAAAAAGATGCAACTAGGAAGATGGTTGGTGTCCCCAAATTCTTTAACGGCTAGTGTGGCAAGGCTAAGACCAGTTGAATCTATATGTATGCCAATACTATTAAAATGGGATCAAGGGTGAGTTGTGATATTTTTGTAGCTATTTGCATATAACTCAATCTCCAAAGCCAACCAAGACTTCTTCACCATTTCTTGCAATTTTTCACTCTCTTTACATTGTTCACAACCATTGAGCCACATCCATTTGGATCCTTTGATCTATTCAGAGAGATAGCTATAGAAAACCCTAACCAATTCGGAGTTTCCAGGTCAACTATATTTGGTGCCACCTGAGTACTTGTACAAGCCTCTATACTCCACTTGGATATTGTCAAGCACCCTGGTCAAACGTTCCAAGCGGTGTCAGGCAAAGTGTGCACGTGGACTCATACAAGTTGGAGCCTACGCATGAGTTTCAATTGTACCCTCTAAGCAAGTTGAAAGTTGTCTATTTTAGGTTCAGTTTGACCCTCCAAGCTGATTGTTCAATACCTCCAAATTTTACAAAAAAAGTGTGTAGCATTCACATTTCTAGGTCCGACCTATATATACTGCCAACTACCCAGCTAGTCACTCAAGCGCTTCATTTCATACATCAACTTATGAGAGAGATTTCCTACTCTGTGCGTTCAGAGGGAATTCTACTACAACATTCATGTCATACCCTCGAATCTCTTATGTCCACTACAATTTCAGGCCTATAACTCAGACACCCTATCCTTGTAATCAAAGTTCATCCTTTGATAGATTGAGTATGGAAGAGGTTATGTTTTGAAGCACACAAGAGACGTATCACCAAACAAACTTATGTTAATATTTTGGAGGTTGTAAGCGTCCTAGAATGGTTGTAGATGCTTGAGGAGGCGGGGGGCTCAAGGTGTGACGAAACTTTGAAGTTTGTGAGGGCAAAGATATCACCTACCTTTGTGAAGATCTAGCTTGAGTGAGGCTAGAACTATAAAAGGTTGGTTGCTATTTGTGAGCCCTTCACGGGCATAGTCCTCCATGTGCATAGCAATCGGGATCTACGTGTTCATTACTTCATGCCGAATTAGTATTGACCTCTCATCACTGACTGACACCTGGCCAGGTGTCACTAATGAAGGTCATCACTTATCATCCACTTCCAAAGCGACGATGATGATCTTCTCATGACCGAATTAGTTAACATCGACGGGTCCAGAATTGACCAGTCAATGATGAGGTGGTCTTCCACCTTCGTTCGAGTCCACATGGCCGAAATTCATCACAAACGAGTTGTCATATTTGGATGGTCCATGATAGTAATTCATCACTGACCTCCTAGTAAATGGGCAGTCATTGGTGTCTATACAAAAGTTAATCGACCTCTCCTTCTTGTCACGTGATCAGCGAGAATGTGAAATGAGGTATTAACACATTCACACGTCCTTGATTACCAGAGCGCTCTTTCAGCTACCGGTCCATGGGTTCCCAATAAGCATGCATTGAACCGGCGATGATTCCCATGATGGCGCCCGTTTGGCTAGTGGCGCACATTTCCCACAATATCCCCTAACATTACTAGAATGTATATTTATATATATGGAGGGATGACATTTAAATCACCCCTCACCTCCCTTCGCATCGGCGTTAACTCACTTCCTCTCCCCCTCGGCACCTGTGTTGCCTACTAGGTCCCATGTTTCTTCACTAATACAATGCTAGAAATGGGAGTTCCAGTTGAGCCCGCGCCTATACCCACTATTGTGCCAGATCTCAAGGACGCCCTTATTGTGGAGATTGCGCCTGACACAAACATCATTATGATGCATGTTTCCTCAAATGTCTCGTCGTGGTCCGAGAGTCAGGCAGGCACGGTTTGTGGAGCCCTTGCACTTTGACTTTGAGATGGATACCCCCCCCCCCCGCCGCCACACTGGTAAAGACAACGATATATTGGACATGTTGTGGATGTCGTGTGTCACCATTATGGACAAGATAAAGAAGGAGAAGTGTGTGGATAAGGAAGCCCGTCAGCTCATGGACATTATTGCATGCTTAAAAGAAATATGCTAAGATGATGAGGCCCAAGCCACCACGGAAGCGGTTATCACCCCAACTTCTTACCTACCACATATTACTATGTCTCGCATATGCACATTATCGCGTGCCTAGAAGTTTGGATGGTTGTGTCATACAAGACGGTGGAAGTGGTCATGGACCAAATTGAGAGAGTTCAGTACTTCTCCGCGTGCGTCAAAAAGAGGAGAAGTAGCTAGTATAGGTAGTAGATGAAGGTTAATTTTGTTGGTGCAAATTTCTTGCCCCATGTTTTTTTGGATACTGTTATCAGAAAAACAAGGGGCTGATGTGTTTGCTAGTGCACAAAGAGAGAAATAGTCCCTGGAATGTCGAGAAGATTGCTATAAGCTTTCGAGAAGTTTGCTACAAACTTCAGTAAAAGTCTTCTACGAAACTGTGAAGATTAACAGATTATGAGGAGTTTGATTCCGAGAAGATTGCATGCCGAAGATAGCCCCTAAAAAGATTGTTGACGTGAAGCAATTAGTATGCAAAGCACCCGAGAAGAAATGACTATAAGCTTGAAGATTGAAGATTGAGAAAAAGTGAAGACGTAGTATTTGTTTTGTCGTTTCATTTTTTTCCTTGAGTCATAAAAACACCATACTATTAAGAAGGGTATAAGTATTTCGAGACTTATGTATGTTGTGATGCTTAACAGAAACCCATCCTATGAAAGTTGAGAGAAATCTCTTTGTGTTTCGACACGTTTACTTGTTAGTTAGAGATGATGATCTTCTCGACTGTGAGAGAAATGTTTTGAATTGGGGAGTCAACTTTAATTGTTCCTCGAGTAAGGTTGACCGATGCATTCAAAATCTGACGTGTCGGTTGACCATTGGCTGGACCGCGTATCCTAAATGGTCATTTCCCTTCTATGAATGTTGTTGTTGGGGAACGTTGCATGGGAAACAAAAAATTTCCTACGCACACGCAGATGTATCCATGGTGATGAGCATCTACGAGAGGGAGAGTGGATCTACATACCCTTGTAGATTGCTAACCGGGAAGCGTTAAGAAACGCGGTTGGTGTAGTCGAACGTCTTCGCGATCCAAATCGCCGAGCGTCCCGCGATCTCACCACGATCCGTCCCGCGATCCAATCACGATCCGTCCTACGAACTCATCATGATCCGTCCCGCGATCTCATCACGGTCCGTCTCACGATCTTGATCACGATCCGTCTCGCGATCTTGATCACGGTCCTTCCGATCTAGCGCCAAACGGACGGCACCTCCGCGTTCAGCAACATGTAGCTTGATGACAATCTCCACCGTCTTGATCCAGAAAGAGGAAGTGGAGAGGAGGAAGAGTTCACCGGCAGCGTGACGGCGCTCCGGCGATGGTGGTGGAGCAATTCCGGCAGGGCTTCGCCTAAGCACTACGAAAATCCGATCTAGAGGAGCACCGGTGGAACGGGTAGCACGTGGCCGTAAAATCTAGTGCAAAACACCCAATACCACCAGTATATATAAGAGGGAGGGAGGAGGAGGGCTGGCGCACCAAGGCTGCCCTTGCACAAGGAGGAGAGGAGGAATCCTCCTCCAATCCTAGTAGGATTAGGATTCCTCCTTTCCTACTTGGAATCTCTTTCCACCTTGTGTTTTTTTCTTTCTCTTTCAACTCCAGCCGCATTGGCCTCTTAGAGGACTTCCACCAGCCCACTAAGAGCTGGTTTCCACCCTCCCATAGCCCATGTAGCCTCTTGGGTCGAAATACCTCTCCCGATGGTCCCCCGGTACACTACCGGCACTCCCGGTACACTACCGATGAGCCCAAAACTTTTCCGGCGACCAAAATAGGACTTCCTATATATGAATATTTACCTCCGGACCATTCCGGAGCTCCTCGTGACATACGGGATCTCATCCGGGACTCCTAACAACCTTTTGTCACCACCATACATAACTCTATACTACCGAAACGTCACCAAACCTTAAGTGTGCAGACCCTGCGGGTTGGAGAACTATGTAGACATGATCGAGACACCTCTACGGTCAATAACCAATAGCGGAACCTGGATGCCCATATTGGTTCCTACATATTATACGAAGATCTTTATCGGTTGAACCTCTATGTCAAGGATTCAGTTAATCCCGTATGATGTTCCCTTTGTTCTTCGGTATGTTACTTGCCCGAGATTCGATCATTGGTATCTCCATACCTAGTTCAACCTCGTTACTGGCAAGTCTCTTTACTCGTTCCGTACAAGATCCCGTCACTAACACTTAATCACATTGCTTGCAAGGCTTATTGTGATGTTGTACTACCGAGTGGGCCCTGAGATACCTCTCCGTCACACGGAGTAACAAATCCAGTCTTGATCCATGCCAACTCAACAGACACCCTCGGAGATACCTGTAGAGCACCTTTATAGTCACGCAGTTACGTTGCGACGTTTGATACACACAAGGCACTCCTCCGATGTCCGTGATTTGCATGATCTCATGGTCATAGGAACACATACTTGACATGCAGAAAACAGTAGCAATAAACTGACACGATCATATGCTACATTTGTAGTTTGGGTCTTGACCATCACATCGTTCTCCTAATGATGTGATCCCATTACCAAATGACATCTCATGTCCATGACTAGGAAACCATAGCCATCTTTTGATCAACGAGCTAGTCTATTAGAGGCATACTACGGACATCGTGTTGTCTATGTATCCACACATGTATCTGAGTTTCCGATCAACACAATTATAGCATGGATAATAAACGATTATCATGAACAAGGAAATATGATAATAACTAATTTATTATTGCCTCAAGGGCATATTTCCAATAGTCTCCCACTTGCACTAGAGTCAATAATCTAGTTCACATCACCATGCGATTCACATTGTTATGAATCTCACACCCAATGAGTTTTGGGGCTTGATCATGCTTTGCATGTGAGAGAGGTCTTATAGTCAACGGGTCTGCAACATTCAGATCCGTGTGTACTTTAAAAATCTCTATGTCAAACTATAAACACTGCTACCACACTCCACTTGGTACTATTCCAAATGGTTGCTCCACTATACGTATCCGGATTGTTACTACGAGTCATCCGGATTGATGTTAAAGCTTGCATCGATGTAACTCTTTACGACGAACTCTTTATCACCTCCATAATTGAGAAACATCTGCTTAGTCCTCTGGTTACTAAGGATAATTTTGACCGTTGTCCAGTGATCCACTCCTGGACCACTCTTGTACCCCTTGACAAACTCATGGCAAGGCACACACCAGGTGCGGGACACAGCATGGCATAATATAGAGCCTATGGCTAAGGCATAGGGGACGACGTTCGTCCTTTCTCTTTCTTCTGCCGTTGTCAAGCTTTGAGTCTTACTCAACTTCACACCTTACAAATCAGGCGAGAACTCTTTCTCTGACTGATCCATTTTAAACTCTTTCAAAATCTTGTCAAGGTATGTACTCATTGAAAGTCTCATCAAACATCTTGATCTATTTCTATAGATCTTGATGCTCAACAATTAGGTAGCTTTATCCAGGTCTTCCTTTGAAAAACTCTTTTTAAACAACCGTTTATGCTTTCCAGAAATTCTACATCATTTCCGATCAACAATATGTCAACCACATATGCTTACCAGAAACTCTATAGTGCTCCCACTCACTTTATTGTAAATACAAGTTTCTCATAAACTTTGTATAGACTCAAAAACTTTGATCATCTCATCAAAGTGTATATTCCAACTCCGAGATACTTGCTTCAGTTCATAGAAGGATCACTGAAGCTCGCACACCTTTTAGCATCCTTAGGACTGACAAAACCTTTTGGTTGTATCACATACAACCTTTCCTCAAGTAAACCGTTAAGGAAACGATGTTTTGACATCCATCTGCCAGATTTCATAATTGAAAAATGCAGCAACTGCTAACATAATTCCAACAGACTTTAGCATCGCTACGAGTGAGAAAGTCTCATCATAGTCAACTCCTTAAACTTGTCGGAAACTTCTTTGCGACAGTTCGTAGGTTCATTGGTGTCCAACAACATGACCTCCAAGACAGGGTTGTCGTACCACTTCAAGAGCAGTACGCATCCTTGTCGACCTAGGAGGTTCGATAGTAATTTGATCTGAAGCTTCATGATCATCATCATTAACTTTCTCTTCAACTAATGTAGGCTTCACAGAAACATCTTCCTGCGCTGCGCTACTCTGATTGAAACAAAGGTTCAATAACCTCATCAAGTTCTATCTTCCTCCCACTCAATTCTTTCGAGAGAAACTTTTTCTTGAGAAACAACCCAGTTTTAGCAACAAACATTTTATGCTTGGATCTGAGATAGAAGGTTCACCTAGCTGTTCTTAGGGTATTCTATGAAGATGCATTTGTCCGCTTTGGGTTCGACCTCATTAGGTGAAAACATTTTCCACACAAGCGTCGCAGCCCCAAACATTAAGAAATGATAGCTTAGGTTTCTATCAAACCATAATTCACACAGTGTCATCTCAATGGATTTAGACAGTGCCCTATTTAAAGTGAATGTAGTTGTCTCTAATGCATAACCCCCAAAATTATAGTAGTAAAACGATAAGAGACATCATAGCATGCATCATATCCAATAGAGCACGACTATGACATTCGGACACACCATCACACCATGGTGTTCCAGGTGGCGCGAATTGTGAAACAACTTTCACATCGTCTAAAGTTGTATGCCAAACTCGTAACTCAGATATTCACCTCCACGATCACATCGCAGACATTTTTATCTTCTTATCACGATGATCTTAAACTTCACTCAGAATTTGCTTGAACCTTTCAAACGATTCAGACTTGTGTTTCATTAAGTAAATATACACTATATCTACTCAAATCATCAGTGAAGGTAAGAAAATAACGATATCCACCGCATGCTACAAGACTCATTGGATTGCATACATCAACATGTATCATTTCCAATAAACCACTTGCCCGCTCCATCAATCCAGAAAACGGGGTCCTAAGTCATCTTGCCCAAAAGGCATGGTTCGCATGTCTCAACCGATTCGAAATCGAATGATTCCAAAGATCCATCGACATGGAGTTTCTTCATGCGCTTTATACCAATATGACATTTAGCGGCAGTGCCACAAGTATGTGGTACTATCATTATTAACTTTGTATCTTTTGGCATCAATGTTATGAACATGTGTATTACTATGATCAAGATTTCAACAAACCATTCTCACTGAGTGCATGACCATCGAAGGTATTACTCATGTAAACAGAATAACCATTATTCTCTAACTTAAATGAATAATCGTGTTGCAATGAACATGATCTAATCATGTTCATGCTCAACGCAAAAACACCAAATAACATTTATTTAGGTTCGTCACTAATCTCAAAGGTAGAGAGAGCGTGCGATGTTGATCACATCAACCTTGGAAACATTTCAAACACACATCATCACCTCACACCTATCTATTCTCCATTTATTTTGTAGCTTTTACTTCGAGTTACTAGCATTTAGCAATTGAACCGGTATCCAATACCCAGGTGCTACTAGGAGTACTAGCAAGGTACACATCAATAACACGTATATCAAATATACTTTTGTCGACGTTCCAGCCTTCTCATCTACCAAGTATCTAGGGTTGTTCTTCTTCAGCGACCGCTCTCCTCATAATCGAAGCACTTAGTCTCGGGTTTGGGTTCAACTTTGGATTGCTTCACTGGAGCAGCAACTGACTTGTCATCCATGAAGTTTCCCTCCTTGCCCTTGCCCTTCTCGAAACTAGTGGTTCTACTAACCATCAACACTTGATGCTCCTTCTTGATTTCTACCTTCGCGGTGTCAAACATCACGAACAGCTCAGGGATCATTAATTCTATCCCTGGCATTTTATAGTTCATCACCAAGTTCTAGTAGCTTAGTGACAGTGACTTGGAGAACTATATCAATCACTATCTTATCTGGAAGATCAACTCCCACTCGATTCAAGCGATTGTAGCACCCACACAATCTGAGCACATGCTCAACGATTGAGCTATTCTCTTTCATCTTGCAGGCAAAGAATCTTGTTGGAGATCTCATAACTCGCAACATGGGCACGAGCCTGAGATCCTAATTTCAGCTCTTAGAACATCTCATATATTCCGTGACATTCAAAACGTTTTGGAGCCTCAATTCTAAGCCGTAATGCATGACACACTAAACTATCAAGTAGTCATCAGAACGTGACTATCAGATGTTCACAACATCTACAAACGACGCTAGAGGGGTTGGCGCACCGAGCGGTGCATTAAGGACATAAGCCTTCTGTGCAGCAATGAGGACAATCCTCAGATCACGGACCCAGTCCGCAATATTGCTACCATCATCTTTCAACTCTATTTCTCTAGGAACATATAAAAATTCAAGGGAGCTACAGCGTGAGCTTGTAATCTACAACATAATTTGCAAAGACACTACTGACTAAGTTCATGAGAATGAGTCCAATTAATCATATTACTTAAGAAATCCCACTGAAATTGACATCCCTCCGGTCATTCGAGTGATACATGATCCAAATTCACCAACTCAAGTCCGATCATCACGTGAGTTGAGGTGGCTGCAATGGTAAACATCATCATGTTGATCATATCTACTATATGACTCATGTTCGACCTTTTGGTCTCTTGTGTTCCGAGGCCATGTCTATACATGCTAGGCTCGTCAAGTTTAACCCGAGTGTTCTGCATGTGCAACACTGGCTTGCACCCATTGTATGTGAACGTAGAGTCTATCACACCCGATCATCACGTGGTGTCTCAACACGACGAACTTTCGTAACGGTGCACACTCGGGGAGAATACAATTTAACTTGAAATTAAGTGAGGGATCACCTTATAATGCTACCGTCGTCCTAAGCAAAACAAGGTGCATAAAAGGATTAACATCACATGCAAATCATAAGTGACATGATATGGCCATAAACTTGTGCTTTTGATCTCCATCTTGAAAGCACGGGCATGATCTCCATCGTCACCAGCGCGACACCATGATCTCCATCATCTTGATCTCCATCAACGTGTCGCCATCGGGGTTGTCACGCCCAACAGGCTTCTATGACTATTGCTACCGTAGCGATAAAGTAAAGCATTACATAGCGCTTCATGATTGACACGCAGGTCATACAATAATTAAAGACAACCCTATGGCTCCTGCCGGTTGCCGTACTCATAGACATGCAAGTCGTGATATTCTATACATCACATGATCATCTCATACATCACATATATCACATCATGTAATTGTCCATATCACATCACAACATACCCTGCAAAAACAAGTTAGACGTCCTCTAATTGTTGTTACATGTTTTACGTGGCTGCTACGGGTATCCAGGAAGAACAATTCTCACCTACGCAAAAACCACAACGGTGATACACTAGTTGCTTTTCAACCTTCTCAAGGACCGCCTTTGTCGAATCCGATCCAACTAAAGTGAGAGAAACTGGCACCCGCAAGCCATCTATGCAACAAGTTGCGGTTGAGGGAACCGGTCTCTCGTAAGCGTACAAGTAATGTTGGTCCGGGCCGCTTCATCTCACAATACCCCTGAACCGAAACACGACCAAGGGAGGAAGCAATCTAAGTATCAATGCCCACAAACTATTTTTGTTCTACTCGAGATCTCATCTACACATAGACCTAGCTCATGATGCCACTGTTGTGGAACGTTGCATGGGAAACAAAAAAATTCCTACGCACATGCAGATGTATCCATAGTGATGAGCATCTACGAGAGGGAGAGTGGATCTACATACCCTTGTAGATCGCTAAGCGGGAAGCGTTAAGAAACGCGGTTGGTGTAGTTGAACGTCTTCGCGATCCAAATCGCTGAGCGTCCCGCGATCTCATCACGATCCGTCCCGCGATCCAATCACGATCCGTCCCGCGAACTCATCACGATCCGTCCCGCGATCTCATCATGATCCGTCTCGCGATCTTGATCACGGTCCTTCTGATCTAGCGCCAAACGGACGGCACCTCCGCGTTCAGCACACGTGTAGCTTGATGACAATATCCACCGTCTTGATCTAGCAAGAGGAAGTGGAGAGGAGGAAGAGTTTACCGGCAGTGTGACGGCGCTCCGGCGATGGTGGTGGAGCAATTCCGGCAGGGCTTCGCCTAAGCACTGCGGAAATCCGATCTGGAGGAGCACCGGTGGAACGGGTAGCACGTGGCCGTAAAATCTAGTGAAAAACACCCAATACCACCAGTATATATAAGAGGGAGGGAGGAGGAGGGCTGGCGCACCAAGGCTGCCCTTGCGCAAGGAGGAGAGGAGGAATCCTCCTCCAATCCTAGTAGGATTAGGATTCCTCCTTTCCTACTTGGAATCTCTTTCCACCTTGTGTTTTTTTCTTTCTCTTTCAACTCCAGCCGCATGGGCCTCTTAGAGGACTTCCACCAGCCTACTAAGAGCTGGTTTCCACCCTCCTAGAGCCCATGTAGCCTCTTGGGTCGAAATACCTCTCCCGATGGTCCCCTGGTACACTACCGGCACTCCCGGTACACTACCGATGAGCCCGAAACTTTTTCGGAGACCAAAATAGGACTTTCTATATATGAATCTTTACCTCCGGACCATTCCGGAGCTCCTCGTGACATCCGGGATCTCATCTAGGACTCCGAACAACCTTCGGTCACCACCATACATAACTCTATACTACCGAAACGTCACCAAACCTTAAGTGTGCAGACCCTGCGGGTTCGAGAACTATGTAGACATGACCAAGACACCTCTACGGTCAATAACCAATAGCGGGACCTAGATGCCCATATTGGTTCCTACATATTCTACGAAGATCTTTATCGGTTGAACCTCTATGTCAAGGATTCAGTTAATCCCGTATGATGTTCCCTTTGTTCTTCGGTATGTTACTTGCACGAGATTCGATCGTTGGTATCTCCATACCTAGTTCAACCTCGTTACTGGCAAGTCTCTTTACTAGTTCCGTAATACAAGATCCCGTCACTAACACTTAATCACATTGCTTGCAAGGCTTATTGTGATGTTGTATTACCGAGTGGGCCCTGAGATACCTCTCCGTCACACGGAGTAACAAATCCTAGTCTTGATCCATGCCAACTCAACAGACACCCTCGAAGATACCTGTAGAGCACCTTTATAGTCACCCAGTTACGTTGCGATGTTTGATACACACAAGGCACTCCTCCGATGTCCGTGAGTTGCATGATCTCATGGTCATAGGAACACATACTTGACATGCAGAAAACAGTAGCAATAAACTGACACGATCATATGCTACATTTGTAGTTTGGGTCTTAACCATCACATCATTCTCCTAATGACGTGATCCCGTTACCAAATGACATCTCATGTCCATGACTAGGAAACCGTAGCCATCTTTTGATCAACGAGCTAGTCTATTAGAGGCATACTAGGGACATGGTGTTGTCTATGTATCCACACATGTATCTGAGTTTCCGATCAACACAATTATAGCATGGATAATAAACGATTATCATGAACAAGGAAATATGATAATAACTAATTTATTATTGCCTCTAGGGCATATTTCTAACAGTTGTGGCTATAAATAGCTCCCCCTCCCGCAACAATGTGAATTGTTGGTTGCTTCGTTTGTGATTCTAAGAAGATTGATTGAGCAACCCTTTGTGAAAGATTTGAGTTTAAATTTCACTAAGAAAATCAAGAGCCAAAACTTAGATAGTCATTGAGTATCATCGTATATCTTAGTTGAGAATTCTTGTTTCTGTTACTCTGGAGAGATGCTAACTCTATAGAAGGTTAGGTATGAATTGAAGTGATAAAGAGCAATTGTCCTCACCAAGTCAAAGTTTTCAGCTGCCAAGAGACACTATGGTTTTGGAAGCAAGTTAGTTGAAGGTTTGTACATCACCGAGAAGAATCTACCATGAGTAAAATCAACTAAAGTTTGATTAACTTTACGTTGAGGAGAATAGGACGAAGAGAAGTTTGCCCATGTATTCAATCACAAGTCCCTCCAACCAGACGTAGCTCTTTTGCACAGGAATGAACCGGTCTACCAAAACACTTCTCGTCATCCAGCAATACTATTTATTTCTCAGTCCGAATTTATCTTTAGTAATTAGTTTTCAACTAATTTTCATTTCTTGTTTTGTTCTTCGATACCGCTTCAACTCATAATCCTTCAAGCAATTCTATTTGCACCTTGATCATGTTGTGTATCATATTCTTGCTTGTTGCCCTTAAGGTTGTTTGTTTGTATGCTTGATTGTTGTTAATCTAGCGCTACATGGCTATCAAACTAAATGGTTCCCTCTCTGGTTTGTTTTGGAATTTTTTGGTTTTCTCTATTTATTCAATGATTTTTTTCCTTTTTCTTCCGTTTTATAGCTTTTCATCAGTTTTGTTTGTTTATTAATTGGTATTCAGTTTTTTTCTTTTCTTCGTTTTTTACTTTGTTTTTTTGTTTGTTTTTTCTTTTTTCTTCAACGGTTTTCTGTAGGTTTTTTCTTCGTTATAATTTCTTTTTCTTTTGTTTTTCCACTTGTTTTCTTCTGTTTTTTCGTTCTTTCTTATACTTTGGTTTTCTTTGTTTTACTTTATTTTCCTTGTTTTTTATTATGGTTTCTTTTTTTCTTGATTTTCCTGGGGTTTCTTCTTTGTTCAACACATGTTACTTTTTACCAGTACACATTCAACATTTTTCGTATACATCATAAACATTTTATATACACACATTGAACATTTTCTAAATACAATATTGATTTTTTAAACATATATTTTTATGTCTACTTTTTCCATAAAAAATATGCATTTTTATGATATATTTTTCTAATACACGTTTAACATCTATTGAATACAAGACTAACATTTTTTGAATATGGTCAACATTTTTTCCTTACAGATTTTTAGCATTTTTATAAATGTTTGGTTAACATTTTTCAAATACAAGATATATATTTTTGAATACATGATCAACATTTCATCTATACACATTTAACTTTTCCAGATGCTTGATTAACATTTTTTAATGCATGGTCAAAATTTTCTCTATACACATTTAACATTTTCAAATGATTGATTAATAGTTTTAAAATAAAATATTAACATTTTTCGGAATAGATGGTCAACATTTTTGGAAAATGTGGCAAACAATATTTTTAATACATGGTAAAAAATCAATACATGGTCAACATTTTTTCTATACACATTTAACATTTTCAAATGCTTGATCAAGATTTTTCATATAAAAGGTAAAAAATTTATCAAATCTTTGATTAATATTTGTTAGATACATGATCCACTTTTTCTTACATATTTATATTTTTATATATACATTTTTGTATACATGAGAAACAATTTCTCTATTAGCATTTAACATTTTTCAAATGCTTAGGTAAAAAAAAGTTCTGAATGTTTTTATGTAATTTATTTATCTAATATATTTATTCAGAATATTTGGAGGTATAAAAAATAAGAAAAAAAGCACAAAACGTGCAAAAGAAATGAGGTTGGGTTCTCCGGCGCCTCTTAACCGGTCCATCTCTCTCCTCCTCCAGACGAGTCCTCTCTCGGTCTCGTTTGAAGCAAGGTATAGCCGTGCGTCCATCCTAGCCACGCCATCCTTCCGTGAGGTGATTCCGTACATGGATTAGTCAACCTTATCCAGACTTTACTCTAAACTTTTCAAGAAGTAAATTAACAACATATGAATTTCTTTTGTTCTTCCGAAATACAACAATCAAACAAACAAATGTGTGACTTTCGGTCAAATAGACAAAAAGAAAATGGTGTTTTCTATGGCTGCATCCAACTTGTGCATGATTCAGCGCACGCCTTAACACGGTCTAACCTACAGTATATGCATGTATCGCAGTACAGTTTGAAATTTCCCTGCAATCTACGAATAGGAAGATCCCGACTGACCTCCTACCCGCGATGTTGACCCACGCACGCCTCTTTGCGTATCCGGGAAGCCACCTTGCACGGTCACGATCAAGGTTCCACCTGCACCGGACGACGCCTGCTGCGGCGGCTCCCTCGCAGACGACGACGACTGCGCCGCCACCTCCGCCTTGCCCTCCCCCTTGGGCAGCTCAGCCTCGGCGCGGCAGAGAGGGCACGTCGTCCTGGAGCGCAGCCACGCGTCGACGCACTCCACGTGGAACGAGTGCCCGCAGTTGGGCAGCCCCCTCAGCTTTTCTCCGTCGGCGAGCTCCGACAGGCACACGGCGCAGTCAGCCCCGGTGGTGGCGGCACCCTCCTTCCGGTACGTGGTGACCGGCAGCGCGGAGAGTGCGGAGGCGTCCAGCCCACGCCGACCGCTAGTTCCGCCGAACGAGTTGATGGACCGCAGGATGCCGGCGGTGAAGCTGCCGCGGCGACGGCGGCCGCCCGACCGCGCCATGAGCACGTACAGCAAGAAGCGGATGAGGGTGAAGAAGATGGTGAGCCCGAACAGGAGGAAGGCGGCCATAAGCAGGACGCGCCCGTTGAAGCTGTAGCTCTGCTGCCGCGCGTGCGGATCCGGGGGACCATCCGACGCCGGCGGGCCGGTGAGAGGGGTCCCTGACATGGAAGGATAAAGCCTTCTACTGTGTAACACAAATCAAGAACCTTAAACGGAAGAAGGGGAAGATGCAATGGCCAGCGTGTTCAGCAGAACTCAAGTCTGCAAGGGATAATATCTCAGAGCTTAACCTCGGCAACACGGTGCTCGGGTCAGGTCAACTGAGGGTGTCATTGTCAAGCACAGCCGATTGGCCCAGGAAAAAGAAAGGAAACTGCTTCACAGACAAAAAAGACTAGAAGACGATCTATGGACGACGAGGGATCCAGCGGCTGAATTTAACTGTCGTGAGCGAATCCTCTAGAAAGTGTCGTTCACATAGCATCGCTCAAAAGAAAGTCACAGCCGATCAGCCAGGCTGACAAATGGATTAACGGGAACATTACCAATTGCAATGCCTGCCGCGTGAGGATGCGCGTGTGATCTGGTTGGGAGATCGACGTGGACTTTCTTATGAACTTTCAAGGTATTTTAGCCGCTGAACTTTCCCGAAGGAATTGCACAGCAACACCTGTTAGGTGCTCGAGAAATTTCCATTTCCACATGGAGACCGGAAGCTGGCATGGAACGGGAAAAAACAACCAAGGGTATGTATACGCTACCCATAATTAAAGATCAATAAAACGGTCTTCTTTTCATGCTATATGTTGAAATACGGGCTGGGAGGCCTATCCAACAATTTCAGAAAAATCTCTAAGCATCATATAGGTGTCATAACAAGAGAGTGGTAAAAAATAAGTCTCACTCTCCTAGTGAAGAAAGAGTTGGACATATTTATATTTATATTTATAAAGTTTTTCTTACATGCGACTGAAGCTTGAGAAAAAAAGTGGTTCCCGTGCGTTTCTCCTCCGCCGTCCACCTCGTCACGATGCACCGCGGGTTGCGACAATAGGCCGAGCCAGCCCATGTCTCTCCACGTGTCCGCACCTATATATTGGAGGCACCGGTGATCCCATCGTGTACACGGTTGACGGGAGAGCAAGCCTCCATTTGTTTGCTTCCACTACATCGTCTACGTCTGTATCGCCTTCGTCATCATCATGTCCACCGACGCCGAGGAGGTTGTCGTCTTCACTTCCGCTAAAATGGCCAACTGGCCAACTGGAGAGTATAACACGTTTATCTCGCTTCTTCACACCTCTCCGCACGGGCATGAGTCTGAAATTCCGTTTTCATTTCATCCATCGCTAAAAAACATCCAAGGGTATGTATACGCTACCCATAATTAAAGGGGAAACGATCTAAATTCACCGGCGGATCTTTTCATTTCATCCATCGCTTCCTCTACGTGACGTGTGTCCCAGTGGACCCCAACGCACCGCTATCTTTATCTCCATCAGCACATTTCTGCCACGAGTTGTATTCTCCAACAAGGACCGCATTACGCCATCCTAAAGGGAGAAAAGTTTCTGCAACATCATTCATGTTGCAGAAGTCCTTCCACAACATTATCTATGATGAAGGTTAGAAATATTCTACCACACAACTCCTATTCACTCGTACGACACGTGTCCCCCGTGACATGTGTCCTTGACTCCTCATGACTCCCCTCAATTTTTTCTGCAACAACAGCCATGTTGCAGAAATTTCTCCCATAACATAAGCTATGTTGCAAGAAAAAGCAAATACAATTTTTTTGCAGCAAACCTCTGTTGTAAAAAATGCAACAAGACCTCTGTTGCAAAAAAATTCTGCAATACAGACCGTGTTTCGGAAAGGTAAATAGTGCTTCATAAGTTTTGCAACAAGCATACTGTTGCGGGACTTGTTCTGCAACATCGGTCTTGTTGCAAAAAGGAGGTGGCGCTCTTGTATGGGTAGATTGGATGACCATTCTCATGTACATCCAACGGCCAGTGAGGTGGCGGATGTTTTCTCGTTATCCGCCGGCCGACCCGTAGCGTTGCCCTAATTAAAGGCGCATGCTACGCGTCCGCCGAAAGATCGGCCCGGTTGCGGGCCGGCAATTGACGTCTCAATTATTGAAAAAAGGCCTTGTTGCAGATATTCTTTTTCAACAAAAGTCTTGTTGCAGTTTTTTTTGTAACAAAGGTCTTGTTACATAATTCTTTTGTAACAAGATTTTTTTGCAACAAAGGACTTGTTTGCAGATTTTTTTGCAACGGGGTTCTTTTGGCGATTTTTTTGGAACAAAGGTGATGTTCTAGAATTTTGTTCCCATGCGAGGATGCAGCCCACGGGGCCGACGGTGCTCGATGAGGCCACGTTGGTGCTCGGCGGCGGCCGTGGCGGCTTCGAGTGGCGTTTCATGCGAGAGGAAGACATGGAGGTGAAAGAGAGAAGGAAATAGAGAAAAAGCGTGCGGCTGAAGGGTAGGTACAGATTCGCAACTAATCGCTTGTTGAGGTCTAGAAAATGCAACAAGAGTCTAGTTGCGGAAAAACATGAACACGGAACGGGTAGGTCTCTCCGTCCATAATCGATCGGACGGACACAAAGCTGGCGGACGCTCGCGCGCGATCAGCCGACTGAAGGTAAGTTTTTCCCATAATTAAAGATCAATAAAATGGTCTTCTTTTCATGCTATATGTTGAAATATGGGCTCGGAGGCCTATCCAACAATTTTAGAAAAATCTCTAAGCGTCATGTAGGTGTCATAACAAGAGAGTGGTGGAAAAATTTGTCCCACTCTCCTTGTGAAGAAAGAGTTGGGCATATTTATATTTATATTTAGGGCGCTGCTACGCGTTCGTCGGCCGATGATTCTAAAATATCCGCCGCATCGATGGCCGTTGGATCCCCGCGCTGTTAGCCGTCCGATGTAGTGCCCACGCCCCGCATGCCCCCTCATTAATTCCCACAACAAGCGCGCTGTTGCAGAAACAAACAACCTTGCCCCCGGACCCGATAGAGTTGTGCCCAGTGTGGTGCCGCCCCCAACCCGCCCATGTTCCTGCAACAAGACCCATGTTCCTGCAACAAGACCCATGTTGCAAAACCTGCATTGCAAGATAACCTTTGTTGCAAGACCATCTCCAACCTTTTCTATTTATTCCTGCAACAAGACCCTTGTTTTAAAAATTTCAACAACATCTCCAGCCTCTTCTCTGCATTCCTGCAACAAGACCCTTGTTGCAAAAAAATTGCAACCAAGGTGATGTTGACATGTTGTGGTAGAAGCTATGTGTCAGCAGATCGAGCCGAAAAACTTCAACATGGTTTGGCCTTGGACGAGCAGTCCAGTATGCTCTCAAACATCTTGGTGACGACCTCGGTGAGCTCGCCGGCGGCTAGATGGATCGCCGGAAGCAAGACAACGAGTAGTTGCGTCACCAGGAACTGCTCCTTGGCCATCTTCCTCAACGCCGCCTCCGAACAATCATCGTCGCAGACAAGCTTGGACAAGCTGTTGCTTTTCTTGATGTGCTCCTCTAGCGGCAACGACGACGCAGAGGTTCGTCGGATGCGAAGGGACGCCGAGCAGCGACAAGGGGTGTGGCTTGCCGACGAAGCGCACGCGGGCGGATGGCGATGGCCAAGCTGTTGACTCACAGTGAGTTTTGGCTACGAGCAAGAAAAGTGTGGAGGTGTTTTGCTCGTGATAAGGATATCGGTGGAGTGGGGGCCCACGTGACGCGTGTCAATCACTGAAGGAGGCGGACGCGGCGCGGTTATCAGCCTACTGTTACCCAGTTGTAGGAATGGTTGTCCTGAAACAACAGGTGAGTTGCAGGAAAATGGACGCGGCTTTGGCGGACGCAGGGCCGTTGTCGACCGTCTGATCAACACACGATCGAATGGCCATGGAGCCGATGGACGGGTGAGCATGATCGGCCGGTAGAAGGTAAGCTTTTTCCTTATATTTATAAGGTTTTTTTTGACATGATATTCAAGCTTGAGAAGAGAAGTGGTTCCCACACGTTTCTCCTCCACCGTCCACCTCGTCACGATGCACCACGGGTTGCGGCAATGGGCCGAGCCAGCCCACGTCTATTCACTTGTTCGCACCTATATGTTGGAGGCGCCGGTGATCCCATCGTCTACACGGTTGACGCGAGAGCAAGCCTCTATTTGTTTGCTTCCACTACATCGTCTACGTCTATATCGCCTTCGTCATCATCATGTCCATCGACGTCGAGGAGGTTGTCGTCTTCACTGCCGCTAAGATGGCCAACTGGCCAACTGGAGAGTACACGTTTATCCCGCTTCTTCACACCTCTCCACACGGGCATAAGTCTAAAATTCTGTTTTCAGTTCCTCAATCATCTCAAATGCCCCATGGTGCTCAAAATGTTTTTGGAGCGTTGATTCTAAGCCGTATAGCATAGAACAATGAACTATCGACTAGTCATCATGTTTTTCCTGCCACACGTTCACAATGTCTACAAACGAAGCTGGAGGGGCTGACGCACCGAACAATGCCTCAAGGACATAAGACTTCTGTGTAATAGTGAGGATAATCATTAGATTATGGAGCTAGTCCGCAAAGTTGTTTCCATCATGTTTCAACTTTTTTTCCCTCTAGGAACGTAATAAAATTGAGAAGAGCTACATCGCGTGCCATTAATCTACAACATATTTGCAAAGTTATTTAGACTATGTTCAAGAAATCAATTCAATTAATCAAATTACTAATGAAATCTCACTTAAGTCAACATCCCTCAAGTTGCTAAGTGATACATGATCCAAATCTACTAACTCAAGTCTGATCATCACGCGAGATGGAGTACTTTCAATGGTGAACATTAACATGTTGATCATATCATCCATACGAATCATGTTTAACCTTTCGATTCTTTATGTTCCAAGGCCATGTGAGAAATTCTTCTTGATACTTGTGATATGCATTGGGGTTTTCCCCAAAGAGGAAGGGTGATGTAGTGAAGTAGAAAAAAATATTTCCCTCGGTTAAGAACCAAGGTTTATCGAACCAATAGGAAGATATCAAAACAAACAATCAATAGTTCCTGCACACACACACAAGAGCAAATACTTGCACTCAACACAGGCAAGAGGGTTGCCAAGCCCCTTATGCTCCTTAATTGCAAGGATTAAATGTGATAGTGTCGGATATATAAATATAAATATAGTAAATAAATGACAACAAATATTGTTATGGGTTTTTGTTATATAAAATATAAAGATGGGTCAGGGGCATAACGTTCACTAGAGGCATCTCTATCATGAGCATAGCAGCGATGGGTGCACAAATTACTATTGTGCAATAGATAGAAAAGCAAATAATTATGTTGTTATTCATGACATGATCAATACATACGCATTATGTCTGTGATAAGTAGACCGAAACGATTCTGCATCTAGTACTATTACTCCACCAATCGATCGCTATCCAATATGCATCTATGGTATTAAGTTCATGACAAACAGATAAATGCTTGAAGCAAGATGACGTAATGTAGACAAAGCAAGACCAAATAATATGTCTAGACCCCGTCGTTTTATCCTTAGTAGAAATAATACAAACACGTGTCCCGCCACTCCTTTTGTCATAGACTAAGGACACCACGATATTGAACCTATTACTATGCACCACTCCCTCTGATGATCTACTCATCTACTTGGCCAAAGCATACTTATATATCAGAAAGAATACATAGCTATTTGAAATCACACATAACAAATCTCATATTGGATCAATTTCTTTCAATGAATAATTTGAACATAAACTCATAATTCAGTGGATCCCAACAAACACAATGCAAATATTACATCAAATAAGTCTCTGAAGAGATAATGGTGTTGAAGATCAAACGCGCGCGTGCGTGATACGTCTCCAACGTATCTATATTTTTTTTATTGTTCCATGCTGATATATTATCATTCTAGGATAATTTTGGGGCATTTGTTTACCAATTTATAATATTTTTGAGCACTAACATATTGATCCAGTGCCGAGTGCGAGTTGTTGTTTTCTGCATGTTTTTGACTTTTCAGGTTTACATTATCAAACGAAGTCCAATTGCCACGAAACTTTTTGATGATTTTTTTGGACCAAAAGAAGACCTGAAAGCTTCGGGAGGATATATGAAAGATTTTATTTTATTTTGCAATTTCCAGTTATCTATAATTATCTACACAACTCACTTGCTTACAAATAACGAGATCAAGGGAATTGACAACCCTTTTGTCGGCGTTGGGTCCAAGTTGTTTGTTCTTTTGTCTGCAGCCGCTGAAGACGGTTGCTGATTGGTATTCCTATTGGTTCTATAAACCTTGATTTCATAACTGAGGGAAATACTGACCCATATTGTGTTGTGATAACCCGTTCCTCGTCACGGAAAACCCAACGCAGATGACAAGTATCAGTGTGTGTGCGCGCGCGAGAGAGAGAGGGGGGGGAGAGAGAGAGCCACATCTATGGACCCGTAGGTCGTGTAGGAACAACTCACATGTCATGTGGGAGGCAACAAGGTTGATGGAGACGACCTCTAGATGGATTACCCCTCCAGCGGAGTAGCAAAAAAGGCCTCCAAATGGGATCGCGGAGGAACATGGACATGCGGCGACAACAGAAAAATTATCTCAGATGCTCATCTAGGGTTTTTCAGAATATATGTGAATTTATAGGACCGAGAGGTGGTGCAAAGGACACACATGGGCGCCACAAGGGTGGGGGCACCCTATCCCCCAAGATGCGCTCATGTCCTTGTCTCTACATCGTGTCGCGTCTTGTCTCCCTCCAAAGCTTCCTGGTCTTCTCTTGGTCCAGAGAAAATCATCAAAAAGTTTCATCACATGTGGACCCCGTTTGGTACAGATTTTCTGAAAAACCAAAAACACGTAGAAAACAACAATTGTCACTAGATTAGTTCCCAAAAATGATATAAGATGGTGTATAAAGCATACGAAATTGATAAAATAATAGCATCAAACGATTAAAAAATTATAGATACGTTGGAGACGTATCAATGATGAACAATTACATGTTGATCATATCATCTGTATGACTCATGTTTAACCTTTCGGTTCTCTGTGTTCTGAGATCATGTATGTGCATGCTAGGCTCATCAAGCTAACCAAGGTATTTCTGCATGTGTAAAACTGGCTTACCTCCGTGGTATGGGAACATAAAGTCTATCACATCCGATCATCACGAGGTGCTTCAAAACGACGAACTTTTGCAACAGTGCATACTAAGGAAGAACACTTTTATCTTGATATTAAGTTTGAGGGATCATCTTATAATGCTACGGTTGTTCTAAGCACAATAAGATGCATAATAAAAGACAAACATCACATGGAAGTAATATGCGACATGATATTGCCTTTGTCTTGTTGTGCTTTTGATCTCCATCTCCAAAGCACTGGCACAATCTCCATCATCACTGGCATGACACCATGATATCCATCATCTCCGAGGTATCGTTATGTGGTTGTCTCCAACTATTGCTACTACAACTATTGCTAACTCATAGTCATAAAGTAAAGCAATTACATGGAATTTAATTATTTCATGCAGGTCATACAATAATATCAAGAGAACCCTATGGCTCTTGCTGGTTGTCGTACTCATCGACATGCAAGTCACGAAGTATTACAAAACATGATCATCTCATACATCACCTATATCAAATCATGACATGGCCATACCCCATCACATCACATGCCCTGCAAAAACAAGTTAGACGTGATCTACTTTGTTGTTGCATGTTTTACGTGGCTTCTAGGGGCAACTAATAAGAACCGTTTGTAACTACGCGAATTTACAATGGTGATATACAAGTTGCCTTTTAACCTTCTACACGGACCGCCGTTGTCAAATCAGATTCAACTAAAGTAGGAGACACAAACACCCGCAAGCCACCTATGCAATACAAGTTGCATGTTAGTAATGGAACCGGTCTCTTGTGCGAGAAAAAGTAAGGTTGGTTCGGACTGCTTCACACCACAATACTGCCAAATCCAAAATAACAAAGGAGGTAAGCAATATGAACATCAACACCCACAACAAGTTTGTGTTCTACTCGTGCAAATAACATCTACACATAGACCAAGATCATGATGGCACTGTTGGGAACGTTGCATGAAAAAAAATTCATACGAAACACCCAAGATCTATTCTATGGAGAAATGAGAGGGAAGTGTCTCTACATACCCTTGTAGACTAAAAGCTTTAACGATCTAGAGATCATGATTGCTGTAGTCATACTCCTTTGCGATTCAATCTGATCCAAGCACCGCACAACTGACACCTCCGAGATGTGCACACATACGGCTCGTTGACATCTCCGCCTTCTTGATATAACAAGCGAGGGTGGAGAGGTAGATGGGATCTATGCCAACACAACCGCATGGTGGTGGTGGTAGCAGAATTCCGACAGGGTTTTAACAAGTGCTACACGGAGGAGGATATGGGAGGGGGGACTGCCAAGGGTGGAAGGGATGACTGTTCCATATGCCTCCACTCTCTATATATAGGCTAGGGGTCCGGGGTGGCCAAAACCCTCCTAGGGCCGGCCACAAGGGAGAAATCCCTTTAAATTTAGAGATAATATCTTATGTCTAGAATTAACCTTTAAACGAGATGGGCCTTGGGGGCTGGTGCGGCCAGCCCATGTGGACTGTAGCATCACGCCTAGGTCCATGTGGACCCTTCCTGGGTCGTTGGGCCCCATGGCGGAACCAAGGAACCTTCTAGAACCTTCCTGGTACTCTACCAAAAATTCCCGAACATTTCCGGAACCTTGAAAAACCACTTCCCATATATAGATCTTTACCTCCAGACCATTCCAGAGCTCCTCATGATATCTGGGATCTCACTTAAGGCTTCAAACAACATTCGTGTCACCACTATGTATATGTCAATCTATCCTCACGTTACTGAATGTTAAGTGTGTGACCCTACGAGCTCGAGAATAGGCAGACATGACCGAGACTCCTCTCCGATCAATAATCAATAGCGGGACCTAGATGCCCATATTGACTCTCACATATTAAATGAAGATCTTTATCGGTTTGAACCATGATGTCGATGATCCAGATAATCCCGTATACAATTCCCTTTGTTCAGCGATATGTTACTTGCTGAGATTCGATCCTCGGTGTTGCCATACCTAGTTCAATCTCATTACCGGCAAGTCACTTTAATCGTTTCGTAATGCAATATCCCCGTGACTAGACTCATTAGGCACATGTTTGAAGCTACTTTGGATATTGTGTTACCGAGAGGGCCCAGAGATATCTCTCCATCATAGGAGTGACAAATCGTAGTCTCGATCCATGCAACCCAACAAACACTTCCCGAGATATATGTAGAGCACCTTTATGATCACCCAGTTACGAAGTGACATTTGATGCACACAAAGTATTCTTTCGATATTAGGGAGTGGCACAATTTTATGGTCTAAAGAACAAATACTTGACATGATGAAGAAAGTTATAGCAATTAAACTAAGTGATACGATCATATGCTAACATGCTAAGCCTACAGTTGGGTCTATCCATCACATCATTCTCTTAATGATGTGATCCCGTTATTAAATGACAACTCGTGTCTATAGTTAGGAAATCTTAACCATCTTTAATCAACGAGCTAGTCTAGCAAAGGCTCGTTAGGGACACGATGTCTGTTTATCTATCCACACATGTATTTAGTTTCCAAAACAATTCTAGCATGGATAGTAAATATTTATAATGAATAAGAAAATATGATAATAACATCTTTATTATTGCCTCTGGGCATATTTCCAACAATATAAACACCCTATATACAGAAAAGGTAGTAACTAAATAAAAAATTCAAAAAAATTGACAATATTTTTGAAATAAACTTGAACTTTCATTGTACTGGTGAAATAAATACCACAAAAAGGAAAAGCCCCTTTGACTTCATTTACATAAAAACCCGGCCAAAATATGTGAATAGTGACATGTAGTAGCAACAAAAAAAATGTCCTGGAGTGAACACTTGTTTTTTATTCATAAAAAAATGTACACCAATGAAAAAAGTCAATTTTAATCTTAAAAAGTTCTAAGTATTTTAAGAATAATACAAGTTTTGAGATAATCATAGTTTTATTTACAATGAGTTTTTTCCCTGTATAATAAAAAGAACCCCGGACCTTTTAAAAAAAATTGAGGAGCCAAAAAGAGCGGTGTTGCAAGGATCCAGTGCGCTGTGTTAAGGTTGGCCGCGTGGTTCCAGTCCACGCATAACTCTGATGCGGTAAAGTTGCCGTCGGCTACGCCATGCTGCCGAGTGTCTTATTTTTAACCTAAAAGTCCTAAACGGTCCAACACGGTACTAAAAGTTGAGAAGTGCTTCAATATGATCTCGATACATGGAAATACATAATTAATACAGTCCTCATATTTGAAAGCGATGGTCCTGACTCTACACTTACGTATTGCATACGGGCCTACCGGACATCAGCGTGAATACTCTCTCTCCTCTGTGCGGGAACCGGCGGCATACATACAGACTCGAACTCGCAATCTTAGAGAATGCATGTTAGCCAGCTCGCAAAAGCTAGCCAACTCAGCCGCGGCTATTACTGGCAATGAAATGATTAATTTCCTTTTATGGTCAGTTGTGTGCTTGTATGCTTTTTTTTAAATCCTTATTGTGGCCATTTCAAGTTCGTTTACTCACTGATAACCAGAAGATAATAATGAAAAAAACATTAATCTTATTATTCAACCACGCAAATAATCAAATCCTGAAGGTTATGATTTTTTTACTTTGGAATTTCACCTGTATCAAAAAAAAAACTTAAACACTTGTATTTTTTGAATTTATAACCGAGAGCAATATGAAAATCTGGAAAGAAACTTAAACAATCAAGAATTTATAAATGAGAACAATTTAAAAATATGGATATAAAAAATCGCAATATTTTAATGTGTGATAAAAAATTTGGAAATGGAAATATTTTTGTAAAATTCTAATATATTTTTGTATACTGTGACCAAATTTTGGAACTTCAAACTATTTCCAAATAATGTGACTTATTAAATAATAATGAACTAGATGTGATAGCGCTAACAAATGTCGAATAATTTAAATATTATTTATATTTGTAAAGGTAAGATAAACAGAAAAGGAAGAAAATAAAAATAAACAGATAAAACGACTTGGAAAATATGGTTCGAAACTACGTGCATCTAATTAGTAGCAAACCCTACTGTGTTTTACAAAAAAGAAAACAAGTATGTGCGTGTTACAGCAGAAAATGACAATTCTATTTATATAGAATGCCATGCATCCCGTTAATAAACAGAAGAAAACTTTTAGTCGTGTGGTTAGCGTGTATAAATTTGCGCCTGTGGTCGTTGGTTTGAGACATCATGTCGCGCATTTTTTTCTTCTTATTTCTCGCCCACTGACACATGGGTTCGTGGCAGGCGTACAGATTTGGGCCGGGGCTCGTTGGCTTGTGCGCGTTTTTTCCTTTTTGTCCACTGACATATGGATCAGGCGTGGCCCCGTGCTAACATGTCATAGAAGAGAATACACGATACGTATGTGTCAGAACCATTGTCCAAGTATCATGACCGTATTGATTATGTATTTTCATGTGCCGGGATCGTATTGAATCATTTCTTAACTTTTAGGACCATATTGGACCTTGCCGCTAACTTCCAAGACGATACGTGCAATTATCTCTTTCCGTTCTTATGCATCCGGATGGCAACAGCTAGCTAGCTAGAAGGAAAATGGATGCTCTATGGCCATGTACATCGCCGTTCTTAGGCTAATCTGTTGGTGCATGCAACTACTAGCCCGTTGGTTAGAGGGACGTGTTTGCTGGCTAAGAGCTAGTCAGTTTTTTCACGTAGCTGCGCCAAAAAGGTTCTCAATATTGAGAATACTCTAAAATACTATGTTATGTCAAGACCACGGTATTTGGTACCTACGGAATAAATTACTGTAATTTTTTGATACTTTCGTTTTTACAATACTTTACTATCAGCCTAAACCTTTGGGAAAAGCTTGTGGCCGGCGGGCCGGTTGAACCGTTCGGCCGATCACGCATAACCCGTGCATGCAGCTGATTAGGCATGTAGCTTTTTTTCCGTTTAATTTTGCTGGAACTAACGTTCAAAATTGCTACAAGCGTTTTTCATTTGCTATATTTGTTCACTAAAAAATTGCATATACGTTTGGTTGCAACCCTAGTTTGTCGGATTTTTCGCAACAACCGGTGTTGATTTTTGCTACAACCGGTATCAAGTTTTGTTACAATCGTTCACTAAAAAAGCTGCATATACGTTCGTCAGAGTTGCATCCTAAGTTCACCGGATTGTTTTGTTACAACCCACATTTTATTTTGCTATTTCGCATCATCAGCGTTGTTTTTCTACTACGACCACGTTGATATTTTTTTGCTACAACCATATTTTTGTTGCATCCGTAACCGAAATTTGCTACGCGTGACCGAAATTTGCTGCATCAAGGTTTTTTGCTACATGAACAGATCTGACGGTCAAACCAGATCCATCCAATCTGACGGATCGGATGACCCGCGTGCGGCCGGCCGAAAGTTTCGGCCGACGCGCTCCGGCGCAAAGAACTGCCCTAAACCTTTTTACTCACGTTAATTATACCCCCCACACAGAAACCCAGGAAGGGCATTTCCAGTCCGTATATTCGTTCTATAGCAAGAGTAGCCCAATGTACCGTTCAAGGGGGGGGGGGGACAGCCTCTATTTTTTTTTTCTTGCACAGAAAAAAGCCTTAAATATTACAGTTCATCACCTTGCTAGATGGAATCAGATGACAAGAGCAAAGAATCCAATCCAGTAACAGAAATCCTATTCCTAAACACAGGCAGTTGAGTACTGCTAATTGCTAAACCTGACGCCGTACCATTTTGAGGGAGATTAATCACAGTCTACATCCCGAGCCTAACCTATACTGTATATACATAATGTCACGCTGTACACTTGTTTCCAGTTCCCCTCGAGGCTGGAGGATTATATCGCTAGGTAAAGGGAGATGCTGATTGACTACCTGCCGCCGATGTTTGCGCGCGCACGTCTCTCTGGGTATCCGCCAAGCCACCTTGTACAGTCACGATCAAGGTTCCTCCTGCACCAAGCAACGTCGGTTGCGGCGGCTCCGTGCCCGACGACGACTGCGCAGCCGCCTCCGCCTTGCCGCTCCCCTGGCCCTGGGACTGCTCCGCCTCTGCCCGGCAGAGAGGGCACGTCGTCCTGGTGCGCAGCCACGCGTCGACGCACTCCACGTGGAATACGTGCCCGCAGTTGGGCAGCTGCCGCACCGTGTCTCCGTCCGCGAGCTCCGACAGGCACACGGCGCAGTCAGCCCCAGCGGCGCTGGTGGAGCCGGCCTCCTTCCGGTACGCGGTGACCGGCAGCGCGGAGAGCGCGGACGCGTCCAGCCCGTGCCGCCGGCTGCCGATCCTTCCGAACGAGTTGATGGACCGGAGGATGCCAGCGGCGAGGCTCCCGCTGCCGCGGCCTCCGTCTCGGCGAGACCGATACACCAACACGTAGAGCAAGACGCGCATGGTGACGATGACGACGGTGAGCCCGAAGAGGACGAAGACCACGGTGAGCGCGACGCGCCCAGTGAAGCTGTAGTTCAGCTGCCGCTCGTATGGATCCCCGGCTCCTTCCGGCGTGGCCGGCGCGCCGGCCATGGTGTTCCCTGGCATGGCACTGATCGACAAGCTTAGTAGGAAGGACTACCCTATTTAAAAAGAGACGGAAGCAAGAGAAGAAGGCAGTGTCAGGTTTAGCACCAATGATCAACTGCATGTGTGTTCTCTCACAGCTTAATTAGCTTGGGCAAGACAAAGCTCGGGTCAACGAGTGGTGTCAATGTCACGCACAATAGGATTGCGAGGCTGACATGTGGGGTGGCGAGAACAATTGCGAATCACACGCAAATTGCTCATTGGGCGAGAACGGGGGTGTTCGGTCAGGTGTGGGAGATGTAGATTTGATCAGAGCGGTTTGAGTAGGATTACCTGAGCTTTCGGTCCACACAAGACTTTTTCCTTTTTTGCGAGGTCACGCAAGACTTATCTATCGTGTAAATTTGTAATAGGAAGTGTACAGGCGAAAGCAAGACGAAACTTCGAGGAACTGAGCAGCCAAGATGAAAACGTTGACTTTGCAAACCAGACATGAATTTTTTGTTTTTGAATTATTACGGACGCAGACACTTATATATACACGCATACACTCATTTCATGAATGCACGTACGTACATCTTATCCCTATAAGCATCTTCAAAAGACTAAGCCGTCCATTGGCAGGGCCACCCTCGTCACGTCCGTCCTAACGGCACAGACCACGCACCATATCACCCATCTCGTTCTCTCGGTCGGTACCCTGGAGGAGATCAACAAGCTTGAGAGGGCTTTTATGTGGTATGGTTCGGATAAGGTCTCTCAGGGGCAATGTAAGGTCAAGTGGGATGAGGTGTGCAAACCCAAAGCTTTCTATGGGCTGGGTGTGTTGAACCCGAGGAAATTCTTCATGGCCCTCAGGCTGCACTCGATGTGGTACAAGTGAAAGGACCCCCTTAGGATGTGGGCTGGGCTCGGCACCCCTTGCCAAGGCATGGACAAGAACTTTTTCTACGCAACTACCACCATCACGTTAGGGGACAGGAAGACGGCTTTTTTGGCACTCCCCGTGGCTTGAAAGGGAGAAACCGAAAGATATTGCGCCGACCGTTTTTTAACTTTCAGCGCGAAAAGGGGCCACGGTCCATGACGCGTTGCAGGATCATGCTTGGATCAAATGAATCAACACCTCCAACGGTATGAACGTTTCCCCCCTTCAACAGTTCCACGTCCTTTGGGGGGAAATCCAGCAGGCCCACCTCACGGAGGATGCATCGGATGACGTCTCTTGGAAATTCATGGCTCCGGCAGTCTACTCGGCCTCCTCTGCCAAGAAGGCTCTCTTTGCGGGTCAGGTCACCACTAGCATGAGACCCATGGTGTGGAGCAATTGGGCGCCCCCAAAATGCAATTTTTTTTTGCCTGGGTCATAATCAAGAATAGGGTGTGGACGACGGATAGGCTCCAAAAGAGAGGGTGGCCAAACTGTGACCTGTGTCAAGTGTGCAAGCGAGAGAATGAGTCCGTGTCTCACTTGTTATTTAAGTGTAGGCACTCCATTAGGATTTGGCGCGACATCAAGCTCTGGCTTGGTATGTATGAGCTGGAGATCGATGCCTAGCCTGGGATGCATTCTGTTCAAGAGCGGTGGGAGCGGACTCTGATACACACGGGGCATAGACGCAAGGCGGCGGCTTCTCTCCTGATGCTGGTGGCGTGGGAGATTTGGAAAGAAAGAGACACGAGGATTTTCCGAAGCAAGGCGTCCATGCCATCCTGGGTGGTTACCTTGATAGAAAATGAGGCGATGCCTTGGGTAGTCGTCGGGGCAAAGAATTTGGGTTCGATCATGCCGCGAGAGTAGTTCTATCGTTGTCGTCCACTTGTGGAGGTTTAATGGACCTTATAACCATTTTTCAAACTCCTTCTTTATTAATGAAATGAGGCAAAACTTTTGCCTTCATTTAAAAAAAAAATACTAAGCCGGCATATCATCTTGAGATTTATGAAAGTCATCTTAAATGTCTCGTCGTCGACGGGAACATCTCCTCTCACTGAATGTGCATCATTTAAAATTCTGAAATAAATTCAGGAATAATGCGAACACCACGATTTGAACTCTGGTGGGTTAGGGATATCACCGTCCCTCTAATCATTCAAATACAGACTGGTTCGTGTTTTTTGAAATTATTTGAATATTGCTCATCATGCTATTGCCTGAGAATTTTAGACACATAAATTGTTAATTATTTTTGAAAGCAGGAACATTTTTAAAAGTTCTGAACAATTCTTGAAAAGTTGTGAACGTTTTAAAGAAAAACATACATAATAAAATTTGAAAATACGATTATTTTCTGAAAATTGCGAACAATTTTTGAAAAGTGAATATTTATTGAAATCATGAAAAGGAAGTGTAAATTCGTAATAGGAAGTGTAGAGGCGAAAGCAAGACTAAACTTTGAGGAACTGAGCAGCCAAGACGAAAACATTGACTTTGCAAACCAGACATTAGTTTCTTGTTTTTTGGAATTTTTATTTTTAATCACAGTACAAAGTCATCGCTTATATATACGCGCATATACTCACCCTTATGAACGCATACACGCACAACCTATTCTTATGAGCATCTCCAAAAGACTGAGCTGACATATTATCTGTTGTCGATGAAAACGTTTTCTCCCACTGAATGTGCATCGTCGGAATTCTGAGATAAATTTAAAAATATTGCGAGCAACAGGACTTGAACCTGGTAGGTTGGGATATCATTGCCGTTTTAACCATCCGAACAACAAGTTGGTTCACGTTTTTTGAAATTATTTGAAGATTGCTCACCACGCTATTGCCTCGAGAATTTTAGACACAGAAATTTCTTGAAAACTGTCGGAGTTAAACATGGGAATTTTTCAAATAAAACTGGGCCAGAACGGTGCGGCTAAACTACTATCACTACAACAAAAGAAATGTAGTCGTGTTTAGGCTTAGCATGACTTTTTGGAACATGGTTATGGCGGGAGCTCCTATTGGACGCTCGCTGCAGTCTGGGCTTCGCACAGGGCGACCCCCGACTGCGCCGGCCCAGCAGGCGCGTGACATTTTTTTCTGTTTCTTTTTTCTTTTTCTGCTTTTTCTTTTGGGTCGTTTTTCTGAATTTTTTTAATTTTTCCTCTTCCTTTTTATAAAAACCAACAAAAATTGAATTTCTCACTCATTTTTTGAAAACATGAACGCTTTTTAAAACAGAAAATAAATTTAAAATCATAAAATTATTAAAGGACGAATATTTTTTGAATCTTGAGAATAAATTTTTAAACCAAGAACAATTTTGAAAAAACCTTAATAAATTTGGGACCGCAAACAAGTTTTAAAGCACGAACATTTTTGAATTGTAAGAAAAAGAAATTGAAAACACCGAACAAAATTGGAATTGTAAACAATTTTTTAAAAGACCGAACATTTTTTGAATCTTGAGAACAATTTTGAAAAATACTGCACAAATTCATAAATTTGATTTATTTTGAAAACACGAACATATGGTTTTTGAATTTTGAGAACAAATTTCGAAAACCAAAAACATTTTAGAAAATCCAAAACATTTTTGGAAAATCTAGATTTTTTACTAGTTTGAAAAACAATCTGAAAATCCCATACGTTTTCTGAAAATCGAGAACGTTTTTTGGAAAAAGCAGCAACAGTTTCCGAATTTGACGGACATTTTTTGAAAATCCAAAACATTTTTCTAAAAAGTAGAAGTACTTTTCGAATTCGAAGTTCAATTTTCTGAAATCAAAACATTTTTTGAAAATCCAAAACATTTTAATAAAAAGAAAATTATTTTTCGAAGTGGAAGAACAATTTTTGAAAATCCCGTACTTTATTTGAAAATCTAGAACATTTTTTGGAAATCCAGAACATTTTTATAAAAAGCATAAAAAGCAAAAGCACTTTCAAATACGAAGAATTTTTTTAAAAAGCCGGAACATTTTGTAGATTCTAGAATTTTTTTTGAAACGCAGAACATTTTTGAAAATCCAGAACATTTTTATAATTTGAAAAAAAGTATTTGAAAATCTAGAACATTTTTCGAAAATCGAAAATATTTTCGAAAAATACAGAACAGTTTTTAAACAGAAACAGAAAAAGAAAAGAAAAACGAAAACGAAAAAAACCCTGTCTAGGGAACCTTTTAGAAAGTTGCCAAAACGAGAAAAAAACGGCTGGGAAAGGCTAGAAGGTTCCCAAAACCAGATCCCCGCAACCGGTAATGGCCCGGCCCAGATCACATCGCTGCCTCTTCGTCCTGCGCGAAGCCCCGACATTTTGTCGCAGTGTGCGTCACATACGATTTTCCGGTTATGGCAGCAACAAGGAGAAGTTGCCGGTGGTGTAGTTGGAACTTTCATGGGCTGGGAGTAGCAAAACACAAAGCTCTAGAGAAAAGTTATTTAACTCACGGTAGGGAGGGAACTCGAAGGAATATCCTACTCGCCTCACATTGAGTTGTAATGCCCATGCTTCAGAGTTAAGGCATTCCACCGCTCCCGGTTGGCAAAATGAATAGGAAGTTCCTGACCCTAGTTTTATTGGTTTTCGAAACCTTCAATGAGATTTCTGAACCCTTTATTTTCTTACAAGTTTCCTAGGTTTCCTTCTCGGATTTGTATATAATTTTTCTTTCTTTCAAACATAAAAAAAATCAAGATCAATATATAAAAACAAGATTAAGAAAACTTATTTGCAATAACTATTTTGAATTAAAAAATCTTGTTTTAAAAATTTTATTTTCTTCAAAATAATTTAGAATTTTAATATAAACCGAGTTCCAACAAATCTTCAAAACTTTCAAAAAATGTTGGAAAAATTAAAAGTGGTCACAATTTTTCAAAAATGTTTGCAGTTCGTTTTAATTTTTTGGTTAAATATTCAAATTTTCAATATGGTTAACTGTTTTGAAAATGTTGAAGTTCTCAAAACAAATCGGATTTTATAGAAATGTTCACTTTTCTAAACGTTTTCTCTAAAAATGAAGAAAATAAAAGTCATTAAAATAGCTACGGTACATATCCGTCACGCTAGTCGCTCGTGACAGATCACTACATGGGCTAGCCCAGTTGGGAGCTGCCTATACCTCGGTGATACTATTCGCTGTAATGAACGACAACTAGGAGCTCTCAAACTCGAGAGGCATAATTTGCTACGATGTTCATACTGGGCTGGATCCTGACCGATATAATATGTTGAGTAACAACAAAAACATCGGAAAATGTCTGGTCGAGCCAAAACTTACACTGAGTTGTCCTTTGCTCGGGAAAACTAAAATAACCAAACTTGCGTCTCGCTAGTAATAAACTAAAGTGTCTATATAATTCTCAGGCCTACTTCGCGCCCATATCGAGAATCTGGGCAGCACGGAGTGGGCTGGCTCACTACTATAGCGCCTCTAATTCGAGCTTTCTTATTCTTCTTTTTTCTCTGTGTTATTTCTTATCAGTTTTCTTCTGTGTTTCTTTCTTCTCTTGTTTTTCTGTTTTATTCCTTTGTTTCAACATTACGACTTGTTTTCATACACAATATATATTTTCCGTATACATCAATAACATTTGTAAGACATTTTGTAAAAAAATACAGGATTAACATTTCTTAAATATAGTTTCTGATGTCTATTTTTCAGAAACATTATATATATTTTATACACCTAAAACATTTTGATACATGTTTAGCATTTTTCAAATAATTTTCAAATATATGTTTTTAAGCATGTTTTCGAATGCAGGGTAGACATTTTCAAATACACATTGAAACATTTTTTTAATGATATAAAAAATTAACTATGCATAATTTTTTATATTGTATATAACCATTATTTTAAATGTCACCACATTACAGTCGCTAGAACATTAATTAGATTGTAATATAACTTTTTTTGTATGAAAATTAAGTTTTTTTAATTAGAGCTTGTTTTGCATGTATATTTTTTCTGAATGTCATGCATTTCCTTAAAACATGTGAACCTTTTCTTAAGGCGGGTGATAGCGTCCGCTGGATGTGCTTGCCTTCAACCGTCGAATGCACACGGAACGCTGCTCTCGTCTCACTGTGCATTATCTCGTGTCTGATTCACTAAAACTGCCCTAACGAAGTTTTACACTGTGTTAACCTTCTTCAAATTTTCGGGTTTTAGTTTTTTTTGTAAGTAATCTTATGTTTTTGGAATATATATATATTTAGAGAGAAACAAACTAACCTGCAGGAGGTATTTGGGCCGGCTAATAGAAGCGAGGGGGAGGGCGCCTTGACGTTAGACCTCATTTGGTCTCGCAACCGGCGAGACATAGCCGGTCCCGTAGATCATGTCCCCTTAGAAAAACAAAACGTCCCCTAAAAAGACCTGCACTACGATTAGCAGGGGTGTTGTATCACTGTATATCAGACAGTACGTGTGTCGCATGGCACTGCTGACTGCATGTATCACTGTATATTTGGGTTGATCGGTCCAAAAAATTATTTCTACAAGTATCGTCTACCCTCGTTTCATTTTTACTTTTCTCGTTGCCTTTTGTCGGTACGTATACGCCGTGATATTTTGCTTGTCCCGGCAGGAATTAAGGAGCTAACGTTCCCTAGCTTTGTTCCCCTTTGGTATCGCATGACATGACATGATAGCGAGGTCCCCTGTGCTTGGGTAGAATGCATCTTGCTGTCATCTCAATGCCACGCTAAGCTGTACCTGATCGGAGGGAACCATGTTCCTTGGCAATAATTTGGCACTATGCTGGATACATATGGACCTAGCCATGGCCATCAAATCAGATGCGAACATGGATGGCAAAGAAATGTTGAGATCCCACTGCCCCATGCAACCTTTTGTGTGAAGCTTGTGCCCTATTTTTTTCTTACTCGTAGTCATGAGGAAGTCGCTATTTCCATGTAGTACTTCTGAGAAGATATTTTGTTATGGTCAGGCCCACGTGCAAATGCTGATTGGAAACAACTTAATTTGTTTGAAAAACACCCTCCAAATATTAATCAACTTAAAATCTACATACAATCATTCAATACAACATATGCCAAGTAGACAACGTCCAGCTCGCGAGGAAAGCTTCCCAGAGTGTGACAAAGCATGTAAGCTGAAGGATGAAATTCGGTAAAGGTGGTGGAGTTGAAGGCAGTAGATATGAAGGAACCCCCTAAAAAGGGGGTGCATGGAGAATCCCAACTCGCGGATGAGGAAGCGTATGAAACATACCCGCTCGTCGGTGGGATGGGAGGCGTCCCGGCCATGGTAGTGTCGTGGATGACGTTGAGCGGAGGGCGCGTGAAAGCGATTTCTGTTGCCGGCAGATACCCGACGAAGGAAAGATAATACAACTAGTTGCGCGTCATCATCGAGGACTTCCACTTGCCCTTGGTGAGGAAGCCACCTTGGGCTCCGTAGCGGAGCCCTTGTCCGTGTTGACAATCTGACTGTCCTTTCTTAGGAGGCATTGTCGGGCCAGGGCGATGCGATGGTGTTGCACACAAACTCGGTAACAGCTCGTGAGTAGCTGCATGGCACAGAGAAGCAATGGAGCTTTATAGCCATCTTTTTGACAAGCTCATGTTCGTCTAAAATGGATTTTGTATGCATCTTCTGTTGTGTTTTCAATGATGGAGTTTTTGCCGGTTCATATTATGGTAAGGTCCTTCTCCTTACCCTATTGGCATTTATTCTTCATTGCTAGTTCTTAATATATCCAACAAGCTTGTCGTGATCTATCCAACAAATTTGAGTCTGCTGATTTTGGAGCCCATATGCAAAAGTTATGACAGTTTCAGTTTCTTTTGTTTTGCTTAGGCTATTTTGCAGAACCCAAGTGGTAGTACCGCTTCATCTGGTACTTCCGTTGTGGTCTACTGCAGCTACTTCCGCTTTGAAAAATGCTTATGTTCCTCTTTGGTCTCGCGGTAAGCGGTAGTACCGCATTCTATTGCCACATGCACTTTTGCTAGTTCATATGTTTTTGTAACTCGTCACGAAATAGCGGTAGTAGAGCAGTAGTAGGGCGCGGTTGTACCGCGCTGTGCGGTACTACCGTCCTATCCACGTTCTAGCACCGCTCCCCCAAGCGATAGTACCACTTGAGCACAACCAGTGAGCATAACAGATGAATTTCGGGGGCGGGGGGGGGGATAATTAGATTGGTCTTTTCCCAAATGGTTCTTATCTCTTGAACTCGTGTGTGCGTCCATTGTTGACCCTCTTTGAGCTTTGCTATCTCTCAATCCATCCAATGATTCTTGCTCCATCTCGAGGGAAAAGAGAGAGGAGATCTAGATCCACATCCATCAATCACTTTCTCCTCTACGTGCGGGGAACTCCTTGGATCTAATCTTAGAGTTTTTTGTGTTCTTCGTATTCTTCCTCTCATATTCCACCATAGATTTTGTTGTTGTGGTGGGATTTGGAAGTGAGGGACTTGACCACTTCGTGTGTTCTTGCCATTGTTGCATCGGTTTTGAGTTATCCACAGTGATACGTGAAAAGTTGAGAAGCTTGTTACTCTTGGGTGTTGGGGCACCCTAGATCTTGTGTCTCTTGGGTACTTGGGCACCCTAGACGGCTGATGGTGTCTCTCAGCTTAATTATTATGGTGTAAAGCTCCGGGTAAGCGTCGGGGATCTCTAATTAAGTTGTGGAGATTGCCCCGAACAATTTGGTACACGTCTGTGACCGCCCCCAAGGTTTGTCAATTGTACGGGTTCAGTGACCACCCCCAAGGATCACAATTTGTACGGGGTCGATGACCACCCTCAAGGATCCCTTAGTGAAATCATAGAATTTTGCATTGTGTGATGGCGTGAGGAGATTACGAGTCCTGGTGGTATCTTGGAGAGCATTGTGCATCCACACAGCTCCAAACGTAGATTAGCATCCGTAAGGGTGTGAACTTCGGGATACATCGTCATCTCCACATGTGCCTCAGTTATCTCTTGCTCTTTACTTGTGCATTTTACTTTGTGATAGCCATAGTGTTTCGTATTATATGTCTTTCTATCTCCTAGTTGTTTATCTTGCGTAACATGAGTTGTTACTGCACATAGGTGAACCTGGTTGCTCTAGGTTTTGTGCTTCACAAATTAGACGCTAGTTTTATTTCGCATTTGTTCAAGCTTAAACCGTAATTATTTTAAAGCACATATTCATCACTCCCCCTCTAGATGACATCCACGTCCTTTCAGCGTCTTATCCGAGTTTTGTATATACATCTATGTTCCATCCATGAAACTTAGAAAGTGCTGTCTAGCAGTTCTGTTTGGAGAATACAAGGTTCCTTTGGAAAATATGACAACAATGTTCTTTTTTTAATTAAACTTAGTTATGGGTGGATTGCTGGTTGATTGGATAACCAGAATGTTATTATTTTTTCCCAAAATGACATTGGGTAATGTTTCAAATCTCCACGTCTAGAGAGATTGGATGGGCTGGGTTAAAAGACATTCCCCTCCCTGAAACCATGTTTAATGCCGTTGATCTCGTTGAGGGTTCATTTCAACATAACAAAGAAAAATGTGGCTAGATGTCAATCGATTGAGATTTAACCAAATCTCAGTAAGTGACATAGCATATAAAAAGAAAAAGGAGAAACTTGAAATAATTTATTTTTTTAGAAATCTGCATACACTATTAATACAATATAACATCGACTGATACATAACGAAATCCCAGTCGACAGGGACTTAGCAAAACCGAACAAAAAAATATTTACGTAGCCATGGTCGGCATCTAGCTGGCCAAGTCACTCTCCAAGACCTCTTGATATGCATCTCTTTCTACCCCAAGAGCATCAAGGTGTGATGGCCATTGATATATATGAGGCGTGCTTTGATGCGCTATCGAGATTCCATTCTGATGTTTATTCTGGTGGGCGCAAGGAGCACACTAAAGGTATATAAATTCTTCAATGAAGCTGGATATTTTTGGCTATATATATATATATATGCGCTAAAAAGAACAAATCTTGTTTCGTACTCCCTCCATGTATAGAAATATAAAAGCGTTTACATCATTATTAAGGGAGTACAAATTATCAACTGAGTGGATAGCGCTCTAAAGCGAACGAATAGCATCATCTATCTTTTCTCCACAAATTAAGGGCCCACGGGTTAGAGGGGCAGCAGCAACAAGAGAATTTAGCACATGCCGAAGATGCTACAGTATCATTTTATTATTATCGCTTTCGTGTTCTACCTTGTGACTCACCTGCATTTGAACAGTACTTATGTGCTGCCGAGTTGCACCATGGCATGTCATGATCTTCTGACTGAATGATTAGGACAGTGAAACTGGAAAGGAATACGGAAAGCCATGGATGCACGTCAAAACCTAAATACGGCAGAGTGAAAGTGAAAGTGGGCATACATTTGTGGTTGCGAAATCACGCATGTGAGGCGGCAGTGTGGCTCCCCCACCCCACAGTAGCCCGTATGGTCGCATACGACTGCGAGTAAGACAGCAGCTGCCTACTGGCCGATGGGACAGCAGTCCGTATGGCGAGACCACGTGTTGTGCTGCATGCAGCAGCAGTACGGTAGGGGGGCTCGCTCCGTTTTTACAGCACCGCCCCCTCGCTATCGTACCTTAGTCCGGTAAAGAAGATGTCATCCATGGCCTGATCACGTACACACAAGCTCGTCATCGCGCTCCCGCTCTTTCAGCGCTGTCCATCTCGGCATGTCCGTCGCCGTCTCACCGGTCACCACGCCACCATCAGCAGAGGCAAACAGCTGGGGCCTTCAGATGTTCTCCAGGAACGACGTCGTACGCCCGCGCGCGGCCGCAATCGCACTGCCGGAAAAAGACTACACCACCAGGCCACATGTGCCCATCGTTGATGCCGCCGGCCGGTCGGCCGGTCGGTTGGTCGGTCGGAAGGTGCGCATGCATATATGCCGCCGAGCCGAGCCGAACTATTCCCCATATCAACCAGTCCATCTCTGCACTTGCTGCGGCATCGCGTGGCATGACATCGCCTCATGTATCCATCGTCGATCTCTAGCTCGGCATTGTACGCACGAATATACGACGGAGCTCGGTCGGGAGTCCGATTTGAAAGGCATGGCGCCAATCAATCGGGCGGCCGGCGGGGACGCCTGCCTGCAGGGGAGCATTTATGGCCTCATGTGCTTCTCATGCCATGCATGTTCCGATCTGAGGAGGGCAAGGCTACAGGCCGGCCGATCGGGATCATCATCAACTCGACCAGAGTGTGTGCCCGCGCGCGCCTGCTGGTGTCGTACATGCCGGCGAGTGGGGATCGATCGGTCGATGCATGCATGGATCAAACGTGGCCTAATAAGCCAGCCGCCGCTCGTGGCACGGCGACGCCCCCCTGCGGCCATCATTGTGTCGGGGGGAGAGATAGAGCGAGCGAGCTGGGCTATTCCGAATCTGATCCATCGACGGTGATGTTAGAGCAAGTCCAACCGGCCGATTACGTGCGGTTTTTTTTTTTTAGATTGACATGTCCGTTTTTTTCTAAATGGATCGACCGGTCACCCAACGCGTCGATCTATTTTTCGTCTGTAATTTTCAGTTTTTAAATAAAAAGGGCCCGCGATCATCGATCAAGCCACGCTATGCCATCGTAGACAGAATTCGCGTCGGCGACATGCTAGCGGCCGGCAAACACATACCGGCCTCCAAAAAAGAGCACGCACTTCACTGGACGTGCAAGCAAGCGGCCGGCAAACACATGACAGCACACAAGAAGTGAGACTGAAGTCTACCACGTCAGCTGGGCCGTGGTCAGGCCGGCACACATGCCAGCATACAAAAAACACATGGCGCTCTCGGCAATAGATCACTAGTCGATGTCGTTGAGCATGTCGGCCTGCATCTTCTCAAACCAAGGCCGCTTCTTTGGGGACACCGTGGTCAAGTCCACCATCAAGATCTCGGCCCCTTGCTTCATGGCAGCTAGCCGGACCTCTCTCGCTTTTGTAGCAACCTTGAGTTCCTCGATGGCGAGCATCTTCGTTTGCTTCTCCGTATCCAACGCGAGCTTCTTCTTTTGTATCTCCAAGAACGCACAGACTTGCTCGTCCTTGTCTTGCCGACGCTTCTCCTCTCTTGAGTCCTTGCCGGTGTTCATGCCTTGCAAAGTAGCTTGCAATTCAAGGGACGCGGCCTCGTGCTTGTGCTCTTTCTTGTAGTTGCTCTCCCCCGTGGCCGCGGCTTCTCTCCCTCGCCAAGTTCTTTCACGGCCTCCTTCCCTCCACGAGCACGAATGGCGGCGTATTGCTCCTTGAACTTCTCCTTTTCATTGATGATCACCCAACAATGGGAGAGAGTGAAGTTCTTCCCGCCATATTGGGCCTTGAAGGCGTCCAAAGCTTGGAAGACCTAATAAGTTGCACAAAAAACAACAATGACAAGCAAGCATGTGTGCAAGCATTTCGACAAGCATGTGTGCAAACATTTCGGCAAGCATGTGTGCATGTATGAGCAAGCTTGTCGGCATACCATATCCTTCATGCCAATACCGCTCACGGGGCGGGCCTCGATGCTATCAAGGCTAGCGCGAAACTTGTTGCATTCTTGTTGGATCACCCTCCAATGCTTGCCGAGCGAAACCCATCCACGCTTGCTCTCAAATTGGTAGGGCTTGAACTTCTTCCTCTCGTGGAACTCCCGATGAACTCGCAGCCAAAAAGCCGAAGCCTTTTGCTCTTCCTTTTCTTCTTTGAGTACGTCCCTCTAACATTGACATAGGAGTGTGTCCTCACCAATTGAGTACGCCTTGGCCCGCTTGCTCTTCCTTTTCTTCTTTGCGTTGGCTTGGGTGACGACCTCAGGCCCGTTGAACAACGGTTCCCCATCGATGTCTATCTCATCGTCCTCCTCGTCGAGGACGTAGTCCTCGGGAAATTCATGCTCGAGCAGGAAAGAGCCCAAGCCGACTTGGTCTTCCATCAATGGGTCTAACGTGTCATCGTCGAGTTCGTACGGCATATAGGGGACTCGGCCATCCTGGCTTTGTGTCTCGTCGGGCTCGAAGGACATGCCCCCAGCGCCGTCGTAGATGAGGCCCTCCATGAACAAGCTCTTGGACTCGACCTCGGCCGTCGGCATTGCCTCAAACAGGTTGCGGGCGTGCGACATGGCGTCGGCTGGGAGCTCGTGCTGGCGTTTCCACGAGCCACTAGAGGACGATCCACCGCCCACAGGCGTGATGTTGAGGTCAATGTCGATGGGCGCCGGCATGGCAGGCGCGACGACGCTGACCTCCGGCAAACCCGAGACCGAAGAGTTGGACAAACGGGAAGCTTGCGGCTGGCCGGTGTAGCAGGGATGCACCTACACCGGTGCGGTCGACAAGCACGACAAGTCCAGAAGTGGGTATGGCAGGCGCAATGAGCTGGTGCTGGCAGTCATGGTGGAGTGATGCTCATGGATTAACCCTAGGAGAACCAGTGCTTGCCTCGTGGCCTCGCAGATGAGATCAGTTTGGTGCGTGGCGGCGGGCTCTCTGCCCGTGGCCATCATGACGACCGACGCGACTGCTGACTCCGTCCGGGCTTCCTGCTCATGCTGGCACACTTTCCTCTTGGCCGACTCGACTACGTGGTGCACATTGCTCTGCTCCTCCGTCAGCGGCGCCTTCTTCTTCTTGGCGTCCGCCGGCGCCTTGCAGGCCCCTCGGCCTTTGCCGGAGACGGGGTCGGCGAAGGCGAGGGAGGCTAGCCCAGCGGCGGCGTCGAGGTCGTTGTCCATCCTGCACACGCGAGAGGGGGGCGGGAGGTTTTTTGGTTTTTTGGGGAAATGGTGGCGATGTGCTGCCGACATGCAGGCCAGGGGAGGAGAAGGGCGGGAGACACACGCGTGAAAGCACAACATTATCCCTTGGTGGTTTTGATAATTCATGACAACATACATTGTCTCTTGGACTGATATTTTTACCTAGTGTATTTCAGATACAGTCTATAGAGAGGTTTGGCAAAAGGAGATTGTGGAGGTTCCCCAAGATGCAAGGAAATAGGTTGGCCAAGCTTCAAGCAAGAGGACTCTACATTTTATATTTGTGAGAAATCACTTTGAGTCCATAGGAAAGCCAATACTATTAAAAGGGGGTAAGGTTTTGTTGGTGAACAATATGCTCAAACGTGCACGAGTGATGGGCGCCAAAAACATCCACATACTCTCCCACCAAAGTCTGTTCTATACCTAACACTCAAAATCGGTGCAACCAACCTTCCCATACCGGTGCCACCGATTCCAGAACCTAGAATGACTCAGCCAAACCCTAGCCACTTTGGTGCAACCGATTTCATACCGGTGCCACCGAGTTTAGGTTGCCAACTTTCTGTTATGCAAATTCACATTATCGGTACCACCGAGAATGTTAGATCGGCATCACCGAGATTGGAAATCTGACCGTTGGTCACCTTATCGGTGCAACCGAGTTTCCTCTATCGGTCTCACCGACATTCAAAAGTTGCCACCTTTTGATCACTTCGGTATCACCGAGATTAACACATCGGTGTCACTAAGTTGGTCATTTTGTGTGTAACGGTTGGATTTTTGGGGATGCCTATATATACCCCTTCACCACCACCCACTCGAAAGAAAAGCACTCAGAACTATTCCACACTTGCCCCATCCAGTTTTTTGAGAGAGAACCACCTACCCTTGTGTTGAGGTCAAGATCTTCCACTCCAATCACATGGATCTTGATCTCTAGCCTCCCCAAGTAGCTTTCCACCAATCCCATCTCTTCCACCATGCCAAATCTGTGAGAGAGTGATTGGGCGCTAAGGAGTCTATCATCTTGAAGCACAAGAGCAAGGAGTTCATCGTCATTACCGAGCCTATTACCTTTTGGAGGGTGGTGCCTCCTAGATTGGTTAGGTGTTACTTGGGAGCCTCCTACTTCGTGTTGTGGAGTGAACCAAGAAGTTTGTAAGGGCAAGGAGATCGCCTACTTCATGAAGATCTACCCATAGTGAGGCTAATCCTTCGTGGACGGAAGCCGTTATGGAATAGTCAAGGTTGCTACTTCGTGGACCCTTTTCGGTGAAGCCCTCCGTCGACTCTCGCGACCGTTACCCTTCGTGGGTTGAAGACTCCATAAACGTGGATGTACGATAGCGCCACCTATCGGAACCACGGGAAAAATCCATGCGTCTTCAACTGCGTTTGATCTACCTATCTCAACACTTTACTTCATATGCAATGTCTTTACTTTCCGCTGCCATATTTGTTGACATGCATGTGTAGGGCTGTTAGACTTGATAGCTTTGCTAAAACTGTTAACATCTGCCAACAAATTAACTTGGGAAAGGTTAGGTTTTAAATTCCTGCTAGTAGTCTATTCACCCCCTCTAGACAATCTTCTAGTGATCCCTCAATTGGTATCAGAGCATTGGTCTCCATTTCTTCGGTTTAATCATCAAGGAGGAATATGGATGTGTCTAGTATAGGGAGTTTGAGTTGTAGAGTGCCCATTCTTGATGGAGAGTACTATAGTCAATGGAAATCTTTGATGCTTGAGCTGTTTAATGAATTTCAGTTGAGAAAATATGTTATGCGCCCCTATGAGCCTCCTATTGTTCCTTTGCATCCCACACACAAAGAGGAAATTGATATGCTATGCAATCTTAGAACTGTTAATCTCATTGTTAGAGCATTGCCTAGAAATGTGCTTAACCAAATGAAGAATTTTGCATGTGCTTACACTTTGTGGAATGATTTGGAGAAATGATATCCAAATTATTCATTAAGTAATCTTGATGAAATTCTTCATAAAACCATTGCCTTTCATAAAATGTCGCCTAGTGATCCTAAATTTAATGTTTGTCTATTTGAGCTTAGAGACCTCATGCATGCTAAAGGAGATGTCACAACTATCAACAATATCATTATAGAGGCCCTTCGCATTCATAAACTTGAACATTGTCATGATCACCATCCTAACGAATCTCTTGTTCTTTATGACGAAGATTTCCCACTTGATGATGACAATGTGGAACATGGCTACTATGATGAAGATGAGCTGTTCGACATCGTGTATGAGAAGATCATGAAGAATCTAAGTCTCATGGCAAACTTCAAGGATTACATGTACGGAAGAAAAGAGTGGATTCTCGATAGCGGATGTACCGATCATATGACCGGAGATAGAGAAATGTTTGAAGAGATTACACCAAACCATGGACCGCAAAGGTACGTAACATTTGGAGACAACTCCAAGGGTAAGGTACTTGGTCTTAGTAAGGTGGCCATATCTTATGATAGTTCTATTCAAAATGTTATGCTTGTTAAATCTCTTGGCTATAATCTTCTTTCCGTGTCTAGACTTGCCGACTTCGGTTTCAATGTGTTATTCACAAAAATAGATTGCCAAGTGTTTCGTCAAGATAATCATAAAATGGTATTTACCGGTATCCGTAGAGGTGATCTATACATTGTCGATTTCACTAAGAGATCCAAACCTCACACTTCTTTAATTGCTAAATCTTCTAAAGATTGGCTTTGGCATAGAAGATTAGGACATGTTGGCATGCGTAATTTAGACAAACTTATCAAAGGTGATCATATACTTGGTGTTAAAGATGTTGTCTTTGACAAAGATAGACTTTGTAGTGCTTGTCAAGCTGGAAAGCAAGTAGGTGGAAGTCATCCTGTTAAGAATATCATGACTACTAGGAGAGCACTCGAGTTACTTCACATGGATCTTTTTGGTCCCAATGCTTACAAGGGTCTTGGTGGAAATTCCTATGGTATAGTTATAGTTGATGATTTTTCCAGATTTACGTGGGTATTCTTTCTTGATGATAAGTCGCAGGTTCAAAAGATCTTTAAGAACTTCGTTGGCAAAGCGCAAAATCAGGTTGAAGTAAAGATCAAGAAGGTTCGAAGCGATAACGGATCGGAGTTCAAGAACACCCATGTGGATACCTTTCTTGATGAAGAAGGTGTCTCACATGAGTTCTCGGCTACGTACATGCCTCAACAAAATGGAGTTGTTGAGAGGAAGAACCGGACACTCATTGAGATGGCAAGAATGATGCTTGACGAATACAAGACGCCAAAACACTTTTGGGCAGAAGCCGTGGAAACAGCATGTCATGCCACAAACCGACTTTACTTGCACAAGCTTCTCGATAAAACGGCATACGAGCTACTCACCGGTAACAAACTCCAAGTTGGATACTTCCGAGTATTCGGCTCCAAGTGCTACATTCTTGATAAGCATCTCGTACTAAATTTGCTCCTAAATCTCATGAAGGATTCCTACTTGGTTATGGATCGAACTCTCACACTTACCGTGTCTACAACAACTTCACTCGAAAAGTTGAAGAGACGGTAGATGTGAAGTTTGATGAATCTAATGGTTCGCAAGTTAAACAATTGCCAAATGATGTAGGTGATAAGAACCCTTCGGAAGCTATCCTAGATTTACCCATCGGCAAGATTTGTCCCATGGAGGTGAAGAAAAGTACTTCATCAACTCAAGTGGAAGCCCCTTCACGACAAGGTGAACCACAACATGACATAGAGGCATCCACAAGCGGTACACGGCAAGATGATGAAGAGGAGGAAGTGCATCGTGAAGATCCACCACAACCTCCTTCACCACCACCTCAAGGGAACGACACCTTCAACAACAATGAAGATGAAGGAGACGATGATGAAGAAGAAGCTCCACCAACCAACAATCGAAAGCTGACCCGAGTTCGAGCACAAGTGACCAAGAACCATCCCCTAAACCAAATCTTTGGTGATATACAAACAGGGAGGATCACTCGCTCTAAAACTCGTCTAGCAAACTTTTTTGAGCATTATTCTTTCATCTCTAGCATTTAGCCCTTGAAGGTAGAACAATCTCTTGAAGACGCAGATTGGGTGAACGCTATGCATGAAGAGCTTCACAACTTCTAAAGGAACGAAGTGTGGACACTCGTGGAGAAGCCCGAGGATGAACACAACATCATCGGAACCAAATGGGTATTTCGAAACAAGCAAGACAAAGACGGTCAAGTCATGTGCAACAAGGCTCGCCTCGTAGCTCAAGGATATACGCAAGTCGAAGGTATGGACTACGGTGAGACCTACGCCCCCGTCGCTAGACTTGAAGCTATTCGCATTCTTCTTGCTTATGCCAATCACCATGATATCACGCTTTATCAAATGGATATTAAAAGTGCATTTTTAAATGGTGATATTGAATAAGAGGTTTATGTTAATCAACCACCTGGCTTTGTGAATCCTAAGAAACCTAATTATGTTCACAAGCTTCGTAAAGCTCTTTATGGTCTTAAGCAAGCCCCTCGTGCTTGGTACAAATGTTTAACGAAGTTTCTTATCGAAAAAGGTTTTGAAATTGGTAAAATTGACGCAACCTTATTCACTAAGAGAGTTAATGGTGAATTATTTGTGTGCCAAATCTATGTGGATGATATTATCTTTGGTTCCACTAACCCTCAATTTAGTGAAAGATTTGGAAGGTTGATGTCCGAGAAGTATGAGATGTCCATGATATGTGAGCTGAAATTATTTCTTGGCTTGCAAATCAAGCAATCAAAAGAAGGAACTTTCATCTCTCAAACTAAGTATACCAAGGACTTGATCAAAAAGTTCAACATGCAGGAGTGCAAAGGTATGAAAACCCCTATGCCTACTAGCGGACATGTTGATCTTACCAGAGAGGATGAGCCGGTTGATCAGAAAGTTTATCGATCTACGATTGGTTCATTGTTATATCTATGTGCATCTCGTCCCGATATTATGCTTAGTGTTTGCATGTGTGCTAGATATCAAGCTGCACCGAAAGAGTGTCATCTTTTTGCTGTAAAACGCATTGTGAGATACTTGATACAAACGCCAAATTTTGGCATTTGGTATCCCAAGGGATCTTCTTTTGACCTTGTTGGCTATTCTGATTCCAACTATGCCGGTGACAAGGTTGATAGAAAATCCACCTCGGGTACTTGTCAATTTTTGGGCAGATCTCTTGTATCTTGGTCCTCTAAGAAAGAAAACTCGATATCTCTATCGACTGCCGAGGCTGAGTATATTGCTACCGGATCTTGTTGTGCGCAATTACTATGGATGACACAAACACTTAAGGATTATGGAATTCATGTTAAAAATATTCCATTACTTTGTGACAATGAAAGTGCTATTAAAATTGGTCATAATCCTGTGCAACATTCTCAAACTAAGCATATTCAAGTTCGACATCATTTCATTCGTGATCATGTTGCCAAAGGAGATATTAATCTTAAGCATCTTCGCACTAACAAGCAATTGGCCAATATCTTTACTAAGCCACTTGATGACAAGACATTTTGTCACTTGAGGAGTGAGTTGAACATCATCGATGCTTCAAACTTGAGCTAGACTCACTCGGTTGCATGCAAGGGCATGAGCTTTCTTGATAGTTCCATGTATCTTAACATTTCATCTCATGCCATGGAATTCTATGCTCCCTTGTATTCCATCTAATCTCTTGTAGGTACTTGGAAAAACTTCATTCCACAATATTGCCATCAATTCCAATCATAAGCAATCTTGTCATTACCAAGTATCCACAATCCCTCTTGATGATGGAAGGAAGAAGGCCACTCAACCATATCCTTGACATATACTTGATCAAAATTGCACACTCTCAATTGGTATCATGTCAATTGGATATATCTATTGTTATTCCTTGCATGACTAATCTTTGTAGGTAACCAGTGTACTAGAACAAGAAGGATTGCTCAAAACTCAAGATGATCTTCATCAACCTCGAGCATCCTCAACAAGTTCATCTACAAGCTACGTCATCAACATCACTTAAAGGTATGTACTCATGTCCTTGAAAAGGCTTTACTCCAAGAAATGAGCTAAAAGCAAATCAAGTGACATGAAGACATTAAAACGCTTAATCAAAAAATGGTAACCCCATTTTGAGCTTAACGTAGAGTATGACCTATGATAAAGTATTCTTGCTTGGTTCCTAAGTCGATATACTCTAACATAGGTGACCTAGTCACCGCCCATCATCTAGTTAAGAATCTAGTGTGGTTTGCTCTCTATTGCATGATTTCTCTCATAACTACTCCAATCTTCTCTAGCTAATGTCCCTTGTAAAAAATTCATATTTCCTTGAAAATCTTTCTCTTGACTCTGTGAAAACAGAAACTTGGTTTCTCTTTCAGAGCCGCCGACTCAGATATCTTGGTTCTACCGAAATTGTAGACAAGCTGCACTACAAAATCTCGGTACCACCGATCTATCTATCTCGGAGTCACTGATTTTCATTCTGTCTCATATGAATTCATTTTTGCAATTCTGTGTTTTCTTAGTGATCTTTCTTGGCAAAAGGAGATTGTGGAGTTACCCCAAGATGCAAGGAAATAGGTTGGCCAAGCTTCAAGCAAGAGGACTCTACATTTTATATTTATGAGAATTCACTTTGAGTCCATAGGAAAGCCAATACTATTAAAAGGGGGTAAAGTTTTGTTGGTGAACAATATGCTCAAACGTGCACAAGTGATAGTCGCCAAAAACATCCACAAACTCTCCCACCAAAGTCTGTTCTATACCTAACACTCAAAATCGGTGCAACCAGCCTTCCCATACCGGTGCCACCGATTCCAGAACCTAGACAGACTCAGCCAAACCCTAGCCACTTTGGTGCAACCAATTTCATACCGGTGCCACCGAGTTTAGGTTGCCAACTTTTTGTTACGCAAATTCACATTATCGATACCATCGAGAATGTTAGATTGGTGTCACCGAGATTGGAAATCTGACCGTTGCTCACCTTATCGGTGCAACCGAGTTTCCTATATCAGTCTCACCGAGATTCAAAAGTTGCCACCTTTTGGTCACTTCAGTACCATCGAGATTAACACATCGGTGTCACCGAGTTGGTCATTTTGCGTGTAACGGTTGGATTTTTGGGGATGCCTATATATACCCCTTCACCACCACCCACTCAAAAGAGAAGCACTCAAAACTATTCCACACTTGCCCCATCCAGTTTTCTAAGAGAGAACCACCTACCCTTGTGTTGAGGTCAATATCTTCCACTCCAATCATATGGATCTTGATCTCTAGGCTCCCCAAGTAGCTTTCCACCAATTCCATCTCTTCCACCATGCCAAATCTGTGAGAGAGTGATTGGGTGTTGAGGAGTCTATCATGTTGAAGCACAAGAGCAAGGAGTTCATCGTCATTATCGAGCCTATTACCTTTTGGAGGGTATTGCCTCCTAGATTGGTTAGGTGTCGCTTGGGAGCCTCCTACTTCGTGTTGTGGAGTGAACCAAGAAGTTTTTAAGGGCAAGGAGATCACCTACTTCGTGAAGATCTACCCATAGTGAGGCTAGTCCTTCATGGACGGAAGCCGTTATGGAATAGTCGAGGTTGCTACTCCGTGGACCCTTTTGGGTGGATCCCTCCATGGACTCTCGCGACTGTTACCCTCTGTGGGTTGAAGACTCCATAAACGTGGATGTACGATAGCGCCACCTATCGGAACCATGGGAAAAATCCATGCGTCTCCAACTGCGTTTGATCTACCTATCTCAACACTTTACTTCATTGCAATGTCTTTACTTTCCGCTGCCATATTTGTTGACATGCATGTGTAGGGCTGTTAGACTTGCTAGCTTTGCTAAAGCCGTTAAAATCTGCCAACAAATTAACTTGGGAAAGGTTAGGTTTTAAATTCCTGCTAGTAGTCTATTCACCCCCCTCTAGACACTCTTCTAGTGATCCCTCAGCGTGTCCATCTCTTGTCCGCGTCGACGCAAATGCGACCCAAATTTGGGCTGCGGAAGGGTCGCGGGCGGAGAAAAAACGGACGCACGTCCGTTTGGGTCATCGCATTGGGCCATCTTTTCTATCCGTGGTGACCCAAACGGACACGGGCGGACGAAATGGGTCGGCGCGTTGGAGTTGCTCTTAGGTTCGAACAAGACCACATAGATAAAATGCAAGGCCAATTGAAAGGTGCTTTGCCGATCAATTCGGTATGGAGGTGTTGTGTGCTAAACACTTACAAATTTGTTTGGACTTTGAGGTTGCGTTGGTCTTGGTTTGAGTAGAAGGAACCAAGCAATATGTGGATGGGCATCAAAAAACCATGCAACGAAGCCGATTTTGACTTCTTTTATGCCTCTGATACCATCATCATGGGAAATGGGGCTAGAACGCCATTCTGAGACTCTCCATGGTTGCCAGTGAGGGTGTCCTGAACTAGGGGGTACCGACTCGAAGTGATCAGTCCATGTGGGCCGAAGTATAGGCCCATTAAGCGACCGCGTGAATGACTATGGAAGCATCCAGACTTGCTCGTACCAAGAAAGGAAACCTTCGAAGATTTGGTGTGAACTCCAAGGATGGCTCTGTATTCGACATTGCCTCAACCAACCTAAAGCATTTAACCTAGCCCCCTTTGGGTATCTATATAAGTCCAGGGGTTTAGTATGTAGAGGGACAACTCTTCACCTTAGGGTTTAGAGCTTACACAATGATCTCGAGGTAGATCATTAACCGGTACTCGATACCCCATCATCAATACAATAAAATAAGGACATGGGGTTTTACCTCTTTGAGAGGGTCCGAACCTGGGTAAACATTGACTCCCTACTCTCCTTGTCAGCATTGTCTTCAGATTGATGGCTCGGGACCCCTACCCGAGATCCTATGGTTTTATCAGCCACATTGGTGGCCCATACAGGTCCCGCTGTGTGGTCGATCCGGATCAGTGGCTCCTCTTCGGATCACAATGACATTAGATGTGGTGACATGTTTTGGAAGATTAGGCAAGTTCATGATTTATTCCAGTAGATAATTCAAGACTAGAACATATACTAGCATCCAACAATCTAGAAAACTAGAAACACAACAGAACATGCACATCATCATTGGACACAAAGTAGCTACTACAGAGAGAAACATTAACAGATCATGAGTAATGTATTGTTCGTTAGCTGTTGTAGGAGCAACGGTGTTGATGATGATATTGGCAACTATCTGTTGTTGACGGCGATGGAGACGACATTGAGTAGCACCGCTCGACTTGGATAGTAGACGACCCGTGATGATGAATTTGAGCAGTCGTGCAGGGAGCTTCCCAAAAACCTAATTTGTCCTCTCCCGGTGCAGGATAGGAAAGATGAACGGTTCCGGAGACCTGCTCTCCCGCACGCCGATGCACGCCAGTGATCAAGATGAGGTAGACTACGGTGGCAGCGCAAGTTGCGAGATGAGGCAGAACCCTAGGTGTTTTCGGTGTGTCTTTGGCCGAGGATGACAAGAAGTATATATAGGAGGACTAGAGACGATATCGTGTCACAATCATGATCTCAAACCGACTTGATTTCTAAGTCATATACTTACCTAACAATAAATAATTAACTTGTCCATTAAGACATAAAAATAAAATGGCAAAAGGAAGCCACGCCCCCGCAAGGCAATGAACCAGATTTTGGCGGAACATTCACGCGCATGTCGCCTGCCACGCCACGGCCAGGCGAGGCGAGGTGAGAGAGCGTGCGTGTGGTCTTCCCCTTTATCTTCTCAACACACACTTAGAGTGGTGTAGAGATCCCACTATATAAAGAGGTCCAACACTTCCTCAACCAGCGGTATGATACTAAACTTTAACACCACCACTTTCCATTTTATTCATGGGCTCATTTGAGATTTTAGGATTTGTAGATGGGCCACGCCCATTAATTCTAACAATTTGTCACCAGATCTCAAATACCCATTTAGAGATTTGCCTTTTCTCGCCACTTGTTTGATATACCAGTGTTTCAGCAGAGACTATGAAGTTGAGCTTCTACCTAGAACTTTAAGCTACATCCATCCACGACTTGACAATGGACTATGCCTTGAATTGCTAGTTTTATGTGAACATGTTTCACTCAAAGTATTAACCAGTACCTGGCTGCCAGTAGGCTACCCCGCCGTTTGGAGCATATATGTCGTTCTCCCTGGTCTCTTTGTGAGCTTACTAGAGATCACCCAAATCTCATAGATTGCGACGTTTTACAACTGGAGCTCATATAGGGTGCGTTCTTTCAAGACTACTCCACAGGACATCATTTTTGATATAATATCCAATAGAATCACATTAAGGCATGTTGCCAACCTGCCTTACAACACTAACCCTTATAGCTCTTAGAGTTTTGCATCTCCGCTTAGAGACGACCACTTATTACTCTATTCTGTTAACCAATAGCTTGTTCTTCCCAAGTCCTAATTCACGCGATCTCCGATCACAAAGGTTGGTTAACAAGTATGGTGTAACATCTATGGGTCTCATACCCATCTCCCTCGATGCAATTCTATCACATTTCTTGATAGTCCCTTTGTACAAGGATCTTCTAGGTTTTTGTTTGTTTGAATATACGTAACAGTTACTACTCCAGAGTTTCTCAATTTCCTGACAGATTTCAAACGTCTCTTCACATGTCTTGATGACTTTGTGTTATCCTTAGAATTATTTACTTTAGCGATAACCGTTTGGTTGTCACAATTCATAAGAATAGCCGGTGCAGGTTTTTCAACCACAGGCAAGTCCATCAAGAGCTTGATAATCCCCAACTGCAAGAAATCATCATAGCAATTTCCAAAGGTGGAAGTGATAAGTATGGAGTGTCGAATCCATAAGGAGCTAAAGGTAAGATCAATATTCTCTCAAGTCCTATCTGCCATCGATACGACTCTACGCACACCGAACGTTTGCTTCCATCTAGAAAAGAGAAATAAAACTATGTTGTGGGTATGAAGAGGATAGCTTTGCATGATAATGGAGAACTAAAATATGAAAATAGGTGTTGTTAACATATTATTACAATATATTACAAATGGAGAGTGTGGAATAATATTGGGTCGATGTGCGGAATTATCCTAGGCAATTGGTAACAAGATCGAAAGTCAGCATTGCAATTTTATATGAGGGAGAGGCATAAGCTAACATACTTTCTCTACTTGGATCATATGGACTTATGACTAGAACTCTAGCAAGCATCCGCAACTACTAAAGATCATTAAGGTAAAACCCAACCATAGCATTAAAGCATCAAGTCCCCTTTATGCCATACGCAACAACCACCTTACTCGGTTTTATGCTTCTGTCACTCAAGCAACCCACTATAAGCTAATCATGAACATATTGCAACACCCTACAACGGGAATCCTTCACATGTGCGCGACATGGAAGGCACTATAGGACAACACCAAAATAAAACATACAACTCAAACTGATCTAGATCATCAATCAACCCAAAGGACAAAAGAAATCTACTGAAAACATCATAGGATGACAACACATCATTGGATCATAATATGTGTCATAAAGCACCATGTTCAAGTAGGTGATTACAGCGGGGTGCGGGAGAGTGGAACGCTAAAAGGAGATGAGGATGGTGATGAAGAAGGTGATGTTGATGAAGACGATCATCGCAGCGATGGTTCCCCTGGTGGCACTCCGGCACAACCGAGAGAGAGGGGGAGAGGGTCTCGAGGGCCCCACAAATCATTGGGGCACGCCCTGATGTGTGGTGGCCCCCTGGCACACCCCCTCCGGCAGGTCTTCGCTCCATAATTCATTATTATTCCCAAAAATAATTCACAAAAAGTTTCATCCAATTTCGAGAACTTTTATTTCTGCACAAAAATAACACAAAGGTAGTTCAGATGAAAACAACGTTAGTCCGGGTTAGTTTCATTCAAATCATGCAAATTAGAGATCAAAACCACAACAAAAGTGTTTGTAAAAGCAGATATGTTTGAGATGTACCAACTCCCCCAAGCTTAACTCATTGCTTGTCCTCAAGCAATTTAGTTGATAAAATAAAAGTGACAAAGAAAACTTTTATAAACCATACGTTTGAGATGTATCAACTGCCCCAAACTTAACTCATTGCTTGTCCTCAAGCAATTCAGTTGATAAACTAAAAGTGATAAAGAAAACTTTTACAAACTCTTTTGTTCTCGTTGTTATACACAAGCTTAGCTAGTGCTCAAGTTTTCAGCATAAATCATACACAAGCACATCTATGAAAACAACTAGATATTATGTTATCTCATGGCAATACATAGCCAACTAGCAAGCAATAATAAAGTATCCAACATGCCAACAATTTGTCAAAACAATCATAATACAATATGGTGACATGGTATTTCTCTAGCCCTTTCTGAGACCACAAAACATAAATGCAGAGCACCTTTGAGATCCAAACAACGACTTAACATTATAATTCATAATAGAAAAGATCCAGTCATGCTCATATCCAACATTAACCAGACTCAATGCATAAGGATGCCAATAGTGCTCCCGGGTCTGGTGCTTTTAATAAGAGGATGATGACTCAGCACAGAAGTTAATAGATAGGCCCTTCACGGAGGGAAGCATTGATTTGCAAAGGTGCTAGAGCTCGAAACTTAAAACAACAGTGAAGATACCATTTTGAGGTGGTGCACTTTTCTTTTCAATGTTACGACAAAGGTTTTCAATATATTCCATGCTAAACTAATTACTGCCGGTTCCCAAACAGAATAGTAAAGTTTACTCCTATCCACCATCCATACACAAATGATGGCTAACCGAATTCATGGATGCCTGCCAACATACAACTTTCCCAATGAGTTTGTTTAATTCATTTTGATTATGTGGGACTGGGCATCCTTTTTACCAGCCTGTCTTGTGCAATGATGGCGAATAAATGACCATCCCGAGAATAACTCGCTTAGCATGGAAAATATTGACTGCCTCATCGCTCCATGAGGAAGCACTATAGGAATCAGGTAATTTGCCGTCTGCCATGGCTGACGACAAAGGGAAGGACCCCGGACGGCAAATGCCTTTGCCGTCCATCAGCAAACGGCAAAAATTCCAGCAAAGAAAAACCCGGTAAAGCGGTCATTTGCCGTCCGCCTTAGGACCATGGACGGCAAAGAATCTTTTCCGTGAGGGAGCGGACGGCCAAGAGCTTGGACGATAGACCCAGGGGCTACGACCGTCAAGTGTTAATGACAGTTCTTTGCCGTCCGCTCCCTTTGCCGTTGGCCTTGTGCCCCCTTTGCCGTCGTTGGGCGGATGACAAAGGATAAGGCCCTTTGCCCCTGGGGTCCCCTTTTGCCGTCGGCCTTATGCCCCTTTGCCGTCGATGGGCTGACGGCAAAGAGTAAGGCCATTTGCCCACTATGATCCCCCCTTCGTCGTCTGCCCTGGCCCCCCTTTGCCATCAGCCCACCGACGACAAAGAGTAAGGCCATTTTCCTTTTTCTTCTATTTTTTATCAAAACAATTTTCACAGCAATTTTCACAGCAATATGAAATATATATATATATATTTCACAGAAATAAATATGTTACCATACTGATAACCATATTCAAATTATTTTCATCCATCCATACATACATATTATGAAAGTTTCATCCATACCCAATCATATTACAATAGTTTCATCCATACATATATAGTTTCATATACATATGTAGCAAGTGTCGCATTGTTCATCGATACAAAATAAGAAAATACAAGTAACCCAAGCACTCCATCAATGCAAACTTCCGTGAAGTGAATGTAATCTGCAAAATGGGAAGCTCCAAAATTAGAAGAAAAAGACTAGATGAAGAAGAGAAGGTAAAAATTTGTCATTCAGGATCTAACTATGCTTATTATGCTATGTTGAAGCTACCTAAGTTAATTATAGGTCATTTAATAGCTAACTTTGGTAAAATTGGTAATTTTGGAGCTAGCTAAGCTTTTTTTGCCATTTTGGAGCTAACTAAGCGAAGTATAAGTTATTTTTGATAAAATAGGCCATTTTGGAGCAAATTTAGCTTACTACGTCATTTAGGAGGAAACTAAGCTAACTATATGTCATTTTAGAGCTAACTTAGGTAAAAATAGGTCACTTAGGAGCTAGCTATGCTTATTATGCCATTTTGGAGCTAAGTAAGCTAAGTATAGGTCATTTAACAGCTAAGCTAGGTAAAATAGGCCATTTTGGAGCTAGGTAAGCTTATTATGTCATTTTGGAGCTAACTAAGCTAAGTATAGGACATTTTTGATAAAATTGGGCATGTAGGAGCTAATTTAGTGTTCTATGTCATTTAGGAGGAAACTAAGCTAAATATATGTCATTTTAGAGCTAACTTAGGTAAAAATAGGTCATTTAGGAGCTAACTATGGTTATTGTGCCATTTTGAAGCTAACTAAGCTAATTATAGGTCATTTAATAGCTAACTTTGGTGAAATAGGTAATTTTGGAGCTAGCTAAGCTTATTATGCCATTTTGGAGCTAACTAAGCGAAGTATAGGCCATTTTTGATAAAATAGGCCATTTTGGAGATACTTTAGCTTACTACGTCATTTAGGAGGAAACTAAGCTAACTATATGTCATTTTAGAGCTAACTTAGGTAAAAATAGGTCACTTAGGAGCTAACTATGCTTATTTTGCCATTTTGGAGCTAAGTAAGCTAAGTATAGGTCATTTAATAGCTAAACCAAGTAAAATAGGCCATTTTGGAGCTAGGTAAGCTTATTATGCCATTCTGGAGCTAACTAAGTTAAGTTTAGGACATTTGTTTTATAAAATAGGCCATAAGGAGCTAATTTAGCATACTATGTCATTTAGGAGGAAAACAAGCTAAATATATGTCATTTTAGAGATAAATTAGGTAAAAATAGGTCATTTAGGAGCTAACTATGGATATTATGCCATTTTGAAAGCTAACTAAGCTAATCATAGGTCGTTTAATAGCTAACTTTGGTAAAATAGGTAATTTTAGAGCTAGCTAAGCTTATTATGCCATTTTGGAGCTAACTAAGCGAAGTATATGTCATTTTTGATAAAATAGGCCATTTCGAGCTAATTTAGCTTACTACATCATTTAGGAGGAAACTAAGCTAACTATATGTCATTTTAGAGCTAACTTAGGTAAAAATAGGTCACTTAGGAGCTAACTATGCTTATTATGCCATTTTAGAGCTAAGTAAGCTAAGTATAGGTCATTTAATAGCTAATCTAGGTAAAATAAGCCATTTTCGAGCTAGGTAAGCTTATTATGTTATTTAGGAGAGAACTAAGCTAAGTATAGGACATTTTTGATAAAATAGGCCATTTAGGAGCTAATTCAGCTTACTATGCCATTTAGGAGGAAACTAAGCTAAATATATGTCATTTTAGAGCTAACTTAGGTGAAAATAGGTCATGTAGGAGCTATCTATGCTTATTATGCCATTTTGAAGCTAACTATGCTAATTATAGGTCATTTAATAGCTAACTTTGGTAAAATAGGTCATTTTGGAGCTAGCTAAGCTTATTATACCATTTTGGAGCTAACTAAGAGAAGTATAGGCCATTTTTGATAAAATAGGCCATTTTGGAGCTAATTTAGCTTTCTACGTCATTTAGGAGGAAACTAAGCTAACTATATGTCATTTTAGAGCTAACTTAGGTAAAAATAAGTCACTTAGGAGCTAAATATGCTTATTATGCCATTTTGGAGCTAAGTAAGCTAAGTATAGGTCATTTAATAGCTAAGCTAGGTAAAATAGGCCATTTTGGAGGTAGCTAAGCATATTATGCCATTTTGGAGCTAACTAAGCTAGTTATAGATCCTTTTATAGCTAACTTGGGTAACATAGGTCATTTTGGAGCTAACTAAGATTATTATGCAAGTTTGGAGTTACCTAAGCTTATTATGTCATTTAGGAGGAAACTAAGCTAAGTATAGGTCATTCTAGAGCTAACTTGGGTAAAATATGTCATTTTGGAGCTAAGGTAAGGTAAGTAACCATCATTATGCGGCTGTTAAGCAAAATACTAGAAAAACATACCATTCTCGTCAGCACGGAGATGAAGCATGGTGGTTCTGGCTTGTTTCACCTAGAGAAGGCTCCCTTGTAGAAGGTTCGTGCGATGCGTTTTGGGAGATATTCTGCGCCAAACATCATTTGCAATGTGTCGTTAGCATGATGTCAGTCAAAAGATCATTGCATTGAAATGAAACTCACCGTCCCCGGCATGTTAATGACTAGCATCGCCGGAGGGATGTGGCCAGTCTTCTCGCACATAGACTATACATTTGGTTTCGACAAGTCAAACTTTTTAGTTATTAATGAAACGAACATTAAAATGCATGATTTGACAAATATGAAGAAGAAATTTACCATGGAAGAGCTCGTACATGGCCCTGTTAGACGCATTATTCCGTGCCCTCTCCGCCTCCATCAATGCAGCCGTCCTCTCCTCCAACTCCTTCATCTCCTTATCCTTCACTGCCAAAAGCGTCTGCGTTGCTTCTCTCTCTTTCAGAATAGCATCCTGCAAGACAACTCATTGTTAGCATTGTATCATATTGGTTCACACACACAATGTAATGCGGAAAGATAGTTGAGTCCATTAAACTCACCTCGATGGCGAGCTCGACTGGTCGTGGACGAGGTGTTATCTCAAGATAGGAGCTCATTTGGCGTGCCTTTATCTACCGGAGAGTTCTAGGACAACGTATAAGGCCGTCTCCAATGGCAATCGAGCCATGGGGCCTCCCGTTGCCAGCTATCATCACTAGCTCTGGATCAATAGGCCCCTGGCTCGGGTTAAAGTCCTCCCCTTTACTCGCCTTCCCATGATCTCTGTACTTCACGAGCTTGTGGTGGTAGGAGATGTTGGTGAAGTTTTCGGGATGATCTAGGTCAGACTCAGAGAATGCCTTGACCTTCTTGTACGAGGCAGTATGGGCCATCGCATAGAGGTCGTACATCTCTGGCACCTCTGTCTTATTGTGATGCGCCTAAAAGAGAGAGAGAGAGGGAAAAAGTATTAGTAAAGGTATCAAGCTAGCATTAAGAATGAATTGCATGAGTCATGAAGCAAACCACATACCCAGTTCTCACCAAACTCATTTAAGTTGATGCTCCCTTGGTGGTGTGGCACACCAACCATTTTGCCACGCCTCTCCTTGGGAGTGTTGTGGCCGGCCTCCCACTTTTCGGAGCACCACTGATCCACCAAGGCCTCCCAACAATCCATCTTATCCACACACACCATCTCGGGGGCACCTAAGTTAATAAAGAGAAATTTGAGCGCTACGCGTAAGAATAAAATCAAGGAAACTAACGACAATGCCTTAATAATATGTAATTACCTTCATGTAATGCTCCTTCTCCATCTTAGAATCGTGGCACTTTGCCTTTCCCTTCCTAATACGCCGTGAGGCATAGTAGTCTCCAACGGCCTGCACCCGAGCCTCGTGCCGCCAGTTTTGAAGTAGGCGGCGGCATTCGGTTTCGATAACCTTTGCCGTGGCCTCCTCGTATCCCCCCTCACACCTGTAGAAGGTCTGCAAACGAGACAACACTAATTAGTACAATAACTAGCTATTGTTGATTTTTAATTGTGTAAAGGAGAAATTCCCCAAAACTGTCTGATCACCATGTCGGCCCTCGTGTGGCACAAAACACCATCGATATCCACCTCCGACGGGGCCGGGGCACCCAAGTAGTGCTCCCAGGTCATTCCTACCTCTCGACCCCGACCGGGCAACATAGAGAACCCTAGGAAGTTTTACCGGCAAAGCACACCAAGGACGATGTTGGGCTTGTGGACACCCTTGGCAACAATCCAACCCCTAAAGTATGACAAATTAAAGCCAACACATTAGATATTTGAGAAAATGTGAAGGCAAAAGGTTAAATAAGAGTAAATGAACTTACTTCTCCCCATTTGGCTGAATCGACCACCTCTGCTCACGATTCGCCGGCATGGTCGGGAGCCCCATACTACCATGCTGGTAGATGGTGGCCCCCTCACCCAACTCCTCATCGCTATCAGCATGGCCACTTGGCTCCGGCTGACCCAGATCAGGCCAGGTATCCCACTGGGTCTCTTGGGACGCACCCTCATCCATGCTTTGCTCTGGAGTCTCCTGGAACAAAGCCTCCGGGACACGAGTCTCGTCGACCTGAGGCTCATGAACCGGAGTCCGTGTAGCCTCCACCTCAGACGGGTCCACCCTAGCAGTCCAGTGCTCAGGTGAATCAGCTGGGGGTGGCGGCGAGGAAGGCGTGGCAGCCACCCTACCTCTCTCGTGGCCACGTGTACCTTTAGTAGCTCTCTTCTTTGCGGGGGGTCGACCTCCTCTCACGGGGGCCGTGATCATCGAAGAAGCGGCCACTCAATGCAGAGTAGAGAGCAACGCTCTCTAGAGAGACGGGGTAGGAATGGGAGTACCCATCCCACCATCACCGACAAAGAAGGAGCCTCGGAGTGCTCTCGACCCTTTCCCACCATCTTTCAACACCTGCCATGACAAAGAGTAAATGAAATTAGTACAACATAAATACCAACACGAGTAATAAAATGTATATAATTTAAGTGTATCATCATCATTACCAACGTAAGTAATATTATATATATATATATATGTATATAATAATAGTTGAATACTTGACATGAACTAATAATAATCTTGATCGTCTATCTATGCTTTGGGCTCAATAAATGCATCATGATCATCACTATCATCAATAAATGCAACATCATCATCACTATCAGGAAGAACATGTGGATGGCCTCCATTATGTAATCAATCAAGAAGTGACAGGTCATCCACAGGAGTAACCTCTTCTTCTTCCGGCTCTTCCTGTTCTGGCTCAGGGGTTAAGACGGAGTCACTATCGCTATCTACTTCAATGTTCTGGGGTGAAGTAGAGCACTTCTTGAAACGTTTTTTGGACATATGTGTTTCTTGGAAGAATTCTCCTTCATATGTGTCTGGTTTAATGTGAGGTTCATAATCCTCTTCATTGAGGGTAGGTGGTCTAAAACTTGGTGGCACTTCATAAATGACATCCCAACCTTTCAGATTTGGATCAGTTTGGTAGGCCCACAGTAGATAGAAAACTTGTGTCGCCTGTTGAGCCATAATATAGACATCAGAACATATAAATGGGTGCTTTGGTTGATTTCGACTAGCCCTATATGTTCATGAGTCCTTCTAGTCTCCTTCGGCTGAAACCAATAACATTTGAAGACTACGACGATCGGTGGGTTTTCACCATAGAATAGAAGCTCATAAATTTCTTCAACTCTTCCATAATACTCGGTACCTCCTTCGCCGATAGCAGAGACACAACAATTTGTAGTCTTTACGTCGGGCATAGATAGCTCTTTGCCAAAGGTACAAAAGCGATACCCGTTGATGTCGTATCTGTCAAATGAGCGGACCTTATAGTCAAAACCATTAGCGACTTGTCTCAACTCAGCGTCCATAGACTCCGCATCAGCCTACAAGTTTAATACGGAAGAATGGATACATTAGCCGCAAATTAGACCAAGAAATCAAATGGTCCAATAATGGTAATTAATTACCCTTTGTTTGAACCAAGAGATGAAACCGGGATAGTCGCCTCCATGCTTTGCGAGAAGCTCATACTCTTCGACGGAATCCTTTTCGATGACCGCTCCATCCGAGAATTCGGTGACATATCGAATATATCAAATATCCAGGAAGAAGAGTAGTTCAAAGGAATTAGAAGTTGCGGAACAATAATTTACTGAGAACTTACTCGATGTACGACCGCACTTCTGTTAGGTTGTTGAAGATATACAATTAAATGGTCCACCATTCTTTGACATCCAATGATTTCCTTTTCAAAGCACTGGTTGGTGCGAGCTTCCCTTTGAATAGGCTAAGGTTGGATCAAACTTTTTAGGCTCGCCATCATTGTATCGAGGCTTCGGGTTATGCAAATGATGATTTTTGGATTCGTAGTGTGCTGTCATGAAGTTTGCCCCCTCCTCGGTAATGAATGCCTCGGCCATCGATGCTTCAACTCTACATTTATTTTTATATTTAGCTCGAAGCATCTTTTGCATCCTCTCAGTTGAGAAGCATCATCGATTTTGAACTGGCCTTCCCTATCTTGCCTCGGTCGGGAGATGCAAAATCAAATGATGCATTGGATTAAAGAAGCCCGGTGGAAAGATCCTTTCTAATTTGCAGATCAACTCCGGTGCCAACTCTTCCATTTCATCTAGCACGCTAAGCGATAGTTCTTTCGCACAAAGAGAATAGAAGAAATAGCTCACCTCTGCCAGTACTAGCCATTCATCTTTAGGGATAAAGCCATGCAACATCACCGGCATTACCCGCTCAAGCCATATGTGCCAATCATGACTCTTGAGACCAAATATTTTCAATTTTTAAAGACTCGCTCCCCTCTTTAGATTCGCAGCATACCCATCGGGGAACATCAACTGCATTTTCACCCACAATAGCATTTCCCTCATAGTTGGCCTTCCAAGATTGAACCATGCCTTTGGCTTCGCTATGCTTTGCTTTCCTTTCCGTTGTTGCAAGTTTCGTAACGGTCTATCACATAGAGCCTCCTGGTCGATTCTAGCCTTAGGATTATCCTTTGACTTCCCCTCTATGGCGAACAATGTACAAAAAATGGCCTCCTCCATATTCTTTTCAGTGTGCATCATGTCGATGTTGTGTGGAAAAATGAGGTCTTTGAAGTAAGGCAGATCCCATAAGCATGACTTGTGAGTCTAGGCATGTTCCGTATTATACCCTTTGAAATACCCTGGACGCAAAGGATTAGGCTCAAGAGCATTTAACTGATCAAGGGTCTATTGGCCTGTCAACGCAGGTGGTGTGGTGTTTTTGACAACTCTACCTTTGATGAAATTCTTCTTGTCTTTTCTAAACTTATGGTCAGGATCCAGGAACTGTCTATGCATGTCGAAGCAAGAAAACTTGTGACCCGCCTGTAGCCAACGGAACTGAAGAGCTGCCTTGCATGTGGGGCACGAGATCCTTCCATGCACACACCAACCAACGAATAGCGCATATGCCGGATAGTCATGCATCGAGTACATGTACCACACATGCATTTTGAAGTTCTTTTTGGTAGCGACATCGTATGTCTTGATCCCATTATCCCAGGCTTCTTGCAATTCGTCCTTAAGCGACTGTATGTACACATTCATATTTCCCCCCCGATATTTGGGCCCTGGAATTATCAACGTCAGGAAAATGTCCTTCCTTTTCATAATATCTCCGGGGGAGATTGAGTGGAATGACAAATACAGGCCAACAACTGTATTTGCTGCCGTCATACCATACACATTGAACCCATCCACGCTGATGGCAACTCGAGGATGCCTTGGATCTGCCGATTTATCCTTATGTTATGCATCAAAGTGCTTCCATGCAAAAGCATCCGAAGTGTGTACGAACATCTTGTTCCCATCTGCATCTAGTTCGGTTCTTTTGCCCAATTTGTGCCATGTCATCTGTCTGGCCGTCTCTTCGACCATGAAAAGACGTTGAAGTCTTGGTATGATTGGCAGATACCAAAGAACATTAATGGGGATTTTGGTTTGAATCTTCTCAACCATACTGTTGTCTACCACAACATACCTGGAAGAATTGCAAATGGGGCAATAGTTCAAGGCCGCATACTCAAGCCTAAATAAGGCACATCCATTCTCACATGCATGTATCTTCTCGTAGGGCATCTTAAGTACACGAAGGATTTTGTCTGATTGGTACAGGTTTGCAGGTAGTACATGGCCTTTGGGTAGAAAGCGTCCAAATATCGTTATCATCGCGTCGTAGCATTCTCTGCCTAGGTTGGATTGAGCCTTCAGAGCCATTACTTGCGCGATGGCATCCAGCTGACAATGCTGAGTGTGCTCGGGGAGAGGACGTTTTGAAGACTCCAACATTTCATAGAAGGCCTTTGCAGATTCCTTCATCTCATCGTCCGAATCCCGAGCATCATCAAAGTCTTGCACCATGTCTTCGATCCCGGTACCATGCTCGTCGGTGCGACGATGAACCACCTCAGCTCTGGCACATTGGTCAGACTCACCATGAAAAGTCCACACCATATAATTAGGCATAAAACCCCACTTCTGTAGGTGTTTACCCATTTCAAACTCTATCCGCCTTTTAATGTTATCGCATTTGGGACAGGGGCACCATGTTTGTTGCTGGCCATTTGCAAATGTGGCTCTCAAAACCCCCCTGGTTTTTGTTAACCATTCATTGGTCATGTCTTTCTGACTAGGTTGACCAGTGTACATCCAAGCATGTTCACTCATCTTGCCTACCTACTAAACACACAAGATATATATATATATAATTCATCATCTATATTCATCCGGTAATCAAGTTTGTCAATTTTATTACATCCACACAACCTACACGCTAGTAGGTAGAGATAGGCCCTAATCCCACCCGAGTAGGTGTAGATTGGGTTCGTTTTCCCATGCTCTACTCCGGATCCAACGCAGAATTTCAGCAGCACCTCCCCGTTGTTCTCCTGATACACATCTCGACAATAAGCAGAGAGGATGTGTACCCGGAGAACAACAGGGAGGCACTAACGAAATTCTGCATCGGATCCGGAGCGGAGCATATGGAAAAACGAACCCAATCTACACATACTCAGGCTGTCCATGGATAACATTTGACAATTCGAAAGAATCACGGTTATAAATATGCAAATGCATGCAGATTTATAGATGTAACCCTTTCAAACGGGAGACGCATACTGGTCATGCATACTGATGATTGAAGACATCTATATCTAGCAAGTTTCATCGGCACGAAGACCGGAACAGACCAAAGTTTTTTAAGGTGGCCGGGGAGGAGATGTCATTTGTGCTCACCAACAAACGCAGCAGGGGAGCTCGTCAAATGCACGGGGAGGTCGTCGAACAACTACACATTGAAATTCACCTGATCAACACAAAATATGATGTTTTTTATAATAAAATAGGAAAATATGTGACCTAGCTCATAATTTACAAAACTATGACCTCCTCGGCCTCACGAAGGCCGAAGAGCACCTTTTCGGTCAACAGGAGGCAGAATAGGTGTCAGGGGTCGGGGGTCAGTGGCATCGGGAGACAGTGGCATCAGGGGTCAGTGTCGTCGGCGGTCAGGGGTCGGTGGTCGGTGGTGTCGGGAGTCAGGGGTCGGTGGCGTTGGTGGTCGGGGGTCGATGGCGTCGGTGGTCGGGGGTCGGTGGCGTCGGTGGTCGGGGGTCGGTGGTGTCGGTGGTCGGGGTCGATGGTGTCGGTGGTCGGGGGTCCAGGGTCCGGGGCATCGGGGGTCGGTGGAGTCGGGGGTCGAGGGTCGGTGGCGTCGGAGGTTGGGGGTTAGTGGCCTCAGGGATCGGGGGCTCTTGTTCTTCTTCTTCCTCTTCTGCTCCTCCTCATCTCCTCTTTTCTTCTTCTTCTTCTTCTTCTTCTTTCTTATCCTCCTCCTCCTCTTCTTCTCCTTCTTCGTTTCCTTCTTCTTTTCCTTCTTTCTTTTCCTTCTTCATTTTCTTCTTCTTCTTGTTTTCTTCTTTTCCTTTTTTCCTTCTTTTTATTCTTAACTATTTTTTCTTCTTCTACCTTTTTTTATTAAACTAACTTGACTAACCTAACTAACTAACGAAACTTACGAACCTAATTAACCTAACTAATTTAAAAGAAAAATAGAAAAAATGAGGCATGGGTGGGGGGTGAGGGGTTGGGTTCTCACCAGCGTGGGCGGCGGGCGGCGGGGCGCCGGGCGGCGTGGAGTCGGGCACGGCGGGGACAACGGGGCGGCGGGTGGGACGACGGGCTCGGTGGTGGAGGGGGCGTGGGGAGGGGGGGCGCTGGGGCGGCGTGGGTGGCGGGGCGGCGAGATGCTGGGGCGGTGTGGGCGGCGGGGCGCTAGGGCAGCGTGGGCGTCGGGGCGGCGTGGTGATGGGACGGCGTGGGCGTCAGGGCGGTGGGGACGACGGACACAGTGGGCGGCGACGCGAAGGTGGAGGATGTGGTCGCAAGAAGGAGCGGGTGCGCACGGGGGGCGGCGAGGCACCGGGGCGGTGGGGACGACGTACGCGATGGGCGGTGGCGCGAAGGTGGAGGAGGTGGTTGCGGGGAGGAGCGGGAGCGCTTGTGGAGGAGGGAGAGAGAGATGAGGGAGAGGGGGGGGGTTGGGGGTGGGGGTTGACGGCCGTTAGGGCGGCATCCTCTTTGCCGTCCGCCAGCCGACGACAAAGAGCTAAAAGGCGGACAACAAAGAGAAGCAGACGACAAAGAGTCTACCAGCCAACGGTGTAGTGGGGCCCACCCCGTGCTCTTTGCCGTCTGCCTTCATGCTATTTGTCGTCAGTTGGTGGACGACAAAGATCTTACTAATGGCAAATTATGTCTTTGCCATCTGCCAGATCTTTGCCATCTGGTTTATTGCAGCAGACGATAAAGACTCTCTTTACCATGAGCGAGCAGATGGCAAAGATCTGGCAGACGGCAAATCCCTGGATTCCAGTAGTGAAGACGTGTGCACAAAATGGATTTCTATTTGAATATTTAGAGATGGCCCATGCAAATTTACTTGGAACGACAGGGTAATACCGCATATCGGTAGGTACGATGGACTCATGTGGAATAACTTGGTGTAAGGGTTTTGGATGCACAAGCAACATTCCCGCTTAGTATAGGTGAAAGCTAGCAATAGATTGAGAAGCGACCAGATGGAGAGCAACAACGGTCATAAACATGCATTGAGAATACTTAACATTGGACATAGCATGAGCAGAATATGAACACTCCGAATTTAAACATCAAGAAGGCTGTATTGGTTTTGATTCAACTACATGTTTGCACATGGACCAAGTTAAACTCCTCGAATTACTTAGAGGGAAATACCATACTACCGTACCATATTATAATCATTCTAATGCATGTTGACACACAAGATAGATCATTATTAACTCCTTGCATTTAGGCATAGCATGAGAAGCTATAATCTATAATTGTCATCACAAACATGTTTACTCATGGTATACTGAATCAGGATCAAACTGGCTAAACATATTTACAAAAACGAAAAACAAGAAGAGTTCATACCATCTTCCTTTTCCCCGATCACTCCACCAATGTTGTCATTATTGCCATTCACTTGCATGATCGAATGTTATAATAATAATAGTGCAAGAATGCCATGGACCAAGTTGGAATCTACAGGGCAAATTTAGACAAAGGAGAAGACAAGGTAAAATTGGCTCTCTGTTAGATCATCAATAAAGCATATAAGAGGCACTCAACTTTTTCGTCTTGACTTCTCAGTTCAAGGGCTCAACAGGAAGAAAAGAAATTCAAAGAAACACGCTGAAATATTTTTGGAGTTTTTGCTTTTCTCAAGCAAGGAAATATGATAAGGAAAAACAAGAACGGGAAAAACTATTTACATGGGAAAACTCCCAACATGCAAATGAAATCTTTTTGGGCTTTCTTTTTAGTTCTACAACTAAAGAAACGAGCAAATAAAAAACCGAAAAGAGGCGAGAAATATTTTTGGATTTTCAAAGTTTTTCAAACACACAAGAAGGCAGAAAAATAAAACTAACACGGATATACAATGAAAGAGGATGAACACTGACAATTTATATGAAGTGTGAAAAGATGAATGTAATGCTGGTGATAAATACGTACTCCCCCAAGCTTAGGCTTTTGCCTATCTTGGTAATCACCACTGGTGATCCGTGTAATAGTTGAAGTGATAGATCGTGGAGGCATTCCTCGCCTCCCCCTCTGCTAGACGAGCAACCTCCGCCGCCAAACAAGCAACCTCCATCGCAACAATGTACTCCCGCACCTCATTCTCAAGAACATAATATTTTTGTCGAGCCTGAAAGTTAAACAGGATAGGTGCAGGCAAAGTGACAGACATAGGCATATATTCCCCAAATATTAGGACGTACTCATAACCTCTAACACGGTTCACAAGAAATTCATGAGAATGCATAGCTTCATCATTTAAATATCTGTCAGGCAAGATGGGATCATGAGGTTCAGGTAACACTCCCAATTGTGCAGCTAAGTGAGAAGCATGAATGCCTCCATACAATTCACCATTACTAGAGTTGGAGTGCAACCTTCGGGAAACAATTGCACCGAGGTTAAAGCGTTGTTCGCCAGTCACATCAGTATGTATGCGACTCAAGTCAGGGGCACATAATGCACTGCACTCTTTTTTTCCTACTACGCATATACAATTGAACAATGCAAAAATAACCAATAGAGGGAAATTGTACACTTTTAATTCTAGCCCGTGTTACTCCCCTATCTTATTCTACACAAAGATTCCTAAGAAACGTATTATAATCAATTGTTGCTGGTTTCTCGAGCAGAACCCAAAGTGGAAGTTTGCAAGCAACTGAGTGATGCTAAAAGATTCATCATACAGTTTAAATAATACCCTAGAATCATGTGATTGATAGCGAAATCCGTGCGTGAATGCACGAGTAAAGTTATAGTGTTGGACACACTTATCTGCAATGAAGTTGGTGATGCCGGTATTATCAATGAAATGATCAAATTCCTCCTTGATACCTTCACTATCATGAACTCATCGCTTGGCCACCAATACGATTTTGCGTCGGTCATGACTATCTAATTAGCCCTGGGCTCAATGTAGGCTTGTCGAACTGAACCTCCGCTTGACGACTCACGTGAAGAATGCCTCTTTGAGGAGATCCTCCTAAAGAAAATCATCTTCCCAAACACAAATTTCTGAAAATTTTGAGCCACAAATTCACGTCAATAAAACTTTTGAAGAATGATAGCAACTACTCATAAGGGTTCCTAGAGGCCATATCAACCATTCATACTACTTGGAACTCAAAGAATTCAATATGCAAGCTCATTTTCTGTAGCACCAAGTGCAACAACTTATGCAGAATGTAAACCACTATAGCAAAAACTAATTAGACGAATGGGAGAGTCACATACCAAGGAGAATTCCTCAAAGCAGTTTCGAAAACGGAGTTCCGAGCAAAGAGATCGAAAATATCAGTTTCAGGTAGAAGAACACAAGAGGGAGAGCTAGGAAATTTTTGTTGGAGGTCGGAGACGAGGTGGGCCAAATATATACGGCAGGGGGCTTATCAGCCCCACAAGCCAACAAGGCGCGACCCCACAGGAGGGGCGCCCTGATGTGGGGTGGCCCACTGGTACACCCCCATGCTATAATATTTATGCCAAAAATTCTGAAATATTCTAGAAAAAATCATGTCAAAATTTTGTGGCAATCCGAGACTTTTTATTTTTGGGGTATTTTTCATGCACGGCAAAAACAGAAAACAATAATTTCATGGTATTTTATTTTTATTTAATTAAGAAAAATAGAGAATAAACTTGTAATACACAGAGTTGTGAATACTCAATTTATCAATCACATGTCATTCGAAAAGATTCATTAATAAGGTTGATCAATTCTTATTAATAATCATTTCCGACTAACATGATACTGAAGAATTTTGTATACCACTAGGTTACCTCAATAGGGATTCGTATTTCCCCAACAACGAGATTATAGTATTTCTTCTTCTTGGCAGTAGGTAGGGGAACTATAAAATCTCCAATGATAACTGTGGGAATAGGATCAATGAAATTAATATTATTAACCAAAGTTTGCTTCTTCGGAAAGTGCACGGTATGTTGCTTGCCATTGACATGAAAAATAACCTTGCTTTTATTTCTATCAATAAAAAACCTGTAGTATTTAGAAATGGTCTAGCAAGGATGATAGACATATTTTCGTCCCGAGGGATATCAAGAATAACAAAGTCTGTTAAGATAGTCACATTTGCAACCACAACAGGAACGTCCTCGCAAATTCTAATAGATAAAGCAATGGATTTATCAGTCATTTGCAAAGATATCTCAATAGATAACATAATTCAAGTCTTTTATAAAGGGAAAAGGCATAACACTAACACCAGCCCCAAAATCACATAAAGCAGTTTTGACATAGTTTCTTTTAATAGAGCAAGGTATTTTAGTTATACCTGGATCTCCCAACTTCTAAGGTACTCCACCATCAAAGGAATAATTAGCAAGCATGGTAGCAATTTCACTTTAAGGTATTTTCCTTTTGTTGGTAATAATATCTTTCATATACTTAGCATACAGAGGCATTTTCAATATATCGGTCAAACAGTTGCGCAAAAGGACATGTCTAGTCATTTCCGCATAGCGCTCAATATCTTCATCGTCCCTACTTTTAGAGGTCTTACGAGGGAATGGCATGGGTTTTTGAACCCATAGCTCTCTTCCCTTCCATGTTTGGTAGCAATAAAGTCTCTCTTATCATAACGTTTATTTTTAGAAGGTGCGTTATCAAGATCCTCAACATGTTCAATTTGCACATCATTATCATTTTCTTTGTTATCATTTGGTTGAGCATATGCACGAACATCATCATTATTATCATTTTCGTTATCACTAGGTGTATATATGTTCACTACCAGATTTTGTCTCAACGTCAAAAACAGAAACTTCATTATGTTTCTCAACATGTTTTTCAATAACAGGTTCACTAGAAGCATGCAAGTTCGTATCATATTTCTTTCTCTTTCTCTTATTAGATGAACTAGGTTCATTTTCATTAATTTTCTAAGAATCTTGTTCAATTCTTTTAGGGTGACCTTAATGGTAAGAGGTTCTTGAGTCATTGTACCTCCTCTAGTCACTACTCTAACAACATGATCATTCATATTATTATTTATTTCAGCAAGCAAATCATCACTATTAGAAAACGGGTTTTTAGTCCCGGTTCGTCAGGGGCCTTTAGTCCCGGTTTTGCAACCGACACTAAAGGGTGGGGACTAAAGGCCCCCCCCTTTAGTCCCGGTTCAACACGGACCGGGACTAAAGGCCCTCCACGTGGCGCACTGGGGTTGGAGGACCTTAGTCCCGGTTGGTGTTACCAACCTAGACTAAAGGTTTTTTTTCAAATCATTGAATTATTTGATAATTTAATCTCTAATCAACCTTAATCACACTCATTCCAAATCATCTAACTTCCTGGTCGGTCACCCATCCTCTCACTGCTCCAGCCCGAGCACGCTTAACTTTTAGGTTCTATTGTCCCTGGTTTCCAAGTCTGCACTTGTTGTTTTCCTCACAATAGTAAGCTATCAATCCTATTAACCCTTAGGTCTTGATGTCACATAATTTATTTATTTTAATTCCAGACAAATATTAAAATAAACAAAATATGTAATAATAATATTGAATTTCAATGAAAATAAAATAAGTAATAATACGATTTTATTCATTTCTTTATCATTTATTCATTTAATATGGCATAATTAATACCTTTAAAGCTGTAAATCGAAATTTGACAAATAATATATCTGTTATTATTAGAGAAATGTGACGAATCCAAATATGACATCATTTAATTATTTTTAAATAAAAATATTTTCTAAAAATATATTTTTGATTTTTCCGGAAAAAATCTTCTTTTTGAAATAACTTCTTTTTTACTTTTGGAATTTTGAGAATGTGAGAAAACTTACCGAGTAAACCAGGTGAAATCGAGTCCCAATTTGTCTCTAGTTTTTTTATATATTAAACTTTTTTCGACTTCGTTTGCAAAAATTATGGCCGCTTTACATTTTTTTCGTTTTTTTGCAAAAATGGTCAAAATTCATATTGCAAAATTTCTATACCAAATAGACATTAAAACCTAACTACTCCCTCCGTTCCTAAATATAAGTCTTTTTAAATATTTCACTAGGAGACCATATACGGAGCAGAATAAGTGTATCTACATTGTAAAGTATGTCTATATACATATGTATGTAGTTCCCTAATGAAACATCTAAAAAGACTAAAAAAGGCGGTCCACCGGGGGGGGGGGGTAGAGTTCGAAAATTTCAGAACCCCTTTAGTCCGGGTTGGTGTCCATCCAATCATACCGTCGACTACATCTGCTAGCACCATCCTAGCCAGAGTCACAACTAAGGTTAACCAAGCCACAGTTAACCCTTTCTAACTTCATTTGCTATTTTTCATGCATTTAATGATTTTTTGAGCTACATGACCCTGAAATTGAAACCCCCTACAAATGAACTCTGAAAAGGTTGAAACTTGGCATGGTATCATCATTTCACCCACATAGCTTGTGCTAAAAAGTTAAGAGGGTTACAGCAAAAACTGAACGCACTTCGTGTACAAACTCGACCATCTCCTTCGAAGTATCAAGGTTTTGGACGAAAACCCATCTGTTACAAAGGCATTTCATTTTTAAGTTATTTCAAGTCCAGGCTTTTTGTGCATTGAATATGCACCATTCAAAGCCACATCCTCAAAGTTCAAGCCTTTCTAACTTCATTTGCTATTTTCCATGCATTTAATGATTTTTTGAGCTACATGACCCTGAAATTGAAAAGCCCTACAAATGAACTCTGAAAAGGTTGAAACTTGGCATGGTATCATCATTTCACCCACATAGCTTGTGCTAAAAAGTTGAGAGGGTTATGAGAAAAACTAGATGCACTTCATGTACAAAACTGGACCATCTCCTTTGAAGTATCAAGGTTTTGGACGAAAACCCAACTGTTACAAAGGCATTTCATTTTTTAACTTATTTCAACTCTAGACTTTTTGTGCATTCAATATGCACCATTCAAAGCCACATCCTCAAAGTTCAAGCCTTTCTAACTTCATTTGCTATTTTCCATGCATTTAATGATTTTTGAGCTACATGACCCTGAAATTGAAAGGACTAACAAATGTACCCTGAAAAGGTTGAAACTTGGCATGGTATCATTATTTCACCCACATAGCTTGTGCCAAAAATTTAAGAGGGTTACGGCAAAAACTGGACGCACTTCGTGTACAAACTGGACCATCTCCTTCGAAGTATCAAGGTTTTGGACGAAAACCCATCTGTTACAAAGGCATTTCATTATTGAAGTTATTTCAACTCCAGACTTTTTGTGCATTAAATATGCACCATTCAGAGCCACATCCTCAAAGTTCAAGCCTTTCTAACTTCATTTGCTATTTTTCATGCATTTAATGATTTATTTGAGCTACATGACCCTAAAATTGAAAAGCCCTACAAATGAACTCTGAAAAGGTTGAAACTTGGCATGGTATCATCATTTCACCCACATAGCTTGTGCTAAGAAGTTAAGAGGGTTACGACAAAAACTGGATGCACTTCATGTACAAAACTGGACCATCTCCTTCGAAGTATCAAGGTTTTGGACGAAAACCCAACTGTTACAAAGGCATTTCATTTTTTAACTTATTTCAACTCTAGAATTTTTTTGCATTCAATATGTACCATTCAAAGCCACATCCTCAAAGTTCAAGCCTTTCTCACTTCATTTGCTATTTTCCATGCATTTATTGATTTTTTGAGCTACATGACCCTGAAATTGAAAAGCCCTACAAATGAACTCTGAAAAGGTTGAAACTTGGCATGGTATCATCATTTCACCCACATAGCTTGTTCTAAAAATTTGAGAGGGTTACAACAAAAATTGGATGCACTTCGTGTACAAATTGGACCATCTCCTTGGATATCAAGGTTTCGGACGAAAACCCATCCGTTACAAAGGCATTTCATTTTTTAACTTATTTCAACTCTAGACTTTTTGTGCATTCAATATGCACCATTCAAAGCCACATCCTGAAAGTTCAACCCTTTCTAACTTCATTTGCTAATTTTCATGCATTCAATTATATTTTTTTTGAGCTAAATGACCCTGAAATTGAAAAGCACTACAAATGAACTCGGAAATGGTTGAAACTTGGCATGGTATCATCATTTCACCCACGTAGCTTGTGCTAAAAAGTTGAGAGGGTTACAGCAAAAACTGGATGCACTTCGTGTACAAACTGGACCAACTCCTTCAAACTGGACGGACTATTTTTAAACTCAAGTTATTCACAATATAGGGTTTGAAGCAAATTTGAACAAAGTCAATTTTAAACCATTAAAATTTGAAAAAATAATGGCACAAACAGAAATTAGACAAATTTTTGAGTCTAATGCAAAAAGAATCACCCAAAAACATCAAATATCCTAAAAGATATACGCAATTTAAAACAGAAACTTTTAGAACCCCTTTAGTCCGGGTTGGTGTCTCCGACCGGGACTAAAGGTGTAACCTTTAGTACCAGTTGGAGACACCAACCAGGACTAAAGCCTCAACCCCTTTAGTCCTGATTTGTGGCACGAACCGGGACTAAATTTCCGGAACGAATTGGGACTAATGTTGCCCGTCCCGAACCAGGACTAATGGTCTCATTAGTGCCGGTTCAAAACCTAACCGGGACTAATGCTATGGACAAAAGGTCCATTTTCTACTAGTGCATTTTGTGACTTAGCAACTTGGTCTAACCGAGCGTGAACCATGGAAGCATGTTTACCTATACCTTTCACATCATTTGCATTTCTAAACATCAAGTCACTTATATAAGCGGTCTATCATCATGGCATTACTTTGCAATTGATTCTTAACATAGTTATTGAGTGTTCTTGCTTAAGAATGTAATTATCAAATTCATCCATGCATTGTTCAAGGGTCATAGTATAAGGTATATCATTTTCATTAAAGGACCAGAGAGAGTTCACCTCTACTACTTGTTTTGGGGTGTGAAGTCCTTGTTTTTCTACAATAGGTGGTAATTTCTTGACATCCTCGGTTTTAATACCTTTCTCTTTCATGATCATTTTGCTTCTTGCATGTCTTCAGGACTAAGGAATAGAATACCTCTTTTCTTTTGAATAGGTTCTGGAGGTGGTTCAAAAAGTGTCCAATCATCGGCATTTTGCAATATGTTATTCAATAATTCTTCAACTTTTCCAACAGTTCATTTCCTGAAAACACAACCAACACAACTATCTAGGAAATCCCTAGAAGCACCGGTTAGTCCATTATAAAAGATATCAAGAATTTCATTCTGCTCACGCGGACAATCAGACAAAGCTCTTAGTAACCGGACAAGCCTCCCCCAAGCTTGAGGGAGATTCTCTTCTTCAATTTGAGCAAAGATAAATATTACCTGTAAGGCATCTTGTTTCTTATGAGTAGGAAAATATTTTTTAGAAAAGTAATAAAGCATATCCTAGGGACTACGCATACAACCAGGAGCAAGTGAAAGGAACCATTCCTTGGCCTCGCCTCTTAGCGAGAAAGGAAAAAAGCTTAAGGATATAATAGCAGCAAATCTTTTCATCATTGGTAAATAGAGTAGCAATATAATTCAGTTTCATAAGGTGTTCGACAAAAATTTCATTTTGATAACCATGGAAAGGATCAGACTCTACTATAGGAATTAACTCAGGGTCTATAGAGAACTCATAATCGTTATGAGTAACAAATATAGTAGACGTAGCAAACTTAGGATCACGTTTCATTTTCTTGATCATAGATTTTTCTTTTAGTTTGCATAATAGATTCTTCACGTCATCTCTATCCTTACAAGCAAGAAAGTTCCTAGGTACCTCTCCATCCATAACATGACCTTTAGGTACATGAGGCAATTCATAATTATTTGGTGAGTGAGGGGTAATAGGTGATTCAAAGTCTTCCTTGGTTTTAGCGTTTTCAAGTTCTCTAGCTTTAGCAATATGAGCATCAAGTAATTCATTTAGTGGAACAGTTTCAATTTCAACATGTGTAGAAATAGTTTCATCATTCATTTTAGAAATAGCATCATCAAGTTCATGGGATATATATCAGGACGATCAATAGGTGGTGGTGTAGCAAGCTGATCCAAAACCGTAGGTGAATCTAAAGCAGAGTTAGATGGTAGTTCCTTACCTCATCTCGTGCAAGAGGGGATGATCTTAGTTTGATTGTCTTTCAGATTTCTCATAGTAGCACTTGGATGTCCTTCAAGTTAACACAATAAATAGAGCTATTCTCCCCGACAACGGTGCCAGAAAAATGTCTTGATAACCCACACGTATAGGGGATCACGACAATTTTCATGGGTAGTATTTCACCCTAATTTAATGTTTTGACACAATGGGAGCCAAAGAATAATTATTGGCATTGAAAATTGAGTTGTCAATTCAACCGCACCTAGGATATCTCTCTGCAACAAAGATTTAGTAGCACGGAAAATACTAGTAGCAAAAGTAACAATAGTAGTGACAATAGCAATTTTGTAGCAGGTGTGACAGTAGCGGTAGCAACAGTAACTTAGCAAGATTCAATATATGTAAAGTGTCGGCACGTGGATTGGTGATGGATAATGATTTATATGACATTGATCATATAACAGTTACACACTAGTGCGACACAGAACTAGCACCAATTCATCAATGTAATGTCGACATGTATTCCGGATATAGTCATACATGCTTGTGATAAGAACTTGCATGCCATCTTTTGTCCTACCCTCCCATGTCAGGATGGTCCTATTGGAAACTAAGTTATATTAAGGCATCCTTTTAATAGAGAACTGGAACAAAGCATTAACACATGGTGAATACATGAACTCCTCAAACTATGACAATCAGCGGAAAGAATCCCAATTATTGTCCCCTTGGGGTATGCGTATCATGACATGTAATAGGTGCATACAAATTCCAAGATATGATCCAAATCACTCTTAAATGCATAAAAACATAATAGGTTCAGATCTCAAATCATGGCACTCGGGCCCTAGTGACAAGCATTAAGCATAGCAAAGTCATAACAACATCAATTTTAGAACATAGTGGATACTAGGGATCAAGCCCTATCAAACTTAACTCGATTACATCATTAATATCATCCAATCCCACCACCGTCCAGAAATCCTAGAAAGGAATCACTCACTCTCGATGGTGATCATCATGGTGGTGTTGATGGAGAAGGGTTGGTGATGACGACGATAACGATTTCCCCACTCCGGAGCCCAAAACAAACTCCAAATCAGCCCTCCGGAGGAAGAACATGAGCTAGCGCCAGCGCCATATCGTGAAATGCGTTGAAAACTTCTCACCATTTTTTCTGTGAGGATGGGATTTTATAGGACTTGAATTATGGTCGGAGGGGCTTCGAGGCCCCCACAAGCCATCAAGGTGCACCCTGATGTGTGGTGGCCCCTAGCACACCCCTTCTGTCACGTCTTTTCTCCATAATTCATCATTATTACGAGAAATAATTCACAAAAAGTTTCATCCAATTTCGAGAAATTTTATTTCTGCACAAAAATAACACAAAGTTAGTTCTGCTGAAAACAACATCAGTCCAGGTTTGTTTCATTCAAATAATGCAAATTAGAGGTCAATACCAGAGCAAAAGTGTTTCGAAAAGTAGATAGGATTGAGACGTATGAATTCACAATCACCCCGAAACCAACAAACAGACACCAGAAACAATTTTTCTGCCGCCACAAGCCTCTGTTCTTCCGTGATCTCATCTAGAGACCTTTTCCGATACTCTGCCAGATGGGAATTGATCACGGAAGCTATCTGCATCAAGCTTGGTGCCTCCATGATGATGTGTGAGTACTTCATGATAGACCTACGGGTTCATGGCTAGTAGCTAGATGCTTATTCTCTCTCTTTAATCTTCAATATATAACATGTTCTTCACAATTCTCACAAATATTTGTCCGATATAATCTTCTTTTGCGGTGCATTTGTTGGGATCCGACGAACTGTGGGTTTATGGTCAGATTATTCATTGAAAGTAATTGAGCGTTTTCTGAACTTTTCATGTATGCTTGTTATAGCTCTTAATTCTCTCTGATTTATCCATTTGGTTTGGCCAACTAGATTGATTTATCTTCAGCGGGAGGAGTGCATTATAGTGGGTTCAATCTTGTGGTTCTATATTTCCCAGTGAAAGAAGGGGACATAATATATATTTTATTGTTGCCATCAATAATAAAATGACGAGTTCTGAATATATTGCTTGTCTTACTTTGTCCACATCATGTCATCTTCCTTAATGCGTTACTCTGTTTGTCATGAACTTAATACCATAGATGCTGCCAGGAGTCGATTGATTGGTGGAGTAATAGTAGTACATGTCGGATTGTTTTAGTCTACTTGTCACGGATGTAATGCCTATATACAAGATCATTGCTGTGAATCACATAATAACTATGCGCTTTTCTATCAATTTCCCAAGAGTAATTTGTTTACCCACCATATGCTATGTGTTCAAGAGAGAAGCCTCTACTGAAAACTTTGGCCCCTGGGTCCATTTAATCATATTGATAAAAAAATACCTTGTTGCAATTATTTACTTTTTATTACTTGTACTTTTTATATATCTTTCACTATCAGAATTAATCCTTGTAAGTAACGATTTGAAGGGGATTGACAACCCTCTTGCCCGTGGTTAGCTCAAGTGTTTGGTTTTGTGTGTGTAGGTACTGCCGATGAGAGTTTTCCTTGGTTCTCCTACTGGTTCGATAGCCAGGGTTCACACTAATGGAAATACTTATCACTACTATATTAATTCGCCCTTCCTCTTCGGGGAAAAACCCAACGCACCTGACAAGTAGCAGAAATAATATCTGGTGTCGTTGCCGAGGAGATTCATAAAATTCTCACGAGGTACCTACACACACTATCATTTACTTGTTCTACTTTCTACTTTTTCAGTATGCTATCCTTATATTTTACACACAAGAACAGAAAGTGAAAATAAAAATGGAAGATAAATGGATCCTAATCCACTTTCTAATCTTTTTGAAATAACCAATTATGTTGAACAAATTGCTACTAAGTTGAGTCCACTTGATTATTTCTATGAAATTTTACTTGAATGAAAAGCATGATTGCAATGATGTTATTATAAATTCTATTATTGTCAATCGTGTTCATGATATGCAAAACTACAAACTTGGGGATGATGATTCTGTTATGTCCATGATACGTCTCCAACGCATCTATAGTTTTTGATTGTTCCATGCTAATATATTATCACTCTAGGATACATTTTGTTATTTATTTACCAATTCATAATATTTTCTAGCACTAAGCTATTGACCTAGTGCCCAGTGCTAGTTGCTATTTTCTATGTGTTTTTGCCTTTTTAGAGTTACAATACAAAATGAAGTCCAATTGCCACGAAATGTTTTGATGATTTTTCTAGACAAATACAAGACCTAGAAGCTTCGAAGGAAGGCCGATAGCTGCACCAGGGTCCCACCATGCAACAGGAGGCACCCTGATATGTGGTGGCTCCGTGCACCTCTCTGGCCTATAAATTCACATCTACCCTAACAATTCCAGGAGCGCTCCCGAATCACCTTTTCCGCCACCACAAGTCTCTATTCTGACGGGAGGCCATCTACACCTCCATTCCAGCACCCTACCGGAGGGGAGATTGATGATAGCGGGCTTCTTCATCAACCTTGCTACCCTCACCATGATGTGTGAGTAGTTCACCATAGACCTACGGGTCCGTATTATTCAAATAATGCAAATTAGAGGTCAATACCAGAGCAAAAGTCTTTCGAAAAGTAGTTAGGATTGAGACGTATCAATTTACTATCACGCCAAAACCAACAAAGAGACACCATAAACAATTTTTCTGCCGCCACAAGCCTCTGTTCTTCCGTGATCTCATCTGGAGACCTTTTCCGATACTCTGCCAGATGGGAATCGATCACGGAAGCTATCTACATCAAGCTTGGTGCCTCCATGATGATGTGTGAGTACTTCACGATAGACCTACGGGTTCATGGCTAGTAGCTAGATGCTTCTTCTCTCTCTTTAGTCTTCAATATATAACATGTTCTTCACAATTCTCACAAATATTTATCCGATATAATCTTCTTTTGCGGTGCATTTGTTGGGATCCGATGAACTGTGGGTTTATGGTCAGATTATTCATTGAAAGTAATTGAGCCTTTTCTGAACTTTTCATGTATGCTTGTTATAGCTTTTAATTCTCTCTGATTTATCCATTTGGTTTGGCCAACTAGATTGATTTATCTTCAGTGGGAGGAGTGCATTATAGTGGGTTCAATCTTGTGGTTCTATATTTCCCAGTGAAAGAAGGGGACACAATATATATTTTATTGTTGCCATCAATAATAAAATGACGGGTTCTGAATATATTGCTTGTCTTACTTTGTCCACATCATGTCATCTTCCTTAATGCGTTACTCTGTTTGTCATGAACTTAATACCATAGATGCTGCCAGGAGTCGATTGATTGGTGGAGTAATAGTAGTAAATGTCGGATTGTTTTAGTCTACTTGTCACGGATGTAATGCCTATATACAAGATAATTGCTGTGAATAACATAATAACTATGCGCTTTTCTATCAATTTCCCAAGAGTAATTTGTTTACCCACCATATGCTATGTGTTCAAGAGAGAAGCCTCTAGCAAAAAATTTGGCCCCCGGGTCCATTTAATCATATTGATAAAAAAATACCTTGTTGCAATTATTTACTTTTTATTACTTGTACTTTTTATATATCTTTCACTATCAGAAGTAATCCTTGTAAGTAACGATTTGAAGGGGATTGACAACCCTCTTGCCCGTGGTTAGCTCAAGTGTTTGGTTTTGTGTGTGTAGGTACTGACGATGAGAGTTTTCCTTGGTTCTCCTACTGGTTCGATAGCCATTGTTCACACTGATGGAAATACTTATCGCTACTATATTAATTCGCCCATCCTCTTCGGGGAAAAACCCAACGCATCTGACAAGTAGCAGAAATAATTTCTGGTGTCATTGCCGAGGAGATTCATAAAATTCTCATGAGGTACCTACACACACTATCATTTACTTGTTCTACTTTCTACTTTTCTAGTATGCTATCCTTATATTTTACACACAAGAACAGAAAGTGAAAATAAAAATGGAAGATAAATGGATCCTAATCCACTTTCTAATCTGTTTGAAATAACCAATTATGTTGAACAAATTGCTACTAAGTTGAGTGCACTTGATTATTTCTATGAAATTTTACTTGAATGAAAAGCATGATTGCAATGATGTTATTATAAATTCTATTATTGTCAATTGTGTTCATGATATGCAAAACTACAAACTTGGGGATGATGATTCTGTTATGTCCATGATACGTCTCCAACGTATCTATAATTTTTGATTGTTCCATGATAATATATTATCACTCTAGGATACTTTTGGCTATTTATTTACCAATTTATAATATTTTTGATCACTAAGCTATTGACCTAGTGCCCAGTGCCAGTTGCTGTTTTCTACGTGTTTTTGCCTTTTTAGAGTTACAATACAAAATGAAGTCCAATTGCCACGAAATGTTTTGATGATTTTGCTAGACAAATACAAGACCTAGAAGCTTCGAAGGAAGGCCGATAGCTGCACCAGGGTCCCACCATGCAACAGGACGCGCCCTGATATGTGGTGGCTCCGTGCACCTCTCTGGCCTATAAATTCACATCTACCCTAACAATTCCAGGAGCGCTCCCGAATCACCTTTTCCGCCACCACAAGTCTCTGTTCTGATGGGAGGCCATCTACACCTCCATTCTAGCACCCTGCCGGAGGGGAGATTGATGACAGCGGGCTTCTTCATCAACCTTGCTGCCCTCACCATGATGTGTGAGTAGTTCACCATAGACCTAAGGGTCCGTATTATTCTAAAGTATTCATAGGAGGCACAACAATAGAGGCAAGTCCAATAATTCCATCCTTACTAGGTAACTCCTTCTCATGTGGTTGTCTACTAAAATTAGAAAAGTTCAATTCACGAGACTCGTTATCAAACTTACTTTAACTTTCTTAGTAACACAATTAATTTCAACATTAACGGTATTCAAGAAAGGTCTACCAAATATAATGGGACAAAAATATATTTTTCACAGCCAAGTACTAAGAAATCAGTGGGGTACTTGACCTTTCCACATAAGACCTCAACATCTCTAACAATCCCAAGTGGCGAGATAGTATCTCGGTTTGCACGTGTAATAGTGACATCAATATCTTCGATTTCAAAGCGTGCTATTCCATTCATAATTTCTTGATATAAGGTAAAATGTATAGAGCTAGTACTAGCACCCATGTCACACAAAACATTATAGCAATAATCTCCAATCTTAACAGAAAAACAGACATGCCAACAACTGGTTTGTTTTTATCTAGCTTGTCATGCTCATTTCTAACAGGCTTTTCAATTCTAGCAGCTTCAACACATAAGTAAATAACATGCCCATGAATATTATCAACCAAGAGATCTTTAACTACAACAATATTTGGCTCCACATTTATTTTTCAGAAGGTTTGGGTGTTCTAACATAAATTTTATTAACCACCGTTGTAGCTTTAGGAAACGAGTTTCTCAATATAATCAGTAGGTACAAATGGATCAACATGAGAAACAATGGCTCCCTCTTTAACTTTAATGGGTTACTCTAAATTTTTTTCAATAGGTGGATGATATTTATATAAACCACTTCTCCTTAGGGAGATCAACATGAGTTGCAAATGATTCACAAAAGGTAGCTACTATCTGAGAGTCAAGTCCATATTTGTTTCTAAAATTATGAAAAGTTTTGGTTTCCATAAAATATTTAACAGAATCGAACTTAAGATTTATACCTGACACTTTACCTTTGTCAAATTCCCAGTCTTTAGAGTTGTGTTTAATTCTTTCCTGACGATCCCATTTGAATTCGGTAGTCTTCTTCATATAAGATCCAACAGAAGAAGAATCGAGTTGTACTGATCATTATGATAAAGACGAGCATAAATTTTTTGTATAATAATTTCTCTCAAGAGATCATGATTGGGGAAGGTGTGCATCATAGATTTAAGCCTCCCCAATCTTGAGATATGCTTTCTCCTTCACGAGGCCAACAATTATAAATAAAGTTCCGATCACGATGAACTAGATGCATAGGATAAAACTTTTGATGAAATTCCAGCTTTCAAGCGATTCCAGTCCCATGATCCAATATCATCCACTAGCCTGTACAACAACAATGTTTTTCCCTTCGAACATAAAGGGAAAACTTTCTTCTTAACTTTGTCTCTAGGCAAACCTTCAAGCATAAATAATCCACAAACCTCATCGACATATATGAAGTGGTAATCAGGATAAGTTGTACCATCATAAGGATTATCCATGAATTTCTCTAGCATGCCAAAGGAATCTCATAATAAATATTTTCAGTAGGTTCATTAGGTTGAGAGGAAACCTTTTTAACTTCCATTAAAGGAAAATATGCCCCAAACAAGCCACTCAAAGGGTGAACGTCCATAGTAACAAGCAACAGTATATTTCAGCACGTATCAAAAAATTTCCCTTACCAATTTCCACTTACCAAAGGTGCTTCACTTCCCGGAAATGGTGCCAAAAAAGAGTCTTGATGACCCACAAGTATAGGGGATCAATCGTAGTTCTTTCGAAGTAAGAGTGTCGAACCCAACGAGGAGGAGAAGGAAATGACAATCGGTTTTCAGCAAGGTATTCTCTGCAAGTGTTGCAAGTAGTAGTGATAGATAGTTTTGTAGAAGGATAATTCATAACAAGTGATAAGTAAAAATAGTAGGAAATGTTCATCAAGGTAGCCCAATACCTTTTGTAGCAAAGGACAGACCGGAGAATACTCTTATTTAAAGCAAACGCTCTTGAGGACACATGGGAATTACTGTCTAGTCATGTTCATCATGTTGAGTTGATTCACGTTTGTTACTTTGATAATTTTATATGTGGGTGGACCGGTGCTAAGGTGATGTTCTTACTTGAACAAGAAACCCACTTATGATTACCCCCTCTCGCAAGAATTTGCCACTACGAAAGAAGAATTAAGATAAATCTAATCGTAGCATGAAACACGTGGATCCAAATCAACACCTTATGAAGCAACACATAAACTGGATTTAAGCTTCTATCACTCTCGCAACCCATCATCTAATTGTTAATCCACAATGCTTTCCCTTAGGCCCATAACATGGTTAAGTGTCATGTAGTCGACGTTCACACGACACCACTAGGAGAAGCATCAACATACACATCATCAAAATAACGAATACCAACTTCACATGATTACTTATAACAAGACTTCTTCCATGTCCCCATGAACTATATTAACTACTCACACTTCATCAACATGTTCAATATCAGAGATATTATAATGGAGATCAAGGATGTGAACATAATATCTTCGATCAAGTAATGCAACAAGCATCAACTACGAGATGTAATCAACACAACTAGTAACCCATGGTACAAATCTAAGGTTTTAAGACAAATATTGAATTCAAGATGAAATAGGGTTGGAGATGCGATGGTTCTGGTGAAGATTTTGATGAATATTGGTCCTCCAACAAAAGAGGAAGCATTGTTGATGACGATGGCTTTGATCTCCCCCTCCCAAAGAAGAATTCCCCCAACACAATCTTTCTGCCGAAGAGCAAAAGGGTTTCTACCCAAGTTTCCGCCTCGATACAGTGACGCTTCATACCAAAAGTAATCTTATGATATTTAATAGGTAAAAACACTCCATATAGGAGAAGAGGGGGGTGGAGGCCTGCTGGGCCACCACGAGGCAACATGACATAGCTAGGGGGTGGTTGTGCCCTATTAGCTCGTGCCCAGCAGCTAGCTCCCCTCTATGGTATTTTTGTCCCAATAATTCATATATATCCCATAAAAATTCTTCATGAAATTTCAGGTCATTTGGAGTCCAGTGATTTTTCACCGTTTTCTTGGTTTTCAGGTCCAGGATTCCAGTTTCTGGCAGTTTCCCACTTCGTTGTGTACCTTGCATATTCAGAGAGAAAAGACATAAGAATTGTATCATAATGAGGAATAATGAACAAGAATAATTTAAATATCAATAATAATTCATGATGTATAATGAACGTATCAACAAGCAACATAAATTTGTTTGAAATGAAGACCTGACAACTTTGAAATGTAGATGCACCCTCATTGTTTTGTCTCAAAAAATTTTCCATGGTACACAGCTATTCTTGTACACTAGTATTGAATTTTTGCCACAGTTCATGTATCATTTGATATTTTTCAGCCATTTTTATTTACCAGGCATTTAATGCAGGCAAATCAAATCCAACTGCAACCACATGTGGGTGCTAGCAAAGAAGGCATTAAAAATCATTTATGTGACACTTTGTGTGTTTTGATTCATTGTCCAAGGAATGAAAATAATTTTCAAACATTTCAGTTGGAGATACGTCCACCTACATAAGGCATGTTGGTAATTTAATAACAGGAAATGCAGATGGACTTAGAAAGTCAAGGAAATCTGTGTGTCATCATGGCGTGATCTCGAGACAACATGGAAATGTTTTGTTAAACTTTGACAGAAGTTAGGATGATCACTCCTTGGAAACCATAGCATCTCAATAGAAGGATCATAGTTTCAAAGGGAGAAGTGGCAAATCGAACTCCAATTATCGATGTCTTCATCGCATCTCCTCCAATTTTACACACTGTAGGCAATCATCATTATACACCAGGTTTGATTTACTAGCGCATTGATGGGCTCGTTTGCTATATTTAATTCATTTTTATCATTTAAGGGGAATTCATAGCATATAAATCAAATCCTAACTGCAACTACATGTGTTGACGAGAGGGATAAGGACTACCGTTCGACCTAGGTGCATCCTATGGTGCAGACGTACGATCCATGTGGTTTGTGTTTTGTCCAATTAGAACACATGACTCACTTTGAGTGCATTAGGTGTCACCAGCCACGGTATGGGAAGCACACGGATTTAATGTATGAACCGTATGCTATTTTTTTATGCACAACAATCATATTTTCATTTCAAACTAATTTGTGACTTCATCATTTTGCCTTGAATTATTTTTAGCGCCAAACAATCATGTTTTAACCCCTCTATTGATTTTCGACCGCATTTGATGACTTGTTTGCTGATTTTAAGACATATATTTTTCCAATATAGGGCTTGTTAGTAATTTAATTGGAGGAAATGCACATGTATTCCGAAAATCCCAAAATTGGATGTGTCACTGTGGCATGATGTGAATAACCCGTGGAAAAAAATTGGTAATGTCTAGCGGAAGGCATCTCACAAGAAGGACCATAGTTTCCAAAAGTAGAGTTAGTATTTCAGACTCCAATCGGTGTCTACCCGATCGTTTCATCTCAATTTTCCCATGGTATGCAAATATAATTCTACTCCTATTATTGTTCTTCTAGTGGATTACATGGCTTGTTTGCTATATCTAAGGCTTTTTTGCATTTACCATGCATTAGTGCATATAAATAAAATCCAAACATGAATTGCGTGTGTAACATCCCAAATCTTGGAATGTTATAATAAATATTAGAATGAGTGTTTGTTTGCTTGAGTGAAATTTGAAACTTTTTGAAAACTTTTGAATGAGAGGGAATAAAATGACTTTCCCCTTTGTGTTTGATTTCAAATTATGTTCCATTTCAAATCAGTGAGAGAAGATAACATGACTTCTTCATAAACAAGGAATTTGAAAAGTAGATTTGAAAATCTCTGAATTATTCTTTTGGGAATTCATTTCATATTTGGTTCCATTTTAAATTTTGAAAGAATTCAAAAACCCTTGACAAGATTTTGAGAGGAGTAACATGACACTCCACAGCAGGGTTATTTTTGTGAAGGGGGTTATTTGAAAATTATTTGCAAAAGGAATAAAAAGCCATTAGGCATTTTCTGAAAATAAATTTTTTAGAGTATTTATTTTGGCTGTGGAAAAATGTTCATCTTACTGCATTTATTTCTCTGAACATTTTGGTATATAAAACTTTATTTTTTGGAAATGTTTTGATTGCCCAAATTATAGTTTCCTTCTCTGTTATTTGATAAAAGGAAATATTTTAAATTAGGAAACCCACCGTGGCCCACCTACCGAATCTGGCCCAATCCGGATCCAGATCGGATCCGAATCTCCTTCGGATCGGCCACCGACGCCGCTCACCCTCTCCCTCTCTCTCTGACGCGTGAGCCCCACTGCCCGACCAAATCGCCCCGCGATCACCTTCCTTCGCCGACCCCCCTCCTTCCATACCTCGCCGGAGCGAGATTGCAGCGCCCCGGATCTTCCTCCCCTTGCCATCTGGAGCACCCCTGACCCCTCCTATAAAAGCCCCCGACGTCCGCACACCTGTTCCGCCCTAAAACCCAGACCCTCTCCTCTCCTCTCGTGGCTATTGCTCGCCGGAGTTCCGAACGCCGCCACCACGCCATTGCAACGCCCCGCTCGCCTCCGACGGCTTCGACAACCACAACCACCACCATCGAGTTCGCCTCGCTCTCCCACACCGCTCCATCCACTTCCCAGAGCGCCAGAACCACCAGAACTACCGCGACGACGACCACCCGAAGACCCTCGCCGCTCACGAGCTCGTCGTTGTCGACACCGTCATCCCCGAGCTCACCTTCGAGCACCTCTGGATGCGTCGTTCACCGCCGCATTGCCTGGACCCCTTCTCCATCGTCCCCGACCACCAAAGCGTCATCCCCGTTCACGCCCGAGACGTCGCCGTCGCCGGAGCTCTCGCCGGACTCCACCTCACCGCGGTGAGCTCCCCTTTCCTCCTCCCCCGTTCGATCTAGATGAACGGCCAGGATTAGAACGTAGGTTTTATTATAAAACACTGAAACGTTTTCTGATAGGAGTCGGCCATCCGCCCGAAATGTTGGAACACTCACACATCTAAACCAATCACAAAGCGCCACGTGTACCCCTGTCCGCTTAGAATCGTTTTTCTTTTTCTGTTTTAGTTTTGTTTTACAGAATTATTTCTGTTTTTCTTTTCTTTATATCTTTTCTGTTTTTAACTGTTTTTCAATGATTCTTTCTGCATTGTGTCTCAAATTTGTTGTAGTTTCGGTAGATATAAAGTTTGACCATATTTGAATAATTAAATTTGCATTCAAATAGATTTGATTCAAATCCTTTTTTCTGAATATCTTGAGTTTAATAATAGATTTTTGGTTGATTATTTTTGCTACTGGTCATTAATGATCTTATTTATCAGTAGGAAGAATTTGGGAATTTTTAGAATAATTTAAATTATTATTTTTAACAAAACAGATTCTGTTTTAGTTCTTTTTAGGTTTATTTCTACTTCTTTTGTTTTAAATTGTTTTAATTTATTTTAATTTTATATTAGTTGACACATTTTAGTTTGTTTTCTGTTAGTTAGCAGTAGTATTTCAGCCAAGTTTATTTTTATGTCATTTATTATTTTTATAGCATGAAATCAATTCTAGTTTCATAATAAGTTGCAAATTGATTTCATTGCTAGTTTGACTTCTTATTTGAAAATATTTTTATAAATTGTTTTATAAGTTCTACTTTCTGTTAACTTAGTTGTTTTATAATTTGTTTTTCTCTTATTGTATTATTTCATTTGTTTTTCTTGTTGTTAAGTTTGTTAGACAAAAACTTATGTTTTTTAGAGTATTGTTCTCTTAGTTCTTAGTTGTTCTTTACAAGTAATCCTTTTGCTAGTAAAATATTTATAAAAATACTTATGTTATATTTTACTTTGTTTTTGTGTTTTTACTTTTGAAAATAGGATTTATTTGTAGAGAAACCCAACCTTAGTTGTGTTGATGAAACTTTGTTGTTTTGAGTTTTGTCTTAAGTATTTCCTTCATCACAACCTTGTTGCTTTTGGTTTTGTGTTACTTTTTGATTGTTACAATTGATTGCTAGTGTGATTGCTTATATGAATGCAATGTTTGATTATTATAGATTTTATCGGAGAGTGACGAATAGTCTATCAAGTTATTTCTAAGAGCGATATTATTCTTCATCAACAGTCCAAGGAAGTTCACATTGACCATGTTATTACCTATGTTTTTCAAGTTGCATTAGTTCAACTTTCTACCCATTGCATGCAAAGTAGGTAATTTGGAAATTTGGTTACTTGATGTAGTATCATGTGGTAGGCACCCCTCAACCCTTTGACACTTTGGCCCTGGGAAACGTTGATTTAATTTTTGCTATGATATTAGTAGACGGGGTTGGTTGTGTGATTCATGAGAGTTGTGAGATAATAATTACAAGACCTACATGACGATCAAGACTTCAAGACTCCAAGTTTTCAACATACCTCTGAGTGGATGATGGTTGAACGGCGCCCTGGAGAAGCCAGTGGTTAGCCTAGGTGTTGCTGGAGAAGTGCCAGTATTCACGCGGAAAGGTCCACCCAGGAACAAAGAGATGGATGGATGCTTCAAGACCCAAGGCTTACTTGTGTAGCCACAAGCCATTATGGGCTCTGGCTTGGTTGGATATTGTGGTGACCCTGGACAGGCGGGGCTACGAGATGTAGAAGAATGGTAGGAAAGGATGGGCACTGACAGAGTCTCAAAGGAACCCCTTAGAAGACCATGTTTTGATCATCCGTTCCTCAAACACCCTGAAGTGCGAGGAATCCAACGGAGGCGATCAAATCTTGTGGGGAATGTGTGCAAAACTCTGCAGAGTACTCAAACCTACTCGATTAGCCGTTTCCACGGTCATGGACAACTTGAGCCAAAGGAACTGTAACTATCTAGAATTCTCAACACAAAGAATTATAATGATGTGGGTATTAATGACAACTTGGGTATGAGAATTGGTTGGTGGAACCATCTCCTTAATCAACTAACATCGTAGTAATAACTTCTGTTTTGCCCCCTCTTGTTGTAGGAAAAGTTTGCTTTACGCAAAACTTGAACTTATAGCCCCACCTGCCATATATACATATAGTATAGATGATTATTGTTCACCCCCTATTTTGTGACTTGCCGGCATATTCAAAATGCTAACCTACACGGCTGCAACGTCTCATGTTGCAGATACTCTTCTTCGACGAGTAAGAGTACGATTCAGGGTTACGGTCTACACTCAACCTACCGTTGGTGTTTATTGGGACTCCACTCCCGTTGACTGTTTCCGCTGAGATTTTAAGGTACATATCAGTTTTACGTTAATTAAATGTGATTGCACTTTGATATATACATTGATGTACTATGTGTGCCAGCATACTGATCCAGGGATGGCACAGAACACACAGAGGCTTGACCTTTTCAGGTCGGGTCGCTACAGCATGTGGATGCTAGCAAATACTCGCTTACAAATCATTTGTGTGCCACTTTACGTGATTTTTTTCATTTTCCAAGCAATGTGAAGAATTTTCAATCATTTCAGATTGGAGATGCATCCACCTACACAATAAATGTCGGTAATTTAATTACAGAAAATGCAGATGGATTCAGAAAATCACGAAAATCGGTGTGTCATCATGGCGTGATCTCGAGACACCGTGGAAAAGTTTTGGAAATTTTTAGCACAAGTTATGATGATTGCTCCTGGAAACCATAGCATCTAAGCATAAAGATCATAGTTCGAAAGGGAGAAGTGGCAAATCGACCTCCAATGGACGATGTCTTCATCGCCTCTCCTCCCAAAAATTTCCCATGGTAGTTAACCATCATTATACGCCAGGTTTGATTTCTCGCATATTTGTAGGCTCGTTTGCTATATTTAATCCATTTTAGCATTTACTGGGCATTTATTGCATATAAATTAAATTCCAACTTCAACAACGTGTGTTGACGAGAAGGATAAGGACTGTCGTTCGATTAGGGTGCTAATGTATTATCCGTGTGACTTGGGTGTTGGCAAATCGTAACGCATGACTCACATTGCGTGCATTAGGGGTCATCAGCCATGGTTTGGTAGGCACACAGTTCTAGTGAATGAACCGTGTGCGATTGGTAAACCACACTACACATATTCCGTTCATAAACACCAGAATGAGATCAATTGAGAGTTCCAACTATAGGGTAAATGATCATAAATAGTTCAAATTCACTTCTAGGGTTGACAACATATGAATCTAGATCAACATAAGGTCATGCATACCTCACAATAAAGTACATGTGAAACTTCTAATATAACGAACTTATTACACATCGGTCACGATTCAGTACATGTAACAATTCAGTACAATAGAAATAATAATTTGTTTTTTGAATGAATTCCCATGTACATGGGGTGATCGCAATCATTAGGTTGACCCCTAACAAACCTAGGTTTTCTGATGATTTTATGCTTCTCCTCTTTTATGTTGCTTGGTTTCTTAGGTGGCAAGTCATCATATTGATTGTACTCCTCCACATCACCAACATTCTCGACACATAGTATCCTCCTGTTGCCATACATCACTACATGGCAGTGCTTTTGCAAGGTGTCTAGCACATAGAAAATCTGGGTAGCATCACTGGCAAGAATAAATGGGTCCTTGTGATATGCCATATTTCTACGGTCAACATATGTCTTCATGTAAGCATCAACCTTTACTCTACCAAGAGGGACCCATTTGCACTTGAATAATGCCACCTTCAATTCCACATAGTTAAGCTCTCAAATCTCTTCGATGGTTCCATAGCACACCTATATATCATATTCGTCTAAGGTCAGGCTTTCTATTCGAACAGAGCTATTCTGATATGAGGTCTTACCATCACGTTCCTAAGTGTAGAACATGTTTCCATTTATGTTGTACGCTTGGTACTTCATAATCGTTGTTGATAGCTTTTGTGCCAACCACGTTGCAAGGTCCTGATCGGATCTGCGTGCCAAATGATCCATCAACCATCTTACATAGTCCTTATTATGTGTATTTGTCTCAACAGCTGGTGAAAGCACATTGGTTAAGTTACTTCATCATATCTCGTTCGCATGTTTCGTAGCATAAGCGTGAAGTATCAGGTTGTTAAGTAGTACCGTCAAATGGGCTTGATCAACAATTTCTCTAGGTCGACAAATTCGCATGCCAGCAAGGACTGGCTTACCAGCCAGCCTTCCCTCATGGAGAGAGAGGGGCACACCAATGGGTCTATGTTTCATGTATTCGGTGCAAATCTCAACCACCTCCTCCGCGGTATAGCATTGTTGGATGCTTTTCTCTAGATGACATCGATTTCGACAATAGCGCTTCAATATTCCCATGTACCGCCCAAAGAGATACATGTTTCGAAGAAACACGGGACCACAATACTTTATCTCGTCGAGAAGGTGCATGGTGATATGGACCATGACATCAAATAATGACGGTGGAAAGAAAATATCTAAGTTTGACAATATTCTTGCAATATCAGCTTGCATACAATCTAGCTCTTCAATATATACCACCTTCTGCCATAGTTTGTTGAAGAAATCAAAGAAATGAATCAGTGTGTTTATTATGTCTATGTCTATCATATTCCTTATGGGCATCGTGAGGACTTGTGTCAACATTACGTGGCAGTCATGTGACTTCATGTGAGACAACTTCTTTTTAGGCAAGCTATCACCCGCGAAACTTCTAATGTTTGCAGAATAGGAACATGGAATCTTAATTGACAACAAAAATTCAAAGAACCCTTTTACTTTTGTTGTTGTAAAATTGTAACTCTGGTCTAGGTGGAGAAATTTGTCATCATCTTCTCCTTCATTCATATGTTTTGATTGATCACCAAGCATATCGAGTCATGCACCGTCAACATCCTTTCTTTTGCCTTTAATCTTGAGCAGAGTACCAAGGATGTTTTCACAGACGTTCTTCTCTACGTGCATGGCATCAATGCAATGACGTATACTTAGGAACTCCCAATAAGGTAATTCCTAGAACATGGATTTCTTCTTAAACACTTGGTCCTTGGGTGTTTCTTTACGTCGAACCAGATTCCTTGCCAAGCACAACTTCAATTTTTTTAACCACACGGTGGACTACTTTCGCATCATAGGGTCTTGGGCTCGTTCCTTTCTCTACCATACCATCAAATTCAGCTGTCATTTTCCGGTAAGGATGATCTCTGTTTAAGAACCTACGATGATCAAAATACACATTTTTTCGCGAGTTGGAAAGAAATATACTCGTTGTCCTATACATGCATGTGACACATCATATGGGCCCCTTTGTTTTCTCCTCTGAAGTGTTGCCTAATGCTGGCATATCTTGAACGGTGTGTAGCAGCAACGCATGTAGCCGGAAAAACTCCTTTGTGTAGGCATCATAACAGTTCACACTAGGCTTCCACGATGTCATCAGCTCTTCTAACAGTAGCTGAAAGTAAATGTCGATATCATTTCCAGGTTCCTTTGGGCCTTGGATAATCATCGACATCCTGATGTATTTCTGTTTATACATAGAAGCACTGGCCAATCATTGTGTTGGGTGCTCATATCGCCAAATGGATTAAATCTGCCAGTACACTCCCCTAGCCATATATTTCAAGGATCCTTTGTGAAATATTTAAACCTCTCCGCTATTTGTTCCCACTAAGCCCCATCTTTCGGGTGCCTTATATATTTATCCACAGTTCGCTCATCATGATGCCATCACAACCTCATTGCCTCTCTAGGGTTTGCAACCAAAAGCTTCAACCATGGAATTATAGGAAAGTACCACACAACCTTGAATGGGATTCCTGCCTTGATCTCTTCGTCAATTTTGTACTTTTCCTTTGGTCTCCCACACTTCTATCGTGTATGCCTGGATATGCATCATGAACACAAATCTTTGTCGGCACCGTGGTGCAACATACAATCATTAACACAAAGCGTGCATTTTCTGGAGTTCAAGTTCCAATGGACAAACAACTTTATTCGCTTCGTTCGTGCTTTTAGGGAGCACATTATCTTCTGAAACAATGTCTTTGAAAAGACTCAACAAATCTATGAAGGCCTTGTTTGATAGACCACTTTGTGCTTTAAATTTGAGAAGCGCCAGTGTCACACTCAACTTGGAATTTTTCCTTTTGTAACCTAGATAAATGTTTCTTGGAGGCCGCATAAATGGTTGACCTTGTGTGATCCCCCATCCATTCAGATCGTTCCATATGCACACGCGAGGGGTAATTCAAAAAACATTAATATATGGATTAATGGATGCACAAAGATGCATGAATAAATTACAAGATTTTATTTTAAAAATGTATGGAGGGTGCTACATAATGTTATCCGGCTGTGCGATGACATTAATCAATGACCAGTCAATTTATATCTACCATCAGTAGTATGCTTATATGAATTTAACACCTTAATTAGGCCACTGAACAAAAATAATTCCTTAATTAACAGCGGCACGACGAGACAATAGGGTCGAGGAGAAGATCTTAGCGGGGCACCTTCCTGAAGTCCGGGCTCCACTATCTCGCCTACGACCGCCAGGGACGTGCTCGAGTCACATCGACGCCAACCGCGAGGATTGAGCTCCTACTATATCTCCTGTCGCCGACTGAGGATTGACCTCCTATCATGCAGCCACTGTCGACCGACCGAGGGGTGGACTACTATAATGCCGACACTGTCGACCTATCGGGGATTGACCTCCTATAGGGTAGCCGCAACCTCGGCCGCCGCCCACATCTCTATCAGCATAACGTTTTTTTTGGGTTTCCAGAGAGCGGTTGTTTACCGCCCCATATGTATCGGGTAACACATCACAAACAGTCATGTTACAGGAACCATGTATCATGGATGTCTCCATCTCACATGATTTGGTTTGGTAAACCATGTGCCGTATACAATAGAGTGCGGCAAATAGTTCCCCCGACCGTAATTAGATCCCCATAGTTTCCCCGTCTTCCCCAAATTCCTAAATAGCCACCAAATCTGTAGCCACCAAATTCCCCAGCGTGGCTTTGACATTAGTGGATTGCAGACGAGTGGTGCTGATGGTTTCAATGCGGCTGATCTAGTTCGTACAGTCTCTCTTGGCACCGCCATTGGCGGCGCCAAGATGACGACAGTCACCGCCGACTTGCCAAAGGTCAACAGGAGTCCGGTGTACTATGCTCCCGAATCGTCTTTTCAGGTGCTAATAATTCACTACTGCAAGAAGGTCCAAACATGACAGATCAATCAGAGACCCTTCGACCAAACTGTGTGCGATCGAGCCGTCGCAAATGATATAGTTATAGCTCCATCGCCAATAATGAAAACTATGTGCAATGACTGGACTATCAGGCACATTTGAGATGAGACTAGTGCGTGTCATGCATGGCATATAATTTGTCCTCATGAACTATTTGCGATTAGACAAGATAACACAAACGGTTCATAAAATACATATGTGTACGATGTACGTCATACAGTTCACTTGGAAAAACTGTTTGCACTAAACCAGCTAGAACACAAACGAGTTACCATAACAAGGTGTGTGTGATACCAGGCAAATAGTTCATTAATCTAAATTGTGTGGGAAGACCAACAATAACCTAAACGATTCATACTGACAAGTTGTGTGTGTTGTGGGCTGACGGTTGTTGCCAAACAATTTTCAGCAATGGATGAAATCATTACCGAAGCTACGTTGGGAAGTGTCGTCTGCCTGTATTAATATTGCAGATGTTTTATTACTATGACTCGTCTGCCTGCACATCACCTCGTCCTCCTCTCTCTCGTCTTGTCAGTGCGCTGCCACCCGAGAATTCCTATGCACGCTTTGGCAACGCTTTTGCCACGCATCGACTCGATGAGCTCGTTCCCGTGCACAACTGTGGATATTACCATGCATAAAACCATGCTATGGCTCTAGTTTCCTGCCCGGCTGGGTGAAATCCCCAAATCCCCAATGCTTGTCGGCCTGCTATATAAGCCTTCATGGTCGGAGAATCCACATTGCCTTCATCCCCTCCCTCCTCATAGCTTATCTAGTTTGCTTCTCCCTTAATAGCCAATGGCACCGGACGTTCGTCAATGCCCAACCACTCCACCAGATGACAGCTCTAGCTAGGAGGCTTCACCGCGTTACTGCGGTAGTCCAAGCATGTTGTGCATGCATCATCCCTGGTGGGTGTGCACATGCCACCCACTACACGCTCCACCACCTCTGCCTGAAGGTAGCTGCTGTCGGTGGCCGCCATGGCCACCACCATGCTAGCGACTACCTTGGCCGCCAATACACCGCCGCCCGTCTTGGCCATGACCCCACCGTCAAGTTGCAGGGTCATCACCCACTCCGCCACCACGAGTGGAATGTGGGAGGTGGAGGCCACCAAAGGCCCTCCGTCGGGCTTTTGTGTCGCAAACCTTCGCGTTACATCTACTTCCTAGAGAAGAAGGTGGAGCGCCAAGTCGCACACGCGAAGAAGCTCACCAACTCTGTAGCCGCAGGAGAAGCCACTGTAGTGGCACAAAATGTGGATATCTATGTCGAGTCCTACCGCTTCGAGAGGGGGCGTATTGAGCGCCTGAGGGCAGCATTGGCAAGCAATGGACACAACTCCACCAACTCATCGGTAGGATCTTCCTCCACTGCCTCTTACTAAACGTGCTTGACAAAGGAGAGGCTTCTAGAAGTAGTACAAAGCTCCTCCATGGTACTAGTATTTAGGGGCTATTTTGTTCAGTTCATGTAACTATAGATATGCTTGAATTGTACCACGTACTTTATATTAGCTAGTATATATAGTTGAACTAGCTATTTCAGTACGTGGTTGGCAACAATTTTGGAAAAGTTTGTTCGGTTCAGCTGTCAAGTTGGATTGTTTTTACAAAGACCACTTCTTAATGTATGAATGAAATCCATGTTTAGTGAATTTCAGTTGCAAAATTAAACCCTAATTGTGATTTTGTTCCTGCAAAATTTGACAAATGCCAATGTTACTAGATAGACAAATGCCAATGTTTCCGATTTGAGAAATGGCAATTAACCCCATATGACACATGCAAATCTTCCCGGATTGTCTGTACTAAGCACACGGGTCATATTAGAGAAATGTTTGCAATGACGCATTGCACCATTCCTTCGCGCCAATTTTTCACTTGGCTTACGGGCGAATGAAACATAGATGTCGATCTGCAAACGGGTATTCAACCAGAATCGTTTGTGATGAGTGCTTATTCCGAGAAAACAACGATGGTTTTTGTTTACTATGTGAATTCGTTGATAAATACTGACTTGATAAATCCATAGATTTCATTCAGTCAAGTTTTGACTTTACATTCATATGATCGAGATACAATATAAAGAAAACTAGTTCTGGTGGCGTCCTGTGCTGGCGTTGTCGTGCTTCGGGACGCAGTTGTTCAGTTCTGCAAACGAGACCAGAATGTTATGGACTTCCAAATCAAAGAGCCCGTCGTCGCGCGATAGACGGGAGTGGGGCGGGGGGTGATGACTAGCGATGCTGCAATGAAGCTGTCGATGGTGAAGTCCCAATCCACTAACGGGGTCGTAATGGGTGCAGGCGCACGTACGAGCATGAACGCGGTAGGTGTAGGCACACACATGTGGACGGGTACTGTGGGTGCGGGCACACGCACGGGGACCGATGCAGCATGTGCACGGGCGTGCACGAGCACGTGCTCAGGAGGAGGCACTGGCGCTTGCACGTCCACGAGCTCACGCGGGTCCGTAGGGACCTCCCTCACGCCTGTAGTTTCTATTGCTGCAATGATGCTAGGCGACCAGCTCGTTAATGCCACATGGATGGTTGCTGGCGCGAGCACGGGGATGGTTGCTGGAGAGTGTGCCAGGGCAGCATCCGCTACGGCATGCAGCTCTTCCAGGTCCATGTCCATGGTGTCCCATTCGTGTTTATGTTCTATCTCATGTGGCTCGGGTGTCAACTTCAGTAAGTCGGAAGACTAGTGGCATATGATCCTTGTGCGCCATGGCGTAGGTCACCGTAGAGGTCTGAATGATGGAGGGGAATGGGAGGAGAAGATATATGGAGGATTGTGAGTGAGTGGGCAGTAAATCTGCCTATTAAACAACGGCTCGTGCGCCAGTGATGGACAGGTTATAAGCAAAGTGGGCGGATATGGATGTCAAAGGGCTCGCTTCCCGGTGAGCCTACGACACCCGCACGCCTACTGGTAAGCCTGCAGAGCGGAGGCCATCTCGCACGCCTCCCGTCAACTCAAACAGCTGCTTGCACGACACCTCCTAGGCCCTAGCCATTAAAAGAGTGCAACGCTTGGCAACACGTAATGGTAGTAGAACACCCACACTTTGAAAATAATGCGGCCGCGTGGAAACGTGCCAGCTCTTTGTTCCAATTTTTTTTTCTTTATCGAACGTCCCCGAAGGGACGTTCCAAAAATATATTAAAGTAATATTCTCAATGTTGTCTCTAGAAGAAAATATATATTAAAAATTGAGTCGCAAATAGGAAAACAAAATGCTACTCCTTTATGTGCCATGTCATGACACCATGCCAATTTTTATCAATTAATATATAAAAAGGGCCAAATACACCCTAAATAATTCCATATTTTAGCACAAGAGTAGCGCGCTAGCGTGGCTCGCTTCGCTTTTCGACGCGGAGCTCGCTGCTGTCTTTTTAGCTTCAAAACTACAGGGCCTCTAGAATTGGGTTCAGGCGAGAAGAGGCAGTAGATGTCGTTTTGCGCACATAAGGTGACGAGTTCCATATCGGAACCACAAAGCTTCCCATAAAAAACTCCTGTTTGTAAGGGGCTTGTGCCAATACTTGTCCCAAATTGGTTAATTGTTTTTACCACGGCACATATGTGTCATGTTCATTATACCATGCCATGTTTCATGAATCCTCACACAAGTTTTTGATTTATATCATTTAAAACCCAAGTTTCTCAATGTTTGTGTGGCGGAGCCAAGACCCTGAGATGTTTGAAACCCATTCTCATATCTTACATGTGACGTAAATATGCAAGTACACTTATATGATTTTTCAACCCATTTTGATGCGCCAGACCTTGCAATTGTAGTTCATATTTGAATTATGCACATTAAATAATGCATTAAAAATCCCAAACGAACCATGCATAATTTCATATTTTGGCATGACACTCATTTTTGTGTATGTTGGATCTAGAAATAGTTCAAGATGAGAAGAGGTAGCGGATGCCGATTCACCCATGTAAGGTGACGCGTTCCATATCGAAACCACAAAGCTTCCCATGAGAAGCTCCGGTTTGTAAGGCGCTAGTGCCACTACTTGTCCCAAATTAGTCAAAAAATTTACCACATCGCACATATATGCCATGTTCATGACACCATGCCAAGTTTCATGAATATTAAGACGATTTTTTGATTTACATGATTTAAAACCCGTGTTTCTCAATGTTTGTGTGGCCGAGCCACGACCCCGAGATGTTTGAAATTCATTCCCATATCTTGCATGGGACCTAAATATGCATGTACACTTATATGATTTTCAACCCATTTTGATGCACCAGACCTTGTGATTGTAGTTCAAATTCGAATTATTGATAACCCACAAGTATAGGGGATCGCAACAGTTTTCAAGGGTAGAGTATTCAACCCAAATTTATAGATTCGACAGAAGGGGAGCAAAAGAATATTTGAGAGTATTAGCAATTGAGTTTTCAATTTAACCACACCTGGCGATAAATATCTGTAGAAAAGTGATCAGTAGCACAGTAATATGATAGGTTGATAACAGTAGTAACAACAACTATAGCAGTAACAGTAGCGGTGATAGTTTTGTAGTAATTGCAATAGTAATAGTAGAAGTAGTAACTTAGCAAGATCAATAAGTGGAAAGCTCGTAGGCACTGGATTGGTGTATTCGTTGGATGATATTCATCATATAATAGTCATAACCTAGGGCGACATAGAACTAGCTCCAGTTCGTCAATGTAATGTATGCATGTGTTCCGTATATAATCATACTGTCATGGGGAACGAACACCTATGGGACCGCGGGGGCCCTTTTCAGTTCGGTGAGGGGGCGTGTTGGCACAGAGAGCCGGCCTGGTGAGCTGCACACGGGGTGTTTTTACCCAGGTTTGGGCCGCACGGATGTGTAAAACCCTACTCCTACTTGGTTGTATTGATCCAGTTCTAGGGTTCGAGCTACAGGAGCGCCATGAACGGCTGCTACATGAGCTTGGGAGCCTTCTCTCCCTCTCTAACCGTCGGGCTCTCCGGTTACCCAACTACCTTAGAGCCCTAAAAGCTAAAGAATCCAAAGGTTCAAGAGTAAAAAATTCCTCTTCTGTAATGCCCTAGGCCTCCTTTTATACTCAAGGGAATCCCAATAGTGGCGTATAGTGCGCACACAGGACGCACAGTGCTGCTATAGTGCTATCATACCTAACCCTGACGGAGTAGGACAAGAGCATTAAATGCACTGTCAGGGGCCTTAGTCCGTCAGTGGGACAGGACGGGGGTCATCCCATCGGTGCCGCTTAGCTTCCTCCAACGTCGACACTACGACACGCGTCCAGGTGGATCGACACCTGTCCCCTGCGCCGGTGGTGCTTGCCGTGGCACCCCCTTGCCGGGACCTTGCCTTGCCGGGGGCCTAGAGGCTCTACAGCCCTCCCAGCAAGGTCTTGCCGGTAGTCCTGAGTCTTTTGTGCTGATGCTTGGTAAGTCTTCGCTAGGTCCAGCCGCTAGGGCGGCTACTATTGCCCGCACACGAGTAAAGGGGCACTAGATGGCCCAAAAACTCTAGTGCACCGACACATACATGCTTATGGAAAAGAACTTGCATGGCATCTTTTGTCCTACCATCCTGTGGCAACGGGTCCATATGAAAACTAAGGGATATTAAGATCTACTTTCAATAGAGAACCGAAATAAAGCATTAGCCCATAGTGAATACATGAACTCCTCAAACTACGGCCATCACTGTGAAGTATCCCGATTTCTGTCACCTCGGGGTTGATGGATCATAACACATAATAGGTGCATATGACTAGGCAAGATCGGATCTAGAACATAGATATAATGATGATAACATAAACGGTTCAGATATGAAATTATGGCACTCGGGTCCTAGTGACAAGCATTAAGCATGGCAAAGTCATAGAATCATGAATCTTAGAACTTAGTTGGTACTAGGGATCAAGCCCTAACGAAACTAACTCAATTACATGATGAATCTCATCCAACTCCTCCCCGACCAGCAAGCCTACGAAGGAATTACTCACTCCCGGTGGGGAGCATCATGGAATTGGCAATGGAGAAGGGTTGATGATGACGAAGACCGAAGATTCCCCTCTCCGGACCCCAAATGGACTCTAGATCTGGCCTCCCGATGAAGAACAGGAGGTGGCGGTGACTCCGTATTATGAAACGCGATGAAACTTTCTCTCTGATTTTTCTCTCGAAATTTAGGATTTTATAGCGCTATAATTAGAGTGAGAGGGCCCACGAGGTGGGCACACTCCACTAGGCCGCGCGAGGGGGGTCTGGCACGCCCTGGTGGAGGATGGCCACCCTAGGGCCCTTCTCTGGTGGATCTTGGCTCCAATATTCCTTACATATTCCAAAATAATTATCCAAAAAAATTCGTTCCATTCCGAGAACTTTTATTTCTGCACATAAAACAACACCATGATAGTTCTGCTGAAAACATCATCAGTACGGGTTCGTTTCATTCAAAAGTAGATACACTGGAGACGTATGAACTCCCCCAATCTTAAACCCTTGCTTGTCCTCAAGCAATTCAGTTGACAAACTGAAAGTGACAAAGAATTTTTTTATGAATTCTTTTGTTCTTGTTTACATACATATGCTTAAGTAGCACCCAGGTTTTCAGCAAAGATTATGACTAACCATGTCAACAATAACTACTAAAGATTATATTAACTCATATCAATGTCACAAGAAACTAGCAAGCAATAATAAGATATCTCAAATGCAAACACATTTCAAAGCAATCATGATATAATATGACAATAGAGGTATCTCGCTATCCCTTTCTAGGACCGCAAAACATAAATGCCGAGCACCTCCAAAGTTCAAGCAATGACTAAACATTGTAATTCATGGTAGAAAAGATCCAGTAATGATGCATCCAACATTCACTATACACAATGCATGAGGATGACAATAGTGCTCTCAGATCTGGTGCTTATTTTAGAAGGTGATGAGCCAACATTAAAGTAAATAGATAGTCCCTTCGCAGAGGAAAGTAGGGATTTGTAGTGGTGCCAGAGCTCAAGGTTTAAATAAGAGATAAGTATAATTTTGAGAGGTACACCCTTCTTGTCAACATTACGACCAAGAGATATCAATATCTTCCATTTTAAACAAGTTAGAGGCGTTTCCCCAAGCGGTAAAAGTAAAGGTTTAATCCCCCTCCACCAACAAACACACTCCACGGCAAGCCGAATCCACGAGTACCATCCAAACCAACAACATTCCCGGGGGAGTTTTGTAATTATTTGCATTTCTTTTGATTTCAGGACTTAGAATCCCTATTAGCGCCCTTCTTGTGCAAGTACGAGTGAATAAACACTCGTCATGTGAGTAACCCGCTTAACATGGAAGATACTGACCACCCCCTGTTGCTCCATGAGCGGTCCAAGCACACAAAACATATGTTCATTTGAAATTTTAGAGGTGGCACATGCAAATTTACTTGGAATGGTAGGGTAATACCGCATATTGGTAGATATGGCAGACTCATCTGGAATAACTTTCATTTAAGGATTTTGATGCACAAGCAGAATCCCACTTAGGACACGTGAAGGCTAGAAGATAGATTGAGAAGCGGCCAGCTAGAGAGCGTATACGGTCATAAACATGCATTACAAATAATAAACATTCAATGCTATCCTGAGTAGGAGATGGACACCATGAACATAAATATCATGAAGGCTATGTTGGTTTTGATTCAAGTACATGTGTGAACATGTACGAACATCTGCCAAGTCAAGCCACTTCAAACATTCAGAGGAGGATACCATATCATCATACCGCATCACAACTATTTTAATGCATGTTGACATCCAAGATACATAATTATCCACTCCTATCTACTTGAGCATGGCATGAGCAACTATAATATCTAATTGTCATTGCAAACATGTTCAATCATAATATGCTGAATCATGGATACTAGGTTAAACATATTTACAAAAACAAGAACAAGTTGAGTTCGTACGCGCTTTTCTCTACCACAGTCAATTCATCAAATATCGTCATTATTGCCTTTCGCTTGAACAATCGAATGATATGGAAATAATAATAGTGCAAGAGTGTCATGGACTAAGCTGGAATCTGCAAATATTTTATTCAAGAGAAGAAGACAAAGTAATACATGCTCTTTGTTAGATCAGCACTAAAGCATATGAAAGCCACTCAACATTTTCATCGTGGTCTTTTCCTCGGTATGACTCGATAAAAATAAAAAGAAATTTAGAGAAACACAGTAAAATATTTTTGGAGTTTTTAGTTTTTCTTGAAGAGAGCAAATAAAAGAAGGAAAACAAAAACGAGAAAAACTATTTACATGGGAGAACTCGCAACAAGCAAAAGAAGAAATGAGAAATATTTTTGGGTTTTCTTTTAATACTACAACTAACTAAACTGAAAAGAAAAAACGAAAGAAGCAAGAAGTATTTTTGGATTTTCTCAAAGTTTTTCAAGCACACAAGAAGAAAATGGGAATAATAAATCTAACATGGATACTACAATGAAAGAGTGTGGACATTGACAACTGGAATGAAATGCATGAACATGAATGTAATGTCGATGGAAATACGTACTCCCCAAGATTAGGCTTTTGACCTTGCTTGGTAATCACCATCCGTAGCCTGGATAATGGCCTGAGTGATAGCCTATCGAGGCTCTTGGTGCAACCACCTCAGCCCTCCTGGCAGCTTCAACCTCTGCATTGTACGCAAGGGCTTCGCTCTCAAGGACGTAGTAATTTCCCTTGTTGTTAAAATCAAAGGGAGCATGAGCACGCAATACAATAGGCAGAATTGGAATATTATCAAACCTCAAGTTGTAAGTATAGTTATTGACTGTTCTCATAAGAAATCTATGGCATTTCATGCATCAAAGTCTAAGTATTGGTTAGGTACGATAGGATCATTAGGCCAAGGGGACACTCGCAACCTCTAGCGAGGCGAGAGGCATAAATCCCTCCATAGAAATTACCGTTAGAAGCATTGAGAGTCAGTCTCCGTGCAACAATTGCTCGTAAATTGTAGTCTTTAATTTCCGTTAAAACAGTGTATATAAGACTCAGATCATGGGCACACAACATGCTATAATCCTGCTTGCCTACAATGCATTTGCCATTAAAGAGTGCAAGGTACTGAATAGATGGGAAATGGATGGTTTTTATTCTGCCTTGTCTCACCCCTTTAATTTCACTGTAGCAAAGGTTTCTCAATAATGCTTCATACTCAGGTTTTGTTGCTTCGTTTAGCGAACTCCAGTATGGAATTTTGCACGCATCACAAAAAGTGCCTAAGGGCATGGTGAAAGAATTATTATAAAGACTGGATGAAACTCTAGACCCACGAGGGACATATTTGAATTTCTTAGTGAATGTCTTTGTGAGAATGAGGTGTTGAGTGCACTTATCTTCGATGAAGGGAACCATATCAACGTTGCAAACATACTGCTCAAATTCTTCCATAATACATGCACCTTCCATGAAGGTATTACATGGCCAAAGGCATGATTTCGTTTCAACATCCCATATCGAGCTAGCACTAGGCTCAACATAAGTTTGTCGTATGGACCTTTCACTTGATGATTCCCTAGAGGATCTTCTCCTCGGAGAACTCCTGAAGAATTGAATTTTATTTGCAAACAATTTCTGAAATATTTTGTGACACAAAAAATTGTTAACAAAATTAATAAGATTGATAGCAACTACTCCTAGGGATGCATAGAGGCCATACCAAGCATTCAAAATACTTAGAACTCTAAGAATTTAACATGCAAGCACATCTACAGCAGCACCAAGAGTAGCTAATTATTCTGAAAAAAAATCACTAAATCAAAAAATAATTGGAGCAATGGGGGAGTAATATACCAAGAAGAAATCCCCTAAAACAGTTTTGGAAATAGAGCTTCGAGCAAAGAGATCGAAATCCACCTGTTCTTGAGAAAGAACATGAGGGAGAGAGTAATGTTGATTTTTTTTCTAGAGGTAAGAGATGACATGGGATAAATGGATAAGTGGGGGACCCACCTGGGCCCAACCTCTACCAGGTTGCGCCAGGGGGGGGGGGGGTCTGGCGTGCCCTGATGGAGGGTGACCTCCAGGTGCACCCCCCAACAATCATAAAAAAATCGTGTTAAATCTTTAGGACATTCCGAGGACTTTCATTTTTGGGTCATTTTTTATTGCATGGGGAAAATAGAAAACAGGATACACATGGAATTTTATTTTATTTGGCTAAGAAAACAGAAAATAAAAAGTGCATACAGAGAGTCATGTCTACTAAATTCATCAACTCCATACTTCTCAAAAATGATTCATTAATAAGATTGGTCAAGTCTTATTAGCAACCACTTTCGTAAAACACTAGGTTAACTCAATGGGGATATGCATATCCCCAACTATGATAATATCATATTTCTTTTTCATAGTAGGTAGAGGTTATTGAAAGCTTCCAATAATGAGTGCCGAATAATTTTCAATAACATTCACACCATTTACCTGGAATTGTTTCTTCGGAAAGTGCACCATATGCTCATTACCATTGATATGAAAAGTGACCTTGCTTTTATTGCAATCAGTAACAGCCCCTGCGGTATTCAAAAAGGGTCTACCAAGGAAAATCGACATGTTGTCGTCCTCGGGCATCTCAAGAATAACAAAGTCCGTTAAGATAACATTTGCAACAACAACACACACATCCTCACAAATACCGATAGGTATGGCCATTGATTTGTCGGTCATTTGCAATGATATTTCAGTAGGCGTGAGTTTATTCAAATCAAGTCCTTTATATAAAGCGAAAGGCATAACACTAACACCAGCTCCCAAATCACACAAGGCAGTTTTGACACAATTTCTTTTAATGGAGCAAGGTATAGTTGGTATTCCAGGATCACCCTGTTTCTTAGGTACTCCATCCTTAAAAGAATAATTAGCAAGCATGGTGGAGATCTCAACTTCAGGTATCTTCCTTTTATTAGTGATGATGTGTTTCATGTACTTAGCATAAGGAGGCATCTTTAACATATACGTTAAACGGGTACGCAAAAAGACTAGCCTAATCATTTCAGCAATGCATTCAAATCCTTGATCACCTTTTCTTAGATGATTTAGGTGGAAAAGGCATGGGTTTCTGAACCCATGGCTCTCTTTCTTTACCATGTTTTCTAGCCACAAAGTCCTTTTTATCACATCGTTTATTTTTAAGTTGTGGGTGATACATCTCCAACGTATTTATAATTTTTGCTTGTTCCATGCTATTATATTATCATTGTTAGATGTTTTACAATCATTTTATTACAACTTTATATCATTTTTTTGGAGTAACCTATTGACATAGTGGCAAAGTGATAGTTGTTTTTTCTTGTTTTTACTTCACAGAAAATCAGTACCAAAGGAAGACAAAATGCTGCAGGGATTTCTGTGGATTTTTTATGGACCAGAAGAAAGAAGATGGGACAAAGAACATCAGAAAAGGGGGCCCATGGTGGATAGAACTCACAAGGGCACCACAGGCCCCTTGGCGCGACCTTGTGGGTGCTAAGGCCCGCGGGCACCCCCTCAACCAACTATCATGCCTATAAATTCTCAGAAAATCCCAAAACCCTAGGGGAGTCGACGAAACACAATTCCAGCCTCCGCAAGTTCTAGACCCTCGAGATCCAATCTAGACACCATCACGTAGGGGTTCATATTCATGATAGGTGCCTCTGCAATGATGCGTGAGTAGTCCACCATAGGCCTACGGGTCCGTAGGCAGTAGCTAGATGACTTCCTCTCTCTCTCTCTCTCTTATGATTCTCAATACAATGGTCTCTTGGAGATCTATTTGATGTAAACTTTTGACATGTGTTTGTTGGGATTCGATGAATTTTGAGTTCATGATCAGTTTCTATCCATGAATATTATTCAAGTCTTCTTTGATCTCTTATTTGCATGATTGCTTATAGCCTCGTATTTCTTCTTTGAATCTTTGGCTTAGTTAGGCCAACTAGATCTATTTTTCTTGCCATGGGAGGAGGTGCTTTGTGATGGGTTCGATCTTCCGGTGTTCTTTTCCAATGACAGAAAGGGCAGCAAGGCACACATGTATCATTGCTATTAAGGCTAACAAGATGGGGTCTATTCCCACATTAATAGATCGTGTCTATATCATGTCATCATTCTTATTGCATCACTTTGTTTTCCCATGAACTTAATACACTAGATGCATGCTGGATAGCGGTCGATGTGTGGAGTAATAGTGGTAGATGCAGGCAGGAGTCGGTCTACTTATGTTGGACGTGATGCCTATATAATGATCATTGCCTTGGATATCGTCATGACTATTTGATTTTCTATCAATTGCCCAACAGTAGTTTGTTCACCCACCATGCGCTATGCTCATGAGATAAGCCACTAGTGAATCCTACGGCCCCCGGGTCTACTTTTCCGTCATATTGATTTCCAATCTACGTTTTTGCAATCCTTGTTTTCAGATCTACAAAACCAAAACCCCAGAAATACATTGCTGCATATTTACACTTTTATTAAGTGTTCTTGAGATATCTAGCTCTCCTACCTATCATTACCTAATCTATCTTATTACCGTAGAGACCGTGACAACCTCTCTTTCGCGTCGGGTTCCAAGTATTTGTTATTTGTGTGTAGGTGCTGTTTACGTGGGTGAGCGATCTTCCTCTACGGATTGATACCTTGGTTTCATAATTGAGGGAGATACTTATCGTCGTTGTGCTGCATCATCCCTTCCTCTTTGGGGAAATACCGATGCTGTCTCAAGCGACGTCAAAGGAATTTCTGGTGCCGTTGCCGTGGAGGATGCAAAATCATCTACGAGGTTCCTAATCACAAATATAATCTCCTTGTAATTACATTATTTGACATTTGCCTCTCGTTTTCCTCTCCCCACTTCACCAATTTGTCATTTTATTCGCCCTCTTTTTCGGTTGCCCTTTTTCTTGCTGGATCTCTACCTTGTCTGCAATCTTGCTTGCATAGTCATGATGCCTCTACGAAAGTACTATGAAGTTCCTTATCCCAATATATTGCTTGAAATTGAGAAAAGTACCAATGAATATATGACTACACAATTTGAGCATAATAAGTATTTTACCGATGAGCTTAGGGAACACTCTATTGTATTAGATGCCATAACGAAGCAACTTGATGATATTAGTAGAAAAGTTTGTGATATCCAATCTAAGTTTGCTCATGCTGAAAATTCGCTTGGTAGAATCTCGGATGCACACGTCACTTTAATAGATCAAATGGCTGCCAAACCAATCTCTCTAGAGGATAAAAACGATGAAGATCTTAAAGTGATTGATGTTTCTTCTATTTATTCTTTGTTTATTAATATTAAAATTGATAATGAAGTGACTAAAGAAGAGTCAACTTTAGCTAAGAGGCGTCCCAATAATTTCGAGGGCGAAAATCTTGATGAATTTTTTGATAAAGTGATGTGCCCACTATCTTGGATTGCAAAGACTTTAATTATGATAGTTATTCTTTGATTGAGTGTTTTTTTTTCTGCAATCCATGTTGAATTCACCCCATGCTTATGAACAAAATAAAGCTTTTACTAAAAATATCGTCGATGCCGTGATGAAATATTTCGAAGAAAAGTTGGAGTTGAAGATTTCTATTCCTAGAAAATTGCATGATGAGTGGGAACCTACTATTAAGGTGAAGATGAAAAATTATGAATGCTTTGTTTTGTGTGATTTGGGTGCTCGCGTTTCCACGATTCCGAAATCTCTATGTGATGTGCTTGGTCTAACCAACTTTGAAGAATGCTCTCTTAATTTACACTTGGCGGATTCTACTATTAAAAAGCCTTTGGGGAAAATTAATGATGTTATTATTCTTTCAAATAGGAATTATGTGCCCATTCCTTTTATTGTTTTTCATATTGATTGCAATCTGTCTTGTCCCATCATACTTGGTAGACCGTTTTTACGCATTATAGGTGCCATGATTGATATGAAAGAAGGTAATATTAAGTTTCAGTTTCCTCTTAGAAATGGTATGTAACACTTATCTAGAACTCGAATTAGGCCACCATATGAATCAATCATGAGGGCATCCAATGGATCCAAAACTAAAGATGACAATACTTGAATCTATGTGTTATGCCTAGCTAGGGGCGTAAAACAACAACACTTGTTGGGAGGCAACCCAATGAATAAATAAATTATTCCTTTTTACTTTCTGTTTTTGTGTGTTGACACAATTATGCCTCTGTTATGATTGTATTTTATGGTTTATTTAGTGTTTGTGCCAAGTAAAGCCTTTATGATGATTCATGGGAGGAGTAGAAGTGATGCTGAATCTGGAATAGAAACTTTACATCAAGTATATGAATTTTCATTTTTTACTGGAACTTGATATTGAGCTGAAAGTTGAACACAATGTTTCTATACAAATCCTTTACGTTGTACTAAATGTTCAGAATTATTAGAGTTCCATAAGTATGCGTAGAGTACAGATTACTACAGTCTGTTCTGTCTGAAACAGATTCTATCTTCATTGCGTTGTGTGCTTGTTTTGATGAATCTATGGTTTTTATTGAGGTGTATAAGCCATTATAAAGTTAAAATACAGTAGTTATAATGCAATAACAAGATATGAATGAGTTTGCAACAATACCTAAACTAGTGATTTGCTTTCTTATACTAGCGGATCTCACGGAAATTTTGTTAAGTTTTGTGTTATTGAAGTTTTCAAGTTTGGGTGAGATCACGATGGATGAAGGAATAAGGAGTAGCAAAATCCTAAGATTGGGGACTGCACCCCCAAGATATATCCAAATATAAACAAGAAACTAAGCTTGGGGATGCGAGTGGCATCCCCTCTTTCTTCCAACAACCATCGATAGACTATTTGGAACTATATTTTTGTTCGTCACATATCATGTGTTTTGCTTGGAGCGTCTTGTAAAGTTGCTTTGTTTGCTTTTATCCTTGCTGCACACACCTCATTGAGAGCTACGATTTGTTAGAATTTCTCTATGTGCTTCACTTAAACTTTGTGAGCTATAGAAACTGCTCTAGTGCTTCACTTATATCTTTTTGAGCACGGTGTGTTTGGAAACTTTTGTAGAAATACTATCATGCTTAACTTATTTTAATTTGTGAGTTATTAATTTTTTGAATAAATCCTCTCATGCTTCACTTACATTATTTTGAGAGATGAAACTTGTATGCTCATATTCTTCACTTATATCCTTGTGAGCTTATCAAAAAAGCAATGGCAATATATGAAACTAGTCCCAAAGTGATAGATATTCAAGAGGGATATAATAAAAACTTTCATGAATATAATTGGAAAAAATTAAACTTGATTCTTTGTTATATTTTTGAGACATGACAATAGTGATATGTGAGTTATGTTGATGAGTAATTATGCTTAGTTAGAATATTGGTGTTAAGGTTTGCGATTCCCTATGGAAGCACGAAAGGCAATAGTTACGCTATGAAATTACATCCTACTTATGGTGCATTATTCAGTGTTAGTTATGCTTAATGCTCGCTTATGTGATTTTTCATTTCTTAGTTGGATGCTTCTCAACCTCATGCTAGCCTTCACTTGTACTAAGTAGAAATACTGTTGTGCATCCAAAATCCTTAAACCAAGTTTTGCCATATGAGTCCACTATACCTACCTATATACGGTATTTCCATGCCATTCCAACCAAATTTTTATGTGCCATCTCTAAACTTTCAAAATAAATTCTCCTTTTTGTGTGCTTGTAGCGCTCATGAAATGGTAGGGGGTGACCGATATTTTTTCATGCTACATGTGTTGTTCTCAAGATGAGTGTTTATTTACTTATCATTGCACGAGAGAATGGCGGTAATAGGGATTCCTAGTCCCAAAATGAAAAGAAAAAATATTTACTTTATGTTGTCAAATAATAAATTCCTTGGAAAGTGTTGGTATGGAAGGCAACCGTGGATACGGCCCACCATGGAAAGTGAAAGTTTGGTGGAAAAAGGAATGAACTTTATTTTCTGTTTGGGAACCGCCTATGATGCATCTAGTGTGGAAAGATATTGAAATCTCTCAGTCATTTTCGTTGACAGAAAATGCATGTCACTCAAAATATGTCTCTCTCTCAATTTAAACACTTGAGCTCTGGCACCTCTACAAATCCCTACTTCCCTCTTTGAAGGGCATGTATATTTACTTTATGCTATTTTTATTTTTCAAATTTGAGTCTCCATCTTCTCTTATAAAACACCAACTAGGGGCACTATGATCATACTTGAGCATTAGGTGTAGCTTGTCAGTGTACTAAGGATCGGGTCCATTAGTACCCCTTACTTGTGCATGGGCAGTTGTAGCCACACCCGTGGCAAGGCTCGCTGGAGGGCTACTGGAAGCAAACACGAAGACGTAAAAGAAACGTTTAAGTCAACAAACACAAGACCGAAGGCCAATGGCCGGAACCCCGGCAAGATCTTGCCGGGGGTGGCCTATGGAGCCCCGGCAAGGAGTGCACTTGTTAAGGCCTTGCCACCGTGCCAGTGCGGAGGCCAGGTGTCGACCCCTAGGATACGTGTCGAAACGCTGGCGATGGAGAGGCTAAGTGGTGCAGATGGGACGGGCTCCTGCCCCATCCCGTAGAAGGTCAGGGATGCCTAACGGAGCATTAAATGCATTTGTCCTACTCTGTCAGGGTTAGGTATGATAGCACTGTAGCACTGTGCGCCTCGTGTGCGCATTGTACGCCGCTGTTGGGATCCCCTTAGTCTTATAAAAGGAGGCCCATGGCATTACGAGATAGAACTTTTGGCTCTTGTCTTCTAGCTCACGCGCGTAGCAGCTGCTCGTAGCGCTCACATAGCTGGAACCTTAAAAACACACATGATACATCTAAGAAGGAGTAGGGTTTTACACTGCACAGCGGCCCGAACTTGGGTAAAAAAACCTCGTGCTGTTTGTTTGATCTGCTCTTTGTACATACCTTCTCCCCGCCAAACCACAAAGGGATCCTTGCGGTCCCATAGGTGTCCTGCACCGAAATTTTTGGCGTGCCAGGTTGGGGGAAAGGTGGTGCGAACCTAATCACATGATCTATGCGCCAGTTCATCCATCGCCAAGGCCCCCAAAAAGAAGGGTTTCACGGCGGTCGAGCCGTCCTTATCCTGTGCACCCGTAGCCACTCAGACGGGCGGCGGTGTGGATGCGGGTGGAGGCCTCGAGCCTCCACGAAGTTCTGGAGACCAAGGCCAAGCCAACGGCGCTATCCGTAGTGACGGTGGCAATTCATGCACCGCTGGATCTCAACACAGAGCCGTGTGGCCTACAGGCGGCACGGTGAACACCAAAGACGGTGTGGCGTCTTCCAAGACACCTACATTAGCGCATACGCCGCGGCCTTCTTAAGTCGCGCATGATGAACAGCGCCACATTGTCGGTGGTTCCAGGCGCGCCCATGGAAAGGCCCCTGCACATCACCCCCAAGACACGCAGGACCAACATGTGCGCTAAGATGCTGACAGAGGTGGCGCGAAGTCGCGGGACCATGATGGAGCTCCTTCTAACACAGTTAAGAGTCTGAGCACCTCACGTTCGTCGCACCTTCCGCTGCCAACCTCGTCAACAAAAGCATTGGTGCGGGGAAACTTCTCCTGAACTTGCCTCCTACGGCAGAGAAGCTCAATCAGTGGAGAGCTACTATCCAGAGCCTCATGAGCTTCGCTGACAGGGGTGGTCCGCAGCTGGCGGAGACCTCACAGCAGCAGTCCGTCGAGTTGGTGCGTGCTAATGGCGACGAGGCCGGAGGTGGCACAACCATTATGCATTCTCCCCAATGGCGACAGCAGCAGTCGCTGACTCGGCCGGTGGGCGCTGGCGGTGACGACTCCACTACGTTATCGGATTCGTGGACTCGCCGCGATTAACGTCAAGTTCTTCGGGAGCATACCAAGAAGGACGCCCGGACCACCATCCAGCAACGGCGGGAAACATGCCATCAATCCAATAAGCGCGCGGGGCCCACTATATACAAGCCTGTGCCAGGGTATCCTGTCGACCTGCCTTACGAGGTTGGTTGTCCAGCATTTACCAGTGAGCTGTGGCGAGTCCAGTGGCCCGATTCACGAACGTTCAAGCCGGAGGTCTCGGAGAAATACGATGGCAAGACCCACCCTTCGGAGTTCTTAAGCATCTACACCATTGCGGTGCAAGCTGTCGGGGCTCGCGATGATAAGATACTCGCCAACTAATTCCCATTGGTGCTCAAGCCCAATGTCAGGTCATGGTAGATGCACTTGTCGGAGAATTCCATTTCATCCTGGGCAGACCTATGCCACGAGTTTGTTGACGCCTTTACCGGAGGCCACCAAGCTCCTGTTCAAGCAAGCGATTTGCATCTCATCCCCTAGAAGGAAGGCAAAACCTTGCGCAAGTACATTAAGAGATTCAGTCGCATACACCACAACATCCCAGACGTTCATCATGCCGCTGTTATCAGCGTGTTTCATTAGGATGTGCGTAACCGCAGGATGCGCAAAGAGCTGGCGATAAATAAGGTCAAGGATGTCACCGAGCTGTACGCCCTCGATGATAGGTGTGCTCGAGCTGAAGAAGGGAGGAGGCTCCCTGGCGAGGACGCCGGTGTTGGGGTCGACTCTAACAAAGACACTACCGCCTCAGCAAGGAAAAGCCAATGGCGAAACAAGAAGCGCAAGGACAAGGCCGTGCTTGCCGTTGAGGAGTCTTGCAACCTTAGCGCCACCAAGAAGACAAAGGTTGACAACCCCGGCAAGGAGGTTGCCGGGTGCGCCTCTTGTCGGGCCTTGGCGGTTGCCGACAAGCTGGAGGGCTCTAACAAGCAGTATTGCAAGATCCATCGCACCAAGGGCCACGATCTCCAAAATTGCCAACAAGTCGAGCTGCTTGACGAAAGGCAGTAAGCCGAGTACATAAGGCGGGACAAGGAGAAGGCCCAAGAAGGTGCAGAGGAACCCGACAAGAAGTGCGGTGACCGAGGAGGTCGCCGCGGCAAGGCCAAGCAGCAGGAGAGGCCCGCTAGAGGCAACGACAAGGAACATGGGGATGATGATGGAAATGAAGAGGACGATGAGTCCAGCGAGCATGAGTTTCAAAGAGCTACAGATGTCATGTGCGTCGACAGAGGCGCCTCGTTGCATCTTCCCTTCGCCAACTCAAACAGTGGGCGCACGAGATTAATGCGACAGAACTGTCTGTTGAAGCCCGGAAAACCCAAAGATGGTCCCAAGCGCCTATCATTTTCGACACTGAGGACCACCCTGATCGCACAATAGCGTTCAGGTGTCTGCCATTGTTGGTCTCGCCAATGATTCGCAACCTCAAGGTGACGAAAAATGCTAGTTGACGGTGGGGCCGGTCTGAATCTGATCTCGCCTGATGTGATCAAGAGATTGCAAATTCCTCATGGAGATCTTGAGGAGACAGGCACTTTTCAAGGAATCAATCCGGGAAGGACTCAGCCAAAGGGCAAGATCACATTGCCGGTAACATTTGGCAGTGATATGAACTTTAGAACAAGAAGATTGTTTTTGAAATTGCCAAGATACCCTTGCCGTACAATGGGGTACTTGGACGCCCGACGCTGGCCAAGTTCATGACGGCGTCACACTATGCTTACAATGTGTTGAAGATGCCCGGGTCGATCAGCGTCATCACGATCAACTCTAACAAGTAGGACACACTTATTTGTGCCGACTAACTTTACCGGGAGGCAATGGCAGCACCTGCCACCAAGGCACCTGCTCTTGTCGTTGAAGCTCCCAGTGTGAAGAAGACCGGCAAGGTCTCTGGTGCACACTCCGTCAAGCACGCCGCTTCGGAGTGCTGCGCTCCCGTCGACGATGTGCCAGAGAGCTCCACCGACAAGAACAATAAATCCAAGGCAGCTCCGCCAGAAATCAGGAAGGTGCCCATCAAGGAGGATGGCACGGGGGGAACTTTCACCATAAGTTCCACCCTCGATGACAAATAGGAAAGCGCGCTCGTTGCCTTCCAGCGGGCGAACGTTGATGTGTTTGCAGGGCAACCATCTGATGTCCCCGTCGTTCCCAGGGAGGTAATTGAGCACCACCTTGCCGTCTGTCCCCATGAGCGGCCCGTCAAGCAAAAAGTCAGGAAGAAAGCTTTGGAGCGGCAAGAATTCATTGTCGAGGAAATCAGGAAATTGGAAGCGGCAGGCTTGGTTAGGGGAGTACTTCATCCAACATAGTTGAACATTCCAGTTGTGGTGCGCAGGGCGAATCAAAAATGGAGGTTGTGCATTGATTATACAGATCATAACAAAGCCTATCCAAAATAGCCTTTCCCCTTGCCACACATTGAACAGATTGTGGACACCACTGCAGGCTATGATTTGTTGTCATTCCTCGATGCTTATTCAGGATACCACCAAAACTTCATGTCCAAGGAAGATGAAGAGAAGACCGCATTTATCACCCCATGTGGTACGTATTGCTTTGTGCGTATGCCCTTCTGGTTGAAAAGTGCTGGTTTGACATTTGCAAGAGCAGTCCATATTGGTTTTGAGCCACAGCTACATAGAAATATGGAAGCCTATATCGATGACATAGTAGTCAAAAGCAAGGACAAAGCAACGCTCGTGCAGGATCTAGAAGAGATGTTTGCAAATCTACGCAAGATCAACTTGAAGCTCAATCCTGAGAAATGTGTGTTCGGTGTTCCATCCGGCAAGTTTCTTAGATTCTTTGTATCTTAGCGCGAGATCGAGGCGACCCCGACAAGATCAAAGCAATTGAGCAGATTGAAGCACCAAAACGTGTCAAGGATGTACGCCGTCTTGCCGGCTGTGTCGCGGCTCTAAGTGGGTTCATCTCGAAGTCTTCTGAGCGTGCCCTGCACTTTTTCAAAATCTTCAAGAAGGCATATCCAATGAAGTGGACTCTAGAAGCGGAGCCAACGCTGCAAATTTTGAAGAAGTACCTCTACTCTCCGCCAATACTAGTTGCGCCTAGACCACAAGAGCCGTTGTTGCTGTACTTGGCGGCAACGAATCAGGTGGCTAGTGCTGAGTTGGTAGCATATAGAGAAGCCGACAAAGAAGCTGCTACAGAAGCAGGACCGTCAAGAGACGAACTAGGGGCTTACCCGACAAAGTTTGGTGCCGGCAAGTCAGGGTCTGTTGAGATTAATGAAGCCATTCAGAAGAAGAAAATGGTGAAATGCTAGTCTACTTTGTTAGATCCCTTTTACAAGTGGCCAGGTCAAGGTACTCTCGTGTGCAAAAGTTACCTTTTGGCCTCCTCATGGCCTCAAGGAAGTTGTGCCATTATTTTCAAGCACATGAGATTACCGTCGTCACTTGCTTTCCTCAACAAAGGATTTTGTGAAACCCAGACGCTACCGGCAGGATTGTGGAGTTGGCTTTGGAGTTGTCAAGCTTTGGTCTCAAGTTTGAAAGCACTTCAACCACTTAGAGCAGATATTTGGCAGAATTCATTGCATAATGGACGCCAATGCCAGATGAAGAGATCCAAGAAACGACCATCCCCGGCAAGGAAACAAGTCAAGAATGGGTTATGTACTTTGACGGAGCTTTCTCCGTGCAGGGAGCCGGTGGTGGCGTGCTGCTCGTTGCACCCACCGGAGAGCACCTCAAATATGTAATTCAGATGCACTTTCCCTAGGAGAAGTTAACAAACACGACCACAGAGTATGAGGGGCTGCTTGCCGGCCTCAGAATCGCGACAGACCTTGGGATCAAGAAGCTCATGGTCAGAGGAGACTCACAGCTTGTCGTCAAGCAAGTCAATAAGAATTATCAGAGCCCGTTGATGGAAGCTTACGTAGATGAAGAGAGGAAGTTGGAGGAGCACTTTGACGGTCTGCAAGTGGAGCACTTTCCTCGTGTAGAGAATAGTGTTGCTGACAAGCTATCGAAGCGTGCTGCCCTCAAGTTACCCATGGAACCAGGGAATTTCGTGCTCCAACTGAATCAACCATCCGTATTGCCGTCAGCAAAGCAGAATAAGAGGAGGAAGTTGAATTCTGGCCAGTACTTCCCGTCATAGCATACAGAAGCTGCCGACAAGGAAGTTGTCAGGATCAGCGCCAATCTTGCCGGGGGGAAACAGGCTCCGGCAGGGCCTCAAGCCCTTGCCATAGAGACAAGCGCCCCCTCGGCAGAAGACATGCCTTTAGTACTTGTCATCGAGCCTCTGGTTCCAGCATGGGCTTAACGCATAGTCCAGTTCCTTCAAACAGGAGAACTCTCGAAGGAACATGAAGAAGCGGAGAAAGTAGCCCGTCAGTCTAGTATGTACCAGTTTGTGGAAGACGTCCTGTACAGAAAGAGACCGAACGGTGTGAAATTGAAGTGCGTTCCTCAGGAGGATGGACTAGAGCTACTAGCAGAGATACATGGAGGCATATGTGGCTCCCACATAGGATCAAGAGCTCTTGCCGGGAAGGCCTTCCGGCAAGGTTTCTTTTGGCCCACTACTCTCTAGGATGCGACTGCACTAGTAACCAAGTGTGAAGCATGCCATTTCCATTCGAAGAAGCTACATCAACCAGCTGAAGCTCTTCAGACAATCCCTCTTTCCTGGCCATTTTCGGTTTGGGGCCTCGACATCTTGGGACTCTTTCCCCGTGCTACCAGGGTTTTTGAATACTTGTGCGTCGCAATCGACAAGTTCACAAAGTGGCCGGAAGTGGAAGCTCTAATAAAGGCGAAAGCACAATCAGCCGTCAAGTTCTTCAGAGGACTAGTTTGCCGTTTTGGTGTACCACGTAGGATCATCACCGATAACGGCACACAGTTCACAAGCCGCACCTTCATGTAGTACGTCCAAGACCTTGAAGGCAAGATCTGCTTTGCTTCCATCGCTCATCCAAGGAGCAATGACCAAGCGGAAAGGGCAAATGCTAAAGTGTTGTGAGGGCTTAAGACAAGAACTTTTGACAGGCTGCACAAGTGTGGAAGACGCTGGATTGATGAGATGCTGACGGTTCTTTGGTCGATCAGAATGATGCCAAATCGAGCCACCGGCCAGACACCCTTCTCCCTAGTGTACGGGGCAGAGGCATTTCTCCCCATGGAAGTCATATATGGGTCACCTCGAGTGCTCGCTTATGATGAGCTTGAGCAAGAGCAGTTGCGCCAAGAAGACGTGACGCTCCTTGAGGAAGATCGTCTTTAGGTTGCTGTGCGAGCTGCACGCTACCAGCAAGCTTTGTGCCGCTACCATAGTTGCAAAGTTCATGCCCAGAGTCTTGAGGAAGGCGACCTTGTTCTTCGGCGCATTCAGTTGGCCAAGAATTCAAACAAGTTGATGCCAAAGTGGGAAGGCCCTTATCGGGTAGTACGAGTCACCAGGCCTGGCACAGTCCGCCAGGAGACCGAAGATGGCGTCCCAGTGAGAAAGTCCTGGAACATCGAACATGTTCATAAGTTCTACACATAAGGCGTGGTTGTTGGGCCTCCCGGTAACCACCTTTTGCATAAGTCTTGCTGGCAGGGCATGTCATCCTTTGTACAAAGCCAGGTGCAGACTCTATCATAGTTAAATAAGATCAGGCATCTAGCAACTCTTGTTGATTCCCATGTTTCTGTACATGCATATTTATCTGAGATGTTGCATTACACTTGTTCCCAACAAGTGCCAACGAACCGCCAAGGTTCCATACCCCTATTTTCTCTTCTTTCTTTTTTAAGGGATAGAAGGTTCCCTCGTGCGCAAGTTTGCTTGGGGGTATGAGGTGGTGTGGACACCTAGCGGGCGATGTTCGAAGTTGGCACCTTGCAGGAAGGAGTACGACAACGAAAAGATAAGTTGAAAAACCCTAAGTAAACCTTTACTATGAGGTTATCTATGTCCTTGGATGATTTTAAACTCTTGTATGGAAAACCTGCACGCAAGGGAACCTTGCCGTTATCGGTTACGCCCTTGTTCTGTTTCGAGTCCGCTCAACAGTTTAGGTGGCTGCACTTAAAACGTTAAGGTAACATGTCATGGTTGGTCGCGCCCTTACTCTTTTTTGAGTCAGCTCAATAGTTTAGGTGGCTGTGCTAAAAGTGTCAAGACATCTTGCCGGCAGCGGCATCGCTAGCAAGCTGCTAAGGATGCGCTCCTCAAAGGACTCCCGATGGTGTTGCACACGCCGCCAAGTTTTCCGATAAAGTGTAGGGAATATACCATACAGAGGAAAATCAAACAAGAGGAGTAACATGCATCCATTCAAAGCATAGACAGTTATGTTACACTAAGGAATTACCGCAATTCTGACTTAAGATAGAATTGTCTTTGATATGAAACATCAATGACAAGGAAAAATGGAGTGGCAACTCCCTGTGATCGCCCTTGACCCTCTTGATTTGGTTTACCTTGTCGATGATGGGAGCAACAAGTTCCTCAAGCGTTTTGACGTCCATGTCCTTCGGCAAGCGATCGAGGACATTGGTGAAGTTGATGCCTGGGTTCCTGTGTGCCACCTTGATGAGCACCTTGAGGAGGACGACCCGACAGAGCTAGCGAGACTCGTTGGCCAAATGGGCCGCCCGATTGGACTGGAGCTGCTTCAGGGCGTCAATTATGCCGTCACAGAACATGGTTATCTTGATGCTCGGAGTCACTCTGTCATCGGAGGGGAAGTGGAAGCTTTCCAGGCCTAGGTTGGACATTTGTGCATCAAGATTCTCCGCCACTTCCACGAGATGTTCGGTCCAGATCTGCACGCCTTCCACATAGTCATTATGAGAAGCGGCGGCGCTCTTGAGCAAATCCTGCTCGTTCAGGAGGTCCTTGCCCAGGGTCTTCTCACAAGCCGTGCTGCTCTCAAGGGACTCCTTCTGCGTACTCAACATCAGCTCCAGATCGTCGATAGAATCTTCGGCGAAGGAGAGCTGCTTGGTCTTCTCGGACATGGTGATTTGCATCTCCGTCAAGCTGTGGAGAGTTCTCTCTATCGGTCTTGAACACCGAGATCTCCTTGCTACGTCCCTCGAGGTCCGCCTCTAGCCCCTTCACCTTGTCGGCAAGCTCATTTCTGGCAGCCTCTGCGGCTTTGGCTACATCGACAGCTTCCTTCAGATTGCTGGCATGGTCGATGAGCAGAGTTTCGAGGGCTTCCTTCTGCTTCTGCTCCAGCTCCTAGGTTTTCTGCGCGACAAGCTTTTCGATTTCTTCATCCTTGCGATGAAGCTTGTCGACAAGTGCCCTCTCGCGAGCAGCGAGGTCCTCTTCATGGGTGTCAATCCCAATGCGGTGCTCCGTTAGACGACCGTTCTCCGCGATAGCCTCCTAAGAAGCCTCCTCTCGGGCTCTTTCAACGTTGGACTACTGCAGGAAGAGCTCATTCTAGCCTTGGCCCAGCTACTCCGGCTGGTCTGCAACTCTTTGGAGGCTTCGGCAAACCAGGCCTGTATTTCTTCGAAGCGCCCCTGGAGTTTTTGGAAGTTATCACCCATCGCCTGGAGGAGCTGTTCTTCCTTAGGTTGGCTGCTGATGCTCGCCACGTCAAGAGCTTCGGGTCCGACAGCTGGGGTGATTTCCTCGTCAAGGGACTCGACTTCGATGGGCTCCCCGATGTTCGCCATCCTCGGCACGTTGACAAACGGGTCCTCGGCGAGGGGGTTTCGGATGTCGACGGTTGATCCTCGATGAGCGTCTCACCGGCGGCCGGGGGCTCTGTGGCCGATGCAGTGCCTGGCACTCCTGCGGCGGGAACGTCGTCAGTGTGGTCGCCGGACCCCTTGCCAGCCTCACCAGCAGGCCTCTCAGCGGTGTTCTCCTGTGTGTCCCTAGCGGCCTCGTTAGTGGCAACCCTGGTGGCATCAGCGGCAACATCCCTGGCGGTCTCCTCAATAATGGCATCGACGTCCATTTGTTCTGCCAAGGGGGGTCTGAAAACCAGGAATGAATAGCAAAGATGAAGCCGAGGTTGTAATTCGATAAAATAACGTATGAGAACAGAATAACGAGCGCTCTGTGGCAAACGGTCTTACCTGTACCGGGCTGCTGGGAGGTGGCTGCTTCTTCCCCGGCAACTTCAGTTGCCTGCATAGGGATGTTAGCACCAGCACTTGCCGACTTCTCCTCAGCAAGGGTCGGCTCATCGGCGGACCCCCCTGCCAGGGAGCCGTCTGTGGGCGGCGTAGTCGAAGGGAGCAACGCATCAAGGGTGGCCTCCAATGGACCCCTTTGTTGCCGCCTTCCTTTTACAAGCTTGGTGATGTCAGCAACGAAGATACATGTCCCGATGCTCGCCAGTGGGAAATGAGTAACAGACTCATGCTGGGGGCTGTATTGGGGGTTACGTAGCGGGTTGGGATCTGGGTGATGTCGATCAGCTCTGGCATGGTCTTGGTGCTCATTGGCGGCATGTCGCCCGTCGAAGTCCTCGCTCTCTTTGCCATCCTTTGTGCTAGTGTTTTCGAATCTTTACGGAGACAAGCCAAAGCGAAGCAAATAAGTTAAAGCGAAATTGAAGAAAATCAACAAATAAGAGGTGTCGAGGGACCCTTACTCTCCTTCCCCCGAGTTGGAGGCGGAGAGGTCGAAGTCCACCTCTGCCACGGTGTATGAAGGTGGAGAAGGGGCTGCCCTGGGTCGCTTGGCCATGGTTGGAGCAGGGGGTGCTGTTGGGCTCCTTGCTGCTGCACTGCCTTGCCGGCTGCGCCCTTGCCGGGGCTGTGATGCTGGAAGAAGGATGAAGAGCGGGGTCACCGAAAAAAACTTTCTGAAGGATGCGCTACTACCTCTCGAGGGCTGGGGGCTCCTCGTCCGACTCCTCTTTAGCGGCACCCTCGACGGAAGGGCCCACGGTGGTGGCGCCACTCTGTTCCCCGACAACTTCACCCTTCGTGGCGAGTTGATCCTTCAATGCCACCTCTCCTTCGCAGACTTCCTCTTCTATGAAGCCTATGCTGTCAGCCTACGCGACAAGGGTCGCCTCCTCCACCTTGCTGGCAATGTATGCCATTTCGTCCTCGGTATTGTCCCGAACAATGTTCGTCTCTTCTCGTATGGCCTTCTTCGAAAAGCTGTCGAAGAACTCATGTACCCATTCTGCGGACGACTCTTTGCCGAACCCGTTAGGGCCGTGAGCGTTGCACACCGACATCATGGCGAGGATTGAGGCCAGGGTGGAGTTGTTGCACAGGGGGATCATGTTGGGGAACGTCGCATGGGAAACAAAAAATTTCCTATGCACATGCAAACCTATCCATGGTGATGAGCATCTACGAGAGGGAGAGTGGATCTACATACCCTTGTAGATCGCTAAGCGGGAAGCGTTAAGAAACGCGGTTGGTGTAGTCGAACATCTTCGCGATCCAAATCGCCGAGCGTCCCGCGATCTCATCACGATCCGTCCCGCGATCCAATCACGATCCGTCCCGTGAACTCATCACGATCCGTCCCGCGATCTCATCATGATCCGTCTCACGATCTTGATCATGGTTTGTCCCGCGAACTCATCACGATCCGTTCCGCGATCTCATCACGAACTGTCTCGCGATCTCGATCACGGTCCTTCCGATCTAGCGCCGAACGGACGGCACCTCCGCGCTCAGCACACGTGCAGCTTGATGACGATCTCCACCGTCTTGATCCAGCAAGAGGAGGTGGATAGGAGAGAGAGTTCACCGGCAGCGTGACGGCGCTCCGGTGATGGTGGTGGAGTGATTCCGACAGGGCTTCGCCTAAGCGCTGCGGAAAACCGATCTTTAGGAGAAACTGTGCACCGGTGAAACGGGTAGCACATGGCCGGAAATTCTGTCCAAAAACCACCCAATCCACTAGTATATATAGGAGGAGAGGAGAGGAGAGGCAGCCAAGGCCTTTGGATCGGCCGAAATAGGAGGTGGGAAGCAATCCTACTTCACCTCCAATCCTAGTTGGAGTAGGATTGCCTCCTATTGGCTGATTTTCCACCTTTTGCTTTAGGACTTTCTCTCCTGCGCCATGGGCCTTTCTGGCTGTTTTACCAGCCCACTAAGGGCTGGTTAATACTCTCCCACATCCCATGGACCTCTTGGGGTCTAAGTACCCCTCCCGAAGGTCTCCCGGTACACTACCGGCACTCCCGGTACACTACCGGCACTCCCGGTACACTACCGGCACTCCCGGTACAGTACCGATGAGCCCGAAACTTTTCCGGAAACCAAACTGGGACTTCCTATATATGAATCTTTACCTCCGAACCATTCCGAAGCTCCTCGTGACGTCCGGGATCTCATCCAGGACTCCGAACAAACTTCGGTCACCACCATACATAACTCTACACTACCGAAACGTCACCGAACCTTAAGTGTGCAGACCCTGCGGGTTCGAGAACTATGTAGACATGACCGAGACACCTCTACGGTCAATAACCAATGGCGGGACCTGGACGTCCACATTGGTTCCTACATATTCTACGAAGATCTTTATCGGTCGAACCTCTATGTCAAGGATTCAGTTAATCCCGTATAACGTTCCCTTTGTTCTTCGGTATGTTACTTGCCCGAGATTCGATCGTCGGTATCTCCATACCTAGTTCAACCTTGTTACCGGCAAGTCTCTTTACTCGTTCCTTAATACAAGATCCCGCAACTAACAATTAGTCAGAATGCTTGCAAGGCTTATTGTGATGTTGCATTACCGAGTGGGCCCCGAGATACCTCTCCGTTACACGGAGTAACAAATCCCAGTCTCGATCCATGCCAACTCAACAGACACCATCGGAGATACCTTTAGAGCACCTTTATAGTCACCCAGTTACGTTGCGACGTTTGATACACACAAGGCACTCCTCCGATATCCGTGAGTTGCATGATCTCATGGTCATAGGAACATATACTTGACATGCAGAAAACAGTAGGAATAAACTGACACGATCATATGTTATGTTTGTAGTTTGGGTCTTATCCATCACATCATTCTCCTAATGATGTGATCCCGTTATCAAATGACATCTCATGTCCATGGCTAGGAAACCTTAACCATCCTTTGATCAACGAGCTAGTCCATTAGAGGCATACTAGGGACATGGTTTTGTCTATGTATCCACACATGCATTTAAGTCTCCGATCAATACAATTATAGCATGGATAATAAACGATTATCATGAACAAGGATATATGATAATAACTAATTTATTATTGCCTCTAGGGAATATTTCCAACAGTCTCCCACTTGCACTAGAGTCAATAATCTAGTTCACATCACCATGTGATTCGCATTGTTATGAATCTAACACCCAATGAGTTCTGGGGCTCGATCATGCTTTGCATGTGAGAGAGGTCTTATAGTCAACGGGTCTGCGATATTCACATCCGTGTGTACTTTGCAAATCTCTATGTCAAACCGTAAACACTGCTACCACACTCCCCTTGGTACTATTTCCAAATGGCTGCTCCACTATACGTATCCAGACTGCTACTACTAGTCATTCGGATAGGTGTTAAAGCTTGCATCGACGTAACTCTTTACGACGAACTCTTTATCACCTCCATAATCAAGAAACATTTCCTTAGTCCTCTGGTTACTAAGGATAATTCCGACCGCTGTCCAGTGATCCACTCCTGGACCACACTTGTACCCCTTGACAGACTCATGGCAAGGCACACACAGGTGCGGTACACAGCATGGCATACTATACAGAGCCTATGTCTAAGGCATAGGGGACGACGTTCGTCCTTTCTCTTCCTTCTGCCGTGGTCGAGCTTTGAGTCTCGCTCAACTTCACACCTTACCAATCAGGCGAGAACTCTTTCTCTGACTGATCCATTTTGAACTCTTTCAAAATCTTTGTCAAGGTATGTACTCATTGAAAGTCTCATCAAGTCATCTTGATCTATCTCTATAGATCTTGATGCTCAACAATTTGGTAGCTTTATCCAGGTCTTCCATTGAAAATCACTTTCCAAACAACCATTTATGCTTTCCAGAAATCCTACATTATTTCTGATCAACAATATGTCATCCACATATACTTATCAGAAATTCTATAGTGCTCCCACTCACTTTGTTGCAAATACAAGTTTCTCGTAAACTTTGTATAAACTCAAAAACTTTGATCAACTCATCAAAGCATATATTCCAACTCCGAGATGCTTGCTTCATTCCATGGAAGGATCACCGAAGCTTGCACACCTTTTAGCATCCTTAGGACTGACAAAACCTTCTGGTTGTATCACATACAACCTTTCCTCAAGTAAACCGTTAAGGAAACAATGTTTTGACATCCATCTGCGAGATTTCATAATTGAAAACGCAGCAACTGCTAACATAATTCCAACAGACTCTAGCATCGCTACGAGTGAGAAAGTCTCATCGCTGTCAACCCCTTGAACTTGTCACAAACATCTTTGCAACAAGTCGAGCTTTACAAATGGTGACAATTACCATCAGCGTGTGTCTTCATTTTAAAGATCCATTTGTACTCAACGACCTGGTGTCCAACGAGCAAGTCTACCAAACTCTATACTTGATTTTCATACATGGATCCTATCTCGGATTTCATGGCCTCCAACCATATGTCAGAATCCGGGCCCATCATCGCTTCTCCATAGCTCATAGGTTCATCGTTGTCCAACAACATGACCTCCAAGACAGAGTTGTCGTACCGCTTAGGAGCAGTACACATCCTTGTCGACCTACGAAGTTTGATAGTAACTTGATCCTGAAGTTTCATGATCATCATCATTAACTTCCTCTTCAACTAACGTAGGCTTCACAGAAACATCTTTCTGCGCTGCGCTATTCTCTGGTTGAACAAAGGTTTAACAACCTCACCAAGTTCTATCTTCCTCCTACTCAATTCTTTCGAGAGAAACTTTTTATCAAGAAAGGACCCGGTTCTAGCAACAAACACTTTGCACTCGGATCTGAGATAGAAGGCATACCCATCTGTTCTTAGGGTATTCTATGAAGATACATTTGTCCGCTTTGGGTTCTAGCTTATTATGTGAAAACATTTTCCACACAAGCATCGCAGCCCCAAACATTAAGAAATGACAGCTTAGGTTTCTGTCAAACCATAATTCACACGGTGTCATCTCAACGGATTTAGATGGTGCCCTATTAAAAGTGAATGTAGTTGTCTCTAATGCATAACCCCAAAATTATAGTAGTAAAACGATAAGAGACATCATAGCACGCACCATATCCAATAGAGCATGACTATGATGTTCAGACACACCATCACACTATGGTGTTCCAGGTGGCATTAGTTGTGAAACAAATTTCACATTGTCTTAAGTTGTATGCCAAACTCGTAACTCAGATATTCACCTCCACGATCATATCGCAGTCATTTTTATCTTCTTGTCACGATGATCTTAAACTTCACTCTGAATTTGCTTGAACCTTTCAAACGATTCAGACTTGTGTTTCATTAAGTAAATATACACTATATCTACTCAAATCATCAGTGACGGTAAGAAAATAACGATATCCACTACACGCTACAAGACTCATTGGATTGCATACATCAACATGTATCATTTCAAATGAATAACTTGCCCGCTCCATCCAATGGGATCCTTTAGTCATCTTGCCCAAGAGGCATGGTTCACATGTCTCAACCGATTCAAAATCGAATGAGTCCAAGGCTCCATCAGCATGGAGTTTCTTCACGCGCTTTATACCAATATGACATTCTGCGGTAGTGCCACAAATATGTGGTACTATCATTATTGACTTTGTATCTTTAGACATCAATGTTATGAACATGTGTATTACTACGATCAAGATTTCAACAAACCATTCTCACTGGGTGCATGACCATTGAAGGTATTATTCATTTAAATAGAATAACCATTATTCTCTAGCTTTAAATGAATAACCGTATTGCACAAGCATGATCTAATCATGTCCATGCTCAACGCAAAACACCAAGTAACATTTATTCAGGTTCGTCACTAATCCTGAAGGTAAAGAGAGCGTGCGATGTTGATCACATCAACCTTGGAAACATTTCCAACACATATCATCACCTCACCCTTAGCAAGTTCTCCGTTTATCCCGTAGCTTTTATTTTGAGTTACTAACATTTAGCAACCGAACCGGTATCCAATACCCAGGTGCTACTAGGAGTACTAGCAAGGTACACATTAATAACTCGTATATCAAATATATTTCTATCGATGTTGCCAGCCTTCTTATCTAGCAAGCATCTAGGGTTGTTCCGCTTCAGCGACTGCTCACCTCATAATAGAAGCACTTAGTCTCGGGTTTGAGTTCAAATTTGGATTGCTTCACTGGAGCAGCAACTGACTTGCTATCCATGAAGTTTCCCTCCTTGCTCTTGCCCTTCTCGAAACTAGTGGTTTGATTAACCATCAACACTTGACGCTCCTTTTCGATTTCTACCTTCGTAGTGTCAAACATCGCGAACATCTCAGGAATCATTATTTCTATCCCTGGCAATTTATAGTTCATCACCAAGTTCTAATAGCTTAGTGACAGTGACTTGGAGAACTATGCCAATCACTATCTTATCTGGAAGATCAACTCCCACTTGATTCAAGTGATTGTAGCACCCAGACAATCTGAGTACATGCTCAACGCTTGACCTATTCTCTTTCATCTTGCAGGCAAAGAATCTTGTTGGAGATCTCATATCTCGCAACACGGGCACGAGCCTGAGATCCTAATTTCAGCTCTTAGAAACATCTCATATGTTCCGGGACGTTCAAAACGTTTTGGAGCCTCAATTCTAAGCCGTAATGCATGACGCACTAAACTATTAAGTAGTCATCAGAACGCGCCTGTCAGATGTTCACAACATCTATAGACGACGCTAGAGGGGTCGGCGCACCGAGCAGTGCATTAAGGACATAAGACTTCTGTGCAGCAATGAGGACAATCCTCAGATCACGGACCCAGTCCGCAATATTGCTACGATCATCTTTCAATTCTATTTCTCTAGGAGCATATAAAAATACAAGGGAGCTACAGTGTGAGCTAGTAATATACAACATAATTTGAAAAGACACTTTGACTATGTTCATGATAATGAGTTCAATTAATCATATTACTTAAGAACTCCCACTCAAATTGACATCCCTCCGATCATTCGAGTGATACATGAGCCAAATTCACCAACTCAAGTCCGATCATCACGTGAGTTGAGGTGGCTGCAATGGTGAACATCATTATGTTGATCATATCTACTATATGACTCATGTTCGACCTTTCAGTCTCTCGTGTTCCGAGGCCATGTCTGTACATGCTAGGCTCGTCAAGTTTAACCCGAGTGTCTGCGTGTGCAACACTGGCTTGCACCCGTTGTATGTGAACACGTAGAGTCTATCACACCCGATCATCACGTGGTGTCTCAACACGACGAACTTTCGCAACGGTGCACACTCGGGGAGAACACAATTTATCTTGAAATTAAGTGAGGGATCACCTTAGAATGCTACCGTCGTCCTAAGCAAAACAAGGTGCATAAAAGGATTAACATCACATGCAAACCATAAGTGACATGATATGGCCATGATCTTGTGCTTTTGATCTCCATCATGAAAGCACCGGCATGATCTCCATCGTCACCGGCATGACACCATGATCTCCATCATCTTGATCTCCATCAACGTGTCGCCATCGGGGTTGTCACGCCCTGCATGCTTCTACTACTATTGCTACCGTAGCGATAAAGTAAAGCATTACATAGCGCTTAATGATTGACACGCAAGTCATACAATAATGAAAGACAACCCTATGGCTCCTGCCGGTTGCCGTATTCATCGACATGCAAGTCATGATAATCTATACATCACATATATCACATCATGTAATTGGCCATATCATATCACAACATGTTGGTCCGGGCCGCTTCATCTCACAATCCCGCTGAACCAAAATACGAACAAGGGAGGAAGCAATCTAAGCATCAACGCCCACAAACCTTTTGTGTTCTACTCGAGATCTCATCGAACCATCAACCTAGCTCATGATGCCACTGTTGGGGAACGTCGCATGGGAAACAAAAACTTTCCTACACACACGAAAACCTATCCATGGTGATGAGCATCTACGAGAGGGAGAGTGGATCTACATACCCTTGTAGATCGCTAAGCGGGAAGCGTTAAGAAATGTGGTTGGTGTAGTCGAAAATCTTCGCGATCCAAATCATCGAGCGTCCCGCGATCTCATCACGATCCGTCCCGCGATCCAATCACGATCCGTCCCGTGAAATCATCACGATCCGTCCCGCGATATCATCACGATCCGTCTCACGATCTTGATCACGGTCTGTCCCGCGAACTCATCACGATCCGTTCCGCGATCTCATCACGAACTGTCTCGCGATCTCGATCACGGTCCTTCCGATCTAGCACCGAACGGATGGCACCTCCGCGCTCAGCACACGTGCAACTTGATGATGATATCCACCGTCTTGATCCAGCAAGAGGAGGTGGAGAGGAGAGAGAGTTCACCGGCAGCGTGACGGCGCTCCGGTGATGGTGGTGGAGTGATTCCGACAGGGCTTCGCCTAAGCACTGCGGAAAACTGATCTAGAGGAGAAACTGTGCACCGGTGAAACGGGTAGCACGTGGCCGGAAATTCTGTCCAAAAACCACCCAATCCACTAGTATATATAGGAGGAGAGGAGAGGAGAGGCAGACAAGGCCTTTGGGTCGGCCGAAATAGGAGGTGGGAAGCAATCCTACTTCACCTCCAATCCTAGTTGGAGTAGGATTGCCTCCTATTGGATGATTTTCCACCTTTTGCTTTAGGACTTTCTCTCCTGCGCCATGGGCCTTTGTGGATCTTTTCCCAGCCCACTAAGGGCTGGTTAATACTCTCCCACAGCCCATGGACCTCTTGGGGTCGAAGTACCCCTGTCGGAGGTCTCCCGATACACTACCGGCACTCCCGGTACACTACCGATGAGCCCGAAACTTTTCCGGAAACCAAACTGGGACTTCCTATATATGAATCTTTACCTCCGGACCATTCCAGAGCTCCTCGTGATGTCCGGGATCTCATCTGGGACTCCGAACAAACTTTGGTCACCACCATACATAACTCTACACTACCGAAACGTCACCGAACCTTAAGTGTGCAGACCCTGCGGGTTCAAGAACTATGTAGACATGACCGAGACACCTCTACGGTCAATAACCAATGGCGGGACCTGGACGTCCACATTGGTTCCTACATATTCTACGAAGATCTTTATCGGTCGAACCTCTATGTCAAGGATTCAGTTAATCCCGTATAACGTTCCCTTTGTTCTTCGGTATGTTACTTGCCCGAGATTCGATCGTCGGTATCTCCATACCTAGTTCAACCTCGTTACCGGCAAGTCTCTTTACTCGTTCCGTAATACAAGATCCCGCAACTAAAAATTAGTCACATTGCTTGAAAGGCTTATTGTGATGTTGCATTACCGAGTGGGCCCCGAGATACCTCTCCGTTACACGGAGTAACAAATCCCAGTCTCGATCCATGCCAACTCAACAGACACCATCGGAGATACCTTTAGAGCACCTTTATAGTCACCCAGTTACGTTGCGACGTTTGATACACACAAGGCACTCCTCCGATATTCGTGAGTTGCATGATCTCATGGTCATAGGAACATATACTTGACATGCAGAAAACAGTAGCAATAAACTGACACGATCATATGTTATGTTTGTAGTTTGGGTCTTATCCATCACATCATTCTCCTAATGATGTGATCCCATTATCAAATGACATCTCATGTCCATGGCTAGGAAACCTTAACCATCCTTTGATCAACAAGCTAGTCCATTAGAGGCATACTAGGGACATGGTTTTGTCTATGTATCCACACATGCATTTAAGTCTCCGATCAATACAATTATAGCATGGATAATAAACGATTATCATGAACAAGGAAATATGATAATAACTAATTTATTATTGCCTCTAGGGCATATTTCCAACAGATCACACCGGTCGGCAAGTCGCGCCTTGCATCAGACCTGAACAACCTATGACAGAGAGCTCTGTGTTGCATCACCATCAAGTTATTGTTTAGTCCAGGGCGTAGCCTCATGATGTCTGCAACATTCCTGAACTCCCAAGCTGGCCTCCCTTTGTTCTGCAGAGGGGCTATGCGGCGGCGGAGAAAATCGGCCATGATCATCTCCACTGTGAGCCCGGCAACCTTGCGGTAGTGGTTCCTAGTGATTGCGACTGTGAACTTCACGTCGAGGGGATAGAAGTCGCTCCAGTCATAACCGCACGCCATTTTCGTCTACCGGGGCAAGCAGAAAGATTGGGGTCGTCCTCCCGGATCTAGCACCACTTAGCCCGCCATTCATCCCACTTATCATGGAGAGCCCCGGTTGGCTATATGTCCTTGTTCCATCCCCTCGGAATCCAGGCGATGGAACCGGAAAGGGCTTCTCCCCCTTGGATACGAGGGGTGAAGTAGTGGCAAAACAAGGTTGTGTTCGGGGGCAAAGTTCTCGCAGAGGTAGGCAAACACGGACATACACGATACGCTGTTCGACGTGAAATCTAGAAGACGGAAGTTGTACGTGTACATGATGTCGTTGAAAAAATTGGAGAAGGGGGGACAGAGCCCGCAGTAAAAATAATCGACGAAGAAGGGGAATTTGTCAGGATCGCCATTGGAAGAACATGGGATCAAGCAGGTAGTAGGGTGTGCGTTCATCTCCCTCGCCCACATGCTCTAGTGCCGCTCCTTCAAGGCCTCCGCGTCGAGCACTGGAGGGAATACGACGCGTGCCTTCCGTATCTTTGCCAGATCTTTCTCCGAGACGATAGCTTTTGCCCCTTTGCCTTTGCTCCTCTTGGGCGGTATGGTGGTTATGGGGCCGAAGGCTAAGGAAGGGGATAGGGATGAGGCATAGGTTGAGTGAGAGAAGCTCTACTTTGGGCTTGAGGAAGGAGACAGTGGCGGTTTCCATATTGGAAAAGACAGGGAGTAAATGAGCAAGTGTCTCTGCGGGTCCCTTTTTTATGGGGACGACATGAGGCTGCTTTTTACTGACCAATGGTAAATACCTTCGCGAGCATGCTGCTAGTGTGGCCACTCCACACACGCCTCCCATGCCACGCACTTAACACACATCATGGGGAGGCGCAGTAAGCGGAATGATTGCAACTGCAGACTCCTGCCATGCGTGCGTGTGCACTGTGTGGGCCTAGCCTAACAACGCCTTGCACCGTGTGTGGCCCAGGCCCGGGGACTCCTATCGGTGTGCTAAGGATCGGGTCCATTAGTACCCCTTACTTGTGCATGGGAAATTGTAGCCACACCCGTGGGAAGGCCCGCCAGAGAGCTACTGGAAGCAAACACGAAGACGTCAAAGAAACGTTTAAGTCAACAAACACAAGACCGAAGGCCAAGGGCTAGAACCCCGGCAAGCAATTGCTTGGGGTGGCCTGTGGAGCCCCGGCAAGGAGGGCACTGGGCAAGGCCTCGCCACCCTGCCAGCATGGAGGCCAGGTGTTGACCCCCAGGATACGTGTTGAAGCGCTGGCGATGGAGAGGCTAAGCAGTGCAGATAGGACGGTGTAACAGCCCAAGACCGATGCTCCAGAAGATTCCCCTTTTATTCAATTATCGTCGTGTGATTCGATTGTTTGTTGCATTCATCATTGCATGATTCACATCATCTGCATAGCATCGACATTTTGTCAACATGAGTTTTCAAACTTGCATCCAATCATAGTGCCGGTTCTCCCCGTTTTATCGTCGACCATTTCGAGACCAACCACACATGCACGCGCCCACAACATTGATAAAATATATTTTTAAAAGTGTGTATTAATATTCTTGGATCGGGTTGAAAGTTGGCGTGCGGTCTTATTATATTTTATGTGGACCGCATGCCAAATTTCTCCGCAATCAAAGTCCGTTTGATACCCGAACGGTCTCCCGTAGCGGCACCGTCATTGGTTTATTTGTCGGACCATTTTGGTTTATAAAGCATCGTGACGGGCTGCAATTCTCCCTCTCATCTTAGTCAAACAACCTCTACACAACCCACTAGCCCACCTAACACCTATCCCTCCGACCAGACCGTCCGATCGCGATTGGAGGATCGAAAAACGCCCCAAAACCCCCCTAACCCAAAATCCCAGCTATAAAATGAAGGCCTAGCCCTCCTATTTAGGAAACCCTACCCTGCATCGATTTCTGCGCCTCCCCAATCCTCAGCTGCCGCGCATTCCCTCCCAGCAGGCATGGCCCGCCCGAGCGCGGATTGGGCCTGCCCAAGCCCATCAAGGCCCGAGGAGCCCATGGCTCGCCAACGCCTGCACTCGCGAGGCTCCCGCCCCGCCCGAGCCAAGGCCTCTCCTCCTCGCCGCCCGCCATGGTCGGAGCAGCCTGGCCCCGCTGCCGCGCCCCTCCAACGACCTTGTCATCAGCCGGTTTGCCTGGCCTCATCGTTGGTCGACCTGTGCCCGCCTCTGCCCGTAGCTCGTCCCCCGACATGGACGCCCTTGGATCTTGCATCGTCGTCCTCTGCTTGCTGCCGCTGCCGGGATTCGGTTGGATCCGAAGGAGGTCGCCCAGATCTGCCCTCCCCTCGGCTTCCTCGTGCTTGCCGGGACGTTGTCCGCTCGCAACCGCCGGTGCCCGACGCCATTACTCGCTCGTCTCGCTCGGGTACGAGCAGGGAGACGAGGCGTCGAGCCCCTGTCGCGTGGGCCTCCTCTGCGTGGCCTAGCTTCGCTCGGCCCAGCCGCGTCTCTGAGCCGGTCCATGGTGAGCCTCTATCTCCACCACAATTTGACACATGTGTGTATAACAGCTATCCGACACTTAACCCTGTTACAGACTCGGCCCGCTTGTATTCTTACCCTGTCCTGCAAATTTAGCAATTATTATTGTCATGGCATCATTACAGGTTTTGCCATGATTTTAAAATGTCGATAATTAATAAAGCGTGCATCATATCCAAATACTTCATAAATGATAAATGTGCGGAATTTTGCATAGATTAATAATATGCCATGTTCATCCATTTAATATCTCACCAACTGTACATCGGATTAAAATGATTTAAACATGTAAAATGTGTGGAATTATGTGTAGATTAATTGCATTGCATTTTCATGCATTGTAAAAATGTTTGATGTGATGTTGGCATTTATTTGCTTAAATTACTCGCTAATAGGTTTATGCCAGAAACTTGCATAATTAATTATGATTAGTTTTCCTACATGAACCTATCATATTATATATGTTTTCGGGGTAGAAAATCCATAGAATTTATCTGTGCATTTAGTATTGTTATTTGAGTAAGTTTGTGTGCATGTTAGTTTTACTGTGATAGCCTTTTGTTATTTTCATGTGATTTAATCCATGCATCTTATGAATTGTATTTGAACATGAGATATGCCCTTTGACATGTGCACTTGCCCGTGGTCATTTTGTTTGCAATGATAATCCATGTTTAGGTGTTGTTTTCTTGTAGCCAACATGCTATAAAAATTGAGCTGTTTTCAGATGCTAAAATATTTCTACATCTGAAATCTGTAACATTATGTTCCTATCTTGCCATGTGTTTTGCTGGTGATCTAGAACCCCTGTGGGGTAGGTGTAGTGGAGTTATTTGTAGCTTATAATGTCAACTAAGATGCTGTTAATTTTCATGCCATAATATGCCATGTAGAATATATTTTTACTGATGTTAATATGCGTTCGTGATAAAAATTGCACTACCAAAAACTGATATTTTCACCAAGTCTGAAACTGTTTCCAATTAGCCATGTTGTGAGCTTCCTACCATGTGATCCATGCCTCTTTTGAGTATGTTATGTGAAGATGAAATGAAGTGTGTGTTATATGCTACTGTCCCATGCTTAGTTTGTGCATTTTACGATGTTGTAGCTTGTTGTTATTGTTGTTTTCATGCGTTCAAAATGCCATCTTGCTATTTTCGAAAGATTTGAAATAAAACTTGTGTTGGTTGTTCTGGTTGAACCGTAGCTCCGTTTTGGACATGCCATATATGAAAATTGCTTAGAAGTTCATTAAGTATCATAATACCTTGTTGTATTCATGATTTGAGACGTTTGTGGTTGTCATTTTCATGCATTTTGCATTCATGGCATATTATCTTGTTTGGGTCATAACTTTTAGACCGTAGCTTCGTTTGACATGTTCCATATATGTAAATTGACTAGAATGACATGTAGAATTGCATGGTATACTTTAGTCTGCTGTTTAACAAATATAAAATATGTTTAGTCCGGATCTGGACCAATTTCAAAATTAACATATGGGGTCATTCCGGAAATGCTATAAGCTGTTTCCGGTCTCATTTAAGATGCCTAGATAGATAGTTTACTTATGCTTCACCTTTTGCCATGTTCAAAAACATTTAATATTGTCGTGAACCTAAACAGGAGTGAACTAAATAATCGAACATGGAGTGTCGTCAATATGCAACTCGTTGCATATTGAGCTTCACTTTAATGTGTAGTAGTTCTTTGATGTGATTTGCCATGCCTTGCATATTTAAACCAGTCATGCATCATATTTATATGCGCATCATGTCATGCATGTGTTATGGTGCTATGGCTTCGTTGTTTCCGGATTGCTTCTTCTCGATAGAGTACCGAAAGCATTCGGAGTGTGAGGATTCGTTCGACTACGTTGGCTCGTCTTCTTCATGGATTTGTCCTCTTCCAAGCGGGATCTCAGACAAGATGACACATTTCCCTGGGGGCCACTACTATCATTGCATTGCTAGTTATCCCGCCTTTATCGTTATGTCTCTCTACCTACCACTTGTTTGTCAAGCCTCCCAACATTGCCATGACAAGCCTATAACCTCCACCTCCCAGCAAACCATTGTATGGCTATGTTACCGCTTGCTCAGCTCTTCTTATAGCGTTTCTAGCTGCAGGTGAAATTGCTTCCATGTGTTAATATGGACATTCTTTTATTATCAAAATATTATTTCTATTTAATTTAATGCACATATATACTTGGTAAAAGGTGGAAGGTTTGGCCTTTTGCTCGGTGTTTTGTTCCACTTTTGCCGCCCCTAGTTACTTGTGTATCGGTGTTATGTTCCATATTGAGCACTCCTAACATGCTCGGGGTTGTTATGGGGATCCCCTTGATTTTTGTTTTGGTATAAAACTCGTTTGGCAAGTCCCAAACTTTGTACTACATTTGCCTAATAACTAATAAAATTGCATAGGGACCCGCCGGCACCCGCGGCTCTTTAATCAACAACCTAGGCGAGTGCTCCTCATGAGTGTTGGTCCGAACTAGAGCACCATGCGGGGCCAACCCGGGGCAACTCGGGAGATGTCTATTAGGCCACTGTACGCTTTGCTTATCTGTCGTGTCCTAAGAACGAGATACACATCGGGCAGCCTTGCTGGATTTGTTTTACCTTTCTCGAACGACTTGATCGAGAAATTCCGACACTTTGGGATATCTCGAGGTTGAGGTTTTCTAGTGGAATTGCCTAGGAAGATCACGAGATTCATGGTCGAGTTTATTCCCGTTGCGTGTGGTTAATTTGTGATGGACGAGATGGAGCATCCATGCAGGGTTAAATCTTTTGGAAAGCCGTGCCCGTGGTTATGTGGCAACTTGGAAAGTTTGTTTAACACCTGGTCATAGCAAACTTGAAGTAAACTCTAATAAAATAGACCAACTAAGTGCATAACCATGACTGTGTCTTCTCATGAGCCCTTATCCGAGAGAGAACACAGTGGGGTTATATTTGACGTAAGTAGGTGTTCAGGATCACTTAGTGATCATTACTAGTTCACGTCCATTATGCGTAGACCACCATAGTTTACTTTCTATATTCGTAAGTTAGCCACTTAAATAAATGGTTAGTTGTTTGCTGCAGCCTCACCACTGAACCATAGCTCACCCATTAAGTTTTAATAGTCTTGATACCTTGGAAATGAGATTGCTGAGTCCCTGTGGCTCACAGATTACTACAACAACAGTTGCAGGTACAGGTAATGCGATGATTTGACATGAGCGCGATGCTTGTTTGATTTGGAGTTCTTCTTCTTCATCATCGATCTAGGATGGGTTCCAGGCGACAACCTGGGATAACAAGGATGGATGTCGTTTTATTGTTTGATTTTGTCTGTAGTCGGACCCTACTCTTCTCTATGATGTTTCAATATGTTGTTGTATTGATGTGATCTTGATGTAGCTTGTGGCATGTGTAAGCCAATTCCATATACTCATCTCTTCTATACATGTACTTGTAATGATATTCATTCTTGCGAAACGATGAGATGCGCTTATATCCCTATCGACACCCTCGTGCCAAAATAAGGATAGGATCGCATCTTGGGCGTTACAAGTTGGTATCAGAGCTTGTACCGACCTAGGAGCCCCCTTCATTGATCAAACTTGGTCGAGTCGAGTCTAGTGAAAAACTATTTTGAGTCTAGTTATATATCGGAGAGTAGGTTTCTTTTACTCCTCTTCTATACTCTAGCGAGGAATTACGACTTAGGAATTTTGATTCTACCCTCTTCTCACTCAATCTTTTTTAGGATCACGCGGGTGTTTTTGGAAACTATGATGCCGATGTGAAGGAATGTTGTCTTGGTGCCTCCTGTTATCGACGATTAGAGCTCCGGGGGATTTTTGCACATTGTTATCATTAAGTTTCCTTACTATCTCGGGATGAAGGATGTTCGAAATTGCTTCAATACTTCTCGTGGCGTGATAAGGTCGGAGTAACCTAGTACTAGGAGGCGTATGGGGTACTTCCGATTGCATACAGTTGGAGTGTAGGTCTTGTTAGTTGTGTGAGATAGGTGGAGTTCCGAAGCCTCTGACTTCCCACCGTAGTCAAAGCGGCCTGGCCCCGCTGCCGTGCCCCTCCAGCGACCCCGCCGTCGGCCGGTTTGCCTCGCCTTGCCACCGGTCGACCCGTGCCCGCCTCTACGCGCAGCTCCGCCCTCGACATGGACGCCCTTGGATCTCCCATCTTCATCCTCTGCTGACTACCGCCGCCGAGATTCGGCCGGATCTGAAGGAGCTCACTCAGGTCTACCCTCCCCTCGGCTTCCTCGTGCTCGTCGGGGTGCCGTCTACTCGCAACTGCCGGTTCCCGGCGCCGCCGCTCGCTCGTCTCGCTTTGGCACGAGCAAAGAGACGAGGCATCGATCCCCTGTCGCGTGGGCCTCCTCTATGCGGCCCAGCTTCGCTCGGCCCAGCCGCGTCTCTGAGCCGGCCCATGGTGAGCCTCTAGCTCCACCATTATTTGACGCATGTGTGTATAATACCTATCCGACGCTTGACCCTGTTACAGATTCGTCCCGGTTGTTATCTTACCCTGTCCTGCGAATTTAGCAATTATTATTGTCATTGCATCATTATAGGTTTTGCCACGATTTTTAAATGTCGATATTTAATAAAGCATGCATCATATCCAAATACTTAATAAATGATAAATGTCTAGAATTTGGCGCAGATTAATAATATGCCATGTCCATCCATTTAATATCTCACCAACCGTACGTCGGATAAAAATGATTTAAACATATAAAATGTATGGAATTATGTGTAGATTAATTATATTAAATTGTCATGCATGGTAAAAATGTTTGATGTGATGTTGGCATTGATTTTCTTAAATTACTTGCTAATAGGTTTATGCCACAAACTTGCATAATTAATTGTGAAATATTTTTCCTACATGAACCTATCATATTATATATGTTTTCGGGGCAGAAAATCCATAGAATTTATCTGTGCATTTAGTTTTGCCATTTGAGTAAGTTTGTGTGCATGTTAGTTTTGCTGTGATGTCCTTTTGTTAATTTCGTGTGATTTAATTCATGCATCTTATGAATTATATTTGAACATGAGATATGCCCTTTGACATGTGCACTTGCCCCTGGTCATTTTGTTTGCAATGATAATCTATGTTTAGGTGTTGTTTTCTTGTTGCCAACATGCTATAAAAATTGTGTTGTTTTGAGATGCTAAAATATTTCTATATCTGGAATCTGTAACATTTTGTTGTTGTATTGCGATGTGTTTTGCTAGTGATCTAGAACCCCTTTGGGGTAGGTGTACTGGAATTATTTGTAGATTATAATGTCTACCACCATGCTATTAATTTTCATGCCATAATATGCCATGTATAATATAGTTTTACTGCTATCAATATGCCTTCTTGATAAAAACTGCACTGCCAAAAACTGATATTTTCACCAAGTACGAAACTGTTTCCAATTAGCCATGTTGTGAGCTTCCTACCATGTGATCCGTGCCTCTTTTGAGTATGTTATGTGAAGATGAAATGAAGTGTGTGTTATATGCTATTGAACCATGCTTAGTTTGTGCATTTTAGGATCTTGTAGCTTGTTTTTTTCATGCGTGCAAAATGCCATCTTGCTATTTTGGGCAGATTTGAAATAAAACTTGTGTTGGTTGTTGTGGTTGAACCGTAGCTCCGTTTTGGACATGCAATACAAGAAACTTGCTTATAATTTTATCTGATATCATAATATTTTGCCGAATTCATGATTTGAGACATTTGTGGTTGTCATTTTCATTCATTTTGCATTCATGGCATATTATCTTGTGCGGGTCATAACTTTTAGACCGTAGCTCTGTTTGAGATATCCACATATATATAAATCGACTAGAATGACATGTAGAATTGCATGGTATACTTTATTCTGTTTTTTAAATATGTTTAGTCCAGATCTGGACCAACTTCGAAATTAACATATGCGGTCATTGCGGAAATGCTATAAGTTGTTTCCGGCCTCATTTAAGATGCCTAGATAGATAGTTTACTTATTCTTCACCTCTTGCCGTGCTCCAAAACATTTAATATTGGTGTGAACCTAAACGAGAGTGAACTAAATAATTGATCGTGGAGTGTCATCAATATGCAACTCGTTGCATATTGAGCTTCACTTTAATGTGTAGTAGTTGTTTGATGTGATTTTCCATGCCTTGCATATTTAAACCGAACATCCATCTTATTTGTATGCGCATCATGTCATGCATATGTTGTGGTGCTATCGTGTGTTGATTGTTGTTTCTGGATTGCTTCTTCTCGATAGAGTTCCAAAAGCGTTTGGAGTGTGAGGATTCGTTCGACTGCGTTGGCTCGTCTTCTTCATGGATTCGTCTTCTTCCAAGCGGGATCTCAGGCAAGATGACACATTTCCCTGGATACCACTATTATCATTGCTATGCTAGTTGTCCCGCTTTTATCGTTATGTCTCGCTACCTACCACTTGTTTGTCAAGCCTCCCAACATTGCCATGATAAGCCAGCAAACCATTGTGTGGCTATGTTATCGCTTGCTCAGCCCTTCTTATACTGTTTCTAGCTGCAGGTGCAATTCCTACCATGTGTTAACATGGACATTCTTTTGTTATCACAATATTATTGCTATTTAATTTAATGCACAAATATACTTGGTAAAAGGTGGAAGGCTTGGCCTTCTTCTTGATGTTTTGTTCCACTTTTGCCGCCCCAAGTTACTTGTGTACCAGCGTTATGTTCCATATTGAGCGCTCTTAACATGCCCGGGGTTGTTATGGGGACCCCCTTGATTTTTGTTTTGGGATAAAACTCATCTGGCAAGGCCCAACTTTGGTACTACATTTGCCTAATAACTAATAAAATTGCATAGGGACCCGCCGGCACACGTGGATCTTTAATCAACAAATCGGGCCAGTGCGGGGCAACCCTAGGCAACTCGGAAGATGTCTATCAGGCCACCGTACACTTTGCTTATCTGTCGTGTCCTAAGAACAATATACGCAGCTCTTATCGGGTTCGTTGACACGTCGGGCGGCCTTGCTGGATTTGTTTTACCTTTCTTGAATGTCTTGAGCGAGGAATTCCGATACTTTGGGCTATATTGAGGATGAGGTTTTCCAGTGGAATTGCCTAGGAAGATAACGAGATTCGTAGTCGAGGTTATTCCCATTGTGTGTGGTTAATTTGTGACGGACGAGTTGGTGCACCCCTGCTGGGTTAAATCTTTCGAAAAGCCGTGCCCGTTGTTATGTGGCAACTTGGAAACTTTGTTTAACACCCGGTCATAGCAAACTTGAAGTAAACTTCAATAAAATACACCAACTGCATGCGTAACCATGACAATCTGTTCTCATGAGCCCTTATCCGAGAGAGAACACGGCGGGGTTATGTTTGATGTAAGTAGGTGTTCAGGATCACTTAGTGATCATTACTAGTTCACGTATGTTATGCATAGACCACCATACTTTACTTTCTTTATTCGTAAGTTGGCCACTCAAATAAATGCTTAGTTGCTTGATGCAGCTTCACCACTTAACCATACCTCACCTATTAATCTTTAATAGTCTTGATACCCTTGGAAATGAGATTGTTGAGTCCCTGTGGCTCACAAATTACTACAACAATAGTTGTAGGTACAAGTAATGTGAAGATTTGACTTCGATCCCTGAGCCTGATGCTTGTTTGATTTGGAGTTCTTCTTTTTATTCATCGATCTATGATGGGTTCCAGGTGGCATCCCGGGATAGCAAGGATGGATGTTGTTTTATCATTTGATTTCGTCCGTAGTCGGACCCTGCTCTTTTGTACGATGTTTGAATATGTTGTTGTATTGATGTGATCTTGATGTAGCTTGTGGTGAGTGTAAGCCAATTCCATATACTCATCTCTTCTATACATGTACTTGTAATGATATCCATTCTTGCGAAACGACGAGATGTGCTTCTATCCCTGTCGAGGCCCTCGTGCCAAAATAAGGATAGAATCGCATCTTGGGCATTGTAGACGGGCTCCTGCCCCGTCCCGTAGAAGGTTAGGGACGCCTGATGGAGCATTAAGTGCATTTGTCCCACTCCATCAGGGTTAGGTATGATAGCACTGTAGCACTTTGCGCCCCGTGCGCGCACTGTACGCAACTGTTGGGATCCCCTTAGTGGTATAAAAGGAGGCCCAAGGCATTACGAGAGATGACTTTTGGCTCCCGTCTTCTAGCTCACACACGTAGTAGCTACTCGTAGCGCTCGTGCAGCTGGAACCTCAAAAACACCCATAATACATCTAAGGAGGAGTAGGGTTTTACGCTCCACAGCTACCCGAACCTGCGTAAAAAACCTCCCCTCAGGACATTCGTTTGATCTGCTCTTTGTACATACCTTTTCCCTGCCGAACCACAAAGGGATCCTCGCGGTCCCATAGGTGTTGTGCACCAACATAGCTAATATTTGAGCGTGTATTGTGAATGGATCAATGATTGAGCATTATGGGTTATGGATAACTTGCTTTAGCATTCATATTTTGAAATACATGGTTGCTTGCTGATATGCTTGAGTATTAAAGTTTTCATGTCAATACAAGACTATTATTTTGAACCATATGAAAAGTCCAAATGTCCATGCTATAAAGAAAAGAATGTGATGAACATGTTACGCAACATTCCACATAAAAAATTCTGTTTTTATCATTTACCTACTGGAGGACGAGTAGGAATTAAGCTTGGGGATGCTGATATGTCTCCAACGTATCTATAATTTTTGCTTTCTCTATGTTGTTATATTATCATTCTTGGATGTTTTACAATCATTTTATTACAACTTTATATCATTTTTTGGGACTAGCCTATTGACATAGTGCCAAAGTGCCAGTTGTTGTTTTTTGCTTGTTTTTTTACTTCGCGAAAAATCAGTACCAATCGAAGACAAAACATTGTGGGGATTTTTGTGGATTTTTTATGGACCATAGGAAATAATATAGGCCAAAGAACATCAGAAGAGGGGGCCTAGGGTGGCCAGCACCCACAAGGGCATGCCAAAGGCCCCCTGGTGCGTCCTGGTGGGTGTTGAGGCCCTCGGGCACCCCCTCAACCGACTATCATGCCTATACATTCTCAGAAAATCCAAAAACCCTACAAGAGTCGATGAAACATAATTCCAGCCACCGCAAGTTCTAGAACCTCGAGATCCAATCTAGACACCATCACGGAGGGGTTCATCTTCATCATAGGTGCCTCTCTTATGATGCTTGAGTAGTCCACCATAGACCTAAAGGTCCGTAAGCGGTAGCTAGATGACTTCCTCTCTCTCTCTCCCTCTCTCTCTATCTTATGATTATCAATACAATGGTCTCTTGGAGGTCTATTTGATGTAATGTTTTGCGGTGTGTTTGTTGGGATCCGATGAATTTTGAGTTCATGATCAATTTCTATCCATGAATATTATTTGAGTCTTCTTTGATCTTTTATTTGCATGATTTCTCATAGCCTCGTATTTCTTCTTCAAATCTTTGGTTTAGTTAGGCAAACTAGATCGATTTTTCTTGCCATGGGAAGAGGTGCTTTGTGATGGGTTCGAACTTGCGGGGTTCTTTCCAAGAGACAGAAGGGGCAGCAAGACACGTATGTATCGTTGCTATTAAGGATACCAAGATGGGGTCTATTCCCACATGAATATATCTTGTCTACATCATGTCATCGTTCTTATTGCATCACTCCATTTTCCCATTAACTTAATACACTAGATGCATGCTGGATAGCGATCGATGTGTGGAGTAATAGTGGTAGATGCAGGCAGGAGTCGGTCTACTTATCTTGGACGTGATGCCTATATAATGATCATTGCCTTGGATATTGTCATGACTATTAGATTTTCTGTCAATTGCCTAATAGTAATTTATTCACCCACCATGCACTATGCTCATGAGAGAAGCCACTAGTGAATCCTACGACCCCCGGGGCTACTTTTCCATCATATTGCTTTCCGATATAGATTTTTGCAATCTTAGTTTTTAGATCTACAAAACCAAAAACCTAACAATATATTGCTGCATATTTACTCTTTTATTTTTTGTGTTCTTGAGAGATCTATCTCTCCTACGTATCATTACCTAATCTATCTTATTACCGTAGAGAGCATGACAACCTCTCTTTCACGTTGGGTTGCAAGTATGTGTTTTTTGTGTGCAGGTGTTGCTTACGTGGGTGCGTGATCTTCCCCTACGGATTGATATCTTGGTTTCATAGCTGAGGGAAATAATTATCGTCGTTGTGATGCATCATACCTTCCTCTTTCAGGAAATACTGACGCATCGTCAAGCCACGTCAGTGGTTATCAAGATCAACAGCAGGTTATATTTCTACATCATTATCTGGTTCTTTATCATTACTAGGATGGGTATACTCATGAACATCACTATCATTATCATTATCACTAGGTGTATGTTCATTACCAGATTGAGTTTCATCATCAGAAATAGAAACATCATTAGTATCATCCGGAGGTTTTTCTATCTCAGGTTCACTAGGAGCATGCATAGTCCTTATATTTTTCTTTTTCTTCTCAGAAGGACCAGGTTTATCAACATTAATTCGTTGAGAGTCTTGTTCAATTCTTTTAGGATGACCTTCAGGATACAGAGGTTCTTGGGTCATTCTACCTCCTCTAGTCACTACTCTAATAGCATGATCATTCAAATTATTATTCATTTCATCAAGCAATTCTCTTTGAGATTTAGAAACTTGTTCTAACTGAGTTTGATCCATAGAGGCATGTTTTCCAACACCTCTAACATCATTACTTATTCTAAATAACAAGTCACTCAAGCGAGAAATCATATCAGAATTATATTTCAAGTGTTTCGGAATATTTGCATTGAAGTGCTCTTGTTTCATAATGTAGTTATGAAACTCATATAAGCATTGACTAGGTTGTTTATTGTAAGGGATATCACCTTCATCAAACTTTAATAAAGAATTTACCTCCACCACCTGTGGAGGTGGTGGTGTGTTGAGTCCATGAATTTCTTTAATAGGTGGTAAATTCTTAACATCCTCAGCCTTAATACATTTTTCTTCATACATTTCTTTGCCTCTTGCATATCTTCAAGACTGAGAAATTAGATACCCCTCTTCTTTGGAGTGGGTTCAATTGGTGGTTCAGGCAGAGTCCAATCATCATAATTCTTCAATATATTATTCAATAGTTCCTCAGCTTGTTCAATTGTTCTTTCCGTGAAAACACAACCAACACAACTATCTAGGAAGTCCCTAGAAGCATCGGTTCGTCCATTTTAAAAGATATCAAGTATTTCATTTTTCTTAAGAGGATGATCAGGCAAAGCATTAAGCAATTGGAGAAGCCTCCCCCAATCTTGTGGGAGAATCTCTTCTTAAATATTTCATGTAAGGCAGCTTGTTTCTTATGAGGAGGAAAATATTTTTCAGAGAAGTTGTAAATCATATCTTGGGGACTACGCACACAACCAGGAGTAAGAGTATTGTACCATATGTTAGCATCCCCCTTTGATGAGAACGTAAATAATTTGAGAATATAGTAGTAGTGAATCTTTTCTTCATGAGCAAATAGGGTGGCCATATCATTCAGCTTAGCAAGATGTGCTACCACAGTTTCAGTTTCATAGCTATGAAAAGGATTAGATTCAACCAAAGTAAACAACTCTGGGTAGACAAAGAATTCATAATCCTTATCGGTAATAAAGATATGTCAAGTAGCAAACTTAGGATCACATTTCATTTTAGCATTAAAAGTCTTTTCTTTATACGTGCATAGTAGTTCTTGAGATCATTCCCATCCTTACAAGCAAGAAATTCTCTAGCTATCTCTCCATACAAAGCATAACCTTCAGGTATCTTAGGCATTTCAAATCTAGGAAAGCAAGGCCTATTAGGTGTTTCATAATTATCAATTTTAAAGATCTCATCAGTTTCAGCAGTTTCATGAGTTTCATCAGTTTCAATGATTTCATTCTCTCTAGCTCTACCAATTTGTTCATCAGGAAATTCCCTAGTGGCACAGTATCATCAATCATGGTACTAGTATCATCATAAGCATCATTCATAGCAGAAGTAGCATCATCAATACCAGGATTAATAGCATGTGGTGGTGTTGCAAACTTACTCATAACAGAAGGTGAATCAAGTGGAGAGCTAGGTGGCAGTTCTTTACCTCCCCTCGTAATAGAGGGAAAAATCTTGGTTTTAGTATCCTTAAGATTCCTCATAGTGATCGATTGATATAAATCCCAAGTGACTCAACAAATATAGCCATCTTCCCGACAACGGCGCCAGAAAAAGGTCTAGATAACCCACAAGTATAGGGGATCGCAACAGTTTTCGAGGGTAGAGTATTCGACCCAAATTTATAGATTCGACACAACGGGAGCCTATGAATATTTGAGAGTATTAGCAGTTGTGTTGTCAATTCAACCACACCTGGACATAAATATGTACAGCAAAGTGATTAGTAGAACAGTAATATGATAGGTTGATAGCAGTAATAACAGTAACAGTACCACTAACAGTAGCAGTACCTGTCGTGGTTTTATCACGGCAGATGTCCGGGTGAACAGACTTGGATTCGAGGCCATCACTAAGGTGATGGAATCAAAGGGGTTGGTTGGGACGAAGGACACGGGTTTACCCAGGTTTGGTCCCTCAAGTCGAGGTAATAGCTTACGTCCTGCTTCTGTTTGTATTGCTTGGCATATCGATTACAAGGGAGCTATTGCTTGACCTAGTTCTCGATAATCTGATCTCTAAGTATCCTCGGGTCTCGCCTTTATATAGGAGGTCAAGACAACGGGTCATACAATTCGTAACCGACTCTCAATACATGTATGAGTCTATCTATACCTTATCTCGCCTTCCTGGTGAAGTTGTCTCCGGGCGGCTTACACGCCTAGGTCTTCTCCGTACGGGCCACGTTTCGGCCCATCTTGTCAAGCCGCCAAGCGTCTTGGGCTTAAGTCTTCACAGCCCACTCTTGGGCTGGTGTATGAGCCTCCTGGTGTGACCCTGAGCCCTTAGGGCGGGTCTCACCGTGGGGTTATATCCCCAACATTTGGCCCCAGGTTGATTTGAGCTTGCTCACATCCTCCTCCTTCTTGCTCCTCGGCGAGTCGCCCAGAAAATAATGACCTGTCGTGACGTCATGTGAAATATGTCAAAAACATCATCTGACGCATGCAACGAATCTTCCCTTATTAAATGGATAGTCCAGGAATGGAGGCGTCTGCCTCGGTCAAATGACATGCGACGCCTGGATTTTTGCGCCTGTTTTCGCCTTTTTCTATTAAACAGGACAGCGAGGGGCAGCATTTCCCTTACTCCCGCTTGCTCTTCGTCTCCTTCCTTCCGATGCCTCCGCACCAGCGCATCTCGCTTCGGTGCCATCTCCTCATCGTCATCGACAATGCCGCTGCATCAACCTGTTTCGTTCCAGAGTTCTCTCCGCGTCCGGCACGCCATCGCCGGTGAGTCCTTCTTCCCCTAGATCCATGGCCATTTCGGTAGGGTTTCATGGAGCTCCTCCCACCGTGTAGAACACGAGACTCCTTCAATACCGGCCATGCTTAGCCCATAAACACTTGACGATATCTTGTCCCTGATGCGGCGTTATGTAGGAGACCGATAGTAATACCGTGCAGATTTGCAACAGCTCCGCCTGCCATTTTTAAACTTTCTCTGCTTTCGTCAGTTCATCTCTAGGTCTGAAATAGAAACATTTCCTTTGTTTTGTAGATCCGCAATCTTAGCGATACCTTGCGAAACTTGTTTTCCAGACTTAGCCGCATTTTGCCTTATCTTTTCATAATCTTGACCCACCATGTATTCCGGTTCTCACCAACCGGATCTTGGTGGCTTAATCTTTAGATTTTAAGCTTGTAACCACCTATAGACGTCTGTCGTTCCCTGACTCGCCGCACATTTCTTAACTTGCGCAGTTGTTTTAGGCCGCCACCATGTCTCGTGCATCCACCTCATGCCATTGGGTCGGCTCTTGCATCACGGAAGAGTGCCTAATGGACTTTGTGCATGCGGGCACCCTTCCTGCCAAAGAGGTCATCCATTGGCGGGTCCCGGGCAATGAACTGAAGCCCGTTCCTCAGGGGGCGGGGTGGTTGTCTTTTTAGATCACATTGAACGTGGGTTTGTACCCCCTGGCTCAAAATTCTTTCGGGACGTCCTTCATTTTTTGCAAGCTGCACACTCAAGACCTTGCCCCCAATTTTGTATCAAACATATGTAACTTCCAAGTGCTCAGCGAGGTCTATCTGCAAACCAAGCCGTCTATTGGTCTCTTTCGGGAGTTCTTTTACGCAAATCGGCAAACCGAAGTGAAGTCCGGCCCAAGCTTAGAACTCGGTTGGATTTCCATTCAGAGGCGCCGAGACATAACTTTTCCGGCTATTCAGATGCCGAATCATCCAAAAGATAGGAATAAGACTTGGTTTTATTGTAAAGACACCTCCCCAGAGGGTGAGCATTTGTTGCCAGGTTATCGCCCATCCCAGCTAAAGATGACCTCTGAACTTCCAGGCCGGCTGTCAATTGCTGAAAGGGCGAAGCACGAGCCAACTCATGCCAAGATTAAAGCCCTCATGGCCAATGGACTAACGGGATTGGGTTTGATCTGTTGTGGGGTCTCTTGGAGGATTATGCCCTTGAGCCGGAGAAATCGCCTTATGTGCGAATATCCGGGCCAGTATGATGACTCCCTCTGCTTTACCTGGACGACATTAACTGAAGATGATATTACAATTGTCATCTGGAGTTTTGTCCACGAGACATCACGAGCTTGCAGCGCCATTGGGCTGGCGCCTTTCTGTGTCATTAACCCGGCCCGAGACGTAAGGCGACTTTTCATAGTCTCTTCTCTTTGTTTAGTTATATCTTATCAATTCATCCCTACTGGTCGGCTTATCTTTTCAGGCTGACTCCGACGTCTTGAGAGTGCGTTATATCGGCTAGAGGGGGTGAATAGGCGATTTTTACGAATTCATCAATTGAGGAATTTCAACTTTGAGGAATTTGAAATGTGACGAATAACTAGTAGCAGAATAAGTACTCAAGTGCATGAGGAACATAGTGACAGCATAGTCTTCATGATGAAATGAAATATGCACAAATATAGAGTAGTGTGATACAGGATAAGCAGTGATGAATAAGGTAACTTGAAGAATTTGAGGTGAGGAATTTGTGAAAGTCTTCAGTCAAATTCTTCAAACTGTAACAATCAATTTCATCAACAGATATATGAGGAATAGAGGGGTTGAGGAAATAGAACCAGGTAGCTTGATGAAGACAATGGTTTGATGACCCAGTTCCAACTGCCGTGACAGTCGTACGTCTGGTTTGGAGCGGCCTGGTATTTAAACCAGAGGACACATAGTCCCAGGACACACAATCCTTACCATATTCTCCTTGAGCTAAGGTCACACAGTCCTCGCCCAACACTCGTGGTAAGTCTTCAGGGTAGACTTCCAAAACCCTCACAAACTAGTTACGCGGCGATCCACAATTTACTGCTGGATGCTCTAGACCAAGGTCATTCGTGGTCCCCAATTGACTGTAGGAGCACTAGACCATGACGCCTAACCGTCTGGAGGATACACAGTCCTCAAAGGTAACAAGCGTCGGTTCCACACAGGAATTTCTTCAGTAATGCTCAATCACTATGGGTTTTATGGTTTGGTTGTGGGTTTTTCCTCACTGGAGATTTTCTCTCAAAGTCCTCAGAGGATGGGTTGCTCTCAAATGACAAGTGTCAGTTCTTTCTCAGAGTAGCCAACGAGCTAGTGGTTGTGGGGGTCGGCTATTTATAGCCATGGTGCAACCTGACATGATAAGACATAAATGCCCCCAATGATATGACCGTTATGTGGATAAGAACGATTGGGGACAGCTGGCACTAAGCACAACAATGGTCGGAATTTCGAACAATGAAAGTCCTCAGCTTATCATGATCCTCACTTGTAGGCAATTCGCACTGGCGAAATCCTAACTCCTCAGTCAGGTCAATTTCCTCAGAGACCAGAAGACCTTTGTCTCTGTCACTGAAAAACTTGTCTGAACCGTAAGAGATTTCCAAAGGCTTCACTCGAAGAATTGTATGGGTTGAGGATTTTTGAGTTGAGCATCAGTTGGAAATTTTTCTTAGTATTACCTCGACCCCCTTTAACAGTACGGTGTTTCCTATGACTCAAATAAAGGAAAAGAAACTACGAAAACAAAAGTCTTCACGCTTCATATTCCTCATTCATCTCTTCAAGGTCACACCAACTTCTTCATTTTCAAAGTCTTCACCAAAGTCTTCAGAAAGTCTTCAGCAAAGTCTTCACTTGAAGACATACATTTTTAGGGGTCGATAATCTCTGAATATATCAAACTCCTCATCGACTTACAGAGCCTATGTACACTCACAAACTCATTAGTGCCTTAACCTATAAGTCTTCAATACACCAAAATCACTAAGGGGCACTAGATGCACTAACAATCACCCCCTTTTTGGTGATTGATGACAAATAGGTTAAGTTTTCAACGGGGATAAACATATGAAGTGAAAGTACAGACTTTGAGGAATCTGATTGCAAGATAAAAAAGAGCTCCCCCTGAAGATGTGCATATTTGAGGAATTTGCTTTGGGCTGCAAATGCACATGGCAGGTTCAAAACATGGAGAACTCCCCCTATATCTTGTAATACATACACGCATTTGAATATATGAAATGAAGAATTTGAAATGCGGGAGGAAAATGGTGTCTGGCGAAATTCAGCATGCATGCATTAAGGTATTTGAGGAAATAAACATGCGAGGAAATAGTTCAAAAGTGTCAGACCACCATCGGACTTAAGTTTACAACTCAATAACCAAAAACTTCAGAAGAGCAAGAGTTGTAACTTAAACAAAAATAGCCCATATATTTGTAGACCCGCTTGAAGACTAATTGAAATTTTCTCCCCCTTTGTCATCGAGGACCAAAAGGGAAGAAAAAATGATGACTAACACCCCATGAGGAATTTCATCTTGTTGGTGAAGAAGGAGCGCCAACGTTGTTGGGGTCGATTGTTGATGCAGGGCCAGCAGCAGTATCGTCAATGTCTTCATCTTCATCGCGCTCGGGAGATGAAGAATATGAACTGGTGACCATCAGAGGAACTTGGACTTTCTTGAACTTCTTTTGAGGATAACGAGCGAAGTCAGGATATTCTTCAAAGTTCAGCTCATCCAATTCTTCAGAAGACATGATGTGATTTAGCACAGCCTAAGAGCTCTTGAGGTTTTCATGAGCATAGTAGCGGTTCCTCTTGACAGTGTTCTGCGTCACAGTCATATTCTGCACAATATACCCAAGTTGACGCTTGACCCACTTGTGATTTCGATCGACCTTCTGATGAAGACTTAAGAGAAGCTCACGATCAGTCATCACACGAGGAGCAGTTGCATGAGGCTTTTGTGCAGAGGTTTTGGCAGAGGAGTCCTGTGTGGCAGAGTCATCATTGGTGGAGTAGGATGCTGCTTGACGAAACTGACCATCCAATGGACGAGTGCCTTGATCAATGACATCCTTGCCTTTTCCTACATCAATTGTGCTTTTGAGAACTTCAATCTGGGGAAGAAAACTGAAATGATTCTGGAAGTCAGCCTTAAAGTGAATTGAAGACTTTGTTCTGATGAAATGCATAATCTAGGGAGCAAAGGGCTTGAACTCAACTCGTGACATAGCTGCATCGGCCAGAGTCCTCATGAAGAAATCGTGAAAGTTGATGGGAATCCCATGAATGATGTTGAAAAGCATATTCTTCATGAGCCCATCCACGTCTCCTTCTTCAGAGTTGTGGCCCTTCTGAGGACATAGGGTATGAGTGAGTATGCGATAGACTGTTCTTGGTACATACAGCCAATCCTTCACAACAAAGGTTGTCCTTTGAGGCTTTCCAGGCGCTAATTTCTTCATCATCACATTCATCATGTGATTTGGTAGTGGTGGATGATTGAACAGGCAGCGGGCTTCATCTAAAGGAATTGTAACTGGGACAGAATGAAGTAATTCAGAAGAGCTTGCAGTGAAATGAGTTGTTTCGGTCATCCAGTCCAAGACCCAGGAGTTGATGGCTAAGGAATTTCCACTAATATATAGAGTGACATAGAATTGAAGAATCAACTCCTTGTTCCAGTCATAGACATCTACACAGAAGGGAAGAAGCCCAGCATCATGAAGAGCTTGGAGCACCGGCGTGAATGATGGAATAGACTCCATGTCCACATGAGGAATATTATGGTGCTCGAAGATTTTCTTCTTGTCACATAGAACAGAGGCATAGTAGTTCATTTGCGTGGGAGTCCAGAACCTTGTGCGACCAGTCCGAGCAGAATCATATGGATTTGGTCCTGTGAAGAACATGTGTTCATTGAAGAAATTTGTCTTGAGGAATTTGGGGCGGACAGAACCTTTGAATGGCATTCTTTGCTTAGGTTGAAGATTTGGTCGAATGCGCCCCTTGATCTCAGTTGGCATGGGAGGAATAACAGACTGGGTGATTTGTAGAATAGGTTCCTCAGTAGTGGCCGGAGCATCAATTTCCTCAGCTGTTGCAGCTGGAATTTCTTCAGAGTCTCGAAGGTACAGGTGTTCAGAATCTCCAGGCCTCATTTGTGCAGGTGACTGAGGAATCAGCATCAGAGGAGTTGCCACAGGTGAGTTGGGATGTGCAGATTCCCAATATTCATCATTGATGATTGGAGTAGTGTCACCAATGTCAACTTCTTCATCAATTTCTTCAGCGCCAGTAGTTAGCAGAAGCTGGGGTGATGATACCTTAGGAGTTGATGCAGTGTCATTAATGACAATTTCCTCATCAAGAGGCTCTGAGGAAGCAGCCGAATGATTCTCTTCTTCGTGAGGAATGGCATATGCTTCCTCAATTGGCACAATAGCATAGGCTGGTGCTGAGGAAATTGGAGTTGCATCAAGTGGTGTAGCTGAGGAACTTGTCAAAGTTTTCAACTTCTGAAACACAGGGGCTTCAGAAGTTGATGCCTTTCTTTTGAGGGGATTTTCCTCAGCAGGAGCAGTTTCTTCAGGAACGACCGATGCAGCCGCCCTGGGTGGTTCAAGTTCTTGAGGCACAGTGGATTCTTCAGCTGGTCTATCAGATTCTTCAGGCACAACATTGGGGGTTGTCCTGACATGTTCTTCAGTGATCTAAGTTTCCTCAGCAGCACTGGCAATTGCTTTTGGTGCAGAAGCACGTTCTTCAGCAGTTTCTTCAGGCTGAGCATTTTCATCAGCATCCTGAGGAATTTCATATTCAGTCTGAGCAATTTCTTTAGACTGAGTCTTTTGTGGTTGCGATCGAGCTGCAACCCTCGTGTTGTGATCCTTTACAGCTGCATGAACAGCCCTGACAAGTCTGACCTTGGTGCCCTTCCATTCAGCATCACATCTCTGTTGATCCAACGAGAGAGTGTGAATCTTAGACTGAACTATGACGAGTTGATTTGGGGTCAAGTTCATCACATTTTCGCACAGAAACTTTTCTTTGCGAGTCTTGTTCCTCTTAGCTCTCTGAGCTTGCTCTCTTTTCAATGTTCTTCAAAGATGAAGTGGGTGAGGACATGATCCACTTCAGGAGGCAGATTTAGTGAGGAAAGTGGAGTGCTTGGGTCCTCATGCCATATATCTATGAAGTTTAGGATCATCTTGGGATCCAGCATGAGAGGAACAGAGCTACCCTTTGCTTTAGCAGCCCAGTGTTGACTCTGTCTGATGATTTCTACCAATTCCTCATCATCAGCATCAGCATCATCATTATCCTCTGATGAATTTGAGGGGACTGTAACCAGAGCCTTGCTGTTGTGAGAGCTTGGTCTTTGACCACGTCCAGCTGTCTTCTTCACTTTAAGTGCAGAGGGACCGGTTGAAGACTTTGCAGTAGTGGAGGGGCTTGCAGTGAGCTTCGGAACCATCATGAAACCCTCAGTCCTTTGGCATGTTGCCAGATGCACTGGGGTTGAGGACTTTTTGGCTGTTGCAGATGACTGAGCAGCAATAGTTCCAGGTGCTGAAGGTTTTCTCGGCTAAGGCCTTTGACCTTGAGGAATTTGCACTGAGGATTTTGAGGAGCCAATTCTCAGAGCAGATTTCTTTATCATCTTCTTCGGAGCACTAGCTGAAGCTTCGGCAAAGGCAGCAACAGCAGAATCCTCGTTGAATTTCTTCACTTCCTCTTTGGCTTTCCTTGCCGACTTGGCTTGTTGCTTTTCCCACATGGCAGGAAAGTCCTCACCAGTTTTGAGGCTAGAAGGATCAGCAATTTGGTTAGGAGCAAGAGGAGGCCTGCTGCAAGGTGGTTTCACCGCGAATTTCATCATGTATTTTGGAGTTACATAACGATATTCTCTCCATTCTTTGGCCCATCTCCTCTCAATCTTTTGCAGACGGATCTTCCTCTGCTTGGTCGTCTCCTTTCCATGAGTTTCTTCGTCAGGTGTGCAATATTCATCATACAGATCCTCAGGGATCTCAAATGCAGTGTGCACATCTAGCTTTTTCCCTCCTTTCTGAGGTTTCTTTCCATCAGACATTTTCTTCACTTGAGGAATATGAACTCTTGAAGATTCTGAAGAGGTACACAATTTTTCTTCAAGTAGCGCTGCAAATGAGTTAAGTTGATGAGAACCTAGTGATTGACATGTTGTACGTGTGAATAGAGTATAGGTGCGAAGAATTTGAAGATGTCATATGCGTTCTCAGAAAATTTTAAGAGAGATAGGTGTGAGGAATTTGACCATGGATGTCTTGAGGAATTTTACTAAGTGTTCTTAGCCTTAGGTTCCAGAGTTGTGCAAATTTGAGAATTCGCACAATTGTGGAATCTTGAAGAAAGTCATTACTTAGGGAAAATTATCAAGTATCAAGTATGAGGAGATGTAAGGTGCTTGTGTGTTTGATTTATAACGTATAAACACCTATTTGAGGAATAGTAGTTGTAGTTGAGGATCAAACAGGGGCAGTAAAAATAAATTTTAATTACCCTGGTGAAGAACACGATGAACATGGAGATGAAATGAGGAAGTTCGTTCGGTTAGATCTCCCACGCCCTAGCTTGGCATAAGGAGACAAATATAGCGGCGGCGGGATGAAGATTTCCGCGGCCTATGCGAGTACGGCGACGACGAGGTTGAGGCAGCGAAGCTCTTCCTCACTGGCGACGATGACTTTAGCGGCGGCGCTTGGTTGGAGCTCGGGAGAGAGATGAGATGCGGAGTAACCGAGCACAGTAGATGGGAAGGGGGCATTTATAGAGGAAGTGAAAACCGATCCTCCCAAAGATTTTGGACAGGATTGCCCCTGACCCTTGCTCTCCACGCGACAGGTGTGACCCACAATCTGGGTAGTGAAGACTATGGAGGATCGCGGGTTATCTAGGCGCGGGAATCGGAATAGTTTGAGCGGGAACCGCCGAAAATTTTGGTAGTGAAGATTTTAAAGTTTTTGTTCGCAAATTCTTCAGCTGTCAAGGACACAGTGAAGACTTTGAACAAGTTTCAAAGTAGAACGCATATGAGGAATTTGTGAACAGATTGGGTTGAGTTTAGCATAGATGGGGAAAGGGTCCGATCACATTCTCTTAGATGAAAATCAACTTGAAGAATTAGCAATAAGTGAATGATGTTGAGGACATAAAAAACTTAAATATATAAATATTTATATATAGTCAATGAAGAATATGAGTCTCAAAAGTTTTGAAGAATTTGAAAAGTTGATGAATTTGAAGACTTGAGGAATTTGCAAATTTGAGGAATTTGATAATTTGAAGAATTTGCAAGAGTGCTCAATTTTGAAGAACTTCAACTTTTGGTTGGTGGCGTAACCCACCGTAAAGGAATGATGATTTCAGATACCGCTTACAATTGTCGTAGAGTTCTGAGAATCAAATTCTTCATTAATTTCTTCACACTTATAGAGTTATTCTTCATTGATTGAAGAAAAACGTTACTTCGTGTGTTGCACATCTAAGTCATCAATTTTGCATACGTGTTAGGATGTGTGTTCTTCATCAAAGAACATTTGAAGATTCTAAGATATTTAGCTCACACCGCAACTTTCAAAATCTCTTTTCATCCAAGGGCTTTGTGAAGATACCGGTCAGTTGTTCTTCAGTAGGAATGTGATTGATGGAGATATCGCCCTTGAGTACATGATCTTGAAGAAAGTGATGACGAATTTGGATGTGCTTGGTCTTGGAGTGCTGAACAGGGTTGTACGCAATCTTGATGGCACTCTCGTTGTCGCAGTAAAGAGGCACATTCTTCAGCTTGATGCCGTAGTCCTTGAGGGTTTGCATCATCCATAGTAACTGAGCACAACACGAGCCAGCAGCAATGTACTTAGCTTCTGCAGTAGAGAGTGAAACGTAGTTCTGCTTCTTCGAGGACCAACAGACTAAGGATCGTCCGAGGAAATGACATGTGCCTGAGGTTGACTTGCGATCCACACGATCTCCAGCATAGTCAGCATCAGAGTATCCGATGAGGTGAAGATTTGAGCCCTTGGGATACCACAATCCAAGTGTTGGTGTGTGAGCTAAGTATCGAAGAATATGTTTCACAGCCTTATGGTGTGATTCCTTCGGTGTTGCTTGGAATCGATCACACATGCAAACACTTAGCATTATATCAGGCCTAGATGCACATAGGTACAATAAGGAGCCAATCATGGAGCGCTATACCTGCTGATCGAAATCTTTACCATTTTCATCAGTGCAGAGATGGCCTTTTGAAGGCATTGGAGTTTTGACACCTTTGCAATCTTGCATGTCGAATTTCCTCAGAACATGTTTGAGGTATTTCTCTTGTGAGATGAAGATGCCATTGTCTTGCTGACGAATTTAAAGACCTAAGAAGAATTTCAACTCTTCCATCATAGACATTTGATATTCTTCACTCATCATGTAGGCAAATTCATCACTGTAACGTTTGTGAGTACATCGAAAGATAATATCATCAACATATATTTGGCATATGAACAGTTCATTGTCATAGGATTTCGTGAAAAGAGTAGGGTCGAGTGAACCGGGTTTGAAGCCTTTCTTCACGAGGAATTCCTTCAGAGTGTCGTACCACGCCCGAGGGGCCTGCTTGAGGCCATAGAGGGCCTTGTTTAGTTTGAAGACTTTGTCAGGATACATAGGATCTTCAAAACCTGGGGGTTGAGCAACATATACTTCTTCCTCAAGCTTACCATTGAGGAATGCACTTTTCACATCCATTTGATATAAGATGATATTATGATGGTTAGCGTAAGCCAATAATATGTGAATAGCTTCAAGTCTAGCAACAGGTGCAAAAGTTTCATCAAAGTCAATTCCCTCAACCTGTGTATAGCCTTGAGTTACAAGTCGAGCCTTATTCCTCACCACAAGAACATTTTCATCTTGCTTGTTGCGGTAGATCCACTTGGTACCTATGATGTTATGCTTGCGAGGATCTGACCCCTTGACAAGTTCCCATATGTTGTTGAGCTTGAACTGATGCAATTCCTCTTGCATAGCTTGAATCCATTCGGTCTCCTTGAACGCTTCATCAACTTTGGTGTGCTCTAAGATAGAGACAAAGGCAAAGTGCCCACAAAATTTAGTTAGATGTGAAGCTTTTGAGCGTGTGAGAGGACCTGGTGCACTGATGTCATCGATGATTTTGTCAATCTCCACTTCATTTGCTACTCTTGGATGAGCAGGTTGACGAGGCTGAGGAGTTTCATCAGCACCATTTTCTTCAGGTATATCAGCATGAGAGTCTTCATTTGTTGAAATGATTTCCTCAGTGGGTATGACATCTTCAGTTGCCTTCAGCTTGATGGATTCCTCAGGAGATTGTTTATCTAACACAGAAGGCAGGTGCTCTCTTTGCGAGCCATTAGTTTCATCGAACTGCACATCTACAGTTTCAACCACCTTGTGAAGGTTGGTGTTGGAGACTTTGTAGGTGTGCGAGTCCTTTCCATAACCAAGCATAAAACCTTGATGTGCTTTCGGTGCAAACTTAGAACTATTGTGAGGATCTCTGATCCAGCATTTTGCACCGAAGACTTTGAGATAACTTACATTGGGTTTCTTGCCTGTGATGAGCTCATATGAAGTCTTCTTGAGGAATTTGTGAATATATACCATGTTGATGATGTGGCATGCAGTATCAATTGCTTCAGGCCAGAAGCGATGAGGGGTTTTGTATTCGTTAAGCATGGTTCGAGCCATCTCAACAAGAGTCCTGTTCTTGCGCTCCATGATGCCATTTTGCTGAGGAGTGTAAGGAGCAGATAAATCATGAGTAATACCAAGTTCATCAAGATATTCATCAAGGTTAGTGTTCTTGAATTCAGTCCCATTATCACTCCTGATATGCTTGATCTTGACGCCAAAGTTGGTGGAGGCCCTTGAAGCAAATCATCTGAAGACATCCTGCACTTCATTTTTGTACAGGAATGATATGCACGCATGTATAACGGGAGTAATCATCAAAAATGACAAATCCATACAAACTTGAAGAATTTGTTAGTACGGAGTAGTGAGTGGGACCGAAGAGATCCATATGAAGCAATTCAAAAGGTCGCGTAGTGGTCATGATTGTCTTCGAGGGATGCTTGGATATGGTCATTTTCCCAGATTCACATGCACCACAAAGGTGGTCCTTGAGGAATTTGACACCCTCGATGCCTATGACGTGCTTTTTCTTCATGAGTGTGTGCAGATTCCTCATGCCAGCATGTCCAAGTCGTCGATGCCACGGCCCAGCCTTCAGAAGACTTTGCAAGTAAGCAAGTGGCAGGTTGAGGACCTGTAGAGAAATCAACAATATACAGGTCTCCTCTCCTAAAGCCTTTGAAGACTTTGGAATTGTCAGATTCCATGATGACAACACAACGATATTTTCCAAATACAACAACCATATCAAGATCACAAAGCATTGAGACAGACATAAGGTTGAACCCGAGGGATTCAACAAGCATCACCTTGTCCATGGTTTTGTCCTTTGAGATAGCAACCTTACCAAGTCCCAATACTTTGCTTTTTCCTTTGTCTGCGTAGGTGATATGCTTCAGAGGAGATGGAGTGAGTGGCAAATGCATCAGTAGATTCTTGTCACCCGTCATGTGGTTTGTGCATCCATTATCGAGAACCCACTCAGTAGCTTTTAAAGCATCATCCTGCAGATGAATTAGTACAACTTATGAACTCACATGCTTCAGAGTGAAGAATATGATATCAATTTCATCAAATAGAATTTCATCACACAAGATAGTAAGCAAGTAGAGTGAGGACGTGAGAAATGAAGTATTCATTTCATCATGGTTAACTTGCGTCCTTTCAAGCATTTCCTCAGGTCTCCAGCAAATTCATCAGATGTTCAAATTCATCTGGAGACCTGACCCTGCATAAGATGTCAGTTTGTTTTCTTCACCACCCACATTTGGAGGGGTGGCAAAGAATTCATCATTCTGCAAGCACCATGTGAGAAGGGAGGCATTGAAGCAAGTGCGCTTCATTTCACAGGGCGAGGGTTAGAGTATTCAAATGAATAAGCAGAGAAATTCTTCGAGGACTTACGAACATAATGGTTTGAAGAATAATGCACATATTCATAACTCTTAGGTTTTCCCTGCGAAACAGAGGCATTAGCACGAGAATGATGATTTTGACCATCTGAGGAATTTAGTCCAAGTGAGGACTTTGGTCCATATGAGGAATTTGATCTGGGGTTTCGATTCTTCACGAGTGGTGTCGTGAGGACATTCACTTGAAGATTTTGTAGGTAGTTCTTGGGAACCCAGATTGTCTTCAAAGGAGAACCGTTCCTACAGTTAGTTCCAACATATCTAGCAAATACTTCACTTGACTGATTTTTGAAGAATCTTTAATTGGAGTCAATTGACTCAACAGAGGAATATGAAGTTTCACAAGTAAAGCCAGATAAAGTGGATGGATCCACAAGAGATCCTTTTGCAGCAACCCATGAGGTTTTGGGGTACTGCTCAAGTGTCCAGTAGGATCCATCAGTGGTGAGTTTCCTCACAAAGGCAATACCCTCTTTCCTAGGGTTCCTGTTCAGAATCTGCTTCTTAAGGACATCACAAAGGGTTTGATGCCCTTTGAGACTTTTGTATATGCCTGTCACATACAATTCCTTCAACCCTGCATTGTGATCAGTGATACTAGTGGTATCCTCAGATGAGGAATTTAAGACCACGAGAATAGTTGAAGAAATTGCAGCAATAGAAGCATTTGAACATTCAGGTGAAGAATTAGCAGTTTCACGTGCGATGCATTTCAAACAAGGTGGAACAAATTCTTCCTAAGCGGTACTGATCTGTTGAGCCAGTAAGGAATCGATTTCCCTTTGGAGATCCTCATTTGACACCCTCAGCTTTTCAAGATCTTGATTTCTTTGAAGAAATTCATAGGAAAGCTTCTCATGATCAGCTAAGAGGTCGTTATGATGACTCTGAAGGTTATCATACTTTGTTTGAAGACTTTTAAGATCAACAGACAGAGTTTGAGTCCGATCCACTTCATGGTTTAACAGATCATCGCTTTTGTCTAGCATTTTCTGAAGCTTTTCCAGTGCACTTTGTTGCTTAGTGGCAATTTTAACAATTTTAGCATAGCTAGGTTTCACATATTCATCAGATTCACCTTCACATGATTCAGATGAGGAATGATGTTTGTGTACCTTTGAGCCTTTTGCCATAAAGCAATAAGTGGGAGCATAATCATCATTGCTGACGTCGGAGTCGTTGGAGTGGTCATATTATTCATTGTTGAAGATGGACTTGCTGACGAACGCAGTAGCGAGAGCAAGGCTAGCGACACCAGATTCTGATTCCTCCTCAGATTCTTCCTCTTCTTCATATTCTCCAGATTCTTCCTCAGAATCCATTTCCTTGCCGATGAATGCTCGAGCCTTTCTGGAACCATTCTTTTTGTGCTTTGAGGACATTGAAGATGAGGACTTTGAAGATTTCTTCTTTTTCTTTGAGTCATCAGAACTATCATCTTTGTATTTCTTCTTCTTCTTTGAGTCTTTTTCCCAAAGAGGACAATCAGAGATAAAGTGGCCACGCTTCTTGCAGCGATGACATGTTCTCCTTTTGTAATCTTCTGAGGAATCTGATTTCCTCAAGCCACTTTTTGATGACTTTCCAAATCCACCTCGTCTTGAGAACTTCTGGAATTTCCTCACAAGCATACCTAGTTCCTGACTTAGTTCTTCAGGATCACCAAGGCTGTTGTCAGAATCTTCTTCTTCAGATGAGGAAATTGCTTTTGCCTTCAAAGCACGATATCTTCCATAGCTTGGCCCGTAGAGGTCTCTTTTCTCAGCTTGTTGGAATTCATGAGTATTGAGTCTCTCAAGAATATCAGCAAGATCAAGAGCTTTGTAGTCTCCACATTCTAGAATCATCCAAACTAGAGTATCAAATGAGGACTCGAGAGATCGTAGCAGTTTCTTCACCACTTCATGATTAGTGATATCAGTGGCACCCAATGCTTGAAGTTCATTGGATATATCAGTGAGGCGATCGAATGTTTGCTGGACATTTTCATTGTCAAGTCTCTTGAAGCGGTTGAAGAGATTGCAAAGAACATCAACACGAGAGTCACGTTGAGTGGAAACACCTTCGTTGACTTTGGACAACATATCCCAGGTAAGCTTAGCAGATTCCAAAGCACTCACTCTGCCATACTAACCTTTCCTCAGATGACCACAGATGATATTCTTCGCTTGAGAATCGAGTTGCTTGAATCTCTTCACATCAGCAGCTATAACAGTGGGAGCGACAGAGGGCACACCATTTTCCACAACATACCAGAGATCGTTGTCAATAGCTTCAAGGTGCATACGCATCTTGTTCTTCCAGTACGGGTAGTCTGTCCCATCGAATGTAGTATAGCCCGCGGAAACCTTGATCATACCTGCAGTCGACATAACTAAAACTCCAGGTGGTTAAACCAAAATCACACAAAGCGAGGGAGTACCTGCTCTGGTACCAATTGAAAGTGCGTTATATCGGCTAGAGGGGGTGAATAGGCGATTTTTACGAATTCATCAATTGAGGAATTTCAACTTTGAGGAATTTGAAATGTGATGAATAACTAGCAGCGGAATAAGTACTCAAGTGCATGAGGAACATAGTGACAGCATAGTCTTCATGATGAAATGAAACATGCACAAATATAGAGTAGCGTGATATAGGATAAGCAGTGATGAACAAGGTAACTTGAAGAATTTGAGGTGAGGAATTTCTGAAAGTCTTCAGTCAAATTCTTCAAACTATAACAATCAATTTCATTAACAGATATATGAGGAATAGAGGGGTTGAGGAAATAGAACCAGATAGCTTGATGAAGACAATGGTTTGATGACCCAGTTCCAACTGCTGTGACAGTCGTACGTCTGGTTTGGAGCGGCCTGGGATTTAAACTAGAGGACACACAGTCCCAGGACACACAGTCCTTACCATATTCTCCTTGAGCTAAGGTCACACGGTCCTCGCCCAACACTCGTGGTAAGTCTTCAGGGTAGGCTTCCAAAACCCTCACAAAGTAGTCACGCGGCGATCCACAATTTACTGCTGGATGCTCTAGACCAAGGTCACTTCGTGGTCCCCAATTGACTGCAGGAGCACTAGACCATGACGCCTAACCGTTTGGAGGATACACAGTCCTCAAAGGTAACAAGCATCAGTTCCACACAGGAATTTCTTCAGTGAATCTCAATCACTATGGGTTTTATGGTTTGGTTGTGGGTTTTTCCTCACTGATGATTTTCTCTCAAAGTCCTCAGAGGATGGGTTTCTCTCAAATGACAAGTGTCAGTTCTTTCTTAGAGCAGCCAACGAGCTAGTGGTTGTGGGGGTCGGCTATTTATAGCCATGGTGCAACCTGACATGATAAGACATAAATGCCCCCAATGATATGGCTGTTATGTGGATAAGAACGATTGGGGACAGCTGGCGCTAAGCACAACAACGGTCGGAATTTCGAACTATGAAAGTCCTCAGCTTATCATGATCCTCACTTGTAGGCAATTCGCACTGGCAAAATCCTAACTCCTCAGTCAGATCAATTTCCTCAGAGACCAGAACACCTTTGTCTCTGTCACTGAAAAACTTGTCTGAACCGTAAGAGATTTCCAAAGGCTTCACTCGAAGAATTGTATGGGTTGAGGATTTTGGAGTTGAGCATCAGTTGGAAATTTTCCTTAGTATTACCTCGACCCCCTTTAACAGTACGGTGTTTCCTATGACTCAAATAAAGGAAAAGAAACTACGAAAACAAAAGTCTTCACGCTTCATATTCCTCATTCATATCTTCAAGGTCACACCAACTTCTTCATTTTCAAAGTCTTCACAAAGTCTTCAGAAAGTCTTCAGCAAAGTCTTCACTTGAAGACATACATTTTTAGGGGTCGATAATCTCCGAATATATCAAACTCCCCATCGACTTATAGAGCCTGTGTACACTCAGAAACTCATTATTGCCTTAACCTATAAGTCTTCAATACACCAAAATCACTAAGGGGTACTAGATGCACTAACACTTCTCGAAGAAGAAGTATGTTCCTCCTCTGAAGAAAACCAAGAAGAAGGCCCCAGCCAAGAGGACGAACAAGACCACTCCTCAAGAAGAATGGTTTGAAACGCCAGAATCATCCGGCTCAGAGGTATAATTTGGCTAATTTTTATCATTTCTTTATTCACCTTACTAATAACAGCCATTCACAACACGAGGCAAAGTCGAGCCGGGCCAACGTCCCTGAGGTAACTTATATTTCGTCCGACTCAGAATATTTTGTACCCCAGAAGATACGGCGGTTCGTTAGAAAAGTTCCCCTTTCTCATCCTCTGGCTTATTTGGACCCCCAATTTCTTTTGAGTAAGCAACAGCAAGCCGACCGATGTCAGACCCGGAGCGCCGGCCCTACCGATCTCATGTCCGAGTTACCTAACTCCTCGGCTCAGAAGAAGCGCCCCGAAGAGGTATCCATTTCTTCTCTGCTTTATTTTATTATCTCTTCCTTTGTAATTCCAACATTGCCTTACATTATCTAAACTACCTTTCAGGGATCATCGCCTTCATCTGGTGACTCTACGGACACTGCTCTACCGCCTCCCAAGATTAATCCGTTGTACGTATTTTTCCAAGTCTTACCTCCGGATCTTTGGCGGTATACAACTTAGGCTCTGACTTATATGTTTTACCAGGGCTCAAGCGAATCGAAGGAAGACCAACAAGTCTGCCCCTGACCCTACCGCTCAAGAACCGGAGCTTGGCAAGCCAGACGCTCCTATGCTAGATGCAAATCCCTCAGCAGCCCCTGCAGAGCCGGCAACTGATGTTACTCCAGAGAGTCCGTAGAAGGTCCATTCCAAGCCGCCGAGCCCTGCCAAGGCTGCTGATGACACCGCAGCTCCGGACGTCGTGATTACTGGCGCCGGCTTTCACTCTCCTCCTCCTCACGTGTTGACAAAGCATAGTGAGACGGCTGAAGCATCCAGGAAGCTAGAGTTTGAACTCCCCGCCCTCGAGAAAATGACAGTTGATGAACTTCATGCTGGCTATATGAGCCGGATGTCTACAAGTCGGGATCTGGAGCTCAAACTTGTCAACTTAATGAAGAGGAAATATGAGGTAATCTTTTTCCTCCTTATACCCTTACTTAGCCCCCAAGAGTCGGGTTAACATTGGCTGATGATAATCTGGCTCTTCCATCATGGTAGAAGTAGACATATTTAGCAAGTAGGTCTCACCTTACTTAGAAGTAACCTCAAATCATTGTTGTTAGCCCCCAAGCGCCGGCTCAAGGTTGATAACATTGAACCAGAGCTTTATATGAGCTAGATAATAGAGCCAATTGTAGCCCCCAAGGGCCGGCTCAATCTTGTTGAAGTTGATTCGAGAATTTAGTGAGAATAGATACTAGAGGCAATTGTAGCCCACAAGGGCCTACTCAATTTTGTCGAAGTTGAGCTAGGACTTTCATTGTGAACAGCCTGAAGAACCAATATGTAGCCCCCAAGCTCCGGGTTAACTTGATAAGATGATCCGGAACTTCCTGTAACCTTAGGAGATCAAAATAGACATTAGCCCCCAAGTGTCATACATATTGCTTGTAATCTGTTTGAGACTTGCTGACTTTTTTTTAAATTTCTCCTTCTGTCGGCTCATTCCATGCTTTGATATGTTGTAGGAAGCTTTAAACGAAGCCGGGTCCGAAGTGTCCGACTTTAAAAGCAATATAACCACACAGCAAGTCGCTCGGAGTGAAGCTGATGAGAAATGTCGGCTCCTTTCTGAAGAGCTGATCAAAATGAAGGCCGACTTCGCAACCCTCAAGGAGTCCGCTAAAGCTGGACAAGCCGCCTTGGCCAAACGGCGGATGATGCTGATCAGCGGCTTATGATTGTATCCGATGAACTGCAGTCCTTGAAGCGCCACATCACGAAGATGACAGCCGCCCTATTTGGTAAGTTTTTGACAACTTAACTCAATTTGTGCATTGTACTTGTGCTGGCGGCTTACGACCAGACCTTCGTCTTATGAAGGTCCTAGGAGCCGCCAACTTGCCTCCGACAGCCTGCTGCCCCTAAAGGCCATATACACTTTGACAGAACAACTCTACTTGGTGTTGTGTGTACAATTAAAGCCGTAAAGTACAAGGATGCCATCCCTTCAACTCTCAAAGGGGTCTTACAGCTACTCTCCACGATGCCAAAGCAAATCTTAGAATTGAAGAGATCAGCCGCCCGTCAGGGGGCGATCGCAGCTATAAGCTGGGCATTGGCTTTTGCCCCCGAGTTAACTCCGACAGACATGATGGACGGGTTTCCCTCAAAAAAGGATGATGGCTTCGAATTTACGGACGCTGACTATGCCCGGTGCGTGAAGAATTCCAAAGTCCTGGCCTCCGTCTTAGCAGAAGAAGTTAATGTGGCGACTTACCAGGTAGCTTACAACGTAGATCAGAAAAGGATCCATGGACCACTCTTTGGAAGCAAGAATCTGACACCCGCCCGCAGTAAGCATATTTTTTCTTCTGAACTTGACCCGTCACCCTTCTTTGAGGAAGTTAACTTTGCGGCTTTAACCAACTGCAACTAGGACTTGGACCATCTTCAGATCAAGGAGGTTGAAGACCCGGAGCAGGGCAACCCGCCGGCCGTGTAGAGGAGCCATAAACGCCATTGATAGCCGGCTCTTATGACCCGCCGTGAGCAATGTAAAAAACTTTAAGATATTTTTGGGCTCCACTGAGAGCATATGTAATAGACTGGTAGCAACTTTTTCCTTTCTTTGAATTGTGCCATTGCACACATATGAAAAGTCCGGCTTAACATATATATATATATATATTTACATATATATATATATATCATCTTCCTTGTGCTTCTAATTACATGCCTTGCCGGCTCTTGGCGGCTTACTTTCCTGCAAGAATAGATGTATCTTTATACCGTTAGGAGGGCGGCTTAAAAGCATGACCCGAAGATGTTGTATCTTCCTAACGTGTTGATGGAGTCAACTGCTTGGCTTAAGAGCCGGCCGATAGGGATTGAGAAGCTACACCCGTAGGTCAAGAAGCCCCCTTGACGGCAATGTTGACTTGTCAACATGTTTTGGCATGAGAGTCGTTTGTTAAGGTTAGATAAGCTACACCCGGAGGTGGGAAGCCCCCTTCGACAACCTAAGTTGACTTGTCAACTTTTTTGGCATAAGAGCTGGCTATTAGGGTTAGTTAAGCTACACCCGAAGGTGGGAAGCCCCCTTCAACAGCCAATGTTGACTTGTCAACATATTTTGGATTGAAAGCCGGTTGTTAGGGTTAGATAAGCTACACCCGGAGGTGGGAAGCCTCCTTCGACAACCAAAGTTGACTTGTCAACTTTTTTGGCATAAGAGCCGGCTGTTAGGGTTAGATAAGCTATACCCGAAGGTAGGAAGCCCCCTTCGACAGCCAATGTTGACTTGTCAACATTTTTTGGCTTGAAAGCCGGTTGTTAGGGTTAGATAAGCTACACCAGAGGTGGGAAGCCCCCTTCGACAACCAAAGTTGACTTGTCAACTTTTTTGGCATAAGAGATGGCTGTTAGGGTTAGATAAGCTATACCCGAAGGTAGGAAGCCCCCTTCGACAGCCAATGTTTTGGATTTTTCTCGCATGGAGGACGATACGCGAAATGGCAGAGGCCTCGGCTTGCAGGGATGCTACTTTATTCATATATAAATATGATATGTACAATGATAGTGTACAATGTTGATTCTCAACAACTAAAGTATAATAAGGCCGCAGATGCGCTATGTTCCACGGCCGGCGGGTCTCCTGACCCGGGGTATCTGAGTCGTCCCGGACGTCAATGAGATAATATGACCCATTGTTGAGATTTCTGCTGACCATGAAAGGTCCTTCCCATGCAGGAGATAACTTATGCATATTTGTCTGGTCTTGAATCAGCCGCAGCACTAAGTCGCCCTCTTGAAACGTCATGGTCTTCACCCTGCGGCTATGATAGTGATGCAGGTCTTGATGATAGATCGCCGAGCGGGCAGCCGCCAACTCTCGCTCCTCCTCCAAAGCATCCAACGCGTCTTGACGAGGCGTCTCATTGTGTGTTTCAATGTAAGCCGCCACTCATGGCGAGTCATGCCGGATGTCACTTTGTAACACGGCCTCTGCTTCGTAAAACATGAAGAAAGGCGTATATCATGTGGACCTGTTGGGGGTGGTTCCAATGCTCCATAAGACGGACGTCAACTCTTCCACCCAACAACCGGCATCCGTTATAGAGGAACCATAAGCCATGTCTTAATACCTCTCAAGATTTCTTGGTGGGCATGCTCCGCCTGACCGTTGGACTATGGATGGGCAACCGCTGAAACATCAAGCCGGATGTGCTCCAAATCGCAGAATTTTTTCATAGTCCCTTTGGTCAAGTTTGTGCCATTATCCGTGATAATGCTATGAGGGTAACCAAAACGGTAGATCAGCTTTTCAATAAACTGAACCACCATAGCCGCGTCACATTTGCTGACCGGCTCAGCCTCTACCCACTTGGTGAACTTATCAACCGCCACCAGGAGGTGCGTTTTCTTATCCTTGGATATCTTGAAAGGCCCGACCATATCAAGTCCCCAGACTGCAAACGTCCAAGTAGTTGGTATCATGCGCAATTCTTGAGCCGGAACATGAGCACGCCGGCCGAATTTTTGATAGCTGTCACACTTGCGGACCAGATCCTCTGCATCCTTATGAGTCGTCAACCAGAAGAAACCATGCCGCAAAGCCTTGGCCACTAGAGATTTTGAGCCGGCGTGATGTCCACAATCTCCAGCGTGACTTTCGTTCAAGATTTCCTGACCCTCCTCTGGTGAGACACAATGTTGAAACACCCCGGTAACGGTGCACTTGTGCAACTCACCATTAACTATTGTCATGGACTTAGACCGACAGGTGATCTGCCTGGCCAGATTTTCATCATCATGTAACTTGCCCCGAGTCAAATATGCCACGTAAGGCACAGTCCAATCCGGAATAGCATGTTGGGCCGCCACCAATTGCCCCTTCGGGTTAGGAACAGCCAAATCTTCCTCTGAAGGTAACTTGACAGTCGGGTGATGTAAGACGTCCAGAAAGATATTGGGCGGCACCAGCTTTCGCTGAGAGCCTAACCTTGACAAGGCATCAGCCGCCTCATTCCTGCGACGATCAATATGATCTACCTGATAACCTTTGAAGTGACCAGCAATGATATCCACCGCTTGATGATAAGCCGCCATCCGCGGGTCCTTGGAGTTCCAAGTGCCCGAAACTTGCTGAGCCACAAGATCTGAGTCGCCCAAACACCATACCCGGCTTAAATTCATCTCCTTAGCTACTCGGAGGCCATGAAGTAGGGCTTCATATTCAGCCGCATTATTGGTGCAAGGGAACATCAGTCGAAGCACATGGCAAAACTTATCACCTTTGGGAGATGTTAAAACAACTCCTTCCCCTTATCCTTCCAGCTGCTTGGATCCATCAAAGTGTATAGTCCAGTATGTGTTGTTCGGCTTTTCCTCCGGTGCCTAACACTCTTCCAGTCATTTATGAAATCCACAAGGGCTTGAGACTAGACAGTCGTTCGAGGTACGTATTTCAAATTGAGAGGTCCCAGCTCCAATGCCCACTTAGCAATCCTACCAGTGGCTTCTCTGTTTTGAATTATGTCCCCCAACGGAGTAGAGCTGACCACGGTGATCTGGTGCCCTAAAAAGTAATGCTTTAGCTTGCGCTTGGTCATGAATAGCCCATACACTAGCTTCTGCCAATGTGGATATCTCTGCTTAGACTTTGTCAGGACCTCACTGATATAATAAACCGGCCTCTGAACCGGATATTCCTTTCCTACTTCCTTGCGCTCGACTACAATTGCAGCACTGACAACCCAGTTGTTAGCCGCCACGTACAGGAGCAAAGGTTCTTTCTCAGCTAGAGCAGCTAATACCGGCGGCTCAGTGAGTTGCTTCTTGAGCGCCTTAAACGCTTCACTTGTCGCCGTACTCTAGACAAAATTGTCTGTCTTTTTCATCATATGATATAGAGGGATAGCGTTCTCACCAAGGCGGCTTATGAACTGGCTCAACGCGGTGATCCATCCTGCCAGGCGTTCGACATCATTAATACAAGCCGGCTCATCCAAGGAGGTGATAGCCTTGATCTTATCCGGGTTAGCTTCAATGCCACGCTCAGAAACCAGAAAACCCAAGAGCTTGCCAGCCGGAACACTAAAGACACACTTGGTCGGGTTAAGCATCATCTTATAGACCCGGAGATTGTCAAAAGTTTCCCTTAGGTCGTCACGCAAGGTCTCCTTCCTCCTTGATTTGATCACAATATCATCCACATAAGCATGAACGTTGCGTCCGATCTGACTGTGAAGACAATTCTGCACACAGCGCTGATAAGTCACCTGGGCACTCTTGAGCCCAAAAGGCATAGACACATAACAGAAAGGTCCAAAAGGCGTGATGAAAGCCGTCTTCTCTTGGTCCTTAATTGCCATCTTGATATGATGATATCCCGAATAAGTATCTAGGAAGCATAAGCTTTAACAACCCGCCGTAGCATCAATGATCTGATCAATAAGAGGGAGAGCAAAAGGATTAGCCGGACAAGCCTTGTTAAGGTCTGTATAGTCTATGCACATACGCCACGTGTCGTTCTTCTTGAGCACAAGCACCGGGTTAGCAAGCCACTCCGGGTGAAAGACCTCGACGACGAAACCCGCCGCTAAGAGCCGGGCGATCTCTTCCCCAATGGCCTTGCGTCTCTCCTCATTGAACCGTTGTAGAAACTGCTTGACTAGTTTAAACTTAGGATCCACATTAAGGTTATGCTCAGAGAACTCTCTCGATACACCTGGCATGTCAGAAGGTTTCCATGCAAAGATGTTCCAATTCACGCGGATGAATTCGATGAGCGCGCTTTCCTATTTGGGATCCATGTTAGCCCCAATGATGAACTGTTTGGATGAGTTGCCCGGAGTGAAATCTACCGCCTTGGTATCATCCGCCGAAAATTTGAGGGGCGGCTCAACCTCCGTCGTGGGCTTTTTCAGCGGGGTCATATCCTCCGGGTCACATTCTCCTTATAAAACTTAAGATCCGCCTCAGCACAACTGGATTCCACATAAGCCGCGTCTCCTTCCTCGCACTCAATAGACGTCTTCCGGTCACCATGAACGGTAATCGTCCCTTTTAACCCGGGCATCTTGAGCTGTAAGTAGACATAACAGGGCCTAGCCATGAAGTTAGCATAAGCCGGCCGCCTAAACAATGCATGATAAAGGCTCTTGATCTTGACCACTTCAAACCACAAGGACTCCACCCTATAGTTGTATTCGTCGCCAAAGGCGACTTCCAAGGAAATCCTGCCCACTGGATAAGCCGACTTGCCCGGCACCACATGATGACAAATGGTTGATGAAGGTTTAAGGTCTTTATCAAGCAACTTCATCCGCCGGAAGGTATCATAATACAAGATGTTGATGCTACTGCCACCATCCATAAGCACCTTATTCACCATATACCCTCCCACTTGGGGGGCAACCACCAAGGCAAACCGCCCCGGGTCATCAACACGCGGCGGGTGATCCTCCCGGCACCACATTATGTCATATTCAGACCACTTCAAGTATTGCGGCAGAGCCGGCGTAACTGCATTAACCGCCCGTTTGCGCAACTTCTGATCCCTCTTGTTAAGGCTAGTTGTGAAGACATGATACCGGCCCGAACTGAGCTGCTTTGGATTACTCTAATATCCAGACTGGTTATGCTGCTGCTGATTGTTGTTACCAAAGTGCTGAGGATGTCCTCCTTGATTTCCCTGACCATGATGACCGGACCCTGAGCCGCTGGATCCAAATCCGGCTCTTGACCCGCCTGGTCCTGAGCCGCCGGGCGGGCCACCGCCATGGTTGTTGTGCTGCTGCATGTTATAATTCTTGAACTTCTGCATGATATGGCAATCACCCCATGTGTGCGCTGACGGCTTATCGGGCCGGCTGTGCACCAGACAGGGTTTTTTGAGCATTTACTCCAAATTGAAAGGAGTCCTATTTTTGTTAAAAGGCGGCCTGAACTTCCCATTGCCTTTAGAATGATTCTGGCCGGTGCTCGCATTGGCCACCAGTTCTGACCCGCCATCTGGGTTTTTCCGCTTACTCTGGTTACCATTGTTCGCCGCACATTGCCCTGGTTGTTCCTCTTACCCTGGCCGGCCTTCTCCTCATCAGAGCCGAGATCCTTTGTGTTATCAGAGTCAACGTATTTTGTGAGAGCCGTCATGAGTTCTCCCATGTCCTGACACGTACGTTTGAGCCAGCCAAGCTTCTGCTTTAGAGGGGTGAAGTGGCAGCCCTTTTCCAAGATCAGCACAGGTTGAGCCGCTATGATCTGTTTAGATGAGTGGATAATGGTCGACACCCGTCGGACCCAATGATGAGCTAACTCATTCTCCTGTTGAGCGCAATGATCGAGATCCACAATAGTCATAGGCGGTTTGCAAGTCCCTTGAAAGTTTTTGATGAACCTTGCCCTCAACTCAGGCCATGAATTAGTGGTATTAGGTGGCAAACCTTTCAACCACGTGCGAGCCGGACCTTCAAGCATCATGATGAAGTACTTAGCACACACCGCCTCACTAACATCCAACATCTCCATAGCCAGCTCATAACTTTCGATCCAGGCCTCCGGAGGTAAGTCAGAAGTGTAATTCGGAACCTCGCGAGGTCCTTTGAAATCCTTCGGCAACTTCTCACTTTGTAGATCCGGTGATAAGCATGGCACTCCCATGGCCCTGGTGGTCACTCCCACTCCCACTGATACAGAGGGCGCAGGCACTTGGTGAGTCGTTGTGGCCAAAGCTACCGCCTCTGGCTTGTGCATCTAGAGCCGCCTAATCATCGCCCGGAGGTCCTCTGTGCCGATCGCTGCTGGAAACCGCCGGCGACTCATAGCGCCGGCTAAAGCTGCGGCTGGGGAGAGGGTTGAATGAACGCGGTTCCGACTGTGAGCATACTTCTCCTGTTGGGCCATTGCCGTCTGAAGGTATCCAATGGCATTCAGTACCTCTTCCGCAAAAGGCGCTTCATCCGGAATAGGGATTGTTTCAAGACGGGTGGTCGCGGCCACCATGTTCTCTGCCAAGTTGGAATAATGACCCGCCGGTGTTGGAAAGACCACTGGTGAGGCGTGGTTTCGTCGGGCTGGGTTAAGCTATGGTCGAGCCGCCGACCGGCTTCCAGGTGCATCCGCTGCCCGTCCCGTTCCTGGCGTGTTGAAGAGATTCCTAGCCTCATAACATTCTGGTAAGCGGGATTGATGTCTCGTCCGATGCATCGCAGTCGCTGATTGCTGTTCCAGCCCAAGGCGGAAGGCATCCGTCTTAATACGTTCTGCCTCTTCCTCCATCTGGACCTTTAGCTCAGCTATCCTCTGTTGCTCCTCCGCCATCCGGTCCTTGAGCCTCACAATCTCTATGTTCTGAGCGGCTTGATTATCCAGCATGACTTCAGTGGCCATCAGGGCCGCAAGTTCATTCATCAGGTCCAGAAGAACTTGAGCCGGCGGTGGCGGCTCAGCCCCCGAGGTTGCTGCTCCGGCGGCTGTGCTGCTCGCACCTCGGGCCAATCCTGCCATGAACACGGATGCATGAATTGGCGGCCCGAAACCGTACGACTCTTTATGTTCCGACTCGGGGTAAGGCCTGTCGTAGCCCCCGAGGCCACTGTTGCGAAGCTGGTAGATCGACTCCGTTTCCCCGCTCGAAGACTCGTCCTCCGAAGAGACAAGAGTCTCCTGTGATGCAGAAGCTTCAAGATCCATACCCTGAGTAAAGCCCACAAAGACATGCTTTCATCCCGGGTTAACACGGGTGGGTCGCACATCACGGGCGGGTTGCGCACGCCAAGCCGGCTCGACGATGCTGGTGCAGATGTCCGGCCCGGGTGTAGATCCGTCGATCCTACCGATGAAGACCTGGATCCCGCCGAAGGGAATCCGGAAACCGTATTCGACAAAGCCGGTATCAGGACCCCAGCCGGCATCATCAATGTAGAGCCGGCCGTGGCGACTTTTGCTCATCCTTCCGACCACGTATCCCTCGAGCCTTAGGAGAGAGCCCTTTGAGAACTCAACACCACCGAGCGCGAGCCCCACGGTGGGCGCCAACTGTCGTGGTTTTATCACGACAGATGTCCAGGTGAAAAAACTTGGATTCCAGGCCATCGCTAAGGTGATGGACTCAAAGGGGTTGGTTGGGACGAAGGACATGGGTTTACCCCAGGTTCGGCCCCTCAAGTCAACGTAATAGCCTACGTCCTGCTTGTGTTTGTATTGCTTGACATATCGATTACAAGGGACCTATTGCTTGACCTAGTTCTCGATAATATGATCTCTAAGTCGCCCCGGGTCTCGCCTTTATATAGGAGGTCAAGACCACGGGTCATGCAATTCCTAACCGACACTCAATACATGTATGAGTCTGTCTCTACCTTATCACGCCTTCCTGGTCAAGTTGTCTCCAGGCGGCTTACACGCCTGGGTCTTCTCCATCCGGGCCACGTTCTGGCCCATCTTGTCAAGCCGCCAAGCGTCTTGGGCTTAAGTCTTCATAGCCCACTCTTGTGATGGTGTACGAGCCGCCTGGTGTGACCTGGAGCCCTTAGGACGAGTCTCACTGTGGGGTTATACCCCCCAACAGTACGAGTGATAGTTTTGTAGCACGTGCAATAGTAAAAATAGTAGTAGTAACTTAGAAAGATCAATAAGTGGAAAGCTCATAGGAACTAGATCGGTGTATTTGTTGGATTATACTCACCATATAATAGTCATAACCTAGGGCGACACAGAACTAGCTCCAGTTCATCAATGTAACATAGGCATATATTTTGTATATAGCCATACCTGCTTATGGAAAAGAACTTGCATGACATCTTTTGTCTTGCCCTCCCGTTGCAGTAGGGTCCATAAGGAAACTAAGGTATACTAAGGACTCCTTTTAATAGAGAACCAGAACAAAGCATTAGCACATAGTGAATACATGAACTCCTCAAACTACGGTCATCTCCGTGAAGTATTCCGATTTTTTTCAGCCCGCGGTTGACGGATCATAACACGTAATGGGTGCATATTAATATGCAAGATCGGATCAATAACATAGATATAATGATGATAACATAAACAGTTCAGATCTGAAGTCATGGCACTCGGGCCCTAGTGACAAGCATTAAGCATGGCAAAGACATAAAAACATCAATCTTAGAACATAGTGGATACTAGGGATCAAGCCCTAACAAAACTAACTCGATTACATGATGAATCTCATCCAACACCTCACCGACTGACAAGCCTATGAAGGAATTGTTCACTCCCAGTGAAGAGCATCATAGAATTGCTAACGGAGAACGGTTGATGATAATGAAGACCGAAGATTCCCCTCTCCGGAGCCCCAAACGGACTCCAGATATGGCCTCCCGATGAAGAATAGGAGGTGGCGGTGGCTCCGTATCGTGAAACGCAACGAAACTTTCTCTTTGATTTTTTTCTTGAAATTTAGGATTTTATAGTGCTGGAATTAGCGTCAGAGGGCCCACGAGATGGGCACGCTCCACCAGGATGCGCTAGGGGGGGTCTGGTGCTCCTCGATGGAGAGTGGCCACCCTGGGGCCCCTCTCTGGTGGCTCCTGACTCCAATATTCCTCATATATTCCAAAAAAATCTCCAAAAAAATTCATTCCATTCCGAGTATTTTTATTTCTGCACAAAAAACAACACCATGGTAGTTCTGCTAAAAACAGCATCAGTCCGGGTTAGTTCCATTCAAATCATGCAAATTAGGGTCCAAAACAAGAGCAAAATTGTTAGGAAAAGTAGATATGTTGGAGACGTATCAATTATGCACATCAAGCAATGCATATAAAAGCCAATCAATGTATGAAAATTCCAAACGACCCATCTATAATTTCATATTTTAGCACGACACTCATTTGGTTATGTTGCCTCTAGAAATACTTCAAGACGAGAAGAGGTAGCGAATGTCGATTCAGTCACATAAGGTGACGCGTTCTATATCGAAACCACAAAGGTTCCCATGAGAAGCTCCGGCTTGTAAGGGGCTTGTGCCAATACTTGTCCCAAATTTTTCAAAACATTTACCACGCGGCACATATATGTCATGTTCATGACACCATGGCAAGTTTCATGAATGAGTTTTTGACGTACATGATTTAAAACCCGAGTTTCTCAATGTTTGTGTGGCCGAGCCAAGACACAGACATGTTTGAAATTCATTCCCATATCTTGCATGGGACCTAAAGATGCATGTACACTTCTATGATTTTCAATCCATTTTGATGCACAGGACCTTGTGATTGTAGTTCCAATTTGAATGATGCAGATCAAATAATGCATACAATAGCCAATCAATGTATGAAAAGGCCAAACGATCCATGTATAATTTCATATTTGGCACGACACACATTTTCATGTATGTTGCCTCTAAAAATAGTTCAAGAAGAGAAGAGGCAGCGAATGTCAATCCGCCCATGTAAGGTGACACATTCCATATCGAAACCATAAAGGTTCTCGTGAGAAGCTCCAGTTTGTGAGGGGCTTGTGCCAATACTTGTACCAAATTGGCCAATTTTTGTACCACGCGGCACATATATGCCATGTTCATGACACCATGCCAAGTTTCATGAATATTCTGATGCATTTTTGATTTATACATGAATTCATAACCAAGTTTCTCAATGTTTGTGGCTGAGCCAAGACCCTGGGACGTTCGAAATTCATTCCGATATCTTGCATACGGGCCAAAGAATGCAGCCATGGACACTTATATGATTTTTCAACCCATTTTAATGCACAAGACCTTGTAATTTTAGTTTACATTTTAATTATCCACCTTAAATGCCTAGAAAACTCAATTAATGTACAAAAATTGCAAAAGAACCCTGAATAATTCCATATTTTAGCAAGACACTCATACTTCTATATTGTCTCTAAAAAGATTTCAAGGCGAGAAGATGAGTGGACGTCGTCTTGCCCACGTAAGCTGATGTGTTCCCTATTAAAACCACAAAGCTTGTTGTGAGAAGCTCCGGTTTGTAAGGGACTTGTGCCTAAACTTGTCCCAAATTCGACAGTTTTCTTTACCATGGCACATATGTTCCATGTCATGACAACATGCCAAGTTTTTAGAATTTCTCGCACATTTTGGATTTGCACTTACATAAAAACAAAGTTTCTCAACGTTTGTGGTCGAGCCAAGATTTCGGGATGTTTGCAATTCATTCCCATTTCTTGCAAGTCACCTAAAGATGAAGCCATGGACATTAATATGATTTTTCAACCCATTTTGATGCACCAAACCTTGGGACGATAGTTCAAATTTTAATTATACACATTAAATGTCCAGAAAACTCGATTAATGTATAAAAATGCCAAACGAACCCTAAATAATTCCATATTTTAGCACGACATGGCTATGGCGGCGTGTTCACTGGAGATAAATCTTATTGCAATCCAAACATGGTCCTTTGCCAAATTAACCTCATTTTCTATTTTAAAATAATTTTGAAAATCAAGTCTTTCACAAATAGTTCGCGATCATGAATCGTGTGTGATGCAGTACAAAATATCTTGGGTCAATCCTCATACATGCATGACTTAGACCGGAAGCTTCGTCGGTTACAGTCCAGAGTCCACCGCCCGCCAGTTTACCGCACTGACTCCTCGGACCATTTTACAGTTTGATCATCGCCGGTGAAAGATGGGGACGTGGATCCACGTCCCGAGGGAAACTTCGGCAACCCACTCCGGCCAGAGCACGGTCGCATCAGCCATGAGCATGATCTCAACATGCTTCAAAGCGACCTCTACCTCCGACAGGGCGGCTACAACAATCGAAAGGGCAGCTATCGCAGCTGAGAGGGCCGCAGCAACAACCGCGATGGGGATAGCAAATTTCTAGAACAACACATCAGCTGTCAGTTTCTCGGCAGTCTCCGTAGCCATAAAGGCAGACGGCCAATACCATCTCGAGCCAACCACGCCCATTTCATCGATGAGTTGGTAATCGCTAATTGTGCTCGAGCAGGTGTTCGTTCATCGGCGGCCTCCCTAGACAAGATTGTGGAGGTCCATGCCCGAACCAAGGCTGCCCATGCCTGGTTCATGGCGGCCTTATCCAAAGAGATGGTGGACGAGGACTACGATATGTTGGTGGAGTATGTGGGGATGGATGCAATGGATATCCTTACCCGAAGGTTGTCGAGCGAAAGCTGGTCATCGAGGAGGCGGTGGAGATTGACAAATGCCATGCGGAATATTAGTCTGTATTTAGAGCGATGGTCTTTTGTTAGAGTAAAGTTTAGGTCAACTAACTAATGTTTAGTTGCTCGATTAAGTAAGTGCGGGCAGTGTTGTAGGCTCTTTCGTGTAGTACTCAAATTTGCAAGTGTTGTTAAATTAAGCAATGACATCGATGATCAATGTAACAAAGGAAATTCGGACCAAAATTTGCCGCCCTATCCCCAATATCTCTTATAAATGAAAATGAAATGCAAGTACCGTGTGCAATGTAGTATCCGATATCTTACGCCGGAAGCTTGAAGACCAAAATTACACATCCAGTCTCATCACACATGGGATAAACCATAGAATTCGTTTGCGTTGTTGCATATCGCAGGCAATTCTGGTAAAGGGACTGTGTCTGATGTGACTGTGCGCGCTAGTTTTTTGCCGCATCGAATGAAACTTTGGCAGCGGGTAGATATTTCTGAGGCAGCCCCCTTGTACCGACCAAAAGCCAGATTTTCCCGTCCTTCCCCCTTCCTTTGATAAGTTCAAACCTTCACTGCTTGCTTGCAGCATCACTTCCATGTCGGTGACGCTCCTTCCTACTACTCGTCCTCCTCCATCTATTTATATAATCCACACCTTTCCCATACCGCTCCCCCTCCACCCCTCCTCCTCCACCCAACATGCCTCAACCATTGACGCAACACCTTCCACCAAAATCACCGGCTCACCCCCACATAATGTTGGGGAACATTGCATGGGAAACAAAAACTTCCCTACGCTTCACCAAGATCAATCTAGGAGATGAGCATCTACGAGAGGAGAGATCGGATCCACATAACTTGTAGATCACTAAGAGGGAAGTGTTAAGAAACGAGGTTGACGTAGTCGAACGCCTTTGTGATACAAATCGCAAGTTGTCCCTTGATCCAATCACGATCTAGCGCTGAATGGACGGTACCTCCATGTTCAGCACACGTACACCTCGATGACGATCTCCGCCTCCTAGATCCAGCAAGCGAGGGAGGAGAGGTAGATGGGTTCTCCGGTAGCACGATTCCATGGCAGCGATGGTGGTGGAGTTGACCTAGCAGAGCTTTGCTAAACAGTACCGAACTGATCGAGAGGAGAATCAATCTTAAGGGACAGAGAGGGTTGTGCCGTGGCTTGGGTGTTCCTGCCCTCCTTCTCCCTCTCTATTTATAGGAGGAAGGGGTAGGTGGGGAGATCCCTTATCCCCTCCTCCAAGGAGGGCTTTAGCCGAAGTGAGGGGAGTCCTCCTCCCACAATGGATGTGGGAACCCTAGGGAGGAGTCCCTCCCCTCCAAGGCACCTCCACCCTTCCACCTTTGGGTGCATGGGTCTATATGAGTCGGCTGCCCAGCCCACCATGGGCTGGTATGCCACCTCTTGGGCCCTTGTGGTCCTTTGGGTGGGTGGGCCTCTCCCGGTGGACCCCGGAACCTTCTCGACACTCCCGGTACAATACCGGGAGCACCCAAAACTTTTCTGGAACCTGAATACCACTTTCGTATATATAAATCTTCACCTCCAGACCATTCCGGAGCTCGTCATGATGTCTCGGGTCTCATTCGGGACTCTGAACAACCTTCGGTCACCAATATTCATACCTCAACTATAAAAAATCATAACCAAACGTTAAGTGTGCAGACCCTGCGGTTCCAGAACTATGCAGACATGACCGAGACACCTCTACGGCCAATAACCAATAGCGGGACCTAGGTGACCATATTGGTTCCTACATACTCCACGAAGATCTTTATTGGTTGACCCTCTATGTCAAGGATTCACTTAATCCCGTATGTAGTTCCCTTTGTTCATCGGTATGTTACTTGCCCGATATTCGATCATCGATATCTCCGTACCTACTTCAATCTTGTTACTGGGAAGTCTCTTTACTCGTTCTGTAATACAAGATCATGTGGCTAACTCTTAAGTCACTTAGCTTGCAAGCTCATTATGATGTTGTATTAACGACTGAGCTTTGAGATACCTCTTCATCACACGAAGTAACAAATCCTAGTCTTGATCCATGCCAACTCAACAGACACCCTCGGGGATACCTGTAGAGCACCTTTATAGTCACCCAGTTACATTGCAACATTTGATACATAGAAGGTACTCCTTCGATGTCAGTGAGTTGCATGATCTCATGGTCATAGGAACAGATACGTGACATGCAGAAAACTATAGCAATAAACTGGCATGATCATATGCTACGTTCATTGTTTGGGTCTTGTCCATCACATCATTCTCCTAATGATGTGATACCATTATCAAATGACATCTCATACCTATGGCTAGTTGACCTCGACCATCTTTGGTCAATGAGCTAGTCTATTAGAGGCATGCTAGGGACACAGTGTTGTCTATGTACCCACACATAATTTTAGTTTCCAATCAATACAATGATAACATGGATAATAAACGCTTATCATGAACAAGGAAATATAATAATAAGCATTTTATTATTGCCTCTAGGGCATTTTCCAACAGTCTCTCACTTGCACTAGAGTCAATAATCTATCTCACGTCGCCATGTGATTTACATTGTGATGAATCTAACACCCAGTTGATCATGTTTAGCTCGTGGAAGAGGTTTAGCTAATGGGTCTACGACATTCAGATCTGTGTGTACTTTGCAAATATTTATGTCCTCCTCCTTGATGTGATTGCAAATGGAATTGAAGCATCACTTTATGTGTCTGGTCCTCTTGTGAAACCTTGGTTCCTTTGCAAGAGCAATGGCACCAGTGTTGTCATAGAATAGCGTAATTGGGTCCATTGCACTTGGCACAACTCCAAAATCCATCATGAACTGCTTCATCCAGACACCTTCCTTCGTCGCCTCTGAGGCAGCTATGTACTCCACTTTGCATTTTGAATCAGCTACCACGCTTTGCTTGGAACTACACCAGCTTACCGCTCCCCCATTGAGAATGTATTCGTATCCGATTTGAGTCTTAGAGTCATCCAGATTAGAGTCAAAGCTTGCATCAACGTAACCCTTTACGATGAGCTCTTGATCTCCTCCATAAACGAGAAACATTTCCTTAGTCCTTTTCAGGTACTTAATGATATTCTTGACCGCCATCTAGTGTTCCATTCCTGAATCACTTTCAAAACCTTCCGGACATACTTATGGAAAGGCTGACATCTGGTCTTTGGCACAACATTGCATACATGACAGAGCCTATGGTAGAAGCATAGGGTATGGCACTCATATTTTCTCTATACTCTGGATTCACTAATTGAGTCTAACTCAACTTCACACCTATCAATACAGGCAAGAACCCCTTCTTGGACTGATCCATTTTGAACTTCTTCAAAACTTTGTCAAGGTATGTGCTCTATGAAAGTCTTATTAAGCATCTCGATCTATCTCTATACATCTTTATGCCTAATATGAAAGCAGCTTCTCCTAGGTCCTTCACTGAAAAACTCTTGTTCAAATATTCCCTTCACGGTTTCCAAAAGTTTTATATTGTTTCCAATTAGCAATATGTCATCCACATATAATATTCGAAATGCTATATTGCTCCCATTCACTTTCTTGTAAATACAAGCTTATCCGTAAACTTGTATAAACCCGAACGCTTTGATCACCTCACCAAAGCAAATATTCCAACTCCGAGATGCTTGCACCAGTCCATAAACGGATCACTGAGTTTGCGAACTTTGTTACCATTGATCCTTGATCGACAAAACCTTCTGGTTGTATCATATAAAACTCTTCCTTAAGGAAACCGTTAAGGAACGTTATTTTGACATTCATCTACCAAATTTCATAATCGAAAAATGCAGCTATTGCTAACATGATTATGATGGACTTAAGCATCGCTACGGGTGAGAAAGTGTCATCGTAGTCAACTCCTTGAACTTGTGAAAACACTTTTGCCACAAGTCGAGCTTTAGAGACGGTGACATTACTGTCCGTCTTTGTCTTCTTTTTAAAGATCTCTTTATTCTAAATGGTCTTTCTCCCATTAGGTAATACTTCCAAAGTCCATACATTTTTTTCATACATGGATCCTGTCTCGTATTTCAAGGCCTCTAACCATTTGTCAGAATCTGGGCCCATCATCGCTTCTCCGTAGCTCGTAGGTTCATCATTGTCCAACAACAAGACCTCTAAGACACGGTTACCGTACTACTCATGAGTAGTACATGTGCTTGTCGACCTACGAGGTTCAGTTGTAACTTGATCCGAAGCTTCATGATCACCATCATCAGCTTCTTCTTCGACCGATGTAGGCTCTACAGAAATATATTTCTGTGTTGTGCTACTCTCTGGTAGAAGTAAATGTTCAACAACCTCATCAAGTTCTATCTTCCTCCCACTCAATTCTTTCGAGAGAAACTCTTTCTCAAGAAATGAACCATTCTTAGCGACAAACATTTCGCCTTCGGATTTAATATAGAAGGTATACCAACCATTGATTTGGGTATCCTATGAAGACGCATTTCTCTGCTTTGGGTTCCAGCTTTTCAGGCTGAAGCTTTTTGACATAAGCATCGCATCCCCAAACTTCAAGGAATGACAACTTTGGTTTCTTGCCAAACCAAAGTTCATACGGTATTGTCTCAACGGATTTTGATGGTGCCCTATTTAAAATGAATGCAGTTGTCTCTAACGCATAACCCAAAAATGATAGTGGAAAATCGGCAAAAGACATCCTAGAATGCACGATATTCAATAAAGTTTGATTACCACGTTCGGACACACCATTACGTTGTGGTGTTCCAGGCGGTGTCAATTGTGAAAATATTCCACATTGTCTTAAGTGACTGCCAAACTCATAACTTATATATTCTCCTCCTCGATCAGATCATAGGAATTTAATCTTCTTGTTACGATGATTCTCAACTTCACTCTGAAATTGCTTGAACTTCTCTAACATTTCAGACGTGTGTTTGATTAACAAAATATACCAATATCTACTTAAGTCATCGGTGAACGTGAGAAAGTAATGATATCCACCGCGCGCCTCAATGCTCATCGGACCGCATACATCACTATGTATGATTTCCAACAAGTCACTTGCCCGTTTCATTGTTTCGGAGAACGGGGTTTTAGTCATCTTGCCCATGAGGCATGGTTCACATGTGTCAAGCTATTCAAAATCAAGTGACTCCAAGAGTGCATCAGCATGAAGCTTCTTCATGCGTTTTAGACCAATATGACCTAAGCGTCAGTGCCACAAGAAAGTGGTACTATCATTATCAACTCTACATCCTTTGGCATCAATGTTATGAACATGTGTATCATCACTATCGAAATTCAATAAGAATAAACCCCTCACATTGGGTGCATGACCATAAAAGATATTACCAATATAAATAGAACAACCATTATTCTCTGATTTAAATGAGTAACCGTCTCACATTAAACAAGATCCATATATAATGTTCATGCTCAACGTAGGCACTAAATAAAAATTATTTAAGTTCATCACTAATCACGATGGTAGTCGAAGATTGAGCACGCCGACAGCAATCGCATCAACCTTAGAACCATTTCCCACACGCATCATCACTTCATCCTTTGCGAGCCTCCATCTATTCCGTAGTTCCTACTTTGAGTTGAAAATGTGAGCAACCGAACCAATATCAAATACACAGACACTACAATGGGAGTTGGTAAGGTACACATCAGTAACATGTATATCATATATACCATGTTTGGTGTTGGCCGCCTTCTTGTCGGCCAGATACATGGGGCAATTCTGCCTCCAGTGACCAGTTCCCTTGCAATGAAAGGACTCAGTTTCTGGCTTGGGTCCAGCCTTGGGTTTCTTCATGGGAGGAGCACCTGCTTTTCCACTCTTCTTGGAGTTACCCTTCTTGCCCTTGCCATTCTTCTTGAAACTAGTGGTTTTATTGACCATCAACACTTGATGTTCCTTCTGGATTTCAGACTCGACGACTTTCAGCATCACAAACAGCCCGGCGACTGACTTGTTCATCCCTTGCATGTTATAGTTCGACTAGAAGCTTTTGTAGCTAGTGATTGAAGAACTCTGTTAGTGATCGCCTCTGGCGGGAGGGGCATCCCTAATTCATCCAGACGGTTGGAATACCTAGACATTCTGAGTATGTGTTCACTAAGAGACCTGTTCTCGTCCATCTAGCAAGCATAGAACTTATCGGAGGTCTCATACCTCTCGATCAGGGCATTCTTCTAAAAAATAAACTTCAATTCCTGGAACATCTCATATGCTCTATGACGTTCAAACCGCCTTTGAAGTCCCGGTTCTAAGCCATACGACATAGCACATTGAACTATTGAGTAATCATCTGAATGCGACTGTCAGGCATTCACAACGTCTGTAGATGACACTGGAGTGGCTGGTTCACCGAGCGGTGCATCAAAGACATAAGCCTTTTGGGAAGCCATGAGGATAATCCTCAGATTACAGGCCCAGTCTAGAAAGTTACTTCCTTCATCTTTCAGCTTGGCTTTCTCTAGCAACACATTAAAATTCAGGGGAACTACTGCGCAAGCCATAGATATACAACATAAATTTGCAAAGGTTACTTAGACTATTATTCAAGATAATGAGTTTGGTTAATCATATTACTTACAAAAACCCCTCTCAATTTGACATCCCTCCGATCATCCGAGTGCTACATGACCCAAATTCACAAACCCAATCCGATCATCACGTGAGATGAGGTGGTTTCAATGGTGGACATCTCCATGTTGATCATATCTACTATATGACTCATGCCCAACCTTTTAGTCTCTTGTGTTCTGAGGCCATGTATGTACATACTAGGCTTGTCAAGTTTAACCCGAGTGTTCCCTATGTGCAACACTGGCTTGCACCCGTTGTATGTGAACGTAGAGTCTATCACACCCGATCATCACGTGGTGCTTCAAAATGACAAACTTTTGCAACGGTGCACACTCGGGGAGAACACAATTATATCTTAAAATTTTAGTGAGGGATCACCTTATAATGCTACCGGCGTCCTAAGCAAAATAAGATGCATAAAAATATTAACATCACATGCAAGTCATAAGTGACATGATATGACCATGAACTTGTGCTTTTGATCTCCATATCCAAAGCACCGACATAATCTCCATCATCACTCGCATAACACCATGATCTCCATCATTGTGTCGCCATCGGGTTTTGTGCCAACCATGCTTGTACTACTATTGCTACCGCTTAGTGATAAATTAAAGCATTACATAGTGTTTAATGATTGACACATAGGTCATACATAAAATAAAGTCAATCCTATGGCTCCTGTCGGTTGCCGTATGCATCGGCATGAAAGTCGATAGAACTATTACAAAACATGATCATCTCATACATCAAATATATATCAGCATGTCTTTGGCCATATCATATCACAACATACCCTGCAAAATCAAGTTAGACGTCCTCTAATTGTTGTTGCATGTTTTACGTGCCTCCTATGGGTATCTAGCAAGAATGATTCTCACCTACGCAAAACCACAACATTGATACACAAATTGCTATTCAACCTTCTAAAAGGACCGCCTTTGTCGAATCCGATTCAACTAAGGTAGGAAGACACCCGCCATCCATCTTTATGCAACAAAGTCACATGTCAGTCGATGGAACCGGTCTCATGTACGTGGACATGTAAAGTTGGTCTAGGTAGCTTCATCCCACAATACTGCTGAATCAAGAAAACACCAAGGGAGGAAGCAATCTGAATATCAACACCCACAAACACCTTTGTGTTCTACTCGTCATCTCATCTACCAATAGACCTAGCTCATGATGCCACTATTGAGGAACGTTACATGGGAAACAAAAAAATTCCTACGCTTCACCAAGATCAATCTAGGAGATGAGCATCTATGAGAGAAGAGATCGGATCCACATACCCTTGTAAATAAATAAGCGGGAAGCATTAAGAAACACGGTTGATGTAGTCAAACATCCTCGCGATCCAAATTCCAAGTCGTCCCGCGATGCAATCACGATCTAGCGCCGAATGAACGACACCTCAGCATTCAGCACACGTACAGGTCGATGACGATCTCTACCTCCTTGATCCAGCTAGCGAGGGCGGAGAGGTAGACAAGTTCTCTGGCAGCACAATGGTGTGGCGGTGTTGGTGGTTGACCTGATCCGGCAGAGCTTCGCTAAACAGTACCGAACGGATCTAGAGGAGAATCAATCTAGAGGGAGAAAGAGAGGGTTGCGCCATGGCTTGGGTGCGGCTGCCCTCCATATCCCTCTCTATTTGTAGGAGGAAGGGGTAGGTGAGGTGTTGCCTTGGCCCCTCCTCCAAGGAGGGATTTGATCGAAGTGGGGGGAAGAGCCCTCCTCCCACAAGGGAGGTGGGAACCCTAGGGAGGAGTCCCTCCCCTACAGGGCACCTCCACAATTCCACCTTTGGGCACATGGGCCTATAGGGGTCGCCTTCCTAGCCCACCAGGGGCTGGTGTGCCACTTATTGTGCCCATGTGGTCCATGGGGTGGGTGGGCCCCTCCCGGTGGACCTTGGGAATCTTCCCTACACTCCCGGTAGCACTTTAAACTTTTTTGGAACCCGAATACCACTTTCCTATATAAAAAATATTTACCTCTGGACCATTCCAGACCTCCTCATGATGTCCGGGATCTCATCCGGGACCCCGAACAACCTTCGGTCACCAATATTCATAACTCAACTATACCAAATCATCATCGAACGTTAAGTGTGTTGGGAAACGTTGCATGGGAACAAAAAAATTCCTACGCACATGCAAGATCTATCCATGGTGATGAGCATCTACGAGAGGGAGAGTGGATCTACATAGCCTTGTAGATCGCTAAGCGGGAAGCGTTAAGAAACGTGGTTGGTGTAGTCGAACGTCTTCGCGATCAAAATCATCGAGCGTCCCGCGATCTTATCACGATCCGTCCTGCGATCCAATCACTATCCATCCCGCGATCTCATCATGATCCATCCCACGATCCAATCACGATCTGTCCCACGAACTCATCACGATCCGTCTCGCAATCTTGATCACGGTCCTTCCGATCTAGCGCCAAACGGACGGCACCTCTGCGTTCAGCACACGTACATCTTGATAATGATCTTTGGCTTCTTGATCTAGCACGAGGGAACGGAAAGGTAGACGAGTTCTCCGGCTGTGTGACGGCGCTACGGCGATGGTGGTGGAGTAATTCCGGCAGGGCTTCGCCTAAGCGCTGCAGAAAACCGATCTAGATGAGAAACTATGCACTGGAGGAACGGGCAGCACGTGGCAGAAAATTCTGTCCAAAAACCCTAAAACCTTCAGTATATATAATAGGAAGAGAGGAGCAGGCTTGGCCCAAGGGCCAAGCCTCTAGGAGTTGGCTGAACCAAGGGGAGGAGGTGGAATCCACCTCCAATCCTTGTAGGACTAGGATTCACCCTATTTTTTGCCTTTTTCCACCTTTTCTCTTTGGGATTTTTCTCCCTAGCTGCATGGGATTTGTGTGGGACTTCTACCAGACCACTAAGGGCTGGTATTAACTCTCCCACAGCCCATGTAGCCTCTTGGGTCGAAATACCCCTCCCGATGCTCTCCCGTTACACTACCGGCACTCCTGGTACACTACCCATGAGCCCGAAACTTTTCCGGCGACCAAAACAGGACTTCCTATATATTAATCTTTACCTCCGGACCATTCCGGAGCTCCTTGTGACATCCGGGATCTCATCCGGGACTCCTAACAACCTTCGTTCACCACCATACATAACTCTTTACTACCGAAACGTCACTGCACCTTAAGTGTGCAGACCCTGCGGGTTCGAGAACTATGTAGACATGACCGAGACACCTCTACGGTCAATAACCAATAGCGGGACCTGGATGCCCATATTGGTTCCTACATATTCTACGAAGATCTTTATTGGTCGAACCTCTTTGTCAAGGATTCAGTTAATCACGTATGATGTTCCCTTTGTTCTTCCGTATGTTACTTTCCCGAGATTCGATCGTCGGTATCTCCATACCTAGTTCAACATCGTTACCGGCAAAACTCTTTACTCGTTCCGTAATACAAGATCCCGTGACTAACACTTAGTCACATTGCTTGCAAGGCTTATTGTGATGTTGTATTACCGAGTGGGCCCTGGGATACCTCTCCGTCATACGGAGTAACAAATCCCAGTCTTGATCCATGCCAACTCAACAGACACCCTCGGAGATACCTGTAGAGTACCTTTATAGTCACCCAGTTACGTTGCGACGTTTGATACACACAAGGCACTCCTCCGGTGTCAGTGAGTTGCATGATCTCATGGTCATAGGAACATATACTTGACATGCAAAAAACAGTAGCAATAAACTGACACGATCATATGCTACGTTTGTAGTTTGGGTCTTGTCCATCACACCATTCTCCTAATGATGTGATCCTATTATCAGATGACATCTCATGTCCATGGCTAGGAAACCTTAACCATCTTTGATCAACGAGCTAGTCTATTAGAGGCATACTAGGGACATGGTTTTGTCTATGTATCCACACATGCATCTAAGTCTCTAATCAATACAATTATAGCATGGATAATAAACGATTATCATGAACAAGGAAATATGATAATAGCTAATTTATTATTGCCTCTAGGGCATATTACCAACAAAGTGTGCATACCTAGCGGGTTCGAGAACTATGTAGACATGACCGAGACACCTCTACGGCCTATAATCAATAGCGGGACCTAGATGCCATATTGGTTCCTACATATTCTATGAAGATACTTATCAGTTGAACCTCTATGTCAAGGATTCACTTAATCTCGTATGTAGTTTCCTTTGTTCATCGGTATGTTATTTGCCCGAGATTCAATAGTCGGTATCTCCATAACTAGTTCAATCTCGTTACTGGCAAGTCTCTTTACTTGCAACGTAATATAAGATCATGTGTCTAACTATTTAGTCACTTTGCTTCCAAGCTGATTATGATGTTGTATTACCAAGTGGCCCATGAGATACCTCTCCGTCACACGGAGTAACAAATCCCAGTCTTGATCCATGCCAACTCAACAGACACCCTCGAAGATACCTGTAGAGCACCCTTATAGTCACCTAGTTACGTTGCGACGTTTGATACACACAAGGTAATCCTCTGTTGTTAGTGAGTTGCATGATCTCATGGTCATAGGAATAGATACTTGACATGCAGAAAACTATAGCAATAAACTAACATGATCATATGCTACGTTCATAGTTTGGGTCATGTCCATCACATCATTATCCTCATGATGGGATCCCATTATCAAATGACACCTCATGTGTATGGCTAGGAAACCTCGACCGTCTTTGATCAACGAGCTAGTCTATAGAGGCATGCTCGGGACACAATGTTGTCTATGTACCCACACATGTATTTGAGTTACCAATCAATATAATTATAGCATGAATAACAAAATATTATCATGAAGAAGGATATATAATAATAACCATTTTATTATTGCCTCTGAGGCATATTTCCAACACATAATCGCCGCCGAAAGACATGGTGCATGTAGTATAGCTAGGATCTCAAGGGGCATCTGGTGCGGAGAAGCAAATCGTGGTGGCACGCACGGATGATGTCGCAATGGCTGCCATGCGTGTCGACCCCCTGATCTTGGAGCAGCACCTCGCTGTCGAGGCCACCTTCGACACCTCTCGCTCGGACGCTGCGATGCGGTTGGCTGCTTTAAACAGCAGGTCGTGGTGTTTTCTCGAGGGCTTTGTTGGTGCATTCGACGACGACTACGAGTTGTTTTCTCAGCGTGCCCGTGCTTTTCCCATCTCAATAGCCGACGGGTTGGTGCCCGGCTGAGGCCACTCACCACTATGAGTAGGGCAACCACGATGTGGAGGCCTCTCCCTTATCCAAGCCCATCGTTATCGATATCTCCGACGATGATGAATAACTTGTTTTTTAGCTTAATTACTAATGACATGTGTTCAACTAGCTATGCCTGTTAGGTGTGTTCGCTTTACCTGTTGCATGTGCTGCTCCTGCCTTTCCTTAAGAAATTCTAGTGAAATATGCAATGTAATGCTACTATGCAATCTGACCTTCCAACTAGTATGTTCTGTTGTGCAATGTGATGCTCAGTTAACTATTTGGTTCATTTGTTTTGCTGATCATCTGAAATGTGATGTTCGATTGTCATTGGTGCAATTTTGTATTGCTATGCATGTGAAACATACAATTGCTATATTTTATAGTTCTTAGCATGCTTGGCTTTTCCATGTGGCTTGAATTAATATGTTGCATCTGCAATGTGTTGATTTTTCATTAACATATTTTATTGATAGCATTACAAATCTCACTTATAACATGCTCAATATCTATCCTCACAGGGGGGAACAATGGGAGAAACTGAAGTTTACCATCGAGGTTAGCACTTTCATGATACTTTGGCTAATAGCACTTACTGTTGCTACTTCTCGAGCATTCATTGGTTTCCGTGAAGAGGAACGGCTGATGCAGCAAAGTAGATAAGTATTTCCCTCAGTTGTTGAGAACCAAGGTATCAATCCAGTAGGAGATACAAGCAAGTCCACAATAGATGTACCTACACAAATAATCAACGACTTGCACCCAACGCTATAAAGGGGTTGTGATTCCCTTCACGGTTACTTGCAAGGATTAGATCTGATAGAGATAGATGTAAACGAGAACGGAAAGTAAAAGGTAAATAAATTGCAGCAAAGTAGTTTTGGTATTTTTGGTTTATATATCTGAAAATAAATTATGGAAAGTAGACCCGGGGGCCATAGGTTTCACTAGAGGCTTCTCTCATGATGGCAAGTATTACGGTGGGTGAACAAATTATTGTCGAGCAATTGATAGAAAAGCAAATAATTATGAAGATATCCAAGGCAATGATTATGCATATAGGCATCACGTCCTTGTCAAGTAGACCGAAATGATTCTACATCTACTACTAATACTCCATACATCGACCGACTCCTGCCTGCATCTAGAGTATTAAGTTCATGAAGAATAGAGTAACGCATTAGGTAAGATGACATGATGTAGAGGGATGAACTCAAGAAATGTGATGAAAACCCCATATTTTTATCGCGATGGCAATAATAGAATACGTGCCTCACTACCCCTACTTTGTCACTGGGTGAGGACACCGCAAGATCGAACCCAAAACTAAGCACTTCTCCTAGTACAAGAATTACCAATCTAGTTGGCCAAAACAAACCAATAACTTGTAGATACTTGCAAAGATATGAAATCATGTATATAAGAATTCCGGAAAGACTCAAATAATATTCATAGATAATCTGAACATAAACCCACAATTCATCGGATCTCGACAAACACACCGCAAAAGAGTATTACATCGGATAGATCTCCATGAAGATCATGAAGAACATGGTATTGAAGAAAAAAGAGAGAGAAGAACCATCTAGCTACTAGCTATGGACCCAAAGGTCTGTCGTGAAATACTCACGCATCATCGGAGGGCAATGGAGTTGACGTAGCTGCCCTCCGTGATCGAATCCCCCTCCGGAAGATTACCGGAAAAGGCTCCAAGATTGGATCTCTCGGGAACGGAGGCATCCGGCGGCGGAAAATTGTTTTCGTGGCTCCCTCTAGTATACAGGGAATATTTGTGAATTTATAGGCCGAGAAATATGGTTAGGGGAGCTGCCATGGGCCCACAAGCCTAGGGGCGCGCCCTACCCCCTAGGCGCGCTCCTGTGGCTTGTGGCCACATGGCAGCTCTCCCGACTTCATTTCCAAGTCTCCTGGGTTGCTTCTAGTCCACGAAAAATAATTCCAAAGATTTTACTCCGTTTGGACTCCATTCAATATTCCTTATCTGCAATACTCAAAAACAAGGAAAAAAACAGAAACTGGCACTAGGCTCTAGATTAATAGGTTAGTCCCAAAATAGTATAAAATAGCATATTAATGCATATAAAACATCAAAAACAAATAATATAATAGCATGGAACTATCAAAAATTATATATATGTTGGAGACATATCCAGCATCCCCAAGCTTAATTCCTGCTCGTCCTCGAGTAGGTAAATGATAAAAACAGAATTTTTGATGTGGAATGCTACCTAACATATTTATCCATGTAATATTCTTTATTGTGGCATGAATATTCAGATCTGTAAGATTCAAAACAATAATCTAATATTGACATAAAAACAGTAATACTTCGAGCACACCAACATGGCAATCGTGTCCTTTCGAAATAACATGGCCTTAGAAAGTTATCCCTACAAAATCATATGGTTTGGCTATGCTCCATCTTCCCCCACACAAAGTATATAAATCATGCACAACACCGATGAACAAGTCAAGCAATTGTTTCACACTTTTGGTGTTCTCAAATCTTTTCTACTCTCACGCAATAATGAGCATGAGCCATGGATATAGCACTATAGGTGGAACGGAATATGGAGGAGTTGCAAGGAAAAAGGGAGAAGATAGTCTCACATCAACTAGGCGTATCAACGGGCTATGGAGATGCCCATCGATAGATATCAATGTAAGTGAGTAGGGATTGCCATGCAACAACTGCACTTAGAGCTATCAGTGTATGAGAGCTCAAAAAGAAAACTAAGTGGTCGTGCAAGATGAATATCCACTAGTTATATGAAAGTGACAAAATAGGAGACTCTCTATCATGAAGATCATGGTGCTACTTTGAAGCACAAGTGTGGAAAAAGATAGTAGCAATTGTCTCTTCTCTCTTTCTCTCATTTTTATATTTTTTTTATATTTTGGTGGGCATCTTTGGTCTCTTTTTTTTGGGGGCTTCGTTGGCCTCTTTAATTTTTTTGTAAAGTCTGGATACTCATCCCATCTTGTGAGGGAGTCATGGCTTCCATCATCCTTTTCTCACACGGGACAATGCTCTAATAATGAAAACCATCACACTTTTATTTACTTACAACTCGATACCTAAAACAAAATATGACTCTATATGCAAGATGAAGTGATGGTGCATGTCATGAAAAACTGAATGGTGGAAGTTGCATGGCAATATATCTTGGAATGGCTATGGAAATGCCATAATAGGTAGATATGGTGGCTGTTTTGAGGAAAATATATGGTGGCTGTTTTTAGGAAGGTGGGTTTGATGTACCGGAGAAAGTTGCGCGGTACTAGAGAGGCTAGCAAAGGTGGAAGGGTGAGACTGTGTATAATCCATGGACTCAACATTAGTCATAAAGAACTCACATACTTATTGAAAAAGTCTATTAGTTATCAAACAAAGCATTAGACGCATGCTCCTAGGGGAGAGGTTGGTAGGAGTTAACCATCGCGCGCTCCCGACCCTCACACAAAGGTTGACAATCATTAAATAAATCATGCTCCGACTTTGTAACATAACGGTTCACCATACGTGCATGCTACGGTAATCACAAACTTTAACACAAGTATCTCTTCCAATTCACAACTACTCACTCGCATGACTCTCGTATTACCATCTCTATTATCTGAAAACTATATGCAAGGAGTCAAACATCTCATATTATTCAATGCACTTAATATGAAAGTTTTTATTATATCCCTCTTGGATGCCCATTACATTAGGACTAAATTCATAACCTAAACAAATTACCATGCTGTTTTAAGAAACTCTCAAAATAATATAAGTGAAGTACAAGATTTCAATAATTTCTATAAAATATAACACCACCATGCTCTAAAAAGATATAAGTGAAGCACTAGAGCAACATTGCCTAGCTCAAAAGATATAAGTGAAGCACATCGAGTATTCTAATAAATTCATGATTCAGCATGTCCCTCTAAAAAACAATGTGTGCGGCATGGATGATTGTGGAAAACTAAAAATCAAAGACTCATATCATACAAGACGCTCCAAGAAAAACACATATCATGTGGTGAATAAAAATATAGCCTCAAGTAAATTTACCGATGGATTGAAGACGAAAGAGTGGATGCCTTCCGGGGCATCCCCAAGCTTAGGCTTTTTGTTATCCTTTAATATGTCTTAGGGTGCCTTGGTCAGCCCCAAGATTAGGCTCTTTCCACTCCTTATTCCATAGTCCATCAAATCTTCACCGAAAACATGAAAACTTCACAACACAAAATTCAACACAAAACCCATGAGATCCGTTAGTATAAGAAAAATAAATCACCACTTTAGTTACTGTTGTGAACTCATTCTTTAATTATATTTGTGTAATACCTACTGTATTCTAACTTCTCCATGGTTCATACCCCCCGATACAACCCATAGATACATCAAAATAAGCAAAGAAAACAAAGAAAACAGAATCTGTCAAAAACAGAACAGTTTGTAGCAATCTATAGACTTCAAATACACATGTAACTCTAAAAATTCTGAAAAATTAGTAAAACCAGGGAAATCTGTATATAAATATTTTGTAAACATTTCAGATCAAAAGGACTTTCCAATGAATTTATAAAATTCCTAGACTGAGCGCAAAAGTTTCCGTTTTTTAGCAAAATCAAATCAACAAACACCGTAGATCATCCCAAAGGTCTTACTTGGCTCAAACACTAATTTTAAAAAGAAAACACAATTATTACAGAAGTAATAATGTGGAAAACACACCAAAACAGAAAGAAAAACAGAAAGAAAAAATAAAACTAGGTTGCCTCCCAACAAGCGCTATTGTTTAACGCCTCTAGCTAGGCATAACAATTTCAATGATGCTCACATAAAAAGTAGTAGTTGAGATATGCAAAATAGCATCATAAATATCATTAAAAACGCGTTTATGTCTAACCCACTTCCTATGAATAGTGATTTTGTAAGCAAACAATTTATGGGAACAAGAATTAACTAGCATAGGAAGGCAAAACAGGCATAACTTCAAAACTTTGAACACATAGAGAGGAAACTTGATATTATTGCAATTCCTACAAGAATATGTTCCTACCTCCTAATAAATTTGAGTAGAATCATGAAGTAATTCAACAATATAACTATCATATAAAATTTTCTCTTCATGATCCACATGCATGCAAAGTTGATACTCTTCCAAAATAGTGGGATTATCATTAACTAAAGTCATGACCTCTCCAAACCCAATTTTATCAAAGTTTCATAAGATTGAACACTCTCCAAAATAGTGGGATCAATAATGCCTAAAGTTGACACTCTTCCAAACCCACTTTCAATATCATATTCATCATGATTATTAAATAAATTATCAAGATCATAAGAAGCATTATCACCCCAATCATGATCATTGCAATAACTAGTGGTCATGGAAAACTTATCAAATATAGCATCCCCAAGATTTTAGTTTTGCATATCATTAACATAATTGAAATTAATAAAATTTATAACAATATCATTGCAATCATGCTTTTCATTCAAGGAAACATCGTGAATCACTTCATCACAATTTTCAGATTCACGAATATCAAGCAAAACTTCATAGAGATAATCAAGTACACTCAACTCACTAGCAATTGGTTCATCATAATTTGGTCCTTTGAAAAGATTAGCAAGTGGATGAGGATCCATAACAATAGATTTTTAGCAAGCGAAGATGGCACATGGCAACACAAGCAAAGAAAAGAGATGTGGTGAGAAAAAGGCAAACAAAAAGAGGGTGAATAAAATGGCAAATTGGTGAAGTGGGGGAGAGGAAAACGAGAGGCAAAAGGCAAATAATGTAAATGCAAGAGATTAGTTTGTGATGGGTACTTGGTAGGCTTGATGTAGATCTCTCCGGCAACCAAACCAGAAATTGGCATGTTGACGAGAGAGTTCTTATCCTGACTTGCTATGTATCTCCCCGGCAATGGTGCCAGAAATCCTTCTTGCTACTTCTCGAGCATGCGTTGGTTTCCATGAAGAGGAATGGGTGACGCAGCAAAGTAGATAATTATTTCCCTCGGTTATTGAGAACCAAGGTATCAATCCAGTAGGAGATACAAGCAAGTCCCCAATAGATGTACCTACAGAAAGAATCAAACACTTGCACCCAACGCTATAAAGGGGTTGTCAATCCCTTCAAGGTTACTTGCAAGGATTAGATCTGATAAAGATAGATGTAAACGAGAACAGAAAGTAAAAGGTAAATATTGCAGCAAAGTATTTTTGATAATTTTGGTCCATAGATCTGAAAATAAATTATGGAAAGTACACCCGGCGGGGCATAGGTTTCACTACAGGCTTCTCTAATGATGGCAAGTATTACGGTGGGTGAACAAATTACTGTTGAGCAATTGATAGAAAATTGAATAATTATAAAGATATCCATGGTGCGTTGGAGTCCCCTGGCGCGGTCTGGTAGAGGGTGGGCACCTCGGGACACCCCCCCAACCGACTATCAAGCCTATAAATTTCCAGAAAATCAGAAAACCCTAGGAGAGTCGACGAAACACAATTCCATCTGCCGCAAGTTCCAGAACCTCGAGATCTAATCTTTCATCTTCTTCATAGGTGCCTCTCCGATGATGCGTGAATAGTCCACCATAGACATACGGGTCCGTATGCAGTAGCTAGATGGATTCCTCTCTCACTATGATTCTCAATCCCATGGTCTCTTGGAGATCTATTTGATGTAATGACTTTTGTAGTGTGTTTGTTGGCATCCGATGAATTTTGAGTTCATGATCAGTTTCTATCCATGAAAATGATTTGAGTATTCTTTGATCTCTTATTTGCATTATTACTTATAGCCTCTTATTTCTCCTATGAATCTTTGGTTTAGTTATGCCAACTAGATCGATTTTTCTTGCCATGGAAAGAGGTGCTTTGCGATGGGTTTGATCTTGCGATGTTCTTTCCTAGTGATAGAAGCGGCAGCAAGACACTCATATGTCGTTGCCAGTAAGGATAAGAAGATGTGGTCTATTCCTACATGAATGGATCTTGTCTACTTCATGTCACTGTTCTTATTGCATTACTCTGTTTTCCAATTAACTTAATACACTAGATGCATGCTAGATAGTGGTCGATGTCTAGAGTAATAGAAGTAGATGTAGAATCATTTATGTCTACTTATCTTGGATGTGATGACTATATAATTATCATTACATGGATATCATCATGATTATATTATCTTCTATCAATTGCCCAACAGTAAGTTGTTCACCCACTGTGTGCTATAATCATGAGAGAAGCCACTAGTGAAACCTACGACCCCCGGGTCTACTTTTCCAACATATTGCTTTCCGATCTACTATTTGCATCTTTTGTTGTCATATCTATTAATCCAGAAAACAAAAATACCTTGCTGCACTATTTGTTTATTTATTTTAGTTTGTGTTCTTGCGAGATCTATTTGCTGAAACTATCATTACCCAATCTATTTTATTACCGTAGAGAGCTTGACAACCTCTCTTTCGCGTCAGATTGCAAGTATTTGTTAATTTTGTGTAGCTGTTGTTTACGTGGGTGCGTGATCTTCCTCTACGGATGGATACCTTGGTTTCATAACTGAGGGAAATACTTACCGTCGCTATCTTGCATCGTCCCTTGCTCTTTGGGGAAATACCGACGCGGTCTCAAGTCACGTCAAAGGAATTTCTGACGTCGTTGCCGGGGAGAAAGCAATCTCATCTATCATGGTCCTAATCACAAATCTCACCTGCTTGCAATTACATTATTTGCCATTTTCCTCTCATTTTCTTCTACCCCACTTCACAATTTGACATTTTATTCGCCCTCGTCCTCATTTGCCAATTTTCCGTTTGAGTTGTTGCTTGTCACCATGAGTGATTTTGGTATGGCAGAAAAACATGATGGCAAGACTCCTAAAATTGGACATTTTGGTAATCTGGAATTTAAAACTTTTGTTTTGGGGCATGGGAACGTTATAGGAAAAGGAACTATCTAGGAATTTTTTAATTGTGTTGGAAACTTTACTCTTGATGATGCTCCTATACTTAAAAGAACTAAAACTTATACGGAAGCTATCTCAGCTTTAGTTCTTAAACTTGAAAAAAGATTTATCGGCACACATCCTACTTTGCAAAGATTTTTTTATAAGCTACCTGTTTTAAAAGATCCTAAACCTAAAAAGTTGGATATGATCCAACAAACTTCTAATGATGTTAATCAACAGTACTCTTGGATCTAGCCGGTAACCAAAGGGGATATATAGATGGACAACTTTACAATCCAAAAATTTCTATGTATAATGTGTTCCAAGTTATATTCAACTCATATATGAATAAAAAGAAGAAAGATGACAACACATCAAACTATGTGTTATGCCTAGCTAGGGGCGTAAAACGATAGCGCTTGTTAGGAGGCAACCCAATGCATAAATTATTTTTATCTTTTCCTTTATGTTTTTGAGTGTTTTTCACAATTATTATTGCCTTATAATCGTTTTTATGTTTTATTTAATGTTTGTGCCAAGTAACGCCTCTAGGATAATCCATAAGATGAGTAGAAACAATGCTGAATCTGAAACAAAACTTTGTTCCCAGTGCATGGATTTTCATTTTTTGCTAGAGATGATATTTATATGAAATTTTAACCCTATATTTCTATACAAATTCTTTATGTTGTCCTATTTTTTGAGAATTTTTGCAGTTCCAGAAGTATGGGTATAGTACAGATTACTACTGACTGTTCTGTCTGAAACAGATTTTGTTTTCGTTACATTGTGTGCTTGTTTTGATGAATCTATGGCTTGTATAGGGGGATAAATGTCATGGTAAAGTTAGAATATAGTAGGTATAATACAATAATAAAATACGAATGGGTTTGCAACAATACCTAAAGTGGATATTTGCTTTATTATACTAACGGATCTCACGAGAATTTTGTCAAGTTTTATGTGATTGAAGTTTTCATGTTTTGGGTGAGATCACGATGGATGAAGGAATAAGGAGTAATAAGAGCCTAAGCTTGGTGATGCTACAACACCCCATGGTAGTATCCAAAGAGTAAAAAGCAACAAAGATTCGGGATGCCCCGAGTGGAATCCCCTCTTTCTTCTAACAACCATCGGTATATTACTTGGAACTATATTTTTATTCGTCACATATCATGAGTTCCGCTTGGAGCGTCTTGTATCTTTTCATTATTTGCTTTTATCCTTGCTACACACACCTATTTGAGAGACCAAAATTATGATTTCATCTTCTAGAATTTCTCTTTATGCTTCACTTAAATATATTGAGCAAATAAATTGTTCTTATGCTTCATTTATATCTTTTTGAGCACGTCGTGCTTTTACATGTTTGAAGAAATACTCTCATGCCTCACTTATGTTAATTTGAGAGTAGTAATTTTGAACAAATCTTCTCATGCTTCACTTATATCATTTTGAGAGATGAAACTTGTATGCTCATGTTCTTCACTTATATCCACGTGAGCTTGCCAAAAGCAATTGCAATATATGAAACTAGTCCCACAGTGATAGATATTCAATAGGGATATAATAAAAACTTTCATGAAGATCATTGGATGAATTAACTTGATTATTTGTAATAGTATTGAGACATGACGATAGTAATAGGTGAGTTATGTTAGTGAGTACTTATGCTTAGTAAGAATATTGGTGTTAAGGTTTGTGATTCCCTATGCAAGCACGAAAGTCAATAGTTGTGCTAAGAAATTACATCCTACTTATGGTGCATCATTCAGTGTTAGTTATGCTTAATGCTCGTTTATGGGATTTTTCATTTCTTGCTTGGATGCTTCTCAATCTCTTTCTAGCATTCACTTGTACTAAGTAGTAATACTACTTGTGCATCCAAAATCCTTAAACCAATTTTTCCATATGAGTCCACCTATCTACCTATATTCGGCATTTCCATGCCGCTCCAAGAAAATTTGTATGTGCCATCTCTAAAATTCGAAATAAAGTTTCCTTTTTGTGTGCTAGTACCGCTCATCAAACGGTAGGGGGTGATCGATATATTTCCATGCTAGATGTGTTATTCTCAAGATGAGTGTTTATTCACTTGTCATTGCACAAAAGTATGGCGATAATACGGATGCCCAGTCCCAAAATGAAAAAGAAAGAAAAATATATTTACTTTATGTTGTCAAATAATAAATTCCTTGTAAAGTGTTGGTATGGAAGGCAACCATGGATTCGTCTAGCCATGGAAAGTCAAAGTATGGTGGAAAAAGGAATAAACTTTATTTTCTATTTGGGAACCAACTATGATGTATCTAGCATGGAAAGATATTGAAATCTCACGGTCGTTTTCGTTGACATGAAAGGTATTCCACCCAAAATACATTTTTTCCTCTATGAATTTAAACACTTGAGCTCTGGCACCGCTACAAATCCCTACTTCCCTCTTCGAAGGGTCTATCTATTTACTTTATGCAATTTTTAGTTTTCAATTTGAGTCTCCATCTTCTCTTATAAAGCACCAACTAGGAGGCATTATGATCGTACTTGAGCATTAGGTGTAGCTAATATTTGAGTGTGTATTGTGAATGGATCAATGATTGAGCATGATGTGCTAGTGATAACTTGCTTTAGCATTGATATTTTGAAAGACATGGTTGCTTGTTGATGTGCTTGCGTATTGAAGTTTTCATGTCAAAACTAGACTATTGCTTTGAACCATCTAAAGTCCAAATGTCCATGCTACAAAGAAAATAATATATGATGAACATGTTAGGCAACATTCCACATCAAAAATTCTGTTTTTATCATTTCCTACTTGAGGACGAGTAGGACTTAAGCTTGGGGATGTTGATACGTCTCCAATGTATCTATAATTTTTGCTTGTTCCATGCTGGTATATTATCAATCTTGGATGTTTTACAATCATTTTATAGCTACTTTATATCATTTTTTGGGACTAACCTATTGACATAGTGCCAAAGTGTCGGGTGCTGTTTTTGCTTGTTTTTACTTCGCAGAAAATCAATACCACACGGAGCCCAAATGTTGCGGAGATTTTTGGAGAATTTTTATGGACCAGAAGAGCCAAGATGTCCAAAGATCACCAGAAGAGGGGGCCAGGGTGGACACCCTCCACCAAAGCGCGCCAGGGGGCCCTAGCGTGTCTTGATAGAGGGTGGGCACCTCGAGACTCCCCTCAACCTACTATCGAGCCTATAAATTCCTAGAAAATCAGAATACCCTAGGAGACTCGACGAAACACAATTCCAGCTGCCGCAAGTTCCAGAACCTCAAGATCCAATCTAACACCATCACGGAGGGGTTCATCTTCTTCATAGGTGCCTCTTCGATGATGCATGTGTAGTCCACCATAGACCTATGGGTCCGTAGGCAGTAGCTAGATGGCTTCCTCTCTCTCTCTATGATTCTCAATACAATGGTCTCTTAGAGATCTATTTGATGTAATGACGTTTGCGATATGTTTATTGGGATCCGATAAATTTTTTGTTCATGATCAATTTCTATCCATGAATATGATTTGGATCTTCTTTGATCTCTTAATTGCATGATTACTTATATCCTCATATTTATTCTTCGAATATTTGGTTTAGTTAGTCCAACTAGATCGATTTTTCTTGCCATGGGAACAGGTGCTTTGTGATGGGTTCGATCTTGCGGTATTCTTTCCCACTGACAGAAGGGGCAGCAAGACAAGCATGTATCGTTGCCATTAAGGATAACAAGATGGGATCTATTACTACATGAATATATCTTGTCTAGATCATGTCACCATTCTTATTGCATTACTCTGTTTTCTCATGAACTTAATACACTAGATGCATGCTGGATAGCGGTCGATGTGTGGAGTAACAGAAGTAGATGTTGAATCGTTTCGGTGTACTTATCTTGGATGTGATGCCTATATAATGATCATTTCCTAGATATCTTCATGATTATTTGATCTTATATCAATTACCCAACTATAATTTGTTCACCCACCGTGTGCTATACTCATCAGAGAAGCCACTAGTGAAACCTACGGCCCCCCGGGTCTACTTTTCCAATATATTGCTTTCCGATCTACTATTTGCATCTTTTATTTTCAGATCTATTATTACAAAAAAAATACTTTTCTGCACTTTTTGTTTATTTGTTTTAGTTTGTGTTCTTGTGAGATGTATTTTCCAAAACTATCATTACCAAATCTATCTATTGCCGTAGAGAGCTTGACAACCTCTCTTTCGCGTCGGGTTGCAAGTATTAGTTATTTGTGTGTAGGTGTTGTTTACGTGGGTGCGTGATCTTCCTCTATAGGTTGATATCTTGGTTTCATAACTGAGGAAAATACTTACCATCGCCGTGGTGCATAATCCCTTCCTCTTTGGGAAAATACTAACGCGGTCTCAAGCCACGTCAGCGACATTTCAATTTTTTGAAACAAAGTTTATGCATATCTTTGTATCCAGTTCTTTCCAAAGAAGTTCCTCAATGATAACATCTCAAATCACCTGTATGGTCAAGAGGCAAGGAAGGTATTCATACAACACCCACGGTATAATCTTGAAGTCTTCCTCCAGAGGATGAAAGATGGGCGTGCAACCATCCATAGGCACTAGCATAAATTTGCAAGGACCTTCAACATGAGTGAAGGCTCAATGTTTGCCTTCCATTTCAACAGTTTTCTAGACGCGATCCATCTATCTATTTACCATATATGATGCTACTTTCCAAAGGATTTAGATGTTGCATGTGAAACTTGGTCCTCTCGTGTAATTGGGTAACTAGGTAGTATATGCATATATGATGTTGTACTCTAATGTATTTCAATTATTAAATCTTGGTTTCCCTAATACGAAATGAAATATATTGTGTGCTTGATATGAAAAGTCAATTTGGTTACTAACTGGATTATAAATAATAGAGCAATTAGCCTGATTATTGGGGTTTCCTATTGCAGACGGTTTGTCATAGAACACCATGAGTGATGACCTCAACAAACCCACACGGTTTCTCGAAAGTTTGCGTGTTGGATCAGTGAAAAATCACACACGACTTCCAGCTGACAGATGTGTTCATTAGGACACAAATTCACAATCGTTTTCACATAAAAAGCTTGTGTCATGAACAACTCTATGCCAAACAGTATCTTCTAGGCACCGTGCGTGATGGACACCCCTAACATAGATGATGTTATGTAGAAAATTGTGTGTGATGTACAATACAAACAAAAATGTACATTTGGGATTCACTATGTGGGATGCTAAGCACATCTCACACGACTTCCCCAATATATCTGTTTGTGATGGCTCTTCCAATCGCACATGATATATTTTTGCCCATCGTGTGTGATCAGGCACACGCATCACCGACTAGTTTTCCGTGTCATGTGGGATAGCCCCCCCTATTACCCACACATGCAAGGCGACGGTTTAAGACTACATCGCGGAAAGGGGTTAAAAACCGTTTGTGTAGCACGCGCCTGCACTAGTGATTCCTCGTGTTTTTAATATGTCCAAAAGCAAGCAGCTCACTCAATCCGTCTTGAATTGGACCTCCCATCTCTCTTAGGAAATTGATCAATTGTCGGATCCAGAGTATAACTCCAGCAGACTCGCGCAACATGAGTTCGATTTCAAGTTTTGCACCACCGAGAAGTACCAAAAGTTGAGTTGTGTGCACGGACACACTCCCGATCGACGTATATGCATATTACATTGGTAGACGGTTTCTCTGGTTCCCCTTGGAGGTTAGTAATAAGTTCATCCCTTAAGTTCAGTTAATGCCCCCACTCATCCTGATTATTTAACATTCGTAGGGATATGAGGCTTGTACCTTTGTTAACTGGTTGGATGATGAATGGCATGGCAGGGCTCGGGGTGCTATAACCAAGCGTGCAGAAGATAACGTAAAGCTGAAGAAGAAACTGACTGATCTGGAGTGTACAATCACTATGATTAAGCAAGAAAGATTCAATCACAGGCAGCAAATGAAAGCAAGAGACAACCAGAAACTAGCATTTGTAGTTGTAGTTGCCGTGTTAGACATCTTCTATGCGTTATTTGCAATGATCATTAGGGGTTTCATTTGATTATTAATGGCCACATCAATAAGCATAGCTCATTTGTTGCTTAGCAATTGTCCTATGTTGAATGCTTGTTTCACACCCGTTGTGTTTCATATAATCGTGTCGGTAGTTAAACAATGCATCTAGTGAACCGTGTGAACTACTAAAATGTACACATGTGAAACAAGCTTTCATAAATACAACGATCTTCAATCTCAGGGAGGACTCAATTACTTTCACATGTGAAACAATTTCACTCTCTCTCTCTCTATCTCTCTCTCTCTCTGATAGATCTTCAATACAATGATCTCTTTGAAGACATATTCGATGTAATGTTTGTGGTGCATTTGTTGAGATCCGATGAATTGTTGGTTTATGATCAGATTATTCATTGAAAGTAATTGAGTCCTCTCTAAGATTTATTATGTGTGATTATTATAGCTATGTATGCAATCTGATCTATGAGTTTTCTTTGACCAAGTTGATGATTAAATATTCACAAGAAGTGGTGCATAATAGTATGTTTAATCTTATGGTGTCTTCACTCTATGATAGGAGGAGTAGAGAGGTAAATATTTGTATTGTTCCTTCTAAGGACAAAATGATGGGGTTAGAACATATTATGTTGTATTACTTTGTCTACATTATGACATCATGCTCCAAGCATTACTCTTTTTGTTATGAACTTAATACCATAGATGCATGTTGGATGATGGTTGACTGGTGAAGTGATAGTAGTACATGCATAATTGTTTTGGTCAACTTGTCTAGGACGTGATGCCTTTATATATGATCATGCGATGAACACCATCATAATTATTGGCTTTTCTATCAATTTCCCAATAGTAAATTTTTCACCCACCATTGCTATATTCATGAGAGAGATGCCTCTAGTGAAAGCTATGGCCTCCGAGTCCATTCACATTATCTACTACTAAAACCCTAAACATATCCTTGCTATAATTTATTTACTTTTATGTAGTTCTACAGTTTACATTATCTATTCTTCACTATTAGAATTAATCCTTGCAATTAACGAGTACAAGGGGGTTTGACAACCCTCTTTCCCATGCTGGGTGCAAGTGTTTATTTGCGTGTGTGTAGGTACCGTCAACCGTTCGTTGAGTAGATCTCCTATTGGTTCAATAAACATAGGTTTTTAATCTGGGGAAATATGTTTCACTAATGTCCTACTTCACCCTTCCCCTTCAGGTCAATCCCGATGCAATCACAAATAGCATGGTCCTTGAATACAAAGAACATGCAGAGGAGCATGTTCTGAATTCCAAGGGATCAATAAGGGGACATGGAGCATTGAATCGGAATAGGGCACGGGGGCATTCTATGCTAATGGACGACTACTTTGTCCTGATGTCTTATTCACGGACCAATTTCACCGATGCTTTTGGACGTGGAAAATGTTTTCGATCACCTCTACGTGGTGTACAAGCCTATGATGACTACTTCATCTTGAAAAAATATGTCATTAGAACCATGACTCCATTAAGGATGCTTGCCTATGGCATGACCGCAGATTCATGTGACGATTACCATTGCTATATGTCTGAAAGGACATCTAGTGATGCCATGGTCAAGTTTGCTACTGCGTTGGTCAAGGTGTTTGGACTATAGTACTTGAGAGAATCCATTGTCCTTCTGTTGCAGATGCGGAAAGTCTCATGATACTCTTGGAAGAAAGAGGGTGGCAAGGTATGCTCGGATCCCTTGATTGCATGCACCTAAAATGGAAGAAGTGCCCATATGTGAAGGAAGTGCAATATCAAGGTCATGTTAAGAAGCCCACTATCATTCTAGAAGCAGTGTCATCAAAAGATATTTCGATTTTACCTTTTTTATGATGCCTGGGTCTCACAATGACATGTTGATGTGGTCTCCATTGTTTGCTAGGTTCACCATGGGACAAGCTCCTCCATGCAACTATAGCATCAAAGATCAGGACTACAACATGGGTTATTGATACGTCTCCAACATATCTACTTTTCCTCACTCTTTTGCCCTTGTTTTGGACTCTAATTTTCATGATTTGCATGGTACTAACCTGGACTGACGATGTTTTCAGCAGGACTACCATGGTGTTGTTTGTGTATAGAAATAAAAGGTCTCAAAATAGAACGAAACTTTTTGGAGATTTATTTTGGAAAATATAAAAACTACTAGAGCCAGAAACCACTAGAGAGGGGGTCCAGGCTGGCCACAATACACCAGGGCACGCCAGGCACCCCTAGTCGCGCCTTGGTGGGTTGTGCTCACCTCGGGGCCCCACTTTCCCTACCTCCGCCACTATAAATGCCTAAATTTGGACAGAGAAATCAAAGAGACAGAATTATCGCGTTTCACGAGACGGAGCCGCCACCACCTCATGTTCTTCATCGGGAGGCCAGATCTGGAGTCCGTATGGGGCTCCGGAGAGGGGAATCTTCGATCTTCGTCATCACCAACCTTTCTCCATCGCCAATTCCTTGATTCTCCCCACCGAGAGAAAGTAATTCCTTCGTAGGCTTGCTGGTCGGTGAGGAGTTGTATGAGATTCATCATGTAATCGAGTTAGTTTTGTTAGGGCTTGATCCCTAGTATCCACTATGCTCTAAGATTGATGTTGTTATGACTTTGCCATGCTTAATGCTTGTCACTAGGGCCCGAGTGCCATGATTTCAGATCTGAACCATTTATGTTATCATCATTATATATGTCTTCTTGATCCAATCTTTCCTAGTCATATGCACCTATTACATGTTACGATCCGTCAACCCCATAGTGACAATATTTGGGATACTTTGCGGTGATGACCGTAGTTTGAGGAGTTCATGTATTCACCATGTGTTAATGCTTTGTTCCAGTTCTCTATTAAAAGGAGGGCTTAATATCCCTTAGTTTCCTTAAGACCGCGCTTCCATGGGAGGGTAGGACAAAACATGTCATGCAAGTTCTTTCCAATAAGCACGTATGACTATTTACGGAATACATGCCTACATTACATTGATGAACTGGATCTAGTTTTGTATCGCCCTAGGTTATGACTGTCACATGATGAATATCATCCAACGAGTTACCGATCCAGTGCCTACGACCTTTCTATTCATTGTTCTTTCTAAATTACTATTGTTGTTGCTGTTGTTCCAACTGCTACAAAACCATTGCTAATACTGTTACCGCTATTGTTACTATTGCCACTACTATCAAACCTATCATATTATTGTGCTACTGATCACTTTGATGCAGGTATCTATCTCCAGGTGTGGTTGAATTGAAAACTCAACTTCTAATACTCTCAATTATTCTTTGGCTCCCCTTGTGTCGAATCTGTAAATTTGGGTTGAATACTCTATCCTCGAAAATTGTTGCGATCCCCTATACTTGTGGGTTATCAAGACCTTTTTCTAGCGCCGTTGCGAGGGAGCATAGCAATATTTGTTGAGTGACTTGGTATTTATATCAATTTATCACTATGAAGAAGCTGAAGGATACTAAGACCAAAAAATTTCCCTCTACTACGAGGGGAGGTAAGGAACTGTCATCTAGCTCTGCACTTGATTCACCTTATGTGATGAGTAAGTTTGCAACACCACCACATGCTATTAATTCTGATATTGATGATGTTGCTTCTACTATGAATGATGCTTATGGTGATACTAGTACCATGCTTGATGATATTGTACCACTAGGTGAATTTCTTGATGAACAAATTGCTAGAGATAGAGAGAACGAAATCATTGAAACTACTGAAACTGATGAGAACTTTGAAATTGATGATTATGAAACACCCGATAGGCCTAACTCTCCCAGATTTGAAATGCCTAAGATACCCAAAGGTTATACTTTGGATGGAGAAATAGCTAGAGAGATTCTTGCTTGTAAGGATAGAGATGATGTTAAGAAACTACTATGCAAGTATAAGAAAGAGACATTGAATGCTAGAATGAAATGTGATCCTAAGTTTGATACTTCACCTATCTGTGTTACCGATAAGGATTATGAATTCTCTGTCGAGCTAGAGTTAGTTACTTTGGTTAAATATTATCCTTTCCATGGCTATGAAATTGAAACTGTAGTAGCACACCTTACTAAGCTGAATGATATAGCCACCCTCTTTGCTCATGATGCGAAGATTCGCTACTATTATATCCTTAAGTTATTTCCTTTCTCATTAAAGGGTGATGCTAAGACATGGTACAATACTCTTTCTCCTGGTTGTGTGAGTAGTCCGCGGGATATCATCTACTACTTCTCTGAAAAATATTTTCCCGCTCACAAGAAACAAGTTGCCTTGTAGGAAATATTTAATTTTCTGCAAATTGAAGAAGAGAGTCTCCCACAAGCTTGGGGGAGGCTTCTCCAATTGCTTAATGCTTTGCCTGATCATCCTCTCAAGAAAATGAAATACGTGATATCTTTTATAATGGACTAACCGATGCTTCCACGGACTTCCTGGATAGTTCTATTGGTTGTGTTTTCAGGGAACGAACTATTGAACAAGCTGAGGAATTATTGAATAATATATTGCAGAACTATGATGATTGGACTCTTCCTGTCCTGAAGGTATGCAAGAAGCAAATAAATCTATGAAGGAAAAAGGTATTAAAGCTGAGGATGTTAAGGATTTGCCACCTATTGAAGAAATACATGGCATTGACACACCACCACCTCCACATGTGGTAGAGGTAAATTCTTTATTAAAGTTTGATGAAGGTGATATCCCTTACAATAAACATCCTAGTTAATGCTTATATGAGTTTGATAACTTCATTATGAAACAAGAGCACTTCAATGCAAATGTTTTTAAACACTTGAAATATAATTCTGATATGATTGCTCGCTTGAGTGACTTGCTATTTAGAATCAATAATGATGTTAGAGGTGTAGGAAAGCATGCATCTATGGTTCAAACTCGGTTAGAAAAAGTTGCTAAGTCTCAAAAAGAATTGCTTGATGAAATGAATAATAATATGCATGATTTTGCTGCTAGAGTAGTAACTAGAGGAGGTAGGATGACTGAAGAACCCCTCTATCCTGAAGGTCATTGTAACAGCATGGGACCGACGCTCCAGAAGATTCCCCTTTTGTTTCCATTCTCATCACGTGGTTCGTTTGGTTGTTGCATTCATCATCACATCATTCGCATCATCTGCATGGCATCACCACTCGTTTTTGAAAAACCTGCATCCGTTCGTAGTTGTTGGTTCTCTCTGTTCTTGTCATTGCCTATTTCAAGACCAACCACACACGCACGCGCCCACAACATCGTTTAGAAAAAACCGTTTTAAAAGCGCATGGAAAATATTCTCAGATTGGGTCGAAAGTTGGCGTGCGGTCTTATTATATTGTAGGTAGACCGTCTGCCGAATTTCGTCGCATTCCGAATTCATTTCATACCCATTGCAGTGTGGTCATCAGTTTATTCGTCGGAAGCTTTTCGGTGTTTTAAACTCTATCATGGGCTGCCACCTTCCCTCTCGTCTCAGACCAAGGCCCTCTACACAGCCCGCTATCCCAACCTAGCCCATCCCTCCGTTCGTGGTCATCGGTTCGCGATCGGATGGACGAGGTCCAACCCCCCTAGTGCCATTCCCTACATTTAAACCATTCCATGGGGAGATCCCTCTCACTCTCTAGGGTTTCCACCAACTAAAATTGCAGCCACACCCCTAGAAAATCCCACCTGCTAGCTCCACCTCCCTCCAAACCCGCAGCCCTAGACACCCAGCCAAATCTGGCCCTTAGATCTGAAATCTGGGGCTCACATTCATCCAAATCTCCACCTACCGGACCTGACTGTGGTCAAATCGGACATGTCCGGCGACCACAGTGCCTCCCAGATCCACCCCGAGCTCGTGTCCATGGTACCTGAGGCTACGGCCTCCTCGATCCCGAGCTGCTCGCCTTGTCCCCGCCTCCACCTCGTCAACCCTGCCGTCGCCGGTGCGTCGTCGCTGCACTGCACCTCGCCGGATAGCTGCCACCGGCGACGAGCCGCCGGAGCCTGCAACCGCAGGCCAGCCCCTCGCGCCCGTCCTCCCATTCTACCCTCTCTTCTCCTCACCTTTGCAGGTCTCTCCCTCGCCATGGAGTCCTGACGGCCACTGCCAAGCCTGTCATGCCCGGATCCGGTCTCCCTCGTCGGAGAACGCCTCCCCATGCCCAGATCCGCCCGTTCTGCCCCCGATCCGCGACCCTCGGAGCTCCAAGCCGCGTCTTTGCTGCCTCCTAACGTCTACATGACCTCCTGGTCTTCTAGTTCGAGCGAGAGGGAGGGCACGCTGCACCCGTTGACCGACAGCCATCCTCCCGCTCGCATCCGCACGTGGGCTGCCCAGCGCCAAGGCCAGGTGGGCCCCGAGCCGGCCCAATCCAGCTTGCCCTGAGCCCCCAGTTTCGGCCCAAAGCCACTCTGGTGAGCACTCGAATCCAACCCCTCGCCATGGGCGTAATTTAGTACCGTGTGCTCACAGATTCGGCCCGTTTCCTTTTTTTCCCTCTTTGCTAATTTTCTCAATTAGCCTGTGAATTTCAGAATTTCACAAAACCCCTAAACTCATGCATTTAATAACTTTTCATCCGTGCATCATATGGAAAAACTTTATATATGAAACTTGACTAGAATTTTATGTAGATTTACAATAACCAACTTTCACATGTGATAAAAATGTTAACCTTGCTATTTGCATTGGTTTGCGTAATCGCCATGTGAAAATAAATTATTTCATAACTACTAAACTGTAGCTCCGATAAAAATGTTCCACATATGTAACTTGCCTAGAAAAAATGTAGAATCTCGCGCCAAAATTTATTTCCATGTTTAACAAATATAAATTGATTGAGGACAGATCTGGACCAAATTCATAATATGCATATGGGGTTGTTTCGGAAATGATATATATTGCTTTCAGCCTCATTTAAAATGCCTAGATGTTGTAGTTGTTTGTGCTTCACCGTTTGCCATGTTAAACAACATTTAATATTGATGAGTAGCTAAACGAGTGAACTAAATAATTCGAATGTGGAGTTTCGTCAATATGCAACTCGTTGCATATTGAACTTCACTTAATGTGTAATAGTTGTTTGTTGTTCTTGCCTTGCCATGCCTTGCATAATTAAACCAGACATGCATCATATTTGTTTTCGCATCATGTCATCCATATGTTGTGGTGTATGTTGTGTTGATTGTTGTTTCTGGATTGCTTCTTCTCGATAGAGTTCTGAAAGAGTTCGGAGTGTGAGGATTCGTTCGACTACATTGGCTCGTCTTCTTCATGGACTTGTTCTTCTTCCAAGTGGGATCTCAGGCAAGATGACACATTTCCCTGGATACCACTACTATCATTGTTATGCTAGTTGTCCCGCTTTTATCGTTATGTCACGCTACCTACCACTTGTTTGTCAAGCTTCCCAACATTGCCATGATAAGCCTCTAACCCCTCCACTTCCTAGCAAACCTTTGTTTGGCTATGTTACCGCTTGCTCAGCCCTTCTTATAGAGTTTCTAGCTACAGGTGCAATTGCTACCATGTGAAAACATGGACATTCTTTTGTTATCACAACATTATTGCTATTTAATTTAATGCACTTATACACATGGTAAAGGCTGGAAGGCTTGGCATTTTGCTCGGTGTTTTCTTCCACTCTTTCCGCCCTAGTTACTTGTGAACCGGTGTTATGTTCCATAATTGAGCGCTCCTAACATGCTCGAGGTTGTTATGGGGACCCCCTTGATTTTCGTTTTAGGATAAAGCTTGTCTGGCAAGGCCCAACATTAGTACTATTTTCTTAGTAACAACTAAAATTTGCATAGGGCATGATCACCCATGGATAATTAATCAACCCTTGGGTCAGTGCTCCGCATGAGTGTTGGTACACCTACCTAGCAGTTGGCGATGCCACCTCGGGGCAACTCGAGAAATTTTCAGGCTACCATCCACTTCGCATAGACAGATGATGCCCGTGGATAGAGAGCGCATGGCTCTAGCTACGGATCTGACTCACCGGGAGGCCTTGCTAGATTTGTTTTACCTTTCTCGAACGCCTTGAGTGAGGAATTATGATTTTTCTTCGGGCTATCTCGAGGTGGCGGATTTCTTATGGAATTGCCTAGGAAGATCACGAGATCCATAGTCGAGGTTATTCCCGCTGTGTGTGATTAATTTTTGATGGATGAGTTGGAGCACCCCTGCAAGGTTAAATCTGTCGGAAAGCCGTGCCCGCGGTTATGTGGCAAACTTGGATACTTTGTTTAACACCCGGTCATAGCAAACTTGAAGTAAACTCTAATAAAATACACCAACTGTGTGCGTAACCATGACTGTCTCTTCTCGTGAGTCCTCATCCGAGAGAGAACACGGTGGGGTTATGATTGACGTAAGTAGGTGTTCAGGATCAGTTAGTAATCATTAATAGTTCACGCCCATTATGCATAGACCACCATACTTTACTTTCTGTACTTGTAAGTTAGCCACTCAAATATATGCTAGTCGATGCTGCAGCCTCACCACTTAACCATACCTCACCCATTAAGCTTTAATAGTCTTGATACCCTTGGAAATGAGATTGCTGAGTCCCTTGTGGCTCACAGATTACTACAAAAACAGTTGCAGGTACACGTAGTGCAATACTCTGACGTGAGCGCGATGCTTGTTTGTTTGGAGTTATTCTTCTTCTTCTTCATCAATCCAGGATGGGTTCCAGGCGGCAGCCTGGGATAACAAGGATGGATGTCATTTTACCGTTTGTTTTCGTCCGTAGTCGGACCCAACTCTTCTGTATGATGTTTGAGTATGTTGTTGTATTGATGTGATCTTGTTGTAGCTTGTGCCGAGTGTAATCGAATTCTATATACTCATCTCTTCTCTACATGTACTTGTAATGATATCCATTCTTGTAACACGACGAGATGCCCTTCTATCCTTGTTGAGGCCCTCATGCCGAAGTAAGGATAGGATCGCATCTTGGGCGTGACAAGTTGGTATCAGAGCATGTACCGACCTAGGAGCCCCCTTGATTGATTGAACTTGGCTGAGTCGAGTCTAGTGAAAAACTATTTTTGAGTCTAGTTATATCGGAGAGTAGGATTCTTTTTACTCCTCTTCTATGCTCTGGTGAGGTGATCGAATTAGGAATTTTGACTCTACTCCTCTCCTTGCTCAAAAAAAATTAGGATCACGCGGGTATTTTGGAAACTATATGATACCGATGTGACGGAGTTCTTTCTTGGTGCCTCCTGTCTGACTTGATTTCTCCTGGGGAGTTGAGCTCCTGGGAATTCTTGCCACATCGTCATCATTCGGCTTCCTTAGTATCTCAGGACAGCAGGTGTTCGGAATTGCTTCAATAGTTGTCATGGTGAGATAAGGTCGGAGTCACCCAGTACTGGGGAGGCGTTCGGGGTACCACCATGGTTACTATCGTTGTGCTTTCGAGGATCCGAGTTAGATGGACTTGCGAAGCCTCTGGTTATGTGTTGAAGGATGGATACAGTTGGGATGTAGGTTTGTTAGTTGTATGAGATATTTCATCCTTGTATCCTCAACACCCGATCGCATAACCAAGAAATTTTTCGGAAGTTCTTAGGTGGGAATTAAAGTACTTACCTAGGCTATCTTCCAACAGATCGTGATGTGAGGTTGGGATTCGTTTGTTCACGGTCTTTCTTACAGAGGACAGTCTCGATTATGCTTCGTCAAGCCTTTCAGTTCGCTACGCCTAGGGTGCATATTCGAGCGTCATTTCAATATGACAATCCAATGTACGATCGAGCCCGTGTGAACCTTACCATGAAAATATTGAGCGAAATCTCTGTTATGCATTTGTTTCCGTCGTGTTTCATAAGCCTCATCCTTTGTTTTGTTTGGTATATGGTAATTCGAGTTGCTTCGATGTCAAGTGGTGATTTCATATATTTCCTAAGAAGTGTTCTCATATTTCTGTGGGAATGATAATTCTTTTGCCCAATCAAGTTATCATATCAATTATTTTCCTACCGATGTGCTTCTCTTCAAGATAATTCTATCCTCTTCAATATTGCAAGATCAATTCTCATTTCTGTTCTGGACTTTGTCTCATCTGTTACAAGTTTTCTTTCTTTTCCCACCCTCCCGCCCTTTTTCTTCAATGCTTAAATTCTCATGCAAGTGTATTTTCTATTCATGTAATGCTTCCGCTATCTTTTCTTCTATCTTGTTTCCGATGATTCTTTGTGAATATTCTCAGGAGTTTCAATTTCAAGATCTATCCTCATATCCTCGTTCTCGTTGTTATTCTTCTCCGGTGGATTCAATTCTAGTTCTTGGTGTTCACAATATGATTTTCATTATCTAATTGCTCTCCGATGTTGGAATTCTTATCTAAGCCTCTCTTATTTATGTGCCTATCTTTTTCTACCCGGATTTCTGAAGATATCTAAGAAGATTCATGTTTCCATTCAAAAATCTTTTCGGTTAGTTTGGGGTTCTCACCTCATCAAGTTTCAGCTTGTATCGGTGCAATCTTTCTTTCTAATCAATTGTTTCAACTGTGGTTTCTTTTGAGTGGGCCCATAACCCACATGTTTTTTCCCCAGGATCCTACCTGACTCTTCTAATCTTTCCGGAGATGTTCTCAAGTTCTCTTCAAATATGACGTAAGAGTGAATTTCATCAGTCATATGCCTTCTTGAAGATTGCTTCTAAATAATTTTCATTGTTGGCTCAACCTATTGTTTATTCATTATTCCGGAGTATCTCAGTAACTCATGGTGTTGTTTCTCGTCATCATTCTCTGCATTAAAGACAGAAGAAGTGGTTCTCTTAAATCTTTGCTCATTCTCTTGAAGATTCATGGTTTCAGGCTGTTGCTATCATCTCAAATTGTTTTGATCATGAGTTATTCCTCCCATATCTATTCGGTGCATTTCATAATTGTTTGCATTTCTTGATCCTCCGAAGGCCATCGTTTCAGAAGATTTATTCATTCTCAACTTTCAGCTTTCGTTCTCAAATTCTTCTCAATTGTTGTTCCTTCATTCATATCTCAATTATTCCGGTGCCTTGTGAAGTTTTCTATTAGGCAAATCTTGATCTCTTCATTCTCATGTGTCCTCTTTAGTTTCTAATTCCTTCCGGTGTTCTTGCTCAAGACTTCTTCAAGTTGGGATCTCTCTCTCTCCTTCTCTTCAATTCCTTGCAACAAGAATAAGTGGTGTGTGAAATCCATTGCTTGTCATCAATTTAACTGGATGAAGGATAAGCATAACATAATTCTTATTCTAGTTTCACCAAGGTGATTTCAATCCTTCTTCCGCAGTGTTCATGGCATCAAATTCTTGGTTACAAGTTGTTCATCTTTTCTTTCCGGAGTTCCAAGTTTTCTGAAGTATCTCTTCGTGAAGCTTCATCTAAAGCATAGCAAGGCATCAAGCTTTTTCTTTTGCAACCTTCAATTCTTTTCTATCATCCTTTCATTCCGAAGTTCATCCCAATGGTTTTTATGGTGGCTGTTAAAGATGTAATTCTTCTCGAAGTGTTCTTCAAGATTCTTGTTGGAGAAGCTCAACCATTCTTTTCTCGCATTTCTAAGTTCAATTCCTTCTCCATTGTCTTTTGAGATGGTATTATTAAATTCTTGTTTATGAGGAGTCTCGAAGGGAAATTGTAAAGAATGAGACAAGTAAACCCATAATGTCTTCTCGGAGTTATCTTGGGTTGGATTTCACCTAAAGCATTTCCTAAGGGTTGTTGCCATCGTGTTGTCATAAATGATTCAAGTGTCTCCTCCACCTATTGGTGAAAGAAGCTTTGCATATCTTGTTGCTCTCAATCAATCAATTGTTTCTGTTGTGGCAGGTTTGTCACCTCATAATTTTGAGATGTTTTTTCCATAATCCCATAACAAGCTATTCTTTCCATTGTTGATTCTTCATCAACTCATTCAACCTATGCTTTTCAAATTCAATGGTGGTAGAAGTGTCATTTTCTTCTCCGTTCTTTTCTCTCCAAAAATCTAGCTTCTATTCTTTTATTCCGGAGGCATTGTGGTGTTTCTCTTTTCAACCCACATCTAGTTCAATTAAGATTGTGTTCTTTCTTTGCTTATTCATTTGACCCGAGTGTTATGTTATCTATTCAAGTTCTTCCGTCTTATCAATTTTGCCTCTCTTTCCTACCGAAGTGCTGCCGAAATTTCTTGTGAATTCTTGCTTGTTCCTCATGTCATTATTCATCTTGTTGAAACCTTCAATGATCATTCGTTCCACTTGTTTGTTAGAGAAGCAACTAAGTTTACGTCTTGCTCTTTCTCTTCCCCTTCTCATTCTAGATCTCGGGACGAGATCCTCGTGTAGTGGAGGAGAGTTGTAACAGCCCGGGACCGACGCTGCAGAAGATTCCTCTTTTGTTTCCATTCTCGTCATGTGGTTCGTTTGGTTGTTGCATTCATCATCGCATGATTCGCATCATCTACATGGCATCGCCACTCGTTTTCGAAAAACTTGCATCCGTTCGTAGTTGCCAGTTCTCTTTGTTCTTGTCGTTGCCTGTTTCGAGACCAACCACACACGCACGCACCCACGACATCGTTTAAAAAAACCGTTTTAAAGCGTGCGAAAAATATTCTCAGATTTGGTCGAAAGTTGGTGTGTGGTCTTATTATATTGTAGGTAGACCGCCTGCCGAATTTTGTCGCATTCCGAGTTCGTTTGATACACGTAGAAGTGCGGCCATCGGTTTATTCGTCGGATGTTTTTTGGTGTTTTAAACTCTATCACGAGCTGCCACCTTCCCTCTCATCTCAGCCCAAGGCCATCTACACAGCCTGCTAGCCCAACCTATCCCCTTCCTTTGTTCGTGGTCATCGGATCGCGATCGGACGGACGGGTCCAACCCCCCTAGTGCCATTCCCTATATTTAAACCATTCCATGGGGAGATCCCTCTCACTCTCTAGGGTTTCCCCATGTAAAATTGCAGCCACATCCCTAGAAAATCCCACCTGCTAGCTCCACCTCCCTCCAAACCCGCAGCCCTAGACACCCAGCCAAATCTGGCCCTCAAATCTGAAATCTGGGGCTTGGATTCGTCCAAATCCCCACCTACCGGACATCTCCGTGGTCAAATCGGACATGTCCGGCGACCATAGTGCCTCCCAGATCCACCCCGAGCTCGTGTCCATGGCACCTGAGGCTACGGCCTCCTTGATCCCGAGTCGCTCGCCTCGTCGCCGCCTCCACCTCGTCATCCCCGCCACCGCTGGTGCGTCATTGCCGTGCTGCACCTCGTCGGACTGCTCCCGCCGGCAACGAGTCGCCGGAGCCCGCAACCGCATGCCAGCCCGTTGTGCCTGTCCTCCCGTTCTACTCTCTCTTATCCTCACCTTCGACCTCTCTTTCTCTCTCTCTCTGCAGGTCTCTCCCTTGCCATGGAGTGTTGTTCACCACCGCCAAGCCTGTCATGGCCGGATCCAGTCTCCCTCGCCGGAGAACGCCTCCCCGTGCCTAGATCCGTCTGTTCTGCCCCCGATCTGCGACCCTCAGAGCTCCAAGCCGCGTCATTGCCGCCTCCTAGCGTCGCCATGACCTCCTGGTCCTCTGGTTCGAGTGAGAGGGAGGGCACGTTGTGACCGTTGACCGATCGCCAGCTTCCCACCCGGCTCCGCACATGGGCTACCCAGCGCCAAGGCCAGGTGGGCCCCGAGCCGGCCCAATCAAGCTTGCCCCAAGCCCCCAGTTTTGGCCCAAGGACACTCTGGTGAGCACCCAAATCCAACCCCTCGCCCTGGGCGTAATTTAGTACCATGTGCTCACAGATTCGGCCCATTTCCTTTTTTTCCCTGTTAACGATTTTGTCAATTAGCTTGTGAATTTCAGAATTTCAGAAAACCCCTACACTCATGCATTTAATAACTTTTCATCCGTGCATCATATGGAAAAACTTTATATATGGAACTTGACTAGAATGTTATGTAGATTCACAATACCAACTTTCACATGTGATAAAAATGTTTATCCTTGTTGTTTGCATTGGTTTGCATAATTTCCATATGAAAATGAATTATTTCATAACTACTAAACCGTAGCTCCGATAAAAATGTTCCACATATGTAACTTGCATAGAAAAACATGTAGAATCTCCTGCAACACTTTATTTCCATGTTTAACAAATATAAAATTGAGTTAGGACAGATCTGGACCAAATTCATAATATGCATATGGGGTTGTTTCAGAAATGATATATATTGCTTCCGGCCTCATTTAAAATGCCTACATGTTGTAGTTGTTTGTGCTTCACCGTTTTCCATGTTAAACAACATTTAATATTGATGAGTACCTAAACAAGAGTGAACTAAATAATTCGAACATGGAGTTTCGTCAATATGCAACTCGTTGCATATTGAACTTCACTTAATATGTAGTAGTTGTTTGTTGTTCTTGCCTTGCCATGCCTTGCATAATTAAACCGAACATGCATCATATTTGTTTGTGCACCATGTCATGCATATGTTGTGGTCTATCTTGTGTTGATTGTTTTTTCTGGATTGCTTCTTCTCGATAGAGTTATAAAAGCGTTCGGAGTGTGAGGATTCGTTCGACTACATTGGCTCGTCTTCTTCATGGACTCGTTCTTCTTCCAAGCGGGATCTCAGGCAAGATGACACATTTCCCTGGATACCACTACTATCATTGCTATTCTAGTTGTCCCGCTTTTATCGTTATGTCACGCTACCTACCACTTGTTTGTCAAGCCTCCCAACATTGCCATGATAAGCCTCTAACCCCTCCACTTCCTAGCAAATCTTTGTTTGGCTATGTTACCGCTTCCTCAGCCCTTCTTATAGCGTTTCTAGCTGCAGGTGCAATTTCTACCATGTGACAACATGGACATTCTTTTGTTATCACAATATTATTGCTATTTAACTTAACTCACTTATAAACTTGTTAAAGGGTGGAAGGCTTGGCCTTTTGCTCGGTGTTTTGTTCCACTCTGGCCGCCCTAGTTACTTGTTAACCGGTGTTATGTTCCATAATTGAGTGCTCCTAACATGCTCGGGGTTGTTATGGGGACCCCCTTGATTTTTGTTTTAGGATAAAGCTTGTCTGGCAAGGCCCAACATTGGTACAATTTGCTTAATAACAACTAAAATTTTCATTAGGCATGATTACCCTGTGGATAATTAATCAACCCCCAGGCCAATGCTCTGCATGAGTATTGGTCCACCTACCTAGCAGTCGGCATAGCCACCTCGGCATAACTTGAGGCATTTTCAGGCTACCGTCCACTTCTCATAGACGGATGATGCCCGTGGATAGAGAGCGCACGGCTCTAGCTGCGGATCTGGCTCACCGGGAGGCCTTGATGGATTTGTTTTACCTTTCTCGAATGTCTTGAGTGAGGAATTCCGATTTTCCTTTGAGCTATCTTGAGGTGGCGGATTTCTTGTGGAATTGCCTAGGAAGATCACGAGAACCACGGTCGAGGTTATTCCTGCTATCTGTGGTTAATTTGTGATGGATGAGTTGGAACACCCCTGCAGGGTTAAATATTTTGGAAAGCCGTGCCCGCGGTTATGTTCCAAACTTGGATACTTTGTTTAACACCCGGTCATAGCAAACTTGAAGTAAACTCAAATAAAATACACCAACCGTGTGCGTAACCGTGATTGTCTCTTCTCGTGAGTCCTCATCCGAGAGAGAACATGGTGGGGTTATGATTGACGTAAGTAGGTGTTCAGGATAAGTTAGTGATCATTACTAGTTCACGTCCGTTATGCGTAGACCACCATACTTTACTTTCTGTACTCGTAAGTTAGCCACTCAAATATATGCTATTCGCTGTTGCAGCCTCACTACTTGACCATACCTCATCCATTAAGCTTTAATAATCTTGATACCCTTGGAAATGAGATTGTTGAGTCCCCTGTGGCTCACAGATTACTACAACAACAATTGCAGGTACAGGTAGTGCAATACTCTGACGTGAGCCCGATGCTTGTTTGTTTGGAGTTATTCTTCTTCTTCGTCGTCAATCCAGAATGGGTTCTAGGAGGAAGCCTGGGATAGCAAGGATGGATGTCATTTTACCATTTGTTTTCGTCCGTAGTTAGATCCTGCTCTTCTGTATGATGTTTAAGTATGTTTTTGTATTGATGTGATCTTGTTGTAGCTTGTGGCGAGTGTAATACAATTCTATATACTCATCTCTTCTTTACATGTTCTTGTAATGATATCCATTCTTACAACATGACGAGATGCGCTTCTATCCCTGTCAAGGCCCTTGTGGCGAAATAACGATAGGATCGCATCTTGGGTGTGACAGTCATCCTAAAATAATTGAACAAGATTCTCAGAAAATTAATAGTGATGCACCTAGTTCTTCTAAGAAGAAAAAGAAAAATAAAAATGATAGGACTTTGCAGACCTCTGGTGAACCTGAGACACAAAAACCTCTTGATAGTAATGATGTCTGTATTTCTGATGTTGAAAGTTAGTGTGCTAGTGAACACTCACCTAGTGATAATGAAATGATAATGATGATGTTCATGATGATGCTCAACCTAGTAATATGTAGAACCTGATAATAATGTAGAAATAGAACCCATTGTTGATCTTGATAACCCAAAACCTAAAAATAAACATTATCATAAAAAAGACTTTATGGCTACGAAACGTGGTAAAGAAAGAGAGCCATGGGTTCAGAAACCCATATCATTCCCACCTAAGCCATCTAAGAAAAAAGATGATGAAGAATTTGAGCGCTTTGCTAAAATGATAGGCTAGTCTTTTTGCTTACCCACTTAACTGATATTTTGAAGATGGCCCCTTATGCTAAGTATATGAAAGACATCATCACTAATAAAAGAAAGATACCGTAAGCTGAAATATCCACCATGCTTGCTAATTATTCCTTTAAGGATGGAGTACCTAAAGAAACTTGAAGATCCGAGAATACCAACTATACCTTGCTCCATTAAGGGAAACTGTGTCAAAATTGCTTTTTCTAATTTGGGAGCCGGTGTTAGTGTTATGCCTTTATCCTTATATAAAAGACTTGATTTGAATAAACTCACACCTACTGAAATATCATTGCAAATGGCTGATAAATCAACGGCCATACCTATTGGTATTTGTGAGGATGTGCCCGTTGTTGTTGCAAATGTTACTATATTAACGAACTTTGTTATTCTTGAGATGCCCAGGAGGGCCGCGGAGTCTGTTCCGAGGTTTTGTATGAGCCATCACCTAGATTATTATTCCTACGGATGGTGATTACCAATATAGGCCAAAAACCTAAGATTTGGGGAGTATGTATTTCCACCGACATTACATTCATGTTCACACATTTCATTCCAGTTGTCTGTATTCACACTTTTTCATTGTATTATCCATGATTGATTTATTTTCTCGCTTTCTTCTTGCATGTTTTAAAAACATTGAGAAATCCCAAAAATACTTTCTACTTCTTTTTAGCTTTTCTTTCTAGCTTAGTTTAATTGTAGCATCAAAAGAAAACCCAAAAAGATTTCTCGCTTCTTCTTTTACTTGTTGGGAGCTTTCCCCTGTAAATAGTTTTTCTCGTTTTTGTTTTCTTTAAATTGCTTGTTTCTTGAAAAAACAAAAACTCCAAAAATATTTCTGTGTGTTTCTCTCAAATTCTTTTCTCTTTACTTGAGTCGTACCGAGAGAAGACCAAGATGAAATTGTTGAGTGGTTATCATCAGGATTATTGTTTATCTAACAAAGAGCCCATCTTACTTTGTTTTCTCCTCTTGAATAAAATGTTTGCCGATTCCAGTTTAGTCCACAACACTATTGCACTATTATAACTTCTTATCGTTCGGTCGTGCAAGTGAAAGGCAATGATGACAACATTTGATGAATTGACTTTGGCAAAGAAAAGCGGGTATGAACTCAACTGGTTTTTGTTTTTGTAAATATGTTTAACCTAGTATCCCTTGATTCAGCTCATTATGATCAAACATGTTTGCAATGACCATTAGAGATTATAGTTGTTCATGCCATGCTTAAGTAGATAGGAGTGGACAATGATTTATCTTGGGTGTCAACATGCATTAAAATAGTTGTGATGTGGTATGATCATATGGTATCCTCCTCTGAATGTTTCAAGTGGCTTGACTTGGCACATGTTCACGCATGTAGTTGAATCAAAACGAACATAGCCTTCATGATATTTATGTTCATGGTGTTCATATCCTACTCATGCTAGTATTCAATGTTGATTATATGTAATGCAAGTTCATGACTGTCTTTGCTCTCTAGCTGGCTGCTTCTCAATCTAATTGCTAGCCTTCGCCTGTACTAAGCCAAAATACCGATTGTGCATCAAAACCCTTAAACCAAGTTATGCCAGATGAGTCCACCATATCTACCTATATGCGGTATTATCCTGCCGGTCCAAAGAAAATTTAGATGTGCCACCTCTAAAAATTCAAATAAACATCTATTTCGTGTGCCTAGACTGCTCATGAAGCGACTGGGGGCGGTCAGTTTCTTCCATGCTAAGCAGGTTATTCTCATGATGAGTATTTATTCACTCGTCCTTACACGAGAGGGGTGGTAATAGGGATTCCTAGTCCCAAAATAAAAATTCAAAAATAATTAAACAAAACTCACCCAGGAATGTTGTTGGTTTGGACGGTGATATCCCACAAGTATAGGGGATCGCAATAGCTTTCGAGGGTAGAGTATTCAACCCAAATTTATTGATTCCACACAAGGGGAGCCAAAGGATATTCTCGAGTATTTGCAGCTGAGTTGTCAATTCAACCACACTTGAAAGACTTAATATCTGCAGCAAAGTATTGAGTAGCAAAGTAGTATGGAAGTAACGGTAACGGTAGCAAAAGTAACAATAGCAGTTTTATAGTGATTGTAACAGTAGCAGCGGAGAAGTAACTTAGAAAGGATCAATATGTGGAAAGCTCGTAGGCAATGGATCGATGATAGATAATTATGTTGGATAGCATTCATCATGCAACATTTATAACAGAGGATGACACAAAACTAGCTCCAATTCATCAATGTAATGTAGGCATGTATTCCATATATAGTCATACGTGCTTATGGAAAAGAACTTGCATGACATCTTTTTTCCTACCCTCCCATGGCAGCGGGTTCCTAATGGAAACTAAAGGATATTAAGGCATCCTTTTAATAGAGAACCGGACCAAAGCATTAGCACTTAGTGAATACATAAACTCCTCAAACTATGGTAATCACCGGAAAGAATCCCAGTTATTGTCACCCTGGGGATATGGATCATAACTCATAATAGGTGTCTACAACTTGCAAGATAGGATCAAGAACACATACATATTCATGAAAACATAATAGGTTCAGATCTGAAATCAAGGCACTTGGGCCCTAGTGACAAGCATTAAGCATAGCAAAGTCATAGCAACATCAATCTTAGAACATAGTGGATACTAGCTAGGCATCAAACCCTAACAAAACTAACTTGATTACATGATAAATCTCATCCAACCCATCAACGTCCAGCAAGCCTAAGATGGGATTACTCACGAATGCGGAGAGCATCCTGGAATTGGTGATGAAGGATGGTTGGTGATGATGATGCCATCGATTTCCCCTCTCTGGAGCCCAAAACGGACTCCAGATCTGGTCTTCCGAGGAAGAATATGAGGTGGTGGCAGCTCCGTATCGTGAAACGTGATGAACTCTTCTCTCTGATTTTTTTCTCCGTGAATAGGGTTATATGGAATTGGAGATGAGGTCAGAGGAGCCACAAGGGCCCCACGAGCCTACTAGGCACGGCCAGGGGGTGGCTGCGCCTAGCAGGCTTGTGGCCTGTAGGTGGCCCCTTGCTGGTTGATTCTTGCGCCAGTATTTTTTATTAAATCCAAAAATATTCTCCATAAATTTTCAGGACAATCCGAGATCTTTTATTTCTATACAAAAATAACACCAAGGCAATTCTGCTGAAAACAGTGTCAGTCTGGGTTAGTTTCATTCAAATCATGCAAACTAGAGTCCAAAACAAGGGCAAAAGAGTTTGGAAAAGTGGATACGATGGAGACATATCAACTCCCTCAAGCTTAACCCATTGCTTGTCCTCAACCAATTCAGTTGATAAACTGAAAGTGATAAGGAAAAACTTTTACAAACTCTGTTTGATCTTGTTGTTGTAAATACGTCTAACTGATGTTCAGATTTTTAGCAAAGATCGTGGACTAACCACGTTCACAATAACATTTAGGTCTCATATTTACTCATATCAATGACATAATCAACTATTAAGCAATAATAATAACTCTTGGATGACAACACTTTTTCAAAACAATCATGATACAATATAATGAAACGATATCTCGCTAGACCTTTATGAGACCGCAAAACATAAATGCAGAGCACCTCTAAAGAACGAGGACTGACTAGACATTGTAATTCACTGTGAAAGAGATCCAGTCATGCTCATACTCAATATCAATTAACAGCAAAGCATACAAATGACGGTGGTCCTCTCTAACTGGTGCCTTTTATAAGAGGATGATGACTCGACAATAAAGTAAATGGAAAGGCCCTTCACAGAGGGAAGCATTTATTTGTAGAGGTGCCACAGCTTGATTTTTTCAAAACAGAGGTAAGTAATGATTTTTTGAGCGGTATCCTTTCATTGATCTAATAACGACCAAGAGGTTTTCAACATCTTCCATGCTAGATACATTATAGGCGGTTCCCTAAAAGAATGACAAAGTTTTTATTCCCCCTCCACGGCGAGCCGAATCCACAGGTACCGTCCATACGAACACGGTTTTGGGATTTTTGTTTAATTAGATTTTTCTTTTATTTTTAGCATGGAAGTGGGCATTCCGATTAGCAAGCACTTTCTCGTGAATGATAGTGAATCAACACATATCGTGAGAATAACCCACCTAGCATGGAAGATACTAACAGCCCCTAGCCAACACATGAGCAATTTGGGCATACAAAACAGAGTGTCTATTTGAAGGTTTAGAGTTTGGCACATGCAACTTTACCTAGGACGGCAGGTAAATACCGCATATAGGTAGGTATGATGGACTCATATGAAACAACTTTGGGTTTGAGGGATTGGACGCACAAGCAGTATTACTGCTTAGTACATGTGAAGGCTAGCAAAAGACTGGGGAGCGACCAACTAGAGAGAGACATAGTCATCAACATGCTTTGAGATTAACCAACATTGAATGCAAGCATGAGTAGGATATAAATCACTATGAACATAAATATCATAGAGGCTATGTTGATTTTGTTTCAACTACATGCATGAACATGTGCCAAGTCGAGCCACTTGAATCGTTCAGAGGAGGATACCATCCCATCATACTACATCACAACCATTTTAATATTCATGTTGGCACCCAAAATAAACCATTATCTACTCTTAGCTAATTAAGCATGACATGAATAAATATAATATTTAATTGTCATTGCAAATATGTTTCACCCATAATGAACTGAATTCCGGACGATGAGCTAATCATGTTTACAAAAGCAAGATAGGTCGAGTTCATACCAGCTTTTCTCCATCTCAATCTTTCCATCAAATATCGTCATTATTGCCTTTCACTTGCATAACCGAATGGTGTGGATAATAATAAGAGTGCACTTGCCTTGGACTAAGCTGCAATCTGCAAACAATAACTCAAAGGAGAAGACAAGGTAACATGGGCTCTCTAATAGGTAAACAATAATGCATATGAGAGCCACTCGACATTTTCATTGTTGTCTTCTCCTTATGACCCAAAGAAATAAAAATCAAAACAAGAACGAGAAAAAAATATTTACACGGGAAAGCTCCCAACAAGCAAAACAAGAACAAAAAATATTTTTGGGTTTTCTTTTCAATACTACAACTAAGCAATTAGAAGATAAAGCTAGAACTAATTTTTTTGTATTGTTCTCAAAGTTAAATAAACACACAAGAAGAAAGCGAAATGAGGAAATAAACTACCATGGATAGTACAATGAAAGAGTATGAACACTGACTACTAAGATGAGTGTGTGAATATGAATGTAAAGTCAGTGAGAAATACGTACTCCCCCAAGCTTAGGATTTTGGCTTAAGTTGGTCTATGGCCATGGTTGGCTCGGGTAATATCTGAAGTCATAGCCGGGGTTATGCTGGGCTGTGGTGGCTACCTCCTGAACGACTATAGCATGAAGGCAAGCCGATTCCGCGTTCCTCTCGTAATCGGTTGCCTCCTCTCTGGTTATAAAGTATCTTTGTTTTTCCTGAAAGTTAAGAAGGCAGGAGCAAGAAGGGTCACATGGATAGCATGTTGTCAGTAAAAAATTAGTCGGTATTGGAGAGATTGTTCGTTCCTTTTAAGAAATTGAAAACATACCAAAGGCTCATAATCTAGAAAAGCAGGTGGTAACTCAATATCATTTCCGCGTATGGGTACCCCAAGATAATTAGCTAAACAAGTGGCATAAATCCCACCACAGAAATCTCCATCCTTAGCATTATTATGCAACGTTCTAGCAATAATGGCTCCCAAGTTATATTGCCTTTCGCCCATTATTGCACTCTTAAGAATACTAAGATCGGTTGCACAAAGGTGGCTATGCTCAGTTTTACCATTAATACATCTACCTATGAATAGAGAAAAATAGTGTATGACAGGGAAGTGAATGCTCCCCATGGTAGCCTGTATAATATTTCTAGTTTCTCCGATGGTAATACTAGCAAGGAAATCATTATATTCAGTTTTGTGCGGATCACTATAGCTGCCCCATCGTGGAATTTTGCATGCATGATTAAAATCCTCTATGTCCAAAGTATATGATTTGTCATAAAGGTCAAATAGGATGGAAGGTTTATTACAATTGAGCGAAAATGCAAACCTCCGTACGAAAGAATCTATGAGTTGATAGTACTGCTTGCATTTGTCCGACACGAATTCCTCAAGGCCAGCATTTCTTGTGTATGCATAGAATTCTTCCTTGAAACCGGCATCCCTCGTGAATTGATCCGATGGCCATTCACAAGGTCGTACTTGTGCTTCCCCCGGTGGTTCAAGATCGGGCTCACGTATCGCGAGTCTCGGGGCCTTCTTGCTCGATGAACCCCCTTGAAACATCTTCCTCAATATTTTTCTTTTTCTGAAAAATTCTGAAATTTTGTGACTCAAAATAAAGGTGAACAAAACTCAACAAAACTCATAGCAACTACTCCCTCAAGTGCCTAGAGGCTATATCATGCATCAAAACTACTTGGGACCATATAAATTTGGCATGCAACTCAAGAACAAGGTCACCTCGGCAGCAAAAATTTGCAATATATAAAGCAATAGAACAAAAACTAGTTGGACCATTGGTGGAGTCACATACCGAGGAACAATCTCCCAAAACTGTTTTGCGAATGCAGCTTTGCACAAGGAGATCAAAAATGGCAGTAAAATGAGCTAGAACACGGGTTTGAGCAATGGTAGGATTTTTTCTCGAGGAAGATGAAGTGAATGGGTGCTGGAATAAATGAAGGGGGGCTACGTGGAACCCACAAGCCTGCTAGGTGAGGCCAGGGGGTGGTCGCGCCTTGTGGGCTTGTGGCCGACTGGTGCAGGCCCCTGGAGTGTGCTCAGTGCGAGATATTTTTAAATATTCCAGAAAAAATCATACTCCACTTTCAGGACATTTGAAAAACTTTTATTTTTAGGTTCCCTTTTTTATTGCATGGGAAACTCACAAAATAGAAAAATAATAGCATTTTTACTTAATTTCATCTAACTAACAGAAAATAAAAGTTGGCTACAGGAAGTTGTGCATCCATCTCATGCTCATCAAAAGGAATCCATCAATAAGGTTGATCAAGTCTTATTAATAAACTTCTTTCGAGTAACATGAAACCGAAGAATTTTTCGAATAACACTAAGTTACCTCAATGGGGATATGTATATCCCCAACAATGAGCATATCATATTTCTTCTTGATAGTAGGAAGAGGGAATTCAAAGTCTCCAATAATAATCGTTGGAATTTTTTCAATGGAGTTGATACTGTGAACTTGAGGTTGTTTCTTCGGAAAGTGTACCATATGCTCATTACCATTAATATGAAAATTTACATTGCCCTTGTTGCAATCAATAAAAGCCCTTTTAGTATTCAAAAAGGGTCTACCAAGGATGATCGACATACTGTCGTCCTCAGGAATGTCGAGAATAACAAAGTCCGTTAAGATAGTAGCATTTGCAACTACGACACGTACATCCTCACAAATACCGATAGGTAGAGTAGTTGATTTACCAGCCATTTGCAAAGAGAATTCAGTAGGTGTCAACTTATTCAAATCAAGTCTACTATATAAAGAGAAATGCATAACACTAACACCAGCTCCCAAATCACATAAAGCAGTTTTAACATAATTCCCCTTAACAAAGCATGGTATAGTTGGTATTCCTGGATTGATACGTCCATTTTGCATCATGCTTTTATATTGATATTTATTGAATTATGTGTTGTTATTACACATTTTGGTACAATACTTATGCCTTTTTTCTCTTATTTTACAAGGTTTACATGAAGAGGGAGAATGCCAGTGGCTAGAATTCTGGACTGAAAAAGGAGCAAATCTGAGATACCTATCCTGCATAACTCCAAAAGTCCTGAAAATCTATAGAGAATTATTTTGGAATATATAAAAAATATTGGGATAAAGAAATACATCAGGGGGGCCACCAGGGAGTCACAAGCCAGGGGCACGCCCTACCCCCCTGGGCGCGCCCCTATGGCTTGTGGCCCACCTGGAAGCCCTCTGGTGCCCATCTTCTGCTATATAGAGGGTTTTGACCTGAAAAAATCATAACTAAGCTTTTGGGGCAAAGCGCTGCCGTCTCGAGGCAAAACTTGGGCAGAACCAATCTAGGGCTCCGGCGGAGCTGTTCTGCCGGGGAAACTTCCCTCGTGGAGGGGGAAATCGAAGCCATCGTCATCACCAAGGATCCTCTCATCGAGAGGGGGTCAATATCCATCAACATCTTCGCCAACACCATCTCCTCTCCAAACCCTAGTTCATCTCTTATATCCGATCTTTGTCTCAAAACCTCAGATTGGTACCTGTGGGTTGCTAGTAGTGTTGATTACTCCTTGTAGTTGATGCTAGTTGGTTTACTTCGTGGAAGATCATATGTTCAGATCCTTGATCATCATTAATACTCCTCTGATTATGAACATGGATATGCTTTGTGTGTAGTTACGTTTGTTCCTGAGGACATGGGATAAGTCTTGTTATAAGTAATCATGTGAATTTGGCATTCGTTCAATATTTTGATGAGATGTATGTTATCTCTCCTCTAGTGGTGTTATGTGAACATCGACTACATGACACTTCATCATTGTTTGGGCCTAGAGGAAGGCATTGGGAAGTAATAAGTAGATGATGGGTTGCTAGAGTGATAGAAGCATAAACCCTAGTTTATGTGTTGCTTCGTAAGGGGCTGATTTGGATCCACATGTTTCATGCTATGGTTAGATTTATCTTAATTCTTCTTTTGTAGTTGCGGATGCTTGCGAGTGGGGTTAATCATAAGTGGGAGGTTTGTCCAAGTAAGGGCAACACCCAAGCACAGGTCCACCCACATATCAAATTATCAAAGTAACGAACGCGAATCATATGAGCATGATGAAAACTTGCTTGACAGAAATTCCCATGTGTCCTCGGGAGCGCTTTGATTTATATAAGAGTTTCTCCAGGCTTGTCCTTTGATATAAAAAGGATTGGGACACATTTCTGCACCTTTGTTACACTCGCTACTTGCTATCCGCAATGAATTATCTTATCACAAAACTATTTGTTACCAATAATTTCAGTACTTGCAGAGAATACCTTACTAAGAACCGCTTGTCATTTCCTTCTGCTCCTTGTTGGCTTCGACACTCTTACTTATCGAAAGGACTACGATAGATCCCCTGTACTTGTGGGTCATCATGGATCTCCTAATTTCTTTGGTACTCCACCCTTAAAAGTATAATTAGCAAGCATTGTGGAAATTTCATCATCCGGTATCTTCCCTTTATTAGTCACAATATCTTTCATATACTTAGCATAAGGAGACATTTTTAGAATATCAGTCAAGCATATACGCAAAAACACAGGTCTAAGCATTTCAACAAAGCGCTCAAAATCATCATCATCCTTTTTCTTGGATGGTTTAGGAGGAAAAGGCATGGGTTTCTGATCCCATGGTTCTCTTTCTTTACCGTGCTTGCTATAAATAAATTCTCTTTTGTCATATATTCTTAGGATGTGGGCTATCAAGATCAACAAGAGGTTCAATCTCCACATCATTATCATTACTAGGTTGAGTATCAACATGAACATCATCATTAATATTATCTCTACGCTCATGTTCATCACCAGATTGTGTCTCAGCATCAGAAACAGAAATCTTTTTTCGGTTTTCGGGTGTATCTATAACAGGTTCACTAGCAGCATGCAAAGTTCTATCATCATCCTTGTTCCTCTTATTACAAGAGAGACTAGGTGCATCAATATTACCCCTTTGAGAATCTTGCTCAATTCTCTTAGGGTGGCCTCAGGATACAAAGGTTCCTGAGTCATTATTCCACCTCTAGTCACAACTTTAAGAGAATGATCATTGTTCCTACTATTCATCTCATTAAGCAAATCATTATGTGCCTTAAGTACTTGTTCTACTTGAGTAGTTACCATGGAAGCATGTTTACTAATAAGTTTAAGATCATTGATAGTTCTACTCATATAATCACCTAAGCGATCAAGCATGAAAGCATTATGTTTCAATTGTCTACTAACATAAGCATTAAAAATTTCTTGCTTAACAACAAAATTATCAAACTCATCCAAGCATTGGCTAGAAGACTTATTATAAGGAATATCTCTTTCATCAAATCTACGAAGAGAATTTACCTCTAGTACCTGTGTCGGGTTATCAAGACCATGTATTTCTTCAATAGATGGTGGATTCTTAACATCTTCAGCTTTAATACCCTTCTCTTTCATAGATTTATTTGCCTCTTGCATATCTTCAGAACTTAAAAATAGAATACCTCTTTTCTTTGGAGTTGGCTTCGGAGGTGGTTCGGGAATAGTACAATCATTATCATTGCTCAATATATTATTCAATAGTATTTCAGCTTGTTCAATAGTTCGTTCCCTGAAAACACAACCAACACAACTATCTAGGTGGTCCCTAGAAGCATCGGTTAGTCCATTACAAAAGATATCAAGTATTTCATTTTTCTTGAGAGGATGACCAGGCAAAGCATTAACTAATTGGAGAAGCTTCCCGCAAGCTTGTGTGAGACTCTCTTCTTCCATTTGCACAAAGTTAAATATTTACTGCAAGGCAGCTTGTTTCTTATGGACAGGAAAATATTTTTCACAGAAGTGACAAATCATATCCTGGGGGCTACACACACAACCAGGAGCAAGAGAATTATACCATATCTTAGCATCACCCTTTAACGAGAAAGGAAATTGATACATCTCCAACATATATATAATTTTTTATGATGGCATGCTATTATATTTTTTTTGATGTTTTATTTGCATTAATATGCTATTTTATATTATTTTTGGGACTAACCTATTAATCTAGAGCCAAGTGTCAGTTTTTGTTTTTTCCTTGTTTTCTAGTTTTGCGGATAATGAAATATTAAACGGAGTCCAAATGGAATAAAACCTACGAAAGGAATTTTTCTGGAAGGAAACAAGTCATCCAAGCTTGGAGTGCACGTTAGGGGAGGAGCCAGGGCGCCACAAGCCTACTAGGCACCCCCCTGGTCGCGCCTAGCAGGCTTGTCGCCTCTTGGCAAGTCTCCTAACCCTAGTTATTGGCCTATAAATACCCAAATATTCCCCCAACGTCATAAAAAGGCACGCAAAAACTTTTTACGCCACCGAAAGCCTCCGTTCCCAAGAGATCCAATCTTGGAGCCTTTTCTGGTAATATGTCGGAGGGGGTTTCGATCACGGAGGGCATATACATCAACTCCATTGCCCTTGTGATGATGCATGAGTAGTCCACCACAAACTTACGGGTCCATAGCTAGTAGCTATATGGCTTCTTCTCTCTCTCTCTTTGATCTTCAATACCATGATCTTCATGGAGATCTATCCGATGTAATCCTCTTTTGTGGTGTGTTTGTCAAGATCTCATGAATTGTGAGTTTATGTTCAGATTATCCGTGAATCTTATTTAAATATCCTCTGAATTCTTATTTGCATGATTTCATATCCTTGCAAGTCTCTTCGAGTTATTGGTTTGGTTTGGCCAACTAAATTGGTAATTCGTGCAATGGGAGAAGTTCTTGGTTTTGGGTTCAATCTTGCGGTGCCCTCACCCAGTGACATAGTAGGGGTAGCGAGGCATGTATTGTATAGTTTCCATCAAGGGTAACAAGATGGGGTTTTCATCATATTTCTTGAGTTTATCCCTCTACATCATGTCCTCTTCTTAATGCGTTACTCTGTTCTTAATAAATTAATACTCTAGATGTAGGCAGGAGTCAGTCGATGTGTGGAGTAATAGTAGTAGATGCAAAATCATTTCGGTCTACTTGTCACGGATGTGATGCCTATATGAAGGATCATTGCCTTGGGTAACTACATGATTATTCGCTTTTCTATCAATTGCTTGATAGGAATTTGTTTACCCACCATGATATTTGCCTTCAAGAGAGAAGCCTCTAGTGAAACCTATGGCCCCTGGGTCTATTTTCCATCATATATTTTTAGATCTATATCTTGCTGCAATTTATTTATCTTTTGCTTTCCACACTCATTTACATCTATCTCTTTCAGATCTAATCCTTGCAAATAACCGTGAAGGGATTGACAACCCCTTTATAGCGTTGGGTGCAAGAGTTTGATTGTTTGTGTAGGTGCAACCATTGGTGACTTGCTTATTCCTCCTACTGGATTGATAGTTTGGTTCTCAACAACTGAGGTAAATACTTATGTACTTGGCTGCATCGCCCTTTCCTCTTCAAGGGAAAACGAAAGCATGCTCAAGAGGTAGCAAGAAGTATTTCTGGCGCCGTTGCCAGGGAGGATACACATCAAGCCTACCAAGTACCCATCACAAACTCATCTCTTGCATTTAATTTATTTGCCATTTGCCTCTCGTTTTCCTCTCCGCCACTTCTAAAACGATATTCAGAAAATACCAAAAAGATTTGCCCTTTTATTCGCCTTTATTTCGTTTGCCTTTCATTTGCTTGAACTCGTGGCTAGCCTTACTACTATAACTAATACTCCCAAATATGAGGTTCTTAATTTTAAGCAAAGGGAAGGAGAAAACTTAAAAGATGCTTGGTATAGGATTTGCAATTCTGAAAATAGATCTATTTGTAAGCAATCTACTACCATTCTCCTTCTCAATTTTTACGTGGGTATCACTACTTGGAATAGATATGTTCTAGATACCATCATGGGAGTGAATTTTTTGTGAAGTCATACTTTTTACTCTTATAGTGCTATGATAAATTTGTTAGGTTCACCCCCAACCATGGTTAATGGAACAATTTTAATTCTGGAACATGTGATGCGAAGGCCTGATATTATTGAAAACAGGGTTGCTACGGTTGAGCTTATTGAAAACTTGCATAAAAAGATACATAATCACATTTCTCAATATGGATCTAAAGTAGGAGTAACCTTAAAAAATCTTAAGGAAAAGGAACCCATAGTTAATGAAAAAGTGGAACAAGATTCCTCTAGAATTGGCAAGCTAGAGGACATTATTACCAACTTGGGATCCGGTTTTGCTTTGGTACAAACCCTTCCAACTCCTTCGCCTCCTAAATCTGGCAAGTTTTTTTTTGTTCCTAAAAATAAGGGTGAATCTTCTAGTAAATATGAAGATCTTAAGACGATAAGTATTCACCCCGACTTTCTCAAAATTATTAAGGAACCAATTGCCACCATTGAATCTCTTGATTTTTTACCTAGGAGTATGATCATTGATAAAAATAACTCGCCTCCTAGGTCTTATAAGTGTGCAATTGAGGAGTTGCATACCAAAGATGACAATACCCAGATCTACTATGTTTTTCCTAGCTAGGGGCGTTAAAAAATAGCGCTTGTTGGGAGGCAACCCAATTTTATTTTTGTGTTCTATTTTTGCTTATGTTCTTGAGCGTTTACCACATTATTAATTATGTAGTAATTGTTTTTCGGTGTTTTTACTAGTGTTTGAGCCAAGTAAAACCTTTGGGGTGATCTATGGTAGTTGTTGATTTGATCTTGCTGAAAAACAGAAACTTTTGCTCTCAGTCTAGGAATTTGCTAATGTTTTCAGAGCTTAGAATTGATGTGAAGTTTTTACAAAAGATTAATACATAAATTTCCCAGGTTTTCCTATTTTTTCAGAATTTTGTGAGTTACATAAGTATACGAAGTTTCCAGATTGCTACAGACTGTTCTGTTTTTGATGGATTGTGTTTTCTTTGAGTTGTTTGCCTATTTTGATGAATCTATGGGTTGTATCATGTGGTATGAGCCATGGAGAAGTTAGATTATAGTAGGTATAACACCACTACAAATAAATAATGAGTTCACAATAGTACCTAAAGTGGTGATTTATTTTCTTATACTAACGGATCTCACGAGTTTTCTGTTGAGTTTTGTGTTGTGAAGTCTTCAAGTTTTGGGTAAAGATTTGATGGACTATGGAATAAGGAGTGGCAAGAGCCTAAGCTTGGGGATGCCCAAGGCACCCCAAGTCATATTCAAGGATGCCAAAGATCCTAAGCTTGGGGATGCCCCGAAAGGCATCCCCTCTTTCGTCTTCAATCCATCGGTAAATTTACTTGAGGCTATATTTTTATTCACCACATGATATGTGTTTTGCTTGGAGCATCTTGTATGATATGAGTCTCTTCTTGTTAGTTTTCCACAATCATCCTTGATGAACACATCTTTTGAGAGAGACACACTGAATCGTCAATTTATTAGAATACTCTATGTTCTTCACTTATATCTTTTGAGTTGGGCAATTTTGCTCTATGTGCTTCGCTTATATCTTTTAGAGCACGGTGGTGTTTCCCTTTTTTAGAAATACTTCAACTCTCGTACCTCACTTATATTATTTTGGGAGTTTCTAAAAAATCATTGTAATTGGTCTAGGTTATGAATTTAGTCCTAATATGATAGGCATCCAAAGGGGATATAATAAAAACTTCCATATTAAGTGCATTGAGTATTTATGAGAAGTTTGATTCCTTGCATAAAGTTTTGAGATATAAATATGCTAATGTTAAAAGACATGTTAGGAAAAAAATTGTGATTTGGTAAAAATACTTGTGTAAATTTTTGTGATTTCCGTAGCATGCACGTATGGTGAATCGTTATGTAAGGAAGTCGGAGCATGACTTGTTTATAGATTGTCGACCTTTGTGTGAGGTTCGGGCCGCGCGATGGTTAACTCCTACCAACCTCCCCCTAGGAGCATGCGTTTAATGCTTTGCTTCAATGACTAATAGACTTTTGCGATAAGTATGTGAGTTCTTTATGACTAATGTCGAGTCCATGAATTATACGCACTCTCTTCCTTCCACTTTTGCTAGCCTTTCTAGTATCGCGCAACTTTCGCCGGTGCAACAAACACCTTCCTGAAAACAGCCACCATATACCTTCCTCAAAACAGCCACCATATATCTTTCCTCAAAACAGCCACCATACCTACCTATTATGGCATTTCCATAGCCATTCCGAGATATATTGTCATGCAACTTCCACCGTTTCCTTTTATGACATGCACCATCACTTCCATATTGGATATAGAGTCATATTTTGTCATAGGTATCGAGTTGTAATTTTCTTTTGAGTTGTAAGTAAATAAAAGTGTGATGATTATCATTATTAGAGCATGTCCCATGTGAGGAAAGGATGATGGAAGCTATGATTCCCTCACAAGTGGGGATGAGATTTCGGACTTTATGATAAATAAAAGAGGCCAGTCAAGCCCAAATAAAAAATGAATAAACGAGGCCTTATATGCCCACAAAAAATGAGAGAAAAGAGAGAAGGGATATTGCTACTACCTTTTTCCACACTTGTGCTTCAAAGTAACGACATGATCGATAGAGAGTCTCCTATTTTGTCACTTTAATATAGCTAGTGGAATTTTTCTTCATGATGCACGTCCGCTTAGTTTCCTTTTGGGCTTTCATACACTTATAGCTCTAGTGCATCCGTTGCATGGCAATCCCTACTCACTCACATTGATATCTATTGATGGGCATCTCCATAGCCCGTTGATACGCCTAGTTGATGTGAGACTATCTTCTCCCTTTCCTTGACAACCTCCACCATATTCTATTCCACATATGGTGCTATATCCATGGCTCGTGCTCATGTATTGCGTGAGAGTTGAAATTTTTTGAGAAAATAAAGGTGTGAAAACAATTGCTTGAATTTTCATCGAGTTTGTGCATGATAAATACTTTGTGTGGGGGAAGATGGAGCATAGTGAGACCATATGATATTGTAGGGATAACTTTCTTTTACCATTCTATTTTCAGGAGATACAGTTGCATTGCTAGTATGCTCGAAATGTTATTGTTTCTATATCAATATTAAGCTTTTGTTTTGAGTCTTACGAATCTGAATATTCATGCCACAATAAAGAATAGTACTTGGATAAATATGTTAGGTAGCACTCCACATCAAAAATTCAGCTTTATCATTTACATACTCGTGGACGAGCAGGAATGAAGCTTGGGGATGCTGATAGGTCTCCAACGTATCTATAATTTTTGATGATGGCATGCTATTATATTATCTTTTTGGATGTTTTATATGCATTAATATTCTATGTTATATAATTTTTTGGACTAACCTATTAATCTAGAGCCAAGTGCTAGTTTCTGTTTTTTCCTTGTTTTTGAGTTTTGCAGATATGGAATATTAAACGGAGTCCAAACAGAATAAAACCCGCGGAAGGAATTTTTCCGGAAGGAAACAAGTCATCCAAGCTTGGAGTGCACGTCAGGGGAGGAGCCAGGGCGCCACAAGCCTGCTAGGCGCCCCCCCCCCGGGTCACGCCTAGCAGGCTTGTCGCCTCCTGGTAGGTCTCCTAACCCTAATTCTTGGCCTATAAATACCCAAATATTTCCCCAACATCAGAAACAGGCACACAAATACTTTTCCGTTGCCAGAAGCCTCCGTTCCCGAGAGATCCAATCTTGGAGCCTTTTCCGATAATCTGCTGGAGGGGGTTTCGATCACGGAGGGCATCTACATCAATTCTGTTGCCTCGGCGATGATGCGTGAGTAGTCACCATGGACCTACGGGTCCATAGCTAGTAGCTATATGGCTTCTTCTCTCTCTTTGATCTTCAATACCATGTTCTTCATGATCTTCATGGAGGTCTATCCAATGTAATCCTCTTTTGTGGTGTGTTTGTGAAGATCCGGTGAATTGTGAGTTTATGTTCAGATTATCCATGAATCTTATTTGAACTTCCTCTAAATTCTTATTTGCATGATTTCATATCCTTGCAAGTCTCCTCGAGTTATTGGTTTGGTTTGGCCAACTAGATTGGTAATTCTTGCAATGGGAGAAGTGCTTGGTTTTGGGTTCAATCTTGCGGTGTCCTCACCTAGTGACTTAGTAGGGGTAGCGAGGCACGTATTGTATTGTTGCCATCAAGGGTAACAATATGGGGTTTTCATTATATTGCTTGAGTTTATCCCTCTACATCATGTCATCTTTCTTAATGTGTTACTCTGTTCTTCATGAACTTAATACTCTACATGCAGGCAGGAGTCGGTTAATGTGTGGAGTAACAGTAGTAGATGCAGAATCATTTTGGTCTACTTGTCACGGGCGTGATGCCTATATCCATGATCATTGCCTTGGATAACTACATGATTATTCGCTTTTCTATCAATTGCTTGACAATAATTTGTTTAGCCACCAAGATATTTGCCTTCAAGAGAGAAGCCTCTAGTGAAACCTATGGCCTTGGGGTCTATTTTCCATCATATATTTTCAGATCTATACCTTACTGCACTTTATTTATCTTTTACTTTCCGCACTCGTTTACATCTATCTCTTTCAGATCTAATCCTTGCAAATAACCGTGAAGGGATTGACAACCCCTTTATAGCGTTGGGTGCAAGAGTTTGATTGTCTGTGTAGGTGCAACCATTGGTGACTTGCTTGTTCCTCCTACTGGATTGATACCTTGGTTCTCAACAACTAAGGGAAATACTTATCTACTTCGCTGCATCACCCTTTCCTCTTCAAGGGAAAACCAACGCATGCTCAAGAGGTAGCAGAAACAACTTAAGGATATAATAGCAACGAATGTTTTCCTCATGAGTAAATAGGGTGGCTATATCATTCAGTTTAGTAAGATGCGCCACAACAGATTCAGATTCATAACCATGGAAAGGATCAGATTCAACCAAAGTAATTAACTCAGGATCAACAGATAATTCATAATCCTTATCAGTAACAAGGATAGGTGAAGTAGCAAACTTTGGATCATATTTCATTCTAGCATTAAAATATTTTTCTTTCCACTTGCATAGTAATTTGTTAAGATCATCTCTATCATTACAACCAAGAAAGTCTCTATCTACCTCTCCTTCCATAACATAACCCTCGGGAATATCAGGCAATTCATATCTAGAAGAGCTAGGTCTAGCATGTGTCTCAAAGTTTTCAGTTTCAATAATTTCATTAGTTTCAGAAGTATCATAATTCTCAGCATTGACTCTAGCAATTTGTTCATCAAGAAATTCACCCAGTGGCACAGTATTATCAAGCAAAGTATCATCATAAGCATCATGCATAGCAGAAGTGGCATCATCAATTACTTGCGACATATCGGAATTATTAACAGGTGGTGGTCTTGCAAAATTACTCATAACAAAAGGTGAATCAAGTGCAGAGCTCGATGACAGTTCCTTACCTCCTCTCGTAGTAGATAGATAGATCTTGGTGTTTGGATCTTTCAGATTCTTCATAGTGATCAAAAAATATAAATCCCAAGTGACTCAGAGAATAGAGCTATGCTCCCTGACAACGGATCCGTAAAAAGGTCTTGATAACCCACAAGTATAGGGGATCGCAACAATTTTCGAGGGTAGGGTATTCAACCCAAATTTATTGATTTGACACAAGGGGAGCCAAAGAATATTCTCGAGTATTCGTAGCTGAGTTGTCAATTCAACCACACCTGAAAGACTTAATATCTGCAGCAAAGTATTCAGTAGCAAAGTAGTATGGAAGTAACGATAACGGTAGCAAAAGTAACGGTAGTAGTTTTATAGTGATTGTAACAGTAGCAGCGGAGAAGTAACTTAGCAGGGATCAATATGTGGAAAGCTCGTAGGCAATGGATCGGTGATGGATAATTATTTTGGATAGCATTCATCATGCAACAGTTATAACATAGGGTGACACAGAACTAGCTCCAATTCATCAATGTAATGTAGGCATGTATTCCATATATAGTCATATGTGCTTATGGAAAAGAACTTGCATGGCATCTTTTGTCCTACCCTCCCGTGGCAGCGGGGTCCTAATGGAAACTAAGGGATATTAAGGCTTCCTTTTAATAGAGAGCCGGACCAAAGCATTAGCACTTAGTGAATACATGAACTCCTCAAACTACAGTAATCACCGCAAAGAATCCCAGTTATTGTCACTATGGGGTTGACGGATCATAACACGTGTTATGATTCGTCAACCCCATAGTGACAATATTTGGGATACTTCGCAGTGATGACTGTAGTTTGAGGAGTTCATGTATTCACCATGTGTTGATGCTTTGCTCCGGTTCTCTATTAAAAGGAGGCCTTAATATCCCTTAGTTTCCTTGTGGACCCTGCTGCCACGGGAGGGTAGGACAAAAGATGTCATGCAAGTTTTTTTCCATAAGCATATATGACTATTTATGGAATGCATGCCTACATTACATTGATGAACTGGAGCTAGTTCTGTATCGCCCTAGGTTATGACTGTCACATGATGAATATCATCCAACGAGTTACCGATCCCGTGCCTACGACCTTTCCATTCATTGTTCTTGCTAAGTTACTATTGTTGTTGCTGCGGTTCCAACTGCTACAAAACCATTGCTACTACTGTTACCGCTACTTTTATTATTGCCACTACTATCAAACATATCATATTACTGTGCCACTGATCACTTTACTGTAGATATTTATCTCCAGGTGTGGTTGAATTGACAACTCAACTGCTAATACTCTCAAGTATTCTTTGTCTCCCCTTGTGTCGAATCTATAAATTTGGGTTGAATACTCTACCCTCAAAAACTGTTGCGATCCCCTATACTTGTGCGTTATCAGTTACTATTTGGTTGATGGTATCTATCCTCTGAGGACGGCCTTTGTCAAGACCATCTCTTAGCCATATACTTGGAAAAAAATCTCACATTGCCGATAGACAAGAAGTTAAGAAGGACGTGGAGAGGTTTGGAGTGCTCCAAGCCCATTTTGCAATCATGGGTCTGCTAAACAATGGGATCCAAAGACATTGTGGATGGTGATCACTTATTGTGTGATCATGCACAACATGATTGTGAAGGATGAGGGTGAATGAGTTAACCAAGGTCTGGAATTTGAGCACATAGATGATTATATCCAACTTCCAAACTAGAACTAGCGCGTTTGCGGAATTTATTCAAGTGCATCAACAGATTTGCAATCGAGCAACCCATGAGCAACTTTGGGATGATATTGTTGAGAATCTGTGGGCGCTTAATGGGGATGACATAGTGGATGTTTGATGAACGGGGTGTTGCGAGATAGCCAGAAGCGGAAGGTAAAATACGAGGTACTTTATTGCTTAGTCTAGCTTTTATGGAAGCTTTAATAATTTATGTATTAGTTGTGGCACTAGTGCTTTTATTTGCGAACCCTTTTCTTTAATTCTAAAAAAAATCTTCCAATTTCGATTAGATTTTTTCTTTCTTTTTTTGATAAATTGGGTGGTGGGCTCCCATGTCTATGTGCGCGGACGTTTAACGTGTTCGGTTTGCAGTACACCGTTGGAGATGCCCTAAAGCCTGTAAAGCTATTGTTAACCACTTGCAGTAGTAGTGCTGTAGGGATGTACGCACAATAGTGCACTGCCATTGCTTATTCCATCTCCCCAGCAAAGCGCTCGTCTATGGGGACTGCATAGCCGGGGTGAGAAGGGAAGCGAAGCTGGCTGCATGATGAGATCCAGAACATGTACTCATCTCCCACAGGCCAGAAGTAATTACCACAGCAGCTTAAAGTTACAGTGAGTACAGACAAGAGATTCCATGTGGAAGCCAATCAGAGAGGCGAAGCGGGATGAGCAATCATGGTCCTCCCTCTTTCTGGCATCTGCCACAAAGTGCTACATCAGTGAGTGCAAAGACAAGGCATGGGGCAAGGTAAAATGGTTAAAAAAGCTTGTACCGTGCCACTGACTCGCTGATGGCGCATGTAAGACATGCAGACGGTACTAATGACGCGCACACACAGCCTTTTCCTCGTGACAATCTTGCCTTGCACAGTGATACTATGTAGGAGTAGATACAGAGGGCTAGGAAAGCTGCATCTGCTGCCGCTGCCATGCATGCTGCCTCCTCCTGCCCTGGCTTGCAGCTGCAGCGGCAGGGACGAAAGAGACCCAACAGATCACATGGATAGGCTAGGAGAGAATGGATGTACTGTAGCGAACTACTAGCGTGAGGCCATCCACGCCAGCCCTGGGAGCTTGCGGTTGTATTTTTGAAGCTTAAAAGTTTGCATTGAATCCGTCCCTTTTGGTTGTTTTCAGCAAGTTCTTCCTCACCTTCAAACAAGTCCTTAAAAAGAGGGGAGACCAGATAGAAATAACAGGACTGGATTTGGTTGCAAGGCATAATAATAATAATATAAATTAGAAAAGGATGTTAAGGGAAGATACTCGATGACAGGCACCAATCAACATCTGCTTATAGTAGTGACAGTAAAGAAAGAAAGAAAGAAAGAGCGGACGAAAGATGGAAAGGTGATGCTGTGACCAAAAAGGATGGAAAGATGGAGTGATAGACTCCTCTCCCCATCCATCACCCATTTATAAGTTTGATCGAGAACAACATCTACTAGTAGCATACAGCAACAAGTGAAAGAAAGAAAGAAAGCAATCGAGCTTGACCTACAGCAAACTACAACATCAACTACACCTAAGGCAACGCAACAAAGAGGGTGGCTGGCTGGCTGGCTGACCAGCTAGCTATGTCGCTGCACTTCTCACAAAGCCTAATTCTAAGAAGCTCCGAGTGATCTTGAAGCAAAAGCCAATGACACACGCAGCAGAAGAGATGGAAAACCAACCAACCAACCAGCCAGACGTAGAACCAGTTCCTGATTTTGCTCCTCCTGGTTGCAATCGCCAGCTCCTGTGAAGAAGCTGGAAGAGGATGAAGAACCAATCAGGAACCGAGCTCAAGGAAGGGCCGACGGCAATGCAGTAATGGAGAACAGGCAGAATTACAGTACAACAGTACAAGTCAGTTAGGACACAAGAATGCTCACAGTGATGCAAGTGGAGGAGCTGATGGCGGATGTCGTTACTGGTACGCTGTGGAGGTTGGTGGTGAAGTCATCTGTCATCCACTGCTGCTGCTGTCAGTGGTGGGAAGCCGAGGAGACGGACGGCGGCTTGTCGCCATTGCCGCCGTTGTGCTCCTCGTTGCCCTGCATCCTCGCGGGGACGCGGAATCCGGAGAAGCTGACGCCGGGGCCGAACCCGATGGCCGACACCGAAGGGTTCAAGCCCCCTTGGTGCTGCTGCTGCTGCTGCTGCATCGGGTTGTTGTCGTCAGCTTCGACGGCCTCCGGCCATCCTCGGTCGGAGGGCTGGTTACTGGACTGAAGGGGTCCCCTCTGGAAGAAGAACTGGCTCTGGCCACTCAGCGCCGCCTGCATATGCGCCGCCTGCTGCGACACGTTGAACAGGTAGCCGCCACTGCTCCCGCCGCCTGGGTCGGGCACGTTCCACGGCATCATGCGCTGGCTCGGCGCCTGCTCGGCCCACATGGCGCCGCCGCTGCCAAATGTGTAACTGGCCGTACCGGGGAATAGTGCCTGCTGGACAGTGCCGTTGCCGTCGTGGCCATCCGACCGGTGCTGCTCCTGCTGCTGATGGTGGTGGTGAAACATAGGGTCTGGTAAAGGTTGCAGCGATAGCCGAAGTTCTTGGCTCTGGCTGCCGGTTCGCGACAGGAGGTCCGGCGTGTAGCCTTGAAAACCCATGGCCGACGAGTGCGCAGCCACAGTGGACGACGACGGCTCCCCACCTGCGGTCCCGCCCATGGGGAAGAACGACTTGATCGTGTCCGCGATGGAGTCCGAGTCGAGCGACGGCGGGAGGAAGCTGATGCCGCCTGTGGCTCCTCCAGCGCCACCAGAGCCGGGGAAGTCGAACGACGAGTGAGCGATGGTGATGGCCTGCGCCTGGTCGTCCGAGTTGTCGGCGGAGTCGGGCTGGGTCGAGGAGGACGGCGGCGCGGCGGCATTGCTGGCGGCAGGGGCGACGGCCGTGGGCTGCCAAGCAGGAAGGGTGTCGAGGTTGTCGATGGCGTCCTTGGCGTTCTTGATGAGCCAATCGACGGCCTTGCTGGGGCGGTCGTAGCCCAGCCGGTCTTGCACGTCGTAGAACTGGATGGCCGTGTGCGCAGACAGCCGCACGCGCCGGTCGCGAGGCCCGCGCGCCGTGCAGACCTTGCTGTGCCGGTCTTTCCGCCCCGTGGAGCGCACAATGTGCCCTCCCTGTACTGCCACGATCTCCCCGCCTCCGCCGCCCCTCACCCGCGCAGGCGTTGCCGCCACCATCTCGCCGCCTCGTCCTCCTCGCGCCTGCGTCTGGGACGCCGCGGGCGCCTGCGCCTGCGCCGTGAACTGATGCATGTGATGGTGGTCGTTCCCGGCACCTCCGAAGGACAGGAGCTGCGTCTGGAGGCCGTGGTGATGATGATGGGAGTGGGACGGGCCGGCATCGCCCATCGGCGCGAGAAGGGCATACTCGGCGGACGAGCCCGGCTGCCTCACGGACGCGGCCTGCAGGTGCGAGAGCTGGAAGACGGGGGCGGGCGGAGGTTCTTGGCCCTGCTGCACTTGGTGGAGCTGCAGCAGCCGGTAGTGGTGGTGCTGTTGTTGTTGCTGCTGCTGCTCCTCATCCGCAGCCTCCTGCTGCCCACCGCCGCCACCTCCTCCTCCTCCTCCTGCGGCGTCGCCTCCGTGAGGACCCCGGTGGTGGTGCCTCGGATCCAGATCCCCCGGCTGCCGCTTCGCCCCCGCTACTGCTGCTGCTCCAATGCGCGTCCATCCAGCTCGCCGGATCCCATAACTAGGAGGGGAAAAAAGCAGAAAAAACCATGAGAAGAATCAAGAAGAAGAAGAGGAAGGCGGAGGGTGCATGAGGGAGGGAGGGGGAACAGTGGTGGGCAAGGGACTGACCCAGGAGAGGAGTGGGGGACTGAACTAGAAGCAATCTGATGGATTGGACATCACATTTTAGCAGGGGGGACGGCGGCGGGGGGGAGGGAGGCAAAAGCTTTTGCTGGTGGCTTCCCTCTCTCTCCTCTTGGGCTTGTGTGTGTGTGTGAGCTTTGGAGAGCAGGAGGCAGAAGGGAGGCAGGAAAACAGGATGATAAGAGCAGGATTTGGGATTTTGTGAGGAGAGAGAGTTTGTTTCGCTCCTTGCTGCCGTCGCTCCCTCCCTCCCTGTCAATGCGTGTAGGCGCAGGGGAGAAAAGAGAGAGCTTTTTTTTTAAAGAGACGAGAGAGAGACTGGGAACATCCCTGCTGAGCCCAGTGGCAGGGGGCTGGAGCCCAAGGAGTGATTGAAAGCCAATTTGGGGGCTGCTGCTCCAGTTGAGTGTGCAGGTTTGCATGTGTAGCTGGTTACTTTTCTAGTTTTGGAAAATGGTAGAGGCATGATGATGTGTTCTCTTCATGTGCTGAAATATTTACAGACTGTTCTTTGTGTGTTTGATTTGATGCAAGTTGAAACTGTTGGTTATGATATTCCCGCAACCAGTGCTCAAATTTGGAGGGCCAGGTAAACGATAGGAAGTTCCAATGGTCAGAGTGATACCGCATATGTGCGCTTCTACCATTGTGCATTTGGCTGTTTTTTAAACGTTGGTTGAGTGCTACGGCTGTTTTGAAATGCTTGTGTTGTTAGAAATAGGCGGTTCGCCTTGTTTCTAACCCCACCTTGCTAAAAGTGTTGTTGGCAAGATTTTGATCCCTCCATTCCCAGCAAAAATAATGGCATTTCCCTTTTTGAGGATATATATAGATAATGTCACTTTTGTTTGGCATGATATGTGGAAATATCTGGTTGTTCTCCGAGTTTAATTCCATGCCGGAGAATGTCCATCGGCTCCCCTTTCCTTAATAATTTATGTATTGAAGGTTGTTAATATTGCCCTCCAGCAGTTCCCTCTCTCCATTGGCGCAAAATTGAACATGGCTGAAATTGGAGCGTCGAATTATATGAAGGGGGCAATGACACTTCCAACAAGACTTAGCATGATGTGTAGATTCCATGGGCCTCCTCATTTCCACCAATGACTCTTCGTCTTTTTAGACACGTATGATGCTTGAAACATTCCTCTATTGCATGAACATTTTGGGGAGCCGATGTCGAGAGTATTTAAAAAATTATTGTGTCCCCTTGGCAAAAACAACAATTTGTATCATGTCATCTCGAGTCGTTTGGCCGCTTCACGGTGTGCAATGTCTATAGGCTCGCGAAGGCCCTTTTCGATCGCCAGTTCACCAAAAGCGCGACCAACAACCAATAGGATGGTCTCCAGCCTATCTGAAAATTGATTTAGAGTTACAGTCCCACAAAAAGTGAAGGTATTAATATGGAAAATTGCACAACAAGCCTTAGTGGACATACAATGCAATGTCTATTGTCAGATTGCGGGACGAGACACCATTTCTTGTGATTATTGGATGTCCTCGTGTAATTAAATTCGGAGACAACATGAAAGATGTTTCGTTGGTCCCAAGCATGGAGACCAAGAATACCTTGTGGCTCACATCAATTAACATGATCTTGGCCGCTGGTAGGACTCATGATGAAAACATAACTCCTAGTTAGGTGAAGTGTTTAAGGAGATCACCACTGGATTTATCATGGCCGTTCTGAGTGAGATGGGAGACAGCCTAGTTAATGCATATCTCTATATGCGGGTTTCGACAAACTTGTGGGATGCACTTAAAGCTAAATTAAGCGCAACTGATGTTGGAAGTGAGATGTATGCCATCGGGTAGTTCCTTGACTACAAGATGGTTGAGAACCGCCTTGTTCTGGACCAGGCTCGTGAGATATAATGTATCGCTAAGGAGCTCACTCCTTAAGTGTGAGTTAACGAACAAGTTGATTGCTACATGCATAATTGCCAAGCCCCCTCCTTCTTGGAGGAACGTTTCTACTTGTATCAAGAATTAAAGACATGTTCAGGATGTCATCAGTCATGTGAGTGTTAAAGGGAATTTAAGAGCAAAGGACTTGGACTTGAAAGGGGTGGAGGGAACTTCTAGCGCCTAGTGTGGTGCAAAATAATTTCCACAATTTCAAGGAAAAGAATGTCGTCCAACATAATACAATTTTCAAGAAGAAGGGGGTAAGAGGAACAACATGAAAGAAAGAAATATGGTTGATTCATTTGTGGTGGGGATGGCTACAAGGCCTCCAAGTGTGTGCAAAAGTTTAAGAAGGCTAGACAGAACCTCAATTCCATCAAAGTGACCATGCGCAACAATGATAAGAGGGCATCTAGGTACTGTAATTTACTTATTGTATCGTTTATAATCGAAAATGTAGGAGACCTATTGTAGCCCTTTTATATAAGTAAGAGTGTTGAACCCAACGAGGAGCAAATGGAATTAGTTGATGGAAACTTGTATAGAGTCATAATAAAAAGTTGTAAAGATTGTTTGATGCGTTTTTTATCGTAGGAATAATTGCAAGAACGTAATTTATGATATAGGTACAATGGTGCAGCAAGTGACTTGATCCTTAATTATGCTAAGGACAAGCCGGTTGTATTACCTATAGGGATCAAATCGCACTCGAGGACACACGGGAATTTCACCAAGTTGCTTTCATCTAGTTCACTTGAGTTAACATTCATTATCCTGCTAATTGTTGTGTGGTGAAACATATATTAATGTGATGTTATTAATTGAACAAACAATAAATTAATTAAGATAACATCTAACCATAGGATTACAAGGTTCCAACAACCACTCACGTAGTAGTTCATAAACTTAGGACTTGGTAATATCTTTCACTCCAACTTCCCATCATAACTAAACTAATCAATAATGCTCTCTTTTAGGCTTAATGGCGAAGTGATATGTGTTGGGGAACGTTGCATGGGAAACAAATAATTTCCTACGCTTCACCAAGAACAATCTAGGAGATGAGCATCTATGAGAGGAGAGATTGGATCTACATACCCTTGTAGATCGCTAAGCGGAAGCGTTAAAGAACGCGGTTGATGTAGTGGTACGTCTCCGCGATCCAAATCGCAAGCCGTCCCACGAACTCCTGATCAAGTGCCGAACGGACGGCACCTCTGCGTTCAGCACACGTGCAGCTCGATGAAGATCTCTGCCTTCTTGATCCAGCAAGAGGGAGCGGAGAGGTAGATGGGTTTGCTGGCAGCACGACGGCGTGGCGGCGGTGGTGGTGGAGCTGATCTGGCAAAGCTTCGCTAAGCGTCGCCGAATCGATCTAGAGGAGAGGCTATCGGAGATGGAGGAAGGGTTGCGTCGTGGCTTAGGGTATGGCTGCCCTCCTCCCTCTCACATATATATAGGGGAAGAGGAGGAGGTTTGCCGCCCTAGGGTTTCCCCTAGGGTTTGGCGAGGTGGCCAAGGAGGTGGGGCGGCGGCCAGGGTGGCTTGGCCACCAAGTTTGGTGGCTAGCCCAACCTTTTGGCCGAGCCCAAGCCTCTAGCCGCATGGGCCTTAAGGTGGGAGGTGCGCCCAGCCCACCAGGGGCTATCTAGCATCCTCTCACAGCCCATGTGGCCCTTCGGAGTAGATGAGACCATCCGGTGGACCCCCAGGAACACTTCCGGCACTCTATCACACCACTTGTAGGTCCCGGAACTTTTCCGGAACTCAAACACCAACTTCCCATATATGAATCTTTACCTCCGGACCATTCCGGAACTCCTCGTGACGTCCGGGATCTCATCCGGAACTCCGAACAACCTTAGGTCACCAACACACATAACTCATCTATACCAAAATGTTACCGAACCTTAAGTGACCCTGCGGGTTCGAGAACCATGTAGACATGACCGAGACACCTCCACGGTCAATAACCAACACCGGGACCTGGATGCCCATATTGGTTCCTACATGTTCTACGAAGACCTTTATCGGTCGAACCACTATGTTAAGGATTCAGTTAATCCCGTATGATATTCCCTTTGTCCTTCAGGATGTTACTTGCCCGAGATTCGATCATCGGTATCTCTATACCTAGTTCAACCTCGTTACCGGCAAGTCTCTTTACTCGTTCCGTAATACAAGATCTCCCGACTAATACTTAGTCACATTGCTTGCAAGGCTTGTTGTGATGTTGTATTACCGAGTGGGCCCTCAGATACCTCTCCATCACACGGAGTAACAAATCCCAGTGTTGATCCATGCCAACCTAGCAGACACCCTCGGAGATACCTGTAGAGTACCTTTATAGTCACCCAGTTACGTTGCGACGTTTGATACACATAAGGCACTCCTTCGGTGTCAGTGAGTTGCACGATCTCATGATCATAGGAACATATACTTGACATGCAGAAAAACAGTAGCAATAAACTGACACGATCATATGCTACGTTTACAGTTTGGGTCTTGTCCATCACATCATTCTCCTAATGATGGGATCCCAATATCTAATGACATCTCATGTCCATGGCTAGGAAACCTTAACCATCTTTGATCAACGAGCTAGCCTACTAGAGGCATACTAGGGACACAATGTTTGTCTACATACCCACACATGTATTTAGTTTCCAATCAACATAATTATAGCATGGACAATAAACGATTATCATGAACAAGGAAACATAATAATAAACACCTTATTTATTGCCTCTAGGGCATATTTCCACTAGATAATTACACCACAACATAAGATCAAAACATTGAAGTTTATGCAACTTCGCATGATTACTAGAAATAGGTTTTATTTCATGTCCTCGAGAAGACAACAGAGTACTGACAAGACATCATATGGATGATGATCAGTGAAGTTGATAATATGATTAAGAATCTGAAAATACGAACCTTTCACCAGTTAAATCTCTAAGCATTAACTATAAGTCGTAGCCAACACCAAAAATTGACCTTAATAAAGGATCTAAGATAATAGTTCATAGATCAAAAAGTAGGGTTCGAGATGGATGGCGGGGCTGGTGGTGAGATGTAGATGGTGATTGAGATGATGATCCCAATGAGGATCCCAATGATGATCATAGTGTTGGTAATGAGGAAGGCTTCAATTTCCCCCTCTAAGAGGGTGGAATTCTGGTAGATCAACCTCTGGGAGGTGAAAAAGAGATCCTCTCAATTCAGCCTCGCAAACGGTGAAGAAAAAATCAAAAAAAATCCAGTTGGTGTTTTAGTGTAATACAGGACCAGGGGCACCCAGGGTTGGTGGGGGGATACTGTTGGCCCCCCACGGACCTTCGTGGCATGATTCAGGTACCCATGTGCATCTTCCCATGAGAAACTTCTAAAATATTTATTTTATATGTTTTGGTCTTTGAAAAATATATTTTGTTCAATGCTCTTGTTTTGGTATTATTTTTGCAGCTTCTGGCAATTCCCCTCTCTCAATAAATCATGCAAATTGAAGAGAAAAGGCATTAGAATGATGCAATTATGTTGAAAATATCATTTATAAAATGAATTTTATAATAAGAAATACATATGCAAAATGGATGCATTGGCTCCCCAAGCTTAGACTCCAGTTGTCCCAAAGAGAATGTCGTGTGTAATAAAAATGACCATAAGTTTATGAAGTGAGGTGTCTGCTGACTCCCGTAGGAGTTGTTGGGATTCCTCAAATAGGAAGGGTGAAATAGAACTATAATAAAGTATTTCCCTTGGTTAGGGAACCAAGGTTACCAATCCAATAGGAAGCTCTAAGCTAACAATGTAAACATCATCTACACACAAACAAAATAAAAACTTGCACCCAACATGGCAAGAGGTTGTCAAGCCTATTGTCTTGCTAGTTACACGATAAAATAAATAAAAGAGATAGATAATGGTAAAATACTATGGAAAATATGGAGAACCTATTATAGAATAATCAAATAATGGAGAATATACTCGGGAGCCATAGGTTCACTAGTGGCATCTCTCTCAAAAAGGCAAGTAGCATGGTAAACAAATTAAACTCGTGCAATTGACCAAATTGCAATATTATGACTATGATCATTCATGGCATAATCTCATATAGGAATTATGTTCTTGGTAAGTAGACTGTTAATTTAACTATATCTACTATTAATACTTCACTCCAAAACCGTTATCCAACATGCATCTCTAGGTATTAAGTTCTAAAGAGACATAGTATCGCAATAAGCAATATGGCATAATGTAAATAGGAAGAAGTCAATCAATATGATAAACTCCGTTGTTTTATCCTTAGTGGCAACAATACAATACATGCCTTGCCCCTTTTTGTCACTCGGCTAGATCACCATAGGATTGAACCCTCAACAAAGCACAACCCACTCTGAAGAATAACCCATCAAACTTGGCCAAAGAAGATAGATAGATCAAACAGATAGATCAAACAGCATACAAACCTATTTGAATATGACGCAACAAAACCTCAAAAGATCCAATTCTTTTAAGAAAAAACATGATCATAAAGTGACAATTCATCATTTCCAAACAAACATACTACTGATTACATCGAATTGATCTTGATCAAGAGCGAGAACATGCTATTGAAGACCAATAAGATAGAGAACTATCTAGCTACTACTATGGACGTGTGATACGTGTCAACCATATCTACTTTTCCAAGCAGTTTTTCTCTTGTTTTCTACTCTAATTTTCATGATTTGAATGAAACTAACAAAGACTAACGATGTTTTTAGGAGAACTGCCTTGGTGTTGTTTTTTGTGCATAAATAAAGGTTCTTGGAATTGGGCGAAACTTGGTGGAGATTCTTTATTGACTATATAAACAAAATGGAGTGGACAACTCCCATTGGGGGGAAATTGTTGCCCACAAGGCAGTGGGGCCCATGTGCGGCCGTCTAACCTAACTACAGCCCTATAAGTGCCACATTCGAGAGAGAAAAATAAGAGAAGAAGTTTCATTGCTTTTTACGACACGGAGTCGTCGCCACCTCTAGTTTTTCTCCGGAAAGCCTGATCTAGAGTCCATTCGGGGCTCCTGAGGGGGCAAATCACCATCCTTGTCATCATCAGCCCCTCTCCAACGAGAACCTCATGATGCTTACCACCAAGTGTGAGTAGTTCCATCATAGGCATACTAGAGGTAGATTGAGATGGATGAGATTGATCATGTAATCGAGTCAATTTTCTAGGGCTTTGCTATGCTTAATGCTTTTAAGATTGATGTTTCTATGACTTTGATGAGGTAGATGGAGATGGAGATGGTGTGAGTAGTTCCACCATGTTCTAAGATTGATGTTTCTATGACTTTGCTATGCTTAATGCTTGTCACTAGGCCTGAGAGCCATGATTTCATATCTGAACCCGTTGTGTTTTCATGAATATATTTGTGTTCTTGATCCTATCTACAAGTTAGATGCACATATTATTATTCTAATTCGTAAACCCCCAAGGTGACAATAATTGGGATACACTCTGGGAATGAGTGTAATTTGAGGAGTTCATGTTTTGTTCCGGTTCTCTATTAAAAGGAAAACCTTAATAACCCTTAAATTTCCATTATGACCTCGCTTCCACGGGAGGGTAGGACAAAAGATGTTAACAGATTCTTATTATAAGCATGTATAACTATACGGAATACATGCCTACATATGATTGATGAATTGGAGCTATTGTGTATCACTCTAGGTTGTAACTAATACATAATTGATGTCATTTGAATATCCCTCGCTACTCCATGCCTACGCTTTGCTCATGATTTTATTTCCAAAGTTACTATTACTTTTTCTACCATTCCAACTACTACTATTACTGTCACTACTGCTATTGTTCCAGCTACTATCAAAACTATCAAACTACCGCGCTACTAATATTTTGCTGCAAAGAAACAACTTCTCAAGTGTGGTTGACTTTACAACTCAACTGATGAGGCTTATAAATATTCTTTGGCTTCACTTGTGTCGGATCAATAAATTTGGATAAAATACTTCCTTCAAATAATGTTGCAATCCCCTACACTTGTGGGTCATCAAGACATTTCTCTAGCGATGTTGCCGAGGAGCATAACTCTGTTTATTAAGTTGGGCTTTCTATTTTCATGCCCCTTGTTGCTTAGTTCTCCTTAGTTTTGCCCATGCTCTTTGGCAATCCTCACTTTTTATGAGTTATTCTGTAAGGGGCTGATTTGGATCCATATGTTTCATGCTATGGTTAGATTTATCTTAATTCTTCTTTCATAGTTGCGGATGCTTGAAAGAGGGGGTAATCATAAGTGGGTTGTTTTCTCAATTGAGGACAACACCTTAGCACCGGTCCACACACATATCAAATTATCAAAGTAGGGAGCATGAATCAACTAAACATGATGAATGTGACTTGGCAGAAATTCCCATGTGTCCTCAAGAGCACTTTGCTTTATATAAGAGAACTTTCAGACCTGTCCTTTGCAATAAAAAGGGTTGGGCTACCTTGCTGCACACTTGCTACTATTGTTACTTGTTACTTGTTATGAATTATCTTGCTACAAAACTGTCTATCATTGTAACTTACAATACTTGCAGAGAATACCATGTTGAAAACCGCTTGTCATTACCTTCTGTTCCTTGTTGGGTTCAGCACTCTTAGCAAAATTACCTAGGACACCCATATTGCTACCACCGAGGTTTGAGAATCGGTCTCACCAAGATTTGGACAACTCTATGGTTAGCCATTTTCAGGAATTGGTACCACAGAGTTTTGAGAATCAGTCTCACCAAGATTTGGAAACTGCCTGGGTCACCCATATCTTGATTTATGGCCTCCCCAATTTGCTTTCCATCCAATCAATCTCTTCTACCCATGACAATCTGTGAGAGAGTGATTGACTGTTGAGGAGACTATCTTTTGAAGCACAAGAGCAAGGATTTCATCATATTTACCACATCTATTACCCTTTGGAGGGTGGTGCCTCCTAGATTGGTTTGGTGTTACTTGGGAGACTCCTACTACGTGTTGTGGAGTTGAACCAAGAAGTTTGTAAGGGAAAGGAGATCGCCTACTTCATGAAGATCTACCCCCGAGTAAGGCTAGTCCTCCGTGGATGTAGGCCATCATGGAATAGACAGGGTTGCTACTTCGTGGACCCTTCGTGGGTGGAGCACTCCGTTGACTCTCATGATCGTTAGCCTACGTGGGTTGAAGTATCCATAAACATGGACGTACGATAGCACCACCTATCGAAGCCACAGGAAAATCTTTGTGTCAACTTTGTGTTTGATCTTCCTATCTTAGCTCTCTTACATATGTTTGTCTTTACTTTCCACTGCCATACTTGTTGACTAGCATGTGTAGGGTGCACTAGACTTTTTAGAATTGCTAAAATCTGCCGACCAATTAATTTGGGAAAATGTTGGATTTTAATTTGTCAAGTAGTCTATTCACCCCCCCCCCTCTAGACGCCTCTTCTAGTGATCCCGCAATTGGTATCACAGCTTTGGTCTGCATAGCTTATGTTTCATCGCCGTTGGAGGAAGATGGATGTGTCTAGTTTGGGGAGTTTTAGTTGTATAGTGCCCGTTCTCAATGGGGAGTACTATAGTCAATGGAAATATGAGATGCTTGAGTTATTCAATGAATTACATTTGAGCAAGTATGTTAAGATACCCTATGTACCTCCCATTGATCCCTTACATCCCACACATGAAGAAGAAATTGAGATGCTTTGCAATCTTAGAACTATTAATCTTATCATTATAGGATTGCTAAGAATTGTGTTCGATCAAATGAACAATTTTGAATGTGCTTATACTTTGAGGAATGATTTGGAGAAACGATATCCAATTTATTCATTGAGTAATATTGATAAAATTCTTCATAAAGCTATTGCCTTTCATGAGATGAAGCCTAGTGATCCCAACTTCGACAAATTCTTGTTTGAGCTTCGTGACTTCATACATGCTAAAGGAGATGTCATTACCATTAATGACATCATTGTCGAATCCATTCACATTCATAAACTTGAACATTGTCATGATCGAAAGTCTAACGAATCTCTCGTCTCTTATGACGAGGATATCCAAATTGATGATGACGAAGTTGAACATGGATACTATGATGAAGATGAGTTGTTCAACATCAAGTGTGACAATACTATGAAGAGTCTAAGTCTCATGGCTAACTTCAAAGACTACATGTCCGGAGGAAAAGAGTGGATCCTCAATAGTGGATGCACCGATCACATGACTGGAGATAGAGACATGTTTCAAGAGACCACACCAAACCATGGACCGCGAAGGCATGCGACTTTTGGAGATGACTCCAAGGGTAAGGTACTCGGTCTTGGTAAGGTGGCTATATCTCATGATAGTTCTATTCAAAATGGCATGCTTGTTGAATCCCTTAGCTACAATCTTGTTTCCGTATCTACACTTGTCGACTTTGGTTTCAATGTGCTATTTACCAAAGTATATTGCTAAGTGTTTCATCAAGACAATCATAGCATGGTCTACCGGTTTCCGTAGAGGTGATCTATACATTGTTGATTTGACTAAAAAATTCAAACCTCACACTTTTCTTATTGCAAAATCTTCTAAAGGTTGGCTTTGGCGTAGAAGGCTAGGACATGTTGGTATGTGTAATCTAGAAAAGCTCATCAAAGGTGATCATGTACTTGGTGTTAAAGATGTTATCTTTGACAAAGATAGACTTTGTAGTGCTTGTCAAGATGGAAAGCAAGTAGGTAGAAGTCATCGCGTAAAGAATATCATGACTACTACGAGACCACTCGAGTTGCTTCATATGGATCTCTTTGGTCCCAATGCTTACAAGAGCCTCGGTGGAAATTCCTTTGGTCTAGTTATAGTTGATGAGTTTTCCAGATTAACTTGGGTATTCTTTCTTGATGACAAGTCACAGGTGCAAAAGATCTTCAAGAAATCCACTCACAAAGTGCAAAATCAATCTAAAGTGAAGATCAAGAAAGTTCAAAGCGACAACGAATCAGAGTTCTAGAACACAAATGTGTACACCCTTCTTGACGAAGAAGGGATTTCACATGAGTTCTCGGCTACATACATGCCTCAACAAAATGGAGTTGTTGAGAGGAAGAGCCGAACTCCCATCAACATGTCTAAAATGATGCTCGATGAATATAATACTCCAAGACACTTTTGGGCAGAAGCCATGGAAATAGCTTGTCATGCAACAAACCATCTCTATCTACACAAGCTTCTCGGCAAAACGACATATGATCTACTCACCAGTAACAAGCCCCAAGTTTGATACTTTAAAGTATTTGGCTCCAAGTGTTATATTCTTGATAAGCATCATCGTTCTAAATTTGCGCCTAAATCACATGAAGGTTTCCTACTCGGCTATGGATCTAACTCGCACACTTACCGTGTCTACAACAACTTCACTCCAAAAGTTGAAGAGATGCTAGATGTGAAGTTAGATGAGTCTAATGGTTTGCAAGTCGAACAATTGCAAAATGATGTAGGAGAGAAGGAACCTCAGGAAGCCATTCAAGACTTGTCCATCGGGAAGATTTGTCCCATGAAGGTGAAGGAAAGTACTTCATTGACCCCAAGTGGAAGCTCTTACTTCGCGTCAAGGCGAGCCTCAATACGACATGGAGGCATCCACAAGCGGTACATCACAAGATGAAGAGGAGGAAGAAGTACATCATGATGATCCACCTCGACCTCCTTCACCACCACCCCAAGGAGATGACACCTTCAACAACAACAATGAATATGATGATGATGATGATGATGATGAAGCTCCACCATCTAACAAGCAAAAGCTACCTCGAATTCGAGTAAGAGTGAACAAGAATCATCCCTTAGAGCAAATCTTTGGTGGCATTCAAACCGGGAGAATCACTCGCTCTAAAACTCGCTTAGCTAATTTTTGTGAGCATTACACATTCATCTCTAGTATTAAGCCTATGAAGGTGGAAGAAGCGCTCGAAGACCCGGATTGGGTGAATGCTATGCACGAAGAGCTACACAACTTCAAGAGGAACAAAGTGTGGACACTGGTGGAGAATCCCAAAGACGAGCAATCAATCATTGGTACAAAATGGGTGTTTCGGAACAAGCAAGACGAAGACAGTCAAGTCGTACGCAACAAGGCACGTCTCATGGTGCAAGGCTACATGCAAGTCAAAGGTATGGACTATGGTGAGACCCATGCCCCCGTTGCTAGACTTTAAGCTATTCGTATATTACTTGCTTATGCCAATCACCATGTAGCGACCCGACCTGGAAAGGTCAAGCCTCTTTGTGTTCTGTGCCATCCCTGGATCAGTATGCTGGTACACACAGTAAATCAATGTATATATCAAAGTGCAATCACATGTAATTAACGTAAAATTGATATATACCTTAAAATCTCAGGGGAAACAGTCAACGGGAGTGGAGTCCCAATAAACACCAACGGCAGGTTGAGTGTAGACCGTAACCCTGGATCGTACTCTTACTCGTCGAAGAAGAGTATTTGCAACATGAGACGTTGCAGCCGTGTAGATCAGTACATTGAATGTACCGGCAATATCACCATAGTAGAACAGAAGATAATACTATTCTATATGCAGTAAGGCTTTGTGGCTCTGTGTCTAAGTTTTTTTTGCATAAAAGCTGATTTTATTTTATTTTCCTTCAACAATGGAATATCAGGAATTTTCACTACAGAGTTACCTAACATGACATGGTTCCGCCAACCGATGTCTTAATGCCCACAAGTATCATAAGTTGCCCACAATTAATTATCAGTCTAGTGTTGAGAGTTCAGAGATAGATCCAAGTCTAGAATCTCAAATTGTCCGTAACCGGGGACACGGCTAATCGATTAGGTTTAACTCTGCAGAGTGTTGTGTACTTTACCCACAAGATTCGTTCCCTCCTGGTAAGTCCTCGCACTGTCAGGTGTTTGAGAACATGATGAACGAAACATGGTCTTTCAGAGTGTTTCCCTGACTACTGGCAGTGCCCATCCATTCCTAACATCGACTACATCTTGTAGCATTGCCCAGCCAGAGTCACAACAAAGATCAACCAAGCTAGAGCCCATAATGACTTGTGGCTACACAGGTAAGCTTCCGGGCATGAATTATTCATCTGTCTCTTTGAGTCTGGGTGAAGCTTTCTGCAAGATGTCATGGCGCTTCTCCATGCATCCCGGCCATCCACTGGTTACTCTAGGGATGCCCAATCAACCATCCTTCACCCAGTAGTGTGTATTGGAAACTTGTTTCTCGAGTCTCAAAGTCTTGAGGTCTTGAAGATGCAGGACTTGAAGATGCCTTCATGAAGTTGTCGTCTTGACGTAGAGTCCTCCTTCTCACACCACTCACGAACACTCATACCAGACCCCGTGTACTTTAGCATCGCATTAAAATAACTAGCATTCTCGGGGCTTTAGTAGCAAGTGGTGGGTTCCTACCTCATGCATTCTACTTGACTACAAGAATTTTCAGTAACACTACTGGAGGGATTTGTTGAATGATATCACTACATGCAATAAAACATAGGTATGAACAAAATGGTCAAAGTGAACTTGCATGTACTGTTGATGAAGAATAATATCGCTCTCAGAAATAACTTGATATACTATTCGTCAATCTCCGATAACATCTATATAATCAAACATTGCATTCATAAGCAATCATACTGGCAATCAATTCTAACAATCAAAAAGTAACACAAAACCAAAAGCAACTAGGTTGTGATGAAGGAAATACTTAAGACAAAACTCAAAACAACAAAGTTTCAGCAACACAACTAAGGTTGGTTTTCTCTACAAGTAAATCCTATTTTCAAAAGTAAAACACAAAAACAAAGTAAAATATAACAAAATTATTTTAGTAAATATTTTACTAGCAAAAAGAATTACTTTTGAAGAACAACTTAAGAACTAATCAAAAGCTTTTATCAAAACTCATCTTATGACATCAACAATGTTAACCTTGAATTAACCACAAACAATTTCAACTTTAATACAAATTGTTTATGATCTAACATAAAGTTAACAGGAAGTGGTTGGTCAAAAAAAAGTTAACAGGAAGTGAAACTCTATAAAAAAATTATGAAAATAATTTCAAATAGGAAATCCAACTAGCAATGAAATCAATTTGCAAGTTATTATGAGACTAGAATTGATTTCATGCTATAAAAAATAATAAATGACATAAAAATAAACTTGGTTGAAAATACTACTACTAACTAACAGAAAACAAAGTAGAATTTATCAACTAATATAAAAGAAAAAAAATAAATTAAAACAAATTGAAACAAGAGAAATAGAAATAAACCTAAAAAGAACTAAAACAGAATCTGTTTTGTTAAAAATAGTAATTTAAAATATTCTAAACATTTAGCTACTGATAAATAACATCACTAGTGACCAGTATCAAAAAGAATCAACCAAAAATCTATTTTTAAACTCAAGATATTCAGAAAATAAGATTTGAAACAAATCTGTTTTAAATCAATTTTAAATTATTCAAATATGGTCAAACTTTATATCTACAGAAACTAGATAAAATTTGTGACCCAGTGCAAAAAGAATCAAATTAAAACAATTAAAAACATAAAAGATATAAAGAAAACAAAATCGAAAACTATTCCGTTATTGAAATTAAAACAGAAAAAGAAAAACGTTTCTAAGCGGACAGGGGGTACACGTGGCGTTTTTCTATTGGACGAGGGGTGTGCGTGAGTGAGGGTTTCGGGCGGACGGCCGAACCATAAAAGAAAACAGTTCGGGAATAAAAATGTTCTAATCTGGATCGTTGATCCAGATCCGACTGTTGGGGAGGGAGAGAGAGCTCACAGAGGGAGGGGTCGTCGGCAATGGAGTTTCTTCGGCGAGGCCGAGGCGGCGAGGTCGGCAGGGATGGCGCTGCGGTGGTCGGGGACGGCGTCCAAGGGGTCCTGTCGATGGCGGCGGACCTCGGGCGTTCGTTGGTGGCTTTGGTTGGGGCTGGGGACGACAGGGGCGAGCTCCTGGAGCTCCTGGAGCTTGGGGTGGAGGCAGAGCTCCGGCATGGCATCAGCACGGCGTTCTGGAGGGTCTCCGGCAAAGGCGAGGGCACCAGGTGATGCGTATGAGCACGACGAAGACGATGGTGGCCTTAGAGGGGCTCAGAGAGGACGGGGCTGGAGCGGCACGAGAGCAAAGGTGTGGCGGCGGCGGCTCTGCTCTGACGAGCGATTCCGGCGAGGGGAGAGGGTCGGAGAAGGGGAAACGGGCGGAACGGGTCGAGGAGGCCTCGGGGCTTTATAGGGGGCGGCTCGGGGTCGTAGAAAGGAAGGGGAGAGGAGGTCACGGCGGTGATTTCGCTCCGACGAGGTAATGGGGAGGAGGGAGGAAATGAAGGAGGTGACCGCGGTGGTGTTTCGGTCGGGCGGTGGGACCGGTGCGTCAGAGAGAGAGAGGGGGGAGGGAGCGGTGTCGGTGGCCGATTCAGAGCAATTTCGGGGTGGAGTTAAGGCAGGTGGGCCAGCCGGTTTTGATTAAAACGTTAATTCCTTTCCTTTTCTAATTACGAGAGAAATGAAAACTCATTTTTGGCATTCAAAACACTTCCGAAAATTGAAGATATATATATCAAATTGACCAGGGGAATAAATGCTACTTAATGAACATTTTTCCACGGCCAAAATAAATACTTTAAAAAAATTATTTTCAAAAATGCCTAATTTGATTTTAATTCCTTTGAAATAAATTTTCAAATAACTCCCTGGGTTTTATGGTTCAAATACTTCACAAAAATAACCCTGGTGTGGAGTGTCATGTTACTCCTCTCAAAAACTTGTCAAGGGTATTTGAATTCATTCAAAATTTAAAATGGAACCAAATATGAAATGAATTCCAAAAAGAATAATTTAGAAAATTTCAAATCCACTTTTCAAATTCCTTGTTGATGAAGAAGTCATGTTATCTTCTCTCACTGATTCGAAATGGAATTGAATTGGAAATCAAACACAAAGGGAAAGTCATTTTATTCCCTCTCATTCAAAAGTTTTCAAAAAGTTTCAAATTTCACTCAATTCAATCACTCAAGCAAACAAACACTCATTCTAATATTTATTATAACATTCCAAAATTTGGGATGTTACACACCATGACATTACACTTTACCAAATGGACATTAAAAGTTCATTTCTAAATGGGGAGATTGAGGAAGAAGTCTATGTTAAGCAACCCCCCAGTTTTGTGAACCCTAAGAAACCTAATCATGTTTACAAGATTCGTAAAGCTCTTTATGGACTTAAGCAAGCCCCACGAGCTTGGTACAAATGCTTAACGAAGTTTCTTCTTCAAAAGGGTTTTGAAATTGGTAAAATTGACACAACCTTATTCACCAAGAGAGTTAATGGTGAATTATTTGTGTGTCAAATTTATGTGGATGCTATTATGTTTGTATTTACTAACCTACATTTTAGTGAGAAATTTTGAAGGTTGATGTCCAAGAAACATGGGATGTCCATGATGTGTGAGTTGATTTTTTTCCTTGGTTTGCAAATCAAGAAAACAAGAGAAGGAACTTCCATCTCTCAAAGAAAGTAGAGCAAGGACTTGATCAAGAAGTTTAACATGCAAGAGTGTAAAGGTATGAAAATTCCTATGCCCACTAGTGGACATGTTGACCTCACCAAGGAGAACAAACCAGTTGATCAAAAGGTTTATCGATCAATGATCGGTTCATTGCTATATCTATGTGCCTCACGTCCCGATATCATGCTTAGTGTGTGCATGTGTGCTAGATATCAAGCTGCTCCTAAAGAGTGTCATATTAAGAGCGTGAAAAGAATTGTGAGATACTTGATAATACACCAAACTTTGGCATTTGGCATCCCAATGGATCTTCTTTTAACCTCGTTGGCTATTCCGACTCGGACTATGCCGGAGACAAGGTTGATAGAAAATCCACCTCGGGTACTTGCCAATTCCTTGGTAGATGTCTTGTGTCTTGGTCATTCAAGAAACAAAATTCGGTATGTCTATCTACCGCCAAAGCGGAATACATTGCCGCTGGATCATGTTGTGTGCAATTGCAATGGATGGCTCAAACTCTTAAGTATTATGGCATACATGAGAAACATGTACCACTGTTATTTGACAATGAGAGTGCAATCAAAATTGCCCATGATCTCGTGCAACACTCTTTAACTAAGCATATTCAAGTTTGTCACCATTTCATTTATGTCATGTTGCCAAAGGAGATATCAATCTCAAGCATGTTCGTACTAACAAACAATTGGTCGATATATTTACTAAGACGCTTGATGAGAAAGTGTTTTGCCACTTGAGGAGTGACTTGAACATCATTGATGCTTCAAACTTGATCTAGACTCACTCGGGTGCATGCAAGGGCGTGAGCTTACTTGACAATTCCATGATATTTTTGACATGACAATCCTTCATATCTTTGAAACCTATGCTCCCTTGTATTGCATCTAACCTTTTGTTGGTACTTGGAAGAACTACACTCCACAAGATTGCCATCAAATCATATCAAAAGAAATCCTATCATGGACAAGTATCCAAAAGCCCTTATTTGATGATGGAAGGAAGAAGACAACACAAATCATATCCTTGACAACCATTTGATAAACAAACTGCATTCTTGTCATAGGGTTAGGGTTTAGGGTTTAGGGTTTAGTGATCATGTCCTTGAACAACTTTACTCCAAGAAAAGAGATACAACAACATCAGTGATACAACAACATCACTCAAAGGTATGTGATCATGTCCTTGAACAACTTTACTCCAAGAAAAGAGATACAACAACATCAGTGAGATGAAAAAATTAAAATGCTTAAACGAAAAATGGTAACCCCATTTTTAGCTTAACGATGAGTATGACCTATGATCATGTATTCTTGCTTGGCTCCTTAAGTCAATATACTCTAATATAGGTGACCTAACACCGACCATTATCTAAACGAAGTATCTTGTTTGGTTCATCTTATAATTGCTTGCTTTCCTAGAACAACTCAATCTCCATCTACCTAAAAATTCCTTGCAAATATCTTTGAAAATTCATGGCAAATCATTTTATTCTATTGAGACTTTCTGAAAAACTATTTTCAACCAACTCTACCATGTTTCTGTAATGCATTTTGGACTCTACGATCCAGGTAACTATGTGGCACCGATACTACAGATGGGCTACACAACCACATATCAGTTCCACCGACTCACTTTTCCTTGGAACCACCAATTTTTCAATCTTATGTGTTCTATGTCAAAGGGGGAATCTTAAAGTCTTAAGATAATAGAAGGGGGAGAAATTGTACTCAAGGATCCCTTAGTCTCAAATGCTCTCTATGATCCTTACTTTCGATAACCCTTATTCTCAAGGATCCCTTACCCTCTAACCCTTTTTGGAAATTGATGCCAAAGGGAAGAATATCAAACCTTATTCTTGTAAATAGGGGTAGAATATCAAAACTTATGCTTATCCAAGGGGGGAGAAATCATCAAAGGCAAGAAAGGCTTATAGAAATATCTATGAAGGTGGAGAAATATCATGATGAACCAAAGTGGAGAAACACTACTTAAGGGGGGAGGGCAGACCAAATTTATTCTATAACTTATAAGAGAAAATGGTTTTTTAATTTGATTGATTAAATATTAGACTTTTCTCTTTAAAAAGAACGACATATAGAACTCTTGGAACCTTTGGAGACATATCAATCTTGAGAAACATTATCTTCTATATGTCCTCCACATCTTGGTACTTTTGAACTCTTTTGCATTTGGATCAGTAGAATACCCTTGTGTTTCCTAACATTGTTTTCTCAAGTGTGTTTCTACTATTAAAATGCTCAAGAACTCCAAGGTAAGTATATCCATCATATCCCTGTAAAATATGATCTCTTGCTTCTTGCACATATTGTTTGCAAGAGAGAATTTTGAACATGGACATACTTCATTCACATATATTTGATGCATATAGCCAAGATACACATGACCTATAATATCCCTTCTATTATGTGTGTGTCCATGCATTCCACAGCAACTATCCTTTAAAAGGATTGGACAGATTTAGGGGGAGCATATGTTAGTCATGTATCCTTCAAAGCTATCACATATTTCCGCATATCTTAATTTGTAGCTTTGATTGTATGTTGTAATAAATTACCAAAAAGGGGGAGTTTGAAAGCACATATCATCCCTTGGTGGTTTTGATAATTCATAACAACATACATTGTCTCTTGAACTTATAGATTTAGCTAGCTTATTTAAGGATTAGTCCACGGAGAGAATTGGCCAAGGATTGTGAGGAGAATTTCCAAGAAGAAGAAGAAGGGAAGGTATAGGATTGGCCAATCTCCAAGCTTCAAGCTACAATACTCTACATTTCATATTTTGTGAGAAATCACTCTTGATTCGATATGAAAGCCAATACTATTAAAAGGGGATGATGAATCATGATGATCTAGTTTCTCAAGTACTTCGAGATTATCCACCAAAAATACTCACCCATTATCCCACAAAATTCTCTGTCCAAAACCAAATATACAAAATCAGAGCCACCAAGTTTTTCCATTTGGCCATACCGATATTCTCTAGAGACAGAACCTATGCCAAAACCCTAAGTCTTGGTACGACCAAGTTATCCATTCGGTGCAATTGAAACCCGAGACCAACTTTATGGTTAGCAATTTTCAAGAATCGGTACCACTGAGTTTTGAGAATTAGTCTCACTGAGATTTGGACCAACTTTCTGTTTAGCCATTTTCAGAATCAGTACCACCGAGTTTTGAGAATCGGTCTCACCGAGATTTGGACCAACTCTCTGGTTAGCCATTTTCAGGAATTGGTACCACCAATTTTTGAGAATCGGTCTCACCGATATTTGGAAACTTCCTAGGGCACCCATATCTATACCATGGAGATTTATGTATCGGTCTCACCAAAAGGCCAAATTTGCCACATTTTTCACTAGTCGCACTACAGGAATCTTGGAATTTGCCGTCTGCCATGGCTGACGGCAAAGGGAAGGACCCCGGATGGCAAAGGCCTTTGCCGTCCGTCAGCAAATGGTAAACATTGTGGCAAATAAAAACCCAATAAAGCGGTCCTTTGCCGTCCGCCTTAGGACCACGGACATCAAAGAATCTTTGCCGTGGGGGAGCAGACGACAAAGAGCATGGACGGCAGACCGTGGGGGAGCAAACGGCAAAGAGCATGGACTACAGACGGCAAAGATTGTTTTTCATTTATTTTTTTCATAAAATAGTGACATCATAGCAGAGCGTCTCGCTAGTTAAACAAGACAGGTTTAGGATACACAGGTTTTGGATTCGCTGCCTTTTATTCATCGTAGGTGGATTTACACAGAAGTTACACTGTTGTCCTAAAAATTTACACAAAGGACCTAGAGAAGTAAAAATGAAAAGCAATGAAGTCCTTCTCCACCGCAGCAATAGGGGCTTCACCGCCGGCCTTCCTTCTCGCCGGGGACAAACCACACGGACATCCATGCCGCCTACTTGTCATGTTCGCCTACTTGCCTGCACCGGCCATGCCTTGCTAGCACCGCCCACCCACACTCGCTCGCAACGGCCACCCGCACCGCCCCACAACGGCTATGCCCCGCTAGCGCCGCCCGTCCGTGCTCGCTCGCAGTGGCCTCCCGCATCGGATGGAGCAAAGGAAGGGGATGCCGGAGGATTCAGCAAGGGGGCAGAGCAGAGGGGGCGAAGCAGAGGAAGGGGAGGGCGGAGGCCTGCCGGCGATGGCAAAGAGTTTGCTCGCCGGAGGACCGAGGCTGGTGGCGTTGGCATAGGTGAGGGACGCTGCCGCTCAGCTACCGTGTTTTTGCGGACGACAGAAGAGATCAAGGGAGATGAGGGTGCGTGTGGCCGGGGTGGGAACGTGAGATGCCTCATCCACTCGTGGGTGTGGGAGCGTGGATCTGCCCCTCCATGTCATCGATCCAGGAGAATCTGGTTCCAGCCAATAGGAAACGTTCATATAAGTTGTGTTTCTTTACCCTATTAGATTTAGCAAAACAAATAGGTTAACTTCGTAAATTTTCTGAAATTTTTACTACGCCTTCTAGAAACTATAAGCCAATAGTATGTCGAATTTCATATACTTTAGACCTTGTTTACACTCTCAAATGATTTGAGAAGTCGATACTATTCATTGGAAAACCGTTAATATGGCATCCTCTTTGTTGTCTGTTGGTGGACGGAAAAGAGCCGAAAAGCAGACGGCAAAGAGCCCGTGTCTTTGCCGTCTGTTTTTTGGCTCTTTGTCGTCCGCCAACAGATGACAAAGAGCTGACTGATGGCAAAGACACTCTTTGCCATCTGCTAACTCTTTGCCGTCCTCTTTCACCTAGCTGACGGCAAAGACCCTCTTTGCCATCAGCAGCAGACGGCAAAGACATGGTAGACGACAAATGATCTGATTCTAGTAGTGTCGGTGCAACCGAGTATTCACTTTGGTTTCACCGAGTTAGGCAATGATGTTGTAATAGTTGGATTTTTGGAGATGCCTATATATACCCCTCCACCACCTCTCACTCATAGAGGAAGCACTCAGAACATACACTAGTAGAAAACAAGCCTTCCGTTTGTACCTTTAGTCCCAGTTTGGCTTTGAACCGGGACTAATGTTTCCATTAGTCCCGGTTCCAACGGCTAGTAGCGGTCAAGCCATTAGTCTCGGTTCATCTGGGAGTTATAGTTCCGGTTTGTATCACAAACTGGGACTAAAGGTGTGGTTATAGGCTGGTGTCAGCCTGGGGCCCCCACGAGCCCTTTTAGTCCCGGTTTGTGATACAAACCCTTCGTCCAGCCCTACTCCATTTCTATGTTTTATCCATTCGAACTCCCCTCTCTATTTCTTCCCCTAGCTCGAGCTCATCCCTCCATTTTTGCCAAGATTTGTCAAGATTTGAGGCACCCCAATCCATCCAAGTGTTAACAAAGGTTAGCAACTTTGTCCTTTCATCTCTTATTGCTAGATCAACTTGTGCAATGCTTTATAAGTATAGTGATTTGTGGGTTTTAGTTTGGATGTAATTATGTGATAGTTTTTTTGATTTATATGCAATTTGAGCTCAAATTAACTCCTTAGTTTGCATATGTGTAGGTGTGGTTTACTTGGTGTGCCTTCCCATCCCCGTCTTAATCACCGTCAATCGACCGCACCGTCCCGTCGCTGGCACCACCTTGGTGAGCTTCTTCTTGTGTTCTTATCATTTTTATAAATAAAATCGTGTTTGTATGATTTAGATAGTTACTTGCATAGTGTTCTTACTTGCATGATTGTTGTTGTATATAGTGCCATGGTTATGATATCCATGCCCGTCGACCCTCGTCCGGTTTACGATTCAGATGCGGTATATTCTCTTTTATAACTATTTGTTGCATTTTGTGTTAATGACAATTATGCCCATCAAGTTGACATAGATATATTTATCTAGGAGGTAGTTGAACCGGAAATGCCAACCGACCCTATTCTTGAGAAGTTAAATTTAGTTGAAAAATAAAATGAGGGTTTGAAAGGAAAATTAAAAAGAGTTGAAGAAGAGAAGATGGAATTGGAGTTGTATGTTGCCGATGTCATTGATGATCACAAGATAAAGATGAATGCAATGTGCTTGAAGATTAGAAATATTAGACAATATGCAATTAATAAAGAGGCTTGGTATCATTATGCTGTTGGATCAATTTTTTACCTTAGTTGCGATTTTGATCGCATTTGTTGTTGCATTTAAAATGTTTTAGCTAGATAGTTTCATGTTGTTTTATGAGAATAAGTGTGTATGAACTTGTATTAATTTGGTCTTCTCAGTGTTGTGTAATGAAGATGAACCAGCAATGGATGTACGTTGACTGACGCTCTCCCTAGTTCATTAATGGTGTGTAGAGTTTTTTGCGTGCGGCTGAGGCAAACAAGCGGGATGGTCTTATGTGTTGTCCATGTGGTGTGTGTAAGAATGATAAGACTTATGCTAGCTCAAAACAGATTCACGTCCACCTGTTTACATCCGGTTTCATGTCCGGCTGTAATTGTTGGACCAAGCACGAAGAAAGAGGGGTTCTAATGGAAGAGAGTGAAGAAGAAGAGGATGACAACAACTATCCTGGGTGTCTTGAATATGATGGTAGTACAATGGGGGAAGAGAATGAAGAAGAAGAAGCCGAGGCATCAGATGAGCCCGCTGATGATCTTGGTCGGGTCATTGCTGATGCAAAGAGAAACTACGAAAATGAAAAGGAGAAGTTGAAGTTGCAGCGCATTTTAGAGGATCACAAAAAGCATTATACCCAAATTGCAAAGATGACAACACAAAGCTCGGTACCACATTAGAATTGCTGCAATGGAAGGCAGAGAATGGCGTAGCTGACAAGGCATTTGAGAAGTTGTTGAAAATAATGAAGAATAAGCTTCCAAAGGACAAAGAATTGCCCGACAGTACATACAAAGCAAAGAAGGTTGTCTTACCTCTAGGATTGGAGGTGCAGAGCATACATGAATGCCCCAATGACTACAGCCTGTACTGCGGTGAGTACAAGAATTTGGATGCATGCCCGGTATGCAATGAATTGCGATATAAGATCGGTCGCGATGACCTTGTTGATGATGTTCAGGGCGAGCGCCTCGGGAAGAGGATTCCTGCCAAGGTGATGTGGTATGCTCTGTTGGGGAACGTGGCATGGGAAACAAAAATTTTCCTACGCACACGCAAACCTATCCATGGTGATGAGAATCTACGAGAGGGAGAGTGGATCTACATACCCTTGTAGATCGCTAAGCGGGAAGCGTTAAGAAAGGCGGTTGGTGTAGTCGAACATCTTCGCGATCCAAATCGCCGAGCGTCCCGCGATCTCATCACGATCCGTCCCGCGATCCTATCATGATCCGTCCCGTGAACTCATCACGATCCGTCCCGCGATCTCATCACGATCCGTCTCACAATCTTGATCACGATCTGTCCCGCGAACTCATCACGATCCGTTCCGCGATCTCATCACGAACCGTCTCGCGATCTCGATCACGGTCCTTCCGATCTAGTGCCGAACAGATGCCACCTCCGCGTTCAGCACACGTGTAGCTTGATGACGATCTCCACCGTATTGATCCAGCAAGAGGAGGTGGAGAGGAGAGAGAGTTCACTGGCAGCATGACGGCGCTCCGGTGATGGTGGTGGAGCAATTCCGGCAGGGCTTCGCCTAAGCGCTGCAGAAAACCGATCTAGAGGAGAAACTATGCACGTGTGTAACGGGTAGCACGTGGCCGGAAATTCTGTCCAAAAACCACCCAATCCACTAGTATATATAGGAGGATAGGAGAGGAGAGGCAGCCAAGGCCTTTGGGTCGGCCGAAATAGGAGGTGGGAAGCAATCCTACTTCACCTCCAATCCTAGTTGGAGTAGGATTGCCTCCTATTGGCTGATTTTCCACTTTTTGCTTTAGGACTTTCTCTCCTGCGCCATGGGCCTTTGTGGCTGTTTTCCCAGCCCACTAAGGGCTGGTTATTATTCTCCCACATCCCATGGACCTCTTGGGGTCTAAATACCCCTCCCGGAGGCCTCCCGGTACACTACCGGCACTCCCGGTACACTACCGATGAGCCCGAAACTTTTCCGGAAACCAAACTGGGACTTCCTATATATGAATCTTTACCTCCGGACCATTCCGGAGCTCCTCGTGACGTCCGGGATCTCATCCAGGACTCCGAACAAAACTTCGGTCACCACCATACATAACTCTACACTACCGAAACGTCACCGAACCTTAAGTGTGCAGACCCTGCGGGTTCGAGAACTATGTAGACATGACCGAGACACCTCTACGGTCAATAACCAATGGCGGGACCTAGACGTCCACATTTTTTCCTACATATTCTACGAAGATCTTTATCGGTCGAACCTCTATGTCAAGGATTCAGTTAATCCCGTATAACGTTCCCTTTGTTCTTCGGTATGTTACTTGCCCGAGATTCGATCGTCGGTATCTCCATACCTAGTTCAACCTCGTTACCGGCAAGTCTCTTTACTCGTTCCGTAATACAAGATCCTGCAACTAACAATTAGTCACATTGCTTGCAAGGCTTATTGTGATGTTGCATTACCGAGTGGGCCCCGAGATACCTCTCCGTCACACGGAGTAACAAATCCCAGTCTCGATCCATGCCAACTCAACAAACACCATCGGAGATACCTATAGAGCACCTTTATAGTCACCCAGTTACGTTGCGACGTTTGATACACACAAGGCACTCCTCCGATATCTGTGAGTTGCATGATCTCATGGTCATAGGAACACATACTTGACATGCGGAAAACAGTAGCAATAAACTGACACGATCATATGCTACGTTTGCAGTTTGGGTCTTATCCATCACATCATTCTCCTAATGATGTGATCCCGTTATCAAATGACATCTCATGTCCATTGCTAGGAAACCTTAACCATCCTTTGATCAACGAGCTAGTCCATTAGAGGCATACTAGGGACATGGTTTTGTCTATGTATCCACACATGCATTTAAGTCTCCGATCAATACAATTATAGCATGGATAATAAACGATTATCATGAACAAGGAAATATGATAATAACTTATTTGTTATTGCCTCTAGGGCATATTTCCAACAGTCTCCCACTTGCACTAGAGTCCATAATCTAGTTCACATCACCATGTGGTTCGCATTGTTATGAATCTAACACCCAATGAGTTCTGGGGCTCGATCATGCTTTGCATGTGAGAGAGGTCTTATAGTCAAGGGGTTTGCGATATTCAGATTCGTGTGCACTTTGCAAATACCTATGTCAAACTGTAAACACTGCTACCACACTCCGCTCGGTACTATTCCAAATGTCTGCTCCACTATACGTATCCAGATTGCTACTACGAGTCATCCGGATTAGTGTTAAATCTTGTATCGACGTAACTCCTTACGACGAACTCTTTATCACCTCCATAATCGAGAAACATCTACTCAGTCTCTTAGTTACTGAGAATAATCTTGACCACTGTCCAGTGATCCACTCCTGGTTCACTCTTGTACCCCCTGACGGACTCATGGCAAGGCACACACAGGTGCGGTACACAGCATGGCATAATATAGAGCCTATGGCTAAGGCATATGGGACGACGTTCGTCCTTTCTCTTTCTTCTGCCATTGTCGAGCTTTGAGTGTCACTCAACTTTCACACCTTACAAATCAGGCGAGAACTCTTTCTCTGACTGATCCATTTTGAACTCTTTCAAAATCTTGTCAAGGTATGCACTCATTGAAAGTCTCATCGAGCATCTTGATCTATCTCCATAGATTTTGATGCTCAACAATTAGGTAGCTTCATCCAGGTCTTCCTTTGAAAATCACTTTCCAAATGACCGTTTTATGCTTTCCAGAAACTCTACATTATTTCTCATCAACAATATGTCATCCACATATACTTATTAGAAATTCTATAGTGCTCCCACTCACTTTATTGCAAATACAAGTTTCTCGTAAACTTTGTATAAACATCAAAACTTTGATCACCTCATCAAAGCGTATATTCCAACTCCGAGATGCTTGCTTCAGTCCGTGGAAGGATCACCGAAGCTTGCACACCTTTTAGCATCCTTAGGCCTGACAAAACCTTCTGGTTGTATCACATACAACCTTTCCTCAAGTAAACCGTTAAGGAAACGATGTTTTGACATCCATCTGCCAGATTTCATAATTGAAAACATAGCAACTGCTAACATAATTCCAACAGACTTTAGCACCACTACGAGTGAGAAAGTCTCATCGTAGTCAACTCCTTGAACTTGTCACAAACATCTTTGCAACAAGTCGAGCTTTACAAATAGTGACATTCACCATCAGTGTCTGTCTTCATTTTAAAGATCCATTTGTACTCAACGACCTGCCGTCCAACGAGCAAGTCTACCAAAGTCTACACTTGGTTTTCATACATGGATCCTATCTCGGATTTCATGGCCTCCAACCATTTGTCGGAATCCGGGCCCATCATTGCTTCTCCATAGCTCGTAGGTTCATCGTTTGTCCAACAATATGACCTCCAAGACAGGGTTGTCGTACCGCTTAGGAGCAGTACACATCCTTGTCGACCTACGAAGTTCGATAGTAACTTGATCCTGAAGCTTCATGATCATCATCATTAACTTCCTCTTCAACTAACGTAGGCTTCACAGAAATAACATCCTGCGCCGCGCTACTCTCTGGTTGAACAAAGTTTAAACAACCTCATCAAGTTCTTATCTTCCTCCCACTTAATTCTTTCGAGAGAAACTTTTCCTTGAGAAAGGATCCGTTTTAGTAACAAACACTTTGCACTTGGATCTGAGATAGAAGGTTCACCCAACTGATCTTAGGGTATTCTATGAAGATGCATTTGTCCGCCTTGGGTTCGACCTCATTAGGTGAAAACATTTTCCACACAAGTGTCGCAGCCCCAAGTATTAAGAAATGACAACTTAGGTTTCTATCAAACCATAATTCACATGGTGTCATCTCAACGGATTTAGATGGTGCCCTATTTAAAGTGAATGTAGTTGTCTCTAATGCATAACCCCAAAATTATAGTAGTGAAACGACAAGAGACATCATAGCACGCACCATGTCCAATAGAGCATAACTATGATGTTCGGACACACCATCACACTATGGTGTTCCAGGTGGCGTTTAGTTGTGAAACAACTTTCACATTGTCTTAAGTTGTATGCCAAACTCGTGACTCAGATATTCACCTCCACGATCATATCGCAGTCATTTTTATCTTCTTGTCACGATGATCTTTAAACTTCACTCTGAATTTGCTTGAACCTTTCAAACGATTCAGACTTGTGTTTCATTAAGTAAATATACACTATATCTACTCAAATCATCAGTGAAGGTAAGAAAATAACGATATCCACTGCACGCTACAAGACTCACTAGATTGCATACATCAACATGTATCATTTCCAATGAATCACTTGCCCGCTCCATCCAACGGGGTCCTTTAGTCATCTTGCCCAAGAGGCATGGTTCGCATGTCTCAACCGATTCGAAATCGAATGAGTCCAAATATCCATCACCATGGAGTTTCTTCATGCGCTTTATACCAATATGACATTTTGCGGCAGTGCCACAAGTATGTGGTACTATCATTATTTAACTTTGTATCTTTTGACATCAATGTTATGAACATGTGTATTACTACGATCAAGATTTCAACAAACCATTCTCACTGGATGCATGACCATTGAAGGTATTATTCATATAAACAGAATACCTATTATTCTCTGACTTAAATGAATAACCGTATTGCAACAAACATGATCTAATCATGTTCATGCTCAACGCAAAACACCAAATAACATTTATTTAGGTTCGTCACTAATCCTGAAGGTAGAGAGAGCGTGCGATGTTGATCACATCAACCTTGGAAACATTTCCAACACACATCGTCACCTCACCCTTAGCTAGTTCTCCGTTTATTCCGTAGATTTTATTTCGAGTTACTAACATTTAGCAACCGAACCGGTATCCAATACCCTGGTGCTACTAGGAGTACTAGCAAGGTACACATCAATAACTCGTATATCAAATATACTTCTATCGATGTTGCCAGCCTTCTTATCTACCAAGTATCTAGGGTTGTTCCGCTTCAGCGACCTCTCACCTCATAATAGAAGCACTTAGTCTCGGGTTTGAGTTCAACTTTGGGTTGCTTCACTGGAGCAGCAACTCACTTGCTATCCATGAAGTTTCCCTCCTTGCTCTTGCCCTTTTCAAAACTAGTGGTTTGATTAACCATCAACACTTGACGCTCCTTCTTGATTTCTACCTTCGCGGTGTCAAACATCGCGAACAGCTCAGGAATCATTATTTCTATCCGTGGCAATTTATAGTTCATCACCAAGTTCTAGTAGCTTAGTGACAGCGACTTGGAGAACTATATCAATCACTATCTTATTTGGAAGATCAACTCCCACTTGATTCAAGCGATTGTAGTACCCAGACAACCTGAGTACATGCTCAATGGTTGAGCTATTCTCCTTCATCTTACAGGCAAAGAATCTTGTTGGAGATCTCATATCTCACAACACGGGCACGAGCCTGAGATCACAATCTCAGCTCCTAGAACATCTCATATGTTCCATGATGTTCAAAACGTTTCGGGGCCTCAATTCTAAGCCGTAATGCATGACGCACTAAACTATCAAGTAGTCATCGGAATGTGCCTGTCAGATGTTCACAACATCTACAGACGACGCTAGAGGGGGTCGGCACACTGAGCAGTGCATTAAGGACATAAGCCTTCTGTGCAGCAAAGAGGACAATCCTCAGATCACAGACCCAGTCCGCAATATTGCTACCATCATCTTTCAATACTATTTCTCTAGGAACATATAAAACTTCAAGGGAGCTACAACATGAGCTAGTAATCTACAACATAATTTGCAAAGACACTTTAACTATGTTCATGATAATGAGTTCAATTAATCATATTACCTAAGAACTCCCACTCAAATTGACATCCCTCCGATCATTCGAGTGATACATGATCCAAATTCACCAACTCAAGTCCGATCATCACGTGAGTTGAGGTGGCTGCAATGGTGAACATCATTATGTTGATCATATCTACTATATGACTCATGTTCGACCTTTCGGTCTCTTGTGTTCCGAGGCCATGTCTGTACATGCTAGGCTCGTCAAGTTTAACCCGAGTGTTCTGCGTGTGCAAATCTGGCTTGCACCCGTTGTATGTGAACGTAGAGTCTATCACACCCGATCATCACGTGGTGTCTCAACACGACGAACTTTCGCAACGGTGCACACTCGGGGAGAACACAATTTATCTTGAAATTAAGTGACGGATCACCTTATAATGCTACCATCGTCCTAAGCAAAACAAGGTGCATAAAAGGATTAACATCACATGCAAATCATAAGTGACATGATATGGCCATGATCTTGTGCTTTTGATCTCCATCATGAAAGCACCAGCATGATCTCCATCGTCACCGGCATGACACCATGATCTCCATCATCTTGATCTCCATCAACGTGTCTCCATCGGGGTTGTCACGCCCTCCATGCTTCTACTACTATTGCTACCGTAGCGATAAAGTAAAGCATTACATAGCGCTTAATGATTGACACGCAGGTTATACAATAATTAAAGACAACCCTATGGCTCCTGCCGGTTGCCGTATTCATCGACATGCAAGTCGTGATAATCTATACATCACATGATCATCTCATACATCACATATATCACACCATGTAATTGGCCATATCATATCACAACATACCCTGCAAAAACATGTTAGACGTCCTCTAATTGTTGTTGCATGTTTTACGTGGCTGCTACGGGTATCTAGCAAGAACAATTCTCACATACGCATAAACCACAACGGTGATACACTAGTTTGCTTTTGAACCTTCTCAAGGACCGCCTTTGTCAAATCCGATCCAACTAAAGTGAGAGAAACTGTCACCCGCAAGCCATCTAGGCAACAAGTTGCGTCGAGGGAGCCGGTCTCTCGTAAGCGTACGAGTAATGTTCGTCTGGGCCGCTTCATCTCACAATCCCGCTGAACCAAAATATGACCAAGGGAGGAATCAATCTAAGCATCAACGCCAACAAACCTTTTGTGTTCTACTCGAGATCTCATCGAACCATCAACCTAGCTCATGATGCCACCGTTGGGGAACGTCGCATGGGAAACAAATTTTTTCCTACGCACACGCAAACCTATCCATGGTGATGAGCATCTACGAGAGGGAGAGTGGATACCCTTGTAGATCGCTAAGCGGGAAGCATTAAGAAACGCGGTTGGTGTAGTCGAACATCTTCGCGATCCAAATCGCCGAGCGTCCCGCGATCTCATCACGATCCGTCCCGCGATCCTATGACGATCCGTCCCGTGAACTCATCACGATCCGTCCCGCGATATCATCACGATCCGTCTCACGATCTTGATCACGATCTGTCCCGCGAACTCATCACGATCCGTTCCGCGATCTCATCACGAACCGTCTCGCGATCTCGATCACGGTCCTTCCGATCTAGCGCCGAACAGACGGCAACTCCGCGTTCAGCACACGTGCAGCTTGATGACGATCTCCACCGTCTTGATCCGGCAAGAGGAGGTGGAGAGGAGAGAGAGTTCACCGGCAGCGTGACGGCGCTCCGATGATGGTGGTGGAGCAATTCCGGCAGGGCTTCGCCTAAGCGCTGCAGAAAACCGATCTAGAGGAGAAACTATGCACCGGTGTAACGGGTAGCACGTGGCCGGAAATTCTGTCCAAAAACCACCCAATCCACTAGTATATATAGGAGGATAGGAGAGGAGAGGCAGACAAGGCCTTTGGGTCGGCCAAAATAGGAGGTGGGAAGCAATCCTACTTCACCTCCAATCCTAGTTGGAGTAGGATTGCCTCCTATTGTCTGATTTTCCACTTTTTGCTTTAGGAATTTCTCTCCTGCGCCATGGGCTTTTGTGGATGTTTTCCCAGCCCACTAAGGGCTGGTTATTATTCTCCCACAGCCCATGGACCTCTTGGGGTCGAAATACCCCTCCCGGAGGCCTCCCGGTACACTACCGACACTCCCGGTACACTACCGATGAGCCCGAAACTTTTCCGGAAACCAAACTGGGACTTCCTATATATGAATCTTTACCTCCGGACCATTCCGGAGCTCCTCGTGACGTCCGGGATCTCATCCGGGACTCCGAACAAAACTTCGGTCACCACCATACATAACTCTACACTACCGAAACGTCACCGAACCTTAAGTGTGCAGACCCTGCGGGTTCGAGAACTATGTAGACATGACCGAGACACCTCTACGGTCAATAACCAATGGCGGGACCTGGACGTCCACATTTGCTCCTACATATTCTATGAAGATCTTTATCGGTCGAACCTCTATATCAAGGATTCAGTTAATCACGTATAACGTTCCCTTTGTTCTTCGGTATGTTACTTGCCCGAGATTCGATCGTCGGTATCTCCATACCTAGTTCAACCTTGTTACCGGCAAGTCTCTTTACTCGTTCCGTAATACAAGATCGCGCAACTAACAATTAGTCACATTGCTTGCAAGGCTTATTGTGATGTTGCATTACCGAGTGGGCCCCGAGATACCTCTCCGTCACACGGAGTAACAAATCCCAGTCTCGATCCATGCCAACTCAATAGACACCATCGGAGATACCTGTAGAGCACCTTTATAGTCACCCAGTTACGTTGCGACGTTTGATACACACAAGGCACTCCTCCGATATCTGTGAGTTGCATGATCTCATGGTCATAGGAACACATACTTGACATGCGGAAAACAGTAGCAATAAACTGACACGATCATATGCTACGTTTGCAGTTTGGGTCTTATCCATCACATCATTCTCCTAATGATGTGATCCCGTTATCAAATGACATCTCATGTCCATGGTTAGGAAACCTTAACCATCCTTTGATCAACGAGCTAGTCCATTAGAGGCATACTAGGGATATGGTTTTGTCTATGTATCCACACGTGCATTTAAGTCTCCGATCAATACAATTATAGCATGGATAATAAACGATTATCATGAACAAGGAAATATGATAATAATTAATTTATTATTGCCTCTAGGGCATATTTCCAACATGCTCCTATAATACCAAGGTTGAAACATTTGTTCCAAAACAAAGAGCATGCCAAGTCGTTGCGATGGCATAAAGAAGACCGTAAGAATGACGGGAAGTTGAGAGTACCCGTTGATGGGTCGTAGTGGAGAAAAGTCGAGAGAGAGAGTGAATGAACTATGCAGATGTCCCAAGGAACTTATGGTTTGGTGTACGTGCAGATGGCATTAATCCATTTGAGGAGCAGAGCAGCAAGCATAGCACATGCCCTATGACTCTATGTATCTATAACCTTCCTCCTAGGTTGTGCATGAAGTGGAAGTTCATTATGATGCCAGTGCTCATCCAAGGCCCTAAGCAACCCGGCAAAGACATTGATGTGTACCTAAGGCCATTAGTTGATGCACTTTTACAGCCGTGGAATCAAAAAAAGGTGTACGTGTGTGGGATGAGCACAAACAGCAGGAATTTGACCTACGAGTGTTGTGCTTTGTAACCATCAATGATTGGCCTGCTCTTAGTAACCTTTTAGGACATACAAACAAGTGATACCATGCATGCATGCACTATTTAGATGATACCGAAAGTATATATTTGGAAAAATGCAAGAAGAATGTGTACCTAGGACATCGTCGATTTCTTCCGACCAAGCATGCCTTAAGAAAGAAAGGCAAGCATTTGAAAGGTGAGGCAGATCACCGGAAGAAGCCCGTCCTTCGTACTGGTGATGACATACTTGATATGGTCAAGGATTTACATGTAATATTTGGAAAGGGTCCTGACGGACAATCTGTTCCGACTGACGTTGAGGGACGCACACCCATGTGGAAGAAGAAATCTATATTTTGGGAGCTAGAATATTGGAATGTCCTAGAGGTCCACTCTGCAATCGACGTGATGCACGTGAAAAAGAATCTTTGCGTGAACCCACTAGGATTCCTGGACGTGTATGGGAAGACAAAAGATACACCAGAGGCACGGGAGTACCAGCAATGTGTGCATGAAAACGACAGCATGCATGCAAAGCGGTATGAAGGTCCTACCAGCTACGCTCTTACCAAAGCAGAGAAGGAAATCTTCTTTGAATGCCTGCTCAGTATGAAGGTCCCGTCTGGCTTCTTGTCGAATATAAAGGGAATAATAAAAATGGCGGAGAAATATTATCAGGACCTAAAGTGTCATGACTGCCACGTGATCATGACGCAATTGCTTCCGGTTGCGTTGAGGGGGCTTCTATCGGAAAATGTTCGATTAGCAATTATGAAGCTATGTTCATTCCTTAATGCAATTTCTCAGAAGGTAATCATCCAAAAATCCTACCAAGCTTACAGAATGATTTGGTCCAATGTCTTGTTAGTTTCAAGTTGGTGTTCCGACCATCCTTCCTTAATATTATGACACACGTCCTAGTTCACCTAGTCAAAGAGATTGCCATTTTGGGTCATGTATTTCTACACAATATGTTCCCCTTTGAGAGGTTCATGGGAGTCTTAAAGAAATATGTTTGTAACCGTGCTAGGTCAGAAGGAAGCATCTCCAAGGGCCATGAAACATAGGAGGTTACTGAGTTTTCTGTTGACTTTATTCATGAAATTAAGCCGACGTGTTCCTCAATCGCGGCATGAGGGGAGACTACGTGGAAAAGGCATGCTTGGACCAAAATCAATAATATGTACGGACGGGCATTCTTGGGCACAAGCACACTACACAGTTCTACAGAATTCTACCTTGGTCACCCCATATATCGAGGAACACATGGATATTCTACGCTCGAAGAACCCGGAGAAGTCTGACCCCCGGATTCAACGACCACACATTGAGGCTTTCGGCGGTTTGTTGCGAACACATCTCATGAATGAAGACAATGTTGAAGATCACTTGTACTTGTTGGCCAAGAGACCATCTTAGACTATATTGACTTTCCAAGGGTACGAGATAAATTGGAATACATTTACACGATCGCCCAAGATAAAAAAGAGCACCAACCAAAACAATGGTGTTCGCTTTGACGATGCGGAAAACACCAAGGAAAAGGACACATATTATGGTTACATAGAGGAGATATGGGAACTTGACTATGGAGGTGATTTGAAGTCCCTTTGTTCCGGTGCAAATTGCCCAATCTGACTAGAGGAGGTGTAATGGTAGACCCGCAGTACGGAATGACAACAGTGGATCTCAACAATCTTGGGCACACAGACGAACCATTCGTTCTAGCCAATGATGTGGCGCAAGTTTTCTATGTGAAGGACATGTCTACCAAACCGAGAAAAAGTAAAGATAAGAAAGCGGATACATCATACGATGAGCCAAAGCTCCACATAGTTCTTTCTCGCAAAGAAACATCATGGGAGTGGAGGACAAGACAGACATGTCAAGAGATTGTGAAAAGTTTGATGAAATTCCTCCCTTCGCGGTGAAGACTGACCCAAGCATCATGTTAAATAATGAAAATTGTCCATGGTTACAATGCAATAATCAAGGGACACACGCGAAGGAAAATTTTTATACCCCAAGATCCCAGTCTGGGATGTGACTAGCTGCAACGTCATCACTTTTCTTATCTAGTGAGTAGCCGGGATGGTTCAGTTTGTACACGAAGTGCATCCAATTTTTTTTGTAACCCTCTCAACTTTTTTCCACTTGCTATGTGGGTGAAATTATGATACCATGCCAAGTTTCAACATTTTTAGAGTTCATTTGTGGTGCTTTTTAATTTCAGGGTCATTTTGCTCAAAACAATTCATTAAATGTATGAAAAATAGCAAATAAGTTAGAAAGGGTTGTTATTTGAGGATGTGGCTTAGAATGGATCGTATTAAATGCAGAAAAATTCTGGAGTTGAAATATGTTTACAAAATTGAAATCCCTTTGTAATATGTGAGTTTTCGTCCGAAGCCCTCATGCTTCGACGGAGATGGTCGAGTTTGTACACGAAGTGCATCTAGTTTTTGTCATAACCCTCTCAACTTTTTACCACTTGCTATGTGGGTGAAATGATGATACCATGCCAAGTTTGAACTTTTTCAGAGTTAATTTGTGGTGCTTTTTAATTTCAGGGTCATTTAGCTCAAAACAATTCATTAAATGGATGAAAATAGCAAATGAAGTTAGAAAGGGTTGAAATTTGAGGATGTGGCTTGGAATGGTTTATATTGAATGCACACAAATTCTGAAGTAGAAATATTTTTACAAAATTGAAATCCCTTTGTAACATATGATTTTTCGTTCGAAACCCTCATAGTTCGAAGGAGATGGTCAAGTTTGTACACGAAGTGCATCCATTTTTTCCATAACCCTCTCAAATTTTTACCACTTGCTATGTTGGTGACATGATGATACCATGCCAAGTTTCAACCTTTTCAGAGTTCATTTGTTGTGCTTTAAAATTTCAGGGTCATTTAGCTCAAAACAATTCATTAAATGGATGAAGAATAGCAAATGAAGTTAGAAAGGGTTGAAATTTCAGGATGTGGCTTAGAATGGTTCATATTGAATGCACAAAAAGTCTGGAGTTGAAATAAGTTAAAAAATGAAATGCCTTTGTAAGATATGAGTTTTCGTCCGTAACTCTCATACTTCGAAGGAGATGGTCCAGTTTGTACATGAAGTGCATCTAGTTTTTGCCGTAACTATCTCAACTTTTTACCACTTGCTATATGGGTGAAATTATTATACCATGCCAAGGTTCAACCTTTTTAGAGTTCATTTGTGGTGCTTTTTAATTTTGGGGTCATTTAGCTCAAAATAGTTCGTTAAATGGATGAAAAATAGAAAATGAAGCTAGAAAGGGTTGAAATTTGAGGATGTGGCTTGGAATGGTTCATATTGAATGCACAAAATGTTCGGAGTTGAAATATGTTTAAAAATTGAAATCCCTTTGTAATATATGAGTTTTCGTCTGAAACCCTCATACTTTGAAGGATATGGTCCAGTTTGTACACGAAGGGCATCCATTTTTTTCCCATAACCCTCTCAACCTTTTACCACTTTCTATGTTGGTGAAATGATGATACTATGACAAGTTTCAAGCTTTTCAGAGTTCATTTGTGGTGCTTTTAAATTTCAGGGTCATTTAGCTCAAAACAATTCATTAAATGGATGAAAAATAGCAAATGAAGTTAGAAAGGGTTGAAATTTGAGTATGTGGCTTAGAATGGTTCATATTTAATGCACAAAAATTCTAAGGTTTAAATAAGTTAAAAAATGAAATGCCTTTGTAACATATGAGTTTTCGTTCGTAACCCTCATACTTCGAAGGAGATGGTCCAGTTTGTACACGAAGTGCATCCAGTTTTTCCCGTAACCGTCTCAACTTTTTACCACTTGCTATGTGGGTGAAATGATGATACCATGCCAAGTTTAAACCTTTTCAGAGTTCATTAATAGTGATTTTTATTAAAACAAATGAAGGTATAAAACAAAAAAGAGTTAAACAGAATCTGGTTTCGATTCAAACACCTATTTAAAATAGGGATAATTGTATTTGAGCCCTTAGTTGTGTCACCGTCGACAGGCGTACCCCTAGTTTTGGAAAACACACGGTCATGACCACATCACTTTGCTCGTCTTGTGCTTTTGCCCTTTGACCGTTTGACTTTCATTTTGAAAAATTCATAACTATTTCATACTAACTCGGAAAAATTCAAATAAGATATAAAAATATTCAGAAACACATCACCTATATGTGTATGACATTTGCATTCATGAGAAAATTCTTGGGAAGACCCCATATCAGTTTTAGCTCATATAGGTGATGGGGACTTTCCAACACTTTTTTCATGATTGCAAATGACATGCACATATAGGTGATGTGTTTCCAAACATTTTGATATCTTATTTACATTTTTCTGAGTTAGTATGAAATAGTTATGAAGTTTTCAAAATGACAGTCAAACGATCAAAGGGCAAAAGCACAAGACAAGCAAAGTGATGTGGGCATGACCACATGTTTTCCAAAACTAGCGGTATTCCTGTCGATGATGACACAATTAAATGCACAAATACAATTATTCCTTTAAAATATACCAAAAATTCCAAAATTTAACATAATGATAAATCATACTAATATTAAACAACAACAAAAACAATCACTCTAAAATCTATTTTTAAACTAAAGTTATTCACAAACTAGTGATTCACAAAAATTTCAAAATAATTCAAATTTAAACTATTTAAATTTGAAAACTACTAGTACTAACAGAAAGTTTGTAATTGTTTTGACCTAAAGCAAAAAGATTCATTAAAAAACTATAAATATTCTAACAGTTATTGCAAATATAAAAATAGTTATTCCAAGTATAAAAACAAAAAAACAAAAAAGAGAAAACAGACATTTAGTCCCGGTCTTCCAGCGCGAATTTGTTCCACCAAAAAGGCCTCTTTAGGCCCAGTTTGTATAACAAACCGGGACTAAAAGTCCCTTCGCGCGCGAATTTGGGTTGCCGAAAAGGCCTCTTTAGTCCCGGTTTGTGATACCAACCGGGACTAAAGGGTCTTTAGTCTTGGTTGTTGCCACCAACCGAGACTAAAAGTCCTGGGCCTATTTAAGCCCTCCTTATTCCTCACCCAAATAACTCCGTCTTCACCCGCTCAACACCGCTGCTAGAGGCTGCCCGCGCGCACCCTCGGTCGATGGTGTCGTTCGTCCACGCGCCACCGCCGCTCTCTTTCTCCATGACGTCGCCCTGCTCTGCCGGTGCTGCTCCTCCATGCCGTCGCCATTAGCTCCGCCGACTCCACCGTTGTGCGCTCTCCTCCTCTACACCGTCGCCTTGCTCCGCCGGTGCCGCTCCTCCACGCCGTCACCGTCAGCTCCATCGGCGCCGCTCTCCTCCTCCACGTCGTAAGCCCGATCCGTCCTCCGCCCTCCAAATTGATGTGTATATATGTGTATGTGTATGTATATGTGTATGTGTATTTGTATGCATGTGTGCATATGTGTATGTGTAAAAAATTTGAATTCCATATTTGTATGTGTATAAAATTGATGTGTATAAAATTAGGAGTCATAGGAAAAATTAGTATGTGTATGTTAGATAAAATTAGTATCTGTATGTGTATAGTATTTATATGTTAGATATATTGATGTGTATATGTGTATGTTAGAGAAAAATGATAATACTATAATAATATGTCACTTTGATGCAATTAAAATAAATGATACATTTTATTAGTTTAAATTTGCCCCTAGGAGTTTATAGCATTGTACGTATGATCGTAGGTACTAAAGAATTTACCGATCGTTGGGGGAGTTTATACATTTTATTAATTTAAATGTATGTATGTTTTAAATGTATGTTTTAAATGTTTAGATGTTGCTGATTTGCTAATTGACATATTGCATATAAAGCATCGTTCTAATCGTCGAATTCATTGCGTAGCATAGCCGTCGAGTCGACAATGCCCATCCCGCATCCTCGTCGTCGACTTCGCGGCAACCACCTGCTTGATAGGAGCCATGTCCAAGACTGGGCTCCGCCGGGCTGGCACTGGGAGGTGCTGCCTTCCGGGGCGCGGAGCTTGGTGTGGAATGAGGGCCTGTCGTCGACCCGGAGGTTATTTGGTGACGGTTGTGTGGACCACTGTCGGTGCAGAGGGAGTCGGCCCCTGCGGAGGTGATAGGTCACCGTGTTAGCGAGGAGGATGAGCACGTTCAACGCTACATGGATACATTGGACGCTAGCTTCTCCAATACCTGGCAGGTTCTTTAGGGATCTCGCCAGAGCTATGATCCTGTCATGGTTCCTTCTCTTTGGGTGTCCACCGCCTGCGCCGTGAGACGCCAACTATATCTGTATTACTGGATACTATTCGATGATGTACTAGTGATATTATTCGATGATGTATTAGTGATACTATGCGATGATGTATTAGTGATACTATTATTCGATGGTGTATTAGTGATATTATATGATCATATTGTTGCATTGCCTTGTATTGATATGCATATGTCCGGTTCTTCTTATTGAATGCATTCTAATTGTTTTATATTTGACAGACCAAAAGTAATAATCAATTGTTGAATCATGGACACAGGAAATGTCGTCGTCTGATGACGATGATAGGATCCAAGCATGTGAACTCTGCGCCGAAGATAAGGGTCTTTGCGACCAACCTGGGCTACGAGACGACAGGTTCTTCACCATGAAGCTTTACGATGACTTCGATATTTCTACGGTATGCAACGATGACAACTGTTTTTTCGTAATTAAGCATGACTTCTATTTCTTTCTTTCAACTCGTAATTTCTGTTTTATACAATTCGACTAGTTCATCCCCTGTCATGCAAGACGGTATTTCTTGGAGAGGCTCGGTTTCGAAGAGCATGAGAGTTTCGAGACAAGGACAGCCTACATGAGGACTAAACATGGTCACACATTTCTGGTGAAAGTAATGAATGCACTTAATAACACAGAATTAGGGTGCTCAAATTGGGAAGCTCTTTGCAAGGCATATGGATTTCAGAAGGATATGGAAATAACCTTCGATCTTCGTCCTAAAGATCATATTGAAGGTAACATCGACATTTGGGTGGATGTCGATATGCTTCCTATTTTACCTCCATGTGAGTTTGTCAACCATGCATATTTGTCAAGTAATTTGCATTCTATATTTAAAAATAGTTGGTGTTCATCCATACTAAATTTGTTAATTTATAATTTACAGCTTATTTCATTTCTTCGAGTGAAACACAGAACATAATCGACACGACACACTACACTTAAGGATCACATCTAACTTGAGAGAAGAAGGATGATCTTATAAACTTTATTATTGGTGTCCTAGTTGGTAGGGAGATCTTCCTGTATAATTTAGGAGCTGGCCCAAATTATACATTGTACAGGACACTGGTGTGTAGGTTGAGGGCGAATGACATTCGCCAAAATATCTTGGTAAGAGTTGCTAATTAAGTACACTAGTACTGTTGCGTAAATGGTATTGATTACATTGCTAACTAGGCTACTATTATGTTCTTCAACAGAAACTGCCAAATGAAGTTGTGCCTTCGTTGATGCAAGCCGAAGGTAATATGACAATTAAAAGCCCCTTCCATCCCGAGTTGTCTTTTGCATACTCGACTGAGCGCAAACCACCAAGACGGCTCCAAATTGAAGCATGGGGAGAAACCAAATTGAAGCATGGGGACAAATAAAGAAGGATCGCAAGCCACAAGTTGGAGACCGTTGGGTCTCTTTGCTTCATCATGGAGACATAGGTGTTATTCTGTTTTATGTCATTTTACCTAGGAGGGAGGACTAGGTCCAATGAGAGATAAGTTTTTCTGGTTTATATTAACTTGCATGATCAATTAGGATGATTAGTATTATGATCTTTTTTTGTTTTATTAGATTTTAACTTGGTATGATTAAGATGACGATGAGTTGTTAGATGAGTAAGATGATGATGAGTTATATGACACATATTAGATTAAAGTGGATGGATTCAAGTGATCATGTTGAATTAGAGGAAAAAATTAAATGGAAAACACAAAATGAAAAGGAAAAATAAACAATGAAGCCTTAACCTTTAGTCCCGGTTGGTGTTACCAACCGGGACCAAAGGACCCCATGCTCAGGCGCGCCTTGCCACCCACATGGCCAGGGTTTAGTCCCGGTTCGTAGCCAACGGGGCCAAAGCCTTTGACCCTTTAGTCTCTATACTTTAGTCCCGGTTGGGGAACTGGGCCTAAAGTCCCTTCCCAACCGGGACTAATGGCATGTTTTCTAGTAGTGATACAACTGATTGCCATATCCATTTTTCTGGAAGAGAGCCACCTACTCATGTGTTGAGATCAGGATCGTCCACTCCAACCATATGGATCTTGATTTCTAGCCTCCACGAGTTGATTTCCATCCAATCAATCTCTTCTACCCATGCCAAATCTATGAGAGCATGATTGAGTGTTGGGAAGACAATCTTTTGAAGCACAAGATCAAAGAGTTCATCATACTTACCCCATCTATTACCTTTTGGAGGATGGTGCCTCCTAGATTGGTTAGATGTCTCTTGGGAGCCTCCTACTTCGTGTTGTAGAGTTGAACCAAGAAATTTGTATGGGCAAGGAGATCGCCTACTTCGTGAAGATCTACTCCAAGTAAGGTTAGTACTCTGTGAATGTAGGCCATCATGGAATAGACAAGGTTGCTACTTCGTGGACCATTCGTGGGTGGAGATCTCCGTGGACTCTCATGACTGTTACCCTCCGTGGGTTGAAGTCTCCATGAACATGGACATATGATAGCACCACCTATCGAAACCACGGGAAAAATCTTCGTGTCAACTTTGCGTTTGATCTTCCTATCTCAACTCTCTTACATATGCTTGTCTTTAATTTCCGTTGCCATACTTATTGACTAGCATGTGTAGGGTGCACTAGACTTATTAGAATTGCTAAAATATGCCAACCAATTAATTTTGGAAAAGGTTAGATTTTAAGTTGTCAAGTAGTCTATTCACCCCGACTAGACGCCTCTTCTAATGATTCCACAACTCCCCAATGTTTTGACCACCGTATCACAAGTTCTCCTCTGCTCTTGTTTCGGGCTATTTCTCTAGCATATCTAGATCATGATTTCTTTGTCAAGTTCATCCAAGGACAAGTTCTTTTAGAATGTCATCAACCCCTACTTGCCAAATGTGATGAAGCACCCTCAAGCCATTAAGATGCATGAGGGGATGCACCACATCCAGGATGTACAAGGACCGAGGAAGGAGAGATGCGAGAAGGCCAGGCTTCAAGCGGTGGAGTAGGAAATCTTCAAGTACCAAGGGATGGTTGAATGTGGTTTGAATGCTAATTACTCCATGATCACGGAATTCATCTGGGAGAACAAGATGGATACCAGGAATGTGGGGGAGGCTATCTTCAAGCTTCAAGAGCATACCGGGCATCTCCAAGCTAAAATCTATGACCTGCAAAACCAAAACTGTGAGTATGAATCCATGTTTAAAAGGATGAGCATGCCTGTCAATTTTAGGATTCCAGAGACGATATATTCTTCCTATGATGGGGAGGCTATGCCTTGGAATATGGAGTTCAAGCCCATCACTTCATCACTACCATCACCCAAGAAGGAAACTTGAGTACGTGGGTATCGACACCACCCTTAGCTTGTTCCAAGCTTGGGGGAGGTGCCCCGGTATCGTATCACCATCACTCTATTATCATCATCTATCATAATTCAATCCTTATCTATTTCATGATTTAGAGGAATAAAGTTTTAGTGTGATTTAGTTTCCAGTGTTTGCTTTGTGATCTATCTATCTATGTAATCGTGTGCTTGAGTTATATAATAAAGATTAGTTTTAGTTTGCTTGCTTTACTTTCTTGCATCAATCATATCAATGGAAAGAATAAAAAATAAGCATAGGTCGATCCCATGAGGAGTAATGACTTCACATAAAAAGAGTATAATTGGTAAAATTTGTTGGAGGTTAGCAAATATAGCGTTAGTCATTGATGCAATTCATGAAAAAGTGATAATGAAAGAGAGGTCTCACATATAAATATACTATCATGGACATCTGTTATCATTGTGAGCCCCCATTAAATATTATATGCATGATAAATTAGTTGATGTTTGACAAGGAAGACAACTTAATGAGTTATGTTTTCTTATATTCACATAGAAGTTATATTGTCATGGATCCTCCAACATGTGGTGCTTGCTCCTATCCTTTGCTAGCCAAAATCTTCGCACCATGTAGAGATGAAACTTGTGAATCCATAAACCCTTAAACATAGTTTCTTGCCATGATAGTCCACCATATCTACCTATGGATTGAATAAAATCCTTTAAGTAAGTTTTCATCGGTATAAAAGCAATAAAAAATTCTCCTAAATATGTATGATGTTTTATTGAAAGGAAAACAAGCTTTGTACGATCTTGTGATGGCAAAGAAATAAAATCGATGGACTGCACAATAAAGGTTGCTATCATAAGGGGCAATATAAAATGACATACTTCTCCATGAAGAGCTTGCACATCCAACTAATAATAAGCGCATGACAACCTCTCCTTCCCTCTGCGGAGGGCCTATATTTTACTTTTTTGCATTTGCTTTTATGTAAGAGTCAATAAATGTTAGTTTATATTCTATTATTATTACTCTCTACTTTGCAATAATCATGTGGTGGGGAAAGATCAATGCACATATATCCAGTTGGATATAGGTGATCATGAGTTATTATTGTTGACATTATCCCTGAGATCAATGTTGGGTGGTGACAAATTATAAACCCCTATCTTCCTATGTGTCTGATTGAAATTCTTTTCTTCATAAATATCCCATGAGTGTCAGCAATCATGGAAGACAAGTTTTTTAGTTGAGTATGTGAACTTGCTAAACAAAGCTCTAACATAGACTCTTTCGGAAATATGATAGGTTGTAATAGTTTCAGTGACTAAGAACATAGTTTGCTAGACTTCAATAAGGTTTATGATTCATACTTAAGCATGTGGATAGATTATTACGTGTTCATGATAAGTTTTATGATATTAAGTTGTTGTTATGATAATGATTATGATGCTTTCATATCTGTATTCTATTTTTATCGACACTTCTCTCTCTAAGCATGTGGTCATGGTTATCGAGTTCGACTTTCGCTTGAGGACAAGAGAGGACTAAGCTTGGGGAGTTGATACGTTTATTTTGCATCATGATTTCCTACTGTTATTGTTATTGTTTTTGGTCATTATTCCACTCTATGATATAATTTTAATGCATTTTCTCTCTAAATTTACAAGGATACATTGAGAGGAACATTACTGGCAGCTGGAATTTTGGACCTGAAAAATTTACAACAGAGATAGCTATTCTGTTGGACTCCAAGTGACCTAAAATTTTACGAAGAATATTTTTGGTCTATATATAAAATACTAGAGCCAAGAAATACTACACGGGATCCACCTGTCGCTCATAGGGCAGGTGGGTGCCCCCCAGGCATGCCCAAGTGCCTTGTGGGTCCTAGAGGGGGTCTCCGGTCCCCCTCTTCTGCTATATGAAGGGTTTTGACCTAGGAAAAAATCAGGGAGAGGCTTTTGGGATGAAACGCCACTGTCTTGAGGCGGAACCTAGATAGGAGCACTTTTGATCTCCGACGGAGCCATTCTGTTGGGGAAACTACCCTCGGGGAGGGGGAAATCGAAGCCATCGTCATCACCAACCTTGGCTACATCATGGGAGGACCAATCTTCATCAACATGTTCACCCGCACTATCGCATCTCAAACCCTAGTTCATCTCTTCTACTCAATCTTTGTCTCAAAACCTCAGATTAGTACCTGTGGGTTACTAGTAGTGTTGATTACATCTCGTAGTTGATGCTTGTTGGTTTATCTAGTGGAAAATTGTATGTTCAGATCCTTAATAGTATTCAACACCCCTCTGCTATTCAACATTAATATGATTTGTGATTAGTTACTTTTGTTCTTGATGACATGGGAGAAGTCTTGTTATAAGTAATCATGTGATGTTGATATTCGTTTGATGATATGTATGTTGCTCTTCCTTTAGTGGTGTCATGTGAACATCGAATATATGATACTTCACCATACTTGGGCCTAAGGGAATAAATTGTGGAGTAATAACTAGATGATGGCTTGCGAGAGTGACAGATGCTTAAACCCTATTTTATGAGTTATTATGTAAGGGGCTTATTTGGATCCATATGTTTCATGATATAGTTAGATTTATCTTACTTCATCTTTCATAGTTTTAGATTCTTGCGAGAGGGGGTAATCATAAGTGGGTTGTTCGTTCAAGTAAGAACAACACCTTAGCACCGCTCCACCCACATATCAAATTATCAAAGTAGCGAAAGCGAATCAACTAAGCACGATGAACTTGACTAGGCAGAAATTTGCATGTGTCCTCGAGAGCACTTTGATTTATATAGGATAACTTTGAGGCCCGTCCTTTTCTATAAAAAGGATTGGGCTACCTTGCTGCACACTTGCTATTATTGTTACTTTTTTTACTTGTTACGAATTATCTTGCTACGAAACTATCTCTCACTGTTACTTACAGCACTTGCAGAGAATACCTTGCTGAAAACCTCTTGTCATTTCCTTCTGCTTCTCGTTGGGTTTAACACTCTTACTTATCGAAAGGACTGTGATTGATCCCCTATACTTGTGGGTCATCAGTAAGATGTTGCAATTCAACGTCTCTTTCAAATCGCTGTCATCTAGCTTTCAACATATCAATCATTGTAGCATTATAATCAATAGACACTTGAATAGCTTTCAACGATTCAAGCATTTCATCTTAATTAGGTGGTAAAATTTTAATCTTAAGCATATCCTCCTCATGAACAAGCCTCTCAACAGCTCTAGTCATAGCTTCAAAGTTACTAAATCTTTTCCTCTATCGTAGTATCAAAAGCCTTTTGAGAACTAATGAAATATTTAATTGTACTCTGAAGATCATAGTACACTATTATTATTGTTATTTTTTATTATATTATTATTTTAAGAATTTCCATAAGAATTACCGTGAGCATTTGAAGAATTGTCGGGATACGGTCTAGGATTATTACAAAAGTTTCCCCTATCAGCATTGTTGTTGAAATTACTTTGATATAAATTCCGCATCCATATTATCTGTATTTTATTCAATCAAAGTAGAGAATGGAATATCATTTGCTTGAATATTATCACTCTTAGGAGCAAGCATAGACATAATCATATCAAATGTTTCACCGAGAGAGGAAATTTCTTCGACACAACTTACCTTCTTACCAGTTGGAGCTCGCTTGGTGTGCCATCGGGAATAGGTTACGACCATGTTTTCAAGAATCTTAGTAGCCTCTCTAAAGGTTATACCCATGATGTACTACTTGCATTAGAATCTAGAAGGTTTTTTGAAACAAAGTTTAGTCCTTCATAGAAATTTTGCACTACCATCCAGAGACTTAATTGATCAGTAGGGCAATTTTTAGCATAAGTTTCATTCTTTCCCAAGATTGACCAACATGTTCTTGATCAAGTTGTTTAAAATTCATAATTTGATTCCTCAAATATATGATTTTTGTAGGAGGAAAATATTTGCCAATAAAATCATCTTTACATTGAGTCCAAGATTCAATGTTATTTTCGGTGAAGACGCCAATTATTCCTTAGCTCCATATCTTAGGAAAAATGAAATAGTTTCAGTTTAATAAATATCGTTAACCACATATTTAGTTTTTAGTATATCAGAAAGTTCAACCAAGGTATTAACATGGGCAACAACATCTTCATTATAATTCCCAGGAAACTGATTTTTCATGACAAGATTCAACAAAGCAACTTTTATTTCATAAGACTACGCACTAGTGGCTGGAGGAGCGATGTGTACTAATAAATCATTGTCATTAGTACTAAAAACACACAATTTAGTATTCTTAGGAGTAGACTTGATTTCAACAAGAGCAAGAATAGCAACAAAAGACATTTATAGTTTTACTTAAAAAATAGCAAGCAAGAATGCATAGAAAAAATAAGAAAAATTAACTACGCAAGAAATAAAACAAGTAAATAAGGAGTTTGTGTGAAGGCACCTAATTCGGTAGTAGAAGGCTTCCCGACAACAATGCTATAAATTATTTTCCTGGCTACCGTAGGAGTTGTTGGGATTCCTAAAATAGGGAGGGTGAAGTAGAATAGCAGCAAAGTATTTCCCTCAGTTAATGAACCAAGGTTGTTAACAAAGTATGAAGCTCTAAGCTAACAATGTAAAAAACACTTTGTCGGCGTTCTGGGACCTCAGTTAATGAACCAGCGCGTGGCCCACCATGATGGCCCAGTATGACCCAGCAATAGGTCTCTCAAGTCAAGACCCTTGTGAGAGCCCCCCGCCTCGCGAGGAGGATAACATAAAGACCACCAGAGAGTGGCATCCCCCCAGGATGCCTCCCGTGGAGCAGAGATTCCTATGCAGGTGCCTTGCCTCCTGAGGCCGGGATGACGTGGGTTTTGACAGCAAAGCAAGGCGGGCGCCAGCGGGCGCGGGAGGAGGACAGTTTCCTCTTTCGTTCTAAGAAGACAAGGACATATGTGGGTTCCCAAGGAATCCCCCAAAGGTTTCCTTCCCGATGCAACGAGGCCGAAACCACAAGCTCGGCGGGACGGATGTCATCAGGAGCCCACCACCGCGTCACGCCCCGAAGCTTTGCAGGCGAAGACCACCTTTAGTCAGGATAAGATGTACCTCCTCTCCCCTTTCAAAATTGGCCGTTGTGGATCCCTTCCCGCCTGTGCAATAAGGGAACAGGATCCTGGACTTACAAATAGCCCCCAACTTCCATCTTAGAGGGCATGTAGAGTAGAGCTAGTTCATCACCACTAAGGACCCTCGTGAGGCCACCCTACCATTGTAATAGTTCATCCTTAGCCTTCTCGTGAGGCCAATCCACCACAAAGCAGCAATAAGGTTTTACACCGCAAGGTGGCCCAAACCTGGGTAAATCTCCAAGTCCACCATCTTCCTCGCTCGCACTTACTCAACATAGCTAGGTCGTAGGGTGACAAGCTTGAGACTTTGAGGGAGTTAAGATCCTCACACACGCCCCAGTGTTCGAACATTGTTGGTTTAGCGGAGCCCCGATTCTGACATTTGGCACACCAGTAGGGGCATGTCAAAATCCTTCTCCGGTTCAACCCAGTCTTTGCTCCGTCGCTCCCATGGTCGAAGCCTGCTGAGTTCGTGCTGAGCGCAGGGCCGCTCACGCCACACATATGGCTCTTGTGAGCCGCGGAGCCCCGCTCCGCTCCGTCTCTCTGGTAGCCAACGACGTTACCGACCCGACTGCTCAGGAGCAGCAGGACTCGCCGCCACCACCCTTTGGGTGGCGCGACAACTACACCGCCACACTGTCCCCCGTTCTTGCTGCAGCATCGCCTTCTCACTCCCGCCGCGGAACAGTGAGCACACCGACCATGCTGCTCATGGTGTGCGAGCTACTATGCTACCACCCAGAAGACGATCACTCTGAAGACTGGCTCAGCCGCGCCGCCGAGCCTGCAGACCTCGCTAGTGAAGCATCGGCGCTCGCTCGCTCGCCCCTCCACCTGCTCTTTCAGGCGGGTGATGCGGCTCGCCGCGTGCCGCCTCCTCCTTCCCCGCTAAGGGCTGACCGCAGGCCCAGGTGAAAAACGCGCCCCTGTGACCCACCGTGCGTGGCATCAGCACGCGCGCGGGACGAGGCGAGCTACCAGATGACGCCCCATCCGCAAGATGGCGCTCATGCACTCCCCACGAAGCTCAACCTGGTGAACTGGTGCACCAAGGGCGAGGCAGGCCGCATATCCCACCGCGCTCTCCCGGAGGCAGACCATAAGGGTAAGAAGGCCAAGGCCAAGGAGGCAAAACGCAGGAACTCCGTCGGGCTGGCATCCATGCCCGAGGTGAAGCATGGTACAGGCTCGGAGGAGCCCCCCAGGGGCAGACGCACGTTCTGCGTTTTTCCCTACACCAACCCACACAACACTAGCAGCTGCGTGGAGCCCAGTGAGCTCTACATAGAGCGCTTCAATCATCGCCCGAATGTCGCAACCAAGGCAACGACCATTGGGATAACTGCAACCCACGAAAAATCAGCGAGACCGGCCTCGTGAGGGTCATAGGCGAGGCGAGCCACGCGATGGACCTGGGCGCGACCATCTTCGGGAGGCTCGCCCTCAGGGCAAGGCCGACCTCCCTCCGCTGCCACCACCACCAAGCAAGAACGATGACCGGCATGATATCGGGGATGGGGGCTTCCAGGATCCCAGCACAATCGTCCTAGGCGGTGTGCGTGTCCCAGCCTCCAACCGCGCCATCAGGCTGCTCCTGCCCAAGAGTCGCATGGGGGATGGAGCCCCAATCGCTGGCATCTCAGGCCTCACGTCCACAACTAGGGCGCCTCCCCCATCTGCATAGGAGGGTGCAGCTAGTGCCTCGCTCTAGACGGGCTCGGGGGCTACCACCTGGAGGGCTCATGATCGGACGGTGCAATGGGGGAGAAACTCGGGCAACATCCGGAGGCGTGCTACGACGAACAACCCCGCGAGCAAGGAGCAAGGCGCGAGGCATCACGAGCATGGGAGTCTGGTGCTCCCGAGGGCCGCTAGTAGCGGAAAACGCAAGTCGCGCGAGCCTCGCGAGGTGCCAGGGCACCACGGGCCCTTAAGGCATGAGGAAGTAGTTCGACCCCCCCCCCCCCCCCGCATGTAGATGGACCCCAGCAGCACGCGTCGACAAGCCACCAGCAGTTTCAGAAACGACACGACCACTAGGTGACCTTTTGGGTTGTCCTGCCAAGCAATTCTATGCATTATCTATCGCCCTGAGCGGGTGCCCTTTGAATACACAATGGATTCGGCTAACCCCCACTCGAGATGATATTGTTTGTCTAGGCCTCAGGCTCTGGTACATCATCGCTACTGGGGGCCGGCGTGCCCCCACGACCGCCCCGCGATGGTTTTGCATGGGGGCTGGGCACGACGTCTGCGTAGAATCCATCCTCGCAGTGAATCATCAAAAAACCTAGGCACCCGAGCTCTGACCCAGAGGCTGGCCACCCGTGCTGGTTATCTACCTTAGTGCCATGCCCCCTAAGTGAACCATCGCGGGCGAAGACGGCTTGACTCATGCTGTAGGAGAATGGACGACTTGCCCCATGGAGACGTGCCCCTACGGACATGTGGGGCACGACACGATGCTCATGTTTGTCCGTAGGGGCAAGCAGCCGCTGAACACACAACTGGTGAATAGCGGCTACCCCCCAGACGTGCCCTTACGAACGTGCAGGGCATGCCACGGCGCCCATGTTTGGACCGTAAGGGCATGGAACAACACTTCTGTGGCCACGCGGTGTGCGATGGCACTTGCACATGAGCCGCTCCCGCACCAAATGTGCTGAAGCATCTCATGACATGGTTAGGAACTCTCGAGCCTCGTGCCTAAGGTATGGACAAAGGCTCGCCCCATGCAGACGTGCCCTTACGGACGCGTGGGGCGCACCACAACGCTCATGTTTGGGCCATAGGGGCACGCAACCGCTGAACACACAACTGGTGAACAATGGCTCCCCCACAGACGTGCCCTTACGGACGCACGGGGCGCGCCATGGCTCCCATGTTTGGACCGTAAGGGCACGCAACAACGCTTCTGTGGCCATGCGGTGTACGATGGCATTCGTACACGGGCTGCTCCCGCACCGAAATGTGCAGTAACATCTGAAGACCTGGCTAGGAACTCCTGAGCCTTGTGCGTGGGGTGACCACCCAATTATCGCCACCGTGACACTCTCATGTAATAATGAGTTAGGGATTGTACACGCTCCGGACCCCCCCCCTCCCAGGTTAAATCCCATGACGAGTCGCGTCGTGGCCGCAAAGGGAAGGGTTCCCGCCCACGCCCAGTGGAGGACCCCATGCTCCATGATGAGGAGGAGACAAGACGTGTATGGGGGTCGCTCCCCCAATCGAAGTATGGAATTGGCACTCGGGTCCGTCTTGGCGGCACTCAAAGTTCAGAGACCGAGCTCCGGCTCATGGGCATATCGCTCGCACATCATCCCTCGAGGATCTTGAGGCCCGCCCTTCTCGCGTAACGCTCGGATGCAAGCGGGAACGCCCAAATGCACGCGGGCGTGCGCATAACATTTGGGACATGATGACCTCTTTGCAGGACCTTCGTCCGGAGACCCCGTGGGGCAGGCCTCGCAAGCAGCGCTCACCCCGGCGTGGGCCGCCCGTGCGCCCAAGACTGATGCTTGTTGCCATGCCTTATGAGCTCCTGCGACCTCAAATTTCGAGCCTAAAGGACGCACGCCATCTCACCGTGCTCGCAGGACCGACACAGACGCTACGGGGGAGGAAAAGCAACACGGAAGGAGGGGAGTTGAGCTCCCCCCCACCGCCCCCAAAAGCCTGATGCTGACATAGCCTTGGTTTCACCAATGAAACCGTCACGAAGGCACCAGCGTCAGGAGGACCGAGTGAGCAAACGACACCGAGGATCCGCACGGCATTCCCGAAGGGCCCCCTTAGAAGGATTCGGGGCAGAGCAACAGCCCAGCAAGGAGAGCACGGGCGCGTGGAGGTGCACGAGGGCTGCCGCCCCGAGGCCTTCACCGTGTGCCGAAGCAAGAACCTCAAAAGTTGTTCGCCGCAGATCCCCGCCGGCCGGGGCACAGGAGGCACGCAAAGAAAACCAGGAATCATTCGAAGGAAATAAGGATGGTCAAAGCACGACAAACTTCTACTATACAAAAGCAAGGTATCATACAAACGTTTAACACCCCACAGGGGCCAAATGGTTCATGATGCAACAGGGATAGAAGAGAAGAAGCTCAGATAGAAGAAGCACTGTCTCCATCGCGGCTCTTGGAGGACTCGTCACCAGAGCTGCCACCCCCTCGGACGGTGCCTCTGGGGCAAACCGTTCGATCGGGGACTCTACGTTCTTGCACACCTCATCCCCGAGGGGCCTCCGGAGATCCTCAAGCACCGGATCCATCATGCGGGACAGGTCGAACGTGGGGGCATGGCTGCGCATGTTGGAGAAGACGTGCATCAACGCGTTGTCAAGGAGGTCACCCGCTGTAATAGCACATTTCTCCATGTGTGGTTTTGGGTAATTGATGACAATCCCTATGGACTAATGGTTTCCTTACGTTATATTTGAATGATTTGTCCATAGGCACTTCTTGAAGTCCATCTGTTGGTTTCAAGGAGTTTATATGGTGACCAAGGTGTTATTCAAGGTTTATCCAAAGATTGGGCATAGAGAAGATAAGATACAAGGTTGATCAAGACAAAGTCAAAGAGTGAATCAAGTTGATCAACACACAAAGCGTATAAGATGACCGAGAGGGATCAAGTGATCCCATGGTATGGTAAGCATTGTCCATTATGCTTTGTGTACTAACCCATGTTCCCTATGAGTGTTCTTTGTGGGGTTAGCTATGTTTCCATGGGCTGGCATCAATAAGAAGATCCCATACAATCCATGGAGGATGACATCAAGGTTGCGATGTGCAAGATCAAGTGAAGCATCACAGAGAGATCACGCTTGAATCTTGCCATTCATTGTGGTGACAATGGACTTGTGAAGATGTGCTGAAGAGTGGCTCACCCATAGTGGAGTACGGGGGAGCAATCTACTAATCTTCATCAAGCCGGCGCAATCAAGAAAGGTGGTCCATCTTTAGGAAGTCAAGATCATCATCATCTATCTCAAGTGGACTATGCGCAAGGCAAAGGTTTGACCTTGATAGGGTTTTCTATTTTACCGGTCTCATAGTGGTAGTTGGTAGACTGGGTTACACGATAGATAGTCGTACTATCAAGGGGGGGGGTTCTCAAGTGAGTAGCTTGATCGTATCGTTCGTTGAGAGATCAAACCATTTGCATCCTTGCATCATCATCTTTCTTGGTTCTTGTTTGGTGTTCTCTTTGTGAGTTCTTGAGCTTATGGTCAGCTTCATCACAAGCTCAAGTTCATGGAAAACAGAGTCCATATGCATCTTCTATGATGTTTTCGATGTTGGAGTTTTTGTTGATTCTTCATTCATAGAGATTTGACATCTCTATATCATTGGAATTTTTATACTCCCTCTTCTTAAGAAAACCTCTTGGGATGTTCGATAGCTCTTGTCGTGCTGAATCCAACAAGCTTGAGTTTTCTCAATTCGGAGTTTATTTGCGAAAGTCATGCCAGTTTCAGTGCCAGAGCTGTTTTTCTGTGAGCAAGCGGTAGTACTCGATAGCACGGAACTACCGCTCTCCCCAGGGCGGTAGTACCGCTCCAGCGGTACTACTGTCCTAAAGAGTTGCTCGAACTACCGCTTATTTTTTTAAGCGGAAGTTCCGAGCGGTACTATCGCCCTTATGTGTCGCTTATGTTTCTAAGCAAAAGTACCGGGCGGTACTACTGCCTCGAGTTTTTCTACCGTTTTGCATGCTTCTCTTGGAACTACCGTGCTAAGCGATAGTACCGCTTAGCCGAGCGGTAGTACCGCTTGTGCACGACCAATGCACATAAAAGGGGGTCTTCTTCCCCATTGCTCCCTAACTCTTGAGCTCGTGTTCTTCCCCCATTGTTGACCTTCTTTGAGCTTTCTAATTCTCAATCCCTCCAATGATTCTTGCTAGTTATTGAGGGAAAAGAGAGAGGAGATCTAGATCCACATTTCCACCAATCACTTTCTCCTCTTTGTGAGGGGAACCCCTTGGATCTTAATCTTGGAGTTCTTCATGTTCTTCTTCGTTCTTCCTCTCATTTCCTCCATAGCATTAGTTGTTGTGGTGGGATTTGGGAGAGAAGGACTTCGGCACTTTGTGTGCCCTTGCCATTGCATTTGGTGCATATGTTTGAGTTCTCCATGGTGATACGTGGAAGTGAAGTTTGAAAAGCTATGAATAAGTGATGGTGGGCCCGGATTCCAACAAATGGCTAGGAGCCATGAAATCCGAGAAAGGATCCATGTATGAAAACCGAGTATGTATTTTGGTAGACTTGCCCGTTGAACGATAGGTCATTGAGTACAAATGGACCTTTAAGAAGAAGACATACGCGGATGGTGAATGTCACCATTTATAAAGCTCGACTTGTCGCAAAGAAGTTTCTGAAAAGTTCAAGGAGTTGACTATGATGAGACTTTCTCACCCATAGCAATGCTAAAGTCTGTTGGAATTATGTTAGCAGTTGCTACATTTTTCAATTATGAAATCTGGCAGATGGATGTCACAACATCGTTTCCTTAACGGTTTCCTTGAGGAAACGTTGTATGTGATACAACCAGAAGATTTTTTCAGTCCTAAGGATGCTAAAAAGTATGCAAGCTCAGTCCTAAGGATGCTAAAAAGTATGCAAGCTTCAGCGATCCTTCTATGTGCTGGAGCAAGCATCTCGGAGTTGGAATATACACTTTTATGAGGTGATCAAAGTTTTTGGGTTTATACAAAGTTTATGAGAAACTTGTATTTACAAGAAAGTGAGTGGGAGCACTATAGTATTTCTGATAAGTATATGTGGATGCCATATTGTTGATCAGAAATGATGTAGATTTTTTGGAAAGCATAAAGGGTTGTTTGAAAGGAGTTTTTCAAAGGAAGACCTGGAATGAAGCTACTTAAATATTGGGCATCAAGATCTATAGAGATAGATCAAGACGCCTGATAAGATTTTTCAATGAGCACGTACCTTGACAAGATTTTGAAAGAGTTCAAAATGGACCAGTCCAAGAAGGAGGTCTAGCCTAATTTGTAAGGTGTGAAGTTGAGTGACACTCAAAGCTTGACGACGGCAGAAGAAAGAGAATGGATGAAGGTCGTACCCTATGCCTTAGCCATAGGCTCTATATAGTATGCCATGTTGTGTACCGCACCTAGTGTGTGCCTTGCCATGAGTCTGTCAAGGGGTACAAGAATGATCCAGGAGTGGATCACTGGAACGGTCAAAATGATCCTTAGTAACTAGAGGACTAAAGAAATGTTTCTCGATAATGGAGGTGATAAAGAGTTCGTCGTAAAGGGATGCGTCAATGCAAGCTTTAGCACCAATCCGGATGACTCTGAGTAGCAATCCGGATACGTATATTGGAGTGTGGTAGCATCATCTACACTATGACATAGAGATTTGCAAAGTACACACGGATCTTAATGTTGCAGACCATTGCCTAAACCCTCTCTCACATGCAAAACATGATCGAACCCCAGAACTCATTGGGTGTGAGATTCATAACAATGTAAATCACATGGCGATGTGATCTAGATTATTGACTCTAGTGCAAGTGGGAGAATGTTGGAAGTATGCCCTAGAGGCAATAATAAATTAGTTATTATCATATTTCCTTGTTCATGATAATTGTTTATTATCCATGCTAGAATTGTATTAATCGGAAACTAAGATACATGTCTGGATACATAGACAACAGCATGTCCCTAATATGCCTCTAATATACTAGGTCGTTGATCAAAGATGGTCAAGGTTTCCTAGCCATAGACATGAGATGTCATTTTATAACGGGATCACATCATTAGGAGAATGATGTGATGGACATGACCCAAACTATAAACATAGCATATGAACGTGTCAGTTTATTGCTATAGTTTTCTGCATGTCAAGTATCTGTTCGTATGACCATGAGATCATGCAACTCACTGACACCGGAGGAGTACCTTGTGTGTATCAAACATCGCACATAACTGGGTGACTATAAAGGTGCTCTACATGTATCTCCTAGGGTGTCTGTTGAGTGGGCATGGATCAAGACTGGGATTTGTTACTCCGTGTGACGGAGAGGTATCTCAGGGCACACTCGGTTATACAACATCACAATGAGCTTTGCAAGCAAGGTGATGAAAGAGTTAGCCACAGGATATTCTATTACGAAACAAGTAAAGGGACTTGCCGGTAACGATATTGAACTAGGTATAGAGATACCGATGATTGAATCTCGGGCAAGTAACATACCGAAGAATAAAGAGAACTGCATACGAGATTGACTGAATCCTTGACATAGAGATTCAACCGATAAAGATCTTCATATAATATGTAGGAACCAATATGGGCATCCAGGTCCCGCTATTGGTTATTGACTGTAGAGGTGTCTCGGTCATGTCTACATAATTCTCGAACCCGCAGGGTCTGCACACTTAAGGTTCGGTGACGTTTCGGTAGTATTGTGTTATGTATGTTGGTAACCGAAAGTGGTTGGGAGTCTCGGATGAGATCGCACATGTCATGAGGAGCTCCGAAATGGTCCGAAGGTAAAGATTGATATATAGGAAAGTGGGATTTGGGCTCCGGAAAAGTTTCGAGCACTTCCAATAGTGTATCGGGAGTGACGAATGGGTTCCAAGGGTCCACCAAGTGGGGCCGACCCACCCCAGGGGCCACATGGGCCTTGGAGGTGGCGCACCAGCCCCTGGTGGGCTGGGCAGCCAGCCCCTAGAGGCCTATGCGCAAGGGGGTGGGAGGAGGCAAAGTTGGAAGGAGTCCCACTAGGATTCCACCTCCCTTGTGGGGCACACAAGAGGGGAGGAGTCCACCTCCCTTGTGGGAGGTGGACTCCTCCCCTCTTGTGTGCCCCAAGGGCCCTAGGGGAAACCCTAGGGACTCCCACCTACCCCCTCTCCTCCTATATATATTGGAGATTTTTTTAGGGCAGCCACCACCTGAGAAGCCACATGCTGTCCTCCTCCCTCTAGATCGTCTCTCTCCTCTAGAACTGTTCGGTATAGCTTAGCAAAGATCTACCGGATCAGCTCCACCACCACCGCCACCATGCCGTTGTGCTACTGGAGAACTCATCTACCTCTTCACGCTCGCTTGTTGGATCAATGAGGTGGAGATCGTCATCGAGATGTATGTGTGTTGAATGCGGAGGTGTCATCCATTCGGGGCTAGATCGGAAGGACCGTGATTGGATCACGGGATGTGTCATGATTGGATCGCAGGACGGATCGTGAGTGGATCGCAAGACGGCTTGCGATTTGGACCGTGAAGACATTCGACTACATCAACCATGTTTCTTAACTCTTCCTGCTTAGCGATTAGCAAGGGTATGTAGATCCACTTTCCCTCTCGTAGATGCTCATCATCATGGATAGTTCTTTCGTGTGCGTAGGAAATTTTTTGTTTCTCATGCAACGTTCCCCAACATGGTGACCCGAACCTGGGTAAATCTCCGAGTCCATCTTCTTCCCCGCTCGCACTTACTCGACGTAGCTAGGCCATAGGATGACAAGCTTGAAACTTTGAGCCGGTTAAGATCCTCGCACATGCCCCAGTGTTCAAACCTTGTTGGGTTTTGAGGAGCCCCGATTCCGACACACTTGCATAGAAACAAAATAAAAAACTTGCACCCAACGTGGCAAGAGGGCCGCCAAGCCCTTTGTCCTGCTAGTTACAGGATTAAAAGCAAATAAAAGAGATATGCAATGGTAAAATAGTATGACAAGAAAAATAGCAATTGTTGTAGAAGGATCTAGTAATGGAAAATAGACCCGGGGGGATAGTGGCATCTCTCACAAAAACAACAATAGCATGGTAAACAAATTACAGTTAGGCAATTGACCAAATTGCAATATTTATGATCATTCATGGCATAATATTATATATGCATCATGTCTGTGATAAGTAGACTGGTAATCCAACTGCATCTACTACTAATACTCAACCTCAAAACTGCTATCAAGCATACATCTCAAGGTATTAAGTTTGCGAGAAACAAAATATCTCAATAAGCAAGATGACATAATGTAGACAATAACAAGTCAATCAATATGACAAAATCCCGTCGTTTTATCCTTAGTGGCAACAATACAATACGTGCCTTGGCCCTTTTTCAGTGTGCAAGATCATCGCAAGATTTAAAGCCACTTCAAAGCACAACTCCCTTTAAAAACATCAAACTTGGACAACGAAGATAGATAGATCCAAGGGCATACAAAGCTATTTAATTACGCAACAAAAACCTCAAAAGATTCAATTGATTTCAATAAATAATCTGATCACAAAGTGACAATCCATCATGTCCAAACAAACACACCACCAGTTACATCGCATTGATCTCGATCAAAAACGGGAACTTGGTATTGAAGATCCAAGAGGAGAAAGAACCATATGGACACTACCATGGCACCATAGGTCGTAAGGAAACTACTCACACATAATCATGGAGGCGACAAGGTTGATGAAGATGGATCCGACAATGGCTCCCCCTCCGGCAAGGCTCCAGAACAAAGCTCTAGATGGGATCTCATGAAATGGAGGCTTGTAGTGGTGGTACATTTCTTCTAAAATACGTCGAAGGGTTTCAGTATTTATAGGATCTATGGTGGTGGAATTGGCCTAAGGCGGTGTAGTGGCCCCCCATGGGTAGGCGGCGTGGCCCACCTGGCCGCGCAGGGTGGCCGTGTGTGCCCTTGGCAGATCCTCTTGAGGTCTCTCAAAATTTCTTGTGCTTCTTGTTGCCCAAACAAATCATATTAAATCGGCAAACTTATTTTGACCTCCTTAGATATTGATTTCCCATGAAACCAAAAACAATTAGAAAATAGGAACTCACAATGTGCACTAAATTAGTAGCTTAGAAGGGAAAAACAATAGAAATTGCCATCAAATATATAAATATAATAATATAATAACATGAAGAATAAAAGTATATATATACATTTGAGGCATATTAGTGTCGCTAAGAAAGAATAAGAACATGGCAACATCCCTCTTTATCTTCACGAGCAAACATTCTAAACAACAACCCTGTCGTAGAAAACTCCTTATGAAGAGGTTATGACACCATTTACATGCAAAACTTTAATAATTAGAAGTTTCTTGAGTGTAGGAAACCATGTTCGTAGTTACTAAACTATTGTATTGTTCTTATTCTCAAGCGAATTGACTCAACATAAAAAGGTTAGGTCCTTCACAGAAGGAGGCAGATGTTGCAATGCGCTTATTGGGTTGGATGCATAAGAATTTATTGGGAAATAACCTGACTTTACATTGCCCTTATGATACCACCCATTTGCGTTAGTATTATAGTTCCACACCATCACAAGTTTGTATCAAGCTTCAATTTCCTTCCAACACAAACATACAATTAATTTAAATGACAACTTTGATGCTTGTGTCGATGACATTTACTTGTCGATGACATTTACTTGGGAATGTCTTTCATGATCAATAGGAATAGTGAACACTAATGGAGGTGACTGAGTTTAAGGGGTTCTAGAGGCATAAGTAGAATTCATGCTTAGTATAGGATCATAGGTCTAGCAAAGTCTGAATTAAATTATGCATGTTGGAAGGTCCATGATAAATTAATTGGTTCATAATAGTGCCTTCCATTTCTATCCACATTTTTCTCAAGTTATAAAATATATTTTGAGAGTTCATAGTCATAAAAGATGTCCAAGATAGTGTATTTTCATGTGATACCTCTCTTCCTTGCACTAAATTTCATGGTATTTAAGTGACCAATGCAAGTTTGTTAATTCTCAATAACTTTTATCATTACACCGCCACAAGCAAAGTCATGACCTACCAAGACAACTCTATAAGATCGAGTTGTAGTGTTAGAATATATAATAGCAAAAAGCAAATGCAACTCTCATGTTGTCTCTTTATTATATAGCATCACTTCAACTAATACAATGATAATTGCTCTGAAGAAGCAGATTAAATATCTTGCATCCACTATATCAAACTATAAATTCCGTAAACCATGTTATGACTAGTGATGAAAAGATAAACAAACAATAAGAAAGATGTAAAAATTACCACTAGATCCACCACCGAGCGTGGGGCTGTTGTCATTGCTCGCCATAGATCAGAAGGGGATGGGATGGGGAGAGGATGAGACGGAGAGAGGGAGAGAGAGAGGAGAGAGAGAGAGAGACTGGAGTGAGGTGTGCTGACTTCGGTCTATGGATCTTCCTGATGTGGGACATGTGTGAAGTCTTGGTGCGCCAGGGAGAGTCGATCTGACGTGGCGGACGCATTCAGTTCTTGCCAAACCAGTTTCTGATTTAGGCTAGGTTTGAGGGGGGGGGGGTCAGTTTGTTTAGTCCGTTTGGGTCAAGTTTTTCTGAATGGGCACTAACCGGGTGTCCATTCAATTTGTTTTGGGATCCCGGCTATATATGCTCTTAGACCTAGCATTGTCAAATTATCTAATAATGTCAACCAATTTTTTACATATAATCAAATGAGCAAAGGAAATAAGTACTGTATTTATCTACTCATGTGCCGCTCAACCAAAAATAAAAGCAAGCGAACATAATACTTTTTTTCTTTAGACAAAGTGAACATAATACCTTATCGTAAATGTTTGGGGCCTGCTATGCGTCGGTCGGCGGATTTTTTCAGAAAGACCCGCCACCTCATGAGTCGTCTGATACTGTGACGCGAGCGGTGAGTTTCTCTTCTCTAATTTCCCGCAACAACACTCTTGTTGCGAAACCTCCTCTTCTTTAATTTCCTGCAACAATGTCTTTATTACGAACCTTTCTCTTCTCTAATTTCCTGTAACAAGTTTCTTGTTGCAAAACCTTTTTTTTCTAATTTTCTGTAACAAGACCTTTATTGCAAAAATTGCAAACATATCTTCCGCTGCATCCAATTTTCTGTAACAAGATCTTGTTGCAAAAATTACAACATCTTTGACCACATCACGCACTAACACAGTCGTCCTTTGTTGCCATTGTTTCGCAATAACGTGCTTGTTATAGAAACTTGGAGCGATTTGGACGTATAGCATGGTGATCGGCAACAAACCATTTGTTTCGTTCAAGTCAACTGAAACAAGGGGTGAGTTGCAAGATCTGCACTATGGTGGAGATTTCTTCGTAGAAGCTCGATCCAAATCAAGTCGAACGGTTACAGAGGAGGTCGACGCGCACACAAACATTCACCGGTTGAGCGATAGACTTTTCCTAAATGTTTTACGTTGTTTTCATGACGCACGTATGTCTTTCGGCCTGTGGGCCGTGGGCCTTCTGCTATCGGCGCGTAAGTGCCAACACTGAGCCTTATTTTCTCATTCCCATGTTCCTTATTGCGCCTTTTATAATCAAATCACTTTCTTTGCCGAACACAGGATACAGGCTTGTCCCTTTCAAAATGCCTTCTTCAGACGAGAGCAGCAACGAGAAAAGAAACGCACGGTCGATCGCGGGCAACCGACTCGAGAAGGATATTGGTTGTTTTCTTTTTCCCGCTGGTTTGTTTTCCAACCAGCGAGCACGGTCGCGCGAGGGTGCAACAACAGCGGGGGAGTGCCGCCCGCAGTATTAAAGCCTTCCCCGTACCCTTTTCCTTGAGTCAAGATCTGAATTTCTGAATCTCTCTCTCTTTCTCTCTCTCTGCGTGTGTGCAGTGAGGTGCTGTGCCTGTGGACAGTGTGGCTCACGCAACTTTTGGCCTCATCCGGGGGCTGCCTTTAATCGCTTTGCGAAAAGAGACGCGGCCTTTCACCGTGCATGCAGCTTCGTCGTTGCACACGCCAGAGGAGAGGAGAGCACACGCCGACACGCCCCCGCAGTTTACTTACCGCGTGCATGGGTGAGCGACCGAAATGCACTTGCGCGGCGAGGGCGACAGGACAGTACTCCCTCGTCCCTCTCACGGGTCAGTCTGTTTACCTCATGGTGAAATGCACTTGCGCGAGAGGACCGGCCACACTACCATGGACCAGGCCCTGCGCCCCTGCCCCCTCGCCACACTAAACAAATGGCTTCTTAAACAATTTGATCGGCCAACTGAACAGTACTTCTCCTCTCCGGCCAGACAGGGACATTCCAGCACTGAACAAAATCTCACATTAGAAAATAAATCGCAACACCTTGACTTCCCACATGAGATTATCCCCCGGAGCTGAGGAGGTGGTGGGACTAATTCTGATCTATCAAAAACTCATTAATTATTCGACCAAACAATATAAATGAGCGTTCCTGCATGATTAGAAAATGAGGGAGTCAATTTACTATGCTGGGTTTCTTCCCATAGCACCGTCTAGGGTTTTTCTCCTTTCCGTGATCAAGGACGGATCTAAGGGGGGGCGAGCCCCCCCCCCCCCCCCCCCCTCGATCGTCTCTTCCCTCGGTAGCTATCAGTTAATCCCTGTTTTTTTGGCTTCCCACCTTGTCACGTGCTGGTTTCGCCCCCCTATCTTTTCTCACGCCTTTCCAACTAACGTGAAAGCTTCAGCCCATGTACAGCCCATTGCATGCTAAAATAGAAAAAAAATAATCAAAAATAAAATTGCCTCGCAGGCCATCATCGAAGGCAAGAGGCCTGTTAATTACTGCATGCAGCCACGACCTAATTACGCACGCACATATCACTAATTTCTCCAAGCGGCCGCTGCGATTGAAACTGACGCCTGCGTGCTGCTGCGTTTCGATCTCTCCATCGGTTGCCATCGAGAGAAGCGGGGAAGGGAAGGGGACGCCGGGATACGCAGGTGTCGATCCACGCATATGTTGACAGCTCCCAGCAGAGCGGATGCATGGATGAGCAGCAACAACACAGGGGGAAAAGGTAGTTGATTCCCACATCAGATTAGTTCGTTGCTTTAAAAATTATAGAAGTATAATCATACAGATTTATAATCAATTATAACATTCCCTACTTGTGCTCGTGTAAACATGGAGAAGAAGAGAGCAGAATCAGTGAGGTCCATCACGCCAATTCCAATAAATAATGAGATTAGGTAATGTATGGTGAAGAATTGAGGAGGAGCGAATAGGTCTCGTTGGCGCCGGCTCCTGCGACGGGGGGCGAACGCTATGGAGGTTGACTGGCCGGCAAGTGGGTGGCCGTTTCTGGGCGCTAGCGGAGGAGTCGGAGGACGAGGTCGACCACGACTCGGCGTCACCGACGCCTTACGTGATATGCGAGGCTTTTCACGTAAATCATTCAGAGGAGGTTGTTGCAGGGCTAGTAGATGCGATTGTTGCTCCGAACGATCCGGCGAGGGAAGGCTTGCCGGAGACCTATACGGTGGAGATTGCGAGGCGGGTTGTTCATAGACGAACCTCGGCGTCAGCGATCCAGCCATGGCGAGGACCCTAACCTAAACCGACTCTTGCTGATTTCATAGACGATTCATCTTGGAGGGTTGTGCACAAGAGGAACAATGGAAGAAGGCCGGCGGCAGCAGCTTTGCGGGTGGCATCGCCGTCGTCGAGGAGCGTTGATGCGATCCGCAAAACTAGGCGGTCTCGTTTGAAAGCTCTGTTGGGCTTAGTTGGGCCGGTTACGATCGAGTCGGGCCCGGACTGTCCGAGGGCTGGGTATGTGGCCCAGCCGACGGTCTAGGACACCGAAGACAAGGCGAATGAGGACTCATTTCTGTCGATCGCTAAACCTTCTAGCCTAGAACCGGACGCCTGTAACTCTCTTAGACGACTACCGAGACCTGGCTTTCCATCGATCGGAGCGGGCAGGGCGGCTAGGGTTTTGGCCTCATCGTTGTTGACGCAGGTGAAGCAGCCAGTAGATCACATGGCGGGGCGCGGTCAACCCGCACGCCAGCAGCCGCAGGCGCACCGGGTGGACCAGCAGCAAGTGCCCCCGGCGAGAACGGCTAGGCCTACCGCCGCAAGTGGCCAGGACGTCGTCAGCCACAGAACTGGTCGAGGTCGAGGACCCCATACTGGTGGTCGTGGTGTTGCTTCGTTCAACGAAAACAGGAACAATTCGGGCTTCTAGGGCAATGATGATTATAATGCGTACGGCGAGCGCATTCATCGGGGATCTTCGTCGATCGGCGGTGGCCGGGTTGATGGAGGAGGAAGAGGCTTTGATGGATCTCGAGGTACCTTTGTGCACGGCGCTGCGGGACCACCGAACAGGCAACGTAACTGGTACCGTCCTTACCGCGGCGGCCGCGAAAGAGGCAGACTGAGGAGATGTTTCTCGATTATGGAGGTGATAAAGAGTTCGTCGTAAAGAGTCACGTCGATGCAAGCTTTAACACCGATCCGGATGACTCGTAGTAGCAATCTGGATACGTATAGTGGAGCAGCCATTTGGAATAGTACCAAGTGGAGTATGGTAGCAGTGTTTACGGTTTGACATAGAAATTTGCAAACTACACACGGATCTGAATGTCGTAGACCCGTTGACTATAAGACCTCTCTCACATGCAAAGCATGATCGAGCCCCAGAACTCATTGGGTGTTAGATTCATAACAATGCGAATCACATGGTGATGTGAACTAGATTATTGACTCTAGTGCAAGTGGGAGACTGTTGGAAATAAGCCCTAGAGGCAATAATAAATTAGTTATTATCATATTTCCTTGTTCATGATAATCGTTTATTATCCATGCTATAATTGTATTGATCGGAGACTTAGATACATGTGTGGATACATAGACAAAACCATGTCCCTAGTATGCCTCTAATAGACTAGCTCGTCGATCAAAAGATGGTTAAGGTTTCCTAACCATGGACATGAGATGTCATTTGATAATGGGATCACATCATTAGGAGAATCATGTGATGGACAAGACCCAAACTACAAACATAGCTTATGATCGTGTCAATTTATTGCTACTGTTTTCTGCATGTCAAGTATATGTTCCTATGACCATGAGATCATGCAACTCACTGGCATCGGAAGAGTACCTTGTGTGTATCAAACGTTGCAACATAACTGGGTGACTATAAAGGTGCTCTACAGGTATCTCCGAGGGTGTCTGTTGAGTTGGCATGGATCAAGACTGGGATTTGTTACTCCGTGTGACGGAGAGGTATCTCAGGGCCCACTCGGTAATACAACATCACAATAAAGCCTTGCAAGCAATGTGACTAAGTGTTAGTCACGAGATCTTGTATTACGAACGAGTAAAGAGACTTGCCGGTAACGAGGTTGAACTAGGTATGGAGGTACCGACGATCGAATCTCGGGCAAGTAACATACCGAAGAACAAAGGGAACATCATACAGGATTAACTGAATCCTTGACATAGAGGTTCGACCGATAAAGATCTTCGTAGAATATGTAGGAACCAATGTGGACATCCAGGTCCCGCCATTGGTTATTGACCGTAGAGGTGTCTCGGTCATGTCTACATAGTTCTCGAACCCGCAGGGTATGCACACTTAAGGTTCGGTGACGTTTCGGTAGTATAGAGTTATGTATGGTGGCGACCGAAGGTTGTTCGGAGTCCCGGATGAGATCCCGGACGTCACGAGGAGCTCCGGAATGGTCCGTAGGTAAAGATTGATATATAGGAAGTCCCATTTTGGTCGCCGGAAAAGTTTCGGGCTAATCGGTAATGTACCGGGAGTGTCGGTAGTGTACCGGGAGACCACCGGGAGGGTTATTTCGACCCAAGAGGCTTCATGGGCTGTGGGAGAGTAAATACCAGCCTTTTGTGGGTTGGTGGAAGTCCCACACAAGGCCCATGCGGCTGGGAGAAAAAGCCCAAAGGGAAAAATGTGGAAAAAGGCCATAAAAAGGAGGAATCCTAGTCCTACTAGGATTGGAGGAGGAGTCCTCCTCTCCTCCCCACTTTGGTCGACCCAAGGGCTGGATTTTTGGCAGCCAAGACTCCTCCTCCTCTCCTCCTATATATACTAGAGGATTTTAGGGTTTTGGGACAGAATTTTCAGCCACTTGCTACCCGTTCCTCTAGTGCATAGTTTCTCCTCTAGATCCGTTTTCTGCAGTGCTTAGGCGAAGCCCTGCCGGAATAGCTCCACCACCATTGCCGCAGCGCCATCATGCTGCCGGGGAACTCTTCTACCTCTCCTCTCCCTCTTGCTAGATCAACAAGGCGGAGATCGTCATCAAGCTGTACGTGTGCTGAACGCGGAGGTGCCGTCCGTTCGGCGCTAGATCGAAAGGACCGTGATGAGATCGCGGGACGGATCGTGATGAGATCGCGGGACGGATCGTGATGAGTTCGCGGGATGGATCGTGATTGGATCGCGGGACGGATCATGATGAGATCACGGGACGCTCGGCGATTTGGATCGCGAAGACGTTCGACTACACCAACCGCGTTTCTTAACGCTTCCCGCTTAGCGATCTACAAGGGTATGTAGATCCACTCTCCCTCTCGTAGATGCTCATCACCATGGATAGATCTTGCGTGTGCGTAGGAATTTTTTTGTTTCCCATGCAACGATCCCCAACAGTGGCATCATGAGCTAGGTCTATGTGTAGATGAGATCTCGAGTAGAACACAAAAGGTTTGTGGGCGTTGATGCTTAGATTGCTTCCTCCCTTGGTCGGATTTTGGTTCAGCAGTATTGTGAGATGAAGCAGCCCGGACCAACATTACTCGTACACTTACGAGAGACCGGTTCCCTCGACCGCAACTTGTTGCACAGATGGCTTGCGGGTGCCAGTTTCTCTCACTTTAGTTGGATCGGATTCGACAAAGGCGGTCCTTGAGAAGGTTGAAAAGCAACTAGTGTATCACCGTTGTGGTTTTTTCATAGATGAAGAATTGTTCTTGCTAGATACCCGTAGCAGCCACGTAAAACATGCAACAACAATTAGAGGACGTCTAACTTGTTTTTGCAGGGTATGTTGTGATGTGATATGGCCAATTACATGATGTGATATATGTGATGTATGAGATGATCATGTGATGTATAGATTATCATGACTTGCATGTCGATGAGTACAACAACCGGCAAGAGCCATAGAGTTGTCTTTAATTATTGTATGACCTGCGTGTCAATCATTAAGCGCTATGTAATGCTTTACTTTATCACTAAACGGTAGCAATAGTAGTAGAAGCATGGTGGGCGTGACAACCCTAATGGCGACACGTTGATGGAGATCAAGATGATGGAGATCATGGAGTCATGCCGGTGACGATAGAGATCATGCCAGTGCTTTCATGATGGAGATCAAAAGCACAAGTTCATGGCCATATCATGTCACTTATGATTTGCATGTGATGTTAATCCTTTTATGCACCTTGTTTTGCTTAGGACGACGGTAGCACTATAAGGTGATCCCTCACTTAAATTTCAAGATAAAATTGTGTTCTCCCCGAGTGTGCACCGTTGCGAAAGTTCGTCGTGTTGAGACACCACGTGATGATCGGGTGTGATAGACTCTACGTTCACATACAACGGGTGCAAGCCAGTGTTGCACGCGCAGAACACTCGGGTTAAACTTGACGAGCCTAGCATGTACAGACATGGCCTCGGAACACAAGAGACCGAAAGGTCGAACATGAGTCATATAGTAGATATGATCAACATGATGATGTTCACCATTGTAACCACCTCAACTCACGTGATGATCGGACTTGAGTTGGTGAATTTGGATCATGTATCACTCGAATGACCGGAGGGATGTCAATTTGAGTGGGAGTTCTTAAGTAATATGATTAATTGAACTCATTATCATGAACATAGTCAGTAGTGTCTTTGCAAATTATGTTGTAGATTACTTGCTCGCGCTATAGCTCCCTTGAATTTTTATATGTTCCTAGAGAAACAGACTTGAAAGATGATGGTAGCAATATTGCGGATTGGATCCGTGATCTGAGGATTGTCCTCGTTGCTGCACAGAAGGCTTATGTCCTTAATGCACCGCCCGGTGCGCCAACCCCTCTAGCGTCGTCGGAAGATGTTGTGAACATCTGACAGGTACGTGCTGATGACTACTTGATAGTTTAGTGCGTCATGCATTACAGCTTAGAATTGAGGCTTTGAAACTTCTTGAACGTCACGGAACATATGAGATGTTCTAAGAGCTGAAATTAGGATCTCAGGCTCGTGCCCGTATTGCGAGATATGAGATCTCCAACAAGATTCTTTGCCTGCAAGATGAACGAGAATAGCTCAATCGTTGAGCATGTGCTCAGATTGTCTGGGTGCTACAATCGCTTGAATCGAGTGGGAGTTCATCTTCCAGATAAGATAGTGATTGATATAGTTCTCCAAGTCACTTTCACTAAGCTACTAGAACTTGGTGATGAACTATTGAATGCCAGGGATAGAATTAATGATCCCTGAGCCGTTCGCGATGTTTGACACCGCGAAGGTAGAAATCAAGAAGGAGCATCAAGTGTTGATGGTTAGAATAACCACTAGTTTCGAGAAAGGCAAGGGCAAGGAGGGAAACTTCATGGATGGCAAGTCAGTTGCTGCTCCAATGAAGCAACCCAAAGTTGAACCCAAACCCGAGACTATGTGCTTCAATTATGAGGAGAAAGGTCACTGAAGCGGAACTACCCTAAATACTTGGTAGATAAGAAGGCTGGCAACATCGACAGAAGTATATTTGATATATGTGTACCTTGCTAGTACTCCAAGTAGCACCTGGGTATTGGATACCGGTTCGGTTGCTAAATGTTAGTAACTCGAAATAAAAGCTACGGAATAAACGGAGCACTAAGCTAAGGGTGAGGTGACGATGTGTGTTGGAAATGTTTCCAAGGTTGATGAGATCAACATCGCATGCTCTTTCTACCTTCAGGATTAGTGACGAACCTAAATAAATGTTATTTGGTGTTTTGCGGTGAGCATGAACATGATTAGATCATGTTTATTGCAATACATTTATTCATTTAAGTTAGAGAATAATGGTTATTCTGTTTACCTGAATAATACCTTCAATGGTCATGCACCCAGTGAGAATGGTTTGTTGAAATCTTGATCGTAGTAATACACATGTTCATAACATTGATGTCAAAAGATACCAAGTTAATAATGATAGTACCACATACTTGTGGCACTGCCGCTAAATGTCATATTGGAATAAAGCGCATGAAGAAACTCCATGCTGATGGATCTTTGGACTCATTCGATTTCGAATCGGTTGAGACATGCGAACCATGCCTCTTGGGCAAGATGACTAAAAAAACCCGTTGGATGGAGCGGGCAAGTGATTCATTGGAAATGATACATGTTGATGTATGCAATCCAGTGAGTCTTGTAGCATGCAGTGGATATCATTATTTTCTTACCTTCACTGATGATTTAAGTAGATATAGTGTATATTTACTTAATGAAACAGAAGTCTGAATCGTTTGAAAAGTTCAAGCAAATTCAAAGTGAAGTTTAAGATCATCGTGACACGAAGATAAAAGTATCTGCGATATGATCGTGGAGGTTGTTGGGGAACGCGACAGAAAACAAAAATTTCCGGTATAGCGAGCACGCCCAGGACCACTATGGAGACTGCATACAAGGTTTGATCTGATCCGTACCGACTCGAAGCGCAGCGGAAGCAGAGTCGGTGGAGATCGTTGGTGTAGATCCCCGCAGCTAGGATTTTACAACCTCCCAACCGCGAGGATGTACTCCCTCGTCGGACAGCCCTTCCGGAGGCGGTCGGACAGTCCCCCGGACGATGTCGCGGACAGCCCTTCGGGAGGACCCTCGAAACTCGAACGAAGACTCGGACAGCCCTACGGGAGGACACACGAACAACCCCTCGGGCAAAAGATCGAAACTACGACCTCTCTATGGGGTTGCACACATACAGTGTCATCTATCCGGCAGGGCTTCGCCGTCTAGAACTAGTTCCTGCCGGAACCCAGACAGCCTTCCGGCTCTACGAAAGACTCTTTTCGTGGGAGGGAGAGAGAGAGCTTGCAAAGCAAAGCATGTGTATGAGAGCACAAGGATGAAGAAATGGCAGCCCACTCACCTCCTATTTATAGGAAAACCAAGGGGTAGGGTGGTTTTACAATAAAACCCAAAATGCACATGAATGAAGTCCTTCCACAAGGGCATAAAAGTGAAACCAAGGAACAAGAGGGACTCCATGAAGGAGTCCACCATGTGGCCGGCCACAACCTCATGTGGGGCCCCAAAAATGGCCCCAATCCATCCATGTCATCCCCAAGATCTTTTGGAGCAAAGCCCCAAAAGGTGGCTTTCCATAAAGTAGTCCAAAAAGCACTTTCACTATTCACGGCGACATTTTTCAGCGTCCGCTCGAACTAAAAATATTTATGTGGGCTTAGAACAATTCTAGTACCCCACTAAAATAATTTTCAATGCGATCCGGAACAATTCCGGAATAGTGATTTTCATCTGCGAAAAGCATCTGAAGTGGTTCCGGCAGCTCCGGAACATTTCCGGTTTTCATCCCGGAAAATTCCAGAAAGTTTCCAGAACGATTCTGGCACCCTTCAAGAATTATCAGGCATGTGCCAAAACCAATTTGACTTTTTGGTATCCCCTGAAACAACTTTTCAGTTTCACCGAAACTGTTCCGGTGACCTGTCTGCGGAACTTTTCCGCTGTCCGAAACTTTTCCGGTGTCCGAAACTTTTCGGTGATTTTCTCTCAGACTCCCTGTCTAGTATTCAACAGATAGATGAACCTTAAGCGTGTGACCCTATAGGTTCGGTGAAGCATAGACATGACCCGGAACCCCTTCCGATCAATGATCAACATCGGAGCCGTGGACACCCATATTGACCCCTATACCCACACGAATGAATATTCGAGTGAACCTCTAGTTGTCGTGATCTATTCCTTTTGCTTCGCGATATGTTAACAATTACCCGAGGTGAGACATGTAGGCATCCTCGTGGATCAACAACTTGTCCACTATGCCAGTTACCTCGTTGCCAGTATTGTTCTCTTTTCTCGTTCCCGTGTTCCGGCATCCCCGTGATCAAATCACAAAGTGTCTGGCCAGACGATGATGGATACCGTAACACCGAGAGGGCCCAGAGATATCTCTCCATTGTCGGAGGAGCAAATCCCAATCTTGAGCTATCAAGTTACTTGACATACTTTTCCATGAACCCGTAAGCCGCCGTAATAGCCACCCATTTACGGATGACGTTTAACAAACCCCAAAGTTCATGAAGCAAGCATGAAGAAACTCGATACTCTCATGGTCTAAGGAATTATGCAAACGTTAACCATCTCTGTGTTATTAACCATTAACTTGTGACAAATGTATCTCATAGCATAACATCAATTCGGATCGATTCAACACGAGTGTTCTACCAACATCGCATCCTCAAAATTGCTGGCATAGCCATGCCCATGATCAGGAAAACAGGACCATCATGCAACACTTGAGCCAGTCTTAGAGGCAAGACTAGGAATACAATTCACCGTTTATTATACCACACGTGCACATGAGTTTCCCTCCAAGCCTCGTTTAATTTGTAGACTCGAGAATCATTGCAGTTATAGCATGGAACATAAACATTCATTACAAACTTTGGAGATACAAAATAACTGTTATTACTGCCTCTAGGGCATATCTCCTACAGACTCCCACTTGCACTAGAGTCATAATCCAGTTACATGGCTTCCCTAACACCAATGGCTATCCGGTGTTGCTCATGCTTTGCTCGTGGTAGAGGCTTTGTCATCGGGTCTGACACATTCAGAGCCGTGTGAACTTTGCGTACTTTCACTAAACCTTCTTCGACATGATGTCGAATGAGTTTATATTTGCGTTGAATATGCATTGTCTTATGGTGCGAACATGGCTCCCTTGCCTGAGCCACGGCGCCACTATTATCACAATAGATCTCCACCGGGTCTAGAGCACTTGGAACCACACCAAGGTCTTCAAGAAATTGCTTGATACCGACAACTTGCTTGGAGGCTTCAGAAGCAGCAACATATTCCGCCTCCGTCGTAGAATCTGCCACAGTCTTTTGTTTGGAACTTTTCCAATCAACTGCACCGCCGTTCAATATGAAAACATAGCCAGATTGAGATTTGAAGTCATCTGGGTCTGTCATGAAGCCTGCATCAGTGTAACAACTTACAATGAGCTCTTCATCACCTCCGTACACAAGGAGTAAATCCTTGGTCCTTCTGAGGTACTTAAGAATACCCTTGACTGCGGCCCAGTGTTCCAATCCTGGATCACCTTGGTACCGGCTGCTAACACTTAGCGCATAGGAAACATCCGGTCTTGTACATAGCATGGCATACATAATAGAACCAACTGCCGAAGCATATGGAATATCATTCATTTGTACTCGCTCATCGAGGGTCCGAGGACTCTGATTCTTGCAAATCACTGTGCCAGGTGACATGGGGAGTAGGCCTTTCTTGGAGTTCTCCATGTTGAACCTTTTCAACACCTTGTCAATGTACGTGCTTTGGCTAAGAGCTATTAGGCGTCTTGATCTATCTCTATAGATCCTGATGCCCAATACATATGCCGCTTCACCTAAGTCTTTCATTGAAAAACTCCTTTACAATGAGTCTTTTATTTCGCTAAGAAAATTCACATCATTTCCAATCAACAATATGTCATCCACATACAAGATTAGAAATGCTTTTGCGCTCCCACTAAACTTCTTGTAAACACAAGATTCTTCATCGTTCCTGATGAAGCCAAACTCTTTGACCACTTCATCAAAACGAATGTTCCAGCTCCTTGATGCTTGCTTCAGACCATAAATGGCTTTCTGAAGCTTACATACCTTTCCAGCATTCGTAGGATCGACAAAACCTTCTGGCTGTATCATGTATACATCCTGTTCAAGGTTTCCATTTAGGAAAGCCGTTTTGACATCCATCTGCCATATTTCATAATCGAAATAAGCAGCAATTGCTAGTAATATCCGAACAGACCTAAGCATAGCTACGGGCGAGAAAGTCTCGTCGTAGTCCACTCCTGGAACTTGCGTGAACCCTTTCGCGACAAGTCTAGCTTTGTGGATAGTAATGTTACCATCTACGTCCGTCTTTCTTTTGAAAATCCATTTGCAACCAATGGGTTTTACGCCATCTGGAAGTTCTTCCAAGTTCCAAACTTGGTTTTCGTACATGGATTCCATTTCGGATCTCATGGCCTTGTGCCATTCCCTTGAGCTAGGCCCCGCCATCGCTTCCTTGTAGTGCGCAGGTTCATCGTCTTCAAGAATGAAGATTTCGTTATGAAACCACTCAGGTGGCTGGATAGCCCTACCTGATCTGCGCGGTTCAGTAACAACATTGTTTGAAGTTTCCGAATCACATGCGACAACTTCCGGCTCGGTTGTAGGGATAATTTGTGGAATTACTTCCAGTTCCTTAGCCATATCAACAGTTGCCAAAGATTCACTAATCTCATTAAGTTGTACTGTCCTCCCACTCAATTCTTTAGCGAGAAATTCTTTCTCGAGAAAGTGTGCAACCTTTGCGACAAACATTTTGCCTTCGGACTGGTGGTAGAAGGAATATCCAATGGTGTTATTTGGATAACCTACAAAGTAACATTTGTCTGATCTAGGTTCTAGTTTGGTTGGCTGTAAACGTTTTACGTATGCCTCACAACCCCAAACCTTGAGATGCGACACACTAGGTATATTCCCACACCACATCTCATGTGGTGTCGTCTCAACAGACTTAGACGGCGCTCTGTTTAATGTATAAGCGGCAGTGAGTAGTGCGTGACCCCAAAAAGATATCGGTAGATCTGTAAGAGACATCATCGACCTTACCATGTCTAACAGGGTTCGGTTACGTCGTTCCGACACTCCGTTTCGCTGTGGAGTTCCGGGAGGCGTAAGCTGTGAAACGATTCCATGGTCACTCAGATGTTGGCCAAACTCATGACTAAGATATTCGCCTCCGCGATCAGACCGCAGAAACTTAATCTTTTTGTCACGATGATTTTCTACCTCATTCTTAAAATCTTTGAACTTTTCAAAGGTTTCCGACTTATGCTTCATCAAGTAGATATAGCCATACCGACTTAAATCATCAGTAAAAGTCACGAAGTAAAAATACCCACCCCGTGCGGCCGTGTTCATTGGACCACATACATCACTATGTATTATTTCCAATAATTCACCCGCCCGTTCAGGATGACCCGTGAACGGCGTCTTGGTCATTTTTCCCATCAAGCAAGCTTCACATGTGTCAAATGATTCAAAATCAAGGGACGGTAAAACTCCATCTTTATGGAGTCTTTGCATGCGTTTCTTTCCGATGTGGCCAAGCCGACAGTGCCACAAGTAAGTGGTGGTGGTATCAGCCTTCTTAAGTCGTTTAGCATTCACATTAAAGACATCATTTCCACAATCAAGATTCAGTATGAAAAGGCCCCCAACAATGGGTGCAAATCCATAAAACATATCCTTACAATAAAGTGAACAACCATTGTTCTCGGACTTGTAGGAGTACCCATCGTGTACTAAACATGATCCAGAGATAATGTTTCTACACAATAACGGAACAATATAACAGTTACTAAGTTCCAAAATAAATCCTGAAGGGAGACGTAGAGGCATAATGCCAACGGCTTGAGCGGCGATCCCAGCGCCGTTCCCGACACGCATCACGACTTCATTCTTTGCCAGCTTGCGCACCTTCTGAAGCCCCTGTATCGAGTTGCAAATGTGAGCAACCGATCCGGTATCAAATACCCAAGACTTAGAATTTTCGCTAGAAAGCAAAACGTCAATGACATTAACTTGTATAACAATTATACCTTTTCCGGTTTTTCCGGACTTCTTATCTTCCAGATACTTCTTGCAGTTTCTCTTCCAGTGTCCTGTGCCCTTGCAGTAGAAGCACTCAGTTTCATTCTTGGCTCCGCCCTTAGATTTGCGTTGGAAACCAGTCTTACCGGCACCCTTGCCCTTCTTTGGCTTGCCTTTCTTTTTGAAACTGGCAGTTTTATTCACAAGCAACACTTGCTTGCGATTTTTCTGCAGTCCTCCTTCAGCAGTTTTTAGCATGGCAAGCACCTCATTTGCTGTTTTGTCCATCCCATTCATGTTGTAGTTCATGATAAAACCGCCATAAGACGGGGGGAGTGAACCTAGCAACAAGTCCATAACATGCTCTTCTGGAAGTGGGAATTCCAGGATTTTAAGCCTTTCAGCGTAGCCAATCATATTGACTACGTGCTCGCCAACTGAACTGCCCTCAGCCATCTTGGTCTCCGCCATCATTTTCATGATGTCAAAACGTTCAGACCGTGCATTAAACTTGTAAAGAGCATCCAGATCCTTGATCATATCAAAGGAGTTATGGAATTCAAAACGTTTTTGAAGCTCTGAACTCATGCAAGACAGCATGAGGCACTGCACTAAGTTGTAATCATCATCCTTAGTGGCACAGACATTTTGTATGTCTGCCGCGGCTGTTGCCGCCGGTTTAGGAGGAAGAGGTCCGTCAAGAACATACACTTTCTTAGCACCCCGGAGGACAATCCTCAGGGTACGGACCCAGTCCGCATAGTTGTTTCCATTCGCAGCTAACTTCTCTTTCTCTAACATAGGGCCTAAGTTGAACGCGGTGTTGCGAGCCATTTGATCTACAACGGAAAACACAAGTTCATTTAGACTTTGTTCATAATGATTTTTGGCACCAGTGAATAAATAATTTTTATTCTAAGGTGCACTCCCACTCAAATCAATATCTCTCATAATTGATTGTGAGTGATGCAAGACCCAACTTTCAATTCAGCGTCAAGGATGTAACCATCTCAAGTGACGAGAATTTCAATTGGTAGGCCAACTTGCCAATCACATCTCTATGTGACTCTTGTTCATCTTTCGATGCATGTGTTCCGAGCTCATGACTTTCATGCCTGAACGTTAAGACAACCAAGTGATCTCGCTGCGAGGTCTCAACTCACCCGCCTCACACTTCTCTAATCGTTCGTACCCATGTAACCATGTGATACCCCGAAGAGATAGGTGTCGTGACGGTGCTACACTTGGGAGAACACTAACTACTTGATATTCTAAGTGAGAGATCACCCTAATAAAAAGCGACTACCGCGCAATTAAGAAGGGTGCATCAAGAGGGATAAACATCTCAGGCAATTCATAATAGCATGATATGGTGTAGCCCCTTCTGACGGAGAAGTCAAGTATTTCTTCGTCTTCGGCATTCGCTTCGGTGTTCACCTTTGCGAAGATTGCCACCACCTTGTCGATGCACCAGATAATATTGCTATCTCTATAGCTAATAAAATAAGTGCATTACATAAGGTTGACACGCAGGTCATTAAAGTGCAATCATATGGCTCCAGCCATCATGCCAAATCATGACACGCAGGTCATGTTAATTACATCATATAGCCATCTCATACATAATCAAAATTGAATATGAGCTTTGCTATACCACATCACATGCAAACCATCCTGCAAAACCAAGTTAGACGCCTCTAATCGGTTTATACAAAATTTTATTTTACGTGGCTTCTAAGGTTTTGACTCAAACCGCAGCTACCAACGTTTATCATCAAGTATGATAATTCAAGTTGCTAGATTAACTTTCCAGGGTGTATGAAACACGAGATGATAAAATCTCAAGCCCCATACTAAACTTCGTCATACGCGTGACCCCCGTGCAGATCATATCTGCATTGCCCTTTCATCTGCGAAACATCCATATTTCTTTTGACTATGGTGGAACCCAAAGAACTGTTAGCACTTCGTTGATCTGTCAATCAGCATACTCAGGAGCAGCATGAAAGGATCGCGGATTGTCAGAACTTTGTAAGATTCCACCATTCCGTCAAGATATGGACTACGCAAATTCACGGGAAGCAACAGGAACATCGGGTAATAGATTTCATCTACTACCCGCACAAATAATTTTCAGCAATAGATCTCATCTACTACAAAATTATACTATGCAATACCCATACATCTCATGTATTCTAGATCATAACATGCATCTACTCATAGCCTGGCTCTTGATGCCACTGTTGGGGAACGCGACAGAAAACAAAAATTTCCGGTATAGCGAGCACGCCCAGGACCACTATGGAGACTGCATACAAGGTTTGATCTGATCCGTACCGACTCGAAGCGCAGCAGAAGAAGAGTCGGTGGAGATCGTTGGTGCAGATCCCCGCAGCTAGGATTTTACAACCTCCCAACCGCGAGGATGTACTCCCTCGTCGGACAGCCCTTCGGGAGGCGGTCGGACAGTCCCCCGGACGATGTCGCGGACAGCCCTTCGGGAGGACCCTCGAAACTCGAACGAAGACTCGGACAGCCCTACGGGAGGACACACGAACAGCCCCTCGGGCAAAAGATCGAAACTACGACCTCTCTATGGGGTTGCACACATACAGTGTCATCTATCCGGCAGGGCTTCGCCGTCCAGAACTAGTTCCTGCCGGAACCCAGACAGCCTTCCGGCTCTACGAAAGACTCTTTTCGTGGGAGGGAGAGAGAGAGCTTGCAAAGCAAAGCATGTGTATGAGATTACAAGGATGAAGAAATGGCATCCCACTCACCTCCTATTTATAGGAAAACCAAGGGGTAGGGTGGTTTTACAATAAAACCCAAAATGCACATGAATGAAGTCCTTCCACAAGGGCATAAAAGTGAAACCAAGGAACAAGAGGGACTCCATGAAGGAGTCCACCATGTGGCCGGCCACAACCTCATGTGGGGCCCCAAAAATGGCCCCAATCCATCCATGTCATCCCCAAGATCTTTTGGAGCAAAGCCCCAAAAGGTGGCTTTCCATAAAGTAGTCCAAAAAGCACTTTCACTATTCACGGCGACATTTTTCAGCGTCCGCTCGAACTAAAAATATTTATGTGGGCTTAGAACAATTCTAGTACCCCACTAAAATAATTTTCAATGCGATCCGGAACAATTCCGGAATAGTGATTTTCATCTGCGAAAAGCATGTGAAGTGGTTCCGGCAGCTCCGGAACATTTCCGGTTTTCATCCCGGAAAATTCCAGAAAGTTTCCAGAACAATTCTGGCACCCTTCAAGAATTATCAGGCATGTGCCAAAACCAATTTGACTTTTTGGTATCCCCTGAAACAACTTTTCAGTTTCACCGAAACTGTTCCGCTGACCTGCCTGCGAAACTTTTCCGCTGTCCGAAACTTTTCCGGTGTCCGAAACTTTTCGGTGATTTTCTCTCAGACTCCCTGTCTAGTATTCAACAGATAGATGAACCTTAAGCGTGTGACCCTATAGGTTCGGTGAAGCATAGACATGACCCGGAACCCCTTCTGATCAATGATCAACATCGGAGCCGTGGACACCCATATTGACCCCTATACCCACACGAATGAATATTCGAGTGAACCTCTAGTTGTCGTGAGCTATTCCTTTTGCTTCGCGATATGTTAACAATTACCCGAGGTGAGACATGTAGGCATCCTCGTGGATCAACAACTTGTCCACTATGCCAGTTACCTCGTTGCCGGTATTGTTCTCTTTTCTTGTTCCCGTGTTCCGGCATCCCCGTGATCAAATCACAAAGTGTCTGGCCAGACGATGATGGATACCCTAACACCGAGAGGGCCCAGAGATATCTCTCCATTGTCGGAGGAGCAAATCCCAATCTTGAGCTATCAAGTTACTTCTTGAACGTCATGGAACATATGAGATGTTCTAAGAGCTGAAAGTAGGATCTCAGGCTCGTGCCCGTATTGCGAGATATGAGATCTCCAACAAGATTCTTTGCCTGCAAGATGAACGAGAATAGCTCAATCGTTGAGCATGTGCTCAGATTGTCTGGGTGCTACAATCGCTTGAATCGAGTGGGAGTTCATCTTCCAGATAAGATAGTGATTGATATAGTTCTCCAAGTCACTTTCACTAAGCTACTAGAACTTGGTGATGAACTATTGAATGCCAGGGATAGAATTAATGATCCCTGAGCTGTTCGCGATGTTTGACACCGCGAAGGTAGAAATCAAGAAGGAGCATCAAGTGTTGATGGTTAGAATAACCACTAGTTTCGAGAAAGGCAAGGGCAAGGAGGGAAACTTCATGGATGGCAAGTCAGTTGCTGCTCCAATGAAGCAACCCAAAGTTGAACCCAAACCCGAGACTATGTGCTTCAATTATGAGGAGAAAGGTCACTGAAGCGGAACTACCCTAAATACTTGGTAGATAAGAAGGCTGGCAACATCGACAGAAGTATATTTGATATATGTGTACCTTGCTAGTACTCCAAGTAGCACCTGGGTATTGGATACCGGTTCGGTTGCTAAATGTTAGTAACTCGAAATAAAAGCTACGGAATAAACGGAGCACTAAGCTAAGGGTGAGGTGACGATGTGTGTTGGAAATGTTTCCAAGGTTGATGAGATCAACATCGCACGCTCTTTCTACCTTCAGGATTAGTGACGAACCTAAATAAATGTTATTTGGTGTTTTGCGGTGAGCATGAACATGATTAGATCATGTTTATTGCAATACATTTATTCATTTAAGTTAGAGAATAATGGTTATTCTGTTTACCTGAATAATACCTTCAATGGTCATGCATCCAATGAGAATGGTTTGTTGAAATCTTGATCGTAGTAATACACATGTTCGTAACATTGATGTCAAAAGATACAAAGTTAATAATGATAGTACCACATACTTGTGGCACTGCCGCTAAATGTCATATTGGAATAAAGCGCATGAAGAAACTCCATGCTGATGGATCTTTGGACTCATTCGATTTCGAATCGGTTGAGACATGCGAACCATGCCTCTTGGGCAAGATGACTAAAAAAACCCGTTGGATGGAGCGGGCAAGTGATTCATTGGAAATGATACATGTTGATGTATGCAATCCAGTGAGTCTTGTAGCATGCAGTGGATATCATTATTTTCTTACCTTCACTGATGATTTAAGTAGATATAGTGTATATTTACTTAATGAAACAGAAGTCTGAATCGTTTGAAAAGTTCAAGCAAATTCAAAGTGAAGTTTAAGATCATCGTGACACGAAGATAAAAGTATCTGCGATATGATCGTGGAGGTGAATATCTGAGTTACGAGTTTGGCATACAACTTTAGACAATGTGAAAGTTGTTTCACAACACACGCCACCTGGAACACCATAGCGTGATGGTATGTCCGAACGTCATAGTCATGCTCTATTGGATATGTCCGAACCCTGTCTTGGAGGTCATGTTGTTGGACAACGATGAACCTACAAACTATGGAGAAGCGACGATGGGCCCGGAAACCAACAAATGGTTAGAGGCCATGAAATCCGAGAAAGGATCCATGTATGAAAACCAAGTATAGACTTTGGTGGACTTGCTTGTTGGACGGCGGGTCGTTAAGTACAAATGGATCTTTAAAATGAAGACAGAGGCTGATGGTAAATGTTACCATTTGTAAAGCTTGACTTGTTGCAAAGTAGTTTTCAACAAGTTCAAGGAGTTGACTGCGATGAGACTTTCTCACTCGTAGCGATGCTAAAGTCTGTTGGAATTATGTTAGCAGTTGTTGCATTTTTCAATTATGAAATCTGGCAGATGGATGCCAAAACATCGTTTCCTTCCTTAAGGAAAGGTTGTATGAGATGCAACCAGAAGGTTTTGTCAGTCCTAAGGATGCTAAAAGGTGTGTGAGCTTCAGTGATTCTTCAATGAACTGAAGCAAGCATCTCGGAGTTGGAATATACACTTTGATGAGGCGATCAAAGTTTTTGAGTCTATACAAAGTTTACGAGAAACTTGTATTTGCAATAAAGTGAGTGGGAGCATTATTGAGTTTCTGATAAGTATATGTGGATGACATATTGCTATTCGGAAATGATGTAGAATTTCTAGAGAGCATAAACGGTTGTTGGAAAAGAGTTTTTCAAAGGAAGACCTGGATAAAGCTACCTAATTGTTGAGCATCAAGATCTATATAGATAGATCAAGATACTTGATGAGACTTTCAATGAGTACATACCTTGACAAGATTTTGAAAGAGTTCAAAATGGATCAATCAGAGAAAGAGTTCTCGCCTGATTTGTAAGGTATAAAGTTGAGTAAGACTCAATGCCCAGTGACTGCAGAAGACAAAGAAAAGATGAGTGTCATCCCCTATGCTTCAGCCATAGGCTCTATCATGTATGCAATGCTGTGCACAAAGACCCGATGTCAGACTTGCTATAAGTATGGCCGGAAGGTTTCAAAGTGATCCTGGAATGGAGCACTGGACATCGGGCAAGATTATCCTTAGTAACTAAAAGACTGAGGAGGTGTTTCTTGATTATGGAGGTGATAAAGAGTTTGTCGTAAAGAGTCACGTCGATGCAAGCTTTAACACCGATCCGGATGACTCGTAGTAGCAATCTGGATATGTATAGTGGAGCAGCCATTTGGAATAGTACCAAGTGGAGTGTGGTAGCAGTGTTTACGGTTTGACATAGAAATTTGCAAAGTACACACGGATCTGAATGTCCCAGACCCGTTGACTATAAGACCTCTCTCACATGCAAAGCATGATCGAGCCCCAGAACTCATTGGGTGTTAGATTCATAACAATGCGAATCACATGGTGATGTGAACTAGATTGTTGACTCTAGTGCAAGTGGGAGACTATTGGAAATAAGCCCTAGAGGAAATAATGAATTAGTTATTATCATATTTCCTTGTTCATGATAATCGTTTATTATCCATGCTATAATTGTATTGATCGGAGACTTAGATAAATGTGTGGATACATTGAAAAAACCATGTCCCTAGTATGCCTCTAATAGACTAGCTCGTCGATCAAAAGATGGTTACGGTTTCCTAGCCATGGACATGAGATGTCATTTGATAACAGGATCACATCATTAGGAGAATGATGTGATGGACAAGACCCAAACTACAAACGTAGCTTATGATCGTGTCAATTTATTGCTATTGTTTTCTGCATGTCAAGTATATGTTCCTATGACCATGAGATCATGCAACTCACTGACATCGGAAGAGTACCTTGTGTGTATCAAACGTCGCAACGTAACTGGGTAACTATAAAGGTGCTCTACAAGTATCTCCGAGGGTGTCTGTTGAGTTGGCATGGATCAAGACTAGGATTTGTTACTCCGTGTGATGGAGAGGTATCTAAGGGCCCACTCGGTAATACAACATCACAATAAAGCCTTGCAAGAAATGTGACTAAGTGTTAGTCACGGGATCTTGTATTACGGAATGAGTAAAGAGACTTGCCGGTAACGAGGTTGAACTAGGTATGGATATACCGACGATCGAATCTCGGGCAAGTAACATACCGAAGAACAAAGGGAACATCATACGGGATTAACTGAATCCTTGACATAGAGGTTCGACCGATAAAGATCTTCAAAGAATATGTAGGAACCAATGTGGACATCCAGGTCCCGCCATTGGTTATTGACCGTAGAGGTGTCTCGTTCATGTCTACATAGTTCTCGAACCCGCAGGGTCTGCACACTTAAGGTTCGGTGACGTTTCGGTAGTATAGAATTATGTATGGTGGTGATCGAAGGTTGTTCGGAGTCCTGGATGAGATCCTGGACGTCATGACGAGATCCGGAATGGTCCAGAGGTAAGTATTGATATATAGGAAGTCTCATTTTGGTCGCCGGAAAAGTTTCGGGCTAATCGGTAATGTACCGGGAGTGCCGGTAGTGTACCGGGAGACAACCGGGAGGGGTATTTCGACCCAAGAGGCTTCATGGGCTATGGGAGAGTAAATACCAGCCTTTTGTGGGTTGGTGGAAGTCCCACACAAGTCCTATGCGGCTGGGAGAAAAAGCCCAAAGGGGAAAAGGTGGAAAAAGGCCAAAAAAGGAGGAATCCTAGTCCTACTAGGATTGGAGCAGGAGTCCTCCTCTCCTCCCCACTTTGGCGACCCAAGGGCTGGCTTTTTGGCAGCCCAGACTCCTCCTCCTCTCCTCCTATATATACTAGAGGATTTTAGGGTTTTGGGACAGAATTTTCAGCCACGTGCTACCCGTTCCTCTAGTGCATAGTTTCTCCTCTAGGTCCATTTTCTATAGTGCTTAGGCGAAGCCCTGCCGGAATAGCTCCACCACCATTGCCGCAGCACCGTCACGCTGTCGGAGAACTCTTCTACCGCTCCGCTCCCTCTTGCTGGATCAAGAAGGCGGAGATCGTCATCAAGCTGTACGTGTGCTGAACGCGGAGGTGCCGTCCGTTCGGCGCTAGATCGGAAGGACCGTGATGAGATCGCGGGACGGATCGTGATGAGATCGCGGGACAGTTCGTGATGAGTTCGCGGGACGGATCATTATTGGATCGCGGGACGGATCGTGATGAGATCGCGGGACGCTCGGCGATTTGGATCGTGAAGACGTTCGACTACACCAACCGCGTTTCTTAACGCTTCCCGCTTAGCGATCTACAAGGGTATGTAGATCCACTCTCCCTCTCGTAGATGGTCATCACCATGGATAGATCTTGCGTGTGCGTAGGAATTTTTTTGTTTCCCATGCAACGTTCCCCAATAGTGGCATCATGAGCTAGGTCTATGTGTAGATGAGATCTCGAGTAGAACACAAAAGGTTTGTGGGCGTTGATGCTTAGATTGCTTCCTCCATTGGTCGGATTTTGGTTCAGTGGTATTGTGAGATGAAGCGGCCCGGACCAACATTACTCTTACACTTACGAGAGACCGGTTCCCTCGCTCGCAACTTGTTGCATAGATGGCTTGCGGGTGCCAGTTTCTCTCACTTTAGTTGGATCGGATTCGACAAAGGCGGTCCTTGAGAAGGTTGAAAAGCAACTAGTGTATCACCGTTGTGGTTTTTGCGTACATGAAGAATTGTTCTTGCTAGATACCCGTAGCAGCCACAAAAACATGCAACAACAATTAGAGGACGTCTAACTTGTTTTTGTAGGGTATGTTGTGATGTGATATGGCCAATTACATGATGTGATATATGTGATGTATGAGATGATCATGTGATGTATAGATTATCATGACTTGCATGTCGATGAGTACAGCAACCGGCAGGAGCCATAGAGTTGTCTTTAATTATTGTATGACCTGCGTGTCAATCATTAAGTGCTATGTAATGCTTTACTTTATCGCTAAACGGTAGCAATAGTAGTAGAAGCATGGTGGGCGTGACAACCCCGATGGCGACACGTTGATGGAGATCAAGATGATGGAGATCATGGAGTCATGCCGGTGACGATGGAGATCATGCCGGTGCTTTCATGATGGAGATCAAAAGCACAAGTTCATGGCCATATCATGTCACTTATGATTTGCATGTGATGTTAATCATTTTATGCACCTTGTTTTGCTTAGGACGACGGTAGCACTATAAGGTGATCCCTCACTTAAATTTCAAGATAAAATTGTGTTCTCCCCGAGTGTGCACCGTTGCGAAAGTTCGTCGTGTTGAGACACCACGTGATGATCGGGTGTGATAGACTCTACGTTCACATACAACGGGTGCAAGCCAGTGTTGCATGCGCAGAACACTCGGGTTAAACTTGACGAGCCTAGCATGTACAGACATGGCCTCGGAACACAAGAGACCGAAAGGTCGAACATGAGTCATATAGTAGATATGATCAACATGATGATGTTCACCATTGTAACCACCTCAACTCACGTGATGATCGGACTTGAGTTGGTGAATTTGGATCATGTATCACTCGAATGACCGGAGGGATGTCAATTTGAGTGGGAGTTCTTAAGTAATATGATTAATTGAACTCATTATCATGAACATAGTCAGTAGTGTCTTTGCAAATTATGTTGTAGATTACTTGCTCGCGCTATAGCTCCCTTGAATTTTTATATGTTCCTAGAGAAACAGACTTGAAAGATGATGGTAGCAATATTGCGGATTGGATCCGTGATCTGAGGATTGTCCTCGTTGCTGCACAGAAGGCTTATGTCCTTAATGCACCGCCCGATGCGCCAACCCCTCTAGCGTCGTCGGTAGATGTTGTGAACATCTGACTGGTACGTGCTGATGACTACTTGATAGTTTAGTGCGTCATGCATTACAGCTTAGAATTGAGGCTTTGAAACTTCTTGAACGTCACGGAACATATGAGATGTTCTAAGAGCTGAAATTAGGATCTCAGGCTCGTGCCCGTATTGCGAGATATGAGATCTCCAACAAGATTCTTTGCCTGCAAGATGAACGAGAATAGCTCAATCGTTGAGCATGTGCTCAGATTGTCTGGGTGCTACAATCGCTTGAATCGAGTGGGAGTTCATCTTCCAGATAAGATAGTGATTGATATAGTTCTCCAAGTCACTTTCACTAAGCTACTAGAACTTGGTGATGAACTATTGAATGCCAGGGATAGAATTAATGATCCCTGAGCTGTTCGCGATGTTTGACACCGCGAAGGTAGAAATCAAGAAGGAGCATCAAGTGTTGATGGTTAGAATAACCACTAGTTTCGAGAAAGGCAAGGGCAAGGAGGGAAACTTCATGGATGGCAAGTCAGTTGCTGCTCCAATGAAGCAACCCAAAGTTGAACCCAAACCCGAGACTATGTGCTTCAATTATGAGGAGAAAGGTCACTGAAGCGGAACTACCCTAAATACTTGGTAGATAAGAAGGCTGGCAACATCGACAGAAGTATATTTGATATATGTGTACCTTGCTAGTACTCCAAGTAGCACCTGGGTATTGGATACCGGTTCGGTTGCTAAATGTTAGTAACTCGAAATAAAAGCTACGGAATAAACGGAGCACTAAGCTAAGGGTGAGGTGACGATGTGTGTTGGAAATGTTTCCAAGGTTGATGAGATCAACATCGCACGCTCTTTCTACCTTCAGGATTAGTGACGAACCTAAATAAATGTTATTTGGTGTTTTGCGGTGAGCATGAACATGATTAGATCATGTTTATTGCAATACATTTATTCATTTAAGTTAGAGAATAATGGTTATTCTGTTTACCTGAATAATACCTTCAATGGTCATGCACCCAGTGAGAATGGTTTGTTGAAATGTTGATCGTAGTAATACACATGTTCATAACATTGATGTCAAAAGATACAAAGTTAATAATGATAGTACCACATACTTGTGGCACTGCCGCTAAATGTCATATTGGAATAAAGCGCATGAAGAAACTCCATGCTGATGGATCTTTGGACTCATTCGATTTCGAATCGGTTGAGACATGCGAACCATGCCTCTTGGGCAAGATGACTAAAAAAACCCGTTGGATGGAGCGGGCAAGTGATTCATTGGAAATGATACATGTTGATGTATGCAATCCAGTGAGTCTTGTAGCATGCAGTGGATATCATTATTTTCTTACCTTCACTGATGATTTAAGTAGATATAGTGTATATTTACTTAATGAAACAGAAGTCTGAATCGTTTAAAAAGTTCAAGCAAATTCAAAGTGAAGTTTAAGATCATCGTGACACGAAGATAAAAGTATCTGCGATATGATCGTGGAGGTGAATATCTGAGTTACGAGTTTGGCATACAACTTTAGACAATGTGAAAGTTGTTTCACAACACACGCCACCTGGAACACCATAGCGTGATGGTATGTCCGAACGTCATAGTCATGCTCTATTGGATATGGTGCATGTTATGATGTCTCTTATCATTTTGCTACTATAATTTTGGGGTTGTGCATTAGAGACAACTACATTCACTTTAAATAGGGCACCATCTAAAGCAGTTGAGATGACACCGTGTGAACTATGGTTTGATAGAAACCATGTTTGGGGCTGTGACACTTGTGTGGAAAAAGTTTTCACCTAATGAGCTCGAACCCAAAGCAGACAAATGCATCTTCATAGAATACCCTAAGAACAGTTGGGTGAACCTTCTATCTCAGATCCAAGCATAAAATGTTTGTTGCTAAAACTGGGTCCTTTCTCGAGAAAGGGTTTGTCTTGAAAGAGTTGAGTGGGAGGAGGATAGAACTTGATGTGGTTGTTGAAACCTCTGCTTCAACCAGAAAGTAGCGCAACACAGAAAGATGTTTCTGTGAAGCCTACGTCAGTTGAAGAGGAAGTTAATGATGATGATCATGAAAGCTTTGGATCAAGTTACTATCGACCTACGAGGAAATTAGAGCTTGATGAGGTTATTGAACCTTTACTTCAACCAGAGAGTAGCGCAGCGCAGGAAGTTGTTTCTGTGAAGCCTACGTTAGTTGAAGAGGGAGTTAATGATGATGATCATGAAGCTTCAGATCAAGTTACTATCAAACCTCGTAGGGCGACAAGGATGTATACTGCTCCTGAGCGGTACGACAACCCTGTCTTGGAGGTCATGTTGTTGGACAACGATGAACCTACAAACTATGGAGAAGCGACGATGGGCCCGGAAACCAACAAATGGTTAGAGGCCATGAAATCCGAGAAAGGATCCATGTATGAAAACCAAGTATAGACTTTGGTGGACTTGCTCGTTGGACGGCGGGTCGTTAAGTACAAATGGATCTTTAAAATGAAGACAGAGGCTGATGGTAAATGTTACCATTTGTAAAGCTTGACTTGTTGCAAAGTAGTTTTCAACAAGTTCAAGGAGTTGACTGCGATGAGACTTTCTCACTCGTAGCGATGCTAAAGTCTGTTGGAATTATGTTAGCAGTTGTTGCATTTTTCAATTATGAAATCTGGCAGATGGATGCCAAAACATCGTTTCCTTCCTTAAGGAAAGGTTGTATGAGATGCAACCAGAAGGTTTTGTGAGTCCTAAGGATGCTAAAAGGTGTGTGAGCTTCAGTGATTCTTCTATGAACTGAAGCAAGCATCTCGGAGTTGGAATATACACTTTGATGAGGCGATCAAAGTTTTTGAGTCTATAAAAGTTTACGAGAAACTTGTATTTGCAATAAAGTGAGTGGGAGCATTATTGAGTTTCTGATAAGTATATGTGGATGACATATTGCTATTCGGAAATGATGTAGAATTTTTGGAGAGCATAAACGGTTGTTGGAGTAGAGTTTTTCAAAGGAAGACCTGGATAAAGCTACCTAATTGTTGAGCATCAAGATCTATATAGATAGATCAAGATACTTGATGAGAATTTCAATGAGTACATACCTTGACAAGATTTTGAAAGAGTTCAAAATGGATCAGTTAGAGAAAGAGTTCTCGCCTGATTTGTAAGGTATAAAGTTGAGTAAGACTCAATGCCCAGTGACTGTAGACGATAGAGAAAAGATGAGTGTCATTCCCTATGCTTCAGCCATAGGCTCTATCATGTATGCAATGCTGTGCACAAAGACCCGATGTCAGCCTTGCTATAAGTATGGCCGGAAGGTTTCAAAGTGATCCTGGAATGGAGCACTGGACATCGGGCAAGAATATCCTTAGTAACTAAAAGACTGAGGAGCTGTTTCTCGATTATGGAGGTGACAAAGAGTTTGTCGTAAAGAGTCACGTCGATGCAAGCTTTAACACCGATCCGGATGACTCGTAGTAGCAATCTGGATACGTATAATGGAGCAGCCATTTGGAATAGTACCAAGTGGAGTGTGGTAGCAGTGTTTATGGTTTGACATAGAAATTTGCAAAGTATACACGAATCTGAATGTCGCAGACCTGTCGACTATAAGACCTCTCTCACATGCAAAGCATGATCGAGCCCCAGAACTCATTGGGTGTTAGATTCATAACAATGCGAATCACATGGTGATGTGAACTAGATTATTGACTCTAGTGCAAGTGGGAGACTGTTGGAAATAAGCCCTAGAGGAAATAATTAATTAGTTATTATCATATTTCCTTGTTCATGATAATCGTTTATTATCCATGCTATAATTGTATTAATCGGAGACTTAGATACATGTGTGGATACATAGACAAAACCATGTCCCTAGTATGCCTCTAATAGACTAGCTCGTCGATCAAAAGATGGTTAAGGTTTCCTAGCCATGGACATGAGATGTCATTTGATAACGGGATCACATCATTAGGAGAATGATGTGATGGACAAGACCCAAACTACAAACGTAGCTTATGATCGTGTCAATTTATTGCTATTGTTTTCTGCATGTCAAGTATATGTTCCTATGACCATGAGATCATGCAACTCACTGACATCGGAAGAGTACCTTGTGTGTATCAAACGTCGCAACGTAACTGGGTGACTATAAAGGTGCTCTACAGGTATCTCCGAGGGTGTCTGTTGAGTTGGCATGGATCAAGACTGGGATTTGTTACTCCGTGTGATGGAGAGGTATCTCAGGGCCCACTCGGTAATACAACATCACAATAAAGCCTTGCAAGCAATCTGACTAAGTGTTAGTCACGGGATCTTGTATTACGGAATGAGTAAAGAGACTTGCCGGTAACGAGGTTGAACTAGGTATGGAGATACCGACGATCGAATCTCGGGCAAGTAACATACCGAAGAACAAAGGGAACATCATACGGGATTACCTGAATCCTTGACATAGAGGTTCGACCGATAAAGATCTTCGTAGAATATGTAGGAACCAATGTGGACATCCAGGTCCCGCCATTGGTTATTGACCGTAGAGGTGTCTCGTTCATGTCTACATAGTTCTCGAACCCGCAGGGTCTGCACACTTAAGGTTCGGTGACATTTCGGTAGTATAGAATTATGTATGGTGGTGACCGAAGGTTGTTCGGAGTCCTGGATGAGATCCCGGACGTCATGACGAGATCCGGAATGGTCCAGAGGTAAGTATTGATATATAGGAAGTCTCATTTTGGTCGCTGGATCAAGAAGGCGGAGATCGTCATGAAGTTGTATGTGTGCTGAACGCGGAGGTGCCATCCGTTCGGTGCTAGATCGGAAGGACCGTGATGAGATCGCGGGACGGATCGTGATGAGTTCGCGGGACGGATCGTGATTGGATCGCGGGACGGATCGTGATGAGATCGCGGGACGTTCGGCAATTTGGATCGTGAAGACGTTCGACTACACTAACTGCGTTTCTTAATGCTTCCCGCTTAGCGATCTACAAGGGTATGTAGATCCACTCTCCCTCTCGTAGATGCTCATCACCATGGATAGATCTTGCGTGTGCGTAGGAAATTTTTTGTTTCCCATGGAACGTTCCCCAACACTATCTGGTGGATATTGAGATTGAGGAAAATGCCGAGTTTCAGGAATAGGCAAAGCATGTTGATATGGATACTGATGAGGGGAAGGACGGAGATGGCCATCCAATGCCTGAGGCCCATCCACGTCAGGAGACAGATTCAGGGAATGCTCCTCCTGCCACGACTACAGAGTCTAATACCAGTAGCGGAAGGGTTATTGAGGCTTCTCCCTCACACCAGTTACGGTTCAGATCATTTGTATCCTCTTCGGCACCGAGCAAGCTCTGGGGAGTGAGAGTGGAGTGTGAGGACCCTGAGGAACATCAATTGCCTCCGCTCTCTCCACCTATTTCACCGCAGGGTACTCATGCTTCTCCAGGGAGAGGTGATGCTGCGATTTCGGTGCCTACATGTGATGCTTCAGCTACAAGTGATACGATTGTGTCTTTGGAGATTGTGACGCCGGTGACAGGAGGTCGCCGCATGTCGACAGAGAGGTGCGCGACTGCTAGTGCGGCCACACTGGGCGTCGCGAGTACGCCCGTGACAAGTGGCCGTCGTGCGTCGGCTGAGAGGGTTGTGGCTGCTGCCGCTGCATCGCCTGGCCGTCGCCCCTTGGCTGCGATTGCCATGGCCGGTTGCAACTTCATGCCGGTACCAGGGAGCGCCCCGGCTAGCCCGACTGGTGCTATGCTTGAGGCGTCTCTCCAGGGCCAGCTGGTGGGCACAGATGCGGGCGTCACGGCCGGTGCAGGCAACCCAACTGGCAGCATGGTGGCACCGAGACAAGAGGTCCTCGGGCTGCTGCTACATTGTGTGGTCGGGGTGTTGTTTCGGCCACTGGTGATCATTCGGCTGCAGCTGGAGGAGCAGGTGCTATGGTGGGACGGGGGGCAGGCGGTTCCCCTCTGCGGATGCCGACCACCGAGGAGGTGGTCGCATTTGGTGGCATCCCGGACCCGGCGACTGAGGACAGACGGATGAGTCATCAAATTCAGGAGCAGCCGGATGCGGATGACTTGATGATGGGACGTGCTATGAGAGCGGCCAAGCTCCATGACATTCAGACCATGACAGGTATGGCCGCAAACATGAGTCTTTCTATTTTGCATTTTTTAGAGGATGAAATTATTTCTAATGCAAACATATTAGGGGTGTCTATGGGTAGTCATGGTAAGGAAACTTCTAGATCCGTTAATAACCTATTAGACTTAGAGGCTGAGAGAGCTATGAATATGTTGCGTGATATTGCTGTTGTTAAACCAATGAATGATGATGAGATTAATGAATTGGGGTTGGGAGCCATAGAACGTCTATGTGAGGATCTTGTGCCATCATCCCTAATCAATGAGGAAGAGGATACTTGTGGTAATATGGAACTTGCATCCCCAACACAACTGACAGAAAGTTCACACCTCGTAACCGGTTATGTGGACCGTGTTACTTAGGAGGAGAAACCAAAGCGAGCTTGGAAAAGGAAAGTGTATCCGGTGTCGGCAGTACGCTGAAGCGCCCGATTTAAGACTGCAAAAAAAATTCCATGATGAACGATGAAAGGAATATTCTGGAATAGCAGAGGTCTTGGTGACTTGGCTAAAAGGAGATTCCTAGCTGAAGCAAATATTGAGCACAGGCTCGATTTTATTGCATTAATGGAAACTGGCAGGGATAATTTTACCTCTCAGTTCATAAATACCATATCTAGGGGTATTGACTTCGATTGGCATTGTTTACCTCCGAGAGGAAGATCTGGAGGGATCTTACTTGGGGTAAGGTGTGAAACTCTAGAGGTCAGAAATGTAGTGTTGGGGGATGTCGCCATCAAATTCAGAGTGCGCTCCAAAGAAGAAGGGTTCCAGTGGGCGCTAGTGGCGGTGTATGGTGCGGTGCAACCAGAATTCAAAATGGACTTTTTGGCGGACCTGGTTCCGGTCAGCGGAAACGAGAGGTTACCCATCTTGGTGGGAGGGGACTTCAATATTATTAGGCGAAGGGATGAGAAGAATAACGATAACTTTGATGGCAAATGGTCATTTATGTTTAATACTATCACCGAAAGCCTGGATCTACAAGAGATTGAGTTCGCAGGTAGAAAATCACGTGGGCTAACACGCTACTGAATCCAACATATGAGAAATTGGATAGGGTTTTGCCGAGTGTTGAATGGGAACAGAAATTCCCAAGTGTAATAGTATGAGCGTTGCCTAGAATTATATCAGATCATACCCCATTGTTTGTTGACTCGGGTGAGGCAACTCATGTGGGTAATAAGAATTCTTTCTCTTCTGAAGTGTCCTGGCTTGAAAGAGAGGGATTCATGGACCTTGTAGCCAGAGAGTGGAATTTAGCTACAGGGGGAAGATCTAATGTCGATAAATGGCAATATAAAATTAGACACTTGAGACAGTTTCTTCGGGGCTGGGCGAAGCATGAGAGCGGCATCTATAAGCTCAAGAAACAAAGCCTTATAGACTTTATTAACGATCTCGACATTAGAGCTAAAACCGTGTTGTTGGATGCTCATGAGAGGGCATCCAAAGCGGAGGCAGAACAGAATCTCAAAAAACTTCTCAGAGCAAAGGAGCTGAAATGGGCACTTAGAGCAAAAGTACACCAGGTGATTGAGGGAGATGATAACACATAGTTCTTTCATTTGATTGCGAATGGAAAACATAGAAAGAAGAAAATTTATCAACTTGAGCAGGATGAGGGCACTATCGTTGGGCATGATAACCTCAAACTGTACATTTCGGAAAATTATAAAAAACTTTTCGGTGCTCCTGAGGAGACTACTGTGTCTATGGATGAGCACTTGGTGAGTGATATACCTCAACTCAGGAGGGACGAGAATGAGATATTAACTGCACCGTTCACAGAGAAAGAGGTGTTTGATGCAATATCGCAGATGAAGAACAATAAGGCACCAGGGCCAGATGGGTTCCCAGCTGAATTCTACAGGCGATGTTGGCATATCATTAAAGGAGACTTAATACCGATGTTTCATGACCTATTCGATGGGCACTTGCAGTTACACCATCTTAACTTTGGGACAATTACGTTGTTGCCAAAAATGGAAGGAGCAGTGCACATTGAACAATTCAGACCGATATGTCTACTCAATGTGTCATTCAATTTTGTTACCAAGGTCGGACTAATAGATTGACGCAGATTGCACATGCAGTGGTACAACCTAGTCAATCGGCCTTTATGCATGGTAGAAATATTTTAGAGGGTGTGTTTGTACTCCATGAGACGCTACACGAAATTCATTCGAAGAAACTAGATGGGGTTATCTTCAAAGTGGATTTTGAAAAAGCATATGATAAAGTTAAATGGCCTTTCCTACAACAAGCACTGCGAATCAAAGGTTTTGACGAGCTATGGAGGAAGCAAGTTGATTCCTTTGTGCAACAAGGGAGTGTTGGAATTAAAGTTAACGATGACATCGGTCATTTCTTCCAAACTCATAAGGGTCTCCGGCAGGAAGATCCAATGTCCTCAATCCTATTTAATGTCATTGCGGATATGCTTGCAGTACTAATAGGAAGCGCGAAACAGGAAGGCCTGGTAGGTGGGTTGGTGCCCCATCTAGTGGATGATGGGGTGTCCATTCTACAATATGCTGATGACACTATCCTTTTTATGGAGCACGACATATCGAAGGCAAGAAACATGAAGCTTATACTCTGCCTGTTTGAACAATTATCGGGGTTAAAAATCAACTTCCATAGGAGTGAACTGTTCTGCTTTGGAAGAGCCAAAGAAGCACAGGAGGATTATAAACAATTATTCGGTTGCGAGTTGGGTAGTTTGCCTTTTAGTTATTTGGGCATACCAATTCACCACCGAAAGTTATCGAACCAAGAATGGAAGTGTGTTGAGGATCATTTTGAGAAGAAGCTAAGCTGTTGGAAAGGGAAGCTTCTGTCCTATGGAGGAAGGCTTATATTGATCAACCCGGTGCTTACAAGTATGCCCACGTTTCTCCTTTCTTTCTTTGAGATACCAGTAGGGGTATGTCAAAGACTGGACTTTTATCGATCCAGGTTCTTCTGGCAGAGTGATGAGGTAAAGAAAAAATACAGACTTACTAAGTGGGATATTATTTGCAGACCTAGAGACCAGGGAGGTTTGGGGATCGAAAACTTAGAGGTTAAGAATAAATGTCTACTTAGTAAGTGGCTATACAGATTATCACTGGAGACTGAAGGAATGTGGGCACAGATACTACGTAATAAGTATCTACACTCTAAAACATTAGCCCAAGTCATAGTTCGTCCGACCGACTTGTTGTGAACAGATTCCTCAGCCGTCGCTCTCATGGCGTTGGCACGTGATGCAATTTCGTTGACCAACCTTGGCTCACAAGGTAGGGGGGATGGTGATCTTGGTGATTTTTTCTGAGAAGCATGATCTTCATGAAGAGGAATTTGAGGGTTTGGTAGTCGAAGAGGAAAACCCAGAGCTGTTAGAGGAGATCCATGGGCTAGCCTTACCTAGGGTTCATATAGTGAAGAACTTTAGCCAAGCTGCCTTTTTCCAAAGACATGGGGCGGCATGAAATATCGTGCAACCTGTTCGCTTCTGTCTGATTGAATCGCACTTGTTTGTGGTCCAAGCGTCCCATTGAGCATTCGGACCCCACAATTATTTTTCAATCGGACTGCGCGGTGGCACTAAAATCGATCTCATATGTCTCAATAGGTCATTGTACGGCCATTTGCTTACTGATATTAAATTTTATATGAATGATAGGGTTGTTGTTCCTGTTAAAATTCTTCGTGAACACAATAGAGTTGCCAATTTTCTAGCGAACTTTGGCACACACAGGGATGGCACAACATGTTGGCTGGGGCACTCACCACCGTATGTCAGTGATTTGGTAGCTGAAGATTGTAAATCTATCACTTTGGAATAATAAACCCTATGTTTCTTTGCAAAAAAACAGGAGTCAAGCTTCAGATCAAAAAAGAAAAGAAAATGAGGGAGTCGATCGTTGGTTAATTAAGGATGCGTCGTGTCACAAAGTCGCATGATTTGATTGATGGGTCGTTTGGATTGACGTCCGGATTCCTGGAGTTAGTGTCCGTACATACTTGCAGCGGTTGGTGGCGCGCACAACGAGATCCAGCTTTTTTGAAATAAAACCAACCTTTATTCATTTGAAAATAGCATTACATAGTTTGTGAGGAGCTTTACAATTTCACAAACAGGTTTCTCAAACCAATGTGAAGTGAAAGAAAATTTTGTTAATCTAGCTAGTTCATGAGCTACTTTATTTGCTTCTCTATTAGAGTGTTCGAACCTCGAAATAATAAAATCGCAACTGTAATGGTAACAATCATCGAAAATGGCTGCCGCTGCTCCCACCGCTTGTCCTCCATCCTGCATGGTTTGAATGACCTCAAGATTATCTGAATTAATGATGAGGCGGTTACAACCCGCCCTCTGTTCTAGAGCTAGACCAAACTTGAGGGCAAGAGCTTCCGCCGTTAGTACATCCGCACAGTAGTCAATCTTTCCATTTCCTCCCACAATGAACCTGCCTTTATCATCTCATAGAACCGCCCCCATTGTTCCCTTTAGTAGGTCACGATCGAAAGAAGCATCAACATTAACTTTAACAAAACCCTTGGGGGATAGGACCAGCCCCCCTTTTTCATAGACACCTTTGTGGATGATGCATTAACGTAGTTTGACGCCAGGGCTAGGATTGCCATGGAGATCTGTAACGCGCTTTGCGATACCTCCTTATATACTATTTTCCGTCTCTCCCACCACAGGCACCACACTGTAATAACTATCATTTCACGCACATATCGATGTCCCAAAATACACATTTCTTGGTCTGGCATAAGCAAAAGATAAGATAAGACCTCTTCTCCAGCGCGATCAATTTTGCACGCCCTATTAATAATATAATCCATCCCTAACCTATTCCAAACCTCCTTGGCTTTACCACATAGGAATAACATATGTTTTGTATCTTCTAAACCTTCTAAACAAACATGACAAATTGGCGAAATCTTCATGTGTCTATTTGCGAGAGTAACTCGACATGGGAGTGTGCCGTAAAGAGTACGCCAAATGATTTTTTTTTTACTTTTGCTGGGCAAGACAACCTCCAAATCTTCCTCCAAATAGGATTAGTTGTTGTTCGTCCCATTCCATTGGAGTATCTTAATTTTTTCCCATACTGGCAATCCCACTCCACAGAATAGGCAGATCGAACTGAGAATCTACCATTCTTCGTGTAGCTCCACGCACTGAAGTCAGACATATCAAATTGTGGGAGTGGAATTGAAAGAATCCATTGTGCGTCAACGGGCGAGACTGTTTGTCTGATGAGGTCTTCATCCCAACTATTCAAGACAGGATTAATCAGGTCACATACTTTTGTCAAGAGTTGTCCCCCTTTAGGTGTCACTATTTTCCTTGTGGCACAATTGGGAATCCAAGCATCTTACCAAATATTAATGTTTTGTCCATTCCCCACACGCCAAAAATATCCGCGTTTTAAAGATTCTATACCTGCAATAATACTTTGCCACGTAAAAGAAGACCCTTTTCTATGCTTTGTGTTCAGTAAGTTCCCATCTAGATAGTACTTAGCTCTAAGGATAGTAGCGAACAAAGAGTTAGGTTCATCAATTAGACACCACGCCCGTTTGGCTAGTAAAGCTAAATTGAAACAGTGGATATCCCGAAACCCCATCCCTCCTTGATTCTTAGGTACACACATTTTCCACCAGGCCATCCAGTGCATTCTCCTCTGGTTCTCCTCGTCTCCCCACCAAAAATGCGCTATCGCGTCAATGATTCCTTTACAAATTTTTAAGGAATTTTAAAGACCGGCATTGCATAGGTAGGTATGGCTTGGACAACCGCCTTGAGCAGGATTTCCTTACCCCCAGCTCGTAGTAGTTTTTCCTTCCAACCGCTAATTTTCTTAACGATGCGTTCAATCAGAAATTGGAAGCATTCCGTTTTATCTAACCCTACGATTGCTGGCAGACCCAGATATTTATCAGTGAGAGCCTCGGTCATTATATTCAGAGTTATACACATTTCCTTTCTAGTATCCAAATTCGTGTTTGGGCTAAAGAATATACTGGATTTGTCAACGCTTACCAATTTTCCAGACGTCGCACAACATAAGTCTAGTGCCGTCTTCAACACAACCGCATTATTTTGGTTGGCTTTCATCAAAATCAATGAGTCATCCGCAAAGAGTAGGTTTGTGATAGCCGGTGCATTCCTACAAACTTGGACTCCAGAAATATTTCCATTTTCCTCTGCCTGAGTGAGTAAGGCGTTCAAACCCTCTGTACATAATAAGAATAGATATGGTGATAGCGGGTCTCCTTGCCTCAGACCCCTAGTAGGCTTAAAACTCTCACTTTCCTCCCCATTAATTCTAAGTGTGTATTCGATAGTTGAGACGCATTGCATAACGAGGTTCACCCACTCTTGACAGAAACCCAATCGAAATAAAATCTCCTTCAAAAAAGACCATTCAACTCTGTCATAAGCTTTATGCATATCTAGCTTGATTGTGCATACACCTTCTCTACCTTCCCTTTTGTTCTTGATAGTATGGAAACACTCGTAAGCCACTAAAATGTTATCCGTTATCAGCCTACCAGGCACCAATGCACTCTGGGTCGGACTAATGATCTCTGATAAAAAACCTTTAACCTTGAGGCCACCATTTTCGCAATAACTTTATATACCACATTGCATAAGCTAATGGGTCTGAATTGGGTTACCTTTGTTGGGTTATTAATCTTTGGAATCATCACGATTGCCATATTATTCCATCCTGCCGGTATAGTACAGGTATTGATTGCTTGTAGTACTTCTTCAGTTAGATCGTCCCCTAGCATCGGCCAAAACCTTTTATAGAAAATTGCATGGAGTCCATCTGGCCCCGAAGCCTTTAGATTCCCGATCTCAAATATAGCTTTACGAACGTCTTCGGTTGTATATGGGGCGCACAGTATGTTATTCATTTCAGTGACACCTTCCTACGGACAAGGGATAGGACTTCTTGATTCGGACTCTACACTTCTGACGTGAATAGTTTGAAAAATAATTCATGACGTGATCCTTCAGCTCCTTATATTCTCTCCAGACCCCGAATCATGTAATAGTCTCTTAATTATATTTCTTTTTTTCCTGGCTGTGGCTGCATTGTGAAAAAATAGGTATTACGATCCCCATGCACCAACCAGTTTGCATGACCTCTTTGTAGCCAAAAGATCTCCTCTTGATCCAGCAGGTTCTCTATTAGCACGATGATTTCCTTTTGACGACCACGAGATTCCATACTGAGAGGGCCACGTCTCAATTTCTCCAACTCCTTCTTGAATTTATTTATTCTCCGCTTGGGGCCTTTGAGAGTTTCCTTATCCCAAGAGTGGAGATCAGCATGCACAACTCTCATTCGATCCGCAAGAGAGGGGCCAATACCTGCAAGTTTTGCTTTTTCCCACGACGCCTTTACAATTTCAGTTATTGTCTCCTTTAGCCATCTTGCTTCAAATTGTTTCACACGCCCACTTGCCCGTCTGAAGATATTTGCATCCAAGTAATCCATATCCAGGACCAGCGGCTGATGATCAGAGTGAATATGTTCTTCGTTGATTACAGCCGCTCGAGGAAACTTATGTGTCCAGCCTATATTGCAAATTGCACGATCAAAGCGCTCGAGGATATCACCTCTTCTCCAAGTGAAAGGGTCACCTCTATAACCTAAGTCCTCTAGTCCACATTCCATGAGACATTCACGAAATTTTCTCATCATCCCATTGGGTCTCGCATTGCCGTCGTCTTTTTCCGAAGAGAATAAAATTTCACTAAAATCCCCCAGAATGACCCAAGGGTGATCACCCTTGCTATGCAAGTTACGAATAGTGTTCCAAGATAAATTGCGTTCGTTCCAGTTCGGGTAACCATAAAAACCCGTGAATCTCCACTGTACAATATTTTCATGCATAAATAGAACGTCAATGAAATGGGACGATACATAGTTCAACTCAACTTTATTCGACTTTTGATAGAATAGTACAAGGCCACCGGCCCGACCATCGCTCTCCACTACAAACATAGACTCAAAATTAAGGATACGGCGCAGCTCATCGGCTTTACATTTATTGAGATGAGATTCGGAAAGGAAAATTAAATCTGCCCTTATTCGCTCTTGGAGATCCAAGAGCTCACGAACTGCCATGTGGGAGAGCATACCACGGCAGTTCCATCCGAGTATTTTCATTTGGCCCGGCGTACCTCCTCGTCGGAGGCCGCCGATGCGCCATTTTCACCTTTCTCCTTTCCAACCGATTCCACCCCTTGCGGAGCATAGGCTTCGTCATTCTCTTCTATCTCTTTTGTCACATGCTTCACCCCTCCCTCCACATCATACACTGCTTCAACTCTACCCGTGCACACCCGCTTAGATGAAACTATTACATCTCCATATAGCATGGCTCATAGCTATCAAGTGATTTCTCAAATGAAAAAAGTACGTCACTCCTCGTCAGCCTAGTTTCAGTGCACCACCCCTTTTTTTACCTAGGACCATTTTACGTGCATCCTCGTACTTCTTAGTTTTCCCCTTCTTGCTCTCATTCCTGACCTTTTTTCCACGAAGGTTCTACATTTGTTTCTTACCAGCGCTAAAGTTAAACTGTGGTGTGTGGTTGGAGATCTCACCACCTGCAGCAGCCAGCCTGGCTGCCACTGCACCGGACAGAGCTTCCAGCACTCCCGGTTGGAAAAACAACGGGATCCAGCTGGTACGAGGCGCGCACTGGCCAGCATGCGTCCCTTCTCCTTCCGTCGCCACCTTTTATGTTTCTCAGTTTTCTGTCGTGATGAAAAAGTTTGGGCAGCACCTGCGTTGTACGCTGTACGCCTCCCGGCCCATGATTATTCGGCCGTGATAAATTGATAACAAAAATACACTTCCTTTTTTTTCGCAACCGAAAATGCACTTCCTACACATTTACACAGCCACACTAGCATCAATTCACAGGCATAAACACAAATTAACTGCACTGCTTGTTATAAAAAATTTGGATGCACTATCTTGAGCGAATAATCTGCGAGAATAGTCACAACGAAGTACTCACTCTGTTTCAAAATAAGTGACTCAATTTTACACTAACTTTAGTACAAAGTTAAGTTATTTTTAAGTCACTTATTTTAGAACGGAGGGAGTATTTTCTAATGGATACGGAATCATTCTAAGTTGGGTAATATTCAGTGGAGGGGGCATCCCTGCAAATTCAAATATATATTAGATTCGCAAAAATGAAAATTAGAAATATATATTCACCAAAGTTCAGAGTACGAACATTTTGTTTTTTGCGAATCAGAGTAAAAACTTCATGTATCGTTACAAATCTCGACTGATTGAGTAGTACATGTATTTTCAGCGTCAACACCCATCTGTAGCAGTAATTTATTGTACAAAAATATTTATAAACAAATATTGTATTTGCTTTTCACAGACATGATTTTGAATTCATGTTTCATTTCGCATCAATGTTCGTCGGTAGTATATGTGCGCTATTCCAAAGATGGCATACGTGTACTGTGTGCTCGTGCAAAGCAGGTACTACGGGCCATATAAAATGAGTGGAGGCCGACATTCGAAAAGCCACATCATTTTTCTATTCTGTTGCATAAACAAAGGCAGCTTTCAACCCCATGCAAAACCTGGCCACATGAACAGTGCCATGCTGGCCTAGATATAGGGCATGGTCGGATTTTTATATAGAGCGTGAGATTTGAGGTTGACTGGAAACTTCTAGTTTATGCGTGGATCCATTTGCTTCCTTCCATGTAGAATGGATTTATTCCTAGAGCGTAAATTGCTGGTTTGTTGTTTCTTTATTGATAACGCAAGATTTTTTTTCCTAGCTATAAATTTAGTATTTTCTTTGTTGTGGTTTGCCCGTGGGACTTCAGTTTTTTTCCTTTCATCGAATTTTGTTGTCATACTTTAATAAATTTGATTCGAAAAGTACTCTAAAAGGAGGATGGTCACATGTATATTGATCCATAAAACTGTATGTCATTTCGACAAGAATGGCAGAGCGTGACAAGCAACTAAGAGGGGGCTAAAAAAATACAAACTGAAAGAAAAATATGTGCAACTAATATTCAGTGCTACAAGAAAACAAAACCAAATGAGCAAAAGATAGGTAAATTTAAATGGCAATCAAAGACATTTTCTCTCTCGGATCTAGCAGCCATGGGTGCTCATGGAGCTCATGAAGGGCAAAATGGATTCAGGCAGATGATAGGAGGGCGGACAATAGAGGATTTTGAGGATAGTACTTTGTGCAGAACGAATCTTGGGGAGAGGTCAAAACAGTAAGGTCCATTCATGATGGCTATGAGGTCCAAAAATGGAAGGCTCTATCTTCTTGGCTACAATGGTCGAGCTGACATATTTCGATGGGGCCACTCGGTGTCTTAGTCTTACTGGTGGTCGCCACCCGCCACTCGCCATGTAACCCGCAACAACTAATGGTGAAAACACCTCGTAATGGTCTGTTGCGCCCGGAGCTGGATGGGTTCGTGATGAGCCAGCTCTGGTCATCGCTAGTAACCTAGTAAAACTTGCACTTTTGGAAGAGGGGGTCGCGACCCCGTTCAGCCTTCATGAGGTTTAGTTAGTGTTCGACTATTCCAAGTTATTGAAATGTTGGTGTCCAACAAATCAAATCGACTTGAAATAACCCTGGACCATCCAAAATGACCTGCCTCATTGTGACGCCTCCATTTTGATCGTACGCTAATTATACATGCAAATGCGTACGATCAAGATTAGGAACTCACGAGATGTCTATTACAAGCCAGGGGCATCGAGGCCTTGAATACATAAGCTCGAATACAAACGAGTCAGCGGAAGCAATACAATCGGAGTATAGACATAAGTAAACAAGTTTGCCTTAAGAAGGCTAGTACAAACATCAACATCGGATCGGAAAGGCATGACCTCATGCTTGGGAGCCTCCTATCCTACTGTTGGTCAGGGGCAGCCTCCACGTAGTAGTAGGCTCCGTCGGTGTAGTAGTAGTAGTCGACGAGACCAGTTGTCTTCTGGGCTATGTCATCGGATCGCGGCAATCATATCGAAGGGAAACGGGGAAGCAAAGCAACTGTGCGTACTCATAGAAAGTACTCACAAGAATTACATCAGATCTATGCTAAGTATGCAACATTATCAAAGGAATGAAGCCATATCTTTGGACTGACTACAAAAATGCCAGAATATTGGGGGAAAGCCTAACCTATCGAAGGCTAGCATCTTGAAGCATCTTGCATCATTAGAAGAGTGTAGATTAGCATATTATAAATAGCAAGTTATTTAAAAGCGCCCAGAGATTCTTCCTCGACTCCCTGCGAGAAAGCAATCTCGAAGCCAACAATTCATTTCATGTCTCCATTCTAGTTGTATTAGATCGACATACAACTCCGAGCATTCGTTACCGTGGACATGGCTAGTCAAATAGATATACTTCCCTCCAGGGGTGCACCAACTTGCCAACACACTCGATTAACTCTGGCGGGACACAATTTCCAGGTCATGCCCGGCCTTGGCTGATCGACACGTCGTAGTCCTACCTAGGCTCAACACAGAGGCCACACACCGCTTTACATCCTAAAGGCAAAGGGGTCATGGTCCAATCTCCCTTTGCAATCCTGCGCGTTGCGAGGACGGTCGGGGTCAGTCCTTACACCTCTTAATACAAAGACGGTGCTTACGCGGGCCAACCGGGCGCGTGCCGCTAAACTATGACATCTGAAGAACTTTCGGGCGAATGTACGACGTAGAGTGCCCATACTGATTCCTACGTGGTGGTTATTGCGAAATAGGCCAGAGGCCTACTCACATCACATATCCAAACCCATTAATGTTTTGTTAGATGTGGTGACGATCAATGATCCATGATATGTGGTCCAATCGCCCTGTCTAGAGGACTTTTGGCAAGGGCCAAGAATGCCTGACCATGCCTCGTCATTATTACACAAGCACCCTCCAGATCAAACCAACCTCAACATGGTTCTGTGGTAAAGTTAAAGTAACCGTGTGTCCATAACATCAAGTGGGAGTTCAAGGAATCATCCGCGATGGATCCCACTCGATGTAATCGTCAAAGTGAACTGAGAGGAATAACCCTCGATGGTTCACGCTTGAGGTGTTGCATGATAGAGTCCTTATCGGAAGAGGTGAAGGAGGAATCACCCTCTGTAATCCACTCCCGGTTAACTACACTACAGAGTTAGCATCGGGAGTACGTCACGAGGTGTCACCCTCGGTACTCGATGGTAGCTCTGAAAATTCATACACCTAAGGGGGTGTGATGTGATGTGTCAGTCTCAGGATGTCGATCATGTTGATCGAGTCATCGATGATTGTTGGGTATATGACCCACCCCGGAGGCTCCGGGTCATGTTGCTGGCTCGTGAGCCGGCCCAAAGGTGAGCCGTAAGACTGGTAGCCCAGGGAGATAGTTGGATCAAGGTGTGGGCCGTACAACGGCCCGGACGGAGAAGACCCGGGCATGCAAGCCGACTCGCAGACGGCTTGGACAAGAAGATAGAGAGAGACTCGATTAGCAATTGTAACAAACCAGTGGTCCTGACCTCTTATATAAAGGCAGACCCGGGGCGATTTAGAGGATATGCAATCGAGAACTAGGTCAAGCTTTTAGCTCCTTGTAATCGATATGCAAGCAATACAAACACAAGCAGGACGTAGGCTATTACCTCGATTCGAGGGGCCGAACCTGGGTAAATCCGTGTCTTTCGTCCCGACTAACCCCTTTGAGTCCATCCTGTTAGCGATGGCCTCGAACCTAAGTCTATTTACCTGGACATCTGCCGTGATAAAACCACGACAGTTGGCGCCCACCGTGGGGCTAGCGCTTGGTGGTGTTGAGTTCTCAAAGGTCTCTCTCCCAGGGCTCGAAGGATACGTGGTTGGAAGGATGAGCAAGAGTCGCCGCGGCCGGCTATACATCGATGACGCTGGCTGGGGGCTTGATGCTGGCTCTGTGGAGTATGGATTCCAGGTTCCATTCAGCGGGATCCAGGTTTTCATTGGAAAGGTTGATGGATCTACACCCGGGCCGGACGTCTGCACCAACATCGTCGAGCCGGCTCGGCATCTCCAATCTACGCGTGTTATGCAGCCTGCCCGTGCCCGTCCAGGTCAAAAGCACGTTCTCGTGGGCTTCACTCAAGGCATGGACCTGGAAGCGTCCGGGTCATAGGGAACTCTCGTTTGCTCGAAAGATGAGTCCTCCAGTGGGGAGACATAATCAGTATATCGGCTCAGCAACGGTGGCCTTGGGGGCTACTACAACAACTATTCTGAGGTAGAGGGCGTTGAGACGGATGCTCTGAGCTCCCCGGTTCATGCGGCAGTGTTCATGGCAGGATCAGCTTCAGCCACCGGTGACACAGCTGCGGGAGCCACCGCAGCGGGTGATAGCCCGCCGCCGTCGGCTCAGGTTCTAGTGGAATTGATGGAAGAACTCACAGCTCTCATGGCCACAGAGGTAACACCGAATAATCAAGCAGCCAGGAATCTAGAGGTGGCACGGATCAAGGGCCGGATGGCAGAGGAATGGCAAAGGATGGCCGAGCTGAAGACCTAGATGGAGGAAGAAGCGGAGCGTATCAAGGCAGATGCTTTCCGACTAGAGCTGGAGCAGAGGTCAGCGGCCGCGGTGCACCGGAGGAGGCATCAACCCCGTCTACCAGAACGTTACGAAGCGAGGAACCTTTCTAACACCCCTGGTGTGGGGCGGGTTACGGGCGCACCGGAGAGCCGCCCGATGGAGCGCCCGGCGACTCATCCACCCCAGCATAACCAAATCTCACCTAGGGCTTTTCCAACACCGGCGGGTCATTACTCTAACCCGGCCGAGAACATGGTGGCAGCGGCCGCCCGACTTGAGACGATTCCCATCCCAGATGAGGCACCCTTTGCAGAGGATGTGTGGAACGCCATTGGATATTTACAGACGGCCATGGCCCAGCAAGAGAAGTATGCTCACAGCCGGAGCCAGGTTCACTCCACCCCCCTCCCCAGTCGAAGTTTCAGCCAGCGCTACGAGTCACCGGCGTGTTCCAGCAGTCACCCATGTCGCAGACCACCGGAGGACAATAGGGCGGCTCTAGATGCACAAGCCCTCATGGACCAGGCGAGAGACTGGCGAGAGGCGGAGATAGCGGCAACCCATCCAGAGCCGGTGCTTTCCGTGTCAATGGGAGTAGTTAGTACCAGAGCCGTAGGGGTGCCATGTTTAACTCCGGCTCTGAGAAGTGAACGACTACCGAAAGACTTTAAGGGGCCTCGAAAGGTTCCGAATTACACAACTGATCTACCCCCTGAGGCATGGGTTGAAAGTTATGAACTGGCCATGGAGATGCTGGATGTCAGTGAGGCGGTATGCGCAAAATATTTGATCTTGATGCTTGAGGGTCCGGCCTGTACATGGCTGAAAGGTCTGCCGCCTAACATGATAAGCTCATGGGCGGAGCTGAGAGCGAAGTTTATTAAGAATTTCCAGGGGACCTGTAAGCAGCCTATGACTATTGTCGATTTGGACCACTGTGTTCAACATGAGAATGAGTCGGCCCATCATTGGGTCCGGCGGGTGTCGACCATTATTCACTCTTCAGAGCAGATCACAGCGGCTCAAGCGGTGCTCATTTTAGAGAAGAACTGTCATTTCGTTCCATTAAAGCAGAAGCTCGGTTGGCTCAAGCGCACGTGTCAGGATATGGGAGAGCTCATGACGGCCTTGACGAAGTATGCCGACTCAGATAACACCAAGGATCCGGGCTCGGATGATGAGAAAGCCAATGAAGGGAAGAAAAACAGTCAAGGAAACGGTTTTGTGAACAATGGGAATTAGAATAAGCGGAAGAGCGCTGATAGCGGATCCGAGCTAGTGGCAAATACCAACACAGGACAGAACCATCCCAAGGGGGGTGGAAAATTCAGGCCAAGGAACAGAGGCCCTTTTAATTTAGAGGAGGCGCTTAGGAAGCCTTGTCCGGAGCACAACACGCCTGACAAGCCGGCGTTGCATGCATGGGATGATTGCTTTATCATGCAGAGATTAAAAAACTAGCATCCCAACCGCGTAATAACTAGTGTGGCGGCCCGCCTGGCGGCTCAGGGCACGGTGGGTCAGGGGCTGGATTCGGCGCCGGCGGTTTAGGAAACGGGCATCCGGGTCAGAATAACCAAGGGGGGCACCAACAGCATCCTGGCAACAACGGCAATAACAACAATCAGCATCATCGCAATCAGTCTGGGTTTCAGAGTAACCCGAAGCAGCTCAGTTTTGGACAGTATCACGTATTCACGACCGGTCACAATAAACGAGACGAGAAGTTGCGGAGGCGAGCGGTTAATGCGGTTGCTCCGGCTCTCCCGCGATATTTGCCGTGGTCTGAATATGACATAATGTGGAGCCGGGAGGATCACCCGCCGTGGGTAGATGACCCGGGCCGGCTGGCTCTAGTTGTGGCCCCTCAGGTGAATGGCTATATGGTGAATAAAGTGCTTATGGATGGAGGTAGCAGCATCAACATCCTTTACTATGACACTTTCCGGCGGATGAAGTTGCTTGACAAGGATCTTAAACCTTCCTCCACCGTCTTTCGTGGTGTGGTCCCGGGTAAATCAGCATACCCGGTGGGCCGGATCTCATTGGAAGTAGTTTGGCGATGAGCATAATTACAGGGTGGAGTCCTTGTGGTTTGAGGTGGTCAAAATCAAAAGTCCCTATAATGCGCTATTTGGGAGGTCGGCTTATGCTAAATTTATGGCTAGGCCTTGCTATGTTTATTTGCAACTCAAAATGCCCGGCTTAAATGGCACAATTACCGTTCACGGTAACAGGAAAACGGCTCTTGAGTGTGAGGAAGGAGATGCGGCTTATGCAGAGTCTAGTTGTGCTTAGGAGGAGCTGAAATTTTACAAAGAGAACGTTGATCCGTTGGATATGACCCCGCTAAAGAAGCCTACTACAGAAGTTGAGCCGCCACTCAAGTTTTTAGTGGATGATACCAAGGTAGTAGATTTCAATCCGGGCGACTCATCCAAGCAGTTCATCATTGGGGCTCACATGGATCCCAAAAGGAAAGCGCGCTCATCGAATTCATCTGTGAGAATCGGGACATCTTTGCATGGAAGCGTTCTGACATGCCGGGTGTACCGAGAGAGTTTGCTGAGCACAATCTTAATGTGGTTCCAAAGTTTAAGCCGATCAAACAGTTTCTACGGCGGTTCAACAAAGAGAGACGTAAAGCTATTGGGGAGGAAGTTGCCCGGCTCTTGGCCGCAGGCTTTATAGTGGAAGTTTTTCACCCGGAGTGGTTGGCTAACCCGGTGCTAGTGCTAAAAAAGAACGACACGTGGCGTATGTGCATAGATTACATGGACCTTAACAAGGCTTACCCGACTAACCCTTTTGCACTCCCTCGTATCGATCAAATTATTAATGCAACAGCCGGATGCGAAAGTTTATGCTTCCTGGATGCATATTCAGGATATCATCAGATTAAGATGGCAACGAAAGATCAGGAGAAGACGACATTTATTACACCTTTTGGGGCGTTCTGCTACGTCTCCATGCCTTTCGGCTCAAGAGTGCCCAGGCGACTTACCAACGCTATGTGCAGAATTGCCGCCACAGTCAGATTGGCCGAAATGTTCATGCTTACGTAGATGACATCGTGGTTAAATCTAGAAAGAAGGAAACTCTTTTAGAGGATTTGAAAGAAACCTTTGACAATCTCCGGGTCTACAAGATGATGCTTAACCCGACGAAGTGTGTCTTTGGTGTTCCAGCAGGAAAGCTTTTGGGTTTCTTGGTCTCTGAGCGGGGCATCGAGGCTAACCCGGATAAGATTAAGGCTATCACTTCTTTGGGGGAGCCGACGTGCATTAATGACGTTCAGTGCCTTGCAGGACAGATTGCTGCGTTGAGCCGCTTCATAAGCCATCTTGGGGAAAAAGCCATTCCCTTATACCAGATGATGAAGAAGACAGACAAGTTTAAGTGGAGCGCAACAGCGGCCTAAGCACTTGAAGCTCTTAAAAAGTAGTTGACTGAGCCGCCAGTGTTAGCTGCTCCGGTTGAGAAAGAGCCATTGCTCCTTTATGTGGCAGCTAACAACAGAGCGGTGAGTGTAGCAATTGTGGTTGAGCGCAAGGAGGCAGGGAAGGAGTATCCTGTGCAAAGGCCGGTTTATTACATTAGTGAAGTTTTGGCAGAGTCTAAGGAGAGGTATCCGCATTGGCAGAAGTTAGTATACAGAGTTTTCATGGCCAATCGCAAGTTAAAACATTACTTTTTGGGGCACCAAATAACAGTGGTCAGTTCTTCCCCGTTGGGGGATATCATTCAAAATAGACAAGCTACAGGGAGGATTGCCAAGTGGGCCATAGAGCTGAGTCCTCTTAGCATCAAGTATGTTCCTTGTATAGCAATTAAGTCTCAAGCTTTGGTGGATTTCATAAATGATTGGACTGAATGTCAAGCCCCCAAAGAGAAGCCAGATAACACGTATTGGACTATACACTTTGATGGATCCACGCAGCTAGAGGGGTCCGATGCAGGAGTTGTTCTCACCTCCCCCACGGGTGACAAGTTTTGTTATGTGCTCCGGTTAATGTTCCCTTGTACTAATAATGCAGCTGAGTATGAAGCACTGCTCCATGGTCTCAGAGTCGCTAAAGAAATGAATTTAAGCCGGGTCAGGTGTTTAGGCGACTCAGATCTGGTGGCTCAACAAGTTTCGGGCACTTGGGACTCCAAGGATCCGTGGATGGCGGCTTATCGACAGGCGGTTGATATCATTGCCGGTCACTTCAAGGGGTACCAGGTGGATCACATTGATCTTCGCAAGAATGAGGCGGCTGATGCTTTGTCACGGTTAGGCTCTCAACGAAAGCCGGTACCACCTAATGTTTTTCTGGATGTATTGCATCATCCGACTATTAAGATACCTTCTAAGGAGGATCTGGCTATTCCTGACCCGGAGGCGGAATTGGTGGCGGCTCTGCATGCTACCCCAGACTGGACTATTCCTTATTTGGCGTATTTGACACGCGGCGAGTTACCTCAAGAGGAGGATCTGGCCAGGAAGATCACTCGACATTCTAAGTCTATGACGATTATCAATGGTGAGTTACATAAGTGTAGTGTGACGGGTGTCTTTCAGCGCTGCGTCTCACCAGAGGAGGGCAGGAAAATATTGAGTGAAATTAATGCTGGCGACTGTGGACATCACGCCGGGTCAAAATCTTTAGTGGCCAAAGCTTTTCGACATGGGTTTTTCTGGTTGACAGCTCACAAGGATGCAGAAGGCTTAGTCCATAAGTGTGACAGCTGCCAGAAGTTCGTCCGGCGTGCTCACGTTCCGGCTCAAGAGTTGAGGATGATACCAGTCACTTGGCCATTTGCGGTCTGGGGGCTCGATATGGTAGGACCTTTCAAGCGATCCAAGGATAAGAAAACGCACCTTCTGGTGGCGGTTGATAAATTTACTAAGTGCGTAGAGGCAGAGCCGGTCAGCAAATGTGACGCGGCTACAACAGTTCAATTTATTAAGAAGCTGATCTATCACTTTGGTTACCCGCATAGTATCATTACAGACAATGGAACAAATCTATCCAAAGGAGCTATGAAAGCGTTCTGTGAGAAGGAGCATATCCGGTTTGACGTTTCAGCCGTGGCACATCCGCAGTCTAATGGTCAGGCAGAACGAGCCAATGAGGAAATCTTAAGAGGAGTCAAACCACGGCTCATGGTCCCTTTGAAGCGGACACCCAGATGTTGGGTTGAGGAGTTGCCCTCCATCTTATGGAGCATCAGAACTACCCCTAATAGGTCTACATGTTTCACGCCTTTCTTCATGGTGTATGGTGCTGAGGCGGTTCTACCCAGCAATATCCGGCACGACTCACCAAGGGTGGCGGCTTATGTTGAGACGGACAATGATGTAGCACGCCAAGATGCATTGGACACCTTGGATGAAGCACAAGAGTTAGCAGCAGCTAGGTTGGCAATTTATCAACAAGACCTGCGACGCTATCATTGCCGCAGGGTAAAGACCCGGACGTTCTAGGAAGGTGACCTGGTGCTCCGGTTGATTCAAGACCAATCTGGAATGCATAAGTTATCTCCACCATGGGAGGGGCCTTTTGTGATCAGCAGGAACCTTAACAATGGGTCATATTATCTCATTGATGTCAGAGATGAGTCGGAAACCGTGGGTCAAGAGACGTTGCAGCCATGGAATATCGCACATCTGCGACCATACTTTACTTAGCAGGTGTTGGAAGTCGCTATCATATATCATGCTTACATGAGTAAAAGCTAGCATCCCCGCAAAATACTGGGGCCTCTGCTCTTATGTATACCTTTGTACAATCAAGATAAAATTTTCCGGCTCAAAAATTTGAGTTGAAGTGGTTTGTTCACCGTCAAAACGGCTGGTCTATCATCCGGCTTTATGCCCTATCAAGTGCTGTGGCAGGGAGGCTTCTTGCCTTCGGGTATGGCTCACATCTCCCCTGCACAGTCGGCTTTTGCGCTGGTGCAAGGAGGCTTCTTGCCTTCGGGTATAGCTTACTTCTCCCTTGCACAGCCAGTGATATGCCCAATTAAGCACTGTTGCAAAGAGGCTTCTTGCCTTCGGGTATAGCTTACTTCTCCTTTCCACAGCCAGCTGTCATTAAACTGTTGCAAGGAGGCTTTTTGCCTCCGGGTATAGCTCACTTCTCCCTTGCACAATTGGCTTTATGCCTAGTTTGGTTACATTAAGCACTGTTGTTGATGGAGGCTTCTTACCTTTGGTATAGCTTACAGGACCCTAAGACAACATCGTGTACACCAAATTCCAGTTGCTTATCAACTGCGGCCATCGAAGGGGGTTTCTTACCGACGGGTATCGCTTATCTCACCCTAATGGCCGGCTTTATGCCACTTCCGGTTACTTATTAACCGCGGTTGTCGAAGGGGGCTTCTTACCGACGGGTTCGCTTATCTCACCCTAACAACCGGCGTTTACGCCAAAATTCAGTTGCTTATCAACTGTAGCTGTTGAAAGAGGCTTCTTGCCTTCGAGTATAGCTTACTTCTCCTTTCAAACAGTCGGCTTTATGTCGTCTCAGGCTAATTATTAGTCGCGGTTGTCGATGGAGGCTTCTTGCCGTGGGGTATAGCTTACATCTCCCATCGACAGCCAGCGTTCACTGTACTCTTACCAGTCAATCTTGCTTAGAGACCCTGAGCCGGTTCAAGAAATTGACGGCCAATCTCGCCTAGAGACCCTGAGCTGGTTCAAATAATTGACGGCAATCTCGACAAAGACCCTGAACTGGTATGAGTTTAACCATTTGAATCCACGCAGAAGAGCCGTCATATGAGTTTTTTGAGGAAGGAAAGATCATCATCACATATTATATCATGCCGGCTTATCAAGCCGGGTCAGAGCAAGGCAATTATAAGTCCCAGGTTCATCAATAGTCGCAGTTGTCGATAGAGGCTTCTTACCATCAGGTATAGGTTACATTGTCCTAAACACAACCAGCTCCTTAATGACTTCGTCCGACAAGAGCCGGAGCCTTGTTGCTCCGGTCGACAAAATTCAAGGTTTCAAAGAGATTATCCGGCTCTAATAGTCTGGAGAAAGGAATGGCGTCTTCAAAGACAGACACCCCTCATCAGAAAATCTCAAGGTATATCGTGAAGAGCCGGCAACACATTAAATTGAAACTCAGAGAGAAGGAAAGTGCACACAGAGAGGTGCAAATATATACAATTGCCAAGCGGCAGAGTCATGTTTACTCTATTACAAAAACTACTCTCAGAAGGAGCAAAAGCATTGTCAACTACCCACGGCGGGTCATTACATGAGTCTGTGCTCAGAAAGGTTAAAATAATAAAATTTAGTTATTGGCCGGCTCATCCTTCTCCGGGTCTTCTACTGGCTTTATCTCGAGATTGCACAAGTCCCAATTACAGTCAGCTAGAGCAGCAAAAGACCCTTCAAGGAACGGAGACATGTCAAGATCACAAGGAAAGAGATCCTTATTGCGGGCGGGTGTCAGATCTTTCCACTCGTAGAGAGGCCCGCGGATTCTCTTCTCCTCTGCGTCATAAGCCGCCTGATAGGTGCTCAAGTCAGCTTCATCCGCCAGAACAGAGGCCAGATAGTGCGACTCTTTGACACACCGGGTGTAGTCTTCTTCGGTGAATTCTGAGCCGTCATCTCTTTTAGACGGGTAACCATCCATCATTTCAGCCGGCGTTAGCTCGGGGGCGAAGGCCAGAGCCTGGCTCAATCCAGCGACGGCTCCTTGGCAGAAGGCGGACTTCTTTAGCTCTTCTATCTGCTTGGGCATTGTGGAGAAGAGTTCCAGGACCCCTTTCAGAGTAGTGGGGATCTTCTCCTTATATTGCACGCTCTTAATCGTGAAGATGGCGCTGTAGTATAACTGTTCCGCAAAAGTGTAAATGGCCTTCAGTGGCAGAAGGCTATAAGAAGCCAACTGCCGGCTCCTGGGACCTAGATAAGTCAGATAAAGTTAATGAGTCGCCAGTCTTTCACTAGCAATGTTAAACAGTACAAAGTAAAACAGAAACTTACCAAATAGGGTGGCTGACATCTTCGCGATGTGCTGCTTTAGGCCTTGAAGTTCCTCCGCCACAGCTGTAAGCCGCTGCTCGGCGTCATCCGCCCGTTTTGTCAGAGCGGCCTTTTCAGATTCAGCTGTCTCTTTTAAAGAGGTAAGCTCAGCAGTGACATTGGCCAGCTCCTTAGAGAGAAGCCGACACTTCTCGTCAGCAATGCTTTGGGCTTCTTGCTGAGCCGCCAGGTTGGCCCTCAGATCCGTCAACTGAGACCCGACTTCATTCAAAGCTTCCTATAATACATCAAAATACAGGATACGCCGCCAAAATGCAGGACGAGTGTTAAAAGCAAATACAAGTCTCAAATAGATTGCAAGCAATATATTTGACACTTGGGGGCTAATGTATATTTGATCTTTCAGTATGCAATACAATTCCGGTTCATCTCCTTCGAAGCTAATCCGGAACTTGGGGGCTACACTATGGCTCTTCAATGTACTAATAATGGAAGCACCGACTCAACTTGATCAAGTTTGAGCCGGCCCATGGGGGCTATGATTAGATTTTCAGGTTGTCTACATTAAAGGCCCAGCTCAAATATAATCTGAGACGGCCCTTGGGGGCTACGATTGGCGGTTTACTTTATTTACAGTACAAAGCTAAAGCAATTTTAAGGGAATTTGACATGACAATATCTGTAGAGGTCACAGAAAGACCCGACTCAACGATTCAGTATGTTAAGCCGGCTCTTGGGGGCTAAGTAAAGATATAGTAAGAAGGAAAAGTACCTCATATTTTGTCTTCATGGAAGAGATCAACCGAAGTTCCAGATCCCGACTGGTGGTAACCCGGTTCATATACCCGGCGTGTAGCTCTTCGACTGTCATCTTCTCGCACGAAGAGTCAAAGTTCAGTTTCTTCGAGGCTTCAGCCGACTCTGTATGTTTGGTCAACACATGAGCCGGAGGCGTTTGATGACCAGACCCGATGATAACAACGTCCAGGGTGTCAGGGGTCTTGGCAGGAGTTGCCGGCTTTGAAGGAGCCCTTGGAGGGCTCTCCATGATGATATCTTCAGCGGCCGGCTCCGTGGAGGCAGCCGGCGGGTTTTCTTTTGGTTGAGTGTCCTCCGATTGTTCGGGCTCCAGCTCTTCAATAACTAGGCCGGAGGAGGGCTTCTTGGTCTTGCGACGTTTAGCTTGAGCACTGCAAAAAAGAAGGATCAGCAGTTGAAGATGTTGCTATCATATTAACAGTCGGATATCCAGATATCATAGTAAGGAATGCTTACAGTGGATTAATCTTGGGCGGTGGTATAATTGACTCCAAAGAGTCGCCGGAAGAAGGAGATTTCTACAAAGAATAAAACAGAAAGGTGAAGAGAGTATCAAGTTTACAAAGGAAAGACATAGGAAAAGAAGAGATTTAAACCTCGGCGGGGCGTTTCTTTGGAGCCAGAGAGTTTGGTAGCCCGGACATGAGCTCTGTAGAGCCGGTGCTTCGAGTCTATAGACGCTCGACTTGCTGTTGCTTTTTAAAGAGAAAATCGGGAGCCAGATAAGCAAGAGGGTGAGAAAGAGGAACTTTTCTGATAACCCGCCGCGGCTTTTGGGGGACGAAACATTCTGAGCCGGAAGAAAAGTAATTTACCTCAGGAGCATTGGCGCGGCTGGTTTCCACTTCATGCTGTGAGTAAAGTAAGTATTAATAAAGCAGGAAGGTAAAAGATCAAGCAAGACAGTTAAAACATTACCTCTAAGCTAGATGATGGTGGCGGGTCAAGAAAATTATCTTGCGGGGCATATTTTTTAGCCTTTTTAGTTGTGACCTTCTTCCTGGATTTCTTCGGAGGGGCAACATAGTCCTTCTTCTAGAAGTCTGAGTCGGCCTATAAGAATGACCCGAAGAGTGAATACCAAATAAACAAAGTGCAAACAACGTCTCAAAGACGGATGGGAAGAGATTAAACTTACATCGGGAGCCGGATTGTTGGCACTAAAAGGCGCCAGGCCGATTTCACTGCATGATCCGGAAGCTTCATGGAAAAGGTTCTGGATGGCGAGGGTAATGTCATTCTCTGTCAATATGGATCGGCTGAAGCATAATGAGCTATCATACTTGCCTCCATATTCGCACATGAGTCGGCTTCTATGGCTCAAAGGCATAATGCGCCACGAAATCCAGCAGCGGATCAGGTCCAGCCCGATTAAGCCGTTGGCCATGAGAGCCTTGATTTTGGCATGGGCCGGCTCATATCTTGCGCGTTCTGAAGCTGATAGCCGGCCAGGAAGCTCTGATGTTGTTGTGAGCCGGGAAGGACGATAACTCGGCAAAGGACGCTCGTTCTCGGGAGAGGTGTCCTTGCAATAGAACCAGGTCTTGTTCAAGTCCTTGGGGTGACTCGGCATCCGTGTGGCTGGAAAGATGATATCTCTACGCCGTTGGATGGATATGCCTCCAAGCCCTAGGCTCGGACCGGCTTTCACTTCAGTTTGCCGGTTAGCATAAAAGAACTCCCGAAAGAACCCCACAGACGGCCTGACTTGAAGGTATGCTTCACAGAGCACTTGGAAGTTGCATATGTTTGAGACGGAGTTGGGGGCCAAGTCTTGCGGGTGAAGCTTATAACAGTGAAGGACGTCCCGAAAGAATTTTGAGCCGGGAGGCACGAACCCTCATTCAATATGGTCAGAAAAAACCACCACTTCACCTTCTTGAGGATTGGGCCGCGTCTCATCACCCGGGACCCGCCAGCTAATGACTTCCTTGGGAGGAAGAGTACCCGCGTGAACAAAATCCGACAAAAAGTCCTGTGTGATGCATGACCCAACCCAGTTGCATGAGTTGGACGCACGAGACATATTGGAAGCTTAAGTGCTGTGCAAGATAAAAGGTGCGATGAGTCAAAGCGCAAGCAAATATTTTTGACGGCTTAAAGGTTTAAGGGCTCTATGGATAAAGTGGAAGACCCGGCTGATGAGAGCCGGAGAGGCTTAGCGGCTCAACAGAGGAAAGGAAGATTGAAAATTGGCTAAGTCCTAAAAACAGATTCCGCAAAATATTACTATGTCTATGGATCTACAAAAGCAGAGAAAATAAATTTTAACCTGACCTAGCGATGAACAACGGAAGAAAAAAAAGAAACGAACTGGAGCCATTGTGGTCCGCGCATTACGTGCGCCCGGCCCGCGCGCGGTAGCGGAGCAAGAGCACGTTCTAAAGGTATTAGTAGTGTCGAGATACGCTCGTGATGGTGGTGCCGGAGCCCGAGCGGCGGCGACAGAGCCCCCGGTGAAAACCCTACTACGGCGGCGGCTATCTATGAAACAGGAGAACTCACCGGAGATGGTGCGGCGGAGGCGGACGAATCTCTGGTACGTTCAGGGTGATGCAGCGGCCAAGTCGGGGACGACGTATAGACGGCGCCGGAGCAGAGCTCGAAGACGCTGGGGTGGCGACAGGAAGAAGACGAAGAAGAAGAGGCACGAGCGGGAGGATGGGAAACCCCAACCTGCATGGGTCATAGTTAAAAGGGGGTTAAGGAAGGCATGAAAATCCAGGCGATGACACCGTTTGGCCGAGGCGGACGCCTCGATTTTCGGGATGATAGTTAATGAAAGATTTGGTGATACGTCAGCAGATCTCATGACGTCACGCTGGGTCATTTCCGGGCGACTCGCCAAAAGTGGAAGAGAAGGATGAAGTGAGCAAGCTCAATTTAACCTGTGGCCTAATGTTGGGGATATGACCCGCCCCGGAGGCTTCGGGTCATGTTGCTGGCTCGTGAGCCGGCCCAAAGGTGAGCCGTAAGACTGGTGGCCCAGGGAGATAGGCGGCTCAAGGTGTGGGCCGTACAATGGCCTGGACGGAGAAGACCTGGGCGTGCAAGCCGACTCGCAGACGGCTTGGACAAGAAGATAGAGAGAGACTCGGTTAGCAATTGTAATGAACCGGTGGTCCTGACCTCTTATATAAAGGCAGACCCGGGGCAATTTAGAGGACAGGCAATCGAGAACTAGATCAAGATTTTAGCTCCTTGTAATCGATACACAAGCAATACAAACACAAGCAGGACGTAGGCTATTACCTCGATTTGAGGGACCGAACTTGGGTAAATCTGTGTCTTTTGTCCCGACTAACCCCTTTGAGTCCACCCCGTTAGTGATGGCCTCGAACCTAAGTTCGTTCACCCGGACATCTGCCGTGATAAAACCATGACAATGATGAAGCGGGGGCAACAAGGACAAGTGGGGTCACTCGTGGATCACTAACCAACCTATACTAAGCATATAGGGTACGTGTAAGATGCAACAGCAGTTTAACAAAAAATAGGCTATGCATCAGGATAGGAGCTATCAACAATAGTAGAAAAATCTAATGCAAGCATGAGAGACAAGGAATGGGCTATATAGGAATGCTCAAGGCCTGGATACTCGGCGACAAGTGGCTGAACATCAGGGGTGTAGTCGTACACGGCATCAACGTCAGACTCGGTGTCTACCGGAGAGTAAATGGGGAAGAAACAATAAATATAAAGTAGACAAATGCATCAAGATGCATGACATGACAACATGCAGTGCCAGGGGTGATCTAACGCAGTGCTACATGTTGCAGACGGTGCAAGAAAATATCTAGGAATATTTCTCTAGTCTTTAGCTTTTACGGGAGAACACCCAAGCACCGGTCCACCCACATATCAAATTATCAAAGTAGCGAACATGAACCAAACCAACATGATGAAAGTGACTAGATAAAATTATCATTTACCCTCCGGAACACTTTGCTTATTATAAGAGATCGTTTTGGCCTGTCCTTTGCCACAAAAGGATTGATCTACCTTGTTGTACTTCATTTACCGTTACCGCTACTTGCTCGTTACCAATTATCTTGCTATAAAACTTCCTATTACCTACAATTTCAGTGCTTGCAGAAGTTACCTTGCTAAAAACCGCTTGTCATTTCCTTCTGCTCCTCATTGGGTTCGACACTCTTACTTATCGAAAGGACTACAATTGACTCCCTACACTTGTGGGTCATCAAGACTCTTTTTGGCGCCGTTGCCAGGGAGAGAAGCGCTCTTGGTAAGTGGAAATCGGTAAGGAAAAACATATACTACGTTCTGAAATTTATTGTCACTTGTCACTATGGAGTCCTTTGAGGGATTTGTTCGGGTTATCTTCACCTCGACCAGAACCAAAATTAGTTGCCCCTTAACCTACCACACCTACTGAAAATATTGATTATGAAATTCCTTTGGGTATGATAGAACATCTGCTAGCTAATCCTTATGTAGGAGATGAAATCGAACATCCCGATATGCACCTAATACATGTGGATGAAATTTGTGGATTATAATTTTTGGCCTCGTGAAGGAGAAAGCATTGCTCTAGCTTGGGGGAGGCTTAAGTAAATGTTATATTCATGCTCCAATCATGATCTCTCAAGAGAAATTATTAGTCAAAAAAATTATGCTCGGCTTTTTCATAATAATCTATCCATGCTCGATAGTTATTGTACCGGTTCTTTTATGAAGAAGACTACTGAATTCAAGTGGGATCTATTACAAAGAATTAAATGCAACTCTAAAGATTAGGAAATCGACGAAGGTAATGAGTCAGGTATTAAGCTTGAGTTTTATTGTGTTACATGTTTTATGAATATCGATGCGTTTCATAAGTTTAGCACTAAATATGGACTTGACTCTGAGATAGTAGCATCTTTTTGTGAATCATTTGCTACTCATGTTGATCTCCCTAAGGAGAAGTGGTTTAAATATCACTATGTGCTAAAATTTATTGTCACTTGTCACTATGGGGTCCTTTGAGGGGTTTGTTCGGGGTATCTTCACCTCGATCGAAACCTAAATTAGTTGACCCTCAACCTACCGCACCTACTGAAAATATTGATTACGAAATTCCTTTGGGTGTGATAGAACATCTGCTAGCTAATCCTTATGCAGGAGATGGAATCGAACATCCCGATATGCACCTAATACATGTGGATGAAATTTGTGGATTACAATGTTTGGCCTCGTGAAGAAGAAAGCATTGCTCTAGCTTGGGGAGGCTTAAGTCAATGTTATATTCATGCCCCAATCATGATCTCTCGAGAGAAATTATTAGTCAAAATAATTATGCTCGGCTTTTTCATAATGATCGATCCATGTTTGATACTTCTTGTACTGGTTCTTTTATGAAGAAGACTATTGAATTAAAGTGGGATCTATTAGAAAGAATTAAATGCAATTCTGAAGATTGGGAACTCGACGAAGGTAATGAGTCAGCTATTAAGCTTGTGTTTTATTGTGTTACATCTTTTATGAATACCGATGCTTTTCACAAGTTTAGCACTAAATATGGACTTGACTCTGAGATAGTAGCCTCTTTTGTTAATCATCTGCTACTCATGTTGATTTCCCTAAGGATAAGTGGTCTAAATATCATCCCCTTATTAAAAAAGAAATCAATGTACCGGACATAGCTAATGAACAAACTATCATTTACAATGTTGATCCAGTTGTGCCTACTACTTATATTAAGAAACCACCTTTCCCTGTTAGGATAAAGGAACATGCTAAGATGTCAACTATTCAAGAGCACATTTATCCGTGTGTGGTTTTGGGTAATTGATGACAATCCATATGGACTAATGGTTGCCTTGAGTTATATTCTAAGGATTTGTCCGTACATACTTCTTGAAGTCCATCTATTGGTTTCAAGGAGTTTATATGGTGACCAAGGTGGTATTCAAGGTGTCATCCAAAGATTGGTCATGTAAGAGTTGAGCTTACTGCAAGCATGTCTTGAAGAAGAAGACTGTGTGAGCATTCATGTTTACCTTCAAGACATCATCTTTGTGAAGAGAAAAGATAAGATACAAGGTTGATCAAGACTAAGTCAAAGAGTGAACCAAGTTGATCAACACACAAAGCGTACAAGATGTACCGAGAAGGATCAAGTGATCCTATGGTATGGTAAGCATTGTCCATTACGCTTTGTGTACTAACCATGGTCTACACGAGTGTTCTTTGTAGGGTTAGGTATTTTTCCATGGGATTGCATCGAGAGGAAGATCCCATACAACCCATGGAAGATGACATCAAGTGGTGATCATCATCAAGGTTGCGATGTGCAAGTTCAAGTGAAGCATCATGAAGAAATCATGCTTGTAGCTTGCCATCCATTGTGGTGACAATGGACTTGTGAAGGTGTGCCGAAGAGTGACTCACCAATAGTGGAGTATGGGGGAGCAATCAACAAGCCTTCATCGAGCCAACGCAATCACGAAAGGTGGTCCAACTTGAGGGAGTCAAGATTGTCATCATCGAGCTCAATTGGACTTCATGCAAGGAAAAGGTTTGCCCTTGATAGGTTTTCTATTTTACCGGTCTCATGGTGATAGTTTGGAGACCGGGTTATAGGATCGATACCCGTACTATCAAGGGGGGCTCTCAAGTGAGTAGCTTGATCGTATCGTCCGTCAAGAGCTCAAACCATTGCATCCTTGCATCATATTTCTTGATTATTATTTGTACGTTATCCTTTTGAGGTTTCAGAGCTTGTGGTTACCTTCATGACAAGCTCTAGTACATCAAAAACGGATTTCATATGCTTCTTCTATTGCATTTTCGGTGTTGGAGGTTTTACCGGTCTTATCCGATGAAGGGTTCTCACCATTTTCTTATGGAACTTTTCTCATTTGGTTATTATTGATATTTCTATCAAGATTATGTTATCCCATGTCGTTAGCTTTCCAACAAACTTTGTTTCATTGAATTTGGAGTCCGTTTGCAAAAGTTGTGACAGTTTTAGTGTTCTTAAAAGGCTGCAGCAGTACTACCGCTCCGGAGCGGCACTACCGTGGCTCCAAGAGCGGCACTAACGCCCCGAACCAAAATCTTGTGTTTTGTCCCGAGGTGGTAGGCACGGATGTCTCGCAAGCAGTAGTACCGCTACCCTTTGCGGTAGGACCGCTCCTTGGAGCGGTAGTACCGCTTTGTGCGGGCTGTGAGCATAACAATTGGATTTTTTCCCACCTATAAAAGGGGGTCTTCTTCCCATTTAACCTTATCCTTTGAGCTCGAGTTTTCCCCCCATTGTTGACCTTTTTAGAGCTTGCGAACTCTGAATCCCTTCTATGATTCTTCCTAGTTCTTGAGGGTAAAGAGAGAGGAGATCTAGATCCACATTTCCGCCAATCACTTTCTCCTCTAAGTGAGGGGAACCCCTTGGATCTAGATCTTGGAGTTCTTCATGTTCTTCTTCGTTCTTCCTCTCATTTTCCTCCCTAGCATTAGTTGCTTTGGTGGTATTTGGGAGAGAAGGACTTGGGCACTCCATGTGCCCTTGCCATTGCATTTGGTGCATAGGTTTGACTTCTCCACGGTGATACGTGGAAGTGAGAAGTTGAGAAGCTTATTACTCTTGGGTGTTTGAGCACCCTAGAGCTTGTTCCTCTTGGGTGCTTTTGGCACCCTAGACGGTTGGTGGTGCCTCGGAGCTCAATCATTGTGGTGCAAAGCTCTGGGCAAGCTTCGGGGTCTCCAATTAGGTTGTGGAGATTGCCCCGAGCATTTGAGGTCACCTCAGAGCCACAATCCATTGTGGTGAAGCTTCTTGGTGTCATTGGGAGCCTCCAATTCAGTTGTGGAGATTGCCCCAACCTTGTTTGTATGGGTTCAGTGACCACCCTCAAGGGCCCCTTAGTGGAATCACGACATCTTGCATTGTGCGAGGGCGTGAGGAGATTACAGTGGCCCTAGTGGCTTCTTGGGTAGCATTGTGCCTCCACACCGCTCTGAATGGAGATTAGCATCCGCAAGGGTGTGAACTTCAGGGTACATCATCGTCTCCACATGCATCGGTTATTTCTTACCTGAGCCCCTTTACTTACGCACTTTACTTTGTGATAGCCATATTCTTTCTTGTTATATATCTTGCTATCACTTAGTTCTCTATCTTGCTTAGCATAAGTTGTTGGTGCACATAGGTGAGCCTAGTTGTTTTAGGTTTTGTGCTTGAATAATTAAACGCTTGTTTGATTTCGCATTTGTTCAAGCCTAAATCGTAATTATTTTAAAGCGCCTATTCACCCCCTCTAGGTGACATCCATGTCCTTTCAAACTATGATTTGCAAGAGTAATATTAAAGCACCTAAGCCCTCTGAACAAATTAAAGTAGAACCTAGTGTTGCTATGGTTAAAGATTTCTTGGTAGAAAATATTGATGTGTGTGTTATTTACTTATGTGATGAAGCTGCTAGAATTGCTACTTAGTTAAAATAGGAGATCATTGCTATCATGGCTTATGTGATTTGGGTGCTAGTGTGAGTGCTATTTCTTTTACCTTATACCAAGAAATTATGAATAACATAACACCTGCTGAATTAGAAGACATTGATGTTATTATTAAACTTGCTAATAGAGACACCATCACACCACTTGGGATTGTTAGATATGTTGAAGTCTTGTGTGGGGAAATAAAATACCCTAGTAATTTTCTAGTTCTTGGTTCCCCACAAGAACACTATTAATGCCAAGATAGGTTGTCAAAAAGAAACCATCACTGTTAACTTTGGTGACGTGTCTCATGACTTTTACTTTTCCAAGTTTAGTAGACAACCTCATGATAAAGAATTATCTAGTAAGGATGAAATAAATTATCTTCCTTCTATTGTCGTTCCTCCTACTGATCTAGTAGAACAATATTTTCTAGACCATGAAAATAATATGCATTTGCAAGAAATAAATGAAATACCTAAGATTTTCTGTGAAGAACAACCTCTACTAAAACACAATTTGACTACTGAAACTCTAGAAGGTCCTCCTCCACCTAAAGGTGATCCTGTGTTTGAATTAAAACAATTGCTTGACACTTTGAAGTATGCTTATCTTGATGAGAAACAGATGTATCTTGTTATTATTAGTGCTAATGTTTCATAACATGAAGAAGAAAGATTATTAAAAATTCTCAGGAAGCACCGGGCTGCTATTGGATATACTCTTGATGATCTTAATGGCATTAGTCCCACTCTATGTCAGCACAAGATTAATATGAAACCTGATGCTAAACCCGTTGTTGATCACCAACAACGATTGAATCCTAAGATGAAAGAAGTGGTAAGAACTAAAATATTAAAGCTTCTAGAAGCAGGTATAATCTATCCCATAGCTGATAGTAGATGGGTAAGTTTCGTTCATTGTGTCCCTAAGAAAGGAGGTATTACTATTGTTCCTAATGATAAAAATGAACTTATCCCACAAAGAATTGTCACTGGCTATAGAATGGTAAATGATTTTAGAAAACTAAATAAAGCTACTAGAAAATATTACTACCCTCTAGCTTTCATTCCTAAATTCTAGAAAGATTATCTAAGCATGCACACTTTAGCTTTCTGGAAGGATATTCTGGTTTCTCTCAAATACATGTGTCACAATCTGATCAAGAGAAAACCACCTTTACTTGACCTTTTGGAACCTATGCTTATAGACGTATGCCTTTTGATTTATGCAATGCACCTGCTACCTTTCAAAGATGTATGACTGCTATATTCTCTGATTTCTGTGAAAAGATTGTGGAAGTTTTCCTGGATGATTTTTCTGTTTATAGACCTCTTTTCATGATTGCTTAAGCAACCTTGATTGAGTTTTGCAGAGATGTGAACAAAATAACCTCGTCATGAATTGGGAGAAGTGCCACTTTATGGTTAATGAAGGTATTATCTTGGGGCATAAAATCTCCGAACAATGTATTGAGGTGGATCAAGATAAATTAGATGCAATTGAGAAAATGCCATGTCCTAAAGATATCAAAGGTATTCGGAGTTTCCCTGGTCATGCTGGTTTTTATAGGAGGTTTATTGAAGACTTCTCCAAAATTTCTAGGCCTCTTACTAATATTTTACAAAAGGATATTCCCTTTGTTTTTGATGAGGATTGTGTAGAATCCTTTGAAACACTTAATAAAGCCTTAATCGTTGCACCTATTGTCCAACCACTTGATTGGAACTTGCCTTTTAAAATTATGTGTGATGCTAGTGATTATGTTGTTGGTGTTGTTCTAGGACAGAGAGTTGATAAGAAATTAAATGTTATCCATTGTGCTAGCAAAACTCTAGACAATGCCCAAAGAAATTATGCTACTACTGAAAAAATTAGCAGTTGTGTTTGCTTGTGATAAACTTAGATCTTAGATTGTTCATTCCAAAGTTATTGTTCACACCGATTATGCTACTACAAAATACCTTATGACATAGAAAGATGCTAAACCTAGACTCATTAGGTGGGTTCTCTTGCTTCAATAATTTGATTTACATATCAGTGATAGGAAACGAGCTGAGAACCCCATAGTCGATAACTTGTCTAGGTTAGAAAATATTCTTGACGACCCACTACCTATTGATGATAGTTTTCCTGATGAACAATTAGCTGCAATAAATGTTTCTCAAACACTTCATGGTATGCTCATTATGCTAATTACATTGTTCCTAATATATATACCACCTACTTTCATAGACCAAAAAAAGAAAAAAATATTTTATGATTTAGGACATTACTTTTGGGATGACCCACATCTTTATAAATAAGGAGTAGATTGTATTATTAGAAGTTGTGTACCTGAGCATGAACAAGAACAAATCCTGTGGAAATTTCATTCTGAAGCTTAGGGAGGACATCATGCGGGAGATAGAACTGCTCATAAAGTATTACAATCTGGTTTTTATTGGCCTACTCTCTTCAAGGATGCCCGTAAGTTTGTCTTGACTTCTAATGAGTGACAAAGAATTGGTAATATCGGTAAGCGTCAGGAAATGCCTATGAATTATTCACTTGGTGTTGAACCATTTGATGTTTGGGGTTTTGATTATATGTGACCTTTTCCTTCCTCTAATGGGTATACTCATATTTTGGTTGTTGTTGATTATGTTACTAAGTGGGTAGAAGCTATTTCCAACTAGTAGTGCTGATCATAACACCTCATTAAAATTCTTAAAGAAGTTATCTTCCCGAGGTTTGGAGTCCCTAGATACTTAATGACTGATGGTGGTTCACACTTTATTCATGGTGCTTTTCGTAAAATGCATGCTAAATATGATGTTACCCATATAATTGCATCACCATATCATCCTTAATCTAGTGGTCAAGTTGAACTTAGGAATAGAGAAATAAAATTGATATTACAAAAAACTTTCAATAGGTCCCGAAAGAATTGGTCTAAGAAACTAGATGATGCACTTTGGGCCTATAGAACAACCTATAAGAATCCTATGGGTATGTCTCCATACAAAATGATATATGGGAAAGCTTGTCATTTCGAGAAACCATTTTGGGCAATTAAAGAACTCAACTATGACTTCAAACTTGCCTGTGAAAAGAGGTTATTTGATATTAGCTCACTAGATGATTGGAGAACCCAAACTTATGAAAATGCCAAACTATTCAAATAAAAAGTTAAAATATGGCATGACAAAGGAATCCAAAAGAGAGAATTCAAAGCTGGAGAATATGTTCTTTTGTACATTTCTCATTTCAGATTTTTTTGCAGGAAAACTTCTTTCCAAATGGGAAGGGCCATATGTTATCAAAAAGGTTTATCGCTCTGGAGCTGTCAAGATTAATAATGTTGTAGGTACAAACCTGAAGGTGGTCAATGGACAAAGAATTAAACATTATAGCTCAGGTACGCCTATTAATGTTGAAAGCAATATTATCCAAACCATGACACGGGAGGAACTCATAAGAGAAACCTTCCGGAACACTCCAGAATCGTGAAAAAGAAGAGGTACATGATACGCTAAGTAAACGGACTCCGAAAAATACGCATTTTTTTCTTAGTTTCAGAATATTTGAAAAATTAGGAAAATAATAAATAAACATGAAAGCAACTGAGGTGAGCATGATACACCAGGGCGTGCCTGCCCTCCTTGGTGCGCCCTGGTGGGATGTGACCACCTCGGGAAGCTTCCCGACTCCGTTTTGCTTCCACATGTTTGTGTTCCAAGAATGAAAATTCTCTCTATATATCCCCGATTATTTTGACCACCGCATCGCGGAAATATTCTCTATTCTTGTTTCGTGTTGTTTTCCTGACATATCTGAAAATATGTCGTCTGAAGATTTGGATGGAGAGAGCTATGTATCCCTTTATGTTGCTGGTCCAAATATCTTTTGGGATATTTACCCCTATCTATGGTCCTCGGAGGAGGAAGAAGACACCAACTTGGAGGAAATATAAGATGTCGTCCCGAATGTTGGCACAAATGAAGATGAAGATCCACTACCTCAACTTGGAGACATGCATGTGGTGTTCAAGAAGTCAAGCCTTCCTAATGGTGGGAATAAACCCAATACTCCATTTATCCCTTCTTGTTTTCTGTAGGAGAGCAAGGCATCTCTATGCAAGAGGGTATTGAAGCTTGAACAAGAGAATGACGATTTAACGGAAGAAAACTTCATCCTCAAGCGCAAATTAGAGAAGAAGAAGAATACCCCATCTTCATCATTTTCACAACCAAAGGAGACCTGAGTACACGGGTATGGGCACTCCCCTTGGCTTGAGCTAAGCTTGGGGGAGATGCCCCGGTATCGTATCACCTTCACTTTTCATCGTTATTTTTTATTTTGATCCTTAGGTTTTTCGTGATTCAGTTGAATAAAAGTTTAGTATGATCTATTTTCGAGTGCTAGTTTCATGATCTATCTATCTGGGTAATCAAGTGAGAGTTATATAATAAAGTTTAGTTTGAGCCCTTGCTTCTCTACTTTCTTGTTGCAACCAAAATAAAAGAAAATAGATGAAAAGGATCATATGCTAATCTTATGGTGAGTAATGACATCACATAAAGAAAAGTATGAGTGGTAAAATTAATTAGAGATTGACAAAAATAGCATTAGTCAACGATGCAACTCGTGAAAGAATTAATTAGGGAAGATAAGATTCACATGCAAATACAGTATCTTCGACATCTTTTATGATTGTGAGCCCCATTAAGTATTATATGTCAAAAGTGTTGATGTTGGACAAGGAAGACAACATAATGATTTAGTTTGTTCATATTCGCTTAGAAGTTATATTGTCATAGAACCTTCAACATGTGGTGCTTGCTCAATATCTTTTCTAGCCAAAAATTCTGAACTAAGTAGAGATACTACTTGTGCATCCAAAAAACCTAAACCCGAACTCATGTTTGAGAGTCCAGCATTGGTACATATGGATTGAATAAGATCCTTTAACTAAGTTATCATTGGTGCACTAAGGCAATAAAAATTGCTTCTAAAAGTGTTGGATCAATTACTGTAAGAGAAAATTGATCGTTATACGAACTTATGATTGCAAAGTAATAAAAGTGATGGACTGCATAATAAAGGTTGCTATCATAGGGGGAAATATAAAGTGACATTCTTTTGCACTAAGGGATTTGTCATACAAACTAAAAAGCACATGACAACCTCTGTTTCCATCTGTGAAGGGCCTATTTTTACCTTTATGAATTTACTTTTATGCAAGAGTCAAAGTATCTTCCCTATTCCTTTTTATTTTTCTCTTCTTGCAAGCATCATGTGGTGAGGAATGATCTAGGCACATATATCCAGTTGGATATGAGTGAGCATGAGTTATTATTGTTGACATCACCCTTGAGGTGAATACGTTCGTAGGAAAAACTGTAAGACCCTATCTTTCTATGTATGAGGTTGAAATTTTTTGCTCATGGGTATGTTGTGAGTGTTAGCAATCATAGAAGACTAAATGATGGTTGAGTATGTGAACTTGCCAAAAGGCTCCGACACGAGACCCTTCCTAAAAATATGATGAATTGTAGTTGCAATGTTGACTGAGAACATAGTTTGTTGGTTTCCAATAAGGTTTATGCTTTATACTTCTATGTTGTGATAAATTTTTACTTGTTCATGAGAAGTTATATGATGTTGTTATGAAATAAAAGTTATATGAAAGAGTTTTATGATAAAGTTTGTTGCTATTATGATATTAAGCATGATGCTACTATGTCCGTCTTTTGTTTTTATCGACACCACTCTCTCTCAAACCATGTGAACATGTTTATCGATATCGTCTTTCGCTTGAGGACAAGCGAGGTCTAAGCTTGGGGGATTTCATACGTCCATTTTGCATCATGTTTCCCTACTGTTATTTACAATATTTTTATGCATAATAATGCTTCATGCAGTAATTTTAATGCCCTTTCTCTCATAATTTACAAGGTTTGCACAAAGAGGAGAATACCAGCAGTTGTAATTCTGGACCTGAAAAAGCATACCAGAGATACCTATTTTGCACATATTCAAATGAGCTGAAACTTCACGGGTATTTTTATGGAATATATAAGAAATTTTGGAGAAAATAACTACCGAAGGGGGCCATCCTGGTGAGCACAAGACACCAGGGGATGCCCTGGTGGGTTGTGCTCAGCACGGCCCACCTCTGAAGCCCATCTTCTGGTATATAAGGTGTTTTGACCTAGAAATAATCAGGAGAGGACTTTCGGTATGGAATGCCGCTGTGTCAAGGCGGAACTTGGGCAGGAGCACTTTTGCCCTCCGGTGGAGCAATTCTGTCGGGGGAACTTCCCTCCCGGAGGGGGAAATTGAAGCTATCATCATCATCAACAACCCTCTCATCTTGGGAGGCCATTCTTCATCAACATCTTCAACAACACCATCTCCTCTCAAACACTAGTTCGTCTCTTGTGTTCAATCTTTGTACCGGAACCTCAGATTGGTACCTGTGGGTGACTAGTAGTGTTGATTACCTTATGTAGTTGATTACTATATGCTTTATTTGGTGGAAGATTATATGTTCAGATCCACTATGCTATTCAACACCCCTATGATCTTGAGCATGCATATTATTTTTGAGTAGTTACCTTTGTTCTTGAGGTCACGGGAGAAGTCATGTTGCAAGTAATGATGTGAATTTGACATGTTTTCGATATTTTGATGATATGTATGTTGTGATTCCCTTAGTGGTGTCATGTGAACGTCGACTATATGACACTTCACCATGCTCGAGCCTAAGGGAATGTATTGTGGACTAGTTATTAGATGATGGATTGCTAGAGTGACAGAAGCTTAAACCCTAGTTTATGCGCTACTTTGTAAGGGGCTGATTTGGATCCACATCTTTAATGCTATGTTAGATGTTATCTAAATATGTTTCTCTTAGTTGCGGATTCTTGTGAGGGGGTTAATCATAAGTGGGAGATTTGTTCAAGTAAGAGCAACACCCAAGCACCAGTCCACCCACATATCAAATTATCAAAGTAGCGAAGACGAATCAAACCAACATGATGAAAGTGACTAGATGAAATTCTCATGTACCATCAGGAACACTTTGCTTATTATAAGAGATCATTTTGGCCTGTCCTTTGCCACAAAAGGATTGGGCTACCTTTCTGCACTTTATTTACCATTACCGTTACTTGCTCGTTACCAATTATATTGCTATCAAACTACCTATTACCTGTAATTTCAGTGCTGCAGAAATTACCTTGCTGAAAACCGCTTGTCATTTCCTTCTGCTTCTTGTTGGGTTCGACACTCTTACTTATCGAAAGGACTACGATTGAACCCCTACACTTGTGGGTCGTCAGCCTACACGGGGCCGTATGCGGAGCGGGTATGTGTGTCCGAGAGCTAGGGCTCGCCCGCCTCGTGTGGTGCTACTGGCTCGTGCTGGGGAGGCCGAAAACGTCACCGGTGTCGAGGTAGAGCTACGGATGCTTTTGGGCCAGAATGGGCGTGCACCTACGAGGTGATAACGAGAAAGCAAAGAGTTGGCGCAGCCTCTCAAGCTCACCAGGAGAAAATTGGTGCTAAGCCAATGAGACAGAGGAGCTTTGGTGCATGAGCTGGCTAGCCAAAATGGCGGTCAAAGCTCATAACGGCAGCAGCACAGCCATTCCTGAAGGCGAGAAGAAAAATGGGGAGGGGAGGCGGAGCTCACCAAAGGAGCTTAAGGTGGCTCGTTGAAAGGTCAGGAGCAGCAGGGGGCAACAAATTTAGCAAGGGGGGGGGGTCCAACGACAACGGGGTTGAGGACGCGCTCGATCCAGTCGAAGAAGAGGCACCCAACTCGACCTAATGGTTGTAGGCAACGCAAGTGACGACGACCGAGCGGAGGGATGCGCTCCTGGACGTTGGGAAGCATGGTGGCCACGAGCACGACAAGGGCCATGGCGGCGGCTCGACTGAGCATGGGGAGGATGCGAACAGGCGAGGGAGAGCGGTAGAGGGGGGCTAGGGTTCAACCGTGGGGCGAGGGGGTCATATGTGCCATGGGGGACTCGTTGGGGAGGTCAGGGATGGCCATCACGATGACTGGCCGACGCCATGATGAGCATCCATGCCAACCACACCTCCTCTAATGAACACATGAGGGAGACAGGGGGCAGGTGAGCTGGGCCTGTGGCTAGGCCAGCCGTTGTGGCCTAAGGCCCAGTTTGGCCTAGCCTTTCCCATTTTTATTTTATTATTAAAACTGTTTTTGTTTATTATTTCTGTTTTGTTTTTATTTTCCTACCAATTGACTTTTGTAAATTAAGATACTTGGCCTAATACTTATATGGGAATATTTGATACCGCCACAAAAAGTTTGGAGGGATTTTTAAATAGTTTGGAATTTTCATAATTCAGAAAGGGCAATCAAACAATTATGTTGGTCTGCATTTTATTAGTTTTAGAGACTTTAATTACCTACAAAAATGTTGGTTTCATCTTGAAAATTACCTAGCGAATATTTGTAACACAAGCATGATTTTAGTTTCCATGCTTGACAAAATATTTAATCCACTTATTATTTGAATTTGAATTTAAAAGGAATTTGAAAGGACATATGATTTCAAAGAGGAACAAGTACCGTTTAGCAAAATGGATTAGCTTAATCATGATGATAAATGTAGCTTGATTACATGGATGTTACAATCCCGAGAATTAAGAAGTAGAAGGGAAAAGATCGGGGTATTCTTCACGAAGATGATCCTTGCGTTCCCAAGTGGCTTGATCTTCAGAATGATTTGAGCACTGCACTCTGAGGAACTTGGTAACCTTCTGGCGGGTCCAACATTCAGCTTCTTCAAGAATGTGGAATGGATGCTCTTTATAAGTGAGATCATCCTGCACTTCGATCAATTCAGGATCCACCTCACGGTGTGGGTCCTTGAAGCAACGACGAAGTTGTGACACATCAAAGACATTGTGGACATGGGGGAATTTCAGTGGTAGTTCCAATTTGTAAGCCACATATGCACGTCTTTCGAGAATGCGAAAAGGACCAACATACAGAGGAGCTAGCTTGTCCTTGACTCCGAACTGATGAGTGCCTCTCAAAGGAGTGACACACAAATAAGCTTGATCATCGGGTCGATGTCTAGACGAACTCCCTCCCTTGGTCCTCTTTCACCCAAAAGGAAACCTTTGGGAGGTTTCTTTTGGGACATGCGGACATGCCCTGCTTCCTTAGCGTGGTCGAGCCGTACCTCCCCATCCATGCCCGCTGGCATGGCCCCGCGCGCCTCCTAGCATGGCACGCGTCGCTTTCGCGAAGGCGCAAGGCATAGGGCCCCATCGAGCTACCCTTGACTGGGCTCCCCAACTAGGCTGCGCGAGGATAGCCTCATGAGCAGCCCTCACGATGTCCTTGGAGACACCGCATGCCGTACCCCCTAAAGGTCAAGGGCCCCACGAGAGCCTTCCTCACGAAACCCCGCGGCGGCCTATCTTGGTCCCAGGACACGCGTCACGACCCCGGTCTTAGGTAGACGGGCCTGGGTACCCCCAGTCCCAGGGTCCCGAGAGATTCCCCCGGGCTCGCGGCATGGATGATCCAGCAAAACCGGGGCGCTTCAATGCGGGCCCCAATCGCATGCAGGCAGGGCGCGACATGTGGTGCACGTCCAAACGTGGGATGCCTTCGCTTTGCATGATGCCTCGGTGTAGGATCAAAAGTAGTACTAGAGGTGGGGGTGATTAGACTACTTGACTAAATAAAAATCTACCTTTTCCCAATTTGAAGTGTTGACGGATTTTAGCATTCATAGCAAGTCAAGTAGACACTACACATGCATGTCTACGAGTATTGTAGCGGAAAGTAAAGACAAGCATGAATAGTAAAGGAAGGGTAGGAAGATTAAACGTAATTGGAGACACGATGATTTTTTCTCATGGTTCTGATAGGTGGTGCTATCGTACGTCCACGTTTATGGAGTCTTCAACCCACGGAGGGTAACGGTCGCGAGAGTCCACGGAGGTCTCTACCCACGGAGGATTCCACGAACAGGCAACCTTGACTATACCATGATGGCCAACGTCCATGGAGGACTAGCCTAACTCGGGGTAGATCTTCACAAAGTAGGCGATCTCCTTGCCCTTACAAACTTCTTGGTTCACTCTACAACATGAAGTAAGAGGTTCCCAATCGATACCTAACCAATCTAGGAGGCATCACCCTCCAAAAGGTAATAGGCTCGATAATGTCGATGAACTCCTAGCTCTTGTACTTCAAGATGATAGACTCCTCAACACAAAATCACTCTCTCACATATTTGGCTTGGTGGAAGAGATTGATTAGGTGTAAAGCAACTTGGGGAGGCTAGAGATCAAGATTCATATGGTTGGAATGGAATGGCAGGATCTCAACACATGAGTTGGTGGCTCTCTCTTAGAAAATTAGTAGGTATGAGTAGGGAACTGTTCTGAGTGCTTCTCTTCCGAGTGAGTGGTGGTGGAGGAGGATATATAGGCATCTCCAAAAATCCAACCGTTTCACCTAATAAGTCAGACTCGGTGACACCGATGTATTAATCTTGATGGTACCGAGTTGCCTCAAAGGTAGCAACTTTTGAATCTCGGTGAGACCGATATATGAAACTCGGTTGCACCGATAAGGTGACCAACGGTCAGATTACCAAACTCGGTGACGCCGATTCAACAAACTCAGTGGGACCGATTTTGTGAATTTGCGTAATAGGAAGTTGGCAACCCAAACTCGGTGGTACCAAAGCAGAATCGGTTGCACCGAATGGCTAGGATTTGGCTGAGTCTGTCTGAGGCTAAGAATCGGTGGCACTGAGTGGAAAGTGCTGGTTGCACCGATTTTGGATATTTGGCTTAGGAGAGACTTTTGTGGAAGAGGTTGTGGGTGTATGTGGTTACTATCACTTGTGCATGCATGAGCATTTTGTTCACCAATAGTACCTTACCCCCTTTTTATTGTATTGGTTTTCCTATGGACTCAAAGTGATTTCTCACAAAAGGTAAAATGTAGAGTCCTCTTTGCTTGAAGATTTGCCAATCTATTTCCTTGCATCTTGGGGTATTCCAGAATCCTTTTGCCAACCCATCATTGAACTTTTCCTGAAACATGTTTAGTGGACACATTAGTTCAATGGCATATAAGTTGTTATTAATTACCAAAACCACCAAGTGAGCAAATGTGCATTTAATCTTCCCCTTTTTGGTAATTGATGACAACATATAGATCAAAGCTTCGACATATGATATAATCAATGAATATAAACATCGCTTTGAGAAGTATGTGATAAGCAAGATGTGATAGTCTGGCTTATTAGGGATGATAGACTACTCATATCAATAAGGAATTCCTTCTTTTCTGGGAGCCCATTCGAACAGAACTCCCAGGTTAAGCATGCTTGGCTTGGAGTAGTTTTAGGATGGGTGACCGATTGGGAAGTTGGTCCCGGGTGCGCATGAGTGAGGAAAAAGTGCACAGAAAAGGCTAGTATTGATGTGTGAGGCCAGTCTAGATCCCGCCAGGAGTAACGACCACCGACGGGTGTGTCCGGGGCGTTACAAGTTGGTATCAAAGCCGACCCTCGCGGTTACACGGATATTTGCCAATAGGTGCACGGTCATGTTGTTCATGAAGTTTGTGACCCGTCATGGCACACGGAATGACACATGTATCGGACTGGAAGCACAGACGTTTGTGCCAAGAGGGAACGTTCCTGTGACCCGACGAGGACGTCGGTTCCTCTAAGTGGTGGTGTATGTGATAGTCTGGCTTATTAGGGATGATAGACTACTCATATCAATAAGGAATTCCTTCTTTTCCAGTAGCCCATTCGAACAGAACTCCCAGGTTAAGCATGCTTGGCTTGGAGTAGTTTTAGGATGGGTGACCGACTGGGAAGTTGGTCCCGAGTGTGCATGAGTGAGGACAAAGTGTGCAGAAAAGGCTAGTTGATGTGTGAGGCCAGTCTAGATCCCACCAGGAGTAACGACCCCCGGCAGGTGTGTCCGGGGCGTTACACAAGAGCTCCCCCTAAATTTGTGCATTAATTTTAAATTTGTGTTAGAATGCAAATGCACAATTGATTAGGTACATGGGGCACTTCTTCCATGTCACATACAACTTGGTGGCATGCGGGAGTAATAAGAGTGAATATCATAGCACAACACATCAAGCAAAGTGAATGATCATCTCATAACCATCGAAAGGATATGAAATAGTAGCAACACACATTAAAGCGTATGATCAAACACAACCAAAAGTATATCACATCCAAACCAAAATACCAAATATTTATAAAATAGCAATAAAAACCAAACGCTCTCTCACTCGAAGCCTAGATCTATATACAACTTCTCCCCCTTTGGCAACAAGTTACCAAAAAGATCAAAGAGATATAGCTAATTGTCCTTCTGTGGTTGATCTCCTTCGATGGTCAATGTCTGAGTCGAGAGAACTGTGTCGGCGAAGACCTCTGCTGATGTCCTAGACGGAGTTGGAGTTGCAACTGGAGGAAAGGAGCTGAAGTCACTGTAGATCGAGCAGAAGATGAAGGTCTAATCTCTGGAGCTGGCACTATAGGTGTCCTCGACTCTATCCTGAACTAGGTAGTCGTCCTGACAGGTGCACTATCCTCATCATCATCCGAAGAATCAGACTCTGAAGAGGTGCGATGGATAGGAGCTTCATCTACTTCCTTCTTGTGCTCGTTGACGGTCTTGGTCAGCCCATCCACCTTGTCATTAAGAGTCTTCACTCTATCCTCAAAGATGTTCACAAGGCTTTTCTGATCTTCCAGTATACTTTTGATGTCCTTCTTAATGTCCTTGACTATAGAGATCAAGAGATCCATCTGCTCGTTCCTAGATCTAGGGACTTGAGCACTAGTGGCTCTAGCTGTCTCTGCCTGTGCCTGAGACATGAGCACTAGTGGCTCTAGCTGCCTTTGCCTGTGCCTGAGATGTAGCTGATGTGGGATGGTTTGGGTCCGTCACCACAACGTTGTCCTCAAAGTCTGGCTGTATGAGCAAGTGGGGTCTGTCCAGAGCAAAGTTGTGCTTCTAAAGCTTGGAGTTGATGAGCATCTGAATGTAGGGTGCATAGAAGCATGAGTGCGTCTGATCAGCAACAATCCTATTCACTGTCTCCACAATAAGGTCCATCACTCGAAATCTCTGGTTTCGGTCAATATGAATCGACAAGTTGATGGAGTAGCCTCGGATCATCTTCTCTTCACCTGATCACTTGGGCATCAAACTATGCCTCGGTATAGTGTTAATGGTGCGGATACCTGAATGGAGGTGATAGATGGATCCTAGTTTGTGGGACTAAAGCTGTGCAACAGGGATGGCATTGTACATGTCCTTCATGGCATTGTGGCTTGCCTTGGACTCTTAGTATATGCATATGTCTCAATCCTGTGGCTCTAGGACTCCTAAGATGGCAACCCATTCATCAACTATAGACTCGTATCTTGCTCCTTCTGTCATCCATACTATCCTGCCATCTCCATAGAAGTGAGCAGTGGAGTAGAATTGCATGATCATCTCGGCATTCCATGTAGTGAACTCTCTACCAACAAACTGATCAATGCCAATGCAGTGGAAGTTGTCTTGCACACATGGGAAATAGTTTTCATTTTCCTTGATGTACTTCCAATCGTCATATCTCATGTCACTCATAGCTGGACTCTTGTCAAGCAAGATTGTCTCATAGAAATCTTGTTGCTCCTTAGTGTAAAACCTGTAGTCCACAGCTGTCTTCATCCTCTAAGAGTAAGGATCAATAGCTCTCCATTCTCTCAATCTTGCATCCTTCATGTTCTTCATATCAACAACAATAGGATGGCTAGCAATGTGTTCTTGAAGATGAGGTTTGAGCTTCATTAAAGCAGACATAGCATCATCATTAGCTTCTCTGAAACTAGATCCTTTATTCTTCTTAGAAGACGGAATGTCTCTGGTAGTCCTCTTGGACTTCTCTGCATCAACCTTCTTAGGTGCAGACTTGGTGCTCTTGGAGGGACCTTGCTTTGGCATAGCATCTGCCAACAAGTTCTTCTGTTTCTTCTTGGGAGGGGCCTTGTCAACATGCTCTTCCTCCTCCTCCTCCTCAGGAGCACCAACAGCCTCCTCAGGATCCTCAAAGATTGAGGTAGGCCTGCCAATAACACAAATGATCCTCTTCTTGGCCTTCTTCTTTCCTGCCTTCTTAGAAAAAGACTTCCTTGGGGCTCAATATACATGGTATCCCTAGCACTCCCAGGTGCTCTCATAGTCTCTGGAGGTGCATATGTCTTCCTGACTACCCTCCTGGATGAGGTGGCCTCATTAGTTGACTTCTTGGCAAGAACCTCCTCTGGCAAAAATTCTGAATCCTCCTCATCTGAATTCAGTCTCTTCATGGTCCTTGTAGCATCCTTAGGCAACCCATGAGAACTAGGGGTGCCTGGATATGAAAATGAGCTGGACCCAGGGCTAGTGCGTGAACTCATGTCAATATTTTGCTCCTGCAAGTTCTGGCTATCCTCATCATCTGACATAGCTGACCCTATGAATAGAGTTGAGAAGAGTGGAATAGGATAAGTCATCACAAAATGCAGAGTTTTTGAAAGTTTGAACAAAAGATTCTCAAGGTTTGCATTCTGTCACATGAATATCAGTACAACCGAAGCAAAAATTTTGATGCTACCAAGACTAACTTTCTCTTTAACAAAAACTTGGCAGTCCTTTCGGTGAGACCGAAAAGGAGTACTCGGTTTCACTGAGATAGTTCTTAGTAGCACAGAGGGCAAATCGGTGACACGAATTTGTTCACTTCGGTTCCACTGAGTTTCATCGGGCGAACGACAAACCCTAGAAAATCAATTGTTCACTATCTAATGGAAGTTTCTTGTGGGCAGATCAATCTCAACTAGTGGCGAGATGATGGAGAAACCCTAATGCACATGAATTAGAAATTGGTGCACAAGAGGGGGCCAAATCCAAACCCTAACTTGGCGATGGATCCGCTACGACGGCGATGATGGAGAAGATTCTCGCGACGGCGGTGATTCCCAGCGACAGAGACACTCGACGAGGAAAGGCGATGACCAGGGGTCTTCGAAACAGCAGCTTACGGTTTTGGGGTGCGACGGTCTAAGATTGAATTTCAAAGCGATGGGTCCACAACATATATACCCTCCACTGTCGGTGATACCGTTTCTAAATTTTTGGTGTCACCGAGTTTCTCAACTGTCAGCTTACATACAAACTCGGTTTAACCAAGAATATGGAATCGGTCGTACTGAGATTGAAAACTAGATCAACCCTAGGCATTCTGTGAGACCAAGATTTTGAGTTGGTTCGACCGAGATGCACTTGGGTGGTTTTAATGGTCGGTCCTTTGTCGATACAGAACTCCGAGTGCTCCTCAAACAAAGGGATCGAAAAGTATTTGTTCAAATTTTGTGATGAAGCATGAATAGAATATGAGATGAGAAAGCATAGATAGCTAGAGGAGTGGTCCTAGGCATTCTTGTACATACTATTGGTAAATGAAAAATCAAAAGCCGAATAGCAACAATTAGATGTCCTTTAATGAGTAAATAAATGTAGACCAACATGCTCACACAGTAATATGTCAAATGAAAACATGGCAAACATGCACAAACACACTAGCATCTAACAAGCACTTTGGCGATGACGGAGTCATCTATATATGAGTATATTGACTTAGGATCCAAGTAATAATACTTGATCATAGGTCATACTCATCGTTTAAGCACAAGTGGGGTTACCACTTTTACATAAAGCATTTAATGTTGTCACATACTATGAGATGCTTTGACTCAATGTTTAGAGTAAAGATCCCCCTCCCCCCCATAGGAGGGATAAACTAACCTTGGGTTTTGTCAATGAAGACTCCATGTAGGTGAAGTAGTGGATGAAGATCACCATGAGTTGGGAGCATCCTTGTTGTTTCATTACTCTTCTCACCTACATGGGTCAGTTCCAACACACAAGAGACAAACACAAGGATATCTATGGACATGGAGTGCAAAGCATACATGATGATGTCAATTTATTTGTTGATTACCTTGTCCCTTGCTTACCCTTGAGGGAATGTGTGACTACTTGAACTATTGCATGATGTTGACTTTGATTGCAACAAGTTCTTCCCAATAATGAATATGAGTGGATTTCATTGGCGGAGACACCCCTCAAGAACTCCTCTAGTTCTTCTTGGGGACCCACATCAAGTTGATGGGGATCCTTGGTGTTGAAGTAGCACCTATAGGAGTTGAGCTTGTAGTAGCCTTGGGAACCCACTTCACCAAAGCTTGAGATTCATCTTCATATGAGTCAATGTCCTCTTGAAGCATGTTCTTGTCCTTGAGCTTGGGGTCTTGTGGTGGAAGGTCATCTTGACCTTTTGTTCCCTTGGGGAGAGTATTTTCATACTTCTCCTTTTGAGGAACAAACTTGGGATGGAGTTATTGACCTTATTCCCATTCAACTCCAATAGTGTTGAAGTAGCGAACACCATGGTTCTTCCGGTATCCTACTTGCTTGCGCACAATCTCCTCAAATTGTTTGCTCCCTTCAAGACTCTTGTAGCTACCTTTCTCTATAATCTCTTTCAAGAGTTCGTTTTCTTGCTCAAGTGTAACTTGGCTAAGAGAAGAGTTAGTGGGATCAATAGAACTATTAGAAGCAATATCTTTGGATTTATAATTTTTATTGCTACTAGTTGAAGAACCTTTCTTGCCTTTGTTACTAGCTTGCTTAGTGTTAACTTGTGGCATGAACGTAGACAAGAGAAGTCTCTTGGCTAGAGAAGAGGAAGTCTTCTTTTGAAGATCGTCATTGATAGCTTTAAGGAACTCATGCTCTTGCTCTAAGTTGAGATTCTCGAAGCGGAGCTTCTCATGTTTCCTTTCAAGCTCTCCATGATCTTGTAGAGTATACTCATGAGCTAACTTAAGAGTTTTTTGTTCTTGAGTTAGTCGTTCTATTTCCAACTTATCATCATCAGACGACTTATCTAGACTAGAGTGATTACTAGCAAGTTCATCTTGACTAACATTACTAGATTTGTTAAATAACAAGTCATCTTCAATTAACAAGTCATCCTCATCACTATTGAAATCAAGATACTCTGGGTGTGATACCTTGGGGCCTTTAGCCATGAAGCAACATCCACCCCCTTGATTTGGTGAATCAAATATGTCATACCAGTCTGTTATCACTATTGCAAGTCTGGCAACACCTTCATCTTGCTATAGTCAAAGTTGGAGTGGTAGCTTCTCTCAGAGTGGTTCTCGGAATCGAAGCCACAAACACATTCACCAAGATGAGCTTGATGTCTTCTTCTTGAGTAGATCTTGGTGTACTTGTCCTTCTTCTCTGAGTCCCTACTTCTCCTGGAGGGTCTTTGTTCATAACGATCATCCCTACTCCTCCTCTCTCTTCGAGGTGACTCGTCTCTTGAGCTTTGTCTTCTTGGTGACTATTCTTTCCTTTTGTAAGGAGCCGTGCACTCATTGGAGTAGTGTCCGGGCTTCCCACAATTGTAGCAGTTTCGGTCACGACTTGACAAACGCTTCTCTTCATATCATGAGTTGGACCTTCGATCTTTGCTTCTAATCTTGTAGAAATTGTTGAATTTCTTGACCATGAGGCTTATCTATTCATTCATGACAAGGATGTCGCTTGAAGTTGCGGGAGTATCACTTGTTGTAGGATCGAGAGAGGGATGTCTAGAGGGGGGGGGTGTGAATAGACTACTAGCAGGAATTTGAAACCTAACCTTTTCCCAAGTTATTTGGTTTGCAGTTTTTAACTATTTAGCAAGTCTAGTAAGTCTAACAACCCTACACATGCATGCCTACGAGTATGGCAACAGAAAGTAAAGACATTGCACATGTAAGTAAAGAGATGGGGTAGGAAGATCAAATGCAATAGGAGACGCAAAGATTTTCCCGTGGTTCCGATAGGTGGTGCTATCGTACGTCCATGTTCATGGAGTCTTCAACCCATGGAGGTTAACGGCCGCGAGAGTCCATGGAGGGCTATACCCACGGAGGGTTCCACGAAGAAGCAACCTTGACTATTCCATGTGGCTTCCGCCCGCGAAGGACTAGCCTCACTATGGGTAGATCTTCACGAAGTAGGCAATCTCCTTGCCCTTACAAACTTATTGGTTCACTCCACAACATGAAGTAGGAGTCTCCCAAGCGACACCTAACCAATCTAGGAGGCACCACCCTCCAAAAGGTAATAGGCTCGCTAATGACGATAAATTCCTTGCTCTTGTGCTTCAAGATGATAGAATCCTCAACACACAACACACAAGTCAAGTACACCCTACACATGCATGTCTACGAATATTGCAGCGGAAAGTAAAGACAAGTAGGAATAGTAAAGGAAGGGTAGGAAGATCAAATGTAATTGGAGACACAATGATTTTTCCCATGGTTCCGATAGGTGGTGCTATCGTACATCCACGTTTATGGAGTCTTCAACCCACAGTGGGTAACTGTCGCGAGAGTCCACGGAGGGTTCCACAAAGAAGCAACCTTGACTATACCATGATGGCCTACATCCATGAAGGACTAGCCAACTTGGGGTATATCTTCACGAAGTAGGTGATCTCCTTACCCTTACAAACTTCTTGGTTCACTCCACAACACGAAGTAGGAGGCTCCCAATCGACACCTAACCAATCTTGGAGGCACCACCCTCCAAAAGGTAATAGGCTCGATAATGTCAATGAACTCCTTGCTCTTGTGCTCCAAGATGATAGACTCCTCAACACACAATCACTCTCTCACAGATTTGGCTTGGTGGAAGAGATTGATTGGGTGGAAAGCAACTTGGGGAGGCTAGAGATCAAGATTCATATGGTTGGAATGGAATGGCATGATCTCAACACATGAGTAGGTGGCTTTCTCTCTCTCTCAAAATCAGTAGGTAAGAGTGGGGAACTGTTCTGAGTGCTTCTCTTGAGAGTGAGTGGTGGTGGAGAGGTATACATAGGCATCTCTAAAAATCCAACCGTTACACCTAATAAGTCAGACTCGGTGACACCAATGTGTTAATCTTGATGGTACCGAGTTGCCTCAAAGGTAGCAACTTTTGAATCTCGGTGAGACCAATACATAAAATTCAGTTGCACCGATAAGGTGACCAACATTCAGATTGCCAAACTCGGTGACGCCGATTAAACAAACTTGGTGGGACCGATTTTGTGAATTTGCGTAACAGGAAGTTGGTAACCCAAACTCGGTGGCACCTAAGCAGAATCGGTTGCACCGAATGGCTAGGGTTTGACTGAGTCTGTCTGAGGCTGAGAATTGGTGGCACCGAGTGGAAAGTGTTGGTTGCACCGATTTTGGTTATTTGGCTTAGGATAGACTTTGGTGGAAGAGCTTGTGGGTGTATGTGTTGACAATCACTTGTGCACGTATGAGCATTTTGTTCACCAACGGTACCTTACCCCCTTTTGAGAGTATTGGCTTTCCTATGGACTCAAAGTGATTTCTCACCAAAGGTAAAATGTAGAGTCCTCTTTGCTTGAAGATTTGCCAATCTATTTCCTTGCATCATGGGGTATTCTGCAATCCTTTTGGCAACCCATCATTGAACTTTTCCTGAAACATGTTTAGTGGAAACATTAGTTCAATGACATATATGTTGATATTAATTACCAAAACCACCAAGGGAGAAAATGTGCTTTCACTCGGTAACTGCCAAGTTCGTTACCGAGCTTGCACGCCGCACTGGGTCATCACAGCCTCCCACGCACCGTGCCCACGTTGCGGAGACGAGGAGGCGAGGGCCGGTCATACACTAGACGCTTTAGAGAGAAGGGACGAAGTCCCCCCTTCCTTATCTCTCTGCTTTCACCCTCTGCTCTTACTTGTCATAACAACAATGATGGTACCTGTGAGGAGGATCTCCATGACCGACAAGGGAAAATTTGTGGAGGAAGAGACAGGAGCGTCGACCCCGATGAGAGGGTGGGGCAGCCTCCAAACACTCATCGCTGTGCGTGGGGCACAGTCTATGGAGCGCGGGCATCTCCTGTTGGTGACTCATGCCGGTTCGAGCCGCCATGTAGGGGAATTGGCCCGCAGGCGCGGGTGTGGGGGATGAGCCAGACGCGGTTGCGGCAAGAAGAACACCTCTTCTGCTCGGCCGCCCCGCCCGTGGAGCCATTCTGCCGACATAGCCCGCGAGTTCATCCTAGGGATGGTTAGCCCAGCCGCACCTGGATCCGACCCCCGAACTCCTTCTCGAGGAACATGGCAGAGCGTGCACCCCTAGGTTTGTGGCTACAGCCAGACGTCTGCTGCAATGGCTCTTCTTGGGTGACGACGGAACTCAACCCCCTCGGTTTCATGTTCCTGAAGTGGGGGTGGAAGTCATTCACTTTGGCGCGTGGCTCAAAGGAGGCGCACATGCTCCACTTCAAATTCGACGACTCCGCCATGCTCTTCGTGAAAATCTTTGGGAAGGACGACGACCTCCTGGATTGCTACGTGCAAAGCGGCTGCAACGATGGCGACAACAGCTCCTCCCTCGAGGGGCCGGTGGTGGCAATGACTCCGACATCGACTCTAAACGATCTTTGGGCACCCGCGTCAAGGAGGAGGATTTTGACTGAGCGCAGGCAACATCGAGGCTAAAGCATTGGTAGGTAGTATCGCTTGGGCGCAGTTGCTCTTAATTTGTGTTGTCTTGTGTGGTGAACCATGTTGGCCCCACGGGGGCATGTAAGAAAGATTACGTCCTTCGCGCCTAAAACCCCGTGTTGTTTTTGGTTGTCGAGCATCCAACCTTGCTGACTATCCTTTGCTTGTTCTTATTCCCTTGCTTTCCTTGATGCTCCTGTGGCGCTGGGACCCAGCCCCGAGCCTGGCCCCAGCCATGTCCGGAACGTCGTGTCGCATCACGCGGGACGAAACTCGGTGTGGGATGCCTGAGTCCTCGCAGTAGCCCCCAAGGCATGACGTTCTGAGGTCTTCACCTCCGAGGGGGAGAGACCGGGAGGGGGGGGGCTCCCGCCTTTGGAACAATGCCCTCTTGTTGGCTATTTCGTGTGCATCGCGCGAGGATACCAGGTACCGAAACAAATGCTGGGAGTCCTCATGAGGTGGTTGCGACCTCTTGAGTGTGCGTTTGTTTTCCCTTGAAGAGGAAAGGGTGATTCATCAAAGTAGATAAGTATTCCCATCAGTTGATGAGAACCAAGGTATTAGTCTAGTAGGAGGAACAAGCAAGTCATCAATGGATGCACCTACACAAACAATCAAACTCTTGCACCCAACGCTATAAAGGGGTTGTCCATCCCTTCACTATTATTTGCAAGGATTAGATCTGATAGAGATAGATGTAAACAAGAACGGAAAGTAAAAGGTAAATAAATTGCAGCAAGGTATTTTTGGTAATTTTGGTTTATGGATCTGAAAGTATATTATGGAAAGTAGACCCGGGGGCCATAGGTTTCACTAGAGGCTTCTCTCTCGAAGGAAAATATCATGGTGGGTAAAAAAATTACTTTTAAGCAATTGATAGAAAAGCGAATAATCATGTAGTTATCCAAGGCAATGATCATGCATATAGGCATCACGTACGTATCAAGTAGACTGAAACGATTCTGCATCTACTACTATTACTCCACACATCAACCGACTCCTGCCTGTATCTAGAGTATTAAGTTCATGAAGAATAGAGTAATGCATTAGGTAAGATGACATGATGTAGAGGGATACACTCAAGCAATATGATTAAAACCCCATCTTGTTACCCTTGATGGCAACAGTACAATACGTGCCTCACTACCCCTACTATGTCACTAGGTGAGGACACCGCAAGATTGAACCCAAAACCAAGCACTTCTCCCATTGCAAGAATTACCAATCTAGTTGGCCTAACCAAACCAATAACTCGAAGAGACTTGCAAGGATATGAAATCATTCAAATAAGAATTCAGAAGAGATTCAAATAAGATTCATGGATAATCTAAACATAAACTCATAATTCATCGGATCTTGACAAACACACCACAAAAGAGGATTACATCGAATAGATCTCCATGAAGATCATGGAGAACATGGTATTGAAGATCAAAGAGAGAGACTAAGCCATCTAGCTACTACCTATGGACCCATAGGTGTGTGGTGGACTACTCACGCATCATCGGATGGGCAATGGAGTTGATGTAGATGCCCCCCGTGATCGAAACCCCCTCCGACAGATTACCGGAAAAGGCTCCAAGATTGGGTCTCTTAGGAACGGAGGCTTCTGGCGGCAGAAAAGTATTTGTGTGGCTCGTTATGATGTTGTGGGAATATTTGGGAATTTATAGGCCAAGAATTAGGGTTAGGAGACCTGCCGGGAGGCGACAAGCCTGCTAGGCGTGGCCAGGGGGCCCCGTGCCTAGTAGGCTTGTGGCTCCCTAGCACCTCCCCTACCGTGCACTCGAAGCTGATCGATTTGTTTCCTTCCAGAAAAAGTCCTTGCAAAGGTTTTATTCCGTTTGGACTCCGTTTAATATTCCATATCTTGAAAACTCAAAAACAAGGAAAAATAGAAATTGGCACTTGGCTCTAGATTAATAGGTTAGTCCCAAAAATAATATAAAATAGCATATGAATGCATATAAAACATCCAAAACATATAATATAATAGCATGCCATCATCAAAAATTATAGATAAATTGGATAGATATCAGCATCCCCAGGCTTAATTCCTGCTCATCCTTGAGTAAGTAAATGATAAAAACAGAATTTTTGATGTGGAGTGCTACCTAACATATTTATCCATGCAATATTCTTAATTGTGGCATGAATATTCAGATCCTTAAGACTCAAAACAAAAGCTTAATATTGATATAAAACAATAGCATTTCAAGCATACTAGCAAAGCAATTGTATCTCTTTAAAATATAATGGCAAAATAAAGTTATCCCTACAATATCATATGGTCTGGCTATGCTCCATCCTCCCCACATAAAGTATTTATATCATGCACAACCCCGATGAAAATTGAAGCAATTGTTTTCACACCTTTATGTTCTCAAGATTTTTCAACTCTCACGCAATACATGAGCATGCGCCATGGATATATCACCGTAGGTGGAATAGAATATGGTGTAGGTTGTCAAGGACAGGGAGAAGATAGTCTCACAGCAACTAGGCGTATCAACGGGCTATGGAGATGCCCATTAATAGATATCAATGTGAGTGAGTAGGGGTTTCCATGCAACGGATGCGCTAGAGCTATAAGTGTATGAAAGCTCAAAAAGTAACTAAGTGGACGTGCATCATCAAGAAAAATTTCACTAGCTATATGGAAGTGACAAAATAGGAGACTCTCTATCATGAAGATCATGGTGCTACTTTGAAGCACAAGTGTGGGAAAAGGTAGTAGCAACCTCCCATCTCTCTTTTCTCTCATTTTTTATTGGTGGGCATCTAAGGCCTCTTTTATTCATTTTTTTATTTGGGCTCGCTCGCCTCTTTTTTCATTCATAAGGACCGGAATCTCATCCCCACTTGTGAGGGAATCATAGCTTCCATCATCCTGTACTCACATGGGACATGCTCTATTAATGATAATCATCACAATTTTATTTACTTACAACTCAAAGAAAATTACAACTCGATACCTATGACAAAATATGACTCTTAATGCAATATGGAAGTGATGGTGCGTGTCATAAAAGGAAACGGTGGAAGTTGCATGGCAATATATCTCGAAATGGCTATGGAAATGCCATAATAGGTAGGTATGGTGGCTGTTTTGAGGAAAGATATATGGTGGCTGTTCTGAGGAAGGTATATGTTATACCGGCGAAAGTTGCATGGTAATAGAGACGCTAGCAATGGTGGAAGGCTGGGAGTGCGTATAATCCATAGACTCAACATTAGTCATAAAGAACTCACATACTTATTGCAAAAGTCTATTAGTCATTGAAGCAAAGTATTAAACGTATGCTCCTAGGGGGGAGGTTCGTAGGAGTTAACCATCGCGTCCCCCCGACCCTCACACAAAGGTCGACAATCTATAAACAAGTCATGCTCTGACTTCCTTACATAACGGTTCACCATACATGCATGCTACGGGAATCACAAACCTATACACAATTATTTTTATCAAATCACAGTTACTTCCTAACATGTCTCCTAACATTACCATCTTTATATCTCAAAACTTTATGAAACGAATCCAACTTCTCATAAATACTCAATCCACTTAATATGGAAGTTTTTATTATATCCCTTTTGGATGCCTATCATATTAGGACTAAATTCATAACCTAGACCAATTACCATGCTGTTTTAGAAACTCACAAAATAATATAAGTGAGGTATGAGAGTTCAAGCATTTCTAGAAAGCGCAAACACCACCGTGCTCTAAAAAATGTAAGTGAAGCACATACATCAAAATTGCCTATCTCAAAAGACATCAGTGAAGCATATAGAGTATTATAATAAGTTCACGATTCAGCGTCTCTCTCTCTCAAAAGATGTGTGCATCAAGGATGATTGTGGCAAACTAACAAGCAAAGACTCATATCATACAATACGCTCCAAGCAAAACACATATCATGTGGTGAATAAAAATATAGCCTGAAGTAAATTTACTGATGGATTGAAGACGAAAGAGGGGATTCCTTATGGGGCATACCCAAGATTAGTCTCTTTGGAATCCTTGAATATTACTTGGGGTGCCTTGGGCATCCCCAAGCTTAGGCTCTTGCAACTCCTTATTCCACACTTCATCGAATCTTTACCCAAATCTTGAAAACTTCACAACACAAAACTTAACAGAAAACTTGTGAGATCCGTTACTACAAGAAAATAAATCACCACCTTAGGTCCTGTTGTGAAATCATTATTTATTTATATTTGTGTTATACTATTGTAACCTAACTCCTCCATGGTTCATACCTCATGATACAACCCAAAGATTCATCAAAATAGGCAAACAACTCAAAGAAAACAGAACAGTCTGGAGAAATCCGGAAAACTTAGTATACTTCTGTAACTCAATAAATTCTGAAAACTTAGGAAAACCTTGGAAATTTATATATCAATCGTTTGTAAAAATTTCAAACTCATTCGATGCTCTGAAATATTTAGAAAATTCATGGACTGAGCGCAAAAGTTTCTGTTTTTCAGCAAGATCAAATCAACAACTACCATATATCACCCCAAAGGTTTTACTTGGATAAACATTAATTAAAACACCAAAACACAATTACTAAAAAAGTAATAATGTGGGAAATACTCAAAATCAGAAGCAAAAACCGAACACAAAAATAAAATTGGGTTGCCTCCCAACAAGCGCTATTGTTTAGCTCCCCTAGCTAGGCATAACGATTTCAATGATGCTCGCATAAGAAGTAGTATTTGAAACATGCAAGAGAGCATCATGAATCTCATGACAAGAAAATTTAATTCTAACTCACTTCCTATGCATAGGGATTTTGTGAGCAAACAATTTATGGGAGCAAGAATCAACTAGCATAGGAAGGCAAATCAAGCATAACTTCAAAACTTTGAACACATAGAGAGGAAACCTGATATTATTGCAATTCCTACAAGCATATGTTCCTCCCTCATAATAATTTTAAGTAGAATAAGGAAGGAATCTCACAATATAACTATCACATAAAGGATTCTTTTCATGATCAATTATAGCATACATGTCATCACCAAAACTTGGGGAACAAAAAATATCATCTTCATCAAGCATAGAATCCCCAAGCTTGTGGTTTTGCATATCATTAGCATCATGGATAATCAGAGAATTCATACTAACAACATGGCAATCATGCTTTTCATTCAAGGAACTATCGTGAATCTACTTATAAATTTCTTCTTTCAATACTTCATTAACATTTTCAGATTCATGATTTTCAAACAAAACTTCATAGAGATAATCAAGTGCACTCAACTCACTAGAAATTGGTTCATCATAATTTGGTCTTTTGAAAAGATTAGGAAGTGGATGAGGATCCAAATCAATAGATTGTTAGCAAGCGAAGATGCAAGAAAATAGAAGGCACATGGCAACGCAAGCAAACATGGCAAACAAGAGATCTCACGAGAAAAAGGCAAACGAAAAAGAGAGGGTGAATAAAACGGCAAATTTGTGAAGTGGGGGAGAGGAAAACGAGAGGCAAAAATTTGGGTGCTACCGAGATTGACTTTCTCTTTAACAAAAACTTGGCACTCCTTTCGGTGAGACTGAAAAGGAGTACTCTGTTTCACCGAGATAGTTCTCAGCAGCACAAAGGGCAAATCAGTGACACCGATTTGTTCGCTTCAGTTCCACCGAGTTTCATCGGGCAGACGGCAAACCCTAGAAAATTGATTGTTTGCTATCTAATGGAAGTTTCTTGTGCACAAATCAATCTCAACTAGTGGCTAGATGATGGAGAAACCCTAATGCGCATGAATTAGAGACTGGAGCGCAAGAGGGGGTCGAATCCATACCCTAACTTGGTGATGGATCCTCTACGGCGGTGACGATGGAGAAGATTCCGGCGAGGACGGTGATTCCCAGCGGCGGAGATGCTTTGGGAGGCAAGGTGATGACTAGGGGTCTTCGAAATGGCAGCTTAGGGTTTTCGGGCGCGACGATTGAAGATTGTATTTCAAAGCGTCAGGTCCACAACATATATACCCTCCACTGTTTGTGATACCGATTCCAAATTTTTGGAGTCACTGAGTTTCTCAACTGTCGGCTTACAGGGAAAGTCGGTGTAATTGAGAATATGGAATCGGTAGTACCGAGATTGAAAACCAGATCAACCCTAGGCATTCGGTGATACCGAGATTTTAAATTGGTTCCACCGAGATGCACTTGGGAGGTTTTAATGGTCGGTCCTTTGTCGATACATAACTCCGAGTGCTCCTCACACAGAGAGATCGAAAAGTACTTGTTCAAATTTTGGGATGAAGCATGAATAGAATATGAGGTGAGAAAGCATAGATAGCTAGAGGAGTGGTCCTAGGTATTCTTGTACATCCAATTGGCGAATGAAAAATCAAAATCAAAATAGAAACAATTAGATGTCCTCAAATGAGTAAATAAATGCAGACCAACATGCTCACACAATAAGATATCAAATGAAAACATGGAAAACATGCACAAACACACTGGCATCTAACAAGCACTTTGGCTATGATGGAGTCATCTATATATGAGTATATTGACTTAGGAGCCAAGTAATAATACTTGATCATAGGCCATACTCATCGTTTAAGCACAAGTGGGGTTACCACTTTTACATAAAGCATTTAATGTTGTCACATACTATGAGATGCTTTGATCAAGTTTTAGAGTAAAGCTCCCCCTTGATGTGAATCCCCCCATTGGAGGGATAAGCTAACCTTGGGTTTTGTCGATGAAGACTTCATGTAGGTGAAGTAGTGGTGGATGCTCAAAGTTGATGAAGATCACCATGAGTTGGGAGCATCCTTGTTGTTTCATTACTCTTCTCACCTACATGGGTTAGTCCCAACACACAAGAGACAAATACAAGGATATCTATGGACATGGACTGCAAAGCATACATGATGATGTCCATTGATGTGTAGATTACCTTGTCCCTTGCTTACCCTTTAGCGAATGTGTAACTCCTTGAACTATTGCATGATGTTGACGTTGACCGCAAAAAGTTCTTGCCAATAATGAATATGAGTAGATTTCATTGGCAGAGACACCCCTCAAGAACTTCTCTAGTTCTTCTTCTTGGGGACCCACATCAAGTTGATGGGGATCCTTGGTGTTGAAGTAGCACCTGTAGGAGTTGAGCTTGTAGTAGCCTTGGGAACCCACTTCACCAAAGCTTGAGATTCATCTTCATATGAGTTAATGTCCTCTTGAAGCTTGTTATTGTCCTTGAGCTTGGGTTCTTGTGGTGCAAGGTCATCTTGAGCTTTTGTTCCCTTGGGGAGAGAATTTTCATATGTCGGGACCCCGATCCTAAGTCATAAGAATCCATCCTGTAACACATCACATCACTTTGCGGCCTCATGCACGGTAACTCCACGGTTGCAGCCTTACCTTACCCAGAACCGTTTGTGCCTTTTGGCTCACGTATGTGAATATGTCGCTAGCATTCAAACGACAGATAACCCGAGCAGACATGACTAGTCATAGAACCCAAGTGGCACATCCGTACGGAAACAGGCATACGTAACCCAGCAATGCAGGCGGTAGCCTTAAGCGTGTGTCAACGTGTCATAGCTAGCTACAAGGACTCCATTACGCTGTGGGACATAGATGTCATCACTGGACGTAGACGAGTCGTAGCAGGCTACAGGGACTCCATTACACTGCGAGACATTTCCCCGAAGGGACAGACACAGCAGCAAAGAAGGATACATGCTAGTCAATCAATGTGTCCGGAGCAGTAGCAAGCTACCAAGGCTTGGTGGAACCACAAAGAGGCAGTTTCCCGTAAAGAGTACTACTAAAGGCACATGACTAGGTATCGGATCCCATACATACCATTGCACGTCACACGTATGCACGACATGCTCGATATGCATAGATACAACTATGGCATCACAACATAACCATACAACAACACAACTTTTATTTAAGAGGCTCAGAGGAGCCTCATAATATGTTCTTACAGGTAGGGGTCACATGACCGACACTCAAGTCATACAAGCAAGTTCATACAAACCAAGCGAAAGCATAAAGCTGTCTGAGTATAGATAGTTGAAAGGGTAAAAAAGCACACAGCCTGACTATCTACACCCCACCACAGGGCATAAGGTCGTAGCTGGGACACCAGCTATTTAGCGTCGTCGACATCTAGATACAACCCACCTGATAGGTCCTGAGTCTCATCTGCAACAGTTATTAAGAAAACATGAGTACAAACATACTCAGCAAGTATTTTAAACAGACCTAGACTATTCATGCTCATGTATCAACAAGGGGAGTGGTGGAGTTTATGCAGCAATGCCAGCCTTGGATCTTGGCTAACCTATACTACACATTTTAACACTTTGTTCAAATTTTAGATATCGCACACGAGTCCACAAACTCCACACCAATACACCACCATGGATTCACTTCTACCTCCTACGAGAGTGCCATCCACGGTACTCACACTTGTCTTGAGATTTTTATGAGTATCCATTAAATCATCTATGAACATCATAAGTTCTCCAAGTAGTCCATATCCGAGGACACGGCTATTCGAACAGATTCATACCCTGCAGGGGTGTACTTCTTCACACACGCTCTCGCCACTTATCGCTGTGTGCTCATAAAACTATGCACCTCGGCAACCTTCAAGCGGAAGCCCAGCGAGGGAGTCGGCCACGACCATCAATCACACAAGACCTCTAGTCCAGGCTATCGCCTATTTGAGACTGAACCCGCACGAAAGTCCGGCCGAAGTTTCCGCTATGGCCACAAATGATGTGCGCAGGGTTCCCAAGCCCACCATTCAAGTGACCCTTGGTACACCATGCCACTGCCTACCGTGTCATAACCCACCCCAAGGGTCAGTGCTATGCACGGCCTCCAGCATGCTATAAACACCAGAAACTACTTACAACACCTGGACCAAGGCCTAAGCGATTGATAGGTCGAGAGGGTCAATTAAGTATCCCAACATGTGGTAGTAACTAGACTTGGATCACAAACACGGAACTCAGTTCCTAAGAATGGTCCCAATGAGACAACCCGCTATGTACTCCTATATAGCCTCTCATCGCTACCTTTACCAAATCGGGTTCATCATTAAGCTTATCACATCAGAACAATACTGTTTCACTCCAGTTCATCACCTAGATGAATCAGACCTGACACAACTCTAAGCATAGCAAGCATAGCAGGCAAAGTAGGTAAAGCACGTCATGGCTCAAGCATCTACCAAGTATGCTAGGTTTCAAGCTATAGCTATTTACTGTGACAATGACAGGTCATGCAAAGGAATAGGTTCATCTACCATACATGACAAACAATTAAATGTTTGTCCGAATGCAATAAACAAGAGAAGGAGCGAGAGAATGGTATGTTATCGGAATGATCAAAGGGGATGATTGCCTTGCTGGGAAGCGGGAAGGTATTCTCCTTCGTTGGAATACTCGAGGGTATCCTCAAAATCAGGGCCTACCGCAATGCAGATAAATAACAATCAATACACGACAAGTGCAGCAATATGATGCATGATCATGACATGGCAACATGGATGGATGAGCTAATGCAACTATTAACCAAGTTAAATGAAGTAGTTTCGAGTATAGGTTCAAAATCGTTCTCCATTTCATATATTGGCCTATTACTAAATGTCAGTGTTCATCTACATAGGTTTCTCTAACAAGCATGATAACATCACCATTGGATTCATTGGATTTTTCTGATAAATTTTGATATATAAATTATTTCAATCTGAGTTATAGATTAATTTCTATGAATTTTCGAAGTTTTAAATAATGTCTGGAATTAATTTAATTCAGAAATTCGTTTATTGCATCAGCATGACGTCAGTTGGTCAACAGCCCGTTGACAAGTTAATCCTGACCAGTGGGGTCCACTGGTCAGTGACCCGGCTACAAATAGAGTTAATTAACTCAATAATTACTAAATAATTAGAAGGGGACCGAGTGGTCACTTGGTCATTAGGTTAATTAATTTTTAGTAATTAATTATTTCTAAATTAAACCTAATTAGCAGGGCTAGGCCCACTTGCCAGTTGACCCTGGGGTCAAACCCCGGTGTTCAAAGTGGTTGACTCGCCGGTGTTGAGCCGCCGGTGACGTCAGGGATGATGGAGAGGATCGGAAACCCTCCTTCGGTGACCAAATGAACGGCGGAGGGCACCGATCGGCCCTGCGTGCCCGCGCGCGTCGAACCCGATACCTCCCAAGGGCTTGGATGGCTGGAGTTGGCGCCGGCGACGAGCGCGGCAGATGCGAGACCTTGGGCGAGCACGGGCTCGTAGAGCCGAAGCTCGAACGGGCCAGCTAAAGGCACCTACGGCTACCTGGGACCCTCCTGAGCACGCCTACGTGCTCAGGTGTGAGCTTGGGCCGCAGCAACAACGGCCACGTCCTCCCCGGCGGCGAGGAGCTCTCGGGCCCGAGGTGGATCGGCACTAGAGCGCGCTAGAGATGGGGAAAAGAAGGGGAGAAGAACTATGGGCTCGCAACGGATGTGACGGCGTCGAGAGCGGGCTCGGGGAAGCTTCACTTGCGGCGAACGGACAACGGCAGTCGCCGGTGACCGAGGAGGAAGAAGGCGACGGGGTCGACGTTGGGGGCCTCCAGGATCGATTCCTTTGGTGGAGAGGACCAGCGTGTCGCGGCGGAGCTAATGGGGGGCTCAGGGGTGAGGGGCAGCGGCTGGAGCGGCAGCTACGCCGGCGAGAAGGCGGCGACCATGGCGGGGCACAGGGGGAGAGAGAGAGCTGCGGGCGAGAGAGAGGGAGAGAGAGCGATGGGGACGACTCTTAGAGCTTATCCCCGTCGCGCTGGCGAGGGGAGGCAAGCAGGCTGGGAGCTGCATGGCAGCTCCGGCACGGGCGCACGGCGGGCACGCGCTCGTCCTCCTGGCCGCCAGGAGGACCACGACCTCGCTGGGCTAGGTGGGCCGGCCTGGCCTGGGCCTGAGGCAGGTTTCCTTTTTAAAAAAAAATTCCAGTTTCTGTTTTTCTTTTCTCACATATGTTTTATTTTTATTTAGGCACAAATGCTAGGCACAAAATACTCCAAATATTTTATAGAGCTTAGTTTGAATATTTCAAACCTCTACAAAAAGTATCAGAACATTTTGAATGCTAAAATAATTGTAATGCTTTGTTTGGCATTTTCAGTAGCTTTAATATTTATTTTTGAAATTATATATAGATTCAAATCTTTAGAATGACCCTTGATATATTAATGCCCACATTTATCATACATAGGGGACATTTTTTATGGGCATTTTGGATTTGTTGATTTTTCAAAACTATTGAATTGGTTTGATTCAGGTGAGGTGTTAGGGTGTCTGTTAATCCCTATTTCAAATTGATGCAAAAAGTGGAAACATGATGCACACACATGCTGACCTAAGTAAGATAACTAGGGATGTGACAACTCACCCCCACTCAAAAGAATCTCGTCCCCAGATTTGGAAGTCGTCGGGAAGAGCGCGGGGTACTCTAGTCGAAGACGATCCTCTCTTTCCCATGTGGCTTCCTTTTTGGAATGGTGTGAGCACTGAACCTTAAGAAACTTGATGTTTTGACGCCGAGTGGTATGCTCAGCTTGATCAAGAATACGAATAGGGTATTCTTGATATGTAAGGTTATCTTGGAGATCAGTCGCTTCGTGGTCTACTTCGCAGACAGGGTCCGAGAAGCAACACTTAAGTTGCAAGATGTGGAAGACATCATGAACCTTGGAAAGATGTGGCGGAAGTTCCAATTGGTAGGCAACCTCTCCTTGTTTAGCAAGAATGCGAAAAGGTCCAATGAAAAAGGAGCCAACTTGCCTTTGATACCGACTCGATGGGTACCCTTCAGAGGTGTAACCCGAAGATAAGCCTTCTTGTCAACTTCATAGGTCACAACCCTATGATGGCGATCATATTGGCTCTTTTGACGAGATTGGGCTGTTTTCAACCTTTCACAAATAATGCGAACTTGCTCCTAGGCATCCTGGATCATATCCGGGCAAAAGAGTTGCCTCTCTCCGGTTTCTGACCAGTTAAGAGGTGTTTGACACCTTTGTCCATAGAGAACTTCAAAAGGGGCTTTGCCCAAGCTTGATTGATAACTATTGTTATAAGCAAATTTGGCAAATGGAAGACATTTCTCCCAATTCATACCAAAGGATATAACACAAGCTCGAAGCATGTCTTCAATAATTTGATTGACTTGCTCAACATGACCACTTGACTATGGATGGAAAGTAGTGCTAAAGGACAGATGAGTCCCCATACTAGTTTGGATGCTTTCCTAGAATCGTGAATTAAAGATACTCCCACAGTCTGAGTTAATCTCCAAAGGAACACCATGAAGAGAAACTATTCGAGAAACGTATAACTCTGCTAGCTAGCTAGCAGTTATACTCCCCCGAACAGGAAGAAAATGAGCCACTTTGGAAAGATTGTCTATGACCAGAAAGATAGCATTATTCCCTCTCTTGGACCTAAGAAATGCGGTGATGAAATCCATACCGACCTTATCCCATTTCCATTCAGGGATAGCTAAGGATTGAAGGGTGCCAACAGGCCATTGATGTTCTGCTTAACGGGACGACAGACGTTGCAGTTGGCAATGAACTGAGCAATTTCTCTCTTCATCCTAGTCCACTAGAACCTCTGGCGTAGGTCCTGATACATCTTGGTACTACCAGGATGACTCGTGAGAGGAGATTCATGAGCCTCCTTAAGGATCAGCTGTCTTAAGCGTCTGCTCTTAGGAACCACCAATCGGTTCTGAAAGAACACGATACCCTGATCGTCCATGGAGAAATCTTTAGCGTTCCGCTAGCAATATTCTCCGTGATCCGAGATATACCCTTATCATACCTCTGGATAGCTACGATTTGATCCCTAAGAGTAGGTTTCGCCACCAGGTTTGAAAGGAATCCTTGAGGAACAATGTGAAGGTTCAACTTCTGAAATTCCTTAGAGAGAAGTGGTTGACTTTGTTGTAACATCACGTTGTTACAATAAGACTTGCGACTTAGTGCATCAGCCATGACATTGGCTTTCCCCGGGGTGTAAGTTATCCCTAAGTCGTAATCTGTAATCAACTCAACCCATCGTATTTGCCTGAGATTCAAATCCGGATGGGTGAAAATATATTTCAGGATTTGGTGATCAGTGTAAATTTCGCAACGATTACCTAGAAGGTAATGTCGCCAGGTTTTCAGTGCATGGACAACAGCTGCAAGCTCAAGATCATGTGTTGGATAATTATCCTCATGTGGACGCAACTGTTGAGATGCGTATGCAATAACATGACGATCTTGCATGAGAATGCAACCTAATCCTTGTCGCGAGGTGTCACAATAGATAACAAACTCCTTTGAGAAGTCTGGTGGCACCAGCACTGGAGCAGAGGTCAGGCATCTTTTTAGTTCCTAAAAACTATGCTCACATTGTGGGGTCCACTCGAACTTTTTATCTTTCTTGAGGAGTTCAGTCAGAGGCTTCACAACCTTGGAGAAGTTCTCGACAAAGCGGCAACAATAGCTCGCTAAGACAAGGAAACTCCAAACTTGCTTAACCAATTCAGGTTGAGTCCAATCAAGGACGGCCTGAACTTGCTCGGGATTGACAGCAATACCTGTACCAGAGATCATGTGGCCTAGATAGGTCATGTGACAGCCCAAGTGCTGTCCCTACCTTTTATGGCATGTGCCTTGTATGAACCTTGTTGCCATGAGCTTAATGAAATGATTTTGCACCTTGTCATGCCATGTCTTGTTCTTGCATTCATGCATCATGCATCATGCATCCATCATGCTATGTCTTTGCTTTTGTAGTGACCTTGTTTGTGTGTGTGGCCTTGTTGTTGATGTGGTCGGTTTATGTGTGGAGCACCTCCTTCTCTCCCCCTCTCTTTTTCTTTGCAACAAAACCCAACCCAATGCCCTTTATTTCCCATGTTATTTTATCAACAAATTTAACTTGCTTTAAAAATTGTTTAAAGATGTTTAAGTGTTAGCCTAAAATATTTTGAGCATGTGAGTGTTGGTCTTTTGTCGTTTGAGCTTTTATGTTTTGGAGTTTTTAAATAACAGGGGGTTGTCTATTTTAAAAGGTATTTAAATTACTTGTCCTCAAAATCATCTTGATATTTTTAGTAAATAGTGAAGTTTATTTCTAATGTAAGAAATATATTTTTGTTTTGCAAAGTCCTTTTATTTTCATCTGGGAGGTTTTCTTGAGTGTAGTTTTTTCTTTAAAATATATAAGCTCCTCTGTTTATTGATTTGGTGAGTGTGTGTGCTAGTGGGACTTTCTTCCCCCGTGGCCCAGCCCCCTGAAGGGAATGACCACCTGCCCTGTCGTTCTCCATCAGTGAGCACGTGAGAGAGGAGAGAGAGCGTGCCTCCGCCGTCCCCTTTTTTGCCGTTTGTCGCCATCAGCCCCGAGGGTATTTAAACCCCCTCGGCGTGCATGCCCCCTCTGCTAGGGTTCCTCTTCCCCCTCCAGCCGCCACAGCTCCCCTCTCCCTCTCCATTGCTCTCCCTCCTCTCTTCTTCCCCTCTGCCAGGTAAGTTTTAGAGAGAGCTCAGAGAGTGCAGAGAAGTTCGCGGGCGTCCACTCGTCGTCTCCGTCGACCTCGTCGACGACCATGGCGTCCAGGAGCTCAGGGATCCTTCCCACGTTCAATTCCCGCCGCTAGGAGCCCTAGAGAGGCTCTGTAGTGACGGCCCCTTCGTCATCTTCATCGACGATGTTCCGCTCCGTCGTCTTCCCCTGCTCTGGCGCTCGTCTCCGACCCCCCTCCATCGTCGTCTTCTCCTTCGGTCGCCCAGTGGTGAGCAGCCGATCCTCCGACGTGCCCCTCTGTTCCGATGCGTGCGCGAGCTTGTCGTGCCCGACGAGCCCGTGCTCGTGTCCGCCGTGGCTCCGCCATAGTTGTAGGTGATGTTGCCGTGCGTTCTTGTCGGCGTTAGAGGTAGGGATGCGGCCCCCATAGGTGCAGCTTTCCCCTGCTCAATTTCCCCTTGCCGGAGTTGCCTTGTAGCCGCCGGAATCGCCGTCGCCATTGCCTGTCGCCGCAGGTGTTCATTTTTCAGTTTTGTCAGACTTGCACCCGCATGTGTGTATTAGTTCAACCGTTCCCCTCTCCTGTTAAGTGCCGCGTCGATAGCACAATGGTGTGGCTCGGGGGAATCGACCGTGAGGTCGCTGGTTCGAGCCCGAACCTCTCGCCCCCTTTTTTGTTAGTTTTTCTTTTCTTTTTCTTTTATTTGTTTCTCCATTGATATATGCATGTATGTTTTTTTTCTGCTTATATATGAATATGTATGTGTGTATGTGCATACCTGCTTATATATGAATGTGTGTGTATGTGGGGTGTAGGGTGGTGTGCATATATGTGTAGGTATGTGTGTTGCATAGTGTGGCATGCACATATGTATGCATGTGTGTATGTGAGTGTGTGTGTGTGTGTGTTGTCATATGCATATGCATATAAGGCTTGTGCATATATGTGTGCATATGTGTGTGGATGAACACCCACACAAATGAGCATGTGTGGATGTGAGTGCGTGTGCCCATGTGCACTTGTGCATGTGTGGTGGTGTGTTTGTGCTTATATGCATTATGCATATATGGTGCATGTGAGTGTGTGCGTGGATGAACAACCCCCTCGTGGGTGGTATGTTCATGAGAGGGATTGTGCTCATATGCCCTTAGGCATATGAACCCATGTGTGTGCTTGCTTGGTAGTGTGTGTATACAGAGTGTGTGTGTAGGTGACTAGTGGGTTTACCCACTTGACATACCCTTCTTGGTACATGAATGTATTGTAGGGATTATTAGTTATTGCCATGTTAAACTAAGTTTCCAAATCTGGTTATGTTCAAATATGCTCATGTCCATTTAGAGTAAGTTTTAACTTATAAGAGATGGGGTGGTTTTGCTAGTATAGTTGTGCCATGTTGCTTCACTTGTATATACGATTATGACACATGATTTTGGGGTAGAAAGAGCCAAGGAGTCCATTAGTGCTTTCAGATTTCACTTTTGAGCAAGCTTAGAAAACTGTCATTTTCTACTGTGATGCTACTTTGTCATTTTTGCATGAATTAATCCATGCTTGCTTTGGGGCATGTGCCAACATGGAAGTGCTAGTGTTTTATGTCTATTATGCCATGGTATTTTGGTTTAACATGAGAATCACCCATATAAGTGGGAAACTTGCTGCAAAGTAGCTAACTTGATGTTTCTGTTTTCACCATGCTAAATATTTCTAAGTCTGAGAATCTGCTGTTATTTTATGCCATGAAGAGTGGTTGACATCTTGTGATATGTTGAGTATTAGCTCATGATTAGTGCTAGTATTTTGGAGTAGATGTTGTCTACTACCACCCTGTTAATTTTCATGCCAAGAGGAGGTGTCCAACCCCTTTAACTTATGCTGTCAACATGCTACCAGATTAACCCAGATTCCAGAAAACTATTATTTTCACTAAGTCCCAGAAAATGGTTTCATTATGCCAACTTGATAGCTTCATGCTTATTGATGTGTGCCTCCTTTCCAGATTGTGTAGTTGGATACTTTGATAAGCATGTTGTGTAGTTTCTGTCAATACCTTGTTTGTGGCTGTAGGATTCCTGTAGCTCAAGTTGTGGGCTGTATAAGTTGCATGTTGCTGTTTTGTGGCAGATTGTTTGTTTTGTTGTTTTGTGACTTGTGGGAACTATACTCCATGGAATTTCTTGAGATTTGGGTCTATTGTGGTTGGTTTTTCATTGCCTAACCAGTGGATACCTTGGAATGCCAAGAATTAGCCCATGGCCTTCTTGTTTTGTGTTTTTCCTTCGTATCTTGTCGTGAACGTATCGTGAGAACCGCAACTCCGTTTCTTACGTTCTTCATATGCATTTTCCTTGTTTTCACATGATGCATCCATATTTTCCATGTTCAGGCATGTCTAAATAACTTAACATAAGGTTCTGCCCAGATTCATTAATATCCAATTATTGCATGTGAAACATGACTAGTTAGGATTGCCATGTGAAAACTCTTCACCTAAGCATGCATCATTCTTGCTTGTGCATTGCACCATGGTTGTTTGTTTATTCTTGCTGTTTCTTTTGGGTAGATGCGAGTATTGAACCTGAGTACGAAGAGCCAGGCGAGTACAACTATGAGGATCCCATTACTTGTTCCTTTGAAGAACCAACAGGCAAGATGATCGTAGCCGGTTCCCGATACTATTTTCGCTTGCTAGTTTCTCGCTCTCATCGTTACAATTGCGCTACCTACCACTTGAATATCAGCCTCCTAATTGCCATTATAGCCTCTAACCCTCCACATCCTAGCAAACCTTTGATTGGCTAAGTTACCGCTGCTCAACCCCTCTTATAGTGTTCTTAGTTGCAGGTTCAGGTTGTTCCATGTGATAACATGGATTTGGATATCACAATATTATCTGTTATTAATTTAATGAACATATATATCTTGGTATTGGTGGAAGGCTTGTCCTTTTGCTAGGTGTTTTGTTCCGCCGTTACCGCCATAGTTTCTTGTTACCGATGTTATGTTTTCCATACTTTGCGCTCCTAACATGCTCGGGGTTGTTATGGGGACCCCCTTGTTTATTCGGTTGAGATTAAAACTTGTCTGGCAAGACCCAACATTGTTACTACATTTGCTTAGTAACTTAATAAAATTTGCATAGGGCTTTGCAACCCCGTGGATAATTAATCAACCCCCGGGCCAGTGCTCCTCATGAGTGTTGGTCCAACCCAGAGCAGCTTATTAACACTGTCCGGGGCAACTCAGTGATTGGCGTGGTAACCATCGCTCATCCGTCGTCTCCTAAAAACGAGATACGAGGCTCTTATTGGGTTCGTCGACACGTCGGGAGGTCTTGCTGGATTTGTTTTACCTTTATCGAATGTCTTGCATGTGGACTCTGACTTTCTTCGGGTTATCTCGAGGTGTTGGAATTCCTTTGGAGTTACCTATGAAGATCATGAGATCCGTGGTCGTGGCTATTCCCGCGGAGTGTGGTTATTTGTGATGGACTAGTTGGAGCACCCCTGCAGGGATAAATCTTTTCGAGAAGCCGTGCCCGCAGTTATGTGGCAACTTGGATATTTGTTTAACACCCGGTTATAGTTAACTTGAAGTAAACTCTAAAGAAAATACACCAACTATGTGAGTAACTGTGATCGTCTCTGCTCGTGAACATGATCCGAGAGAGAACATGGTGGGGTTATGATTGACGTAAGTAAGTGTTCAGGATCTCATAGAGGTCATACTAGATTCGATCATTCATCGTAGGCCACTCATATTTATTTTCATGTTACGTCAGTTTAGCCACCATATATGCTTAGTGATGCTGCAAACTAAACACATACCCCTTCCCAACCTTAAGCTTGAATAGTCTTGGTACCCGGGCGCTTGATTGCTGAGTCCTTGTGGCTCATAGATTACTACAACACTCCAGGTACAGGTACAAATGAGTACGTGCAGGATGATCTGACGCATCTCTAGTGGGAATATGATGAGGAAAGAGGCAGGATGTACGTGACTTATCCATAGGAGTAGGAGGACCATGGTCGTGATCTTTGGGATAACAAGATAGTATCATTTGCATCTGTTTTATCGTTTGATTTCGTCTGTAGTCAGACCCTGTCTTCATCTTGATGATTTGAACTCTGTGTGGAATTGTAATTTAGTATGTGGCGAGTGTACGCCAACTTGTATTCTCATCTCTTTGTAATGTATGATGCAATGATGCTATACTTGCAAACAACAAGATGCACCTCTATCCCTTGTGAGGCCCTTGTGCCTTAATATGGATAGGCGCACATCTTGGGCGTGACAAGTTGGTATTCAGAGCCATCCGACCATAGGAGCCTTTGCTTGATCGAATTTGGCCGAGTCGAGTCTAGTGAAAATTATTTTGAGTCTAGTTATATCGGAGAGTAGGATTCTTTTTACTCCTCTTCTATGCTCTGGTGAGGTATTCGACTTAGGAATTTTGATTATACTCCTCTTCTCGCTCAATTTTTTTAGGATCACCCGAGTATTTTGGAGTCTATGTGATACCGATGTGACAGGGTTATGTCTTGGTGCCTCCTGTCTGACTTGATTTCTTTTGGGGAGTCGAGCTCCAAGGAATGTTGGCACATCGTTATCATTCAGCTTCCTTGATATCTCAGGATGGAGAATGTTCGGAATTACTACAATACTTGTCGTGGTGAGATAAGGTCAGAGTCACCCAGTAGTGTGGAGGCGTCTGGGGTACCACCATGGTTTAGTATCGTTGTGAGTTCAAGGATTCGAGTTAGATGAATTTGCGAAAGCCTCTGGTTATGTGTTGAAGGATGGATACAGTTGGGGTGTAGGATTGCTAGTGGTGTGAGATATTTCCTCCTTGTATCACCCACACCGGATTGCATAACCAGAATTTTTCGGAAGTTCTTAGGTGGGAAATCTTGTAGTTATCTAGGATCATCTTCTTCAGATGTATGTGGGCATATACATTTGTTCCGAGCACTTAGCTCAATACTTTTCTGTTATTACAAGTGGCTTCTTATATCTGATGATGTTATCATAAATCAAAAAGCATTCTTACTAACTTTTCAGTAGGAAGGCTGTGATGTTTTTGTTCAATTTCTTTCAAGCATTTGATTCAGCTTTGAATTCATCTTTTCAATGCGGTGCTGATGTGTTTTGTCCATCTTCAGGATGGCTCCATCAACTCGCAACAATACGGGTTGTGATGAGGAGTAGGATGATGTTCCACCTCCACCACCACCCCCGCCGCCACCACCACCTCCTCCAGAAGCTTGGCAAGCTATGATGGCCACAACCAATGCGAACACTCAGATGTTGCTCAGGCTGTTGCAAGAAAGGGAGCAGGGTTAGCAAGCCTTTCAAGGGAATTTTCACAATCAACCTTAGTTTGCGACGCTCAATCAGTTCCTTGCCAACCAGCCCAAGTCTTTCACCTATTGTGAGAAGCCTTTTGATGCTGATGATTGGCTTCATGATATGAGTAAGCATTTTGAGTGCAGCAATGTCAGGCCAGAGGACTTTGTCAGATTTGCATCGTTCCAGCTCAAGGGTCAAGCAGCTGATTGGTGGCAGTAGTACAAGGATTCCAGGGGCAATCGTGTTGTTACTTGGAATGATTTCCATTGTGACTTCAGGGCTCACTACATTCCGACAAGCTTTGTCGAGGAGATGCGTGATAAGTTCAAGCACCTGAAGCAGGGAAGCTAGTCTTTCTATCAGTACAACGTCGAGTTCCAGAATCTAGCCCGCTATGCTAAGCAAGATGTTCCAGATGACAAGGCTATGGTCTATCAGTTCCGAGGTGGTCTCAAGGATGAGCTTCTGCCAGGCCTAGTTCTTCAAGAGCCTCATGAGTTTGATCAGTTCTACAACATGGCGTTGAAGGTCGAGGCAACTCAGCTCAAGTTGGAGAACTCAAGGAAGCGTTCAAGGGATTCTTATTCGTCTTCTTCTAGCTCTCAGATGGTTCCTAAGCAGCAGAAGTATTGGGTACCAAATCCTCCTCCGTTTCGTCCTCCTCAGCAGCAGAAGTAGTTCGGTGGCCGTGGTTCTTCCCACCCACCCAACCCAGGATTTCAGCAGAGACCCTAGGCGTCCAAGGCAGTTCTTATTCCTCCTCCAAGCAATGTTTGTCTGCTTTCTGAGGTGACTTGTCACAAGTGTGGCCAGAAGGGTCACTATGCAAACAAGTGCAACCAGCGGCGTCTTCCGCCCCCTCCTCCAGTCAGGCCTCCAGGCAATGCTATGGTGAAGCATAATCCCAAGACCGCAAGAGTGAATATGGTGAATGCAGCTCAAGCAGGGCAGTCTCATGATGTGATTATGGCTAATCTCTCAGTTAATTCTATTCCTGCAAAAGTGTTATTTGATTATGGTGCATCGCATTCATTCATATCCAAGCCTTTTGTCGCTATGCAGGAGTTTTCAGTAGAGCATTTAGCTAGTCCTTTTCGTGTGGTCTCTCCCGGCATGCACATGAGTTCGCATATGATTGTTCCAGATACTTCTGTCAAGATGGGCAATTATTCTTTTCTGGCTTCTCCAATTGTACTTGGTAATTCCGACATTGATCTCATTTTGGGCATGGACTTCCTGGCTATGAATAAGGCTTATATCAATTGCAAAGCAAAAGAAGTCAAGTTGACTCATCCTTCAGAAGATGTGATTATTTTCGCGACTCGCGATGACACAATCCGTCTCTTTGCTCTTAATGAGAAAGGTGAAATCTTGGTGATTTCTCAAATTCCGGTGGTGAATGAGTATGAAGATGACTTTCCAGAAGAATTGCTAGGAATGCCTCCGCACCGACCAGTCGAGTTCGTGATTGATCTCGAGCCCATAACTGAACCGGTTTTCAAGCACCCTTATAAACTTGGCCCCGAAGATCTGAAAGAGTTGAAGAAGCAGCTAGATGAGCAAGAACGTCTGGGTCTGATCAGACCAAGTTCTTCTCCATGGGGTTGTGGTGTTTTGTTTGTCAAGAAGAAAGATGGCACGGATCATCTTTGTGTCGACTACCGTCCATTGAACAAGAAGACAATCAATAACTACCCACTTCCCAATATCAAGGATTTGTTTGAGCAACTGAAAGGTGCCAAGGTTTTCTTGAAGCTTGATCTTCGCATGGGTTATCATCAGATTCGCATTCGCGAAGAAGACATTCCGAAGACGGCTTTCAGGACGAGTTTTGGCTCTTATGAGTACATCGTCATGTCGTTTGGTCTTGCTAATGCTCCTCCAATCTTCTCAAGAATGATGAATTTCATTTTCTCTCCTTTCAAGAATGAATTCGTCTTGGTCTATCTGGATGATATCCTTGTGTTCTCGGAGACAGAAGAAGAGCATGTAGAGAATCTCCACCTTGTGCTTGACAAGTTAAGGGATCATCGATTCTATGCCAACTTTTCCAAGTGTGAGTTTTGGCTCAATGAAGTGGTGTACCTTGGGCATGCCATCTCTGCCGAGGTAATTAAAGTGCACCCTGAGAAAGTTGAGGAAATCTTGAAGTGGGAACCTCCTCAAAATGTGAAGCAGCTTCGGAGTTTCCTCGGGCTTGCTAGTTATTGCAGAAGATTCGTGGAGAACTTCTCTCAAATTGCTAAGCCTCTGTCCAATCTCCTCCAGAAGAGTGTCAAGTATGTTTGGTCTTCTGAGTGTGATGTGGCGTTCAATACGCTCAAGCAGAGACTGACTTCAGCTCCAGTTCTTGTTCCCCCTGAGCAGTCCTAGCCTTTCCAAGTTTTCTGTGATGCTTCTCCCCAAGGTCTTGGTGGTCTTATCATGCAAGATAAGAAGATAGTTTCTTATACCTCGCGTTAGTTGAAGCCGGCCGAGAAGAACTACCCCACTCATGATCTCGAGTTGGTGGCAGTTGTGCATGCTCTAATGACTTGGAGGCATTTGTTGTTGGGTAGACCAGTTGAGGTGTACACCGATCACAAGAGCTTGAAGTACATTTTCACTCAACCCAATCTTCATCTTCGGCAGTCTCGTTGGGTGGAAATGCTTGAGGACTTCAATCCAAGCATTGAGTATACTCCTGGGAAAGCAAATGTCATTGCAGACGCGCTCAGCCGTAAGGCGTACTCCAATAGTCTCATCTTGAAGCCTCTTCAACCCGAGCTTTGTGAAGCCTTCCGCAAGCTCAACCTTCAGATTATTCCGCAAGGATTTCTTGCCAATCTTCAAGTTTCTCCGACTCTGGAAGATCAGGTTCACCAAGCGTAGCTTCTTGATGCGATGGTGAAGAAAGTGAAGAAAGGTGTGGCCAAGGGCATTCCGAAGTATAAGTGCTTTCGCGTTGATGAAAAAGATACCTTATTCTTTTAGGACCGTTTTGTGGTTCCAAAAGGTGATATCAGAAAGGTTATCATGGATGAAGCACACAATTCTCTTCTATCCATTCATCGAGGCAGTTCCAAGATGTATCAGGATCTCAAGCAAACCTTCTGGTGGACTCACATGAAACATGAAATTGCTTAGTTCGTGACCGAGTGTGATGTTTGTCGCAGAGTGAAGGCGGAGCATCAACGTCAAGCAGGTCTTCTTCAGCCTTTGCCTATCCGAGAGTGGAAATTTGATCATGTGGAGATGGATTTCGTCACTGGATTTCCCAAGTCCAAGAGAGGCAACGATGCCATCTTTGTGGTTATCGACAAGCTATCAAAAGTTGCTCATTTCCTGCCAGTCAAAGAATCTATCTCGGCAGCTCAGCTTGCAGAGTTGTATACGTCAAGGATAGTGTCTTTGCTTGGTATTCCTCAGCTCATCTCTTCTCACCGTGGAAGCCTCTTTACTTCCAAGTTTTGGGAGTCCTTCCAGACTGCTACGGGTACCAAGATCCGTTTCAGCACTGCATTCCAACCGCAGACAAGTGGTCAAGTTGAGAGAGTCAATCAGATCCTTGAAGATATGCTCAGAGCTTGTGTGATTTCGTTTGGCATGAAGTGGGAAGACTGCCTTCCATATGCTGAATTCTCATACAACAATAGCTTTCAAGCTAGCTCAGGCAAGGCCCCTTTTGAGATTCTCTACGGTAGAAAGTGTCGTACCCCGCTTAACTGGTCTGAAACCGGTGAGGGTCAGATATTGGGCAATGACATGATCACTGAAGCAGAAGAAATGTGCCGTGTCATTCATGAGAACCTCAAAGCAGCTCAGTCCCGACAGAAGAGTTATTACGATAACAAACATCTGGATGTTTCCTTTCAAGTTGATGATCTAGTCTATCTCAAAGTATCTCCCATGAAGGGCACTCAATGGTTTGGAATTAAAGGGAAGCTAGCTCCTCGTCTTGTTGGTCCTTTCAAAGTTGTTGGCAAGAGAGATGGACTTGCATATCAACTAGAGCTTCCTCCATTTTTCGCAAATGTGCACGATGTCTTCCATGTTTCTTAGCTCCGGAGATGCTTCAAGACTCCTGAGCGTACCATTGACCTCCAAGACATTGATCTCCAATAAGACCTCTCTTATCGTGAGCATCCAGTTGCAATTCTCGAAGAAACTGAGCGTAAGACTCGCAACAAGTCTATCAAGTTCCTCAAGGTGAAGTGGTCTCATCATTCTGACAAAGAAGCTACTTGGGAACGTGAGGACCTGCTCCATTCCGAATTTCCAGACTTCTTTCGTTCCTAGATCTCGAGTCGAGATCCTCTTGTAGTGTGGGAGAGTTGTGACAGCCCAAGTGTTGTCCCTACCTTTTATGGCATGTGTCTTGTATGAACCTTGTTGCCATGAGCTTAATGAAATGATTTTGAACCTTGTCATGCCATGTCTTGTTCTTGCATTCATGCATCATGCATCCATCATGCCATGTCTTTGCTTATGTAGTGACCTTGTTTGTGTGTGTGGCCTTGTGTTGTGTGATGTGGTTGGTTTATGTGTGGTGCACCTCCTTCTCTCCCCCTCTCTTCTTCTTTTCAACAAAACCCAACCCAATGCCCTTTATTTCCCATGTTATTTTATCAATAGATTTAACTTGCTTTAAAAATTGTTTAAAGATGTTCAAGTGTTATCCTAAAATATTTTGAGCATGTGAGTGTTGGTCTTTTGTTGTTTGAGCTTTTATGTTTTGGAGTTTTTAAATAACAAGGGGCTGTCTATTTTAAAAGGTACTTAAATTACTTGTCCTAAAAATCATCTTGATATTTTTAGTAAATAGTGCAGTTTATTTCTAATGTAAGAAATATTTTTTTGTTTTGCAAAGTCCTTTTATTTTCATCTGGGAGGTTTTCTTGAGTGTAGTTTTTTCTTTAAAATATATAAGCTCCTCTGTTTTTGTTGGTTTGGTGAGTGTGTGTGCCAGTGGGCCTTGCTTCCCCCACGGCCCAGCCCGCTCGAGGGAACGGCCACCTGCCCCATCGTTCTCCATCAGTGAGTGTGTGAGAGAGCAAAGAGAGAGCGCCTCCGCCGTCCCCTTTTTCGCCGTCCGTCGCCGTCAGCCTCGAGGGTATTTAAACCCCCTCGGCGTGCATGCCCCCTCCGCTAGCGTTCCTCTTCCCCCTCCAGCCGCCGCAGCTCCCCTCTCCCTCTCCATTGCTCTCCATCCTCTCCTCTTCCCCTCTGTCAGGTAAGTTTCAGAGAGAGTTCAGAGAAATTTGCCAGCGTCCGCTTGTCGTCTCCGTCGACCTCGTCGACGACCATGGCATCCAGGAGCTCAGGGATCCTCCCCGCGTTCAATTCCCACCGCTAGGAGCCCCGGAGAGGCTCCACAGCGCCGGCCCCGTCATTGTCTTTGTCGGTGACATTCCGCTCCGTCGTCTTCCCCTGCTTCCACTCTGGCGCTCGTCTCCGACCCCCCTTCATCATCGTCTTCTCCTTCGGCCGCCCCGTGGTGAGCAGCCAATCCTCCGCCGTTCCCCTTTGTTTTGATGTGTGCGCGAGCTCATCGTGCCCGACGAGCCCGTGCTCGTGTCCGCCGTGGCTTCACTGTAGTTGTAGGTGATGTTGTCATGCGTTCTCGTCAGCGTTAGAGGTAGGGATGCAGCCCCCGTAGGTGCAGCTTTCCCCTGCTCCGTTTCCCCTTGCCGGAGTTGCCCTGTAGCCGCCGGAGTCGCCGCCATCGTTGCCTGTCACCGTAGGTGTTCATTTTTCAGTTTCGTCTGACTTGCGTGTGTGTGTATTAGTTCAGCCATTCCCCTCTCCTGTTAAGTGCCGCGTCGATAGCGTAGTGGTGTGGCTCGGGGGAATCGATCGTGAGGTTGCTGGCTCGAGCCCGAACCTCTCCCCCCTTTTTTTGGTTTTCTTTTCTTTTTCTTTTATTTGTTTCTCCTTTGATATACGCATGTATGTTTATTTTTTTATTTTTTGCTTATATATGAATATATATGTGTGTATGTTCATACCTGCTTATATATGAGTGTGTGTGTATATGGGGTGTAGGGGTGGTGTGCATATATGTGTAGGTATGTGTGTTGCATAGTGTGGTATGCACATATGTATGCATGTGTGTATGTGAGAGTGTGTGTGTGTTGTCATATGCATATATGCCTTGTGCGTATATGTGTGCATATGTGTGTGGATGAACACCCACACACATGAGCATGTGTGGATGTGAGTGTGTGTGCCCATGTGCACTTGTGCATGTGTGGTGGTGTGTATGTGCCTATATGCATTATGCATATATGGTGCATGTGAGTGTGTGTGTGTGGATGAACACCCCCCTCATGGGTGGTATGTTCATGAGAGGGATTGTGCTCATATGCCCTTAGGCGTATGAAGCCATGTGTGTGCCTGCTTGGTAGTGTGTGTGTATATAGAGTGTGTGTGTAGGTGACTAGTGGGTTTCCCCACTTGACATACCCTTGTTGGTACATGCATGTGTTGTAGGGATTATTAATTATTGCCATGTTAAACTAAGTTTCCAAATCTGGTTATGTCCAAATATGCTCATGTCCATTTTGAGTATGTTTTAACTTATAAGACATGGGGTGGTTTTGCTAGTATAGTTGTGCCATGTTGATTCACTTGTATATGTGAGTATGACACATGATTTTGGGGTAGAAAGGGCCAAGGAATCCATTGGTGCTTTCAGATTTCACTCTTGAGCAAGTTTATAAAGCTGTCATTTTCTAGTGTGATGCTACTTTGTCATTTTTGCATGAATTAATCCATGTTTGCTTTGGGGCATGTGCCAACATGGAAGTGCTAGTGTTTTATGTCTATTATGCCGTGGTATTTTTTTAACATGAGAACCACCCATATAAGTGGGAAACTTGCTTCATGACAATACCTAGATCTGTTGCGTTATGCCAACTAGGGGTGCTAAACAAGAGTGCTTGTTGGGAGGCAACCCCATTTTATTTTTATGTTTTTGTTTTTTGTTTCTGTTATTGAGTGATTTACGCATTAATACCTCTGTACTCTGTAGTATTTGTGTTTTGGTGTTTCAATTAGTGTTTGAGCCAAGTAAGACCTTTGGGACGGTGTACAGTGATTGTTGATTTGATCTTGCTGAAAAACAGAAACTTTTGCGCTCAGTCCAAGAATTTTATAAATTCACCAGAGCGACGAATTAGTCTGAAAGTTTTACACAAGATTGATATACAAATTTCCGAGATTTTCATAATTGTTCAGAATTGTTAGAGTTACAGAAGTATTCGAAGTTTACAGATTGCTAGAGACTGATCTGTTTTTCACAGATTCTGTTTTCTTTGTGTTGTTTGCTTATTTTCATGTATCTATGGGTTGTATCAGGGGTAGGAACCATGGAGAAGTTGGAATACAGTAGATATTACACCAATATAAATAAAGAATTAGTTCACAACATTACCTAAAGTGGTGATTTTTTTTCTTATAGTAACGGATCTCATGAGTTTTCTGTTGTGAAGTTTTCAAGTTTTGGGTATAGATTTGATGGACTATGGAATAAGGAGTGACAAGAGCCTAAGCTTGGGGATGCCCAAGGCACCCCAAGGAATATTCAAGGATACTAAAGAGCCTAAGCTTGGGGATGCCCCAGAAGGCATCCCCTCTTTCGTTTTCAATCCATCGGTAAATTTAGAGGCTATATTTTTATTCACCACATGATATGTGTTTTGCTTGGAGCTTCTTGTATGATATGCGTCTTTGCTTTTTAGTTTGCCACAATCATCCTTGCTTCACACATATTTTGAGAGAGACACACATGAATCGTTAATTTATTGGAATACTCTTATGCTTCACTTATATGTTTTGAGCTAGGCAATTTTGCTCTAGTGCTTCACTTATATCTTTTTAGAGCACGGTGGTGTTTTGTTTTATAGAAATAATTGAACTCTTGTACCTCACTTATATTACTTTGATAGTATTTAAACAGAATGGTAATTGGTTTAGGTTATGAATTTAGTCCTAATATAATGGGCATCCAAGAGGGATATAATAAAAACTTTCATATAAAGTGCATTGAATACTAGGAGAAGTTTGATTCCTTGCATATAGTTTTGAGATATAAAGATGGTGATATTAGAGTCATGCTAGTGAGTAATTGTGGATTGCTAGAAACACTTTTGTTAAAAGTTTGTGATTCCCGTAGCATGCACGTATGGTGAACCGTTATGTAACGAAGTCGGAGCATGATTTGTTTATTGATTGTCATCCTTTCTGTGAGGGTCAGGAGCGTGCGATGGTTAACTCCTACCAACCTCTCCCCTAGGATCATGCGCCTAATACTTTGATTCGATAACTAATAGACTTTTGCAATAAGTATATGTGTTCTTTATGACTAATGCGAGTCCATGGATTATATACACTCTCACCCTTCCACATTTGCTAGCCTCTCTAGTACCGAGCAACTTTCGTCGGTGCATTAAACCCACCATATATCCTTCCTAAAAACAACCACCATACCTACCTATTATGGCATTTCCATATCCATTCCGAGATATATTGCCATGCAACTTCCACCATTCCGTTTATTATGACACACACCATCATTGTCATATTGCTTTGCATGATCGTAAGACAGCTAGCGTGATACTAATATCATTTGCTATGCTAGATTGTTGCACATCCTGGTACACCTCTGGAGGAATTCATATAGAATATTTTTTCTAAGTATCCAGTTGTAGTTCTTGAGTTGTAAGTAAATAAAAGTGTGATGATCATCATTATTAGAGCATTGTCCCATGTGAGGAAAGGATGATGGAAGTTGTGATTCCATCACAAGTCGGGATGAGACTTCGAACTTTAAAAATAATAAAAGAGGCCAATGAAGCCCAAATAAAAAAGAGGCCAAAGATTCCCACCAAAAAAATAAAAAAAATATGAGAGAAAAGAGAGAAGGGACAATGCCACCACCTTTTTTTCCCACACTCGTGCTTCAAATTAGCACCATGATCTTCATGATAGAGAGACTCTTATTTTGTCACTTTCATATAACTATTGGGAATTTGTCATTATAATTCACACCCACTTAGTTTCTTTTTGAGCTTTCATACACTTATAGATCTAGTGCATTTGTTGCATGGCAAACCCTACTCACTCACATTGATATCTATTAATGGGCATATCCATAGCCCGTTCATATGCCTAGTTGATGTGAGACTATCTTCTCCTTTTCCTCATGACCTCCACCATATTATATTCCACCCATAGTGTTATATCCATGGCTCATGCTCATGTATTATGTGAAAGTTGAAAAGGTTTGAGAACATAAAAAGTGTGAAACAATTTCTTGACTTGTCATCGGGGTTGTGCATGATTTAAAAATTTAGTGTGGGGAAGATGGAGCATAGCTAGACCATAGGATTTTGTAGGGATAACTTTCTTAGCCCATGTTATTTTCAAGATACACGATTGCTTTGTTAGTATGTCAACATTAAACTTTTGTTTTGAGTCTTATGGATCTGAACATTCATGCCACAATAAACAATATTACATGGATGAATATGTTAGCTACCATTCCACATCAAAAATTCTGTTTTTATCATTTACCTACTTGAGGACGAGCAGGCATTAATTGTGGGGATGCTGATATGGCTCCAACATATCTATAATTTTTAATTGTTCCGTGCTATTATATTGTTTGTTTTGGATGTTTTATATGCATTAATATGTTATTTTATATTATTTTTGGGACTAACCTATTAACCTAGTGCCTAGTGCTAGTTTTTGTTTTTTCCCTTGTTTTTTTGAGTATTGCAGAAAAGGAATATCAAACGGAGTCCAAACGGAGTAAAATTATACGATGATTTTTCTTGGACCAGGAGGAAACTAGGAGGCTTGGAGAAGAGGCTAGAAGACCTACGGGTGGGCCACAAGCCACCAGGGCGCGCGCCGGGGGGCGCCCCCTGGCTTGTGGGCTCCCTATAGCTCCTCCAACTCTAATTCTCCACCTATAAATTCAGAAATAATCTCCCAATACCAAAGAGAGCCATGATAATACTTGGGGCCTTTTTCGGTAATCTGATGGTGGGGGATTCGATCACGGAGGGCATCTAGATCAACACCATTGCCCTTCCGATGATGCGTGAGTAGTCCAACTTAGACCTTCGGGTCCTTATCTAGTAGCTACATGGCTTCTTCTCTCTCTATGTTCTTCAATACCATGTTCTCCATGATCTTCACGGGGATTGATCCGATGTAATACTCTTTTGCGGTGTGTTTGTAGAGATTCGATGAATTGTGGGTTTATGATCTGATTATCGATGAATATTATTTGAATCTTCTATGAATTCTTATATGCATGATTTCATATCTTTGCAAGTCTATTTGAGTTATTGGTTTGTTTTAGCCAACTATATGGTAATTCTTGCAATGGGAGAAGTGCTTAGTTTTGGGTTCAATCTTGTGGTGTCCTCACCCAATGAAAAAGTAGGGGTAGCGAGGCATGTATTTGTATTGTTGCCATCAAGGATGAAAATATGGGGTTTTCATCATATCGCTTGAGTTTATCCCTCTACATCATGTCATCTTACTTAATGCATTACTCTATTCTTCATGAACTTAATACTCTAGATGCAGGCAGGAGTCGGTCGATGTGTGGAGTAATAGTAAGAGATGCAGAATTGTTTTGGTCTACTTGATACAAACGTGATGCCTATATGCATAATCATTGCCTTGGATATCGTCATAACTATGCTCTTTTCTAGCAATTGCTCGACACTAATTTGTGCGCCCACCATATTATTTTCCTTCAAGAGAGAAGCCTCTAGTGAAACCTATGGCCCCGGGGTCTATTTTCCATATTATATTTTCAGATCTATAAACCATAAATACCTTGCTGAAATTTTATTTAGCTTTACTTTTAGTAATCTTTTATATCTATCTCTATCGGATCTCATCCTTCAAGTAACCGTGAAGGGATTGAAAACCTCTTTATAGCGTTGGGTGCAAGTGTTTGATTGTTTGTTTAGGTGCATAGATTGGGGCCTTGCTTGTACCTCCTACTAGATTGATACCTTGGTTCTCAACAACTGAGGGAAATACTTATATAATTTGTTGCATGACCCTTTCCTCTTCAAGGTAAAACCAACGCAACCTCAAGAAGTAGCATTCGTCGGGCTGCTGGCGGTATAGCTTGCCGCCTCACATGCAGTAGCTGGTGACCTGCCACGTGCCGCATTTTGCCTCTGCATCATCGTCTTGGAGTCGCCATGGAGCAGGTAGGCGTTGAACTCATCAGTTCAATCCCCCTTCTGAAGTTTGAGCTCCAGCAGCAAGCGGTCTCCCAAAGAAAGGCCGCAATCCAGCGCACATGTGGATGGCGCGGGGGGCGGCTCGTCACGCGGTGGGGTGGCGTTGTGATACTTCTCCATCATATCTATAATTTTTGATTATTTCATGCCAATATTATACAACTTACACATATTTTTGGTAACATTTTATATGATTTATTGGACTAACATATTTATCTAGTGCCAAGTGCCAGTTCATTTTTTGTGTGTTTTTTGTTTCTCAGAAATTCCATATCAAACGAAGTCCAAACGCAATAAAATTATAGAGAATTATTTTGGATTATTTGTGAATTATGGGATGTGGAATCAATGCAAACGGGGGCCCATGGCCACCCCAAGACACCAGGGCGCGCCTAGGGCCCCAGGCGCATCGTGATGGGTTGTGCCCCCCTTTTTAAGTACTTTGGAGCTCTCCTTTGGGCGCAAGGAAGCTAATTTTCAGATAAAAATCCCCTCACAATTTCAGCCTGATCGGAGTTACGGATCTCCGTGAATATAAGAAACAATTTTCGGGTACAAAACTGGAATGAGAAACAGAAGAGAGTAGAGAGGAAGATCATGGAGGCCATGGACCAGAGGAGGGTGTATCCTCCCATCTAGGGGGTGGCCATGGAAGAATAATAAGGAGTAGGTCTCCTCTCCCTCTCCCGGTGGTGTCGGAATGCCGCCGGGGCAATCATCGTGACGATGATCTACACCAACAACTTCGCCGCTGTCAACACCAACTCTCTCCCCCTCTATGCAGCGGTGTAACACCTCTCTTCCCCGTTGTAATCTCTACTTAAACATGGTGGTCAACTCCATATAATATTTCCCAATGATATTTGGCTATCCTATGATGTTTGAGTAGATCTCTTTTGTCTTATGGGTTAATTGTGGTGTGATCTTATGGATATGAGTGTTATGTTGATATGGTGTTGTCCTATGGTGTCCTCCATGTCACGCAAACATGAGGGATCCCCGCTGTAGGGTGTTGCAATACGTTTCATGATTTGCCTATGGTGGGTTGCGTGAGTGACAGAAGCATAAACCCTAGTAGGTGGGTTGTTGCTTATGGGAGTAACGAGGACTTCATACATAATGCTATGGTTGGGTTTTACCTTAATGAACATTGGTAGTTTTGGATGCTTCCTAGAGTTCCAATCATAAGTGCATACGATCCAAGTACGGAAAGTGTGTTAGTGTATGCCTCTTCGTCATTACATATAACAAGTATCTAGCATATTATATTCAATGGCCTAGGGACAATCTTTCTCTTGCATTACACAAAAAGCTTTCTGCTAAGATATTTACTTTTATTGTTCTTTTATTAAAACATCACCTAATATTTATTTCCACATCCTTTATTTTCTTGCAAAATACTTCTACTTTTATTCCCACAAAGTAGTTTGATACTTGTTCTAGGTAAAGCAAACATTAAGTGTGCGTAGAGTTGTATCGGTGGTCGATAGAACTTGAGGGAATATTTGTTCTCCCTTTAGCTCCTCATTGGGATTCGACACTCTTACTTATCGTAAAAGGTTACAAATGTTCCCCTACACATGTGGGTTATAATGGGAGAACATTTAATAATAGTGAGAAATCCTCATCGAACTTTATAATGGGAGTCACGTTGGATCAATGTGAGTACTTTAGGGATTATCGCTTATCTCAAAAAGGGAAACACTTATGTGATCAAATTAGAATATTGCAATGGTTTGCTTGGGATGCATGCTTGAGATGTGATTTACTTGTTGCTCTAAGATAAAGGCTGCACACCTTCCCTTTCAATGTTCATTTAATGATAATGTAACCTTAGCTTGTTATGCTAATGGTATATATGATTACGATGATGTGGAACAAAATGAAGAATTTGTTGCTTTTAAAGATGCTTATGAAATTTCTTCCTTGATTGAAAAGTATGATGATGTTCCTTACAAATCTCAAAATTTATCCATACTTCAATATTGCTATGATAATTATGAATACAATAATGATATTATTGAATTTGTTGAAAGAATGACCACTTCCTTGGAAGAGATTAATATTTTGCAGGAATCTATGATAGAGGAAGTTGCTGAAATTGTGAGCTCATTAGATGAAAATGACGAGGAGGAGAGTGAAGAACAGAAGGAGGAAGAGTGGATTAGCTACCCATGTCCACCTTCTAATGAGAGTAACTCTTCAAATCATACATTGTTTAATTACCCTTCGCACATATCGAAGGATGAATGCTATGATGATTGCCATGATCTCGTGGATTCTTTTGAAATATCTCTTTTTGATGAACTTGATGCTTGCTATGCTTGTGGCCATGATGCCAATATGAATTATGCTTATGGATATGAACTTTTTATAGCTCCTTATGTTAAGCATGGAATTGCTTCTATTGCACCTACATATGATAGTCCAATTATCTTTTTGAATTCTCCCAACTACACTATATTGGAGAAGTTTGCTCTTGTTAAGGATTATATTGATGGTTTGCGTTTTGCTACTACACATGATGATTTTGACGAATATAATATGCATGTGCTTGCTGCTCCTACTTGCAATTATTATGAGAGAGGAACCAAATCTTCACCTCTCTATGTTTCCAATAAGGTAAAATTGCAAGAAACTACTTATGCTATGTATTGACCTTTACTTGATGTGCATGAATTGTTCTTGTATGACATGCCGATGCATAGGAAGAGAGTTAGACTTTGTTGTCACATGATATATATCACTTTGTGCTCACTAATAAATTACAAATCATGTTTAATTAAAATTGGCCTTCTTATACCTTGGGATCCAGGTGGATCCATTACTTGTGAGGGGGGCCTAAAACTTTACAAAAAGAAAGGTGAAAGTGAGGGAAATGATGAGCATCGTTGAAGTGGGGGCTAGCCTTGAACTTTGTTCATGACCATGGAAACTTTGTGAATCTCGAATCAAACAAACTTTTCAAAAAAAGTAATTATCCCCTTGTACAAATCTATTGTATTATAAAATTAATGTGCCAAGATTTGTCTTTAGGACGATTAGATTGCTTGTTGGTATGTGCGGTGTAAAAACACAAACTTTGGCTGTAGTGGGTGAATTTACATTTTCTTACTAGAACGTCAAAAGTTTCTGAAATTTTTACATAGTATTTATATACAAAATTTTATTTCTCCCTAATTTTTTAGAATGTTTGGATTTAGATAACTATGGTCAAAGTTCAAATTACTACACACGTTTCTGTTTAAGACAGATTCTGTTTTTGATGCATTGTTTTGCTTGTTTTGATGAAACTATCGATTTTGTCGGCGGTATAAGACATGGAGAAGTTATAATACTTCAGTTATAATGCAAATATAGAATCTGAATGGATTTCCAATATTACCTAAAGTAGTAATTTTCTTTATTATACTAACGGATCTCACCAGTTTTCTGTTAAGTTTTGTGTGGATGAAGTGTTCAAAGATCAAGGAGGTCTCGATATGAGGAGAAGGAGGAGAGGCAGGAATTCAAGCTTGGGGATTCCCAAGGCACCCCAAGTAAATATAAAAGTACACTCAAGCTTCTAAGCTTGGGGATGCCCCGGAAGGCATCCCATCTTTCTTCAACAAGTATCGGTATGTTTTCGTTTTCTTTTCATTCATGTGATATGTGTAAATCTTGAAGCATCTTTTGTGTTTAGTTTTCACTTTTCCTTTATGCACCATGATGGTATGAGATATTCCATGGTTTATTTATAGAATTCTCATTGACTTCACTTATATCTTTTGAGTATGGCTTTATAGAATGCTACATGTGCTTCACTTATATCATCTGAAGTTTGGATTGCCTGTTTCTCTTCACATAGAAAACCGTTATTTGTAGAATGCTCTTTTCCTTAACTTAAATTTATTAGAGCATGGTATTTTTTTAAAAGAAATAAACTCTCTTGCTGCATTTATATCTATTTAGAGAGTCAACATGAATTGGTCATTTGCATGGTTAGTCATAAAATCCTACATAAAACTTAGGGATCAGTGAATATGACATGTTTGATTCCTTGCAATAGTTTTGCAATATACAGATGATAATATGTGGGAGGTACTGGTGGATGATCATGTTTAGTAAGATATTGCTGTTAAGGTTTGTGATTCCCGAAGCATGCACATATAGTCTCCTATTATGCTAGGAAGTTGGAGAACAATTTATCCTTGATTTTCTATCTTTGTATGAAGGTGAGGGGCGCGCGATGGTTAACTCCTACCAACCCCCTAGGGGCGTGCATAGTAATACTTTGCTTCAAGGGCTAATAAACGTTTTCAATAAGTATATGAGTTCTTAATGACAAATGTGAGTCCATGGATTATACACACTCTTACATTTCCGCAATTTCCTAGCCTTTACAGTACCATGCATTGCCCTTTCTCACCTCAAGAGCCAGTGCAAACTTCACCGGCGCATCCAAACCCTGTGATATTATATTCTCTATCACACATAAGCCTTATTATATATTCCTCAAAAGAGCCACCATACCTACCTATTATGTCATTTACATAGCCATTCCGAGATATATTGCCATGCAACTTCCACCGCTTCCATTTTGATGACTTGAGCATTAATTGTCATATTGCTTTACATGATCGTAAGATAGCTACTATGATGTTTCCATGGCTTGTCCATTTTTTGTATCTTTGTTATGCTAGATCATTGCATTCATATAGAGTCATACTTTGTTCTACTACCGTTGTAATATTGAGGTGTAAGTAAATAGAAGTCGGATGATCATCATTATTCATTATTAGAGCATGTCCTAGTGAGGAAAGGATGATGGAAACTATGAATGCCCCACAACTCGGGATGAGGCTCCGAACAAAGAAAAAAAAGAAAAAAAAAAGAAAAAAAGGAACAGGAAAAGAAAGGAAAAAAATATAAGAAAAAAGAAAAAAAGAGAGACAAAGAGAGACGGGGCATGCTAATTCCACATTTGTACTTCAAAGTAGCACCATGTTTTTCGTATAGAGAGTCTCCTATGTTGTCACTTCCATATATTAGTGGCAATTTTTCATTATAGAGTTTGATGCACACCCACTTAGTTTTCATATTGAGCTTTCATACACTTATAGCTCTTAGTGCATCCGTTGCATGGCAATCCCTACTCCTCGCATTGATATCAATTGATGGGCATCTCCATAGCCCATTGATTAGCCACTTTGATGTGAGACTTTCTTACCATTTTGTATTCTATTTATTTACCCTTATCATAATATTCTATTCCACCCATAGTGTTATATCCATGGCTTGCACTCATGTATTGTGTGAGATTTTAAAATGCCGAAGCTCGTTAAAAAGTATGTACCAATTGCATGGCTGACACCGGGGTAGTACATGAATTATACTTTGTGTTAAGAAGATAGAGCATGACAAAGCTATATGATTTTGTAGGGATAGTGTTCTTTAGTCTTGATATATCAAAGGACATGATTGTTTGTTGGGATGCCTAAGTATTAAAGTCTTCATGTCAAAATTGGACTATTGATTTAAATCACTTGTGTCTTAATATTCATGCCATGATTAGATATATGATCAAGATTATGCTAGGTAGCATTCCACATCAAAAATTATCTTTGTTGTCATTTACCTACTCGAGGACGAGCAGGAATTAAGATTGGGGATGCTGATACGTTTCCGTTGTATCTATAAATTTTTTATTGTCTCATGCCAATATTATACAACTTTCACATAGTTTTGGCAACATTTTATTTGATTTATTGGACTAACATATTGATCCAGTGCCAAGTGCAAGTCCCTGTTTTTGTGTGTTTTTTGTTTCGTAGAAATTCCATATCAAATGAAGTCTAAACGCAATATAATTTTGCAGAGAATTATTTTGGAATATTTGTGAATTTTGGGAGTTGGAATCAACACAAATTAGGCCCCACATCCACCACAACACACCAAGGCACGCCTAGTGTAGGATCGAAAGTTGGTCTAGAGGGGGGGGTGATTAGACTACTTCCAAAATAAAAATCGACTTTTTCCAAATTTTAAGTTTTAGCAGATTTTAGCATTCATAGAAAGTCAAGAATAGCCTACACATGCATGTCTATGAGTATAGCAGTGGAAAGTAAAGACAAGCATGAGTAGTAAAGGAAGGGTAGGAGGATCAAATGCAATTTGGAGACATGAAGTATTTTCCCATGGTTCCGATAGGTGGTGCTATCGTAGATACGTGTTTATGGAGTATTCAACCCACGGAGGGTAAAGGTCGTGAGAGTTCATGGAGGGCTCTACACACGGAGGGTTCCACGATGAAGCAACCTTGACTATACCATGATGGCCTACGTCCATGGAGGACTAGCCTAACTTGGGTAGATCTTCGCGAAGTAAGGGATCTCCTTGCCTTTAAAAACTTCTTGGTTCACTCCACAACACGAACTAGGAGGCACCCAAGCGACACCTAACCAATCTAGGAGGCACCACCGTCCAAAAGGTAATAGGCTCGATAATGTCGATGAACTCCTTACTCTTGTGCTTCAAGATGATAGACTCCTCAACACACAATCACTCTCTCACAAATTTGGCTTTGGTGGAAGAGATTGATTGGGTGGAAAGAAACTTGGGGAGGCTAGAGATCAAGATTCAAATGGTTGGAATGGAATGGCCTGATCTCAACACATGAGTAGGTGGCTCTCTCTCAGAAAATCAGTTGGTATGAGTGGGGATTTGTTCTGAGTGCTTATCTTGCGAGTGAGTGCTGGTGGAGGGATATATAGGCATCTCCAAAAATCCAACCATTACACCTTAAGTGACCAACTCGGTGACACCGATGTGTGAATCTCGATGGTACCAAGTTGCTCCAAAGGTATTAACTTTTGAATCTCAGTGAGACCGATATATAAAACTCGGTTGCACCAATTAGGTGACCAACGGTCAGATTGCCCAACTCGGTGACGCCGATTCAACAAACTCAGCAGGACCTATTTTGTGAAATTGGGTAACAGAATGTTGGCAACCCAAACTCAATGGCACCAAACCAGAATTGGTTTCACCGAAATGCTATGGTTTGGCTTGAGTCTGTCTGAGTCTGGGAATCGGTGGCACCGAGTGGGAGTTGTTGGTTGCACCAATTTTGAGTGTTTGGCTTTGGACAGACATTTGTGGAAGAGCTTGTGGATCTTTTTGGTGACTATCACTTGTGCATGTATGATAATTTTGTTCACCAACAGTACCTTACCCCGTTTTAATAGTATGGGCTTTCCTATGGACACAAAGTGATTTCTCACAAAGTAAAATGTAGAGTCCTCTTGCTTGAAGCTTTGCTAATCTATTTCCTTGCATCTTGGGGTATTCCACAATCCTTTTTCCATCCCTATCATTGAACTTTTCCTGAAATATGCTTAGTGGAAACATTAGTTCAATGACATATAAGTTGTTATTAATTAACAAAACCACCAAGGGAGCAAATGTACTTTCAGTCTCCCCCCTTTTGGTAATTGAAGATGACATATAGATCAAAGCTTCAACATATGATATAATCAATGAATATAATCGTCGCTTTGAGAGGTATGTGATAAGTGAGAGCTCCCCCCTCCATTTGTGCATTATTTTAAATTTCCGTTTGAATGCAATTGTGCAATCGATTAGGTACATGGGGCACATCGTCCATGTCACATACATCTTGGTGGTGTTCGAGAATAATAGGAGTGAATACCATAGCACAACAAAATAAAGAAAGGTGAATGATCATCTCATAAACATCAAGAGGATAGGAAATAGTAGCAACACACATTAAGCGTATGATCAAAGACCAACAAAGTATAACACAAGCAACCAAAAGACCTAATATTTTTAAAACGGCAATAAAAACCAACGCTCTCTCACTCGAAGCCTAAAGATCTATATACAACTTGTCCCCCTTTGTTAACAAGTTACCAAAAAGTTCAAAGAGATATAGGTAATTGTTCTCTGGGGCTGATCTCCTCCAGTGCTTGATGTTGGAGTCGAGAGAACTGCGTCAGCGAAGACTTCTGTAGATGTCATGGACGGAGTTGGAGTAGCAACTGGAGGCACATGAGGAGCTGATGGAGCTCAAGTGATTGTATAAGGTGCTGATGAAGAGGGCCTCAACTATAGAGCTGGCATAGTGGTTGATCAGGCCTGGGTAGTGAAGTGTGTGCCTAGACTGAGAGGAGAGTCATCCTCATCATCAGAAGAATAAGAATGAGAAAGAGGCATAGAGTCCACTTCCTTCTTGAGCTCGTTCACATTCTTGGTTAGCCCATCCACCTTATCATTGAGGGTCTTGACCCTATTCGCAAAGATCCTCACAAGACTGTTCTGATTCTCCAGTATGTCCTCGATGTCCTTCTCATGCCCTGAATGGTACAAATCAAGATATCCATCTACTCGTTCCTGGATCTGGGGACTTTAGTTTTAATGTCTCTAGATGCCTTTGCCTCTGCCTGAGATGCAGCTGATGTGGGATGGTCCGGGTCCATCACCACAACGTAGTCCTCAAAATCTAGCTCTAGGGGCAAATGGGGTCTTTCAAGATTAAATATGTGCTTCTCCATCTTGGAGTTGATGAGCATCTGAATGTAGGGTGCATAGCAACAAGAACGCTTCTGATCAGCAGCAACCCTGTTCACAGTCTCCACAATCAGATCCATTGCTCTGAATCTCTGGTGCTGGTCAATATAAAGCAGCAAGTTGATGGAGTAGCCTTGGATCATCTTCTCGTCTCCTAACTTAGGCATCAAACTATGCCTCACAATGGTGTTAATGGTTCGGAACCTGCCCGGAGGTAGTAGATAGATCCTAGCTTATTCTACTAAAGATGTGTAGCAAGGATAGCATTGTACATGTCCTTCATGGCATTGTGTCTCGCCTTGGACTCTAAGTATACGAAGACATCTCCATCTTGTACCTTTGGGACTCCTAAGATGACAGCCCACTCATCAACAGTTGACTCATATCTTGCTCCTTCTGTCATCCACACAATCCTACCATCTCGATAGAAGTGAGCAGTGGAGTAGAATTGCATGATCATCTCGTCATTCCATGCAGTGAATTCTTTGCCAACAAACTCGTCTAGGCCAACACAGTGGAAGTTGTCTTCTACATTTGGGAAATAGTCTTGATTTGCCTTGATGTACTTCCAGTCAACATACCTCATGTCACTCACAGCTGGACTCTTGTCAAGCAGCACAGTCTCATAGAAATATTGTTGCTCCTTGGTGTAGAATATGTAGTGCACATTCTCCTCATCTGAAAGTAAGGATCAATGGCTCTCCACTCTCTCAAACCTGCATCCTTCTTTTCTTCATGTCAACAGCAAGCATATGGCTGGCATTGTGCTCTGGAAGGTGTGGTGTGAGCTTCATCAACATAGACATGGCATCCTCATCCATATCTGTGGAGGTAGTTCCCTTGTTCTTCTCAGAAGCTGGAATCTGTTTGGATGACCTCTTGGACTTGTCAACATCAGCCTTCTTGGGGGTAGACTTGTTGCTCTTGGATGGACCTTGCTTTGGCATAGGATATGCCAAAAGCTTCTTCCGCTTCTTCTTTGGAGGGGCCTTGGCACCATGCTCTTCCTCCTCCTCAGCAGCAGCATCAACAGCCTCATCTGGGTCCTCATCCATGGAAGTAGCCCTGCTAGTCACATAGACAATCCTCTTTCTGGCTTTCTTCTCTCTAGCCTTCTTAGGCAATGACCTCTTGGGAGGCTCAATAGTCATTGTGGCCCTAGCACTCTCAGGTGCTCTCATAGCCTCAGAACTGGCATATGCCTTGCTGACTACTCTATTAGAAGAGGTGGCTTCATTGGCAGATTTCCTTGCATCTTTGTCTTGCTTGTTGGCAAGAACTTCCTCTGACACAAACTCAGAATCCTCCTTATCTGAATTCAGCTTCTTCCTGGCCCTAGCAGCAGCCTTGGGCAACACATGAGAACTTGGGGTTCTTTGATCTGAAAAGGAGCTAGGCTCAGGACTAGTGCATGGATCTACAACAACACTGAGTTTTATGTGATTATTCTGACTGTCCTCTGAACCTGACATCTTTGACCCTGAGAATAGAGTGTAAAGGAGTAGAACAGGATGAGTCATCACAAAATCCAGACATTTTTCAAAGTTTGAACAGAAAAATCTTAGATGTAGTTCTTAGCAAAAAGGAATTTTGGTGTCATCGAGTCAAAACTTTCGGTGCTGCCGAGACTCACAATACCCTTAAAAGAAACTTAGCAGCAGTTTTGGTCACACTAAAAACTGCCACTCGGTTTCAACGAGTACTGTCCTGAGTAGCACAAAATTAAAATCACTTTAACCGATTTTTCTGACTCGGTATCACCGAGATGCAATTTTGCGGGCAACTAAACCTAAAAAAATTCGGTTCACTAATCTAATGAGATTTCCAGTGGATGGAGAGTTTGCAAACGGTGGATTATCTGTGGAATAAACTTCAATGTGCAAGAATTGGACAGGGAGCGCAAGAAAGTTCGGATCCATACCCTAGTTTGGCGACAGATCCGCTACGGCGGCGACGAAGGTTGTCGATTCCGTCGGCGGCGGCGATTCCTAGCGGCAAAGACGCACGGGTAAGCAAAGGCGACGACCAGGGCTCATGATTTGGTAGCATAGGATTTTGGAGGGGGCGACGGTTTGAAGATATTTTCAAAAGTTGGGTCCGCCTCAATATATACCTGCGGCTGTCGGTGAGACCGATTCTAAATTTTCGGTGTCACCGAGTTTCTCAACTGTCAATTGATAGAGAAACTCAGTGAAACCGAGAATATGGAATCGGTTGTACCGAGACTAAAAACTATATCAACCCTAGGCGTTCGATGAGACCGAGATTTTGAGTTGGTTCCACCGAGATGCAATTGGGAGGTTTTAATGGTTAGTTCTTTGTCAGTACGGAACTCCGACTGCTCCTCACACAGAGAGATCGAAAAGTACTTGTTCAAATTTTTTGATGCAACATGAATAGAATATGAGGTGAGAAAGCATATATAGCTGTAGAGTGGTCCTAGGCATTCTTGTACATCCAATTGGCAAAATAAAAATCAAAATTCCAAATAGCAACAATTGGATGTCCTAGAATGAGTAAATAAACGCAGACCAACATGGTCACACAATAAGATGTCAAATGAAATCATGGCAAACATGCACAACCATACTAGCATCTATCAACCACTTTGGCGATGACATAGTCATCTATATATGAGTATATTGACTTAGGATCCAAGTAAGAATACTTGATCATAGGTCATACTCATTGTTTAAGCACAAGTGGGGTTACCACTTTTACATAAAGCATTTAATGTTGTCACATACTATGAGATGCTTTGACTCAAGTCTTAGAGTAAAGCTCCCCCTTGATGTGACATCCCCCATAGGAGGGATAAACTAACCTTGGGTTTTGTCGATGAAGACTTCATGTAGGTGAAGTAGTAATCGATGCTCAATGTTGATGAAGATCATCATGAGTTGGGAGCGTCCTTGTTGTTTCCTTACTCTTGTCACCTACATGGGTTAGCCCCAATACACAAGATACAAATACAAGGTTATCTATGGACATGGAGTGCAAATCATACGTGATGATGTCCATTGATTTGTTGATTACCTTGTCCCTTGCTTACCTTTGAGGGAATGTGTGACTCCTTGAACTATTGCATAATGTTGATCTTGATTGCAACTAGTTCTTGCCAACAATGAATGTGAGTGAATTTCATTGGCGGAGTCACCCCTCAAGAACTTCTATAGTTCTCCTTCTTGAGGACCCACATCAAGTTGATGGGGATCCTTGGAGTTGAAGTAGCACTTGTAGAAGTTGAGCTTGTAGTAGCCTTTGGAACCAACTTCACCATAGCTCGGGATTCATCTTCATACGAGTCAATATCCTCTTGAAGGTTGTTCTTGCCCTTTATCTTGGAGTCTTGTGGTGGAAGGTCATCTTCAGCTTTTGTTCCCTTGGGAAGAGTATTTTTATACTTCTCCTTTTGAGGAACAAAATTGGGCTTGGGGTATTTACCTTCTTCCCATTTAACTCCATTAGCATTGAAGTAGCCAATGGCATGGTTTTTCCAGCATCCTCCATGCTTGCGTACAATCTCCTCAAATTGTTTGCATCCGGCAGGACTCTTTTAGATACCTTTCTCTATAATTCCTTTCAAAAGTTCATTTTCTTGCTCAAGTGTAACTTGTCTAAGAGAAGTGTTAGTGGGATTAATAGAACTACTAGAAGCAATATCATTGGATTTATCATTATTATTGCTACTAGTTGAAGAACCTTTCTTGCCTTTGTTACTAGTTTGCTTAGCCTTAACTTGTGGCATGAACGTAGACAAGAGAAGTCGTTTGGCTAGAGAAGAGGAAATCTTCTTTCAAAGATCGTCATTGATAGCTTTATGGAACTAATTTTCTTCCTTTAATTTGAGCTTCTCGAAGCGAAGCTTCTTGTGTGTCCTTTCAAGCTCTCTATGATCTTGTAGAATAGACTCATGAGCTAACTCAAGAGTGTTTAGTTATTGAGTTAGTCGTTCTGTTTCCATCGTATCATCATCACATGACTTATCTAGACTAGAATGATTACTAGCAAGTTCATCTTGACTAACATTACTGGATTTAACAAAAAGCAAGTCATCTTCAATTAACAAGTCATCCTCATCACTATTGAAATCAAGATACTCTGGGTGTGATACCTTGGGGCCTTTAGCCATGAAGAAACATCCACTCCCTTCATTTGGTGAATCAAATATGTCATAGGAGTCGGTTGTCACTAGTGCAAGCCCGGCAACACCTTCATCTTGACTATAGTCAGAGTTGGAGTGATAGCTTTCTCTCGGAGTGGTTGTCGCAATTGGAGCCGGAAACCCATTCACCAACATGATCTTCATGTCTTCTTCTTGAGCAGCTCTTGGTGTACTTGTCCTTATTCTCCGAGTCCCTACTTCTCCTTGAGGGTCTTCGTTCATAACGATCATCTCTACTCCTCTCTCTTCGAGGTGACTCGTATCTTGAGCCTCGTCTTCTTGGTGACTCTTCTTTCCTTTTTTAAGGAGACATGCACTCATTGGAGTATTGTCCGGGCTTCCCACAATCGTAGCAGTTTTGGTCACGACTTGACAAACGGTTCTCTTCGTATCTTGAGTTGGATCTTCGATCTTTGCCTATATTCTTGTGGAACTTGTTGAATTTCTTGACCATGAGGCTTATCTCTTCTTTTGTGTCAAGGTTGTACCTTGAAGTTGCAGGAGCATCACTTGTGGCTTTTTACGCACCGCTAGACTTGTTGTGAAGCTCTTGCTTGTCCTTGAGTGTCATCTCATGAGCAACAATCCTTCCAATCACTTCCGTAGGCTTGAGATCTTTGTAGTTGGGCATCATTTGGATCATTTTGCATACAGTGGAATATCTATCATCCAAAGCTCTAAGTATCTTCTTTATGATGAATTTGTCAGTCATTTCTTCACTTCCTAAGCCGACAATCTCATTGTTTATGAGAGCTAGTCTTGAGTACATCTCAGCGACTCCTTCACCATCCTTCATCTTGAACTTTTCAAGCTGACTTTCAAGAACATCCAACTTGGATTCTCTCACAGATTCAGTACCTTCATGCATATCAACCAAAGTATCTGGAATATCTTCTGCATTCTCAAGACGGCTGATTTTGTTGAATTCTTCGGGGCATAGGCAGTTGAAGAGAATGTCATATGTTTGAGCGTTGTATTGCAACATCTTCAATTTATCCACAGTCGCTTCGCGATGTGGTTCCCTTCCATCCGCAAATAATTCACCTTGCAATCCAACCGGAACAACAGCCCAAACGGCGGGGTTATGACCAAGGATATGCCTTTTCATTTTGTGATTCTAACTAGCAAATTTTTTGCCATCAAAGTACTGACCTCTATGCTGATAATTTCCCTCACTAGACGCCATAGTCTGCTAGGTTGTGAAACCAATGAAATGGAGACCAAATCTCTAATACCACTTGTAGGATCGAAAGTAGGTCTAGAGGGGGGTGATTAGACTACTTGACCAAATTAAAATGTACTTTTTCACAATTTTAAGTTTTGGCAGATTTTAGCATTCATAGCAAGTCAAGCACACCCTAGACATGCATGTCTACGAGTATAGCAGCGGAAAGTAAAGACAAACATGAGTAGTAAAGGAAGGGTAGGAGGATCAAATGCAATTTGGAGACACAAAATATGGAGACACGAAGTCTTCAACCCACGGAGGGTAACGGTCATGAGAGTCCACGGAGGGCTCTACCCACTGAGGGTTCCACAACGAAGCAACCTCGACTATACCATGATGGCCTACGTCCATGGAGGACTAGCCTAACCTGGGTAAATCTTCACGAAGTAAGCGATCTCCTTGCCGTTACAAACTTCTTGGTTCCCTCCACAACACGAACTAGGAGGCTCCCAAGCGACACCTAACAAATATAGGAGGCACCACCCTCCAAAAGTTAATAGGCTCAATAATGTCGATGAACTCCTTGCTCTTGTGCTTCAAGATGATAGACTCCTCAAAACACAATCGCTCTCTCACAGATTTGGCTTTGGTGGAAGAGATTGATTGGGTGGAAAGCAAATTGGCGAGGCTAGAGATCAAGATTCATATGGTTGGAATGGAATGGTATCATATCAACACATGAGTAGGTGGCTCTCTCTCAGAAAATCAGTTGGTATGACTGGGGATATGTTCTGAGTGCTTCTCTTGCGAGTGAGTGGTGGTGGAGGGGTATATATAAGCATCTCCAAATATCCAACCGTTACACCTTAAGTGACCAACTCGGTAACACCGATGTGTGAATCTTGGTGGTACCACGTTACTCCAAAGGTATCAACTTTTGAATCTCGGTGAGACCGGTATATAAAACTCTGTTCAACCGATTAGGTGACCAATGGTCAGATTGCCCAAGTCAGTGATGCCGATTCAACAAGCTCGGCGGGACCGATTTTGTGGAATTGGGTAACAGAATATTGGCAACCCAAACTCGGTTGCACCGAACCAGAATCGGTTGCACCGAATTGCTTGGGCTTGGCTTGAGTCTGTCTGAGTCTGGGAATCGGTGGCACCGAGTGGGAGTTGTTGGTTGCGCCGATTTTGAGTGTTTGGCTTTGGACAGACTCTTGTGATAGATCGTGTGGATGTTTTTGGTGATTGTCACTTGTGAATTTATGAGCATTTTGTTCACCAACAATACCTAACCCCCTTTTAATAGTATTGGCTTTCCTATGGACTCACAGTGATTTCTCACAAAATAAAAGTAGTGTCCTCTTGCTTGATGCTTTACCAATCTATTTCCTTGCATCTTGGGGCATTCCACAATCCGTTTTCCATCCCTATCATTGAAATTTTCCTAGAATATGCTTAGTGGAAACATTAGTTCAAGAGATATATGTTATTATTAATTACCAAAACCACTAAGGGGGCAAATGTGCTTTCACCTAGGCGCCCAAGCGCGTGGTGATGGTGTCATTGCTAGATGCACTCGATCACCGACGGGGCCATCAGCCCCTTTATGGTTCGGCAGGGGCATGGACGCAAGCAGAAAGATCAGAGACAACAAGAAGACACGGCGATTTACCCAGGTTCGCGCTGCTGTGAAGCGTAAAACCCTACTCCTGCTTTGTGGGTTGTCATCGTTTTCTTGATAGGTGCCATGGGTAGGCTTATCATAGGTGGATGGGGCCGGAGGACCCCGACGGGCTCCGGGAGCGCGATTAGGTACAAGTGGTAGTGACACACGGTGTACTTAGGTTCAGGGCCCTCCATGGGAGGTAACACCCCTAGTCCTGCTTGGTCTAGTTTGATGGATGGGTATGTTTACAAGGTTGCTCCTGGAGCTGTGTCTAGAGGAGGAAGAGAGAGAAGCCGGCTCGCCCTCCTCCGCTACGAAGTGTGAGAGTGTGAGGGAAGTATCCCGTAGGTGTGTGCGTGAGACTTGTCCTCCTTGATGCATGGTGGCCTTGGGGAGTTTTATAGGCCAACCCCTCGGCTTACAATATTCCTGAGGTACATCAGTGGGGGGACCCTGCCGACAGCCTCTTCGGCTAGCCAGGGGGTCCCGCCCCTCGAGTCGTCTCGTCGCCCATAGGGTCCACTGGCTACATGGTCCCATCACCCACTAGGGCCCGCCAGCTGGCTACGTGATTGGCCCCCGCCCACCTGTTGCGACACGGGCAGCCCGGGTGGCGTTGTCTAGTGCCAGCCAGCCGAAGTCTTCTATACGGCCGGCTGCACTGTAGCCACGCCGAGGCAGGTAATCAAGTGGGCGGGGGCATGCTGGCACTGTTTCCCCACTGGGTCGCTGTCGGGACCCCGATCCTAAGTCATAGGATTCCATACTGTAACAAGCCACATCACTTTGCGGCCTCATGCATGGTACTCCACAACTGCAGCCTTACCTTGGCCAGGACCGTTTGCATCTTTTGGCTCACGTATGTGAACATGTCGCTGGCAATCACACAACAAAGAACCCGGGCCGACATGACTAGTCATAGAACCCAAGTTGCACATCCGTACGGAAATAGGCATACATAACCCAGCAGTGCAGGTGTCGGCCTCAAGCATGTGTAGACGAGTCATAGCAAGCTACAAGGACTCCATTACGTCATGAGATACGAATGTCATCACTACATGTAGACGAGTCGTAGCAGGCTACAGAGACTCCATTACACTGCGAGACATTTCCCCGAAGGGACAGACACACCAGCAAGGAAGGATACATGCCGGTATCAATGTGTCTGGAGCAGTAGCAAGCTACCATTGCTCGGTGGAAGCACAAAGAGGCAGTTTCCCGTAAAGAGTACTACTAAAGGCACAAGACTAGGTGTCGGATCCCATACATACCGTTGCACGTCACAGGTATGCACGACATGCCCGATATGCATAGATACAACTATGGCATCACAACATAACCATACAACAACATGACTTTTATTTAAGAGGCTCAGACGAGCCTTGCATAATATGTTCTTACAGATAGGGGTCACATGACCCGACACTCAAGTCATACAAACAAATTCATACAAGCCAGAGGAAACTTAAGCTTTCTGAGTGCAGACGGCGAAATATAAAAGAGGCACACGGCCTGACTATCTACAACCCACCACACGGGCAAGATCGTAGCTGGGACACCAGCTATTCGGCATCTTCAACGTCTAGATAGAACCCACCTGATGGGTCCTGGTTCTCTTCTGCAACATTAATTAAGCAAGGATGAGTACAATCGTACTCAGCAAGTCTTTAAAACAGACCTAGTCTATTTATGCTCATGTTTCAATAAAGGGGGTGGTGGAGTTCATGCAGGAATGCCAGCTTTGACTCATGGATAACCTACACTACTCAGTTTTAAACTCTTTGTTCGCACACGGGTCCACTATCTCCATCACAATACACCATCATGGATTCACCTTCCCCTTCCGGAAGAGTGCCATCCACGATACTCACACTTGTCTTGATATTTTTAGGAGTATCCATTTGATTATCTATGAACAGCATAAGATCTCCAAGTAGTCCATATTCGAGGACGCGGCTATTCGAATAGTTTCATACCCTGCAGGGGTGTACTTCTTCACACACGCTCTCGCCACTTATCGCTGTGTGCCGTAAACCATGCACCTCGGCAACCTTCAAGCGGATGCCCAGCGAGGGAGTCGGCCACGACCGTCAATCACATAAGACCTCTAGTCCAGGCTATCGCCTATTTGAGACTGAACCCGCACGGAAGTCCGGCCAAAGTTTCCGCTACGGCCCCAAACGATGTGCGCAGGGTTCCCAAGCCCACCATTCGGGTGACCCTTGGTACACCGTGCCACTGCCTACCGCGTCGTAACCCACCCCGAGGGTCAGCACTACGCACGGCCTCCAGCATGCTATAAACACCAGAAACTACTTGCAATACCTCGACCAAGGACTAGGCGACTGATAAGTTGAGCAGGGCGATATTTAGGGGCCCAGCATGTGGTAGTAACTAGTCTTGGATCACAAACACGGAACCCAGTTCCTATGAACGGTCCCAATGAGACAACCCACTATGTACTCCTACATAGCCTCTCATCGCTACCTTTACCAAATCGTATTCAGTGTGAGCTCATCACATCGGACAACACTGTTTCACTCAGTTCATCACCTAGATGAATCAGACCTGACTCAACTCTAAGCATAGCAAGCATAGCAGGCAAAGTAAGCTAAGCACATCATGGCACAAGCATCTACCAGGTAGGCTAGGTTGCAAGGTTTAGCTATTTACTGTGACAAGGTCAGGTCATGCATAAGAATAGGATCATCTACCGTGTATGACTAACATGTGATCGTTTGTCCTAATGCAATAAACCAGAACAGGAGCGAGAGAGTGGGATCTTATCGGAATGATCAAAGGGGTTGCTTGCCTTGCTGAGAAGCGGAGGGGTTCTCTCCTTTGTCGGGATACGGGGTGGTATCTTCCGGATTAGGGCCTACCGCAACGCAGATAAGAGCATTCAATACACGCAAGTGCAACAATATGATGCATGATCATGGCATAGTAATATGCATGGGTGAGCTAATGCAACTGGTGATTATGTCAATTTGAAATGGATTTGAACATAGGTTCAAAGTTCTTCTTCTTTCAAATTCCATATACTAACCTAATGGTAAATGTCCATGTTCACCTATTTAGATGGCTCTAACATGCATAAGAATAGTACCATTGGATTCATTGATTTTTTCTGATCAATTTTCATATATAAATTATTTTCATCTGACTTACAGATTATTTTATATGATTTTTCAAAGTTTTAAACATTTTCTGGAATTATGTTTATTAAGAAAATGATTTAATGTGTCAGCCTGATGTCATGCTTGCGTCAGCAGGTCATCAGACCCGACCAGAGTCAAACCTGACATGTGGGGGCCACATGTCAGTGACTCAGACTTGAAACTAACTAATTAAATTAAATCCTAATTAACTAACAGGGTTGGGCCCACTTGTTAGTGTGTAATTAGGTTAATAATTAAATTTTAATCTTTACTAATTAACAGGGGCGAGGCCCCACCTGTCATTGACCCAGAGGGGGTCAACCCTCTGGTCAAATGGACCAGGGTCACTGGCGTTGAGCCGTCGGCGACTCCAGGAACGGCGGAGGGGCTCGGAAACCCACCTCCGACGACCAAATCCACGACGGATGGTCTCAAACGGGAGCCTATGCACGCGCACGTCCATCTGGGCACATCCCCGAGGCTAGGATGGCCTGGAACGTCGCCGGCGACGACCTTGGCGGATGGCAGCGCTCGGGCTCCGGTGAAACTATGGCTACAGACCTCATCGACACACGCTCATAGCACCTACGGCACCTACAGGACTCTACGAACTCGATGGTATCCCCAGAATGACCTACTGGTCACCGGAGTTGTCATTGGTGACGAGAACGGCGGCGACCGGAATTCGGGCTCGAGCCAAAGCTCAGCCACGGGCCTCGAAATCGAATGGAAGGAGAGGGGAAATGCTCGTGGGCTCACTGCGGGTGCTGAGGCGACGAACTTGAGCTCGGGGACGGCTTGATGGCGAAGAATCGACGGCGGCGAGCTTTTGACCCGAGGAGGAAGAAGAGGTCAGGGTTCCCTCGAGGAAGCTCTAGGCGGCGATTCCTTCGGCGAAGAGGACCAGGGCGTCTATGCGGAGCTTCTGCCTTCACTATAGCAGGGGGCATGGACAGAGACGAGCTGGGGACGGCGAGCTATAGAGAGGCCATGGCGGAGCCGAGAGGAGGAGAGGAGGAGCGGGGAAGAGGAGGGAGAGAGCGGCGGGGAAGCGCGTCAAAGCTTATCCCCGACGTCGCGCTGGCGAGGGAAAGGCCAGGCAGGCAGGTGCGTGGCGCCACCGGCGTTAGCGCACGACAGCCACACGCCGCGCCTACTGGACACCAGGAGGACGAAGACCCTCCTGGGCTAGATGGGCCAGCAGGTAAGTTCCCTCTCTCTCTTTCTCTTTTTCCTTTCTTCTGATTTCTATTTTTTTCTGACCTGTGTTTATTTTATTTCCAGGTTCAAATAACTTTCAAAATATCCCCAAACAATTTCTAAAATAGAGTTTGAATATTTCAAACCTATTCAAAAAGTTTCAGGGTAATTTGAAATCAGAATTAATGATAGTTGTTTTATTTGTCATTTTCAAAGACTTAAATTATTAATTTAAATTATTTAAAATGTTCAAATAATTAGAATGGCCCCTGGTATATCCATGTCCTTGATGGGCATTTTGATGGGCATTTTGGATTTGTTGGGCATTTTGGAACATTTTTCATGGGCATTTTGGATTTGTTGAAATTTCACTAAACTTGAATTTCTTTAATTCATTAAGTGCTTGGGGTTTCTTTTCTTTCTCCCCATTTCACATTGATGCAATGATGACGATGATGATGCAACACAACGCTAACCTAGGACATCTTGCTAGGGTTGTGACAACTCACCCCCACTCAAAAGAATCTCGTCCCGAGATTTTGAAGTCGTCGGGAAGAGCGCGGGGTACTCTAGTCGAAGACGATCTTCTCTTTCCCATGTCGCCTCCTTTTCAGAATGATGCGACCACTGAACCTTGAGAATTTTGATGTTCCGACGCCGAGTTGTACGCTCAGCTTGATCAAGAATACGAACAGGGTATTCCCGATATGGAAGGTTATCTTGGAGATCAAGCACTTCGTGGTCCACTTCTCGGACAGGGTCCGAAAAGCAACGCCTGAGTTGCGAGACATGGAAGACATCATGAACTTTGGAAAGATGTGGTGGAAGTTCCAATTGGTAAGCAACTTCTCCTCGTTTAGCAAGAATGCGAAAGGGTCCAATGTAACGAGGAGCCAACTTGCCTTTGATACCGAATCGATGGGTACCCTTCAGAGGTGTAACCCGAAGGTAAGCCTTCTCGTCAACCTCATATATCACAGACTTATGATGACAGTCATATTGACTCTTTTGACGGGATTGGACTGTTTTCAACTTTTCACGAATAACGCGAACCTGCTCCTCTGCATCCTGGATCATGTCCGGGCCAAAGAGTTGCCTCTCTCCGGTTTCTGACCAGTTAAGAGGTGTTCGACACCTTCGTCCATAGAGAACTTCAAAAGGGGCTTTGCCCAAGCTTGATTGATAACTATTGTTATAAGAAAATTTGGCAAATGGAAGACATTTCTCCCAATTCATACCGAAGGATATAACACAAGCTCGAAGCATGTCTTCAAGAATTTGATTGACTCGCTCAACTTGACCACTTGATTGCGGGTGGAAAGCAGTGCTAAAGGATAGATGAGTCCCCATAGCGGTTTGAAAACTTTCCCAAAATCGAGAAGTAAAATACTTCCACGGTCTGAGTTAATCTTCAAAGGAACACCATGAAGAGAAACTATTCGAGATACATACAACTCTGCTAGCTGGCTAGCAGTTATGCTCTCTCGAACAGGAAGAAAACGAGCCACTTTGGAAAGACGGTCAATGACCACAAAGATAGCATTATTCCCTCTCTTGGTCCTGGGAAATCCGGTAATGAAATCCATACCGACTTTATCCCATTTCCATTTAGGACTAGCTAAAGGTTGAAAGGTGCTAGTAGGCCTTTGATGTTCTGCTTTCACGTGACGACAAACGTCGCAGTTAGCAACATACTGAGCAATTTCTCTCTTCATCCTAGTCCACCAAAACCACTGGCGTAGGTCCTGATACATTTTGGTACTACCCGGATGAATTGTGAGAGGAGAGTCATGAGCCTCCTTAAGAATCAGCTGCCAGAGATGTTGGCTCTTAGGAACCACCAAACGGCCCTGGAAGAGCACTACACCTTGATCATCTATAGAAAATTCCTTAGCGAGACCGCTAACGAGGTTCTCTTTGATCCGGGAAATTCCCTTATCACGCCTTTGGCCAGCTATGATTTGATCCATAAGAGTAGGTTTCGCCACCAAGTTAGATAGGAATCCTTGAGGAACAATGTGAAGGTTTAACTTCCGGAATTCCTCATAGAGAAGCGGTTGACCTTGTTGCAACATCAGAATGTTACAATATGACTTATGACTTAGTGCATCAGCCATGACATTGGCTTTCCCCGGGGTGTAAGTTATCCCTAAGTCGTAATCTGTAATCAACTCTACCCATCGTCTTTTCCTGAGATTCAAATCTGGCTGGGTGAAAATATATTTCAGACTTTGGTGATCAGTGTATATCTCGCAACGATTACCCAGAAGGTAATGTCGCCATGCTTTTAGTGCATGGACTACAGCTGCAAGCTCAAGATCATGTGTTGGATAATTATCCTCATGTGGACGCAACTGTCGAGATGCGTATGCAATCACATGACGATCTTGCATGAGAATGCAACCTAATCTTTGTCGCGAGGCGTCGCAGTAGATAATAAAGTCCTTAGAAAAATCTGGTGGCACCAGAACGGGAGCAGAGGTTAGTCGTCTTTTCGACTCCTGAAAACTAGGCTCGCATTGTGGGGTCCACTCGAACTTTTTATCTTTCTTGAGGAGCTCAGTCAGAGGTTTCGCAACCTTGGAGAAGTTCTCAAGAAAGCGGCGACAATAGCTCGCTAAGCCAAGGAAACTCCGAACTTGCTTAACCGATTCAGGTTGAGTCCAGTCAAGGACGGCCTGAGCTCTCTCGGGATTGACAGCAATACCTTTGCCAAAGATCACGTGGCCCGGATAGGTCACTTCCGGCAACCAAAATTCACACTTGGAGAATTTAGCATATAAGCGGTGCTCTCGAAGTTTCATCAATACCAGCCTTAGATGCTCCGAATGTTCTTGTTCGTTCTTCGAGTAGATAAGTATGTCGTCGAGGTAAACCACGACGAATTTATCCAAATACTCCATGAAGATCGAATTCATCAGACGAGAGAAGGTGGCTGGGGCATTGGTTAAACCGAAGCACATGACGGTGTGCTCGTATTGGCCATAACGAGTGAGAAAAGCCATTTTTGGAATGTCCCCGTTTCTAATTCTGATTTGATGGTATCCCAACCTCAAATCCATTTTGGAGAAGACAAAGGATCCAACGAGTTGATCATACAAATCGTTGATCCTGGGGAGCGGATACTTGTTCTTGATGGTGACCAAATTCACTGGTCGGTAATCCACAACCATCCGATCCAATCCATCCTTCTTCTGAACAAAGAGGACGGGGCAAGCCCAAGGAGAAGAGCTAGGACGTATGAAACCTTTTTTCAAAGCTTCATCGAGTTGGGTTTTTAGCTCGGCTAGTTCTAGGGGTGCCATCTTATAGGGTCTTCTGGCTATTGGGACTGTCCCTGGAATAAGCTCTATCACGAACTCAACCTCTCTGACAGGTGGAATACCTGGCAGTTCTTCTGGGAAGACGTCCGAAAAATCACGGACTACCGGAATATCTTCTAATTCTCGAAGAGGGCTTGCATTGAGCGAATAGAGTTGGTGCTTGGCTATTCGAGTAGAGACATTAACTATCTCACCCGAGGGATGTGTAAGTTGAACATTCCTAGTATGAGTATCAATCTTGGCATAGTGAGCTGACATCCAGTCCATACCCAAGATGATATTGATGTCCGAAGACTTGAGAGCTATCAAAGATGCTAGGAAAACTAGCCTATTCACCAGAATCTCATTGTCATGGCTTACTCTAGAAGTTTGCCACTTTGAACCAGGAGTCTGAACTACTAGGGGAGTTAGCATATCACAAAAAGACACGTTATGCAACTATGCATAACTTTTTGAGATGAATGAATGAGATGCCCCGGTATCAAATAGAACAGATGCTGGATGGCTATTGACAAGGAGCATACCTAGAAGAACATCAGGGTCTTCCATAGCTTCTTCAGCAGACACATAGTTAACTCGGCCACGGGCAGGAGTTGGCTTCACAAAGTAAGCTTTTCCCGGCTTTCCACGTCCAGCCGGCTTGTTATTGTTTTGAGGACACTCACGAGAATAGTGTCCTGGCTCTCCACGCTTATAGCGAACCACGGTAGGACGAGGAGCACTGTTGGCGGTTGGACCTCCAAACGTCCTGACCGGAGGGTTAGGTTGTGCTGGGCGGGGCGCCTGAAAGGATGGCCTCGCATTATATCTTGGTGGCAGAGCTGCGTTGGGCACCCACACTCGGCGCTTATTGGAGCCTGAACCAGACGCAGAATTGAAATCACGATTGTGCTTCCTGGTTGATTCATAATCAATCTGTCCAATCTCGGCACAGATTGCCTTATTGACGAGGGCTTGGAAGGTAGCGCACTCATGAAGGCGCAGATCACGACGGAGCTCTAGACTAAGTCCCTTGCGGAACCTAGCCTGCTTCTTGGCATCAGTTGACACTTCCTCTGGAGCATAACAAGCAAGATTTCCAAACTCTCGGCTATATGCATCTACAGTGAGTCTGCCCTGAGTGAACGCGCAGAATTCTTCTCTCTTACGATCCATCAGCCCTTCCGGGATGTGATGGGTAGGGAATGCATCACTGAATTCTGCCCAGGTTGGTGCGGGGCCTGCAGGTCGCATAGCTTCAAAATTCTCCCACCACAGATTGGCAGGTCCTTCTAGAAAGTATGTTGCAAAGGTCACCCTGTTGGCCTCTGAAACATTTGCAGCTTGGATCTTGCGTGACATACTAGTCTGCCAATCATCCGCATCGAGGGGGTCGATCGAATGATGGTACTTGGGCGGACACAGCTTGATAAAGTCACCAAGTGATACTCCATCGTGGTGATCATTGCGGGGAGCACGAGCTGTGTTTTGTTCAATTCTTTCCAACAGCCTATTGGTCTCCCTCGTATAACTTTCAGCCTCTAGCATCACCTCCGCCAGGGATGGTGCATGTGGCAGCTCCTCTTGCCTTGGCTGGCTACTCTCGCCCTACTCAGGAGCAGGCACGGGATTGTTCCTAGTTGCCACCATCCTGGGGAAAACAATCCACAGCTTAAACATAGAGAACATCAACTCTAAGACAAGAGATAAGGAATGTACTGGTCAACATGGCATGTAGGATCAACACCAATCAACATGGTAAAACAACTACCATATGAACAATAGGTTTCATACACACCATGACTTAGTTCAGTACAAACCCAAGCTGAAAACAACTACGGAGAGATGACACAACTCATCGGAGGCATTAAAAGCTTCCTTTACATTATCTATCTACACCCCCGGAACTCAACTCTCGACCTAGGTCATATCCCACAAGACACGCAGGACTGTGGCGATACGACTACTACCATACCAGGGCTAACATCCACGCACTCAAACATCACCATAGAATGCCTCGTACAGGTTAAGTGACCTGGGAGCTGAACCTGAGGATCTGGAAACACTCTAGCCTGGGATCCCTGGAAACCATAAGGACACGGGTGTGGCCTTGGTCCTCTTGTCGGCGGCAACAGCGGTCCTCGAAGAGGGGTGATGCCTCCAACATCAGGCCAGTCTACGTGTGCTGGAAAATGAGTACACGATGGAGTCAGCATCTCCAAATCTCCATAGCCTGTCTGCACGACAGGTGCCAACTGCGTCAAGGCTATCCAAAGACGGGCACGGGTAGCATAGAGCTCCATGCGAAGAGCACGTGCATCACGATCCCTGTTCTCCAACATCTGAGCAGTCACCTGCAACCTAGGGTCCTCATGAGAATGATCAAAGTAGGCTGCACTAAGATATCCATTCTGTCCTCCCATGGAAGCAGGAACATAGCAAAACTCCGTGTTCTGTAGCAGACCATGGTGAAATATCATAATAGTCAGCATAGTGTAGGCGGCTTCCTGAACTGCCATATCTATGGTAACTCCCAATCCATGAGTCCAGTGAAGCGGCTCTGCACCTCCAGGATATGAAGGATATATCCTAACAGTACACAAATACTGACTCTGGTTGAAATCTCGATACTGCTCCTCCACTGTATACACTAGGTACCAACGGTATCTAGCCTCCATCATGAGTCTAACCAACATGGCCATGTGACCCGACACATCGATGCACCTGGTCAGACGGACCACTTGACAGAAAGGACGAGAGGGCATCTGAAACAGAGAATGATGCAAAGACATTAGAGATCCTAGCAGAAATTGGACAGCATAACGGCTGTAATTGCTCAAGAAATTTTTTGAGACAATTGAAAAAGATTGGAAAGGCATAACCACTCGACTATCTAGACTCAAATCTCTTCTCCATCTGTTTGTCACACCAACATTACTTAAATAACTGCACTCACTTACAAGCAAGCTAGCTATTGGTCCATGGCTAGTAACTCGTCATCCTAAGCAATAGATTAGAATCCTAGTTCCTATCACCGTAGAAGAGATGAGAATGAACCAGCATAGAATAACTTGGGAAGAGGAGTAAAAGAGCCTTACGTTCCCTTCCACAATCAATTCCCCTACTTATCTATAGTGTTTCTAGACTCAACTTCGCCCGGTTTGGCTTGGTAGTCCTACAGTCAGTCAGGCTCTGATACCAACGCTGTCGGGACCCCGATCCTAAGTCATATGATTCCATACTGTAACAAGCCACATAACTTTGCGGCCTCACGCACCGTACTCCACAGCTGCAGCCTTACCTTGGCCAGGACCGTTTGCGTCTTTTGGCTCACGTATGTGAACATGTCGCTGGCAATCACACAACAAAGAACCCAGGCCGACATGACTAGTCATAGAACCCAAGTGGCACATCCGTACGGAAACATGCATACATAACCCAGCAGTGCAGGTGTCGGCCTCAAGCGTGTGTAGACGAGTCATAGCAAGCTACAAGGACTCCATTACATCGCGAGACACGAATGTCATCACTGCACGTAGACGAGTCGTAGCAGGCTACAGAGACTCCATTACATTGCGAGACATTTCCCCGAAGGGACAGACACAGCAGCAAGGAAGGATACATGCCGGTCAATCAATGTGTCCGGAGCAGTAGCAAGCTACCATGGCTCGGTGGAAGGACAAAGAGGCAGTTTCCCGTAAAGAGTACTACTAAAGCCACACGACCAGGTGTCGGATCCCATACATACCGTTGCACGTCACACGTACGCACGACATGCCCGATATGCATAGATACAACTATGGCATCACAACATAACCATACAACAACATGACTTTTATTTAAGAGGCTCAGGCGAGCCTTGCATAATATGTTCTTACAGATAGGGGTCACATGACCCGTCACTCAAGTCATACAAACAAATTCATACAAGCCAGCGGAAACTTAAGCTGTCTGAGTGCAGACGGCGAAATATAAAAGAGGCACACAACCTGACTATCTACAGCCCACCACACGGGCACGATCGTAGCTGGGACACCAGCTATTCGGCATCGTCAACGTCTAGATAGAACCCACCTGATGGGTCCTGGTTCTCTTCTGCAACATTAATTAAGCAAGGATGAGTATAATCGTACTCAACAAGTCTTTAAAACAGACCTAGTCTATTTATGCTCATGTTTCAATAAAGGGGGTGGTGGAGTTCATGCAGGAATGCCAGCTTTGACTCATGGCTAACCTACACTACTCAGTTTTAAACTCTTTGTTACAATTTTAGTTTTCGCACATGAGTCCACTATCTCCATCACAATACACCACCATGGATTCACCTTCCCCTTCCGGAAGAGTGCCATCCACGGTACTCACACTTGTCTTGATATTTTTAGGAGTATCCATTTGATTATCTATGAACAGCATAAGATCTCCAAGTAGTCCATATTCGAGGACGCGGCTATTCGAATAGTTTCATACCCTGCAGGGGTGTACTTCTTCACACATGCTCTCGCCACTTATCGCTGTGTGCCATAAACCATGCACCTCGGCAACCTTCAAGCGGATGCCCAGCGAGGGAGTCGGCCACGACCGTCAATCACATAAGACCTCTAGTCCAGGCTATCGCCTATTTGAGACTGAAACCGCACGGAAGTCCGGCCGAAGTTTCCGCTACGGCCCCGAACGATGTGCACAGGGTTCCCAAGCCCACCATTCGGGTGACCCTTGGTACACCGTGCCACTACCTACCGCGTCGTAACCCACCCTGAGGGTCAGCGCTACGCACGGCCTCCAGCATGCTATAAACACCAGAAACTACTTGCAATACCTGGACCGAGGACTAGGCGACTGATAAGTCGAGCGGGGTCATATTTCAGGGCCCAGCATGTGGTAGTAACTAGTCTTGGATCACAAACACGGAACCCAGTTCCTATGATCGTTTACCGTGTATGACTAACATGTGATCGTTTGTCCTAATGCAATAAACCAGAACAGGAGCGAGAGAGTGGGATCTTATCGGAATGATCAAAGGGGGTGCTTGCCTTGCTGAGAAGCGGAGGGGTTCTCTCCTTTTCATCTGACTTACATATTATTTTATATGATTTTTCAAATTTTTAACATTTTCTAGAAATATTTTTATTAAGAAAATGATTTAATGCGGCAGCCTGATGTCATGCTTGCGTCAGCAGGTCATCAGACCCGACCAGAGTCAAACCTGACATGTGGGGGCCACATGTCAGTGACTCAGACTTAAAACTAACTAATTAAATTAAATCCTAATTAAATAACAGGGTTGGGCCCACTTGTTAGTGTGTAATTAGGTTAATTAATTTAATTAATTAAATTTTAATCTTTGCTAATTAACAGGGCGAGGCCCCACCTGTCATTGACCCAGAGGGGGTCAACCCTCTGGTCAAACGGACCAGGGTCACCGGCATTGAGCCGCCGGCGACTCCAGGAACGGTGGAGGGGCTCGGAAACCCACCTCCGACGACCAAATCCACGGCGGATGGTCTCAAATGGGAGCCTATGCATGCGCACGTCCATCTGGGCACATCCCCAAGGCTACGATGGCCTGGAACATCGCCTGCGACGACCTTGGCGGACGGCGGCGCTCGGGCTCCGATGAAACTACGGCTACAGACCTCATCGACACGTGCTCATAGCACCTACGACACCTACAGGACTCTACGAACTCGATGGCATCCCCAGAATGACCTACTGGTCACCGGAGTTGTCATCGGCGACGAGAATGTCGGCGACCGGAATTCGGGCTCGAGCCAAAGCTCAGCTACGGGCCTCGAAATCGAACGGAAGGAGAGGGAAATGATCGGGGGTTCACTGTGGGTGCTGAGGCGACGAACTTGAGCTCGGGGACGGCTTGATGGCGAAGAATTGACAGCGGCGAGCTTCTGGCCCGAGGAGGAAGAAGAGGTCAGGGTTCCCTCGAGGAAGCTCTGGGCGGCGATTCCTTCGGCGAGGAGGACCAGGGCGTCTATGCGGAGCTTTTGCCTTCACTACAGCAGGGGGGATGGAAGGAGATGAGCTGGGGACGGCAAGCTATAGAGCGGCCATGGCGGAGCCGAGAGGAGAAGTGGAGGAGCGGGGAAGAGGAGGGAGAGAGCGGCGGGGAAGCGCGTCGAAGCTTATCCCTGACGTCGCGCTGGCGAGGGAGGGGCCAGGCAGGCAGCTGCGTGGCGCCACCGGCGTTAGCGCACGACAGCCACACGCCGCGCCTACTGGACGCCAGGAGGACGAAGACCCTCCTGGGCCAGATGGGCTAGCAGGGAAGTTCCCTCTCTCTCTTTCTCTTTTTCCTTTCTTCCAATTTCTATTTTTTTCTGACCTTTGTTTATTTTATTTCCAGGTTCAAATAACTTTCAAAATATCCCCAAACAATTTCTAAAATAGAGTTTGAATATTTCAAACCTATTCAAAAAGTTTCAGGGTAATTTGAAATCAGAATTAATGATAGTTGTTTTATTTGTCATTTTCAAAGACTTAAATTATTAATTTAAATTATTTAAAATGTTCAAATAATTAGAATGGCCCCCGGTATATCCACGTCCTTAATTATCAGACATAGGGAACATTTTTGATGGGCATTTTGGATTTGTTGAAATTTCACTAAACTTGAATTTCTTTAATTCATTAAGTGCTTGGGGTTTCTTTTCTTTCTCCCCATTTCACATTGATGCAGTGATGATGATGATGATGCAACACAATGCTAACCTAGGACATCTTGCTAGGGTTGTGACAGTCGCAGTCGCCAAGGTGAGCGGCCTTGACGGCTGAACTGTAGCCATGCACACCCACGCGTCAGCAACCACTATGGGTACAATGGCGCTCGTCGTTTGTTAATGGGTACAATGCACACCCACGTTCGACTACATCAACCGCGTTTCTTAATGCTTCTCGCTTAGCGATCTACAAGGGTATGTAGATCCACTCTCCCTCTCGTAGATGCTCATCACCATGGATAGATCTTGTGTGTGCGTAGGAAATTTTTTGTTTCCCATGCAACGTTCCCCAACAAGGACAACTTGTGTTGTCTGGCTGTCCGTTGGACCGCCTGAGCACCAGGTCCCCTTCACGGAAGGATAGTGGCCGGATCCGCTTGCTGTGGTAGTGCTAGAGCTTCTACTGATAGATTGGCATCCGGCTCAAGGCCAGCTCGTGGGCTTCTTCGAGTAAGTTGATGTCGTCTTCTCTTGCCTCCATTGCGTCCTTCTCCGTGTATAGGGTGACCCAAGGCGAGTCAAACTTGATATCGGTGGGGATGATCGCCTCAGACTCGTACACAAGCAAGAAGGACGTTTAGTCGGTTGATCGCTTGGGGGTGGTCTTGAGGCTCCAAAGGCAGCTCATCGACCCAGCAGCCGGCTGACCTCACCAGCGGCATTACGAGCCGGTGCTTGATGCCAGATAGGATCAGGCCGTTTATCCTCTCGACCTGGCCGTTTGAGTGTGGATGAGCGATGGAGTCTAGGTCGAGCCGGATACCCTGCTTGGCGCAGAAACGCGCGAGTGCGCCCTTGGCAAAGTTTGTACCGTTGTCGGTGATGATGCTGTGGGGGACGCCGTAGCGAACCGTGATGTCGTCGATGAACCGAACGGTCGTGGGGCCGTCCAGCTTCTTGCTTGGACGGCCTCAGTCCACTTGGTGAATTTGTCGACGTCCACCAGTAGATGTGTCATGCCGCCTCGTGCGGTCTAGAAGGGACCCACCATGTCTAGCCCCTAGATGGCGAAGGGCCACGAGAGGGGGATGGTCTGGATGGCCGACGCCGGCAGGAGGATCTACGTGCTGAAGCACTGGCAGCCCTCGCACTCGTCGACCAATTTCTTGGCTGCCTCCAAGGCGGTGGGCCAGTAGAAACCATGGCAGAAAGCCTTGGCCACCAGGGTCTTGGAGGCCGCGTGATGCCCGCACTCACCCTGGTGGATGTCGAGGAGGATCTCCAGACCCTTTTCCTGCTCGACGCACCGCTGAAAGATGCCGGTGGTGCTACGATGGATGAGCTCGTTGTTGATGATGCTGTGGGCCAAGGCCGGGTGCTGAATTTGCCTTGCCATGGCCTCGTCCGGGGGAAGCTCGCCGCGTAGAAGGAAAGCCAGGATGGGTTGGGCCCATGAGGGAGCTGAGACGGGGGGCGGCTCGGGAAGCCCCGGATCTGGATGATCAGTCCCCGGGACTGACTCGCTAGCCCCTGGGGCCGGCTCGTCAGCCCCTAGGTCGAGAACGGTCATGGCGGCGTCAATTGCCATCATGACAGCCACGGCATCAGAGCCAGCTGCTTTGGCTGCAGCCGGCTTAACTGGTGTCGGCAAGACAGCCGAGGTCGATGGAGCCGGTGGCGCAGATGCCGAGGGGGCAGCCGGAGCCACCAATGGGCCGGCAGCGTCTGCGGGCACGAAGATGGATTCCGATTCAGGGGAAGGCTTGATCGATGGCTTGAGCAGCCGCTCGAGGGAGACGCCGACTGGGATGGCCTACCAGGTGGAGCTGATCTTTGCTAGCATGTCGGCCGCCTCGTTGTCTGCACGTGGGACGTGGTGGAACTCACAACCCTCGAAATGGCCAGTGAGTTCTTGTACGAGGAAGCGGTAGCTCGCCATGTTGGCGTCCCTAGTGTCCCATTCTCCAGAGACCTGCTGTATCACGATCTCCTTGGCGAGCCGGAGGCCATGGACGATGGCCTCGTACTCGGCCACGGTATTGGAGGCGGCGAAGTGGATCTCGAGGGCATACTTCAGCTGGTCACCTTTCGGGGAGGAGAGGACAATGCCGGCACCCAGGCCGGTCCTCATTTTTGAGCCATCAAAATGCATGCGCCCATGTGTGGAATCTAGGGGAGGCAACACGAATTCGGTCTCTGCCTTGTCGAAGAGGAAGTCGGCCAACGCCTGCGACTTGATGGTTGTGCGAGGTTCGTACTAGATCTCGTGGTCGGCGAGGGCGATGACCCATTTGGCGATCCGACCGGTGGAGTCCCGGCCGCTCATGATCTCGGTGAGCGGAGCTGTGCGCACCATGGTGATGGTGTGCTCCTGGAAGTACTGCTTGACCTTCTTGGCGGCGAAGTATATGCCATAGCACATCTTCTGGTAGTTGGGGTAGTTCTGCTTGGACGCGAAGAGGACCTCGCTGAGGTAGTAGAAGGGGCGCTAGACCGACAGGGACATGCCCTCCTCCGGCCGCTCGACCACCAAGACGACGCTGATGACGCGGGTGGTCGCCGCGATGTAGGCGAGCAAGGGTTCCTTCTCAGCTGGCGTGGCCAGGATGGGCGCGCGGGTGAGACCCTTCTTGAGGCCGCGGAAGGCCTCGTTTGCCTCGTCGGGCCAATCGAACATGCCCGGCTTCTTGGTGTGACCCGGATCGACCAGAGCCGTCTTGCGAAGGAGCCCATAGAGCGGCAAGGCTTTCTCCCCCAGCCGGCTGATGAACCGGCTGAGCGAGGCGAGGCAGCCGGTGAACTTCTGGACGTCACGGATCCCGGTCGGGTTGGGCATGCGCTCGATCGCCCTGATATTCTCGAGGTTAGCTTCGATGCCACGGGCGGACACAAAAAACCCACTTGCTAGCCGGCTTGGACGCCAAAGACACACTTCTCCAGGTTGAGCTTGATCCTGTACTCACGCAAGTTCACGAAGGCCTCCCGGAGATCATCGAGGAGGCCGAAGTGCTTCTTGGATTTGATGACGATGTCGTCGATGTAGACGTGGACATTCCAGCCTATCTGAGGCAGGAGACACTTCTACATGCACCGCCGGAAGGTCACGCCTGCGTTCTTCAGGCCAAAGGATATGGTGATATAGCAGTAGGTCCCGAAGGGCGTGACGACGGAGGTCTTAAGCCGGTCCTCTGGATCCAGCTTGACCTGGTGGTAGCCGGAATAGGCGTCCAAGAAGGACAGCAAGTCGCTGCCGGCCGTGGAGTCGATGACTTGATCGATCCGCGGCAGGGCGAATGGGTCCTTGGGGCACGCCTTGGTCAGGCTAGTGTAGTCGATGCACATGTGCCAGGTCTTGTTCTTCTTCAGCACCAGGACTGGGTTGGCTAGCCAGTCCGGGTGGAAAACTTCCATGATGAAGCCGCCTGCGAGTAGCCGGGTGATCTCTTGTCTTATAGTATGCTGCTTATCCTTAGAGAAACGGTGTAAGGGTTGCTTGACCGGCTTGATGTTCGGCCGGATGTGTAGTTTGTGCTCGGCGAACTTCCTCGGAACACCCGGCATGTCCTTGGGGGACCACGCAAAGATGTCCCAATTCTCACGGAGGAAGTCGATGAGCTCACCTTCCTATTTGCTGTCGAGGCGAGAGCCGATGGTGATGCACTAAGCGGGGTTGGCCAGGTCGAGCGGGATTTTGTTGGTGTCCTTGGATAGGTGGAAGGAGGCCTCGCCGACGGACTGCGAGGGAGGAGCCGGCTGGCTGGCATCAAGGGCCACGAGCCGGTCGAGCTGCCACTTTTCCTTGGCTATCTCTAGGGCCTCGCCCAGCCGGCTGCCGTCTCGAGCATACTTGAGCGACATCTTGTAGTCACCCATGATGGTGATGATTCCTGTGGGGCCTGACATCTTGAGCTTGAGGTAGGCGTAATGGGGGACCGCCATGAACTTGACAAGGGCCGGCTGGCCCAACAACGCGTGTCAGGGACTCGCGAGGTCCACTACCTCGAAAAGCACCGGTTCACGGCAGAAGTGGCCGGGGCCGACGAATAGGACATCAAGCGTGATCTTGCCGACAGGGGAGCATGACTTTCTAGGCCCGATGCCATGGAAAACCGTCCGGCTGTTGGAAATATGCCCTAGAGGCAATAATAAAATGGTTATTATTGTATTTCCTTCTTCATGATAATTGTCTGTTGTTCATGCTATAATTGTGTTAACCAGAAACCGTAATGCATGTGTGAATACATAGACCACAACGTGTCCCTAGTGAGCCTCTAGTTGACTAGCTCGTTGATCAATAGATGGTCACGGTTTCATGACCATGGACATTGGTCGTCGTTGATAACGAGATCACATCATTAGGAGAATGATGTGATGGAAGAGACCCAATCCTAAGCATAGCACAAGATCGTGTAGTTCGTTTGCTAAAGCTTTTCAATGTCAAGTATCGTTTCCTTAGACCATGAGATTATGCAACTCCCAGATACCGTAGGAATGCTTTGGGTGTGCCAAATGTCACAACGTAACTGGATGGCTATAAAGGTACACTACGGGTATCTCCGAATGTGTCTATTGGGTTGGAACGAATCGAGACTGGGATTTGTCGCTCCGTATGACGGAGAGGTATCTCTGGGCCCACTCGGTAAGACATCATCATAATGAGCTCAATGTGACTAAGGAGTTAGCCACGAGATGATGTGTTACGGAATGAGTAAAGAGACAAGACGGTAACGAGATTGAACAAGGTATAGAGATACTGACGATCGAATCTCGGGCAAGTATCATACCGATAGACAAAGGGAATTCTATATGTGATTGATTGAATCCCCGACATCGTGGTTCATTCAATGAGATCATCATGGAGCATGTGGGAGCCAACATGGGTATCCATATCCCGCTGTTGGTTATTGACCGGAGAGGTGTCGTGTCTCCCGAACCCGTTGGGTCTAGACACTTAAGGTTCGATGACGCTTGGGTTATAGGGAAATATTGTACGTGGTTACTGAAAGTTGTTCGGAGTCCCGGATGAGATCCCAGATGTCAAGAGGAGCTCCGAAATGGTCCGGAGGTAAAGATTGATATGTAGGAAGTCCAGTTTTGGTCACTGGAAAGTTTTTGGGCTCATCAGTAGTGTACCGGGAGTGCCGGGAGGGTGCCGGAGGACCCCCGGGAGGGGTGTGACGACCATAGGACTTTGTGGGCCCTTATAGGAGGTGTGCCAGCCCTTATTGGGCTGTCCAAGAGCTTCTAGAAAGGCCCATGCGGCTGGAGATCAAGGGATAGGGCAAAAGGAGTTTGAAAGGAGGGAGATCCACCTCCCTTGTGGGAGGTGGACTCTTCCCTAGCTTCGTCCTAAGCCCTCCTCCTTGGAGGGGCCAAGGCATCCCTCCCTCTCCCTCCTCCTATATAGATGCAAGGGTTTGGGCTGATTTCAGACACGACTTCTCTCTCTCGCTCGGCGCAGCCCTACCCTTCCTCTTCCTCGTTCTCCGTAGCGCTTGGCGAAGCCCTGCCGGAGTTCACGTAGCTCCACCGTCACCACGCCGTCGTGCTGCCGGAGCTCTCCCTGAACCTCTCCCTCCTCCTTGCTGGATCAAGGTGCGGGAGACGTCACCGGGCTGTTCGTGTATTGAACGTGGAGGCGTCGTTGTTCGGCGCTGAGATCGGAATCCACGGCGATCTGAATCGCTGCGAGTACGACTCCACCAACCGCGTTCTTGTAACGCTTCCGCTTAGCGATCTTCAAAGGTATGAAGACGCAATCTCTCCCCAGTCGTTGCTGGTTTCTCCATGGATAGATCTTGGTGATCGTAGGAATTTTTTTGATTTACTACTATGCCTCCCAACAGTGGCATCATGAGCTAGGTCTATGCGTAGAGTCTATGCACGAGTAGAGCACAAGTTGTTGTGGGCGTCGATTTTGTTAATTTGCTTACCACTACTAGTCTTATCTTGATTCGGTGGTATTGTGGGATGAAGCGGCCTGGACCGACTTTACACGTACGCTTACGTGAGACTGGTTCCACCGCCTGACATGCACTTGTTGCATAAGGTGGCTAGCGGGTGTCTGTCTTTCCCACCTTAGTTAGATTGGATTCGATGAAAAGGGTCCTTATGAAGGGTAAATAGCAATTGGCATATCACGTTGTGGTTTTGGCATAGGTCAGAAACGTTCTTGCTAGTAACCTATAGCAGCCACGTAAAAACTTGCAACTACAAATTAGAGGACGTCTAACTTGTTTTTGCAGCATATGCCTTGTGATGTGATGCATTGTGATGTATGAGATTGATCATGTTCTTGTAAAAGGATTCACGACTTGCATGTCGATGAGTATGACAACCGGCAGGAGCCATAGGAGTTGTCTTATTTTATTGTATGACCTGCAAGTCAATCATAAACGCCATGTAATTACTTTACTTTATTGGTAAACGTTATCCATAGTAGTAGAAGTAATAGTTGGCGAGACAACTTCATCAAGACACAATGATGGAGATCATGATGATGGAGATCATGGTGTTGTGTCGGTGATAGTGATGATCATGGTGCCCCGAAGATGGAGATCAAAGGAGAAAGATAATATTGGCCATATCATGTCACTATATTGATTGCATGTGATGTTTATCATGTTTACATCTTATTTGCTTAGAACGACGGTAGTAAATAAGATGATCTCTCAATAAAATTTCAAGAGAAGTGTTCACCCTAACTATGCACCGTTGCTAAGGATCGTCGTTCCTAAGCACCACGTGATGATCGGGTGTGATAGGTTCTAACGTTCGCATACAAAGGGTGTAAGCCAGATTTACACACGCGGAACACTTAGGCTGACTTGATGAGCCTAGCATGTACAGACATGGCCTCGGAACACGGAAGACCGAAAGGTCAAACATGAGTCGTATAGAAGATACGATCAACATGGAGATGTGCACCATGGATGACTAGTCCGTCTCACGTGATGATCGAACACGGGCTAGTTGACATGGATCATGTGTCACTTGGATGACTAGAGAGATGTCTATCTAAGTGGGAGTTCATTAAATAATTTGATTATGTGAACTTAATTATCATGAACTTAGTCTAAAATTATCTTGACAATCTATATTGTAGATCCAATGGCCAACGCGAATGTCACCCTCAATTTCAACGCGTTCCTAGAGAAAACCAAGCTGAAAGATGATGGAAGCAACTATGCGGACTGGGTCCGTGGCTTGAGGATCATCCTCATAGCTTCCAAGAAATTGTATGTCCTTGATGCACCACTAGGTGACCCACCCCTTCTCCCAGCAGAGGAAGACGTTGCGAACGCTTGGCATTCTCGCTGCGATGATTACTCCCTTGTTCATTGCAGCACGCTTTACAGTTTAGAACCGGGGCTCCAAAAGTGTTATGAGCAACACGAAGCTTATGAGATGTTCCAAGAGCTGAAACTGGTTTTCCAAGCTCATGCCCGGGTCGAGAGATATGACGTCTCCGACAAGTTCTTTAGCTGTAAGATGGAGGAGAATAGTTCTGTCAGTGAGCACATCCTCAAGATGTCTGGGCTACACAACCGCTTGACTTAGCTGGGAGTTAATGTCCCGGATGACTCGGTCATTGACAGAATCCTCCAGTCGCTTCCACCTAGCTACAAGAGCTTTGTGATGAACTACAACATGCAAGGGATGGAGAAGTCAATTCTTGAGTTGTACTCGATGTTGAAATCAGTAGAGGTCGAGATAAAAAAGGAGCATCAAGTGTTGATGGTGAATAAGACCACAAGTTTCAAGAAAGGCAAGGGTAAGAAGAACTTCAAGAAGGACGGAAAAGCTGTTGCCGCACCCGGTAAGAAAGTTGTCGGGAAGAAGAAGAACAAGCATGGACCCAAGCCTGAGACTGAGTGTTTTTATTGCAAGGGTACCGGTCACTGGAAGCGGAACTGCCCCAAGTACTAAATGGATAAGAAGGACGGCAACATTAAAGGTATATGTGATATACTTGTTATTGATGTGTACCTAACCAGTGCTCGTAGTAGCTCCTGGGTATTTGATACCGATGCAATTGCTCACATTTGTAACTCCAAGTAGGAGCCGCAAAATAAGCGGAGGCTGGCAAAGGACGAGGTGACGATGCGCGTCGGGAATGGTTCCAAGGTCGATGTGATCGCCGTCGGCACGCTACCTCTACATCTACCTTCGAGATTAGTGTTAAACCTTAATAATTGTTATTTAGCACCAGCTTTGAGCATGAACATTGTATCTGGATCTCGCTTGATGCGAGATGGCCACTCATTTAAATCTGAGAATAATGGTTGTTCTATTTATATGAGAGAAATGTTTTATGGTCATGCCCCGCTGGTCAATGGTTTATTTTTGATGAATCACAAACGTGATGTTACACATGTCCATAGTGTGAGTACCAAAAAGTGTAAGGTTGATAATGATAGTCCCACTTAGATGTGGCACTACCGCCTTGGTCATATTGGTGTCAAACGCATGAAGAAGCTCCATACTGATGGACTTTTGGAGTCTCTTGATTTCGAATCATTTGACACGTGCGAACCATGCCTCATGGGCAAGATGACCAGGACTCCGTTCTCTGGAACAATGGAGCGAGAAACTGTTTTGTTGGAAATAATACATACCGATGTATGCGGTCCAATGAGTGTCGAGGTTCGTGGTGGCTACCTTATGTTCTCACCCTCACTGATGACTTAAGTAGATATGGGTATGTCTACTTAATGAAACATAAGTCTGAAACTTTTGAAAGGTTCAAGGAATTTCAGAGTAAGGTAGAGAATCAACGTGACAGGAAAATAAAGTGCCAATGATTTGATCGTGGCGGAGAATATTTAAGTCACGAGTTTGGCACGCACCTAAGGAAATGTGGAATTGTTTCACAACTCACGCCGCCTGGCACACCTCAGCGAGATGGTGTGTCTGAACGTCGTAATCGCACTCTATTAGATGTGGTACGATCTATGATGTCTCTTACTGACTTACCGCTATCATTTTGGGGATATGCATTAGAGACTGCCGCATTCACTTTAAATAGGGCACCGTCAAAATCCATTGAGATGACACCGTATGAATTATGGTTAGGAAAGAAACCTAAGTTGTCGTTTCTAAAAGTTTGGGGATGCGATGCTTACGTGAAGAAACTTCAACCTGAGAAGCTCGAACCCAAAGCGGAAAAGTGCGTCTTCATAGGATATCCCAAAGAGACTATTGGGTATACCTTCTACCTCAGATGCGAAGGCAAAGTCTTTGTTGCCAAAAATGGATCCTTTCTCGAGAAAGAGTTTCTCGAAAGAAGTAAGTGGGAGGAAAATAGAACTTGATGAGGTAATTGTACCCCCACATTGAACCAGAGAGTAGCGCAGCACAAGAAGTTGTTTCTGTGGAGCCTACACCGGCTGGAGAGGAAGTTCATGATGATGATCATGAAACTTCAGATCAAGTTACTATTGAATGTCGAAGGTCCACTAGGACACATTCCACACCAGAGTGGTACGGCAACCCTATCCTGGAGATCATGTTGTTGGACAACGGTGAACCTTCGAACTATGAAGAAGCAATGGTGGGCCCGGATTCCAACAAATGGCTTGAGGCCATGAAATTCGAGATAGGATCCATGTATGAGAACAAAGTATGGACTTTGGTGGACTTGCCTGATGATAAGCGAGCCATTGAAAATAAATGGATCTTTAGGAAGAAGACTGACGCGGATGGTAATGTAACCATCTATAAGGCTCGGCTTGTCGCTAAGGGTTAGCGACAAGTTCAAGGAATTGACTACGATGAGACTTTATCACCCATAGCGATGCTGAAGTCTGTCCGAATCATGTTAGCAATTGCCGCATTTTATGATTATGAGATCTGGCAAATGGACGTCAAAACGGCATTCCTTAATGGCTTCCTCAAGGAAGAACTGTATATGATGCAACCGAAAGGTTTTGTTGATCCTAAAGATGCTAACAAAGTATGCAAGCTCCAGCGCTCCATCTATGGGCTGGTGCAAGCATCTCGGAGTTGGAACATTCGCTTTAATGAAGTGATTAAAGCGTTTGGGTTTGTACGGGTTTATGGAGAACCCTATATTTACAAGAAAGTGAGTGGGAGCTCTGTAGCATTTCTCATATTATATGTGGATGACATACTGATAATGGGAAATGATATAGAACTCTTGGAAAGTATAAAGGCCTACTTGAATAAGTGTTTTTCAATGAAGGACCTTGGAGAAGCTGCTTACATATTAGGTATTAAGATCTATAGAGATAGATTTAGATGCCTCATAGGTCTTTCACAAAGCACATACCTTGAAAAGATATTGAAGAGCTCAATATGGATCAGTCCAAGAAGGGGTTCTTGCCTGTGTTACAGGGTGTGAGATTGAGTACGACTCAATGCCCGACCACGGCAAAGGATAGAGATGAGATGAGTGTCATCCCCTATGCTTCAGCCATAGGCTCTATTATATATGCCATGCTATGTACCAGACCTGATGTGAACCTTGCCATAAGTTTGGTAGGGAGGGGGTCGATCATGGAGGGCCTCTACATCTAGCTTGCTACTCCCATGGTGATGTGTGAGTAGTCTTCCACACACCCACGTGTCTGTAGTTAGTACCTAGATGGCTATATCTCCTTCTCTCTCTTGATCTTCAATACAAAGTTCACCGCATCTTCACAGTGATCTATTCGATGTAATCTTCTTGTGCGGTGCGTTTGTTGGGATCCAATAAATTGTGGGTTTATGTTCAGATTGTTCATGAAATTATATTGAGTTACTTGCCGGTCATTATTTACATGTGCTTTATTATATGATATCTTCATAATTCTCTCTGATGTATTGAGATAGTTTGGCCAGCTAGATTGATATGTCTTCAATAGGCGAGGTGTGTTGTAGTGGGTTCAATCTGGTGGTGCTCTATATCCCAGTGACAAAAAGGGACAGGGAACATATTTGTATTGTTGACACTAAGGATAGAATGACCGGGTTCATTCATATTAATTGAATTTACTTTGTCTACATCATGTCAATGTTCTCCAAACATTATTCTATTTTACTTAATAATCTAGATGCATGCTGGATAGCGGTCGATGGGTGGAGTAATAGTAGTAGATGCAAGCAGGAGTGGGTCTACTTGCTTATGGACGTGATGCCTATATGTAATGATCATTTCGATGAACAAATATTGCATAACTATGCCCTTTTCTATCAATTTCCCAACAGTAATTTCTTTACCCATCGTATGGCTACTACATGAGAGATGCCACTAGGGAAAACTATGGTCCCCGGGTCTATCCACCTATGTATTTACAAAATCTTTCATTACCTTGGTGCCATTATTTACTTTTTTACTTATTTTGCAATTTATATTTATCAACTATCATGTACACACTTCATTTGCTTGCAAGTAACAAGTCCAAGGGGATTGGCAACCCTCTTGCCCATGTTGGGTGCAAGTGTTTCGTTCTTTGTGTGCAAACGCTAAAGACGGGGGTTGGTTATTACTCCTATTGGTTCGATAAACCTTGGTTCCCTACCAAGGGAAATACTTATATATATTGTGCTGCATCACCCGTTCCTCTTCATGGAAAACACAATGCAGATCACAAGTATCAGCAACCATAGTCAATGTAGGGTCTTTCTTTGTAGTGCACATATGTTCAAGCAAGTCTCCACGAGATTGATTTTGTATGTTGTGATTACTCTTATATAAGATTTATCAATGGGCAAATATTAATACTACAAGAAATATAGTAATCGAACATAAAGCTTTCGCAGTAATGCAATACAAATACATAACATATGTGTCGTGGGAACGAGCGTGACCGTAGAAGGTAGGGGTACGAAAGGAGAGGGCAGAGTCCTAGCTACGGCGAGGATGTACACACGGATGTATGAGTTCAGGCCCCTCTCGTGGAGGTAACAGCCCTACGTCTCAGTGCTCGGGAGCTTTATCGTGTGGAATGTTGAGATTATAGTAGTTGCAAACCCTTGTGCCAGAGGGGAGGGACGACTTATATAGAGTTCGCTGCCCCTCATAATTGCCCGACATTTAAGGGTCCGATCGTGGGTTTAAAGACTGGCATTACTGGTAACGTACATAATAAAAGCTACTAATGATGAAAAGCCTAACACCTGCCCGTTGGCCTCCTGGAGGTGGCTTCTGGTCTTCTGGCATCGAGTGGAAATGAGGTCTTCCAAGTGACAGTCGACCATCGAGGGGAGGAAGAAGTCTCCGAGCAGATTGCCTGTCGAGTGACTTGAGCGCCGCCGAGAATCCAGTCGGAAGCTTATTTGTGATCTTCAAGTCCTCCAATGTCATGCCCTTAGGTAGGGGGGTCCAGGTCAGGCCTAGGACCCTACTCTAGGTACATATCCTTGTCATTAGCCCCCGTATGGATCAGGGTTCGAGTGGTGAATGGGGATATTGATGCCAGTTCAACATAAGGCAACAAACCTTCCGAATGATATTCGGGACTTCAACGAAACTTAGGTCGACTGAACTCTTCATCATTCACCCAGATCCGTTCAACCTTTAAAGTGCCTGAGTGAATGTTCAGTGTCAATTTGTTCCGAGTGACTCAAAGGAATCTTGGGAGGTGGCGGGTCGATCTGTCAGACCCGGATTTTGCGGGATACGAAAATTTGGGAAGCGCGCGCGTGCGATGATGACGTCACGATTGGAGCAAGTGGGGGCATGATGCCTCGATTCTCGCACCAGTCATTTCTCCACGTATAGGGCGTAGTCTGCGGTTGGCGTGTGCGGTGATCCCGCGGGCCCACCAGTCAGCGAGGCACGCAGCGGGATATAAATTACAAAGCGTCGTGGATTGCACTGTACCTTTTCCCAAACTTCCCCTCTTCCTCCGCCTCCCGCATCTCCAGCGCCACACTCTGTTCTTCTCTGACAAGAGCAGCCGCCGCGATGACGAAGGGTGTCACGGAGAAACTAGAGCGCGTCAAGAAGGGGGCGGTGAAGAGCAAAGGCAAGAAGCCCTCGACCGCTCGGTTCATCGCGCCGGCAGGATGGATGCAAGGAGACTTTCTCCCCTTTGTGGTAACTCATGAGGATATGGACGGCTTGGTTGCCGATGGGCTTGTGGAGGACAGTGCCTGGAGGTTGCCGGAGGGAGAGCACGAACCAGAGCCGCACGACGGAGAGCGAGTCCTTGTCCTCTCCCACATCGAAAGAGGTTTTTAGTTGCTTGCCCACCCATTCATTAGAGGTTTTCTAAACTTCTTTGGCGCTCAGCTCCACCACTTCCCGCCGAATGCAATTTCCTACCTGTCTGCCTTCATTACTTTGTGCGAGTGTTTTCTGGGCTGTCCTCCTCACTGGGGGCTGTTCAAGCACATCTTTATGGTTAGATCTCAAACTGTGAATAAAGCTCTCCCTGCGGATGGGAAGACTCATGTGCTGCAGTTGTGTGGGGGTCTAGGACTTCAGAAAAGAGCTCGTAGTTCTTTCCCTTCTATGACCTTTCCTGAATCTGTTAGAGGCTGACAGTCGACTTGGTTCTATTGCGAAGATGTAGAGTCTCCCAACATGTCAACTAGTCTTCCCCCCTTTACAACTGACCGTCCAACTGTCCCCGAGTCTCTGAGGGTGACTGAAGAGGAACATGTACAAGTGGGAATCTTGGTGCAAGCCGTGGTGCAACTGATTCGAGGTGGAGTGATTGGCATGAATCTGTTGGAGACATTCCTCAGTCGACGAATTCAGTCGCTCCAAGCCAGGGATCACACCATGTGGAACTACGCAGGCCCCAAGGACTCGACCAGGACGCACCCAGAAGAGGTTCCTCAAAAAACTGTCAAGCACTGGCTTCGTAGCATCACTGGGGCGTGTGACAACCCCTTGGGAGCCAAGAGGATCTGACCTTACTCGGCCAAAAACCCGCCAAAGAATCTAGTAAGTTGCACTTTGTTGACTGAATAACTTGTACTGTCGAGTGATAGATTGATTTATGGATTGACTTCTTTGTTTGAATCATGCAGGAGTGGACGAACATGTACATGCCTGTTCCCAACAAGAACCAAACTGAAGATGGCATGGTGAGAGAGGGTGGCAGTGTGGACGGCGACGGGTTAGAAGACTCCGAAGACGAGTACGAAAACTCGGATGAAAACGAGGAATAAGTCGAGTCGCCTCCTCGCTCCGAACGTCGCTCCAAGTCCCGCCAAGATCCTACAGCTGTTGAGGACAGGGCCCTGAGCCCAAGCGAGAAGAACCCGAAGCGGAGCCGACCCTCGACTGTTGAGTCGAGCGAGCGATTAGCGAAGAAGCCAAACCGAATGTGGCCAAACCTCGCAAAGCCCTGCCTTGCATGAAGATGGTTGTGCCTGTTGTCTCCACGTGAGTGTTTACTTTTGAATTTTCACTCTCGATTTGTGACTTTATATCCCTATTGACTGAATGTTATTCGATCCATCAAAGCAGCTACCTCAATGACGTCGCCTCAACATGACGGAGGAGATGCAATAGATGTAGACACTGCCAATGCAGCCACTTCTCACAGAGGTAATCAACTCTCCAATTCCGCTTCTTGAATACAGTTTGTCGACTGCCAAAGCTAATCCTGTCGATTGATAATTGCAGAAATCATCCAGTTGGAAGATGATGAAGAACACCCTGGGGTATGGGAGGCGGAGGCGAGACCTTAAGCATCCCATGCATACGCACTCGAAGAACTTCATCTGCGCAGACACCTCAGCGGTCGACTGCGGAGTCCTCCCAGGGGATGAGCGACTCGACACGGATCAGAGCTGACCCAACAGTGCCTCTGGTGAGTGCCCCTCCAGCTGTTTCAACCATCGTGACGTCGACTCCAACTGGACCTGCCCAGACTAGCTCGACTGCCCCAACCATTACGCCGCTTGCGCCGATGATGGCTTTCCCTCTGCATTGTGTCCCGGAAGATTAGACCGAAGCTGCAATGGAGGCCATGATCCAGGCGGAGCAGGTGTTGTTGCGCACCAAGGAGGCGTACGAGGCCAGCAAGCTGGCTTGCGATGCCAGCACAGCACTTCGCATGAATGTCCGAGTAAGTTCGATTGTAAGTACATTTCCGATTGAATTCCTATCTTCTTTGACTGTACACCCACTAGGTGTTTATTTTCCACTTGAATAGATCAGGTCTTAGTCGAGTAGGTTTTGGGTCAGTGGGGGCACGCTAAGTGCACCCACTAGGTGTAGTCCCCGAGACCGCTGTCGAGTGCTTGCCTCGGCAGAGGTCTTAGAGTTTGTCGTATGTGGGATACGTTTGCCCTTGATCGCGCTACTCTGCAAATACTTTGTAGGTTTCATGGATATCATTGATAAACCATTATATGACCCTACATAAGGATAGACTGCACTTCACGGAGTGTAGGGTGTATGTCACTCGACAGATCGAGTGACGGATGTTCCATTGATGGATATTTTCTGCCACTCGACAGGTCGAGAATTGGCAGATCCAGTGGGGTCACGCTAAGTGCACCCACTGGGTGTAGTCCCTGAGACCGCTGTCGAGTGCTTGCACCGGCTGGGGTCTTAGAGTTTGTCGTATGCAGGATACGTTTGCCTTTCATCGCACCACTCCGAGGATACCTTGTAGGTTTCATGGATATCATTGATAAACCATGATATGACGCTACATAAGGATAGATTGCACTTCACGGAGTGGGGAGGGCACGTTACTCGACATATCGAGTGATGCATGTTCGACAGGGCAGACCTTGTCGACTGTTTTATAACCAGTGGGTGCACGCTAAGTGCACCCACTAGGTGTAGTCCCCGAGGCTACCGTTGATCGAAGACGATAAGCAGTAGTATTGAAAACTTGACATCGGAATTTCTATCATACGTGGAGTACGGTTGTCACTCGACATGTCGAGTTGTATATATATTTTTTCTTGACCGTCCCGCTCTGAAGACACTGCTTCAAAGGTGCGGAAAGGGGTCAATGAAACACCCGGTAGATCGAGTGTAATCGTTTCAGTGGGGGCACTCTGAGTGCACCCACTGGGTGTAGTCCCCGAGACCACCATCGAGTGCTTGCACTGGTGGGGTCTGATGAATACTGTCTTGAACTTGTTTACGGTACGCGGAGTACACGAGCCACTCGACATGTCGAGTGTTCTTTTGGTTGAATTCTCTTTCCCCTGGATGCAGGTTTCATGGACATCATTGATCAACCATGACATGACGCTATTCCAGGATAGTGGGGCAGGGTGATGTGCGCCGCCCAGTCAACCGTTTTTGGTCTTCTGCACTTCAGTGCTGATATTTCTTGTCGATTGAATTTCTTTCTTTGTTGATTTCACAGGGCTTGTGAACTTGGAATGCAGTACAAGGATCTTGAAGATGAAAGGAACCGGTTGCGCATGGACTTGGAAGCCTCCAACAATGCTTTGGAGAGAGAGCGCGTCGAGCTGAAAACTCTCGGAGGTAACTTTCGTCGACCCACTACATTCTCATCTTCACTTTCCATGCTTTGAACCGAGTGCTTTAACTCGAACAGACGTATGTAATGAAAACCGTCGACTCCAAGCGCGAATCAACAATGTCGTTTCTTTAGATTCCAGGAAGAAAGCGCTAGAGGACAAGGACAAAGCGCTCGCTGATGCCCACCCGACGGGGTTTTAAACTTAGGTGAAAACATGTTCGTAGCTAAGCCCCCGTGTGTGAGGATTACTCGACACTCGGAGTATCTTCGAACCTAAGCCAAGACTGATTCACAAGTAGGTCGTCGAGTGAATGGAATGCTATCAACCCGACAGGGTTTTTAACTTAGGCGAAAGCATGTTTGCAGCTAAGCCCCCGAGTGTGTGGATTGCTCGACACTCGGAGTATTTTTGAACCTAAGCGAAGATTGATTGCAAGTAGGTCATCGAGTGAATGGACTGCTATCCCTCCGATAGGGTTTTTAGCTTAGGCGAAAGCATGTTCGCAGCTAAGCCCCCGAGTGTGAGGATTGCTCAACACTCGGAGTTTTCCCAAGAGAGAAACTGTACGATCGGAATCGACAATATATTGTGGAAGTATGATTTGCATAGATGAAGTATTCTTATTACATCAAAAAATCTTCTGTCTCTAAGTATAAAAACGTCAGAGTAGATCCACATTCCAGGCCCATGGCTCGTCCATCTGCTTCTTGAGATTGTATAGGTGATAAGCCCCGTTGTTCAGCACTTTGGTGACGACGAAAGGACCTTCCCATGCTGGAGCAAGCTTATGAGGCCGCTATTGATCCAGTCGGAGCACCATGTCTCCCTCATGAAATGATAGACTCTTGACATTTTTCGCATGGAAGCGCCGCAGATCCTGCTGATAAGCTGTAGTCCGGATCAAAGCCATCTCTCGCTCTTCCTCCAGGAGATCAACACCATCCTGCCTAGCTTGTTCAGCTTCAGCTTCAGAATAAAGTTCCACCCGAGGAGAATTGTGAAACAAATCACTCGGCAAGACAACTTCGGCACCGTAGACCAGGAAAAAAGGAGTCTGTGCAGTCGACCGATTTGGCGTAGTTCTCAGGCCCCATAACACAGACGGTAGCTCAGTTACCCAAGCACCAGTGGCATGATCCCGATCGCGCATGAGACAAGGCTTCAAACCTTGCTGGATGAGGCCATTGGCTCACTCGACTTGCCCATTGGTTTGTGGATGTGCAACAAACGCATAATCCACCCGAGTGTGCTGAGAGGTGCAGAAGTTTCTGAATTCTTCTGAGTCAAAGTTGGTGTCATTATCCGTGATAATGCTGTGAGGAATGCCATATTGAAAAATTATTTCTCTCATGAATGTGACCGCCATGCGGGATTTCAACTTCTTGATGGGCTTGGCTTCTATCCACTTTATAAATTTGCCGACTTCAACCAGCAAATGAGTGAAACTGCCTTTTCCGGTCCGAAAGGGACCAACCATGTCAGTCTCCGAACAACAAATGCCCAGGCGAGGGGAATCATCTTCAGAGCAGAGGCTGGCTTATGTGACAAGTTTGCATAGAACTGGTATCCATCACAATGATCAACATTGTCTTTGGCCATCTCATTAGCCCGTGGCCAAAAGAAACCAGCTCGGTATGCTCTAGCGACGATTGTTCACGAGGAAGCATGATGGCCGCAAGTTCCTGAGTGAATCTCATCCGGAATCATTCGACCTTCTTCAGGGGAGATGCAATGTTGCGTCACGCCAGTCACGCTTTCTCTGAATAGCTGATCTCCCATCACAGTAAAGGCCTTGGACCTGCGCACAATCTATCGAGCCTCTGTTTCATCTTCAGGGAGTTCTTGTCGGAGGATATAAGCAATGTAAGGCACTGTCCAATCAGGAATGACAACCAGAATCTCCATGACCAAATCGATTACTGCAGGGACATCGACTTCAGTCGGATCAGTGGAGCTCATAGTTTGCGGGGCTCTTTGGTGAAAGGATCTTCTTGCACCGAAGGAGTATGCAGGTGCTCTAAGTACACATCACTAGGGACAGGCCGTCGAGTGGACCCAATCTTTGCTAGTTCGTCGGCCGCCTGATTCTTCAATCGGGGAACATGATGAAGTTCCAGACCTTCAAATTTCTTTTCCAACTTTCTGACATCATTGCAGTACCCAGTCATAGCGGGGTTTCGAACATCCCACTCTTTCATCACTTGATTCACCACCAAATTTGAGTCCCATAAACCATCAGGCGCTTGACGCCGAGTGAGATAGCCATGTGCAACCCATACAGAAGTGCTTCATATTCTGTCTCATTGTTGGAGGAATCGAAGTGAATTTGCAAGACATAACTGATCTTGTTGCCCTTGGGAGATGTTAGGAAAACACCAGCACCAGACCCATTCAACATTTTAGAGTCGTCGAAGAACATGGTCCAATGTGCTGAGTGAACCTGGATTGGCTGTTGTTGTTCAATCCACTCGGCCATAAAATATGCCAGTGCTTGGGACTTGATTGCTTTCTTGGCTTCGAACTTAATGTCAAAATGTCCGAGTTCGATAGTCCACTTAGCCACTCGACCAGATGCGTCTCGATTGTTGAAATCTCGGACAATGGAGCATCACTGACGACTGAAATCGAGTGGTCTTGAAAATAATGCGCTACCTTCTTTGCTATCAGGTTAATACCATAAACCAGCTTCTGGTAGTGTGGATACCTTTGCTTCGAGGGGGACAAAACTTCGGAGACATAATATAATGGCCGTTGGACTTTGTAAGATTTACCCTCCTCCTCTCGCTCGACAGTTAGCACTGTACCGACGACCTAATTAGTGGCCGCGATGTACAGGAGCAATGGCTCTTTGCTGCATGGAGCGGCAAGCACCGCTGGGTCGAGAGCAAGGCGTTGAGCTCAACAAACACTGCTTCGTCTTCTGGAGTCTGCTCGAATGTGTCGGACTTCTTCATCTATTTGTATAGAGGCAGCCCCTTCTCACCAAGATGAGAAATGAATCGACTCAATGTTGCCAGGCAACCTATGAGTTTCTGAACGTCGTGCACTCGCACGTGAGTCTTCATTCAGGTAATGGCACTGATTTTCTCAGGGTTGACATCAATCCCTCGTTTAGAAACAAGAAAACCGAGTAATTTGCTGGTAGGGATGCTGAAAGTACACTTAGCCGGATTTAGTTTGATGTCGTATCTCCTCAGATTGGCGAATGTTTCGGCCAAGTCAACCAACAGGTCGGAACCTTTGCGGGACTTGACCACCATATCATCCATGTATGCCTTGACATTCCGAGGGATCTGGTCAAGTAAACACTTCTGATCATGCGCATAAAAGTAGCGTCGGCATTTGTCAGACCAAATGGCATAGTGATGTAGAAAAAACACCCGAATGGGGTGATGAAGGCTGTCTTTATTTCATCTGGGCCATACAGACGGATCTGATGGTACCCAAAGTAAGCATCTAGTAACGATAAACGCTTGCACCCCATAGTCGAGTCAACAATCTGATCTATGTGGGGGAGCAGAAAATGATCCTTCGGGCAGACCCGATTGAGATGTTTGAAGTCAATGCACATGCGCAATGACTTAGCCTTTTTGGCACCATCACGACATTAGAGACATACTCGGAGTGGTAAATCTCCCGAATGAACTTGGCTTGCAAGAGACGGGCCACTTCTTCACCGATTGCTTTGCGCTTCTTTGCCGCCGATCGGCGAAATCTCCCTCACAGGCCTAGCTTTCACATCAACTCTCAGACGGTGCTCAGCCAGTCCCCTGCGAACCCTCGGCATGTCAGCAGGCTTCTATGCGAAGATATCCTAGTTCTCACAGAGGAACTGGATGAGCTCGGCTTCCTATTTGCTGTCGAGTGTTGATGATATATTTGTTGGGGCAACAGTGGGATCCGTCAGGTGCATGTGCACTATCTTCACTACCCCTACCGACTGAAACGCCGACTCAGAAGCGGGCTTCTTTGCGCGGAGCAAATCAGCAGGGTCAGCGCTCTTCTTGTACTCCTCTAGCTCGACCATGGCCATGTGATGATCGGCGATCTTGGAGCCTTGCTGGAGGCATTCTTCAGCTCGCTGTCGATTGCCAGTGACCGTGATCACACCCTTAGGGCCCGACATCTTCAACTTGAGATACACGTAACATGGTTTGGCCATGAAACGAGCATACGCGGGTCGACCCAAAATGGCATGATAGGCACTCTGGAAATCCACGACTTCAAACGTCAACTTTTCCTTTCGAAAATTTCTATCGTTCCCGAACGTCATGTCCAATGCAATCTGGCCGAGTGACTTGGCCTTCTTCCCTGGGATGACTCCGTGAAATTGCATGTTGCTTTCACTTAGCCAGGACATCGGAATGCCCATCCCTTTCAGGGTATCCGCATAGAGGATGTTCATACCGCTGCCACCGTCCACGAGGACCTTTCTGAGTCGATGCCTCCCACCATTGGATCAACTACCAGAGCCTATCGACCAGGAGTGGCCACATGAGCACGATGGTCTGTTTGGTCGAATGTGATAGCATACTGGGACCACTTGAGGTAGGTGGGGGTAGCAGGTATGGCCATGTTGACTTCCCTGTTGATGACCTTCAGTCGACTCTTGCTCTCAACATCAGCGAAAATCACAAGAGTCGCAGTGACATATGGGAATGTTTCTTTATCTTTATCTTCATCTTCATCCTTTTCAGGAGTCTTGTCACTCAGCAAAGTCTCTTTGGACTGCTGAATAAGTGTTCGACACTGCCGATTGGTGTGCTTGGGCAGAATCACATTGCCCTCCTCATCTTTCCTCGTGTGAATTACACACGGCTGATCCATAATATCGGTCCCTGACTGATTTTTTCCTTTCTTGGGGGCATACTGTGCTTTAGCCTTCCCCTTATTGTTCGTTTGGGTCGCCAGTGCGACTACTTCTGGTTGAACCTGACCCTCAGCTTTTCGCTTCTGTTTCCGATTGGAGTTGCTGCCAGTATCATTGACGACTGCCTTCCCTTTGCCGCCATGGAGGCGGTCTTCTTCCTCGCCATTGGCATACCGAGTGGTGATTTCCATTATCTTACCGAGTGAAATGTCACCCGTTCGACCGAACTTCAAATAAAGCACTTTATATCTCACACCCGCCTTGCAAGCACACACAACTTGGTGTTCTAACACATTCTCCATTGTATGATGCAGAGTGGACCACCGCTGAATATAATCTCTCAAAGTCTCATTAGGCTTCTAGACACAATGATGTAAGTTGACCAGCCTGGCAGGACGCTTGCAAGTTCCCTCGAAGGTTCAGATAAACACTCAGGCAAGATCCTCCCAGCAATATATACTGGAAGGAGCCAAGCGATTCCGCCAAGCACGAACTGAACCATCTAACATCAAGGACAAGTGTTTCATTGCGATGTTGTCATTGCTGCCACCAATCTGTATAGCCACTCGGTAATCATCTAACCAAATCTCTGGCTTTGATTCGCCAGAAAATTTCTGGATCCCCGCCGCCAACCTGAAGTTGCGGGGAATCTCTATAGAACGGATGGCTCTGCTAAAACACTCAGGACCAGAAATCACAGGCGAGATACCACTCGGAAAATCTCTGTCTTGTCCTTCTCTATGGGCTCTGCCCTTGTCGATTCGCTTCTGGGTGAGGATATCACGAGCATCAAAACCTGCGTTCCTCTCATGACCGAACAAGCGCCCTTCGTCCTGGTGCCGGGGCATGTGCGGACCACCCTGCGGAGGAGTGGGCACTCGACGGTGGTCTTCACGATGAAACTGATCTCTGACTTGCTCTTCACGAAAGCCTCCACCCCTATGATTTTGGGGCGATCCAGGACTGTGTGCCGACTGAAGGGTTTCTGCCCTAGGCGAGTTGTTGTGTATCCTGTTGCGAGACTGTGAAACAACAGAATTCTGACGCTGCGCTGCATCTAGCAATGCTCTGATTTGCATCTACCTCTTCCAGCCTCTGACTGCGAAGGCTGAATTGAACCTGCTATCCTAGCAGCAGCTGCAACATTAAACATAGGGGTACGATATACCTCAATGTTGCTATGAGATCCAGCCAGGAATAGCTGTCGCTGTCGTCGACCTGCAACCGGTGGGCACTAGCGAGCGCGCTCGTCGAGTTCCCTCTGGAGCTCTTCCAGCTAAATACGCATGGCCGCCAAGGCCCAAGGCTTGGCGGTTGTTCCAACGATGGGAGCATGCAGAACTTCATCATCGCGATGGGGCTATTCACTTGACGCGCCACCAGCATCGCGCTTGCCGTGGCCAAAGCCTGGCGACGGGCTTTGATGAGAGCCCTCCATAAGGACCTCCATTGCTGGATCGTAGCTCTCGCACTCGGAAGGGACATCGGACGGATCAGAATCCTACTCGAACATGCCGTGAAGGGACTCGGCATGCTTGAATGCTGTGATGTGCGGAGAAGAAATTTGGCGCACCACTGCATCCTTGACCAAAAGCTGGAGTCGTGAGCGGCCGGACCGCTTGCGACAGCAAACAGCGGAGGGAGTCGAGACATAGGGAGTTGACGGCTGACGCAACAACACACCGTAGGAACTCGCGCGGAAGTGCATGGCCCTGCGGACCGGGAGCGCCTCAACGTCAAGAGGCGCTTCCATAAGCCATGCCGAATCATCGGCGATGAAGGTGAGCGCTTCGAAATGGATCTGATGGCCCAGGGCAAAAACACCACCGGAAGACATGTCGAAGGATGAAGAACGCAACCTCGCCGGAAGTCGCTTAGAAACCTGCCCCACGGTGGGAGCCAACTGTCGTGGGAACGAGCCTGACAGTAGAAGGTAGGGGTACGAAAGGAGAAGGAGAGTCCTAGCTACGGCGAGGATGTACACATGGATGTATGAGCTCAGGCCCCTCTCGTGGAGGTAACAACCCTACGTCTCAGTGCTCGGGAGCTTTGTCGTGTGGAATGTTGAGATTACAGTAGTTGCGAACCCTTGAGCCAAAGGGGAGGGGCGGCTTATATAGAGTTCGCTGCCCCTCATAATTGCCCCGCATCTAAGGGTCCTATCATGGGTTTAAAGACTCGCATTACTGGTAACGTACATAATAAAAGCTACTAATGATGAAAAGCCTAATGCCTGCCTGTTAGCCTCCTGGAGGTGGCTTCTGGTCTTCTGACATCGAGTGGAAATGAGGTCTTCCGAGTGATAGTCGACCGTCGAGTGGAGGAAGAAGTCTCCGAGTGGATTTCCTGTTGAGTGACTTGAGTGCCACCGAGAATCCAGTGGAATCTTATTTGTGATCTTCAAGTCCTCCAATCTCATGCCCTTAGGTAGGGGGTCTAGGTCAGGCCTAGGAACCTACCCTAGGTACATATCCTCGTCAATATGTCTGAAGTGGGAATCTTATTTTGTAGGTGTGGTGTTTTGTCTTAGCTTCATAGTAGATAGTTTTTCTTGTTTCTTGGCACAAAGTTCCTGTGACATGAAGCTCAAATTTAGTATGATGTGTCCAGAAGTACGAATTGACAAGTTCAAAAGCGAAGACCATGTACTACATACATTGGAGTGATCCTCACACCAGTGGTCCACAAGTTTCCCAATTTTCTTCATTTATATACTTATGCTTCAACGATATATCCCCCTCATGGTTGCATCTTTTTATCTTGTTGTTCCTATCTGGAATATTGCGATCGAATTTCCTCATAATACCAATGCGCATTTTTGTGGCAAATACATACGTTGGGTCAATATGAACCTTTTCGTGCAGAAAACATACACCCATTCATGATAGAAATCATGCATGTCTAGTTTTAATAAACGTTTGACAACACAAGTTCAATTTATAAATGAATTAGCAATTAGGAAATAAAGTTTAACCATTTGAATAGATGGGTCGTTCATTGTAGATCTTGCTGAAGTTGAAGATGAAGGTACGTCGGCTATTGTGCACTTCTTCTGTAGTGCGAGTGTATGACCATACATTGCATGGACGAATAGCATTCAGGAAGACATAGTTTAGAAACAAAAATCTAGAATTGTTACTAATCAAATGTACAAGTAATTTGTTCCTAAGAAGTTTTATTCTAAAGACTACCAAGATCTTGACCTATATCTATTCGACTTGCATCATCTGAACTCTATGAGTCCATATCTATTTTGTAGACCTAATCTTTTCTTAGCACACTTTTTGCTATAGGATATTAATCGTCCTCCAGTGTTTCTTCTTTAATCCTACAGTACAGATGTGATGGTTTGGCAACAACAATTGTACAGTCAATGTAACATACCAAATTTTGGAATGTTATACTAATTAATTGATGTCTGATTGTTTGAATGATTGATTGAAATTGAGTGAAATTTGAATCTTTTTGAAATTTTTTAATGAGAGGGAATCAAATGACTTCCCCAAATCTTTGTTCTTTGCTTTCGAATTCAAAAACCAATTTCATAGAGAGAAGATGACATGACTTCTTCAAATAGAGAATGTGAAATTTGATTTGAAAACTACTGGATTTTTCCATCTCGAATTATTTTATAGTTGGTTCTGTTCCAATTTTGAGTTTGAAAGAATTCAAATTTCTTGTCCTAGATTCAAAATTTTGAGAGGAGCAATATGACACTCCAAACCAGGGCAGCCCGGTGCATGTAGCTCCTACTTGTGCAGGGTCCGGGGAAGGGTCCGACCACTTTGGGTCTATTGTATGTAAGCTTTCCCTAGATTTAAAATTTTGAGAGGAGCAATGTGACACTCCAAAACAGGGACAAATTAGAATTTTATTTGAATGTATAGTACTTAGAAAACTATTTGGAAAATATTTCATATTGGGTTTCAAAGCCATTTTGAATATTTGTTATTTTTAATATTTCAAAAATCCTTGAAACTATGTTCATGTTATATAGTTTATTTTTTTGAAAATTTTAATATATAATATGTCTATATAAAAAGTTATTTTATTTTATTCCATTCATTTTCATTCTCTGTTTCATAAAATAAAATAAAATGGTATTATAAAAAAATGGCCAAAGCCACCCGGCCCAACAGCGCCCATGGCTAACCGCGCTAGCGAAGCCAGCCCCTCTGCGGTTTCTTTCCAACAAGGAAACAAATCGACCGATCGCCCTCTTTCCAAACCCTTTCGTTGGAGTTCGCAGCTCCAACCGATAGTCTTCGCCTTGCCCCGCTCGCCCTTGTCGCCCCCGACCAACGTTGCCTACACCTTTGGACTCGTCGCACCAAGCCGCCTCTCCCCGTCTATTTTGCCGCCCCGGAGCAGCACTGAAGAACCGTCCCCATCAATCCCGACGTCGCGGCCACCATCTTCTTCGGCGCCGACGATGTCAACTGCCACGATGTGACCTCCTCCGTCTGATTTATTTTCAAGGGTGTAGATTAGATCATAAGCGAGCGATTAGGTTTATTTTCATTAGATTGGTTTTTGTCCAGTTTAGTCAAACCCAACTGCCGTTTTAATTTTAGTTATTTTTAGCCGAACCTTTTTTCTTAAGTTGTGGTCATTCACCTATTTCGCCACCGCCTGCACACCTCTTAGCCACTAACAACATGCCACGTAGCCCCACAATTCGCTAGTTATTTTGTTTCTTTTCTATTTCTGTTTTAAAAACAAAATAGCTCTGTTTTTTGATTTTACTGTATCTCTTAGAATATTTAAAGTTTTTGTGAAATTTCTCTTAGTGCCATTATTTATCAAATTTGAATAGTTTAAATTTGAATTCTTTGAAATTTGTTTAAATCACTAGTTTGTGAATAACTTTAGTTTAGAAATAGATTTTTGAGTGATTGTTTTTGCAACTGGTTTATATTAGGTTTTTTTATGAGTATGTAAAATTTGGGAATTTTTAGAATAATTTAAATTAAGGTTTTAAGCAATACAATATAGTTTTAGTTCTTTTTTTGGTTTATTGCTATTTCTTTTGTTTTAGTTGTTTTTAATCTGTTTTCTTTTTCTATTTGTTGACAAGTTTTGTTTTGTTTTCTGTTAGTTAGGAGTATTTTTTAAAAAAGATTTTTTAATGTCATTTATTATTCTTTGATTGCAAGGAATCAATTCTAGTTCAATAATAACCTGCAAACTGATTTCATTGCTGATTTAATTTCCTATTTGAAACAATTTGTATTAAAGTTGAAATTGTTGTTGGTTTAATTCAAGTTTAACATTGTTTAGGTCATAGAGAGAGAGTTTAATAAAGGCTTTTCAATTATTTACTTTTGCTAAGAAAATTTTATGAAAAATACTTTCAGTTAACTTTTTTGTTTTATGTTATTTTTATTATTTAGTGTTTTACTTGTTGTTATATTCTATTAGGACAAATACTTATATTGTTTAGGGTGTTAGTTTACAATACTTTCTCTAGTTGTTCTTCAAAAGTAATTCTTTTTGCTAGTAAAAGATTTACTACAAAACTTATGTTAGATATTATTTTGTTGTTGTTGCTAATAGGTTAATTTATAGGAAATACTACCGTAGGTTGCTTTGATGAATATTGTTGTTTTAGCTTTTGTATTAAGTATTTCTTTCATCACAACACTATTGTGTTTAGTAATTGTTTTGCTTTTGATTGATAGTATTGATTGCTAGAATTTGTTTACATATATGAGTGCAATGTTTGATTATAGATTTTCATCGAAGAGTGACGAATAGTTCTATCAAGTTATTTTTCTGAGAGCAATTTTATCTTCTTCAACCTTACCGGGCAAGTTCACTTTGACCATTTATTGCATACCTTTTTTTATAACATTTAGTGACATAAATAAAAAAATTATGCCAGTAGTGTTATTGAATTCTTGTAGTTGAGTAGAATGCACGAGGTAGGAACCCACTCCTTGTTACTGAAGCCCAAGAACGTGATTTATTTTAATGCTACGCTAAAGTAGACGGGGTTGGTATGAGTATTCATGAGTGAGGTGAGAAGGAGGACTCCACATCAAAGACTTCATGATGGCATCTTCAATACCTCAAGACTTCAAGACGCGAGACAAGTTTCAATACACACTATTGGGTGGAGGATGGTTGTGCGGCACCCTGAAGAACTGAGTGGATGCGCTATGAGCTGGAGTAGGCCAGTACTCATGCGGAAAGCTCCACCCAGACTCAAAGAGACGGATGAATACTTCATGCCCAAAAGCTTAGCTGTGTGGCCACAAGTCAATATGGGGTCTGGCTTGGTTGACCTTAGTTTTGACTCTGGCTAGGATGATCCTAGAAAATGTAGATGACGGTAGGGTTGGATGGGCTCTAGACAGTGGCCAGAGGAACTCTTTGAAAGACCATGTTTCGTTTATCCTGTTCTCAAATACCAGGAAGTGTGTAGGGATCGAAAGTAGGTCTAGAGGGGGGTGGGGGGGTGATTAGACTACTAGACTAAATAAAAACCTAACCTTTTACCAAGTTAATTGGTTGGCAGATTTTAGCAATTCTAGTATATCAAACTCACTCTACACATGCATGTGTATAGCTATTGCAGAGGAAAGTAATGACAAGCATATGTAAGTGGATAAGGATAGGAAGATGAAATGCAATTTGGAGACACAAAGATTTTTCCCGGGGTTCCGATAGATGGCGCTATCGTACATCCACGTTTATGGATACCTCAACCAATGGAGGTTAACGGTCACGAGAGTCCACAGAGGGGTCCACCCACGAAGAATCAACCTTGCATATACCATGATAGCCTACGTCCACGGAGGACTAGCCTAACTCGGGGTAGATTTTCACGAAATAGGTGATCTCCTTGCCCTTACAAAATTCTTGGTTCAACTCCACAATCATGAAGAAGGAGTATCCCAAGCGACACCTAACCAATCTAGGAGGCACCCCCATCCAAAAGGTAATAGATGCGGTAACAACGATGAACTCCTTGTTCTTGTGTTTCAAATGATAGTCTCCTCAACACTCAATCAATCTCTCATAGGTTTGGCTTGGGTAGAAGAGATTGATTGGGCGGAAAGCAACATGGGGAGGCTAGAAATCAAGATCCATCTGGTTGGAGTGGATGATCTTGACCACAACACATGGGTCGGTGGTTCTCTCTCAGAAAATTGGATATGGGAAGTGTGGGTCTGTTCTTAGTGCTTCTCTTTCGAGTGGGGTGTGGTGGAGGGGTATATATAGGCATCTTCAAAAAATCCAACCGTTACAACATTATTTCCCAACTCGGTGAAACCGAAGTGAAATTCGGTTGCACCAACTAGTGCAAAATATGGCAACTTTGGCTTTTTTTGTGAGACCGATATATTTATCCCGGTGGTACTGATATGAGTGGCCAAGGGTAGTTACACAACTCGATGAGACCGATTCCCTATTCTCTGAAATTCCGATTCTTGTAAATGGGGCAACAAGAAGATGGTCACTGAACTCGGTTGCACCGATATAAGGAACTTGGTAGTGCCGAGATGAGGGTTTGGGATAGGCTCTGTCTAGGGTTTTGACTCTTTGTAGCCAAAAGGAAATTGTTCGTGGCACTGATTTTGGGTGGTAGGGTTTAACATAGAATATTTGTGTGAGAGTTTGTCAGTGATTTTGGTGGCTAACACTTGATCATTTTGAGCATCTCATTCACCATTATTACCTCACCCCCTTTTAATAGTATTGGCTTTCCTATGGACTCAAAGTGTTTGTCACAAAGTAAAATGTAGAGTCTTCATGCTTGTAGCTTGGCCAATCCTATTCCTTGCATCTTGGGGTCTCCGCACACTCCTTTTCCAATCAAAACATTGAATTTTTTCTTGAAATATACTTACTCAAAACATTAGTCCCATGAAATATATGTTGTTATTAATTACCAAAACCACCAAGGGAGAAGTTGTGCTTTCACAGTGCGAGGACTTACATGGAGGGAACGATTCTTGTGGGTAAAGTGCACAACACTGTAGAGTTTAAAACCTACACGATTAGCCGTGTCCCCAGTTACGGACAATTTGTGCCTGTGGATTTGGATCTATCTCTGAACTCTCAACATCGGACTGGTAAATTGTAGGCAACTTATGATGCCTTTGGGCAATGAGACATCGGTTTGCAGAACCATGTCATATTTGATAATTCCTTAGTGGATATTCCTGATATTTTTGTTGTAGAAAAAAGAAATTAAAACCAGCTTTTATGCAAAAACTCATATAGAGAGCCTCAAAGCCTTATTGCATATAGAATAGCCTTATCGTCTGATTTTTCTTATTGTGATCTTGTTGGTACATTCAATGTACCAACCTACATGGCTGCAACATATCATGTTGTAGGTGTTTTTCTACAACGAGTAAGAGTACAATTAAGGTTTATAGTCTACACTCAACTTGCCATTGGTGTTGATGGGACTTCACTCCCGTTTGATTGTTTCCGTTGAGATTCATGAGGTATATATTAGTTTTACGTTATTTACATGTGATAGCACTTTCATATATACATTAATGTAATGTGTGTGCCAGCATACTAATCCAGGGATGACACAGACAGATAAAGGCCTGACTCATTTTGAGTTGGGTCGCTACAGTGAGACACGATTTGTTACTAACCATGGTCATCAATAAGATGATCAATGTCGGGGGATGACACCTATGAGATCACGAGGGTCCGTTTTGGTTTGGTAGGGAGAACGTACGTGCAAAGAGAAGATCAAACAGGCAATGCGAGGAATTTTTACCCAGGTTCTGGCCGCTGATAAGCGTAAAACACTACTCCTGCTTTTGTGTATTATGGGCACTGGTGTTCCAACTACACGAGCAACGTGCGAAGGACCATGCATGGCTGCTACACGTGTGACCAGGAGATAGGAAAAAATATCCAAAGACCCTCTACTGTAATGCCTTGGGCCTCCTTTTATATGACTAAGGGGTTTCCAATAGTTGCGTACAGTACGTACACGAGGTGTACAGTGCTACAATGTTATCATACCTAACACTGACGATGTAGGACAAATGCATTTAATGCTCCGCCAGGCATCCCTGACCTTCTACGAGACGGGACAGGAGTCTGTCCAATCGGCACCGCTTAGGCTCCTCCATCGCCAGCGCCTTGACACGTACCCTGGTGGGATGACACCTGGTCTCTGCGCTGGCGGGAGCTTGTCGACCACACACCTTGCCGGGGCTCCATAGGCCATGCCTGACAAGATCTTGCCGGGGGCATAACCTTCAGCCTCCGGTCTTGATTCTTGGCTTGAATGTTTTCTTGAATCCCTTGTGCTTGCATCCAACAGTCCCCTGGCGGGCCTTGCCGTGGGCATGGCTACAACTGCCCATGCACAACTAAGGGGTACTAAAAGACCCAAACTTCAGTACACCGACAGGAGCCCCCGGGCTTGGGCCACACACGGGTGCGCGACATGGTTGGGCTAGGCCCAAATTGTGCATGTGCACGCATGGCAAGAGTCCGTGATTGTAATCTTTCCGCTTACTGCACCTCCCCACGACGTGCGCGACGTGGAATACGTGCGCAGAGCGGCCGTAACTGTGGCGTGCTCGCAAAGGTGTTTTATGCCGATTAGTAAAGAGGCAGCCTTGCGTTTTCCCCATAAGAAGGAATATGTAGAGGCAACTGCTCATTTACTTCCTGTCCTTTCCAATCCGGGAACCTTCGTCGTGTCCTTCCTTGAGCCCGAACTTGAGCCTCTCCCGCTCGTCTGCCGCCTCCATGCCCTCGTTCTCAGCCTTCGCTCCCATAGCCGCCATGCCTCCCAAGAAGAGCAAGGGCAAGGGAACAAAAGCCGCCATCACGGAGCAATATTTGGCGAAGATGCGTAAGGAGCACGTCGTCTTCCCTTCGGCGCTCGATGCGAGCGCCTTGAAGGAGGGATACCAGAGCATGTGGGCGAGGGACACGAAGGCTCATCCTGCCACCCGCATGAGTCCAGGTTCTTGCAAGGGTGGCCCGAACAAACACCCGTTCTTTATTGATTATTTTTAGTACGGGCTCTGTTCCCCGTTTTTTGATTTCTTCAACGACGTCATGTACACATAAGCCTTCCATCACTTGGATTTCACGCAGAACGCTGTGACATGTATGTTGGTCTTCGCCCACCTCTGTGAGAACTTCGCCGGAGTAGTTCCCAACACGACCCTTTTCTGCCACTTCTTCATTCCTCGTATCCAAGGGAGAGAAGCCCTTTCTGGTTCTATCGCCTAGATTCCAAGGTCATGGAACAAGGAAATATATCCAGCCGGGGCTTTCCACGACAAGTGGGATGAATGGCGGGCCAGGTGGTGCTAGATTTGGGAGGAAGATGCTCAACCCTTATCCTCGCCCCGACAAACAAAGATGGCATGTGGTGCCGGCTGGAGCAACTTCGACCTTCATGACGAGAGGCTCACTGTTGTAGTCACCAAGATTCACTGGCTCAAGGTCGTCGGGCTCACAGTAGAGATGATCGGGGCTGACTTCCTTTGCCGGCGCATCGCCCCTCTACAGAACAAAGGGAGACCGGCCTGGGAGTTCCTGAACGCGGCAGACATCATGAGGCTGCGCCCTGGCCTGAACAACAACTTGACGGTCATACAACACGCGACCGTGTGCCAAAAGTTGTTCACATCCGAAGCCAAGCACAAGTTGCCAGCTGATGTAGTCCCCTTCTGCAACAACTCTACCCTAGCTTTAATCCTTGCCATGGTGCCGGTGTGCAATGCTCATGGCCCCGAGGAACTTCGGAAGAGCCGACAGCAGAACGGGCGCAGGAGTTCTTCGACAGCTTGTCGGATAGGGCCATTCGGGAAGAAATGAACCTCACCCATCCCACCACTGAAGAGGAAATGGTGTACATCGCCAACAGGATGGAATAGGCGAATCTTCCCGCAGAGGCCAGCAGCGTTGGCTTCATGGAAGGAGAAGCCAGTGAAGGAGAAGTGGCATCGGAGGAACAGCTTGCCAGGAAGGGCGATGTTGTCGGAGAGTAGGGCAGCTCTGCTGCCGGGGGCCCTTCTGCCAAAGATACAATAGAGGCGCAGTCGCATGAGGAGCCCCAAGCTCTCGAGAGGAAGAGGAGGCGTGTTCTGCAGAAAGTCTCTTCCAGTGTCTCTGTTGTCCAGCCTTCCTCGAGTGGTGTAGTCCCCGACAAGGGGACGACCGGCAAGGCCGCGCAGCATCGTGACGGGGGTCGACTTCGACCTCTCCGCCTTCAGCTTGGAGGAAGAAGAGTTAGGATCCCTTTGCACCTTTTATCCTCTGAATTCCCATCTTTGCTTAACTTGCTTGTCTGACTTTGGCTTGTCCCCGTAGAGATACGGAAATGCTGGTGCAAAGGATGGCAAAGAAGGCAAAGACTTCAACGGGCGATGCGCCGCCAGCAAGCACCACAAGTGCACCGAAGTTGACCGACACTAGCCCGGAGCCTAGCCCAGGTGACAGTCCCCAATATAGCCCTCTGCGTGAGTCCGTTACCTATTTACCACTAGCGAGCGTTGGGACGTGTATCTTCACGGCTGACATTGCTGGGCTTGTAGAAGCTAGGCGGCAAGAAGGAGTGTCATTGAAGGTCGCCCCGGACGCGCCGCCCCCGTCGACTACGCTGCCCAGAGGTGGATCTTCGGTGAGGGCTCCCGCTGACAAGCATGCTCTTGCTGAGTAAAAGCCGGCAAGCGTGGGTACTAGCATTCCCGCACCGGCAACCGATGTTGTCAAGGAAGGAGAAACTCCTTCTCAACAACTCAGCACAGGTGAACCTCTCGCTGCCAAGTATTTATTATCCCATCTTCATATATGTATTTTTTTGTCTTATTTAACTTCAACCTTGGTCTCTTATTGTTTCTTCATCCCTGGCTTCCAGATCTCCCTTCGACGGAACAAATGGATGTCGACGACGTCACTGAGGAGACCGCTAGAGATGCTGAGGCCGAGTCCACCAGGGTTGTTGCCGATGAAGCTGCCAAGGACTTATAGGAAGACACCGCCGCGGAATCTACTCAGGAGGCCGACAAGGAGTCTGGTGACCATACTGACGGCGTTCCCACCATAGGAGCGCCATGCGCTGCGCCGGCCATGGAGCCCCTGATTACCGGTGAGGCGGCTGTTGAGGACCCGCCGTCCACGAGCGCTGCGCCGACCATGGAGCCACCGATTTCCGTGAGGCGTCTGTTGAGGACCAGCCGTCCACATATGAAGCTCCCCTCCAAGAAGATACCTCAAGGAAGGTGAGAACCTATTTGTCAACATGCTGGGAGCATCAAACACTGGGGCGCCAACTGAGGGAGAGATCTTCGACGGGGAAGTCACCACTGTTGATGGACCCGAGGTTGTCGGCGAACCGAACGCTAGCGGCCCACCCAAGGAAGAACAACTCCTCTAAGCCATGAGTGATAACTTCCAAAAGCTCTAGGCACTCTACCTAGCTCGAAGTGTGAAGTTGGACACCAGGGTGGCGGTTATGCAAGCGAGAGAGGAAGATTTCTAGAGGCGCAACGATGAAACGCAGGCCTGGTTCGACGAAGGCTTCCAAGAGTTGAAGACCGGCTGGGAGCAGCTAGGTGAAGGCTGGAGTGAACTCTTCTTGAAGTAGTCTGATGTTGAGAGGACCCAAGAGGAGGCCTCAAAAAAGGCTGTTGCAGAGGATGCTTGCTTGACGGAACGCCGTATCGGGCTTGACACCCACGAGGAAGACCTTGCCGCGTGCGAGGATGCGCTAGCCGACAAGCTTCGTCGCAAAGATGAAGAAATTGGGAAGCTTGTCGCGCAGCGAACCCAGGAGCTGGAGCAGATACACAAGGAAACCTTCGAGGCTCTGGCCGTAGATCATGTCAGCAAGCTAAAGAAGGCCATCGACACTGTCAAAGCTGTAGAGGCCGCCAAGGACGAGCTCAGCAATAAGGTGAAGAGGATGGAAGCGGACCTCGAGGACCATAGCAAGGAGATCTCGACGCTCAAGGCCGACAAAGAGAAAGCTCTGTTCAGCCTAGTGGAGATCCAGGCCGCCATGTCCGAAAAGGCCAAGGAAATTGCCTCCACCAAAGACTCCATTGCTGATCTGGAGCTGAAGCTGTCCGTGCTGAATGAATCTCTTGCTGATAGCACGACTTGTGAGAAGGTCCTGATCAAAGATCTCTAAGAAGAATATGACCTTCTCAAGAGCGCTTCTGGCAACCATAACGACTATGTGAAGGGCGTGCAGATCTGGACCGAGCACCTCATTGACGTGGCAGAGAGGCTTCGTGCGTAGCTGTCCACCATGGGCTTGCGGAACTTCAACCTTTCTTCCGACGATAGGGTGTCTCCAAGTGCCAGGCTAACCATGTTCTTTGAGGGCCTAGTTGACGCCTTGGAGCAGCTCCATTCTAACCGAGCATCCCATCTGGCCAACGAGTCCCGCAAACTCTGCCGGGCCGTCCTCCTCAAGGTGCTCGTCAAGCTGGCGCACAAGAACCCTGACATCAGCTTCACCAACGTCCTCGACTGCTTGCCGAAGGACGTGGACGTCAAGGCGCTCGAAGAACTTGTCGTGCCCATAGTCGACAAGGTGAACCAAGTCAAGAAGTTCGAAGGCCAGCACAGGGACTAGATGTTCCACTCTTTCTTGTCACCACCATTCCTTGTCAAAGACAAGTTTACCTTAGTGTTAGAATCGTGGCAAACTTTTAATGTAATATGACTGGTTGTGTTTCGCGCGTTATCCCTCCTATCTGATTCCTCCCTGTATGGTTTACTCCCTACGCTTTATCGGAAACTTGTCGGTGCATGCAGCCTTGCCGCAAGCGCTTTGAGGAGCGGATCCTTAGCAGCCTGCTAGCGGTGCTTCTACCGGCAAGATACCTTGACATTTCCGGTGCAGCCACTTAGGCTGTTGAGCGGACTCGAAACATAGTAAGGGTGCGACCAATCATGACAAGGTTACCTTGACGTTTTCAGTGCAGCCACTTAAGCTGTTGAGCAGACTCGAAACAAAGTAAGGGCGCGACCGATTGTGACAAGGTTGCCTTACGTGCAGGTTTCCCATAAAAGAGTTGAAATCATCCAAGGAAGATAACTTCACTATAAAAAAATTACATAGGGTTTTGCAACTTAGCTTTTCTTTGGAGTTCTTCTTTTTGCAAGATGCCAACTTCGAACGTTGCCTGTTTGGTGTCCATACGATCTCATCCCCCTGGCAAACTTGCATGTGAGAGAACCTTCTGTCCTTTAAGAAAAAGAAAGAAGAGAAAATAGGGATATGGAACCTTGGCGGTTCGTTAGTACTTGCTGGAAGTAAGCGTGATGCAACATCTCAGATAAACATGCGTATAGGCAAAACAAGGAAATCGATAAGAGTTGTAGAACACTTGATCTTATTCAACTATACACAGGGTCCACGCCTGGCTTTGTACAAAGGATCACATGCCTTGCCAGCAAGACTTGTACACAAAGTGGTTGCAGGGAGGCCCGAGAACCGTGCCTTATGGATAGAACTTACAAAGATGTTCGATATTCCAGGAGTTGCTCACTAGGACACCATCTTCGGTCTCCAGGCAGACTGCACCAGGCCTGGTGACTCGTACTACCCGATAAGGGCCTTCCTACTTCGGCATCAACTTGTTTGAATTCTAGGCCGACTGAACGCGCCGAAGAACAAGGTCGCCTTCCTCAAGACTTCGGGCATGAACTTTGTGGCTATGGTAGCGGCGCAAAGCTTGGTGCTAGCATGTAGATCACACAAGAGCCTGAAGACGATCTTCCTCAAGGAGCATTATGTCATCTTGGCACAACTGCTCTTGCTCAAGCTCATCATAAGCGAGCACTTGAGTTGACCCATATATGAGTTCCATGGGGAGAACTGCTTTCACCCCGTATACCAGGGAGAAGGGTGTCTAGCCAGTGGCTTGATTCGTTGTCGTTCTGATTGACCGAAGAACCACCGACACCTCATCAATCAAGTGTCTTCTGCATTTGTGCAGCCTGTCGAAAGTTGTTGTCTTAAGTCTGTGCCACACTTCAACATTTGCCCTTTCCTCTTGGTCGTCACTCCTTGGATGAGCAACAGAAGCAAAACAGATATTGCCACCAAGGTGTTGGACGTATTGCATGAAGGCGCAACTTGTGAACTGTGTGCCGTTGTCAGTGAAGACCCTGTTTGGTATACCAAAACGACAAACTAGTCCTTTGAAGAACTTGATGGCTGACAGTGCTGTTACCTTTCTCACTGGTTCCACTTCCACCCACTTTGTGAACTTGGCGATCGCGACGTACAAGTACTCAAAGCACCCGGTAGCACAGGGAAAGGGACCCAAGATGTCGAGCCCCCAAACCGAGAATGCCTAGGAGAGAGGGATTGTCTGAAGATCTTGAGCTGGTTGATGTAGCTTCTTTGAATGGAACTGGCACGCTTCACACTTGGTTACTAGTGCAGTTGCATCTTGGAGGGCAGTGGGCCAAAATAAACCTTGCTGGAATGCCTTCCCGGCGAGAGCACTTAACCCTATGTGGGAACCACATATGCCTCTGTGTATCTCTGCCAACAGCTCCAGTCCATCCTCCCGAGGAATGCACTTCAATTTCACACCGCTCGGTCTCTTTCTGTACAGGACATTGTCCACAAACTGGTACATATTAGACTGACAGACTACTTTCTCTGCTTCTTCCTGTTCCTTAGGGACTTCTCCTGTTTGAAGGAACCGAACAATGTGAAGTTGCCATGCTGGAGCCTGAGGCTCGACCGCAAGGACTAAAGGCATGGTTTCTGCCGTGGGAACATTTGTCTCTACGACAAGGACTTGAGGTCTTGCCGAGCCTATTGCTCCCTGTAGGAGATATGCCCTAGAGGCAATAATAAATGTTTTTGATTATCTCCCTGTTCATAATTATGTTTATGTTCCATGCTATAACTGCAATGATTCTCGAGTCTACAAATAAAACAAGGCTTGGAGGGAAACTCATGTGCACGTGTGGGATAATAAACGGTAAAATGTATTCCTAGTCTGGCCTCTAAGACTGGCTCAAGTATTGCATGATGATCCTGTTTTCCTGATCATGGGCATGGCTATGCCGGCAATTTTGAGGGCATAATGTTAGAAGAACATTTGTGTTGAATCGACCCGAATTGATGTTATGCTATGAGATACATTCGTCATAAATTAATGGTTAATAACATAGAGAATTTAATGTTTGCATAATTCCTTAGACCATGAGAGTATCGAATTTCTTCATGCTTGCTTCATGAACTTTGGGGTTTGTTAAACGTCATCCGTAAATGGGTGGCTATTACGGCGGCTTATGGGTTCATGGAAAAGTATGTGAAGTAACTTGATAGCTCAAGATTGGGATTTGCTCCTCCGACGATGGAGAGATATCTCTGGGACCTCTCGATGTTACGGTATCCATCATCGTCTGGCCAGACACTTTGTGATTTGATCATGGGGATGCCGGAACACGGGAACGAGAAAAGAGAACAATACCGTTAACGAGGTAACTGGCATAGTGGACAAGTTGTTGATCCATGAGGATGCCAACATGTCTCACCTCGGGTATTTGTAACATATCGCGAAGCAACAGGAATAGCACACGGCAACTAGAGGTTCACTCGAATATTTATTCGTGTGGGTATAGGGATCGATATGGGTGTCCACGGCTCCGATGTTGATCATTGATCGGAAGGGGTTCCGGGTCATGTCTATGCTTCACCGAACCTATAGGGTCACACGCTTAAGGGTCATCTATCTGTTGAATACTAGACAGGGAGTCTGAGAGAAAATCACCGAGAAGTTTCGGACACCGGAAAAGTTTCGGACAGTGGAAAAGTTCCGTAGACAGGTCACCGGAACAGTTTCGGTGAAACTGAAAATTTGTTTCAAGGGATACCATTAAGTCAAATTGGTTTCGGCACATGCCTGATAATTCTTGGAGGGTTCGAGAATCATTCTGGAAACTTCTGGGAATTTTCCGGAAGAATAACCGGAAATGTTCCGGAGCTGCCGGAACTGCTTCAGATGCTTTTCGCAGATGAAAATCACTATTCCAGAATTGTTCCGGATCGCATTGAAAATTATTTTGGTGGGGTACTAGAATTTTTCTAAGCCCACATAAATATTTTCAGTTCGAGCGGACGCTGAAAAATGTCGCCGTGAATAGTGAAAGTGCTTTTTGGACTACTTTATGGAAAGCCACCTTTTGGGGCTTTGCTCCAAAAGATCTCGGGGATGACATGGATGGATTGGAGCCATTTTTGGGGCCCCACATGAGGGTGTGGCCGGCCACATGGTGGACTCCTTCATGGAGTCCCTCTTGTTCCTTGGTTTCACTTTTATGCCCGTGTGGAAGGACTTCATTCATGTGCATTTTGGGTTTTATTGTAAAACCACCCTACCCCTTGGTTTTCCTATAAATAGAGGAGATGTGGGCTGCCATTTCTTCATCCTTGTGCTCTCATACACATGCTTTGCTTTGCAAGCTCTCTCTCTCTCCCTCCAGCGAAATAGTTTCGTAGAGCCGAAAGGCTGTCTGGGTTCCGGCAGGAACTAGTTCTGGACGGCGAAGCCCTGCCGGATAGATGACACCGTATGTGTGCAACTCTGTAGAGAGATTGTAGAGTGCCTCCCGAAGGGCTGTCAATGTGACCGTCCGAGTTTTGGAGGTCCTCCCGAAGGGCTGTCCGAGTGACAGTCCGAGCTTCGGAGGTCCTCCCGAAGGGCTGTCCGCGACACCGTCCGAGCTTCGGAGGTCCTCCCGGAGGACAGTCCGAGCTTCGGAGGTCCTCCCGGAGGGCTGTCCGTGGAGCAGATGAGGGTATACATCCTCGCGGTTGGGAGGTTGTAAATCCTAGCTGCGGGGATCTGCACCGCCGATCGTCATCGACTCTACTTCCGCTGCGCTACGAGTCGGTAACGGAAATGATCAAACCTTGTATGCAGTCTCCATAGTGGTCCTGGGCTGGTGCGTAGGTCGGGAAATTTTTGTTTTCTACTGCGTTACCCAACAGTGGCATCAAGAGCCGTGCTATGCGTAGATGCAGGTTGCGATCTAGAATACATGGAGATGTATGGGTGTTGCATGATATAATTAGGTAGTAGATGAGATCTATTACTGAAAATTATTTGTGCGGGTAGCAGATGAAATCTGTAACCCGATGTTCTTGTTGCTTCCCTGGAATTTGCGTAGTCCTGATCTTAACGGAATGGTGGAATCTCACAAAGTTCTGGCAATCTGTGATCCTTTCATGCTGCTCCTGAGTATGCTGATTGACAGATCAACGAAGTGCTAACAGTTCTTTGGGTTCCACCATAGTTGAGAAAGATGGATGTTTCGCAGACGAAAGGGCAATGCAGATGTGATCTGCACGGGGGTCACGCGTATGACGAAGTTTAGTATGGGCTCGAGATTTTATTATCTCGTGTTTCATACACCCTGGATTGTTAATCTAGCAACTTGAATTATCATACTTGATGATGGACGTTGGTAGCTTCGGTTTGTTTCGAAACCTGAGAAGCCACGAAAAACAAGTTTTTGCATGGATCGATTAGAGGCGTCTAACTTGGTTTTGTAGGATGGTTTGCATGTGCATGTGATGTGGTATAGGAGTGTTCATAATAATTTGATTATGTATGAGATGACTATATGATGTATATTGATTAACATGACCTGCGTGTCATGATTCGGCATGATGGCTGGAGCCATATGATTGCACTTTAATGACCTGTGTGTCAACCTTATGTAATGCACTTATTTTATTAAGCTATAGAGATAGCAATATTATTTGGTGCATCAAAAAGGTGGTGGCAATCTTCTCAAAGGTGAACAGCGATGCGAATGCCGAAGACGAAGAAATACTTGACTTCTCCGTCAGAAGGGGCTATACCATGTCATGCTAATTATGAATTGCCTGAGATGTTTATCCCTCTTGATGCACCCTTCTTGATTGCGCGGTAGTCGCTTTTTATTAGGGTGATCTCTCACTTAGAATATCAAGTAGTTAGTGTTCTCCCACGTGTAGCACCGTCACGGTACCCATCTCTTCGGGGTATCACATGGTTACATGGGTACGAACGGTTAGAGAAGTGTGAGGCGGGTGAGTTGAGACCTCGCAGCGAGATCACTTGGTTGTCTTGACGTTCAGGCATGAAAGTCATGAGCTCGGAACACACGCATCGAAAGATGAACAAGAGTCACATAGAGATGTGATTTGCAAGTTGGCCTACCGATTGCAATTCTCGTCACTTGAGATGGATACATCCTTGGCGTTGAATTGTAATTTGGATCTTGAATCACTCACAATCAATTATGAGAGATATTGATTTGAGTGGGAGTGCACTGTAGAATTAACTTGTTTTAATTCTCAGTGCAATTTACTTTGAACACTGTCTAAGTGTGGTTTGCAAAATAGTTGTAGAATAATGGCTCGTGTTTCCACCTTCCCTATTAAAATTGAATAGCTATTAAATATCTGGTTAAAACTTTACGGTTGGTAACGTAATGTGAGGATTGTCCTCAAGAGTGCCGAGAAGGACTTTGTCGTATCGCATGATTTTGGTATTCTCCCACTAATGCTATGGATCATGTGACTCTCGTCCTTCGATCCAAAAGCTAGAAATCCTTTTCAGTTAAAGTGCAATATGTTTGCTTCCATGAGACCTGAACTTCGAAAGTTTGGATAGTTATGTGATATTCATGGAATCTGAAAATCATTTTCAGAGACAGACAAAGGCTAAAAGATATGAGATATCCAAAGCAATGTTTATTTGCAAACTATTAGTAAAGAAGTTTACTATGCATTAGACTGATAAGAGAGGGATCCAGGAGAACGCCTGTCATATGATGAAAGGTGAATAAAACAACTTAAATAGAAAGGAAGTGTCCGAAGGGTGTTAGTGAGACTTTCACGCCTAGGAAGTCAAGGGCTAACGCCACTCTTAAGTTGTATGCCTCTTCTGAGAGTAGGAGAAACACTGAAAAGTTAAACTGTTAGAAGTATAATGGCAAAAGGAAAGAAGACTGGAATATCCAGCTCATGTATGAATGTCATACAAGTTTTTGATGTATAGAAGGCTGGTCAAAGATATAGTTCTTGGGAATTATGGTTAAACATGTTAATCATTAATTCTTCGGTATTGTGAGTTAATCACAAAGATACCCGCTCGATTGCATTCTGTTGCAACTCGATGTAAGAACTACTGTGGCCTGAAAGACTAGCCAGGGATGAGGTTTAGATACACGCAGGGAACATAGTAAATGTTACTATGCCTTCCATCGGTGTATTCCCTATGTATTTACTTTCATAATTCATTTAGAGTTTCACACTCTAGCCCTTTGCATAAGGTATCTTGCAAGAAGGTTGTTCATAAGATAACTTTTGATGTTCGGTGTTATGAATAACATAAGGGCCGTACTTCCATTATGAATGAGACGTATGCTATGAATATTGATAATAATACATTACCTCTGTATTTACTTTCATAATTCATTTAGAGTTTCACACTCTAGCCCTTTGCATAAGGTATCTTGCAAGAAGGTTGTTCATAAGAGAACTTCTGATGTTCGGTGTTATGAATAACATAAGGGCCATACTTCCATTATGAATGAGACGTATGCTATGAATATTGATAATAATACATTACCTCTGGGTTTACTTTCATAATTCATTTTAGAGTTTCATACACTCTAGCCCTTTGCATAAGGTATCTTGCAAGAAGGTTGTTCATAAGAGAACTTTTGATGTTCGGTGTTATGAATAACATAAGGGCCATACTTCCATTATGAATGAGACGTATGTTATGAATATTGATAATAATACATTACCTCTGGGTTTACTTTCATAATTCATTTTAGAGTTTCATACACTCTAGCCCATTGCACCATGTTTGTTGCAATAGAGTTGTTCATAAAAACAACAATTGTTGTTCAGTATTATGAATAAAATGAAGGGCCATGCTTCCATCCTAGATGGGATGTATGTTATGAATATTGATGGTTATATGATACATCCATAAACACTAACGCTAAGTGTCGCAAGACTAAAAGAATACCACACAAGTGTGGCACTGCATTTGGTCACATTGGAGAAACCCGCATGGAAAATTCCATTATGATGGATTTTGAAGTTGTTTGATTTTGAATCATCTGACACTTGCAACTTTCCTCCGAAAAGTGAAGTGACTGAAATACCGTTCACAGGCCATAAGGAACGAGCAAAGAACATATTGGTGATCATACATTATGATATATGTAGTCCAATAAATGTTGTTGCAAGTAGTGGATTTATCTATCTTTAGAAATGACTCAAGTAGACATATGGATATTTACTTGATGAGACGTAAGTCTGGATCTTTTGAAATCATTCGAAAGGTTTTCAAAAATGAAGTAGAAGTTATTGTAACAAGAAAGTTATGTTTCTGCGATTTGATTGTGGAAAGGAATTGAGTTACAAGTTTAGCGAATGTCTGATGAGTTGTGAAAAGAGTTTCATAACTAGCACCTCCCGGAACACCACTGCAAGTGGAAAGTCCGTGAAGATGTAATCAAACCATTTATGACATGGTAAGATCAAAGATGACATAAATAGATTTGCCATTATCCCTTTTATAGAGTGATGCTTTAGAGACTACGACTTTTACACTGAAAAGAGATCCATCAGGTCTGTTGAAATGACGCCATGGTATGGTATGCCCAACCATGTTATATCTTTTCTTAACATTTGGAATATTGGGCTTGTGTAAAAGGTTACAAACCTATTCCAAATCAGACAAGTGCTACTTTCTAGGGTTATCCCAAGTCATTGGGTATTCCTCCACCACTATACCGAGGCAAAGGGTTTTGCCACAAAACGGTATGCTTTTAAAGAGAATAGTTCTTACAAAAGGTGAGTGGGAGGACAGTGCAACTCGACGAGATAACCAGTATCTTCGTCATCGGTTCGAAGGAAAGAAACCCTGGAAGTGATTCCATTGTTTTCCTACTACGACTGATACGGAAGTATCTACAATAAAATGTATGGACTTCGGTCGAACGTGCAGCTGAACCACGTAGGCAAAGCTTGTGCAAACCTATCAAGTGCGCAAAGGAGATATTGTTGTTAGACAACAGTATACCTACAATACACAAGGAAGCGTTGATGGGCCCTGACTCCGGGATTGGCTAAATGCCAATACATTCCGAGATAGTTTCCATATAAGTGATTCAAGATTAAAACCTTGATACACCTTTCAGAGGACTTGGAGTCTAACGAATATTTATGGAACTAAAAACTGATACAGATAAAAATGTTTTATCCATAAAGCTCGACTTGTTGAAATAACAAGTTCAAGGAGTTGACTACGATGAGGTTGTTTCACCGTAGCGATGCTTAAGGTCGGTTCGGGTTGAATTAGCAATTAATACATATATCAATCATGAGATATTAAACATGGATGACAAAAGGATTTCCATTTGATGGAAATGAAACCTAGGACTTGTATGTGATACAGTCCAAAGTAATTTGTCGATCCAGAGGATGCTAGTAAGTATGCAAACTTCAGAGTTCCAGCAATGGACAGAAGAGAGCAAAATGGAGTTGGAATCTTCGTGGTTTGATGAAATGGTCAAAAAGGGTTTGTGACTTCATCAATGGGTAACGAAGATGCTTGTGATTCAAGAAAGTAAGTGGGAGCATAATAGTATTTCCAAAACGTTGTGTGTTTGACACATTGTTAATTGGAAATGAATTTCTTGACACAACTTAAGACTTCATTTGAAAATAGTTTTTCGATGAAGTGCTTAGGCTAAATAGCCTCAATATTAGGCATGATGATCTATGCAGATAGATTTACCTAATGGGGCTAAGCTATGAATACATATTGACAAGATGCTAAAACTTTTTAGCATTTAAAACGCCAAGGAGTGATTCTTGCCGAAGTCACATGGAAAGAGTTTTTGCAAGACTCAGTGTCCTAAAACACTGATGAGTAAAATACATGATGGAGATTCCACACACTCTTGTGTTTGGATTAATCATGTATTCCATGGTATGTAAAACAACCAGATATGTCCGATACTCCAAAGTTGTTGCGAGTATGGATACCAAAGTATCAAAGTACTGATCATAGGACAACAGTGAAAGATGTCATTAAGTGCTAGAGTAGTACCGATGACATGGTTTCTCGCAAGAAGAGATTATGAAGTGCTCGTTGTAAGTAATTACATCGATACAGTCTTCATCGATGCTCCATGCGATTTTCGATTTAAGTTAAGGGTTTTGTGTAATACACAATATGGTGGCACGGTAGTTGGAAATTGTTCCAAACAAGATACTGTGGCGAATTCTATAACAAAGGCTAAGTATGTTGATGCTTTGGAAGCGACAAAGAAGTTGCTGAATCATATAGTTCATTCATGAACTTAGTATGGTTCCAAGATGGCTTTGGTCTATGAGACACTATTGCAAATAGTTGCTCCATAGCTCAGCCTGAGGAATCACTATAGCAAAGCCAAGTCACACAAAATACGAATTTTGTGATAGTGTGAAAACACGAGGAAATGCAATGTTCCACACGGAGCTGAAGTTGTCAGATCCATTGGACATCAGGCTATACCACAAGCGAAGCATATTTTACACCAGTATGCCATAGGTGTAAAGTGCATTAGCATTGACTAGATTATTGACTCTAGTGCAAGTGGGAGTCTGTAGGAGATATGCCCTAGAGGCAATAATAAATGTTTTTGATTATCTCCCTGTTCATAATTATGTTTATGTTCCATGCTATAACTGCAATGATTCTCGAGTCTACAAATAAAACGAGGCTTGGAGGGAAACTCATGTGCACGTGTGGGATAATAAACGGTAAAATGTATTCCTAGTCTGGCCTCTAAGACTGGCTCAAGTATTGCATGATGATCCTGTTTTCCTAATCATGGGCATGGCTATGCCGGCAATTTTGAGGGCATAATGTTAGAAGAACATTTGTGTTGAATCGACCCGAATTGATGTTATGCTATGAGATACATTCGTCATAATTTAATGGTTAATAACATAGAGAAGTTAATGTTTGCATAATTCCTTAGACCATGAGAGTATCGAATTTCTTCATGCTTGCTTCATGAACTTTGGGGTTTGTTAAACGTCAACTGTAAATGGGTGGCTATTACGGCGGCTTATGGGTTCATGGAAAAGTATGTGAAGTAACTTGATAGCTCAAGATTGGGATTTGCTCCTCCGACGATGGAGAGATATCTCTGGGACCTCTCGATGTTACGGTATCCATCATCGTCTGGCCAGACACTTTGTGATTTGATCATGGGGATGCCGGAACACGGGAACGAGAAAAGAGAACAATACCGTTAACGAGGTAACTGGCATAGTGGACAAGTTGTTGATCCACGAGGATGCCAACATGTCTCACCTCGGGTATTTGTAACATATCGCGAAGCAACAGGAATAGCACACGACAACTAGAGGTTCACTCGAATATTTATTCATGTGGGTATAGGGATCGATATGGGTGTCCATGGCTCCGATGTTGATCATTGATCGGAAGGGGTTCCGGGTCATGTCTATGCTTCACCGAACCTATAGGGTCACATGCTTAAGGGTCATCTATCTGTTGAATACTAGACAGGGAGTCTGAGAGAAAATCACTGAGAAGTTTCGGACACCGGAAAAGTTTCGGACAGTGGAAAAGTTCCGTAGACAGGTCACCGGAACAGTTTCGGTGAAACTGAAAAGTTGTTTCAAGGGATACCATTAAGTCAAATTGGTTTCGGCACATGCCTGATAATTCTTGGAGGGTTCGAGAATCATTCTGGAAACTTCTGGGAATTTTCCGGAAGAATAACCGGAAATGTTCCGGAGCTGCCGGAACTGCTTCAGATGCTTTTCGCAGATGAAAATCACTATTCCGGAATTGTTCCGGATCGCATTGAAAATTATTTTGGTGGGGTACTAGAATTGTTCTAAGCCCACATAAATATTTTCAGTTCGAGCGGACGCTGAAAAATGTCGCCGTGAATAGTGAAAGTGCTTTTTGGACTACTTTATGGAAAGCCACCTTTTGGGGCTTTGCTCCAAAAGATCTTGGGGATGACATGGATGGATTTGAGCCATTTTTGGGGCCCCACATGAGGGTGTGGCCGGCCACATGGTGGAATCCTTCATGGAGTCCCTCTTGTTCCTTGGTCTCACTTTTATGCCCTTGTGGAAGGACTTCATTCATGTGCATTTTGGGTTTTATTGTAAAACCACCCTACCCCTTGGTTTTCCTATAAATAGAGGAGATGTGGGCTGCCATTTCTTCATCCTTGTGCTCTCATACACATGCTTTGCTTTGCAAGCTCTCTCTCTCTCCCTCCCAGCGAAATAGTTTCGTAGAGCCGAAAGGCTGTCTGGGTTCCGGCAGGAACTAGTTCTGGACGGCGAAGCCCTGCCGGATAGATGACACCGTATGTGTGCAACTCTGTAGAGAGATTGTAGTTTCGGTCTTAGTTCGAGAGTGCCTCCCGAAGGGCTGTCAATGTGACCGTCCGAGTTTTGGAGGTCCTCCCGAAGGGCTGTCCGAGTGACAGTCCGAGCTTCGGAGGTCCTCCCGAAGGGCTGTCCGCGACACCGTCTGGGGGACTGTCCGACTGCGTCCCGGAGGGCTGTCCGTGGGGCAGATGAGGGTATACATCCTCGCGGTTGGGAGGTTGTAAATCCTAGCTGCGGGGATCTGCACCGCCAATCGTCATCGACTCTACTTCCGCTGCGCTACGAGTCGGTAACGAAAATGATCAAACCTTGTATGCAGTCTCCATAGTGGTCCTGGGCTGGTGCGTAGGTCGGGAAATTTTTGTTTTCTGCTGCGTTACCCTACACTCCCCAGCAAGCTTGGTGTTGTTCTCGACAACTTCCTTGTCGGCAGTCTTTGGGAGTTCTATGGGGAAGTATTGGCCGGACGTCAACTTCTTTCTATTGTTTTGCTTCTCTAAAGGTGCTACGGATTGCTGAGTCAATTTGAGCACAAAGTCCTTTGTTCCACAGGTAACTTGAGGGCAGCGCGCTTCGACAGTTTGTCAACAATGCTGTTCTCTGCATGAGGAGCATGCTCTGTTTGTAGACTGTCGAAGCGCTCCTCCAATTTTCTCACTTCATCTACATAGGCTTCCATCAACGGGCTTTGATAATCCTTGTTAACTTGCTTGACGACAAGCTGAGAATCACCTCTGACGATGAGCTTTTTGATTCGAAGGTCCGCTACGATCCTGAGATCCGCAAGCACCCCTTCATACTCTGTTGTGTTGTTCATCGACTTCTCTCAGGGAAAGTGCATCTGAATCACATATTTCAGGTGATCTCTGGTGAGTGCGACAAGAAGCACGCCAACACCGGGCCCTTGCAAGGACAAAGCCCCATCAAAATACATGATCCATTCTTGATTAATTTCCTTGCCGGGGATAGTCGTTTATTGGACCTCTTGGTCTGGCATTGGAGTCCATTTCGGAATGAATTTTTCCAAGGATCAACTCTCAATAGTTGAAGTACTTTCGAATCTGAGACCAAAGCTTGACAATTTCAAAGCCCACTCCACAATCTTGCCGGTTACATCTGGATTTCGCAAAATTTGTTGCAGCAGAAAGCGAGTGACGACGGTGATCTCATGCGCATGCAAATAGTGGCATAGCTTCCTCGAGGCCATAAGGAGACCGAAAAGCAATTTCTCCACGCCAGAGTATCTTGACCTAGCCCCTGCAAAAGGGAGCTGACAAAATAAACTGGGCGCTGCACCATCTTCTTCCTTTGTGTTGTTTCACTTGTCTGCAGAGAACCTACCTTGCCGGTACCACACTCTGCCGGAGGAAATCCTGGCTCATCGCTTGGCGGTCCTACCTCTATCTCTGCTTCTTCGTCAACTTATCTCCATGCCACTAACACAGAAATAGCCACTTGATTCGTTGCCGCCAGGTATAGCAACAACGGCTCTTGTGGTTTAGGTGTGACTAGTGTTGGTGGAGATGAGAGGTGCCTCTACAAATCCTGTAGCACAGCCTTCGCTTCCGGAGTCCACTTCATTGGACCCACATTTTTCAAGATTCTGACAAAAGGCAGGGCGCACTCAGCAGATTTGGAGATGAACCTGCTCAGAGCCGCAATGCAGCCAGCAAGACGACGCACATCCTTGATGCGTCTTGGTGCCTCAATCTCCTCAATTGCCTTGATCTTGTCAGGGTTTGCTTCGATCCCACGCTGAGACACAAAGAACCCGAGAAGCTTGTCGGACGGGACACCAAACACACACTTCTAGAGTTGAGCTTCAAATTAATCTTGCACTGATTGGCAAACGTCTCTTCTAGATCTTGTATGAGCGTTGCTTTGTCCTTGGTTTTAACCACTATGTCGTCCATATAAGCTTCCATATTCCGATGTAGCTGAGGTTCAAAACTAATCTGGAATGCTCTAGAGAATGTTGAACCAGCACTTTTCAACCCGAAAGTCATACACACAAAGCAGTATGGACCGCAGGGGGTTGATAAATGCGGTCTTCCCTTCGTTTTCCTTAGACATGAAGATCTGATGATACCCTGAATAAGCGTCAAGAAATGACAGCAAATCGCAGCCTGCAGTGGAGTCCACAATCTAGTCAATGTGTGGCAAGGAGAAAGGATCTTTTGGACAGGCTTTATTGAGATCCGTATAGTCAATACACAGCCTCCATTTCCCATTCATCTTGCGCACTACAACTGGATTGGCCAACCACGTTGGATGGAGCACTCCTATGACCAAACCTGCCGCTTCCAACTTCCTGATTTCCTCGGCAATAAACTCTTGCTGCTCCAAGGCTTTCTTCCTAAATTTCTGCTTGATGGGATGTGCATGAGGACAGACAGCAAGATGGTGCTCAATTACCTCCCAAGGAACATCGGGGACGTCAGATGGTTGCCATACAAACACATCGAGATTTGCCCGCAGGAAGACAATGACCGCGCCTTCCTATTTGTCGTCGAGGGTGGAACTTATGGTGAAAGCTTTGACATACACCTCTTTAGTTTCTAGTGGAGCTGCCTTGGATTTCTTGTTCTTGCTGGTGGACCTCTCTCGCATATTGTCAACGGGAGCGCAACACTCTGAAGAGGTGCGCTTGGTGGATGTTGCACTAGAGGCCTTGCCGGTCTTCTTCCCAGGAGCAGATGCCTTGGCGGCAGGTGCCGCAACTGCCTCCCGGTAAAGCTGGTCGGCAGAGATAAGAGCATCACGATGACGCTAACCGGCCCGGGCATCTTCAACACATTATAGGCATAGTGTGATGCCGCCATGAACTTGGCCAGCGCTGGACGGACAAGGATCCCATTATATGGCAATGGAATCATGGCAACGTCGAAAATAATCTTCTCCGTTGTGAAGTTCATGTCACTACCAAATGATACCGGTAGTGTGATCTTGCGCTTCGGCTGGCTCCTTCCTAGATTGATCCCCTGAAATGTGCCCGTCTCCTTGATATCTTCATCAAGAATTTGTAGCCTTTTGATCACATAAGGCGAGATCAAGTTCAAACCGACCCCACCATGAACTAACATTTTCGTCACCTTGAGGTTGCAAATTGTTGGTGAAACCAACAATGGCAGACACCCGACCGCAGTTGTGCCATCAGGGTGATCCTCGGTGTCAAAAATGATAGGTGTGTGGGACCATCTTAATGGCTTCTAGGCTTTGATTGACGGCTATATCGCATTAATCTCGCGCGCCCACCGTTTAAGTTGACGGCAAGAGGAATGCAACAAGATGCCTCTGTTGGAGCACATGAAGTCCGTAGCTTTCTGGAAGTCGTGCTTGCTGGACTCGTCCTCCTGCTCGTTGCCATCATCATCCCCCTCTTCCTTGTCGCAGCCTCAGGGGGCCTCTCTTGCTTCTCGACATTGCCACAACGACCTCCTCGGCCGTTGTGCTTCTTGTCGGATCCTTCTGCACCATCCCGGGCCTTCTCCTTATCTTGCCTTACATACTCGGCTTTCTGCCTCTCGGCAAGCTGCTCAACTTGCCGACAGTTGTGGAGATCGTGGCCCTTGGTGTAATGAATCTTGAAGTACTGCTTGTCGGAGCCCTCTGGCTTGTCAGCAGCCGCCAAGGCCTGACAAGAGATGCACCCGGCAACCTCCTTGCCGGGGACGTCAACCCTAGTCTTCTTGGCGGTGTTGAGGTTGCCGAATTCCTCGACGGCAAGCACAGCCTTGTCCTTGCGCTTCTGGTTCCGACGCCGGCCTTTTCTCGCCGGGGCGGCGGTCTCCTCATCTTTAGAGTTGGCTCCAGCGCCAGCATCCTCTCTGGGGATCCTCCTCCCTTCTTCAACTCTATAACATCTATCAACCAGAGCATAGAGCTCGGCAACGTCTCTAACCTTGTTCATCGCGAGCTCTTCGTGCATCCTGCGGTTGCGCACGTTCTGATGAAACGCGCTGATAACAGAAGCAAAGTGAATGTCGGGGATGTTGTGATGTATATGGCTGAATCTTTGAATGTACTTGCGCAAGTTTTCGCCTTCCTTCTGAGGGATGAGATGCAAATCACTTCCTTGGCCAGGAGCTTGGTGGCCTCCGATAAAGGCACCAACAAACTCATGGCACATATCTGCCCAGGAAGAAATATAATTCTCCGGTAGATGCATCAACCATGACCTGACATTGGGCTTGAGCACCAACGGGAAGTAGTTGGCGAGTATCTTGTCGTCGCGAGCCCCGGCATCCTGCCCCGCAATGGTGTAGATGCTCAAGAACTCCGACGGGTGAGTCTTGCCGTCGTACTTCTCCGAGACCTCTAGTTTGAACGTCCGAGGGTTGGGCCACTGGACTCGCCGCAGCTCACGGGTAAATGCTGGAAAACCCACTTGATAAGGTAGGTCTACAGGATACCCCGACGTAGGCTTGTCTACAGTGGGCCCCATGTGCTTATCGGATTGATAGCGTGTTTTCCGCCGGCGCTCGATGGTAGTCCGAGCGTCTTCCTTGCTTTGCTCTCGAAGAACTTGACGTTGATTGCGGTCAGTCCGTGGATCAGACGATGCCATTGAGTCGTCCCCATGATCAATGCGAACCTGCCGAGTCAGTGACCGCCATTGTTGCTGTGGAGGAGAGTGCACCGTGGTCGTGCCGCCTCCAGCCTTGTCACCATTGGTGCACGCTGAGTCGATGGACCGCCGCAGCGAAGGATCCTCCCGCTGCAGCCCATCTCTTTCAGCAAAGATGATAAGGCTCTGGATGGTATCTCTCCATTCATCAAGATTCTCCGTAGCAGGAGGAAAGCTCAAGAGTAGCTTTGCTCGCGCCAACGCTTCCGTTGAGGTAGTTGGCAGCGCAAGGTGCGAAGAACGTGAGGTTCTCTAACTCCTAACCGTGCGAGAAGGAGATCCATCGCGGTCCCTCGATCTTGTGCCACTTCCATCAACACTTTGGTGTGTGCATTCTGGCCCCGCGCATCTTGGGGGTGATGCTCACGAGCCTTTCCATGTGGACGCTTAGAACCACCGACGTCAAGGCGCTGCTTATCGCGCGCGACCTGAGAAGGTCGCGACGCATGCGCCGGCGTGGGTGTCTAAGAAGGTGCCCTTCCATTCCTGGAGTTCACCGCACCGCCCGGAGGCAGTGCAGCTCCGTCCTGACATTCAACAGTGCATGGGTCGCCGTCGCCGCTGCGAACGACGCCGCTCGCTTGGCCTTGATCACTAGAGTGTCCTGGAAGCTCGAGAACTCCGCCTCCTCCGCTTGCATCTACATCGCCGCCCGTGCGAGTAGCGACAGCACACCAGACATGGATGGGTCAACCACCGTGAAATCCTTCTGCTTGGGTGCCATGGCGATGAAGATGATGAAGAAACCGAGACGCTGATCGTTAGATCAGGTTCATGCAACCTTTCCCCCAACCTGGCGCGCCAAAGATGTCGAGGGACAACACCTATGGGATCACGAGGGTCCCTGTCGGTTCGGCAGGGAGAAGGTACGCGCAAAGAGCAGATCAAGCAGGCAACGCGAGGAATTTTTACCCAATTTCGGGCCGGTGAGAAGCGTAAAACCCAACTCCTGCTTTTGTGTATTATGGGCGTTGGGGTTCCAGCTACACGAGTGTGTATTATGGGCTATGAGAAATCGGTTGGAAGAACCATGTCATATTTGATAATTCCTTAGTGGATATTCTTGATATATTTCTTTGTCGGAAAAGAAAATAAAACCAGCTTTTATGCAAAAACTCATATACAGAGCCTCAAAGCCTTATTGTATATATAATAGACTTATCATCTGCTTTTCTTATTATGATCTTGTTTGTACACTCAATGTACCAACCTACACGGCTGCAACATATCACGTTGCGGGTATTTTTCTACAACGAGTGAGAGCACAATTAAGGTTTATAGTCTACACTCAACTTGCCATTGGTGTTGATGGGACTTCACTCCCGTTTGACTGTTTCCGCTGAAATTCATGAGGTATATATTAGTTTTATGTTATTTACATGTGATATCACTTTCATATATACATTGATGTATTGTGTGTGCTAGCTTAATAATCCAGGGATGACACAGATACACAGAGGCCTGACTCATTTTGAGTTGGGTCGCTACAGTCAGATACGATTTATTCCTAACCATGGTCATCAATAATATGATCAATGTCGGGGGACGACACCTATGGGATCACGAGGGTCCCTTTCGGATCGTTAGGGAGAAAGTACGTGCAAAGAGCAGATCAATCGGGCAACGCGAGGAATTTTTACCCTGGTTCGGGCTGTTGAGAAGCGTAAAACACTACTCCTGCTTTTGTGTATTATGGGCGCTGGTGTTCCAGCTACAGGAGTGACGTGCGAAGCACCATGCACGGCTGCTACGTGTGTGACTGGGCGATTGGAAAAAAGATCCAAACACCCTATACTGTAATGCCTTGGGCCTCCTTTTATATGACTAAGGGGTTCCCAACAGTAGCGTCGAGTACGTACATGAGGTGTACAGTGCTACAGTGTTGTCATACCTAACACTGACGGTGTAGGACAAATTCATTTAATGCTCCGTCGGACATCCCTGATCTTCTACGGGACGAGACAGGGCTTGTCCCATCGGCACCGCTTAGCCTCCTCCATTCGCCAACGCCTTGACATGTACCCTGGTGGGATGAGACCTGGTCTCTACGCTGGTTGGGGCTTGCTGGTATCACACCTTGCCGAGGCTCCGTAGGCCATCCCCGGTGAGATCTTGCCCGGGGCACAACCTTTGGCCTCCGGTCTTGATTCTTGGCTTGAATGTTTTCTTGACTCCCTTGTGCTTGCATCCAATAGTCCCCTGGCGGGCCTTGCCATGGTGTGGCTACAACTTCCCGTACACAAGTAAGGGTTACTAAAAGACCCAAACTATAGTACACCGACAATCATAGATCCAGAGGGCAACACATCCTCCATAAGTAAATTGTATTCCTAGGAATGAGAGGTAGTAATGCGCTACCAAATGTAGAACAACATGTTATCTAAATCATAACAAACCATTCAATTTTGAAAATAGCACAAAAGATTTAATAAGTGTAGGGCCCCTGGGACTGGGGTACCCAGGCCCGTCTTCCTACGGCCCAGGTCGCGACGCGTGTCGAAGGACCAGGATAGGCCGCCGTAGGGGCTTCGCGAGGAAGGCCCTTGTGCGGCCCTTTACCTTTAGGGGGTACGACCTGAGGTGTCTCCTAGAACGTCGTCAGGGTGGCTCATGAGGCTGCCCTCGTGGGGGCCTCGTTGGGGAGTGATACTCATGATCTGCGTTGGGTTTTTCTTGAAGAGGAACAAGTAATCGCACCACAAAGTGGGTAAGTATTTCCCTGAGTTATGAAACCAAGGTTTAATGAACCAATAGGAATACCAATCCTCAACCGTCTTTGGTGGCTGCACACAAAAGAACTAACAACTTGCACCCAACGCCGGCAAGAGGTTTGTCAATCCCCTTGATCTCGTTATTTGCAAGCAAGTGAGTTGTGTAGATAATTGTAGATATTAGTAAAGTGCAAAATAAAATAAAAAGATAATAAATAACAGCATGGTAATGATAGTGTTTGTGAATATATATGGGAATAGACCCAGGGGCCATAGAGTTCTCTAGTGGCATCTCTCATAAGCAAAGCATACGGTGTGTAAAGAAATTACTGTTAGGCAATTGATAGAAACGCGAATAGTTATGCGATTTTCACGACAATGATCATGTGTATATAGGCATCACGTCCATAAGCAAATAGGCCGACTCCTTCCTGCACCTATTACTGTTAGTCCACTTCAAGAGCGCTTCTATGCTTGCCTCTCTACTTATGAAGTTCATGACAAATGGAGTAATGCTTGGAGAACGATGACATGATGTAGACAAAGTAAACTCAATCAATATGAACGGACCCCATCATTTTATTCTTAGCAGCAACAACACAAAGACGCAACTTGTCCCCTTCTGTCTCTGGGTTATAAAAACTCGCTAGGTTGAACCTACTACAATGCACCACTCCGACTAAAGAAATATCAATCTAGTTGGTCAAAAAATCTCAATCGATCAGAAAGCATTACGAAGCTATGATGATCATGCAAATAAGAATAATAGTAATCAGATTTGAAACAAATAATTTTCATGAATAATCTAAACATAAACTCACAATTCATCAGATCCCAAAAAATACACCATACAAAGGCATTACATCAGATCGATCAAGGCAAAGATGCGATGAAAATTGTATTGAAGATCAAGAGAGAGAGAGAGAGAGAGAGAGAGATTGCCATCTAGGTACTACCTACGGACCCATAGGTATGTGGCGAACTACTCACACATCATGGTGAGGGCAGAAAGGTTGATGAAGAGGCCCTCCGTTATCGATCTCCCCTCTGACCGGGTGCCGGAACGGAGCTGTAGATGGCCTCCCATAGGAACAGAGACTTGCGGTGGAGGAAAAAGCGTTTTTAGGGTAGATGTGAATTTATAGGCCAGAGAATGATATCGGGGGATGCTCCAGGGGGCCAGTACATATCTGGTCGCGCCCCTGGTGGCACGGGTGGATATGTGGTGGGGGCCATGGAGCATCTTCCGGCCCTCCTGTGAAGCTTCTAGGTCTTGTATTGGTCTAGAAAAAATCATCAAAAAGTTTTGTGGCAGTTAGCAATCGTGCTGGGTGTTTTCGGGGAAGAGGACCAATGTCATATAAGTAGGAGGAGGGGGCATCAGGATGAGACAAATTGTATTTTCCCCTCTATGACTAAGCAATTTAGACAAGTAGGAGTAGGGTTTTGCACCACAAGGTGGCCCAAACCCTTGTAGATCGTGGTGTCCATTGTTCTTCCCCCAAGCTCAAGCACGCCGGAGCATCGCGGTAGGCTAGCGAGAGTGAGCATAGTTGGAGAGCCGACACACCCCGGAGTTCGAACCTCTTTGAGGTCCCCGGAGCCCCGATTCTGACATTTGGCACACCAGGTAGGGGTGCGTCGTCGCTCTCCAGCTCCATTCGAGCTTCGCCCCCACAAAACCCATGGCTTAACTTGGCCATGCGCACGATGAGCGCCACGCATCCCACGTCATCCGGGCCACCCACAGGCCGCAAAGGACGCGCTACTCCGATGGGGCTGGGGCTTCCATCATGTGCCCTCCCGAGCCGAGGGACGGCCGCATCAATGCCACCCCCTCCTCCCTCGGCCACCTTGAGCATGTAAGCACGCTAGCCGCGCTGCACGTGGCGTGCGACATGCTTCACCTACGCCCGATGGGCGCCGAGCAAGACGCCTGGCTGGAACGCATCACCGAACTCATTGCCCTTGAGGGAAGGGCTCAGGCATCTCCTCGCTCGCTTCACATCCCACCATGTCGCACTAGGACCATTGGCCGCGGGATGCCTCCTCCGCCCCCTCTCTAGGTGGCCCGACCGGCCCCCGGTGTGGCTCCCTCCCGCCTAGCAAGGGTGTCAAAGTTTGTCGGGGGTTGCGTGCCATGGCACGCATCCTCGGAGGATCCTAGGCCCCGTCTGATGGCTGAAACCTCAAGCCCGCCTTACGCAAAGCAAGCGCCGCCTCCAGGGAGCACGAGCCGACAAAGTCACCGAGTTGGGTGGAGCACGACATCGTCTTGGTGCAAGGGACTACCCAAGGTCCACTGCCGCCACGAGCACCCTCCCCATGATGTGCACCCCGACCGTCAGCAATGTTGCGGTTACAAGGACTCTCACCGATGGGGGTGATGGGCTCAATGTTATCTCCGTCGTGACCTTCAAGGCGCTCCAAGTGCCCCATGAACTTTTGAACCACACTACGCCCATCTTCGGAGTAGACGACGAAGTTATGCCCCCAGGGCATATACGCCTGCCCGTCAGCTTCCGCAACCATAACAACTACTGCATCAATCTCATCGACTTCGATGTGGTGCCCATCGGCCTCCTGTACAATGCCATCGTGGGCTATCCGATGCTTACCAAGTTCATGGTAGCCACCCATCCGGGCTACAACATCATCAAAATGCCCGGTTGTGGTGGCATCATCACCGTCAAGTGCGACACAAGGGATGCGGTCAACTCCCTCAAGCTAGGATACAAGGCCGTCGTGGTAGTACATCCGACCGACGAGGGCAGCATAGAGCTTCTCGAGCCAATGTTAGAGAGAAAGAAGTTGATGTTCTACCAGGACTGAGCCAAAACGAAGAAGGTGCCACTCGGTAGTGTAGACCCGAGCCACACTTTCACCATTGGCGGTGAGCTCTCTCTCGAGCTAGAAAATGAACTTATCACATTCCTCCGGGCAAACACTGATGTGTTTGCGTGGAAGCCGATCGACTTGACCGGGGTCCCAAGGGAGGCCATTGAGCACCACCTGGAGGTATGCCCCAACGCACTCCGAGTCAAACATAAGGCGCGACTTCAGGCGTCGGAGAAGCAACATTTCATCATCCAAGAGGTACAAAAGCTGCAGGAGGCCGGGGTCATCTATGAGGTGCGGTATCCTTAATGCTCGCCAACCCGGTCATTGTCCCCAAGAAGGCAGCAAGGAATGGATGTGCATTGACTTCACAAGTCTCAATAAGGCTTGCCCTTCGGACCCCTTTATGCTGTCGTGCATCGACCAGATCATGACCTCCACCGCCGGCTGCAACCTCCTGTGCTTTTTGGACGCCTTCTCAAGCTATCATTAGATCAACATGGCAGTGAAAGATGTGGAGAAGATGACATTCACCTCTCCCTATAGGTTATTATGATACACATCTTTGCCTTTCGGTCTAAAGTGCATTGGGGCCACCTTCCTGAGGTTAATGTATATCGCATTGGGGCCCCAGCTTGGTAGGAACACTGAAGGATACATGGATGATATCATGGTCAAATCATGCAAGGCGAGGACACACGTCGAAGATCTGGAAGAGACTTCTAGACACTTACACAAGGTCAACTTGAAGCTCAACCCCGACAAGTGTGTTTTCGGGGTCCCCTCAGGCAAGCTCCTCACGTTCCTCGTATCTCATCGAGGGATCGAGGCCAACCCAGAAAATGTCAAGGCTATCGAGAAGATGCAAGCCTCGATGATACGTCTCCAACTTATCTATAATTTATGAAGTATTCATGCCATATTTACAACAATTTTATATGGATTTGGTATGATTTGATCAGAACTAACCAGGACTGACGCTATTTTCAGCAGAACTAGCGTGGTGTCGTTTTTTGTGCAGAAATAAAAGTTCAGAATGGGATGAAAATTTACAGTGGTTTTTATGGACAAAAAGAAACCCCCGAAGCACAAGAATTGGTCCAGGAAGTGGACGAGGAGGCCACGAGCCCTCTAGGCGCGCCCTACCACCCAGGTTGGGTGCTCTGGGCCTGTGGGCCCCTTAGGTACCACCTTCACGTGAGACCGACCCCAAAGATTCTTATAAATACCGACACCTTAGAAAAGAACCCTAGATCATAAGCTCCTCCGTTGCAAGCCTCTGTAGCCACGAAAAATAAATCTAGGCCCTCCGCGGTACCCTGCCGGAGGGGGCCCGTAATAACCGGAGGCCATGGAGGAGGAAGCGGGAGGTGGCCATCATCACCATGGAGGCCAAGGACCAGAGGGAGAACCTGCCCCCATCTATTGGGAGGGCATGGAGGAGGAAACACATCCCTCTCTCGCTTGGTGGAGCCAGAGTGCCGACGAGGAACCATCGCCGCGGTGATCGTCTTCACCAACATCACCATCTTCATCACCTTCCTCATCTCTTTTAAGCGGTCCACTCTCCCACACCCCGCTGTAATCCCCTACTTGAACATGGTGCTTTATGCCACATATTATGATCCAATGATGTGTTTCCATCCTATGATGTTTTGAGTAGATTTCTTTTGTCTTTTGGGTTGATTGATCATCTAGATTGGTTTGAATTGTATGTTTTATTTAGGTGTTGTCGTATGGTGCCTTCCGTGCCGTGCACATGTGAAAGATTCACGCTGTAGGGTGTTACAATATGTTCATGATTCACTTATAGTGGGTTGCTAGAGTGATAGAAGCTTAAACCCGAGTAAGGGGGTTGCCGCGTATGGGATAAAGGGGACTTGATACTTTAATCCTATGGTTGGGTTTTACCTTAATGATCTTTAGTAGTTGCAGATGCTTGCTAGAGTTCCAAACATAAGGTCATATGATCCAAGTATAGAAAGTATGTTAGCTTATGCCTCTCCCTCATATAAAATTTCAATAATGATTACCGATCTTGTTAACAATTGCCTAGGATAATTCCGCACACCGATGCATCATTATTCCACACTCGCTATTTATAATATATAGTAATATATTCTAACTTTATGTTAACAACACCTATTTTTATATTTTAGTTCTCTGATATCATGCAAAGCTATCCTCTTCATACCCACAACGTAGTTTTATTTCTCGTTTCTAGATGGAAGCAAACGTTCGGTGTACATAGAGTCGTATCAGTGGCAGATCGGACTTGAGAGAATATTGATCTTACCTATAGCTCCTTGTGGGTTCTACACTCCATACTTATCACTTCCACCTTTGGAAATTGCTACGATGATTCCTTTCCCTTGGGGATTATCAAGCTCTTTTCTGGCGCCGTTGGCGGGGAGCAATAGCGTGGGGTTGATATTCTCATGTGTGCTTGGTTGCTTTCTTCACTAAGTAGATTTTGTTTTGTATTTTGTTTTTGTTTTCTTTATTTGTGGGTTAAACTAACAAAAACAATACAAAATACAAAAAAATGCCTCTTATGCCTAAAAACTTTTCAAAAACAGAAGTGATTGGAAGGTTATGCATTGGAGAAGTGAGGGTCGACCTTGAACACTTGTGTTCATGCTCATGGAAACAATGTAGATTTTTTCATGGAAGCTTCTCAAAAATAATTATCCCCTTGTATATATCCATTGTATTATAAAAATAATGTGCCAAGATTTGTCTTTAGGATGATTAGATTGCTTGTTTCCTATGTGCGGTGCAAAAACAGAAACTTCGGTTGTAGTGTGCGAATTTACATTTTTTACTGGAACGTCAAAAGTTTCTGAAATTTTTACACAGTTCTTATATGCAATTTTTTCCTAATTTTTCAGAATTTTTAGAGTTACAGAAGTATGGTAAATGTTCAGATGGCTACAGACTGTCCTGTTTTTGACAGATTCTGTTTTCTATGTGTTGTTCACTTATTTTGATGAATCTATGGGTAGTATCGGGGGGGGTATGAACCATGGTGAAGTTGGAATTCAGAAGATATAATGCTAATATGAAATTGGAATGAGTTTACAACAACACCTAAAAGTAGTGATTTTCTTTATTATACTAATGGATCTCGTGAGGGTTTTACTAAGTTTTGTGCGGATGAAGTGTTCGAAGATCAAGGAGTTATCAATATAAGAGGAATAAGGAGAGGCAAGAGTTCAAGCTTGGGGATTCCCAAGGCACCACAAGTAAATATTTGAGGGATACTCAAACATCTAAGCTTCGGGATGCCTGGTTGGCATGCCATCTTTCTTCTTCAGCAATTATCGGTATATCTCGGTTTTGTTTTGTTTACATGATATGCGTCTTTTCTGTTTGTTTGTTTTCTTTTCCTTTATGCACCATGGTAGTATGAAATATTCCCTCATGTATTTATAGAATGCTTCATGTGCTTCACTTAAATCTTTTTATTATGGCTTTATAGAATGTTCTTTGTGCTTCACTTAAATCTTTTGAGTATGGCTTTATAGAATGCTCTTTGTGCTTCAGTTAAATCTTTTAAGTATGGCTTTATAAAATGCTTTGTGTGCTTCACTTATATATTTTGATATTGGATATTGGTAAATATATATTAATTCTAGAATTATCTATGAACTTCACTTATATATTTTAGAGTATGAATAAAATTATCACCGAAATTGGGATTCGAAGAGTATCTTTAAAATATCGTGCCAAGCTAAAAAGGCATTAAAGAAAAGCGCTTGTTGGGAGACAAACCCATATTTACCCCTACTATTTTTGTGTTTTATCATGATTATGCTAATTTACTAATCATGTTTTATGGATTTTTCAATAAAGTGCCAAGTAAGACCTTTGGGATGATCTATGGTGATAGTTGACTTGATTATGTGCAAAAAGAAAAACTTGTGCGCTGATTGCCAGAATTTTAAAAAATCACAAAAGCGTGATTTTGATCTAATGGTTTTTCACAATATTTACATACAAATTTCATAGGTTGTACTGATGTTTCAGAATTATTGGAGCAATATAAGTTTCGCTAGTATTCAGATCATTACAGACTGTTCTGTTTTTGACAGATTCTACCCTTAATGCATAGTTTGTTTGTTTTATAGTTTCTATGGCTTATATTTCTTAATATAAATTGTGGAAGTTACAGAGTACAGTAGGAATTATGTGGAAACAATTATTAATCTTGTCTTTGCTAGTAACCAAGTGAATGATTTGTTTTATCATACTAACCCATCTCACAAAGTTTTGTTAAGTTTTGTGTGATTGAAGTTTTCAAGTTTTGGGTGAGATATCGATATGAGGAGAATATGGAGTGAGAAGACCCTAAGATTGGGGATGCCAGAGGCACCCCAATATAAAATTCAAGGAAGATACAAGCATCTAATGTTGGGGATGCCCCAGAAGGCATCCCCTCTTTCGTCTTCAAAACTATCGGTATACCCTACTCGGAGCTATATTTTTATTCGTCACATGATATGTGTTTTGCTTGGAGCGTATTTTCATTTTACTAACTGTTTGAATAAAATCATTGGATATGAAATCTTGAATGAGAGAGTCCTCACATGGCTATTTAACTACTTGACTACGCATTGATCTTCACTTATATCTTTTTGGAGTAGTTTTATCATTTACTCTCGTTCTTCACTTATATCCTATGACTAATGATTGAATGAATTGAATATCAAAAATCTGAAATTATAGACGTTTTATATGCTTATCCCATGGGTAGTAATGACTTCACATATAAAAAGTATAGGTGGTAAAATTTATTGAAAGTTAGCAAACACCGCATTGGTCACTTGAATAATTCATGAAATAATATTGGAGGAAGAGAGATTTCACATATAAATATACTATCTTGGACATCTTCCATGATTGTGAGCCCAATTAATTATTTTCAAACTTGAGCAAATTAGTTTAAGTTGGACAAGGAAGAGAACGTAATGAGTTATGTCTGGGTATATTTGTATAGAAGTTATATTGTGATGGATCCTCCAACATGTGGTGCCTGATTAGGATATTTTGCTAGCCAAAATTTTGTACTAAGTAGAGATACTACTTGTGCATTCAAAACCCTTAAACCTAGTTTCTTTCCTTGAGTTTCCACCATATCTACCTATGGATTGAATAAGATCCTTCAAGTAAGTTGTCATCAGTGCAAAAAGCAATTAAATTGCTCCTAAATATGTATGATCTTTTATTGTAAGGGAAAATAAGCGGTGTACGAACTTGTGATGGTAAAGAAATAAAAGCGACGAACTACATAATAAAGGTTGCTATCACAAAGGGCAATACAATGTGACGTTCCTTTACATTAAGGGTTTGCACATCTAAAATTAAGAAGCACATGACAACCTCTGCTTCCCTCTGTGAAGGGCCTATCTTTTACTTTCATGTATTTACTTTTATGCAAGAGTCAATAGTATTCCTTCTTAGTTCAACCTCAATTATTCTTCAGTTATATTTAAGAATATATGTCCATTAAAATATATTTGATCATGAATTATTATTGATGACAATTATCTACATGATAAATAAGTTGGGAGGCGAAACATTAAGCCTCTATCTTTCTCTACGTTCCACGGATGCTATTTGTTTAAAGAAAATATGCTTTGAGTTTTAGAAATTATGGAAGGCTATATGATAGTTGAGTATGTGGAATTTTCTAAATCAAAGCACTTACATGGACCCTTCCTAAAAATAAGATGAATTCAATTGTTTGGTGACCGAAAGCATAGTTTGTTAGTTTTCAAGAAACTTTATGGTCTATACTTTAACATGTGAATTGCTTGTACTTGATCATGAGAAGTTTTATGAGATGAGCTATTGTTTATGATATATAATGATGCTAGGAAAAATGTTTGGAACTATCATTGATCAAATTTATGCACTATGTCAGCAGTAACACTTCATAAATTATTTCTTTTATCATTTACCTAGTCGAGGACGAGCAGAAATTAAGCTTGGGGATGCTGATACATCTCCAACGTAACTATAATTTATAAAGTATCCATGCCATGTTTACAAAAATTTTATATAGTTTTGGTATGATTTGATTAGAACTAACCAGGATAGACGTTGTTTCAGCAGAACTACCGTGGTGTCATTTTTTGTGCAGAAATAAAAGTGATCGGAATGGGCTGAAAATTTACACTGGTTTTTATGGACCAAAAGAGACCCCTGATGCACAAGAGATGGGCCAGGAAGTGGATGAGTAGGCCACAAGCCCTCTAGGCGCACCCTACCCACACAGATGGTGCTTCGGGCTTGTGGGCCCCTCGGGCACCCCCTTGAGTTGAAACTGACGCCAAAAATTCTTATAAATACCCAAACCTCTGAAAAGAACCCTAGATCAGAAGTTCCGCCGCCGCAAGCCTTTGTAGCCATGAAAGATTCCCGTTGTAGGGTGTTGCAATATGTTCATGATTCTCTTATAGTGGGTTGCTAGAGTGACAGAAGCTTAAACCCAAGTAAGGGGATTGTTGTGTATGGGATAAAGGGGACTCGATACTTTAATACTATCGTTGTGTTTTACCTTAATGATCTTTAGTAGTTGTGGATGCTTGCTAGAGTTCCAGTCATAAGTTCATATGATCCAAGTAGACAAAGTATGTTAGCTTATGCCTCTCCCTCATATAAAATTGCAATAATGATTACCGATCTTGTTAACAATTGCCTAGCATAATTCTGCACATCGATCAATCATTATTCCACACTCGCTATTTATAATATATACTCCCTTCATCCCAAAATAAATGTCTCAAGCTTAGTACAATTTTATACTAGAGCTAGTACAAAGTTGAGACAGTTATTTTGAGATGGTGGGAGTAGTAATATATTCTAACTTTATGTTAACAACACCTATTTTATATTTTAGTTCTCCGATATCACGCAAAGCTATCCTCTGCATACCCGCAACATAGTTTTATTTCTCGTTTCTAGATGGAAGCAAACGTTTGGTGTACGTAGAGTCATATCAGTGGCAGATAGGACTCGAGAGAATATTGATCTTACCTTTAGCTCCTTGTGGGTTCGACACTCCATACTTATCACTTCCACCTTTGGAAATTGCTACGATGATTACTTGCACTTGGGGATTATCACCCACAGACGCTGAGGGAGATGCAAAAGCTAGTGGGATGCTTAGCCTTGCTGGGGCTTTCCATCTCCAAATATGGCGAGTGGGTGTTGCCGATCTTCAAAATCATGAAGAGGTTAGGCCCGTTCAAGTGGACTGCCGAAGAAGATGCTACCTTTGCTAACCTCAAGAGGTACCTCACCAGCCCTCCCATCATGGTCGCGCCGCGCCCCTAGGAGCGTCTGTTATTGTACCTAGCAGCCACCCCCAGAAGGCCAGTGCGGCCCTCGTGGTGGAAAGGGAAGCGTGGGTCGACCCTAAGGAGGGGGCCGAGACCCCCGTGAAGATAGCACGCGGAGCCGTAACGACAAAGGAGGCGCCACGTGGGACCGCTACCCCTCATTGAGGAGTCATGGCAACCTCAAGCTACATGCCACAGGAGGTCCCCGCGGCCTCAGGAGACGAACCTCCGGGGGTTCCCGCGGCCCCCGACGTCATGATTACGGGTGCCCCCACGGTCAGTGGCATCGCATCCCCAGAGAACACCTTGGCCCGTGATACGTCTCCCATGTATCTATAATTTTTGATGATGGCATGCTATTATATTACCTGTTTTGGATGTTTTATATGTATTAATATGCTATTTTATATTATTTTTGGGACTAACCTATTGATCTAGAGCCTAGTGCCAGTTTCTGTTTTTTCCTTGTTTTTGAGTTTTGCAGATATGGAATATTAAATGGATTCCAGACGGAATAAAACCTTCGGAAGGAATTTTTTTCGAACGAAACAAGTCATCCAAGCTTGGAGTGCACGGCAGGGGAGGTGCCAGGGAGCCACAAGCGTGCTAGGCGCGCCCCGTGGCCGCGCCTAGCAGGCTTGTCTCCTCCCGGTAGGTCTCCTAACCCTAATTCTTGGCCTATAAATTCACAAATATTCCCCCAACTCCGAAGAGAGCCACGGAAATACTTTTCCACCGTCGGAAGCCTCCGTTCCCGAGAGATACAATCTGGGAGCCTTTTATGGTAATCTTCTGGAGGGGGTTTCGATGACGGAGGGCATCTACATCAACTCCATTGCCCCTCCAATTATGTGTGAGTAATCCACCATGGAGCTACGCGTCCATATCTAGTAGTGAGATGGCTTCTTCTCTCTCTGATCTTCAATACCATGTTCTTCATGATCTTTATGGAGATCTATCCGATGTAATCCTCTTTTGTGGTGTCTTTGTCAAGATCCGATGAATAGTGAGTTTATGTTCATATTATCCATGAATCTTATTTGAATCTCCTCTGAATTCTTATTTGCATGATTTCATATCCTTGCAAGTCTCTTCGAGTTTTTGGTTTGGTTAGGCCAACTAGATTGGTAATTCTTGCAATGGGATAAGTACTTGGTTTTGGGTTCAATCTTGCGGTGTCCTCACCCAGTGACATAGTAGGGGTAGCGAGGCACGTATTGTATTGTTGCCATCAAGGTTAACAAGATGGGGTTTTCATCATATTGCTTGAGTTTATACTTCTACATCATGTCACATTTCTTAATGCATTACTCTGTTCTTCGTGAACTTAATACTCTAGATGCACGCATGAGTCCGTCGATGTGTGGAGTAACAGTAGTAGATGCAAAATGGTTTCGGTCTACTTGATACAGATGTGATGCCTATATGCATGATCGTTGCGTTGGATAATTACATGATTGTTTGCTTTTCTTTCAATTGCTTGACAGTAATTTGTTTACCCACCATGATATTTTCCTTCGAGAGAGAAGGCTCTAGTGAAACCTATGGCCCCCGAGTCTACTTTCCATAATATACTTTCAAATATATAAACCAAAAAAACCAAAAATACTTTGCTGCGATTTATTTACCTTTTACTTTCCGTTCTTGTTTACATATAAATCAATCAGATCTAATCCTTGCGAATAATCCTGAAGGGATTGACAACCCTTTTATAGCGTTGGGTGCAAGAGTTTGATTGTTTGTGTAGGTGCATCCATGGGTGACTTGCTTGTTCCACCTACTAAATTGATACCTTGGTTCTCAACAGCTAAGGGAAATACTTATCTACTTCTAGGGAAATACTGCATAACCCTTACCTCTTCAAGGGAAAACCAACGCACGCTCAAGAGGTAGCAGCCTGCCTCCTGCTAAGCCTCTTGAGCCTTCCGACAGAGGCAATGTCGGCACTACTGTCACACATCTCCTCTAGCGACCTGCTACCTCTGGAGCTTGCGTTGGTTTTCCCTTGAAGAGGAAAGGGTGATGTAGCAAAGTAGATAAGTATTTCCCTCAGTTGATGAGAACCAAGGTATCAATCCAGTAGGAGGAACAAGTAAGTTACCAATGGATGCACCTACACAAACAATCAAACTCTTACACCCAACGCTATAAACGGGTTGTAGATCCCTTCACTGTTATTTGCAAGGATTAGATCTAATAGAGATAGATGCAAACAAAAACGGAAAGGAAAAGATAAGTAAATTGCAACAAGGTATTTTTGGTATTTTTGGTATATATATCTAAAAATATATCATGGAAAGTAGACCTGGGGCCCTTGGTTTCACTAGAGGCTTCTCTCTTGAAGGAAAATATCATGGTGGGTAAAACAATTACTGTCAAGAAATCGAATAATCATGTAGTTATCCAAGGCAATGATCATGCGTATAGGCATCACGTCTGTGTCAAGTAGACCAAAATGATTTTGTATCGACTACTATTACTCCACACATCGACCGACTCCTGCCTACATCTAGAGTATTAAGTTCATGAAGAACAAAGTAACGCATAAGTAAGATGACATGATGTAGAGGGATAAGCACAAGCAATATGATGAAAACCCCATCTTGGTACCCTTGATGGCAACAATACAATATGTGCTTCGCTACCCCTACTATGTCATTGGGTGAGGACACAAGATTGAACCCAAAACCAAGCACTTCTCCCATTGCAAGAATTACCAATCTAGTTGGCCCAACCAAACCAATAACTTGAAGAGACTTGCAAGTATATGAAATCATGCATATAAGAATCAGATAAGATTCCAATAATATTCATGGATAATCTGAACATAAACCCACAATTCATCGGATCTTGACAAACACACGACAAAAGAGTATTACATTGGATATATCTCCATGAAGATCATGAAGAACATGGTATTGAAGATCAAAGAGAGAGAATAAGGCATATAACTACTAGCTATGGACCCGTAGGTCTATGGTGGACTACTCACGCATCATCGGAGGGGCCATGGAGTTGATGTAGATGCCCTCCGTGATCGGAACCCCCTCCGGCAGATTACCGGAAAAGGCTCCAAGACTGGATCTCTCTGGAATAAAGGCTTCTCTCGACGGAAAAGTATTTGCGTGGCTCCCTCCGATGTCGGGGGAATATTTGGGTATTTATAGGATGAAGAATAGGATTAGGAGACCTGCCAGGAGACAGCAAGCTTGCTAGGCGCGACGAGGGGAGAGGGCGTGGCCGCGCCTACCAGGCTTGTGATCTCCTGGTAGATCCCCTGGCATGCACTCCAAGTTTTGTGGATCTATTTCTTTCTACAAAAAATCATTCCGAAGATTTTATTCCGTTTGGACTCCGTTTAATATTCCATATCTGCAAAACTCAAAAAACAAGGAAAAAACAGAAACTGGCACTAGGCTCTAGATTAATAGGTTAGTCCCAAAAATAAATTAAAATACCATATTAATGCATGTAAAACATCCAAAACAGATAATATCATAGCATGCCACCATAAAAAATTATAGATACTTTGGAGACGTATCGGCATGACCAAGCTTAATTCCTACTCGTCCTCGAGTAGGTAAATGATAAAAATAGAATTTTTTGATGTGGAGTGCTACCTAGAATATTTATCCTTGTAATATTCTCTATTGTGGGATGAATATTCAGATTCATAAGATTCAAAACAAAAGCTCAATACTGATATAAAAACAATAATATTTCAAGCATACTAGCAAAGCAATTGTATCTCTTCAAAATATAATGGCAAAAGAAAGTTATCCCTACAATATCATATGGTCTCGCTATGCTTCATCTTCCCCACAAAAAATATTTTATCATGCACAACCCCGATGACAAGTCAAGCAATTGTTTTCACACTTTTATTTTTCAAACTTTTTCAACTCTGATGCAATACATGAGCGTGAGCCATGGATATAGCACTATAGGTGGAATAGAATATGGTGGAGGTTGTAAAGGAAAAGGAGAAGATAGTCTCATATCAACTAGGCATATCAACGGGCTATGGAGATGCCCATACATAGATATCAATGTGAGTGAGTAGGGATTGCCATGCAATGCATGCACTAGATCTATAAGTGTATGAAAGCTCAATAGGAAACTAAGTGGGTGTGCATCCAACTTGCTTGCTCATGAAGACCTAGGGAAATTTGAGGAAGCCCATCACCGGAATATACAATCCAAGTTATATAATGAAAAATTCCCACTTGTATATGGAAGTAACAAAATAAGAGACTCACTATCATGAAGATCATGCTGCTACTTTGAAGCATAAGTGTGGGAAAATATAGTAGCAATGTCCCTTCTTTCTTTTCTCTCATTTTTTTATTGGTGGTCATCTAAGGCCTCTTTTATTCTTTTTTTAATTGGGCTTTGATGGCCTTTTTTTCATAAAGTCTGGAATCTCCTCCCCACTTGTGAGGGAATCATAGCTTCCATTGTCCTTTCCTCACATGGGACATGCTCTATTAATGATAATCATCAAACTTTTATTTATTTACAACTCAAAGAAAATGACAACTCGATACCTATAACAAAATATAACTCTTAATGCAATATGGAAGTGATGGTGCATGTCATAAAAGGAAATGGTGGAAGTTGCATGGGAATATATCTCAGAATGGCTATGGAAATGCCATAATAGGTAGGTATGGTGGCTGTTTTGAGGAAGGTATATGGTGGCTGTTTTGAGGAAGGTATATGGTCGTTATTTTGAGTAACGTGGGTTTGTTGTACCACCGAAAGTTGCGCGGTACTAGAGAGGCTGCAAAAGGTGGAAGGGTGAGAGTGCGTATAATCCATGGACTCAACATTAGTCATAAAGAACTCACATAATTATTGCAAAAGTCTATTAGTCTTTGAAGAAAATTACTGAACGCATGCTCCTAGTGGGGAGGTTGGTAGGAGTAAACTATCGCGCGCTCCCGACCGTCACACAAAGGTTGACAATCTATAAACAAATCATGCTCCTACTTCCTTACATAACTGTTCAACATACGTGCATGCTATGGGAATCACAAACCTTTACATAAGTATTTTTACCAAATCGCAATTACTTCCTAACATGACTCTTAATATTACCATCTTCATATCTTAAAACTTTATGCAAGGAATCAAACTTCTCATAATATTCAATGCACTTAATATGGAAGTTTTTATTATATCCCTCTTGGATGCCTATCATATTAGGACTAAATTACTAACCTAGACCAATTACCATCTTGTTTAAAGATTCTCAAAATAATATAAGTGAGGTACAAGAGTTCAATTATTTCTACAACACGCAAACACCATCGTGCTCTAAAAATTATAAGTGAAGCACATAGAGTATTCCAATAAATTGACGATTCAGTGTGTGTCTCTCAAAAGATGTGCACAGCAAGGATGATTGTGGTAAACTAAAAAGCAAATACTCATATCATACAAGACGCTCCAAGCAAAACACATATCATGTGGTGAATAAAAATATAGCCTCAAGTAAATTTACCGATGGATTGAAGACGAAAGAGGGGATGCCTTCTGGGGCATCCCCAACCTTAGGCTCGTTGGCATCCTTGACTTGGGTTCCTTAGTCATCCCCAAGCTTAGGCTCTTGTCACTCCTTATTCCATAGTCCATCGAATCTTTAACCAAAACTTCAAAACTTGACAACACAAAACTTAATAGAAAACTCGTGAGATCCATTAGTATATGAAAATATACTACCGCTTTAGGTACTTTTGTGAACTTATTATTTATTTTTATTGGTGTCATACCTACTGTATTATAACTTCTCCATGGTTTATACCCCATGATACAACCCATAGATTCATCAAAATAGGCAAACAACTCAATGAAAACAGAATCTGTCAAAAACAGAAGAGTGTGTAGCAATCTGAAAACTTCGTATACTTATGTAACACAAATAATTCTGTAAAATTAGGAAAGACTTGGAAATTTATATATAAATACTGTGTAGACATTTCAGGCTCATTAGATGCTCTGAAAAATTTAGAAAATTCTTGGACTAAGCGCAAATGTTTCTGTTTTTCAGCAAAATCAAATCAACAAACACCATAGATCACCCCAATGTTGTTACTTGGATCAAACACTAATTAATACACCAAAACACAACTAATACGGACGCAATAATGTGGGGAACACTCAAAAACAGAACACAAAAATAAAATCGGGTTGCCTCCCAACAAGCGCTATTGTTTATCGCCCCTAGCTAGGCAAAACGCAGTAGATCTAGGTATTGTCACTTTGGTAAGTAATCAAAACTTGATCAAATCATAAAAAGCTTTTCTAACTAGATCTATCCTTTCCTTTATTTATTTCCTAGTATATGAACTTAAATCATGAAAATGACTTTGGCTAGTAATTTTAACATTCATAAACCCGTAGTGTAGATCATTGGCATAGACATCATCGTATAAAACACGTATCTTATTTCTAATGGGTTCCTTAACCATATTTTCAAGCCAATCATCCTTATACCCTACAAAAATTCCCCTTGTAATCCAATAAAATTCCTCATAGGTCTCAAGATACAAGGCTTGATAGACTTCCGCGTGGGGAACTCTTCTCGTAAGATTTTCAATATAAGATTGATAGTCTCTAGCTTCTAGACTATGCAAAGCTTCTTTATCATGGAGAATTTCTTCAATTGGAGGGTATTCAACATCTTTATCATACAAAGCAAAAATCTCCCTAGCTTCTTGTATGATGAAATCAAATTCTTGCATAAGGATGATAATAGCAACCTTCTTAGCCTTAGGATGATTAATATCGGGAAGTTCATAAAATACTTTCTGCAAAGCGAGATGAATGTGCACAAATTTTCTTTCCAATTTTTCAATGATCGTGACAATAGCGTCCGCATAACTATTTGTGCTAAGAATAATAGGTCTCTTACCCATAGGCATTAACCCCATACAATCAAAGAACTCTTGAATAACACTCTTCCAAATAATATTTCCATCTCCTATTTGAAAAGTTTTAGTTTTATAATTAGGAGGAGATAAAGTTTCATGATCTAGAGAGCAAGATTCTAATTTTTATTCAAGATTAGTACTAGCAATACCCTCTATATTTTCAGCGATAACCTCCCCCGCTTCAGACATGGTGGCAAGACAAGCAATCAAGCACACAAGCAAGCAAAAGACAAATGAAAAGGCGAACGGAAGAAGGGCGAATAAAAAGGCAAATCTTTTTCGTATTTTCTGAAAATCATTTTAGAAGTGGGGGAGAGGAAACGAGAGGAAAATGACAAATAATGTAAATGCAAGAGATGAGTTTGTGATGGGTACTTGGTAGGCTTGATGCGTATCCTCCCCGACAACGACGCCAGAAATCCTTCTTGCTACCTCTTGAGCTTGTGTTGGTTTTCCCTTGAAGACGAAAGGATGATGCAGCGAAGTAGATAAGTATTACCCTCAGTTCATGTGAACCAAGGTATAAATCTAGTAGGAGGAACAAGCAAGTTACCAATGGATGTACCTACACAAACAATCAAACTCTTGCACCCAACGCTATAAAGGGCTTGTCAATCCCTTCACGGTTATTTGCAAGGATTAGATCTAATAGAGATAGATGTAAACGAAAATGGAAAGTAAAAGATAAGTAAATTCCAGAAATGTCTTTTTGGTTTATATATCTGAAAATATATTATGGAAAGTAGACCCGGGGGCCGTAGGTTTCACTAGAGGCTTCTCTCTTGAAGGAAAAATATCACGGTGGGTAAAAAGTTACTGTCAAGCAATTGATAGAAAAGCGAATAATCATTAAGTTATCCAAGGCAATCATCAAGCATATAGACATCACGTCCATGTCAAGTAGACCGAAAAAGTTCTGCATCTACTACTATTACTCCACACATTGACCGACTCCTGCCTGCATCTGGAGTTAAGTTCATGAAGAACGGAGTAACGCATTAAGTAAGATGACATGATTTAGAGGGATAAACTCAAGCAATATAATGAAAACCCCATCTCGTTACCCTTGATGGCAACAATACAATTCGTGCCTCGCTACCCATACTATGTCACTGTGTGAGGACAACGCAAGATTGGACCCAAAACCAAGCACTTGTCCTATTGCAAGAATTACCAATCTAGTTAGATAAACCAAACCAATAACTCAAACAGACTTGCAAGTATATGAAATCACGCATATAAGAATTCATAGAAGACTCATGGATAATCTGAACATAAACCAACAATTCATCGGATCCTGACAAACACACCACAAAAGAGTATTACATCGGATAGATCTCCATGAAGACCATGAAGAACATGGTATTGAAGATCAATGATAGAGAAGAAGTCAGCTAGCTACTAGCTATGGAACTGTACTTCCGTGGTCGACTAATCACGCATCATCGGAGGCGCAATGGAGTTGATGTAGATGCCCTTCGTGATCGGAACCCCCTCCGACAGTTTATAGGAAAAGGCTCCAAGATTGGATCTCTCGGGAAAAGACGCTTCTATCGACGGAAAATTATTTGTGTGGCTCCCTCAGATGTTGGGGGAATATTTGGGTATTTATAGGATGAATAATAGGGTTAGGAGACCTGCTTGGAGACGGCAAGCCTGCTAGTCTCGGCCAGGGGGTGTGGTCGCGCCTACCAGGCTTGTGATCTCTTGGTAGATCCCGTGGCGTGCACTCCAAGTCTCGTGGATCTATTTCCTTCCAGAAAAAATCATTCCGAAGATTTTATTTTGTTTCGACTTCGTTTAATAATCCATATCCGCAAAAACAAGGAAAAAACATCCAAACAAGGAAAAAACAGAAACTTGCACTAGGCTCTAGATTAATAGGTTAGTCGCAAGAATAATATAAAATAGCATGTTAATGCATATGAAACATCCAAAACAGATAATATAATAGCATGAAATCATCAAAAATTATAGATATGTTGGAGACATATCACGACCCGTGTACTACGTGAGCATGATGCTTTGGGACACAAGCGATCGCTACCCCACGCAGCACAAGCTCCTCCTCGTGCTGGTCGTCGCCTCTCGTAAGTTGCGCTTCTACTTCTAGAGGTATCCCATTAGGGCCATTTATACTTACCCCTGGAGAAAATCCTGTGCACCCCCAATGTCGCGGGTAGGGTTGCCGAGTAGAACATCGAGATGCAAGCCTTCCAGGTGGAATTCTGCACCACTAGTGTAATAAAAGGCGCAGCCCTGGCCGACTACGTAGCGGAATGGCCGGACATGAGTGAGGAGGGACCCCAGGGCAACGATCCCCTCCTGCCTGGGGACGAGGCGCCCGAGGGATGGTTCCTATGCTTTGATGGTGCTTTTCCCAGGCAAGGTGCAGGGTTGGCACTATCACTACTGGAATTCAGTTATTTGCCATGTGCCAGACCTTTGCCGTTTGCTGACACATGGCAAGGATGCTCTTTGTTGTCCGCTGCTAAAATGCAGACGTCAAAGAACTGGCTCATGGCAAAGGCACAGTTTGCCATGTGCCAGTTCTTTGCCGTGTGTCCCCGGAGGTCAAAGACAGCCAGGGCAGATGACAAAGAGCTAATGTGGGTCACACTGGACCTTGGGCCTTGCTAGGTCCAATCGGACGGGGTCTTCGCCGTTCGGTCCCCTTTTCCATTGGCCCTTCCCCTCTTTGCCGTCCGGGGGCAGACAGCAAAGGGGATGCCCTACTAACGGCCGTCCATCCCCCACCACTCCTCTCTCTCTCACTCTCTCCTCCCTCCCTCTCTCCCGCCTACCTCTGCAACCGCCGCCGTCAGCCCCCGCACCACCACGAGCCCCCACGCCTGCCCTCACGGGACCGCCCCTCCCTCGTGTCGCTGCCAGCCCCCGTGCCACCCCTCCCACGCGCCCCTGACCGTCCCTCCCCGTGCCGCCGCCAGCCCCCGGCAACCGATTCCCCGGCCGGCCTGCCCCTAGCCGGCCCTCCCCGTCCGCCAGCCCCCACGCCACTGCCAGCCCCTGGCTAGCCCTGCGCCCGAACGCCCCCGCCCCCGTGGACCTTCTCCAGTGCCGCCGCGCCGGCATCCTCCCTACGGTAGCCGTCCTCCACCGACCCCTCCAAGTTGAGTTTTTTTTGTTTTTTGTTTTTTAGGTTAGTTTAGTTTTAGTTTTTGGTTAGTTTATGTTTAGGTGAGATTAGTTTTAGTTATAGGTTAGTTTAGGTTAGTTTAGTTTTAGTTTTAGGTTAGTTTAGGTTTAGGTTAGTTTAGTTTTAGTTTTAGGTTAGTTTAGGTTAGTTTAGGTTAGTTTAGGTTTAGGTTGGTTTATTAGGTTAGTTGGTTTATTTATTAGTAAAGAAAAAACCTAGAAGAAAAAAACCCGACACGATGCCCCGACACGACACCCCGACACGACACCCCGACACCCCGACACGACACCCTGACCCCCGACCCCTAGCACCTATTCTACCTCCTGTTGACCCAAAAGGTGCTCTTCAGCCTTCCAAAGGCCGAGGAGGTCATAGTTTTGTCAATTATGAGTTAGGTCACATATTTTCTGATTTTGTTATAAAAAACATCATATTTGTGTTGATCGGGTGAACTTCAATGTGCAGTTGTTCGACGACCTCCCGGTACGTTTGACGAGCTCCCCTGCTGCATTCGTTGGTGAGCACAAATGACATCTCCTCCCCGGGCCTCTTAATTTGCTCTTTTCTGGTCTTCGTACCAATGAAACTTGCTAGCTATAGGTGTCTTCAATCATCAGTATGCGTGACCAGTATGCGTCTCCGTTCGAAAGAGTTACATCTATAAATATGCATGCATTTGCATATTTATAACCGTGATTCTTTTGAATTGTCCAACGTTATCCGTGGATAGCCCGAGTGTGTGTAGATTGGGTTCGTTTTCCCATATGCTCTGCTCCGGATCCGATGGAGAATTTCGTCAATGCCTCCCTGTTGTTCTCCGGGTACACATCCTCTCTGTTTATTGTCGAGACATGTATCAGGAGAATAGCGGGGAGGTGCTGCCGAAATTCTGCATCGGATCCGGAGGAGAGCATGGGAAAACAAACCCAATCTACACATACTCGGGTGGGATTAGGACCTCTCCCTACCCTATTAGCGTGTAGGTTGCATGGACGTAATAAAACTAAAAAACTTAATTACTGGATGAATATAGATGATGAATTATATATATTTCTTGTGTGTTTAGTAGGTAGGCAAGATGAGTGATCGTGCTTGGATGTACACTTGTCACCCTAGTCAGAAAGACATGACCAATGAATGGTTAACAAAAACCAGGTTTTATTTGAGAGCCGCATTTGCAAATGGCCATGAAAAAACATGGTGCCCCTGTCCCAAATGCGACAACATTAAAAGGTGGACAGAGTTTGAAATGGTTAAACACCTGTAGAAGTGGGGTTTTACACCTAATTATACGGTGTGGACTTTTCATGGTGAGTCTGACCAACGTGCCAGAGCTGAGGTGGTTCGTCATCGCACAGACGAGCATGGTACTGGGATCGAAGACATGGTGCAAGACTTTTGTGATGCCCGAGATTCGGACGATGCGATGGAGGAATCTGCAAAGGCCTTCTATGAAATGTTGGAGCCTTCAAAACGTCCTCTCCACGAGCACACTGAGCTTTGTCAGTTGAATGACATCGCGCAAGTAATGGCTCTGAAGGCTCAATGCAACCTAGGCAGAGAATGCTACGACGCGAAGATGATGATATTTGGTGCTTTGTACCCAAAGGCCATGTACAGCCTGCAAACCTGTACCAGTTAGACAAAATCCTCCGTGTACTTAAGATGCCCTATGAGAACATGCATGCCTGTGATAATGGATGTGCCTTATTTAGGCTTGAGTATGCGGCCTTGAACTATTGCCCCATTTGCAATTCTTCCAGGTATATTATGGTAGACAATGGTATGGATGAGAAGATTCAGACCAAAATCCCCATTAATATTCTTCGGTCTCTGCCAATCGTACCAAGACTTCAACGTCTTTTCATGGTCGAAGAGACGGCCAGACATATGACATGGCATAAATTGGGCAAAAGAACCGAACTAGATGCAGATGGGAACAAGATTTTGGTACACACTTTAGATGCTTTTGCGTGGAAATACTTCAATGCATTACATAAGGATAAATCGACAGATTCAAGGAATCCTCTAGTTGCCATCAGCACGGATGGGTTCAATGTGTATGGTATGACGGCAGCACAATACAGTTGTTGGCCTGTATTTGTCATTCCACTCAATGTCCCCCGGAGAGATTATGAAAATAAAGAACATTTTCCCGACGTTGATAATTCCAGGGCCCAAATATCTGGGGAAGAATATGAATGTGTACATGCAGCCGCTTAAGGATGAATTGCAAATGATGTTTGGTGCAGAATATCTCCCGAAACGCATCGCACGACCCTTCTACTTGGGAGCCTTCTACAGGTGAAACAAGCCAGAACCACCGTGCTTCACCTCCATGCTGACGAGAATGGTATGTTTTTCTAGTGTTTTGCTTAACAATTGCATAATGATGGTTACTTACCTTACCTTAGCTCCAAAATGACATATTTTACCCAAGTTAGCTCTAGAATTACCTATACTTAGCTTAGTTTCCTCTTGAATGACATAATAAGCTTAGGTAGATCCAAACTTGCATAATAAGCTTAGTTAGCTCCAAAATGACCTATGTTATTCAATTTATCTATAAAATGATCTATAATTAGCTTAGTTACCTCCAAAATGGCATAATAAGCTTAGCTACCTCCTAAATGGCCTATTTTACCTAGCTTAGCTATTAAACGGCCTATACTTAGCTTACTTACCTCCAAAATGGCATAATAAGCATAGTTAGCTCCTAAGTGACCTTTGTTTACCTAAGTTAGCTCTAAAATGACATATAGTTACCTTAGTTTCCTCCTTAATGACGTAGTAAGCTAAATTAGCTCCAAAATGGCCTATTTTATCAAAAATGGCATATACTTCGCTTAGTTAGCTCCAAAATGGTATAATAAGCTTAGCTAGCTCCAAAATGACCTATTTTGCCAAAGTTAGCTATTAAATGACCTATAATTAGCTTAGTTAGCTTCAAAATGGCATAATAAGCATAGATAGCACATACATGACCTATTTTCACCTAAGTTAGCTCTAAAATAACACATATTTAGCTTAGTTTCCTCCTAAATGGCATAGTAAGCTGAATTAGCTCCTAAATGGCCTACTTTATCAAATATGTCCTATACTTAGTTCTCTCCTAAATGACATAATAAGATTACCTAGCTCCAAAATGGCCTATTTTACCTAGCTTAGCTATTAACTAACCTATACTTAGCTTACTTAGCTCCAAAATGGCATAATAAGCATAGTTAGCTCCAAAATGGCATAATAAGCTTAGCTAGCTCCAAAGTGAAATATATTATCAAACATAGCTATTAAATGACCTATAATTAGCTTAGTTAGCTTCAAAATGGCATAATAAGCATAGATAGCTCCTAAATGACCTATTTTTTTACCTAAGTTAGCTCTAAAATGACACATATTTAACTTAGTTTCCTCCTAAATGGCATAGTAAGCCGAATTAGCTCCTAAATGGCTTATTTTATCAAATATGTCCTATACTTAGCTTAGTTCCTCTCCTAAATGACATAATAAATTTACCTAGCTCCAAAATGGCCTATTTTCCCTAGCTTAGCTATTAAATGACCTATACTCAGCTTACATAGCTCCAAAATGGCATAATAAGGAAAGTTAGCTCCAAAATGGCATAATAAGCTTTGCTAGATCCAAAATGACCTATTTTTACCAAAGTTAGCTATTAAATGACCTATAATTAGCTTAGTTAGCTTCAAAATGGCATAATAAGCATAGTTAGCTCCTAAATGACCTATTTTTACCAAAGTTAGCTATTAAATGACACATATTTAGCTTAGTTTCCTCCTCAATGACATAGTAAGCTGAATTAGCTCATAAATGGCCTATTTTATCAAATATGTCCTATACTTAGCTTAGTTCTCTCCTAAATGACATAATAAGCTTACCTAGCTCCAAAATGGCCTATTTTAACTAGCTTAGCTATTAAATGACCGATACTTAGCTTACGTAGCTCCAAAATGGCATAATAAGCATAGTTAGCTCCTAAGTGACCTATTTTTACCTAAGTTAGCTCTAAAATTACATATAGTTAGCTTAGTTTCCTCCTAAATGACGTAGTAAGCTAAATTAGCTCCAAAATGGCCTATTTTATGAAAATAACCTATACTTCACCTAGTTAGCACCAAAATGGCATAATAAGCTTAGCTATCTCCAAAATTACCTATTTTACCAAAGTTAGCTATTAAATGAACTATAATTAGCTTAGTTAGCTTCAAAATGGCATAATAAGCATAGTTAGCTCCTAAATGGCTTATTTTTACCTTCTCTTCTTCATCTAGTCTTCTTCTTCTAATTTTGGAGCTTCCCATTTTGCAGATTACATTCACTTCATGGAAGTTTGCATTGATGGAGTGCTTGGTTACATGTATTTTTTTTATTTTGTATCGATGAACAATGTGACACTTGCTACATATGTATATGAAACTATGTATGTATGGATGAAACTATTGTAATATGGTTGGGTACGGATGAAACTTCATAATATGTATGGATGGATGGATGAAACTTATTTGAATATGGTTATCAGTACGGCAACACATTTATTTCTGTGATATATATATATATATCATATTTCTGTGAAAATTGCGGTGAAATTTTTTTTATTAAAAAATAAAAGAAAAAGGAAAATGGCCTTACTCTTTGCCATCGGTGGGCTGACGATAGTGGGGGACGTGGGCAGACAGCGAAGGGGGATCACAGGGGCAAATGGCCTTACTCTTTGCCGTCAGCCCACCAACGGCAAAGCGGGGCACAAGACTGACGACAAAAGGGGGGGGGCAAGGCTGACAGCAAAGTTGGGGCCCAAAGCCGACCTTTGGGCCTTTGATGGGATGTGCCCCTGCACACTAGCTAGATTACAAATAATGATATTTTTTTCCTAGTGCCAAAGTTAGGTATGATAAGCTGTCCTAGCTATATAATCATCAGATAATGTCTGTTTTCCCACTTTGGTTGCCCCTTGTGCTAGAAAAGGAGGCCCGAGGCAACCTAGTTCAGGATTCTGACTTTTGAACACTTGTACTCGCGTAGTAGATCCCTCGAGGGCAATCCTTGTCGGGTCGAAGCACTGCAAGTACTTCATGTTCCTCTGATCAGTCCACCCACAAAGTAGGAGTAGGATTTTACGCTTCACAACAGCCCCAACCTGGGTAAATCGGCGTGTCCTCTCACTCTGTCTGCTCTGTGTGCTTGCATCCACACCCCTACCGAACCACGAAGGGGCCGATGGCCCCATAGGTGATCGAGTGCATCCAGCCCGACATATTTGGGGCGCCTGGTAGGGGGTTGCGCATTGGTTGATGCCCGCATCCCCGTGTCGAAGGGTAAGAACAATGACGTCTCCTCCGAATTTTATCCTCTCCGGATTCCGTCACGTATCAACACTATGGAAGCATCGATAGATGAAGGTGGAGAGCGTCAACGTTGGGTAGGTACGTTCGCCGCGGACGGAGCGGCCGCAGCATACTCCGTGGTTGAGGAGGAAGCGAGCCAAGTAATGGAGTCATCCCCATCGCAGTCCTCGAGCCCGCTTAATCCTAGGAGGGAGCGGCTCGGTCTAAAGAACACACGAAGGAGGTATCCAATTTTGCTCCTCTTCTTCCTTTCTTTCCCCACCCGTGAGCAGTTCTGCATAGCGATGGTGTCACTGATTGTGATACACTCGTGTAAAGACCGATCCTGAATTCACCTTTCGAAAAGGGCGATTCCCGAGCCAAACGCTGAGCGGGTCCATTAGTAGACAGTATCGGCAAGCGAACCACGACAAGGTCTCATTCACCAATGCCTCTGTCGGGTTGGTCATTACGAGGCCGGCAAGTGTGAAGGGAAGGAATAAAGATAGAGGAAGCTGGACTTGTTATGATACTCCATAGGTAGTAGTTATTTATGAATGTTTACATTGACCTGGCAGATTCGTGTTGAGGATTATGCTCATAACTAGTGAGTTCCAAAGTTTCTCCATTTGTCCCTCTTTGTTTCTCTTTTCCTCTCTGGATGAAGGTGAATGCACGTGCATGTGTTCACCAGGAATCCCGAAGGAGAGAAGTGGTCGCTTATAGTGGGAGGGACGATGCGCTTGAATAAGAATGTGCCAAGGCAAAAGGAAGAATCTATGGCAAAAGCTAAGTTGACATGATTATCAGCTTGCATTAGAACTTACATTCGTGTAACTCCCCTAGTTACCAGGGTTTCGTGTGGTGAACCTTTCACATGATAGAACTTTGTCGTCTTTTGTTCGCACCATCGTTTCGTTTCGATCCTGCTCAATGGAGCGTGCGGCAGCGTCAAAGACCGGCAAGGAAAACTCGCCGACAGTGTGTCCTTGCCAGAATGCTAAGGACCTGTTCCTCAAAGCAATCGCGACAACACATTGTTGGCGGGTGACCAAGGCACATAGATAAGATAACCATACAAACACCAAGAGGGAAACAAGGGAGGGGGGTCACACACGTTTAGATACAACCAATTGTTCAGCAACTTCAAGACAAAAGTAGTGTCTGGTCTAATAAAAGATACGTGACATGTCTTAAAGTGCAGGACGACACATCAACAAAAATTACCCGAGGTTACTTCCAGTCGCTCCCATGTACCCTCCAGACTGAAAGGGCCCTATCGGCAAGAGGGACGGCCTTCTCTTCGGCAACAAAGACATCAGTACTCCGTGGCAGCTTCTTCAAACCAACAGCGAGGTTGAGCTCTGGATAGAAATATGCCAGATTGCTCAAAACCATGAAGAGGGCGTTGTGGGCTAGCTTTGAGGATTCATCGGCAAAGCAGGTATCTTTGTCATCTTCGTACGCTTTCAACCCCTCGATCAAGCCCTCGAAGAACAGTGTCGGCTTGACGCTTGGGACTTCATGTTGGTTGACAGAGAAGTCCCAACTCTTCATGTTAATGCTTGAGATCTCTGTGGTAAGGCGCTCAGCAATGTCGGTCAAGTTCTTGATCCAGAGGTCGCATTGTTCAACTTGGTTCTTCAACTTGTCCTCAACCTCTTCCCAAAGGGACTGCACATTGGCCATGTCTTTTTGCAGCATTTTTACATGGGCATTGGCATACTCGATGTCCTTCTCCAAAGAGACGAGCTTGGACTTAAAATCAGAGAGGACACCATTGGCCACCTCGAGGTCTTGGTCCTTGGAAGAAAGATGTGATTGCACCATTTCCAAAGTAGTTTGCACTTTCTGCGCTTCCTCCTTAAGGGTTTAGATCTCCTTGTAACTCTTGTCAAGGTCCTCCGTCAGTTTGCTTAGTTGGGTCTCAAGAATGGTCTTGGCGGCAACAGCAGCGACAAGGTCATTGAGAAGTTTCTTCAGCTGGTTAGCGGACGCCAAGGATAGCGTGTCAAGGGCAGATTTATGGCCGTCCTCTTGTTCTTTGGTACGCTGCAGAACCCAGGCCTCCAATTCCTCATGTTTGTTGCGGAGGGAAGCATTGAGAGCCTCCTCCTAGAAGCTCTTTGCGCTCCGCTAGACGGGTCTCCTTGGCTGTGACCTCCGCCTAGGCCGTGGCCAGCGTTTTGTGCTGCCCCTTGAAGGAATGGATATGCTGATTATACGAATCTTGCAACTCTTTCCTCTTGGCCCTCAGTTGTTGATCCACGAGTCCAACCAGCTCGCGCTGCTCCTTGATGGACTACCACTTGAGAATATACCATATCTGGACATCCTTGATTGCGGTCGCCAGGTTTCCAAGAAGGCCATGTCCTAGGCACTATCAACAGAATCATCAACTTCCTCAACTCTTTGAAGTAGCGGTGCTAGTGTGTGTTTGATCCCTTTATTGATATCTGCACCTGCCGAGAAAGATGGACCGACATTCGTTGGACACATGCGAGTGGTAACCAATGCGAGTTGATTCAAGGGAGGCTACAACAATGACGCCAGGGGATAACTTGGAGAAAGGCGGGTCCCATGAACCAGGGAGGGGTCGTTTCCTCGATGGGTACATATGGGCCTACCACATTGCCGGAGTCTAGTACCATCCTCTCCATGGGTTCCTGGAGTTCCCTGACAACTAACTCATGACCCTCCACGACAGCGATCTTCGTGGCCTCCTAGGCATTGTCCTTCTGATATCGGTAACCTCTTCAAGTAGCTCAGGCTCTTCGGGAAGCGGAGCTATGGACCAAGACAACATATAGAAAGATGAGATTCCGAAATGAATAATTCATGCAAGGAAGAAAAAATGGAAATAAGGCCAAATGGGATACCCCGTGGAGATTGCTGCGGAAGAGCATCCCCTTCACCGAAAATGTTTGTTGCCGACACACAGTATGTTACTGCCTTGTCGATGACGTCCTCTACGGGAAAAATCTCTTCGGTGGCGGTCCTTGATGGATAGCCATGTCCTCAAGAGGCGGTCAACGAGAGACCTTGAAGAGGAGGCTCCTCCTGGGAAACCGCTCCTTGGTGGCTCTCTCCCGTCTCCTTGGCGGGTATAATGGGACGTTCTTCGTCCCTACTGATTGAGGAAACTTGCATCTGGGTTTCACAATTAGGACTGGGCCGGGGGCTGAGCACGAGGTTCTCTTCTGCGTCCCTCGCTGGGCTCGCGCCTGCCGCAAACTCCAACACTGTCAGGGAGGTTGTCCACTTGGCCTGGTGCACTAAAGGCTCCTCATCCTCGTCCCTATCATAAGTAATAATTCATGCTCAATTAGAGAAATCAAGGACAAGCCTCGATCAAGATTTGAGTTAAAATAACTTACTAGAAAGACATAAGCTTGGAGCCCAATTCGTACGATGCAGGTGGCGGAGTTAATCTGCCTCTGTTCAAAGTTGGAGGAGCGGAGCTTGGAGGAGGACCCTAAACCTCTAGCAAGGGCAAGTTCGGCGGAGAAGTCGGGCTTGAAGGGGGGCTAGGGTCCACCCCTAGGGCCTTCCGTCACTTGGCGGGCGTAGCCCGGACTTGGGAGATGCGAAGGAATTGTCGGCGTGCTCCTACCTTGGAGTCATCCTCATCACCTTCAGCGGACCACAAGGGGGTGCGGAAATCGCTACTTCCCTACAGGTGTGGTGACGAAGACAACGCCCTGGCTTCGGGACCTGAGGGCCTACCTCGAGCCCCTCTTACTCCACGTCTGGCTCTCTCTCCTACTCCAGGATTCAGCCTCTCCCTCGGTTTCTGTCGCTGCAGTTTGGGATCCCCCAAACCCGTCAGACTTGACCCTAAATTTGCCCTCCAGAGCGGGTCCTTCACTCTCCCCCCGGAAGTGTTGTCACCCTCAAGCTCATCCTCGTCCGTTCCTTCGAAGGTTGTTCCCTTGGCAACTCTAGCTGATTTGTCCTCCGCAATCCAATCAACGATGAAAGCCCTTCTTGCATCCCTAGTCGACGGAAACATATTGCCCTCCGCCCGGACAAAAATTTTCTCCAGGCTAGAGCTCCACACCATCTCAGCTTCCAAAGAGGGCAATGGCCAAACATCCTTCACTCCGGAGGCGTCGCAATCATGCATCCATTGTAGGATTTGGTTCCTGGCAAAATTGAGGTACAACGGGACAATTTTCGCCGGCAGGTGGAACGGGTTAAACTTGCCAAACAGTTGATCACACAGCTAGCTATGGCCATAGGTGGTCAAGTTGTTGTCGGGGCTTGGATACAGTCGCATCCAATCAGCAGGGCCATAGTATTCATAGGCAAACCTTTCCCTCTTTGGCAGGGGAGCAATGCGGCACCGGAGGAAGCCGGAGGCTACGTATTCAATGGTCAGCACGACAGCTTTTAGGGAGATGATTCTATTCAATGCTGGGCAGATTTTGTCGTCACCAAGGCCTAGTTTGATCCAGTCATTGCCACGCGGGACGCATTCTGCCCACGCAGAACAAAAATCGAGGGCTTTGTCATCCTTGATCCAGCACCAATCACCCCTTCATTCCTCCCACTTTCTGCATTGTCTGCCAGGGAGGTAGTCCCATTACTCTTTCTTGCCCCGCGGAATCCAACTTATGTTCCCGGAACGATGGGATTTTTCCTCAATCCAGGGGGCAAAGAAATGCCCCACATTGGGGGCAACTCCAACAAAGTTCTTGCATAGATGGGCAAAGATTGCCATGCATGCCATCGCATTGGGCGTAAACTCTAGGAGGTGGAACCCATATACCTCCATCATGGCACAGAAGAAACCAAAGAACGGAGGAGAAAAGCCTCAGACGAATTAGGTGTAGAAAAGCGATATGAATCAGAGTGCGTTTATCCTTGGGGCTATCTGGTAGAACCACGGGTGCTTTGTGCCCATTTGTGTCTCTCCCCCACATGTAGGCATACCTGCTAATGAGAGTATTGGAATCCAGAGTCGACGGGGATATAACCACGTCTCTCCGCCGCCGCTTCTCTAGCCCTTCCGCCCTTTTCCTCATCTCCTATGCCGCTGGTTCCACAGATGCGGCCGCTTGTTTCCCCGCGACAACAGCAGTCTTCTTCCCCATCTATGGGCCCTCAAGGGAGAAGGATGATCCGAGCAATTCTTGGTGGAATGGAGGGGGCAACAGGAGCGGTTCTTTGTGGCTTGAGGAAGAAGATGAAGGACACAGTAACAGTTGCGAATGAGCATTACCCCTTTGCGCCTTCCCCTTTTATTTGGAGGGCCCACACGGGGGATGGCTCTTCGCTCTTTCCTCGGGAAAACTGCTATTTCTTTCCTGGTGGTTTTGTTATTCTCCAATGTCTACTATTCCACGACCCCACGGCCCGTGAAAATTGCGCGTAGTGGACGTGGAACAGAAGCGCAACATTCCTTCGACGTGTGTCCGTGCACTGTTTGGGGCCTAACCCGGCGTGCCAAGCGACACGTATGGCTCAGGCCCGGGGGCTTCTGTCGGGGTATACAAAGAGGGGTATTCGTTTTCCCCTGACTTGTGAAGGGATAACAAGGCCTCCAGTGCGGAAACTTGAACCTATCGGGAAAAGACATCAAGACAAACCTGATGAATGATCAAGGCAAGACTTGAACAAGCCCGACGCGGCAGCCCAAGCCTGGACTGCAGCATGCTAAGTGCGTCCTCGACACTTGCCAAGGACCAAGATGTGTGGCCCTTCATGAAGCCTAACAAGCCGTCCCCCGACAGCCATGAGCTGATCAGCCACCGCTCCACCGCCTCGCAAGGCTAGTGACTTGTCGATGCGGTGTTGAGACCCCAGGTGGCTAAGTGTCTCTCTCTAAGCACGTGGTGACACGTTGGAACATAAATTGCGCCTCCTTAACACCCGTACATAGACGTGTCAAGTTGTGGTGCGATAGTTAGCTAGAGCGGGGGTATAAGCCTTCTGGGGATGCACCCCCGCATGCCACCTAGACTAGAAATGATGCTATTTTGCCCCTAGTGCTAGAGTTAGGTATGATAAGCCCTGCTAGCTATCTAATCATCAGACAATGTCCGTTTTTCCACTTTGGTTTCCCCTTGTGCTATAAAAGGAGGCCTGAGGCAACCTAGCTCAGGATTCGGAGTTTTGAACACTTGTACTCGCGTAGTAGCTCCCCGAAGGCAATCCTTGGCGGGTCAGAGCTCTGCACATTCTTCATGTTCCTCTAATCAATCCACCCATGACGGGGTTATTACCCCTAGGTAGGCCAAATAAGTGGGGTTCCCCTTCTCGCTTAGAAGAAAAAGTATGCGACTGGCTGGCCCCGGCCGGCTGGAGCGCAACCGGCAGGTGCGATTACCAGCTGGCTCTGGGATGGCTGGTCAAGGTGCCGGCTCGTCCCCCGGCCGGATGGGCGTGACCGGCTTCCCTCGGGTCGCCTCCTCCATTGACCCCGGGGCGGCCAAGCAATGGCCCGTCCCTCTGCGCGTTGGTACGGCGACACGACGTGACCGCCATGACGGGCGCCATTGTAGCCATAGTGGCCGCTGACGCGCGGGTGTGCATGGCTACAGTTCAGCCATCAAGGCCGCTGACCTTGGCGACTGCGACCGGGTGGGGAAACAGTGTCTACAGTGTAGCCGGCTGTATCGAAGACTTCGGCCAGCTGGCACTAGACGACGCCACCCGGGCGGCCCGTGTGGTAGCAGGTGGGCGGGGGGCAATCGCGGAGCCGACTGGCGGACCCCAGTGGGCGATGGGACTATGCAGTCGGTGGACCCTACAAGCGATGAGATGACTCAAGGGGCAGGACCCCCTGGTCAGTCGAAGAGGCTCCTAGCCGGGTCCCCCCACTTATGTACCTCAGGACTATTGTAAGCCAGGGGGTTGGCCTATAAAAACCCCCGAGCACCCCGTGCAACAAGGAGGACAAGTCTCATGCACACACCTACGGGATACTTCCCTCACACTCTCACACTTCGTAGCGGAGGAGGGCGAGCCAGCTGCTCCCTCTTCCTCCTCTAGACACAGCTCCACGAGCAACCTTGTAAACATACCCATCCATCAAACTAGACCAAGAAGGACTAGGGGTGTTACCTCCCATGAAGGGCCCTGAACCTGTATATACATCGCGTGCACCACCGCTTGTACCTAATCTCGCTCCCGGAGACTGTTGGGGTCCTCCGGCCCCAACCACCTACGATAACCCTACCCATGGCATCTGTCGTGAGAAAACAACGACAGTTGGCGCCCATCTTGGGGCCATACGCGGCGTGGGCTGGATTCATGCTCCGGGCGGGACCCTTCGCCATTCCCCGCTGTCGCCGCATGTCCAGGCGAAACCGCGGGATCATGGGGCTTGCTCCGGCAGGCCCTACGGGCAGCTCCGTCGACCTCACACTCGACATCGACGCGCTCACCGAGCGCTTTGGTAGGCTCAGCCTTGCCGAAGCTCTGGCCGCCGACGAGTACCCTAGGCTGGTGCCTGTCTGCGCCGGTCCGCCCATGTCTGTGAGCGCACTCGCTGCGACCCAGTCCAGTGGCTCCCACGATCGCGTGGAAGCGATGGCCATCATCTCCTCCAGCTCCTCCGGACGTGCGTGGGCCGAGGCTGACGCCGCCACGGCCCGTGTCGGCACCTCCGACCCGCTTGGTGGGGCCCTCCAGGGCTTGAGCACCGCTATAGCCCCAATGACAAACCCCAACGCTGCCACGGCCAAGCTCAGCAGGAATACGCTTCCACCTATGGTCTACCCCGGCTGGCACTAAGCCCAGCCGGCGTGGGGCTGTGCACGACCGCGGTCCCGTGGTCACCGAAATCCCCGCAACATGCCCATCTACGACACCCCAGCAGCCAACCTACGTGTCGCCAAGGTAGCCTACGAGGATTGGTCTACCTTGCAGAGCGAAGAACGTGCCACCCGCGAGCGTCACATCAAGGACCTCATCGATGCCGCCGCAGCACAACAACCTCAGCTCGCGGCAGGGGGTGCCCCCTTTGAACGCCCCCGGCTCGAGCGCGAGGGCACGGGGACTACTGGCCGTCAGCCAGCTCAACACTCCTGCTCCCCTCGCGTTTCCGGTCGCCGGGTCGGTGCAAGCAACCTCCATCCCTCTCAGCTGTCGGGGAACGAGTAGCCGGTTGTAAACAGCAGGCGTGCCAACGACCCGCCTCGCAGCAGCCGCCACCACGAGGCGCCAGCAGCCGGCAGCCGGCGTAGCTACGGGCATACTCCACCCCCGCGGTGCGAGCTAGAAAGGTCGGTTCCACCTCTCATCTGCCTCGAGCTCTCGGCCCGGCTCGGGCCACGTGTCCCCCACAACAAGAACGATGCTCACCTCCGCATCGACCGGCTCGCGCAGACGTCCCTCCTTGAGGAGGATGGCTCGATTGGGCTGGCATGCTTCGACCCTTGGATCCGTAATGAGCCTTTCCCAACCGGCTTCGCGCTCCCCCGAGACACCCCGAAGTACAACGGGGCCGCCAAGCCCAAGGACTGGCTAATTGGCTACACCACCGCGGTCGGCATCGCCAGGGGCAACAAACGCGTAGCCGTTCGCTACGCTCCCCTCATGTTGATCGGCTCGTCCTGCACCTGGCTCAACAACCTGGCAGACGACATCATCAAGACTTGGACGAACTTCGACGAAGCCTTCGTCTGCAAATTCACCGGCACGTACAAGCGGCCTGGCCGCCCCCGCGAACTGGCCATGTGGATTCAGGGGCCGGACGAGTCCCTCCCCGACTACCTCAGCCGGTGGACCGAGCTCCGCAACTCCTATGAGGGGGTGCATGAGGTCAGGCCATACAGTACTTCATCGAAGGCTGTCGTGATGGCACCCCCCTCAAGGAGAAGCTTCTATGCTCCGAGCCGGCTACGCTCACCGAGCTCATGACCAAGGCGGAGAAGTATGCCACGGCTGATTCCGCCATTCGGGTCAAGAGGACCCTGCACGCTAAGGAAAGTGGACACTGGCGACGTCCCGACCGGCTGCCGACAACCAGCAGCCACAGAACAACAAGCCGAAGAACGACCAGCCGGACTCCCGCTACAGGAGTCGGCAGGTCGCCACCATCGAGGAGCAGGAACCAGCTGCCTAGTCTTCCTGTCAGCGCCAGCGCACTGGCAAGGCTACCTGGCAGCCGAAGCTCACCTTTGAGCAGATGCTCGACCTCCCTGCGAGAACCACTCTCGGGCCAAGCCCTCTATGCACACGCTCTGATAGTGCAGCTTCTCACAGCGATTGGCCCGAGGGGACGGCCTTCCACCTCCTCCTGTGCCGTCTGCCCGCGCACCGGCGCTGGCCCTAGCTGCCGCCCCGACACCGGCTCCGGCTCCAGTCCAAAACGACGGTAGTCTACACGACCAGCTCCCCAACCAGGACGGTTGGTACGTCGTATTCACCAGTGAAGAGACGAGCAAACATGCTCAACGCCGGCTCCATCATGACGTCAAAACCACCATGCCGGCAACTCCCCAGTTCATGCACTGGTCGGAGAAGCCTATCACCTCGAGCCGGGCAGATCACCCCGCCGTGATGCCGAGTCCTCGATGCTACGCCCTGGTCCTCGACCCCACTATCGCCACCGAGAAGCGCACCTGCCGCTTCTCAAGGGTGTTGATAGACAGTGGCAGCAGCATCAACATCCTTTACCTCGACACGATGCGCAAGCTGGGGCTGAAGATAGAAGACCTGCAGGCAAGCCGGTGTTGGGAGACGTAGTAGTGAATCAAAAAATTTCCTACGGTCACCAAGATCTATCCATGGAGAAACCAGCAACGAGTGGGGAGAGATTGCGTCTTCATACCTTTGAAGATCGCTAAGCGGAAGCATTACAAGAACGCGGTTGGTGGAGTCATACTCGCAGCGATTCAGATCGCGGTGGATTCCGATCTCAGCGCCGAACAACGGCGCCTCCACGTTCAACACACGTACAGCCCGGTGACGTCTCCCGCACCTTGATCCAGCAAGGAGGAGGGAGAGGTTGAGGGAGAGCTCTGGCAGCACGATGACATGGTGACGGTGGAGCTACGTGAACTCCGGCAGGGCTTCGCCAAGTGCTACGGAGAACGAGGAAGAGGAAGGGTAGGGATGCGCCGAGAGAGAGAAGTCATGTCTCAAATAAGCCCAAACCCTTGCATATATATAGGAGGAGGGAGAGGGAGGGCTGCCTTGGACCCTCCTCCAAGGAGGAGGGCTTCGGCCGAAGCTATGGAAGAGTCCACCTCCCACAAGGGAGGTGGATCTCCCTCCTTTCAAACTCCTTTTGCCTTATCCCTTGATCTCCAGCCACATGGACCTTTCTAGAAGCTCTTGGCCAGCCCAATAAGGGCTGGGACATCTCCTCTAAGGTCCCACAAAGTCCTATGGTCGTCACACCCCTCCCGGGGGTCCTCTGGCACCCTCCCGGCACTCCCAGTACACTACCGATGAGCCCGAAAACTTTCCGGTGACCAAAATTGGACTTCCTATATATCAATCTTTACCTACGGACCATTCCGGAGCTCCTCGTGATGTCCGGGATCTCATCCGGGACTCCGAACGACTTTCGGCAACAATGTACAATATTTCCCTATAACCCAAGCGTCATTGAACCTTAAGTGTGTAGACCCTACGGGTTCGGGAGACACGTAGACATGAGCGAGACACCTCTCCGGTAAATAACCAACAGCGGGATCTGGATACCCATGTTGGCTCCCACATGCTCCATGATGATCTCATCAGATGAACCACAATGTCGGGGATTCAATCAATCCGGTATACAATTCCCTTTGTCTATCGGTATGATACTTGCCCGAGATTCGATCGTCGGTATCTCTATACCTTGTTCAATCTCGTTACCGGCAAGTCTCTTTACTCATTCCGTAACACATAATCGTGTGGCTAACTCGTTAGTCACATTGAGCTCATTATTATGATGTCTTACCGAGTGGGCCCAGAGATACCTCTCCGTCATACGGAGTGACAAATCCCAGTCTCGATTCGTGCCAACCCAACAGACACTTTCGGAGATACCCGTAGTGTACCTTTATAGCCACCCAGTTACGTTGTGACATTTGGCACACCCAACGCATTCCTACGATATCCGGGAGTTGCACAATCTCATGCTCTAAGGAAACGATTCTTGACATTGAAAAGCTTTAGCAAACGAACTACACGATCTTGTGCTATGCTTAGGATTGGGTTTTGTCCATCACATCATTCTCCTAATGATGTGATCTCGTTATCAACGACATCCAATGTCCATGGTCATGAAACCGTGACGATCTATTGATCAACGAGCTAGTCAACTAGAGGCTCACTAGGGACACGTTGTGGTCTATGTATTCACACATGCATTACGGTTTCTGGTTAACACAATTATAGCATGAACAATAGACAATTATCATGAACAAGGAAATACAATAATAACCATTTTATTATTGCCTCTAGGGCATATTTCCAACAGTCTCCCACTTGCACTAGAGTCAATATTCTAGTTACATTGTGATGAATCGTACACCCATAGCATTCTGGTGTTGATCATGTTTAGCTTGTGAGAAAGGTTTAGTCAACGGATCTGCGACATTCACATCTGTATGCACTTTACAAATATCTATATCTCCCTCCTGAATGTAATCACGGATGGATTTGAAGCGGCGCTTGATGTGTCTTGTCTTCTTGTGAAACCTGGGCTCCTTCATAAGGGCAATAGCTCCAGTGTTGTCACAGAATAGAGTCATCGGGCCCGACGCAGTTGGAATAACTCCTAGGTCGGTGATGAACTCCTTCATCCAGACTCCTTCCTTTGATTCTTTCGAAGAAGCTATGTACTCCGCTTCACATGTAGATGCCACCATGACGCTTTGCTTGCTGCTGCACCAGCTGACTGCCCCGCCCCCCCCCGTTCAAAACATACATGTATCCGGTTTGCGACTTGGAGTCATCCGGATCTGTGTCGAAGCTAGCATCGACGTAACCCTTTATGACGAGCTCTTCAGCACCTCCATATACGAGAAACATGTCCTTTGTCCTTTTCAGGTACTTCAGGATATTCTTGACCGCTGTCTAGTGTTCCGCTCCGGCATCACTTTGGTACCCTCCAGCAGGGCATCGGAACAGGGCTCTAGATGGGCACATGGCGGAACAGAGACTAGCGGCGGCAGAAATAGTGTTTTGGGAGGCTCTATAGAGTTTTCCCAATATACTAGAATTTATAGGCCACACGGAGGCGTTGGGACACGCCAGGGGGAGCCAGCACACAACAGGGTGCGACCACCCCCAGGGCGCACCCTGATGTGTGTTTCCTCTCTCGTGCGGCGTCCGGTCTTCTCTCGTAGCTTCCAGGTCTTCTTTTGGTCGAGAAAAAATCATAAAAAGGTTTCGTGGCAATTGGACCTCGTTTGGTACTCTAAACCTTAAAAGCCAAAAACACGCAGAAAACAACAACTGTCACTAGGCACTTGGTTAATAAGTTAGTGCTAAAAAGTAAGATAAATTTGCAAATAAATGCAAAAAAGGTATCCTAGAATAATAATATTATATCATTTAACCATAAAAATATGATTGATACGTTGCAGACGTTTGAGATGAAAAAATCAAATCATAAGTACTGGCAAATTTGTTGGCTTCGAACGTATAGTGTGACCATAATTATTCCAACTATCAAACACTGCTCTAACAATGCTATCAATCATATTGCAGAATGAATCAAGAATCAGCCATACACGATCATAACAGTTTGATACGACATCAATACCTGATATAGAAATCATTGAGGAAAAGAGCTCCTCAAACACATTACTCTTGAGCATGGGCGTCTCATCCTCCTCCGGGAAGAATTCATCCTCTCGTGAATGCATATGAGAGCTAGAACACATCATTGCAATTGAGGAGGCAAATCCAAAAAGACAAGTGATATGTTACATCAAGAGCGGAATGTAATACTTTTTGCCCACATAGTAGAAATTGAAGAACTGAAGAAGAAGGAGGTACATGAGACTGAAGATTCAAGATGGATGTGACAACAAAGCATTTATATTTGAAAAATGGCAAAGACATATGAAGGCAATGCTTAGTCACCTTGTAAGGAAGTATGCACAGTCATTACAAGATAACATATAAAGACACAGATGGCCTCTGATACTTGTGATCTACGTTGGGTTTTCCGTGAAGAGGAACCGGTTATTGCAGTACAATGTGGGTAAGTATTTCCCTTAGTTATGAAACCAAGGTTTATACAACCAATAGGAACATCAATCCTCAACCATCTTCAGCGGCTGCACACAAAAGAGCAAACAAATTGCACCCAACGCTGGTGTAAGAGCACATTTCTCCATGTGTGGTTTTGGTAATTGATGACATCCCTATGGACTAATGGTTGCCTTGAGTTATATTCGAAGGATATGTCCATAAGCACTTCTTGAAGTCCATCTGTTGGGTTTCAAGGAGTTTATATGATGACCAAGGTGGTATTCAAGGTTTATCAAAAGATTGGTCATGTGAGAGTTGAGCTTATTGCAAGCATGTCTTGAATAAGGAATTGTGTGAGCATTCATGATTACCTTCAAGACATCATCTTTATGAAGAAAGAAGATAAGATACAAGGTTGATCAAGACTAAGTCAAAGAGTGAATCAAGTGATCAACACACAAAGCGTGCAAGATGTACCGAGAGGGATCAAGTGATCCCATGGATATGGTAAGCATTGTCCATTACGCTTTGTGTACTAACCCATGTTCCTTGTAAGAGTTCTTTGGGGGGTTAGGCTTATTTCCATGGGATTGCATCAAGAGGAAGATCTCATACAACTCATGGAAGATGACATCAAGTGGTGATCGTTATCAAGGTTGTGGTGTGCAAGTTCAAGTGAAGCATCACGGAGAGACCAGGCTTGAAGCTTACCATCCATTGTGATGTCAATGGACTTGTGAAGATGTGCCGAAGAGTATCTCACCCATAGTGGAGTATGGGGGAGCAATCATCTAGTCTTCATCAAGCCAACGCAATCAAGAAAGGTGGTCCATCTTGAGGAAGTCAAGATCATCATCATCTAGCTCAAGTGCACTATGCGCAAGGCTAAGGTTTGACCTTGATAGGGTTTTCTATTTTACCGATCTCATAATGGTAGTTGGGAGACTAGGTTATAGGGTAGGTAACCGTCCTACCAAGGGGATCTCAAGTGAGTAGCTTGATCGTATTGTTCGTTGAGAGCTCAAACCATTGCATTCTTGGCATCATTATCTTTCTTGGTTCTTGGTTGGTTTTTCTCTTTGAGGTTTCTTGAGCTTATGGTCAACTTCATGACTAGCTCAAGTTCATTGAAAACGGAGTCCATATGTATATTCTATGATGTTTTCGATGTTGGAGTTATTGCCGATTCTTCATTGAAAGAGTTTTCTCATCTCTTTACCTTTGGTATTTTTATAATGTCACTCTTGGATAGCTCTTGTCAACCTAGATCCAACAAGCTTGAGTTTGCTCAATTTGGAGCTCATTTGCAGAAGTTGTGGCAGTTCCGGTTTTGACAGTATTCTTCCGTTTTTCTAGCCGAGTAGTTGTAGGTGTTGCAGTTCAGTGGATTGCGGTAGTACCGCTCCTCAGAGCAGTAGTACCGCAAGTGGCACGGAAGTAATTTTTTACTTCCGCCCCAAGGTAGGTAGTACCGCAAGCACGGAAGTAACTTTTTACTTCCGCCCCTCGGGTGGTAGTACCGCAAATGACTTCCGGTACTACCGTGCGGACATTTTCATAGTGTTTCCCTCTGCGGAGGTTGGCACGGAAGTAATTTTTTACTTCCGTGCACCTCCAGTGGCTGCCTCTGCCGACCATGCGGTAGTACCGCACGGGCTCGCGGTAGTACCGCTCCGACGGTTCTACCGCTTGTGGCCCCATGCTAACGGCCGGGGCCGGTTACTCTCGTGCTAGCGGTAGTACCGCAAGCCGTCACGGTAGTACCGTGACTTTTGCGGTAGTACCGCGATACGCAGGGCTGAGTGAGTGGATAACGGTTAGATTTTTCCTCACCTATAAAAAGGGGTCTTCTTCTCCAATGGACCTATCCTTTGAGCTTGTGTTCTTCCCCCATTGTCGTCCTTCTTCGAGCTTGCTAACTCTCAATCCCTCCAATGATTCTTGCTAGTTCTTGAGGGAAAAGGGAGAGGAGATCTAGATCCACATTTCCACCAATCACTTTCTCCTCTAAGTGAGGGGAACCCCTTGGATCTAGATCTTGGAGTTCTTCGTGTTCTTCTTCCTTCTTCCTCTCATTTCCCTCCCTAGCATTAGTTGCTTTGGTGGGATTTGGGAGAGAAGGACTTGGGCACTCTGTGTGCCCTTGCCATTGCATTTGGTGCATATGTTTGAGTTCTCCACGATGATACGTGGAAGTGAGAAGTTGAGAAGCTATTACTCTTGGGTGTTTGAGAACCCTAGAGCTTGTTCCTCTTGGGTGCTTTGGCGCCCTAGACGGTTGGTGGTGCCTCGGAGCTCAATCATTGTGGTGCAAAGCTCCGGGCAAGCTTCGGGGTCACTAATTAGGTTGTGGAGATTGCCCCGAGAAGTTGAGGTCACCTCGGAGCCACGATCCATTGTGGTGAAGCTTTGTGGTGTCGTTGGGAGCCTCCAATCAAGTTGTGGCGATTTCCCCAACCTTGTTTGTACGGGTTCGGTGACCACCCTCAAGGGTCCCTTAGTGGAATCAAGGCATCTTGCATTGTGCGAGGGCGTGAGGAGATTACGGTGGCCCTAGTGGCTTCTTGGGGAGCATTGTGCCTCCACATTGCTCCGAACGGAGATTAGCATCCGCAAGGGTGTGAACTTCGGGATACATCGTCATCTCCGCGTGCCTCGGTTATCTCTTCCCGAGCCCCTTTACTTATGCACTTTACTTTGTGATAGCCATATTGTTTCTTGTTATATATCTTGCTATCACTTAGTTGTCTATCTTGCTTAGCAAAAGTTGTTGGTGCACATAGGTGAGCCTAGTTGTTTTAGGTTTTATGCTTGACTAATTAAACGATAGTTTTATTCCGCATTTGTTCAAGCCTAAATCATAATTATTTTAAAGCGCCTATTCACCCCCCCCCCTCTAGGTGACATCCACGTCCTTTCAGCTGGCAAGAGGGTTGTCAATCCCCTTGGTCTCGTTATTTGCAAGCAAGTGAGTTGTGTAGATAATTGTAAATTGTAAAATAAAATAAAAGCAATTAAATGGCAGCAAGGTAATAGTAGCGTTTGTAAATATATAAGTGAATAGACCCGAGGGGCGTAGTGTTCTCTAGTAGCATATCTCATAAAAGTAGCATACGGAGGGTAAACAAATTATTGTTGGGCAATTGATAGAAACGTGGATAGTTATGTGATTTTCACGACAATGATCATGTGTATATAGGCATCACATCCATAAGGAAATAGGTCGACTCATGCCTGCACCTATTACTATTACTTCACTCATCGACCGCTATCCAGCATGCATCTAGAGTATTAAGTAAAATAGAGTCATGCATGGAGAGCGATGACATGATGTAGACAAAGTAAACTCAAGAAATATGAATTAAGCCCATCATTTTATCCTAAGTACCAGCAACACAAAGATGTATATTGTCCCCTACTTTGTCACTAGGATACAGAAACTCGCTAGGCTGAACCTACTATAACGCACCACTCCCATCGAAGAAATATCAATCTAGTTGGCCAAACCATCTCACTAGATCGGAGAGAATTACAAAGCTATAATGATCATGCAAATAAGAATCATAATAATCAGATTTGAGTCAAAAACTTTCATGAATAATCTGTACATAAACCCACAATTCATCGGATCCCAACAAACGCACCACACAAAGGGATTACATCGGATAGATCAAGGCAAAGACGCGATGACCATTGTATTGAAGATCAAGAGAGAGAGATTGTCATCTAGGTAATACCTACAGACCCGTGGGTCTGTGGAAAACTACTCACACATCATCATGAGGGCAGCAAGGTTGATGAAGAGGCCCTCCGTGATGGACCCCCCCCTCCGACAAGGTGCCGGAACAGAGCTCTAGTTGGGCATCCGTCGCAACGGAGACTTGCGACAGTGTAAAAATTGTTTTGGGAACTCTTCTAAGGTTTTTGGGATATTAGAGAATTTATAGGCTAGAGAGGGGCGTCGGGAGAGCCACGAGGGGGTCAACACACATCAGGACGCCCCCTTGGGGCGCACCCTATTATGTGCTGGTTCCCTCGTACGACTCCCGGCCTCCTTCCGAAGCTTCCAGGTCTTCTTTGATCCAGAAAAAATCATAAAAAGCTTTCGTGGCATTGTACTTCATTTGGTACTGTAAACTTGAAAAGTAAAAAAACATGGAGAAAACAGCAACTGGCACTAGGCATTGGATCAATAGGTTAGTGCTAAAAATATATTATAAATTGGAAAATAAATGCCCAAAAAGTATCCTAGAATGATAATATATCAGCATGGAACAATCAAAAAATATAGATACGTTGGAGACGTATCAGCCTCATGTTTATGGTCAACTTAATTTTCCTTTGTCCGAGACTATGTCCTCTACTTCTCCAGGTAAAATGTTAGGATTCACTTATATGAAATATATCTTGCCAGTGTTTGAGTTCTCATATTCTAGCAAAACAAATTTTGAATCTATTTTCCTAAAATTAAAAATTAAATACATATTCGCCGTCAAATTTAATATTATATGAATTACAACTTTTTTCCTACATGCCACGGTAATTGTGACGTAAATGCATGTCGCCACCAATGCCTGGTCCCACTTGTAAGCAGCCATGCCAGCATGTTGTGGGCCCATATTCTAGCAGCATTGACTAGTCAAAATTGATGCCCAACTTATTACTAATGGGACCATCGGCGATAAAAAATCACGGGAGATCCACATGGAAGAAGCCACGTCAACAACTGTTGGTCCAACCTATCAGAATCTTTCACCGACTAGCCCCGCACACCGATCACCAGTGATGGATTATCATCGCCACAACGGTCTTAGGCGACATATTGGGATATCATACATGACATTCAAGACTATAACCGAAAACGGCCATCGGTGACATCTTTTTGTTCGTCGCCTAGAATTCAATCTTGCGTGAAGAATAAAGTGGTACTCTTAAAATTTTATTTTCTACGACGGCGCTTAAGTGATGGTGAGGATGACGTCCGGAAAACATCACCGAGGTATTTTCCGTGATGAAAAATGGGTATACGTGTCACAAGTTAAGCCTCGTGAAATAGAGCAAGCTTTGCAGTGATGTGTCTTCCTTGGCTATCCTTCCCAACACAAAGGTTATGCTTGTCTTGATCTCACTGCCCGTCATATTATTCTCTCTCGTCATGTAGTTTTTGACGAATCCACTTCTCCATATGAACTAGCCTAATCCCCTACCCCCACCCTGTTGCAGTGAAATTTTTGATCCACCCATTGATGCACCCGTTATGCATGCATCTTCTCTACCCAAACCAGCTATGCATGCACTTGCTACACCCACACCCACTATGCATTCACCTGATGTCCCAATCACTCCAACGACAGACCTCGGTCCCCCCACAACACCTCATTCACCACCCAGTCCATCTGTGTTGGCGACCCCTCCTACCAAGCCCGCAACTTCTCTACATGCCTTACCACCCCCTCTTCCTACACCTATTCGTCGTATATGCGCCTCTCTCAGTCGCCTTCCACAACTATCGATTGCCTAAACCTTTCAGTCCTAATCTCTTACCCTCTTCCCCATAACTATATCATAGCCCTCCATGACCCCAATTGTTGTCAAGCCATGCAAGAGGAGTTCGATGCTCATACACTAAATAAAACATGGATCTGGGTCCATGACTATACAGAGCAAATATTGTGAGTAGAAAGTAGATCTTCCATCACAAATACATTCTCTCTCTCTCTCTCTTGTCACAAAGATTGTTGGGTGTTCGTGGCTTCTCATAACAATAGGGATTAATTTTGATGAAATATTTAGCCAAGTCATCAAACAGGCCACCATTCGTATTGTTCTTTCTCTAGCCATCTCACAGTCTCGCCCTATCCATCAACTTGATCCAAAAAATGCCTTTCTTCATGGTCATCTTGATGAGGTTGTTTATAGTCAACAATCACCCGGTTTCGTTGATCCTCATCATCCCACTCACGTTTGTCGTCTCCTCAAATATGTATGTGGGCTTCAAGACGCACCTCATTTCTAGTTCTAACGCTTTGCGTCTTTTGCTTGTTCAATAGGTTTCATTGAATCCAAATCTCACACTTCTCTTTTCATCTTGCATCAAACACATTCCCTGGCCTACCTTCTTCTCTATGTAGATGATATCATTCTCACTGCATACTCCTTATGTTTGCTTACTATCATCACTAATTCCATGGCTCGTCAATTCGTCATGAAGGACCTTGGTCCCCTTCGTCACTTTCTCGGTATTTCTGTTACTCGTTCGACTTCTAGTCTCCATCTTTCTCAAGGAAAATATATTCTTGACATTTTATCTCGTGCTAGCATGTGCGACTGTGACCAAGTTACTACTCCTATTGCTACTAACGCCAAACTTCCTTCCAAAAAATTACCATACTTCCTTTCTCTACTGATCCTTCAATTTTGGATCCCTCCCTCTATTGTAGCATAGCCGGTGCACTACAATATGCTACTCTCACTAGCCTAGACATTTCTTATGTCGTCCAGCAAATCTGTCCACATATGCATGACACTCGTGAACCTCACTTTTCTCTCATTAAACGCATCCTTCCCTATCTAAATGGCACTTTTGATCATGGTCTCTCTTTACATCGCACTTCTTAGCATTCTCTTACCGCATACTTAGATGTTGATTGGGCTGGATGTCTGGATACACGTCGCTCCGCTTCCGGGTTTTGCATGTCCCTTGGTGATAATCTCGTCTCTTGGTCCTCACGTCGCCAGACAACAGTTTCTTAGTCTAGCACAGAGGCCGACTACAGAGCATTTGTTGCGGCCGTTGCAAAGTCCTATTGGGTTTGTCAGTTATTACAAGAGCCTCATAGGCACATCTCAAGAGCTACTATTGTATATTGCAACAATGTAAGAACCGCGTACTTATATGCTAACCTGGTCCAAAGTCATGTCACGAAACATATCGAGCTCTACATTCACTACATGCATGACAAGGTAGCTCTCGGCATTGTTCATGTTCTTCATGTTCCATCAGCCTTGCAATTCGCGGTCCAGTCTTCAGGTCACTACCATTCCCGATTCAGATTGTAGGGACGTGTTAGAGACCAATGTATCGACGCCTCCTAGCCGGCTTGGTGTCCAAGTGAGATTGCTTCCACATCAACGGTTTTTATGTTACCGTTTCCTTGTACTTGTAAACTTTCTATGCTATACATATGATGAGGTGTTCCGAGGCAAGGCCACCAAGCTAACCAGTATTCTCGCAATTACACGATCCATCACGTTATTCGATCGGACACACCGATTTTTTCATCGGAAGAAACCGCCAGTTTTGTTACCACGGTCAATCAACAGAAAATATATTGTATAGGTTTTGCACCCCAAAGACAGGCCTAGGCGTTCCGTATAAACGGAAAATTTGGTTTCTGTTGTCCGGTTTTTATGTGAATTCGGTTTGTAAATGTGGAAACTAAATTGACATTAAAATTTAGCTAACCGAAATTTCGGTTAACCGGTTTTTTGGTTCATTTTGGTTTAACCAGATTTTGTGGCATGTACAAATAATTCCCTTTTAGAACACATCATGCATATTTTAAAGAAAATGTTTCACAGCATAACCATGCAAATTTGTAAATTGTGTAGAACATATTGAAATCATACTATTGTCAATTATAGCATGATATCATATATAAGGATTTCAGAACAGTGACACATGGAGAACTAACCAATTATCAAATGTAAACTTCCAAACATCAAATTAAACAAGGTTTGCCACATACTACTAGTCATAAGTGACAATAGATAAAAAAGTTCAGGCACGAGATTTCACCAAACTCCAAGTTCAACAAGACACATCCAATTGAGCCAAGTTCAGGTTTACATATTATTACACTTCAAAACATAAGGGATTGAAGTGCAATTCAAGAGCAGCCAACAATAAGACTCCCAATTTGCCATCATGAACAGGAACATCTTGACATGTCTTCATGAACAGGAGCATCTTCCCAAGTTCTAGCCAAGTGATGCCAATCTACCATTTTTTGTACATGGTTCAGAAATCATTTAAAATAGAATAGTAATGCCACACAATAGACAATACAATGAAGAAAATCTGGTGAAGTATATACACTTATAATTTGGAAAATAAAGTACATGAGGTGCATAAAGTAACATTTGCATCACATCAACATTTACATGAGTTTTATTACAGCAACATTTGCATTTCATACTCCTCATTCTTTCTTTCTTGTTCCTCAGAAACTCTCATCTCCTCTTCAGTCATCTCCACATCACCAAGCCCACCAGGTTTAACCATCTAAAAATAGTACCTATAGAATTTGCAAAAATTAAACAAGTGCATCAAACCTGATGTCAAAAATACAAGTTACCAACAATGCAATATATATTGACAAACAATGTCTTCGTTGTAAAAACTACAATAATAAGAGACTACCCATACACAGTATTTATATGAGTTCATTCCCACGCTGAATATTAAAAGAATACACTAGAATTCAGAACCTCGCATGAATCTAACAGAATAAAAGAATGAAACAAACACATAGTCCCAAAAATCAAGAAATCTATGGGTGCACTTATCTAAGAAATAAGTGTATTGAAAACGCACGGCCCCAAAATACTAGCATAAGGAACCTTCTTGGGGAATTTAGAATCTAGTCTGCAGTTTATATCTAGGCACTAGGCATAATCAGAAAAAATTAAACAAGTGCATCCAAGTTTACCATCTATTGATCTACTCACAAAGAATGAAACAAAAATTTTAGACAAAGCATGGGATGTTGGGATTATTACGTTGACTGAATGCTCAGTTTCTGGCTTTCTGCCGTGGAAGACGTGGTGATGAACTGGAGAAGAAGTCAGCGAGATCCTGCGGTGGTGGACTAGCGGTCGCCGTTGAGTTGCCGAGGTGGACCGACTGATGGGCGACGCTGCGATGACGGGTCCTTGTCTCCATGCGAGTCTGCAACCCTGCTCTTCTTCTTCCTTCATGAAGTCCAAATGTGGCGTAGTCCATGACATCGGGGGTAACCGGGTGGGGAAAAGATGCGTTGGCATCAGGGGTGGCCGGGTGGGGGAGAGGGAGAAGAGGAGGCGGCAACGCCGACAGCATCTCAGCCGCTCAGATGAGTAGCGGCAGCGGATGAATAGGGCACGGAGGGAGCTCGATCTAGGTCTGGTGGGGCGTGAGGGTGGGGTGCATCCGAGCGGGCGTTGTGGCGTGCAAGGCTGCGGGTGTTTTTTAGGTCACGTAGGTGCGAGCATACCTGGCCAAACGGGCCGGCCCGGCACGGCCCGGCACGGCCTGTTGGTAATCGTGCCCGGCACGATCCGGTCCGCCGTGGCACGATTACTAAATGAGCCGTGTCGTGTCGGCCCGCGTGCTCGGGGTGTCGGCCCAGGCACGGCCCGTTTGCTAATCGGGCTGGCCCGTTGGTATGCCTGGCCCGCTAAAATGGCTATTATTTGACGCATTGAGCGTTTTTTAGTCTATTTTTAATTATTGGGCCATATAAAAAATAAAAATTAAAAAAAAGCTAATCGGGCCGTGCCTTGCCATCCCGCGTGCTGGGGGTGGCGGCCCAGGCACGGCCCAAGGCGGGCCACGGGCCTGGCACGGCCCGTTTAGCTTGGGCCAGGCCAGGCCGGCGCGGCGTGCCGCTGGGCCGGGCCAGGCCGGCGCGGCGTGCCGCTGGGCTGGCCCGTTTGGCCAGGTATAGGTGTGAGGCTGCGGGCATTGGCTTGGGAGGGCTTGTGCTGCGTCGGGGCCGGGGAGTGGACTAGCCGGCCTGAGGGTGGCCAGGTGGGTGGGCTGTGATTCGGTAATTTCGGTTAACCGATAAATATACCGAACATGCCGAATTTGGTTCGGTTCGTAGCCCAGCTAACCGAATATTTCTATACATAGTAAAAAAACCAAAACTTCGTCTTTTTTGTTTTGATTTTGGTTTTGGATCAGTTTTTGGTTGGTCAGTTTTTATGCCCAGGCCTACCCGGAGGCAGCGACATTAAATATGATTGATCCGGTCCATGCTTGTGTGGGAGTGAATATGGTTAGCACGTGGGGTTCTTGCTTCCATCAAATTTCCATTTACCCAAGCGGCCAAGATGACACACACACACACACGTTCAATTCTCCTGTCATTTTCCTCTAGAAACTTTCTCATGATTCTTCGATCGATACGTATCATCTATAACACTAACCTTCCTAGTTTTAATGGTGTGACAATCAATCGAGGTCTTGAATTGGAATTGTGTCATCCGATTTTGACTAGGTCAACAATTTCTCAGGAAGCTCCCTTATTAAATTATTTAAATTCACTATGCTCCCTAATTGCACTATGCTACTTAGTTTTTTAGGTCACGCAGTTAGTGAGGTCTTCAATTTGGAATTAGGTCATTCAATTTTCACTTCGTCAACAATTTCACAAGGAGCTCTGTGTTGAAATCCTTCGAATTTAAGGGCCTCATAATCAATTGAGGTGTCCAGCTAAAATCGAGTCATCCGATTTTGACTAGGTCAATAATTTATCAAGGAGCTCCCTTATTAAATTATTTTAATTTGCAATCCTTCCTAAGTATGATATGATACTTAAATTTTAAGGCCACACAATCAGTGAGGTCTTCAATCTGGAATCAGGCCATCCGATTTTGACTCGTCAACAATTTCACTAGGATCTCTATTAAAATCTATTAATTCACTATGCTCCCCAATAGTAAATACATACGGTTGATAATTCTCCAACGTATCTATAATTTTTGCTTGTTCCATGTTGTTACATTATCAATCTTGGATGTTTTACAATCATTTATAGAAACTTTATATCATGTTTTGAGACTAACCTATTGACATAGTGCCAAAGTGCCAGATGTTGTTTTTGCTTGTTTTTTACTTCGCAGAAAATCAGTACCAAACGAAGCCCAAACGCTGCTAGGATGTTTGTGAATTTTTTATGGACCAAATGGAAGCAGATGGGCCAAAGATCGCGAGAAGAGGGGACCAGAGTGGCCACCCTCCACCTGGGCACACGAGAGTCCCCTGGCGCGACCTGGTAGAGGGTGGGCACCTCGGGCAACCCCTCAACCGACTATCCAGTCTATAAATTCCCAAAAAAACAGAAAACCATGGGGGAGTCGACGAAACACAATTCTAACCGCCGCAAGTTCCAAAACCTCGAGATCCAATCTAACACCATCATGGATGGGTTAATCTTCTTCATAGGTAACTCTCTGATGACGCGTGAGTAGTCCACATAGACCTACGGGTCCGTAGGCAGTAGCTAGATGGTTTCCTCTCTCTATGTTTCTCAATACAATGGTCTCTTGGATATCTATTTTATGTAATGACTTTTGCGGTGTGTTTGTCGGGATTCCATGAATTTTAAGTTCATGATCAGTTTCTCCATGAATATGATTTCAGTCTTTTTTGATCTCTTATTTGCATGATTACTTATAGCCTCGTATTCGTTCTTCGAATCTTTGGTTTAGTTAGGCCAACTAGATCGATTTTTCTTGCCACGGGAAGAGGTGCTTTTGATGGGTTCGATCTTGCGGTGTTCTTTCCCAGTGACAGAAGGGGCAGCAAGACACACATGCATCATTTCCATTCAGGATAACAATATGGGGTCTATTCCTACATGAATAGATCTTGTCTACATCATGGCACTGTTCTTATTGCATTACTCTATTTTCCCATGAACTTAATACCATATATGCATGCTAGATAGCGGTTGATGTGTGGAGTAATTGAAGTAGATGCAGAATCGTTTTGGTCTACTTATATTGGATGTGATGCCTATATAATGATCATTTCCTGGATATCGTCATGATTATTTGATCTTCTACCAATTGCCCAACAGTAATTTGTTCACCCATGCTAACCCACAAGTGTAGGGGATTGCAATAGTTTTCGAGGGTAGAGTATTCAACCCAAATTTATTGATTCGACAGAAGGGGAGCCAAAGAATATTCTCAAGTATTAGCAGCTGAGTTGTCGATTCAACCAAACCTGAAAGACTTAATATCTTCAACAAAATATTTAGTAGCAAAGTAGTATGGAAGTACTGGTAACAATGGCAAAAGTGATAGTAGTTGTTTTGTAGTGATTGTAACAGTAGCAACGGAATAGCAACTTAGCAAACATCGATATGTGAAAAGCTCATAGGCAATGGATCAGTGATGGATAATTATGTCGGATGGCATTCAACATGCAACAGTTATAACCTAGGGTGACACAGAACTTGCTCCAATTCATCAATGTAACGCATGTATTCCGTATATAGTCATACGTGCTTATGGAAAAGAACTTGCATGACATCTTTTGGTCTACCCTCCCGTGGCAGCGGGGTCCTAATGGAAACTAAGGGATATTAAGGCCTCCTTTTAATAGAGAACCAGACCAAAGCATTAGCACCTAGTGAATACATGAACTTCTCAAACTATGTTAATCACCGAAAAGAATCCCAATTTTTGTCACCTTGGGGTATGCGGATCATAACACATAATAGGTGTCTACAACTTACAAGATAGGATGAAGAACACACACACACACACACACACACACACACACACACATATATATATATATATATATTCACGGAAACATAACAGGTTCAGATCTGAAATCTTGGCACTTGGGCCCTAGTGACAAGCATTAAGCATAGCAAAGTCATAGCAACATCAAAATTAGAACATAATGGATACTAGGGATCAAACCCTAACAAAACTAACTCGATTAAATGGTAAATCTCATCCAACCCATCACCGTCCAACAAGCCTACGATGGAATTACTCACGCACGGCGGTGAGCATCATGCAATTGGTGATGGAGGATGGTTAGTGATGACGACGACGTCGATTTCCCCTCTCTGGAGCCCAAAACGGACACCAGATTTGCCCTTCCAAGGAAGAACAGGAGGTGGCGGCAGTTTCGTATCGTGAAACGCGATGAACTCTTCTCCTCAATTTTTTTTCTCCACGGATGTGAATATATAAAGGTGGAAATTAGGGTCGAAGGAGGTATGTGGGACCCACAAGCTGCTAGGGCGCGTTCTATGGGGCGCCCCCTGGGTTGTGGCCAGTGGGTGGATCCCCTCTGGTTGATTCTTTCGCCAATATTTTTTATTAATTCCAAAAATATTCTCCGTAAATTTTCAGGTCAATCCTAGAACTTTTATTTCTCCATAAAAATAACACCAAGGCAATTCTGCTGAAAACAGCGTCAGTCCGGGTTAGTTCCAATCAAATCATGCAAATTAGAGTCCAAAACAAGGGGAAAAGAGTTTGGAAAAGTAGATACGATGGAGACGTATCAACCCACCGTGCGCTATACTCATGAGAGAAGCCACTAGTGAAACCTACGACCCTCGGGTCTACTTTTCCAATATATTGCTTTCCGATCTACTATTTGCATCTTTTGTTTTCACAACTATTAATCCAAAAACCCAAAAATACCTTGCTACACTTTTTGTTTACTTATTTTATTTTGTGTTCTTGCGAGATCTATTTGTCAAAAATATCAGTTTGTGTGCAGGTGTAGAGAGCATGACAACCTCTCTTTTGCGTCAGGTTGCAAATATTTGTTGTTTGTGTGCAAGTGTTGTTTACGTGGGTGTGTGATCTTCCTCTATGGATTGATACCTTGGTTTCATAACTGAGGTAAATACTTATTGTTGTTGTGTGCATCATCGCTTCCTCTTTGGGGAACTTTTGATGCAGTCTCAAGACACGTCAAAGGAATTTCTGGCACCGTTTCCAGGGAGGAAGCAATCTCATCTTCTAGGTTCCTAATCACAAATCTCATCTCCTTTCAATTTACATTATTTTCCATTTGCGTTACTTTTTTCTCTCCCCCACTTCATAAAATTGTAGTTTTATTCACCCTCTCTTTTTCATTTGCCTTTTCTCGTCAGATCTCTTGTTTGGGTTCATCGTGAGTGATTTTGGTATGGCAGAAACAGATGATGGCAGGACTCTTAAAATTGGACGTCCTGGTAATCTGGATTCTAAAACTTTTGTTTTGGGTCAAGGGAACGTTATAGGAAAAGGAACTATTCAATTGTGTTGGAAACTTGACTCTTGATGATGCCCCTATAATTAAAAGAACTAAAACTAATGCGAAAGCTATCTCAGCTTTAGTTCTTAAACTTGAAAATAGACCGCACACATCCTACTTTGCAAAGATTGTTTTCTCATCTAACTATTTTAAAAGATCCTAAAGCCAAAAAGTCAGTACCCTTGTTCTCATGAATGAATTTGATCACATTGTACGAGAAGCTAGGGGAATTTTTGATCATTTTGGTAAGGGTCATGAAAAACCGGTAATAGATGAAATACTTTATGAGAGTGATTATATATTGATACATTTTATTGGGAATAATCAATTTTTTGATGAGAATCTTAGTAAGGAATTCCCTTTTAGATGTAATCCAACAAATCTTTAATGATGTTAATCAATGGTACTCTTGGATCGTAGCCGGTAATAATAGGGGATATATAGGTGGACAACTTGATAATCCAAAAATTTCTATGGATAATGTGTTCCAAGTTGTATTCAGAAAACCCTTTTATGAAAATTCATCTATGAATAAAATTCCAAAGAATGACAATACTTGAATCTATGTGTTATGCCTAGCTAGGGGCGTAAAACGCAGCGCTTGTTGGGAGGCAACCTAATGAATAAATTATTTTTATATTTTTCTTTCTGTTTTCGAGTGTTTTACACAATTATTATACTGTCATGATTGTGTTTTTATGTTTTATTAAGTGATTGTGCCAAGTAATGCCTTTAGAATGATCCTTAAGATGAGTAGAAACAATGTTGAATCTCAAATAGAAACTTTGTTCCCAGTGCACGGATTGTCATATTTTACTGGAATGTGATATTGAGATGGAATTTTAACATTGTATTTCTATACAAATTATTTATGTTGTCCTAATGTTTCAAAAAAATTATATTTCCATAAGTGTGGGTATATTACAGATTACTACACACTCTCCTATCTAAAACAGATTCATTTTTCGTTGCATTGTGTGCTTGTTTTGATGAATCTATGGCTTCGATTGGGGGATATAAGTCATGGTAAAGTTATAATATAGTAGGTATAAAGAAATAAGAAAATATGAATGGGTTTACAACAGTACCTAAAGTGGTAATTTGCTTTATTATACTAACAGATCTCACGAGAATTTTCTCAAGTTTTGTGTGATTGAAGTTTTCAAGTATTGGATGAGATCACGATGGAGGAAGGAATAAGGAGTTAGAAAAGCCAAAGCTTGGGGATGCTACATCACCCTAAGGTAATATCCAAAGAGTATCATCCCCTCTTTCTTCTAACAACCATGGGTATACTACTTGGAACTATATTTTTATTCGTCACATATCATCAATTTTGCTTGGAGCATCTTGTATCTTTGATTGTTTTCCTTTTGCATTTTAATTAGTATCCTTGATGTACACACCTATTTTAGAGATCCAAAAATATTCTATGATTTTTTAGAATTGCTCTTTATGCTTCACTTAAAACTACTGAGAAAAGGAATTGTTCTAGTGCTTCACTTATATCTTTTTGAGCACGACGTGCATTTACATGTTTGAAGAAATGCTCTCATGCTTCACTTATATTAATTTGAGAGTTATTAACCTTGAAGAAATCCTCTCATGCTTAACTTATATTATTTTGAGAGATGAAACTTGTATGCTCATGTTCTTCACTTATATCCATGCGAGCTTGTCAAAAGCAATTGCAACATTTCAAACTAGTCCGAAAGTGATAGATATTCAAGAGGGATATAATAAAAACTTTCATGAAGATCATTGGATAGACTAAACTTGATTATTTTTAATAGTTTTGAGACATGACAATAGTGATATGTGAGTTATATTGATAAGTAATTGTGCTTAGTAAGAATATTGGTGTTAAGGTTTGTGATTCCCTATGCAAGCACGAAAGTCAATAGTTGTGCTACGAAATTACATCCTACTTATGGTGCATTATTCAGTGTTAGTTAAGCTTAATGCTCGCTTATGTGGTTTCTTGTTTCTTGGTTGGATGCTTCTCAATCTCTTGCTAGCCTTCACTTGTACTAAGTAGAAATACTACTTGTGCATGCAAAATTCTTAAACCAGTTTTGCCATATGAGTCCATTATTACTACCTATATACGGTATTTCCATGCTGTTCCAAGCAAATTTATATGTGCCATATCCAAACTTTCAAAATAAATTTTCCTTTTTGTGTGCTCGTACCGCTCATGAAACGGTAGGGCATGACCTGTATATTTTCATGTTAGATGTGTTATTCTCAAGATGAGTGTTTATTCACTTCACATTGCACGAGAGTATGGCGGTAAAAGGGATGCCCAGTCCCAAAATGCAAAAGAAAAGAAATTTACTTTATGTTGTCAAATAATAAATTCGTTGGAAATTGTTGGTATGGAAGGCAACCGTTGATTCGGCGCCATCGAAAGTGAAAGTATGGTAGAAAAAGGAATAAACTTTTTTTCTGTTTGGGAACCGCCTATGATGCATCTAGTGTGGAAAGATATTGAAATATCTCGGTCATTTTCGTTGACAGGAAAGGCATGCCACTCAAAATAATTTTTCTCTATCAATTTAAACACTTGAGCTCAGGAACCTCTACAAATCCCTACTTCCCTCTATGAAGGGCCTATATATATACTTTATGCAATTTTTATTTTTCAATTTGAGTCTCCATATTCTCTTATAAATAACCAACTAGGGGGCACTATGATCGTACTTGAGCATTAGGTGTAGCTAATATTTGAGTGTTTATTATGAATGGATCAATGATTGAGCATGATGGTCTAGGGATAACTTGCTTTAGCATTGATATTTCGAAGGGCATGGTTGCTTGTTCATGTGCGTGAGTATTAAAGTTTTCATGTGAATACTAGACTATTGCTTTGAACCATATCAAAAGTCCACATGTTCATGCTATAAAGAAAAGTATATGTGATGAAAATGATTGGCAGCATTCCACATCAAAAATTCTGTTTTTATCATTTACCTACTCGAGGACGAGTACGAATTAAGCTTGGGGATGCTGATACGTCTCTATCGTATATATATTTTTTGCTTGTTCCATGTTGTTATATTATCAATCTTGGATGTTTTACAATCATTTTATGGCAACTTCATATGATTTTTGGTACTAACCTATTGACATAGTGCCAAAGTGCCAGTTGTTGTTTTTTCTTGTCTTTTACTTTGTAGAAATACAATACCAAACGGAGCCCAAACATTGCGGGGATTTTTGTGGATTTTTATGGACTAAAAGGAAGCAGATGGGCCAAAGATCTCCAGAAGAGGGGGCCTAGGGTGGCCACCCTCCACCAGGGTGCGCTAGAGTCCCCTAGCATGGCCAGGTGGAGGGTGGGCACCTCGGGCATCCCTCAACCTACTAGCTAGCCTATAAATTCCGAGAAAATTAGAAAACCCTGGGGGAGTCGACAAAACACAATTCTAGCCGCCGCAAGTTCTAGAACCTCGAGATCCAATCTAACACCATCAAGGAGGGGTTCATCTTGTTCATAGGTACCTCTCCGTTGATGCATGTGTAGTCCACCATAGACCTACGGGTCTATAGTCAGTAGCTAGATGGCTTCCTATAATGGCTTGTCTACAATGGTCTCTTGGAGACCTATTTCATGTAATGACTTTTGCGGTGTGTTTGTTGGGATCCGATGAATTTTGAGATCATGATCAGTTTCTATCCATGAATATGATTTGAGTCTTCTTTGATCTCTTGTTTGCATGATTAATTGTATCCTCGTATTTCTTCTTATATTCCTTGGTTTACTTAGGCAACTAGATCAATTTTTCTTGTCATGGGAAGAGGTGCTTTGTGATGGGTTCGATCTTGTGGTGGTCTTTCCCAGTGAAAGTAGGGGCAGCAAGACACGCATGTATCGTTGCCATTAAGGATAAAAATATGGGGTATATTCCTACATGAATAGATCTTGTCTATGTCATGTCACCGTTCTTATTTCATTACTCCATTTTCTCATGAACTTAATACACTAGATGCATGCTGGATAGCGGTTGATGTGTGGAGTAACAGAAGTAGATGCAGAATCGTTTCGGTCTACTTATCTTGGACGTGATGCCAATATAATGATCATTGCCTGGATATCGGCATGGTTATTTGATCTTCTATCAATTGCCTGACAGTAATTTGTTCACCCACCGTGCGCTATACTCATGAGAGAATCCACTAGTGAAACCTATGGGCCCGAGGTCTACTTTTCCAATATATTGCTTTCGATCTACTATTTGCATCTTTTGTTTTCAGATCTATTAATCCAAAAAAACTCAGAAATACCTTGCTGCACTTTTTGTTTACTTATTTTATTTTCTGTTCTTGCGAGATCAATTTGCCAAAACTATCATTACCTAATCTATCTTATTACCGTAGAGAGCGTGACAACCTCTCTTTCGCGTCGGGTTGCAAGTATTTGTTGTTTGTGTGCAGGTGTTGACTACGTGGGTGCATGATCTTCCTCTACAGATTGATACCTTGGTTTCATAACTGAGGGAAATACTTACTGACGTTGTGCTGCATCATCCCTTCCTCTTTGGGGAACTACCGACATAGTCTCAAGCCACTTCAACTGTCAATTGTGGTCTTTAATTTGTAACTGGGTCACCCGATTTTGACCTGGTCAATAATTTTTCAAGGAGCCCTGTCATAGTTTTGTCAAGATAGATTTCCTCATAGTAGAACTTTAGTGTGAGGCCATCGTTGCTATGTGGCAACTCGAAGGGGTTGATCGGGAACTAGAGACGGGTTTACCCATGTTCGGCCTCTCCCATGGAGGTAAAAGCCTATGTCCTGCTTTTGTGTCTATATTGATGATGATATCGATTACAAGGGTGCGGAATCGTTAACCTAGCTTTCGAGAGTTTCTAACATAACCTATTGACCTCAGGTCTCACCTTTATATATAGGTCGAGGCCCACGGTTTTACAATCGTCCGATCCATGTTATGCCTCGTGACCTATTACAATTCTACCTTATCTTGTCTTCCAACTAAGGAAAACTTCGGGCGTCTTCCGCCTCATGGGCCTTGAGTCACCGTCTTCATGTACTGGGCTGCCAGGCAGTTTATTTGGCAAGTCTCCTCGCTTGTCTTTCTTTCACCTCTATGGACCATGGAGCATATGCTCCTTAAGCCCCACATGGTCTAACCCGGTCCAAACAACGGTTATACTGCGGGATCATATCCCCGACATTACGCCCCAAGTTGATTTGAACTTGCTCATATCAATCTTGCTTACTTTCATAAAGCGGCTTACGTTTTGGCTTGTATTTGTGTCTTCTCAGCTCCTCGAGACGCCAGCTTATGGCACTTCTAGACTTGTAATTTTTCCTATGCCATCCGCTTATGGCGTCACCCGCCGGAAATTTAGGGAAGACGTGATGGCATCATGACAGATCTCTGCACATATCTTTATCCCGAAAATTGAGGCGTCACTTTCTAGAAAATTTATCGTGGCTCCTCGTTTACCGAGCCTAGCAGTTGCCCCTTCGGGTGTTTACCTTATAAATATTGGCGGAGGGCCCCTCTTTTCACTTTTTATCTCGCCTTCTCTTCTTCCTCTTCCTCAAGCCCTAAGCCTAATTCTGCCATAGTTGTTGTTCATATGTCATGTTCTGCGACCGATTCGGAGTTGTAGCAGCATCCCATCTTCTCCGAGATTCATTCGAGCACCTTCGGCGCCCCCGGTAACCATCGAGGTATGTCATTTCCCTTTCTTTTAGATCTTACTTAGTTCATCAAAGTTTTTTGGAAAAAACAAAACGTCCCCGACTGTTCATCACCATTGTTGGTTCTTGCATGTTTCCAATCCCTTTTCCGCAAAAGAATGAAGCGGTAGAAATAGCGATTCCATTTTAGACGTAGTATGCTCATATCCCTTCTAGGAATCCATAGTCCATACAAATGTTGCTTTCACGCTTCACTATTACATTTAGCAACTACTTCTTTTTCTAAACTTTTTTCAGATCCATGATTGTTGCTAGTTTGTGTTGGGGAACGTTGCATGGGAAACAAAAAATTTCCTACGCACATGCAAGATCTATCCATGGAGATGCATAGCTACGAGAGGGGGAGTGTGTCTACATAACCTTGTAGATCTCTAAGCGGAAGCGTTAATAAACGCGGTTGATTTAGTCGAACATCTTCGTGATCCAATCACGATCCGTCCTGCGATCCAATCACGATCCGTCCCGATCTAGTGCCGAACGGGTGGCACCTCCGCGTTCAGCACACGTACAGCTCGATGACGTCTCCGCCTGCTCGATCCAGCGAGTAAGGGCGGAGTAGTAGACGAGTTCTATAGAAACACGACGGCGTGGTGGCGGCGGTGGTGGTGCTATCCCGGTAGGGCTACGCCTAGCGCTACCGAAACCGCGAACGGAGGAGAAAACGGTCTAGGGGAGACAGGGGCGCCAAGGGCTTCATGTGTCCTCTTGGGGCGCCCCCTCCCCTCTATATATAGGTGGAGGGGCATGGGGAAGATCCCCTCCAATCCCTAGGGTGAGGCCAAGGGGGGAGGAGGTGGAATCCTAGTCCACCTCCTTCTCTTCCATACAAAGGTGGACTTCCCACCTTCCCCAACTGCATGGGCCTTGAGGGACTTGTGCGCTTGGCCCAATAAGGCCACGGTGTCTCCCCTCATCCCATGCAAACCCTTGAGACGTGGTGGAACCCTTGGTGGACTTACGGACTCCTTCGGAAGTTTCTGGAACCTTCTAGAAGCTTCCAGGTACAATTCCCAAAAAACCCAAAACTTTTCCGTTAGCCAAAATATGACTTCCCATATATAAATATTTACCTCCTGGCCATTCTGCAGCTCCTCGTGAGGTCTGGGATCTCATCCGGGACTTCGGACAACTTTCAACCACCAACATATATAACTCATCAACACTATATCATCAGCGAACGTTAAGTGCGTAGACCCTATGGGTTCGAGAACTATGCAGACATGACCGAGACACCTCTATGGTCAATACCCAATAGCGGGTCCTGGATGCCCGTATTGGCTCCTACATATTCACATGTGGTACATAGCATGGCATACAATATAGAGCCTATGGATAAGGCATAGGGACGACCTTTGGCCTTTGTCTCTCTTATGTCGTGGTCGAGTTTTGAGTCTTACTCAAGTTCACACCTTGCAAATCAGGCAAGAACTCCTTCAATGACTGATCCATTTTGAACTCTTTCAAAATCTTGTCAAGGTATGTACTCATTGAAAGTCTTATTAAGTGTCTTGATCTATCTCTATAGATCTTGATGCCCAATATTTAAGTAGCTTTATCCGGGTCTTCCTTTGAAAAATCATTTTTCAAACAACCCATTATGCTTTCTAGAAATTCTACATTATTTACGATCAATAATATGTCAACCACATATACATATAAGAAATTCTATAGTGCTCCCACACACTTTCTTGTAAATACAAGTTTCTCATACACTTTGTATAAACCCAGAAGCTTTGATCACCTCATCAAAGCGCATATTCCAACTCCGAGATGCTTGCTCCAGTCCATAGAAGGATCAATGGAGCTCGCACACCTTTTAGCATCCTTAGGACCGACAAAATCTTCTAGTTGTATCACATACAACCTTTCCTCACGGAAATCTTCAAGGAAACTATGTTTTGACATCCATCTGCCAGATTTCAGAATCGAAAAATGCAACAACTGCTACCATAATTCCAACGGACTTTAGCATCGCTATGGGTGATACAGTCTTATCGTAGTCAACTCCTTGAACTTGTCGGAAACCTCTTTGCGACAAGTCGAACTTTATCAATGGTAACACTTACCATCATTGTTTATCCTCCTCTTAAAGATCCATTTGTACTTAACGACCTGCCATTCAATAGGCAAGTCTACCAAAGTCAATACTTGGTTATCATACATGGATCCCTTCTCGGATTTCATGGCTCCTAGCCATTTGTTAGAATCCTTGGCCCACCATTGCTTCTGTTCGTAGGCTCATTGTTTTCTAACAACATGATTTCCAATAAAGGATTACCGCACTACTCAGGGGCAGTATGTATCCTTGTCATCCTACGAGGTTCGGTAGTAACTTGATCCGAAGTTTCATGATCATCATCATTAGCTTCCTCCTCATTTGGCGTAGGCACCACATAAACATCTTTATGCATCATGCTACCATCCAACTGAAGTGACGGTTCAATAAAGACATATTGTTCTACTTTCCTCCCACTCAATTCTTTCGAGAGAAACTTTTTTCTCGAGAAAGGAAACGTTTTTAGCAACAAACACTTTGTCCTTGGATCTGAGATAGAAGATATACCCAACTGTTTACTTATGGTATTCCATGAAGATGCATTTGTCTGCTTTGGTTTTGAGCTTATCATGTTGAAAGATGCTCACATAAGCATTGCATTCTCAAACTCTAAGAAATGGCAGCTTAGGTTTCTGCCAAACGGTGTCCTCTCAACGGATTTAGATGGTGCCCTATTTAAAGTGAATGTGATTGTCTCTAATGCATAACCCCAAAATGATAGTGGTAAATCGTTAAGAGACATCATAGTACGCACCATATCCAATAGAGCACGACTATGATGTATAGACACACCATCACACTATGGTGTTCCAGGCGGCGTGAGTTGTGAAGCAACTTCCACAGTTGTCTTAAGTTGCATACCAAACACATAACTCATATATTTACATCCACGATCATATTGTAGACATTTTATCTTCTTGTCACGATGATTTTCAACTTCACTTTGAAATTGCTTGAACTTTTTAAACATTTCAAACTTGTGTTTCATTAAGCAAATATAGCCATATCCACTCAAACCATCAGTGAAGGTAAAAAAATAATGATATCCATCGCACGCTTCAACACTCATTGGACCGCATACATCAACATGTATCATTTCCAATAAGTCACTTGCCCGCTCCATTATACCAGAAAATGGGGTCTTGGTCATCTTACACATGAGGCATGGCCTGCATGTCTCAATCGATTCGAAATCGAGTGTCAAAAGATCCATTAGCATGGAGTTTCTTCATGCGCTTTACACCAATTTTGATCTTGGCGGCAGTGCCACAAGTATGTGGTACTATCATTATTAACTTTGCATCTTTTGGCATCAATATTATGAACATGTGTGTCACTACGATCGAGATTCAATAAACCATTCACATTGGGTGCATGACCAATGAAGGTATTATTCACGTAAATAGAATAAACATTATTCTCTAACTTAAATGAATAATCATTTTGCAATAAACACGATCTAATCATGTTCATGCTGAACGCAAACACCAAATAACATTTATTTACGTTCATCACTAATCCCGATGGTAGAGAGAGCGTGTGATGGTGATCACATCAACCTTGGAAACACTTCCAGCACACATCGTCACCTCACCCTTAGCTAGTCTCCTTTTATTCCATAGCTTTTATTTTGAGTTACCAACATTTAGCAACTGAACCGGTATCTAATACCCAAGTTTTACTAGGAGTACTAGTAAGGTACACATCAATAACACGTATATCAAATATACTTCCGTTGACGTTGTCAGCCTTCTTAGTTACCAAGCATCTAGGGCAGTTCCGCTCCAGTGATCGTTCTCCTCGTAATAGAAGCACTTAGTCACAGGTTTGGTTTCAACCTTGGGTTTCTTCACTTGGGCAGCAACTAGCTTGCCATTCATGAAGTTTCCCTTCTTGCCCTTGCCCTTCTCGAAACTAGTGGTTTTACTAACCATCAACGATTGATGCTCCTTCTTGATTTCTACCTTCGCAGTGTCGAACACCACGACTAGATCATGGGATTATCCATCGTTGGCATTTTATAGTTCATCATGAAGCTCTAGTAGCTTGGTGGCAGTGACTTGGAGAACTATGTTAATCACTATCTTATCTGGAAGATCAACTCCCACTGGATTCAAGCGATTTGCAGCACCCGGGCAATCTGAGTACATGCTCACTAATTGAGATATTCTCCTTCATGTTTCAGGCAAAGAATCTTGTTGGAGGTCTCATAACTCTCAACACGGGCACGAGCCTGAAATCTCAATTCCAGCTCTTGGAACATCTCATATGCTCCATGACGTTCAAAACATCTTTGGAGCCGCAATTCTAAGTCGTAATGCATGACCCATTGAACTATCAAATAGTCATCACAACATGCCTGTCAGATGTTCACAACATCCCCAGACGACGGTAGAGGGGGTGGCACACCGAGCGGTGCATCAAGGACATAAGCCTTTCGTGCAGCAATGTGGACAATCCTCAGTTTACGGACCCAGTCCGCATAATTGCTACCTTCATGTTTCAACTTACTTTTTCTCTAGGAACGTATGAAAATTCATGGGAGCTACAACGTGAGCTATTGATCTACAACATGATTTGCAAAGACACTTGGACTATGTTCATGATAATGAGCTCAATTAATCATATTACTTAACAACTCCCACTCAAATCAACATCCCTTAGGTTGTATAAGTGTAACATGATCCAAATCCACCAACCCAAGTCCGATCATCACATGATAAGAGGTGGTTTCAATGGTGAACATCTCCATGTTGATCATATCTACTATATGACTCCTTGACCTTTCGGTCTCCTGTGTTCCGAGGCCATGTCTGTACATGCTAGGCTCGTCAAGTTTAACCCAAGTGTTCTGCATGTGAAACACTGTCTTGCACCCGTTGTATGTGAACGTAGAGTCTATCACACCCGACCATCATGTGGTGCTTCGAAATGACGAACTTTCGCAACAGTGCACACTTGGGGAGAACACAATTTTATCTTGGAATTTTAATGAGGGGCCACCTTATAATGCTACCGTCGTCCTCAGAAAAACAAGGTGCATAAAAGGATTAACATCACATGCAAATCACAAGTGACATGATATGGCCATGAACTTGTGCTTTTGATCTCCATCTCCAAAGCACCGGTATGATCTCCATCGTCATCGGCATAACACCATGATCTCCATCATTGTGTCACCATGGGGGTCATCACGCCAACTGTTGGGGATATAACCCCGCAATATGACCCGCCTTAGCGGCTCCGGTTCATATTGATGACTTGTAAGCCGTCCCATGGGTGAGCCGTAAGACTGGTGGCCCAGGAAGATAGACAGCTCAAGGTGTTGGCCGCAGGATGGCCCGGACGTAGAAGACCCGGGTGTGTAAGCCGCCTCAAGGACAACTTGGACAGAAAGATAGAAAGAGACTCGGAGTCACAAGAAGACCCGGATAGATAATTGTAAAGACCCGGTGGTCCTGACCTCCTATATAAAGGCAGACCCAGGGTGACTTAGAGGATAGGTTATCGATAACTAGGTCAAGCTTCTAGCTCCTTGTAATCGATACACAAGCAATACAAACACAAGCAAGATGTAGGCTATTACCTCAACTTGAGGGGCCAAACCAGGGTAAATCCGTGTCTTTCATCCCGATCAACCCCTTTGAGTCCACCTCGTTAGCGATGGCCTCGAATCCAAGTCCGTTCACCCAGACATCTGCCGTGATAATTCCACGATAGTTGGCGCCCACCGTGGGGCTAGCGCTTGATGGTGTTGAGTTCTCAAAGGGCTCTCTCCCAGGGCTCGAGGGATACGTGGTTGGAAGGATGAGCAAGAGTCGCTGCGGCCGGCTCTACATCGACGATGCCGGCTGGGGGCTTGATGCTGATTCTGTGGAGTATGGATTCCAGGTTCCGTTTGGCGGGATCCAGGTTTTCATTGGAAAGATTGATGGATCTACACCCGGGCCGGACATCTGCACCAACATCATCGAGCCGGCTCGGCGTATCCAATCTGCGAGTGGTGTGCGGCCTGCCCGTGCCCATCCAGGTCAAAACCATGTTCTCGTGGGCTTCACTCAAGGTATGGACCTGGAAGCGTCCGGGTCACAGGGAACTCTTGTTTGCTCGGAAGATGAGTCCTCCAGTGGGGAGACAGAGTCAGTGTATCGGCTCAATAACGGTGGCCTTGGGGGCCACTACGACACCTATTCTGAGGTAGAGGGCTTTGAGTTGGTTGCTCCGAGACCCCCGGTTCATGCGGCGGTGTTCATGGCGGGATCGGCTCCAGCCGCCAGTCACACAGCTGCAGGAGTCGCCGCAGCGGGTGATAGCCCACCGCCGCCGGCTCAGGTTCTAGTGGAATTGATGGACGAGCTTACAACTCTCATGGCCACGAAAGTAACACCGGATAATCAAGCAGCCCGGAATCTAGAGGTGGCACGGATCAAGGGCCGGATGGCAGAGGAACAACAAAGGATGGCTGAGCTAAAGAGCCGAATGGAGGAAGAAGCGGAGCGTATCAAGGCAGATGCTTTCCATTTGGAGCTGGAACAAAGGTCAGCAGTCGTGGTGCACCGGAGGAGGCATCAATCCTGTCTGCCAGAATGTTACGAAGCAAGGAACCTGTTTAATACCCCTGGTGCGGGGCGGGTTGCAGGCGCGCTAGAAAGCTGCCCGATGGAACGCCCGACAACTCATCCACCCCAGGATAACCAAACCTCACCTAGAGCTTTTCCGACACCGGTGGGTCATTACTCTAACCCGGCCGAGAACATGGTGGCGGTGGCCACCCGGCTTGGGACGATTCCCATCCTAGATGAAGCACCCTTTGCGGAGGACGTGTGAAATGTCATTGGATATTTATAGACGGCCATGGCCCAGCAAGAGAGATATGCTCACAGCCAGAGCTGGGTTCACTCTACCCCCCTACCTAGTCGAAGTTTCAGCCGGCGCTACGAGTCGCCGGCGTGTTCTAGCAGTCATCCACATCGGGGACCACCGGAGGATGAGCAAGCGGCTCTAGATGCACAAGCCCTCGCGGACCGGGCGAGGAACAGGCGAGAGGCGGAGATAGCGGCAACCCGTCCAGAGCCGGCGCTTTCCGTCTCAATGGGAGTAGTTAGTACCAGAGGCGTAGGGGTGCCATGTTTAACTCCGGCTCTGAGTAGTGAACGACTACCGAAAGATTTTAAGGGGCCTCGAAAAGTTCCGAATTACACAGCTGATCAACCCCCTGAGGCTTGGGTTGAGAGTTATGAGCTGGCCATGTAGATGCTGGACGTCAGTGAGGCGGTATGTGCAAAATATTTCATCATGATGCTTGAGGGTCCGGCTCGCACATGGTTGAAAGGTCTGCCGCCTAACACGATAAGTTCATGGGCGGAGTTGAGAGCGAAGTTTATTAAGAATTTTCAGGGGACCTGTAAGCAGCCTATGACCATTGTAGACTTGGACCATTGTGTTCAACAGGAAAATGAGTCGGCCCATCATTGGGTCCGGCGAGTGTCGACCATTATTCACTCTTCAGAGAAGATCACGGCGGCTCAAGCGGTGCTTATTCTGGAAAAGAACTGTCATTTTGTTCCATTGAAACATAAGCTCGGCCGGCTCAAACGCACATGTCAGGATATGGGAGAGCTCATGACGGCCCTGACAAAGTATGCCGACTCAAATAACACCAAGGATCCAGGCTCGGATGATTAGAAAGCTAATCAAGGGAAGAAGAACAATCAAGTCAAAGGCTTTGTGAACAATGGGAATCAGAATAAACGGAAGAACGCTGATGGCGGGTCAGAGCTAGTGGCAAACACCAACACAGAACAGAACCATCCCAAGGAGAACGGAAAATTCAGGCCGTTTCACCAAAGGAACAGAGGTCCTTTCAATTTAGAAGAAGTGCTTAAGAAGCCTTGTCCGGAGCACGGCACACCTGATAAGCCGGCGTTACATGCGTGGGGTGATTGCTTTATCATGTAGAGATTCAAAAACCAGCATTCCCAACCACGCAATAACCAGGGCGGTGGCCCGCCTGGCGGCTCAGGGCACGGTGGATCAGGGGCTGGATTCGGCACCGGCGGTTCAGGAGCCGGGCATCCGGGTCAGAATAACCAAGGGCGGCACCAACAGCATCCTAGCAACAATAGCAATAACAACAATCAGCAGCAGCCGCGCAATCAATCCGAGTTTCAGAGTAACCCGAAGCAGCTCAGTTCTGGACAGTATCACGTGTTCACGACCGGTCACAGTAAACGAGACGAGAAGTTGCGGAGGCGAGTGGTTAATGCGGTTGCTCCGGCTCTCCCCCGGTACTTACCATGGTCTGAGTATGACATAATGTGGATCCGGGAGGATCACCCGCCACGGGTAGATGACCCGGGCCGGCTGGCTTTAGTTGTGGCCCCTCAGGTGAATGGCTATATGGTGAACAAGGTGCTCATGGACGGAGGCAGCAGTATCATCATCCTTTATTATGACACTTTTCGGCGGATGAAGTTGCTTGACAAAGACCTTAAACCTTCCTCCACCATCTTTCATGGTGTGGTCTTGGGTAAGTCGGCATACCCGGTGGGCCGGATTTCTTTGGAAGTGGCTTTTGGCGATGAGTATAATTACAGGGTGGAGTCCTTGTGGTTTGAGGTAGTTAAAATCCAAAGTCCCTATAATGCACTGTTTGGGAGGCCGGCTTATGCCAAATTTATGGCTAGGCCTTGCTATGTTTATTTACAACTCAAAATGCCCGGCTTAAATGGTACAATTACCGTTCACGGTAATCGGAAAATGGCTCTCGAGTGTGAGGAACGAGATGCGGCGTATGCAGAGTCTAGTTGTGCCCCGGAGGAGCTGAAGTTCTACAAGGAAAACGTTGACCCGGAGGATATGACCCCGCTGAAGAAGCCTACTACGGAAGCTGAGTCGCCACTCAAGTTTTCGGCGGATGATACCAAGGCAGTAGATTTCAATCCAGGCGACTCATCCAAGCAGTTCGTCATTGGGGCTCACGTGGATCCCAAATAGGAAAGTGCGCTCATCGATTTCATCCGTGAGAATCGAGACATCTTTGCATGGAAGCCTTCTAACATGCCGGGTGTACCGAGAGAGTTCGCTGAGCACAACCTTAATGTGGATCCGAAGTTTAAGCCGATTAAACAGTTTCTACGATGGTTCATCGAAGAGAGACGTAAAGCTATTGGGGAGGAAGTTGTCCGGCTCTTGGCTGCAGGCTTTATAGTGGAAGTTTTTCACTTGGAGTGGTTGGCTAACCCGGTGCTAGTGCTCAAAAAGAACGGCACCTGACGTATGTGTATAGATTACACAGACCTTAACAAGGCTTGCCCGGCTGACCCTTTTGCACTCCCTCGTATCGATCAGATTATTGATGCTACAGCCGGGTGTGAAAATTTATGCTTCTTGGATGCATATTCAGGTTATCATCAGATCAAGATGGCAATGAAAGATCAGGAGAAGACGATGTTTATTACACCCTTTGGGGCGTTCTGCTACGTCTGCACGCCTTTCGGGCTCAAGAGTGCCCAGGCGACTTACCAACGATGTGTGCAGAACTGCCTTCACAGTCAGATTGGCCGAAATGTTCATGCTTACGTAGACGACATCATGGTTAAATCCAGAAAGAAGGAAACTCTCTTAGAGGATCTAAAGGAAACTTTTAACAATCTCCGGGTCTACAAGATGATGCTTAACCCGACGAAGTGTGTTTTTGGTGTTCCAGCAGGAAAGCTTTTGGGTTTCTTGGTCTCTGAGCGGGGCATCGAGGCTAACCTAGATAAAATTAAGGCTATCACTTCTTTAGGAGAGCCGACGTACATTAATGACGTTCAGCGCCTTGCAAGACGGGTTGTTGCGTTGAGCCAGTTCATAAGCCGGCTTGGGGAGAAGGCCATTCCCTTATACCAGATGATGAAGAAGACAAACAAGTTTAAGTGGAGCAAGGCAGCGGCTGAAGCACTTGAAGCTCTTAAAAAACAGTTAACTAAGCCGCCAGTGTTAGCCGCTTCGGCTGAGAAAGAGCCGTCGCTCCTTTATGTGGTGCCTAACAACAGAGCGGTCAGTGTAGCAATAGTGGTTGAGCGCAAGGAGGCAGGGAAGGAATATCCTGTGCAAAGGCTAGTTTATTACATCAGTGAAGTTTTGGCAGAGTCTAAGCAGAGGTATCCGCATTGGCAGAAGCTGGTATACGGAGTTTTCATGGCTAACCGCAAGTTAAAACACTACTTTTTGGGGCACCAGATAACCATGATCAGTTCTGCCCCGTTGGGATATGTCATTCAAAATAGAGAAGCCACGGGGAGGATTGCCAAGTGGGCCTTAGAGCTAGGTCCTCTTAACATCAAATATGTTCCTTGTACAGCAATAAAGTCTCAAGCTTTGGTGGATTTCATAAATGATTGGACAGAATGTCAAGCTCCCGAAGAGAAGCCGGATAACACATATTGGACTATACACTTTGATGGGTCCAAGCAGCTAGAGGGGTCCGGTGCAGGGGTTGTTCTCACCTCCCCGAAGGGTGACAAGTTTTGTTATGTGCTCCGGTTAATGTTTCCTTGTACTAATAATGCAGCTGAGTATGAGGCACTGCTCCATGGTCTCAGAGTCGCTAAAGAGATGAACTTAAGCCGGGTCAGATGTTTAGGCGACTCAGATCTTGTGGCTCAGCAAGTTTCAGGTACTTGGGACTCCAAGGATCCGCGGATGGCGGCTTATCGACAGGCGGTTGATGTCATTAGCGGTAACTTCAAGGGGTACTAGGTGGATCATATTGATCGTCGCAGGAATGAGGCGGCTGATGCCTTACACGGTTAGGTTCTCAACGAAAGCCGGTACCACCTAATGTTTTCTGGACGTATTGCATCATCCGACTGTCAAGATAGCCTCTGATGAGGATCTGGCTATTCCGGACCCGGAGGCGGAGCTGGTGGCCGCTCTGCATGCTACCCCAGACTGCACTATTCCTTATTTGGCGTATCTGACACGCGGCGAGTTGCCTCAGGAGAGGATCTGGCCAGGAAGATCACCCGGCATTCTAAGTCTATGATGATTATCAATGGTGAGTTACATAAGTGTAGTGTGACGGGTGTCTTTCAGCGCTGCATCTCACCGGAGGAGGGCCGGCAGATCTTGAGTGAAATTCATGCTGGCGACTGGCGACATCATGCCGGGTCAAAATCTTTAGTGGCCAAGGCTTTTCGACATGGGTTTTTCTGGTTGACGGCTCACAAGGATGCAGAAGACTTAGTCCATAAGTGTGACTGCTGTCAGAAGTTTGGCCGGCGTGCTCACGTTCCGGCTCAAGAGTTGAGGATGATACTAATCACTTGGCCGTTTGCGGTCTGGGGGCTTGATATGGTAGGAACTTTCAAGAGATCCAAGGATAAGAAAACACACCTTCTGGTGGCGATTGATAAATTTACTAAGTGGGTAGAGGCAGAGGCAGTCAGCAAATGTGACGCGGCTACAGCGGTTCAGTTTGTTAAGAAGCTGATCTATCGCTTTGGTTACCCGCACAATATCATTATGGACAATGGAACAAATCTATCCAAAGGAGCTATGAAAGCGTTCTGTGAGAAGGACTATATCCGGCTTGATGTTTCAGCCGTGGCACATCCACAGTCTAATGGTCAGGCGGAGTGAGCCAATCAGGAAATTTTAAGAGGAGTCAAACCACGGCTCATGCTTCCTTTGAAGCGGACACCCGGATGTTGGGTTGAGGAGTTGCCTTCCGTCTTATGGAGCATTAGAACTATCCCTAACAGATCTACAGGTTTCATGCCTTTCTTCATGGTGTATGGTGCTGAGGCGATTCTACCCAGCGATATCCGGCACGACTCACCAAGGGTGGCGGCTTATGTTGAGACGGACAATGAGGTAGCATGCCAAGATGCGTTGGACGCCTTGGATGAAGCACGAGAGTTAGCAGCAGGCAGGTCGGCAATTTATCAACAAGACCTGCGACGCTATCATAGCCACAGGGTGAAGAGCCGGACGTTCTAGGAAGGTGACCTGGTGCTCCGGTTTATTCAAGACCAATCTGGAACGCATAAGTTATCTCCACCATGGGAGGGGCCTTTTGCGATCAGCAGAGATCTTAACAATGGGTCATATTACCTCATTGATATCCAAGATGAGTCAGAAACCGCGGGTCAAGAGACGTTGCGGCCATGGAATATCGCGCATCTGCGACCATACTTTACTTAGCAGGCATTGAAAGCCGCTATCATTGTATATATCAGGTTTACATGAGTAAAAGCTAGCATCCCCGCAAAGACTGGGGCCTCTGCTCTTATGTATATCTTTGTGCAATCAAGATGAAATTTTTCCAGCTCAAAAATTTGAGTTGAAGTGGTTTGTTTGCCGTCAAAACGGCTGATCTATCATCCGGCTTTATACCCTATCAAGCCCTGTTGCAGGGAGGCTTCTTGCCTTCGGGTATAGCTCACATCTCACCTGCACAGTCTGCTTTTACGCTGTTGCAAGGAGGCTTCTTGCCTTCGGGTATAGCTTACATCTCCCTTGCACAGCCAGCGTTATGCCCAATTAAGCACTGTTGCAAAGAGGCTTCTTGCCTTTGGGTATAGCTTACATCTCCTTTGCACAGCCAACTGTTATTAAACTGTTGCAAGGAGGCTTCTTGCCTTCGGGTATAGCTTACATCTCCTTTCAAACAGCCGGCTTTATGCCGTCTTAGGCTATTATTAGCCGCGGCTGTCGATGGAGGCTTCTTGCCTTGGGGTATAGCTTACATCTCCCATCGACAGCCGGCGTTCGTGCATACAGCATTTGCTGTTAAAAGGAGGCTTCTTACCGTCAGGTATAGCTTACATTACCCTTCATACAGCCGGCTTTAGGCCGCTTCCGGTTCATCAATAGCCGCAGTTGTCGATAGAGGCTTCTGACCATCAGGTATAGCTTACATTATCCTAAGACAACCGGCTCCTTAATGGATTCATCCGACAAGAGCCGGAGCCATGTTGCTCCAATTGACAAAATTCTAGTTTTCAAAGATATTATCCGGCTCTAATCTTCTGGAGAAGGAATGATGTCTTCACAGACAAACACCCCTCATCAGAAAAGCTCAAGGTATATTTATGCAAAGGAGCGATCAATCAATGGAGAGCCGGCAACACATCAAATTGAAACACGGAGAGACGAAAAGTATACACAAAGAGATGGAAATATATACAGCCGGCACTATGTTTAGAATGGCAGAGTCATCCTTAAGCTATTACAAAAATTGCTCTCAGAAGGAGCAAAGGCATTACCAAGTTTCAACCTCCCACGGCGGGTCATTGCATGAGCCCTCGCTCAGAGGGTTACAAAATGCAAAGTCAGACGATCGGATCATCCTGCTCCGGCTCTTCTACTGGCTTCATCTGGAGAGTTTCCAAATCCCAGTTGCAGTCAGCCAGCGCGGCGAAGGACCCTTCCTCAAAAAAGGGAGACGTGTTGAGATCATTAGGAAAGAGTTCCTTACTGCGGGCGGGTGCTAGAGATTTCCACCTGTAGAGAGGCCCGCAGATCCTCTTATCCCCGCCATCATAAGCCGCCTGGTAGACATTTAAGTTGGCTTCATCTGCAAGTACAGACTCCAAGAAGCGGGAGTCCTTGACACACTAGATGTAGTCCACCTCTGTGAATTCTGAGCCGTCGTCTTTCTTCGATGGATAGCCATCCATCATTTCAGCCGGCGTCAGCTCAAGGGCGAAGGCCAGAGCCTGGCTCAATCTGGCGACTGCTCCTTGACAAAAAGCTGATTTCTTCAGTGCTTCAATCTGTTTTGGCATGGTGGAGAAGAGTTCCAGGACCCCTTTCAGAGCGGTGGGGATCTTCTCCTTATATTGAACACTCTTGATCGTGAAGATGGCGCCGCAGTATAGTTGTTCCGCAAAGGTGTAGACGGCCTTCAGTGGCAGAAGGCTATCAAAAGCCAACTGCCGGCTCCTGGGACCTGGATAAGTCGGATAAAGCTAATGAGTCGCCAGTTTTTTCAATAGCAATGTTAAAATACAAAGTAAAACAGAAGCTTACCAAATAGGGCGGCTGACATCTTCGCTATGTGCCGCTTCAGGCCTTGGAGTTCCTCCACCATAGCTATATGCCGCTGGTCAGCGTCGTCCGCCCGTTTGGTCAGAGCGGCCTTTTCAGATTCTGCCGTCTCTTTCAAAGAGGTAAGCTCAGCAGTGGCATTGGCCAGCTCCTCAGAGAGAAGTCAACACTTTTCGTCAGCAATGCTTCGGGCTTCTTGCTGAGCCACCAAGTTGGCCTTCAGATCCGTCACTGAGACCTGGCTTCGTTTAAGGCTTCCTATAACACATCAAAATACAGGATAAGTCGCCAAAATATAGGACGAGTGTTATAAGCGAATTTCTACAAGTCTCAAACAGATTGCAAGCAATATATTTGACACTTGGGGGCTAATGTATATTTGCTTTTTCAGTATGCAGTACAGTTCTGGTTCATCTCCTTCGAAGTTAATCTGGAACTTGGGGGCTACAATTTGGCTCTTCAAAGACTACTTCTGATGGAAGATCCGAATCAAATTTTTTTAAAGTTGACTCGGCCCTTGGGGGCTACGATTAGATCTTCAAGCTGTCTACATTAAAGACCCGACTCAAATAAAATCTGAGATGACCCTTGGGGGCTACGATTGGCGGTTCACTTTATCTACAGTACTAAGCTAAAGCTATTCTAAGTGAATTTGGCATGACAATATCTACAGAGGTCACAGAAAGACCCGGTTCAACTATCAACTAGATTAAACCGGCTCTTGGCGGCAAAGTAAGGATATGGTAAGAAGGAAAGGTACCTCATATTTGGTTTTCATCAAAGTCACCAGCCAAAGCTCCAAGTCACGGCTGGTATTTAGCCGGTTCATATATCCGGCATGGAGCTCATCAGCTGTCATCTTCTCGTACGAAGAATCAAAGTTTAAGTTCCTCGAGGCCTCTGACGGTTCGGTATGTTTAGTCAGCACATGAGCCGGAGGCGTCTGCTGAGCTGACCCGGTGATGACAACGTTCGGGGTTGCAGGAGTTTTTGCAGGAGTCGGCGGCTTGGAAGGAGCTCTGGGAGGACTCTCCATAATGACATCTTCAGCGGTCGGCTCCGCAGAGGCAGCCGGTGGAGTTGCTTCCGGATGAACCTCCTTCGGGTGTTCGATTTCCTGGTCTTGGATGACAGGGCCGGGGGAGGGCTTGTTGGTCTTACGACGCTTCGCTTGAGCACTGCAAAATGGAAAGAGCAGCATTTGAAGAGGTTACTATCATATTAAGAGCTGGAGATCCGGATGCCATGATAAAGAATACTTATAGCGGATTGATCTTGGGAGGTGGTAGAACCGAAGCCGAAGAGTTGCCAGAGGATGGGGTTTTCTAAAAGAATGAAACAGGAAAAATGACAAAGCATCAAGATTACAAAGGAAAGACAAACAAAAGTAGAGACGTAAACCTCCGCGGGGCACTTCTTGGGAGCCGGAGAGTTTGGTAACTCGGACACGAGCTCAGTAGAGCAGGTACTCCGAGTCTGTCGACGCTCGGCCTGCTGTTGCTTTTTCAAAAAAGAAAGTCGGGAGCCAGGTAAGCTAGAGGATGAGAAAGAGGAACTTTTCGGATAACTCACCGCGGCTTTCGGGGGACAAAACGTTCTGAGTCGGAAGAAATATAAGTTACCTCGGGAGCATCAGCATGGCTGGTTTCCACTTCATCCTGCGAATACAATAAACATTAATAACAAGCAGAGGGCGCAAAGGGTCAAGCAGGCAAGTCAAGACTTTACCTCTGAGTTGGAAGACAGAGGTGGCTCAAGCCAGTTTTCCTGTGGAGCGCTCTTCTTTGGCTTCTTGCCCGCAGTTTTCTTTTTGGCCTTTTTTGGAGGAGGGACATACTTCTTCTTCCAGAAGTATGAGTCGGCCTAGAAAAGTGACCCGGAGAAAGGGGAATGAATCAGCAAGTTACAAGCAACATACAAGAGACGGACGTGAAGATATCAACTTACGTCTGGAGCGGGGTTAGTGATGCAGATAGGCGCTAGCCCGATGGTGTTGCAGGAGCCGGAGGCTTCGTGAACAAGACTCCGGACGGTCATGGCGATATCATCCTCTGTCAAGTTCGATTTGCTAAAGCACAAGGAGCTGTCATACTTGCCTTCGTACTCGCACATTAGCCGGCCCCTGCGGCTTAAGGGCATGATCCGCTAAGAAACCCAGCAACGGATCAGATCTATTCCTGTTAATCCGTTGGCCATGAGCGCCTTGAGCCTGGCGTGAGCCGGTTCAAACTTGGCGCGTTCTGATACTGAGAGCCGGCCCGAAAGTTCTGAATTTGTTTTGAGCCGGGAAGCACGATAACCCAGCAAGGGGCATTAACCCTCAGGAGAAGTATCCTTGCAGTATAACCAGGTTTTATTCCAGTCCTTTGGGTGACTCGGCATCCTCATAGCCGGGAAGGTAATGTCTCTGCGCCGCTGAATAGAAATCCCTCCAAGCTCCAGACTTGGACCACCCGTCACCTCAGTTTGGCAGTTGGCATAGAAGAACTCCCGAAAGAAACCAACAAACGCTCTAGACTGTAGAAAAGCTTCGTAGAGAACTTGGAAGTTGCATATATTCGAGATAGAGTTGGGGGCCAAGTCTTGAGGGTGCAGCTTATACAAATGCAGAACGTCCCAGAAAAATTTAGAGCCAGGCGGCACGAACCCTCGCTCAATGTGGTCGGTGAAAATGGCTACTTCTCCTTTCTTGGGTGCAGGTCGGGTCTCATTACCCGGAACCTGCCAGTGAAGAACCTCTTTGGGAGGGAGAGTACCCGCTTCAACAAGATCTGCTAAATATTCTTCCGTGACGCAGGAGCCAACCCAGTTGCATGAGTTGGACGCACGAGACATTACGGCGGCTTAACTACTGTACAAAGGAGATAAAAACGGCAAGTCAAGAACAAGCAGGAATCTACGGTGCCTTACAATTTTAAGGACTCTACGATATCATGCTTCTGTCCGGGTGACAAGAGCCGGACGTGGCTTAGCGACTCATCCAGGGAAAGGAAGATTGAAAATCGGCTAAGTCCTAAAAAACAGATTCTGCAAACTATTGCTATGGCTACGGATCTAGAAAAACGGAGGAAAAGATTTTATCCCGACCTAGCGATGAACAACAGAAGGAAAGAAATGGACCGCAGCCATCGTGGTCCACGCATTGCATGCGGCCGGCCCGCGCGGGGCGGCGGAGCGAGCGCACGTTCTAAAAACGCCTACGGCGTCAGGGTATACCTGCAGGCGGGGGCGCCGGAGCCCGAGCGGCGGCGGCAGAACTCCCGGTGAAAACCCTAGTACGACGGTGGTGATCTAGAAAACAGGAGAACTCACCTATGAAGGCACGGTGGAGGTGGAAGAATCTCTGGTACGTTCAGGGTGATGTAGCGGCCAAGTTGGGGACGATGTATGGACGGCGCCAGGGCAAAGCTCGAAGACGCTGGGGCGGCGACAGGAAGAAGAAGAAGAGGCACGAGCGGGAGGATGAAAAGCTTCGACCCGCACGAGTCATATTTAAAGAAGGAACGAGGAAGGCGCGAAAATCCAGGCGACGACAACATTTGACCGAGGCGGACGCCTCGATTCTCGGGATGACAGTTAATGAAAGATTCGTTGATACGTCAGCAGATCTCATGACGTCACGCCGGGTCATTTCCGGGCGGCTCGCCAAAATCAGAAGAGAAGGATGAAGTGAGCAAGCTCAATTCAACCTGGGGCCTAATGTTGGGGATATAACCCCGCAATATGACCCGCCTTAGAGGCTTCGGTTCATATTGATGACTTGTAAGCCGGCCCATGGGTGAGCCGTAAGACTGGTGGCCCAGGTAGATAGACGGCTCAAGATGTGGGCCGCATGATGGCCCGGACGTAGAAGACCCGGGTGTGTAAGCCGCCTCAAGGACAACTTGGACAGAAAGATAGAAAGAGACTCGGAGTCACAAGAAGACCCGGATAGATAATTGTAAAGACCCGGTGGTCCTGACGTCCTATATAAAGGCAGACCCGGGGCGACTTAGAGGATAGGTTATCGAGAACTAGGTCAAGCTAGCTCCTTGTAATCGATACACAAGCAATACAAACACAAGCAGGACGTAGACTATTACCTCAACTTGAGGGGCCGAACCTGGGTAAATCCATGTCTTTCGTCCCGATCAACCCCTTTGAGTCCACCCCATTAGCGATGGCCTCGAATCCAAGTCCGTTCACCCGGACATCTGCCGTGATAAATCCATGACACCAACCATGCTTCTACTACTATTGCTACCATTTAGCGATAAAGTAAAGCATTACATAGTGCTTAATGATTGACACATAGGTCAGACAATAATTAAATACAACCCTATGGCTCCTGCCGGTTGTTGTACTCAATGACATGCAAGTCGTGATAATCTATACAAAACATGATCATCTCATACATCACATATATCTCATCATGTCTTTGGCCATATCATATCACAACATACCCTGCAAAAATAAGTTAGACGTCATCTAATTGTTGTTGCATGTTTTACGTGGCTTCTATGGGTATCTAGCAAGAACAATTCTTACCTACGCAAAACCACAACAGTGATACACAAATTTCTATTCAACCTTCTACAAGGACCGCCTTAGTAGAATTCGATCCAACTAGAGTGAGAGAGACAGAGACCCGTGAGCCATGTTTATGTAACAAAGTCACATGTTAGTCGATGGAACCGGTCTCTCGTACGTGGACGAGTAAGGTTGGTTCGAGCCGCTTCATCCCACAATACCGTTGAATAAAGAAAAGACTAAGGGAGGAAGCAATCTGAATATCAACACACACAAACTCCTTTCTGTTCTAATCGTGCCTATCATCTACAGATAGACCTAGCTCATGAAGCCACTGTTGGGGAACGTTGCATGGGAAACCAAAAAAATCCTACGCACGCGCAACATCTATCCATGGAGATGCATAGCTATGAGAGGGGGAGTATGTCTATATACCCTTGTAGATCGCTAAGTGGAAGCGTTAATAAATGTGGTTGATGTAGTTGAACGTCTTCGCAATCCAATCACGATCCGTTCCGTGATCCAATCACGATCCGTCCCGATCTAGTGCCAAACGGACGACACCTCTGCGTTCAGCACATTACAACTCAATGACATCTCCGCCTCCTCAATCCAGTGAGTGTGGGAAGATTAGTAGATGAGTTCTCCGGCAACATGACGGCATGGTGGCGATGGTGGTAGTGCTATCTCGGTAGGGCTACGCCTAGTGCTACCGAAACCGCGAACGGAGGAGAAAACGATCTAGGGGGAGAGAGGGGGGCCAAGGGCTTCATGTATCCTCTTGGGGTGCCCCTCCCCTCTATATATAAGTGGAGGGGAGTGGGGAACAGCCACTCCAAGCCCTAGGGCGCAGCCAAGGGGGGAGGAGGTGGAATCCTAGTCCCCCTCCTTCCCTTCCATACAAAGGTGGACTTTCCACCTTTCCCAACTGCATGGGCCTTGAGGGACTTGTGCGCTTGGCCCAATAAGGCCACGGTGTCTCCCCTAAAACTATGAAACCCCTTGGGACGTGGTGGAACCCTTGGTGGAATTCCGAACTCCTATGGAAGTTTCTGGAACCTTCTAGATGCTTCCCGGTACAATACCGAAAAACCCCGAAACTTTTCCGGTAGCCAAAATATGACTTCCCATATATAAATCTTTACCCCGGGACCATTCCAGAGCTCCTCATGACGTCCGGGATCTCATACGGGACTCTGAACAACTTTCGATCACCAACATATATAACTCATCAACACTATATCGTCACTGAACGTTAAGTGTGCAGACCCTACGGGTTCGAGAACTATGCAGACATGACCGAGACACCTATACGGTCAATAACCAATAGCGGGACCTAGATGCCCATATTGGCTCCTACATATTCTACAAAGAACTTTATCGGCCGAACCACGATGTCAAGGATTCAATCAATCCCGTATGTAGTTCCCTTTGTCCATCGGTATGTTATTTGCCCGAGATTTGATCATTGGTATGTCCATACCTAGTTCAATCTCATTATTGGCAAGTATCTTTACTCGTTCCGTAATACAAGATCACGTGACTAACTCCTTAGTCACATTGCTTGCAAGCTTCTTGTGATGATGTATTACCGAGTGGGCACAGAGATACCCCTCCGTCGTACGGAGTGACAGATCCCATTCTTGATCCATGCCAACCCAATAGACACCCTCGGATATACCTGTAGAGCACCTTTATAGCCACCCAATTACGTTGTGAGGTTTGATACACACAAGGCAATCCTCCGGTGTCAGGGAGTTCTGTGATCTCATGGTCGTAGGAATTCATACTTGACATGGATAAAGCAGTAGCAATAAACTTACACGATCATATGCTATGCTTACGCTTGGGTCTTGTCCATCACATCATTCTCCTAATGATGTGATCCCATTATCAAATGATAACTCATGTCTATGGTCAGGAAACCTTAACCATGTTTGATCAACGAGCTAGTCTAATAGAGGCTTACTAGGGAAACTTTGTTTTCTATGTATCCACACATGTATTTGAGTTTCCAATCAATACAATTATAGCATGGATAATAAACGATTATCATAAACAAGGAAATATGATTATAAATAACTTATTATTGCCTCTAGGGCATATTTCCAATAGTTTGGTAGGAACCTATTTGTCCCACACTTCGCAAAAATTGGAAAACTTCCATTTGGTGTAAGGCGCCCTTATATTTGCCGGCTTATCCTTATGATCGTAACCCGCCATATGTAGATATTGTTAGTTTTTCAGCATCGGTTCTTGTTTGAGGCATCTCTCCAGTTGAGGAAACTTGTGTTGTCTTATCATTGATTATAACACAGGCGTTCTTGTAATCCATTTGCTTGTGTCTTGGCATTTCATTATGTCAAAAACTTCCATCTGTAACTGGGTGCCTTCACAAGTTTCGGAATAGGTTCTCAATGAATATGAGGACCAAGGTTTGTTGTCATCTAAGGAGGCAATTGGATGGCGGGTTCCTCAAGGAGAAACACGCCCAAACCCCGACAAAGGAGAAGTTGTAGTTTTCATAGATCACCTTCTTAGAGGCTTTTCTCCCCCCGGGTCAAAGTTCTTCCGATATAAACTCAATTTCCTTCACCTTCATCTGCAAGATTTGGCCCCTAACTCAATATCAAACCTCTGTCAGTTTCAAGTGTTATGCAAGCTATATCTGCAAATGGAACCCACTGCCCCACTTTTCATGGAGTTCTTCTATTTGAATCGCCAGAATGAGTGCACAGATGGCCCTTGCCAAGAGTTAGGTGGAATTTCACTTCAAAAATGCAGAGATGGAGGCTTTCCTTCTGCCCTAGCGAGTCACCCCAAAGGATGGGCTAAAACTTGGTTTTATTGTCAGAATACTACTCCTGAGAAGAGAAAACCCTGTCGGGTTATAGACGAGATCGCCTTCCTAAGGAGTTTGACCTTCATGACCAGGCTTCTCAAGAAGAGCGTGATAAATTTATTTTTTTATTTCCAAAGCTAGTGGCTCTACAGACTCGGGGTTTAACTGGAGTAGACCTGACCCGGTGCTGGGTATCCTGGATGATACTGCTGTTGAGCCACCAAAGTGATTTGGTGTGCAACTATTCTGGCTGTGTGGATGATCCGCAAAGATATAGTAAGATAGTTTTGACAGAGGATGACATAAATCGGATTGTGAAGAAGCTACTACGAGAACCTCAAACAATCTCTAACTAAATTGGCTTGAAGCCCTTTAACGCCCTCAACCCAACTCCTTCAGTAAGAAACTTCCAATATTTTTTTGTCTGTCTTTGTATAACTTCTTCAAATTTAAATGTTTTACCCCGCTATTTATATCAACAAACTTTGCAGGTTTCTTCTCCGTTCTAGAAGAAGAAAAGGAAAGTTCCGGCTAACAAGCCTAAAGTCGGCCCCAACAAGAAGAGGAACAAGGCGGCTATAGAAGAGCCATCATTTAGGGGCGAGTCTTCATTAGTTGGTGCATCTATGAAGGTAATATTTGATTTCCTTGGCCATTTCTATATTTAATTTTCTAACACCTTTTGCTATCAGGGTGATGCTGCCACAAGCCGGGCCAACAATGTTGAGGTAATTTGTATCTCCTCCGGCTCAGAATCCTTGTCTCCAAGGAAGATATGGCGGGTCATTCAGAAAGTAAGTTTTTCTCACCAAGATGCTTATTTAGATCCCGATTTTATTTTGAAGAAGACTTGGCATGCCTCAAGGCTCTAGACTCAGAGTAGTTCTGGTAATCTTGTGACCGGCTTACCCAACAAGGGAGCTGCTCGCCATCTACAAGATGAGGTGCCTCATAGTCCGACTCTGTCTCATCCTCAGGCTGGTCTATTAAACAACCTCTCAATCCTACTGATTAAAATTACCAGGAGTCACCCCCTTCATGTGGTGAATCAACTGCCATGAAGTTGTCCCCCATTGTTATCAACCATGGGTAAGCTTTTTCTTCTTTGTATCGTATGCTTGTTTGCTAAACTCTGAGCTTGCATATATTTTATTTTGCCTTCTCATTTGGTAGGGCTAGGGCCAAGAAAGGGAAAATTGGTGAGTCATCTGTTAATCTTGAAGCCAGTGAGTCAAAAAATCCAGACGTGGCAGTTCCTGGAGCCACTGAACGTCTAGAAAGACATCAAGAAGTTCAAGTCAATTTACCTCCACAGCCTGAACCAGAAATAGCTGCTACTACGCCTATGGATGTTCAAACTGATCCTATAGCCTATACTGACCCGCTCATGATACGTCTCCATCGTATCTACTTTTCCTAACACTTTTGCTCTTGTTTTGGACTCTATTTTGCATGATTTGAATGAAACTAACCCGGATTGACGTTGTTTTCAGCAGAGCTACCATTGTTTTGTTTTTATGCGGAAATAAAAGTTCTCAAAATAGAAGAAACTTTTTGGAGAATTATTTTAGAATATATAAGGAATATTGGAGCCAAAAACGGCCGGAGGGGGTGCCCTGGTTGGGCACGAGACACCAGGTCGCGCCAGCACCCCCTCGCACGGTCTAGTGGGACGTGCTCACCTCGTGGGCTCCCCAACCCTAATTCTAGCACTATAAAATCCTATATTCCCAAAGAATCAAGGAGAAAGTTTCGTTGCATTACACGATACGGAGCCGCCGTCACCTCCTGTTCTTCATCTGGAGGCCAGATCTGGAGCCCGTTTGGGCTCCGAAGAGGGGAATCTTCAGTCTTCGTCATCATCAACCCTCCTTCATAGCCAATTCCATGATGCTCCCCACCGGCAGTGAGTAACTCCTTCGTAGGTTGGCTGGTCGGGGAGGAGTTGGATGAGATTCATCATGTAATTGAGTTAGTTTTGTTAGGGCTTGATCCCTAGTATCCACTGTGCTCTAAGATTGATGTTGCTATGACTTTTCCATGCTTAATGCTTGTCACTAGGGCCCGAGTGCCTTGATTTCAGATCTGAACTGTTTATGTTATCATCATTATATCGATGTTGATGCGATCTTTCCTAGTCATATGCACCTTTTACGTGTTATGATCCGTCAACACCACAGTGACAATATTTGGGATATTTCACGGTGATTACGTAGTTTGAGGAGTTCATGTATTCACTATGTGTTAATGCTTTTTTCCGATTCTCTAGTAAAGGAGGCCTTAATATCCCTTAGTTCCCTTGTGGACCCCGCTGCCACGGGAGGGTGACGGTGTCCTGGACTAGGGGGTACTCACCACGTCGTCTCCCGACCAGTGGGTCGGGTCGAGGACTCCCAGGGCGGTTCACTAGTGGGCCAGTTCTGACAGGCATGATGCATACGAGCAAGATTCCACCAGACTTGGTGATCAAGACAAGGACTCCTCTTGACCGACGTAGCCGACTAGGACTCTTGTTATCCTAGGCCTCTGGTGTGTTATATAAGCTGAGGCCAGGTTAGTCATTAGGGACAATCGGATCATCATAGATCATATCATCATACGAGCATATCTCTTAGGGTTTAGACCACTACATACGATGTCGAGGTAGATGAACTATGTACTCGATACACCATCATCAATACAAACAAAGCAGGACATAGGGTTTTACCTCCGTCAAGAGGCTCGAACCTGGGTAAACATCGTCTCCCTTGTCTCCTGTTAACTATCGATCCAAGACCCACAAATCGGGACCCCCTACCCAAGATTCGCCGGTTCTAACACCGACATTGGTGCTTTCATTGAGAGTTCCGCTGTGGGATCGCTATAAGGATCGATGGCTCGTCTGCATATTGTAGTTTATGGACATCAAATTTGCGTTCGTCGTCCCCATTTCCTCAAGCGTCGCTTTGACGATTACTTAGGTAGAATTTTGCGGAATTGTATCTACAACAACATTGCAAAAATTCGTCGTGTTCCAATGGAGGAATCTATAGCAATCTCCAATATACCAGAGCCATGTCGAATCTGGACGGGAATATGGATGAGTTTAGTAGGTGTCCAACGTCTCGCTCAGATATCCGTTGGAAAATCCCACCATTCATCGGTTGTGGAATTACTATACTGATCACCCTCCAAATTTCAGCTCAATCCAACTGTCCATACTCCAGGAAACGTCCGAGGAGTACACCAAATTTTGGATCTATTTTCTGCGCGAAAACGAATCCAATCCGAGTTCATCTTTTTCATGAACGGGTTGTGAGACGTCCTTTTTGAAGGAAGTTTTCTCATCATCTCGTTCAGCTGACCAAGGGTTCGACATCGTGAGGGTTGATACGTCTCCATCGTATCTATAATTTTTGATTGTTTCATGTCAATATTCTATAACTTTCATATATTTTTGGCAACTTTTTACATTATTTTTGGGACTAACATATTTTGATTCAGTGCCAAGTGCTAGTTCCTGTTTGCTGCATGTTTTTTGTTTCACAGAAAATCCATATCAAACGAACTCCAAACGCGATAAAAACTTACGATGATTTTTTTGGAATATATGTGATTTTTGGGAAAAAGAATTAACGCGAGATGATGCCCGAGGGGCCCACAAGCCAGGGGCGCGGCCTACCCCCTTGGTCGCGCCAAAGAGGCTTGTGGTCACCCCTTAAGGCAGTTGGTGCCCGTCTTTCGCCACAAGAAAGCTAATATGCGGATAAAATTCCTGTTAAAAGTTCAGCCCAATAGGATTTACGAATCTCTGGGAATTTAAGAAACGATGCCATCTAGGGGGAGGTCAAGGAAGAAGAAGAAGGGGGGCTCTCTCCCACTCTCTCCCGGTGGCACCAAAACACCATCGGGGCCATCATCATGACGGCGATCTACACCAACAACTTCGTCGCCGTCGTCACCAACTCTCTCCCCTCTATGCAATGGTGTAACACCCCTTCTCCCCGCTGTAATATATACTTAAACATGGTGCTCAACTCTATATATTATTTCCCAATGATGTATGGCTATCCTATGATGTTTGAGTAGATCCATTTTGTCCTATGGGTTGATTGATGATCATGATTGGTTTGAGTTGCATGTTTTGCTATTGGTGTTGTAATATGGTTCTCTCCGTGTTACGCAAGAGTGAGGGCTCCCCTTTGTAGGGTTTGCAATATGTTAATGATTCGCTTATGGTGGGTGGCGTGAGTGACGGAAGCACAGACCCGAGTAAGTAGGTTATTTGCGTAAGAGGAGTTCATACTTAATTCTATGGTTGGGTTTTACCTTAATGATCTGTAGTAGTTACGGATGCTTGCTAGAGTTCCCATCATAAGTGCATATGATCCAAGTAGAGAAAGTATGTTAGCTTATGCCTCTCCCTCATATAAATTTGCAGTAGTGATTATGGTCTAGTTATCGATTGCCTAGGGACAAGTAACTTTCTTGTGACAAAAAGCTCTATACTAAGACTAACTTAGTTGTTTCTTTATCTAAGCAGACCCTAGTTTTTATTTACGTGCTCTTTCTTATTTGCAAACCTATCCTATCAATCCTACAAAGTACTTCTAGTTTCATACTTGTTCTAGGTAAAGCAAACATTAAGCGTGCGTAGAGTTGTATTGATGGTCGACAGAACTTGAGGGAATATTTGTTCAACATTTAGCTCTTCGTTGGGTTCGACACTCTTACTTATCGAGAAAGGCTACAATTGATCCCTATACTTGTCGGTTATCAAGGGCCGAATTATCATCAAGAGAACCTCGTCATCCATGGGTTGAACGGGTCGGGTGCTCCGTTGCTTCTTCAAGCCAGCACTGACCGCATCGCAAATTCTGACCTGCGTCGGCATCACCACACCGTTGCTTTTTCAAGCTTACGTCCACCATGCCGACCTTGTTTGACACGTCGGCTGGCATGGGGCTCTAGCATCACCTTACCGATCAGCTGCATCACCTCGGCTAGACCGGGGGCTTCGTCATCTCCTCATCAACCTGCTCTCAGCACTTCGGCGTCACCAGCCGACTAGCTTCGATGCCATGGCTGGCATGAGACTTTGGCATCACTAGCCGACCTACTTCGACACCTTGGCTGGCATGAGACTTCGGCGTCACCAACCGACCTACTCCATCACCTCGGCTAGACCGGGGGATTTGCCATCTCTTCATCAACCTGCTCCAGGGACTTCGGCGTCACCAGCCGACCAGCTTCACCATGTTAGCTGGACCAGGGACTTCGCCTCGCCATGTAGACTGTACAGCATCACCACTTCATCAAGCCAAAGTCTTCGCTCACGCACATCGGCGCCCAGGCCATATTCCTTTAATTATTTGCTTCACTTAAATTAATTAAGTAGAAGACTTTAAAAAAAATATTATTATCTTTCTTTGTTATTACTTTTGGCTTGCACTATTTTATGAATGCAGGGAGTAGACTTCGACTATCGTCATGCGATCACCCCAGCATCACCTTGCCGACCTACTCCACCACCTCGACTGGACCAGGGGCTTCGCCTCGCCACATCAGCTAAGCCGTGACACTACTTCAGAGTGTTGAACTCGTCATTCGGTCATCTTGGGGCGGGCTTGGCGGATAGGACCTCGTTCATGCCGAAGACTATGCACCAAATCTATCAAAGTTCGATGGGCGTCCTCGTCCCACCACAAGCTCGGACCGCGTCATCGATACCGAGCACATTAACCAGCTAAGTTGCTTCCATGCTCAAAAACTTTCAGTTTTCAATTTTTTTCGGTTCGACCAAGCATTATACTTTTTGACAAAAAGTTTGTGAAAAAATTCTTCGTCAAAACTTTTTTTGTTACAAACAAATTCAAATACCCCGTTTACTTGGGGACTTCCTTTATGAAGCTTTTCCTCTTGCATATAATTATTAATGTGCCGAACGCTTCCTTTTTCGTGTTTATGCCAATATATGCATCATGTTGACTTAAATGTTCCGCTAAGCTGGGTTGCCTTGCTCCTGTGCTTACCCCTACATTCCCAATTGTTCGGCTAGGGAGTAAAGGGAGAACCTCTGTGATTGTTACGATCCGGTCACCCGAACTTGTACCTCGGACTGGTGAAGCCGAAAGCTAGAACTCTTACAGTTTTCAAATATGGTCGGCCACGACGGAAGACAAGCATACATAAATATATTGCACACCCCTCATGGTAATCATGAGAACCCAAAGAAAGGAACCATTGGAGGAACTATTTTCTTTGAAGATGTTGCTTACGTTAAATAGTAATATAGCATAAGTTCCCTGGGCGCGCTTTGTCTGTTATAGCCTAATGGCCTGATTGCCTGGTTATTCGAAACACGTCCGATATCCTCGGATGGCATAGTCGATAGCACTTTTCGGCCCTTGGCCGAAAAGGGAGAAGCCAATGGTCGGTAAAGGCGCGTTTAAAGTTCGGGCGTACAAGATATGATATAAGTACTTCGTTACATACAATCATTATACATAATTTTTACTCAAGTCACTTGGGAGGCTCTTAAATTTATATGAGTTGTCTTATAATAAATGTGTTTTCTTATTGGTCGTTGCAAAGTCTTTTTCTACTACTCCTTTTTCCAACACGAGTGTGTGGTCAATAGACGGATAGTCTGGTTTGTTTCTAAAGCCGCTCAAGTGTAATTCGCTAATCGGGCCTCAGAGAGACACTCCGCCTTCGTGATATGGAGGTTGAAGCCAAAGGCTGACCCGCTTGGAGTCTGGAGATTGGATGTATCATGTTAAAGCATGACTAAGGCACAAAATAAATTTTAGACCAATTTTGGATTGGCACAATTTTCTTTTCCCTAAACAAAAAGTTTTTTGCATAAATTTTTGTTTTTCCGAAGCATAACTCTCGCAATACACTTTTAAAGCATCGGCAATATTGATGGGGGGCTGCGACTAGAGCCGAACCCACCAAAAGCCAAGGCACTCCAAGGAGTCCTCGGCAAAACATTCTCGGATATTGCTTTATATGAAGCAATTTTGAATCGTGTCTTCGGTCAATAGTTGGGTTGCCTGGCTCCTATGCTTGCCTCCTACGTTCTGCTTTGTTCGGCTAGGAGTGCAAAGGGAGAACCACTACGATTGTACTTCCGGTTTAACTGGTCAAGTACCTCAATGGAGAAAGCCGAAAACTGACTGGCACAATGAGCGTAAACTGGTCGGCGATCCGATGACCGTATTAAACAACGAGCCTTTCATAAAACTGGCCAGAGTTTTAATGACTTGACCTTAGCTAACGTCGAACACTAATCGGGGGCTAGTAACTGGCTTCCCAAACTTTAAACTCCCATGACCAAGTGAAAGTTATAAAGCCTAGATATCTGATTGCCTTGTTTCCGCTAACACAACCGCCTCCAGGCACCGAGACGTCGGCTAAGGGTTGTCTTGTTACTACGGAAACACCCTGTGTAGCATCTACAAAGGGGTAGAAGTCGACGATGGTCCACTCTCAAATGATAAACGGTCACAAAGGAGTCAAAATAGCATATAAAATAAAAGCATTTGTATTCAATATATGAGTGTTGCCTTCCATAATCATCGTTATAAAGCCATAAATATGATTCAATTTGACTTAAGATTTTGGCCAAGCTGGGTTGCCTCGCTCCTGTGCTTATCCCCTACGTTCTCGACTGTTCAGCTAGGGGGTAAAGGGAGCACCTCTGCGATTGTTACTTTCGGGTCATCCGTGTTAGTACCTTAGACTGGGTGAAGACGAAAGCTAGCCATTTTAAGAATATAATTGGTCGGCAACGACGGAAGTGAAAATTTAGGTTCACTAAGGACCACAGAGTTCAGAAACTTTCCCCGAACTAAATCCTCAATATTTTCCTCCCACGTTGATTGGAGTTGAGGTTTCACGATCATGGTCAACATGATAGCCTGGGAAAAGGAACTTATAAAGGAACTATTTTACCAGAAGATGTTTCTTATGTTAAATAGTAGTATAACATATCTCTCTGTGTACCGTTGTTTATAAAAAAATATGTCTGGATTGCCTTCTTTGCCGTAAATCATTGCCCTTGTAAAGGATTTATAAATTAGGACAAACACTCCTCCGCTACTGGCTGAGGAGGTTGAAGCCGATAGTCGGTCAACAAAGTCTTGTACAATGCGGACTCTTGTTATCCTAGGCCTCTGGTGGGTTATATAAGCCGAGGCCAGGTTATTCATTAGGGACAATCAGATCATCATAGATCATATCATCCTACGAGCATAGCTCTTAGGGTTTAGACCACCACATACGATCTGGAGGTAGATCAACTATGTACTCGATACACCATCATCAATACAAACAAAGAAGGACGTAGGGTTTTACCTCCGTCAAGAGGGCCCGAACCTGGGTAAACATCGTCTCCCTTGTCTCCTGTTACCTATCGATCCAAGACCAATAGATTGGGATCCCCTACCCGAGATCCTCCGGTTTTGACACCAACAAAGGGTAGGACAAAAGATGGCATGCAAGTTCTTTTCCATAAGCACGTATGACTATTTACGGAATACATGCCTACATTATATTGATGAACTGGAGCTAGTTCTGTGTCGCCCTAGGTTATGACTATTATATGATGAATATCATCCAATGAATACAGCGATGACGTACCTATGAGTTTTCCACTTATTGATCTTACTAAGTCACTACTGTTGCTATTACTATTGCACTTGCTACAAAATCACTATTACTGCTACTATTACTACTGCTATCAAACTATCATATTACTATGCTACTGATCACTTTGCTCCAGATATTTATCTCCATGTGTGGTTGAATTGACAATTCAACTGCTAATACTCTCAAATATTCTTTGGCTCCCCTTATAAATTTGGGTTGAATACTCTACCCTCAAAAACTGTTGCGATCCCCTATACTTGTGGGTTATCAAGACCTTTTTCTGGCGTCGTTGCCAGGGAGCATAGCTATATTTTTTGAGTCACTTGGTATTTATACCAATTGATCACTACGAAGAATATGAAGGATACTAAAACCAAGATTTTCCCTCTACTACGAGGGGAGGTAAGGAATTGACATCGCACTCTGCACTTGATTCACCTTCTGTTATGAGTAAACTTGCAACAGCACCACCTGCTATTAATCCTGATATTGATGATGCTACTTCTTATATGAATGATGCTTATGATGATAATGGTACAATGCTTGATGATAATGTGCCACTAGGTGAATTTCTTGATGAACAAATTGCTAGATCTAGGGAAAATGAAATCATTGAAACAGATGAAACTGACGAGATCTTTGAAGCTGATAATTATGAAACACCTATTAGGCCTAGCTCTCCTAGATTTGAAATGCCTAAGATACAGTAAGGTTATGCTCTGGATGGAGAAATAGCTAGAGAGATTCTTGCTTGTAAGGATAGAAATGATCTCAAGAAACTACTATGCAAGTATAAGGAAAAGACTTTGAATGCTAAAATGAAATGTGATCCTAAGTTTGCTACTTCACCTATCTTTGTTAATGATAAGGATATTGAATTCTCTATCGCCCCAGAGTTAATTACTTTGGTTGAATCCGATCCTTTTCATGGCAATGAAACTGAAACTATGGTAGCACATCTTACAAAGCTGAATGATATAGACACCCTATTTGCTCATGATGACAAGATTCACTACTATTATACTCTCAAATTATTTCCGTTCTCATTAAAGACTGATGCAAAGATATGGTACACTACTCTCACTCCTAGTTGTGTGCGTAGTCCCCAGGATATGATTTATTACTTCCCTGAAAAATATTTTCCCACTAATAAGAAACAAGGTGCCATAGAGAAAATATTTAACATTGTGCAAATTGAAGAAGAGAGTCTCCCACAAGCTTGGGGAGGCTTCTCCAATTGCTTAATGCTTTTCCTGACCACCCTCTAAATAAAAATGAAAAACTTGATATCTTCTGTAATGGACTAACTGATGCTTCTAGGGATTTCCAAGATAGTTGTGTTGGTGTGTTTTCGGGGAATGAACTGTTGAACAAGCTGAGGAACTATTGAATAATATATTGAAGAATTATGATGATTGGAATCTCCCTGAACCACCACTTGAACCCACTCCAAAGAAGAGGGGTATCTTATTTCTTAGTCATAAAGATATGCAAGAGGGAATAAATTTATAAAGGAAAAAGGTATTAAAGCTGAGGATGTTCAGAATTTACCACCTATTGAAGAAATTCATGGACTTAACACACCAATACCTCCAGAGGTGGTAGAGGTAAATTCTTTATTAAAGTTTAATGAAGGTGATATCCCTTATAGTAAACATCCTAGTCAATGCTTATATGATTTTGATAACTACATTAGGAAACAAGATCACTTCAACAGAAATGCTCTGAAACAACTGAAATATAATTCTGATATGATTGCCTGTTTGAGTGACTTGTTATTTAGAATCAGTAATGATGTTAGAGGTGTAGGAAAACATTCCTCTATGGTTCAAACTCAGTTAGAACAAGTTGCTAAATCTCAAAGAGAATTGCTTGATGAAATGAATAATAATATGAATGATCATGCTATTAGAGTAATAACTAGAGGAGGTAGAATGAATCAAGATCCTCTTTATCCTAAAGGCCATCCTAAAAGAATTCAACAAGACTCTCAAGGAATTAATGCTGACACACCTAGTCCTTCTAAGATGAAAAAGAAAAGGAAAAATGATAGGACTTTGCATGCTTCTAGTGAACGTGGGATAGAAAAAACTCCTGATGATAATAATGATGTCTCTATTTCTGATGCTGAAACTCAATCTGGTAATGAACATCCACCTACTGATAATCATAATGATAGTGACATTCATGAGGATACCCAACCTAGTAATGATAAAGAACAAGATAATGATGTAGAAATAGAACCTGCTATTGATCTTGATAGCCCACAATCTAAAAACAAATGATATGATACAAAAAGACTTTGTCATTAGAAAACAAGGTAAAGAAAGAGAGCCATGGGTTCATAAACCCATACCTTTTCCACCTAAGCCATCTAAGAAAAAGGATGATGAAGAATTTGAACGCTTTGCTAAAATGATTAGGCCAGTCTTTTTGCGTACCCGCATAACTGATATCTTAACGATGCATCTTTATGCTAAATACATGAAATACATCATCACTAATAAAAGAAAGATAGATGAGGTTGAAATCTCCACCATGCTTGCTAATTATTCTTTTAAGGATGGAGTACCTAAAAATTTGGAGATCCTGGAATACCAACTATACCTTGCTCCATTAAAAGAAATTATGTCAAAACTGCTTTGTGTGATTTGGGAGCTGGTGTTAGTGTCATGGATTTCTATTTATATAAAAGACTTGATTTGAATAAACTCACACCTATTGAAATATCATTGCAAGTGGCTGACAAATCAACGGCCATACCTGTCGGTATTTGTGAGGATGTGCCCGTTGTCGTTGTAAATGTAACTATCTTAACACACTTTGTTATTCTTGAGATGCCCGAGGATGACAACATGTCGATTTTTCTTGGTAGACCCTTTTTGAATACCGCAAGGGATGTTGTTGATTGCAATAAAAGCAAGGTCACTTTTCATATCAATGGTAATGAGCATATTGTGAACTTTCCAAAGAAGCAACTCCAAATGAATGGTGTTAATGTTATTGAAATTCTTCGACACTCACTATTGGAAGATTTCAACTACCTCTACCTACTGCCAAAAAGAAATATGATATACTTATTGTTGGGGGGCATGTGTATCCCCATTGAGGTAACCTAATGTTTCACGAAAGTTCTTAAATTTCATGCTAATTGAAAGTAGTTGTTAATAAGACTTGATCAACCTTATTAATGAATCATTTTTGAGAAGTACGAAGTTTATGAATTTAGTAAACACAACTTTCTGTATACACCTTTCGTTTTCCGTTTCTTAGTTAAATAAAATAAAATGACATGTTTATCCTATTTTCCAAATTTCCCGTCCAATAAAAAAATGACCCAAAAATAAAAGTTCTCAGAACGTCCTCAAAATTTAATATAATTTTTCTGAATATTTCTGAAATTTTTGGTACAGATAACACCAAAGGGGAGTGCACCTACTGCCCACAAGACACCAGGGCGCGCCAGCCACCCCTGATGCGGCCTGGTGGGTGGTGGGCCCCATGTGGGTCCCTTCACTTATTCCCTTAGCCCATGTCATCTCTTACCTCCTGAAAAAATCACCATTCTTTCTCCCACGTGTTCTTGATCAAGAACCCGTGGATTTCGATCTCTTTGCTCGAAGCTCCATTTCTGAAACTGTTTTGGGGATTGCTTCTTAGTATGTAACTCCCCCATTTCTCCAATTATTTTTTGATTTAGTGGTTTATTTTTAGAATAATTAGCTACTCTTTGTGCTGCTGTAGATGAGCTTGCATGTTGAATTCTTAGAGTTCTAAGTATTTTGAATGCTTGATATGGTCTCTAGGCATCTGTATGAGTAGTTGCTATCAATCTCATTAAGTTTAGTTGATAAATATTTTGTGGAATAAAATTTTCAGAAATTTATTTGTAGAAATAATATGAATTTCTTTAGGAAGTACTCCTCCAAGAATAATGCTAGAGTAGTCATTGGGGAATCGTCTGACGGCGACCTCAACACTTCGAGGAAGGCAGAAGTGCGGTCATGCGAATGGCCGCATACTCCCTTTATGGAGGAAGCCGGGTTCCATCAAGAATTTGCCCAATTGGTTGCAAATGCTGGGCTTGCCAACTTCCTCACTGATGAGTGTGACCAATGCCACATCCTTACAAATTCCTTTGTGCAAAGTTTTCATTTTTTGAGAAAGAATAATCCTCCTGATGTGGAGTTCAATCTTTATGATGAAACCTTTAAGATATCGCTTGCCAACTTTTGCAATATATGTCTAATTACTTCTGACGGGGAATTAGAAGAGCCTAGACTAGTAGAGTTTGAGGACTTTCTCCTCACTTTAATAGTGGGTGACGAAAGAGGCGTGTCAAAAGCCACTTCTACCAATTTGCAGTTTCCTTATGTGCACTACTTTGCTCTACTCATCGTGAAATGTTTAACTGTTAAGGAAAAGGCCGGTTCACTTAGTGCCCCTGACCTTGCTATTTTACTCCATGCATTAGACAATGATCATACTTTTATCCTAGGAGCTATTGTTTCATGATGCCTACACCTTAATAGGAGTAGGGGCAAGATACATGGTGGCATTTATGCTACTCGTTTAGGGAGTCGTTTTAAAATTCAGATACGCCCACATGATTATCTTTTGCCCTAGGTTTATCTACATCATGGGTCATTGATAGATCATCAATTTATTGACAAAGCTGATTTCTTTCATAATATTCGCTACAATCTAGTATTCAACGTTGAAACCCGTGATGTTATCCCATTGTCTGCACCTACCTTGTTTGATTCTATTGCCAGGAATGGATACAAGATTATGCCAGACAACATTACCGCCTACCAGAACAACCTAGCGGAGGCTGAGGAGGAACCCCACGAGTGGGACTCTCAAGTGCTACCACCACCTAGTATCGACTCAGACTATTATCCGGGCAATGGATGGTTATTATGAACCTAGGACAAAAGCCTAAGCTTGGGGGAGTACGTATTTCCACCGACATTACATTCATGTTCACACATTTCATTTCAGTTGTCCGTGTATATACTTTGTCATTGTACTATCCATGTTAGATTTATTTTATTTATTTATTCTTGTGAGTTTGAACAACTTTGAGAAAATCAAATATATTGCTTGCTTCTTTTCGGTTTTTATTTTTAATTTAGTTAGTTGTAGTATTAAAGACAACCCAAAAAGATTTCTCATTTCTTGTTTTGCTTGTTGGGAGTTCTCCCGTGTAAATAGTTTTTCTCGTTTTGGTTTTTCCTTGTTTAATTTGTCTTCTTCAGGAAAAACTAAAAACTCCAAAAATATTTCAGTGTGTTTCTCTAAAATTCTTTTCCTTTTATTGAGTCGTACCGAGGAGAAGACCATGATGAAAATGTTGAGTGGCTCTCATATGCATCATTTTTTATCTAAAAGAGGGCCTCTATTACCTTGTCTTCTCCTCTTAAATAAAATGCTTGCAGATTCCAGCTTAGTCCATGGCACTCTTGCAATATTATTATTTTTATATCATTCGATCGTGCAAGTGAAAGGCAATAATGATGGTACTTGATGAAGTGATTGTGGTAGAGAAAAGCAGGTTGAAATCAACTTGTTTTTTTTTGTAAATATGTTTAACCTAGTATCCATGATTCATCATGTTATGATTGAACATGTTTGCGATGAAATTAGAGATTATAGTTTCTCATGCCATGCTCAAGTAGCTAGGAGTGGATAATGATTTATCTTAGTTATCAAGATGCATTAAAATGGTTGTGATGTAGTATGATGATATGGTATCCTCCTCTGAATGTTTCAAGTGGCTTGACTTGGCACGTGTTCACGCATGTAGTTGAATCAAAAAACAACATAGCCTTCATGATATTTATGTTCATGGTGTCCATATCCTACTCATGATAGCATTCAATGTTCACTATGCACAATGCATGTTTATGACCGTATTCTCTCTCTAGATGGTCGCTTCTCTATCTATTTGCTAAGCCTTCATATGTACTAATAAGGAATATTGCTTGTGCATCAAAATCCTTAAACCAAAGTTATCCCAGATGAGTCCACTATATTTACCTATATGCGATATTACCTTGCCATTCCAAGTAAATTTGCATGTGCCACCTCTAAAATTTCAAACAAACAAATGTTTTTTGTGCGTGGACTGCTCATGGAGCTATAGGGGGTGGTTACTATTTTCCATGTTAAGCGGGTTATTCTCATGATGAGTGTTTATTCACTTGTCCTTGCACGAGAAGGGCGGTTATAGGGATTCCCAGTCCCGAAATCAGAAGAAATGCGAATAATTAAACAAAACTCCCCCTGGAATGTTGTTGGTTTGGATGGTACCCATGGATTCGGCTCGCCGTGGAGTGTGTTTGTTGGTGGAGGTAAGTAAACCTTTACTTTTATCGCTTGGGAACCACTGCTAATTTGTTTAACATGGAAGATATTGATAGCTCTTGGTCGTAACATTGACAGGAAGGGTAAACCTCTCAAAACTATACTTATCTCTTATTTAAGCCTCGAGCTCTGGCACCTCTGTAAATCCCAGATTCCCTCTGCGAAGGGACTATCTATTTACTTTAATGTTGAGTCATCACTTTCTCAAATAAGCACCAGATCTGAGAGCACTATTGTCATCCTCATGCATTGTGTATAGTGAATGTTGGATGCATCATGACTGGATCTTTTCTACCATGAATTACAATGTTTAGTCGTTGCTTGAACTTTGGAGATGCTCTGTATTTATGTTTTGCGGTCTCGGAAAGGGCTAGCGAAATATCATTATTGTTATATTATATCATGATTGCTTTGACAAATGTTTGCACTTGAGATATTTTATTATTGCTCGCTACTTGCTTGTGTCATTGATATGATTTAATATAAGACTTAAGAGCTATTGTTGACATCTTTAGTCATAATCTTTACTAAAAACCTGGGTGCTACTTAAGCATATGTATCTAAACAAGAAACAAAGAGTTTCTAACAGTTTTTCTTTTTCACTTTCAGTTTCTCAACTGAATTGCTTGAGGACAAGCAAGGGTTTAAGCTTGGGGGAGTTGATACGTCTCTGTCGTATCTACTTTTCCTAACACTTTTGCTCTTGTTTTGGACTCTAATTTGCATGATTTCAATGAAACTAACCCGAACAGACGCTGGATCGGCACGAGACACCAGGCCACACCAACCCCCCTAGCACGGTCTGGTAGGACGTGATCACCTCGTGGGCCCCCTACCCTAATTCCAGCACTATAAAATCCTATTTTTTCAGAAAAAATCAAGGAGAAAGTTTCACCGCGTTTCAAAGTACGGAGCCGCCGCCACCTCTATTCTTCATCGGGAGGCCGGATCTGGAGCACGTTTGGGACTCCAGAGAGGGGAATCTTCGGTATTCATCGTCATCAACCCTCCTTGATTGCCAATTCCATGATGCTCCCCACTGGGAGTGAGGAGTTGGATGAGATTCATCATGTAATCGGGTTAGTTTTGTTAGGGCTTGATCCCTAGTATCCGCTATGTTCTAAGATTGATGTTGCTATGACTTTGCCATACTTAATGCTTGTCACTAGGGCCCGAGTGCCATGATTTCAGATCTGAACCGTTTATGTTATCATCATTGTATCTATGTTCTTGATTCAATCTTGCCTAGTCATATGCACCTATTATGTGTTATGATCCGTCAACCCCATAGTGACAATATTTGAAATACTTCACGGTGATGACCATAGTTTGAGGAGTTCATGTACTCACTATGTGTTAATGCTTTGTTCTTGTTCTCTATTAAAAGGAGGCCTTAATATCCCTTAGTATCCTTATGGAGCCCTCTGCCATGGGAGGGTAGGACAAAAGATGCCATGCAAGTTCTTTTCCATAAGGAGGTGTGACTATTTACGGAATACATGCCTACAGTATATTGACGAACTGGAGCTAGTTATGTGTCACCCTAGGTTATGACTGTTATATGATGAATATCATCCAATGAATACAACGGTCCAGTGCCTACGAGTTTTCCACTTATTGATCTTGCTAAGTTACTATTGTTGCCATTACTATTGCACTTGCTACAAAATCACTATTACTGCTATTGTTACCGCTACTGTTACTATTACTACTACTATCAAACTATCATATTATTGTGCTACAGATCAATTTTCGGCAAATATTTATCTCCACGTGTGGTTGAATTGACAACTCAGCTGCTAATACTCTCAAATATTCTTTGGCTCCCCTTGTGTCGAATCTATAAATTTGGGTTGAATACTCTACCCTTGAAAACTGTTGTGATCCCATATACTTGTGGGTTATCAGACCATTCCTCAAGAAACCATTGAAGATGCTTCTTGTGACAAGAATGCGGAAGTCACCATTACTGGGAAACAAAAAAATTCCTATGCACACGCAAGATCTATCCATGGTGATGAGCATCTACGAGAGGGAAAGTGGGTCTACATACCCTTGTAAATCGCTAAGCGGGAAGCGTTAAGAAATGCGGTTTATGTAATCGAACGTCTTCATGTTCCAAATCGCAAGCCATCCCACGATCCCATCATGATCCGTACCGCGATCCAATCACGATCTATCCTGTGATCCAGTCGCGGTCCTTCCAATCTAGGTAACGGCGTTCAGCACACGTATGGCTCGACGATGTCCACCTTCTTGATCCAGCAAGAGGTTGCAGAGAGGTAGATGAGTTCTTTGGCAGCACAACAGCGTGGTGGCGGTGGTGGTGAACTAATCCGGCATGGCTTCACCTAAGCACCGCATAACTAATCTAGAGGAGAAGCTGATCTAGGGAAGAAGAGGGCGGCACATGGCAATTAGGGTTAGGGCTGCCCTCAAAATCCTCTAGTATATGTAGTAGGGAGGGAGGAGGAGGCATCCCAAGGGTTTCCGCTTGGTTTGGCCGAAGTGGAGAGGAGGTGGAGGAGTCCACCTCCAATCCTACTCCAAGTAGGATTCCAGTCCTACTTGGAATCCTTCCCCACTTTGGCTTTTTTCCTTTCCTCCTACTCTAGCCGCATGAGCCTCTTGGGGTTGGTTTGCCCAGCCGACTAAGGGCTGGTGCACCACCCCTTAGGCCCATGTGGCCTCCCGGCACAGGTGGCCCCTCCTGGTAGTTACCCGGAGCCCTCCCGGCACTCCCGATACACTACCGAAGTACCCAAAACTTTTCCGGGGACCAAAACGGGACTTTCTATATATCAATATTTACCTCCGGGCCATTTCGGATCTCCTCGTGACGTCCGAGATCTCATCCAGGACTCCGAATAACCTTAGGCCACCATACATAACTCAATACTACCGAAACATCAGCGAACGTTAAGTGTGCAGCCCTGCGGGTTCGAGAACTATTTAGACATGACCGAGACACCTCTACGGTCAATAACCAATAGTGGGACCTGGATGCCCATAGTGGTTCCTACATATTCTACGAAGATCTTTATCGGTCGATCATCAATGTCAAGATCTTTATCGGTCGATCCTCAATGTCAAGGACATGGTGTTGTCTATGTATCCACACATGTATCTGAGTTTCCGATCAATACAATTCCAGCATGGATAATAAACGATTATCATGAACAAGGAAATATGATAATAAATAATTTATTATTGCCTCTAGGGCATATTTCCAACAATGAGTCGGGTCTTGATAATTGTAGAAAAATTTGACCTGTAGCCCCCAAGGGATGGCTCATCTTCTTGAGATGAGTCGGGTCTTGATAATTGTAGAAAAGACCTGTAGCCCCCAAGGGCCGGCTCTTCTTCTCAAGATGAGTCGGGTCTTCATAATTGTATTCTTTGGAGAGAATTGATATCAAGTATATTGCTTGCAATCTGCTTGAGACTTTGCTTGTTAGTCATACTACACATTTTACTATTGATCAATATGATAACTTTGAGTACACAGGAAACTCTGAAGGCGGCTGAGGCAAATGTGAGTGGTTTCAAAAGGGATCTTGAAGTGGGACAAATTTCCCAAGCATAGTTGGAACAGAAACCGAGGTTATCCTTGGAGGAGCTGGAGAAGGCCAAGGCAGGTTTTGAAACAGAGAGGAAATCATTTGAAGCTGAGAAAACTGCCTTTATCCAGTGTTCTGAAAACGCTGGGAGACATTTGAAAACAGTCTCTGAAGAATTATCCGGGTTAATACGGCATATTGACCACATGACTCAAGTCGTCTTGGGTGACTGTCTTGAAAAACATTTTGCTAATCCGTCTAACACTCATTTGTGAAGATAAGTCGCCCGGTGACTCATGCAGGTTGTCGCACTTGCAATCTTCAGGATAATAGCTTGCTAAAGCTCAAGGTCGTCTATGCATTAACAGAGCAACTATACACTTGAAGCTTATGCACAATAAAAGTTGTTATGGGGAATCAAGAGCCAGTGAAGCTCATCAAAGATGTGTTGAAGTTCATGTTTACGATCCAAAGCAGATTGAAGAACTCAAGAGATCAGCCGCCCGAGCTGGAGCAACATATTCTTTGAGTCGAGCTTTAGCTTACTAAGCAGAGCTTGACCCGGTGGAGATTGCTCGGGGTTTCCAATGCTGAAGGTGGACGGATCAGCTTTTACTGAGGATGACTATATTCAGTGCGTCAAGGAAGATCGAGTGTTTGCTAGACAACATGTAAATGAAATGTCATTGAAGGGCTATCACCCACATAATGACTCCGACAATGTTCGAGTCTGGCCACCCTCTTTTGAGTCGATCAGTCTGACTTCGCAGCGCCTTGAACACATCTTTGCACCCGAAGTTGATCCGTCCCCAGTTTGAATGAAGAAGCTATATTTGAAGCTTTAACTTATTGCAACTGGGACTTGGATGACCTTCATATTGAAGACCCGGAAGCTCGAGCGGAGGACAACCCGGAGACATCCCATGCACAGAACCAGCCTGAAGCTTAACCCGGAAAGCATAGAGGCCGGGTCACAAGAGAACTTTGATTCTACTACTTGGGACTGAAGTGCCTTGTAATATGTTTAAGCCAACAATTGTTTTACTTGTGTTGTACCTTCGTGCACACTTTCCAACTCTGCATCTTGTCTTGATGACAAGCAATTTGTGTATGATCAAACTTTTGCTGGCCCGCCTTTAATCCATGCTTGTACAAGCCATACAACTTGTGTCCTCATCTTAATATGTCTTGGCTGATTTTGCTCAATATATTTGTTGCTTGGATCTATATGTGCGGGTTACCATAACCCGGTCCCTAAAAACTTTTCCACAACTTTTTGCAGAAAAAATGTACTTTGAACTGGCCATAATATGATCACAGTTTCGTAGCCCGGTACCCTTACATGAGCTGGACACAAAAATAGTGTTATTCTAGAAAAGTTAGCATAATAAAATTTGTAATAAGCTTTCGAGGCTCAAGTCTTGCTTCAATAAAGCGGGTATGATAACCCATGGTTTATCCTAGCTCTTTGTATGTTGGCTCTCACATGACTCAAACCAATGTTTTAACCTTGGAAAGTTCAGGGTCCATCAAGGATTGACTTATCAAGAGTACATGGGTTCATCTGATCGGAGTCACATCAAACATACAGGTAGGATTAACCATACATTGTGGCGTATTTATTTTGCCGGGTCAAGAGGGTGAGAAAGATAAACTCGATGAGTTGGAAGCCCCCAGGTGCCCTATGTTTCAAACAATAAAGACTCATGCTCAACTTATAGGCTGAAACGACAGAGACCCCGAGTTTTGAGGGTGTCAGCTTTATTATATTTGAACATATAGGAGTATTTAAAAAATCTTTAGGGGGATACAAAGTGATGAGCCGGTGGCTCTAGGTATAGTAAGGCCAAAGTTGAGTGGTGTTCCAAGGATGGCTCGTCTCTTCTTCAGAGGTATGTGAACCTGGTCGCAGATAATATGAACCGTTTTCAAGGTTTTTGCTGACCATGAAAGGACCTTCCGAAGGGGGTGAAAGCTTGTGCATCCCTGTTTAATCTTGAATCAATTTAAGTACTAAGTTTCCCTCCTGAAAGATGCGACTTTTAACTCTACGGCTATGATAGCGATGTAGGTCTTGCTGATATGAAGTTGATCTGGCTGTTGCTAAGTCACGTTCTTCCTCCAAAGCGTCCAAAGAATCCTGGCATGCTTGTTCATTGTCTACCTCAACATAAGTAGTGACTCGAGTAGAATCACGACGAATATCAATTGGCAAAACTACCCCGGCCTTGTAAACCAGAAAGAAAGGCATGTAACCAGTAGATCTGTTTCCAGTCGTTCTAATACTCCAAAGCACTCAGGGGAGTTCCTCAACCAAACAGCCTGGGTATGCTATAGTGGAACCATGAGCCGGGGCTTGATCCCTCTCAAAATCTCTTGATTAGCCCGTTCAGCTTGTCCATTAGATTGTGGATGCGCCGCTGCTGCTAAGTCAAGCCGGATATGCTCTTTCTGAACAAATTGCTCCATAGCTCCTTCGAATATATTGGTACCATTGTTAGTAATGATACTATGAGGATAACCAAAACGGTAGATTAATTTCTTCACAAACTTGACAGTTGTTTCCACATCGCGACTGCTGACAGGCTCTACTTTAATCCACTTGGTGAATTTATCAACTGACACCAATAGGTGAGTCTTTTTATCAGAAGACATTTTGAATGGGCCAACCATATCAAGCCCCCAAACTGTGAACGACCAAGCAATTGGGTCATGCGCAATTCCTGAGCCGGCATATGGGCTTGGCATGCAAACTTTTGACATCCATCGCACTTGCGCATGATATCTTCCGCATCCGCATGAGCCGTCAACCAATAGAAACCATGGCAAAAAGCTTTGGCTACCAAAGATCTTGAGCCGACATGGTGTCCACAATCGGCAGCGTGGATCCTGTTGAGGATTTCTTGTCCTTCCTCAGGGGAAACACAATGTTGAAAAACACCAGTGCTACTCCGTTGGTGTAACTCGCCCCTGACAATAGTCATAGACTTGGATCGCCGAGTTATCTGACGAGCTTTGATTTCCTCTACTACAAGCTCACCTCAGGTTAAATAAACTAGATACAGGACTATCCAGTCTCGAATAGCATGGAGAGCTGCCACCAAGTGTGATTCCGGGTCGGGAATATCTATGTCCTCTTCATAGGACAATCTTTCCGAGGGATTATGAAGGACGTCTAAAATTACGTTTGGAGGAACCGGCTTCCGCTGAGAACCGAGTCGTGACAGTGCATCCGCCGCCTTGTTTTGCCACCGATCGATATGGTCGACTTGATAACCTTGAAAATGACCCGCCACATTTGAGACTACCCGTCGGTAAGCCGCCATTAGGGGGTCTCTAGAATCCCAAGTCCCCAAGACTTGCTGAGCCACCAAATATGAGTCGCCCAAACACCTGACCCGGCTAAGATTCATCTCTTTAGCCATTCTGGGTCCATGTAGGAGGGCATCGTACTCAGCTGCATTGTGAGTACATGGGAACATGAGCCATAAAACATAACAAAATTTGTCACCTCGTGGAAAAGATAGAACGACTTCTACCCCTGTTGGGGATATGAACCGCCGAAGAGGCTCCGGGTCATGTTATTGGCTCGTGAACCGGCCCAAAGTTGAGTCGTAATATTAAGTGGACCGAGAGGATAGGCGGCTCACGGTGTGGGCCATACGACGGCCCGGACTGAGAAGACCCGGGCGTGCAAGCCGACTTACAGACGGCTTGGACAAGAAGATAGAGAGAGACTCGGTTAGCAATTGTAAACGACCCGGGTGTTCAAACCTCTTATATAAAGGCAGACCCGGGGCGACTTAGAGCCAGGCAATCGAGAACTAGGTCAAGCTTTTAGCTCCTTGTAATCGATACGCAAGTAATACAAACACAAGCAGGACGTAGGCTGTTACCTCGATTTGAGGGGCCGAACCTGGGTAAACCTGTGTCTTTTGTCCTGACTAACCCCTTTGAGTCCACCTCATTGGCGATGGCCTCGAACCGAAGTCCGTTCACCTGGACATCTGCCGTGATAAAACCATGATAGTTGGCGCCCACCGTGGGGCTAGCGCTTGGTGGTGTTGAGTTCTCAAAGGGCTCTCTCCCAGGGCTCGAAGGATACGTGGTTGGAAGGATGATCAAGAGTCACCGTAGCCGGCTCTACATCGACAACGCCGGCTGGGGGCTTGATGCTGGTTCTGTGGAGTACGGATTTCGGGTTCCGTTCGGCGGGATCCAGGTTTTCATCGGAAAGGTTGATGTATCTACACCTGGGCCGGACGTCTGCATCAACATCGTCGAGCCGGCTCGGCGTCTCCAATCTGCGCGTGTTACGCAGTTTGCCCGTGTCCGTCTGGGTCAAAAGCACGTTCTCGTGGGCTTCACTCAAGGCATGGACCTAGAAGCGTTCGGGTCACAGGGAACTCTCGTTTGCTCGGAAGATGAGTCTTCCAATGGGGAGACAGAATCAGTGTACCGGCTCAGCAACGGTGGCCTTGGGGGCTGCTACGACGACAATTCTGAGGTAGAGGGCATTGAGACGGATGCTATGAGCCCCCCGGTTCACGCGGCGGTGTTTATGGCAGGATCGGCTTCAGCCGCCGGTGACACGGCTACGGGAGCCGCCGCAGCAGGTGATAGCCCGCCGCGGCCGGCTTAGGTTCTAGTGGAATTGATGGACGAACTCACAGCTCTCATGACCGCAGAGGTAACCCCGGATAATCAAGAAGCTAGGAATCTAGAGGTGGCACGGATCAAGGGCCGGACGGCAGAGGAACGACAAAGGATGGACGAGCTAAAAGCCCAGATGGAGGAAGAAGCGGAGCGTATCAAGGCAGACGCTTTCCGACTGGAGCTAGAGCAGAGGTCAGTGGCCGCGGTGCACCGGAGGAGGCATCAATCTTGTCTACCAGAACTTTACGAAGCGAGGAACCTTTTTAACACCCCTGGTGCGGGGCGGGTTATGGGTGTGCCGGAGAGCCGCCCGATGGAGCGCCCGGCGACTCATCCACCCCAGCATAACCAAATCTCTCCCAGGGTTTTTCCAACACCGGCAGGTCATTATTCTAACCCGGCCGAGAATATGGTAGCAGCGGCCGCCCGGCTTGAGACGATCCCCATCCCAGATGAGGCGCCCTTTGCGGAGGAGGTGCGGAACGCCATTGGATATTTACAGACGGCCATGGCCCAACAAGAGAAGTATACTCACAGCCGGAGCCGGGTTCACTCTACCCCCCTCCCCAGTCGAAGTCTCAGCCGGCGTTATGAGTCGCCAGCCTGTTCCAGCAGTCACCCACGCCGCGGACCATCGGAGGACAATAGGGCGGCTCTGGATGCACAAGCCATCATGGACCAGGCAGGATACAGGCAAGAGGCGGAGGTAGTTGTAGCCCGTCCAAAGCCGGCGCTTTCCGTGTCAATGGGAGTAGTTAGTGCCAGAGCCGTAGGGGTGCCATGTTTAACTCCGGCTGTGAGGAGCGAACGGCTGCCCAAAGAATTTAAGGGGCCTCTAAAGGTTCCGAATTACATAGCTGATCTACCCCCGGAGGCGTGGGTTGAAAGTTATGAACTGGCCATGGAGATGCTGGATGTCAGTGAGGCGGTATGCACAAAATACTTCATCATGATGCTTGAGGGTCCGTCCTGTACATGGCTGAAAGGTCTGCCGCCTAACACGATAAGCTCATGGGCGGAGCTGAGAGCAAAGTTTATTAAGAATTTCCAGGGGACCTGTAAGCAGCCTATGACTATTGTCGATCTGGACCACTGTGTTCAACAGGAGAATGAGTTGGACCATCATTGGGTCCGGCGGGTGTCGACCATTATTCACTCTTCAGAGCAGATCACGACGGCTCAAGCGGTGCTCATCTTAGAGAAGAATTGTCATTTTGTTCCACTGAAGCAGATGCTCGGCCGTCTCAAGCACACGTGTCAGGATATGGGAGAGCTCATGACGGCCTTGACGAAGTATGCCGACTCAGATAACACCAAGGATCCGAGTTCGGATGATGAGAAGGCCAATCAAGGGAAGAAAAACAATCAAGGAAAAGGTTTTGCGAACAATGGGAATCAGAATAAGCGGAAGAACGCTGATGGTGGATCCGAGCTGGTGGCGAATACCAACACAGGACACAATCATCCCAAGGGGGTTGGAAGATTCAGGCCAAGGGACAGGGGCCCCTTTAATTTAGAGGAGGCGCTTAGGAAGCCCTGTCCGGAGCACAGCATGCCTGACAAGTCGGCGTTGCATGCGTGGGATGATTGCTTTATCATGTAGAGGTTCAAAAACCAGCATTCGCAACCGCGTAATAACCTGGGCGGTGGCCCGCCCGGTGGCTCAAGGCACGGCGGGTCAGGGGATGGATTCGGCGCCGGCGGTTCAGGAAACGGGCATCCGGGTCAGAATAACCAAGGGGGCACCAACAGCATCCCGGCAACAACGGCAATAACAACAATCAGCAGCAGCGCAATCAGTCCGGGTTTCAGAGTAACCCGAAGCAGCTCAGTTCTCGGCAGTATCATGTATTTACGACCGGTCATAGTAAGCGGGATGAGAAGTTGCGGAGGCGAGCGGTTAATACGGTTGCTCCGACTCTCCCGCGATATTTGCCGTGGTTTGAATATAGGGATGGCAATGGGGACAATCCCCTATGGGGATATCTAGAACATCCCCATCCCCATGTATTCCCCATCATCCCATCCCCGTCCCCATTTACATGACTTGGGATGAAATTTCCCCATACCCATGCCCCACTGGGAAACGGGTCCCCATTAGAGTCCCCATCCCCATAAAGAAATGATCATATACATAATATGATAGAATATAATCAAGATATATACATGGTGTTGTCCTTGTTCTACTAATATCGATCTTGGTCGTAGTAACTTCTTGGTCATGGTAGTTGTTGAGGTGAGCATGTGAGGTAGGTTTAAGGTTTTCTTTAGTTTTTTGTTTTCACAGTTAAGTTTTTTTGTAAATATTTTAAGCTTAACCACAATGTCATAGTTAAAAAGCGGGTCCCCAATGGGTATTGGGTCTGGGGAATAGGATCTCGTCCCCATCCCCGTTATACCCTATGGGGAATAAATTAGTTCGGTAAATATCCGCATGGGGAAATTTTTTGCCCATCCCCACCCCCTAATAGATGAAATCCCCATGGGTTTGGCGGGTATGGGGCCCCATTGCCATCCCTATCTGAATATGATATAATGTGGAGCCGGGAGGATCACCCGCCGCGGGTGGATGACCCAGGCTGGCTGGCTCTGGTTGTGGCCCCTCGGGTGAATTGCTATATGGTGAATAAAGTGCTTATGGACGGAGGTAGCAGCATCAACATCCTTTACTATGACACTTTCCGGCGGATGAAGTTGCTTGACAAGGATCTTAAGCCTTCCTCCACCATCTTTCATGGTGTGGACCTGGGTAAATCAGCATACCCGGTCGGCCGGATTTCGTTGGAAGTAGCTTTTGGTGATGAGCATAATTACAGGGTGGAGTCTTTGTGGTTTGAAGTGGTCAAAATCGAAAGTCCCTGTAATGCGTTATTTAGGAGGCCGGCTTATGCTAAATTTATGGCTAGGCCTTGTTATGTTTATCTGCAACTCAAAATGCCCGGCTTAAATGGCACAATTACCGTTCACGGTAACAGGAAAATGGCTCTTGAGTGTGAAGAAGGAGATGCGGCTTATGCAGAGTCTAGTTGTGCTCAGGAGGAGCTGAAATTTTACAAAGATAACGCTGATCCGAAGGATATGACCCCACTCAAGAAGCCTACGACAGAAGTTGAGCCGCCACTCAAATTTTCAGCGGATGATACCAAGGCAGTAGATTTCACTCCGGGTGATTCATCCAAGCAGTTCATCATTGGGGCTCACATGGATCCCAAATAGGAAAGCGCGCTCATCGAATTCATCCATGAGAATCGGGACATCTTTGCATGGAATCCTTCTGACATGTCGGGTGTACCGAGAGAGTTCGCTGAGCACAATCTTAATGTGGATCCAAAGTTTAAGCCGGTCAAACAGTTTCTGCGGCGGTTCAACAAAGAGAGACGTAAAGCTATTGGGGAGGAAGTTGCTCGGCACTTGGCCACAGGCTTTATAGTGGAAGTTTTTCACCCAAAGTGGTTGGCTAACCCGGTGCTAGTACTAAAAAAGAATGGCACGTGGCGTATGTGCATAGATTACACAGACCTTAACAAGGCTTGCCCAGCTGACCCTTTTGCGCTCCCTCGTATCGATCAAATTATTGATGCAACAGCCGGATGCGAAAGTTTATGCTTCCTAGACGCTTATTCCGGGTATCATCAGATCAAAATGGCAACGAAGGATCAGGAGAAGACGGCATTTATTACACCTTTTGGGGCGTTCTCCTATGTCTCCATGCCTTTCGGGCTCAAGAGTGCCCAGGCGACTTACCAACGTTGTGTGCAGAATTGCCTCCACAGTCAGATTGGCCGAAATGTCCATGCTTACGTAGATGACATCGTGGTTAAGTCCAGAAAGAAGGAAACTCTTTTAGAGGATTTGAAAGAAACCTTTGATAATCTCCGGGTCTACAAGATGATGCTTAACCCGACGAAGTGTGTCTTTGGTGTTCCAGCAGGAAAGATTTTGGGTTTCTTGGTCTCTGAGCGGGGCATTTGGGTTTCTTTGGGTGAGCTGACGTGTATTAATGACGTTCAGCACCTTGCAGGGCGGATTGCTACGTTGAGCCGCTTCATAAGCCGGCTTGGGGAGAAAGCTATTCCTTTATACCAGATGATGAAGAAGACAGACAAGTTTAAATGGAGCGCAGCAGCGGCCGAAGCACTTGAAGCTCTTAAAAAGCAGTTGACTGAGCCGCTAGTGTTAGCCGCTCCGGTTGAGAAAGAGCCTTTGCTCCTTTATGTGGTGGCTAACAACAGAGCGGTCAGTGTAGCAATTGTGGTTGAGTGCAAGGAGGTAGGTAAAGAGTATCCTGTGCAAAGGCCGGCTTATTACATTAGTGAAGTTTTGGCAGAGTTTAAACAGAGGTATCCGCATTGGCAGAAGTTAGTATACGGAGTTTTCATGGCCAAACGCAAGTTAAAACATTACTTTTTGGGGCACCAAATAACAGTGGTCAGTTCTGCCCCGTTGGGGGATATCATTCAAAATAGAGAGGCTACAGGGAGGATTGCCAGGTGGGTCTTAGAGCTGAGTCCTTTTGGCATCAAGTATGTTCCTCGTAGAGCAATTAAGTCTCAAGCTTTGGTGGATTTCATAAATGATTGGACTGAATGTCAAGCCCCTGAAGAGAAGCCGGATAACACGTATTGGACTATACACTTTGATGGATCCAAGCAGCTAGAAGGGTCCGGGGCAGGAGTTGTTCTCACCTCCCCCAAGGGTGACAAGTTTTGTTATGTGCTCCGGTTAATGTTCCCTTGTACTAATAATGCAGCTGAGTATGAAGCGCTACTCCATGGTCTTAGAGTCGCTAAAGAGATGAGTTTAAGCCGGGTTAGGTATTTAGGCGACTCAGATCTGGTGGCTCAGCAAGTTTCACGCACTTGGGATTCCAAGGATCCGCGGATGGCGGCTTATCGACAGGCGGTTGATATCATTGCCGGTCACTTCAAGGGGTACCAGGTGGATCACATTGATCGTCGCAGGAATGAGGCGGCTGATGCCTTGTCACGATTAGGTTCTCAGCGAAAGCCGGTACCACCTAATGTTTTTCTGGATGTATTGCATCATCCGACTGTCAAGATACCTTCTGAGGAGGATCTGGCTATTCCGGACCCGGAGGCGGAGCTGGTGGCCGCTCTGCATGCTACCCCAGACTGCACTATTCCTTATTTGGCGTATCTGACACGTGGCGAATTACCTCAAGAGGAGGATCTGGCCAGGAAGATCACTCGGCATTCTAAGTCTATGACGATTGTCAATGGTGAGTTACATATGTGTAGTGTGACGGGTGTCTTTCAGCGCTGCATCTCACTAGAGGAGGGCCAGCAAATATTAAGTGAAATTCATGCTGGTGACTGTGGGCATCACGCCGGGTCAAAATCTTTGGTGGCTAAAGCTTTCCGACATGGGTTTTCTGGTTGAGGGCTCACAAGGATGCAGAGAACTTAGTTTGCAAGTGTGACGGCTGTCAGAAATTTGGCCGGCGTGCTCATGTTCCGGCTCAAGAGTTGAGGATGATACCAATCACTTGGCCGTTTGCGGTCTGGGGGCTTGATATGGTAGGACCTTTCAAGCGATCTAAGGATAAGAAAACGCACCTTTTGGTGGCGGTTGATAAATTTACTAAGTGGGTAGAGGCAGAGCCGGTCAGTAAATGTGACGCAGCTACGGCGGTTCAATTTATTAAGAAGCTGATTTATCGCTTTGGTTACCCACACAGTATTATTACAGACAATGGGACAAATTTATCCAAAGGAGCTATGAAAACGTTCTGTTCGAAAGAGCATATCCGGCTTGATGTTTCAGCCGTGGCACATCCACAGTCTAATGGTCAGGCAGAGCGAGCCAATCAGGAAATTTTGAGAGGTGTCAAGCCACAGCTCATGGTTCCTTTGAAACGGACACCCGGATGTTGGGTTGAGGAGTTGCCTTCCGTCTTATGGAGCATCAGAACTACACCTAACAGATCTACAGGTTTTACGCCTTTCTTCATGGTGTACGGCACTGAGGCGGTTCTACCCAGTGACATTCGGCACGACTCACCAAGGGTGGCGGCTTATGTTGAGACGGACAATTAGGTAGCCCGCCAAGATGTGTTGGACGCCTTGGATGAAGCACGAGAGTTAGCAGCAGCCAGATCGGCGATTTATCAACAAGACCTGCAACGCTATCATAGCCGCAGGGTAAAGACCCGGACATTCCAGGAAGGTGACCTGGTGCTCCGGTTGATTCAAGACCAATCTGGAATGCATAAGTTATCTCCACCATGGGAGGGGCCTTTTGTGGTCAGCAGGAACCTTAATAACAGGTCATATTACCTCATGGATGTCAGAGATGAGTCGGAAACCGCGGGACAAGAGACGTTGCGGCCCTGCAATGTCGCACATCTGCGACCATACTTTACTTAATAGGGGTTGAAAGCCGCTATCATTGTACATATCATGAGCACATGAGTACAATCTAGCATCCTCGCACAAGACAGTCGGTGATCACTATACTCTTACCAGTCAATCTCGCTTAGAGACCCTGAGCCGGTTCAAGAAATTGACGGCCAATCTCGCCTAGAGACCCTGAGCCGGTTCAAGAAATTGACGGCCAATCTTGCCTAGAGACGCTGAGCCCGTTCAAATAATTGACAGCCAATCTCGACAGAGACCCTGAACTGGTATGAGTTTAACCGGTCGGATCCACGCAGAAGAGCTGTCATATGAGTTTTTTTAGGAAGGAAAGATCATCATCGTGTATGGTATCATGCCAGCTTATCAAAGTTGGGCAGTTATAGGTCCCGGGTTGCCGTAGGCGAAACTACCCGACACTTGGGGGCTACACAGCCGAACTCTCCTCAAAAGTTCCGGTTCATCAATAGCCGCAGTTGTCGATAGAGGCTTCTTACCATTAGGTATAGCTTACATTATCCTAAAGACAACCGGCTCTTTAATAACTCTGTCGGATAAAAGCCGGAGCCATGTGGCTTCGGTCAACAAAATTGAAAGGTCTCAAAGAGATTGTCCGGCTTTAATATTCTGGAGAAAGGATTTGCGTCTTAAAAGACAGGCCCCTCATCAGAAAATTTCAAAGGTATATCCCTGAAGAGCCGGCAACACATTAAAACACAGAGAGGTGCAAATATATATGGCCACCAATTGGCAGATTCATGGTTACTCTATTACAAAAGATACTCTCAGAAAGAGCAAAAGCATTGTCAACCGCCCACGGCGGGTCATTACATAAGTCTGTGCTCAGAAAGGCTAAAAGATTACAATTCAGTTGTTGGAGGCTCATCCTGCTCTGGGTCTTCTGCTGGCTTTATGTGAAGATTGCCCAAGTCCCAGTTACAGTCAGCCAGAGCAGCAAATGACCCCTCAAGGAACGGAGATGCGTCAAGCTCACAAGGAAAGAACTCCTTACTGCGGGCGGGTGTTAGATCTTTTCACTCGTAGAGAGGCCCACGGATTCTCTTCTCCTCTGCGTCATAAGCCGCCTGATAGGTGCTCAAATCAGCTTCATCCGCCAGAACAGAGGCCAAATAGCGCGACTCTTTGACACACCAGGTATAATCTTCCTCGGTGAAATCTGAGCCGTCATCTCTTTTAGACGGATAGCCATCCATCATTTCAGCCGGTGTTAGCTCGGGAGCGAAGGCAAGAGCTCGGCTCAAACCGGCAACAGCTCCTTGGCGGAAGGCGGACTTCTTGAGCTCTTCAATCTGCTTAGGCATTATAGAGAAGAGTTCCAAGACCCCTTTCAGAGCAGTAGGGATCTTCTCCTTGTACTGCACGCTCTTGATCGTGAAGATGGCGCCGTAGTATAATTGCTCTGCAAAAGTATAAATGGCCTTCAATGGCAGAAGGCTATCAGAAGCCAAATGCCGGCTCCTGGGACCTGGATGAGTCGGATAAAATAAATGACCTGCCAGTTTTTTCACTAACAATGCTAAACAGTACAAAGTAAACAAGAAAGCTTACCAAATAGGGCGGCTGACATCTTCGCAATATGTTGTTTCAGACCTTGAAGTTCATCCGCCACGGTTGTAAGCCGCTGCTCAGCGTCGTCCGCCCGTTTGGTTAAAGCGGCCTTTTCAGATTCAGCCGTCTCTTTTAAAGAGGTAAGCTCGGCGGTGACACTGGCCAGTTCCTCTGAGAGAAGCCGGCATTTTTCATCTGCGATACTTTGAGCTTCTTGCTGAGCTGCCAAGTTGGCCTTCAGATCCGTCAACTAAGACCCGGTTTCATTCAAAGCTTCCTATAATACATCAAAATACAGGATAAGCCGCCAAAATGCAGGATGAGTGTTAAAAGCAAATACAAGTCTCAAACAGATTGCAAGCAATATATTTGACACTTGGGGGCTAATGTATATTTGATCTTGCAAGTATGCAGTTCCGGTTCATTTCCTTCGAAGTTGATCTAGAACTTGGGGGCTATATAATGGCTCTTCAATGTGCTAATAATGGAAGCACCGACTCAACTTGATCAAGTTTGAGCTGGCCCTTGGGGGCTACGATTACATCTTCAAGTTGTCTACATTACAGGCCCAGCTCAAATGTAATCTGAGACGGCCCTTGGGGGCTACGATTGGCAGTTCACTTTACTTACAGTACAAAGCTAAAGCAATTTTAAAGGAATTTGACATGACAATCTCTGCAAGAGGTCACAGAAAGACCCGGCTCAATGATTCAATACGTTAAGCCGGATCTTGGGGGCTAAGAAAGGATATAGTAAAGAAGGAAAAGTACCTCATATTTTGTCTTCATGGAAGAGATCAACCGAAGTTCCAAATCCCGGCTGGTGGTAACCCGATTTATGTACCCAGCGTGTAGCTCTTCAACGGTCATCTTCTCGCATGAAGAATCGAAGTTCAGTTTCTTTGAAGCTTCAGTCGGCTCTGTATGTTTGGTCAACACATGAGCCGGAGGCGTTTGATGACCAGACCCGGTGATAACAACATCCGGGGTGTCAGGGGTCTTGGTAGGAGTTGCCGGTTTAGAAGGAGCCCTTGGAGGGCTCTCCATGATGACATCTTCAGCGGACGGCTCAGCGGAGGCAGCCGGCGGGTTTTCTGCCGGTTGAGTTTCTTCCGGTTTCTCGGGCTCCGGTTCTTCAATAACTGGGCTGGAGGAGGGTTTGTTGTCCTTGCGACGTTTAGTTTGAGCACTACAAAAAAGAAGAAGAATCAGCAGTTGAAGATATTGCTATCGTAGTAACAACCGGGTGTCCAGATGCTTACAGCGGATTAATCTTGGGCGGTGGTATGATTGACTCCGAAGAGTCGCCGGAGGAAGGAGATTTCTGCAAAAATAAAACAGAAAGGTGAATAGAGTATCAAGTTTACAAAAGAAAGATAAAGGAAAAGAAGGGGTTTAAACCTCGGCGGGGTGTTTCTTGGGAGCCGGAGAGTTTGGCAACCGGACATGAGCTCCGTAGAGCCGGTGCTTCGAGTCTGTCGATGCTCGATTTGCTGTTGCTTTTTTAAGAGGAAATCGGAGCCAAATAAGCAAGAGGGTGAGACAGGGGAACTTTTCTAATAACCCGCCGCGGCTTTCGGGGGATGAAACATTCTGAGCCGAAGGAAAAGTAATTTACCTCAGGAGCATTGGCACGGCTGGTCTCCACTTCATCCTGTGAGTAAAGTAAGTGTTAAAATAGGAAGGTAAAAGATCAAGCAAGAGAGTTGAAACTTTACCTCTGAGCTAGACGATGGTGGCGGGTCAAACAAATTATCTTGCGGGACATGTTTTTTAGCCTTCTTAGTTGGGACCTTCTTCCTGGATTTCTTCGGAGGGGCAACATATTCCCTCTTCCAAAAGTCTGAGTCGGCCTATAGGAGTGACCCGGAGAGTGAATATCAAATCAGCAAAGTGCAAACAACGTCTAAGAGACGGAAGAGAAGAGATTAAACTTACATAGGGAGCCAGATTGTTGGCACTAAAAGGTGCCAGGCCAATTTCGCTACATGATACGGAAGCTTCATGGACAAGGCTCCGGATGGCGAGGGTAATGTCATTATCTGTCAACGTAGATCGGCTGAAGCATAATGAGCTATCATACTTGCCTTTATATTCGCACATGAGCCAGCTTCTATGGTCCAAAGGCATAATCCGCCACGAAATCCAGCAGCGGATCAGGTCGAACCTGATTAAGCCGTTGGCCATGAGAGCCTTGATTTTGGCATGGGCTGGCTCATATCTTGCGCGTTCTGAAGCTGATAGCCGGCCAGGAAGCTCTGATGTTGTTGTGATCCGGGAAGGACGATAACCCGGCAAAGTACGCTCGTTTTCAGGAGAGGTGTCCTTGCAATAGAACCAGGTCCTGTTCTAGTCCTTGGGGTGACTCGGCATCTGGGTAGCTAGAAAGATGATATCCCTACGCCGTTGGATGGATATGCCTCCAAGTTCTAGGCTCGGGCCGGCTTTCACATCAGTTTGCCGGTTAGCATAAAAGAACTCCCGAAAGAATCCCACCGACGGCTTGATTTCAAGGTAAGCTTCACAGAGCACTTGGAAATTGCATATGTTTGAGACGGAATTGGGGGCCAAGTCTTGCGGGTGAAGCTTATAACAGTGAAGGACGTCCCAAAAGAATTTGGAGCCGGGAGGCATGAACCCTCGTTCAATATGGTCAGAGAACACCACCACTTCACCTTCTTGAGGTTTGGGCCGCGTCTCATCACCTGGGACCCACCAGCTAATGACTTCCTTAGGAGGAAGAGTACCCGCGTGAACAAAATCCGACAAAAAGTCCTCCGTAATGCATGACCCGACCCAGTTGCATGAGTTGGACGCACGAGACATGTTGGCGGCTTAAGTGTTGTGCAAGATAAAAGGCGCGACGAGTCAAAGCGCAAGCAAATATTTTTGACGGCTTAAAAGTTTAAGGGCTCGACGGATAAAGCGGAAGACCCGGCTGATAAGAGTCGGAGGAGCTTGGCGACTCAACAGGGAAAGGGAAGATCGAAAAATCGACTAAGTCCTAAAAACAGATTCCGCAAGATGTCACTATATCTACGGATCTCCAAAAGCAGAGAAAATAAATTTTATTCTGACCTAGCGATGAACAGCGGAGGAAAAAAGAAATGGATTGGGGCCGTCGTGACCCGTGCATTACGCGCGACCGGCCCGCGTGTAGTGGCGGAGCAAGAGCGCATTCTAAAGGCGTTAGCGGCGTCGAGATGCACTGGCGATACCGGTGCTGGAGCCCGAACGGCGGCGGCGGAGCACCGGTGAAAACCCTGCTATGGCAGCGGCAATCTAGGGAGCAGGAAAGCTTACCGTAGATGGCGCGGCAGAGGCAGACGGATCTCTGGTACGTTCAGGGTGATGCAGCGGCCAAGGTCGGGGACGATGTACGGACGGCGTCGGAGCAAAACTCGAAAGCGCTGGGGCGGTGACTGGAAGAAAACGAAGAAGCAGAGGCACGAGTGGGAGAATGGGAAACCCCGATCCGCATGGGTCATATTTAAAAGGGGATTAAGGAAGGCGCGAAAATCCAGGCGATGACACCGTCCGACCAAGGCGGACGCCTCGATTCTCAGGATGACAGTTAAGTGAAAGATTTGGTGACACGTCAGCAGATCTCATGACGTCATGCCGGGTCATTTCCGAGCGACTCTCCAAAAGTGGAAGAGAAGGATGAAGTGAGCAAGCTCAGTTCAACCTGGGGCCTAATGTTGGGGATATGACCCGCCAAAGAGGCTCCGGGTCATGTTATTGGCTCGTGAAGCGGCCCAAAGGTGAGTCGTAATATTAAGAGGCCTGAGAGGATAAGCGGCTCACGGTGTGGGCCGTACGATGGCCCGGACTGAGAAGACCCGGGCGTGCAAGCCGACTTACAGACGGCTTGGACAAGAAGATAGAGAGAGACTCGGTTAGCAATTGTAAACGACCCGGGTGTTTGGACCTCTTATATAAAGGCAGACCTGGGGCGACTTAGAGGCAGGCAATCGAGAACTAGGTCAAGCTTTTAGCTCCTTGTAATCGATACGCAAGTAATACAAACACAAGCAGGACGTAGGTTGTTACCTCGATTTGAGGGGCCGAACCTGGGTAAACCCGTGTCTTTCGTCCTGACTAACCCCTTTGAGTCCACCTCATTGGCGATGGCCTCGAACCGAAGTTCGTTCACCCGGACATCTGCCATGATAAAACCACGACAGCCCCCGAGCCTTCCAACTGCCTGGATCCATCAAAGTGTATAGTCTAGTAGCTGTTACCTCATCTATGTTCTGGAATCTGTAACTCTACCCAATCATTGATGAAATCAACAAGTGCTTGGGAGTTCATGGCAGTACGGGGCATGTATTTTACGTGGTGACGGCCAAGCTTGATGGCCCACTTGGCGATCCGGCCAGTAGCCTCCTGATTTTGTATGATGTCCCCAAGAGGTGTTGAACTAACCATAGTAATTGGATGTTCCTAAAAATAAGGCTTCAGCTTACGACTCACCATAAAGACTCCGAAAACCAGTTCTGCTAATGTGGATATCGTTGCTTTGATAAGGTAAAATTTCACTAACGAAATAGACTGGCTGCTAAACTGGATACTCCTTTCCTGCCTCCTTTTTCTCAATGACAACCATGACAGTTACCGCCTCTGAGTTAGCGGCAACGTACAGGAACATGGGCTCTTTGTCAGTGGAGGAGGCTAAAATGGGCGGCTTAGCCAGCTTCTTCTTGAGGGCTTCAAAATCTTCCTTAGCCGCATCAGTCCAGACAAACTTTTCCATTTTCCTCAACAACTGATAGAGGAGAATCGCCTTCTCACCAAGGCGGCTTATAAACCGGCTCAACGCCGCTATGCGTCTAGCCATGCGTTGGACCTGGTTTAGGTTAGCCGGCTTACCCGGTGAGGTAACTGCCTTCATCTTGTCCGGGTTAGCTTCAATGCCTTGTTTAGAAACTAGGAATCCTACTAGCTTGCCTGCAAGAACACCAAAAATACACTTTGCTGAGCTGAGCTTCATCTAGTACACTCAAAGATTATCAAACGTCTCCTTAAGGTCATCCAAGAGCGTCTCCTTCTTTTGGGATTTCACCACGATATCATCAGCGATAAGCATGAAAATTATGCCCGATCTGCAGATGAAGGCAATTCTGAACACAGCGTTGATAGTTCGCCCCGGGGCTTTTGAGCCCAAAGGGCATAGAGACATAGCAAAAGGCTCCAAAGGGAGTTATGAAAGCCGTCTTCTATTGATTCTCCTTTGACATCTTGATCTGGTGATAACCAGTATGCATCCAGGAAACACAAGCGTTCGCAACCCTCCATAGAGTCAATGATCCGATCGATACGGGGAAGAGCAAAAGGATCTTTGGGACAAGCCTTATTGAGATCTGTGTAGTCAACACACATTCGCCAGGTGTCGTTCTTTTTCAAAACAAGCACCGGGTTAGCCAACCATCGGGATGAAAAACTTCAACGATAAACCCGGCAGCTAAGAGCTGGGCTACCTCTTCTCCAATAGCCTTGCATCTCTCCTTGTTGAAACGACGGAATATTGTCATATAGGTTTCATTTTAGGATCCACATTGAGGTGGTGCTTAGGGAGTTCTCTCAGGACTCCAGGCATGTCAGAAGGTTTCCATGCAAAGATGCCTGACTCTCACGGATGAACTCGATGAGCATGCTTTCCTATTTGGGATCTAAGCTGGTCCCAATGGTGAACTGCTTGGATGAGTCTCCTTCCATAAAGTCTACCTGCTTGGTATCTTCAGCTGGCTTGAACTTGAGCGTTGACTCGGACTCACTGGTTGGTTTACTGAGAGGACTCATATCAGTCGGGTTGACATTGTCCATGTAGAACTTCAGCTCCTCAGTAGCGCAAGCCGACTCGGCATAGGTTGTGTCTCCTTCCTCGCACTCTTCACCAATTTCTCTGCTACCCTTTACGTTGATAGTAGCTTTGAGACCCGGCATCTTTAGCTAGACGTAGACATAACACGGGCGAGCCATAAAACGGGCATAAGCCGGTCTTCCAAAGAGAGTGTGGTAAGGGCTCTTTATTTTGACCGCCTCAAAAATAAGAGGCTCACACCTATAATTATACTCATCACCAAAAGCAATATCAAGTTTAACCCGCCCAATTGGGTATGTTGACTTTCCAGGAACCACGCCATGAAAAACAATGGTTAAAGTTTGCAAGCAGCTATCAGGGAGGTTCATCCGCCGAAAGGTGTCGTAATACAAGATGTTAATGTTGCTGCCTCCATCCATCAAGACCTTGGTGAGCGTATATCCACCCACCTGAGGTGCCACCACCAAGGGAAGATCTCCCGGGTTATCAACCCTCGAAGGGTGATCCTCCCTACTCCAAGTGATTGGCTGCTCATACCAATTGAGGTATTGGGGTACTGCTGGCTCAACCATGCCGACGGCCCTCTACTTAAGCTTCCTATCTCGCTTGCAAGTATTGGTAGTGAAAACATGGTACTGACCAGTACTCTGTTGTTTAGGACTTCCAGATGAGGTGGCACATGATCCGCCAGGGCCATGTTGACCCGAATGTCCTCCTTGGCAGTTTTCAAAACCCTAGTTTTGGAATTCCTACATGATATAACAATTTTTCCATGAATGATTAGACGGCTTATCAGGGGTACCATGCTTGGGACAAGGCACTCTGAGTGCATCCTCGTAGTTGCGCATCTTACTCCCCTGACGAGTCCTTCCCAGTTGATTACTTCGATGCTGGCTTTTGAAACCTATATTGGTGTTAGCCACAAATTTGGACCCGCCTACAGGCTGCTTCCGCTTGTTATTATTGCCTTGGCCTCCAGGATTCCCGGCCTTGAGAGGATGGATCGCCCCGACTTTCTCTATGAAGATGTGGTTTCGGCCGGCTTGACGCCGGCCGGCACGGGCGTGCCAAGCCGGCTTGACATTGTTGCTGAAGATTTCTGACTCGGGTTCCGGCTCACCGATATTGCCGATGAAGATATGGATCTTGCCAAAGGGGACCCGGTACCCGAACTCGATTGAGTCGGCCTCGGGACCCCAACCTGAATTGTCGATGTAGAGCTTGTCGTGGCGGCTCTTGGTCATCTGACCAGCTGCATAGCTCTCGAACCCTGGAAGAGATCCCTCCGAGAACTCAAATCCACCGCGCGAAGGCCCCACGATGGGCGCCAACTATCATGGTTTTTTCACGGCAGATGTCCTCATAAGAGAACTTAAGTTTGAGGCCATCGTCGCTATGTGGCGACTGGAAGGGGTTGATCGGGAATGAGAGACAGGTTTACCCATGTTCGACCCCTCCGATGGAGGTAAAATCCTACGTCCTACTTTTGTGTCTATATTGATGATGATCTTGATTACAAGGGTGTGGAATCGCTAACCTAGCGTTCGAGAGTTTCTAACCTAACCTATTGACCTTAGGGCTCACCTTTATAAAGAGGTCGAGGCCCCTGGGTTTACAAGAGCCCGAGCCATGTTATGTCTCGTGACCCATTACAATTCTACCTTATCACTAGTAGAAAACAGGGCTTCGGTCCAGGCCTGAAAAGCCATTAATCCCGGTTCACTCACGAACCGGGACCCTTGGAGGCATCGGTCCCGATTCGTGAGGCCAGGGTGTCGACGGGGCCTCATGGGCCATTGGTCCCGGTTCGTCTAACCCCTGTGGTCCCGGTTCCAGCCATGAACCGAGACCAATGGGCCTCGCTCCTGGCCCACAACCATTGGTCCCGGTTTGTGGCTGGAACTAGGGCGAAATGTGGTCCTTTAGTCCTGGTTCCAGCCACAAACTGGGACCAAAGGTTGGCCTATACCCCCCCACCCGCGACCAGACCAGCACACTGCACTTTTTTTTTGCCGGTTGTGTGATAGCTTTGTGGTGCTCTAGCTCGCCTCCTATGCACATGAGGTGTTCAATGAAATGCCCAAGCCACACTTAAGCTTTCTCCTCTCGAAGCTCCTTGTCCAAGCTCCATTTTCCTCAAGATTTGTCTAGGTTTGGCGGTCCGTCCTGTCCCGTCCCCATCCTCACCGCCGTCGGTTGCCCGTGCCCATCTCGGCGCTGGCAGCACCGTGGTTAGCCTCTTCTTCTTATCTTCTTTCTAAAAGAAAAAAGTTCTTACTTGTATTATTTAGATAGATATTTGTGTAATTTTCTTACTTTTATTATTGTTTGTTATTATATAGTGTGATGGTTTTGGTATCTGCCTCCGTCGGCCCTCGTCCTATCTATTAATACACTTTATTATATAACGCACACAGATGGACCGGCAATGGATGTACGGTGACCGACGCACCTCTGAGTATATTAAGGGCCTGCATAATTTTCTTGAAGCGGCTGAGGCAAACAAGCAGAATGGTTTTATGCATTGTCCATGTACTGTCTGTGAGAATACAAAGGCTTTCTCCAACTCTAAAACCCTTCACTTCCACCTGCTTGAGAAGGGTTTTATGCCACACTATAATGTTTGGACCAAGCATGGAGAAAGAGGGGTTATGATGGAAGACAACAAAGAAGAAGAGGATGATGACAACTATGTGCCTCCTGAATACGGTGATGCTGCAATGGGGGAAGATGAAGATCAGGAGGAACCGGACGATGTGCCTGATGATGATCTTCGTCAGGTCATTGTTGATGCAAAGAGACAATGAAAAAGTGAAAAGGATAAGTTGAAGTTCGATCGCATGTTAGAGGATCACAAAAAATGGTTGTACCCCAATTGCAAAGATGGCAACACAAAGCTCGATACCACACTAGAATTGCTGCAGTGGAAGGCAGAGAATGGTATATACCTGACAAAGGATTTGAGAAGCTACTGAAAATATTGAAGGAGAAGCTTCCAAAGGATAACAAATTGCCCGACAGTACATACACATCAAATAAGGTTGTATGCCCTCTAGGATTGGAGGTGCAGATGATACATGCATGCCCTAATGACTGCATCCTCTACCGTGATGCGTACGAGGATTTGAATGCATGCCCCATATGCGGTGCATTGCGGGTATAAGATCAGAAGAGATGACCCTGGTGATGTTAACGGCGAGCGCCCCGGGAAGAGGGTTCCTGCCAAGGTGATGTGGTATGCTCCTATAATACCACGATTGAAACGTATGTTCAGAAACAAAGAGCATGCCAAGTCGATGCGATGTCACAAAGAGGACTGTAAGAAAGACGGGAAGTTGAGAGCACCCGCTGACGGGTCGTAGTGGAGAAAGATCGAGAGGAAGTGGAGCGATGTTATAGTTGACCCAAGGAACATATGGTTTGGTTTAAGTGCAGATGGCGTTAATCCTTTTGGGGATCGGAGAAGCAAGCATAGCACATGGCATGTGACTCTATGTATGTATAACCTTCCTCCTTGGTTGTGCATGAAGCAGAAGTTCATTATGATGTCAATGCTCATCCAAGGACCTAGACAACCTGGCAATGACATTGATGTGTACCTAAGGCCATTAGTGGATGAGCTTTTATAGCTATGGAATGGAAGAGGTGTACGTGTGTGGGATGAGAACGAATAGAAGGAATTTGACCTACATGTGTTGATGTTTGTAACCATCAACAATTGGCCTGCTCTCAGTAACCTTTCAGGACAGAAAAACAAGGGATACCATGCATGCACACACTGTTTCGATGACACCGACAGTATATATTTGGAAAAATGCAGGAAGAATGTGTACCTGGGGCATCGTCGATTTCTTCTAACCAACCATCAATGTCAAAAGAAAGGAAAGCATTTCAAAGGTGAGGCAGATCACCGGAAGAAGCCCGGCCTCCGTACTGGTGATCACATACTTGATATGGTCAATGATTTACAAGTAATCTTTGGAAAGGGTCCTGGTGGACTATCTGTTCCGACTGACGATGTGGGACGCGCACCCATGTGGAAGAAGAAATCTATATTTTGGGACCTACCCTATTGGAAAGACCTAGAGGTCCGCTCTGCAATCGACGTGATGCACGTGATGAAGAATCTTTGTGTGAACCTGCTAGGCTTCTTGGGAGTGTATGGGAAGAAAAATTATACACTGGAGGCACACAAGGAACAACTACGTGTGCATAAAAAAGATGGCATGCATCCAGAGCAGAATGAAGGTCCTGCCAGCTACACTCTTACCAAAGAAGAGAAGGAAATCTTGTTTGAATGCCTGCTCAGTATGAAGGTCCCGTCTGACTTCTCGTCAAATATAAAGGGAATAATAAATATGGCAGAGAAAAAGTTCCAGAACCTAAAGTCTCATGACTGCCACGTGATTATGATACAACTGCTTCCGGTTGCATTGAGGGGGCTTCTACGAGAAAACGTTTGATTAGCCATTGTGAAGCTATGTGCATTCCTCAATGCAATCTCTCAGAAGGTGATCGATCCAGAAATCCTGTCAAGGTTAAGGAGTGATTTGGTGCAACGTCTTGTTAGTTTCGAGCTGGTGTTCCCATCGCCCTTCTTTAATATCATGACGCATGTCCTAGTTCATCTAGTCGACGAGATTGTCATTCTGGGCCCTGTATTTCTACACAATATGTTCCCCTTTGAGAGGTTCATGGGAGTGTTAAAGAAATATGTTCGTAACCGCGCTAGGCCAGAAGGAAGAATCAAACAGAGGATGTCATTGGGTTTTGTGTTGACTTCATTTCTGACCTTAAGAAGATTGGTCTCCCTCGACCGCGGTACGAGGGAAGACTGACTGGAAAAGGCACGCTAGGAGCGTACTCAATAATATGTAGGGACGGGCATTCTTGGTCTCAAGCACACTACACAGTTCTACAGAATTCTACCTTGGTGACCCCGTATGTTGATGAACATAAGAATATTCTGCGCTCCAAACACCCGGAGCAGTGTGACGACTGGATTACATATGAACACATCAGGACTTTCGGCAGTTGGTTGCAAACACGTCTTATGGGTGACAACACTGTTTTTGATGAGCTGCACTCGTTGGCCAGGGGACCATCTTCGACTGTATTGACTTACAAAGGGTATGAGATAAATGGGAATACATTTTACACGATCGCCCAGGATCAAAAGAGCACCAACCAAAACAGCGGTGTCCGCTTTGATGTAGCAACCAAGAGGGGAAAGGACACATATTATGGTTACATAGTGGACATATGGCAACTTGACTATGGACATGATTTCAAGGTCCCATTGTTTCAGTGCAAATGGGTCAATCTGTCAAGAGGCGGGCTACAGGAAGATCCATAGTACGGAATGATAACAGCGGATCTAAACAATCTTGGGTACACAGACGAACCATTCGTCCTAGCCAATGATGTGGCGCAAGTTTTCTATGTGAATGACATGTCTACCAAACCGAGAAAAATATAAGACAAGGAAGCGAATACATCATACGATGAGCCAAAGTGCCACATAGTTCTTTCAGGAAAGAGAGACATTGTGGAATTGGAGGGCAAGATAGACATGTCTGAAGATTATGAAAAGTTTCATGAAATTCCTTCCTTCAAAGTCAAGGCTGATCCAAGCACCCTGTTAAACGATGAAGATTATCCATGATTACAGCGCAATAAGCCAAGGACACAAGCAAAGAAAAAGTGAAGACTTTCTCTCCACAACTATATCATTGCAGTTACATGTGAAGAAATGAAATGGCTTTTGTAACACATGAGTTTTCGTCTGAAGCCCTGATACTTCGAAAGAGATTGTCCGTATTGTACACGAAGTGCATCCAGTTTTTGCCGTAACCCTCTCAACTTTTTATAACATTCTATGTGAGTGAAATGCTGATACCATGCCAACTTTCAACCTTTTCAGAGTTCATTTGTGGTGCTTTTCAATTTCCGGGTTATTTAGCTCAAAAAATCAGTAAATGCATGAAAATTATCAAATGAAGTCAAAAAAGGGTTGAAAATTGATGACGTGGCTTTGAATGGTTCATTTTGAACACACAAAAAGTATGAAATTCAAATAAGTTCAAAAAAATGAAATCCCTTTGTAACAGATGCATTTTCGTCCAAAACCGTGATGCTTCGAAAGAGATTGTCCATTTTGTACATGAAGTGCATCATGTTTTTGTCGTAACCCTCTCAACTTTTTAGCACATGCTATGTGAGTGAAATGATGATAGCATGACAACTTTCAACCTTTTCAGAGTTCATTTGAAGTGCTTTTCAATTTCAGGGTCATTTAGCTCAAAGAATGAACTAATAGCAAAAAGAATGAACTGAGAAGCTTTTACAAAACTATGCAACTAAAATTATCAAAGTATTTTTTCTTCAAAACATTAATAGCAAAAAAAATCATAACGAATTTTTTGTTAGAAACTTTAATAGCAAACTGAAATAACCAAATCTCTTTTTGATTAAAACAGAAATTTAAATAACCTAAAACTTACCAAAATGAATTTAATGATAAAACACGGTAATATTAAATAGCAGGAAAAAGAATCACTCAAAAATCTATTTTTTAGTAAAGTTATTCACAAACTAGTGATTCACACAAATTTCAAAAAAATTAAATTTAAACTATTCAAATTTGAAAACTAATGGCACTAACAAAAAGTTTATAATTTTCGTGATCTAAAACAAAAAGAATCACTAAAAACAATAAGTAGGAACAAATAAAATAAATAAAGCAAAAAACAAAACAAAAAAACTAGACTTTTTTTTTAAAATGCCACCTATTGTGCCACCACGGCTTGAATACGACTACAAACCCAACCAGCTTGTGTTGGGAAACGTTGCATGGGAAACAAAAAATTTCCTACGCACATGCAAGATCTATCCATGGTGATGAGCATCTATGACAGGGAGAGTGGATCTACATACCCTTGTAGATCGCTAAGCGGGAAGCGTTAAGAAACACGATTGGTGTAGTCGAACGTCTTCACGATCCAAATCGCCGAGCGTCCCGCGATCTCATCACGATCCGTCCCGCGATCCAATAACAATCCGTCCTGCGAACTCGTCACGATCCGTCCTGCGATCTCATCACGATCCGTCTCGCGATCTTGACCACGGTCCTTCCGATCTAGCGCCGAACGGACGGCACCTCCGAGTTCAGCACACGTACGGCTCGATGACGATCTCCGCCTTCTTGATCCAGCAAGAGAGAGCAGAGAGGTAGACGAGTTATTTTGCAGCATGATGGCATTGCGGTGATGGTTGTGGAGGAATTCCAGCAGGGCTTCGCCTAAGCACCGTTGAAAACCGATCTAGAGGAGAAAACCATCTAGAGGAAGAAGAGGGCAGCACGTGGCAATTAGGGTTAGCTTTTTCCTCTAAATCCTTTATTATATATATGAGGGAGGGAGGGGAGGAGGCAGCCTCAAACCCTCAAGGTTTGGTCGAAATTCGAGGTGGAGGAGTCCTACTCCAATCCTATTAGGAGTAGGATTCCTCCTTTCCACTTGGAAACTCTTTCCACCTATCCACCTTTGGATTTTTTCCTTCTCAAACCACTCCAGCCACATGGGCCCTTAGAGGAGGCTTCGGCCAGCCCACCAGAGGCTGGTTTACCTCCTCCCACATCCCATGTAGCCTCTTGGGTCGAAATACCTCTCCCGATGGTCCCTCGGTACACTACCGGCACTCCCGGTACACTACCGATGATCCCGAAACTTTTCTGGCGACCAAAATAGGACTTCCTATATATCAATCTTTACCTCCGGACCATTCCGGAGCTCCTAGTGACATTCGGGATCTCAACCAGGACTCTAAACAACCTTCGGTCACCACCATACATAACTCTATACTACCGAAATGTCACCGAACCTTAAGTGTGCAGACCCTGCGGGTTTGAGAACTATGTAGACATGACCGAGACACCTCTATGGTCAATAACCAATAGCCGGACCTGGATGCCCATATTGGTTCCTACATATTCTATGAAGATCTTTATCGTTCGAACCTCTATGTCAAGGATTCAGTTAATCCCGTATGATGTTCCCTTTGTTCTTCGGTATGTTACTTGCCCGAGATTCGATCGTCGGTATCTCCATACCTAGTTCAACCTCGTTACCGGCAAGTCTCTTTACTCGTTCCGTAATATAAGATCCCGTGACTAACACTTAGTCACATTGCTTGGAAGGCTTATTGTGATGTTGTATTACCGAGTGGGCCCTGAGATACCTCTCCGTCACACGGAGTAACAAATCCCAGTCTTGATCCATGCCAACCCAACAGACACCCTCGGAGATACTTGTAGAGCACCTTTATAGTCACCCAGTTACGTTGCGACGTTTGATACACACAAGGTACTCCTTCGGTGTCAGTGAGTTGCATGATCTCATGGTCATAGGAACAAATACTTGACATGCAAAAAACAGTAGCAATAAACTAACACGATCGTATGCTATGTTTGTAGTTTGGGTCTTCTCCATCACATCATTCTCCTAATGACGTGATCCTGTTATCAAATGACATCTCATGTCCATGACTAGGAAACCATAGCCATCTTTGATCAACGAGCTAGTCTATTAGAGGCATACTAGGGACATGGTGTTGTCTATGTATCCACACATGTATCTGAGTTTCCGATCAACACAATTATAGCATGGATAATAAACGATTATCATGAACAAGGAAATATGATAATAACCAATTTATTATTGCCTCTAGGGCATATTTCCAATAGTCTCCCACTTGCACTAGAGTCAATAATCTAGTTCACATCACCATGTGATTCGCAATTTTATGAATCTAACACCCAATGAGTTCTGGGGCTCGATCGTGCTTTGCATGTGAGAGAGGTCTTATAGTCAACGGGTATGTGACATTTAGATCCATGTGTACATTGCAAATCTCTATGTCAAATTGTAAACACTGCTACCACACTCCACTTGGAGCTATTCCAAATGGCTGCTCTACTATGCATATCTGGATTGCTACTAAGAGTCATCCAGATTGGTGTCAAAGCTTGCATCGACGTAACTCTTTACGATGAACTCTTTCTTACCTCCATAATCGAGAAACATTTCCTTAGTCTTTTATTTACTAAGGATGATCTTGACCGTTGTCCAGTGATCCACTCCTGGATCACTCTTGTACCCCATGACGAACTCATGGCAAGGCACACACATGTGCAGTACACAACATGGCATACTATATAGAGCCTATGGCTAAGGCATAGAGGACGACATTCGTCCTTTCTCTTTCTTCTGCCGTGGTCGAGCTTTGAGTCTCACTCAACTTCACACCTTACAAAGCAGGTGAGAACACTTCTCTCTGACTAATCCATTTTGAACTCTTTCAAAATCTTGTCAAGGTATGTACTCATTCAAAGTCTCATCACGCATCTTGATCTATCTCTATAGATCTTGATGCTCAACAATTAGGTAGCTTTATCCAGGTCTTCCTTTGAAAAACTCCTTTCAACCAACCCTTTATGCTTTCCAGAAATTCTACATCATTTCCGATCAACAATATGTCAACCACATATGCATATCGGAAACTCTATAGTGCTCCCACTCACTTTATTGTAAATACAAGTTTCTCATAAACTTTGTATAGACTCAAAAACTTTGTTCACCTCATCAAAGTGTATATTCCAACCCCGAGATGCTTGCTTTAGTCCATAGAAGGATCACTGAAGCTTGCTCACCTTTTAGCATCCTTAGGACTGACAAAACCTTCTGGTTGTATCACATACAACTTTTCCTCAAGTAAACAGTTAAGGAAACAATGTTTTGTCGTCCATCTGCCAGATTTCATAATTGAAAATGAAGCAACTGCTAACATAATTCCAACAGACTTTAGCATCACTACGAGTGAGAAAGTCTCATCGCGGTCAACTCTTTGAACTTGTCGGAAACTTCTTTGTGACAAGTCGAGCTTTATAAATGGTGACATTTACCATCAGCGTCTGTCTTCATCTCAAAGGACCATTTGTACTCAATGACCTGTTGTCCAATGAGCAAGTCTACCAAAGTTTATACTTGGTTTTCATACATGGATCCTTTCTCGGATTTCACGGCCTCTACCCATTTGTCGGAATCCGGGCCCATCATCGCTTCTCCATATCTCGTAGGTTCATCGTTGTCCAACAACATGACCTCCAAGACAGGGTTGTCGTACCACTCAGGAGCAGTATGCATCCTTGTCGACCTACGAGGTTCAATCGTAACTTGATCCAAAGCTTCATGATCATCATCATTTACTTCCTCTTCATCTGACATAGGTTCCACAGAAACATCTTTCTACGCGACACTACTCTCTGGTTGAAACAAAGGTTCAACAACCTCATCAAGTTCTATCTTCCTCCCACTCAATTCTTTCGAGAGTAACTTTTTCTCGGGAAAGGACCCGTTTTAGCAACAAACACTTTATGCTTGGATCTGAGATAGAAGGTTCGCCCAACTATTCTTAGGGTAATCTATGAAGATGCATTTGTCCGATTTGAGTTCGAGCTCATTAGGTGAAAACATTTTTCCACACAAGTGTCGCAGCCCCAAACATTAAGAAATGATGGCTTAGGTTTCTATCAAACCATAATTCACACGGTGTCATCTCAATGTATTTAGATGATGCCCTATTTAAAGTGAATGTAGTTGTCTCTAATGCATAACCCCAAAACTATAGTAGCAAAACAATAAGAGACATCATAGCCCGCGCCATATCCAATAGAGCACGACTATGACGTTCGGACACACCATCACACTATGGTGTTCTAGGTGGCGTGAGTTGCGAAACGACTTTCACATTGTCTAAAGTTGTATGCCAAACTCGTAACTCAGATATTCACCTCCATGATCATATCGCGGACATTTTTATGTTCTTGTCACGATGATCTTAAACTTCACTCTGAATTTGCTTGAACTTTTCAAACGATTCAGACTTGTGTTTCATTAAGTAAACATACACTATATCTACTCAAATCATCAGTGAAGGTAAGAAAATAATAATATCCACCGCACGCTACAAGACTCATTGGATTGCATACATCAACATGTATCATTTCCAATAAATCACTTGCATGCTCCATCAATCCGGAAAATGGGGTCCTTAGTCATCTTGCACAAGAGGCATGGTTCACATGTCTCAACCGATTCGAAATCGAATGAGTCCAAAGATCCATCAACATGGAGTTTCTTCATGCGCTTTATACCAATATGACATTTAGCGGCAGTGCCACAAGTATGTGGTACTATCATTATTAACTTTGTATCTTTTGGCATCAATGTTATGAACATGTGTATTACTATGATCAAGATTCAACAAACCATTTTCACTAGGTGCATGACCATTGAAGGTATTATTCATATGAAAAGAATAACAATTATTCTCTAACTTAAATGAATAACCGAGTTGCAATAAACACGATCTAATCACGTTCATGCTCAATGCAAAACACCAAATAATGTTTATTTAGGTTCGTCACTAATCCCGAAGGTAGAGAGAGCGAGCAATGTCGATCACATCAACCTTGGAAACATTTCCAACACACATCGTCACCTCACCCTTAGCTAGTCTCTGTTTATTCCGTAGCTTTTACTTCGAGTTACTAACATTTAGCAACCGAACCGGTATCCAATACCCAGGTGCTATTAGGAGTACTAGCAAGGTACACATCAATAACACGTATATCAAATAAACTTGCGTCGATGTTGCCAGCCTTCTTATCTACCAAGTATCTAGGGTTGTTCCGCTTCAACGACCGCTCACCTCATAATAGAAGCACTTAGTCTCGGGTTTTGGGTTCAACTTTGGGTTGCTTCACTGGAGCAGCAACTGACTTGCCATCCATGAAGTTTCCCTCCTTGCCCTTGCCCTTTTCGAAACTAGTGGTTTTACTAACCATCAACACTTGATGCTCCTTCTTGATTTCTACTTCGCGGTGTCAAACATCGCGAACAGCTCAGGGATCATTATTTCTATCCCTTGCATTTTATAGTTCATCACCAAGTTCTAGTAGCTTAGTGACAGTGACTTGGAGAACTATATCAATCACTATCTTATCTGGAAGATCAACTCCCACTTGATTCAAGTGATTGTAGCACCCAGACAATCTGAGCACATGCTTAATGGTTGAGCTATTCTCCTTCATCTTGCAGACAAAGAATCTTGTTGGATATCTCATATCTCACAACATGGGCACGAGCCCGAGAACCCAATTTCAGCTCTTAGGACATCTCATGTGTTCCGTGACATTCAAAACGTTTTGGAGCCTCAATTCTAAGCCGTAATGCATGACGCACTAAACTATCAAGTAGTCATCGGAACGTGCCTGTCAGATGTTCACAACATCTACAGACGATGCTAGAAGGGCTGGCGCCCTGAGCAGTGCATTAAGGACATAAGCCTTCTATGCAACAATGAGGACAATCCTCATATCACGGACCCAGTCCGCAATATTTCTACCATCATTTTTCAATTCTATTTCTCTAGGAACATATAGAAATTCAAGGGAGCTACATCGTGAGCTAGTAATCTACAACATAATTTTGCAAAGACACTACTGACTATGTTCATTATAATGAGTTCAATTAATCATATTACTTAAGAACTCCCACTCAAATTGACATCCCTCCGGTCATTCGAGTGATACATGATCCAAATTCACCAACTCAAGTCCGATCATCATGTGAGTTGAGGTGGTTTCAATGGTGAACATCATCATGTTGATCATATCTACTATATGACTAATGTTCAACCTTTCGGTCTCTTGTGTTCCAAGGCCATGTCTGTACATGCTAGGCTCGTCAAGTTTAACCCAAGTGTTCTGCATGTGCAACACTGGCTTGCACCCGTTGTAGGTGAACGTAGAGTCTATCACACCCGATCATCACGTGGTGTCTCGAGAAGACGAACTTTCGCAATGGTGCACACTCGGGGAGAACACAGTTTATCTTGAAATTAAGTGAGGGATCACCTTATAATGCTACCGTCGTCCTAAGCAAAACAAGGTGCAAAAAAGGATTAACATCACATGCAAATCATAAGCGACATGATATGGCCATGAACTTGTGCTTTTGATCTCCATCTTGAAAGCACCGGCATGATCTCCATCGTCACTGGCATGACACCATGATCTCCATCAACGTGTCGCCATCGGGGTTGTTGCTCCCACCATGCTTCTACTACTATTGCTACCGTTTAGTGATAAAGTAAAGCATTATATAGCACTTAATGCTTGACACGCAGGTCATACAATTATTAAAGACAACCCTATGGCTCCTACCAGTTGTCATACTCATCGACATGCAAGTCATGATATTCTATACAACACATGATCATATCATACATCACATATACCTCATCATGTAATTGGCCATATCACATCACAACATACCCTGCAAAAACAAGTTAGACGTCCTCTAATTGTTGTTGCATGTTTTACGTGGCTGCTATGGGTATCTAGGAAGAACAATTATCACCTACACATAAACCACAACGGTGATACATAAGTTGCTTTTCAACCTTCTCAAGGACCTCCTTAGTTGAATCCGATCCAACTAAAGTAGGAGAAGCAGACACCCGCCAGCCATCTTTGTGCAACGAAGTTACATGTTAGTTGATGGAACCGGTCTCTCGTAAGCGTACAAGTAAGGTTCGTCCGGGACGCTTCATCCCACAATACCGCTGAACCAAAACACGGCCAAGGGAGGAAGCAATCTAAGCATCAACACCCACAAACTCTTTGTGTTCTACTCGAGATCTCATCTACACATAGACCCAGCTCATGATGCCACTATTGGGGAATGTTGCATGGGAAACAAAAAAAATCCTACGCACACGCAAGATCTATCCATGGTGATGAGCATCTATGAGAGGGAGAGTGGATCTACATACCCTTGTAGATCACTAAGCGGGAAGCGTTAAGAAACGCGGTTGGTGTAGTCGAACGCCTTCGCGATCCAAATCGCCAAGCGTCCCGCGATCTCATCACGATCCGTCCCGCGATCCAATCACGATCCGTCCCACAAACTCATCACGATCCGTCCCACGATCTCATCAAGATCAGTCTCGCGATCTTGATCACGGTCCTTCCGATCTAGCGCCGAACGGACGGCACCTCCGCGTTCAGCACACGTATGGCTCGATGCCGATCTCTGTCTTCTTGATCCAGCAAGAGAGAGAAAAGAGGTAGACGATTTCTCTTGCAGCGCAATGGCGTTGCGGCGATGGTGGTGGAGGAATTCCAGCAGGGCTTTGCCTAAGCACCGCTGAAAACCGATCTGGAGGAGAAAACGATCTAGAGGAAGAAGAGGGCAGCACGTGGCAATTAGGGTTAGCTTTTTCCTCTAAATCCTCTAGTATATATAGGAGGGAGGGAGGGGAGGAGGCAGCCTCAAACCCTCAAGGTTTGGTCGAAATTCGAGGTGGAGGAGTCCTACTCCAATCCTATTAGGAGTAGGATTCCTCCTTTCCACTTGAAACTCTTTCCACCTCTCCACATTTGGATTTTTTCCTTATCAAACCACTCCAGCCGCATGGGCCCTTAGAGGAGGCTTCGGCCAGCCCACAAGGGGCTGGTTTACCTCCTCCCACAGCCCATGTAGCCTCTTGGGTCGAAATACCTCTCCCGATGGTCCCCCGATACACTACCGGCACTCCCGGTACACTATCGATGATCCCAAAACTTTTCTGGCGACCAAAACAGGACTTCTTATATATCAATCTTTACCTCCGGACCATTCCGGAGCTCCTTGTGACGTCTAGGATCTTAACCGGGACTCTGAAAAACCTTCGGTCACCACCATACATAACTCTATACTATCGAAATGTCACCGAACCTTAAGTGTGCAGACCCTGCGGGTTTGAGAACTATGTAGACATGACCGAGACACCTCTATGGTCAATAACTAATAGCCAGACCTGGATGCCCATATTGGTTCCTACATATTCTACGAAGATCTTTATCGATTGAACCTCTATGTCAAGGATTCAGTTAATCCCGTATGATGTTCCCTTTGTTCTTCGGTATGTTATTTGCCCGAGATTCGATCGTCGGTATCTCCATACCTAGTTCAACCTCGTTATCGGCAAGTCTCTTTACTCGTTCCGTAATACAAGATCCCATGACTAACACTTAGTCACATTGATTAGAAGGCTTATTGTGATGTTGTATTACCGAGTGGGCCCTGAGATACCTCTCCGTCACACAGAGTAACAAATCCCAGTCTTGATCCATGCCAACCCAACAGAAACCCTCGGAGATACCTGTAGAGCACCTTTATAGTCACCAAGTTACGTTGCGACATTTGATACACACAAGGTACTCCTCCGGTGTCAGTGAGTTGCATGATCTCATGGTCATAGGAACAAATACTTGACATGCAGAAAATAGTAGCAATAAACTGACACGATCATATGCTATGTTTGTAGTTTGGGTCTTGTCCATCACATCATTCTCCTAATGACGTGATCCTGTTATCAAATGACATCTCATGTCCATGACTAGGAAACCATAGCCATCTTTGATCAACGAGCTAGTCTATTAGAGGCATACTAGGGACATGGTGTTGTCTATGTATCCACACATGTATCTGAGTTTCCGATCAACACAATTATGGCATGGATAATAAACGATTATCATGAACAAGGAAATATTATAATAACCAATTTATTATTGCCTCTAGGGCACATTTCCAATAGCTTGTTGGGCCAGGATTCAGGCCCGTAGAAGGCCCAATAGGCCCACATGCAGTGATAGATTAGGCCCGGAAGCCTGCACTTGAGAGGAGCTCGAGAGGTTGTGCGCAGCAGCGCTTATAAACCACTCTCGAGCTCTCTTAGCTAGAGAGGTGGGACTAAAAATTTGGCCCCGGGCAGCACCACCCTTTGGTCCCAGTTGGTGGCACCAACCGGGACCGATGCACCCCTTTAGCACCTGTTGGTGCCACCAATCGGGACCGAAGGCCCATGTTTCCTGCCCTTTGGGGTGCTGAAAACTAACCTTTGGTCCCGGTAGGTGGCACCAACCGGGACTAAAGGGGGCATTGGTCCCGGTTGGTGCCACCAACCGGGGCCAATGCTCTGGGTATATAAGTAGCACTTCCCAGATTTTTTTTAGTTCTCATCTCGCCCTCGTCCCCGATGATGCTGACGAAATCGACACCGCCAAACTACCTAGACGCCGCCCGCCGCCCCCGGCATCGCCGCTAAGCCCTGCCCCAACGCCGTCAGGCTACTCCACCTCGCCGTCGTCGCCGTCGCCGAGCTGCCCAGATGTCGTCCCCGCTCCCACTGTGAGCTGCCGCGCCGTTCCCCTCCTCTCCCCCCCCCCACCCACGCTCCCCGATGCCGCCGCCCTCGTGATGCCGACATTGCCTGCGCTCTGGCTGCCCGCACTCTGCTTGCCACGCCGCAGCCGCTGCCGCCGCCCCGCCCGCGCTCTGCTTGCCGCCGCCGCCTCTGCCTTTTTTTGTTCATATGTATGCATTGATGTATATGTATGCAGATGTGTATGCAGATGTATATGGATGATCCATGGATATGTATGCATCGATGTATAATTTTTTTGTTCATATAACTTTTTTTGTTCATAGAATTATTTTTTGTTCATAGAACTTTTTTTGTTCATAGAAAGTTTTTATATATGATCCATGGATATATGAGCAATGATGATGTTGTTGATGATATGAGTTCTTTGATGAAATGATGATATGATATATATATATAGTTCTTTGATGATGATGATATGATATATATATAGTTCATTATGTTGATATATAGATTATTTTCATTATGGTGATATATATAGAGAGATATTTTTCATATGTTGATGGTGATCTATCGTGTTAATTGCATTTTCTTAAGTTTGATAACTACTTGGGCTTATTACAGGGACCATGAGGCGTAAGATCTGCAAGGTCTGCCAAAATTCATGTATGCACAGTCTTGGAACTGCAATGCAGTTCAGGGTATTTTTGAGAAAGGGATTTCAAAAATCAATGGTAACGGTCTTTAACTTGAATTTGTATTGAATTATGATCATCTGTTTAGCTATTTTACTGAATTTATTGTTGATTATTAACTATTGCATAGTGTGTTCCATGCAACATAAGGAAGGACTTCAACAATTCATATGGTAACGTGTTGTATTTTGAGGATGATAAGGAGCGCGAATTCGAATTGGATCTGCGCAAAGGAAAGAATAAAACCATCATGTATGGTGATGGATGGGAGCAGTACATTGCAGCGAAAAGTTTTAAAGGAGGAGAACTCGTAGCTTTTTTCTTAATAGGAGAGGTGAATAGGTTAAGGACATTATATGTCCAAAGCGATGATGATGACGAAGATGACATCGTCAGCCAAGATGATCAAGATAACATCGATAGCCAAGATGAAGATGAGGACATCCAAGATGAAGATGAGGACAACCAAGATGAAGAGGAGGACATCAAAGATAAAGATGATGGTCCTATCCTTTCTGTAATTTTTTCTCAAAGTATGAAGAAGCTTACTCCAGATGATAAAGCTAGTGTGAAAGAAATGTTACCATCCTCTTCGGCGTTCTTGGGGAAGCCGTTTGTGCACTGTCTAACAAAAACAAACATGGTCAAAAAAGTTATGGTGAGATGTTTTATATTCTTTCATCTCTTTTTGGTCATAACCAAGTATGGAGGAGATGTCTAAAATTATGTGCTCTCTATTTTCTATTAATGATGGGGTCTTCAGAAGTTACCTTTGAAGATGGTATCCGGAGTGGACATCCCCGTCGTCGGCACTGCTGGAGTAATCCATGGACCAAGAGGGCATGTCACGTCCAATACAAGACAGAGGATGACGGGCGCATATCATTCCACAAGGCCGGCTGGCAGGAGTTCATCAAGGGAAAGAGAGAACTAAGGGTGGACACCCTTGTGGTAATCACTATAAGGAAGAGCAACCACAAGGACTATCATATGATGGTTGTTGTTGACCATGTTTAGAACTAAGTCATGAATATATTTGTTGGAGAACTGTTAGTTAATTAATTAGTATGTTAAGATGAATGTGATACATTGATGTTTGTTTCTTAAGTTGAACAAATTTCAAGTGATAATGATGGTTCTTTCTATATATTGATCATGACGATGTTGTGTAATGGTTCTTTCATTGTTCTATGTAGTAGATAGCGTCGAGTTGAATGAAAAGCATAAAATAAAAATGGTAAACACAAAAATAATAGGGGGAAACACAATATGAAAACCCCTAAACCCCTCCTTAAAAAACTAGCTCCTGCCAGATGCTGACGCGTGGACGCCTTTTGGTCCCGGTTGGAGTTACCAACCGGGACCAAAGGTCCTCCTACCTGGGCTCCCCATAGAGGCCACGTGGAACCCCTTATGTCCCGGTCCGTGAGCAAACTGGGACTAAAGGTTTGGGGCTTTAGTCCCGATCTTTTAGTCCCGGTTCCAAAACCGGGACAAATGGACCTCTGGAACCGGGACAAATGGGTCATTTTCTACTAGTGTATATTGTCTTCCAAGTAAGGAAAACTTCGGGCGTCTTCCACCTCATGGGCCTTAAGTCGCCGTCTTCATGTACTCGGCCGCCAGGTGGCTTATTTGGTATGTCTCCTTGCTTGCCTTCCTGTCACCTCTACGGCTCATGGAGCATATGCTCCTTAAGCCGCCCATGGTCTAACCCGGTCCAAATGGCAGGTTATACCGCGGGATCATATCCCCGACAAGATCCCTTATTAAATTATTTTAATTTAGTATGCTCTCTAAATTTGAAGCTCTTCCATTCAATTGAGGTATTTTATTTTGGATTTGATTCATGATTTTGACCGGGTCAACAATTTTTCGAATCAATCATCAATATCCGACCTATAAAAATGTATTAATCTTGTGCATCCTCTCACCACCAACCTTGAAAATTGCCGACATGCAATAATACTATGGCACCAATATAATGCATGCCACTACCGACGTAGAAAATTTTCACACATAAGTTGAATTGATTAGCAGATAACACCAAATTACATTACCGAAGGCCCACCATAACAACACGTTATAAAAAAATAAAACACATTCCACCGTCTCCCCCACTAACCAAACGAAATACTCCCTCAGTTCCAAAGTATAAGTTTTTTTAAAGTCAAATTTCTTTAACGTTGACCAAGTTCAAAGCCAAAAGTATTGATATCCACAATATCAAATAAATAAATATGAAAATCCATTTCATGAAGAATCTAATGATATCAATTTAATATTATGTATTTTTAATATAATTATAAAAAAATTAGTCAACCTTAATATACTTCAAAAAACTAACACCTCTTATAAAAATAAGAATCCTACAACATCAATGACGCAGCAAAGCGTGTCCAGTCCACCCAAATGATGGAATTTTTTTCCAAAACTAGCACCAAAAATACACCAAATTCGGATGAAGTATACCCATCTTCAAAAATATCAAATAGCACCTCATCGGCCACCACCAGGCCAAAGAGGGGCCCGTCGGCCAGCACCAGGCCGAAGAGCCCCCTGTCGGCCAATCAGAAGCCAGGGAGAGGCCTGTCGGCCAGAGGGGGCCAAAGAGCCACCTGTCGGCCTGTGGGAGGCTGATGTGCCCCTGGATAAGGCCGAGGACCTGTTTCTTCCTCCTATGACCACTCGTTTCACCCTCCCCCGTCCAGTAGCCTGCCCCTCTCCACCTCTCACTCCCGTTGCTCTCCGGTGCTTCCACCGCCTCACCGATCTCTTCGCTCGACCATCCATTTTGTTATCCAACTCGCTTAAACAATAGATTAGGGCGCTCTCCACTGGCCTACGGTATTTTTTTGGCTTCCAACTCAATCGAATGAGAACTTTCAACTCGGTAGTGGATTTAGTTCTTATTGGTCACCGTCCATCTGCAGGTAAATGGCCTGCCCATTTTGTTGAGCTCTAGTTGGCCCTTGTGCTGCCATTGATTCCGATGCGTCTGTATTTACTATGGTGTTGGATCGTCGATGTTCAAGACGTGTTGTAAGATTCTATGTCTTGTTTATCTGACTGTGGCATATTCGAATGCCTTTGTTTATATGATTATGATGTTTGCTTCCATTCTTATGTTCCGTGTAGTGTTAGATCACATCTTTCTCGGTACATTGATGAGTGCAGAGCTTTAGCTATTCAGAGAGGTGACACAGATATTGATCTTACTCTGCACAACAGTGAGGGTAACTTATACCATGCTATTTTTAGACATGGTAGGATGAGCAGTAAATTCCATGCTCCTTCGTGGGAGGAACTTGTGAATGATTATGGTCTCCGCCATAGTGACATGATGACTGTTATGCTTGAGCACTATGGAACTTATATTAGTGTCGAATTTCATCGGGATGGTGTTATGTTGTTTCCTTTACCCCGTGTTGGTAAGTTATTTGTTTGACTGATTTTCAGTTTTGTTTCAGCTTATACGTTTTGCTGTTCTGCTCAGTTTTGTGAATGTCATGTCGCGGTAGCTCTTTGATGACAACTACATACTGTGTACTCCTTTTGTTCATAGGATGGATCGAATGAATGTTATTTCTCAACATATGGTAAGCTTTGGTTTCTAGTTTTTATTTTTTATTTGTTCTTTGCTGGTTCATAGGATGGATCATATAACTTGCCCGTTTTTGTCAAGTTATTCCTACCATGGTTGTGAGGAGTTTGAAGGAATTTGTGTCTATTCCTAGGACTGGTTCTTTAACTCTTGAAATTACTTTGGATTCAGAAGATGATGATATATTTGTGAGCATTCCTTGTTCCTACTTCATTGGCTTGGGTGATCAAATGGTGTTGAAGAAGGAAGGTTTCGGTAATTTTCTGCTGGCATCGTCTATTGAAGTCAACAATTTGGTGCTCATAACATTCAAACAACGTGAACAAGAGCTAGTTGTTGTTTTCAGCTATCTGCCATAGTGATCGTATTGTCTCGCCCTACTATTCCTGCTTTTATTTTCCCGCCCTACCATCCCGCCATTTTATTTCCCGCCATACTCTACCGCCACCTTTTCCCCACCATTTTCTCCCACCACTTTATTTCTCGCCATTCTCTCCCGCCACTTTCCTTCCCGCCATTCTCTCCCGCCATTATCTTTCCCGCCTTTCTCTCCCACCATTCTCTCCTGCCATTATCTCCCGCCATTGTCTTTCCCGCCTTTCTCTCCCGCCAATTTCTTTCCTGCCTATATAACCACATTCGTAGTAAGGAGGGTTAGCAGGCCCTTCCTTTCCCTTTCGCTCCGCCATCCTTCCGCTCTTGCCATCCTTTCATGGAGATGTCTCATCCTCCTCATCCTCACTATCCTTTTGATCGTAGTTTTCACACTGGTATGTTCGATCGTATTCTTCATCTAGCTACCAATTTCAAGATGAATGATAGAGTAGTTCCATGGGAGGAACTCACTAGTAGTGACTTCATAATGAATGAGTTGGCTCACTCATTAGCTAGGAGTGGGTGGCCTCCCAGGACTTTTGAGGAGATGCGAAAAGAACTTTTGAGGTTGCACGCCAGATGGCAAAAGCAACTGCACAAGGGTGAAGCTTACCTTAGGATTGCTATGAATAATTCAGGTTTATGGTCAGCAGAAAGTGAGGATGAGGACGACCTCTTCATGCCGAGCACCAAGGTGAAGAGTTCTGCATCGACGAAGGGCAAGAGTTATGCATCGATGAAGGGGAAGAGTTCTGCATTGACAAAGGGGAAGAGTTCTGCATCGACGAAGGGGAAGAGTTCTGCATCAACGGAGGACGAAGACGACATATTCATGTCGAGTACCAAGGTGAAGACGGTCGCATCGTCGAAGGGCAAGAGTTGTGCATCGACAAAGGGCAAGAGATCTGCATCGATGGCGGATGATGATGATGCATTCATGTAGTACGTTTTCCATGTAGTACTGTTTTCTGTAGTGGTGTTTTCTATAGTGCTGGTTAATTAAGTTGTAACGTTTAATTCAGTTGTACTGTTTAATTCAGTTATAACGTTTAATTCAGTCGTAACGTTTAATTCAGTTGTACTGTCTAATTCATTTGGACGCATTTGGCTTGTAGTACTAGTGTTCTCTCTCTAAACCAAATAAGTCTCAACCATGAATATGCCGCATACATGAATATGTCCGATACATAGAGGCTACATATGTCTCATACAGAAATAGATAGTCATGTCTCATACATAAATATATAGGCATGTCTCATACATAAGTAGATAGTCATGTCTCATACATAGAGGCTACCATATCACTGCTGGGAACGGCGACGAATCTTGGGCTTCCTCGGACGTGGACCGGAAGGCGATAAGCGCTGAGGCGATGGACGAGTGTCATGATGACCACGACCATAGAACACCTCATCCGTCGGTGTCTGTGTCTCCTGCGTCGATGGTGGTGGTGGAGTGGCAAGAACTGTCTCCGAGATACCGTAGGTGCATGCACCACGGTCATCGTGCTCACCGTCGCCAGGTATGTATGAACCAGGACCAGTAAACACAGGTGACTGAACTGAAGTCATGAACGGTTGCGACTGGCTGCCGCCTGCTGGTAAGGAGTGACATGTCATAAGAGAAGCGTGATACTTGCCTCTTGTGAAACTACATTGGTTCACCTGCGTCATCCAAGTCCGGATGGTCAACCCACTCATCTAATGTACCCTCAACCAGTCGTGCCAAGGGTAGAAGTCTAGCCCAATTCAACCTACAAAATAAACAGAATGTAGCTTACAATTAGCTTCTATCAAAACTATCGGGGATATACCCCGCGGTATGACCCGGCCTGGCGACTCATAGGAGACCCGGAAAAGACATGACATTTTATTAATGACCCGGCAGGCGGATCACAGGACGACCAGGCCCAATACCCGGCGTGTAAGCCGGCGTCAGGCGGCTCACAAGATAAGGCTCAAAGAGAGAAAGACTCTCTACCGAAGGTTACAAGACCCAGAATAGGATTCTAGAGAGACTAGTCCTAATCCTACTCCTAGTAGGACTCTATTTGTAAACCTATCCTCTCCACTTATATAAGGAGGGATAGAGCACCCCTAGAGGGGGAGGGACACAAGTCCACAAGTTTAGACAACACAAGAGATTAGAGATATACAGATTAGAGGCTCTCGTGATTAGAGGTAGCAAACGGCACCCCTATAATCGAGAGATCTTCTTCATCATCAATACCACACAAGCAGGACGTAGGCTTTTACCTCCATCGGAGGGGTCGAACCTGGGTAAACTCCGTGTCTCTCGATTCCGATCAACCCCTTCAAGCCACCATGTAGTTGCGTCTTCGCCCCGAACCTAAGTCCGTTCACCCGGACATCTACCGTGACAAATCCACGACAAAAACGATGTCGAACATAGTAAGTGATTATACCGACACATACCTATCAACCCATGAAGGGTGTATCATCCGGTTAGACTTTGGTGTGCGAGTGATCAACACGTCTAAGTTCGTGCCCGATTCCGTAAGTGTGCCTCAGTGCCCTCTATCGATAATACAATTAAGCAACGGATACGAAGCCATATCTGCAATTAGAACATAGTACACACATATTACAAAATAAAATATAGGTGTTTGCATACTACAAATAAAAACATAGTCTCACATATAACAAATAAAAACTTAGTCTCACATATTACACATTAAAACATAGTCTCACATATTACACATTAAAACATAGTCTCACATATTACACATTAAAACATAGTCTCACATATACACATTAAAACATAGTGCACACATATTACAAATAAAAACATAGTATGACATATTACAAATTAAAACATAGCCCCACAGATTATGTAGCTTCTGAGTTATTCATTCCTCGTCCCCCCCCCTTCGGCCTCGAGAGCCATGTCCACCACGACTGCCAGGACCTCCTCTTGCAACTGTTGTTGTAGTCGTCGATGTGGAAGCACTCGTCGATGTGGAAGCACCGTCTTTCTTCAGGTCGGGGCAATATTTCATCCTATGCCCATAAGCCGCGCAGAGCAAACATTGTCTGGTTGCTCCACCAGCTTCAGATTGGTCCATATCGTTTCGGATGCGCTTTACCTTACGCCTGCCCCTGCTAGTTCGCCGTAGTCCAGGATCGGGGATGTAAACTCTATCACCATCGTTTACCTTGTTGAAATTGCCGACGACTCTAAACCCTGTCATCTCACTTGTCCAGACATTGAGTACTGCCTCTTTTGAATAGTACGGAGACACGAAGGAGATAGCGTCCAACTGAATCTGGCCACATGCAGCCAACACATGTGAGCAAGGCAGGTGCAATAACTGCGGTTTGTTGCATGTACACTCACAAGTTGGATAAAATTCTGCTCCAATTTTAACCTCATGCGTCTTCACCTCATTTGCAGAACCAAAACCATCAGTAGGAAGCTGAATCTCATACCTCCTTTCCTGATTACCTATGAGTGTGATAGTGTGCTTTTTTGCTTTCTTTATCTTCTCAGCCATGTACTCCATGACACGGCTACAATAAGGAGCGTTCTGATTATCTGCAATATGCTTCTTTGCTAACTCGTGCCTTTCTCTAAAATATCTCACAGTGCCATGGAATACACCCTCCACAATAGCTGTCAGTGGCAATGCTCTATTCCCACCGAGTACAAAGTTATAGATCTCTACAAGATTGGTTGTCATATGGCCATACCTAGCTCCATGGGTGTCATGCAGTAAAGACCAATTCACTGGAGGCTCTTTCTCTATCCACTCAGAAAAATTCTTCATTGCCCTGCCCTTCTTTCTCTTCATATTAGGAGGGTCAATTGCTGGCAAGTCACAAAGACCAACTGGCTCCTCAAGCTCCGCAATGAGTGTTGTTAATTTAACCTGGTCTTTTTCCATTTTCTTCCTAGCAATGACCTGCTTCTTAGTGAACTCATCTACTTTTGACCAAATAAAATCGTATTTGCGCCGCTGGTTCTGCTTGCATAAATTTTTGAACAAGTTCATCAACCATTTGTTCTTGAACTATGAAAAAAATTTGCACCCAGATGGCGCATGCACCACCAGCTTTGCAAGTCCTTCCAAGGTGTTGACTCGTCAGCAGTTGGATTACTCACTGTCTTCATGGCCTTCAATATACCGGGATGTCTGTCATGAATGAGACACACATTTGATCGGTCCTTCATGATCGCAATTTTAACTTGTCGGAAGAACCATACCCAGCTCAAAAAGTTCTCACCCTCCACAAATGCCATGGCTAATGGGATGATTTGGTTGTTCCCGTCCACACCAATAGCAGTCAGGATTTGCCCTTTGTACTGACCAGTCAGGAATGTACCATCCACAAACATCACAAGAGGACAATCCCTGAAAGCTTCGATGCACATACCGAATGAGAAGAATACTCGTTTCAACACCTTGTAATCTGATATACTATCCAACCTCGTGTGTTGAATGTTAACATAAGTGTCGGGATTCCTCTCCTTCAGTATGTCAAGGAGACGGACAACATTATCATATGAGTCGAAGAACATCCCAAACCTTTCCTCCATAGCCTTCTGCTTAGCCCTTCAAGCCTTCCCATATGGAATGTCATAATTCCATCTGACCTTCACTGCTGTCTGGATGTGTTTTGCTTCCATATCTTTCTTATCCACTATCTCAGTATACATGAGTTGCGCTATGAGAGTTGAAGTAAGGTTTGGATGACGAACCAACATGTTTTTCCTCACACAATTATGAGGGACAACATTTGTCACAACCCAGTGGATGTTATACTTTGGCACGTGGCTCTGCACCTTCGCAGGACAACCTGATTCAACACACTTCACGGTATATTTTGTTGGACTAGATATGTGTGTCCGGAAAACCCTCTGCGTAGACATAGCCCACTTTATCACTGCATACTTCATTTTTTTCTTTGTGTCAACCATAGCCCCGATCTGGACTTGGTTCAGATTATATTGCCATGGAGTCTCATGGCCATCGTTGACAGTAAAGTCGGCGGATATGTCTTGCTCCCATGCAGCAGGAATTGTTACCTCCTTCTCATCCTTGGAATTTTCAGAATCAAGTTTCTCTGCAATCCCATCCTCGTCCTCTTCCTCCATCACCCTCTGCATTTCATCTCCTTCCTTATCCCCATCAGCAACACCAGAGGCAGCTAATACTATCGACTGAATACTCTGACCAGCAGCATGACCACTAACATTGTGTGGCACATAATCTGACTCTTTCTCGGCTTGGCTAGCATTTACATCCGGTGGCTGTGACCCGGATACATAAATCTCGTTAGCCACTTGACTACTCTGGCCTGGTTCATACCCCATGTTGGGTGGTACGATATTCTCCTCCTTTGCCACTGGTTGGACTAGGGCATACGGATGGATTCTTCGGTCTCTGGAACGACTTAATAGAGACAACCAATGTTGGCTCCTATCTATCGGAATCAACTCCCACTTGACATTTTTACAGGATTTTGTCCACAATGCATGAATACTGACGGAACAAACTTTAGGATCCAGGTCAAAACTAGTAGTCTACCAGTGCTTCCACTGTCTAATGTCCAGTCTGTCCGGATCTGAAAGTGTCATCTCGCCTTTTTTAAACTCGCTAAGATCAACCCCCAACTCATTATATCGAACATTACCAGGGCCATAATACACAGTGAAATTTACAAATTCAGACATTTTCACCTGTCAGACATTGCCAGCTTCTCATTATTCGCAACGAAAAAAATCTACACTAAAATAAACGTACACTAAAATATACCTACGTATTCTAAATAAACTTACACTAAAATGAACTTCGCTAAAATAAACCTACACTAAAATATACTCAGTACACTAAATAAACATACACTAAAATATACTCACATACACTAAATAAACCGACACTAATATGACTAAACTAACTAAACCTACACTCGAAAAACATACACTAAAATCACTACACTAATAAAAGTAACCTAAACTAATTTTACGTACATTAAAAAAACTAACAGAAACTAACCTAAACTAACAGAAAAAAATGTATACCTTCGAAGCGTGAGTGCCCTTCTTCTTCCTCTCCACCTTCTTCTTCCTCTCCACCACTCCACCTTCTCACCATTCACACCTCCACCACCACACCATGTCTCCTCCAAACGAACAACACACTATCACATTGCAAAAAATGAGATCATAGGGCGGGGAGACGAAGACGATCTATTATTTCAGTGGATTAAAATGGGAAATGGGTGGCTGTAGAAGAAGATCAAGGAAGGGGGATTTTCGGTCAAGAACAAGGAACAAGGAGGAAGCAACGAGGCAGGAGGAGGAAGAAGAGCCGGGTGCGTCAGGCCTTATCCAGGGGCTCTTCGGCCTCCTGGCGGCCGACGGGCCCTCTTCGGCCTGGCGTGGGCCGACGGCCCGCTCTTCGGCCTGGTCTAGGCCGATGGGCCCTCTTCAGCCTAAACGCAGTCGACGAGTCCCCGGTCGGCCCAGCTAAGGCCGACGGGGTGCTATTTAAAAAAATTAAAATGGGCATACTTTTTTCAAATTTGGTATAATTTTCGTCCTAGTTTTGAAAAAAATTCCAAACGATGGAGGATCTATCCGGATCATCATACCCGGTTCCGTAGTTGGATTTGAGCTTACGTCCTAGGCCTAGCCATATGTGTAGCCTGGGAGGGAATGATGACAAGCAGAGGCATCAGAGAAGCTAGGGTCGCATGCATGCACCTCAACGGCCAGGCAGGCGCAGCATAGCTCTGCAAGCATGCCGAGAATGCCTTTCCTGCATGCCGCAGCTAGCACTGCGACTGCGCTGTAACACACGGAGGTAGCCACCCAGCTAGCTATAGCTAGAGTGCGCGGTGATCATCGGTTGTCAGGTGCTCTGGCCCGGCCGGCATCGATGACGAGCGATCACCGATCTGTGCGTGCTGCGGCTCCATCTCTTGCTAGCCGCTAGCCACTCTGTCTATCTAGCCATAGGTAGGTTGACGATCTACACATGGGCCGCACGAATAGTTCGCTTTTCCCCCTCCCTTGTACACGCCATATTTTTATGCATTCTATTGAATTTGTGCTTCGTTCAAAAGTTCGAACCGATTCAGAGAGGCAAAGAGTATATTTCAACACAATTCGGACTTTCGGACTGCACCTGCTGGTCACGCACCACGGCACTTGCATCTATGTTTGTACGTACGTTGTTACACGAAATACATTGCCATCAGAGTTTGTTTGCGTGGCTGCTCAGCTAGAGCATGTGCGGATGGGCTCCGGCTCCGACGCCTGGGCAGTGAAGCGCAATCGCGCCTCTATGTATGTATGCTATGCATGCCGATGACAGGCCCAACGGTCCCTGACGACACTGTAGTCTTTGACTCTTTAATTGGTCGATTTCTGCTAGTTCTATCCAGTGATAGGCGCAGGCATAACAAGACAGTGAATCTGGTAATACTAAATGATATTTCGCGTGTTGTTGATCGATTTCTGCTAGTTCTATCCAGTGATAGGCGCAGGCATAACAAGACAGTGAATCTGGTAATACTAGATGATATCTCGCGTGTTGTTGCGAGACTGTTAACAAATAATTTGATGTTTAAAACATAAAAAAAATGTGAATCATAGTACTCCTTCCGTGTCAAAATAAGTATCTCAACTTTAATACAACGCTGTATTAAAGTTAGTACAAAGTTAAGACACATATTTTGAAACGGAGGGAGTATAATTTGATGGTTTTTTTTGAAAGAAATATCATTTAGAGTAAACAATTAGATTTTTTGTTGAAAAATCCAAAAATGAGTATGATTTTTGTTATGTTAATTTATTACCTTGATAATATATTGGCGAGGCGATATGAGACGAAAACATCATTGAGTAGAGACAGTGGAGACATCTCCATCCTTGGCTGAACCTAAAGCAATGATAGCAACTATAGATGTGCATTCAAGGAAAAAATGGTCGCATAGAAAAATAAAATGTGAGTTAACTCATAATTTTATTTTGTGTATAAAAAAGTTGCTTGTAATTCATGAGGCCCAATGTTGAGTAAATCATGCTTCTCATCAAATCAACCATATGTACTGTATTGCACCCATTCACCGTAATATACCCACGTAGTTCTAATTCTTTTGATTTGTCTTGTTTGGTGTGGGCAACCATGGATGCTTCATCATTAGGTGAAGCTTAATTCCGTCATTAAAAACGTTACTTGGGACACCGGGTTTCGAGGGAACGAAGACATCTAGCGCAATATTATGGCTTGTAGGAGAAAACCTGGACATTAAGCCCAAGAGAATGCGATTGATGGGAAAATATGGGTGTTTGGGATATCAAAATCAAACGATCACATTAACGGCATGTGAAGTCTACCCCAATGGTTGAACGAGGATTCGTGTTGGACATTCGGAGTGAATCGCATGTCGTCAATACATATATAATATCAAAAGAAACCTAGAATGATGTACTTGCTTGAGAGCGCACAAAAAAGTTAATGAGTATTTCTCATAGGTTGCATGTGCATGAAGAGTTAAAGCATCTATAGTCGGGCGACCCAAACCGGCCACAAACGTCTGAATGGACGGCCTGGTCAAGAAAATTTGACCTGGATGTGCCCCTTAAACAGGCCTCAAATGCCCGGACTGACTGGCACCCCTTATATCCAACCCAAATATGGGGCGAATATAGGGGCACCTAGGTGTGTCCGCCACGTCGGACCCGGTCCACGCTGGACCACCCTACCTCGCATATATGTCTCCCCATCCGCTGGTCAGGCCAAACCCTAGCCACTTTACTTCACTCCCCTTCGCCACTCGAGCACACATCTGACGATCCCCGGCCTTCTCCGACATGGAGGGCAGCGGACCCCGATCTCATCCCACGTGGCCCCAAGGAGGAGATGGTTGTTCGGCTTGTGCTACGCTGCTCCTAGGAGGTGGCCGCCCGACGGCAGCGCTCGCACTTATTCCGTTGGGAATCCGTTGCGTCCACACAACCAGTGCATAGATCCGTCGTCGTTGCATGGTGTCCGAACGCGGCGGCAAACGCGCAACCCCTTTGTTGGCGCGTCGAGCTGGAGGACGCACCATGGGCGTCCTCGGACGCAAACATGGCGCGTCGTTCCCGACGAAAGCCCTCATGGCAGTGGACGTTCACGAGGCGGAGTTGCACTCTCCGACACCCCGTATGGTGAACCAGTGCGGGCGCCGCAACCGTGTCGTGCTTGGATGTCGGCTCCTCCCAAGAAGGATACGTCATCGATCTCACGTCCACCGACACCGTTCGAGTTGCGGCCTACAATAAGGAAGAGTAGGGCATGAGAGACGGCGGGGGTTCTATTCCCGTGAGCCGGCTAGTGTCTCATGTCCTACTCTACCTCGCTGGTGACCGGCCAACACTCTGGGGAGTGCAGTCGATCGTCAGACATGGACACGAAGAGAACGAGCTCCGCTTGAATATCGTTTTACCTTGCATGTAATAGTATGAATTTTAAAAATTTAATTTAAAATATCCGGTTATAGAATGCATTATTTGAGTCTTGATCGGTCACTGTTAACGGAAGCAGCCGGGCACGTCCGCGGTGATTTGAAGGCTCGGATTTACCAAATCTGACTGTAGATGAATTCGTCGGACTTGGCAAATCCGAGCTCGGCAAAAAAATTACATAGTGGATCTAGTTGATGATATGAATATATTGCAGGTTAACATAAATAAAATAGTGGGATGGATCTTTAAGTATAGAGGATTAGTGTGACAATAGATATCCGATCCGGTGATCGGCCGACGTGTGGTGACTATGGAAACTTCTGGAAAGGTAGCTGGATCAACCAACGGATGGGCACAGTCTCAACGCGACTGTCTCAACGGCCTGAAACCTCTACGACTGACACGTCGCTTTACACGGCGGACGGCCGGTGTGAACGTCCGGGAATAAAAGTTCGATCGAGATGCGCTTGAGGTGGCATCTCTGCCGGCCAATGATTTGTGAACAAGATCATTGATTTCAATAGTGTAGCGCCGTACCGGCTGCCACAGAGAACAGTAGCTCGCCACTGGTTACTTAACGCACACTGTACCGCATTCAACCAGTTTTCCTCATGCAAGTCGCTTATTTGAATAGTGTACAGTGCTGTACCGCATGAATATTATTTATTGACAACGAAACTTTGCATCCTGTTATTTTATGCATAAGCAAAGTACTCCCTCCTAAGAACCGTAACAATCTAAACCCGCTTATATTTCTTTATAAAGTGTTTAGAGCATCTCTAGTGGCTAGTCTATTCCATAGTTCAAACCAAATATAGACCACCGTAGGTCAAAAACCTCTCCAACGGCTAGTCTATCCATAGTCTGAATTTTAGACATCCATCGAATTAGCTACCCATGGTCTACATTTGAACGACTGAGCGAGGATGTCCAAACCACTGAAACCAGAGTTGCTTCTCGCCGCTCTCTCCCGCGCCCATCCGGAACAGTTGGAGAAGGCACGAGAGGCGGCTGTGGCGGATGCAAGGGCGCGAGCTCGAGGAAGACGAGGCTCGCGGCGACTGCGGACCTGGTGCGCGAGCGGCTACGGCTCCATGCGCAAGCGGTGGCGGCTGCGCGTGCAAGCGAGCGGCAGTTGCGCCTGCGGCTGCGAGTGGCGGCAACGAGCGCAATCGAGCAGCAAGCGAGCGGCGGCGGCTGCTGCGGCTGCAAGTGAGCGTCAGGCGTCGTTGAAAATAGAGTTGTTGAAAATATAGACTGTCAAATTTAGACAATCCGCTGAAAAATCGAGGTTGTCTAAAATGATAACAAATCACACCATTGTCTATATAAAGATATAGACTACCAGATTTAGACAAGCCACTAGAGATGCTCTTAGTAGTCCTCCAATCAAATTGTGGTCCATTCAAAACCTAGAAACGCAAAAGGTGAGGAGGGAAAATACAACAGTTTTAGGTCACTTCATGTTGGATTTTGCACCAGTGTTAACGAGAGTAACAAGAGTTACTTTGATCCGCTGACTACTCTGAGAAAATTGTGGTCTATATAGAACCTAGACTCGCGAAAGGAGATGGGAGCAAATGCAACCATTTGAGGTCACTTCATATTGGATTTTGCACCAGAGTAACTAGGTTTTTTTCGACCCGCCAGATTTTGCAACGAAACATAAGAAAGAATAATACCAATTGTATTATCTTGTCCTCTTGATTATATAGGTTTTGAAAGCTACATGATTAACACAATTGGGGTTTTGATACATGGGACAAAATGAAGGATTGTAGCAAAATGTGCCAATGTTCCTTCAAAGGAGAGCACAAAGGAATCTATATGAAAAAATGCTAAGGATTCCTATATATCATGTGAATCAAATGGCCCGCGCAAGGATGGTATACTCCAAAAATCGTGTGAAATCCCTTTCAGTTCAGTTGAATAAGCCCTAAGTATAAGGAACTTTTGTCAGGGTGAGTGGGATTTGCCAAGAGTTGTTGTGAAACTATTACAGGGGAACATATGTCCCTATTCGGTTGCATGGGAACTAGCTGACTCCCAATTTCTGGAAGGGCTTGTGAAGTTTTAAAGGGGTCTTCCTTTGGTACTTCTAAAATCAAAGATGCTCGGTGGTGAACTAGAATTGCAGACTTGTGAGTCCCACAGTTCAAATTTTTTAAACTTTACACCATAGATCGCATAATTTGGTATAAATATCGTCATAAATTGACAAATAGTCTTAATATTGTATTAACTTGTTAGGTATTTGGTGTTAAAAGCATACTATTTTTTTGAAATTTACGAAGGCATGGCACCCATGATAGGCCAACTAGATCTGCCCCTGAATATGCCACCGAACTAAGGTTTTGGTAAGAGAAACATACGGGAAACACTCCCCTTGGAGTTCAATTCAAACATCTTCCACATTGTCATTAATAAATGTGACACCATATTAGAGGTATGCTTTCTTTTCTACCAATTGTTATGTTTAGACGTGATTAACTTGTTGGTCAAAAGTTAGTCCAGTGGAACAAGTTGATCCCACGCATATCGACAAGTTAGATGGCTTATAAGCCATTAAGGGCATTGTTGAATAAACCTCACTATAATTCTTATTATGTTTGGGGCGTTTTGTATATTTGGTGAACTAAAATAGACCAGGTTCCTTTCACACACACAAAAAAATGGTGTACACAACTCTTGTGCATCCTGATCCCAATCATGAACATGCAACATTGGAAAGTTTGAAGTCTTTAAGAAAGTGACAATGTTATTTGCGTACAGAGTAGCCTTGACCAAAGACAAACTTCTTTAACCAAATTGGCATGGAAAATTTAAGTGTTTGTTTGTCACGATGAAAAAACTGTTGAGATTCTTGTGCGTCTGTATTTCCTGGATGTGACAATAATTTTCAATGAAATTCCCTTTATCGAGAAAAGTATTAGGAATTGCTGGTTTCCATCATACAAACTAGAAACTCAGGGTTTCCCAAAATGTCTTAATGCAAGCCATAAGTATTCTTTTATCGTGGTACAAACACAGACGCTCATACATACGTACATACACTTATCCCTATGAATGCATACACACACGCTCTATTCCTATGAGCACTTCTGAAAGACTGAGCAAGTACATCATGTTGATCTTGACAAAGTTGCCACATACACTTTCGTAGTCTAAGGAAACGTCTCCTACCACCGAATGCACATCGCTGAAAGACCTTAAATAAATCCAAAAAATGCGAACACCGACATTAAGTCTATGATTTGAACCATGATGGGATGGAGATACGACTGTCCTCCTAACCATCCAACCACAAATTGATACTCATGCCTTAATTATTGACGCATATGAAATCAACCTATCAACACTTTTGGCAGTACTTGTCGTTCGTTTGATCTAGACGGTTTCTATACTAGAACTTGCATATTTTGTGTGTGTACTGAAATGTATAAATTACTGACGCAGTTCGCATCCAATTGTTCTTCCATAGGAATGTATATCTATAATTTACTAGGAAATAATTTCTTCTAAATCAATGATCTAGACCATTGATTCTTTATTGATAATTACTCACTTTTAAAGCTACATGCAATTTTAAGTGTATAATGTGCATCTGGCGAGTTTACTTCTAGTGGACTCTCATGTGAATTTTTTCGTTTTTGTTTTTTACCATAGAACAATAGTTCTATTGTCTATTCCCACTAAAAGAATAAAAATTATGTACAAGTATACATGCAGAAATTAATCTGCAGCTATGTAACTCCCGTTTTCTCTAACATGAGAGTCAAAATTAGAAAGGCTAATCAAATTAGGGATGCAATCCACTGGCTGAGACAATCTACATTCTTTGCCTTCGTCCTGCCTTGACCAACAGAAGATCTTGTTTGCATGATTGCATCTATGTTACCAAGGCAGAATTCTTGGCACTGTATTTTTATGCTGCGAATCTGTTACCAAGGCCAGCCAATGGCACAACGGTTTTGATGTTTCCAAAACGATCAATAATTCTTGCTTGCAGACGATTTTTTGTTGCTGTTCTAAATTTTAGATTGTGCCATTTGGTATTATTGATCGTTTTGGAAACATCAAAACTGTTGTTAGACAAGTATGCGTACGGTCCTACCAGTAAATGAGTACTTCCTCCATTTCATATAATATAGTGCGTCCTTGTTTTTCGAGCTTTAAGTTTGACCGTAAATTTAACCAACAAGACCAATTGCGGCGTGAGTAAAAATTACACCATCAAAAACTTGATTCGAATACGAATTTAATGATATAATTTTTACTCTGCCGTAATCGGTCTTGTTGGTTAAATTTATGGTCAAACTTAGATTTAGAAAAACGCGAACGCACTACATTGTGAAATGGAGGGAGTATTGCAAACTGTCCTGCCCTATCTTATCTTAGTTCAGGCTAGGAATGTAGCCCACTGGCTCAATAAAGCTTCAGGACTGCTGCTGATCTGCAGCGCAAAAGGGACTGTGCTTTTGTGCCCTTGCGCGGTACACGTGCAGCTGTTCCCGAATCCCACAGAGAAATGTCAATATAATAACTAGGGGCCTCTTTGATTCGTAGGATTTTAAAAACTCAGGTATAGGTTTGAAGTGATATGTCCATTTGAACCCTATAGGATTAGCAAGAAGTGTTTGATGACACAGAAAAAACAAAGAAATTATAAAAAGAGGTTGGAGTGGATGTTAGATTTTCTATGAAATGTAGTACAAAAGATTCCATGGAAAGAAATCCTGTGGGATCCAATCCTATGAATCAAATGACCAATATAGGAAAAAAAGAATCTAAGGATCGCAATCCTTCAAAAACCCTATAAAATTTCTTTGAATCAAAGGAGCCCTAGATGTCTATTTCGATCACTAGTGCAGTACACCAGTTAGTAGCAGAGCACAGCAAATTAAGGACTCTCTTGATTTAAGACTTCTATAGGATTTTTGAAGGATTGAAATCCTTAAAAGAAATCCTATATTGATCCTTTGATTCATAGAATTGGATAGCACAAGAAAAACAAAAGAATTCTATAAAGAGATTTAATTGGATGGAATTTTTTCTTCAAAAAGTAATAAAATGAATCATATAAAAATCCAAAGGATTTCAATCCTACGAATCAAACGTTCATCGTAGAAAAAAATCCTAAGGATGCAAATCCTTTAGAAATCCAATAAAATTTCATTGCATCATAGGAGCTCTCATATTTCTTTATTTCCGTGTTTTCAAAATCTTACAAATCAAAGAGGCCCCAAGGAAATAGCGCGTGAAGATGAGTAAACAAATGTACTTACGCGCGTAGCCGTGCATGCAGGCACCAGCACCGGCACGCCTGCTTTGCATCTTCCCAGAAGCGCAGCAAATCAGATGCTGGGGATAAGTTAGGTCCCCTCTTCACACGACACGCACGGCACAGCACAGTACGGGCCCGTTCGGTATGCAGAAATTTTAGAGAAACCTTTGGAGGCTTAGAATCCGTAGGAATTTTCGTATGTAGTTCGTTCGGTTTGAAGGAATCTCACAGATGTGTTTCTTTAAAACGTCATGCTAGCCTGTACTTTTCACAGGAAATTAAAACTTCAGCAAAACCTCATGTTTCAGCGGAGGTCTGAGGCTAAATGCAGACCTAGGACAGTTTAGCCGAATAAAACAATGTTGTTGTCAGAGAATTATGAGAGGTCCCGTCCTGCCATTAAACAATAAAAAATTCAAAAGCTACTAATCAGCACTGCATGCCATCCTTCAATAGTACTGAACGGTGTCGAATTGGGCTGTTTCAAGGACGCTTTTTTCTACGTATCGAATAGTCCAATTTTTTTTATTCTTACATTTAAAGGCTCCATAGATTTCCTGTTCACACATTACTCTATTCATGTGCAGTAATTTTTCCCTTTGTTTTTCCTACCTCTATACCGAACGGAGCCTACGTGTGGGCATCGCAGTGCAACGAGCAGGATTATTATAAGGAAGCAGATCGGCAACGTTAACGACGCCGGTGCGTCCAAAGTTGATGGGAGCACTCTCCCTCTCTGCCCCGCATGTGCCTGCAACTGCAACTGCAACTGCAATACTGCATGCGCGGCCGGCCACAGAAAGGCAGCAGTAACCGTAAAATAAACACGGAAAGATCAAGCATGATCCAAACCAAACCTAGCGAAACCTCATCCGTCCCATCAAATACGATGTGATCATGGATGTGAGATCTCTGCCGTACAGGTAGGCCGATTATTTTGCTGCGTCTACTCTAGCCTGATCCCCTGCCTGTTTAAGCATTTTTATATGTTAAGATAATCCGTAGTACTAGTACTACCTGGTTGACTCATCCATCATCTGGGTTGGGTTAATCTAATGAACCTAGGCCGTAGGGATCAGTAGCCCATACGGGTAGGGGTCCCGGCCCCTAGGCAGGCTCGCGCATGGATCCGTCCGCCTTTGGGTGTGTGTGCGTGTCTGGCTGGCTTTGCGGGCGGTGCGGCCAGCGAGGCGGCTGCCAGTTGCTGCGTACCACGAGTGATCTGCGTCTCGTCACCGTCTGTGCGCCACCGGCTAGATCCTCCCTTGTTGGGGTCCGCTCAGTTCAACGGTGAAGCTACGAGGAGAAGGCACTGTCACAGAGCCGCCAAACATGCTGATTGTGATTTGATTGAAAATTTTGTCTAAGAGCAACTCTAGCGAAAACACAAGCAGTTCTTCCTGATAGAGTCGTCACCTTAATGTTCGTGTTTTTTTTAGCTCCCTTCGTAGGTCCCTCACCATCTATATTTGCGGTCCCAAAGGGCTTATTTTGAGCTCCAGTTTTGCTTCAACTCAATCAAACGTTTCAGCTTCTTATAGCATCTACAACCGGACTTGATAAATTCGGTCCCTCAAAGTCTCAAAAGCCCACAGACGCGTTCACAGACACTGACCGGGCACGTCTCAAATTAGGCATTTCACATCCGGACACCTCAATTAGCATATCTCAAATCCATACAAACTCATGCAACTACGTCGATGCACACGGATCATCCGGCTACTCCATCACAGTACACTAAACATGTCATCGGACTACCAAAATTTGGCATGTTTGGCTATGGTGGACTTCATCCACGGCTGCACTTGCCCTTTCCTGAGTCCTTGTTGTCCTTCTCGCGGAAGTACCGCTCGAAGACGTAGTACGGATCCAGCCGGAGCTGTCCTCGCCGTCATTGTCCTTCTCCTCCTTCGGTGACAGTCCAGCCATGGACCGGACCGCCTGACTCTGCTCTCGGGCGAGGGCGCGTGTGTTCCTCTGCTGTCGTTTCTTCACAATGCGGGCGCGGATGGTTTCCTCCTCTGCGGCCGCCTGCGCCGCCTCCGCCTCCGCCATATCCGCCGCAAGACGGGCCTCGATGGCCCTTGCCCTCTCCTTCTCACGGCGTGCCACCCGGACCCGATACGACTCATAGTCTGTCGGATCGGTGATGGGGAAGGAGTGGTGTTCCGGCTGTCGGGAACGCGAGGATCCAGCACCATCGGACCTGAGCGCCCGGTGAGCCAACGCTAGGGCCTTTGCGGCAGACGGATGCGTCCCTCGGTCGGCTGCTCTCCTCCCGGGACCGTCGGAGTGCAATGCGAACTGCCATTGCCTCCTCCAACCCACACCGAATCACACCCCAGTCGAAGGATCCGGAAAGGTCGGACTCTGATCCGCTGTCTGACATGGCGGAGGTGGCCGGAATCCGTCGGAGGAGAGCTCAGGTGGCGGAGGGGAGTGAAGTAGTTAGGGTTTGGTCCGGCGAGCGGATGGGGACGAATATAAGTGGGGTAGGGGTGGGCCAGCATGCGTCGGCTCCGACGTGGCAGGCATGCTCGGGCGCGACTGGGCACCCCCATATACGCCCCATGTTTGGGTTGGATATGGGGGTTGCCGGTCAGCCCAGGCGTTTGAGGGTCGTTTTAGGGGTCCGTCTGGGTCAAAAAAAGTGACTGGGCGGCCTGCCCGGGCGTATGAGGTGGGTTTGAGAGGTCCGGTTGTAGATTCTCTTAGGGCATTTGTAACCAATCCCTCATGCCCCATAACCGGCTGGAGAAGTAAAAATCCAATTTTACTCTTTTAACCGAGACCTAGCCGAATCCCTATAACCAGTGGAATTTCTTTTTATCCTTCACCGCTTTTTCGCCCTACATTTAATCCAGCACTCGACGGCGGAGTAAAAATCTCACACTCCTCTACCTCTCCTTCTTCCCTCGCCGCCCACAATCCTAGCCATGACGCCCCCATTACCGGTCGTCGTCCCAATGGTCGGATCCCATGGTTGCCGCTCCTCGCCGCCCATCCACAATGTTGATCTCCGTCGCCATGAGCGCGACTCCTCGTCCAAAATCCACCGTCGTCGCTCCGTCAATGTGATCCTCTCCTATCGGAGGACTTCCATGACCTCCCTCTGCCGCGAGAGAAGCAAAGTAAGTACACTGGCGTCCGCCAGCGGCTGTGGGTGACATGGTGTTGGGAAACGTTGCATGGGAAACAAAAAATTTCCTACGCACACGCAAGATCTATCCATGGTGATGAGCATCTACGAGAGGGAGAGTGGATCTACGTACCCTTGTAGATCGCTAAGCGGGGAGCATTAAGAAACACGGTTGGTGTAGTCGAACGTCTTCGCGATCCAAATCGCCAAGCGTCCCGCGATCCAATCATGATCCGTCCTGATCAAGCACCGAACGGACGGCACCTTCGCGTTCAGCACACGTACAGCTTGATGACGATCTTCGCCTTCTTGATTCAGCAAGAGGGAATGGAGAGATAGATGAGTTCTCTGGCAGCATGATGGCGCTACGGCGATGGTGGTGGAGCAATTCCGGCAGGGCTTCGCCTAAGCACTGCAGAAAACCGATCTAGAGGAGAAACTATGCACTAGAGGAATGGGTAGCACGTGGCTGAAAATCAAGTGCCAAAACCCTAAAACCTCTAGTATATATAAGACGAAGAGAGGAGGAGGCTTCGCCCAAGGGCCAAGCCATCTAGGCTTGGGCCGAACCAAGGAGGAGAGGAGGATTCCTCCTCCAATCCTAGTAGGACTAGGACTCCTTATTTTGGTCTTTTTGCCTTTTTCCACCTTTTTCTCTTTGGGATTTTCTTCCTAGCCGCATGGGCCTTATGTGGGACTTCCACCAGACCACTAAGGTCTAGTATTCACTCTCGCACAGCCCATGTAGCCTCTTGGGTCGAAATACCCCTCCCGATGGTCTCCCGGTACACTACCGGCACACCCGGTAGACTATAGATGAGCCCGAAACTTTTCCGGTGACCAAAATAGGACTTCCTATATATCAATATTTACCTTCGGACCATTCCGTAGCTCCTCGTGACGTACGGGATCTCATACGGGACTCCGAAAAACCTTCGGTAACCACCACACATAACTATACTACAGAAACGTCACCGAACCTTAAGTGTGCAGACCCTGCGGGTTCGAGAACTATGTAGACATGACCGAGACACCTCTATGGTCAATAACCAATAGTGGGCTGGTGGACATGACCTGGATGCCCATATTGGTTCCTACATGTTCTACGAAGATCTTTATCGGTCGAACCTCTATGTCAAGGATTCAGTTAATCTCGTATGATGTTCCCTTTGTTCTTCGGTATGTTACTTGCCCGAGATTCGATCGTCGGTATCTCCATACCTAGTTCAACCTTGTTACCAGCAAGTCTCTTTACTCGTTCCGTAATACAAGATCCCATGACTAACACTTAGTCACATTGCTTGCAAGGCTTATTGTGATGTTGTATTACCGAGTGGGCCCTGAGATACCTCTCCGTCACACGGAGTAACAAATCCCAGTATTGATCCATGCCAACTCAATAGACACCCTCGGAGATACTTGTAGAGCACCTTTATAGTCACCCAGTTATATTGCGACGGTTGATACACACAAGGCACTCTTCCGGTGTTTGTGAGTTACATGATCTCATGGTCATAGGAACACATACTTGACATGCAGAAAACAATAGCAATAAACTGACACGATCATATGCTACATTTGTAGTTTGGGTCTTGTCCATCACATCATTCTCCTAATGATGTGACCCCGTTATCAAATGACATCACATGTCAATGGCTAGGAAACCTTGACCATCTTTGATCAACGAGCTAGTTCACTAGAGGCATACTAGGGACAAAGTGTTGTCTATTTACCCACACATGTAATGTGTTTCCAATCAATACAATTATAGCATGGATAATAAACGATTATCATGAAGAAGGAAATATAATAATAAACACTTTATTTATTGCCTCTAGGGCATATTTCCAACAGTCTCCCACTTGCACTAGAGTCAATAATCTAGTTCACATCACTATGTGATTTACATTGTAATGAATCAAACACCCATGTAGTTCTGGTGTTGATCATGTTTAGCCCTTGGAACTGGTTTAGTCAACAGGTCTGCAACATTTAAATCCTTGTGCACTTTGCAAATATTTATGTCCTTCTCCTCGATGTAATCGCGGATGGAGTTGAAGCATTGCTTTATGTGTCTAGTCCTCTTGTGAAACCTTGGTTCCTTGGCCAGAGCAATGGCACCAGTGTTGTCACAGAACAGATTCATTGGATTCAGTGCACTGGGCACTACTCCAAGATCTGTCATGAACTGCTTCATCGAGACACCTTCCTTCGCCGCCTCTGAGGCTGCGATGTACTCTGCTTTGTTGGGGAACGTCGCATGGGAAACAAAAAATTTCCTACGCACATGCAAGATCTATCCATGGTGATGAGCATCTACGAGAGGGAGAGTGGATCTACATACCCTTGTAGATCGCTAAGCGGGAAGCGTTAAGAAACGCGGTTGGTGTAGTCAAACGTCTTCGCGATCCAAATCGCCGAGCGTCCCGCGATCTCATCACGATCCGTCCCGCGGTCCAATCACGATCCGTCCCACGAACTCATCACGATCCATCCTGCGAACTCATCACGATCCATCCCGCGAACTCATCACGATCCGTCCCGCGATCTTGATCACGGTCCTTCCGATCTAGCGCCGAACGGACGGCACCTCCGCGTTCAGCACAGGTACAGCTCGATGACGATCTCCGCCTTGTTGATCCAGCTAGAGGGAGTGGAGAGGTAGACGAGTTCACCGGTAGTGTGACGGCGCCGCGGTGATGGTGGTGGAGCAATTTCGGCAAGGCTTCGCCTAAGCACTACAGAAATCCGATCTAGAGGAGAAACTATGCACTGGAGGAACGGGTAACACGTGGCTAAAAATTCTGTGCAAAAAACCCTAAAACCTCCAGTATATATAAGAGGGAGGGAGGAGAGGACTTGGCGCAAGGGCCAAGCCTCCTTGGGTCGGCCGAAGTGGGGAGGAGAGGAGGACTCCTCCTCCAATCCTAGTAGGACTAGGATTCCTTCCTTTTTTGGCATTTTTCCAACTTTTTTCCTTTGGGCTTTTCTTCCCAGCCGCATGGGCCTTGTGTGGAACTTCCACCAGCCCACAAAGGGCAGGTATTTACTATCCCACGGCCCATGTAGCCTCTTGGGTCAAAATACCCCTCCCGATGGTCTCCCGGTACACTACCGACACTCCCGGTACACTACCGATGAGCCTGAAACTTTTCCGACGACCAAAATAGGACTTCCTATATATGAATCTTTACCTCCGGAGCTCCTCGTGACGTCCGGGATCTCATCCGGGACTCCGAACAACCTTCGGTCACCACCATACATAACTCTATACTACCAAAACGTCACCAAACCTTAAGTGTGCAGACCCTGCGGCTTCGAAAACTATGTAGACATGACCGAGACACCTCTACGGTCAATTACCAATAGTGGGACCTGGATGCCCATATTGGTTCCTACATATTCTATGAAGATCTTTATCGGTCAAACCTCTATGTCAAGGATTCAGTTAATCCCGTAAGATGTTCCCTTTGTTCTTTGGTATGCTACTTGCCCGAGATTCGATCATCGGTATCTCCATACCTAGTTCAACCTCGTTACTGGCAAGTCTCTTTACTCGTTCCGTAATACAAGATCCCATGACTAACACTTAGTCACGTTGCTTGCAAGGCTTGCCATGATGTTGTATTACCGAGTGGGCCCTGAGATACCTCTCCGTCACACGGAGTAACAAATCCCAGTCTTGATCCATGCCAACTCAACAGACACCCTCGGAGATACCTGTAGAGTACCTTTATAGTCACCCATTTACGTTGCAACGTTTGATACACACAAGGCACTCCTCCGGTGTCAGTGAGTTGCATGATCTCATGGTCATAGGAACATATACCTGACATGCAGAAAACAGTAGCAATAAACTGACACAATCATATGCTATGTTTGTAGTTTGGGTCTTGTCCATCACACCATTCTCCTAATGATGTGATCCCGTTATCAAATGACATCTCATGTCCATGGCTAGGAAACCTTAACCATCTTTGATCAACGAGCTAGTCTATTAGAGGCATACTAGGGACATGGTTTTGTCTATGTATCCACACATGCATCTAAATCTCCGATCAATACAATTATAGCATGGATAATAAACGATTATCATGAACAAGGAAATATGATAATAACTAATTTATTATTGCCTCTAGGGCATATTTCCAACAGTCTCCCACTTGCACTAGAGTCAATAATCTAGTTCACATCACCATGTGATACGCATTGTTATGAATCTAACACCCAATGATTTCTGGGGCTCGATCATGCTTTGCATGTGAGAGAGGTCTTATAGTCAACGGGTCTGCGACATTCAAATCCGAGTGTACTTTGCAAATCTCTATGTCAAACCGTAAACACTGCTACCACACTCCACTTGGCACTATTCCAAATGGCTGCTCCACTATACGTATCCAGATTGCTACTACGAGTCATCTGGATTGGTGTTAAAGCTTGCATCGACGTAACTCTTTACGACGAACTCTTTATCCCCTCCATAATCGAGAAACATCTCCTTAGTCTTTTAGTCACTAAGGTTAATCTTGACCGCTGTCCAGTGATCCACTCCTGGATCACTTTTGTACCCCTTGACTGACTCATGGCAAGGCACACACCAGGTGCGATACACAACATGGCATAATATAGAGCCTATGGCTAAGGCATAGGGGACGACGTTCGTCCTTTCTCTTTCTTCTGCCGTTGTCGAGCTTTGAGTCTCACTCAACTTCACACCTTACAAATCAGGCAAGAACTCTTTCACCGACTGATCCATTTGAACTCATTCAAAATCTTGTCAAGGTATGTACTCATTGAAAGTCTCATCCAGCATCTTGATCTATCTCTATAGATCTTGATGTTCAACAATTAGTTAGCTTTATCCAGGTCTTCCTTTGAAAAACTCTTTTCAAACAACTATTTATGCTTTCCATAAATTCTACATCATTTCCGAACAGCAATATGTCATCCACATATACTTATCAGAAACTCTATAGTGCTCCCACTCACTTTATTGCAAATACAAGTTTCTCATAAACTTTGTATAGATTTAAAAACTTTGAACACCTCATCAAAGTGTATATTCCAACTCCGAGATGCTTGCTTCAGTCCATAGAAGGATCACTGAAGCTTGCTCACCTTTTAGCATCCTTAGGTCTGACAAAACCTTTTGGTTGTATCTCATACAACCTTTCCTTAAGGAAGGAAACGATGTTTTGGCATCCATCTGCCAGATTTCATAATTGAAAAATGCAGCAACTGCTAACATAATTCCAACAAACTTTAGCATCGCTACGAGTGAGAAAGTCTCATCGTAGTCAACTCCTTGAACTTGCCAAAAACTTCTTTGCGACAAGTCAAGCTTTATAAATGGTGACATTCACCATCAGCGTCTGTCTTCATTTTAAAGATCCATTTGTTCTGAATGGCCTTTCGCCCTTTAGGTAATACTTCCAAAGTCCATACTTTGTTTTCATACATGGATCCCATCTCGGATTTCATGGCCTCTAACCATTTGTCGGAATCCGGGCCCATCATCGCTTCTCCATAGCTCGTAGGTTCATCGTTGTCCAACAACATGACCTCCAAGACAGGGTTGTCGTACCGCTCAGGAGCAGTACACGTCCTTGTCGACCTACGAGGTTCGATAGTAACTTGATCTGAAGCTTCATGATCATCATCATTAACTTCCTCTTCAACTAACGTAGGCTTCACAAAAACATCTTCCTGCGTTGCGCTACTCTCTGGTTGAACAAATGTTCAACAACCTCATCAAGTTCTATCTTCCTCCCACTCAATTCTTTCGAGAGAAACTCTTTCTCGAGAAAGGACTCGTTTTAGCAACAAACACTTTATGCTCGGATCTGAGATAGAAGGTTCACCCAACTGTTCTTAGGGTAATCTATGAAGATGCATTTGTCCGCTTTGGGTTCGAGCTCATTAGGTGAAAACATTTTTTCTACACAAGCGTCGCAGCCCCAAACATTAAGAAATGACAGCTTAGGTTTCTATCAAACCATAATTCACACGGTGTCATCTCAACGGATTTAGATGGTGCCCTATTTAAAGTGAATGTAGTTGTCTCTAATGCATAACCCCAAAATTATAGTAGCAAAACGATAAGAGACATCATAGCATGCACGATATCCAATAGAGTACGACCATGACATTCGGACACACCATCACACTATTGTGTTCCAGGTGGCCTGAGTTGTGAAACAACTTTCGCATTGTCTAAAGTTGTATGCCTAACTCGCAACTCAGATATTCACCTCCACGATCATATCGCGGACATTTTTATCTTCTTGTCACGATGATCTGGAACTTCACTTTGAATTTGCTTGAACCTTTCAAACGATTCAGACTTGTGTTTCATTAAGTAAATATACACTATATCTACTCAAATCATCAGTGAAGGTAAGAAAATAACGATATCCACCGCACACTATAAGACTAATTGGATTGCATACATCAACATGTATCATTTCCAATAAATCACTTGCCCGCTTCATCAAAACAGAAAACGGGGTCCTTGGTCATCTTGACCAAGAGGCATGGTTCGCATGTCTCAACCGATTCGAAATCGAATGAGTCCAAAGATCCATCAGCATGGAGTTTCTTCATGCGTTTTATACCATTATGACATTTAGCGGCAGTGCCACAAGTATGTGGTACTATTATTATTAACTTTGTATCTTTTTGCATCAATGTTATGAACACGTGTATTACTACGATCAAGTTTCAACAAACCATTCTCACTGGGTGCATGACCATTGAAGGTATTATTCATGTAAATAGAATAACCATTATTCTCTAACTTAAATGAATAACCGTGTTGCAATGAACATGATCTAATCACGTTCATGCTCAACGCAAAACACCAGATAACATTTATTTAGGTTCGTCACTAATCTCGAAGGTAGAGAGAGCGTGCGATGTTGATCACATCAACCTTGGAAACATTTCCAACACACATCGTCACCTCACACTTAGCTAGTATCCATTTATTCCGTAGCTTTTACTTCGAGTTACTAACATTTAGCAACCGAACCGGTATCCAATACCCAGGTGCTACTAGGAGTAATATCAAGATACACATCAATAACACCTATATCAAATATACTTCTGTCGACTTTGCCAGCCTTCTTATCTACCAAGTATCTAGGGTTGTTCCGCTTCATCGACCGTTCTCCTTATAATCGAAGCACTTAGTCTCGGGTTTGGGTTAGACTTTGGGTTGCTTCACTGGAGCAGCAACTAACTTGCTATCCATGAAGTTTCCCTCCTTGCTCTTGCCCTTCTTGAAAATAGTGGTTTGACTAACCATCAACACTTGACGCTCCTTCTTGATTTCTACCTTCGCGGTGTCAAACATTGCGAACAGCTCACAGATTATTATTTCTATCGCTGGTGTTTCATAGTTCATCACCAAGTTCTAGTAGCTTAGTGACAGTGATTTGGAGAACTATATCAATCACCATCTTATCTGGAAGATCAACTCCCACTCGATTCAAGCGATTGTAGCACCCAGACAATCTGAGCACATGCTCAACGATTGAGCTATTCTCTTTCATCTTGCAGGCAAAGAATCTTGTTGGAGATCTCATATCTCGCAACACGGCATGAGCCTGAGATCCTAATTTCGGCTCTTAGAACATCTCATATGTTCCATGACGTTCAAAACGTTTCAGAGCCTCAATTCTAAGCCATAATGCATGACGCACTAAACTATTAAGTAGTCATCTGAATGTGCCTGTCAGATGTTCACAACATCTACAAACGACGCTAGAGGGATTGGCGCACCGAGCGATGCATTGAGGATATAAGCCTTCTGTGCAGCAATGAGGACAATCCTTAGATCATGGAGCCAGTCCGCAATATTGCAACCATCATCTTTCAACTCTATTTCTCTAGGAACATATAAAAATTCAAGGGAGCTACAACAGGAGCTAGTAATCTACAACACAGTTTGCAAAGACACTACTTACTATGTTCATGATAATGAGTTCAATTAATCATATTACTTAAGAACTCCCACTCAAAATTGACATCCCTCCGGTCATTCGAGTGATACATGATCCAAATTCACCAACTCAAGTCCGATCATCACGTGATTTGAGGTGGTTTTAGTGGTGAACATCATCATGTTGATCATATATGTTATATGACTCATGTTCGACCTTTCGGTCTCTTGTGTTCCGAGGCCATGTCTGTACATGCTAGGCTCGTCAAGTTTAACCGGAGTGTTTTGCATGTGCAACACTGACTTGCACCCGTTTTATGTGAATGTAGAGTCTATCACACCCGATCATCACGTGGTGTCTCAACACGACGAACTTTTGCAACGGTGCACACTCGGGGAGAACACAATTCATCTTGAAATTTAAGTGAGGGATCACCTTATAATGCTACCGTCGTCCTAAGCAAAACAAGGTGCATAAAAGGATTAACATCACATGCAAATCATAAGTGACATGATATGGCCATGATCTTGTGCTTTTGATCTCCATCTTGAAAGCACCGGCATGATCTCCATCGTCACTGGCATGACACCATGATCTCCATCATCTTGATCTCCATAAACATGTCGCCATCGGGGTTGTCGCGCCCAGCATGCTTCTACTACTATTGCTACCGTTTATCGATAAACTAAAGCATTACATAGCGCTTAATGATTGACACGCAAGTCATACAATAATTAAAGACAACCCTATGGCTCCTGCCTGTTGCCGTACTCATCGAAATGCAAGTCGTGATAATCTATACATCACATGATCGTCTCATACATCACATATATCACATCATGTAATTGGCCATATCACATCACAACATACCCTACAAAAACAAGTTAGATGTCCTCTAATTGTTGTTGCATGTTTTACGTGGCTGCTACGGGTATCTAGAAAGAACAATTCTCATCTACGTAAAAACCACAACGGTGATACACTAGTTGCTTTTCAACCTTCTCAAGGACCGCTTTGTCGAATCCGATCCAACTAAAGTGAGAGACAATGGCACCCGCAAGCCATCTATGCAACAAGTTGCGGTCGAGGGAACCGGTCTCTCGTAAGCGTACGAGTAATGTTGGTCCGGGCCGCTTCATCTCACAATACCGCTGAACCAAAATCCGACCAAGGGAGGAAGCAATCTAAGCATCAACGCCCACAAACCTTTTGTGTTCTACTCAAGATCTCATCTACACATAGACCTAGCTCATGATGCCACTGTTGGGGAATGTCGCATGGGAAACAAAAAATTCCTACGCACACGCAAGATCTATCCATGGTGATGAGCATCTACGAGAGGGAGAGTGGATCTACATACCCTTGTAGATTGCTAAGCGGGAAGCGTTAAGAAACGCGGTTGGTGTAGTCGAACGTCTTCGCGATCCAAATCGTCGAGCATCCCGTGATCTCATCACGATCCGTCCCGTGATCCAATCACGATCCATCCCAAACTCATCACGATCCATCCCGTGTACTCATCACGATCCGTCCCGCAAACTCATCATGATCCGTCCCGCGATCTTGATCACGGTCCTTCCGATCTAGCGGCGAACGGACGGCACCTCCGCGTTCAGCACACGTACAGCTCGATGAGGATCTCCGCCTTCTTGATCCAGCAAGAGGGAGCAGAGAGGTAGACGAGTTCACCGGCAGCATGACGGCGCCAGATGATGGTGGTGGAGCAATTCCGGCAGGGCTTCGCCTAAGCACTACAGAAATCCGATCTAGAGGAGAAACTATGCACTGGAGGAACGGGCAGCACGTGTATATGTTGGGGAACGTCGCATGGGAAACAAAAATGTTCCTACACACACGCAAACCTATCCATGGTGATGAGCATCTACGAGAGGGAGAGTGGATCTACATACCCTTGTAGATCGCTAAGCGGGAAGCTTTAAGAAACGCGGTTGGTGTAGTCGAACATCTTCGTGATCCAAATCGCCGAGCGTCCCGCGATCTCATCACGATCCGTCCCGCGATCCAATCATATCCGTCCCGTGAACTCATCACGATCCGTCCCGCGATCTCATCACGATCCGTCTCACGATCTTGATCACGATCTGTCCTGCGAACTCATCACGATCCGTTCCGCGATCTCATCACGAACCGTCTCGCGATCTCGATCACGGTCCTTCCGATCTAGCGCCGAACGGACGGCACCTCCGCGTTCAGCACACGTGCAGCTTGATGACGATCTCCACCGTCTCTATCCAGCAAGAGGAGGTGGAGAGGAGAGAGAGTTCACCGGCAGCGTGACGGCGCTCCGGTGATGGTGGTGGAGTGATTCCGGCAGGGCTTCGCCTATGCGCTGCAGAAAACTGACCTAGAGGAGAAACTGTGCACCGGTGAAACGGGTAGCACGTGGCCGGAAATTCTGTCCAAAAACCACCCAATCCACTAGTATATATAGGAGGAGAGGAGAGGAGAGGCAGCCAAGGCCTTTGGTTCGGCCGAAATAGGAGGTGGGAAGCAATCCTACTTCACCTCCAATCCTAGTTGAAGTAGGATTGCCTCCTATTGGCTGATTTTCCACCTTTTGCTTTAGGACTTTCTCTCCTGCGCCATGGGCCTTTGTGGCTGTTTTCCTAAGGCCTCCCGGTACACTACCGATGAGCCCGAAACTTTTCCGGAAACCAAACTGGGACTTCCTATATATGAATCTTTACCTCCGGACCATTCCGGAGCTCCTCGTGACGTCTGGGATCTCATCCAGGACTCCGAACAAACTTCGGTCACCACCATACATAACTCTACACTACCGAAACGTCACCGAACCTTAAGTGTGCAGACCCTGCGGGTTCGAGAACTATGTAGACATGACCAAGACACCTCTACGGTCAATAACCAATGGCGGGACCTGGACGTCCACATTGGTTCCTACATATTCTACGAAGATCTTTTTCGGTCGAACCTCTATGTCAAGGATTCAGTTAATCCCGTATAACGTTCCCTTTGTTCTTCGGTATGTTACTTGCCCGAGATTCGATCGTCGGTATCTCCATACCTAGTTCAACCTCGTTACCGGCAAGTCTCTTTACTCGTTCCGTAATACAAGATCCCGCAACTAACAATTAGTCACATTGCTTGCAAGGCTTATCGTGATGTTGCATTACCGAGTGGGCCCCGAGATACCTCTCCGTCACACGGAGTAACAAATCCCAGTCTCGATCCATGCCAACTCAACAGACACCATCGGAGATACCTGTAGAGCACCTTTATAGTCACCCAGTTACGTTGCGACGTTTGATACACACAAGGCACTCCTCCGATATCTGTGAGTTGCATGATCTCATGGTCATAGGAACACATACTTGACATGCGGAAAACAGTAACAATAAACTGACACGATCATATGCTACGTTTGCAGTTTGGGTCTTGTCCATCACATCATTCTCCTAATGATATGACCCTGTTATCAAATGACATCTCATGTCCATGGCTAGGAAACCTTAACCATCTTTTGATCAACGAGCTAGTCTATTAGAGGCATACTAGGGACATGGTTTTGTCTATGTATCCACACATGCATCTAAGTCTCCGATCAATACAATTATAGCATGGATAGTAAACGATTATCATGAACAAGGAAATATGATAATAACTAATTTATTATTGCCTCTAGGGCATATTTCCAACAGTATATATAAGAGGGAGGGAGGAGAGGACTTGGCGCAAGGGCCAAGCCTCCTTGGGTCGGCCGAAGTGGGGAGGAGAGGAGGACTCCTCCTCCAATCCTAGTAGGACTAGGATTCCTCCCTTTTTTGGCGTTTTTCCACCTTTTTCCCTTTGGGATTTTTTTACCAGCCGCATGGGCCTTGTGTGGGACTTCCGCCAGCCCACAAAGGGCTGGTATTTACTCTCCCACATCCCATGTAGCCTCTTGGGTCGAAATACCCGTCCCGATGGTCTCCCGGTACACTACCGGCACTCTCGGTACACTACCGATGAGCCCGAAACTTTTCCGGCGACCAAAATAGGACTTCCTATATATGAATCTTTACCTCTGGACCATTCTGAAGCTCCTCGTGACGTCCGGGATCTCATCCGGGACTCCAAACAATCGTCGGTCACCACCATACATAACTCTATACTACCTAAACGTCACCAAACCTTAAGTGTGCAGACCCTGCGGGTTCGAGAACTATGTAGACATGACCGAGACACCTCTACGGTCAACAACCAATAGCAGGACCTGGATGCCCATATTGGTTCCTACATATTCTACGAAGATCTTTGTCGGTCGAACCTCTATGTCAAGGATTCAGTTAAGCCCGTAAGATATTCCCTTTGTTCTTCGGTATGTTACTTGCCCGAGATTCGATCGTCGGTATTTCCATACCTAGTTCAACCTTGTTACCGGCAAGTCTCTTTACTCGTTCTGTAATACAAGATCCCGTGACTAACACTTAGTCACATTGCTTGCAAGGCTTGTTGTGATGTTGTATTACCGAGTGGGCCCTGAGATACCTCTCCGTCACATGGAGTAACAAATCCTAGTCTTGATCCATGCCAACTCAACAGACACCCTCGGAGATACCTGTAGAGTACCTTTATAGTCACCCAATTACGGTGCGACGTTTGATGCACACAAGGCACTCCTCTGGTGTCAGTGAGTTGCATGATCTCATGGTCATAGGAACATATACTTGACATGGAGAAAACGGTAGCAATAAACTGACACGATCATATGCTACGTTTGTAGTTTGGGTCTTGTCCATCACACCATTCTCCTAATGAAGTGATCCTGTTATCAAATGACATCTCATGTCCATGGCTAGGAAACCTTAACCATCTTTGATCGATGAGCTAGTCTATTAGAGGCATACTAGGGACATGGTTTTGTCTATGTATCCACACATGCATCTAAGTCTCCGATCAATACAATTACAGCATGGATAATAAATGATTATCATGAACAAGGAAATATGATAATAACTAATTTATTATTGCCTCTAGGGCATATTTCCAACATGCTTTGCACGTAGAATCGGCTACCACGCTTTGCTTGGAACTACACAAGCTTACCGCTCCCCCATTGAGAATAAATACGTATCCGGTTTGTGACTTAGAGTCATCCGGATCAGTGTCAAAGCTTGCATCGACGTAACCCTTTACGACGAGCTCTTTATCACCTCCATAAACGAGAAACATTTCCTTAGTCCTTTTCAGGTACTTAAGGATATTCTTGACCGCCGCCCAGTGCTCCATTCCAGGATCACTTTGAAACCTTCCGGCCATACTTGTGGCAAGGCTGACATCGGGTCTTGTGCACGGCATTGCATACATGATAGAGCCTATGTCTAGAGCCTATATCTAGAGCATAGGAGATGACACTCATCTTTTCTCTATCTTCTGGAGTCACTGGGCATTGAGTCTTACTCAACTTCACACCTTGTAACACACGCAATAACCCCTTCTTGGACTGGTCCATTTTGAACTTCTTCAAAACTGTATCAAGGTATGTGCTCTGTGAAAGTGCTATTAAGTGTCTCGATCTATCTCTATAGATCTTAATGCCTAATATCAAAGCATCTTCTCCTAGGTCCTTCATTGAAAAACTCTTGTTCAAATATTCCTTCACGCTTTCCAGCATTTCTATATTGTTTCCAATCAGCAATATGTCATCCACATATAATATTAGAAACGCTATAGAGCTCCCACTCACTTTCTTGTAAATACAAGCTTCTCCATATACTTGTATAAACCCAAACGCTTTGATCACCTCATCAAAGGGCTTATTCCAACAACGAGATGCTTGCACCAACCCATAAATGGATCACTGGAGTTTGCAAAATTTGTCAGCATTCTCTGGATCGACAAAACCTTCTGGTTGTATCATATACAACTCCTCCTCAAGGAAACCGTTGAGGAATGCTGTTTTGACATCCATCTGCCAAATTTCATAGTCGAAATAAGCAGCTATTGCCAACATGATTCTGACAGACTTAAGCATCGCTACGGGTGAGAAGGTCTCATCGTAGTCAACTCCTTGAACTTGTGAAAAACCCTTTGCCAGAAGTCGAGCTTTATAGACGGTGGCATTACCGTCCGCGTCCGTCTTCTTCTTAAAGATCCATTTGTTCTGAATGGCCTTCTGCCCTTTAGGTAATACTTCCAAAGTCCATACTTTGTTTTCATACATGGATCCCATCTCGGATTTCATGGCCTCTAACCATTTCTCGGAATCGGGGCCCATCATCGCTCCTTCATAGCTCGTAGGTTCATTGTTGTCCAACAACATGACCTACAAGACAGGGTTGCCGTACCACTCAGGAGCAGTACGCGCCCTTGTTGACCTACGAGGTTCAATAGTAACTTGATCCGAAGCTTCATGATCATCATCATTAACTTCCTGTTCAACTGTCGTAGGTTCCACAGAAACATCTTTCTGTGCTGCGCTACTTTCTAGTTGAAGTAAAGGTTCAATAACCTCATCAAGCTCTATTTTCCTCCCACTCAATTCTTTCGAGAGAAACTTTTTCTCAAGAAATGTTCTGTTCTTAGCAACAAACACTTTGCCTTCGGATCTGAGATAGAAGGTATACCCGACTGTCTCTTTCGGGTATCCTATGAAGACGCATTTCTCCGCTTTAGGTTCCAGCTTTTCAGGCTGAAGCTTTTTGACATAAGCATCACATACCCAAACTTTAAGAAACGACAACTTTGGCCTCTTGCCAAACCATAGTTCATATGGCGTCGTCTCAACGGATTTCGATGGTGCCCTATTTAAAGTGAATGTAGCTGTCTCTCATGCATAACCCCAAAACGATAGTGGCAAATCAGCAAGAGACATCATAGAACACACCATATCTAATAAGGTTCGATTACGACGTTCGGACACACCATTACGCTGTGGTGTTCCACGCGATGTCAACTGTGAAACAATTCCACACTGTCTTAAGTGACTGCCAAACTCATAACTCAGATATTCACCTCCTCGATCAGATCGCAGAAATTTAATCTTCTTGTTACGATGATTCTCAACTTCACTCTGAAATTGCTTGAACTTTTCAAACGTTTCAGACTTGTGTTTCATTAAGTAAATATACACATATCTACTTAAGTCATCAGTGAAGGTGAGAAAATAACGATATCCACCACGCGTTGTAACATTCATTGGATCGGACACATCAGTATGTATGATTTCCAATAAGTCACTTGCCCGTTCCATTGTTCCAGAGAACGACGTTTTAGTCATCTTGCCCATGAGGCATGGTTCACATGTGTCAAGTGATTCAAAATCAAGTGACTCCAAAAGTCCATCAGCATGGAGCTTCCTCATGCGTTTTACACCAATATGACCTAAACGGCAGTGCCACAAGAAAGTGGTACTATCATTATCAACTCTACATCTTTTAGCATCAATGTTATGAACATGTGTATCATCACTATCAAGATTCAGTATGAATAAACCCCTCACATTGGGTGTATGACCATAAAAGATATTACTCGTATAAATAGGACAACCTTTATTCTCTAATTTAAATGAGTAACCATCTCGCAATAAACAAGATACAGATATAATGTCCATACTTAACACGGGCACTAAATAACAATTATTCAGGTTCATCACTAATCCCGATGGTAATCAAAGAAAGAGCGTGCCGACGGCGATCACATCAACCTTGGAACCATTTCCCACATGCATCGTCACTTCATCCTTTGCCAGCCTTCGTCTATTCCGTAGTTCCTGCTTTGAGTTGCAAATGTGAGAAACCGAACCGCTATCAAATACCCAGTCACTACAACGAGAGCTAGTAAGGTACACATAAATAACATGTATATCATATATACCTTGTTTGTCGTTGGCCGCCTTCTTGTCAGCCAGGTACTTGGGGAAGTTCCGCTTCCAGTGACCAGTTCCCTTGCAATGAAAGCACTCAGTTTCTGGCTTGGGTCCATGCTTGGGCTTCTTTACAGGAATAGCAACTGCTTTGCCATCCTTCTTGGTTTTACCCTTCTTGCCCTTGCCCTTGCCATTCTTCTTCAAACTAGTGGTTTTATTGACCATCAACACTTGATGTTCTTTCTGGATTTCAGACTCAGCGACTTTTAGCATCGCAAACAGCTCGATGACTGACTTGTTCATCCCGTGCATGTTATAGTTCATCATAAAGCTCTTGTAACTAGGTGGCAGTGATTGAAGAACTCTGTCAGTGATCGCCTCTGGCGGAAGGGCAATTCCCAACTCTGATAGACGATTCGAATACCCAGACATTCTGAGTATATGCTCACAGATAGACCCGTTCTCCTCCATTTTACAAGCATAGAACTTATCGGAGGTCTCATACCTCTCGATCTGGGCATTCTTTTGAAAGATAAACTTCAACTCCTGGAACATCTCATATGCTCCATGACGTTCAAAACGTCTTTGAAGTCCTAGTTCTAAGCCATACAATATTGCACACTGAACTATTGAGTAATCTCCAGAACGTGCCTCCCAAGCGTTCTTAACGTATTCGGATGACATGTCGTCTGGTTGGTCACCAAGTGGTGCATCAAGGACATATGATTTTTGGGAAGCCATGAGGATAATCCTCAGATTACGGGCCCAATCAACAAAGTTACTTCCTATTGGGGAACGTTGCATGGGAAACAAAAAAATTCCTACGCACACGCAAGATCTATCCATGGTGATGAGCATCTACGAGAGGGAGAGTGGATCTACATACCCTTGTAGATCGCTAAGCGGGAAGCGTTAAGAAACACGGTTGGTGTAGTCGAACATCTTCGCGATCCAAATCGTCGAGCGTCCCGCGATCACATCACGATCCGTCCCACGATCCAATCACGATCCGTCCCGCGGACTCATCATGATCCATCTCGCGATCTCATCACGATCCGTCCAGCGATCTCATCACGATCCGTCCCGTGAACTCATCACGAACTGTCTCGCGATCTTGTTCACGGTCCTTCTGATCTAGCGTCGAACGGACGGCACCTCCGCGTTCAGCACACGTGCAGCTTGATGACGATCTCCACCGTCTTGATCCAGCAAGAGGAAGTGGAGAGGGAGAAGAGTTCACCGGCAGCGTGACGGCGCTCCAGTGATGGTGGTGGAGCAATTCCTGCAGGGCTTCGCCTAAGCACTGCGGAAATCCGATCTAGAGGAGCATCGGTGGAACGGGTAGCACGTGGCCATAAAATCAAGTGCAAAACACCCAATACCTCCAGTATATATAGGAGGGAGGGAGGAGGAGGGCTGGCGCACAAGGCAGCCCTGCCTTGCCTCTTGCGCAAGGAGGAGAGGAGGAATCCTCCTCCAATCCTATTAGGACTAGGATTCCTCCTTTCCTACTTGGAATCTCTTTCCACCTTGGCCTTTTTCTCTCTTTCCCAAGTCCAGCCGCATGGGCCTCTTAGAGGACTTCCACCAGCCCACTAAGGGCTGGTTTCCACCCTCCCACAGCCCATGTAGCCTCTTGGGTCGAAATACCTCTCCCGATGGTCCCCCGGTACACTACCGGCACTCCCGGTACACTATCGATGAGCCCGAAACTTTTCCGGTGACCAAAATAGGACTTCCTATATATGAATCTTTACCTCCGGACCATTCCGGAGCTCCTCGTGACATCCGGGATCTCATCCGGGACTCCGAACAACCTTCGGTCACCACCATACATAACTCTATACTATCGAAACGTCACCAAACCTTAAGTGTGCACACCCTGCGGGTTCGAGAACTATGTAGACATGACCGAGACAACTCTACGGTCAATAACCAATGGCGGGACCTGGATGTCCACATTGGTTCCTACATATTCTACGAAGATCTTTATCGGTCGAACCTCTATGTCAAGGATTCACTTAATCCCGTATGATGTTCCCTTTGTTCTTCGGTATGTTACTTGCCCGAGATTCGATCGTCGGTATCTCCATACCTAGTTCAACCTCATTACCGGCAAGTCTCTTTACTCGTTTCGTAATACAAGATCCCGTGACTAACACTTAGTCACATTGCTTGCAAGGCTTATTGTGATGTTGTATTACCGAGTGGGCCCTAAGATACCTCTCCGTCACACGGAGTAACAAATCCCAGTCTTGATCCATGCCAACTCAACAGACACCCTCGGAGACACCTATAGAGCACCTTTATAGTCACCCAGTTACGTTGTGACGTTTGATACACACAAGGTACTCCTTCGATGTCAGTGAGTTGCATGATCTCATGGTCATAGGAACACATACTTTGACATGCAAAAAACAGTAGCAATAAACTGACACGATCATATGCTACGTTTGTAGTTTGGGTCTTGTCCATCACACCATTCTCCTAATGATGTGATCCTGTTTATCAAATGACATCACATGTCAGTGGCTAGGAAACCTTGACCATCTTTGATCAACGAGCTAGTTCACTAGAGGCATACTAGGGACAGAGTGTTGTCTATTTACCCACACATGTAATGTGTTTCCATTCAATACAATTATAGCATGGATAATAAACGATTATCATGAACAAGGAAATATGATAATAACTAATTTATTATTGCCTCTAGGGAATATTTCCAACACTTCCATCATCTTTCAACTTAGCTTTCTCTAGGAACGCATTAAAATTTAGGGGTGCTACTGCGCGAGCCATTGATCTACAACATAAATATGCAAAGGTTACTTAGACTATTGTTCAAGATAATGAGTTTAGTAATCAAATTACTAACGCTCCCACTCAAATTGACATCCCTCAGGTCATCTGAGTGTCGCATGATCCAAATTCACCAACTCAAGTCCGATCATCACGTGAGTTGAGGTGGTTTCAATGGTGAACATCATCATGTTGATCATATATACTATATGACTCATGTACGACCTTTCGGTCTCTTGTGTTCCGAGGCCATGTCTGTACATGCTAGGATCGTCAAGTTTAACCTGAGTGTTCTGCATGTGCAACACTGTCTTGCACCCGTTGTATGTGAACATAGAGTCTATCACACCCGATCATCATGTGGTGTCTTGACACGACGAACTTTCGCAATGGTGCACACTCGGGGAGAACACAATTCATCTTGAAATTTAAGTGAAGGATCACCTTATAATGCTAGTGTCGTCCTAAGAAAAACAAGGTGCATAAAAGGATTAACATCACATGCAAATCATAAGTGACATGATATGGCCATGAACTTGTGCTTTCGATATCCATCTTGAAAGCACCGACATGATCTCCATTGTCACCAGCATGACACCATGATCTCTATCATCTTGATCTCCATCAACGTGTCGCCATCGGGGTTGTCATGCCCATCATGCTTCTACTACTATTGCTACCGTTTAGCGATAAAGTAAAGTATTACATAGCGCTTAATGATTGACACGCAGGTCATACAATAATTAAAGACAACCCTATGGCTCCTGTCGGTTGCTGTACTAATCGACAGGCAAGTCGTGATATTCTATACAACACATGGTCATCTCATACATCACATATATCACATCATGTAATTGGCCATATCACATCACAACATACCCTGCAAAAACAAGTTAGACGTCCTCTAATTGTTGTTGCATGTTTTACGTAGCTGCTACGGGTATCTAGCAAGAACAATTCTTACCTACGCATAAACCACAACGGTGATACATTAGTTGCTTTTCAACCTTCTCAAGGACCACCTTTGTCGAATCCGATCCAACTAAAGTAGGACAAACTGGCACCCGCCAGCCATCTTTTGCAACAAGTTGCAGTTGAGGGAACCGGTCTCTCATAAGCGTACGAGTAATGTTGGTATGGGTCGCTTCATCCCACAATGCCGCTGAACCAAAACACGACCAAGGGAGGAAGCAATCTAAGCATCAACGCCCACAAACTCTTTGTGTTCTACTCGAGATCTCATCTACACATAGACCTAGCTCATGATGCCACTCTTAGGAAACGTTCCATGGGAAACAAAAAATTTCCTACGCACACGCAAGATCTATCCATGGTGATGAGCATCTACGACAGGGAGAGTGGATCTATGTACCCTTGTAGATCGCTAAGCGGGAGGCGTTAAGAAATGCGGTTGGTGTAGTCGAACATCTTCACGATCCAAATCGCCGAGCGTCCCGCGATCCGATCACGATCCGTCCCGATCAAGCACCGAACAGACGACACCTTCGCGTTCAGCACACGTACAACTTGATGACGATCTTCGCCTTCTTGATCCAGCAAGAGGGAGCAAAGAGGTAGACAAGTTCTCTGGCAGCATGATGGCGCTTCGGCGATGGTCGTGGAGCAATTCCGACAGGGCTTCGCCTAAGCACTGTAGAAAACCGATCTAGAGGAGAAACTATGCACTAGAGGAACGGGTAGCACGTGGTTGAAAATCAAGTGCCAAAAACCCTAAAACCTCTAGTATATATAAGAGGAAGAGAGTAGGAGTCTTGTCCCAAGGTCCAAGTCATCTAGGCTTTGGCCGAACCAAGGAGGAGAGGAGGATTCCTCCTCCAATCCTAGTAGGACTAGGACTCCTCCTTATTTTGGTCTTTTTGCCTTTTTCCACCTTTTTCTCTTTGGGATTTTCTTCCCAGCCACATGGTCCTTATGTGGGACTTCCAACAGCCCACTAAGGGCTGGTATTTACTCTCTCACAGCCCATGTAGCCTCTTGGGTCGAAATACTCCTCCCGATGGTCTCCCGGTACACTACCGGCACTCCCGGTACACTACCGATGAGCCCGAAACTTTTCCGGCGACCAAAATAGGACTTTCTATATATCAATCTTTACCTCCGGACCATTCCGGAGCTCCTAGTGATGTCTGAGATCTCATCCGGGACTCCAAACAACCTTCGGTAACCACCACACATAATTCTATACTACCGAAACGTCACCGAACCTTAAGTGTGCAGACCCTGCGGGTTCGAGAACTATGTAGACATGACCGAGACACCTTTACGGTCAATAACCAATAGCGGTACCTGGATGCCCATATTGGTTCCTACATGTTCTATAAAGATCTTTATCGGTCGAACCTCTATGTGAAGGATTCAGTTAATCCCGTATGATGTTCCCTTTGTTCTTCGGTATGTTACTTGCCCGAGATTCGATCGTCGGTATCTCCATACCTAGTTCAACCTCATTACCGGCAAGTCTCTTTACTCATTCCATAATACAAGATCTCGTGACTAACACTTAGTCACATTGCTTGCAAGGCTTATTGTGACGTTGTATTACCGAGTGGGCCCTGAGATACCTCTCCGTCACACGAAGTAACAAATCCCAGTCTTGATCCATGCCAACTCAACAGACACCCTCGGAGATACCTGTAGAGCACCTTTATAGTCATCCATTTATTTTGCGATGTTTGATACACACAAGGCACTCTTCCGGTGTTCGTGAGTTACATGATCTCATGGTCATAGGAACATATACTTGACATGCAGAAAACAGTAGCAATAAACTCACATGATCATATGCTACGTTTGTAGTTTGGGTCTTGTCCATCACATCATTCTCCTAATGATGTGATCCCATTATCAAATGACATCACATATCAATGGCTAGAAAACCTTGACCATCTTTGATCAACGAGTTAGTTCACTAGAGGCATACTAGGGACAAAGTGTTGTCTATTTACCCACACATGTAATGTGTTTCCAATTAATACAATTATAGCATGGATAATAAACGATTATCATGAACAAAGAAATATAATAATAAAAATTTTATTTATTGCCTCTAGGGCATATTTCCAACACATGGGTGGTGGACATAACCGACCGCGACACCCAGATGAAGAAGCGGCCCGGCTCTTTCCACATAAAGGAGCTTGTCGTCCTCGAGTACGACCGGTGGCAGGTCCGGTTCCACTGTGCAACGACGCACCTCAACTTTCGGTGGTGGACGGCGCCTCAAGCCGGTACTGCTGAGGGTGGTCAGTGCGGTGATGGCTATGGAGGACCGGTAGAAGAGGGAGCGCATCGAGGCGAAGGCCGTTGATGAGGGGTACATGGTGGACGTCCGCCGCTAATACCTCGAGCTGGTGGAGGCAGAGCAGTCGATCGAGGAGGATGACAATGTCGATGACGACGATGAGGACTTTGACGCCAAAGAATGGCGACAACTCTTCCCCAACTGCGACGATGAAGGCACACGACCGGGCCCCATGACCAGTGGGATGTGTGGGTGGATTGGTTCGCCCTCTACAAAAGAGATTAGTTAGTTTAAGTTCAATTTCATTTTTAGTTAAGTACAAGTTCATGCTTAGGTTTAACTAAATTATGTTTCGGCTGATGATTTATGTACATTATGTGTCAAATTTTGGTCGTTTAAATCAAATCTATGTTGAACTTATGAAAACAATGTTTTTTACTTAAGTTTAGGAGTTCGACTAGGTCTGACCAAAATTTAGCAAAGTAAAAATACTGCACTAGGCCGATCTACTCCTCTATTTTTAGGGGATCGGCTAGAGTTGGCCTTACTATGACATGGTCTCCCTCGCACCATCGACAATAGGGGAGATAGGACCGTCAACTGCCCGACCATTAATGCCACTCCTCTGGATTTCCATGGGGTCGTTGGATGGCCGTCATACGACATGTGAGCAGGCCTGAAGGAGGCATGTGAGCGTGCCCCTTGGTGGTCGCCCGCCGCCTTCCGCATCCCTAACATTCCTCTCAATGGTGTTTGCGAGGGCTGACAAAACAACGACACCCTCCCCTCTCTCCCTTGTTTTTCATTCCTCAACATCTCACAATCCCATCTCGCCCACCTCCCAAGCCCCTCTCACTTTTTCATCAATGGTGCAACGGAAAGAGCTCCCCCTCATCATCATCTTTGGAGATGATGAGAAGGAGAAGAAGCCAGGTCCCCTAGGCCCTTTTTGAACAAGTACAATGTGGCCATGAACGAGCCTTGAAAGTACGACACAGAAAGGGCGAGACGAATTTGGGACCACGTGTTGGCCCCTACATGTGGACGAGGCCACGGGTGCATTTTCGGGCCACCGAGGGCCGCATAGCGCATTTTTGGATTCGCTAATGTCGCGTCGGCAGTTGCTTCCACGATGTTGTGAAGCCCAAAGTATTGGTGTTGAGGTGGTCGGCGTTACGGCGGCGGTCCCGGCCAAGTTATGGTCCATCAAGAGTTTCTTTGAAGGTGGAAGCTGGTGGCCGGTCCTAGAGCCCCTCAGAGGCAGCGTTTCCGCATGAGGACTTCAGAATCGCAATCGAAGAGGAATGGAGATTTACTTCGGCCGACAACCCACAACTCTAAGTGCAACGTCGTTCGTATCAATGCATGTTCACACGCTCACAACGCAATTTTGCTGCTATGGCTTTTGGATCTTGGCTTGATGAAGACCGTTTCTTCTCCTCGGATGTTCCTCCGACGATGGGTGACCAAAAGATTCTGGTTGTTTTGTTGGTGGTTGCAAGGACCATGTAGAATTTGTTTTCTCTAAATTTTCTTTGCTTCTTGTAGTTTTGCTTTGTGTGGTGTCTCTTTTGATTTCTCCTTAGATCTGCCATGTATGTTGTAATGTTGGTATTAATATAAACATGGCACTTCTCAACAAAAAGGCCTAGTTAGCTACTCATAGTTTAACCAATTATTAGTTGCCTATCAATGTAAGTTGTAGTCCGACAAATTTTTCGCCTAATTATTCGAAATGAAATCGATGTGAATGAAATGTGTAAACATTTTTTAAAACTTGTGAACATTTTATATCCATGAACAACTATTAAATAAGTAATGTTTTAAATAATCCGCAAACATTTTTTTAGAATTGACGGTCTGTTTTCACATTAAGAATATTTTAAAAATCAAGAACATTTTTTAAATCAAAGATTTTTTAATCCACTAAAAAGCACCTACTTTTAAAAGTGGAAAGGATCAAAAAATGATTCATGTTTTTCCTTAAGATCTCAAACAACAATATCAAAAAGCCCGAAAAGAAAACGAATGCGCAATCAAACAAGCAAACCGGTGCACCCCCCCCCAAGAGCAACTAGTTATTGAGCGCTTCTTCGGGAGCCTTCCAACGATCACATCCACGCGCCGCCACTTGGTACATTCTCAACCGCCACCGTGTGTCGTGCTTTGAGTGTTTCCTCCAGATTTCTTTTCCGCACGCATTTTTGGTTTTTTACGTGTGTTTTTTCAAGGTTTTTTCGGCGTTCCGGTTTTCCACCGGTCTTCTTAGCTATTGGACGTAAAAAAAATCAAAAACAAACCCGCGAGAAAACACATTTTTTTTCCGAAAAGCATGGTTTTTTTTCCACGAGAGGTATGGTTTTTCTTTTGCGAGAGGCAATATGTTTTTTGTTTTTTTTCTTCCCCAAGAGGCACGGGTTTGCTTTTGCGAGTGACATGGTTTTTTTCGCGAGAGGCACAGCCGGGCCTCTCGAAAACAAAAAAACATGTTTTTTGTTTTTTTTTCTTCCGCAAGAGGCACGGGTTTTCTTCCACGTGCCTCTCGAAAACAGAAAAAATAATGCATTTTCTGTTTTTTTCTTTCGCGAGAGGCGCAGATTTGCTTCCGTGGAAAAAACAACACGTTTTTTTCCGCTAGAAGCATGTTTTTTCGTCTGGTTTTTAGGTAAAAAAAGTTTGTCAAAAGCTATCAACATGAGATCTAGTTTTAAAGATCTCGACGCGAGAAATCTAACGATGAAAACAGTTCAAGATTTAGCGCACAGTTTAAAATAACTTTTTTTTAAATACAAATTTACGAATAAAGAAAAATTCTCAGATTACGACAAGTGACTCACGTATAGTGCGTTGTTTGTGAAAGGTGGGAGTGATCGTTGGCGCGAGTTACAAGTATGTACGCAAACCGGTTCACATACACCCTGTCCCTGGGCTCGGCCCATTTGCTTTTGTGTTTTCTTTTCGACGTCTAAAAGATAAGGTTACGTGAGATTTCATTGGTGAACCTTGCCTTCAGAAGCAATAGTGATAACCAACTCTCCGCAGTTTCCATTCCAACTAACTTTTTTTCTTGTGCGATCAGTTTTTCTTAGGTCATTTATTTTCTGTATTCTTTTTTTTCCTGTTTCTTTCTCAAAATGCATGGTTTTTAAAAAAATCACAAACATTTTTCAAAACTATTGAACATTTTTCAAATTCGTTGAAATTTCTTTAAATTTAATGAACTCCTTTTCCATTCAATAGATTTTTTTCATATTTTTTGATCTTTTTAAAAACTTTGATGATATTTTATTTTGTTATCCATTGAACTTTTTTCAACATTGATGAATATCTTCTTCAAATTTCTGAATTTTGTATAAAATCTGTTAACATTTTTAATTCAAACTTATTTTAAGTTTTTGCGAAGTTTTGTATTTTGTATTTTTTTAAAGTCAACCGGTCAATTGTGATCATAATTTTAAATAGCCCATTATAGTCCCGCTATAGCCTTGGTATAGCTTTGTTATAACCTTTTCAGTACGATGCCGCTAAATGGTTTCATGTACAAATAACCCACTATAGCTTCGCTATAGCTTATTTGGAGGTCTATCGCTATTTTTCATAGCCCGCTATTTAAAACATTAATTGTGATCGATCAAAATGCGTCCAAGCGACTAGGGGGAAACAAGTTTAGCGATCAAGCGCTCGCCTTCTACACAGCCTACGCGCCTACGTGCATAGACGCCTGAGCGCCGGTTCCTTCAAGTGGCACTTCTTTTTCAACACGACACGTACGCAAACGGTTTATATACAGGCGTATGCACTTGCCCCCTATAAATGCACACATGTATATTTTATCCCTACGAGCATTTTCGAGAGATTGAGCCGACATATCATTTTAAGATTTACGAAGTCATCATAGTCATCGACGGGAACGTCTTCTCTCACTGAATACGCATCACCGAAAATTTAAAATAAATTTAGGAATAAATGCAAGCAAACCAGGACTTGAACCTTGGTGGACTGGTATATCACAGTCTCTCTAACTATCCAACCACATGTTGGTTCGCTCCAAATAGCACTTAAGGCACCACATAAGAGCTCCCTTATGACGTCTTCTCTCACTGAATACGCATCACCGAAAATTTAAAATAAATTTAGGAATAAAAGTAAGCAAATCAGGACTTGAATCTTGATGGACTGGTATACCACAATCTCTCTAACTATCCAATCACAGATTTGTTCGCTCCAAATAGCACTTAAGGCACCACATAAGAGCTCCCTTTTTTGCGCCTTAAGCGCCAATTATAAAGACCTCCTAGTTGTTGTACCGTTGTATTACGTTTTTCCTTTTGATGCATTTGTTTTTTAGATTTGTCGTGCGTATTTTCTTTTTCAAAAGAGATGTATTTTTATTTGTTTTCTTAAGAAAAACTAGTTTTCAATCGGTTTATTTTTTCATTTATCGAGAAAAACGATTTTCTATTTATTTTTAAAAAGTGAACATTGTTTGAAAATTTGAAAATATTTTTATAATTCAGTTTATGAAAATTTTGAACATATTTTAAAAGTGGAACATTTTTTAAGGAATGCATGCAATTTATTATAAACACTGTTTATGTCCGTTGAAATTTTATGATCATTTTCTAAAATTTGAGGAAAAAAGTTAAATGCGATTAGTTTTCTAAATTTAGATACTTTTTTTAAGAGATTGAAAATTTATAGAAATGGAAAATAAAAAATCCTCGCCAAAATGGTAAAAGTGATAAAAAGAATGGGGAAAAAGAAAAATATAATGCAGAGAACGAGGCTTCTTTGGTGGGCCTAGCCACAAAGCTCCCCCAAATTCTTGTAGTTCTAGTTCAGTTTCCTCCAAATCAAGTCAAAACATTTGCAACAGCAGCAGTTCCCTCCGGAAGAAAAAGAAAACAGTCCTATAGTGCTAGTATCACAATCCAGTTTGCAGAGCAATCTGCACCGTAGGAAACGAACAGCAGAAGATGTCCATTTATTTTTCACTCATTTTCACTTGCCTTCAGTACATGCAACATCTTCAAAACAAGTAACGAGCATTGCTGACATAGATCATCAGCACAATATATCCACGTTACAGAACACATCAGTCACCAAACCAAGCATAGTTTGTTTTCAGAACATAAAGTTGAGTCATAGTGCCTTCCTTCTAGGAATCCAACCATGCGGCGGATACCTTCTTCAAACTTAAAAGGCTTTCAGCGGGTCCTTGGGGTCAATTTCATGGAAGAGAGGGAGATCGGACCGGAGACTGTGCTGGCTGAAACCAACACTTTCCAGTGTCTTCAGCACCTCGTCCAACAAAATTTTGTTCCCAGACGGGGTGAAATGTAGCCCGTCACTGCATGATGTAACAAAGTTATCTTCTGCTTTTGGTCAGGAAGTTACACCGTAGTTCAGAATGTGCTTCGACAAAATACTACTATATAACCAAAGCCACTGTATACCGAGTACCAGGGCATTGAGAGCAGAGATGAATAAAATATACTACTAACGTTCTGGCCAATCAATGACTAATTATTATGTTCCTGGATGAAGAACGGGACTTGGAAAAAGTGTAAATTAGCTTTTCTGAAGTTTCAAGTTATTCCAAGCACATAGACTATTAGCAAATAGCAAGAGAGCATAGACATGTTACAAGATATTCTTTTTTGGGGGGACAGCTGAAAAAAAACTTGTGTGTTAAAAGATGAAGAAAGTCTTCAATAACTTCCACTAGAGAAACAAAAGCAATAGCATTCCAAATATTTTGTTGTATTTTCAGTTTTTTGTTTCGCGCTGCAGAAGTTAGAAAACTAGACATGGTGTAGAATATTAAGTTAAATTTATGTGTCACTACAATAATTGTTTTTACAGTGAGATCATATGATGCAGATTATCAACTGATTCTTAGCTTGTTTTCTCAGTTTTGTTACGTTGCCCACAAAAGAATGCCAAGCATAACCAAGAACAACAGTCTGCCCGAGGATTTAGACCCTTTTTTTTTACATTCAACAAAAGTACAAGCCATTTTTATCTGATCTGCCATTTTCATAACCAGCAAAGCAAGCAGCTCGTAGAGCGAATAATCTCACAATTATTCAGCCTTTACAGCGTCAACATTTGGTAAAGGTTCTTCAAACAGATTTGCATGGTCTACCTTTGTCTACAATATGGAAAGAGATTCGTACCTTAATGCAGATGTTTGCCAATCAGGAAATTGCTGCATCTGCGTCCAGATGTCTATAACTGGATGACCCAATTCTTTAGCAACAGCTATGCACGCCTGTGCGTAAGTGCCAGCAGCTTCATTGGTTCTTTCAGGCTGTCTTGAAGGGTCATTATCTCCATATATGTCTCTGCATGGAAAGATATGGAGTAAGTGTGGTTTGCATGCGAATCTGCTTTGCCAAAAGGTACAATTTACGATATTTGCTTGGAAGAAATCTTCAGGCCAGATCACAGGCCACCAAGTGGCAAGTGGATAACTGGATATATAGAAAACCCAATAGTACACTGCAGACTGTTCAAATTGTCATAATTTCGATTGAAAATACAGGGAATATAGAATATACAAGGAACTCTACCTAATGAACTCGTTACATAGATGCACTGCACATACGTCAAACACTACACACGCACTGGATACACTTGGTAAGTTCGGCCCGATTTCTTAACATTTGTGGTTGAGATAAACAGTTTCAATAGAGATAAATCGCTGTAAAACGCAAGCAACAACAATGGAATATAGCAAAGGAAACCCATGAGCGAATCAACATAAGTACATAATGAAATCCATAAGGATATCCGGTGGATCCTAGGTGAGGGGGCTATTTGGTTACCGAATCCTCGCCGGCTCGTGGATTGGTGGAGGGGTGATGAGTATGACGGCAGCGGAGGGCCACTTATTCTGCAAAATCAAACCATAGATGAGTAATCGAAGAGGCAATCAGCCTTCCTGCTCCAGGAGTAAACTGTATGGCGGCAACCTTGAAGTAGGCGCAGATCGTGCGCAGGTTGTCCTGGTACTCCCCGAGCGGCACGTGCTGATGCGCCTGCGCCTGGTCGGGCAGGGTGGCGTCGTTGGCGCCGAAGAACACCGTCACCGCCGCCGGGTCCGCGCCTCCGACGGCCGCCCCCTCCATGGCTCTGTCCAGCACCTTCAGCGCCCAGCGCGTGTTGTACCCGCTGAGCCCGCGCAGCACCACATCCGCCTAATCAGCAAAAATCCGATGTTACGCGTGGCGGCGGCGGCGGCGGCGCAAGCGGCGAGGTGGGGAGGTGCCGCGGACGTACCTGCCTCGCGAAGTGCTCCGCGAGGGCGGCGCCCCAGCCGCCGGAGGCAAAGGACTGCTCGGTGATTGAGTCGCCGAAGAGCACCAGCCGCGGCCGCATCTTCTCTCCCCAACACGGATCACGGATCGGCCACTGGGCTGGGCTGGCTGGCTACCCCGGATATCACGTCGACTTCACGAGCACCTCGCTTCTGCTGCAGTGGAGTATTATACGGCGATGGGTTGGGTGGTCTTAGGGAGAGATGGAATATTTGGTGAGCTCGTCGCGACTTCTGATCGGCAAGCGGCGAGGAATCGTCGGTACTCCCGTGTCTCGACGAGCGAGCTGGTTGATCTCTACCGGTACGTGGTTGGACCGATGGTTGGGCTGACAGGAAGAAAAGGCCAGAATTTGACGCCCCCCTAAAAAAAATATGAATACATAGTGAATCCAAAAAAAAAAAAATGTGCCATGAGAGGACGCCAAGTAATGTGACATGTCTGGCGTTTTCTATGGATTTTTATTTTTATTTTATTTTCTCTGTACGCATATTTTGGGTTTTAGACAAGTTTTTTTTTCCATGTTTTTTTTCCAGATTTTAAAGTAAAGAAAAACAAAAACAATATGTGTTTCTTGAAGGAAAATATGCTTCTGTGAGAAAGTCATGGAAGCGCGTATTTGTTTTCACACGCTTCCACGAGAAGCAAATATGTGCTTCTTTCGTAAGAAGCATAATTCCTTGATTTTTTTAGAAAAGCATAATATGTGCTTGTACGAGTTGTGCTTTCATGAGAAGTGTAACCTTATTTTTCAATAAGTGAAAACCGCAACCGTGCTTCTGGACTCTGTCTTTCCTCTTTTTTTTTGGTATTGGCTTTTCAGGTTGCTAGTTTTGGGGGATTTTGTTTTTTGTTTTTGTTTTTGGTGGGCGCATGGTTTAAGAGATAATTTGTGTGAATAAATGAATCTAGAGAAAGAAAAACCCACAGGTTGCACACTGTCAGGGTCCTGACATGGAAACCCCACTGGGCAGCACTACAGTCGGCCCACAAGCTGCCCAGCGACCACTCAGACCAAGGAAACCCAATCCAAGAGTTACAGGGCCCGACTGGGTCCAGTGAGGACATTGCCCGTCGACTACTTCTACCTCGACCACACCCAGGAGGAGGTATCTAGAGGATCAGGCACGATGGCGGCTTCTGTTTTCCCCACCCGTTCTTAGAACCCTAACTATCAAATTTGTGTAATCTCCTTGTAATCGCTACCTAGAATAATTCCTATGAGAATTACCAAGGATACTAGTTCGTGCCTATCATTCCGAATCGTCATGGCGCATCTCGTTGAGACGCGGGCACTGCGCCAGGGCCGCGAGCTGCTGGAGGCGATGGATCCAAACATCAAGGCCTTCCTCGAAAGATTCAAAGCAAAGATCGAGAGCCCCATCGACAACAACACCATGGCCCAACAAGCCACAGCCGCGAAGATCGACGATCTACTCAAGTGGCGCCCCGACTTGGAAAAGCACGTCGCGGATCTGGGAGATGTAGTGGCGGCACTCCAACAAGCCCAGTCGTCGTCCCAAAAGGACAACACGGCAGGCCCGACATCCCACCAGAACCAGCAACAACCACCGGCGACGTCTGGTGTCCACATTGGACCCGTGACTGGCGCGGCGACACAACCTCAAGGGGCCGTTGGCCACGGCGTTTTCCATCCATCTCGGGGGTTGTCGGCGACGTTACCCTTCCAAACGCCGCCGCCGCTCCCGGCAAACGGTCAGTGCGATTCGATTCTGTCCCCGTCCAACTTGTCTCCTTTCGCTCATGCGAGTCAGATGCTAACTGGTTTAGGCCAAGCACATCCATCTATTTCGTTCCCCAATTTTCGGGCGAGAACCCGAATTTGTGGAAAACCTCGTGCGAGCAATACTTCACCATGTTCGGTATCCACCACACGTTCTGGGTCCCAATGGCCACACTCAATTTCTCTGGGTCTGCATCTGTTTGGTTGCAAATGATCCAGAAGCGATTGTCGGACTTTGGCTGGGAATCTTTTACTTCATTGTTGTGCACACATTTTGGCAGGGATCGACACCGAATGTTGATCCGACAATTTTATACTATACACCAAACTACTTCAGTTGCTGATTATATAGAGAAATTCGAGTTGATCATTAACCATTTGAGTTCATACTCCGATTCTATCCATCCTTATTATTTCCTTACTTGTTTTGTGGAGGGATTGATGAAGGATATCTGAGCGGTGGTGCTCGTTCAGCGGCCACCAGACTTGGATTCTGCATGCGCGCTGGCACTGCTCCAAGAGGAGGTGGCAGATGCCATGTTCGGTGTCCCACTCAAACCACCAGAGACCAGCACACGTGTTGCTACTCCGCTACCACTGCCACCACTTCCTCCTCGGTCAATAGCACAAGCAGGAGCTACGGATCGCCGTGGCACGGACATCGCACGGGCTGATTCAGCAAAATTGAAGGTTGCGAGACTACCGTCGTGCTCGAGGCCTATGCTTCAAGTGTGGTGAATGATGGGGGCACGACCATGTGTGTCCCATGTCTGTTCAACTGCACGTTGTCGAGGAATTGTTGGACCTCTTCATCCTTGATAACAGCATCGATATGTCCACTCAACAAACAAATGATACAGTCATGACGATCTCCAGATCAACGGTCTCTGGTGGGGTTTCAGCTAAAGCATTGCAGTTGCACGCATGGATACAGGGCAAGGAGGTTCTCATGCTAGTTGACTCAGGCAATGCGACATCCTTCATCAATCAAAACCTTGCAGACCAACTTATTGGAATCCAAGCTTTGCCATGCCAATATCGTGTGAAAGTGGCAGACGGAGGCGAGCTACTCTGCTCCGCCGTTGTACCCAACTGTACTTGGTGTTCGCAAGGTCACGAATTCACCACTGATCCGAGAATCTTGACTCTGGGAACTTATGACGCCATACTTGGCATGGACTAGCTTGAAGCACACAGTCCAATGACGGTCGATTGGCATGCCAAATTCTTATAGTTTGTAGATGCTCAAAGGACTGTTTCTCTGCATGGTCATGATGCAGAATCCACCAAGTGTCACCTCATCAACAACATCCAGTTGCTTGGGTTGTGTAGGAACAATGCAATCACCCAATTTTTGCACCTGTATGTGGTTTCTGAAGAAGGAGAACTTGCACAGAGTCCAACCCCAGGTTGTTTGCAAGAAGTGTTGGCTGAATTTGCAGATGTGTTCGGCGAACCTACAGAGTTACCACCATGGCGTTCATGCGACCACCGCATTCCCTTGATCCCTGGAGCACAACCATTCAACATTAGACCGTACAGACACAAGCCAGACCACAAAGACGAGATTGAGAGCCAGATAGCAGAACTACTCAAGACATGTATCATTCAGTTGAGCACAAGTCCATTCGCCTCCCCTGTCATATTAGTCAAGAAGAAAGACGACACTTGGCGCCTATGTATTGATTATCGTCACTTGAATGCCCTGAGCTGCATAGCAAAATATCCCATCCCTGTCATAGAGGAACTTTTGGATGAGCTGTGAGGCGTCCAATGGTTCTCTAAATTGGACCTACCGCTGGTTATCACTAGATAAGGATGTCTTCCGAAGAAGAACACAAAACAGCGTTCCAAACCCATTTTGGCCATTATGAGTACAAGGTGATGCCGTTTGGAGTGGCAGGCGGACCAGCAACCTTCAATGGATCCATGCATACCATGATGAAGACACTGAACTGTCATTGTGTTCTGCCTTTCTTTGATGATATTCTGGTTTTCAGCCTCACACTTGCAGAACATAAGGACCACTTGCGCCAGGTGCTCACATTGTTGCTAGAGATCAATGGAAAGTGAGATGAGTAGGTGTCTTTTCGGCCAACAGCAGCTCTCGTACCTTGGACATGTAGTAAGCTCCCGTGAAGTCGCTACAGAACCGGAGAAGATCAAAGTTGTATCCACTTGGCAAACACTCACGGATGTCAAGAGTGTGCGGAGTTTCTTAGCTGGCCGGGTACTACAGGCGCTTTGTGCGCAACTTTGGAGTGATTGCTTGGACGCTTTTTAATCTTCTCAAGAAAGGCTCTCCATTCTTATGGATGCTAGTGACTGAAACTGCTTTCCAAACACTGAAAGAACAACTCATCTCTGCTCCAGTACTTGCGTTGCCTGATTTCACACAACCGTTTGTTGTCAAAACCGATGCCAGTTACAAGGGGGTTGGTGCAGTGCTGCAACAAGGGGGCCACCCAATTGCATTCATGAGAAAGTCTCTATGCCCACGTTACCAAGGTCTCTCTACGTGCGAGAAGGAATATTTAGCCATCATTGTTGTAGTGGACCAATGGCGACCATACCTCCAGCATGCAGAATTCTTCATTTTCATGGATCAAAAAAGTCTGGTGCATTTGGAGCAGCAAAGATTGACAACTCCGTGGCAACAAAAAGCTTTCACTAAAATCCTAGGCTTGCATTATATCATCAAGTACAAAAAGGGGACTAAAAACTTGACAGCCGACGCATTATCTCATCGTGAACCACGGGAAGTGCTCTCAGCAATATCATCTTGCCAGCCAGCTTGGCTCGAAGATGTGTTGATCAGTTACAATAGTAATCCCCAAGCACAACGTTTGCTGGATCAACTGGCTCTCCGAGAAGATCCCAAGAAACGATTCAGCTTACACTAGGGTCTCATCAAATTTCGTGACCGTATTTGGTTGGGTGGCTCCACAACATTGCAACAGAAAATTATCTCAGCATTCCACGACAGCCCAATGGGGGACACTTGGGATTTCCCGTGACAAGCGCATCCGTCGACTATTTGCCTGGCCCAAAATGAAGCTCCATATCAAACAATATGTGCAATGATGTCCGATCTATCAACAAGCCAAGCCAGATCGTGCAGCAGCACCCGGTTTGCTTGTTCCCCTGCCAATTCCTCAACACCCTTGAGACCTTATTTCGATGGATTTCATCGATGGGCTACCGTAGTCTGCCAAGTTCAATTGACTATGGGTGGTGGTCGACAAACGCACTCGCTTTGCTCACTTCATACCACTCGCTCACCCGTATACAACAACTAAAGTAGCCCAGCTCTACATGTCTCAGGTATACAAGACTCATGGCTTGCCTGGAGCTATAGTGTCGGATCGTGATCTAGTGTTCACCAGCCACTTTTGGCGTGAGCTTTTCAAGCATGCTGGAACTGAACTGAGGATGAGCATAGCTAACCCCCCGCAGATGGATGGCCAAACGGAGAGGGTTAACCAATGTTTAGAGACCTTCCTTCGATGCTTCACACATGCTTGTCCAAGGAAATGGAGTTATTGGATTCATCTAGCTCAATTTTGGTATAATTCTGCACACCACTCCGCAATTGGCATGTCCCCTTTCAAAGCTCTCTTTGGTCATGAGCCTCGGCATTGGGGAATCACAACTACATTTGTGGCCATAGTTCCTTCCCTTTAGGCTTGGCTCGAAGAACGCCAGGTAACACAGCACCTCATTCAGCAGCACTTGAATCGAGCTCGTCGGTGTATGAAGGCCCAAGCAGACAAGAAGCGATCTTTCCAGGAATTCCAATTAGGTGATCAAGTGTTCTTGAAACTTCAGCCGTATATTCAAACTTCAGTCGCGCCTAGAGCGAACCACGAGCTGTCATTCAAGTATTTTGGACCCTTTCTGACCATCCGTAAGATCAATGAAGTCGCTTATGAACTCCAACTACCCCCATCCTCATCGGTGCATCCGGTGTTTCATGTATCCCAGCTGCACCGTGCCTTGTCACCAAGTACACTTGCCACTCCTGATCTTCCAGTGTGTACTGATGACATGACTGTTCCTGTTGAGATCATCCAAACAAGGTGGCAGAAGAGGAGAGGCTCTATGATTGAACAAGACAAGTTCGATGGTCCAATTCAGGGAACCCAGGTGTTACTTGGGAGGACAAAGAACATCTCCGTGCCAGGTTTCCTTTTGCTGTGGCTTGGGGTCAAGCCGCCTCTCAAGAAGAGGGGGATGTCAGGGTCCCTGACATGGAAACCCCACTGGGCAGCACTACAGCCGGCCCACAAGCTGCCCAGCGACCACTCAGACCAAGGAAGCCCAATCCAAGAGTTACAGGGCCAACTGGGTCTAGTGAGAACACTGCCCGTCGACTACTTCTACCTCGACCACTCCCAGGAGGAGGTATCTAGAGGATCAGGCACGGCGGCGGCTTCTGTTTCCCCCACCAGTTCTTAGAACCCTAACTATCAAATTCGTGTAATCTCCTTGTAATCGCTACCTAGAATCATTCTTGTGAGAATTACCAAGAATACCAGTTCGTGCCTATCACACACATACAATACTTCACTTGCCAGCACATGAGAAGGTGAAGAATGATTTGCAATGGGTAACCCTTAACTAATAATTTTAGTCGTCCCCATGATGGCTAAACGGGCCATGGTGGGATGACTCCATGTGTGTGCCTTGTTCATCCTTTTTACATGAGATGTAAGAGTTAGCTACAAAACATGTACGAAGAGAAAGAGAGTAGTCCCTATTTAAACGGTCTTCTATTAATTTAAGAGGGATGGTTTTTAAGGTTAAATTACCGAAATATAGGACGCAGACTCACTCAACCCGAGCTCATATGAGCTTGGGTGAACTTTTAAGGTTCCGCTACCTGGTGCCGGTATCGTCACTGATTCCCCTATCTCAGCCCGAGAAATACAGGACAACAACCACTTAGGACTCCGAATCCCCTACCTGGTGCCGGCATCGTCACTGATTTCCCTATCTCCGGTCCCATTTTCTTCCAATTCGCGCCTTCTCCTCCTTGCTTCCTGCTCCTCCAACGTTGCCATTGTACCTTTTCGTTTGCCACACAGGCATTGCCGAACATCCGCAACCAGCACCGATGTGCCCGCTCGCCTTTTACGACAACGTCGTCCACCTAGGACTTTTCTATAGCCATGTACACTCCGCCCCCTATCGACGACGTCCATGGTCAACACCATGCCCGTCAGGTGTTCGGTCAAATGTCATTAAACTTTTTTCGAATGACATGTTGTTATTTTATACTGCAAAGAATGGAGGGATACTCGACCATAGAGGATGAGTTGTTGTGCGATGCGTGCTTGGCCATATTTGCGAAGTTCGTAGGTTGGAGCAGAAGGAGGGTCTTCTAGCGGCGCATGCATGATTCCTTTCACGTACGAAAGCACATTGCATCCTATGACATGCACATCATCCAACAAAAGCAATGTGAAGTCGTTATCGTATCGATGATACGCCATCCAGACCACCGTGACCAAGTTTTGTGACGCAGTTGCTCGGTTGGAGGCAGGGTGCCCGTTGGGCGCGACAGCGAAGGAGATCGTAAGTTTTGCCTCTTCTTGATCAACACTCAACTTGTTGATTGAATCATTCATTCATTCATTTACTCACTCAATGTTGATCTATGCAATGTTGTGATGTAGCACACGATAGAGAGACGACCATTTACGTACATACACTGTTAGATGAAGCTGAAGAGGTTGTATGCGTGGAACTACACGCTCCGTTCATGAAAAACTTGTTGAACATCTGATTAATCTTGTCGAATTGAACTATTATTGTACCAGCCCTATTTGCATGCTATGTATGCACGATTTGTGTTGTTTTATATCGAATTCCGTTAGGTTTGATGAATTTCGTCCGGTTTATTAAAATCCGGTTTAAAATGCATGTGGATAACGTTGGATGACTGGCTCCCACGTCCGTGTCAACGGAATGACTCCCTATCTGCGGATAGATGCGGGATAAAATTTATGAGTCGTGTTGGAGATGTCCTAAGTGCTGCATAAAGTGTGTTAGCAGGGTGGAGAAGGAGGAGGATGGTACTGGGAAGAGGAGTAGGGTGGAAAACTTATCAAAAGGAGGAGAGGCAGGGACCACTGTCCCAACTGTGGAGGCACAAGAAATCATATCGACCGGGCTGCAGGAGCAGCCACGCCGAGAACAATGAAACTCGTTGGATGGAACTGTCGGGGACTCGGGAATGGCCCGACGGTTCGTAGCCTCCTTGAACTAGGGAGGATGGAGGATCCTGATGTGTTGTTTCTGGCGAAGACGAAGTTGACGAAAAAAGAACTGGAGCGATTCCGATGGATGCTAGGCCTGACCCATATGGTTGCTTGGAATCCATAGGGATGCAATAGAGGGGTGGCTTTGTTTTGGAGACGAGGGGTGAAGGTGGCGCTGAGATCATTTGGGAGAAGGCATGTAGATGTCGACATAACGGAGGATGGGGGAGGGGTATGGAGGTTTACCGGTGTATATGGAGAATCGGCAGCGGAGAGGAAAAGTGAAACTTGGAGAACGATGCGGATCCTGGGGCAACTACATCAACAGGGGCGCCCGTGGTTATTCATGGGGGACTTTAATGAAATCTTGTCCCGTGACAAAAAAATTGGGGGAGCAATGAGGCCGCATCAGTTGATGAATTGTTTTCGGGAGGCTTTGGAGGCGTGCGAACTCTCGGATATAGGCTATGAGGGGGACAAGTTCACCTGGAGGAATCATCAGACTGATATTGCATCTTATATCTGCGAACGACTGGATAGGGCGATGACTAACTCAGAGTGGTGTGAACTGTTTCTAGATTTCTCAGTGATAAATGGCAACCCTAGGTACTCGGATCATAGGCCTGTCATTATAAACACGCAAGGAGAACGGAGGATGAATTTGGGAGGAGATAGGGGATTCCGTTTTGAAGCTTGGTGGTTGCAAGAGGAAGGGTGTAAGGAGGAGGTTCAAGGAGCTTGGGAGGAAGGATGTTTGGAGGGTAGTGGAGATGTGGCGACGGCTCTGCGAACTGTAGCAGGTAGAATGAAGAAGTGGAGGAAGGAGATAGCAGGTGAACTTGAAGGGAGGCTAAAGAAGGCCCGTGGGGCTCTAGAGAATTGTATGCGTGACCCGGTGTCAGAAGAGAAGATCAGGGAGGAAGCTAGGTTTAGATGCATTGTGGAGGAAGTGGAGACCAAGAGGAACACTAAGGCCAAACAACGCTCACATGTCTCCTGGCTACGGGATGGAAATAGAAGCACCCAATATTTTATGAGAGTAGCATCTGTTGGGGAACGTCGCATGGGAAACAAAAATTTTCCTACGCACACGCAAACCTATCCATGGTGATGAGCATCTACGAGAGGGAGAGTGGATCTACGTACCCTTGTAGATCGCTAAGCGGGAAGCGTTAAGAAACGCGGTTGGTGTAGTCGAACTTCTTCGCGATCCAAATCGCCGAGCGTCCCGCGATCCAATCACGAACCGTCCCGCGAACCAATCACGAACCGTCCCACGATCTCGTCACGATCCGTCCCACGATCCAATCACGAACGTCTCGTGGCCTTGATCACGATCCTTCCGATCTAGTACCGAACGGACGGCACCTCCGCGTTCAGCACACGTGCAGCTTGATGACGATCTCCACCGTCTTGATCCAGCAAGAGGGGTGGAGAGGAGAGAGAGTTCACCGGCAGCGTGACGGCGCTCCGGTGATGGTGGTGGAGCAATTCCGGCAGGGCTTCGCCTAAGCACTGCGGAACTACGATCTAGAGGAGAAACTATGCACCGGTGGAACGGGTAGCACGTGGCCGGAAATTCTGTCCAAAAACCACCCAATCCACTAGTATATATAGGAGGAGAGGAGAGGAGAGGCAGCCAAGGCCTTTGGGTCGGCCGAAATAGGAGGTGGGAGCAATCCTACTTCACCTCTAATCCTAGTTGGAGTAGGATTGCCTCCTATTGGCTGATTTTCCACTTTTTGCTTTAGGACTTTCTCTCCTGCGCCATGGGCCTTTGTGGCTGTTTTCCCAGCCCACTAAGGGCTGGTTATTATTCTCCCACAGCCCATGGACCTCTTGGGGTCGAAATACCCCTCCCGGAGGTCCTCCGGTACACTACCGGCACTCCCGGTACAATACCGATACTCCCGGTACACTACCGATGAGCCCGAAACTTTTCCGGAAACCAAACTGGGACTTCCTATATATGAATCTTTACCTCCGGACCATTCCGGAGCTCCTCGTGACGTCCGGGATCTCATCCGGGACTCCGAACAACCTTCGGTCACCACCATACATAACTCTACACTACCGAAACGTCACCGAACCTTAAGTGTGCAGACCCTGCGGGTTCGAGAACTATGTAGACATGACCGAGACACCTCTACGGTCAATAACCAATGGCGGGACCTGGACGTCCACATTGGTTCCTACATATTCTACGAAGATCTTTATCGGTCGAACCTCTATGTCAAGGATTCAGTTAATCCCGTATAACGTCCCCTTTGTTCTTCGGTATGTTACTTGCCCGAGATTCGATCGTCGGTATCTCCATACCTAGTTCAACCTCGTTACTGGCAAGTCTCTTTACTCGTTCCGTAATACAAGATCCCGTGACTAACACTTAGCCATATTGCTTGCAAGGCTTGTTGTGATGTTGTATTACCGAGTGGGCCCTGAGATACCTCTCCGTTACACGGAGTAACAAATCCCAGTCTCGATCCATGCCAACTCAACAAACACCATCGGAGATACCTGTAGAGCACCTTTATAGTCACCCAGTTACGTTGCGACGTTTGATACACACAAGGCACTCCTCCGATATCCGTGAGTTGCATGATCTCATGGTCATAGGAACATATACTTGACATGCAGAAAACAGTAGCAATAAACTGACACGATCATATGCTATGTTTGTAGTTTGGGTCTTATCCATCACATCATTCTCCTAATGATGTGATCCCGTTATCAAATGACATCTCATGTCCATGGCTAGGAAACCTTAACCATCCTTTGATCAACGAGCTAGTCCATTAGAGGCATACTAGGGACATGGTTTTGTCTATGTATCCACACATGCATTTAAGTCTCCGATCAATACAGTTATAGCATGGATAATAAACGATTATCATGAACAAGGAAATATGATAATAACTAATTTATTATTGCCTCTAGGGCATATTTCCAACAGTCTCCCACTTGCACTAGAGTCAATAATCTAGTTCACATCACTATGTGATTTACATGGTAATGAATCGAACACCCATACAGTTCTGGTGTTGATCATGTTTAGCCCTTGGAAGAGGTTTAGTCAACGGGTCTGCAACATTCAGATCTGTGTGCACTTTGCAAATATTTATGTCCTTCTCCTCGATGTAGAACCGGATGGAGTTGAAGCGTCGCTTTATGTGTCTGGTCCTCTTGTGAAACCTTGGTTCCTTGGCTAGAGCAATGGCACCAGTGTTGTCACAGAACAGATTTATTGGATTCAGTGCACTAGGCACTACTCCAAGATCTGTCATGAACTGCTTCATCCAGACACCTTCCTTCGCTGCCTCCGAGGCTGCGATGTACTCCGCTTCGCACGTAGAATCAGCTACCACGCTTTGCTTGGAACTGCACCAGCTTACCGCTCCCCCGTTAAGAATAAATACGTATCCGGTTTGCGATTTAGAATCGTCCGGATCAGTGTCAAAGCTTGCATCGACGTAACCCTTTACGACGAGCTCTTCATCACCTCCATAAATGAGAAACATGTCCTTAGTCCTGTTAAGGTACTTAAGGATATTCTTGACCGCTTGCCAGTGCTCCATTCCAGGATCACTTTGAAACCTTCCAGCCATACTTATGGCAAGGCTGACATCAGGTCTTGTGCACAGCATTGCATACATGATAGAGCCTATGGCTGAAGCATAGGGGATGACGCTCATCTTTTCTTTATCTTCTGCAGTCACTGGGCATTGAGTCTTACTCAACTTCACACCTTGCAACACAGGCAAGAACCCCTTCTTGGCCTGTTCCATTTTGAACTTCTTCAAAACTTTATCAAGGTATGTGCTCTGTGAAAGTGCTATTAAGCGTCTCGACCTATCTCTATAGATCTTAATGCCTAATATGAAAGCAGCTTCTCCTAGGTCCTTCATTGAAAAACTCTTATTCAAATATTCCTTCACGCTTTCCAGCATTTCTATATCGTTTCCGATCAGCAATATGTCATCCACATATAACACTAGAAACGCTATAGAGCTCCCACTCACTTTCTTGTAAATACAAGCTTCTCCATAAACTTGTATAAACCCAAACGCTTTGATCACCTCATCAAAGCGTTTATTCCAACTCCGAGATGCTTGCACCAGTCCATAAATGGATCGCTGGAGTTTGCAAACTTTGTCAGCATTCTCTGGATCGACAAAACCTTCGGGTTGCATCATATACAACTCTTCCTCAAGGAAACCGTTGAGGAACGCCGTTTTGACGTCCATCTGCCAAATTTCATAGTCGAAATAAGCAGCTATTGCCAACATGATTCTGACAGACTTAAGCATCGCTACGGGTGAGAAAGTCTCATCGTAGTCAACTCCTTGAACTTGTGAAAAACCCTTTGCCACAAGTCGAGCTTTATGGACGGTGACATTACCATCCGCGTCCGTCTTCTTCTTATAGATCCATTTGTTCTGAATGGCCTTTCGCCCTTCAGGTAGTACTTCCAAAGTCCATACTTTGTTTTCATACATGGATCCCATCTCAGATTGCATGGCCTCTAACCATTTCTCGGAATCCGGGCCCATCACTGCTCCTCCATAGCTCGTAGGTTCATTGTTGTCCAACAACATGACCTCTAAGACAGGGTTGCCGTACCACTCGGGAGTAGTACGCGTCCTTGTCGACCTACGAGGTTCAATAGCAGCTTGATCCGGAGCTTCATGATCATCATCATTAACTTCCTCTTCTACCGTTGTAGGTTCCACAGAAACATCTTTCTGTGCTGCGCTACTCTCTGGTTGAAGTAAAGGTTCAATAACCTCATCAAGCTCTACTTTCCTCCCACTCAATTCTTTCGAGAGAAACTCTTTCTCAAGAAATGTTCCGTTCTTAGCGACAAACACTTTGCCCTCGGATCTGAGATAGAAGGTATACCCGACTGTCTCTTTCGGGTATCCTATGAAGACGCACTTTTCCGCTTTGGGTTCCAGCTTTTCAGGCTGAAGCTTTTTGACATAAGCATCACATCCCCAAACTTTAAGAAACGACAACTTCGGCTTTTTGCCAAACCACAGTTCATATGGCGTCGTCTCAACGGATTTTGATGGTGCCCTATTTAAAGTGAATGCAGCTGTCTCTAATGCATAACCCCAAAACGATAGTGGCAAATCGGCAAGAGACATCATAGAACGCACCATATCCAATAAGGTCCGATTACGACGTTCAGACACACCATTACGCTGTGGTGTCCCGGGCGGTGTCAACTGTGAAACAATTCCACACTGTCTTAAGTGATTGCCAAACTCATAACTCAGATATTCACCTCCTCGATCAGATCGAAGAAATTTAATCTTCTTGTTACGATGATTCTCAACTTCACTCTGAAATTGCTTGAACTTTTCAAATGTTTCAGACTTGTGCTTCATCAAGTAAATATACCCATATCTACTCAAGTCATCAGTGAAGGTGAGAAAATAACGATAACCACCGCGCGCTTCGACATTCATTGGACCGCACACATCAGTATGTATGATTTCCAATAAGTCACTCGCCCGTTCCATTGTTCCAGAGAACGGCGTTTTGGTCATCTTGCCCATAAGGCATGGTTCACATGTGTCAAGTGATTCAAAATCAAGTGACTCCAAAAGTCCATCAGCATGGAGCTTCCTCATGCGTTTTACACCAATATGACCTAAACGGCAGTGCCACAAGAAAGTGGTACTATCATTAACTACTCTACATCTTTTGGCATCAATGTTATGAACATGTGTGTCATCACTATCAAGATTCAATATGAATAAACCCCTAACATTGGGTGCATGACCATAAAAGATATTACTCATATAAATAGAACAACCTTTATTCTCTGATTTAAATGAGTAACCGTCTCGCAATAAACAAGATCCAGATATAATGTTCATGCTTAACGCAGGCACTAAATAACAATTATTTAGGTTCATCACTAATCCTGATGGTAATCGAAGAGAGAGCGTGCCGACGGCGATCACATCAACCTTGGAACCATTTCCCACGCGCATCGTCACTTCGTCCTTTGCCAGTCTTCGTTTATTCCGTAGTTCCTGTTTTGAGTTGCAAATGTGAGCAACCGAACCGGTATCAAATACCCAGGCACTACTACGAGAACTAGTAAGGTACACATCAATAACATGTATATCATATATACCTTGTTTGTCGTTGGCCGCCTTCTTGCCAGCCAGGTACTTGGGGCAGTTCCGCTTCCAATGACCAGTTCCTTTGCAATGAAAGCACTCAGTTTCTGGCTTAGGTCCATGCTTAGGCTTCTTTGTAGGAGTAGCAACTGCTTTGCCATCCTTCTTGGTTTTACCCTTCTTGCCTTTGCCTTTGCCGTTTTTCTTGAAACTAGTGGTTTTATTGACCATCAACACTTGATGTTCTTTCTGGATTTCAGACTCAGCGACTTTCAACATCGCAAACAGCTCGGCGACTGACTTGTTCATCCCGTGCATGTTATAGTTCATCACAAAGCTCTTGTAACTAGGTGGCAGCGATTGAAGAACTCTATCAGTGATCGCCTCCGGCGGAAGGGTAATTCCCAACTCCGCTAGACGGTTTGAGTACCCAGACATTCTGAGTATGTGCTCACTAATAGACCCATTCTCCTCCATCTTGCAAGCATAGAATTTATCGGAGGTCTCATACCTCTCGATCCGGGCATTCTTTTGAAAGATAAACTTCAACTCCTGGAACATCTCATATGCCCCATGACGTTCAAAACGTCTTTGAAGTCCCGGTTCTAAGCCATACAATATTGCACACTGAACTATTGAGTAGTCTCCAGCACGAGCCTCCCAAGCGTTCTTAACGTCTTCGGAGGTCATGTCTTCTGGCTGGTCACCAAGCGGTGCATCAAGGACATATGACTTCTGGGAAGCCGTGAGGATAATCCTCAGATTACGGGCCCAGTCAACAAAGTTACTTCCATCATCTTTCAATTTAGCTTTCTCTAGGAACGCATTAAAATTCAGGGGTGCTACTGCGCGAGCCATTGATCTACAACATAAATATGCAAAGGTTACTTAGACTATTGTTCAAGATAATGAGTTTAGTTAATCAAATTACTAAAGCTCCCACTCAAATTGACATCCCTCGGGTCATCTGAGTGTCACATGATCCAAATTCACCAACTCAAGTCCGATCATCACGTGAGTTAAGGTGGCTTCAATGGTGAACATCATTATGTTGATCATATCTACTATATGACTCATGTTCGACCTTTCGGTCTCTTGTGTTCCGAGGCCATGTCTGTACATGCTAGGCTCGTCAAGTTTAACCCGAGTGTTCTGCACGTGCAAATCTGGCTTGCACCCGTTGTATGTGAACGTAGAGTCTATCACACCCGATCATCACGTGGTGTCTCGACACGACGAACTTTTGCAACGGTGCACACTCGGGGAGAACACAGTTCATCTTGAAATTTAAGTGAGGGATCACCTTATAATGCTACCGTCGTACTAAGCAAAACAAGGTGCATAAAAGGATTAACATCTCATGCAATTCATAAGTGACATGATATGGCTATCAACTTGTGTTTAAGATCTCCATCTTCGAAACACCGGCATGATCTCCATCGTCACCGGCATGACACCATGATCTCCATCATCTTGATCTCCATCAACGTGTCGCCATCGGGGTTGTCACGCCCTGCATTCTTCTACTACTATTGCTACCGTAGCGATAAAGTAAAGCATTACATAGCGCTTAATGATTGACACGCAGGTCATACAATAATTAAAGACAACCCTATGGCTCCTGCCGGTTGCCGTAATCACCGACATGCAAGTCGTGATAATCTATACATCACATGATCATCTCATACATCACATATATCTCATCATGTAATTGGCCATATCATATCACAACATACCCTGCAAAAACAAGTTAGACGTCCTCTAATTGTTGTTGCATGTTTTACGTGGCTGCTACGGGTATCTAGCAAGAACGATTCTCACCTACGTATAAACCACAACGGTGATACATAGATTGCTTTTCAACCTTCTCAAGGACCGCCTTTGTCGGATCCGATCCAACTAAAGTGAGAGAAACTGTCACCCGCAAGCCATCTAAGCAACAAGTTGCGTCGAGGGAACCGGTCTCTCGTAAGCGTACGAGTAATGTTGGTCCGGGCCGCTTCATCTCACAATCCCGCTGAACCAAAATCCAACCAAGGGAGGAAGCAATCTAAGCATCAACGCCCACAAACCTTTTGTGTTCTACTCGAGATCTCATCGAACCATCAACCTAGCTCATGATGCCACTGTTGGGGAACGTCGCATGGGAAACAAAAATTTTCCTACGCACACGCAAACCTATCCATGGTGATGAGCATCTACGAGAGGGAGAGTGGATCTACGTACCCTTGTAGATCGCTAAGCGGGAAGCGTTAAGAAACGCGGTTGGTGTAGTCGAACTTCTTCGCGATCCAAATCGCCGAGCGTCCCGCGATCCAATCACGAACCGTCCCGCGAACCAATCACGAACCGTCCCACGATCTCGTCACGATCCGTCCCACGATCCAATCACGAACGTCTCGTGGCCTTGATCACGATCCTTCCGATCTAGTACCGAACGGACGGCACCTCCGCGTTCAGCACACGTGCAGCTTGATGACGATCTCCACCGTCTTGATCCAGCAAGAGGGGTGGAGAGGAGAGAGAGTTCACCGGCAGCGTGACGGCGCTCCGGTGATGGTGGTGGAGCAATTCCGGCAGGGCTTCGCCTAAGCACTGCGGAACTACGATCTAGAGGAGAAACTATGCACCGGTGGAACGGGTAGCACGTGGCCGGAAATTCTGTCCAAAAACCACCCAATCCACTAGTATATATAGGAGGAGAGGAGAGGAGAGGCAGCCAAGGCCTTTGGGTCGGCCGAAATAGGAGGTGGGAGCAATCCTACTTCACCTCCAATCCTAGTTGGAGTAGGATTGCCTCCTATTGGCTGATTTTCCACTTTTTGCTTTAGGACTTTCTCTCCTGCGCCATGGGCCTTTGTGGCTGTTTTCCCAGCCCACTAAGGGCTGGTTATTATTCTCCCACAGCCCATGGACCTCTTGGGGTCGAAATACCCCTCCCGGAGGTCCTCCGGTACACTACCGGCACTCCCGGTACAATACCGATACTCCCGGTACACTACCGATGAGCCCGAAACTTTTCCGGAAACCAAACTGGGACTTCCTATATATGAATCTTTACCTCCGGACCATTCCGGAGCTCCTCGTGACGTCCGAGATCTCATCCGGGACTCCGAACAACCTTCGGTCACCACCATACATAACTCTACACTACCGAAACGTCACCGAACCTTAAGTGTGCAGACCCTGCGGGTTCGAGAACTATGTAGACATGACCGAGACACCTCTACGGTCAATAACCAATGGCGGGACCTGGACGTCCACATTGGTTCCTACATATTCTACGAAGATCTTTATCGGTCGAACCTCTATGTCAAGGATTCAGTTAATCCCGTATAACGTCCCCTTTGTTCTTCGGTATGTTACTTGCCCGAGATTCGATCGTCGGTATCTCCATACCTAGTTCAACCTCGTTACTGGCAAGTCTCTTTACTCGTTCCGTAATACAAGATCCCGTGACTAACACTTAGCCATATTGCTTGCAAGGCTTGTTGTGATGTTGTATTACCGAGTGGGCCCTGAGATACCTCTCCGTCACACGGAGTAACAAATCCCAGTCTCGATCCATGCCAACTCAACAAACACCATCGGAGATACCTGTAGAGCACCTTTATAGTCACCCAGTTACGTTGCGACGTTTGATACACACAAGGCACTCCTCCGATATCCGTGAGTTGCATGATCTCATGGTCATAGGAACATATACTTGACATGCAGAAAACAGTAGCAATAAACTGACACGATCATATGCTATGTTTGTAGTTTGGGTCTTATCCATCACATCATTCTCCTAATGATGTGATCCCGTTATCAAATGACATCTCATGTCCATGGCTAGGAAACCTTAACCATCCTTTGATCAACGAGCTAGTCCATTAGAGGCATACTAGGGACATGGTTTTGTCTATGTATCCACACATGCATTTAAGTCTCCGATCAATACAGTTATAGCATGGATAATAAACGATTATCATGAACAAGGAAATATGATAATAACTAATTTATTATTGCCTCTAGGGCATATTTCCAACAACATCCTCTAGAAAGAAGGCCAACCGGGTGAAGTTGTTGACGAAGGAGGATGAGACGAGAGTGGAGGAAGGAACGGAGCTCAATAACTATGTGCTTTCTTATTTTTAGGATCTTTTCACATCTGCTGGTGGTACCCGTACGACGGAGCTCATTAATAAAGTTCAACCTCGGGTCACGGAGGCGATGCGGAATGTGATGGAGGTTGCATACTCCAGGGAGGAAGTGAAGGCAGCGCTTGACCATATCGGTGATTTGAAGGCACCTGGGCCAGACGTTATGCCCTCAATTGTGTACAAGAACATTGGCATTTCATGGGGGGCAAAGTTGTTGATGAGGTACTAGCGGTGCTGAATGGAGGAGCACTACCGGAGGGCTGGAATGACACAGCAGTGGTGCTAATTCCCAAGGTCAAGAACCCCACCAGGATTAAAGACCCGCGACCCATCAGCCTATGTAATGTTATTTATAAATTGGTCTCCAAAGTAATAGCCAACCGGCTAAAAATGGTGCTGCTGGAGATCATCTCAGATAACCAGAGTGTGTTTGTCCCTGGGAGACTCATAACTGATAATTTGTTAATTGCATATGAATTGTCGCACCATTTTCTCAACAAGAAGAGAGGTAATGAGGGCATCGCAGCAGTAAAAGCTGACATGAGAAAGGTGTATGATAGGGTGGAGTGGGACTTTCTCAGGGCCATGCTATTCCGCCTTGGCTTCGAGCGAGTTGGGTTGATATGGTCATGCGACGTGTTACATCAGTACGGTACCAAATCAAAATCAACGGGGAGCTAACACAGTAGTTTTGTCCTTCTCGAGGATTACGACAAGCGGACTCGTTGTCACCATATCTGTTTGTCATATGTGCGGAAGGTCTATCAGCCCTGCTACAGGATGCCGAAAGGAAGGGGGGTATGAGTGGAGTAAAGATATGCCAAGGAGCACCGGTGGTCTCTCATCTTCTTTTTGTGGACGACTTAGTTTTCCTCCTTAAAACTAACCCGGAGGAGGCTCGAGCGCTACGCGAGGTTTTGGATCTGTATGAGGAGTGTTCAGGCCAGTGCATTAATCTGGAAAAATCTGCGATCATGTTTAGCCCTAACTCGCAAGCTGATGCCAAGGCTGCTGTTAAGGATGCACTACAGATCACCAATGAGAACTGGAATGAGAAATACCTGGGGTTGCCTGTCCATGTGGGCAAGTCCAGGAAGAAAACTTTTGCCTTTGTTAAAGGAGCTATTGCTGGTCGGATCTATGGCTAGAAAGAGAAGCTTATTGCTAAAGTTGAGAAAGAGACTCTAATCACCTCGGTAGCCCAAGCCATTCCTACCCATGCCATGTCCTGCTTCTATCTTACCAAAACATTTTGCGAAGAGATCAATTCCCTCGTTGGCAACTACTGGTGGAGCCAACAAGACAAAGAACATACAACCCATTGGATAAGTTGGAAGAAGCTGACATAGTCGAAGGCTCGGGGGGGGGGGGGGGAGGGGGGTCTTGGGTTCCGGGACATGCATGGCTTCAATCTAGCTTTGTTGTCTAGGCAGATCTAGCGGCTCATCGAGGTTCCGGACTCCCTCTGCGCAAAGATACTGAAGGCCCGGTACTATCCCCATATGCACATTCTTGACGCTTTTCCGCGAGATGACATATCTTACTCCTGGCGCAGCTTATTGCACGGCCTAACGCTCTTCAAGGAAGGATATATATGGCGCATTGGGGATGGGACCGATGTCAACATATGGACAAACCCTTGGATCCCGAGATCGTGGTCCCGGAGGATAATCACCCCGTGTGGCCATAATCTGCTGGAGAAGGTTAATGATCTAATTGATCCTGGAATCGGACAGTGGGATGAAACGCTGGTTCGCGAAACCTTCTGGCCGGATGATGCTCACCACATCCTGAAAATCCCCCTCCGGGAAGGGATCCACGATTTCATTGCATGGCAATATGACAGTAAAGGAGTACATTCGGTGAAGAGCGCCTATAAACTTTAGACTCAACTAGAGGAAATGAAGAGAGATGGTGGGCAGGGTCAAAGTACGTGTGCCGCGGGTAATCTAGAGAGTACAAACGACGACTCTTGGAAGAGGCTGTGGAAGCTGCCATGTCCTAGGAACATCCAAATGTTTGCATGGAGGATTAAGCATGAGTCTCTTGACCTCCGTACCAATGTTGCTCGGAAAGGAATCCCAATCGAGGACACAAAGTGCCTGTTCCGTGGGCAAGCTGAGGAGGATGGGGCTCACCTTTTCATCAAATGCAAACTTGTGAAAGGTGTGTGGAGGGACCTCGTTATGGAGAAGGAACATATCGAATTGGAGAAGATCACGGATGTGCATGCAATGCTGGATTATCTCTGGGGTTAGATGTGAATAAGCGCCTGCACGCACTTACTTTCTGGTGGATGTGGTGGTCCAATAGGAATAAGGCACGGGAAGGAGAGCTGTCTGTACCGGCTTTGGAGATTGCTCGGCGCACGAGAAGCAGTGTGCTGGAATATATGCACATTTACGGGCACGCACCACCGAAGTTTCCCGTGGAAAAGTGAAGGGTGCCGGTTGAACTACCCTATAAGATAAATGTGGATGGATCCTTCCTGCCGGGTCAGTCGCATGCTGGATGGGGGTGTGTTCTTCGGTCGCGTGAGGGAGATCTGCAATGTGCTCGCGCTGGCAGATAGGAGCATGTCAATGATGCATTTGGTGCAGAGGTTCTTGCCATGTCTCATGCAATCAATATGGCGGGCGAGCTTGGCCTGGTTCAAGTGCAGTTTGAAACCGATTCACAGCTTGTCTCTGAGGCTCTGGATATGCGCCGGGTGGACTCCTCTCCATATGCAGCAACCATAGAAGACATGAAGTTTCAACTCAAGATGTGGTTCTCTAAATTTTCTGTTTCTACTTGTAGGCGTAGTGCCAATGCTGTTGCTCTTGAGTTAGCCTCTATTGGGCGCATGTATGAACCAAACCAACTCGTGGAGTGGGTTACAGATGTTCCAGCTACTGTGGCTGAGTGTGTTTTGGGCGAAAAATGGACGTGACTCCTGTGATCAACAGAGTATGTATTTTTTTTCTTCTAAAATGAAGGCAAAGTATGTACAACACCGCTCAGTCGCCGCATACGAGCACTGACCGGATCCTGTGAGATCCGACTGAAAAGACACCCACACAGACCCCATGTTGAAATTACACTTGTTTCAACAAAAGCCCCCCCCCCCCCCCCTACTGTTTTCCAGTAATAAGAGAAGGTAATCTGCAATTTTGGCATGAGAGAAATGCGCCTTGCGTATAACAAATTAGCAAATAAAAAAATGAGGTAACAATAATCACTGATACGATACTTACCACTCCCAGTCATGCACAATAGCTAGGCTGTATGCTCATGTGAATTTTCTCTAAACAGTGTGACACAGAGTAGTACTCCTGGTAAGCATCTAAATTCCTAGCAGATTACTATGAACTACTTGTATATGTGGATCACCGATCACGTGTACATAAAAGTAGATGTCAACACAAACTTGGTAGCATCAGCGTCCAACCATCTAATTGTACAATTTGCTGAATCCAGCTGCAAGTTCCCTTGAGACGTGCATGACCTAGCCACCATTTGCCAAACTTCTCCAGCTGCAGGACATCACATCAGAGTTTTGTACCATCCAAAAACCTCTCGACTTATCTTCTGGAGCATCCAACTCAATTTGTCCTTGGCCTTATGCTTGTAGTCATTAAATTGCATCAACAAGCTCGCCAATTCTGAAAAAAAAAAGATTTTCTAGGTCAGAGCAGATTAGCATGTAGGAGTACTAGGCAAACTGGTAACATCAGGTGGATGTAGGGTGGGGCGGCGGTGTTGTAAATTACCAATAAGTATCCTCAGATGGAGATAGCTAATGGCTATCTTGATTCGCCACGATATACGGTTGATTGCACCTGTATTAAAGAAATCAGAATATTGGACTAACTAGGATGTCCCCGCAAAAAAGAAGACTAACTAGGATGTTGGCAAGAGCCAAGGGCTCAACCAATTTTGATAAGCATACAAAGTTGATTGAGACATACCAGACTCCAATCTGGACTGTTCCTCGTGGCCGTATATGGCACACTTTGCATAAGCAAGAAGCCGAACATGACGTGGCGCCCCTAGATTCCCTAAAATGGACCTCAATAGTCCACTGAATTGAGATCACAAATAACATTATGAACAATAATAATGAGTGAGAAAATAGTAACAAGGTTACGCACTCTACAAGGATTTGCCTTACTCTGTTCGAAGTATGACCAGAAAGTCAGGCGGCAAGGATTCCATAAATGAAGATATATCATCCATTCCAAGAGAGTTCAAGTCCTGCTTTATACGTGTCTTCTCTTCACCAGATATTTGTGTTCCAAGAGCTGATTTGCTGGTGAGCATTACAACAGTTATACATGAAAGGCAGGAGTAACTTATTGCACATCAGTGCCTAGCCCATAAAGTAAAAACTGTAACAAATGAGCTCAATACAATATGTTTAAGCGATGGGATTCTAGAACTTAAATCGACTCTCTGGGAAACTTTACTATTTAGCCCACTAAATCACTGAACTTTAGAACTGCTGCAAACCAGAACATGGATATATAATAAAATTTACGGCATAGAACAAACACCAAGCTGGGTTTGTTCCTCAGGATCAAATCCAAAGCAATGCACTGGATTATGAAAGGTGGAAAGCAGTTGCTACTGTTTTTCTGGTTTTCTCTTGCCCTCTTGGAATTGCACATTACTTTCTTCTAGCTCGATACAATACAATGAGGCGCCATGGTTTTTGCAGTTTCTCGAACGAGAAACACCAAGGTGGCTTTACTCAATGCACGGCTGATGTACTGTCTAAGTCTTTGTAACAAATGCATGGCTGAAGTCTAGCAATACGAGCTAATGCATTGCAGAAGTACTAAGCGAATACAAAACCAGTGCATGGCTCATGTAAATAAATACAAAGCAACAGTTTTGCCCAGTGTTCATTTTTAAGTTGTCTATTTTGGATTACCATAACAAAAAAAAAACTTAATGTCTTTGTATAAACCACCTGATCAGAAATATTTTACAATCTTTTCAAGTGTGGACTTGTATGCATCCGATTGCTTAAGAAAACTAGTGTATTATAAGCATTATCCCTATTGACGTCGAACATGAGTTCTCTCATGGTTTTTACCCCATAATGAGAGAAGTCCGCAGAATATTACAATATTTGAGCATTGTAGTGGAAGTGAGAAAAGGTTACCTGTCTATAGTCCTTCCAGTGAATATTAAAGGAAAGTACTTCGCATATTTCCCAACACCAAACTGTTCACCTAACTCTAGAATTTTTTGCACATCCAGCGATATTAATGCTTTCCACAGCTTACAGTAGTCCAGTCTAAACTTCGGGTCCAATTCTTTATAAGTTCCATGATCCAACAAAACTGCAAAAGTATGCACCATTTTACCAATTAAAAACAATTCAAGCTCATTCTGTCAAATAGGAAGCGCTGAATAGGGATCTGATAATAATTGAAATATTAAAGCATCCTAACAGAATGTTTCCAAGGTATACAATTGTTACGAAGTATTAGTATTAGTCTAGGAGTCCTTATTAGTCTATGTTTACTTTCCTTGCACCTCAAGTCTTGTGTAATATATATATGCCTTTTGGGCCTTCAATAGAGATAAGTTGCTTTCCTAACATGATATTAGAGCCTAGGTTTAGGTCTCCGGACGCGGCAACTCGTCCTTACGATCCAAATTTTTTTTCCTACCTCGCGATCGATCTGTTGGTCGATCTCGTCTTCCGCCGTCATTCCCATCTGGTGGGCCGCCACTGCTCCTCTCTCCGGCCGGCTACTGCTGGCCTACCGCATCTTCCCCTGCTGTCTGCAGCGTCTGCTCGATGCTTTCCTCTGCTGAGGGCCTGCATGGCCCTCCGCTACCGTCTCACAGCCCATGGCGCCGCTACCAACAACCGTGCCTCAGATCGGGGCCCAAGCTGGGTCATCTCCACGTCCGCGCACGTGGTCTAGAAGCCTGGCGCACACGCAATCCGGCACGCTCGCGCGTACTCCAGATCAGTCCCGCCCCCATCAGAGTCACCGCCACCTGTGCCTGCTGCTGCTGTAGCTCGCTGGGTGGCCTCGCTGCTCGTGGATCTCGTCCAAGGTCGCCGATCCGCTGGCCAACTCTGTCAATCCACCAGCTACCATCCTGCACGGCTGCTTCCTTGCCCAATTTGGGTGTCCCAGGCTGCTTCTGCACCTACAGCCTACTGTTGCTGCTAGCGTGCTGCTGCTCGTGTGCTTCTCTGCGTGTTCCTCCGCACACTGCCGCAAGCTAGTGCTATTTCTGACTGGGTCTGATTCAGTGTACGCGTGATGATCCCGTTGTGTACATGGCCACTTGGGCTGCTGCCACTCTGCTGTTTTTGGCCTAGCTGTCATGATTTTCTTCCGTTACTATCGCATCTAGTCTAGGCTATGCTTCTAGTTTTCTATGTTTTCCGCTGCGTCCACCAAGTCTGTTGATATTTTGTGTTTTTCTTGTGCCATGCGAGTCCACTATACCTTTGTCCGTCAGCCTTTCTCCGGTCTTGATCCTTTCTATACAACTTTTGTGGCCTACTTGCCCTTGTTGTTTTCTACAGGATTTTCTTGACTTCTTTTGCATTGTCGGTCTACGCCCATCGTGCCTTAACCGCCGAGCTTCTTTCGCCGTCGGTTGTCGTGGGCTATGATTTTCTATGCAGTGCTTTATTCTATTTGCATTGTTGATCTAAGCCCATTCTCTTGCCACCGAGGTTTTTTTGCCACCGGTTTTCATGGGCCATGATTCTTTAAGCAATGCTTCATTCTCTTGGTGTGCCATTTTCTTTGACAACCCATCTTCTTTTGATACTTCTCTTGTGTCTACTATTGATGTGGTGTCTTCCTCCGATGTGCCATCTCTTCGTTATCCCCTCTGGCGACTCGACAGGTTTTGAAGACTCTTCATGCTACAACGACACTCTGAAGACGCGGATTTGGATTTTTTTCTAGTATTACACTTCTTCAAATGCAATGCTATTGCATACGCTTTGCATTTGAGGGGGGGGGGGGGGGGGTGGAAGTATTAGTATTAGTCTAGGAGTCCTTATTAGTCTATGTTTACTTTCCTTGCACCTCAAGTCTTCTGTAATATATATATGCCTTTTGGGCCTTCAATAGAGATAAATTGCTTTCCTAACAACAATTACTAAACCCGGCCATTATGATATACTCCCTCTGTTTGGGTTTATTAGGCCCCCTCTTATTTTGGGCTAAAGTTTGACCTATAAATTTAACTAACAAAATGTAAATTACGTGTTATAAAAATTATACGGTTGAAAAGCTCTTTCAAATACAAATCCAACAATATAATGTCTCATATCATATACTTTATATTTTAGTAGTTTATAGATAGTCAAAGTGTGGCTCAAAATACGAAGGGGCCCAATAAACCCGGACGGAGGTAGTACTAATGAATATAGACAAGCAGAAAATATCATGTTACGAAACAAAAGGAGCACCTAATGAAAATCTTCCTTGGCCTCGAGGAGAAACCAATATGTTTCCAGGATGAGGATCACCATGAACAAAACCATGTATAAATATCATTTCACCAAACAGTTCGATTAATGCTTTAGCTACCTGGAAGAAGGTACATACTGAGGTAAGAGAACACCCGCATACAAAATACCAGGTCAGTGAGAAAAATTTATATCATGTGCGACATCAAATAAATGAACATGAAGAAGCATAATTTTGAATCCTTTAGGAAAATTAATCTTGTTTTTATAATTCCTTTTTAGCTAATTTTGTAACTAATAATAAGTGTTGACGATACAAAGGTACAAGAATATAAATGAGCACCCATTTTCCGTTGCAAGGCATGGAACAAGGAACAGACATACAAAGCATAGTGAACGAAAATGATGATACATGAGAACTAACGAAATCGGGGCACACTTGTTTGTTGTTTGCTTCTAGTTATTGTCAAAGCATGTGCGGAAGAACATTACTTGGACAATAAATACATTCATTTTAGCTATGGGTCTTAAGAAAACCTTTGTAGGGCTGATATCTGCTTTCCTTAAGAAGTCCAAGTCATCAACCTGAGCCATTTCGAAAAAAAAAAGTCATCAACTAGAGGTAATGCTCTCCTTCTCTCTCATAAGTTTGGATGAGCCCCCCCTCCCCCCCCCCCCCCCCCACACACACACTCGACGGTATCAAACGATTTGTGAATTAAGCCCCAAGACAGCCCGTAAGATTTAGCGAAGGAGTAACCATCTACCTTGTGGCCAGTACAAAATTCCATTGTCAAGACCTCCTTGGTTGTCAGTTCCTGCAACAGCTTCAACTAGTCACAAACTGCTATACACAAACCTAAACAGTTAACATCTTATGCACCAGCAAACTCAAATAAAAGAAGTCGCAAGTGAGGCCCCTAAACTATCAGCATGAGGTTGAATGACTGCCAACTGTCAAATACAACCTTACTTCAGTCAGTATATGTTTTGACCGTGCAACGTGGAGAATTGAACAAATTAATGATGTGCAACACTTCCTAGAGAGGCTCTACCAGCTTAATTAAACACTGGCTGGGCTTTGTGTCAACAACAGACTACAGTCTACTTGCATAAGGTTTGTTTTTTTGTTCCTCGACTTATAGTTGATTGAATAAAATAGTAAGGATCATAGTTGGATGCTTGATACCCAAAAAACATGAGGTACTTTGACAACGTCATTTTTCCTGAAGCAGCTTGCAGTTCTCTCGGAATTCTTAGCCTCTTGGGTAAAATCTGCAAAGCATCAATGCACGTGCTATAATGTCTGTAAGCTCCAAAGTCCCAGATGAGCCAAAGCTGGATGCATGTGAACATACAGGGAAGTAGGTGGGGGATGAGGATGCATCTTAACATTCCAACTTTTAATCTATCATGCCGCAGTTAAAGAATTGAAAGGAGAAACTTGTAATGCAGTTAACCAAGGTAACTCATGTTATATACCATGAATTTTTCCTTTTTATGTGTGTAGGCCGACTTATGGAGACCCTAGACTATTGTTCTTTGATTCAGTGAGAGGAATCGAGAACTAACGGATAGACAACAGTAGCTATCATTAATGAATGCAATATTTGATGGTTCTACAACAATGACTCCACAGAACTGTGAGAGGAAATGTTAAAGCACTTACCCAGTTCCATTGACATGGTTCTCTCAAATTCAAGTAATATTTTCTCAAACCTATAATCAGGAAAGACCTGCCAAAAAAATGCTCAAATTTAGACTTCACCAACAAGACACTAATAAAGTATTTCAAGGAAGTTCAAACATATTGTTCCAATTCAAGATTAAGATTAAATTTAAAATACGTGAACAAAACAGACAAGCAAGATAATTAAATCCGATCATAATGGAGAGCACAATGATGGTGCCAACAATAATCATTCAACCATTTCCTTATTAAGTTGTCCAGTTATGGTTTCCCTAAAAAAAAAGTTGTCCAGTTATGGCAGACCACCAACGGTTCAAAGATGCCAAATGCATACTAACAGCATGCTAACAAGGAGCAATGACTTGATTTGAATTGAAGAATATATTTGTCTTTTATTTCATCCATGATGCCACAAAAGAAACTGATGCGTACATCCCTCCTTAAAACATGCAGCTGAACATGTTAGGCCTAAAACATGCAGCAGCACACGTCTTTCTTCATCAATGAGCTTTTAAGTTATCCAATTGTGGCAACTACCCTCTGAAACAGTTAATGAAAATACTAGCATAAAGCTAGACAGCGAAAATCAAGGACTTCAGTGGAGCGCGGACTATGTTAAGTCTCTCTTCCATTACAAGGACTTTGCTACACGGAGCAGTACTTTAAGTAAGGTTGCTTTTTAACAACAATCTTGATCGTTGACAAACCCAGCTGTTGAAGTACAATTCTGGATGAAATGTATCCAGTGGCAGAGCCCAATGCCTTCTTTAACACTAGGTACAAACAGAAGTGAATAAACTAAGGCAGTCAAATACGTTGGACCCCAAGTAGGAAATATTCTCTTTGCCATAATAAACTGAAAGCCCAAAGTTGATATCCGTAACATACCAAAGAGACATATTTTGACAAGAGGGACATAGTCATTATGTCTAGCTTCATTCGCCGCTCCAACCCAGGATACTGAACCTAGATGTCAAAATTAGGATGAAATTCCTCAAACATACTAATACACATGTAATCAACCAAGATAACTTTTCAGGTCGATGCAGGCTTTACAGCTTCTACAGGGTAAGTTTGAAATCAACTAAAAATGGCATATAGTAATAGCAGGATATGTCTAACAAAAAGAGGACAAATACAAAACTATGTTAGGTTTTTATACTTACTGCCTTATTAAAACAAAAAACTCCTTTTGTTTTGCAAGAAATCAGCATACCACACTTATCTTTTGACTCAAAAAGAACCGTGACAACTAACAAATATTCATGTTTATGTCATTGGATGTCCTGAGCTGCTTACATGGAAAACCAGCTCATAAAAGTTTCATAGAGGTAAAGGTTAGAAATTACTCCCTCCGTCCCAAAATAACTGTCTCAACTTTGTACTAGCTCTAGTTCAAAGTTGAACTAAGCTTAAGACACTTATTTTGGGACGGAGGGAGTATGACCTAATGTAACAATTATAGCTTTGAGTTGACACATCTGATCATCATTATTATACTTTTAAACGTGAGAAATTTGAAAACATGAATTTAAGCTTAGATAGACGTTGGATAAATGACTACAATATGAATACTACAAATTCAAAAAAATACAATATGTAAGCCGGCACTTCCTGATGAAAGTGAGAAGCTGTTAATTAGTTGGCCGTCGTCGCAGCGATTTCATGTTCAGAATTTCGGACACATCAAGACACCTAAATATGGTAGATGCCTCAGCAAGAAAGAAATCTTGCTGGCAGACATAAACATGTCAGGTTCATGCACAAGCTAGAACTCTGGATGGTGGACATGTTGCACAAATGCTATGTCTCTACTCAGTTACTGTTGGAACCATGAGAATTACAGTGTGATGATGTCTTTCTGGACATAGCTCACCTGTTTACATAACTGGTATTTCATGCGGACGAGAGGGCATTACAATGAACTTCATTTGGAAGGAAAATACACCAATTGCAAGACCTAAAATAAACTACACAGTTCAAACAAAATAAAAACAGAACAGGAAAGAAGTGCAGTATCAACAGTAATCTAACCTTTACAGCTACTTCCTGATTATTATTCAACCGACCTCGATGAACCTGAGCAATTGATGCAGCAGCGATCGGATGTTCATCAAATTCCAGGAATCTGGTACTCACGTATTAACTTTCAAGCATTTTTTGTAGAAAAAAAGTGCCAGATAAACATGATATGTCAGTCAAACATGAGCTAGAGCTGGTAAAATTGACGTGAGCTCTCAGCTGTCATTGTAACCCCAGGGGAAATCTAGATTGTACAACTACACAAGCTTATCCTAAAAGATTAATCTAGTCCGTATAGACGGTTCGCTGAACTCAACATCACTAGTTTAAACACGGCCAAATTGGCCGAGTGCGCTATATAAATTCAGTGCATTTTGCAGTCATCAAATGATGCAAATGGCACGAAGATGATACTGACACTAAACTAATGTACACACTAGGCATATTCATCGCTGTCTGAGCATATGAATTATGATTGTACACAAGCTAGAAACAATTAAGCAACAACAACAGGCTAGCCAAAAGGCAGTAGGTGAACAGTACAACTTCCAGCATGGCTCAAGTGTGTTTTCAGCTATGGATAATGCATACAAGAATTCTTGAGCCTGTGTAATCATTCTAAATAGACGACTGAATTACAATGTGAGCAAATACAACATTTTTTCTTCTGAAGTAAAACAGATCACAGCACAGTTTCCAATGATCACAACACTGACAACTAAAAAAACATAAAATTACTGTACTTACATGCCATGTAAATCCTTGCCCAAATTTTGTTCAATCACTATTTTGATATCTTGATATTTGCATGGAGTTGCCTGAGTTATCAAAAATAATGTAAATATAAAAGTAAATATATATGACCGTGCACCAATAGTAAGGTGGATAGAAGTTATAGTAAACCTGATCCTGTAGGCAGGAGAGAGTTGATATGTACTCCTTTGGTACTTGTCTTAGTGATGAAACAAACTGACCAGCTTTTACATAAAAGCCTCTGTTCGCTTCACATAGTCTAAGCAGCTTTTTTGCTGACCTCAAGTGAACCTACAAGAGGTAAGGAAAATACACTGCATCATGTAACTCTAATCTGACAAAACTCGAGTTCTAGAATACATGGTTACTCAAATGGGCGTCAAAGCATCATATTATGCAACTTGTTTTCCAAAATTGAGTGAGGTAGAGAAGAGGTCTACACATGTAGCAAAATAATAGATGCAATTACACATTTGCATAAGAAAAAACAAAAATTATGTCATGATAGCTAAATCCAAAACCAAGGGAAAATAAGCGATGACATTTGAAATGACCCTTAGCTACCCACGATGTCGTCTAGCACTAGTCGTAATTTGAATTCGTGGCCAAATAGGTAAGGAGCGCACAAACAGCTCATTTGATGTGGGTATCTAGCGCAGTTAAGCGGCAACACATACTTTGCCCGCAAAACCATCTTAAGTCACCTTCCTTTGCCAACCAAGAGGGCTCGTGGGCCCGCTGAACAGCAGCAAGAGTAAACATTCATATGCAGAATTGCTTGTCCAAAGTCTTATGTGGAATCAAAATGAAACAGAGTCCTGCTCTGAACAATACAACCAGAAAGCTCTGGCCGGGACACTGTAGCCTACCATCTCACGCAAACTTGCCAATCCCGAATCACCTTATTTTTCTAAGAAAAATCATAGCATGAGAACCAGCAAACGAAATTGCATACGCCCTTCGCCTGGAAGAAGCTTGCATCACAAGCGGCGGGCCACCATCCTGTGCAGAATACATACCTCGGAGAGCTTGCCCCGGTAATCTGCCGACCCAGGAACCAGCCCCCGCAGCGAGTATTTGTAGTCCACGACCACGAAGCCGATCTGAAGCAACCAATCAACCGGCAGAACTTGAGCATGAGCAGCCCTTGGCAGTTCCAGAGCAACCGTAGCATTTCGCAAACCGTGTAAATGGCGCGGGAGGAGCGGGCGACGCCGTGGAGCGTGGAGGCGACGCCAGGGCCGTCGGCCGAAGGGGAGGTGGCGGACGTGGCCGCCAGGGCCGCGCCCGCCGCGGCCGCGAGGAGGAGAGGGGCACGGCGGCGGCGGAGCATCTGGGCGAGCAGTAGGGTTTATGGTTTTGCCCCTTTTGGGCGGTAGCTTGGATTCGAGAACGTTGGAGAAGAAGACAGGCCCGGGGCCAGGGGCATCGGGAGCGTTTGGATCCAAGCGAAGCTTCGGTGAAGGTCAGAGCAACTCTAGCGGGTGTGATTCCATCTGCTTCATATGGAAACAGGGTAAAATAACATTTTTTTATAAAACTTTTGATTTATATTACGTATTCTCAAAAGGATGGTATAAAGGAAAAAATAACAAAAATTGCATACGTATTAGACCATCTAGCGACGACTACAAGTCGTGAAGAGAGCTGAAGGATGGCGCGCCACCTCGTCGTCTCTTCCTCAATAGAGCCGGGCCAAACTCGTTGTAGTTGACGGTTGAGAAGTCGTCATGAAGCCGCCACCGCCTCGACTTTCTGAACATAACACAAACCCTAATGAACTTATAGAAACATCTAAAAACATAGCAAGATTCCTCCCGGTAAGGGCCACGGTCCATCGCCTTCATGGCCCTAGGTCCACCCGAGATGAAAGCGGACCGATTAGACCTGGCCAAACGGGCCGGCCCGGCCCAACACTGCCCGACCCGACCCGACACGGCCTGTCCAGGCACGTTTATTAAACGGGTCGTGCCGTGTCAGCTCGTGGGCTGCGCCTCCAGGCCTAGGTACGGCCTGATTACTAAACGGTCGGCCCGTTGACCCATTTAGCACATTGGGTGAAAAAAATTAGCCTATTGGGCTCATTTTAAGGCCTATTGAGCTATATTTAAGTATATATATATATTAAAAATATATCTAAAAATACATTAAAAAATAAAACGGGCCGTGCCGTGCCGTCCCGCGTGCCCAGCCTCTAGGCCCAGGCATGGTCCGAGGCATGCCGCGTGCCGTGTTCGACCCATGACGGGCCGTGCCAGCATGCTCGCGGCCCAGCCTGATTTGTCTGGCCCGTTTGGCCAGCTATAGGATGGATCGAGGCAGAGGAACGCTAGGTCCTATGTTTATGCTTTTAGTCGAGTTCGTTATAGAGTAAAATAACATAATACAACTAATGTCATTTCGTCGCAAAAATTTGCAGGCAAACGATATACAACACTAACAAATACTTTCTTTATCCCAAAATAACTATCTTAACTTTATACTAGATTTAGTATAAAATTGTATTAAGCTTAAGACACTTATTTTAAGACGAAGAGAGTAGTATTTATTTGTAAAATAATTACATAAGATAATACAGGCGATCATTTTAATACAATGCACAAATGGTCACATTTTCCTTGTTCTGAAATTCAGGCGGCATACAAACTCCGCACTTATCTCGTTTCATCCACGGCCGCACACGCTAAAAACGAGGTAAAGTAACCGATTTTTAACAGCATTCCAGCAATGGAAAGGAGGCGAGAAATAGAAGCTAGAAATGGACTTTCAAAATAATAAATAAATAAAAACGTTTTGGACTGGGAAAAATACCCGACCCCTCCCTCCCACAGTGTGGCAGGAGCTGCCCCCACCACCTACGGCCAACGACACCACCAAGCCCTCACCGAACCCCTCGGCTTTGTGTTCCCATCTCGCCCCGGTCCTCCGCCAAATCCCCAAATCGCAGCCCCCCGATCCGCCGCCGTCCCCGATTCACCGCCGCCGTTGACCCGCGCAAATGACCTCCGGCCCGCCGTCGCCTTCCGGCAAGGCCTACTCCCGCAAATCTCACGGCCCCGGCCCCAAATCCTCCAAGGCCCGCTCCTTCGACGCTCACAATGGCCCGCTGATCCCCACCGTCACCTTCTCGCTCCCCTCGACGCCGGCCACGCGACGAGAGCTGCGCCGCCGCCTCTCCGCGGAGCTCGCACAGGTGCGCGCCGCCTACAAGCGCATAAGCTCCCTCCCCGCTCCCGCCCCCTCCTCCGCGCTCTCCGCCACTGACCCCTCCACCCCGCTCCCGCCGCATCCGTCCGTCTCCAAGCACAAGTCCAAGAAGGCCCCCCCGAACCCGTCCGGCTCGGCGGAGGCGCGGCGCAAGCTCTACGCTCCCGTCTTCAGGAGCTGCGCCGTGGTGCTTGCCAGGCTTATGAAGCACAAGCACGGCTGGGTGTTCAACGTGCCGGTTGACGCCAGCGCGCTCGGCCTGCACGACTACCACACCATCATCACCAAGCCCATGGACCTCGGCACCGTCAAGTCACGGCTGGCCGCCGGGCACTACAAGTCGCCGCGGGAGTTCGCAACCGAAGTCCGTCTGACTTTTCAGAACGCCATGAAGTACAACCCCAAGGGGCAGGATGTGTATTTCATGGCCGAGCAGCTTCTAAATATGTTTGAGGAGAAGTGGCCAGAGATTGAAGCTGAGATAGCACAGCTGTCACCGCAGCCACCTACGCCATCATCTGCCCCACCCAAGAAGCAGAAGCAGAGGGAGAGGGAGAGGGAGAGGGAGATGGATAATGCCAGAGTACTAGAGAGGTCTGACTCCACAGCGCATGCTGCAGCATTTGAGGCTCCCCCAAAGCCTGGTACCGCCAGACCCCCAGTTTTAAAGAAGCCAAAGGCAAGGGATCCTAATAAGAGGGAGATGACGTTCTGGGAGAAGCAGCGGCTTAGTAACGACCTCCAGGACTTGCCAGCCGAGAAGCTCGATAATGTTGTACAGATCATAAAGAAGAGGAACTCATCACTTAATCAGCATGACGATGAGATTGAGGTTGATATAGATAGCTTTGATGTTGAGACATTATGGGAGCTTGATAGATTTGTGACAAACTACAAGAAAAGTATAACCAAGAATAAGCGGAAGGCCGAGCTTTCGGTAGTAAGGCAGGATGAGTCCGACCATGAGCCAGATTTGGAGAAGATTGAGCATGCCAGGCATGATGAGGGGGAGCAGGATCAGATGCGCACATTACACAATACGGTATGCTTTTTATAGATAGTATAATAGGTGATTGTGAATTGCTAAGCAATATGGATACTTACTAATGTCCTTCAATTACAGATTCCAGAACCAGAAGCAGTTGATGTAGTCGATGTGGTTGATGTTGAACCACCTATGGTTGAAGCTGAACCACATAAGGAAATTGCAGCAGGCAAGGCTAAACACACACCCTTAAAGCATTTTTGTAACTATTATTGTTGCCTTCCAGATCAGAACAAATGTGTCGGCTATTACTATAAATGTTATGGTTAGTTGTTTGTAGCATATTTTTGTGCAGTGTAAGTGTAACACATAAGTTTTCTCACCTATCAGATGACAATGGGAGATATATGGGTTCATCATCACCTGCTCATTTGGATGATCAGAAAGGAGACAATGTCGGTAGATCAAGTAGTTCTGGAAGCTCTAGCAGTGAATCAGGGTCTTCCTCCAGTGGTAAACACTCTCGATTGGCAGAAATTTATAACAAGAATAATAAACTGTGCAAGATTCTATGCAAGGTATTCTTTAGAAGTATATGCAAAACACACAGTATTTACCTTGAGAAGCATGTGCAGATACGGATTCTGATAGTTCATCAGCAAATGGATCTGATGCTGCACAATCACCCAAATCGTAACATCTATAGGCCAGGTATATTTTGTATTTCCTCATGTTTGTTTTCTAATAGTTTTGTTTTTGTATTTTGTCTTGAAATGCATGCAAAACACATACAAGCCACAAAGCATTAATAAGCATAATGAGAAAATCCATGTTTTGGTAAGTTGCTTAGCTTTTGAACCTTTAGTTTGTAGGAAAGTAGGAAACACTATATTGACTTAGATTTGTTACCTGACATGCAGAGGATGCTAACTTACTGATAAATAAGCACCTAACTAGATCAAGCCAGTATAACCTGTTGTGTTGTACTAGGCTTAACTACCAATAATACAATATTGAGTAAACTACACCACAAGTCCTAAAACTATTTGCGGTGTGTCAAGTTAGTCCCAATACTATGAAAATGTACATCTGGGTCCTAAAAGTTTGCTAACTGTCACTCGCAGTCCTATCCACGCTACATCAGCTTTGACTTGCACGGGTGGCAGGTTGACTGCTGCCAAGTGTCAGGTGGCGACACTTCGCACAAACCACCCCAAAAGGCCCTCTCTTCTAATTTAGTGGCCTTCCTCTTTGCACAAAACCTACGAGGATGCCACTAGCCATCAATCTGACCAAACCATCCGTCCCATTCCCCTGATTCTCTCACACGGCCGAGTCGCTGCCATCCCACATCTGCGTCACCACCGGTCTCGCTCTCCCACGCGATGGCCCCGGACCCCCTCCCCACGCGGCGGCGGCTGCCTTCCCTGGAAGTGCACGCGGGAGGGTGGCGGTGGCAGCAAGCAGTAAGCAGTAAGCACACTCATGCCTCAGTCCTTCTTGCACCCGACGTGAAAGTCTGGACGATTCTGTCCCACTTCCTCCCCAGCACAGGTGCCCTTCCTCGACGGCGAAGGTAGACGTGTCAAAGTGGTTGCAGCACGTGCCGCAAGAGTTCATCATGTTCACGACGTTCGGGCCATTTGCATCTTTGAAAGAAGTAAGAAGAACCAGAATGTGTTGGTTTGATGGCTGCAGATAGTTGGATGTACTATTTGAGACCACCTATGCCACAAACAGCAGGCATCATGCATACCAGTCTTGCGTTATTGTTGTTAGCTTGTAAGGTTAGAAATAAAATGGATATGTTAGAGCCTAGAGGATGACCTTGCTCTTGGTCATAGGTAAGACATGATGCGGTAACTTACCTTACATGCTCGTGGAGTAGGTAGGATCACAAGTATATTATTGGATTGCCATGCAATGATGCAGATTGTTTGGCTGAGAAGGTTCATATATCTTATATCATCTATGACATGTAATAATGTTCGGTATATTAGTGAAAGAAATAATCATTCCTTTTGAATAAAAGAGGCATCTTGATAATTTTTAAGAAGTCGAAGACATATGGTCTTATGGCTTGTTTGATTTGTGGGCTGAACTCCATGCAACTCCATGGATGGTAAAAATAGGTGCCAAAAGGTAGCCCCAAAATCAAATCATTTTTGCCTAGTCCTGCGCTGTTGAAGCTGTGGTGTTTGATTAGAGTTCTGGCCGGAGAAAAACACGTAAAGAGCATACTATGTGTTGTTGGTGAGGAAGCGTAACAATGTGAAGCGCACGTACATTAGATAGCGAAACCTCAAAGCTGTAGTTTAAATTGATATCTCCTGTGGACGCGCTCCTCATCAGGTAGCTTCTCGACGCATTCGACGTTGCGTTGGAGCATGGATCCCTCCCCCCTGCCTGCCTCTGGACAAAGCCAGCACGAGGGGGGAGTACAGCAAGAACGGCCACTGATATCTGCTTCACCAAGGATCACAGTCGTTTTCTTGCAGAGTTGAGACTCATGGCTCCTCAGTTGCGAACACAGATGCCTGATTTTGATCTGCAGTGGCTCCATTGCATCTGCACCGGCGGTGGGCCAACGATTCTGATAGGAACTTCTTAACTCTGACACCCCCTCAATTGTGTTTGCGTCGACTTATTTTGGTGGGACTTTGGTGTTGGCATCTGCGACTAGTTTTGAAGGAGGAGAAAAGTTCACCCGTGTGATTAGCAGGAGGAAATGCCGCCAGAAAAGAGGAAGGATGGTGCATGCCCCCAGGTGTCCATTTTTGGTGGCCTGCGCCTGGTGGGGAGCAAACTAGGGTGGTAACCAAACATGCTCCAGGCTCGCTCCTGGCAACGTTCTGGCAAGGCTAGTGTGGCCTAGGACACAATCCCCAAACACCCATTGAAAAGGTGGATATTTGGTGTGAATCACTTGCCTTGAATAGTGGTGTCATGTGTCTAGTCCATCACATGATTTTAAGTATAAATTGTATTTATAGAGTTATAATTCATTTCCCATGCGTTTTTGCTGTAATCTACTGATATGGACTCTTTGCTTTTCCAACTAGAAATGTTTGAAAATGATTTAATTATTACAAAAAAAAATATGGCACTCTTTTTCTGCAAGTTGGATTTTAGTACTTCTGCAGTGCTTATTTCGGATGAGTTTGCCCAAGTTATACATTACAGTAGTCACATATTACAATGCTTATACTCAAGTATGTATCAGTCTTTAACTGTTCTGTTAAATTTAGTTAGCAGTTATCTTCTGGGCTCCAGTTCATTTGTTTGTTAAACTCTAAACTACTACAAAATATCCTCATTGGAAATTGCAGGATACAGTTTAAATACTTGGAGAGATTAATATTGAGCTCATTTAACATTACCAGCTTTGCTGATTATGGATAACGGCTTTCCAAATAACATAGCTACATGTTTTTCTTCCCTATTCTCACGAGCTTTCTATAAATGGTCATGTTGGTCCAGCCTATTGTTACTACTCCCTCCGTCCCAAATTACTTGTATTAGATTTCATTTGTCTAGATACGGATGTATCTAACAGTAAAACGTGTCTAGATACAAGTAATTTGTGACGGAGGTAATAGTATAGTTATAGTGCCAGTTAATATTGCAGTTTTGACGGGAACGTTCTGCAGTTCTACTGTGGACCAAGAATATAGATTTACTCGTAAAATTTGACTAAACTGTTATGAATCCAGCTGTAGTGTTTGTGGGGATGTTTGTCTCGAGTAGCAACCGAAGGAAACATGCTGTGATATTCACACTGCAGATTCACTAATTATTGTCACAAGCGCATCAGTGCAATGTAAATTTGATCATCGAATACTGGTATTTAACTACCACAATAAAAACATTCCTAATTTGCGGGTGAACTTTTGAGAAGTTGCTCAAATTGTTGAAAGTAGACATGGATGATTTTCATACTATCTGAATCTTCTTGAGCTAGGGCTGCTACATTTTGTTTCGTTTGGCTTGTTTCTATATTGAACTAGATCGAGAGCCTAGATGCATTAGAATAAGTATGTATCCAATGCCTGCATATACTTTGTTAAAATCATTAAACCTGGCATCAAAACTAAGCACAACAATTTTGGTGTGTGCCTACTTCATTTTATAAAAAGCATGTGCCATGGAATGTGTAAATATCTAATATAGATGATTCACATACTTTTTGAGTTTTTTTTTTGTGAAACTATCATGACCTGGCTGTCATAGATTCATCTCACAACAAATATTCTTGTCAATTGGTGTTACTTCTTCATATCTATTTCATATTTCAACCCTTTTGTCAAGATTAATGTCCAAAAATACATCAGAGCAGAGCATTTTTTTTTGAATATATGTTGTGACGCAAGCAGAACAAAGTGCACCCCATTTATTATCTAAGATGTATCTAGCCCTAAGTGCAGTCTATAGAATGATAGAAATCTTATGGTCCAAAATGATGAACCTAACATCTCAGGTTTCCTTATGTTTGCAGATCTTAACGTCAGACAGAAGATGATAACCTGTAAGTTCACCAAAGATTCTGGCATGATATTGCCGACACAATTCAATGTTGCCGTCTGTAAATTTTGGTCATGTAGGCAAGCCTAACAACCTCTGCTGCTGTCCGTGTGTTGCCGTTTGGTCTTTTTAGCCTCATATAGTCGATGCCGGGGATAACGCATGCATTTCATGCGTCTGTACCATTATTTGCAGTTATGTACTTATTGTAGAGCGCTGCGTTTACTTAGTCATTCGCTGGAAGTTATCTGACAATTGGATAGAAGACACCTGCAAATTGGGCAAGTAAAGACAGCCGGTGAAGACCAGGAACCTGGAGACCCCGCCCTGTTGTAAGATTGTAAAATTGTTATAGTTGGTTAATTTCTTTTGTTTTATTTTGGAACTAGCTAGTCTGTAATTTATGTTGTGTCAGAATAGCACGGATAATTCATCTTTCCCATTGCTCTGATTTTTCTAAGATCTCTACGTACCGAGTTTGAGCTGAAACATTTTACCTCGATGACGGAGGCAGTAAAAAGTTAGCAGTCGTTTCACTTCTCTGTGTTCTCTGAAGCCTACACGCATGTTTTAGTGGTCATTCATGTGGTCTGAGTACATGGTCTTTTACTGTTGTCTCTCAACATTAACCGTCCAGGGCCTGATCTCGTGTTTCTGAGTTTACTGGCCCTGCACAGGGACAACATGGCTGTCACGGCAAGTGCATTTGGTGCTTAAGAGTATCTCTGGCTCTGGTGGCTAGAGCATCTCCAAGAGGTTACAAATAAAAAAAACACACCCAATAATTGGTTATTTTTTATGTACTTATAATGTTATTGGGTTTGCTGGTGTGATGCTTTTTTTCTAGGTTAATTATTTTCTCCTTAGGAGTTGGATGGTTAGAGGGACAATGCTATCCCCAGCCCATCAGGGTTCAAATCCTGGTGCTTGCATTATTTCTGAATTTATTTTAGGATTTCCGACGATGCACATTGAGAGGAGATGTTTCCGTCGATGACGAGGCGTTTGTGGTGACTTCGTAAATCTCAAGATGATATGCCGGCTTAGTCTTTCGAAGGTGCTCATAGGGGTAGGGTGTGCGTGTGCGCGTTCATAGGGAGCAGACCTGGCCATGGGCAGCCCGGCCAGAAAAAGCCCGACCCGACCTTGCTCACAGGCCGGATTCGGACCTAGATTTTAAGCCTAGTGGCCGGGCCGGGTCTGGGCCCGTTGAAATCTAGATTTATGCCTATGTTGGGCCGGGTCGGGTTTTCTTCGGGCTTGGACTAGGCCTGGGCCCAAATATCAGGCCTGACGGTTGGGCCGGGTCGGGCTCGGACCTAGGTTTCTAATACCCAGCTTTTTTAGGCCCGACCCGAGGTTTGACCAGGTATAATAGGAGATGAGTGTATGCGCGTATATATGAGCGCTTGCGTTTGTACTATGCTAAAAAAAGAATTATTTTTCCCCTAGAACGTCTCGATGATTTTCCAGGGATATCAAAAATTTATCCAGTCCGCAATATCATAATTTTTGGATAAATGGAGTCTCTCCTCATATGCCCACGCTATAAAAAGTTTTAAGTTGTTTTACTTCGTACTGTTACTGTGAATAAGTTGTGATATGCAAACCAATCTTACTTTGTTTCCCTGAAAAATAGTCCAACTCACAGTCGCAGTGGACCTAGCCTTTGACCTGGCCTTTCTCGTTCATCCGTCTCATCATTATCCTAGCCATAAACCTCCCACCCCACACCTCCTCCGCCGGCCAAATGGTCCCGCTTCGGCGCCTTCCGGCGCTGCCGCTAGCGCACGGCTCCACGCGCCGCCGCATCCTCGCCACCGGAGCCTCCGCCGCCTCGCCGCTCCCATGGCCGGGCCTTAACGCCTGGCGCCGGGCCCCTCCCAGCGACCTCCGCTCGTGGGGCCCCAGCGGCCCCTGCGCCCCGAACGCGGACAAGGCGGGCCCGCCAGAAGCCGGCGCCGGAGTCGGCCACGGCTCGTCCTTGGCCGAGATGGGCGCCCTCGTGCTGTCCACCGCAGACCCCCTCGCCAAGGCGCGCCTCACCCACGCCGCCTTCTCCCGGTGGGCGGCAGGCGGGCTCCCCGTGGGCCTCGCCCGGGCCCCCGACCACCCCGCCAGGCCGGAAAAGCCCCTCGCGGTAAATGCTCCATCCACCTTGCTGCTTGCTCTCTTCCTCGATGCATTTCATCGAGCAAGTTGCGTGTGCGGTGCTCTTGCTGCTGCAGGTGACTCAGAAGGAGGTCCCCACACACAAGGCTATGGGGGTGCCGCTGAACGCGTACATGCTCCACAACCTGGCGCACGTAGAGCTCAATGCCATCGACCTTGCTTGGGATACCGTGGTGCGGTTCTCGCCGCTCCGGGACACGCTGGGAGATGGCTTCTTTGCGGATTTTGCGCGTGTGGCTGACGACGAGAGCCGGCATTTTCGGTGGTATTCACAGCGGCTTGCCGAGCTTGGGTTCAGGTGAGCAGCGCAAAGAATGCGGCAGTGTGGATACTGAATTGATGTGAACTCTCTGTCCACCGATACTTCTCTGCCTGTTGTGAATTTATCATACATTGGCGATGACAGTTTTCTTTATGAGCTATGTCAGATTGTTGCAAATCTGTAACAGCTTTTCTGGACAGATATGGTGATATGCCTGTCCACAATCTTTTGTGGAGGGAGTGTGCAAAATCCTCAAGTGATGTTTCTGCAAGGATGGCAGTTATACCTCTAGTACAGGTGCCAGATCATCTTCCTTCTCTGTTATACTGTCAAAAATACATTGTCATAACCTGCTCAATTTGAACCATGAGTCTCCGAATCTTTTTAGATGACAGTATTTGGTGAAGAATTTCGATTTAGTACACTTGACCTATATGTTGATGATTAGAACCTTAATAGGAAGCTAGAGGCCTTGATGCTGGACCAAGACTAGTCCAAAAGTTAATTGGCTTTGCGGACCATAGATCTGCAGACATTGTGGCAAAAGTAGCAGAGGAAGAGCTTGCACATGTTTCTGTAGGTCTATATTGGTTTCTGAAAGTATGCGAAATGATGGGCCGTGTCCCCGGTGCTGCTTTTAGAGGTTAGGTTGGTTCTTTATGATTCATTAAATACAATTTCGTGAAATTATGTTGATTCCTGGATTGTTCTCTTTAACATCCCAGACTTGATAAAGGAACATGATGTTGTAATGAGGGGTCCGTTTAACTATCAGTCTCGTGATGAAGCTGGTATACCTCGAGAATGGTAAGCTTTGACTAGACCGTGACTATGAATCTAGAAGTATTACGTGTATATATGACTATGTTCTATTGTTGATGTTACTCAGGTATGACGAGACACTTAAACCTGAAGTTGCAAGCAACCTTTCAGAGGTGAGGGACCATTTATTGTTTATCCAGTGTGTTTTGATGTATCTAACTTGTGGTATGTACCTCACAGGTGCATGATAGGCTAGCATGTGTTGTTGAGATGGAGAAAGAGAATGCTAGTTTGAATGGCTAAGTCTCACCTGATGAATACATGAGAGACTTGGTACGTACTACACAGATATTCTAGCACACTGATACTTTTTCCTCGGTTTATTTTGATGCCAAGCACCACCAAACTGCTTACATCCCTGACTAACCTTGGTTGGGTTGGTCACCTTTGTCCTTTGTCTATATTGTGCTTATTGGACCTTTTCAATTTGACATACATGATCACGTCTATTATGTCGTATTATAATTATGGAAAAGATAAGAAACTTTTTTTTGTTATGCTAGTATGCATCAGCTGATTCAGCTCTATTTGTACTTCGAATGATTATAGGAAAAAAGAACCACTAAGTGTTCAAGTTGTTGACAGTGAGGTCCTGCCTGCCAGTTGGCTTCACAAGCCAGGGATTAGGGACTCACAAAGTTTCGTTAGCCTCAAAGTTTTTGATGGGCCACAACCCATAATTAGGAATGCAAGTTGGGCAGGGGTATTCCCTGACCCATCCTAGTTATTTTGGTTCACAACTAATACAAGGACTATGGAGAGCAATTAGCGGGAGGCGAACCACCAATCGAATGAAATGGATGGATGTATTGATTGACCCACTTGTACCCCTTTGCCAGAATAGTGATCCTGCAAAATTTACAGTCTAATATATAACTGCTCAATTGTCAAGGGTAAAAAGGACTTGTATGTTCCTTTTTTAATGTATGTATGTGCATTCCACAACACACAACATGCAAACCTCATTTAGTATTTTTTTTCTTAATTTTTTTACTCAATACAGGTTTGAGTCTTCACTAAAGTTTCATTTGTTGGCTTCATTCTCAAATGGGGCGTGCATTGGGTGGCCTTTGATCGGTTAACCAAAGTTAGAAAGCATTTGCAGTAAGAAACTTTCCTATTGTTTCCGGGGTAAAATTAGAAAGACCATTGCAGAGGTATAAATTTGCGAATACCATCTGATTTAAGTATGTCGTGTGGGGCCTGAGGCCACATGTTAGTGACAACCCTGGATGTTATTCTCTTTTGTGATCTTTGTAATGATAGCGAGCAATATTGCCCTTAAAAGTAAGCTTCTGGCATCAGGATGAACACAAATCCAGTTTTGTTGTTTCCTTTTCACGTACACATCTGTTTCTCCATTCATTGGGTTGATGACACGACACATGATGTAACAAATTGCGTAGACTTGTGCTGCTAAACACCAATTTCTGTCTTCAGCTCAAAAAAGTGATGATTCAGTTGTGTATTTACTTTGGTGAATGCTCAGGCTAGCTGGAGTGGTGTTTGACAAGTTGCCGCCCCAAGGCAACCGATGCAGAAACGCCTCAAATTTGCACAGTCCGTGCCCTGTACATCAGTCATCGAGACTCTTACCAGCTGGAGTCATAATTTGCTGCTGGGAGGCCAACTGGCTGCTGGTGTTTGTTGTTGGCCTGAACTGCAAGAGCCGAAGAAGAACAATGGACAGCATGTAACCAGTTCATGTCAGTTACAGTTCAGTGGAAGGCCAAACGTTTCACGTTCTGTGATGTATCAGCGGACGTGTGTTACAGCTGACCACGATGCTATTTAAATCAGTATATAGGATACGATACGGTTGATCTGATCCCTCGTCATCCTGAAAGTTCAAGCTTTACAGTTCTGAAATTCTGCCTCACCGAGCTTTCCTCTGCCATTTTGTAGTGTTATACTCCAGTGGTTGGGATGATCTGGCCAGCGGTGTGTACCGGCTGACGGCTGTAGAAGATCAAACCGGCACGTGGGAGCCGGTGGCCCAACCGCCACGGGCTATCGTTCGCCGCCCACCTCCAGCTCCGCCCGCCGTGGCATACCATGATTAGTCCAATGCGACCAGACTGAACCCACCTGGTGTCGCGCCGGCACGCGTCTCCGGTCGCCGGCGTCGTCACGCATCCCCCCAAAACCGAGCCGCCTCACCGGTCAAACACTGACGTCGCACCAACACATCTCGCCACCGGGCCGTTGCAGCTGCCCACGGGTCCTTCCGGGCAGCTTCCCTCGTCATCTCGGCCGTCCGATCGCCCCATCGACGGCCCGGGATCGCCCTTGCCGGATTTCCTCGCGGCCGCCTGCCCGCCCGCCCACTGCGGCGCATTATTGCCAGCCTTGCCGCACGCGGATGGACAAATCAAACTCGCCGCGCCGGAAAGCGACCGCAGAGCCGGCCCGTCTCCTCTCCTCTCCTCGATATATAGCAACCACTGTGTTTCCCACGCCTAACCACACCGACGCGTGACAGCCGCCGGCGCCGATCTGACCAGCCCCCCTCCGCCTGCCTCGCACCAGCCGCACGCACCCCGGGAAAGGGAAAGGGAAAGGGAGAGTGAAAGGGAGGAGGATCGGAGGAAGATGTGCTGCTGTTGCGGCGGCGGCGACCGCGACCACGACCACGGCTGCCGGCCGCTCGGGTTCCTGCTCGGCCTGCCCTTCGCGCTCCTCGCCGTCCTCGTCTCCATCGTCGGCGCCATCATCTGGATCATCGGGTACGTTTCCTTTTCTCCTCCTCCTCGTTCTGCGATTCGCCGCCACCAACCTGGCTGTTTATCCTGATGTGATCCGCTGGTGCGTGTGCTGTGACACAGGCTGCCCATCTCGTGCATCTGCCCGTGCTGCCTCTGCGTGACGCTGCTGCTGGAGGCGGCGGTGGAGCTCGTCAAGGCGCCGCTCCACGTCATGACGTGGTTCACCTCCAAGATACCCTGCTGATTCCTCGCTGATCAGGGAGGGGTCGCTCGCCCGGTCGCCCCCTCCCGCTCATGGCTTAGCCAGCGTTGCACATGTCCGCAGATTCTTGTTTTTTTTTCCTCCTCGAAACATATGTTCGCAGATTGATTTGTGTATATTCGTACCGTGGATGGTGATTTCTGCTCGTTTTCCCTTTGGTTCGGTCGTCTCTGTGATCTCTTCCGGGATGTTTGAGGATTGTGACTTTACCTTTTTGTGACTGTCAGCGACTGCCCGTAGTTCTGTTTCCGTCAGTTTCTTCGGCTGTTCTTTATCGGCGATTGCTATGGACACGATGTCTACCGTCTGCTCACTGGGCTTCTGCTAGGAGCATCTACAACCCCGGACATAGCAATTTCTGCCTGCAGCCTACTCTTTTAGAGCAACTCTAATCTTCTCTAGCTCGCACCTAGCCCGCACTCCCAAGTTCTACTAAGGGAGTAGTTTTTCACCCATCCTCAAAACCACCCTTCTCCGCGCCTAGTTAAATCAGCGGGCTATAATAAATAAACCAACATATTTTTTTCTTAGTTAGAAAAAAAAGACGAGGAGAGAGAAGGTAAACGGATTATTCATGAAGAGCCAGCTCTAGCACGTGCTTCTAGTCGCTTTATGAGAATAAAAGGTGGGCCACATAATAAAAAAGTAGTATACTCTTTTAATCAACTGTTGCACATGTTGGCTATAACATAGGTTATAGATGACATGACAATGGTTTATAGCCAGCAGCTGGCTATACTATTAACCATGCTCTAACTATACTCAGTGTCGGCTGTGTAAAAACTTCCCGCATCTTTCTCTGTTCCTTCCTGCTGCCGCCGCTCCACACGTCGTCGTTGCCACCGATGACCGGCCCTGTCACAGGAATGGGTAGCCAAGGCCCTTCCGCCACCCCGCCGGCTTGTCCCTGTCGGAATCCACCCCTGCATCGCCGCCCACAGCGAAAAAGAGGTTGGGGATGAAAAATCTTCATCGGGCGGAAGCACCGGCTCCAACCGTGACCAAGTTTGTCGGGGTGGCCACTGCCTCTTTGGCGACGGTCAGCCGCCCTCCCTTTGCTCCCGCCGACGGCAAGAGAGCTAGGAAACCGACGGCCGCGGCGCCAGCTCTCGTCGAGGAAGCCGCAAAGAAGAAGAAAAAGAAGGCCACTCCACCCCCTGTCCACATTCGACGCATCGTGCATCGTCTCCGGCCTCCCCTACGACCACTGCTCCCGCGCGCTAGGCCTCCGCAGCCGACAAGAAGGCTCGTGGCCGTCAAGTGCTCGAGGAAATGCCAACAAGGTAAAAAAAGCTTATTTTTCATTTCGGTCGATGAATCTGACGGTGATTGTTGGTGCCAATGATGCTGGAGTTTGTTGGTTTTGTTGTCGTAGTGTGGAGATGAACACTGCCGAATTCTTGGCATCTTTGGAGTCCTCGTCGACGATGGGGCTAGACGATCTCAATCATGATTTGATTTGGGATCATTCGAAGGTGGCCAAAGAAGAGGTGGCCGAAGAGGAGATGGAAGAAGAGGAGGTGGCCGAAGATGAATAACTTGAGGAGGTGACTGAAGCAAGCACGAAGACGCTAAGGTCACGAACTCACAATTACAATCAAGTTGAAGATATTGCTCTATGCTATGCTTGGATGGACATCTCCATGGATGCAACGGTTGCAACGAATCAAACCAAGGCTATGTTTTGGGAGAGAATTGCAAAGTACTACAATAGACCGGAAAGGAATAAAGTGCACAGGAGGGGTGGTACATACAAAGAATAACTTGTGGTGATGATTGAGGCTAGGAAGGTGTTGGCGACCAAATGCAAAGAAGAGAAGATGGTGAGGCGGAATGAGCTCAGGATGTTGGAGGATGAGAAATCGAAAGCCAAGTTGGCAGCTGAAGAGAGAAAGTAAGGCAGAGGGGCATAGACTTGCACTTGAGTAGGAGAGGTCTCTTGATGCCAAGAAAGTCAAAGATTGTGCTATGATGTTCATGAATCCAACCACAATGGATGATACTTCAAAAGTATTGAGAGCTCACTCATGGGGGGATCTTGACCCAAATGCAAGTCTCTCTTCGGAATGGTGGTGGCGGTGTCAGTCGATATGGTGGTGGCCGAGAGGATAGTGTTGCTGGTGGTGGTGATGGCGGCCTAGAGTATGGTGGTTGTGGTGGTGATGGTGGCCTAGAGTATGGTGGTTGTGTTGGTGATGGTGGTTGTGGTGGTGATGGTGGCCACATGCATGGGGGTGGCGACTGTGATTTCTTCCGTGATGACATTGGTTGAGCTCGTGTGCATGCCATTGGTTGGTCTCGATCCACAACATAACACATGCTACATTTGTGGCGAGTTTGGATCAAACTTTGTGTTTGAAGTGACACCTTTTGGATGAACTACACATGTTTTAATTTGAAAATCGTGATCGATGAAACTATATGCTCGTTAATGGTTATGTTACGCATGTTTTAATTTGAATGTTTTATGGTATATATTGTGAAATGTTTGAAGCTCATGTGTCTAATAAAAATAACTTATGCATTTTTTTACTTCTCTAATTTTAGGGGATCGGCTAGGTGCGTTCACCTATAGAGGATTAAAAGTTTGCTCCACTAACTTTACTCGGTCAGATACTTGTCTATTTTTGTAGGGGATCGGCTAAAGTTGCTCCTAATACGAGTAGGAAAAATAGGGGAAAAGAACACCACACCTAGAAGTAGGTATCAACAAGATAATATGGTGATAGTCCACCCCTTATATTTTGGACATTGCAACCATAATTTTTTGATCCTCAAATTCATTGCTAGTATATATAACATAAATTCATCTACGATGGTCGAGCAATCGGAGCCCGAGCTAATCACCCCGTTAGACATAGAGCCATGCTAGGAGATAATCGGGGGCTCTACAGAAGAGGAAACCTCCTCGGTCCATGAAATTATGGTTGTGATAACACCCTAGACCAATACACTTGCATAATTGTTGCGCAAGGAGCTACCCGAAGACTAGACAGATGCACGACGAATCGTTTGACAATCGAAAGCATATAAGGTCCATGAGGGAGAACTATAGAAATACAACGTTGCATCTCCGAGGAAGAAGGAAAACATCTCCTCTCAAAAATTTGTTCCTGTATGTGTGGCCATCACACAACACCTCAGACCTTGGTAAGAAAAGTTTTCCGAGCTGGATTTTATTGGCCCACTGCACGAGCCAGCGCACGAGACCTTGTATATGCATGCGTGGGCTGCCATCTCTTCTCCAAGCAACACCATGTGCCAGCCATAGCTCTAAGGACCATCCCGATCACCTAGTCTTTCACGGTCTGGGGGCTGGACATGGTCAGGCTACTCCATGGAGGAACAAACGAAGAAGTACCTCCTTGTCATGGCCGACAAGTTTACAAAATGAGTTGACCAAAAATCCATGACATCGGCTAAGGCGGAGCCATCAATTAACTTCATCTCTGGCATAGTATACCGTTATGGGGCACCACACAACATCATCACGGATAATGGGTTCAACTTTACCGCCAAATATGTAAGGGAGTGGTGCACCAAACAAGGCATTAAGCTTAACTATGCCTCGATTTACCATCCACAAACCAATGGTCAGGTTGACCGAGAAAATGGCTTAATCTTAAGCGACAGCAAGCCCTACATGATTCGATCTTTAGAGGAAGCCGACAACAAGTGGGTCGAGGAGCTTGATGCCATATTGTGGGGCTTGCGCACTTCACAGATAAAATCCACATGCTATACTCCATTCTTAATGGTTACAGCGTCGAGGCCATACTGCCTAGCGACCCCATTCATGACACACCTCAGATACGCATGTATGAGGAACATGAAGCTGAGCGTGGGCAAGATGACCTCGATGCCCTGGACAAGTAATGTGGCGTAGCCCAAGCACGCTCAACATTTTACCAACAACAAGCAACGCGCTACCAAAATCACAAGGTTCATATGAATGCATACAACGTCGGCGACTTATTCTTATGATGCCACCTAGACAAGCCAGATCAACATAAACTATTTGCACCCTGGGATGGGCCATTCATCATCGATAAGGTGCTCACTGAAGGGGCATACCGAATCCGGAATGCTAAACAAAATTGCCTGGAGTTCAACCCATGGAAGCCGCCCTGCCACACCGATTTCACGGCTAGCAAGAACGTCATATTTATCTATCTTAATTTTTAAATTTTAGCTAGGAAGTTTTTTGCTGAAAGTTAGAATCAATGTATCATAATGCTAATAGCTTTTTTGTTCTTCTCGCTCATTCCTAATAACATGATGTCTCATGGCCACACATGACGTGTCATCCGATTCAAGCCAGGGGCTCTCTGAAGCTCCTTGGCAAAAATACATCGAATCTATTAAAGAATACGACAACTCATGACACACTATGTGCTATCCGCTCCATACCCGGGGCTCTTAGAAGCATCCCTGTACGAATACCTAAGATCTATTAAAGATCTTGATCAGTCCATGACATAACATCGACCTGATACGTGCCTACCCTTCTTGAATTTTTTAAGCCACAATATGCATCAATTTTGACTTGAGTTTTTTCATCAATCTGGGTTTCCTGGATCCTATATTGATCCCTTACGTTTTCGCATGTTTGGACAAGGGTGTAATGGGAGCACCTGTGTGATTGATACTTCTAGAGTTAACCTGGTAAAGCACCTCAGTTGAGTGAAGCTGGAAGTTAGGGGTCACAAGACATGAAGTTGGTTGGCATGAAGGAAGTGAATCTTTCACCTTTCAACGGAAATGTAAACACGTAGGGTTGGAACCTACTAAATGAGTGAAAGTATGTGGATGTCGCCTGGGGGGGGAGGGTGAATAGATGCTTTAAAATAATTACAGTTTAGGCTTGAAAAATTGTGGAATAAAACTAGCGTTTAATTTGTCAAGCACAAAACCTAAAACAACTAGGCTCACCTATGTGCACCAACAACTTATGCTAAGGAAGATAAAAACTAAGTGATAACAAGATATATAATAATAAACAATATGGCTATCACAAAGTAAAGTGCATAAGTAAAGGCTTCGGATAAGAGATAACCGAGGCACGCAGAGACGATGATGTATCCCAAAGTTCACACCATTGTGGATGCTAATCTCCATTTGGAGCGGTGTGGAGGCACAATGCTCTCCAAGAAGCCACTAGAGCCACAGTAGTCTCCTCACGCCCTCGCACAATGCAATATGCCGTGATTCCACTAAGGGAGCCTTGAGGGCAGTCACCGAACCCGTACAATTATCCACCCTTGGGGGCGGTCACCAAACCCGTACACTTTGGTAACCCTTGGGGGCGGTCACCGGAACCCGTACAAACTGCTCAGGGCAATCTTCACAACCTAATTAGAGAGCCCGACGCTTGCCTGAAGCTTTACACCACAATGATTGAGCTCCAAGGCACCACCAACCGTCTAGGGCAGCAAAGCACCCAAGAGGCACAAGCTTTAGGGTGTCCAAACACCCAAGAGTAATAAGCTTCTCAAGTTTTCACTTCCACGTAACACCATGGAGAACTCAAATCGATGCAACTAATGCAATGGCAAGAACACACGAAGTGGTGAAGTCCCCCACTTCCAAATCCCACCACCACGACAAAAGCTATGGTGGAATATGAGAGGAAGAACAAGGATAACACAAATAACTCCAAGATCTAGATCCAAGGGGTTCCTCTCACTTAGAGGAGATATCGATTGGTGGAAATGTAGATCTAGATCTCCTATCTCTTTCCCCCCAAATGGAAGCAAGAATCATGGGGAGAATAGAGAGAAAGAAAGCTCCAAGAGGTCAACAATGGTGGGGGAAAACTTGCTCAAGAACTCTTGGTGCAATTGGGAAGAAGACCCCCTTTTACAAGTCCTCACGATTCCCTAAACACCGGTAATACCGGTATAAGGACCGACACAACTGGTTAATGTAGAAAAGTCCTAGATGCATAAAAGCACTAAGTGGTACAACCGCTGGGGGTACCGGTAGCACCAGTTAAACCATAACTAACCGGAACAACCGGTCCACTACTGCCCAACCACCGGACCCACAAAAGAATGAGGACACCCCCGTTCCGATGGTAGAGCGGTGCAAGTGCCGCTAAAACCATCAGACCAAGTCTAGAGCGATACAACAGCTCAAAACACCTGTAGTACCAGTCGACCGGTACAATTGGTGTAAGAACCGGTACAACCGATCAATGTAAAATAGGTAAGACCAGAATTGGCATAACTTTCGCATATGAGCTCCAAGCAAACTCAATCTTTTTGGATAGAGGACGACAAGAGCTATCCAAGAACAAGTAATGGAGAATGAATGGCACTAGGATAAGTAATATGACCTTCCCAAATATGATCCGACAAAATCTCCAACACCGAAAACACAAAGATGATGCATACGAAATCCATTTCGATGAACTTGAGCTTATCCTGATGAAGACCATAATCTCAAAAACTCACATAGTGAAAATCCAAACAAAAACCAAGAAAGATAATGATGCCAAGAACGCAATGGTTTGAGCTCTCAACGAATGATACGATCAAGCTACTCACTCGAGAGCCCTCCTTGATAGTACGACAATCGATTCTATAACCCGATCTCCCAACTACCACCATGAGACCGGTAAAATAGAAAAACCTATCAAGGTCAAACCTTAACCTTGCGCATAGTCCACTTGATCTAAATTATGATGATCTTGTCCTCCTCAAGATGGACCACCTTTCTTGATTGCGCCGACTTGATGAAGACTAGTAGATTGCGCCGATCTATAATGGGGTCTAGGACGAGGGCCATGGTGTTGGGGAACGTTGCGTGGGAAACAAAATTTTTCCTACGCACACGCAAGATCTATCCATGGTGATGAGCATCTATGAGAGGGAGAGTGGATCTACATACCCTTGTAGATCGCTAAGCGGGATGCGTTAAGAAACGCGGTTGGTGTAGTCGAACGTCTTCGCGATCCAAATCGCCGAGCATCCCGCGATCTCATCACGATCTGTCCCGGGATCCAGTCACGATCCGTCCCGCAAACTCATCACGATCCGTCCTGCGATCTTGATCACGGTCCTTCCGATCTAGCGCCGAACGGACGACACCTCCGCGTTCAGCACACGTACAACTCGATGACGATCTCCGGCTTCTTGATCCAGCAAGAGGGAGCGAAGAGGTAGAAGAGTTCTCCGGGAGCATGACGGTGCTCTGGCGATGGTGGTGGAGCTATTCCGGCAGGGCTTCGCCTAAGCACTGCAGAAATCCGATCTAGAGGAGAAACTATGCATTGGAGGAACGGGTAGCACGTGGCTGAAAATCTAGTGCCAAAAACCCTAAAACCTCTAGTATATATAGGAGGAAGAGAGGAGGAGGCTTGGCTCCCAAGGAGCCAGCCCTTGGGTCGGCTGAACCAAGGAGGATTGGAGGAAATCCTCCAATCCTAGTAGGACTAGGACTCCTTATTTTTGCCTTTTTTGCCTTTTTCCACCTTTTTCTCTTTGGTTTTTTCTTCACAGACGCATGGACCTTGTGTGGGACTTCCACCAGCCCACTAAGGGATGGTATTTACACTCCCATAGCCCATGTAGCCTCTTGGGTCGAAACATCCCTCCCGATGGTCTCCCGGTACACTACCGACACTCCCGATACACTACCGATGAGCCCAAAATCTTTCCGGCGACCAAAACAGGACTTCCTATATATCAATCTTTACCTCCGGACCATTCCAGAGCTCCTCGTGACGTCCAGGATCTCATCCGAGACTCCGAACAACCTTTGGTCACCACCATACATAACTCTATACTACCGAAACGTCACCGAACCTTAAGTGTGCAGACCCTGCGGGTTCGAGAACTATGTAGACATGACCGAGACACCGCTACGGTCAATAACCAATAGCGGGACCTGGATGCCCATATTGGTTCCTACATATTCTACGAAGATCTTTATCGATCGAACCTTTATGTCAAGGATTCAGTTAATCCCGTATGATGTTCCCTTTGTTCTTTGGTATGTTACTTGCCCAAGATTCGGTCGTCGGTATCTCCATACCTAGTTCAAACTCGTTACTGGCAAGTCTCCTTACTCGTTCCGTAATACAAGATCCCATGACTAACACTTAGTCACATTCCTTGCAAGGCTTATTGTGATGTTGTATTACCGAGTGGGCCCTTAGATACCTCTCCGTCACACGGAGTAACAAATCCCAGTCTTGATCCATGCCAACCCAACAGACACCCTCGGAGATACCTCTTGAGCACCTTTATAGTCACCCAGTTACGTTGCGACGTTTTATACACACAAGGTACTCCTCCGGTGTCAGTGAGTTGCATGATCTCATGGTCATAGGAACATATACTTGACATGCAGAAAACAGTAGCAATAAACTGACATGATCATATGCTACGTTTGTAGTTTGGGTCTTGTCCATCACATCATTCTCCTAATGATGTGACCCCGTTACCAAATGACATTTCATGTCCATGACTAGGAAACCATAGCCATCTTTGATCAACGAGCTAGTCTATTAGAGGCATACTAGGGAAATGGTGTTGTTTATGTATCCACACATGTATCTGAGTTTCCGATCAACACAATTGTAGCATGGATAATAAACGATTATCATGAACAAGGAAATATGATAATAACTAATTTATTATTGCCTATAGGGCATATTTCCAACAGTCTCCCACTTGCACTAGAGTCAATAATCTAGTTCACATCACCATGTGATTCACATTGTTATGAATCTAACACCCATTGAGTTTGCACTGAAGCTTGCACACCTTTTAGCATCCTTAGGACTGATAAAACCTTCTGGTTGTATCACATACAACCTTTCCTCAAGTGAACCATTAAGGAAATGATGTTTTGATATCCATATGCCAGATTTCATAATTGAAAAATGTAGCAACTGCTAACATAATTCCAACAGACTTTAGCATTGCTACGAGTGAGAAAGTCTCATCATAGTCAACTCCTTGAACTTGTCGTAAACTTATTTGCAACAAGTCTAGATTTACAAATGGTGACATTTACCATGAGCATCTATCTTCATTTTAAACATCCATTTGTACTCAACGACCTGCCGTCCAACGAGCAAGTCTACCAAAGTCTATACGTAGTTTTCATACATGGATCCTTTCTCGGATTTCATGGCCTCTAACCATTTGTCAGAATTCGGGCCCATCATCGCTTCTCCACAGCTCGTAGGTTCATCGTTGTCCAACAACATGACCTCCAAGACAGGGTTGTCGTACCGCTCAGGAGCAGTACATATCCTTGTCGACCTAAGAGGTTTGATAGTAACTTGATCCGAAGCTTCATGATCATCATCATTAACTTCCTCTTCAACTAACGTAGGCTTCACAGAAACAAATTCCTGCGTTGTGCTACTCTCTGGTTGAACAAAGGTTCAACAACCTCATCAAGTTCTATCTTCCTCCCACTCAATTCTTTTGAGAGAAACTCTTTCTCGAGAAAGGACCCAGTTTTAGCAACAAACACTTTATGCTTGGATCCGAGATAGAAGGTTTACCCAACTGTCTTTAGGGTATTCTATGAAGATGCATTTGTCCGCTTTGGGTTCGAGCTCATTAGGTGAAAACCTTTTTCACGTAAGTGTTGCAGCCCCAAACATTAAGAAATGACAGCTTAGGTTTCTATCAAACCATAATTCACACGGTGTCATCTCAACGAATTTAGATGGTGCCCTATCTAAAGTGAATGTAGTTGTCTCTAATGCATAACCCCAAAATTATAGTAGAAAAACGATAAGCAATATCATAGCAAGCACCATTTTCAATAGAGCACGACTATGACGTTCGAACACACCATCACACTATGGTGTTCCAGGTGGCGTGAGTTGTGAAACAACTTTCACATTATCTAAAGTTGTATGCCAAACTCGTAACTCAGATATTTACCTCCACGATCATATCGCAGATATTTTTATCTTCTTGTCACAATGATCTTAAACTTCACTCTGAATTTGCTTGAACCTTTCAAACGATTCAGACTTGTGTTTAATTAAGTAAATATACACTATATCTACTCAAATCATGAGTGAAGGTAAGAAAATAACGATATCCACTGCATGCTACAAGACTCATTGGATTGCATACATCAACATGTATCATTTCCAATAAATCACTTGCCCGCTCCATCCATCTGGAAACGGGGTCCTTAGTCATCTTGCCCAAGAGGCATGGTTCGCATGTCTCAACCGATTCGAAATCGAATGAGTCCAAAGATCCATCAGCATGGAGTTTCTACATGCGCTTTATACCAATATGAAATTTAGCGGCGGTGCCACAAGTTTGTGGTACTATCATTATTAACTTTGTATCTTTTGGCATCAATGTTATGAACATGTGTATTACTACGATCAAGATTCAACAAACCATTCTCACTGGGTGCATGACCATTGAAGGTATTATTCATGTAAACAGAATAACCATTATTCTCTAACTTAAATGAATAACCGTGTTGCAATAAACACGATCTAATCACGTTCATGCTCAACGCAAAACACCAAATAACATTTATTTAGGTTTGTCACTAATCCCAAAGGTAGAGAGAGCGTGCGATGTTGATCACATCAACCTTGGAAACATTTCCAACACACATCGTCACCTCACCCTTAGCTAGTTCCCCATTTATTCCGTAGCTTTTATTTTGAGTTACTAACATTTAGCAACCGAACCGGTATCCAATACCCAGGTGCTACTAGGAGTACTCGCAAGGTAGACATCATTAACACGTATATCAAATATACTTCTGTCGACGTTGCCAACCTTCTTATCTACCAAGTATCTAGCGTTGTTCCGCTTCAGCGACCGCTCTCCTCATAATCGAAGCACTTAGTTTCGAGTTTGGGTTCAACTTTGGGTTGCTTCACTGGAGCAGCAACTGACTTGCTATCCATCAAGTTTCCCTCCTTGCTCTTGCCCTTCTCGAAACTAGTGGTTTGACTAACCATCAACACTTGACGCTCCTTCTTGATTTCTACCTTCGCGGTGTCAAACATCGCGAATAGCTCAGGGATCATTATTTCTATCCCTGGCATTTTATAGTTCATCACCAAGTTCTAGTAGCTTTAGTGACAACGACTTGGAGAACTATATCAATCACTATCTTATCTGGAAGATCAACTCCCACTCGATTCAAGCGATTGTAGCACCCAGACAATCTGAGCACATGCTCAATGATTGAGCTATTCTCTTTCATCTTGCAGGAAAAGAATCTTGTTGGAGATCTCATATCTCGTAACACGGGCATGAGCCTGAGATCCTAATTTCAGATCGTAGAACATCTCATATGTTCTGTGACGTTCAAAATGTTTCGGAGCCTCAATTCCAAGCCGTAATGCATGACACACTAAACTATCAAGTAGTCATCAGAACGTGCCTGTCAGATGTTCACAACATCTACAGACGACGCTAGAGGGGTTGGCACACCGAGCGGTGCATTAAGGACATAAGCCTTCTGTGCAGTAACGAGGACAATCCTCAGATCATGGAGCCAGTCCGCAATATTGCTACCATCATCTTTCAACTCTATTTCTCTAGGAACATATAAAAATTCAAGGGAGCTACAGCGTGAGCTAGTAATCTACAACATAGTTTGCAAAGACACTACTGACTATGTTCACGATAATGAGTTCAATTAATCATATTATTTAAGAACTCCCACTCAAATTGACATCCCTCCAGTCATTCGAGTGATACATGATCCAAATTCACCAACTCAAGTCCGATCATCACGTGAGTTGAGGTGGTTTCAATGGTGAACATCATCATGTTGATCATATCTGCTATATGACTCATGTTCGACCTTTTGGTCTCTTGTGTTCTGAGGCCATGTCTGTACATGCTAGGCTCGTCAAGTTTAACCCAAGTGTTTTGCATGTGCAACACTGGCTTGCACCCATTGTATGTGAACGTAGATTCTATCACACCCGATCATCACGTGGTGTCTCAACACGACGAACTTTCGCAACGGTGCACACTCGGGGACAACACAATTCATCTTGAAATTTAAGTGAGGGATCACCTTATAATGCTACCGTCGTCCTAAGCAAAACAAGGTGCATAAAAGGATTAACATCACATGCAAATCATAAGTGACATGATATGCCCATGAACTTGTGCTTTTGGTCTCCATCTTCAAAGCACCGGCATGATCTCCATCGTCACCGGCACGACACCATGATCTCCATCAACGTGTCGCCGTCGGGGTTGTCAGCCCATCATGCTTGTACTACTATTGCTACTGTTTAGCGATAAAGTAAAGCATTACATAGCTCTTAATGATTGACACGTAGGTCATACAATAATTAAAGACAACCCTATGGCTCCTGCCGGTTGCCATAATCATCGACATGCAAGTCATGATATTCTATACAACACATGATCATCTCATACATCACATATATCACATCATGTAATTGGCCATATCACATCACAACATACCCTACAAAAACAAGTTAGACGTCCTCTAATTGTTGTTGCATGTTTTACGTGGCTGCTACGGGTATATAGCAAGAACAATTCTCATCTACGCAAAAACCACAACGGTGATGCACTAGTTGCTTTTCAACCTTCTCAAGGACCTCCTTTGTCTAATCCGATCCAACTAAAGTGAGAGAAACTGGTACCCGCAAGCCATCTATGCAACAAGTTGCGGTTGAGGGAACCGGTCTCTCGTAAGCGTACGAGTAATGTTGGTCCGAGCTGCTTCATCTCACAATACCGCTGAACCAAAAAATGACCAAGGGAGAAAGCAATCTAAGCATCAATGCCCACAAACTCTTTGTATTCTACTCGAGATCTCATATACACATAGACCTAGCTCATGATGCCACTATTGGGGAACGTTGCGTGGGAAAGAAATTTTTTCCTACGCACACGCAAGATCTATCCATGGTGAAGAGCATCTATGAGAGGGAGAGTGGATCTACATACCCTTGTAGATCGCTAAGCGGGAAGCGTTAAGAAACGCGGTTGGTGTAGTCGAACGTCTTCGCGATCCAAATTGCCGAGCATCCCGCTATCTCATCACGATCCGTCCCGCGATCCAATCACGATCCGTCCCGCGAACTCATCACAATCCGTTCCCTGATCTCATCATGATCCGTCTCGTGATCTTGATCACGGTCCTTCCGATCTAGCGCCGAACGGACGACACCTCCGCGTTCAACACACGTACAGCTCGATGACAATCTCCGCCTTCTTGATCCAGCAAGAGGGAGCGAAGAGGTAGAAGAGTTCTCCGGCAGCATGACAGCGCTCCGGCGATGGTGGTGGAGCTATTCCGGCAGGGCTTCGCCTAAGCACTGCAGAAATTCGATCTGGAGGAGAAACTATGCACTAGAGGAACGGGTAGCACGTGGCTGAAAATCTAGTGCCAAAACCCCTAAAACCTCTAGTATATATAGGAGGAAGAGAGGAGGAGGCTTGGCTCCCAAGGAGCCAGCCCTTGGGTCGGCCGAACCAAGGAGGATTGGAGGATTCCTCCTCCAATCCTAGTAGGACTAGGACTCCTCCTTATTTTTGCCTTTTTTGCCCTTTTCCACCTTTTTCTCTTTGGGTTTTTCTTCCCAGACGCATGGGCCTTGTGTGGGACTTCCACCAGCCCACTAAGGGCTGGTATTGACTCTCCCATAGTCCATGTAGCCTCTTGGGTCGAAATACCCTTCCTGATGGTCTCCCGGTACACTACCGACACTCCTGGTACACTACCGATGAGCCCGAAACCTTTCCGGCGACCAAAACAGGACTTCCTATATATCAATCTTTACCTCCGAACCATTCTGGAGCTCCTCGTGATGTACGGGATCTCATCCGAGACTCTAAACAACCTTCGGTCACCACCATACATAACTCTATACTACCAAAACGTCACCGAACCTTAAGTGTGCAGACCCTGCGGGTTCGAGAACTATGTAGACATGACCGAGACACCTCTACGGTCAATAACCAATAGCGGGACCTGGATGCCCATATTGGTTCCTACATATTCTACGAAGATCTTTATCAATCGAACCTTTATGTCAAGGATTCAGTTAATCCCGTATGATGTTCCCTTTGTTCTTTGGTATGTTACTTGCCCGAGATTCGATCATCGGTATCTCCATACCTAGTTCAACCTTGTTACTGGCAAGTCTCTTTACTCGTTCCATAATATAAGATCCCGTGACTAACACTTAGTCACATTGCTTGCAAGGCTTATTGTGATGTTGTATTACCGAGTGGGCCCTGAGATACCTCTCCGTCACACGGAGTAACAAATCCCAGTCTTGATCCATGCCAACCCAACAAATACCTCAAAGATACTTGTAGAGCACCTTTATGGTCACCCAGTTATGTTGCGATGTTTGATACACACAAGGTACTCCTCCGGTGTCAGTGAGTTGCATGATCTCATGGTCATAGGAACATATACTTGACATGCAGAAAACAGTAGCAATAAACTGACATGATCATATGCTACATTTGTAGTTTGGGTCTTGTCCATCACATCATTCTCCTAATGATGTGATCCCGTTACCAAATGACATTTCATGTCCATGACTAGGAAACCATCCGCTTGTACTGGTGTATGCAGCCACTCGCGTGTTGATGTAGACATAGAAACCATCCGCGACATTGTAAGCCGGTGTTGTTGTGAAAGACGCTACGACATCGTAAGCCCGCGCGGTCGCGAGAGATAGTCGTGACGTTGTAAGCCGGACCGGGGGGGCGATGGGTGAGCGCGACATTTGTAAGACGGTGCGGACGGAGGGTTGCACGGACGAACACCAATATATAATGATGTTGGCGTGCACTCCATCTCCATGGTATCATGCCACTTGTATAATTGTCCTGCGTACAAATATTACAGGAAACAGGGTAATTGTTCTTGGACAGATAATATGTATCGGAAATAGAAAGGGCAAATAGCACTTGGTATTCTTGGGTGGATGTAGTAATTGAGGAAAAAAATAAGCATGAAGCCTCCATGTAGCCTCCCGCAAAGGCAACATCTGGGGTGGATACGGCGATGAGCGGGACGAAGCTAGTGAAGCGGTAAAAGCCGATGGGCCTGGTGCGATGCGGTGGCCGGCCGGGAGCCATGACGTGGAGGCGGAGCATGCGGCGGCGGCTCGGACGGGGCAAATCGGCGGTGCCAGCCCGTAGTGGAGGTGGAGGTCGCGGCGGCTCATCGGCCGGGGCAGCTCGGCGGCGCTGGCCCGCAGCGGAGGCGGAGGTCGCGGCGGCCCATCGGCCGGGGCAGCTCGACGGCGCCGGCCCACAACGGAGGTGGAGGTCCCGGTGGCTCATCGGCCGGGGAGGCTCGGTAGCACCGGCCCGCCGTAGAGACAAAGGAGTCGCCCGACGGCTCAGTGGACACAGCCAGGGCGAGGCGAGGCATGGCGATGGCGGCAAGTGTGGCGGGACAGACGAGTCCAAGCCAGCGGGTTGAGCAGAACTGCGGCATCGGGTTGAGCAGAACTACGGTGTCTTGAACTACTTGTGGCAGAGGTGGCGGCCCGAGGCCTGGTCCGATGAGGGCGGCTCGGCGGCTCTCGACCGTAGCATCAACGGCTCATTGCAGGAGCGGGTCAAGAGGATTGGGAGGCGAAGCAAGGCTGGCCACTGCGTCGAACCGGATGGGCCCGAGAGGAGCTCAGCGACCGGTGGCTCAACGAAAACTGGCTGCACCACAGGTCGACGACGGCAGCAAGACGCGAGCGAGCTAGCTTGAGGCGGGGGTTGCGCCGGAGGCGAGTCGCGCGTGAAGTGGGGCGACGCAGCTCGGGCGCGCGAGGACACGGCGGCGGCGCGGGAGGAGCGGAGGTTGGTGGGATGTAGCTGCAGTGGCTGAGCTGAGGCTACGGCGGCGGAAAACGCGCTGGCACTACGAGGCTAATCGAAAAGTTGACCATTTATTGAACCAGGTAGTATAGTATGTACTGCTAATCCTGTAGATGCGCAGACATGCACCACTTTCCATTTGATTGATGCTTCACGTGGGGTCATGGCAGCAAGTATGACTATGCCATGGTTGAATTTTGTTATTAGCAGTGGATTGGTATTTACTGATTTGCCTTGTAGTGGCGCACTATTCTCGGTCTGCAGCTTTTGCTTTGCTCCACGTAAGGTGAGTTTGATCCGGTCTGAAGGAGGTCTCGGGAGGAATACTGATTGCGGGTTTTGACACGGATCCGTCAGTGACTTTGCAAGTTCAAAAGTCCCCACGTTGGCGTCTTTTGGTTGCCGAGACGGAGTGGAAATCGGCGTAGGCCGGCCCAAGTTGATGTTTTGTCTAATGCCTGGAGGCTTCGGTCATACGTCGCCTTTTGCGTCTGTAGAACTTGTTGTGCGGCCTCACACGCGTGCTTCCAATGATGGGACCATCCATAAAAATTCCTCCAAGTTCCCTCTTGACATGAGTCTAGAACTTGCTTTGATGAAAATGTAACTCCATCGACGGCTGACAACCGAGTAGATTCTATCGGGTAGAACGCCCATGGCAGCGCTGGCAGCACCACCAGTTTTTCTTCTCGAGCCCCGGTATTAGATTAGCTGGAAACCAATCGTGACCGACGGACTAAAAGATGATGTAGATCCTTCTGATCTGGCCAATCGCGAGCTCCTCGATCCCTATAGAGCTCCCTCCAAGAACACAACACCACTGTCCGGTAGGCCCCACAGTGGGCGCCAACTATCGTGGATTTGTCACGGAAGATGTCCGGGTGACCGGACTTAGGTTCGGGGCGAAGACGCAACTATATGGCGGCTTGAAGGGGTTGATCGGAATCGAGAGACATGGAATTTACCTAGGTTCGGCCCCTCCGATGGAGGTAAAAGCCTACGTCCTGCTTATCTGGTATTGATGATGAAGGAGATCTCTTGGTTACAAGGGTGCTGTTTTCTACCTCTAATCCCGAGAGCCTCTAATCTGTCTAAACTTGTGGACTTGTCAATCTTCTCCCTCTAGGGGTGCTATACCCCTCCTTATATAGGAGGAGAGGGTAGGTTTACAAATAGAGTCCTACTAGGAGTAGGATTAGGACTAGTCTCTCTAGAATCCTATTCTGGATCTTGTAACCTTCAGCAGGGAGTCTTTCTCTCTTTGAGCCTTCTCTTGTGAGCCGCCTGGCGCTGGCTTACACGCCGGGTCTTTGTCCTAGTCGTCCTGTGATCCGCCTGTCGGGTCATTAATAAAATGTCATGTCCTTTCCGAGTCTCTTGTGAGTCGCCAGGCCGGGTCATACCGTGGGGTATATCCCCGACACGTCGGGATCATGCCACCACTTTAGCCACGGAGGTGGAGGGCAGCCCGAGCCCGTGTGGTGGAAGAGGTACGAGGGGTCGTGGCCGACATGGAGGCCATGGTCGAGGGACGCGGAGCTCCGTTCCACCCCTTCCTCTGACGCCGGACCCCCTCCTTGAAGAGACTCGTGCTGAGGGGACGACGCTGGAGTTCATCATCAAGCTGCACGGTCCCCTTCGGATCCATCTGCGCCTCCCTCACCCTTTCTCCATGGTGATGGAGTTTGACAAGCCGACTGCTCTGTGGCTACGGGTGCATGGTTGTTGCAATGGCGCCACACAGGTGGACGTTGAGTACCCGGAGAGTCGCGTCATGCTCCTCAGGCGCGGTTGGAAAACCTTCGCCTACACCCGTAACCTCCTGGATGGGAATGTTCACCGCTTCAAGATGGTGGAGGCCGACCTGCTCTCCGTCAAGATTTACGGGCGCTCAGGCGCCCGCCTTAGCTTCTGCGAGGAAAGCTCGAGCGGTACTGAAGGTTCCTCATCGAGCGACAGTGACAAGGAAGACAATGTCGGTGAAGAAGACGATGAGGAGTCTGAGCTCGAGGCCATCAAGTCAGAATACGACGACCTGAGCTCTGACTGATCGCCGGCCGCACCATCACCGTCAGCTCACGCCCCTTCCCCTCCCAACGGAGCGTCTTTGCCTGGGTCCTTGTCTCGGGCGCTGCCTTATCTTCCAGAGCTAGATCTCCCGGCAGCCCCGTGGACTCCGACTTCGTTTTCCCTACTGGAAGTTCTGCCCTCTGCACAATGTTGGTCCTGGACGGGTCAGGCTGGGCTTCTATCGGGGGTCTCTTCCCATTTTTCTTCTTGTAATCTGCCCCTAGGGGAGAAAGTCAAATAAACATTTGCTTAGGAAGAGATGCCATGTCATGTAAATTCCATTCCCTTTGAATGAATGCAACTTATTCCTATTGTTTGATTCTTCTCTGTATGGTACACTCCCTATGCTTTATCGGAAACTTGCCGGTGCATGCAGCCCTACCGTGAGCGCTTTGTGGAGCGGATCCTTAGCAGCCTGCTAGCGGTGCTGCTGCCGGCAAGATACTTTGACATTTTTAGTGCAGCCACTTAAGCTATTGAGTGGACTCGAAACAGAGTAAAGGCACAATCGATCATGACAAGGTTACCTTGATGTTTTCAGTGCAGCCACTTAAGCTGTTGAGCAGACTCGAAACAGAGTAAGGGCGCAACCGATCACGACAAGGTTCCTTCGCGTGCAGGCTTCCCATACAAAAAGTAGAAATTATCCAAGGAAAATACTTCATAGTAAAAAAATTACTTAGAGTTTTGCAACTTAGCTTTTTGTTGTGGTACTCTTTCCTGCAAGATGCCAATTCTGAACATCGCCTGTTGGTGTCCATACCATCTCATCCCCCCGGCAAACTTGCACACGAGGAAACCTTCTATACTTTTAGAAAAATAAAGAAGAGAAAATAGGGATATGGAACCTTGGCGGTTCGTTAGTACTTGCTGGAAATAAGCGCAATGCAACATCTCAGATAAACATGCACATAAGGAAACATGGAAATTGACAAGAGTCGTAGGACGCTCGATCTTATTCAACTATGCACGGGATCTGCGCCCGGCGTTGTACAAAGGATTACATGCCTCGCCGGCAAGACTTGTATGAAAGGTGGTTGCCAGGGGCCCCAACAACTGCGCCTTATGGATAGAATTTATGAAGGTGTTCGATATTCTAGGAGGTTCTCACTGGAACGCCATCTTCGGTCTCCAGGCGGACTGCGCCAGGCCTGGTGACTCATACTACCCGATAAGGGCCTTCCCACTTTGGCGTCAACTTGTTTGAATTCTTGGTCGACTGAATGCGCCAAAGAACAAGTCACCTTCCTCAAGACTTCGGGCATGAACCTTGCGGACATGGGCTGCGGCACAAAGCTTGCTGGTAGCGTGCAACTCACATAGCAGCCTAAAGACGATCTTCCTCGAGGAGTGTCATGTCATCTTGCCGCAAATGCTCTTGCTCAAGCTCATCATAAGCGAGCACTCAAGGTGACCTGTATATGAGTTCCGTGGGGAGAACTGCTTCCGCCCCGTATACCAGGGAGAATGGTGTCTAGCTGGTGGCTCGATTTGGTGTCGTTTTGATTGACCAAAGAACCGCCGACAACTCATCCATCCAGCGTCTTCTGCACTTGCGCAACCCGTCGAAAGTTCTTGTTTTAAGCTCTCACAGCACTTCAGCATTTGCCCTTTCTGCTTGGCCGTTGCTCCTCGGATGAGCAACAGAAGCAAAATAGATCTTGCCGCCAAGGTCTTGGACATATTGCATGAAGGTGCGGCTTGCGAACTGTGTGCCGTTGTCAGTGATGACCCTGTTTGGTACACCAAAACGATAAACTAGTCCTTTTAAGAACTTGACGGCTGACTGTGCTATCACCTTTGTCACTGCTTCCACTTCTGGCCACTTTGTGAACTTGTCGATCGCGACGTACAAGTACTCAAAGCCCCCGATACCACGGGGAAAGGGGTCCAAGATATCGAGCCCCCAGACCAAAAATGGCCAAGAAGGAGGGATTGTTTGAAGAGCTTGAGCTGGTTGATGTAGTTTCTTTGAATGGAACTGGCATGCTTCACACTTGGTTACTAGTGCAGTCGCATCTTGGAGAGCAGTGGGCCAAAAGAAACCTTGCCAGAATGCCTTCCCGGCAAGAGCTCTTGATCCTATGTGGGAGCCACATATGCCTCCATGTATCTCTGCCAATAGCTCCAGTCCGTCCTCTTGAGGAATGCACTTCAGTTTCACACTATTAGAACTCTTTCTGTATAGGACATCATCCACAAACTTGTACATATTAGACTGACAGGCTACTTTCTCCGCTTCTTCCTGTTCCTCAGGGAGTTCTCCTGTTTGAAGGAACTGAACAATGTGTTGTGCCCATGCTGGAGCCTGGGGCTCGACGGCAAGGACTAAACGCATGTCTTCTGCCATGTGAGCACTTGTCTCTACGGCAAGGGCTTGAGGCCCTGCCGGAGCCTTTTGCCCCCAAGTAAGCTTGGTGTTAACCCCGATAACTTCCTTGTTGGCAGCTTATGGGAGCTCTGCGGGAAAGTATTGGCCGGAATTCAACTTCCTTCTCTTGTTTTACCTCGCTAAAGTGCTACGGACGACTAAGTCAATTGGAGCACAAAAGTCCCTGGTTCCATAGGTAACTTGAGGGCAGCATGCTTTGACAGCTCGTCGGCAATGCTGTTCTCTACACGTGGAACATGCTCCGTTTGGAGACCATCAAAGCGCTCCTCCAACTTCCTCACTTCATCTATGTAGGCTTCCATCAATGGGCTCTGATAGTGTTTGTTGACTTGTTTGACGACAAGCTGTTAATCACCTGTGACGATGAGCTTCTTGATTCCAAGGTCTGCTGCGATCCTAAGACCGACAAGCAGTCCATCATATTTTGCGGTGTTGTTTGTTGACCTCTCTCGGGGAAAGTGCATCTGAATTACATATTTGAGGTGCTCTCCAATGGATGCGACAAGAAGCACGCCAGCACCGGCTCCTTGCTGGGAGAAAGCCCCATCGAAATACATAACCCATTCTTGACTTGTTTCCTCGCCAGGGAGAGTCGTTTCTTGGATCTCCTCGTCCGGTGTTGGAGTCCATTCCACAATAAATTCTGCCAAGGCTCTGCTCTAAATAGTTGAAGTACTTTCAAATCTGAGACCAAAGCTTGACAGTTCCAAAGCCCACTCCACAATCCTGCCAGTCACATTTGGATTTCGCAAAATCCATTGCAATAGAAAGCGAGTAACAACTGTGATCTCATGTGCTTGGAAATAATGGCGCAACTTCCTCAAGGCCATAAGGAGGCCGAAAAGAAACTTTTGCACGCTAGAGTATCTTGAGATAGCCCCTTGCAAAAGTGTTGGAAATATGCCCTAGAGGCAATAATAAATTAGTTATTATCATATTTCCTTGTTCGTGATAATCGTTTATTATCCATGCTGTAATTGTGTTGATCGGAAACTCAGATACATGTGTGGATACATAGACAACACCATGTCCCTAGTATGCCTCTAATAGACTAGATCGTTGATCAAAGATGGCTATGGTTTCCTAGTCATGGACATGAGTTTTCATTTGGTAACGTGATCACATCATTAGGAGAATGATATGATGGACAAGACCCAAACTACAAACATAGCATATGATCGTGTCAGTTTATTGCTACTGTTTTCTGCATGTCAAGTATATGTTCCTATGACCATGAGATCATGCAACTCACTGACACTGGAGGAGTACCTTGTGTGTATCAAACGTCACAACGTAACTGGGTGACTATAAAGGTGCTCTATAGGTATCTCCGAGGGTGTCTGTTTGGTTGGCATGGATCAAGACTGGGATTTGTTACTCCGTGTGACGGAGAGGTATCTCAGGGCCCACTCGGTAATACAACATCACAATAAAGCCTTGCAATAAATGTGACTAAGTGTTAGTCACGAGATCTTGTATTACGGAACGAGTAAAGAGACTTACTGGTAACGAGGTTGAACTAGGTATGGAGATACCGACGATCGAATCTCGGGCAAGTAACATACCGAAGAACAAAGGGAACATCATACGGGATTAACTGAATCCTTAACATAAAGGTTTGACCGATAAAGATCTTTGTAGAATATGTAGGAACCAATATGGGCATCTAGGTCCCGCTATTGGTTATTGACCGTAGAGGTGTCTCGGTCATGTCTACATAGTTCTCGAACCCATAGGGTCTGCACACTTAAGGTTCCGTGACGTTTTGGTAGTATAGAGTTATGTATGGTGGTGACCAAAGGTTGTTCGGAGTCCCAGATGAGACCCCGGACGTCACGAGGAGCTCCGGAATGGTCCGAAGGTAAAGATTGATATATAGGAAGTCCTATTTTGGTTGTTGGAAAAGTTTCGGGCTCATCGGTAGTGTATTGAGAGTGCCGGTAGTGTACCGGGAGACCATCGGGAGGTGTATTTCGACCCAAGACGCTACATGGGCTGTGGGAGAGTGAATACCAGCCCTTAGTGGGCTTGTGGAACTCACACACAAGGCTCATGCGGTTGGGAGAGAAAGCCCAAAGAGAAAAAGGTGGGAAAAGGCAAAAAGACCAAAATAAGGAGGAGTCGTAGTCCTACTAGGATTGGAGGAGGATTCCTCCTCTCCTCCTTGGTTCGGTTGACCCAAAGGCTGCCCCATTGAGGGCCAAGCCTCCTCCTATCTTCCTCTTATATATACTAGAGGTTTTAGGGTTTTTGCACTAGATTTTCAGCCACGTGCCACCCGTTCCTCCAGTGCATAGTTTCTCCTCTAGATCGGATTTCTACAGTGCTTAGGCGAAGCCCTGCCGGAATAGCTCCATCACCATCGCCGGAGCGCCGTCATGCTACCGGAGAACTCTTCTACCTCTCCTCTCCCTCTTGCTGGATCAAGAAGGCGGAGATCGTCATCAAGCTGTACGTGTGCTGAACGCGGAGGTGCCGTCCGTTCGGCGCCAGATCGAAAGGATCATGATCAAGATCACGAGACGGATCATGATGAGATCGCGGGATGGATCGTGATGAGTTCGCAGGACGGATCGTGATTGGATCGCGGGACGGATCGTGATGAGATCGCGGGATGCTCGGTGATTTGGATCGCGAAGACGTTCGACTACACCAACCGCGTTTCTTAACGCTTCCCGCTTAGCGATCTACAAGGGTATGTAGATCCACTCCCCCTCTGGTAGATGCTCATCACCATGGATAGATCTTGCGTGCACGTAGGAAACTTTTTGTTTCACATGCAACGTTCCCCGACAAAAAGGGAGCTGACAAAATAAACTGGGCGCTACACCATCTTCTTCTTCTACGTCGCTTCATTCATCTACACAGATCCTGACTTATTGGCACTGGACTCTGCCGGGGAAGATCCTGGCTCATCGCTTGGCGGTCCTGCCTCTGTCACGACTTCTTCATTGACTTGTCTCTACACCACTAGCGCAACACTAACCACTTGATTCGTCGCCGCCAAGTATAGCAACAACGGCTCTTGTGGTTTAGGTGCGACTAGTATTGGCGAAGAGGAGAGATACCTCTTCAAATCCTGCAGCGCTGCCTCCGCTTCTGGAGTGCACTTCATTGGACCTGCCTTTTTCAGGATTTTGAAAAAGGGCTGGGCGCGCTCAGTAGATTTTGAGATGAACCTACTCAGAGCCGCAACATAGCCAGCAAGATGACGCTCATCCTTAACGCGTCTTGGTGCTTCAATCTGCTCAACTGCTTTGATCTTGTCGGGATTTGGCTCGATCCCACGCTGAGACACAAAGAATCCAATAAGCTTGCCGGACGGAACACCAAATACACACTTCTCAGGATTGAGCTTCGAATTGATCTTGCACAGATTTGCAAACGTCTCTTCTAGATCTTGTATGAGTGGTACTTTGTCCTTGGTTTTGACCACTATGTCATCCATATAAGCTTCCATATTTCTATGTAGCTGAGGTTCAAAACCAATCTGGACTGCCCTTGCAAATGTTGAACCAACACTTTTCAACCCGAAAGGCATGTGCACGAAGCAATACGTACCACATGGGGTGATAAATGCGGTCTTCTCTTCATCTTCCTTAGACATGAAGATCTGATTATATCCTGAATAAGCATCAAGGAATGATGACAAATCGCAGCCCGTAGTGGAGTCTACAATCTGGTCGATCCGCGGTAAGGGAAAAGGATCTTTTGGACATGCATTATTGATATCTGTATAATCAATGCACAACCTCCATTTTCCATTCGCCTTGCGCACTACAGCTAGATTGGCCAACCATGTCGGATGGAGCACTCCTATGACTAATCCTGCCGCTTCCAACTTCCTGCTTTCTTCGGCAATAAATTCTTGCCGCTCTAAAGCTTTCTTCCTAACTTTCTGCTTGATGGGCCGTGCATGAGGACATACAACAAGATGGTGCTCAATTACCTCCCTGGGAACACCGGGGACATCAGATGGTTGCCATGCGAACACATCGATGTTCGCCCGCAGGAAGGTAATGAGAGGGATTTCCTATTTGTCGTCGAGGGTGGAACTTATGGTGAAAGTTCCTCCCGTACCATCCTCCTTGACGGTCACCTTCTTAGTTTGTAGTGGAGCTGCCTTGGATTTCTTGGTCTTATCGGTGGAGCTCTCTGGCACATTGTCAACAGGAGCGTAGCACTCCGAAGAGGTGCGCTTGCCAGAGTGTGTAGCAGATGTCTTGCCGGCCTTCTTCCCCCCGGGAGCTTCAGGGGCAGGAGCATGTGCCTTGGCGGCAGGTGCTGCAACTGCCTCCTGGTAAAGTTGGTCGACACAGATAAGTGCATCCTTCTTGTCAGAGTTGATTGTGATGATGCTAATCGGCCCAGGCATCTTTAATACATTATAAACATAGTGCGATGCCACCACGAATTTGTCCAGCGCTGGGCGGCCAAGGATCCCATTATATGGCAATGGAATCTTGGTGACGTTGAAAACAATCTTCTATATCCTGAAGTTCAGGTCACTACCAAATGTTACCGGTAGTGTGATCTTGCCCTTCGGCTGGCTCCTCCCTGAATTGATCCCCTGAAACGTGTCCGTCTCCTCGAGATCTTCATCAGGAATTTGTAACCTTTTGATCACATCAGGCAAGATCAAGTTCAAACCGGCCCCACCGTCAACTAACATTTTTGACACCTTGAGGTTGCAAATTGTTGGCGAAACCAACAATGGCAGACAGCCGACCGCAGTTGTGCAATCGGGGTGATCCTCGGCGCCAAAAATGATAGGCGTGTGACCATCTCAATGGTTTTCGGGCCTCGACAGATGGCTCTGTTGCATTGATCTCGCGCGCCCACTATTTAAGCTGGCAGCGAGAAGAATGCAACGAGGCGCCTCCATCGACGCACATGACGTCTGTAGCTTTTTGCATTCGTGCTCGCTGGACTCATCGTCCTCTTCATTGCCATCGTCATCCCCCTCTTCCTTGTCGCGGCCTCGAGCGGGTCTCTCCTGTTGCCTGGCCTTGCCGCGGCGACCTCCTCGGCCACCGCATTTCTTGCTGGACCCCTCTGCACCATCTTGGGCCTTCCCCTTATCTCGCCTCACATACTCAGCTTTCTGCCTCTCGTCAAGATGCTCAATCTACCGACAGTTTTGGAGATCGTGGCCCTTGGTGTGATGGATCTTGTAGTACTGCTTGTCGGAGCCCTCCGGCTTGTCGCCAGCCGCCAAGGCCTGACAAGAGACGCACCCAGCAACATCCTTGCTGGGGCCGCCAACCTTAGTCTGCTTGGCGGTGTTGAGGTTGCCAGATTCCTCGACGGCAAGCACGACCTTGTCCTTGCATTTCTTGTTCTACCATCAGCCTTTCCTTGCCGGTGTGGTGGTGTCTTCATCTTCAGAGTTGACTCTAGCGCTAGCATCCCCGCCGAGGTGTCTCCTCCCTTCTTCAGCTCGAGCACATCTATCATCCATAGCATAGAGCTCGGCAATATCCCTGACTTTGTTCATTGCCAGCTCTTCGCGCATCCTATGGTTGCGCACATTCTGATGAACCACGCTGATAACATCAACAGGATGAACGTATGGGATGTTGTGATGTATACGGCTGGATCTCTAAATGTACTTGCGCAAGGTTTCGCCTTCTTTCTAGGGGATGAGATGCAAATCACTTGCTTGGCCAGGAGCTTGGTGGCCTCCGGTAAAGGCGCCAACAAACTCATGACACAAATCTGCCCAAGAAGAAATGGAATTCTCCGGCAGATGCATCAACCACGAGCTGACATCGGGCTTGAGTACCAATGGGAAGTAGGTGGCGAGTATCTTGTCGTCGTGAGCCCTGACAGCCTGCACCGCAATGGTGTAGATGCTCAAGAACTCCGACGGGTGAGTCTTGCCGTCGTATTTCTCCGGTACCTCCGGTTTGAACGTTCGGAAATTTGGCCACTGGACTTGTGGCAGCTCACGGATAAAAGCTGGAAAAGCCACCTCAAAAGGTAGGTCAACAGGATACCCTGGCGCTGGCTTGTCTACAGTGGGTCCTGCGCGCCTATCAGATTGATGGCGTGCTTCCCGCCGCCGCTCGATGATAGTCCAAGCGTCTTCTTTGCTTCGCTCCTGAAGAACTTGACATTGATCGCGTCGAGTTTGCGGATCATACGACGCCGTTGAGTCATCTCCAAAGTTGCCAACCTGTCAAGTCGGCGACCGCTATTGCCACTGCGGAGGAGAGTGCACCGTGGTCGTGCCACCTCTCGCCTTGCCGCTATTGGTGCGCGTTGACTCGACAGACCGCCGCTGTGAGGGCTCCGCCTGTTGCATCCCATCTCTATTAGTGAAGCTGACGAGGCTCTGAATAGTAGCTCTCCACTCATCAAGCTTCTCCGCAGCAGGAGGGAAATTCATGAGTAGCTTTGCCCGCATCAACGCTTCTGCTGATGCAGTCGGCAATGCAAGGTGCGAGGAATGTGAGGCGCTCTGACTCCTAACCGTGTTAGAAGGAGCTCCATCACGGTCCCACGACCGCACGCCACTTCCACCAGCATTTTGGCATGCATGCTGGTCTCACGCATCTCGAGAGTGATGCTCAGGAGTCTTTCCATGGGGGTGCTTAGAACCACCAACATCATGGCACTGCTCACCGCGCGCGTCCTGAGAAGGGTGCGGCGTATGCGTCGGTGTGGGTGTCTTGGAAGGTTCCCTTCCGTCCCTGGAGTTCACTGCGCCGCCCGTAGGTAGTACAACTCCGTTCTGAGACCCAGCGGCGCGTGGGTTGCCATCCTTGCTGCGAACGGCACCGCTGGCTTGGCCTTGATCACCAGAACGTCGTGGAGGTTCAAGATCTCTGCCTGCATCCACACCGTCGCCTTCCCAAGTAGTTACAGGCGCACCCGACATGGATGGATCAACCGCCGTGAAACCCTTCTTCGTGGGGGCCATGGCGATGAAGATGATGGAGAAACTGGCACACTGATCGTTAGATCAGGTTCACACAACCCTCTTCCCCTACCTGGCATGCAAAAGATGTCGGGGTATGACACCTATGGGATCGCGTGGATCCCTTTGTGGTTTGGCAGGGAGATGGTATGCATAAAGAGCAGACCTGACAAGCAGCACGGGGGAGATTTTACCCAGGTTCGGGCCGCTGAGAAGCGTAAAACCCTACTCCTGCTTTAGTGTATTATGGGTGCTTTGGGTTCTGGCTATAGGAGCGCTATGAATAGCACGCAGCCGCTACGCGTGTGAGCCAGAAGGTTGAAGAAAAAGTCCTCTTTCTCGTAACGCCTTGGGCCTCCTTTTATATGACTAAGGGGTCTCCAATAGTGGCATACAATACATACACGAGGTGTAGAGTGCTACAATGTTATCATACCTAACACTGACGGCGTAGGACAAACTCTAATGCTCCGTCAAGCGTCCCTCACCTTCTACAGGACGGGATAGGAGCCCATCCCATCAGCACCGCTTAGCCTCCTCCATCGCCAGCGCCTTGACATGTATCCAGGTGGGATGACACCTGGTCTCTGCACTGGCAGGATGGCAAGGTCTTGTCGGGCGCACATCTTGCTGGAGCTCTGTAAGCCACCCCAACAAGAGCTTGCCGGGGTTCCAGCATTTGGCCTTCGGGCTTGTGATTATTGACTCGAACGTTTCCTTGACGTCTTTATACTTGCTTCCAACAGTCCCCTTGCAGGCCTTGCTGCTGGTGTGGCTACAACTACCCATGCACAAGTATGGAATACTAAAAGCCCAAACTTTAGTACACCGACAGTGGCTGTTTTGAGGAAAGATATATGGTGTCCGTTTTGAGGAAGGTGGGTTTATCGCACCGGCGAAAGTTGCGCGGTACTAGAGAGGCTAGTAAAGGTGGAAGGGTGAGAGTGCATATAATCCATGGACTCACATTATTCATAAAGAACTCACATACTTATTGCAGAAGTCTATTAGTCATCAAAGCAAAGCATTAGACGCATGCCCCTAGGGGAGAGGTTGGTAGGAGTAAACCATCACGTGCTCCCGACCCTCACACAAAGGTCGATAATCTATAAACAAATCATGCTCTGACTTCCTTACGTAACGGTTCACCATACGTGCATGCTACAGGAATAACAAACCTTTACACAGGTATTTTACCAATTCACAATTACTTCCTAACATGACTCTTAACACTACCATCTTTATATCTGAAAACTTTATGCAAGGAATCGAACTTCTCATAATACTCAATGCACTTAATATGCAAGTTTTTATTATATCCCTCTTGGATGCCTATCACATTAGGACTAAATTCATAACCTAAACTAATTACCATGATGTTTAAAGACTCTCAAAATGATATAAGTGAGGTATGAGAGTTCAATTATTTCTATAAAACCAAACACCACCATGCTCTAAAAAGGTATAAGTGAAGCACTAGAGCAAAATTGCCTATCTCAAAAGATATAAGTGAAGCACATAGTGTATTATAACTAATTCAGGATTAATGCGTGTATTTCTAAAAATATATGTGCAGCAAGGATGATTGTGGAAAACTAGAAAGCAAAGACTCATATCATACAAGACGCTCCAAGCAAAAGACATATGATGTGGTGAATAAAAATATAGTCTCAAGTAAATTTACCGATGGATTGAAGACGAAAGAGGGGATGCCTTCTAGGGCATCCCCAAGCTTAGACTCTTTGGCATCCTTGAATATGACTTGGGGTGCCTTGTGCATCCCCAAGCTTAGGCTCTTGCCACTCCTTATTCCATAGTCCATCAAATATTTACCCAAAACTTGAAAACTTCACAACACAAAACTTAATAGAAAACTTGTGAGATCCGTTAGTATAAGAAAATAAATCACCACTTTAGGTACTGCTGTGAACTCATTCTTTATTTATATTGGTGTAATACCTAATATATTCTAACTTCTCCATGGTTCATACCCCCCGATACAACCCATAGATACATCAAAAAAGGTACACAACACAAAGAAAACATAATCTGTGAAAAAAAAACAGTCTGTACCAATCTGAAAACTTCATATACTTCTGTAACTCAAAAAATTCAGAAACATTAGGACAACCTGTAAAATTTGTATATAAATCTTTTGTAAACTTTTAGACTCATGCGACGCTCTGCAAAATTTATAAAATTCCTGGACTGGGCGCAAAAGTTTCAGTTTTTCAAAAAGATCAAATCAACAACCACCATAAACCATCCCAAAGGTCATACTTAGCTCAAACACTAATTAAAAAACCAAAACACAATTACTACAGAAGTAATAATGTGTTAAACACTCAAAAACAGAATAAAAAAAGAACATAAAAATAAAATTGGGTTGCCTCCCAACAAGCGCTATTGTTTAACGCCCCTAGCTAGGCATAATGATTTCAATGATGCTCACATAAAAAAGTAGTATTTGAAACATGCAAGAGAGCATCATGAATCTCATGACAAGCACATTTAAGTATAACCCACTTCCTATGCATAGGGATTTTGTGAATAAACAATTTATGGGAGCAAGAATCAACTAGCATAGGAAGGCAAAACAAGCATAACTTCAAACTCTGAACGCATAGAGAGGAAACTTGATATTATTGCAATTCCTACAAGCATATGTTCCTCCCTCATAATAATTTTCAGTAGCATAATGAAGGAATTTCACAATATAACTATGAAATAAAGCATTATTTCCATCATCAATTGTAACATACATGTCATCATCAAAACTTGGGGAACAAAGAATATCATATTCATCAAGCATAACATCCCCAAGCCTGTGGTTTTGCATATCATTAGCATCATGGATATTCAAAGAATTCATACTAACAAAATGGCAATCATTATTTTCATTCAAGGAACTATCATGAATCTCCTTACAAATTTCTTCTTTCAACACTTCATCTAAATTTCCAGATTCATGATTTTCAAACAAAACTTCATAGAGATAATCAAGTGCACTCAACTCACTAGCAATTGGTTCATCATAATTTGGTCTTTTGAAAAGATTAGCAAGTGGATGAGGATCCATATCAATAAATTTTTAGCAAGTAAAGATGCAAGAAAATAGAAGGCACATGGCAACACAAGGAAACATAGCAACGAAAAGGTGAACGGAAGAAGGGCGAATAAAAAGGCAAATCTTTTTTGGTATTTTCTGAAATTCGTTTTGGAAGTGGCGGAGAGGAAAATGAGAGGCAAATGGAAAATACTATAAATGCAAGAGATGAGTTTGTGATGGTTACTTGGTAGGTTTGATGTGTATCCTCCCCGGCAACGATGCCAGAAATCCTTCTTCCTACCTCTTGAGCTTGCGTTGGTTTTCCCTTGAAGAGGAAAGGGTGATGCAGCGAAGTAGATAAGTATTTCCCTCAGTTGATGAGAACCAAGGTATCAATCTAGTAGGAGGAACAAGCAAGTCACCAATGGATGCACCTACACAACCAATCAAACTCTTGCACCCAACTCTATAAAGGGATTGTCAATCCCTTCACGGTTATTTGCAAGGATTAGATCTAATAGAGATAGATGTAAAAGATTGTGGAAAGTAAAAAGTAAATAAATTGCAGAAAGGTATTTTTGGTTTATAGATCTGAAAATATATTATGGAAAGTAGGCCTGGAGGCCATAGGTTTCACTAGAGTCTTCTCTCTTGAAGAAAAGTATCACGGTGGGTTAACAAATTACTGTCGAGCAATTGATAGAAAAGTGAATAATTATGAAGATATCCAAGGCAATGATTATGCATATAGGCATCACATCCGTGTCAAGTAGACCGAAACGATTCTGCATCTACTACTATTACTCCACACATCAATCAATTCCTGCCTGCATCTAGAGTATTAAGTTCATGAAGAACGGAGTAAAGCATTAGGTAAGATGACATGATGTAGAGGGATAAAATCAAGCAATATGATGAAAACCCCATCTTGTTATCCTTGATGACAACAATACAATACGTGCCTCGCTACCCCTAGTTTCTCACTGGGTGAGGACACCGCAAGATTAAAACGAAAACTAAGCACTTCTCCCATTGCAAGAATTACCAATCTAGTTGGCCAAACCAAACCAATAACTCGAAGAGACTTGCAAAGATATGAAATCATGCATATAAGAATTCAGAAAAGACTCAAATAATATTCATGGACAATCTAAACATAAACCCACAATTCATCCGATCTCGGCAAACACACTGCGAAAGAGTATTACATCGGATAGATCTCCATGAATATCATGAAGAACATGGTATTGAATCACAAAGAGAGAAAAGAAGCCATCTAGCTACTAGCTATGGACCCGTAGGTATGTGGTGGACTACTCACGCATCATTGGAGGGGAAATGGAGTTGATGTAGATGCCCTCCGTGATCGGATCCCGCTCCAGCAAATTACCGGAAAAGATTCCAAGATTGGATCTCTCGGGAACGGAGGCTTTTGGCGACGGAAAAGTATTTTTGCGGCTCTCTTTGGTATTGGGGGAATATTTGGGTATTTATAGGACGAAGATTAGGGCTAGGAGACCTGCCAGGCGTGGCCAGGGGGGTGGCCGTGCCCCCTAGCTTGTGACCTCCTGGCAAAGTCCCAGCCTTGCAGTCCAAGCCTGGTAGATCTCTTTCGTTAAATATAAAATCATTCCGAAGATTTTATTTCATTTGGACTCCGTTTAAGATTCCATATCCGCAATACTCAAAAATAAGGAAAAAACAGAAACTGGCACTAGGCTCTAGATTTATAAGTTAGTCCCAAATAATATAAAATAGCATATTAATGCATATAAAACATCCAAAATAGACAATATAATAACATACCACAATAAAAAATTATAGATACGCTGGAGACGTATCAAAACTACACGTTTAAAGGAGTAATCCCAGGCGTCGAAGCCTGCTGTGTGCTGCTCAACCTAGGCCTGGGCATTCTTGTTTTTTTATGAATTTGGTTAGAAAAATTGAAAACCGAAATAAACAAGCATTGACTAGACGCGTCGCTGTTGTCTCAAAAAAAAAGACTAGAAGCGTCGCTAGTGAGGACCGATGAGCCTAGAACTGTACTGCTCTAGTACTTTGGTATTTCTTTCAGTTAGCAAGCCTAATACCGAACCGACAGATCTAAGTTTGGTTACTAAAACTAAAAACCGATTTTAGTTGTATTTACAATAAAAACCAAAATATCGTTTTTTCCGGTTTCCGTATGGTGTTCGGGTCGTCGGTTTTTATGCCCACCCCTAGCTCAGGCACCATGACTTTGGAAGTAGTGTTCAGCTCACCCTTCCGCATCGAAGACTTGATCTTCGACATTGTCCCTTTCTGCAGCGGCTATCACACACTTCTCGTCCATAGAACGTTCGCTCGCTTCAACGCTACCCCAACTACACTTATCTGAAGCTTAAGATGCCCGGACCCAAGGGTGTCATCACCGTGAATGGCAACAAAGAGCGCTCACTCCGAACTGAGGAACAAACAGCGGCTCTGGCAACCGAAGTCCAGCTCGACAATGAGGCGCCAAAGTCTCAGTCCATCGTCAAGGCACGAGAGGCAAGCAAAGGATCTCGAGCTTTATCATAGCTCCCAGAGTCTTCCCACACGCAACATTAATAGGAACATGCTCCCCACAGCACGGCCCTGCTAGCCGTAAGGTATGCACCTTAGAGGCACAATTTCACGCTCAAAATACCATGGGTAGTTATGGGGACCTACTATCTAAGGACCTACTATTTGGCTTGACCGAGCCATGGCCAAACACGTCTTCGGACAAGGGCAGGTGCCATCTAGAACCTACCCAACATCAAGCTAACATACTACTACAAGCTCTCAAGACCCCCTCTGAATGGTCCGTTTGCCAATCACCGTCTCCTCTAAAGGAGCACCCCCTCGAGAGCAAAGGTGCAGACGTGCAACAGGGCACTGTAGGGACATCAAGCACTCATAAATGCCCTATGTAAACCTTTCCTTTGTAAATTTTATTTTTAAGTATCTATAAAGTTACTTTGGCAGTTCGGATTGTATGGTTAGACATCATGAGTTCATCAAAAATAAAGACCATTTTTTACGGTCCCACTGCAACCATTTATGTTGCATAACCTTTTTATGCTCTTCGACACCGAAGCAAACTAGTTCGATACATATTTTTCTTAAGATGATTACCAGTTAGTCAACTGAGGGCTCAACTATAAGACTCGCCCCAAAGCATCACTCTGACACTATTTTTTATCTTATGTCCTTGGTGTCTTGGATATTGCATTATATGAATTGGTCCCGAATGATGTATTGGGTCAACAGTTGGGTTGCCTGGCTCCTGTCTTTACCCTCTTACATTCCACATGTTCGGTTAAGAGGGTAAAGAGAGAACCACTGCTATTGTACTTCTAGATTTCCTGGTCAAGTACCTTAGTGGAGAAAGCCGAAAACTGATTGTCATAATAAGCGAGGACTGGTCAGCGATCCAATGAGAAGTGTTAAAATAAAAATTGATGGAGGTTATCCTGTGTTATACTAAGGGTTTGTATTCGCACAAGCCAAGTGATGATGGTTTCAATCTCAATGTACCCGAATATCACAAAACACTCGGGGCTAGTCACTAGCCACTAGCCCACGCAGTGAAGCTCCTACGGCTTAGTGAAAGCACTAAAGCTGCATAGTCTGATTGCCTCAGTTCCCTTACACACTACTGCCTCCAGGCCCCGAGACTTAGGCTAAGGGTTAAAGTGCGGAGGTCGAAACACCCCTCGTAGCTTCTACAAGGGGGGTGAAGCTGACGGCTGGCAACTTTGAGATCAAAACAGCCCCATAGGAGTCAAAATAAACAAAACAAAGCATGATAAACCATGCAAAGGAACTGCATCATAAATCACAAGAATTTAACTATCATCTAATGCGTGACAGTACGCTCATTCATAAATTACATCCTTGGGGCACTGAGCCTCTATCGCCCGAGCACCATCCATTATGATGGGAAAGTAATGCTCGGGCTGCCTATGATCCTTCCCACGAGGCGAGGGTACGGTTACCATCTCGGCCGGCTTGCTCTTCGGCCAATGCACCATGGTCTTTGTGAAGGCCATCCGAGCTCCCTCGATGCATACGGAGCACTTCAGGACATCAATCCAGGGCGCGACATCGTAGAGCTTCTGCACTAAGCCGAAGTAGTTGCTCGACAGTGACTCCGAAGGCCATAGCTTGACACAGAGGTCCTTCATGGCCGAATCTTCTATCCGATGCAACTCTATCAGCTGCTTCGCTGATCTATAAGGAGGAGTGGATGCTCAGGGCCTTGAAACTACGCCCAAAATAGCCTCTGCTCGACATTCCCCTCCCGGGATGCAAAATGCCTTTACGCATCCGCCACACTCCTCGGAAGGTCCGCAAAAGTGCCCGAGGAATGCCACAATCGTGTGAGCAGTGCGAACCAGTTACCACCGAAGACTCATTGCAGTAAGTATGGCTTACCATCGGCAATAAGTTTGACTTGGTGGAGCTCCTTTTGGCAGCCTTGCGCCTCCACCCATGCTTCCTGGATTGCCGATTTCAACAAGGTCAGCTCGGAGGCATGGTCCTTATTCTGTTGCTCAAGGTCCTCACATTTAGTGATGGCATCCTTGAGCTCCTATTGCACCTCGGCCACCCTGGCCTCGTGCTTTTCACTGACGGTCTTTGTTGACGTCAGTTTGGTGGCCGCTCATTCAGCCACCACTTTCTGTTGTGCGGCTTCTTCCCTCACCTTCTTCACCTTGGCCTTAGGGTTCTCGACCTCCGCGGCGACATCTTCTTTTACAAAAAGCACCCCGCGCTTAGGTATAAGCCCAAACACCCCACTTGATGAGGAAAACCACTGTATTAAATAGTCCATACTAACATTGCATGTTGTCAAACCGCTTGTTGAGAAGGTCATGCTTATGAGACTCCCAAGCTATCGACGTTTTAGATCCTTTGCCAGGTTTTCTTTAAACCAGCTGAAGTCTTGGGGGCTACGGTTCACTTTTACTGTTGTCAGTGTTTTTGAAGCTATTTGACCCCCGATTGAGTTTTTCAAACTCACCTAGGGCTCGAGAGCTACTATATACAAGGATTGCATAACCTTATGAAATAAATTCTCCTATTACATAGTTTATTTTGAAGCCTGTCAAGAGGCCGCCAAAAGCCTCCTTCAGTCCGCTATCAACGGACCGAATGCTTTGGAAAATCGCACCCATGATGGCACGATGTTCTTTGGCAATGGATGAGCTATTTAAAGTGTCCGCCATCATAGCTAGCCACCTAGCTTCGGCCCTCTCTGTTACGGGCAACATTGATGGCAGAACCTCGGCTCCAGCTTCGGTTGAGGTCGGAATGGACGGATCGGGAGGCCTGGGGAGCTCCAGGACCGTCCTCGTGGAGATCTAGGACTAGCCGAGCTCCCTCTCCTTGTTCGCCAAAAGGGATTCTCCCACCTGGTCTTCGGCGACCGAGGTATTAACCTCAGCCATGACATCATCACCCCCGCCCCGCACATTCGACTCAGGAGGCGTCTTCCGGGACAACACCTGCCCAGTCTCCTCGACAACTAGAGGAGGTGTAGTGAATGACACATTGCTACTCTTCGCTATCTCAGCTGGCAGAGATTCCCCCTCCGAGGCTCGATCGATGGGGAGGTCACATGGTGGGCTACAACATAGAAGACATGGAGGTAGGTAACAAGCCTCAATATGGATGTACGAAAGAGTCTTCAGATTCATACCTTCGGGGTGGGGGCTTGTCCATGGGGTTCCTTCGGGGAACCACGTCAAAAGCCTCAAACTCCTCGACGGAGTTTGAGCTGTCATCGGACAGGACCACTCTCGCCTTGCATTGCCTTTTCAAAGTAGGAGGATGTAGATCCTCCTCAGCGTCATCGGACGCTGCCCTCTTCCTTGTTTGGGAGGAGTCACTCTCCTCCCCGTCCTCTCCCTGCTCTCCCTCCTGAGTGAACAGGGTTTAGGTTTCCCCGGACCTGTTGTCTGGGCGTCCTCTTGGGCGGAGGCCTTCTCAGGCCTCCCATTTCTCGCCATTCTTCTTCTTATCCTTCTTTTTTGGTGCCTTGTACAGCGCCACGGCTAGCACTTCCATCAGCAAGTCCGTCCTGGGGCCCTTGGTTAGCAGGGCTAGGCTGTCGATCTGCTCAGATTTCTCTAGCTAGATCTGCAAATGTGGGGAAGAAAGGGTCAGGTCCCTTGTTAAAAGGCAGAACCCAAACATAAGATTAAAATTGTATTGTACCTGTCGAGGAGGGTGTGTGGCGTCAAGGCTGATGTCTTCCTCCTAGGCCGGCCAGTCCTTTTGGGGCATGAACAAAACCTTCCTCAACTTCTTGTGGGTAATGCGGTAAAAATGGAGCACGATGGCAGGGTCTGCAGGCTTGTAGGACCACATTGGAGTGACCCGATGTTGGCAAGGTAGGAGGCGACAACGATGCATGATCTAAACCCCGTTGGTCAGTTTGATCTTCTCCTTTATCATATGGGTGATGCGCTTCTGCAACGACTTCACCTCACTGTCGAGCCCCAATAGAGACCCTTCCTGATACACTACACCAGCCGTGGTGGGGGTCCAGATCTGAATTCGGAGGGTGCTGCACAGTCTACGCCACATGGTTTAGTGATATAAAACCATTCTTTTTTCCAGATCTTGATGGTATCTATAAATGTACCTTCTGGCCACTCAACCCGGGGGAGCGTGCTGATCACCTCCCCCCACACACAATCCGCCTGCGCACTGTTGACTATTTTCGGCTTGATGTTGAAGACCTTTAGCCACAAGCCAAAGTGTGGCTGGACCCACAGAAAGACCTCACATATAACAATGAAAGATGAAATAAGCAAGAAGGAGTTCGGGGCAAGATCGTGAAAATCACCCGTAGAAAAATATCAAACCCCTAACAAAGGGGTGGAGCGGAAAGCCAACCCCCGGATGAAGTGGGGGGGGGGGTGAACACCACCCTCTCACCTTGATTCAAAGTGGGGATGACATGGCCCTTCTCCAAAGCGCGATGGACGACGTCGGCTGGGAGATAGCTGGCATGCTTCAGCTCCTGGATGTCGTCGTCGGTGACGCAGGAGGCCTTCCACTTGCCCTTGGAACCGGAACCGACCATGGCTGAATGGGGGAAGTGGTTTGAGGAGATTTGCGAGAGGAATAAATCTATGGAGGATTTGGTGGCTGTTCCCCTTGTATAAGTTATCGTAATACCAAGAGCCCCTTTGCTATGCCGCAGACCTCGCCACTTCCCGATATAATGGTGTTGTTATGCACGTGTGGGATAACCTGAATCATGAATCATATCCCTTAAACCACGGGGCACGATCTCCATATTGATGGAACATGCCAATAGAGGAACTGCCTTGAATCGCGAATCGAGTTTTCATAACTGGTCAGTGGTGGTGACAGACCGTGAACTTTCACTAAAGTAGTCAGACGAAGGCTTTGTTCACACTCGAGAGGCTGGACTTTGGGGCTAAGTCACACATACTGTTCATAAATTGGGAAGTCATCTATGGCCGAACTAGTATCGGCCGAACATAAAAGGGGAGAAGAACTCGCCCCGCAAGCCGAAGACTTTGGGCATGCGAGGCTACTAGGGATCATGGACCTCGGCATTTGAGGCTAGTTTAGGGACTACTGAGGGAGTTCGAGACTAAGGGGTCCTCTGGCCGCCGAACTATCTCTTATGGGTCGGACCGATGGGTCGCTCTATCGCTACTGCTTGAACTTTGGGCTATGAGGTGACTTCCTGTTTGGGAAGGAAACCTTCGGTGCCTTGGCGTGTCCTCTAAGTCAAGATGGCAGGATCAAAACATTTATCCCCTGATGGAAACCGACCATAAGATGATGGTTCCTACCCCTAGGAGCTAAACCCTTTGGTTTATATAGACAACATGCGTACCTAGGGTTTAGTTCATCTGATCTTGTGGTAGATCGACTCTGTAATCATCATACACATCAATACAATCAAGCAGGATGTAGGTTTTTACCTCTTTGAGAGGGCCTAAACCTAGGTAAATATTGTCCCTGTGTTTCCTGTTTGCCATTGATCCAAGAACCATAGCTCAGGACCCCCTACCCGAGATCTGCCGATTTTGACACCGATAATGCTACATAACCAAGCAACTATGAAAGTAAGTATGGTGATACAATGCATATGAGAGACACTCAACATTTTCATTGTGGTCTTCTCCTTACGACCCAAAGAAAGAAAATTCAAAACAGGAACGAGAAAAATTATTTACACGGGAAAGCTCCCAACAAGCAAAAGGAAGAACGAAAAATCTTTTTGAGTTTTCTTTTAAGTGCTAGAACTAAACAAACTAAAAGGTAAAGTTGTAAATAATTTTTCTCAAAGTTAATTAAACACACAAGAAGAAAGTGGAAAAAACCAACAAACTACCATGGATGGTACAATGAAAAAGTACGAACACCGACTACTAAGATGAATGTGTGAACATGAATGTAAAGTCGGTGAGAAATACATACTCCCCCAAGCTTAGGCTTTTGGCCTAAGTTGGTCTAGGGCCATGGCTGGAAATACCCTCTCCTGGATAATCCTGAGGGTCCTGAGGGTTCCACTAATTCTGCCCTCATCAGGTATTTTGCAAACTTTGCAAAAATTATAAAGGATAATTTTCTTAGGCACATCATATAAATGAAATTCTACCGTAGGAGGGTCTTCCCTATAATGAAAGTGAAAATTTTGCACAAAGGTATTAGTGAGCAAGAGTTACTGGTCACACTTATCGTTGAGGAAGTCAGTGATGCCTTCCCTCTCAGCCAAATAACATAAATCTTCATAAATCCCAGCCGCCTTCAAGAATGCATCACTTGGCCATTCACATGGTCGAACTTCTGCGACGCGAGAAAGATTGTACCTAGACTTCTTCTTCATCTCATTTTCATCTTCTTTAGAACCCTAGCTTGACGAGCCCCCCAAAAATGTCCTCAACATTTCTCTTTCTCTGAAAATTTTCTAAAAATTTTAGTGACTCAAAATAAAAGTGAACAAAACTCAACAAAGCTTATCGCAACTACTCCCACAAGTGCCTAGAGCCTATATCATGCATAAAAAATACTTGGGACCATACAAATTTGACATGAAAGCTCAACAACAAGGTCACCACCGCGGCAAAAATTTGCAATATATATAGCACTAGGACAAAAACTAATTGGACCATTGGAGGAGTCACATACCAAAGAACAATCTCCTAAAACCGTTTTGCGAAAGGAGCTTTGCACAAGGAGATCGAAAATGGCATCAAAATGAGCTAGAACACGAGTTTGAGCAAATGGTGGGATTTTTTCTGGAGGAAGACGGAGTGGATGGGAGCTGGAATGAGTGAAGGGGGGCTACGTGGGATCCACAAGCCACCTAGGCGCAGCCAGGAGGGTGGCCGTGCCCCGTGGGCTTGTGACCCACTGGTGGAGCCCCTAATGTGTGCTCAGTGCCAGATGTTTTTAAATATTCGAGAAAAAAACATACTACAATTTCAGGGCATTTGAAGAACTTTTATTTCTAGGTCATTTTTCTATTGCACGGAAAACTCAAAAAACAGAAAACAATAGCATTTTACTTTATTTTCTCTAGCTGAGAGAAAGTAGAAGTTGGGTACAGAAGGTTGTGCTTTCAAAATTCGTCCATCTCATGCTCATCAAAAGGAATACATTAATAGGGTTGATCAAGTCTTATTAACAAACTTCTTTCGAGTAACATGAAATCGGAGAATTTTTGAATAACACCAAGTTACCTCAATAGGGATATGCATATCCTCAACAATAAGTATATCATATTTCTTCTTGATAGTTGGAAGAGGGAATTCCAAGTCTCCAATAATTATCATTGAATTTTTTTCAATGGAGTTGATACTAAGAACTTGGGGTTGTTTCTTCAGAACGTGCACCGTATGCTCATTACCATTGATATGAAAAGTGACATTTCTTTTGTTGCAATTAATAACAGCCCCTACAGTATTTTAAAAGGGTCTACCGAGGATGATCGACATACTGTCGTCCTCGGGAATATCAAGAATAACAAAGTCCGTTAGGATAGTAGCATTTGCAACTACGACATGCACATCCTCACAAATACCGATGGGTAAAGCAGTTGATTTATCAGCCATTTGCAAACAGATTTCAGTAGGTGTCAACTTATTAAAATCAAGTCTTCTATACAAAGAGAAAAGCATAACACTAACACCAGCTCCCAAATCACATAAAATTGGGGGATCCAGGAGTATCAACTATACCATGCTCTATAAAAGGGATACAAAGGTTCCTGAGTCATTTTACCACCTCTAGTCACAACTTTAACAGAATGATCATTATTCTTACTATTCATCTCTTTAAGGAAATCATTATGTTCTTTAAGTACTTGTTCTACTTGAGTGGTTACCATGGAAGCATGTTTACTAATAAGCTTAAGATCATTGATAGTTCTACTCATATAATCACCTAAGCGATCAAGCATGTAAGCATTATGTTTCAATTGTCTACTAACATAAGCACTAAAATTTTATTAACAACAAAATTATCAAACTCATCCAAGCATTAGCTAGCAGACTTATCATAAGGAATATTGCTTTCATCAAATCTACGGAGAGAATTTACCTCTACTACCCGTGTCGGGTTATCAAGACCATGTATTTCTTCAATAGGTGGTAGATTCTTAACATCTTCAGCTTTAATACCTTTTTCTTTCATAGATTTCTTTGCCTCTTGCATATCTTTAGGACTGAGAAATATAATACCTATTTTGTTTGAAGTTGGCTTCGACGGTGGTTCGAGAATAGTCCAATCATTATCATTGCTCAATATATTATTCAATAGTAGTTCAGCTTGTTCAACAGTTCATTCCCTGAAAACACAACCAACACAAATATCTAGGTTGTCCCTAGAAGCATCGGTTAGTCCATTATAAAAGATATCAAGTATTTCATTTTTCTTGAGAGGGTGATCAGGCAAAGCATTAAGTAATTGGAGAAGCCTCCCCAAGCTTGTGGGAGACTCTCTTCTTCAATTTGCACAAAGTTAAATATTTCCTGCAAGGCAGCTTGTTTCTTACGGACAGGAAAATATTTTTCAAAGAATTAATATATCATATCCTAGGGACTACGCACACAACCAGGAGCAAGAGAATTGAACCATATCTTAGCATCACCCTTTAATGAGAAAGGAAACAACTTAAGGATATAGTAATAACAAATTTTTTTCCTCATGAGTAAACAGGGTGGCTATGCCATTCAATTTAGTAAGATGTGCCACAATAGTTTCAGATTCATAACCATGGAAAAGATCACATTCAACCAAAGTAATTAACTCAGGATCTACAGAGAATTCATAATCCTTACGAGTAACAAAGATAGGTGAAGTAGCAAACTTAGGATCATATTTCATTCTAGCATTCAAATATATTTCTTTCCACTTGCATAGCAATTTCGTAAGATCACCTCTATCCTTACAAGCAAGAAAGTCCCTAGCTAGCTCTCCTTCCATAACATAACCCTCGGGTATATCAGGCAATTCATATTTAAGAGAGCTAGGTCTAGTAGGTGTCTCATATTATTCAGTTTCAATAACTTCATCAGTTTCAGAAGTATCATCAGTTTCAGCATTAACTCTAGCAATTTGCTCATCAAGAAATTCACTGAGTGGCATAGTATTATCAAGCAAAGTATCATCATAAGCATCATGCATAGCAGAAGTGGCATCATCAATTACTTGTGACATATCAGAATTACTAGTAGGTGGTGGTATTGCAAACTTACTCATAACAGAAGGTGAATCAAGTGCAGAGCTAGATGTCAGTTCCTTACCTCCCCTCGTTGTAGAGGGATATATCTTGGTTTTTGGATCTTTTAGATTGTTCATAGTTATCAACAGATATAAATCACAAGTGACTCAAAGAATAGAGCTATGCTCCCCGGCAACGGCGCGAGAAAAAGGTCTTGATAACCCACAATTATAGAGGATCGCAACAGTTTTCGAGGGTAGAGTATTCAACACAAATTTATTGATTCGACACAAGGGGAGCCAAAGAATATTCTCAAGTATTAGCAACTGAGTTGTCAATTCAGCCACACCTGAAAGACTTAATATCTGCAGCAAAGTATTTAGTAGCAAAGTAATATAGAAGTGACGGTAACGATGGCAAAAGTGACAGTAGCAGTTTTGTAGTGATTGTAACAGTAGCAACGGAAAAGTAACTTAGCAAAGATCAATATGTGAAAAGCTCATAGGCAATGGGATAGTGATGGATAATTATGTCGGATGGCATTCATCATGCAACAGTTATAACATAGGGTGACACAGAACTAGCTGCAATTCATCAATGTAATGTAGGCATGTATTTCATATATAGTCATACGTGCTTATGGAGAAGAACTTGCATGCCATCTTTTGTCCTACCCTCTTGTGGCAGTGGAGTCCTAATTGAAACCAAGGGATATTAAGGGCTCCTTTTAATGGAGAACCGGACCAAAGCATTAACACTTAGTGAATACATGAACTCCTCAAACTACGGTAATCACCGGAAAGAATCCCAGGAATTGTCACCCTGGGGGATGCGGATCATAACTCGTAATAGGCGTCTACAACTTGCAAGATAGGATCAATAACACATATATATTCATGAAAACATAATAGGTTCAGATCTGAAATCACGGCACTCGGGCCCTAGTGACAAGCATTAAGCATACCAAAGTCATAGCAACATCAATCTCAGAACATAGTAGATACTAGGGATCAAACCCTAACAAAACTAAATCGATTACATGATAAATCTCATCCAACCCATCACCGTCCAGCAAGTCTACGATGGGATTACTCACGAACGGCGGAGAGCATCATGGAATTGGTGATGAAGGATGGTTGGTGATGATGATGGTGTCGATTTCCCCTCTCCGGAGCCCAAAACAGACTCCAGATCTGGCCTCCCGAGGAAGAACTGGAGGTGTCGTCGGCTCCATATCATAAAACGCGATGAAATCTTCTCCTCGATTTTTTCTCGATGAATAGGAATATATAGGGTTGGATTTGAGGCTGCAGGAGCCATAGGGGGCCCACAAGCTTGCCAGGCATGGCCAAGGGGGTGGCTGCGCCTAGTGGGCTTGTCACCCGTGGGTGGCCCCCCTCTGGTTGATTCTTTCGCCAGTATTTTTAATTAATTCCAAAAATAATCTCCGAAAATTTTGAGGTCAATCCGAGAACTTTTATTTCTGCACAAAAATAACACCAAGGCAATTCTACTGAAAACATCATCAGTCCGGGTTAGTTCCATTCAAATCATGCAAATTAGAGTCCAAAAGAAGGGCAAAAGAGTTTGGAAAATCGGATACGATGGAGACATATCAGGGGGTAGGCGCAGAGGAAGAGCCTCAACGCCTAAAGACGTGTGAGGAGCCACGACGCTCCGGGCGACGGTGATCAGCTCCGCGACGTGGTCGGCCCACGCGTCGAAGCCCCCGTGCATTGGGCCGTGGCGGAGCATCTCGCTTGCCAGTAGCAGCACATCATGCGCATCGAGGTCCTCCACGTAGGTGCATTGCGTTGCCGGTGCTGGAGGTGCCGTGTGCTTGGGCGGCACGAGGGACGGCGACGGTGGTGGCGATGCTGGCGACCTAATATTGTCCGCCCAGCACCATGCCGCTGGGGCGCGGGTCCCCGGCGGCAGCGGCGGAACCGACGGGAGCTGATACGCCGCGGCTGGGGGAAGCTAATTGGGTGCCGGCCATCGAAGCGGTGGAGCGGGGATGAGCTTGGCTTGAGGAAGACTCCGACATGCCCCCTACCTAGAGTGCCAAATGTCGGATTTCACGCTCCGCAAAACCCTCAAGGTTCGAACACAGGGGCATGTGCGAAGATCCCCTGCAACCTCGTCCTACCTAGACACCACTTGATGGATACTGCGGCAAACTCGCACGGTGACGAGGAAGAAGATGAACACGACAGTTTACCTAGGTTCGAGCCGTTGTGAAGCGTAATACCCTACTCCTGCTTTGGTGGATTGCCACTCGGGGAGGTGTGGTGGATTAACTAGTACAGTGGGCTCGAGCCTCGCGAGGAGGCTCAAGTGGTGTTCTTGGATCTCTACTTTGTCTCGTGGTCTGATGCGTGGTTAAGTCGTGGATCGAGGGTCGCTCTCTATGGTGGGGCCTAGCCTCTATATATACCGATGGCCCGGGTCCTCTTCCCTTATCACAATAGCGGGAAGGGATCCCACAACAGCCAATTTTGAAGGGCGACAGGAGTATATCCGCGCCCTGTCCAAAGGTGGTCTTCGCCTGCCAAGTGATTGTCAATGATGCGGTGGCGGGCTCGGCGATGACATCCACCCTGTGGGGCTCGTGGTCGTGGTCTTGTTGCACTGGAACGCAAACCTCTGGGCGGCGCTTCGGGAACCCACGTACGTCCTTGATCCCTTTGCACCAAAGGGTAAACTGCACCGCCTGGCGTGCTGGCGCCCGCCTGTCCTTCCCTGTGTCATCTTTGACTCGTGAGGTTGGGTTCTACACAAAGATCTCCGCCGCTCCTGAGGGGACCTCAGGAGGTCTGTCCCTGGCTGGTCTTGGTGTCGTTCTTCCTCGCGAGCCCAGGGCCCTCGCGAGGGCCTTGTCTTGAGCGAACCCGCGCCAGGCCACGTCTGGCTGACAAAGTGGGCCATGCCCTGGCCCACAGGCAGGCAGGTCTGGGTACCCCCGTTCCAAGAACGCCGACACAAATTGACGCTTGCTTTGGCATTTGGACTACTTCACCCTTAGCACCTTGCCTCTTTTGCCACCAGATAAACCACATAGCGTCTAGGATAAACTCTGTTGTCGGTTGGTTGTGAGTCGTTGTGCGAAGTTGGATCAGAATATCCAACCTAATAGAACCAAAACGATCCTGACAAACTGCTTGGTCAATCACCGCCTTTAGGCCTAGTGCTTCCCAAACTTGCACTACTTAGACACATGTAAACCAGAAGTGTCAAATGTCTTCAACACCAATTTTGCAAAACGAACACTATGGTAAAAGAGGTATGTGCCTGCCTACAAGCACACCGTAGAATGGTAGCTCTCCCTTAAGCACTTTCCAACCGAAGTGTTTAGTATTTTATGGAAGGCCGAGTTGCCAGAGCTCTTTCTAGATTAAATTAAGTTGAGCACTCCCTGGACTGCTCAAATTTGCATACTGGCGTCCAAACTGGTGATCAAACTCCATGTGGTATGCAGAGCAAACCGAGAATGTTCCTGATCTTGTATAGTGCCAAGCCATCAAATCTTCCATGGTTTCAACTTGCAAGGCTATTTGCAGTATTCTTTGCACATCAACAAGAGAGAACATACTTTGGATAAGTGCCTCATCCCATTGTCCCGTGTGTGGATCTATCAGTTCTTGTACTTTTGATAACATGATTCCACCTTAGGGGGTAATAAGCTTCTATGTTGCGCTTGGTTAATCACCTCCTTCAGCCGCCCGCCATTGGTCTCCATGATATGTGGCGGGTGGTGTGCGGCGTCCGCCACAACTCTAGATTGGCAAACCGTGCCAAACACATCCAAAGTTTGTTAAAATTTGCAATGGTGGGCACACTTATTCGCCAGCCATAGCTATTCTGCTTCACGCCAAATGAATCATCATGCTCGCTTCTATTTTGGGTTTCCACTCATTCACTCACTCAGTCAGGTCCTCTCCCCCTTTCCCCCTTTTGATTCTTCGTGTGCCTCGCTCGCCGCCGCCTCCATGCCTCGAACCTACACCACCGCTGGATCTGCTAGCTGGCCCGTCCTTCTCCATGGCCGCCGCCTAATCTGCTCATCGTTCGCCTCCAACCGATGATGCCGCGGGATTTGCTCACCGTCACCCGCCTCGATCACCATTGTCGTTGTCCGAGTCGACCAATCGCCATTGTCATCTGCCTCGACCGCCGCTGCCGTTGTCCGCCTCGACCACCACCACCATCATCTACCCCAACTAACACTATGTCGAACGAAGCCGTCACTAGTGTAATATTTTCATGTTCTTTCGTGTTACCTTCTTCATTTGATAGAGAAATCTATAGACCTAGTGACGTGGTCAGATACCTCTATTCTAGGACACCTCTGGGGTCCTACAAGTTCATGAGATTCCTTAGTCTACCTAGACACTTGGATGAACATGCAAGCTGCACTCGGCTCCTTGGAAGTCCCTCGGATGTTACCGACCACTTGGTCCCTCCTCAAGCACTCAGACAGATAGGAGCAGGACCATTGTGGGTGCAACAACGTTCGATGTGCTTAATATGCCTTAAGTGTTGTAAAGACCACGTTACCTGTAACGGCTGTAGTTAACCTAGAAGTTTCTAGTAACCCCCACAATTATTAGCATTAAAGACCCTAGTGATGGCGCTTGGCTGGTGGAGGCGCACTGTATATAAGCCTTCCCCCGACGCCGGAGCAAGGATTACGAACTCTCTATAATCAAATACCCATACAAGGAAAATACATAGCCCTGAGGCTCGAGACCTAGGACTGTTACCACTTCCGAGTGGGGTCCGAACTCGTAAATTCCGAGTGTGGCACTTACTCTGTAGCTAGGCTCCCCCCTACTCATTTGTACCCACCATACTATTGTCAGGATTACTCCCACGATAATTTGCACCCAGCGTGGGGCGGAGGGTCTAGCGTATTCCTGCGTAAGAGGATCTATACCTTTTTCCATTCATCATGTTGACACTCGGCGGTGAGATCCTCTTTGTCACCTTGTGTTTCGTCATCGACGGCTCCACTTGGTTGCACGAGGCACCGCTGGATCCCGACTTGTTCCCCGCACGGGGAGCGACGCATTTCACCACTGCGGTGCACGTCGTCCTTCTCAGGCAGCCGTCAGAGCCATATGGCTTCCTGGAAGTTCTCATCTCCTGGGGTCACCGCAACTGCTCTTGGCGCTCTCGGTGGCAATCGTGGGTCGAGCACGCCATGGCTCGCCAGTCGTCGGTCACCCAGGTGGCCGTACTCGACTTCGACAAGCCCACCATTGACTTATTCCCCTCCTCGGATGACGAGATGTCCGATGAGTTAAAGTTCGCGAGCAACGGGGATGCCACTGAGGTCTCGATGGCCAACACCACCAGCAACGGGCCTCCCGGGTACTCGGGCGGTGGTGCTCACGGTCACGACGACGATCGCCATGGTGGCGACACAAGCAGCTATGTACCCCAGTCTCTCACTCGAGAGCAGTGGGAAGAAATGAGGAGGAGGGACGATGAAGTCCTCCTTACTCCCATTATGGGGACCACCCCGGAAGAATTGGCCTTGGAGGCCACGCGCCAGGTGTTTGCGTTCTGGGACCAAGGGTACCAGACTTGCCAGCCTGCGGCCCAGCGCGTGGCCCACCACAATGGCGCAGTACAGCCCAACAACAAGTTCCTCCAGCCAAGACGCTCGCAAGGGCCCTCACCTCGCGAGGGGGACAACATCAAGACCTTCGGAGATTAGCATCCCCCCAGGCTGCCTCCCAAGGAACACAGATTCCTATTCAAGTGCCCAACCTCTCGAGGACGGGATGATGTGTGTTCTGACGACGGAGCCAGGTGGGCACCAGCAGGTGCAGAGATAAGATAGTTTCCTCTTTGGTGCTAAGGAGACAAGGACATCCGCGGGTTACCAAGGAATCCCTCAAAGATTTCCTTCTTGGAGAAATGTGACCGAGACCACTAGCTCGGCAAGACGAATGTCATCGCCGAGTCCAGCATCGTGTCACCCTTGAAGCTTTGTAGGCGAAGACCACCTTTAGTCAGGATCAGATGTACCTCCCGTTCCCTTTCAAATTTGGCTGTTGTGGATCCCTTCCCACATGTGCAATGAGGGAAGTGCACCGTGGCCCCTATAAATAGCCACCCACTCCCATCGTAGAAGGCAGGTTGAGTAGAGCTTGTTCATCACCACCAAAGGCCCTCGCGAGGCCACTCCACGCTGTACTAGTTCATCCTTATCCTCCTCGTGAGGCCAATCCACCACAAAGCACGAGTAGGGTTTTACACCGCAAGGTGGCCCGAACCTGGGTAAATCTCTAAGTCGACTTTCTCCCTTGCTCGCACTCATTTGTTGTAGCTAGGCCATAGGGTGACAAGCTTGAGACTTCGAGCCGGTTTAGATCCTCGCACATGCCCCAGTGTTCGAACCTTAAGGGTTTGGTGGAGCTCTGAATCCGACATTTGGCGCGTCAGGTAGGGGCATGTCGAAATCTTCTGCGGTTGAACCCTGTCCTTGCTCCATCGATCCCATGGCCGACGCCCGCCGAGTCCGAGGTGAGCTTCGGGCCACCTACATCACCCAAGCGGCGCCCGCAGGACACGGTGCCCCGTGCTGCTTCGTGCCCCCGATGGCCAACGGGGCTACCAGTCCAGCTACTCAAAAGCAACAGAGCCCGTCGACACCATTCTCCGTATAGCACGGTGGCTGCTTCGCTACCCCCACCACTGTTTCCATCGTGGCATCAAACCCCCACACTCGCCCTAGGACAACAGACACGCAGGCCGTGCTGGTGAGGGCGCGTGAGAAGCCTTGCGGCCATCTCGTCGCACTCCTCGCAGCCGCCGGGGCTCGTGCGGTTGTTTGCATCCTTGGCGGGTCACAGGCGCCCGTGCTAGGCCGTCACATCAAGAAGCTCCTTGGCCAGGAGAGCGTAGTGCATCCGTGGCCCGAGGCCGCGCGGGGTGAAGCAGCACCAACGACCGACATCACCTCGACTCCGGGGACCATCCCAGGACTACGGTCGCCACTGGAGCAGTCCCCATGCTGTGCACCCCGCCATCAGCCATGTCACGGTTATCAAGATACTCATCGAGGGCGGCGCCAACCTAAATGTCTTCTCCATGGAGACCTTCGATGCACTTCAAGTGCCCTACGACTGGCTCTCACCTACCAGGCCATTCTTGGGGTGGCTCGGGGCTCGACTGCCCCTTTGGGGCAGATGCGCTTCCCGGTCACCTTCGACACTCGAGATAACTACAAGACGGAGATGATCGACTTCGACATCGCCCACATCGGCTTCCCATACAACGCCATCTTGGGATACCCGGCCCTCGCCAAGTTCATGGAGGCAACGCACCCTAGCTACGACGTCATCAAGATGCCAGGGAGCAGCGGCATCATCTCAGTGGACGAGGACACCAAGGACGCGGTTCAAGCCCTCATGCTCGCCTACAAGGCGGCGGCGGCCACATGCCCTAGCACAGAGAGCGCTGCCTAGGCCTCGGGGGCTGTGGTGGCCCCGACCCTTGAAGGTAAGGGCAACACTTCTGCTCCCGAGGCTGAAGCGACATTGATCTCTGGCGTCGAGGGAGCGGTTCCGGCTCTGGAGGCCGCACCCACGAAGAAAAAGCAGCTGTTCTCTCAGGACCGAGCTAACACGAAGCAGGTGTCCGTCGACGATGGGAGCTCGGACCCCGCCTTCAACATCGGCATCGGTGCTACCTCTTGAGCCTACATTCGTTTTCCCTTGAAGAGGAAAGGGTGATGCAGCAAAGTAGATAATTATTTCCCTCGGTTGTTGAGAACAAAGGTATCAATCCAGTAGGAGGAACAAACAAGTCACCAATGGTTGAACCTACATAAACAGTCAAACTCTTGCACCCAACGCTATGAAGGGGTTGTCAATCCCTTCACGGTTATTTGCAAGGATTGGATCCGAAAGAGATAGATGTAAACGAGTGCGGAAAGTAAAAGATAAATAAATTGCAGCAAAGTATAGATCTGAAAGTATATGATGGAAAATATACCCGGGGCCATAGGTTTCACTAGAGGTTTCTCTCTTGAAGGCAAATATCATGGTGGGTAAACAAATTACTATCAAGAAATTGATAGAAAAGCGAATAATCATGTAGTGATCCAAGGCAATGACCATGCATATAGGCATCACGTCCGTGACAAGTAGGCTGGAACGATTCTGCATTTACTACTATTACTCCAAACATCGACCGACTCTTGCCTGCATCTAGAGTACTAAGTTCATGAAGAATAGAGTAACGCATTAAGAAAGATGACATGATGTAGAGGGATAAACTCAAGCAATATGATGAAAACCCCATCTTGTTACCCTTGATGGAAACAATACAATACGTGCCTCGCTACCCCTACTATGTCACTGGGTGAGGACACCGCAAGATTGAACCCAAAACCAAGCACTTCTCCCATTTCAAGAATTACCAATCTAGTTAGCCAAACCAAAACAATAACTCGTAAAGACTTGCAAGGATATGAAATCACGCAAATAAGAATTCAGAGGAGATTCAAATAAGATTCATGGATAATCTGAACATAAACTCACAATTCATCGGATCTTGACAAACACACCACAATAGAGGATTACATCGGATAGATCTCCATGAAGATCATGAAGAACATAGTATTGAAGATCAAAGATAGAGAAGAAGCCATCTAGATACTAGATATGGACCCGTAGGTCTGTGGTGGACTACTCACGCATCATCGGAGGGGCAATGGAGTTGATTTAGATGCCCTCCGTGATCGAAACTCCTCCGGCAGATTACCAAAAAAGGCTCCAAGATTGGATCTCTCAGGAATGGAGGCTTTCGGCGGCGGAAAAGTATTTGCGTGGTCTTTGTGATGTTGGGGAATATTTGGGTATTTATAGGACAAAAAAGAGGGTTAGGAGACCTACTAGGGAGCGAGAAGCCTGCTAGGCATGGCCAGGGGGGCCCGCGCCTAGCAGGCTTGTGGCGCCCTGGTACCTTCCCTGACTGCACTCCAAGCTTGATCGACTTGTTTCCTTCCAGAAAATTTCTTTCCAAAGGTTTTATTCTGTTTGGACTCCGTTTAATGTCCCATATCTACAAAACTCAAAATCAAGGAAAAAACAGAAACTAGGACTTGTATTTAGATTAACAGGTTATTCCCAAAAATAATATAAAATAGCATATTAATGCATAAAAACATCCAAAATAGATAATATAATAGCATGCCATCATAAAAAATTATAGATACGTTGGAGATGTATCAACGGGCCTTCCTTCGGAGCAAGAAAGGGCGATGCTCGACTTCCTCCGTGCAAACAAGGACGTGTTCGCATGGGAGCCGTCCGATGTGGTGGGCATCCCAAGGAGCGTAATCGAAAACCACCTGATGGTGTGACCCCATGCGCGCCCGGTGAAGCAGAAGGCAAGACGACACGCGCAAGAATAGCAAGCCTTCATAGTCAAGGAGGTCCGCAAGCTGTAGGAGCCTGGCGTCATTCAGGAGGTGCGGTACCCCGATTGGCTGGCCAACTTCGTAATTGTCCCCAAGAAGGGAGGGAAGAAACATGTGTGCGTTGAATTCACGAGTTTCAACAAGGCTTGCCCGCAGGATCCCTTCCTGCTCCCGTGCATCGACCAGATATTGGACTCCACCGCCGAGTGTGACCTGCTATGTTTCTTGGATGCCTTCTCGGTTTACCATCAAATCAAGATGGTGGTGGAAGACGTCAAGAAGATGGCGTTCTTATCCTCGTGCGGCGTGTATTGCTACACATGCATGACATTTGGGTTACGGAACGCTGGCGTGACCTTCCAGCGGTTGATGCACATCACCCTGGGGCCACAACTTGGGAGGAATGTCGAGGCTTACATCGACAACATCGTGGACCTGGAGGAGACGTTCGCTAGCTTGTGTCGGGTGAACCTGAGGCTCAACCCCGAGAAGTGCATTTTCGGGGTCCCCTCTGGCAAACTACCCGGCTTCTTGGTATCGCACCGGGGGATTGAGGCAAACCCCAAGAAGGTCATGGCAATTGAAAAGATGCGCTCGCCACAAACCCTCAAGGAAAGGCAGAAGCTGGTGGGCTGCATGGCCGCCCTAGGATGCTTTATCTCCAGACTTGGCGAGTGCGCCCTCCCCTTCTTCAAGCTCATGAAGAGGAAGGGCCTTTTCAAGTGGACCCCGGAGGCGGAGGCGGCTTTCCAAGAGCTCAAGAAATACCTCAGAAACCCTCCTATCATGGTGGCGCCTCGCGCTCATGAACCCTTGGTGCTCTACTTGGCGGCGACCCAACATTCGGCTAGTGTTGTGCTCGTGGCAATCCGAGAGGAGCGCGCCAGTACAGATGCGAGGGGAGGTTGCTCACAAGAAGCCGCACAACACTCGCCACCTTAGGACATCACTCCTGAGGACCTCACCACCTCATTGACTCCCGAGGAACCTGAGCCCTTCGCACCCCCTGAGGAGCAGGGTGGCGCTGACACCCTACGCCTCGTCGAGCACCTGATGTACTACGTTAGCACCATAGTGAGAGACGCGCGCTCGCTACACCATGCAGCAGAAGCTTCTACTCGCTCCTCGTCTCCTCAAGGAATCTGCGCCACTACTTCCAAGGTCATCCCATCAAGGTCGTCTCCGCGTACCCTTTGGATAAGGTGCTATGCAACCCCAACACAGCAGGAAGGGTTGCGGAGTGGAACATCAAATTGCAGGCTTTCCACCTGGAGTTCGGCACAACCAGGGTCACCAAGAGCAAGACCCTTGCAGACTTCGTGGCAGAATGGACGGATGCCCCCGACCGGGGGCAGGATGAGGGCCAGTCCCTTGCATCTGGCGATGAAATGCCCTGAGGCTGGGGCATGCACTTTGATGGTGCCTTCGCACGACAGGGTGTGGGGGCTGGGGTCATGCTCATATTACCTACACAAGACAAGCTCTACTACGCAATGCAGCTCTACTTCTAGCACGACGAGAATGTCTCCAACAACATCGTGGAGTATAAGGGCTTGATTGTGGGCCTCCACAGCCTCCGTGGCCCTGTGGATCAAGCGTCTGACCGTAAAGGGCGACTCCCAGCTCCTCGTCAACTTCTCCAACAAAGAGTACAAGCCGAAGGACGAGCACATGGAGGCGTACCTAAAGGAGGTATGCAAGATGAAAAAATGCTTCCAAGGCATGGAATTGCAGCACGTTCCGCGTCGCGTGAACAAGGAGGCGGATCATAGCCAAGAGGGCGTCGTACCGCGAGCGTCATGAGTCTGGCATCTTTGAGGAGAGGCTCTTCAGGCCATCGGTGGCACCCTCGGCCACCGACCCAATGTCACCTCGAGAGGAGCTGCCGCCAGCCCCACCCTCAAGGGACTAGGCTTGCAGACCGACCTCAGGAGCACGCTTGCTCCTGGCGCTGGAACCAAGGGCCAATGACTGGACTGAGGACTTCAAGGCCTATCTGCTCAGCGGCGCCCTGCTAGAGAAGGAGGAGGACGCTGAACACGTGGCTCGTTAGGTCACCGCATACTGCTTGAAGGATGACAAGCTATACCGCAGGCGTTCGAACGACGTCTCGCTGTGATGCATATTACAGGAATAGGGGCACAAGCTGCTGGCCGATATCCATGGAGGCAAATTCGGACACCACTCCTCGTCCCGCACCCTCAGGGGAAAGGTGTTCTGCAGTGGTTTCTACTGGCCTACAACACTCAGTGACGCAACTGAGCTGACCTGATCTTGCCAGGCCCGTCAGTTCCATGCCAAGAAAATTCATCAACCAGCGCAAGGCCTCTAGACCATCCCACTCTCTTGGCCTTTCGCGGTCTGGGGCTGGACATACCGTCCCTTTCCATCGGGCGGCAGGAGGCTACAACTACCTCTATGTCGCCATCGACAAGTTCACCAAGTGGGCTGAGGTGGAGCCCGTGCGCACCATCCCTGCCGGCTCAGTAGTCAAGTTCATCCGAGGCCTCGTGAGACACTTCGGGGTCCCCAACCGTATCATTACTGACAATGGCTTGCAAGTCACGAGCAATCTCTTTAGAGAATATTGTACTAACCTTGGGACACAGATATGTTACGCTTCAATGGCACACCCGCAGAGCAACGGCTAGGCCGAGCATGCCAATGTGTAGGTCCTAAGGGGCCTCAAGGCGAGAAGCTTCCAGAAGAAACTCAAGGCCTGCGGCAAGGGTTGGCTGGGTGAGCTTGAGTCCATGATGTGGTCCATCCGCACAACTATGACTAAGGCCACCGGCGAGACCCCATTTTTCCTCGTCAACGGAGCTGAGGTGGTCCTCCCGCACGAGATCAAGCATCGCTCCCCGCGGGTCTTGCCATTCAACGAGGAGCGTCAGGATGCCGAGCGGGGGACAGATCTCGTGCTTGCGGAGGAGGCCCGTCACCAGGCTTCACTCCATGCCGCAAGATACTAGCAGGCACTGCGGCGATACCATTCCCGTGGCATCCGCTCAAGGGCCCTCGAAGTCAGAGACCTCGTCTTGAGGCGGGTCCACTCTAGGGAGGGCTTGCACAAGCTCTCGCCCATGTGGGAGGGCCCGTTCAGGGTCGCTCGCGTCTCTAGGCCTGACACTATGCGCCTAGAGACTCCGGACGGGGTCCCCATTCAGAACGCCTGGAACATCCAACATCTCTGCAAGTTCTACCTGTGACACTATCATGTACTAATGAGTGGGTTGTATACGCCCGAAGCCCCCTAGGAAGTGGAGGGGTTCCCACCCGTGCCCAAGTGGACGACACTGTCATTCAACGACTATGCCCACGCCCAGTGGATGTAGTGGATGCCCCATGCTCTGCTCTAGGGGAAGACAAGTCTAGGCACCGGACGTGGCTGTTATTTGCCCTCTTTTGTAACCAAATTTTCCACGTTTTGGAATGAAGTTTGAAGTTTTTGTATCTTATTCGAAAAACGGGGTGGGAGTCTTCTCCATGCCATGCTTTCTCAATTTGTATTCCTTCTCAAAAGGCTTGGCGCTGCCAGCTCTCCCTCGCGCGCCCCGCGAGCGGGGGCTAGGCATGGTACACTACACGGGCTCCGAGCCGCGCACATACCTCACCAAAACTTTGGCGTCCTAATTCTCACGCGGTGCTCTTGGAGCGAGCTAGCGCACAATGTCATCCCGGCCTTTAGGAGCGCCCCATCTTCCAGCCTCGTCGAGCATCATGTCCCGACACTTTGGCGGTGACCGGCCCTCGCAAGGGAGCTCGGGGGCTCGCTCTACGGTTATGGGAAAAAATCTCCACAGCGACTATCGACCCTCGCAAGGGGGCTCGGGTGGCTCTTCGGCTAAGGAAGGTGCTCCAGAGGAACGCTCCCTTACGACAGAAGAGCCTACCATGTGCGTGCCCCGCTAAGCTATCTTAATCGTGGGTTACCTAAATCATAGTGAGCAAGAATATTTCAGTTTGCACTGATGTAAAGCTAGGATGCAAAAAGAAAAATGCTAACAGAAAAGGTGCAAGCGTCGCATTTCATTACACGCCCCACAATGCCCCCCATGATTTTTTTGATGATGCAAGAAAAGAGAGCAAAAGATGGCCTCCTGAAGACTGTCACTCCCGAGGACTGGCTCCGGTGCCACCCACACTGAGCCGGAGTCCTCCTCCTCCTTGACATAGGCACAACGATGAGATGGCTCAGCATCCCCCGGGCGGGGATGCCATGCCTCGGCGGCTTGGCACCCTCCCTGGTCCGGGTGTGGCAGCAAGGCGGCTCGTCGTAGTCGTCGTCGCTCGAGCTCCCCCCGAAAGAGGTGTCATCACCGCTAGAGGAGATGCTGCCACCGCCAAGGGAAGTTCACCATTGAGGGCGCCATCGTCACGCCGGCCGTCGCTTGCAGGAAGACGGTCGATGCTTCCGTCATCGCCCTCCGGGCAGCATCCCAGGCGCCTACTGTCTTCACCAAATATCTTGACGAAGAGCGTCACCGCTAAGGGAGTCCTGGTTTAAGGGGTCCTCGGATAGTCGTCCTATTTCTCATGGGCCGGACTATGTGGGTTGCCAGATGAGCATTAGATGTTCGAAGGCCCTGTCGCCAGGGTGGAAGCTTCAAGGATCCATGGCGTGTCCTCCATGTTTTCGACAGTAGATAGGTGTGTTTTTCCTTCAATGTGCAACCAACCATGTGTAAACCCTAGGTATCCTCTGCGTCTATAGAAGCCAGAGGGTTTTAGGTTGTAGGGGAGAGGCCAACTCATCTAGGGTTTAGCTATTCGATCTCGAGGTAGATCAACTATGTAAACTACATATCATCAATATAATCAAGTAGGACTTAGGGTTTTACCTTCATAGGAGGGCCCAAACCTGGGTAAACATCGTCTCCTTTGTCCCCTGTTACCATCGTTCCTAGTCTCACAACTCGGGACCCCCTACCCGAGATCCACCGATTTTGACACCGACATTTGTGCTTTCATTGAGAGTTCCGCTATGATCGACAAAGGAATCGATGGCTCGCCTTGTCGCAAGCACCATTACTCAGGCTTCTTTTCTAAGAAGGGCCATTAGTTGCATACTAGGAGTATACGACCTTACTACCTACGATTTACATAGCACCCTGAAGAAAGGTATCGATATAGGTACTATTTTATTTGGAAGATGTTTCTTATGCTAAGCAGTAATATACCATATCTCCCTTTGTGCTTTATGTCCGTTTGTACCAAATGGCCGGATTGACTGGTTCCCCGAACACAATTCACCCTTTTCGAGTGATATTTCATAGGGAACACTCCCAATTTCTTAGCACGGCAGGTCGAAGCCGATGGCCGGTTAAGACAAAGTTTACAACACACACGGAGAAATTTTCTCGATTATTTGTACATAGTTACATATAATCATACATCTGGTTGCTGACCGAGATTGTCTATTAAGGTATCCAGGGAGCAGTCTTCTTGAGAGAGACGGGCGGCGGCTGTCACTTGGTCATACACGAAGTGTAGCGACACTTCTTGCCCATCCAACTCTACCGGCCCAACCCCAGCCATACACTCAGGGTTAAGGCCAGTATAACGGGTCTTGATCATCGCCCATGCCTCTCGTGCTTGGCAAGCCATTGTACTCCATAGCTCGAACCTACTTCGGGCTCCCTTGAATCGATCAACGAGTTTGGTCATCTCCTCTAGAGGTTGCTCGGCAGGCCATAACGATTTTACCATGCTCTTAAATGCCTTCCGAGCCCGCTCATGAATGCGGACATCTCCTTCAGAAGGCTGCCCTAGTAGGATCCGATCTCTTCTTCGGGTTGCCCGGACAGGAGGCCTATACATGAGTTAAGTCATGCCCATTATACTTTATATATAATAAGTGTTGTCCGATGTTAAATCACACTTACCGAACATGCCGCTCTATAATTTCTGGTTCTCTTCTTGGGCCAGGACCAATTGAGTTTTTAAACTCTCAATTTCTCCAGCCTGATGTTTGTTTTCCGCCTGAAGACGGTTCCTCTCCTCAATATTTCATTGTAAAACACGGTAGCCGGCTTCATGATGGGATTCGGCATATCGTTGAGATTCTTGGGCCACATCTAATTCTCTTTGCAATTGCCCTATTGATTCAACTGCTGCAAAGTACCCTTGCGTCAGCATGGGAATATATACTAAGATCCGCAGAATAGGTATACTCACCATGTGCCTCCCGAGTAAACCTCTTCACGTGATCCAATTCGGCCTTCACGGTTTCCACCTGTGTTTGCCTCCAATTCCTTGGACAATTGCTCTCTTCGCTGCCTCGAGGCCTGCAATAGAAGTAAGACAATAGGAGGACTCTTAATTCGGTCGTTCTGACCAATTTAAGGCTCGTGGGATACTGGGTTTACATGGGTGTTCGGACTTCTATAGCCAATTACTCACCTGCAGGCTGGACGATATCAGTTTCATGGCCTCCTCGAACCTAGCTCGGGCAGCTCCAATGTGCACGTCCACTGAGCATAGAGCATTAAACTCTTCTTCGGAGAGCACTGGGTGGTGTAGGGCTTCTCATCGCTACCGATGATTCATAGCACTCTCTACCTTGGGTCTGGTAACTGACATCGTGTCCCCGGAATCTTTAGGGGCCGGATTGACCGCAGGGACCTCCTGGCAGGTTCGGTGTGAACCAAAGATCTGTAATTTTGAGCACCGCCGGACACATGGGCAACATCCTCGGCAGAAGATGGTTGAACTCTTTTCCTGAGTATTTCGACATAAGGTCTCTTGTGAGGCTCTATTAGTCGCGATAATAAATTAAAGCAGTCGAACAAAGTACCTTTGGGTTGAGCGAGTGGGCAGGCTTGTCCCTATGGCCGACTCATTTGGCGGATCCCTGTTGCTTTCCGGTCCGGGCATTGCTGCCGTAGCCGATGCATGTCACGCAGACCGACGACGCTTGGGAGGAGGAGCTTGTGCGTTTGGATCATTGGAGGATACCTGCCTTCTACGAGATGAGTTTTTCTTCTTCTTGCTTATCGCAGGGGAAGGGAATGATCCAGGATAATCTACTATAATAGCTACCTTGGAGCGATCAAGGCTCTCCTGGTAGAAAACCCCGTCTTCAAGCTCAATTGTCAGATCCGGGTTATCATGAAAGCCCGGATCGCCATCACAAGAATAGTCCTCAGGTTGGGGGCGGACAGTTACTTGTCTCGATGAAGTTCCCCCATTCTTGTTCACATAAGTTAAAGACTTTGTTCAAGAAGGGATAAAATTGAAAACCCAAATTGTGGTCACTGAGTTGAAAGGCTCACCCATTCGATGTGATTGTGACTAGAGTAACCCTCCTTGGTCGGCAGCCGAACAAAATCTTCTTGCTCCCCTTTGTATAGATCGACAAGCGTGGTGGCTAATGTTGTTTGATCGGCAGGGCCCAGTCGTCGGGAGGGAGTGGTGTCGCTTGTCCTGTTGTAACACCACAAAGGGCGTGTTCTCTGTTGAAGAGGCTGAATGCATCGGGTGATGGCGACAGCCATGACATCTATCATGGTCAACTTGTGATGGTCTAATACCCTCACATGGGCTGCCAAGCGTTGCACTTTGACGTTGTCTTCTTGGGACGAGCTCTTCGGTCGCCAATTATACATATACTTCAAGGGGGCGTCGGAGTATTCGGGCAAACCCCTCTGAGCTGGATCAAATAGGGGGACATCCTCGATATAAAACCATTCTGAAAACCATTCTTCGAACTTCTTCGGTATTCCCACTGGATACTGCATCCCGGCTATGCGGCATATTTTGGATCCTCCGACCTCCAAAATTGTCTTGTCCCGAGTACGTGGGAGAAGGCAGAAGTACTTCCTCCACAATTCAAAGTGTGCCTCGCAGCCCAAGAACATCTCACAAAGAGCGACGAAGCCCGAGATGTGCAGAATAGAACCTGGGGTGAGGTGATGGAGATGGATCTCATAGAACTCCAATAAACCCCTCAATAATGGATGAATGGGGAACCCGAGACCCCACAAAAGAAAGGGTACGAAACATACATGCTCTCCCTTTTGTGGATTGGGGAAATTTTCCGTGAAGGCTTCGCCGTTGAATGAAGACAAGCTAGCATGGGTAACCGCCAGATCCGAGGAGGGAAGGTACCCTTGAGTATCAAGGTTGGTTAGTCAAAGAAGGGAGACGGAGCAGCTTGTCCGATACCCGGGACGAGAACCATAAGGGCGCGAGGAAGAGCTGGGGGCGCTTGCTATGTTCTTGTGGTGATCTCTCGCTGAAGGTTTTTCCTAATGAGGAGGAGGAAGAGTATGTGGCTTAGACCATGATTCAGTTTGTTTAAATGGGTGGTGCCTTCATTACGGAGGGGAAGTCTTGTAAAAATCCGCTAAACCGCTCGTTTCCCCACGATGCACGAAAATCAAGAAACGTTGACGGTTATTATAATGAACCCGGCGAGCTCGTGACACTTGGGATTTCGCCGATGACTTGATGGTTGCCGAACAAGAAGGGATAGAGGGACTTTCTCGCAAGCCAGAGACTCTAACACACAACACTGTCCGGACATACCTCAATTTTGGAGGATAGTCCGGGGGCTACTGAGGAAGTCCTAGTTTAAGGGGTCCTCGGATAGCCGACCTATTTCTCATGGGTCGTACTATGTGGGCCGTCGGATGAGCATTAGATGATCGAAGGCCCCGTCGCCAGGGTGGAAGCTTCAAGGATCCATGGCGTGTCCTCTAGGTTTTCGACAATAGATAGGTGTTTTTTTCCTATGATGTGCAACCGACCATGTGTAAACCCTAGGTACCCTCACCGTCTATATAAGCCAGAGGGTTTTATGTTGTAGGGAAGAGGCCAACTCATCTAGAGGTTAGCTATTCGATCTCGAGGTAGATCAACTCTGTAACCTACATATCATCAATATAATCAAGCAAGACGTAGGGTTTTACCTCGATAGGAGGGCCCGAACCTGGGTAAACATCATCTCCTTCGTCCCATATTACCATCGATCCTAGTCTCAAAGCTCGGGACCCCCTACCCGACATCCGCCGGTTCTGACACCGATAGCCACCCCTTCGTGCTTGAAGTGGAGGGTGCACCTCCCCTTCAGGCCGCGGGCACGAGCAAACGCCTGCCATCTACGGGTTAAGAACATGTAGCCTGTAGGGGTAACCTCAACCTCTGCCCATGAGACCGTGCTGCAACAACCGTCGGCCTGTAGCCATAGGCCGGCAGGCCCCTCGACCGGCGACACATCTGCGAATAAGCGCGGGAGCGAAAACTAGGTGATTTCCGGCCTCTCCGCCCACACCATGAACTCTTGGACTGCGTCAACCGAGTGGAGTCGAGGGCGGGGTGGCCAGACGGCGCCAGTAGATCTCCCTTCTCAGGCGCTGCCACCGCGATCACAAGCGGCCGCCCACGTGGGAGGGAGCCTGGCCACGACCACCGGAGGTTGTGGCGGCCCAAGCAGGGGTGCACTCGTGCCCACAAAGGACCATCACCGGGGTAGCGGTGTACTTCTGGGGTCAGCCGTGACCCCTCCCGGGGGGCAACGATCCTGGCTCGTCAAGGGGGGCCTTCCCCTTCTCAGCGTTGGAAAACCTCCTCACCGGCACCATGGTTGTGAAGATGGAGAGTTGGAAGGGGGACACGAGAAGATGAATATGGGCTGAGGGCTTGGCCTCCCTCGCTCATTTATAGCCGGCCAGGGACCAGCCGGTGTCGCTCCACATCCTAAGCAATGAAAGCCCAGCAGTGAACACCATCCATATCAACGTGGGTAGTTACCAAGGAAGCATGGGGAAGTGGAGGCGTCCACGCATCGATCCCGAACGCAAGCGGTTAGGGCCCGCAGTGCCTCGGTCTTCCCCCTTGGCTTGGCATAGAAGCTAGCCTGACTACACCTTGGGCCTGAGGGTTACTGTCGGCGTTATGGGACCAGGGATACCTAGACTTGCCTCCTGCAGCCCATCGCATGGCCCACCACAATGACATGGTACGGCCCAACAACAATTTCCTCCAGCCAAGAACCTCACGTGAGTCCTTGCCTCATGAGTGGGACAACGTCAAGACCTCCGGAGAGTAGCATCCCCTAGGTTGCCTCCTGAGTAGAAGAGATTCCTATGCAAGTGCCCAACCTCCCAAGGACGGGATAACATGGGTTCTGACGATGGAGCCAAGCGAGTGCCAGCAAACATAGAGGTAAGATAGTTTCCTGTTTGGTGCTAAGGAGACAAGGACATCCGCGGGTTCCCAAGGAATCCCCCAAAGGTTTCCTTCCTGGAGCAACAAGACCGAGACCACGAGCTCGGCAGGACGGATGCCATCACCGAGCCTACCACCGCGTCACCGCCGAAGCTTTGCAGGAGAAGACCACCTTTATTCAGGATAAGATGTACGTCCTGTCCCCTTTCAAATTTGGTCGTTGTGGATCCCTTTTCGCCTGTGCAATGAGGGAAGAGGACCGTGGCCCCTATAAATAGCCACCCACTCCCATCGTAGAAGGCAGGTTGAGTAGAGCTAGTTCATCACCACCGAAGGCCCTCATGAGACCACTCCACACTGTACTAGTTCACTCTTAGCCTCCTCGTGAGGCCAATCCACCACCAAGCAGGAGTAGCGTTTTATGCCGCAAGGTGGCCCGAACCTGGGTAAATCTCCGAGTCTACTTTCTCCCTCACTCGCAGTCATTCATTGTAGCTAGGCCATACGGTGACAAGCTTGAGACTTTGGGCCGGTTTAGATCCTTGCAAACGCCCCAGTGTTCGAACCTTAAGGGTTTTGCGGAGCCCTGAATCCGACACCAGGCCACTTTGGCCGAGCGCAAACGACTGGAGCATCTCCAACAGTTGCTTGATGAACGCGCAGCTCGAGACAGACCAAGTTCCGGCAGCCTGAGGCATCCGCTGTTCTAGAAAAGTCGACCGCCCATCGTCTTGGTGATGCGTACATCGGTAGAAAACCTAGCTGCAGCAACTCAGATCGCCGAATCTATTTAGTCGTCTGGGTCGACAGCTGGTGAAGGCATCCAGTAGATTCAGGCTCTTCGGAAGACGGTGCTTAAACATAATTTAGAGGTTTGACAGTCGTCCCTGTGGATTCATGACCGGTCCGTGCAAGAAGACACAATACAGTCAGCTCACAACCCTCATGTGTTCAGGAAGCGCACACACTCTCCTACTCCTTCGAGAGGCCCATACGGAGGGTGTTGGCGTGATGAGCGCGAGGCACGTATTGTATTATTGCCATCAAGGGTAACAAGATGGGGTTTTCGTCATATTTCTTGAGTTTATCCCTCTACATCATGTCACCTTACCTAATGCGTTACTCTGTTCTTCATGAACTTAATACTTTAGATGTAGGCAGGAGTCAATTGATGTGTGGAGTAATAGTAGTGTCGTCGTTTTCTCACGACAGGTGCCATGGGGTGGCTTATCATAAGTGGTTGAGGTCGGAGGACGCCGGCGGGCTCCGGGTGCGAGATTGGGCACAAGCGGTGGTGACACATGATGTACCCAGGTTCAGGGCCCTCCGTGGGAGGTAACACCCCTAGTCCTGCTTGGTCTAGTTGGATGGATGGGTATATGTACAAGGGTGCTCCTAGAGCCGTGTCTAGAGGAGGAAGAAGGAGCAACCGCCTCATCTTCCTTCGCTGCTAGATAAGGGAATGAGAGTTCTGTGGGAGTGTGTGAGCGACCATTTGTCCGTCCCCGTTGCATGGGGGACTCGGGGGGTTTTATAGGCCAACCCCCGGCTCTTACAATATGTCATAAGTACAATGGTGGGGGGGACTCAGCTGGTAGTCTCTCCGGCTAGCCAGAGGGTCCTGCCGCTCGCATTGCCTTGTTGTGGGCGGGGACCATCGGCCGAGCGGTCCCATCTCCCGTTGGGGCCCGCCAGCCAGCTCTGTGATTGGTCCTCGCCCACCTGCCGTGGCACGGGCCACCTGGGGGCCGTCGTCTAGCGCCAGCCGACCGAAGTCTCCGGTATGGCCGGCGGCACTGTAGCCACGCCAGGGCAGGTAATCGAGTGGCGAGGGCATGTCGGCACTGTTCCCCGCCCGGTCACGCTCCCCGAGGTCAGCGATCAGGACGGTTGGACTGTAGCCACGCGCTACGGTGCGTAAGCGGCTACTGTAGCCATAGGGCTGCCTGTCGTGCCGATCACGTAGCGTCGTCGTACCTGCACGCAGAAGGATAGGACGGGGCATGTCCATCCTGATGTCAACGGAAGAGCCGGCCCATGGGTAGCCGGCCGTGCCCAGCCGGTCGGGGGCCCAACCGGCTCTTTGACCAGCTGACTGGGGCACCAGCCGACACTGGCTTTCGCTGGACGCCCTCTAGTCGGCCACGGCCAGCCGGCCACATAGTTTTTCTTCGAAGCGAAAGGGGGAAGACCCCATTGCTTTGGCTTACCTAGGGGTATAAACCCCGTTAGTAGTCCCCAAAGCCGGTGGGGGCCTGTGTCTGGCGGACGGTGGGGAGCCGGCAGCTTCCCCTCAGCACCAGCCGCCCCCGGCTCGAAGGTGAAGGGGTAGCCGAGTCGGCCGTTAGATCCGATGCCTTGGGTTCCGGCGCGCCGCCCCGGGACCTGTGCCGGCACACGCCACACCACGCGGCAAGTAATGATGCCGCGGGTCCCATGCACGCGAGGAGACGGGACGTCGCCCAGGCCTAGCCCGACAGGACCCAAGCGTAGCCCTCGTAGGCCTCGTGGCGCAGGACAGGATCCTCTGGGCCCCGAAGTGGCCGTTATGGCCCGGGGCCACCCATGCGCGCGGAATTTCCGGGAGGAGTGGGTGCACACGATCCCATGTCCCCCGGTCATGGCCTCCCCTATAAAAGGGGAGGAAGGTCAGGAGGCGGAGATACCCGCGCCCCACTTGCCTCCTTGCTGCCCTTCTTCATCGTCGCTTCTTTCCTTCCCTTGCACGCCATCGCACCCGAGCCTGCGCTCACGCCCGCACACCGCATAGCCGCTGGGATGGCCGATGGACGCGGAGGTAGTTGGGCTGGTTCCTTCGTGGTTGAGGCAGACATCGCCGAGCTACGCCGTGCAGGCATGTTGCCGTCGGCGGAGCGGGTGGCCGCACGTGCGCCGGGCGACGAGATAGCACTAGCGCCGCAGCCAGGGGAACACGTCATGTTCCTCTGGCACTTCTCCCGAGACTTCGGGCTCCCGGTGAGTCTCTTGTTTCGTCATCTTCTTGACACTTTCGACCTCCAGCCGCACAACCTCGGGCCGAATTCGATCTTGTACCTCTCCGCCTTCGTAACATTGTGCGAGGGGTACCTCGGCATCCTCCCCTTCATCGAGTTCTTCAATGCCCTCTTCTATCTCAAGTCTTTGAAGAGCGACGCATGCGGGGGCACGGTGGTGTGCTGCCGCGGCATCACTCGCTTTCCCCCTCTCTCTTTGATCAACTCCGTCAAGGGGTGGCACCGAACGTTCTTCTACGTGAAGAACGTCGACCCGAGGACGGATTACATTTGGCTGCCACCGTTCGAGGACATGTAGTCCTCTCAGCAGAACTGGCAGGGACCTGCCCTGCGCGGCGTGGCCTTGGACGAGCTTGCCCGGCTCACGCAGCTAAAGAGCACCGAGGGGATGGTTTCCGTCGACCTGGTGGCGGCCTTTGTCTCGCGCTAGGTGTCGCCCCTCCAGATGAGGTCACACCGGATCTACAACATGTCCGGCCGACACGATCCCTGCCGGCAGTCCACCGTCGAGCTGACGTCGGCTCAGGTGGCGAAGCGGGTGAACGCCCTCATGACGTTCAAGCTGAAGCCCGCCTCATGGTCCTTCGGCATGGAGCCGTACGACCGCATCAACCGGCCTCCCCTGGAGAGTTTTTTCGTCAAGGCGGTTCTTTCTCGTTTGGTATTCCCTAGCCAGTAGCTGGCTATAGAACTTACGTTAAAGTGCTGACTACAGCTGCTAGTGCGACATAACATGTCGGACGGCCCACACCCATAGATCTTCGAGGCAGAGCGTGAGGACTCCGACTCTCGAGACTTTCAGATGGGAGGCCCCCCGGAGGAAGGAGTGGACTCCTCCGGGGGGGCGACGAGCCGGCGGATCCATGAGGCGGCGCTCCTAGAGGGGCCAGCGAGTCCGACGCAGCCGGGGAACCCAGCGGAGTGGGTGAGTTCCCTCTTGCCCCCTCCATCCGAGACTGGACATGCGACGACGATGATGATGATGATTTGATGATTCTAGACGGACCTCCTCCCACGGCACGCTAGGATCGGAGGAGCGAGGAGTGACCGGCTCGAGGCCCGGTGGCCGAAGCAGCCGGCCGGGGGAAGAGGCCGGCTAACGAGGGGCCGGCGGCCTCGTCGCCCGGCCCTAAGCGGGTGAAGGTGGCCGCGCGAGAGCCATCGCCATGCACCAAGCGGGCCCTGCCCCTTGTTATCGCGTAACTTCTTCGTCTTTGTGCGAGGTTTTGCTTTCGCCTTGCGAGCCGGTTATGACCAGTTCTTGGACGCTGCAGTGACCCCATCGAGCTCCAATATGAGGAGCCAGCGGGGGAGACGACGGATGCCGCCGACCGGTTGGCCCGCAAGCACGCGGCCACCCAGCGGGAGGAAAAGAGGAGGCTCACATAGCTGCGAGCCTCCCGGTCTGGCACACGAGGAGGGTGTTGGGGAACGTCGCATGGGAAACAAAAAATTTCCTACGCACACGCAAACCTATCCATGGTGATGAGCATCTACGAGTGGGAGAGTGGATCTACGTACCCTTGTAGATCGCTAAGCGGGAAGCATTAAGAAACGTGGTTGGTGTAGTCGAACGTCTTCGCGATCCAAATCGCCAAGCGTCCTGCGATCTAATCATGAACAGTCCCGCGATCTCATCACGATCCGTCCCGCGATCCAATCACGAACGTCCCGTGGCCTTGATCACGATCCTTCCGATCTAGTACCGAACGGACGGCACCTCCGCGTTCAGCACATGTGCAGCTTGATGACGATCTCCACCGTCTTGATCTAGCAAGAGGAGGTGGAGAGGAGGAAGAGTTCACCGGCAGCGTGACGGCGCTCCGGCGATGGTGGTGGAGTGATTCCGGCAGGGCTTTCCCTAAGCACTGCGGAAAACCGATCCAGAGGAGCACGGGTGGAATGGGTAGCACGAGGCCGTAAATTCTATGCAAAACCCTTCTATTCCACCAGTATATATAGGAGGAGAGGAGGAGGTGGGCTGGCGCAGGGCTGAGCCCCTCTTGGAGTCGGCCGAAGCCAAGGGGGAGGAGTCCTACTCCTCCTCCACTCCTAGTAGGAGTACGGCTCTCCCTTTTTGCCTTTTTTCCACTCTTTTTCCTTTGGGATTCTTCCCCCAGCCGCATGGGCCTATTGTGGCTATTCCACCAGCCCACAGCCCATGAAGACTCTTGGGTCAAAATACCCCTCCCGGAGGTCTCCCGGTACACTACCGACACTCCCGGTACACTACCGATGAGCCCGGAACTTTTCTAGCGATCAATACAGGACTTCCTATATATGAATCTTTACCTCCGGACCATTCCAGAGCTCCTCATGACGTCCAGGATCTCATCTAGGATTCCGAACAAACTTCGGTCACCACCATACATAACTCTATACTACCGAAACGTCACCAAACCTTAAGTGTGCAGACCCTGCGGGTTTGAGAACTATGTAGACATGACTGAGACACCTCTACGGTCAATAACCAATGGCGGGACCTAGATATCCACATTGGTTCCTACATATTCTATGAAGATCTTTATTGGTCGAATCTCTATGTCAAGGATTCAGTTAATCCCGTATGATGTTCCCTTTGTTCTTCGGTATGTTACTTGCCCGAGATTCGATCGTCGGTATCTCCATACCTAGTTCAATCTCATTACCGGCAAGTCTCTTTACTCGTTCCGTAATACAAGATCCCGCAACTAACAATAAGTCACATTGCTTGCGAGGCTCATTGTGATGTTGTATTACCGAGTGGGCCCTGAGATACCTCTCCGTCACACGGAGTAACAAATCCCAGTCTCGATCCATGCCAACTCAACAGACACCCTCGGAGACACCTGTAGAGCACCTTTATAGTCACCCAGTTATGTTGCGACGTTTGATACACACAAGGTACTCCTCCGATATCCGTGAGTTGCATGATCTCATGGTCATAGGAACATATACTTGACATGCAGAAAACAATAGCAATAAACTGACACGATCATAATCTACGTTTGTAGTTTGGGTCTTGTCCATCACATCATTCTCCTAATGATGTGAGCCCGTTATCAAATGACATCTCATGTCCATGGCTAGGTAACCTTAACCATCTTTCAATCAACGAGCTAGTTCACTAGAGGTATACTAGGGACATTGTGTTTGTCTATGTATCCACATATGTATCCATGTTTCCAATTAATACAATTATAGCATGGATAATAAATGATTATCATGAACAAGGAAATACAATAATAAACACTTTATTTATTGCCTCTATGGAATATTTCCAATAGTCTCCCACTTGCACTAGAGTCAATAATCTAGTTCACATCACTATGTGATTTACATTGTAATGAATCGAACACCCATGCAGTTCTGGTGTTGATCATGTTTAGCCCTTGGAAGAGGTTTAGTCAATGGGTCTGCAACATTCAGATCCGTGCGCACTTTGCAAATATTTATGTCTTTCTCCAAGATGTAATCGCGGATGGAGTTGAAGCGTCGCTTTATGTGTCTGGTCCTCTTGTGAATCCTTGGTTCCTTGGCCAGAGCAATGGCACCAGTGTTGTCACAGAACAGGTTCATTGGATTCAGTGCACTGGGCACTACTCCAAGATCCGTCATGAACTGCTTCATCCAGACACCTTCCTTCGCCGCCTCTGAGGCTGCGATGTATTCCGCTTTGCATGTAGAATCAGCTACCACGCTTTGCTTGGAACTGCACCAGCTTACCGGTCCCCCGTTAAGAATAAATACGTATCCGGTTTGCGACTTAGAGTCGTCTGGATCAGTGTCAAAGCTTGCATCTACGTAACCCTTTACGACGAGCTCTTCATCATCTCCATAAACGAGAAACATTTCCTTAGTCCTTTTCAGGTACTTAAGGATATTCTTGACCGCTTGCCAGTGCTCCATTCTAGGATCACTTTGAAACCTTCCGGCCGTACTTATGGCAAGGCTGACATCGGGTCTTGTGCACAACATTGCGTACATGATAGAGCCTATGGCTGAAGCATAGGGGATGACACTCATATTTTCTCTATCTTCTGCAGTTACTGGGCATTGAGTCTTACTCAACTTCACACCTTGTAATACAGGCAAGAACCCCTTCTTGGACTATTCCATTTTCAACTTCTTCGAAACTTTATCAAGGTATGTGCTCTATGAAAGTGCTATTAAGCGTCTTGATCTATCTCTATAGATTTTAATGCCTAATATGAAAGCAGCTTCTCCTAGGTCCTTCATTGAAAAAGTCTTGTTCATATATTCCTTCACGCTTTCCAGCATTCCTATATTGTTTCCAATCAGCAATATGTGATCCGCATATAATACTAGAAACTCTATAGAGCTCCCACTCACTTTCTTGTAAATACAAGCTTCTCCGTAAACTTGTATAAACTCAAACGCTTTGATCACCTCATCAAAGCGCTTATTCCAACTCCGAGATGCTTGCACCAGTCCATAAATGGATCACTGGAGTTTGCAAACTTTGTCAGCATTCTCTGGATCAACAAAACCTTTGGGTTGCATCATATACAACTCTTCCTCAAGAAAACCATTGAGGAACGCTGTTTTTACATCCATCTGCCAAATTTCATAGTCGAAATAGGCAGCTACTGCTAACATGATTCTGACAGACTTAAGCATCGCTACGGTAAGAAAGTCTCATCATAGTCAACTCCTTGAACTTGTGAAAAACCCTTTGCCACAAGTCGAGCTTTATAGATGGTGACATTACCGTCCGCGTCTGTCTTCTTCTTAAAGATCCATTTGTTCTGAATGGCCTTTCGCCCTTCAGGTAATACTTCCAAAGTCCATACTTTGTTGTCATACATGGATCCCATCTCGGATTTCATGGCCTCTAACCATTTCTCAGAATCCGGGCCCATTACTGCTCCTCCATAGCTCGTAGGTTCATTGTTGTCCAACAACATGACCTCCAAGACAGAGTTGCCATACCACTCAGGGGTAGTACGCGGCCTTGTCGACCTACGAGGTTCAATAGCTGCTTGATCTGAAGCTTCATGATCATCATAATTAACTTCCTGTTCTACCGTCGTAGGTTCCACATAAACATCTTTCTGTGCTGCGCTACTTTCTGGTTGAAGTAAAGGTTCAGTAACCTCATCAAGCTCTATTTTCCTCCCACTCAATTCTTTCGAGAGAAACTCTTTCTCAAGAAATGTTCCGTTTTTAGCAACAAACACTTTGCCTTCGGATCTGAGATAGAAGGTATACCCGACTGTCTCTTTCGGGTATCCTATGAAGATGCATTTCTCCGCTTTGGGTTCCAGCTTTTCAGGCTAAAGCTTTTTGACATAAGCATCACATCCCCACACTTTAAGAAACGACAACTTTGGCTTCTTGCCAAATCACAATTCATATGGCGTCGTCTCAACGGATTTGGATGGTGCCCTATTGAAAGTGAATGCAGCTATCTCTAATGCATAACCCCAAAACGATAGTGGCAAATCAGCAAGAGACATCCTAGAACGCACCATATCTAATAAGGTTCGATTACGACGTTCGGACACACCATTACGTTGTGGTGTTGCAGGCGGTGTCAACTGTGAAACAATTCCACATTGTCTTAAGTGACTACCAAACTCATAACTCAGACATTCACCTCCTCGATCAGATCGTAGGAACTTAATCTTCTTGTTACGATGATTCTCAACTTCACTTTGAAATTGCTTGACTTTTCAAACGTTTCAGACTTGTGTTTCATTAAGTAAATATACCCATATCTACTTAAGTCATCAGTGAAGGTGAGAAAATAACGATATCCACCACGCGCTGTAACATTCATTGGACCGCACACATCAGTGTGTATGATTTCCAATAAGTCACTCGCCCATTCCATTGTTCCAGAGAATGGCGTTTTAGTCATCTTGCCCATGAGGCATGGTTCACATGTGTCAAGTGATTCAAAATCAAGTGACTCCAAAAGTCCATCGGCATGGAGCTTCCTCATGCGTTTTACACCAACATGACCTAAACGGCAGTGCCACAAGAAAGTGGTACTATCATTATCAATTCTACATCTTTTGGCATCAATGTTATGAACATGTGTGTCATCACTATCAAGATTCAATATGAATAAACCCATAACGTTGGGTGCATGACCATAAAAGATATTACTCATATAAATAGAACAACCTTTATTCTCTGATTTAAATGAGTAACCGTCTCGCAATAAACAAGATCCAGATATAATGTTCATGCTTAACGCAGGTACTAAATAACAATTATTCAGGTTCATCACTAATCCCGATGGTAATCGAAGAGAGAGCGTGCCGACGACGATCACATCAACCTTGGAACCATTTCCCACATGCATCGTCACTTCATCCTTTGCCAGCCTTCGTTTATTCCGTAGTTCCTGCTTTCAGTTGCAAATGTGAGCAACCGAACTGTAATCAAATACCCAGGCACTACTACGAGAGCTAGTAAGGTACACATCAATAACATGTATATCATATATACCTTGTTTGTCGTTGGCCGCCTTCTTGTCAGCCAGGTACTTGGGGTAGTTCCGCTTCCAGTGACCAGTTCCTATGCAATGAAAGCACTCAGTTTCTAGCTTGGGTCCATGCTTGGGCTTCTTTGCAGGAGTAGCAACTGCTTTGCCATCCTTCTTGGTTTTACCCTTCTTGCCCTTGCCCTTGACTTTGCCATTTTTCTTGAAACTAGTGGTTTTATTGACCATCAACACTTGATGTTCTTTCTGGATTTCAGACTCAGCGACTTTTAGCATCGCAAACAGCTCGGCGACTTACTTGTTCATCCCATGCATGTTATAGTTCATCACAAAGCTCTTGTAACTAGGTGGCAGTGATTGAAGAACTCTGTCAGTGATCGCCTCTAGCGGAAGGGCAATTCCCAACTCTGCTAGACAAGTTGAATACCCAGACATTCTGAGTATATGTTCACTGATAGACCCGTTCTCCTCCATCTTGCAAGCATAGAAATTATCGGAGGTTTCATACCTCTCGATCCGGGCATTCTTCTGAAAGATAAACTTCAATTCCTGGAACATCTCATATGCTCCATGACATTCAAAATTTCTTTGAAGTCCCGGTTCTAAGCCATACAATATTGCACATTGAACTATTGAGTAATCTCCAGTACGTGCCTCCCAAGCATTCTTAACGTCTTTGGAGGTCATGTCTTCTGGTTGGTCACCAAGCGGTGCATCAAGGACATATGATTTCTGGGAAACCATCAGGATAATCCTCAGATTATGGGCCCAGTCAACAAAGTTACTTCCATCATCTTTCAGTTTAGCTTTCTCTAGGAATGCATTAAAATTCAGGGGTGCTACTGCGCGAGCCATTGATCTACAACATAAATATGCAAAGTTCATTTAGACTATTGTTCAAGATAATGAGTTTAGTTAATCAAATTACTAAAGCTCCCACTCAAATTGACATCCCTCAGGTCATCTGAGTGTCACATGATCCAAATCCACCAACTCAAGTCCGATCATCACGTGAGTTGAGGTGGCTTCAATGGTGAACATCATTTTGTTGATCATATCTACTATATGACTCATGTTCGACCTTTCGGTCTCTTGTGTTCCGAGGCCATGTCTGTACATGCTAGGCTCGTCAAGTTTAACCCGAGTGTTCTGCGTGTGCAACACTGGCCTGCACCCTTTGTATGTGAACGTAGAGTCCATCACACCCGATCATCACGTGGTGTCTCAACACGACGAACTTTCGCAACGGTGCACACTCGGGGAGAACACAATTTTATCTTGAAATTTAAGTGAGGGATCACCTTATAATGCTACCGTCATACTAAGCATAACAAGGTGCATAAAAGGATTAACATCACATGGAATTCATAAGTGACATGATATGGCCATGAACTCGTGCTTTAGATCTCCATCTTGAAAGCACTGGCATGATCTTCATCGTCACCGACACGACACCATGATCTCTCTCATCTTGATCTCCATCAACGTGCCGCCATCGAGGTTGTCACACCCTGCATGGTTCTACTACTATTCTACCGTTTAGCGATAAAGTAAAGCATTACATAGCGCTTAATGATTGACACGCAGGTCATACAATAATTAAAGACAACCCTATGGCTCTTGCCGGTTGCCGTACTCATCGACATGCAAGTCGTGAAATTCTATACATCACAAGATCATCTCATACATCACATATATCACATCATGTAATTGGCCATATCACATCACAACATACCCTACAAGAACAAGTTAGACGTCCTCTAATTTTTGTTGCATGTTTTACGTGGCTACTACGGGTTTCTAGCAAGAACGATTCTCACCTACGCATAAACCACAACGGTGATACATAATTTTCTTTTCAACCTTCTCAAGGACCGCCTTTGTCGAATCCGATCCAACTAAAGTGAGAGAAACTGCCACCCGTAAACCATCTAGGCAACAAGTTGTGTCAAGGGAACCGGTCTCTCGTAAGCGTACGAGTAATGTTGGTCCGGGCCGCTTCATCTCACAATACCGCTGAACCAAAATCCAACCAAGGAAGGAAGCAATCTAAGCATCAACGCCCACAAACCTTTTGTGTTCCACTTGAGATATCATCGAACCATCAACCTAGCTCATGATGCCACTGTTGGGGAACATCACATGGGAAACAAAAAGTTTCCTACGCACACGCAAACCTACCCATGGTGATGAGCATCTACGAGAGGGAGAGTGGATCTACGCACCCTTGTAGATCGCTAAGCGGGAAGCGTTAAGAAACACGGTTGGTGTAGTCGAACGTCTTCGCGATCCAAATCGCCAAGCATCTCGCGATCTAATCACGAACAGTCCCGCGATCTCGTCACGATCTGTCCCGCGATCCAATCACGAACGTCCCGTGGCCTTGATCACGATCCTTCCGATCTAGTACCGAACGGACGGCACCTCCGCGTTCAGCACACATGCAGCTTGATGACGATCTCCACCGTCTTGGTCCAGCAAGAGGAGGTGGAGAGGAGGAAGAGTTCACCGGCAGCGTAACGGCGCCCCGCCGATGGTGGTGGAGTGATTCCGGCAGGGCTTCGCCTAAGCACTGCGGAAAACCGATCTAGAGGAGCACCGGTGGAACGGGTAGCACGAGGCCGTAAATTCTGTGCAAAACCCTTCTATTCCACCAGTATATATAGGAGGAGAGGAGGAGGTGGGCTGCTGCAGGGCTGAGCCCCTCTTGGAGTCGGCCGAAGCCAAGGGGGAGGAGTCCTACTCCTCCTCCACTCCTAGTAGGAGTAGGACTCTCCCTTTTTGCCTTTTTTCCACTCTTTTTCCTTTGGGATTCTTCCCCCAACCGCATGGGCCTATTGTGGCTATTCCACCAGCCCACTAAGGGCTGGTTAATACTCTCCCACAGCCCATGAAGCCTCTTGGGTCGAAATACCCCTCCCGGAGGTCTCCCGATACACTACCGGCACTCCTGGTACACTACCGATGAGCCCGAAACTTTTCTGGCGACCAAAACAGGACTTCCTATATATGGATATTTACGTCCGGACCATTATGGAGCTCCTTGTGACGTCCAGGATCTCATTCGGGACTCCGAACAAACTTCGGTCAGCACCATACATAACTCTATACTACCGAAACGTCACCAAACCTTAAGTGTGCAGACCCTGCGGGTGCGAGAACTATGTAGACATGACCGAGACACCTCTATGGTCAATAACCAATGGAGGGATCTGGATGTCCACATTGGTTCCTACATATTCTACGAAGATCTTTATCGGTCGAACCTCTATGTCAAGGATTCAGTTAATCCCGTATGATGTTCCCTTTGTTCTTCGGTATGTTACTTGCCCGAGATTCGATCGTCGGTATCTCCATACCTAGTTCAATCTCGTTACCGGCAAGTCTCAATACTCGTTCTGTAATACAAGATCCCGCAACTAACAATTAGTCACATTGCTTGCAAGGCTCATTGTGATGTTGTATTACCGAGTGGGCCCTGACATACCTCTCCGTCACACGGACTAACAAATCCCAGTCTCGATCCATGCCAACTCAATAGACACCCTCAGAGACACCTGTAGAGCACCTTTATAGTCACCCAGTTACGTTGCGACATTTGATACACACAAAGTACTCCTCCGATATCTGTGAGTTGCATGATCTCATGGTCATAGGAACATATACTTGACATGCAGAAAATAGTAGCAATAAACTGACACGATCATAAGCTACGTTTGTAGTTTGGGTCTTGTCCATCACATCATTCTCCTAATGATGTGATCCCGTTATCAAATGACATCTCATGTCCATTGCTAGGAAACCTTAACCATATTTCAATCAACGAGCTAGTTCACTAGAGGTATACTAGGGACATTGTGTTTGTCTATGTATCCACACATGTATCCATGTTTCCAATTAATACAATTATAGCATGGATAATAAACGATTATCATGAACAAGGAAATACAATAATAAACACTTTATTTATTGCCTCTAGGGCATATTTCCAACAGAGGGGCCATGCACTCCGGGACCTCGAGCGGCCGAAGGCGGAGGGGGTCGGCAGACCCCCCACGGGCGTCGGACTCGGCAGCGAAGTCAACTCGCATGTCGAGGCCTCCGTCAAGCGAGCCACGGGGGCGCCCATGGACTCGCCAGTGCCTTTGCCCACGCAAGAAACGGCCCAGGCGAGGGAGGCGACGACGGAGCCGGCTCCCGAGGCGACCCGGCCTGAGGTGCCGGAGGTGACCCCGCCTGCAGCCGAGCCGGCCCGGGTCGAGATGTCGGAGGTTCCGACGGTCCCGAAGGCGGCGTCGGAGGCACCGCCGGAGACAGCGACCATGGAGGTGAAGGTGGCTTCCGGCACGACCGACGTACCGGAGCGGCCGGGAGAGGAGGCGGCTGCGGCACCGGACAGGGGGCCGGACGGAGGCGACCCTAGGCCCTTTGCCATCATCAACCTGCCCTCGGCATCTGGAGCCGCGGCGAGCCCGAGTGGCAGCGGCGGCTGGGCCCGGAGGGCCCTATGGTCGATGCAGGAGGTCATCTGGGACTAGGAAGCGCTGGCGAGTGCGCCGGCCCTGCCGGCCCCTAGGCAGGCGACCCGGTCCCGTCCTTCGCGGACTTGGGCAGTGTCCTGGACCGGTGCCAGTAGGAGCTGGCCCAGTTTGCGGAGGCGGCAGACACCGCCCTTCAGCGTGCAGAGGTAAGCCGAAACTTTTGCCCTAGAGTTTTTAGTGGGGGCGCGCGAGTGCACCCACTGGGTGTAGCCCCTGAGATACGGGCTGGCTGACCGGCTGACGGGCAGCCGGGCCGAATCTCCTTTGAGCATGTCTTGACCTTTGCCCCCCTTTCTTGCGACAGAAGGGAACCTCTTTGTGGGAGAAGCTGTTTGCGGAGGTGGTCGCCATCCACGACCACAACAAACATGGCTTCTACCGCCTGGAGGAGGAGCTGGCGCACGTGCAAGGTAGGTTGCACTTTGTAGGAGCGGCATATATCCCCCGGGAATCGGCTGGCGTTGGTTGCGTCTTGCAGGCGAGCTGGCCACCCTCCGGGGGAGAAGACCGGGCTTGTCGCCGAACGGGACCGGCTGACGCGGGACGTCCAGGCGGCCACACAGGAGACGCACCGCCTGGCCGCACTGCTGGTCGACGGGGAGGCGGCCGGGATCGGCTCAAGGCCGAGGCGGCAAAGGAGGTGCCGACCCTAGAGGCGGCCATCAAGGAGGCGGCTGACGCCGCCCTGAGGACCGCCGCCCTTCAAGGCATGGTGACCCTCCTTGAGAAGATGCTTGAGGAGGTCAAGGGTTCCCTCGCCACCTCGGAGGTGGCCCGGAAGTCAGAGCGCGAGGTGGTGCTCCACTTCGCCATTGGGGTGGACGATGCGATCGAAGGTAGATGCCAATCTCTCTCTTTCTCTAGCTGGTTGCTCTTCCCTTTGCCGTTTCTCGTGTTTCATCTTGCTTTTTCTTTCCTTCTCTTCTCCTTCCTTCCAGGGCGTTTTCCGGAAACTCATAGCCACGCCGCGCACGCTGTTGAGGAGCACCAGGAATACCTTCGGGAGTGTGGTCGCCCCATCGAGGAGCACGCCGCGTGCGACATGGACGAGATTGGGATCACTGTCGAGATGCGGGTGACCCATCTCGAGCAGAGCGTGGAGCGGCTCAAGACCTCCGGCAAGGAGGTCATCACCGCGCCGTGTCCGGGCCGCGGGGGAGCTCCGACGCACCGCGTGGCTCAGTGGCTGGAGCACGTCATCCCCCGCCTCGAGGCCTGGAAGGCATCGGCCGCCCGAGCCGGGGCGCAGATGGCGCTCTGGTTCGTGACGTCTTGGTACCGCGGCATGGACCTGGGCCGACTGGTGACCATGCGGGACGTGCCGGCCGCAGAGCGGGAGGCCCATGAGCCGGCCCTTGTCCAACGGGCCAACGAGCTCGCGTCATACGTTGACGCGGATGAATTCCTGCCGGTCCTTGGCGAGGATGGCGAGCCATTACCCAAGGACTCCTTAGGCATCCCTCATGGCCTGGGAGATGACAAAGTCGCCGACGAGAGCACCGACTCAAGCGGCGAGACGGCCGAGACCGAGGAGCCCGCCTCGAAGGCCAAGGAGGACGATCCAAAGACTGCGACCACCTCCGAGGCAAGGATCGAGCTGCCTCACAATGCGCCGGTTGGGGGCACACCGGCTGGCGACGCGCCGGTGGCCTAAGCCCCCGGGCATCTTTTTTATCTTTTTTTCCTGCATGTAAAAACTTGAATCCACGCACTAGGGGTGTTTGTGTAATGAACCGAATGCTGGCCGTGGGCCACTTTTGCCTTAATGTTTATGCCATGAATATTCTGTTGTGTTTGCCTTGTGACTCATGCCGCCTCGTCCTTATCCCTTTTTTCCCGCCTCGACTCGTTCCGTTTCTACTCCTTTTCCCCTTTGGTTTTAGCCCCGCCAGCCCGACTGCCAGGAGCCGGTCTGTAGCTGGGTCGGGGCGTCCGCCTTAGGGGAGTCGGTTCAAAACTTAGGAATCGCGAGGGTTTTTTGGGATAAGTAGAGTGGTAGAGACGTGGCGAGGGTCTTGCTGGGCCCCGAAGGGGTCTCCCTTTGTTTCGACCTTTCGTGTGAGCCAAACCTTGCCGCCCTAGGGCCCCATCAGTCGGACAGCCGGGGGCCGGTTCTGTAGCTGGTAAGGGTGGGGAAGTTTGGCCGGCTCACGCTACTTAGCTATTTTTTCAGAGAGGCGCTTCTAGGCCCAGCCGGCTAGCCCCCGGGCCTAGGAGCCAGGCCGGGGAGCCGGTGAGTGAGGAACACTTTTGAAAGAAGCGAAACAGGCGCGCCCCAAGAGCCAGCTTGGGGTGCCCATTGCATTCAGCCTTGCTGATGATGAACGGGCCCTCCCATGGGGAGGACAACTTGTGCTGTCCGGCGGTTCGCTGGATCCGTTTGAGGACCAGGTCCCCCTCGTGGAACGAGAGTGGTCGGATTTGCTTGTTGTGGTAGTGTTGGAGTTTCTGCTGGTAGATTGTCGTCCGGATCAAGGCCAGTTCGCGAGCTTCCTCGAGTAGATCGATGCCGTCTTCTCTTGCTTCCTTTGCGTCCTTCTCCGTGTACAGGGTGACCCAAGGCGAATCGAACTCGATGTCGATGGGGATGACTGCCTTGGACCCATACACGAGGAAGAAGGGAGTGTAGCCGGTTGACCGGTTCGGGGTGGTCCTGAGACTCCAAAGGACGGCTGGCAACTCGTCGATCTAGCAGCCAGCTGACCTTACCAGCTGCATCATAAGACGGGGCTTGATGCTGGATAGGACGAGGCCGTTCACCCTCTCCACCTGGCCGTTGGACTGCGGATGAGCGACGGAGGCTAGGTCGAGCTGGATTCCTTGCTTGAAGCAGAAACACACGAGTGCGCCCTTGGCGAAGTTGGTGCCGTTGTCGGTGATGATGATGTGGGGAACGCCGTATCGTACCGTGATGTCATCGATGAACCGGACAGCCGTGGGGCCGTACAGCTTCTTGATTGGTCGCGCCTCGATCCACTTGGTGAATTTTATCGATGGACACCAATAAGTGCGTCATGCCCCCTCGAGTGGTCTTGAATGGGCCCACCATGTCCAACCCCCAAACGGCGAAAGGCCACGAGAGGGGGATGGTTTGGAGGGCTATTGCCGGCAGGTGGCTTTCCGCGCTGAAGCATTGGCAACCCTCGCACTCGTTGACCAATTTGTTAGCTGTGTCGAGAGCCATTGGCCAGAAGAAGCCGTGGCGGAAAGCCTTGGCCTCTAGGGTCCAGGAGGCGGCATGATGCCCGCACTCGCCCTGATGAATGTCGAGGAGGATCTCGAGACCCTTTTCCCGCTCGACGCATCGTTGGAAGACGTCGGTGGTGCTACGGTGGACAAGCTCATTGTTAATGCTGCCCTAGGCCATGGCCCGGCGCTGGATTTGCCTAGCCAGAGCCTCATCCGGAGGCAGCTCGCCCCGTAGAAGGAACACTAAGATGGGTTGGGCCCACGAGGGGGCTACGACGACGGCCGGCTTGGGAGCCCCTGGGACTGGTTGATCAGTCCCCGGGATCGGTTCGCCAGCTCCCGGGACCGGCTCGGGAGCCCCCGAGGCTGGTTGGCCAGCCCCCAGGTTTGGCTCGCCGGCCCCCAGGGCCGGCTGGTTGGTGATCACCATGACGGCCGTGCCGCCGGGGCTGGCCGCCTCGGGCGCCGCCGGCTCAATCGGAACCGGCTACGCGGCCGACGATTCAAGAGCCGGCGGTGAAGTTGACAGAGAGGCGGTCGGGGCCGTCGATGGGCCGGCGACACCCGCCAACACAAAGATTGACTCAGATTCTGGGGAAGGCTTGATCGACGACATGAGCAGCCATTCGAGGGAGACGCCAACTGGGATGGCCTGCCGGTTGGAGCCAATCTTCGCTAGTGCATCCGCCGCCTCGTTGTCCGCCCGTGGGACGTGATGAAACTCACAGCCCTCGAAGGAGCTGGTGAGCTGTTGTACGAGGAAGCGGTAGCTGGCCATGTTGGCGTCCCTGGCTTCCCATTCACCAAAGACTTCCTGCACCACGAGGTTGGAGTCGCTGAAGCAGAGGATGCGCCTGATGCCGATCTCCTTGGCAAGCCGGAGGCCATGGACGATGGCCTCGTACTCAGCCACGTTGTTGGAGGCGGCAAAGTGGATCTATAGGGCGTATTTTAGATGATCACCTTTCGGGGAGGAGAGGACTATGCCGGCACCCAGGCCGGTCCTCATTTTCGAGCCGTCGAAGTGCATGCGCCAATGCATGGAGTCCGGGGGAGGCGGGACGAACTCCGTCTCCGCCTAGTCGACGAGGAAATCCGCCAACGCCTGTGACTTGATGGCGGTTCTTGGCTCGTATCAGATCTCATGGTCGGTGAGGGCGATGACCCACTTGGCGATCCGGCCGATGGAGTCCCAGCCATTCATGATCTCGCCAAGCAGGGCCGTGCTCATCACGGTAATGGTATGCTCTTGGAAGTAGTATTGCTTGACCTTCTTGGCGGCAAAGTATACGCCGTAGCACATCTTTTGATAGTGGGGGCAGTTCTGCTTGGACGCGGAGAGGACCTCGCTGAGGTAGTAGATGGGTCGCTGGACCAGCAGGGGCTTGCCCTCCTTCGGCCGCTCGACCACCAGAACGATGCTGATAACGCGGGTGGTCGCCATGATGTAGGCAAGCAGCGGTTCCTTCTCAGCCGGCACGGCAAGGATGGACGCGTGGGTGAGATCCTTCTTGAGGCTGCGGAAGGCCTAGTCCGCCTCGTCAAGCCAATCGAAGGTGCTCGGCCTCTTGGTTTGACCCAGCTCAATCAGAGCCATCTTGCGAAGGAGCACGTAGCGGGGCAGGGCCTTTTCTCCCAGTCGACTGATAAACCGGCTAAGCGAGGCGAGGCAGCCGGTGAACTTCTGGACGTCGCGGAGCTGGGTTGGTTTCAGCATGCGCTCGATCATGCTGATCTTCTTGGGGTTAGCTTTGATGCCGTGGGCGGACACGAAGAAACCCAAGAGTTGTCCGGCGGGGACACTGAAGACACACTTCTTCGGGTTGAGCTTGATCTTGTACTCGCGTAGGTTCGCGTAGGTCTCCCGAAGGTCATCGAGGAGGCTAAAGTGCTTCTTGGTTTAGACGACGATGTCGTCGATGTAGACGTGGACGTTCCTGCCTATCTGAGGCAGGAGGCACTTCTACATGCATCGTTGGAAGGTGGCGCCAGCATTCTTCAGGCCGAAGGACATGGTGATGTAGTAGTAGTCCCCGAAGGGCATGATGAAGGAGGTCTTGAGCCGGTCTTCCAGATCCATCTTGATCTGGTGGTAACCTGAGTAGGCGTCCAGGAAAGACAGCAAGTCGTAGCCGGCGGTGGAGTCGATGAATTGATCGATCCGCGGCAGGGCGAACGGGTCCTTGGGACATGCCTTATTCAGGCTAGTGTAGTCGATGCACATGCGCTAGGTCTTGTTCCTCTTCAGTACCAGGACTGGGTTGGCCAACTAGTCCGGGTGGAATACTTCCATGATGAACCCGGCTACGAGCAACAGGGCGATCTCTTCGCCTATAGTACACCACTTCTCCTCGGAGAAGCGGCGTAGGGGTTGCTTGACTGGCTTGACGTCCGGCCGGACATGGAGTTTGTGCTCGGCAAACTTCCTCGGAACACCCGGCATGTCCTTGGGGGACCATGCAAAGATGTCCCGATTCTCACGGAGGAAGTCGACGAGCTCGCCTTCCTATTTGCTATCGAGGCGGGAGCCGATGGTGACACACTGAGCCAGGTTTGTCGGGTTGAGCGGGATTTGCTTGGTGTCTTTAGACGGCTGGAAGGAGGCCTCGCCGGTGGATTGCGAGGGTGAAGCCGGCATGGCCGGCTGGCTGGCAGCAAGGGCCACGAGCCAGTCGAGCTGTCGTTTCTCCTCGGCGATCTCTAGGGCCTCGGCCAGCCGGTTGCCGTCTCAAGTGCATTCAAGCGACATCTTGTAGTCGCCCTTGATGGTGATGATCCCCTTTTGGCCCGGCATCTTGAGCTTGAGGTAAGCATAATGCGGGACAGCCATGAAGCTGATAAGAGCCGACCGGCCCAACAACGCGTGGTAGGGGCTCGCGAGGTCCACGACCTCAAACAGCACTGGCTCGCGGCGGAAATGGCTGGGTCTGCCGAAGAGGACGTCGAGTGTGATCTTGCCAACAGGGGAGCAAGACTTCCCAGGCACAACTCCATGGAAAATCATCCGGCTCGCCTATGGGTCTTCTATTTGCAGCCCTAGCTTATGCATCATGTCGAGGTAGAGAATGTTGATGCTGCTGCCGCCATCTATCAGCACCCGCGAGAAGCGGCAGACTCGCTCCTTGGTGGCGATGGTGGGGTCGAGGACCAAGGCGTAACTGCCGGGATTCGGCATCACGGCAGGGTGATCGGCCTGGCTCGAAGTGACCGGCTTCTCCGACCAGTGCATGAACTGGGGAGTTGTCGGCATGATGGCGTTCACCTCACGGTGGAGCTGGCGCTAAGCGTGTTTGCCCGTATCTTCACTGGTGAAGACAACGTAGCAACCGTCCTGGTTGGGGAACTGGTCAGTCAGACGACCATCGTTCGGAGCCGTTGCCGGCGCCGGGGCGACCGCTTGGGGCGAGGCGGGTGCGCGGGCTGGCGGAGCGGGAGGAGCCAGAAGGCCGTCCCCCAGGCCAATCGCTGTGAGAAGCTGCACTGCCGGAGCGTGTGCGTAGAGGGCTTGGCCCCTGAATGGTTCTTGCAGGGGAGATCAAGCATTTGCTCGAAGGTGAGCTTCGGCTACCAGGCAGCCTTGCCGGTGCGCTGGCGCTAGCTGGAAGGCTGGGCAGCCGGCTCTTGATCCTCGATGGTATTGACCTGCTGGCTCCCGTAGCGGGGATCCGGGTGGTCATTCTTGCGCTTGTTGTTCTACGACTGCCGGTTGTCGGCAGCCGGCCAGGTCGTGGCCGGCATCGTCGTTACATTGGCGGGCGGGGTCGTCTTGACCCGGATGGCCGAATCGACCGTGGCGTATTTGTCCGCCTTGGTCATGAGCTTGGCGAGCGTGGACGCCTCGGAGCACGGGAGCTTGTGCTTGAGAGGGGTGCCGTCTTGGCAACCCTCGATAAAGTACTGCATGGCTTGGACCTTGTGCACTCCCTTAGAGGAGTTGCGGAGCTCGGTCCGCCGGGTGAGGTAGTCGCGGAGGGATTTGTCCGGCCCCTGAATGCACATGACGAGTTCACGAGGACGGCCAGGCCGCTTGTAGGTGCCGGTGAAGTTGCGGACGAAGGCCTCCTCGAAGTCCGTCCAAGTGTTGATGCTGTCGGCCGCCAGGCTATTGAGCCAGGTGTGGGCCAAGCCGATCAGCATAAGGGGGGCGTAGCGAATGCTACGTGCTTATTCCCCCTGGCGATGCCCACCGCGGTGGTGTAGTCGATCAACTAGTCTTCAGGTTTGGCGGCCCCATTGTATTTCGGGGTGTCCCTAGGGAGCGTGAAGCTGGTTGGGAACGGCTTGGTGCGAATCCGGGGGCCGAAGCAGGCCAGACCAATCGAGCCCTCCTCCTCGAGAAGAGCGGATTGCGTGAGTTTTTTTGATGCGGTTGCGGGCGTCGTTCTCGCTGCGGGGGACGCGCAGTCCGAGCCGAGCCGAGAGTTCGGGGCGGACGGCGGGTGGTGCCGACCGCCGTGACTCGTGCCAAGGAGGCGGCGTGTGCCCCTGGCTGCGCTGGCTCCCGGATGCCGGTGCTTCGTGGTGGTGGCCGCTCCGAGGCGGCTTGTTGGTGCGCCGACTGCTTATAGCCGGCTTCTCACTCCCCGGCGTCTAAGAGGGCCAGGGGTTGTTTGCTTCGACCCGGCGGCCAGAAACATGAGGGGAGCAGGAGTACTGGGCCACCTGGCGGCTGGCAGTTCCCGTGCCCTCACGCTCGGGCCAGGGGCCTTCAGTGGCGGCACCGCCCGTTGCGATCAGATGCTGATGTGCGTCAGCAACATCGATGAGCTCCTTGATGTGGTGCTCATGGGCGGCACATTCTTCGCGCTCCAAGGTAGCCAATTCCTCGTAGGCCACCTTGAGAGCCTGCAGGTTAGCCACGGGGGTGTCGTAGACAGGCATTTTGCCGCCGAGGATTTCGGCAACCACGTGGCCGCGATCGCGCACAGCCCCATGCCGGTTGGGCTTGGTGCCAGCCGGGGGGAGTCCGTAGGTGGAAGCGTACTCCCGCTGTGCCGCCTCCATGTAGCGCCGCGTGACAGCGAGCGTGGTGGCATCCTCGAACAGGATGCGGCAAGCCGCCTCGAGATCAGCCGCGGCAGTGTCGGAGTTCGCCGTCGGGTTGATCGGAGTGCTCAAGTCCCAGAGGGCCGCACCGAGCGGGTCGGACGTGCCGACGCGGGCGGCGGCCGTGGTGGCCGCGACCCGCGCCCGTCCGGATGTGGTGGAGGAAGTGATGGCCATCGCCCCCATGCGATCATGGGACCCGCTGGGATGAGTCGTAGCGAGTGTGCCCACTGCTGTGGGCAGGTTAGCGCAGACGAGCACCCCTGCGGGGTACTCGTCAGCGGTCAGAGCCTCGACAAGGCTAAGCCTGCCAAAGCACTTGGTGAGCGCGTCGATGTCGGCCGTGAGGCCGACGGAGTTGCCCGCAGGGCGTGCTGAGGCAAGCCCCACGAGCTCCCCACGGTCTCGCTGGGATGAGCGGCGATGGCGGGGAATGGCGAGGGGTCCCGCCCGGAGCATGAATCTGGCCAGCGCTGCATATGGCCCCATGGTGGGCGCCAACTGTCATTGTTTTCTCACGACAGATGCCATGGGGTGTCTTATCGTAAGTGGTTGGGGCCGGAGGATGCCGACGGGCTCCGGGTGCGAGATTGGGCACAAGCAGTGGTGACACATGATGTACCCAGGTTTAGGGCCCTCCGTGGGAGGTAACACCCCTAGTCCTGCTTGGTCTAGTTGGATGGATGGGTATGTGTACAAGGGTGCTCCTGGAGCCGTGTGTAGAGGAGGAAGAAGGAGTAGCCGGCTCGTCTTCCTCTGCTGCTAGATAAGGGAATGAGAGTTCCGTGGGAGTGTGTGTGAGCGACCATTTGTCCGTCCTCATTGCATGTGGGGCTCGGGGGGGGGGGGGGTTGTTGAGGAACGTCGCATTGGAAACAAAAACTTTCCTACGCTCACGCAAGACCTATCCATGGTGATGAGCATCTACGAGAGGGAGAGTGGATCTACGTACCCTGCTAGATCGCTAAGTGGGAAGCGTTAAGAAACGTGGTTGGTGTAGTCAAACATCTTCGCGATCCTAATCGCCGAGCGTCCCGCGATCCAATCACGATCCGTCCCGATCAAGCACCGAACGGACGGCACCTCCGCGTTCAGCACACGTGCAGCTTGTTGACGATCTCTGCCTTCTTGATCCAGCAAGAGGGAGCAGAGAGGTAGACGAGTTCTCCAGCAGCGTGACGGCGCCACGGCAATGGTGATGGAGCAATTCCGGTAGGGCTTCGCCTAAGCACTACAGAAAACCGATCTAGAGGAGAAACTATGCACTAGAGGAACGGGTAGCACGTGACTGAAAATCTAGTGCAAAAACCCTAAAGCCTCTAGTATATATAAAAGGAAGAGAGGAGGAGGTTTGGCCCAAGGGCCAAGCCACCAAGTCTTCAGCCGAACCAAGAGGAGAGGAGGATTCCTCCTCCAATCCTAGTAGGACTAGGACTCCTCCTTATTTTTGCCTTTTTGCCTTTTCCCACCTTTTTCTCTTTGGGCTTTTCTTCCCAGCTGCATGGGCCTTGTGTGGGACTTCCACCATCCCACTAAGGGATGGTATTCACTCTCCCACATTGTCACATCCCTAGCTAGATGTCCTAGGATAGCATGTGCTTGCATCATGTTTCATTATATTGCATCAACATGAAATGGGGAAAAAAAGAAACCCCAAGCTCACTTTGAATCAAAACAATTCAAATTTGGTGAAAATTCAACAAATCCAAAATGCCCACTAAAAATGTTCCATATGTCTGGTAAATTTGGACATGATTATAACAGGGATCATTTTAATTATTTGAACACCTAAACCAATTTTAAAAATAAATGATAAAGCCTATAAAATAATTAAATAAAACATTATCATTATTTAAGTTTTCAAAATATCCTGAAACCTTTTAGATAAGTTTGAAATATTCAAACTCCATTATAGAAAATATATGGGATATTTTATAAAGTCATTTGTACCTGCAAAAGAAATAAACAACTGTCAGAAATAGAAAAAATAGAGAAAAGGATAAAAGAAAAATAAGAAGAAGCCCAGGCCAGGCCAGCCCACCTGGCCCAGGGGGGGTCATCGTCCTCCTAGCGGCTAGGAGGACGGGCGTGTGCTCGCTACGCGCACTCGCCGGAGCTGCCACGCAGCTCCCTACCTGCCTGCGTCCCCCTCGCTATGCTGGCGAGTGGATGAGGACACCGCTGCCGTCCCCATCCCTCTCTCTCTCGCGCACTCGCCCCCTACCCTCTCCCTCTTCTCTGCTCCGCCATGGCCGAGCCCTGCTCGAGCTCTCCGCCATCGTTCTAGCCGCTCCCCCTCGCCCTTGAGCCCCTCAATCGCTCCGCCTCGTTGCCTTCTTCCTCCTCGCTGAGCTGCGCATCGCCATGAGCCTCAAAGCGCCGTCCCCGAGCTCGTCTTCCTCCTTGGACCCGAAGCTTCGCCGTCGTTGATCGCCGTCTCCAGGCCCTCCCCGAGCCCGCTCTCGACATCGCTGCAACCGCCGTGAGCTCCTGGTCCTTTCCCCCTTCTTTCCCCCTATGAATGAGCCCTCTAGCACCAAGTACCTCCGAGCCCGAAAGCTCCTCGCCGCCGGCGAGGTCGTGGCCGCTGTTGCAGCGGCCCAAGCTCGCGTCTAAGCACGTGGTCATGCTCAGGATGGTCCCATGCAGCCCTAGGAGGCCTTAGGTGCCTCGTTTGAGCTCCGACTCGACGAGCCCGTGCTCGCCCGAGCTCCTTCAGCCGCCAAGCTCGCCGCCGACGTCGATTCCGACCATCTTAGCTCCTGGGAAAGGTCAGAATGGATGCGCACGTGCGTGTAGATTCGTTTGGTGCCCTTTGTCGCCCATTTGGTCGCCGGAGGAGGGATCCCAAACCCCTCCATCATCTCTGGAGCCACCGGCGACTCAACGCCGGTGGTTTTTGCCGGAGTTGACCACGGGGGTTTGACCCTGGGTCGCTGGTAGGTGGGGCCAGGCCCTGTTAATTAGGTTAATTAGCAAATTAATTAATTAAATTAATTAAACCTAATCTGTCACTGACATGTGGGCCCAGATCTGTTAATTAGTTAGGATTAGTTTTAATTAATCAGTTAATATATTGAGTCATTGATATGTGGTCCCCACATGTCATGTTTGACTCTGGCCCGGTCAGGTGACCAGCTGACGTCACTGTGATGTCAGGCTGATGTCATTTTTCCCTTTTCTAGTTTAAAAATAATTCCAGAAATTATTCAAAACTTATAAAATTCATATAAATTAATTTGTAAATCAGATGAAAATAATTTATATATGAAAATTTATTAGAAAAATCCAATGAATCCAATGGTGCTATTGTAATGCATGTTAGAGCAATCTAAATAGGTGAACATTGACATTTACTAATAGGTTAGTATATGGAATTTGAAATAAAGAACGATTTTGAACCTATATTCAAATTCATTTCAAATCAACATGAACACTAGTTGCATTAGCTCATCCATACATGCTATCATGCCATGATCATGCATCATATTGTTGCAGCTGCGTGTGTTGATCGTTTCTTATCTGCATTGCGGTAGGCCCTGCTTCTGAGGATACCCCCAGTATCCCGGCGAAGAAGAGAACCTTTCCGCTACCCAGCAAGGCAAACAACCCCTTTGATCATTCCGATAACATTCCACTCTCTCGCTCCTGCTCTTGATTATTGCATTAGGACAGTCGATCACATGTCAGTCACACACGGTAGATGATCCTATTCTGCTGCATAACCTGACATTGTCATAGTAAAAAGCTAAACCTTGCAACCTAGATTACCTGGTAGATGCTTGTGCCATGATGTGCTTAGCTTACTTTGCTTGCTATGCTTAGAGTTGTGTCAGGTCTAACTCATCTGTGTGATGAACTGAGTGAAATGATGTTATTCTGATGTGGTGATACTATGATGAACTCGATTTGGTAAAGGTAGCGATGAGAGGCTATGTAGGAGTACATAGCGGGTTGTCTCATTGGGACCATTCTTAGGAACTGAGTGCCATGTTTGTGATCCAAGACTAGTTTCTACCACACATTGGGTTCCGGTAACTTGACCCCTCTCGACTTATCAGTCGCTTAGTCCTTGGTCCAGGAGTTGCAAGTAGTTTCTGGTGTTTATAGCATGCTGGAGGCCGTGCGTAGCGCTGACCCTCGGGGTGGGTTACGACGTGGTAGGCAGTGGCACGGTGTACCAAGGGTCACCCAAATGGTGGGCTTGGGAACCCTGCGCACATCGTTTGGGGCCGTAGCGGAAACTTCGGCCGGACTTCCGTGCGGGTTCAGTCTCAAATAGGCGATAGCCTGGACTAGAGGTCTTATGCGATTGACGGTCATGGCTGACTACCTCGCTGGGCATCCGCTTGAAGGTTGCCGAGGTGCATGGTTTTATGAGCACACAGCGATAAGTGGCGAGAGCCTATGTGAAGAAGTACACCCCTGCAGGGTATGAAACTATTCGAATAGCCGCGTCCTCGGATATGACTACTTGGAGAACTTATGTTGTTCATAGATAATCAAATGGATACTCATAAAAATATCAAGACAAGTGTGAGTACCGTGGATGGCACTCTCCTAGGAGAGGGAAGTGAATCTTGGGTGGTGTATTGCTATGGAGTTAGTGGACTCGTGTGCGATATCTAAAATGTAAACAAAGAGTTAAAATTGAGTAGTGTAGGTTAGCCATGAGTCAAAGCTGGCACTGCTGCATAAACTCTACCACTCCCTTTGTTGATACATGAGCATGAATAGACTAGGTCTATTTTAAAGACTTGGTGAGTACGTTTGTACTCATGTTTGCTTAATAAATGTTGCAGACGAGACCCAAGACCCATCAGGTGGGTTCTTTATAGATGTTGACGATGCCGAATAGCTGGTGTCCCAGCTACGACCTTTGCCCTGTGGTGGGTGGTAGATAGTCAGGCCATGTGCCTTTTACCCTTTCATCTATCTGTACTCAGACAGCTTATGCTTCCGCTTGATTTTTATGAACATGTTTGTATGACTTGAGTGTCAGGTCATGTGACACCTATCTGTAAGAACATATTATGCAAGGCTTATCTGAGCCTCTTAAATAAAAGTCATGTTGTTGTATGGTTATGTTGTGATGCCATGGTTGTATCTATGAATATCGGGCATGTCGTGTGTACGTGTGACGTGCAACGGTATGTATGGGATCCGACACCTAGTCGTGTGCCTTTAGTAGTACTCTTTACGGGAAATTGCCTCTTTGTGCTTCCATCGAGCCATGGTAGCTTGCTACTGCTCCGGACACATTGATTGACCGGCATGTATCCTTCTTTGCTACTGCGTCTATCCCTTTGGGGAAAAGTCTCGCAATGTAACGGAGTCCCCGTAGCCTGCTATGACTCGTCTACGTGCAGTGATGGCATTCGTGTCTCATGACGTAATGGAGTCCTTGTTGCTTGTTATGACTTGTCTACACACGCTTGAGGCCGACACCTGCATTGCTGGGTTACGTATGCCTGTTTCCGTATGGATGTGACACTTGGGTTCTATGACTAGTCATGTCGGCCCGGGTTTTCTGTTGTTTGATTGCCAGCGACATGTTCACATACGTGAGCCAAAAGACGCAAACGGTCCCGGCTAAGGTAAGGCTGCAGTCGTGGAACTTACCGTGCGTGAGGCCGCAAAGTGATGTGATATATTACAGTATGGATTCTTAGGACTTAGGATCGGGGTCCCGACAGCGTTGGTATCAGATCCTGACTGACTGTAGGACTACCAAGCCAAACCGGTCGAAGTTGAGTCTAGAAACACTATAGAAAAGTAGGGGAATTGATTGTGGAAGGGAATGTAAGGCTCTTTTTACTCCTCTTCGCAAGTTATTCTGTTCTGAGTCATTCTTATATTTTCTATGAGGATAAGAACTAGGCTACTCATACATTGCTTAGGATGCCGAGTTACTAACCATGTACCACTAGCTAGCTTGTCTGCAAGTGAATGAAGGCACTTAAGTATTGTTGGTGTGACAAACAGATGTAGAAGAGAGTCTAGAAAGTCCAGTAGTTATGCTTTTCCAATCTTTTGCAATTGTCTCAAAATCCTTTTTGAGCAATTACAACCGTTATGCTGTCCAATTTTTGCTAGAGTCTCTAATGTCTTTGCATCATTCCCTATTTCAGATGCCCCCTCGTCCTTCCCGTCAGGTGGTCCGTCTGACCAGGTGCATTGATGTACCGGGTCACACGGCCATGTTGGTTAGAGTCATGATGGAGGCTGGATACCATTGGTACCCAGAGTACACAATGGAGGAACAGTATCGAGATTTCAACCAGAGTCAGTATCTGTGTACCGTCAAGATTTATCCTTCATACCCTTGTAACATCCCAAACTTTGGAATGTTATAATAATTATTAGAATGATTGATTGTTTGCTTGAGTGATTGAAAGTGAGTGAAATTTGAAAACTATTTGAAACTTTTTGAAAATCTATTGAGAGGGAATGAAATGACTTTCCCAAAACTTTCAATCTGCATTTTGATCACCAGGAATTCAAATTCATTTCATCACAAAACCCTAGAGTGAAGATGAAATGACTTCTTCCATTTAAAGAAATGAAAAGGGATTTGAAAATGATTTGAATTTCCATTTTGAAAATATTTCAAATTCAGAAAACTTTAAGCAACTCAATGATTTTCATGAGAGAAGATAAAATGGCTTCTTCAAATTATATGAAATATGAGTTGGAAGTTTACAATAAATCTTTGAATAGTGAATGTGAAAATCTGTGGATTTTCTTTTGGAATCATTTCATATTTGGTTCCTATTCCAATTTTCAAAGTATTCAAACCCCTGACAAAAAAATTTGAGAGGAGTAACATGACACTCCACACCAGGGACTTCTTGGTGATTTATTTGAATAATAAAAACCAGGGGTTATTCTGAAAAATATTTGCAAAGGGATTTAAAAGCAAAAGGGCAATTTCTGAAAATAATATTTTTTCCAAAGTATTCAAATGCCAGAATAAAAATGTCCATTAAATGGCATTTATTATTCTGTTAATTCTGATGTAACATCTGACTATATTTGGAATTTATTCGAATGCATTGAACAAGTTTTATGGCTCCGGTAAAATCATAAATAGAAAATGGTAACGGTTTTATAATAAAACGGCCAGCCCATCAGCATTAAATGCCGAAACCGTTACCGGTCGGTCGCCCGCTGACTACGCTCGCCCTCTCTCTCTCGCTGACACCCTGGCCCCACGCGCCTGATCGAAACCGTCGCCGGTCGCCTTCCTCCTCCCACGCACCCGACGCCGTCGTCGGTTTCCCTCGCCGCGGACCCCCTCCCTCCTTACTCCCCCGACCCCTCTGAGCCCCCTATAAGAAGCCTCCAAACCCCTCTCTCCATTTCCCTTGTTTCCCCCTCCTCCCGCGCCCTCCAACTACCGGAATCCCTCACCGGACTTCACCACGGCCGCCGCGCCATTATCGCGTCCCCGCATCACCCTGACCTCCCCGTCCTCTCCCGAGCGCACCACCGAGCCCCTCTCGATCGCCCGCACCTCCCCATCCCCTACCCGAGCCTCGGAGACCCCCAGAGCCGCCACACCGTCGACCTCGCCGGAGTCCGAACCGCCCCCGAGCTCGTACCGCTCATCTCCGTCGTCCCCAAGCTCGTCCGACGCCACCACTGGACGCGCCACTCATAGCCGCGTCGACCAGTGCCAACGCCGTCTTCGGAGACCCACCAGAGAGCTCACCTGCATCACGCCGTTGCCGTCGCCATCGCCGGAGAAGCCCATCGCCGGCGACCCCATCCCCACTGTGAGCTCCTCCTCTCCCTGGACCGTCCGATCGTAGATCTACGCGTAGCATTAGATCCAACTTAAAACCGAACTGGTACGCGTTATAGTTCGGTCGACCGCCCATAACACTCCGCACGCACACACCTGGACCAACCAGAGCATGCCACGTAGCCCGCCTGTCCGTTAGTATTAGTTTTTCTTTTTCTGTTTTGTTTTAAAAAACAGAAATAGTTGTGATTTTGTTTTTAGTATATCTTTTATGTTTTTAATATTTTAAATTGATTCTTTTTGCATTAGGTCACAATTTTATTATAGTTTCTGTATATGCCAAGTTTGACCATGTTTGAACATTTAAATTTGAATTTGAACAGATTTGATTTAAATTTTGTTTTCCGAATATCTTGAGTTCTAAGATGAATTTTTGAATGATTCTTTTTCCTACTTGTCACTAGTGACCATAGCTATCATTTGGTAGAGTTTGAGAATTTTTATAATAGTTTTAAATAGTATTTTCAAACCAAACAGAATCTGTTTAGTTTCATATTAGTTTATTTATATTGATTTACTTTGTTTTATTTTGAAAATCTGAATATGATTTACTTTATGTTTTAGATTTCATTTAGTTTTGTTGTTACAAACCTTAGTAATTTACTTGCTGTTAACAAAAGTTAATTTGTTTAGTTTATAAATTTTGTTGTAGGGATCTATACCCTCTTTCAAATAGGTATAGTTGTTTTAAAAGCAAATTTGCTAGTAACAATTCTTTTAACTAAAGTTTTATATAATTAGATTCTGTTTTCAAATGAAATTTGTAGTAATCTTTTCTGTTAAGAAATGTTTGTCAATAAAAATGGTTTAGTTTTACTCTATTATAGGAAACTATGTTCTTTATCATTAGGTAATGTGTTATAAAACAGTTTAATTTAATAGAAACTCTTTTCACAAAACTTTTTGATGATCTAATTATGTTTTGTAATAAAGGTTTTTTATAAATTATTTTCTGTTAACTTAGTTATTTTACAAAATGTTTTCTCTTAGTTTATGGTTCTGCTTGTAGTTAAGTTCATTAGGCAAACACTTATGTTGTTTAGAATATTGTTTGCATAGTTTTACTTGTTCTTCAAAAGTAATTCATTTTGCTAACAAAATATTTACTAAAATCCTTTTATTATATTTTACTTTGTTTTGGGTTTTGTGTTACTTTTGAATTTGTTGGAGGTTTGTGTTTCAACTTTGTCTTAAGTATTTCTTTCATCAACCTTGTTGATTTTGTTTCTTGTGTTACCTTGTGATTGTTAGAATTGATTGCTAGTATGATTGCTTATATGTATGCAATGCTTGATTATAGATTTCATCGGAGAGTGACGAATAGTCTATCAAGTTATTTCTGAGAGCGATCTTTCTCTTCATCAATAGTACAGGCAAGTTCACCTTGACCATCTATTTCATACCTATGTTTTATTTGCATGTAGTGACATCATTCAGCACATCCCTGCCGTAGTGTTATTGAAATTCTTGTAGTTGAGTAGAATGCATGAGGTAGGAACCCACCACTGGTTACTAAAGCCCCGGTAACGTTAGTTATTTTTATGCTATGCTAAAGTAGATGGGGTTTGGTATGAGTGTTCGTGAGTGGTGTGAAGGACTCCACGTCAAAACGACGACTTCATGAAGACATCTTCAAGTCCTGCATCTTCAAGACCTCAAGACTTCAAGACTCGATAAGACAAGTTTTCAATACACACTACTGGGTGAAGGATGGTTGATTGGGCATCCCTGGAGAAACCAGTGGATGGCCGGGATGCATGGAGAAGCGCCATGACATCTTGCGGAAAGCTTCACTCAAACTCAAAGAGAAGGATGAATACTTCATGCCCGGAAGCTTACCTGTGTAGCCACAAGTCATTATGGGCTCTGTCTTGGTTGATCTTTGTTGTGACTCTGCTGGGCAGTGCTACGAGATGTAGTCGACGTTAGGATTGGGATGGGCACTGTCGGACAGTCAGGGAAGCACTCTGAAAGACCATGTTTCTTTCATCCTGTTCTCAAACACCAGGCAGTGCGAGGACTTACCAGGAGGGAAAGAATCTTGTGGGTAAAGTACACAACACTCTGCAGAGTTAAACCTAATCGATTAGCCGTGTCCCCGGTTACGGACAATTTGAGCTTCTAGACTTGGATCTATCTCTAAACTCTCAACACTGGACTGATAACTAATTGTGGGCAACTTATGATACTTATGGGCATTGAGACATTGGTTGGCGGAACCATGTCATGATAGGTAACTCCATAGTGAAATTCCTGATATTCTTTTTGTTGTAGGAAAATAAAATCAGCTTTTACGCAAAAACTCAGACACAGAGCCACAAAGCCTTTGCATATAGAATAGTCTTTATTTTTTTGTTCTACTATGGTGATCTTGCCAGTACATTCAATGTACTGACCTACACGGCTGCAACGTCTTATGTTGCAGATACTCTTCTACGACGGGTAAGAGTACGATTCAGGGTTACGGTCCGCACTCAACTTGCCGTTGGTGTTATTGGGACTCCACTCCCGTTGACTGTATCCGCTGCTATTTTAAGGTATATATCAGTTTTACGTTATTTACATGTGATTGCACTTTGATATATACATTGATGTACTGTGTGTGCTAGCATACTGATCCAGGGATGGCACAGAACACACAGAGGCTTGACTCGTTTTGAGTCGGGTCGCTACAGAAATGGTATCAGAGCCAGGTTGACTGTAGGACGTGACCCTAGAAACTGGAAAGCCCTTAGTAAATGATTTCTTGAAAAACTTTGTTTTCAAAGGATCTTTTACTTCTCCTCTCTTCTGAGTTTTATCAAGAGTTAGAAAATACCCCTCCCTTTTGACCACACGAAGGATCAACTGAAGCCACTCCAAGAAGGACAAGATATAGAAACAACTAATGGTCCTTTCAAAGTAAAGAAGATTTCACCATGCATTAGAAGAGTTGAAGCTACACGTGTGGAAGACTGTGAAGACCCGAAGAAATTCAAGACCATGAAGAATTTCCAAGACATTATGCCCTAGAAGACCAAACCCCTGTTGTAAACTTATGTTAGATGCGATGATTTTTGTGAGCTGTCATTTGTGTGTAATTTTCGACAGCCACAACTAAAATCTATTTTCAAAACCATTGTTTGTATTGTGTGTTTTCCCCTCCTTTCTCTTGCTTCTCATCCCAAAACCTTGAACCCAATAGATGACGAATGAAGCTGGACTTGTGTATTCTGGATCGACGACTTGGTTAGAGACAGAAGTATGGATTCACAACATGGAGAATCACTTCAGGAGCAACACGATAGCACAGAAGTATGAGGTTCAATATGCTCTCCAGCACTTTACCCAAAGTGCCGCAACTTGGTGGAAAATGCATCATGCCATACCAGGATTTCATGGAGCAAAGAATTGGGAAGAACTCAAGAAGACTCTGTTAAGATCCCGTCTCATTCAGAAGCATTGTGTTATCCCGATGAAGAAAACCTGAGCATGTAAAATCTATGGAGAAATAGGACACACCTAGGAAGAACACAAGAAAGGATGCCCTTACTGTGAAGAGAATCACCCTGCTGAGGACTGCCCAACTGGGCAAGTGACATGTTTCTTGTGTGAAGGAACTACACATTACCCTGCTCAATGCCAAGTGTACCCCAAGGTACAAGAAGTCATCAAACAGCAGAAGAAAGCCTTCAGAGAAAAATTTGGAGAAGTTGTGAAGAAGGAAGATGATGAAGGCCCTAATGGAGAAGGATTAACTAGATTTTTCTCCAATGCCTGCTATACATGTGGAGAAAAAGGACACTTCTCACAGGACTATACGAAGGAAAGAAAAGAGTATCTGGGAAACTTCCCGATAGAAGAAGTGGAGTTTGATCCACAGGAAATTGAACTTTTGATCGGAACCAAGGAACCCAAGAAGAGAAACCGAAGACTTCCTCTGAACAACCCAATTTCTACGAAGAAGGATCTGAGTCAGATCATGTGTTTCAGGTGCAAGAATTTAGTCCACTATGCCGATAAGTGCCCAAGAAAGGAATCAAGAACCCAAGGAGAAAGCACCAACATCAAGAAGGCCTGAGATTTGTCAGAAATCATCTATTTTCGGTGCAAGAAGACATGACCCTACTCCTATACCTGCCCAGAGAAGAATGCTAAGCATGAGTAGTTTGAGTTCGGAAGTAATAAATGTAATAGGTAGCACTCTTATCCTTTGAGGTTATGTAATGGATAATCCATTTGTTTTAAGGATGACAATACTCTCTAAAGATGTTGGAAAGTGAAATTGAAGTTTGATTTTGAATAACATGGATGTTTACCCAAGTCGAGACATATGTCAATTCTGAGTACCTTTTCTGACACACACAGATGACCACCCTTTATGAGTCTTTCCTCAAAGGCCCGGAAACAATCATGAACCTGACCAGTGATCATGACTACCCAAGGATCCTGAAGGATATGATGAAGCACATCCATCTGGAAGGAGATGCAGTCTACAAAGGCTACCCATTCATGCATAATGGAGTGAAACTTTGGTATGTGGAGGTACACCTTCACCGTGCAAAGGGAGTTTGCCCAAAGACTACTGGACGATACTTTTACATATCTCGTGTACCACAAGCTATTTTCTTTGACGCTGTTCGTGAAGCTGCCATGGAAGCCATACGGCAGATTGGAGAAATACTTGAAGCAAGACTCCATCATACTCAGGAATACCTGCATGAGGTGCACACGGAGATGATGGAGATGAAGCTCAAGTCCACCCTAATCAAGGAAAAGATGGAGGATTTCAAGGAGCACATCGCAAATTTCCAGTGGTACTAGAGTATCTCCAAGGGGAGATGAATGAATAAAGTTGAGAGTTGTTGCTAGACCATACCAAACTATGTGGATGGCAGCATTTGTAATAAAGTATTTTCTAGGAGTTTTAAGAAGTGATTGAGAATGTAACCAAGGATTGAATATGAGAAGAATGGGATAGTTTTGAAGATGGAAATACCTGTATCATGAAGCACTTTTGATTTCATGAGCTTATCTTGTAACGGAAGTCTCAGAGTTTGTAATAAATTCATGAGTCAATGGAAATTATGGTGTCATGATTTATCTTATGTTGAAATATGTGAGTTGTTACTCTATGACCCAAGATCTCTGGCCATTTTTGAGGATATGAGAAAATATGGTCTATGCATACATGAGTGCATTTCATTTTAAGTGTGGTAGTGACCACAGGTACCTCCCGGTTAAGTAATTTGGATCAGTGAATACGGATGAAGAGAATGTGGAATCACCGCAAACTATCCGGATAATAACCTTTGAGACAAAGAGTTTTCGAAGCTGGAATGCTGAGAAACGGAATGATTATGGTGAAAACCATACCCAGGGTTAAACAGACCAATGGAAAGGAAAATGGATTCTGCAGAGTGGAATCTAAACAAAAATAAGTCTGTGATTTGTTACCTCAAGAGTATAATGGAGTGAACTGAAGGTAATGCTGGAATATGGAACGATAGTAACCCAGGAGTGAGTTAAAGCGATCCAAGTATTCAAGTGAACCCACAAGTCACTGACCTCAGGATTGATAAGGATCAAGCCCCACCTTTGTCAAGGCTGAGACTTGGAAGAAGCTACGACTGCTCAGCAAACGTTTTTCTTAGGAACATACGATAACCTGAGAGATGTGAAGAAACGATAGATGTTTTATTCGGCTTGCAGAAAAAAAAGGGATTTATCCGAACCTCGTTCGTTGACAAGAGAAATTTTCTGCAACGCTTGTGAGGAAGCCCAAGTGCTAGAATACGAGATTCACTAAACCTTATACAAGGTAATGATTTCAGTGCGGCATGGCTTGGCCACCATGACGACTTACTCTTATCATTCTCTTGCTATTCGGATTGGTAAATCTGAGTGACTTACCCATAGTAAAGAGACGACATTCTTTGAAGCTTTTGTTTAAGCCTTAGAATGGTAGGATGAAACCCCTTGTACATGACAGTTTCTGTCACACGTAGGAAATTTTACGGTGAGGAATGAAGCCAAGACCCATTTCACTGTAGAGTAACCAATAATGGTAGACCACCATGAGATCATCGATTAGTTATTTAGAATGATCACGAGACCTATCAGTTAATAAGACCCAATATCGGAGGAAATACATTTTGTTATGAGATCACAAGATTTTGATATTAAACAGAAGAGCATCATCGAAGAAGCTAACATGAAGAAGGTGAACAGACAAGTGCACCCACAGGACTGTCATGTTTTCTGAAGGACCAATAACTCTCATTTCAAGTGTGGTAGACCCACATTTCCAGGTCAATGGAGTTTTGTTGGAAGACCCCACACCTTCTTGGTCAATGGATTTGTTAGAAAAACCCCAAACCCTAACCTTTTCTTTCTAGCCCTTTCGAATCTCGAGGACGAGATTCATTTTAAGTGTGGTAGGTTTGTAACATCCCAAACTTTGGAATGTTATAATAATTATTAGAATGATTGATTGTTTGCTTGAGTGATTGAAAGTGAGTGAAATTTGAAAACTATTTGAAACTTTTTGAAAGTCTATTGAGAGGGAATGAAATGACTTTCCCAAAACTTTCAATCTGCATTTTGATCACCAGGAATTCAAATTCATTTCATCACAAAACCATAGAGTGAAGATGAAATGACTTCTTCCATTTAAAGAAATGAAAAGGGATTTGAAAATGATTTGAATTTCAATTTTGAAAATATTTCAAATTCAGAAAACTTTAAGCAACTCAATGATTTTCATGAGAGAAGATAAAATGGCTTCTTCAAATTATATGAAATATGAGTTGGAAGTTTACAATAAATCTTTGAATAGTGAATGTGAAAATCTCTGGATTTTCTTTTGGAATCATTTCATATTTGGTTCCTATTCCAATTTTCAAAGTATTCAAACCCCTGACAAAAAAATTTGAGAGGAGTAACATGACACTCCACACCAGGGACTTCTTGGTGATTTATTTGAATAATAAAAACCAGGGGTTATTCTGAAAAATATTTGCAAAGGGATTTAAAAGCAAAAGGGCAATTTCTGAAAATAATATTTTTTCCAAAGTATTCAAATGCCAGAATAAAAATGTCCATTAAATGGCATTTATTATTCTGTTAATTCTGATGTAACATCTGACTATATTTGGAATTTATTCGAATGCATTGAACAAGTTTTATTGCTCTGGTAAAATCATAAATAGAAAACGGTAACTGTTTTATAATAAAACGGCCAGCCCATCAGCATTAAATGCCGAAACCGTTACCGGTCGGTCGCCCGCTGACTACGCTCGCCCTCTCTCTCTCGCTGACACCCTGGCCCCACGCGCCCGATCGAAACCGTCGCCGGTCGCCTTCCTCCTCCCACGCACCCGACGCCGTCGTCGGTTTCCCTCGCCGCGGACCCCCTCCCTCCTTACTCCCCCGACCCCTCTAAGCCCCCTATAAGAAGCCTCCAGACCCCTCTCTCCATTTCCCTTGTTTCCCCTCCTCCCGCGCCCTCCCACTACCGGAATCCCTCGTCGGACTTCACCACGGCCGCCGCGCCATTATCGCGTCCCCGCATCACCCTGACCTCCCCGTCCTCTCCCGAGCGCACCACAGAGCCCCTCTCGATCGCCCGCACTTCCCCATCCCCTGCCCGAGCCTCGGAGACCCCCAGAGCCGCCACACCGTCGACCTCGCCGGAGTCCGAACCGCCCCCGAGCTCGTACCGCTCATCTCCGTCGTCCCCAAGCTCGTCCGACGCCACCACTGGACGCGCCACTCATAGCCACGTCGACCAGTGCCAACGCCGTCGTCGGAGACCCACCAGAGAGCTCACCTGCATCACGTCGTTGCCGTCGCCATCGCCGGAGACGCCCATCGCCGGCGACCCCATCCCCACTGTGAGCTCCTCCTCTCCCTGGACCGTCCGATCGTAGATCTACACGTAGGATTAGATCCAACTTAAAACCGAACCGGTACGCGTTACAGTTCGGTCGACCGCCCATAACACTCCGCACGCACACACCTGGACCAACCAGAGCATGCCACGTAGCCCGCCTGTCCGTTAGTATTAGTTTTTCTTTTTTTCTTTTGTTTTAAAAAACAGAAATAGTTCTGATTTTGTTTTTAGTATATCTTTTATGTTTTTAAATATTTTAAATTGATTCTTTTTGCATTAGGTCAAAATTTTATTATAGTTTCTGTATATGCCAAGTTTGACCATGTTTGAACATTTAAATTTGAATTTGAACAGAATTGATTTAAATTTTGTTTTCGGAATATCTTGAGTTCTAAAATGAATTTTTGAATGATTCTTTTTCCTACTTGTCACTAGTGACCATAGCTATCATTTGGTAGAGTTTGAGAATTTTTATAATAGTTTTAAATAGTATTTTCAAACCAAACAGAATCTGTTTAGTTTCATATTAGTTTATTTATATTGATTTACTTTGTTTTATTTTGAAAATCTGAATATGATTTACTTTATGTTTTAGATTTCATTTAGTTTTGTTGTTACAAACCTTAGTAATTTACTTGCTGTTAACAAAAGTTAATTTGTTTAGTTTATAAATTTTGTTGTAGGGATCTATACCCTCTTTCAAATAGGTATAGTTGTTTTAAAAGCAAATTTGTTAGTAACAATTCTTTTAACTAAAGTTTTATATAATTAGATTATGTTTTCAAGTAAAATTTGTAGTAATATTTTCTGTTAAGAAATGTTTGTCAATAAAAATGGTTTAGTTTTACTCTGTTATAGGAAACTATGTTCTTTATCATTAGGTAATGTGTTATAAAACAGTTTAATTTAATAGAAACTCTTTTCACAAAACTTTTTGATGATCTAATTATGTTTATTAATAAAGGTTTTTTATAAATTATTTTCTGTTAACTTAGTTATTTTACAAAATGTTTTCTCTTAGTTTATGGTTGTGCTTGTAGTTAAGTTCATTAGGCAAACACTTATGTTGTTTAGAATATTGTTTGCATAGTTTTACTTGTTCTTCAAAAGTAATTCATTTTGCTAACAAAATATTTACTAAAATCCTTTTATTATATTTTACTTTGTTTTGGGTTTTGTGTTACTTTTGAATTTGTTGGAGTTTTGTGTTTCAACTTTGTCTTAAGTATTTCTTTCATCAACCTTGTTGATTTTGTTTCTTGTGTTACCTTGTGATTGTTAGAATTGATTGCTAGTATGATTGCTTATATGTATGCAATGCTTGATTATAGATTTCATCGGAGAGTGACGAATAGTCTATCAAGTTATTTCTGAGAGCGATCTTTCTCTTCATCAACAGTACAGGCAAGTTCACCTTGACCATCTATTTCATACCTATGTTTTATTTGCATGTAGTGACATCATTCAGCACATCCCTCCCGTAGTGTTATTGAAATTCTTGTAGTTGAGTAGAATGCATGAGGTAGGAACCCACCACTGGTTACTAAAGCCCCGGGAACGTTAGTTATTTTTATGCTATGCTAAAGTAGACGGGGTTTGGTATGAGTGTTCGTGAGTGGTGTGAAGGACTCCACGTCAAAACGACGACTTCATGAAGACATCTTCAAGTCCTGCATCTTCAAGACCTCAAGACTTCAAGACTCGATAAGACAAGTTTTCAATACACACTACTGGGTGAAGGATGGTTGATTGGGCATCCCTGGAGAAACCAGTGGATGGCCGGGATGCATGGAGAAGCGCCATGACATCTTGCGGAAAACTTCACTCAGACTCAAAGAGAAGGATGAATACTTCATGCCCGGAAGCTTACCTGTGTAACCACAAGTCATTATGGGCTCTGGCTTGGTTGATCTTTGTTGTGACTCTGCTGGGCAGTGCTACGAGATGTAGTCGACGTTAGGATTGGGATGGGCACTATCGGACAGTCAGGGAAGCACTCTGAAAGACCATGTTTCTTTCATCCTGTTCTCAAACATCAGGCAGTGCGAGGACTTACCAGGAGGGAAAGAATCTTGTGGGTAAAGTACACAACACTCTGCAGAGTTAAACCTAATCGATTAGCCGTGTCCCCGGTTACGGACAATTTGAGCTTCTAGACTTGGATCTATCTCTAAACTCTCAACACTGGACTGATAACTAATTGTGGGCAACTTATGATACTTATGGGCATTGAGACATTGGTTGGCGGAACCATGTCATGATCGGTAACTCCATAGTGAAATTCCTGATATTCTTTTTGTTGTAGGAAAATAAAATCAGCTTTTACGCAAAAACTCAGACACAGAGCCACAAAGCCTTTGCATATAGAATAGTCTTTATTTTTTTGTTCTACTATGGTGATCTTGCCAGTACATTCAATGTACTGACCTACACGGCTGCAACGTCTTATGTTGCAGATACTCTTCTACGACGGGTAAGAGTACGATTCAGGGTTACGGTCCGCACTCAACTTGCCGTTGGTGTTATTGGGACTCCACTCCCGTTGACTGTATCCGCTGCTATTTTAAGGTATATATCAGTTTTATGTTATTTACATGTGATTGCACTTTGATATATACATTGATGTACTGTGTGTGCCAGCATACTGATCCAGGGATGGCACAGAACACACAGAGGCTTGACTCGTTTTGAGTCGGGTCGCTACAACCCTGGAGCTGCAGAGCCGCTTCACTGGACTTATGGATTAGGTGTCACCATAGATATGGCAGTTCAGGAGGCCGCTTACACCATGCTTTCTATCATGAGGTTCCACCATGGTCTGCTTCAGAACACCGAGTTCTGCTATGTTCCTGCTTCTATGGGAGGAGAGGATGGTTATCTTAGTGCACTCTACTATGATCATTTCCATGAGGACCCTAGGCTGCAGGTGACCGCTCAGATGTTGGAGAACAGGGATCGTGATGCACGTGCCCTTCGCATGGAGCTTTATGCCACCCGTGCACGTCTTTGGACAGCCCTGACGTAGTTGGCACCTGTCGTGCAGACAGGCTATGGAGATTTGGAGATGCTGACCCCATCGCAGACTCATCTGCCAGCACACGTAGACTGGCCCGATGTTGGAGGCATCACCCCTCTTCGAGGACCGCTGTTGCCGCCGACCAGGGGACCAAGGCCACACCCGTGTCCTTATGGCTCCCAGGGATCACAGGCTAGAGTGTTTCCAGATCCTCAAGTTCAGCTCCCGGGTCATGGGGGTAACCTGTATGAGGCATTCTACGGCGATGCTTGAGTACGTGGATGCTAGTTCTAGTTTGGTAGTAATCGTATTGCCATAGTCCTGCGTGTCTTGTGGGATATGATGAGGTTGAGAGTTGAGTTCCAGAGGTGTAGATAGATAATGTATAGGAAGCTTGTAATGCCTCCGATGAGTTGTGTCATCTCTCCGTAGCTGTATTTCAGCTTGGCTTGTACTGAACTATGTCATGGTGTGTATGAATCATGGTGTTCATAAGGAAGTTGTTTTACCATGTTGATTGGTGTTTACCCTGCATGCCATGTTGTCCAGTACATTCCTTATCTCATGTCTTAGAGTTGTTGTCCCCTATGATTAAGCTGTGGGTTTGTTTTTCTAGGATGGTGGCAGCTAGGAATAACCCCGTGCGTACCCCTGAGCAGGGCGAGGGAAGCCAACCAAGGCAAGAGGATCTCCCACATGCGCCTTCTCTTGCGGAAGTGATGCCAGATGCTGAAAGGAACAAGAGGGAGACCAACAGGCTATTGGAAAGAATTGAGTAGAACACAACACGTGCTCCCCGCAATGATCTCAATGATGGCGTATCACTTGGTGATTTCATCAGACTGTGCCCACCCAAGTATCATCATTCGGTCGACCCACTCGACGCGGATGACTAGCTTACTAGCATGTACCGCAAGATTCGGGCTGCTAATGTGTTCGTGGCCAACAAGGTGACCTTTGCAACTTACTTTCTAGAAGGTCCCGTCAATCTGTGGTGGGAGAATTTTGAAGCCATGCGGCCCACAAGCCCTGCACCAACTTGGGCAGAGTTCAGTGCCGCATTTTGTACCCATCACATCCCAGAAGGGCTGATGGATCGTAAGAGAAAGGAATTCTATGCCTTCACCCAGGGCAGACTGTCAGTGGATGCTTATAGTCGTGAGTTTGGAAACCTTGCTCGCTATGCTCCCGAGGAAGTTTGTACTGATGCCAAGAAGCAGGCTAGGTTCCGCAAGGGACTTAATCCTGAGCTCTATCGAGACATGCGCCTGCATGAGTGCACCACTTTCCAGGCTCTCGTCAACAAGGTAATCAATGCCGAGACTGGACAGACTGACTATGAGGCCACGAGAAAGCACAACCGTGACTTCAACCCTGCATCTGGCTCGGACCCTAATAAACGCCAAGTCTGGGTGCCCAATGCAGCTCTGCCGCCAAAATACAATGCGAGGCCATCCTTCCAGGCGCCTCGCCCAGTTTAGCCCAACCCTCCAGTCAGACCATTGGGAGGACCGCCTGCCAATGTTGCTCCCCGTGCCACCGTGGTTTGTTATAAGTGTGGAGAACAAGGACACTACTCCCATGAGTGTCCCCAAAATAATGTTAAGCCCGCTGGACATGGAAAGCCAGGAAAAGCCTTCTTTGTGAAGCCAGCTCCTGCTCGTGGTCGAGTGAACTATGTGTTTGCTGAGGAAGCCCTTGAGGATCCTAATGTTATCCTAGGTACGCTCCTTGTCAATAGTCATCCAACATCTGTTTTATTTGATACCGAGGCATCTCATCCTTTCATCTCAGAAAGTTATGCATAGTTGCATAACATGTCTTTTTGTGATATGCCTACTCCTTTAGTAGTGCAGACTCCGGGTTCAAAATGGCAAACTTCTAGAGTGAGCCATGATAATGAGATTCTGGTGGATAGATTAGTCTTCCTAGCATCTTTGATAGCCCTCAAGTCTTCATACATCAATGTCATTCTAGGCATGGATTGGATGAAAGCCCACTATGCCAGGATTGATACTCATTCTAGGAATGTCCAACTTACACATCCATCGGGTGAGATAGTTAATGTCTCCACTCGAACAACCAAGTGCCAACTCTATTCCCTCAATGCTAGCCCTCTTCCAGAGTTAGAAGATATTCCGGTAGTCCGTGACTTTCTGGATGTCTTTCCAGAAGAACTGCTAGGAATTCCTCCTGTCATAGATGTTGAGTTTGCGATAGAGCAAATCCTAGGGACTGTCCCAATAGCCAGAAGACCCTATAAGATGGCACCCTTAGAACTAGCCGAACTTAAGATCCAACTCGATGAGGCTTTGAAGAAAGGTTTCATCCGTCCCAGTTCTTCTCCTTGGGCTTGTACTGTTCTCTTCGTCAAGAAGAAGGATGGTTCAGATCGGATGGTTGTGGATTATCAGCCAGTGAATCTGGTCACCATAAAGAACAAATATCCGCTCCCCAGGATCAATGACTTGTATGATCAACTCGCTGGATCCTCTATCTTTTCCAAAATGGATTTGAGGTTGGGATACCATCAAATCAGAATTAGGAAGAGGGACATTCCAAAAACAACTTTTGTTACTCGTTATGGCCAATACGAGTACACCGTCATGTCCTTCTGTTTAACCAATGCCCCAGCCACCTTCTCTCGCTTGATGAATTCGATATTCATGGAGTATATAGATATATTCATCGTGGTTTACCTTGACGATATACTCATCTACTCGAAGAACGAACAAGAACATGCCGAGCATCTAAGGCTGGTATTGATGAAACTTCGAGAGCACCGCCTGTATGCCAAATTCTCCAAGTGTGAATTTTGGTTGCTAGAAGTGACCTATCTGGGCCACGTGATATCTGGTAAAGGTATTGCTGTCAATCCCGAGAGAGTTCAGGCCGTCCTTGATTGGACTCCATCTGAATTGGTTAAGAAAGTTCGGAGTTTCCTTGGCTTAGTGAGCTATTGCCGCCGCTTTGTCGAGAATTTCTCCAAGGTTGCAAAAACCTCTGACTGAACTCCTCAAGAAAGATAAACAGTTCGAGTGGACTCCACAATGTGAGCATGGGTTTCAGGAATTGAAAAGACGACTGACCTCTGCTCCCGTTCTGGTGCCACCTGATTTCTCTAAGGACTTTGTTATCTATTGTGACGCCTCGCGACAAGGATTAGGTCGCATTCTCATGCAAGATCGTCATGTGATTGCATACGCATCTCGACAGTTGCGTCCACATGAGGATAATTATCCAACACATGATCTTGAGCTTGCAGCTGTAGTCCATGCACTGAAAACCTAGCGACATTACCTTCTGGGTAATCGTTGCGAAATTTACACTGATCACCAAAGTCTAAAATATATATTCACCCAGCCGGATTTGAATCTTAGGCAAAGACGGTGGGTAGAGTTGATTACAGATTACGACTTAGGGATAACTTACACCCCGAGGAAAGCCAATGTCATGGCTGATGCACTAAGTCATAAGTCTTATTGTAACAATCTGATGTTACAACAAGGCCAACCACTTCTCCATGAGGAATTTCGGAAGTTGAACCTTCACCTTGTTCCTCAAGGATTCCTATCCAACTTGGTGGCGAAACCTACACTTACAGATCAAATTATAGAAACCCAGAAGCCTGATGCCGGGATATCTCGGATCAAGAAAAACATTAAGAAGGGTAATGTTAGATGCTTCTCGGAAGATGATCGGGGTGTTATCTTCTTTGAGAACTGTTTGGTGATCCCGAAGAAGCAACATCTACGATAGTTGATCCTTAAGAAGGCTCATGATTCTCCTCTCTCAAATCATCCGGGTAGTACCAAGATGTATCAGGACCTACGCCAGAGGTTCTGGTGGACTAGGATGAAAAGAGAAATTGCTCAGTTCGTTGCTAATTACAACGTTTTCCGTTGCATGAAAGCAGAACATCAAAGCCCTGCTGGCACCCTTCAACCTTTAGCTATTCCCAAGTGGAAATGGGATAAGGTCGGTATGGATTTCATTACCGGATTTCCCAGGACTAAGAGAGGGAATAATGCTATATTTGTGGTCATCGACCGTCTTTCCAAAGTGGCTCATTTTCTTCCTATTCGGGAAAGTATAATTGCTAGCCAGCTAGCGGAATTGTATGTTTCTCGAATAGTTTCTCTTCATGGTGTTCCTTTGGAGATTAACTCAGACCGTGGAAGTATTTTCACTTCCCGATTTTGGTAAAGTTTTCAAACCGCTATGGGGACTCATCTATCCTTTAGCACTGCTTTCCACCCGCAATCAAGTGGTCAAGTTGAGCGAGTCAATCAAATCCTTGAAGACATGCTCCGAGCATGTGTTATATCTTTCGGTATGAACTGGGAGAAATGTCTTCCATTTGCCGAGTTCGCATATAATAATAGTTATCAATCAAGCTTGGGCAAAGCCCCTTTTTAAGTTATCTATGGACGAAGGTGTCGAACACCTCTTAACTGGTCAGAAAACAGAGAGAGGCAACTCTTTGGCCCGGACATGATCCAGGATGCAGAGGAGCAAGTTCGCATTATTCGTGAAAAGTTGAAAACACCTTAATTCCGTCAAAAGAGCCAATATGATCGCCATCATAAGGCTGTGATCTATGAAGTTGACGAGAAGGCTTACCTTCAGGTTACACCTCTGAAGGGTACCCATTGATTCGGTATCAAGGGCAAGTTGGCTCCTCGTTACATTGGACCCTTTCGCATTCTTGCTAAACGAGGAGAGGTTGGCTACCAATTGGAACTTCCGCCGCATCTTTCCAAGGTTCATGATGTATTCCACGTCTCGCAAATTAGGCGTTGCTTTTCGGACCCTGTCCGTGAGGTAGACCACGTAGCGCTTGATCTCCAAGATAACCTTACATATCGAGAATACCCTGTTCGTATTCTTGATCAAGTTGAGCGTACCACTCGGCGTCGGAACATCAAGTTTCTTAAGGTTCATTGGTCACACCATTCTGAGAAGGAGGCCACATGGGAAAGAGAAGATTGTCTTCGACTAGAGTACCCCGCGCTCTTCCTGACGACTTCAAAATCTCGGGACGAGATTGTTTTGAGTGGGGGTGAGTTGTCACATCCCTAGCTAGATGTCCTAGGATAACATGTGCTTGCATCATGTTTCATTCTATTGAATCAACATGAAATGGGGAACAAAAAGAAACCCCAAGCTCACTTTGAATCAAAACAATTCAAATTTGGTGAAAATTCAACAAATCCAAAATGCCCACTAAAAATGTTCCCTATGTTTGGTAAATTTGGACATGATTATAACAGGGATCATTTTAATTATTTGAACACCTAAAGCAATTTAAAAATAAATGATAAAGCCTTTGAAAATATTAAATAAAACATTATCATTATTTAAGTTTGCAAAATATCCTGAAACTTTTCAGATAAGTTTGAAATATTCAAACTCCATTATACAAAATATATGGGATATTTTATAAAGTCATTTGTACCTGCAAAAGAAATAAACAAGTGTTAGAAATAGAAAAAAACAGAGAAAAGGATAAAAGAAAAATAAGAAGAAGCCCAGGCCAAGCCGGCCCTCCTGGCCCAGGGGGGTCATCGTTCTCCTGGCGGCCAGGAGGACGGGCGTGTGCTCGTTGCGTGCGCTCGCCGGAGCTGCCACATAGCTCCCTGCTTGCCTGCGTCCCCCTCGCTGCGCTGGCAAGTGGATGAGGATGCCTCTGCATCCCCATCCCTCTCTCTCTCGCATTCGCCCCCTGCCCTCTCCCTCTTCTCTGCTCCGCCATGGCCGAGCCCTGCTCGAGCTCGCTACCGTCATTCTAGCCGCTCCCCCTCACCCCTGAGCCCCTCAATCGCTTCGCCTCATCGCCTTCTTCCTCCTCGCTGAGCTGCGCATCACCAGGAGCCCCGAAGCGCTATCCCCGAGCTCGTCTTTCTCCTCGGACCCGAAGCTTCGCCGCAATTGATCGCCATCTCCAGGCCCTCCCTGAGCCCGCTCTCGACATCGCTACAACCGCCGTGAGCTCCTGGTCCTTTCCCCTTTCTTTCCCCCTTCGAATGAGCCCTCTAGAGCCGAGTACCTCCAAGCCCGAAAGCTCCTCGCCGCCGGCAAGGTAGTGGCCGCTGTTGCAGCGGCCCAAGCTCGCGTCTAAGCACGCAGACGTGCTCAGGATGGTCCTAGGCAGCCCTAGGAGGCCTTAGGTGCCTCGTTTGAGCTCCGGCTCGACGAGCCCGTGCTCGCCCGAGCTCCGACAGCCACCAAGCTCGCCGCCGACGTCGATTCCGACCATCTCAGCTCCTGGAAGGGGTCAGAATGGACGCGCACGTGCGTGTAGATTCATTTGGTGCCCTCTATCGCCCGTTTGGTCGCCGGAGGAGGGATCCCGGACCCCTCCGCCATCTCTGGAGCCACCAGCGGCTCAACGCCGGTGGGTTTTGCCGGAGTTGACCATGGGGGTTTGACCCTTGGTCACTGGCAGGTGGGGCCAGACCCTGTTAATTAGGTTAATTAGCAAATTAATTAATTAAATTAATTAATCCTAATCTATCACTCACATGTGGGCCCAGATCTGTTAATTAGTTAGGATTAGTTTTAATTAATCAGTTAATTGATTGAGTCACTGATATGTGGTCCCCACATGTCAGGTTTGACTCTGGCCCGGTCAGCTGACTAGGTGACGTCACAGTGACGTCAGGCTGATGTGATTTTTCCCTTTTGTACTTTAAGAATAATTCCAGAAATTATTCAAAACTTCAAAAATTCATATAAATTAATCTGTAAATCACATGAAAATAATTTATATATGAAAATTTATCAGAAAAATCCAATGAATCCAATGGTGCTATTGTCATTCATGTTAGAGAAATCTAAATAGGTTAACATTGACATTTACTAATAGGTTAGTATATGGAATTTGAAATAAAGAATGATTTTGAACCTATATTCAACTTTATTTCAAATCAACATGAACACTAGTTGCATTAGCTCATCCATACATGCTATCATATTGTTGCACTTGTGTGTGTTGATCGTTTCTTATCTGCATTGCGGTAGGCCCTGCTTCTAAGGATACCCCCCAGTATCCCGGCGAAGGAGAGAACATTTCCGCTACCTAGCAAGGCAAGCTACCCCTTTGATCATTCCGACAACATCCCACTCTCTCGCTCCTGCTCTTGATTATTGCATTAGGACATTCTATCACATGTCAGTCATACACGATAGATGATCCTATTCTGCTGCATAACCTGACATTTTCACAATAAATAGGTAAACCTTGCAACCTAGATTACCTGGTAGATGCTTCTGCCATGATGTGCTTAGCTTACTTTGCCTGCTATGCTTAGAGTTGTGTCAGGTCTGATTCATCTGTGTGATAAACTGAGTGAAACGATGTTGTTCTGATGTGGTGATACTATGATGAACTCGATTTGGTAAAGGTAGCGATGAGAGGCTATGTAGGAGTACATAGCGGGTTGTCTCATTGGGACCGTTCTTAGGAACTGAGTTCCATGTTTGTGATCCAAGACTAGTTGCTACCACACATTGGGTTCCGGTAACTCGACCCCTCTCGACTTATCAGTCGCTTAGTCCTTCGTCCAAGAGTTGCAAGTAGCTTCTAGTGTTTATAGCATGCTGGAGGCCGTGCTTAGCGCTGACCCTCGGGGTGGGTTACGACGCGGTAGGAAGTGGCACGGTGTACCAAGGGTCACCCGAATGGTGGGCTTGGGAACCCTGCGCACATCGTTTGGGGCCGTAGCGGAAACTTCGGGCGGACTTCCGTGCGGGTTCAGTCTCAAATAGGCGATAGCCTGGACTAGAGGTCTTATGTGATTGACGGTCGTGGCCCACTCCCTCGCTGGGCATCCGCTTGAAGGTTGCCGAGGTGCATGGTTTTATGAGCACACAGCGATAAGTGGCGAGAGCGCGTGTGAAGAAGTACACCCCCGCAGGGTATGATACTATTCGAATAGCCGCGTCCTCGGATATGGACTACTTGGAGAACTTATGCTGTTCATAGATAATCAAATGGATACTCATAAAAATATCAAGACAAGTGTGAGTACCGTGGATGGCACTCTCCTAGGAGAGGGAAGTGAATCTAGGGTGGTGTATTGCTATGGAGTTAGTGGACTCGTGTGCGATATCTGAAATGTAAACAAAGAGTTAAAATTGAGTAGTGTAGGTTAGCCATGAGTCAAAGCTGGCACTGCTGCATAAACTCCACCACTCCCTTTGTTGATACATGAGCATGAATAGACTAGGTCTGTTTTAAAGACTTGCTGAGTACGTTTGTACTCACGTTTGCTTAATAAATGTTGCAGACGAGACCCAAGATCCGTCAGGTGGGTTCTTTCTAGATGTTGACGATGCTGAATAGCTGGTGTCCCAGCTATGACCTTTGCCCAATGGCGGGCTGTAGATAGTCAGGCCATGTGCCTTTTTACCCTTTCATCTGTCTATACTCAGACAGCTTATGCTTCTGCTCGGTTTGTATGAACATGTTTGTATGACTTGAATGTCGGGTCATGTGACCCCTATCTGTAAGAACATATTATGCAAGGCTCATCTGAGCCTCTTAAATAAAAGTCATGTTGTTGTATGGTTATGTTGTGATGCCATGGTTGTATCTATGCATATCGGGCATGCCGTGCGTATGTGTGACGTGCAAAGGTATGTATGGGATCCGACACCTAGTCGTGTGCCTTTAGTAGTACTCTTTACGGGAAACTGCCTCTTTGTGCTTCCACCGAGCCATGGTAGCTTGCTACTGCTCCGGACAAATTGATTGACCGGCATGTATCCTTCTTTGTTGTTGTGTCTATCCCTTCAGGGAAATGTCTCGCAGTGTAATGGAGTCCCTGTATCCTGCTACGACTCGTCTACGTGCAGTGATGGCATTCGTGTCTCACGACGTAATGGAGTTGCTGTAGCTTGCTATGACTCGTCTACACACGCTTGAGGCCGACACCTGCATTGCGGGGTTATGTATGCCTGTTTCCGTACGGATGTGCCTCTTGGGTTCTATGACTAGTTATATCGGCCCGGGTTCTCTGTCGTTTGATTGGCAACAGCATGTTCACATACGTGAGCCAAAATACGCAAACGGTCCCTTCTAAGGTAAGGCTGCAGCCGTGGAACTTACCGTGCGTGAGGCCACAAAGTGATGTGATATGTTACAGTCTGGATTATTATGACTTAGGATCGAGGTCCCGACACACATCCCATGTAGCCTCTTGGGTCGAAATACCCCTCCCGATGGTCTCCCGGTACACTACCGGCACTCCCGGTACACTACCAATGAGCCCAAAACTTTTCCGGCGACCAAAATAGGACTTCCTATATATCAATCATTACTTCCGGACCATTACGGAGCTCCTCGTGACATCCGGGATCTCATCAGGGACTCTGAACAACCTTGGTCACCACCATGCATAACTCTATACTACCGAAATGTCACCAAACCTTAAGTGTGCAGACCCTGCGGGTTCGAGAACTATGTAGACATGACCAAGACACCTCTACGATCAATAACCAATAGCTGGACCTGGATGCCCATATTGGTTCCTACATATTCTACGAAGATCTTTATCAGTCAAACCTCTATGTCAAGGATTCAGTTAATCCCGTATGATGTTCCCTTTGTTCTTCGGTATGTTACTTGCCAGAGATTCGATCGTCGGTATCTCCATACCTAGTTCAACCTCGTTACCGGCAAGTCTCTTTACTCATTCCGTAATACAAGATCCCATGACTAACACTAAGTCACATTGCTTGCAAGGCTTATTGTGATGTTGTATTACCTAGTGGGCCCTGAGATACCTCTCCATCACACGGAGTAACAAATCCCAGTCTTGATCCATGCCAACCCAACAGACACCCTCAGAGTTACCTATTGAGCACCTTTATAGTCACCCAGTTACATTGCAACGTTTGATACACACAAGGCACTCTTCCAGTGTCCGTGAGTTGCATGATCTCATGGTCATAGAAACATATACTTGACATGCAGAAAACAATAGCAATAAACTGACACGATCATATGCTACATTTGTAGTTTGGGTCTTGTCCATCACATCATTCTCCTAATGATGTGATCCCGTTATCAAATGACATCACATGTCAATGGCTAGGAAACCTTCACCATCTTTGACCAACGAGCTAGCAAACTAGAGGAATACTAGGGACAAAGTGTTGTCTATTTACCCACACATGTAATGTGTTTCCAATCAATACAATTATAGCATGGATAATAAACGATTATCATGAACAAGGAAATATAATAATAAACACTTTATTTATTGCCTCTAGGGCATACTTCCAAAAGTATCCCACTTGAACTAGAGTCAATAATCTAGTTCACATCACTATGTGATTTTACATTGTAATGAATCGAACACCCATGCAGTTCTAGTGTTGATCATGTTTAGCCCTTGGAAGAGGTTTAGTTAATGGGTCTGCAACATTCAGATCTGTGTGCACTTTGCAAATATTTATGTCCTTTTCCTCGATGTAATCGTGGATGGAGTTGAAGCATCGCTTTATGTGTCTGGTCCTCTTGTGAAACCTTGGTTCCTTGGCCAGAGCAATGGCACCAGTGTTGTCACAGAACATGTTCATTGGATTCAGTGCACTGGGCACTACTCCAAGATCTGTCATGAACTGCTTCATCCAGACACCTTCCTTCGCTGCCTCCGAGGCTGCAATGTACTCCGCTTCGCACGTAGAATCGGCTACCACGCTTTGCTTGGAACTGCACCAGCTTACCGCTCCCCCGTTGAGAATAAATATGTATCTGGTTTGTGACTTAGAGTCATCCGGATCAATGTCAAAGCTTGTATCGACATAACCCTTTATGATGAGCTCTTCATCACCTCCATAAACAAGAAACATTTCCTTAGTCCTTTTCAGGTACTTAAGGATATTCTTGACCGCTGACTAGTGCTCCATTCCAGGATCACTTTGAAACCTTTCGGCCATACATATGGCAAGGCTGACATCAGGTCTTGTGCACAACATTGCATACATAATAGAGCCTATGGCTGAAGCATAGGGGATGATAGTCATCTTTTCTCTATTTTCTGCAGTCATTGGGCATTGAGTCTTACTCAACTTCACACCTTGTAACACAAGCAAGAACCCCTTCTTGGACTAATCCATTTTGAACTTCAAAACTTTATCAAGGTATGTGCTCTATGAAAGTGCTATTATGCGTCTTGATCTATCTGTATAGATCTTAATGCCTAATATGAAAGCAGCTTCTCCTAGGTCCTTCATTGAAAAACTCTTGTTCAAATATTCCTTCACACTTTCCAGGATTTCTATATTGTTTCCAATCAGCAATACGTCATCCACATATAATATTAGAAACACTATAGAGCTCCCACTCACTTTCTTGTAAATACAAGCTTCTCCATAAACTTGTATAAACTCAAACGCTTTGATGATCTCGTCAAAGCGCTTATTCCAACTCCGAGATGCTTGCACCAGCCAATAAATAGATCGCTGGAGTTTGCAAACTTTGTGAGCATTCTCTGGATCGACAAAACCTTCTGGTTGCATCATATACAACTCTTCCTCAAGGAAACCATTGAGGAACGCTATTTTGACATCCATCTGGCAAATTTCATAGTCGAAATAAGCAGCTATTGCCAACATGATTCTGACAGACTTAAGCATCGCTACGGGTGAGAAGGTCTCATAGTAGTCAACTCCTTGAACTTGTGAAAAACCCTTTGCCACAAGTCGAGCTTTATAGACGGTGACATTACCATCTGCGTCTGTCTTCTTCTTAAAGATGCATTTGTTCTGAATGGCCTTTCGCCCTTCGGGTAATACTTCCAAAGTCCATACTTTGTTTTCATACATGGATCCCATCTCGGATTTCATGGCCTCTAACCATTTCTCGGAATCCGGGCCCATCATTGCTCCTTCATAGCTCGTAGGTTCATTGTTGTCCAACAACATGACCTCCAAGAGAGGGTTGTCGTACCACTCAGGAGCAGTACATGCCCTTGTTGACCTACGAGGTTCAATAGTAACTTGATCCGAAGCTTCATGATCATCATCATTAACTTCCTCTTCAACTGTCGTAGGTTCCACAGAAACATCTTTCTGCGCTGCGCTACTTTCTGGTTGAAGTAAAGGTTCAATAACCTCATCAAGCTCTATTTTCCTCCCACTCAATTCTTTCGAGAGAAACTCTTTCTCTAGAAATGTTCCGTTCTTAGCGACAAACACTTTGCCTTTGGATCTAAGATAGAAGGTATACCCGACTGTCTCTTTTGGGTTTCCTATGAAGACGCATTTCTCCGCTTTGGGTTCCAGCTTTTCAGGTTGGGGCTTTTTGACATAAGCATCACATCCCCAAACTTTAAGAAACGACAACTTTGGCCTCTTGCCAAACCATAGTTCATATGGCGTCATCTAAACGGATTTCGATGGTGCCCTATTTAAAGTGAATGCAGCTGTCTCTAATGCATAACCCCAAAACGATAGTGGCAAATCAACAAGAGATATCATAGAACGCACCATATCTAATAAGGTTCGATTACGACGTTTGGACACACCATTAGGTTGTGGTGTCCCAGGCGGTGTCAACTGTGAAACAATTCCACACTGTCTTAAGTGACTGCCAAACTCATAACTCAGATATTCACCTCCTCGATCAGATCGCAGGAATTTAATCTTCTTGTTACGATGATTCTCAACTTGACTCTGAAATTGCTTGAACTTTTCAAACGTTTCAGACTTGTGTTTCATTAAGTAAATATACCCATATCTACTTAAGTCATTAGTGAAGGTGAGAAAATAACGATATCCACCATGCACTATAACATTCATTGGACTGCACACATCAGTATGTATGATTTCCAATAAGTCACTTGCCCGTTCCATTGTTCCACAGAACGGCGTTTTAGTCATATTGCCCATGAGGCATGGTTCACATGTGTCAAGTGATTCAAAATCAAGTGACTCCAAAAGTCCATCAGCATGGAGCTTCCTCATGCGTTTTACACCAATATGACCTAAACGGCAGTGCCACAAGAAAGTGGTACTATCATTATCAACTCTACATCTTTTGGCATCAATGTTTTGAACATGTGTATCATCACTATCAAGATTCAATATGAATAAACCCCTCACATTGGGTGCATGACCATAAAAGATATTACTCATATAAATAGAACAACCTTTATTCTCTGATTTAAATGAGTAACCGTCTCACAATAAACAAGATCCAGATATAATGTTCATGATTAACGCAGGCACTAAATAACAATTATTCAGGTTCATCACTAATCCCGATGGTAATCGAAGAGAGAGCGTGCCGACGGCGATCACATCAACCTTGGAACCATTTCCCATGCGCGTCGTCACTTCATCCTTTGCGAGCCTTCGTCTATTCCGTAGTTCCTGTTTTGAGATGCAAATGTGAGCAACCGAACCGGTATCAAAAACCCAGGCACTACAACAAGAGCTAGTAAGGTACAAATCAATAACATGTATATCATATATACCTTGTTTGTTGTTGGCCGCCTTCTTGTCAGCCAGGTACTTGGGACAGTTCCGCTTCCATTGACTAGTTCCCTTGCAATGAAAGCACTCAGTTTTTGGCTTGGGTCCATGCTTGGGCTTCTTTACAGGAGTAGGAACTGCTTTGCCATCCTTCTTGGTTTTACCCTTCTTTCCCTTGCCCTTGCTATTCTTCTTGAAACTAGTGGTTTTATTGACCATCAACACTTGATGTTCTTTCTGGATTTCAGACTCAGCGACTTTTAGCATCGCAAACAGCTCGGCGACTGACTTGTTCATGCCGTGCATGTTATAGTTCATCATGAAGCTCTTGTAACTAGGTGGCAGTGATTGAAGAACACTATCAGTGATTGCCTCTGGTGGAAGGGCAATTCCCAACTCCGCTAGACGAGTTGAATACCCAGACATTTTGAGTATATGTTCACTGATCGACCCGTTCTCCTCCATCTTGCAAGCATAGAATTTATCAAAGGTCTCATACCTCTTGATTCGGACATTCTTCTGAAACATAAAATTCAACTCCTCGAACATCTCATATGCTCCATGACGTTCAAAACGTCTTTGAAGTCCTGGTTCTAAGCCATACAATATTGCACACTAAACTATTGAGTAATCTCCAGTACGTGCCTCCCAAGCGTTCTTAACGTCTTCGGATGACATGTCTTCTGGTTGGTCACCAAGCGGTGCATCAACAACATATGATTTCTGGGAAGTTGTGAGGATAATCCTCAGATTATGGGCCCAGTCAACAAAGTTACTTCCATCATCTTTCAACCACTACAGGAATCAGGCACTTTGCCGTCAGCCATCCCGGACGGCAAAGGCATGCATCCCGGATGGCAAAGGCTTTGTCGTCCGCCAGCAGACGGCCAACCGTCTGGCTAAATAAGCCACGGTAAGGGGCGCTTTGCCATCCGCTGGCGGACGGCAAAGACCTTTGAATCTTTGCCGTCCGCCAGCGGACGGCAAAGGGCCCGAACGACACACGTGGCAACTTAGCTCCGTTAGTGGGCTTAACAGCGTGCTTTGCCATCCGCTGGCAGACAGAAAGACCTTAGGTATTTTCCGTCTGCCAGCGGGCAAAGAACCAACCTAGGCTAGCCCCAAGTTGCACATGTAGCTGCCATGTGGCCACTTTGCCGTCCGCTGGCGGACGGCAAAGCTCTTTGCCATCTGCCAGCTGACGGCAAAGTGGCTAGATAGCCCCTATTTTTTTAAATCATTCAATTTGAAACATATATATATCCAACAATATCACATATATATCCAAGCATACCAACAATAAGTTGAAACAAGCATATACCAACAATAAGTTTTGAAAGTGTGTTATATCGACTAGAGGGGGGTGAATAGGCGATTTTTACAAATTCATCAATTGAGGAATTTCAAATTTGAGGAATTTGAAATATGATGAATAACTAGCAGCGGCATAAGTACTCAAGTGCATGAGGAACATAGTGACAACATAGTCTTCATGATGAAATGAAACATGCACAAATAGAGGGTAGCGTGATACAAGATAAGCAGTGATGAACAAGGCAACTTGAAGAATTTGAGGTGAGTAATTTGCGAAAGTCTTTAGTCAAATTCTTCAAACAGTAACAATCAATTTCATCAACAGGTTTATGAGGAATAAGGAGGTTGAGGAAATAGAACCAGGTAGCTCGATGAAGACAATGGTTTGATGACCCAGTTCCAACTGCTGTGACAGTCGTATGTCTGGTTTGGAGCGGCCTGGTATTTAAACCAGAGGACACACAGTCCTTACCGTATTCTCCTTGAGCTAAGGTCACACAGTCCTCGCCTAACACTCCTGGTAAGTCTTCAGGGTAGACTTCCAAAACCCTCACAAACTGGTCACCCGGCGATCCACAATTTACTGTTGGATGCTCCAGACCAAAGTCACTTCGTGGTCCCCAATTGACTGCAGGAGCACCAGACCATGACGCCTAACAGTCTGGAGGATACACAGTCCTCAAAGGTAACAAGCGTCGGTTCCACACAGGAATTTCTTTAGTGATGCTCAATCACTATGGGTTTTGTGGTTTGGTTGTGTGTTTTTCCTCACTGATGATTTTCTCTCAAAGTCCTTAGAGGATGGGTTGCTCTCGAATGACAAGTGTCAGTTCTCTCTCGGAGCAGCCAACCAGCTAGTGGTTGTGGGGGTCGGCTATTTATAGCCAGGGTGCAACCTGACATGATAAGACATAAATGCCCCCAATAATATGACCGTTATGTGGATAAGAATGATTGGGCACAGCTGGCGCTAAGCACAACAACAGTCGGAATTTCGAACTATGAAAGTCCTCAGCTTATCATGATCCTCACTTGTAGGCAATTCGCACTGGCGATATCCTAACTCCTTAGTCAGATCAATTTCCTCAGAGACCAGAAGAACTTCATCTCTGTCACTGAAGAACTTGTCTGAACCGTAAGAGATTTCCAAAGGCTTCACTTGAAGGATTGTATGGATTGAGGATTTTGGAGTTGAGCATGAGTTGGAAATTTTCGTTAGTATTACCTCGGCCCCCTTTAACAGTACGGGGTTTCCTATGACACAAATAAAGGAAATGAAACTATGAAAACAAAAGTCTTCACGCTTCATATTCCTCGTTCATATGTTCAAGGTCACACCAACTTCTTTATTTTCAAAGTCTTCACAAAGTCTTCACCAAAGTCTTCACAAAGTCTTCACTTGAAGACATACATTTTTAGTGGTTGATAATCTCTGAATATATCAAACTCCTCATCGACTTATAGAGCATGTGTACACTCACAAGCACATTAGTGCCTTAACCTATAAGTCTTCAATACACCAAAATCACTAAGGGGCACTAGATGCACTAACAAGCTCCCCCATTTTGGTGATTGATGACAAATAGGTTAAGTTTACAACGGGGATAAACATATGAAGTGAAAGTACAGATTATGAGGAATTTGATTTCTAGATATAGAAGAACTCCCCCTGAAGAAGTGCATATTTGAGGAATTTGCTTTGGACTGCAAATGCACATGGCAGGTTCAAAACATGGAGAACTCCCCCTATATCTTGTAATTCATACACACATTTGAATATATGAAATGAAGAATTTGAAATGCGTGAGGAAAATGGTGTCCGACGAAATTCAGCATGCATGCATTAAGGTATTTGAGTAAATAAACATGCGAGGAAATAGTTCAAAAGTGTGAGATCACCATCGGACTTAAGTTTACAACTCAATAACCAAAAACTTCAGAAAAGTGAGAGTTGTAACTTAAACAAAAATAGCCCATATATATAGACCCGCTTGAAGACTAACTCAAATTTTCTCCCCCTTTGTCATCGAAGACCAAAAGGGAAGAAAAAGTGATGACTAACGCCCCATGAGAAATTTCATCTTGTTGGTGAAGAAGGAGCGCCAGCTTTGTCGGGGTCGATTGGTGATGCAGGGCTAGCAGCAGTATCTTTAATGTCTTCATCTTCATCACGCTCGCGAGATGAAGAATATGAACTGGTGACCATCAGAGGAACTTGAACTTTCTTGATCTTCTTCTGAGGACAGCGAGCGAAGTCAGGATATTCTTCAAGGTTCAGCTCAGCCATTTCTTCAGAAGACATGATGTGATTTAGCATAGCCCAAGAGCGCTTGAGGTTTTCATGAGCATAACAGTGGTTCCTCTTGACAGTGTTCTACGTCACAGTCATATTCTGCACAATATACCCAAGTTGACGCTATACCAACTTATGATTGCGATCGACCTTCTGATGAAGACTTTTAAGAAGTTCGCGGTCAGTCATCAGTCGAGGGGCACACTCTTTGGGAGCTGAGGCCTTTGCACCAGAGTCTTGTGTGGCAGCGTCATCATTTGTGGAGAAGGAAGCGGCCTTGCAAAACTGTCCATCCAGGGGACGTGTTCCTTCATCAATAATAGACTTGCCTTTCCCTTCAACTAATGAAATTGTACTCTTGATAACTTCAATGGGTGGCAGGAAACTGAAGTGATTCTGGAAATCAGCTTTGTAGTGCACTGAGGACTTATCCCTGATGAATTTCATAATCCAGGGTGCATATGGCTTCTGCTCAAATGGAGCGACAGCAGCACTGGCCAAAGTCCTCATGAAGAAATCATGCAAGCTAATGGGAATACCATGGATGACGTTGAAGAGCATATTCTTCATGATTCCTTCAACCTCTTCTTCTTCAGAGTTGTGACCCTTTTGAGGACATAGTGTGTTTGTCAATATGCGATAGACTGTGCGAGGCACATAGAGAAGATCCTTCACTAAGAAGACTTGGCGTTGAGGCTTTCCAGATGGCAATGTCTTCATCAGCACATTCATCAGTTGATTGGGTAGAGGAGGTTCATCAAACAACTTGCGGGCTTCTTCTGAGGGAATTTGGACTGGGACACACTGAAGCAGTTTAGAGGCTTGAGCAGTGAAGTGTGTTGTGCCAGTCATCCAGTCCAATATCCAAGAGTTGATGTCTGAGGAATCTCCGCTGATATGCAATGTGGCATAGAATTGAAGGATTATTTCCTCATTCCAATCACAGATGTCAACACAAAATGGAAGAAGTCCAGCATCATATAAAACTTGAAGCACAGGAGTAAATGATGGAAGACTTTCCATGTCAGCGTGAGGAATCTGATGGTGCTCGAAAACATTCTTCTTCCCATAGAGGACTGAAGCATAGTAATTCAGTTGAGTAGCAGTCCAGAACCTGTTGCGTCCAGCCCTCGTAGCGTTTTAGGGGTTCGCTCCTGAGAAGAACATGTGTTCATCGAAGAAATTGGTCTTGAGGAATTTGGGACGAACAGAGCCTTTGAGAGGCAGTCTTGGCTTGGGTTGAAGATTTGTTCGTGTACGCCCCTTGACCTCCGTTGGCATGGAAGGAACAGCAGTCTGAGTGATTTGAATTGCTGGTTCCTCAACAGTGGCTGGAGCATCAATTTCCTTAGCTGTTGCAGCTGGAATTTCTTTAGGGTCTGGAAGGTACAGGTGTTCAGAATCTTCAGGTATTTCCTTAGTTTGTACAGGTGACTGAGGGATCAACATCAGGGGAGTTGTCACAGGTGAATTGGGATGTGCAGATTCCCAATATTCATCATTGATGATAGGAGTAGTGTCACCAATGTCAACTTCTTCTTCAATTTCTTCAGCGCTAGTAGTTAGCAGAACGTGGGGCGATGATACCTTGGGAGTTGATGCAGTGTCATCAATAACAATTTCCTCATCAATAGGCTCCGAAGAAGCAGCCGAATGATTCTTTTCTTCTTGAGGAATGTCATATGCTTCCCCAATTGGCACAATAGCATAGGCTGGTGCCGAGGAAATTGGAGTTGCATCAAGTGGTGTCGCTGAGGAACTTGTCAAAGTTTTCAACTTCTTCTTGATAGGGGCTTCAGAAGTTGATTGTTTTCTTTTGAGGGGATTTTCCTCAGCAGCAGCAGTTTCTTCATGAACGACTGATGCAACCGCCCTGGGTTGTTCGGTTTCTTCAGGCACAACAAATTCTTTAGCTGTCCTATCAGTTTCTTCAGGTACATCAGAAGTACCTGTTGGTATAGCAGTTTCTTCAGGCACAACATTGGAGGTTGCCCTGGCATGTTCATCAGTGGCCTGAGTTTCCTCAGCAGCACTGGCAGTTGTTTCTCGTGCAGAAGCATTTTCTTTAGCAGTTTCTTTAGGCTGAGCATTTTCATCAGCAACCTGAGGAATTTCTTCAGTCTGAGGCTTTTGTGGTAGCGATCGAGCTGCAACCCTGGTGTTGTGATCCTTTACAACTGCTTGAGCAGCCCTGACAAGTCTGACCTTGGTGCCTTTCCATTCAGCATCATATTTCTGTTGATCCAGAGAGAGAGTGCGAATCTCGGACTGAACTGTGAGGAGTTGATTTGGGGTCAAATTCATCACATTTTCGCGCAGAAACTTTTCTTTGCGAGTCTTGTTCCTCTTAGCTCTCTGAGCTTGCTCTCTCTTCCATTGTTCTTCAGAGATGAAGTGGGAGAGGACATTATCCACTTCAGGAGGCAGATTTAGTGAGGAAAGTGGAGTGCTTGGGTCCTCATGCCATATATCAATGAAACTGAGGATCATCTTGGGATCCATCATGAGAGGAACAGAGCTACCCTTTGCTCTAGCAGCCCTGTGCTGACTTTGTCTGATGATTTCTACTAATTCCTCATCATCAGCTTCATCATCATCACTATCATTGTCCTCAGAACGTGAGGGGACTCTAACCAGGGCCTTGCTGGTGTGATGACTTGGTCTTTGACAACGTCCGGCTGTCTTCATCAGTTTAAGAGTAGAGGGACTGGTTGAAGACTTTGTAGTTGTGGAGGGGCTTGTAGTGAGCTTCGGAACTATGGTGAAACCCTCAGTCCTTTTTCATGTTGCCAGATGCACTGGGGTTGAGGAATTGTTAGCTATTGCAGATGACTGAGCATCAATAGTTCTAGGTGCTGAAGGTTTTCTGGGATGAGGCCTTTGAACTTGAGGAATTTGCACTGAGGATTTTGATGTTGAAGAACCAATCTTCAGAGCAGATTTCTTTACCATTTTCTTCGGAGCACTAGCAGAAGCTCCGGCAGAGGCAGCAGCAGCAAAATCCTCATTGAATTTCTTCACTGCCTCTTTGGCTTTCCTCGCCAACTTGGCTTGTTGCTTCTCCCACATGTCAGGAAAGTCCTCACCAGTTTTGAGGCTTGTAGGATCAGCAGTTTGGTTTGGAGCAAGAGGAGGTCTGCTGCAAGGTGGTTTCACAGCGAATTTCATCATGTATTTTGGAGTTACATAATGATATTCTCTCCATTCTTTGGCCCATATCCTCTCAATATTTTGCAGACGGATCTTCCTCTGCTTGGTCGTCTCCTTTCCATGAGTTTCTTCTTCCGGTGTGCAATATTCATCATACAAATCCTCAGGGATCTCAAATGCAGTGTGCACAACTGGCTTCTTCCCTCCTTTCTGAGGTTTCTTTCCATCAGACATTTTCTTCACTTGAGGAATATGAACTCTTGAAGATTCTGAGGAGGTACACATTTTTTCTTCAAGTAGCGTTGCAAATGAGTTAAGTTGATGAGAACCTAGTGATTCATCAGCGGACATGTTGTACCTGTGAACAGAGTATGGGTGCGAAGAATTTGAAGAGGTCATACGCATTCTTAGAAATTTGAAGAAAGATAGGTGTGAGGAATTTGACCATGGATGTCTTGAGGAATTTCACTAAGTGTTCTTTGTCTCAGGATCCAAAGTTGTGCAAATTTGAGAACTCGCACAATTTAGGAATCATGAGGAAAATAATTACTTAGGGAAAATCATCAAGTATCAAGTATGAGGAGATGTAAGGTGCTTGAGTATTTGATTTATAACGTATAAACACCTATTAAGGAATAGTAGATGTAGTTGAGGATTAAACAGGGGCAGTAAAAATAAATTTCAATTACCCTGATGAAGAACATGACGAACACAAAGATGAAATGAGGAAGTTCGTCCGTTCAGATCTCCCACGCCCTAGCTTGGCAGCAGGAGACAGCTACAGCGACGGCAGGATGAAGATTTCCGTGCTCGATGCGAGTACAGCGACGACGAGGATGAGGCAGTGCAGCTCTTCCTCACGGCGACGATGACTTTAGCGGCAGCGCTAGGTTGGAGCTCGGGAGAGGGATGAGATGCGAAGTAATCGAGCACGTTGATGGGAAGGGGGCATTTATAGAGGAAGTGAAAACTGATCCTCCCGAAGATTTTGGACAGGATTGCCCTTGACCCTTGCTCTCCACGCGACAGGTGTCACCCACGATCTGGGTAGTGGAGATTGTGGAGGATCATGGGTTATCCAGGCGCGGGAATCGGAACAGTTTGAGCGGGAACCGCCGAAAATTTTGGTAGTGAAGATTTCAAAGTTTTCATTCGCAAATTCTTCAGCTGTCAAGAACACAGTGAAGACTTTGAACAAGTTTCAAAGTAGAACGCATATGAGGAATTTGTGAACAGACTAGGTTGAGTTTAGCATAGATGGGGAAAGGGTCTGATCACATTCACTTAGATGAAAATTAACTAGAAGAATTAGCAATAAGTGAATGATGTTGAGGACATTGAAAAACTCAAATATATATATATATAGTCAATGAAGAATATGAATCTCAAAAGTTTTGAAGAATTTGAACAGTTGATGAATTTGATAACTTGAGGAATTTGCAAATTTGAGAAATTTGATAATTTGAAGAATTTGCAAAAGTGCTCAATTTTGAAGAATTTCAACTTTTGGTTGGTGGCGTAACCCACCGTATAAGAATGATGATTTCAGAAACCACGTACAATTGTCGTAGAGTTCTGAGAATCAAATTCTTTGTTAATTTCTTCACACTTAGAGAGTTATTCTTCATTGATTGAAGAAAAACGTTACTTCGTGTGTTGCACATCTAACTCATCAATTTTGCATAAGTGTTAGGATGTGTGTTCTTCATCAAAGAACATTCGAAGATTCTAAGATATTTAGCTCACATCGCAACTTGCAAAATATCTTTTCATCCAAGGGCTTTGTGAAGATATCGGCCAGTTGTTCTTTAGTGGGAATATGGTTGATGGAGATGTCGCCCTTGAGTACATGATCTCAAAGAAAGTGATGACGAATTTGGATGTGCTTGGTCTTGGAGTGCTGAACTGGGTTGTACGCAATCTTGATGGCACTCTCGTTGTCGCAGTAAAGAGGGCACATTCTTCAGCTTGATGTCGTAGTCCTTGAGGGTTTGCTTCATCCATAGTAACTGAGCACAACACGAGCCAGCAGCAATGTACTCAGCTTCTGAAGTGGAGAGTGAAACGCAGTTCTGCTTCTTCGAGGACCAACAAACTAAGGATCGTCCGAGGAAATGACATGTGCCTGAGGTTGACTTGCAATCCACATGATCTCCAGCATAGTCAGCATCAGAGTATCCAACGAGGTGAAGATTTGAGCCCTTGGGATACCACAATCCAGGTGTTGGTGTGTGAGCTAAGTATCGAAGAATATGTTTCACAGCCTTATGGTGTGATTCTTTTGGTGTTGCTTGGAATCGAGCACACATGCAAACACTTAGCATTATATCAGGCCTAGATGCACATAGGTACAATAAGGAGCCAATCATGGAGCGGTATACCTTCTGATCGAAATCTTTACCATTTTCATCAGTGTAGAGATGGCCTTTTGAAGGCATTGGAGTTTTGATGCCTTTGCAATCTTGCATGTCGAATTTCCTCAGAACATCTTTGAGGTATTTCTCTTGCGAGATGAAGATGCCATTGTCTTGCTGACGAATTTGAAGACCTAAGAAGAATTTCAACTCTCCTATCATAGACATTTGATATTCTTCACTCATCATATAGGCAAATTCATCACTGTAACGTTTGTCAGTACATCCAAAGATAATATCATCAACATATATTTGGCATATGAACAGTTCATTGTCATAGGATTCCGTGAAAAGAGTAGGGTCGAGTGAACCGGGTTTGAAGCCTTTCTTCAGGAGGAATTCCTTTAGAGTGTCGTACCACGCCCGAGGGGCCTGCTTGAGGCCATAGAGGGCCTTGTTTAGTCTGAAGACTTTGTCAGGATGCTTAGGATCTTCAAAACCTGGGGGTTGAGCAACATATACTTCTTCCTCAAGCTTACCATTGCGGAATGCTATTTTCACATCCATTTGATATAAGATGATATTATGATGGTTAGTGTAAGCCAGTAATATGCGAATAGCTTCAAGTCTAGCAACAGGTGCAAAAGTTTCATCAAAGTCAATTCCCTCAACCTGTGTATAGCCTTGAGCTACAAGTCGAGCCTTATTCCTCACCACAAGACCATTTTCATCTTGCTTGTTGCGGTAGATCCACTTGGTACCTATGATGTTATGCTTGCGAGGATCTGGCTGCTTGACAAGTTCCCACACGTTGTTGAGCTTGAACTGATGCAATTCCTCTTGCATAGCTTGAATCCATTCGGGCTCCTTGAATGCTTCATCAACTTTGGTGGGTTCTAAGATAGAGACAAAGGCAAAGTGTCCACAAAAGTTAGTTAGATGTGAAGCTTTTGAGCATGTGAGGGGACCTGGTGCATTGATGTCATCGACGATTTTGTCAATCTGCACTTCATTTGCTACTCTTGGATGAGCAGGTTGACGAGGCTGAGGATTTTCATCAGCACCATTTTCTTCAGGTATATCAGCATGAGAGTCTTCATTTGTTGTAATGATTTCCTCAGTGGGTATGACATCTTCAGTTGCCTTCAGCTTGATGGATTCCTCAGGAGATTGTTCATCTAACACAAAAGGAAAGTGCTCTCTTTGTGAGCCATTAGTTTCATCGAACTGCACATCTACAGTTTCAACCACCTTGTGATGGTAGGTGTTGAAGACTTTGTAGGTGTGTGAGTCCTTTCCATAACCAAGCATAAAACCTTCATGTGCTTTCGGTGCAAACTTAGAACTGTGGTGAGGATCTCTGATCCAACATTTTGCACCGAAGACTTTGAGATAACTTACATTGGGTTTCTTGCTTGTCATGAGCTCATATGAAGTCTTCTTGAGGAATTTGTGAAGATATACCCTGTTGATGATGTGGCATGCAGTATCAATTGCTTCAGGCCAGAAGCGACGAAGGGTTTTGTATTCGTCAAGCATTGTGCAAGCCATCTCAACAAGTGTCCTGTTTTTGCGCTCCACGATGCCATTCTGCTGAGGAGTGTAAGGAGCAGATTACTCATGAGCAATACCAAGTTCATCAAGATATTCATCAAGGTTAGTGTTCTTGAATTCAGTCCCATTATCACTCCTGATATGCTTGATCTTGACGCCAAAGTTGGTGGAGGCCCTTGAAGCAAATCATCTGAAGACATCCTGCACTTCATTTTTGTACAGAATGATATGCACCCATGTGTAACGAGAGTAATCATCAACAATGAAAAATCCATACAAACTTGAAGAATTTGTTAGTACGGAGTAGTGAGTGGGACCAAAGAGATCCATATGAAGCAATTCAAAAGGTCGAGTAGTGGTCATGATTGTCTTCGAGGGATGCTTGGATCTAATCATCTTCCCAGATTCACATGCACCACAAAGGTGGTCCTTGAGGAATTTTACACCCTCGATGCCAATGACGTGCTTTTTCCTCACGAGTGTGTGCAGGTTCCTCATACCATCATGTCCAAGTCGTCGATGCCACAACCAGCCTTCTGAAGACTTTGCAAGTAAGCATGTGGCAGGTTGATGACCTATAGAGAAATCAACAATATACAAGTCTCCTCTCCTAAAGCCTTCAAAGACTTTGGAATTATCAAATTCCATGATGACAACACAACGCCATTTTCCAAATATGACAACCATATCAAGATCACAAAGCATTGAGACAGACATAAGGTTGAACCCAAGGGATTCAACAAGCATCACCTTGTCCATTGTTCGGTCCTTTGAGATAGCAACCTTACCAAGTCTCAATACCATGCTTTTTTCATTTGTCTACATAGGTGATATACTTCAGAGGAGATGGAGAGAGTGGAAAATTCATCAGTAGATTCTTGTCACCCGTCATGTGGTTTGTGCATCCACTATCGAGAACTCACTCAGTAGCTTTTAGAGTATCATCTTCCAGATGAATTAGTACAACTTACTAACTCATATGCTTCAGAGTGAAGAATATGATATCAATTTCATCAGACATAATTTCATCACATAAGATAGTAAGCAAGTAGAGTGAGGACGTGAGAAATGAAGAATTCATTTCATCATGGTTAGCTTGCGTCCTTTCAAGCATTTCCTCAGGTCTCCAGCAAATTCATCAGATGTTCAAATTCATGTAGAGACCTGACCCTGCATAAGAAGTCAGTTTGTTTTCTTCACCACCCACATCTAGAGGGGTGGCAAAGAGTTCATCATTCTGTGAGCACCATGTGAGAAGGGAGGCATTGAAGCAAGTGCACTTCGTTTCAAAGGGCGAGGGTTAGAGTATTCAAATGAATAAGCAGAGAAATTCTTCGAGGACTTATGAACATAATGGTTTGAAGAATAATGCACATATTCATAACTCTTAGATTTTCCCTGCGAAACAGAGGCATTAGCACGAGAATGATGATTTTGACCATTTGAGGAATCTGGTCCAAGTGAGGACTTTGATCTGGGGTTCCGATTTTTCATGAGTGGTGTCGTGAGGACATTCACTTGAAGATTTTTTAGGTAGCTCTTGGGAACCCAGATTTTCTTCATAGGAGAACCGTTCCTGCAGTTAGTTCCAACATATCTAGCAAATACTTCACTTGTCTGATTTTTGAAGAATCTGTAATTGGAGTCAAGAGACTCATAAAAGGAATATGAAGTTTCACAAGTAAAGCCAGATAAAGTGGATGGATCTACAGGAGATCCTTTTGCAGCAGCCCATGAGGTTTTGGGGTACTGCTTAGGTGTCCAGTAGGATCCATCAGCGTTGTGTTTCCTCACAACGGCAATACCCTCTTTCCTAGGGTTCCTGTTCAGAATCTGCTTCTTGAGGACATCACAAAGGGTTTGATGCCCTTTGAGACTTTTGTATATGCCTGTCACATACAATTCTTTCAACCCTGCATTGTCATTAGTGATCCTAGTGGTATCCTCAGATGAGGAATTTAAGACCACGTGAATAGTTAAAGAAATTGCAGCAATAGAAGCATTGGAACATCTAGGTGAAGAATTAGCAGTTTCACGTTCGATGCATTTCAAATAGGGTGGAACAAATTCTTCCTGAGCGGTACTGATCTGTTGAGCCAGTAAGGAATTGTTTTCCCTTTGCAGATCCTCATGTGACACCCTCAACTTTTAAAGATCTTTCTTTCTTTGAAGAAATTCAAATGAAAGCTTCTCATGATTGGCTAAGAGGTCGTTATGATGACTCTAAAGGTTATCATACTTTGTATGAAGCCTTTTAAGATCAACAGACAGAGTTTGAGTCCGATCCACTTCACGGTTTAACAGATCATCGCTTTTGTCTAGCATTTTCTGAAGGTTTTCAAGTGCACTTTGTTGCTTAGTGGCAACTTTAACAAGTTTAGCATAGTTAGGTTTCACATATTCATCAGATTCACCTTCACTTGATTCAGATGAGGAATGATGTTTGTGTACCTTTGAGACTTTTGCCATGAAGAAATAAGTGGGAGCACATTGTTAAAGATGGACTTGCTAACGAAAGCGGTAGCGAGAGCAAGGCTGGCAACACCAGATTCTGATTCCTCCTCAGATTCTTCATCTTCTTCATATTCTTCACACTCTTCCTCAGAGTCCATTTCCTTGCAGATGAATGCTCGAGCCTTTCTGGAACCAGACTTCTTGTGCTTTGAGGACTTTGAAGATGAGGACTTTGGAGATGAGGACTTTGAAGATTTCTTATTTTTCTTCGAGTCATCAGAACTATCATCCTTGTATTTCTTCTTCTTATTTGAGTCTTTTTCCCGGAGAGGACAATCAGAGATAAAGTGGCCAGGCTTCTTGCAACGATGACATGTTCTCTTTTTGTAATCTTCTGAGGAATCTGATTTCCTCAAGCCACTTTTTGATGACTTTCCAAATCCACCTTTTCTTGAGAACTTCTCGAATTTCCTCACAAGCATAGCTAGTTCCTGACTTAGTTCTTCAGGATCACCAAGACTGCTGTCAGAATCTTCTTCTTCAGATGAGGAAATTGCTTTTGCCTTCAGAGCACGAGATCTTCCATAGCTTGGCCCGTAGATGTCTCTTTTCTCACCTTGTTGGAATTCATGAGTATTGAGTCTCTCAAGAATATCAGCAGGATCAAGAGCTTTATAATCTCCACATTCTTGAATAATCAGAACGAGAGTAGCAAATGAGGAATCGAGAGATCGTAGCAGTTTCTTCACCACTTCATGGTCAGTGATATCAGTGGCACCCAGTGCTTGAAGTTCATTGGATATATCAGTGAGGCGATCAAATGTTTGCTGAACATTTTCATTGTCAAGTCTCTTGAAGCGGTTGAAGAGATTGCGAAGAACATCAACACGAGAGTCATGTTGAGTGGAAACACCTTCGCTGACTTTGGACAGCCTATCCCAGATAAGCTTAGCAGACTCCAAAGCGCTTACTCTGCCATACTGACCTTTGCTTAGATGGCCACAGATGATATTCTTCGCTTGAGAATCGAGTTGCTTGAATCTCTTCACATCAGCAGATGTGACAGTGGGAGAAACAGAGGGCACACCATTTTCCACAATATACTAGAGATCGTTGTCAATAGCTTCAAGGTGCATACGCATCTTGTTCTTCCAGTAGGGGTAGTCCGTCCCATCGAAGGTAGGACAGCCCACGGAAACCTCGATCATACTTGCAGTCGACATAACTAAAACTCTAGGTGGTTAAACCAAAATCACAAAGAGCAAGGGAGTACCTGCTCTGATACCAATTGAAAGTGCGTTATATCGACTAGAGGGGGGTGAATAGGTGATTTTTACAAATTCATCACTTGAGGAATTTGAAATGTGATGAATAACTAGCAGTGGAATAAGTACTCAAGTGCATGTGGAACATAGTGACAGCATAGTCTTCATGATGAAATGAAACATGCACAAATAGAGAGTAGCGTGATACAGGATAAGCAGTGATGAACAAGGCAACTTGAAGAATTTGAGGTGAGGAATTTGCGAAAGTCTTCAGTCAAATTCTTTAAACAGTAACAATCAATTTCATCAACAGGTTTATGAGGAATAAGGAGGTTGAGGAAATAGAACCAGGTAGCTCGATGAAGACAATGGTTTGATGACCCAGTTCCAACTGCCGTGACAGTCGTATGTCTGGTTTGGAGCGGCCTGGTATTTAAACAAGAGGACACACAGTCCTTACTGTATTCTCCTTGAGCTAAGGTCACACAGTCCTCGCCCAACACTCGTGGTAAGTCTTCAAGGTAGACTTCCAAAACCTCACAAACTGGTCACCCGGCGATCCACAATTTACTGCTGGATGTTCTAGACCAAGGTCACTTCGTGGTCCCCAATTGACTGCAGGAGCACTAGACCATGACACCTAACCGTCTGGAGGATACATAGTCCTCAAAGGTAACAAGTGTCGGTTCCACACAGGAATTTCTTCAGTGATGCTCAATCACTATGGGTTTTTTGGTTTGGTTGTGGGTTTTTCCTCACTGATGATTTTCTCTCAAAGTCCTCAGAGGATGGGTTGCTCTCAAATGACAAGTGTCAGTTCTCTCTTGGATCAGCCAACCAACTAGTGGTTGTGGGGGTCGGCTATTTATAGCCAGGGTGCAACCTGACATGATAAGACATAAATGCCCCCAATAATATGACCGTTATGTGGATAAGAATGATTGGGGACAGCTGGCGCTAAGCACAGCAACGGTCGGAATTTCAAACTATGAAAGTCCTCAGCTTATCATGATCCTCACTTGTAGGCAATTCGCACTGGTGAAATCCTAACTCGGTCAGATCAATTTCCTCAGAGACCAGAAGAACTTCATCTCTGTCACTGAAGAACTTGTCTGAACCGTAAGAGATTTCCATAGGCTTCACTCGAAGGATTGTATGGAATGAGGATTTTGGAGTTGAGCATCAGTTGGAAATTTTCCTTAGTATTACCTTGGCCCCCTTTAACAGTACGGTGTTTCCTATGACACAAATAAAGGAAATGAAACTACGAAAATAGAAGTCTTCACGCTTCATATTCCTCGTTCATATCTTCAAGGTCACACCAACTTCTTTATTTTCAAAGTCTTCACAAAGTCTTCACCAAAGTCTTCAGAAAGTCTTCAGCGAAGTCTTCACTTGAAGACATACATTTTTAGGGGTCGATAATCTCCGAATATATCAAATTCCTCATCGACTTATAGAGCCTGTGTACACTCACAAACACATTAGTGCCTTAACCTATAAGTCTTCAATACACCAAAATCACTAAGGGGCACTAGATGCACTAACAAGTCTCAACATACAAGTCCAACATATATAAAAGTTTCCAACAACACACAATATGGTTTCCAACAACATATCCATACATACGTATCCAAACCAAGTTTTCCATAAAGATAAAGGTAGCAAAAGTAGAAGAGTACAGTCCATCAATGCACTCTTCCTAATCTATAACAAATCTGCAAAGTAGGAAAGATGATAGTTAGAAGAAGAAGAAGACTAGCTAGAATAAAAAGAAGAAAAAGAAGAAGAAAAAGAAGAAGAAGAAGAATTTATCTTCTCTTTATTTTTCTCCTCTCCTCTCCTCTTCTCCAAGGTAGTAATGCCATTTTCTAGCTAACTAAGCATATCAAGTCATTTTGGAGGAAAAAATGCTAAGTATAGGTCATTTTATAGCTATCCTAGGTAGAATATATCATTTTGGAGGTAAGTAAGGTTATTATGTATTTTTGAAGAAAATAAGCTAAGTATAGGTCATTTTGGAGCTAAACCAAGGTTATTATACCATTTTTTTTACCTAAGTGAGCAAGAGCTGATTGAAGATGTCCTGAACATGATCTTTGCAGATGTTGAGAGCAAGAGCTGGTTGAAGGTCATCAATCGGGAGGTAAACATGGTAGCTCGGATTGCCATGAAGAACCTCAACTGAACTAAGATCCCAATCACGTTCGATCAGTCCGATCACCCAGCCCACATAGACACCCTCGGGAGGCAGGCGCTGGTCGTCAATCCAGTTGTGAACGGGGTCCGACTGCGCAAGGTCTTGATGGACGGTGGCAGTGGACTCAACATAATCTACACGGATACACTCAGTGCGATGGGCATTCCGATGTCCCGACTGAGCAAAAGTAACATGCATTTCCATGGAGTCATTCCTAGGAAGAAAGTCGAGTCACTCGGTGAGATCGCTTTGGATGTGGTATTCGAAGGAGAGAAGAACTTCCGGAAGGAACACCTGACGTTTGAAGTGGTGTACTTTCGGAGCACCTACCACGCCATCCTGGGTAGGCCTGCCGATGCGCATTTCATGGACCGCCCATCTTACGTGTATCTTAAACTTAAGATGCTAGGTCCGAATGGCATGCTCACGGTCAGTGGATATCGGAAAATCGCTGAGGAGTGCCTCCAGCGGGGCTCCAAGATTGTGAACGGACAAGTCCTCGCAGCAGAACTTGATAGTTACAAGAAAGTGGTGGATGTTGTAGACTTGCTCAAATAAAAGCGTTTGGCTAAAGAGTCAGCCTTCCAGTCGGCCGGCGAGAGCAAGCAGGTTCACATTCACCCCAGCAATCCGAGTGTGGCTCCGACCAACATCACGACATCACTCGGCAAAAAATAGGAAGCCGAGATCATCCAGTTCCTCCATGAGAACTGGGATATCTTCGCATGGAAGCCATCTGACATGTCGGGAGTTCCCAGGGGACTGGCTGAGCATCGACTCCGAGTCGACCCAAAGACCAAGCCAGTCAAAGAACACCTACGTCGATCCTCCATCGATAAGCGCAAGGCAATTAGCGAAGGGATCGCTTGACTCCTAGCTGCTGAATTCATTCGGGAAGTTTTCCATTCCGAGTGGCTTGCCAACCCAGTGTTGGTACCTAAGAATGATAAGTCCCTCCAAATGTGTATTGACTTCAAGAACCTCAATCGGGCCCGAAAGATCATTTCCCCTTCCTCGCATAGATCAGATAGTAGATTCGACTACCGGGTGTGAACACCTGTCGTTCTTAGATGCGTACTCCGGGTACCATCAAATCTGAATGTATGGACTAGATGAAATAAAAAAAACTTTCATCACCCCATTCGGGTGTTTTTGCTACATCATGATGCCTTTTGGTCTGAAAAATGCTGGGGCAACATTTATGCGCATGATTCAGAAATGCTTGCAGGAACAAATCAGTCAGAACGTCAAAACCTACATGGACGACATCATGGTTAAGTCTAAAAAAGGTTCCGACCTCCTAGCTGACGTCGTCGAGACCTTCGCAAACCTCAAACGCTACCAAATAAAACTCAACCCTGCAAAGTGCACATTCGGAGTCCCATCAGGTAAGCTAGTCGGTTTCCTCATTTCCAAACATGGGGTCGATGCCAATCCAGATAAGATTGGAGCAATCATCCGAATGAAGAAACCTGTCCGCTTGCACGACGTTCAGAAGCTCACAGGGTACCTCGCCACCCTGAGCAGATTCATATCTCGTCTCGGTGAGAAGGCCTTGCCTCTTTACCGATTGATGAAGAAGTCTAACACGTTCGAGTGGAATTCTAAAGCTCAAGCCGCATTTGATCAGCTCAAGGCGGTTCTTTGCACAAAGCCGGTGTTAGCTACTACGAGTAGCCGGGAGCCTTTGCTCTTGTACATCGCTGCTAGTAGCCAAGTGGTCAGCATTGTCCTCACTATGGAGCGTGATGAATCGGAAAAAACTTTCAAGGTGCAAAGGCACGTGTATTATATTTCGGAAGTCTTGAAACCCTCCAAGCAAAGGTATCCGCATTACCAGAAGTTGGTTTATGGCATTTACCTCACTGTCAAGAAGGTCTCTCATTACTTCCAAAAACATTCGATCATAGTTATTAGCGACGCCCCTCTATCGAAAATCTTAAATAACAGAGATGCCATGGGTCGTCTGGCGAAGTGGGAAATTGAACTCCTTCCGTTGGAGATCAACTATGAGGCTAAGAAGGCGATCATGTCGCAAGCTCTTGTTGATTTATTGGCCGAATGGATTGAATAGGAACAACCAGAGCCGAGTGTCCCTAAACAGTGGACCATGTTCTTTGATGGATCTAAGATGCTTGAAGGGTTCGGAGCTGGAGTAGTTCTCGTTTCCCCTATGGAGACCAACTGAGCTACGTCCTTCAAATCCATTTCAACTCATCCAATAACGAGGCCGAGTACAAAGCCCTTCTCTATGGGCTCTGTCGTGGTTTTGTCATGGTAGATGCCCTAATGAAAATACTTAAGGGCGCGGCCATCACTACGGTGACTAGCTCAAAGGCATTGGTCGGGATGAGAGACAGGAGTTTACCCAGGTTCGACCCTCCGATGGAGGTAAAAGCGTACGTCCTACTTTGTGTGTATTGATGATGAGGATGATCTCGATTACAAGGATGCGGAATCGCTACCTCTAGTCTCAAGGGTTTCTAATCTGTCTATCTCTAATGACTTGAACTTGTCCCTCTTGGGGCGCCTTACCCCTCCTTATATAGAGCCCTACTAGGAGTAGTATTAGGACTAGTCTCTCTTGAATCCTAATCCGGGTCTTGTTTTGTTCGTGAGAGAGTCTTTCCTCTCCTTGGGCCTTCTCTATGAGCCGACCCACCATAGCATGAGTCGACCCTCTCATGAACCACCTTCTGCGTTGTTGGGTCTTGTCATTCGTATGACACGCCTGTCGGGTCACCAATGAGCACCCAAGCTTGGTCGGGCCACCAGTGAGTCGCCAAGTCCCGGCCGGGTCATACTTCAGGTTGGGTTATACCGTGGGGTAATATCCATGACATTAGCCCCAGGTTAGCTTAAATTTATTAATGGTAAGCTCCTGAAATAAGAATAATAAATATGTTAAGTGACCGTCTCACTCCCCTGGCCAGCTTATTTCAATAAAGTAGCTCCTCGAAATCTGGGTTTCTTCTTCATATGAACGAGTCATCTTTAGAATCATCTTGCAGGTCCATGTCCTTTGCAAAATATTGGAAATAAAACACCCATATGCCATTGATTCGGCCTCCAATGCTTTGGCTTGATGAAAATATTGGAGATAAGAAAACCATATGAAATTGAGCCGGCTTCCATTGCTTCGGCTTGATGAAATTATTAGGAACAAATATTCGTCCCTTGTAAAACTATTTCAACCTGTGAAGTCGGATTGCTTATATAGAAACTGTCGGGTCATGATTTTTTACAATGTCGGGTCATGATCGTTGGTGACGCCGAGTCAAAATAAGCGGACTCTAGTTGACTTGATAAATTTGTTGGGCATAAAGAAATCTGTGTGATGTTCAATCGACTTTCAATGCTTCGGCTCCACCAAAACATGAGACCTACTCAAAATTGATAGTTTGAAAGTGTTCTTCTACTTTTTTTATCTCCATATTACTTGTAGCCCCCAAACTTCGAGTTTATCCATGATGACTTGGTGCTTTGCAATAATATATTAGACTGTGTAGCCCCTAAGTACCGGGTTGTCTTGCCTGCAGCAGCCTGGGACTTGTAATCATCATACACTTATAAAACTTCAGCGACTGTAGCCCCCAAGGGCCGGGTTGTTTTGCCTGCAATAGCCTGGGACTTTGAACTTGGTTTTGAATGTTGTAGATAGACAACTTTGGAGAAATCTGGGTTGTCATCTAAGTCGCCCGATGTGGTTGAGTGACTTGAATTTCACATGTGTAGCCCCCAAGAGCCGGCTCATCAGTATATGATGGGCCGAGTCTTCAATTTGGACCTTATAATCTATTTGAACGGCTGAACACTGTAGCCCCCAAGTGCCGGGTCGCATGCCTGTAGCGACTTGGGTCTTTAGAAAATTTGATCTGAGCGATGTAGCCCCCTAGTGCTGGTTCGCACGCCTACAACGACTTGGGACTTTAGAAAATTTGTTCTGAGCGATGTAGCCCCCAAGTACTAGGTCATTAGCCTGCAGCGACTCGAGACTCATATGCACTTCCCCTTTGAAAAAGAAACATCATATGATGTAGCCCCCAAGTGCCAGGTCGTATGCCTATTGTGACTTGAGACTATGTGAATACAACCCATCATAGTGTACTTTAGAAGTTCTCTTGAACTGATATTGATCTAACTTGAATGAATCCTTAGCCGTGGTTGCAATGTAACCTGGTACGAATATCCTGGAATAATGCTTTTGTCCTTGAAATGAAATCCCTGCTCATGGTTGCGGTGCAACCCGGAAAATATATGTTTGAGAAATCCATAAGTGTTGTAGTTTACTACAGAGCACCAATTAAAAAATCCAAGAGCCGATCAATTAAATCACCGGCATTATATGTGATAGGGCGGCTCTTCGAGAATAGCCAATTCTACCAAGATGGCTTCAAACCCCCCCCAATCATTTAATACTGGTTATGGTAAACCATGATGAAGATCCGACCATTTTGGCTATTAAAGATCTATTTGTTCCTGCAGAGGTTACGATGTAACCCGGTTTGATGAACGACTTTCTGCAACATAAACAAATATGGATATGCATGTATGATGATGCAATGCAGGATGATGTATGTATATGATAAAAACATCTAACAGAGAATATATACATGTATATCTCAAATATTTGTAAGTCGACTTTAAAGGCGCAACCAGAAGAGATCAACTCTTTCTCTTATTTTTCGAAAAACTCAAGGTTTTTAATCCCGTAGGATGTCTCTCACGTGACATAAATCCGTCATTTTAACCTTAACAAGTTCAGGGTCTTAAAAAAGATTGACTGTCAAGAGTACAAATGGGCCACATAACAGAGAGACTACATCGGACAGGTGAGTTTATCCTAGCTCTCTGTAAGACGGCTCTCTGGTGACATAAACCTTCGTTTTAACCTTGACAAGTTTAGGGTCTTATTGAAAGATTGACTGTCAAGAGTTTTAGCATTTACAAGTTTAGGGTCTTATTGAAAGATTCACAGTCAAGAGTTCGGCGGGCCACCTGGTGGAGTACCAAGTTGCAAACAGGTAGGTTTAACTCATATAGGATGTGAAAGCCAGTCAAGAGGGTATGAAAGCTAAACTCATTGAGTTGGAAGTCCCCAAGTGACTTTATGATGATCCAATAAATTAGGGCACCCATGTTTGAACGACAAATCATGGTGGCTCGTCCTCTTAGGAAACTTTTAATTTTTCGCCAATAAAGTAGGGCACCCATGTTTGAACAATCGCATCATGGCGGCTCGTCCTCTTAGGCGACTTTAAATCTTTCGTCAATGAGTCAGCAGCCCCGGGACCGGGTTATCTTTCCTGCAATCACCTGGGGTTCTTGAATTATTCAACCCGGTTGAATCTGCCAAGCCATGTCTATGTAGCCCCGAGTCTTAAGTCGACTCAAGGAGGCGGCTTGAGAGTCTCCATACTTGACTGTGAGCTGATGAGGCAGTGATGATCGTTGACGGCTAAACGATGGATTTTATCCAAACTGGAGACGACGTAGTGAGTTTATGATCTTCGTGATGCTCATCATATGTCTTTTGAAAATATTGTGGCCAAATTGAGTTTATGTGCTTATTGACCCAAGCTTTGTTATTCTCATATAGTCCGGCTCTCTTGGCTCCTCCAGGGTCATTTTTGTAGTTTTTGCCGATGGCTTTGAATTGTTGGCTCAATAATGGTCAGTTCAAATTGTGGCTTCTCCCGGGATGTTTCCTTCATGACAAGGTCTCCTGTTTCTTTTGATATGTTGAAGTGGATTGTATTGTTGGGATAATGGGCCAATGCCTCTATCCATTGAGCAATCAGTTGTGAGTTGAGGTTGGCGCTTGTTTTGGCTATGCTGCATTAGACATAATTCTGAATGTCATTTTCTCCTTTGCTTCAATGTTCTTGGAGGAGACAAGCCATGGGGGCGGCTTGCGTGCATCTGTAGGACGGCTTATATGGGCGGGCGCTGCCTTGGCATGTTGATATAGACGTGAGACTCCACCACGGCACTGAAAAGCGATGCGGATGTGAATAGGCTACCCGTGTTGTAAGCTGGCGTGGACTTTGGAGTCAATCGCCGCATTGTAAGTCGGTGTGGAAATGCGAGGTGGCCGCGGCATTGTTGATGTAGACCGGACCGTGAGGCGGCGGCTCATACTAGCGGGTGAGCGCGGATCTGGCATGTTGATGTAGACCAGACCACGAGGACGGAGTCTTGCGCGCGTCCGTTGGGTGGCTAATACTAGCGGGTAAGCGCGGATCTGGCATGTTGATGTCGATTGAACCACGGGGATGGTGGCTTGCACGCATCCGTTGGGCAACTCATACTAGGGGGTGAGCATGGATCCGGCATGTTGATGTAGACCAGACCGCGGGGACAACGGCTCATACTGGCGGGTATGTGTGGCCCCGACGTAATGATGTAGACCGGACCATGGGGACGGCGGATCATACTGGCAGGTAAGCACAACCCCGACGTGTTTATGTGGACCAGTCCGCGGGGCGGTGGCTCGCTTGAGCGTTCGTCGAGCAGGGCGGCACGGACGTACACCAGTGCAGCCGTATCCGCGGTATAGCACCACTTTTGTTTGAATAATTGTTCTGCATAAAAAATACTACATGCCAGAGTGATTCTTCTTGGATGATTTAATACGTACTAATAAAACATATAGGATGAATAGCAACAGATATTTTTTTTTCGAGAAACACAGACATTTATTCTGATGAACGCGGACGTAGAGCTGGAGTTTTTTTGAGCCGAAACCATAGAACAATTGTTGTACAGTAATATTCTATTAATAATTAAAAGTAAGTATAGCAATATAAAAAATTAACCAACACCAGTTCTCTCAAACATAAGGATTAAATAAAAAAAACTGTTGTGTCCACTCTCTGATCTTATCTGCCTTGGCTTGATTAGCTTTGATCTACATCGTTTGTAACCTTTCTCTCATATAAAACTTCTACATATTCAGTGCTTGTGGTGCTTGCTTGAAGATTTTGTCATTTCTGACTGACCAAGTGCTCCAACAAACTGTGATCATGATGTTCATAGCAATGTCTGGAGGCAATTGTTCCATTGATAGAAGAATTTCATCATATACTGAGATACCTCCGCTTTTGTTAATAGTTATTGTGGCCCAGCAATCAAATGCAAAATGGCAGGCCCAAAACAAGTGTGCTATAGTTTCTTCTGTGTCTTCATCACACAAAACACAGTTATAATCTTGAAGATACATGTTTCTTCTTTTTAGCATGTTTTTGGTGTTGATCCTATCATGTAGGAGTATCCAGAAAAAGATAATGATGGTTGGTCTACAGGCAGTCTTCCAAATCCTCTTAAATATATAGTGAGCATTGTTGGTGTCAATGATGGCTTTGTACATCTTTCTGGCTGAGTAGTGTTTGTTGTTTCCTTGATAGCACCAGATGTCTCTATCAGTGGAAGTAGTTCTGCTTTCCATTAGTGCTTGAAGCTGGTTGAATTGGAGGAATGCTTGAGAGGAGATGGGTCTATGAAACATATGCTCCAGATCATGCAAATGAGTTTCAGCCAAAGTGATATTCCCATTAATGGCAAAAGAGAACAATTCAGGGTACTTGTCTTGCAAAGGTATGTCCTTCCATCTATCTGCCCAGAGGTGCAGTGTATTGCCTATATTTGCTGCACACGTGGCATGCTGCTTGACAATTGGGAGGAGTGTGATGATAGCTTTCCACCAGAAAGATCCAACTGATCTTTCACGTGGTAAATGTTGCTGATAACAAGTCTCCCAAATAATGTTCACCCAAGGGATATCCTCTTTATTGAAGAACTTATGTAGGAAGTTCATCAGAAGTGCTCTGTTATGATCATGAATATTAAGCACTCCTAAGCCTCCATGGGCTTTGGGCTTGGTGATTTGTTCCCATGCAATTAGAGTAGTTTCTCTGTTAATTGTGCCATACTTTCTCCAAAAACAATTCATGAGATATTTGTTGATTTGCTTTACCACAGAGAGGGGAATCATCACTGTACACATGACAAATGTGGGCATGCTGGAGAAGACTGATTTAATGAGGATGAGTTTATCACCGGTGGAAAGGAGAGTGGAGCAACTCAACAATCTATTCTCAATCTTCTTGAGCATAGGGAAATAATCCTCTACTCTAGGTTTCCATAAGCCCAGGGGCAGCCCAAGGGGAACTCCCCAATGGAACATCCAAGTTGATTGGAAAGTGTTAACATGGCTAGGGCAGGAGTGTTGAGAGATATCATGGTTGACTTTGCGTAGTTAACTTTTAGTCCAATGTAATCAGCAAAATGTAGCAGCAGATTCTTGATGTGCAATAGTTGTCTTGCACATGCTTTGGCAACCAAGATGGTATCATCAGCATACTGAATAATTGGGTAATCAGGGCAAGAGGTATGGATGAGTGGTGAATCCACAAGAGAGTCGTGCACTGCTTCATTCATCGTAGTTTGCAGTAAATCAATAGCAATCACAAAAATTAGAGGTGATAAAGGGTCACCTTGTCTGACTCCTCTTTTGCAAAGAAATTGTCTACCTGGTACCCCCATTTAATAACACAGGTGAGAAACCAGTCCCATAAATCATCTTAATCCACTTAATCCATTTGGGACCAAATCCTTTAGCCTCCAAAATTTCAAATATGGTCTTGTGGTTCAGCATATCAAAGGCCTTCTCAAAGTCCAGTTTAAACAGCACCAACTCCTTATGGCTTTGATTACATTGATAAATATACTCATAAGCCCAGGCAAGACAGTCTTGAATACATCTGTTGTTGAGAAAACCATACTGGTTTTTATGGACCATCTTGAGAATGATTTTTTGCAGTCTATTAGCCAGAAGTTTGGTGATGATCTTAATAGTGCAGTTCAGTAAAGAGATAGGTCTGTAATCAGTTGGTCTATTGGCAGAATCAAACTTGGGGATGAGTGTGATGTAAGAGTAATTAATGCTTTGGAGATCAACTCTGCCACCATAGAAACCCTCAATTAACTTATAGAAATCAGGTGTAATGATATCCCAATAGTGTTTGAGGAAGGTTGCATTGAAGCCATATGGACTAGGGGATTTATCAGCTGGCAGAAGTCTGATGACTCTATCAATTTCCTCTTTGGTGAAAGGTCTCTCGAGATCCTCAAGGTTTTCCAAAGGTTGGATCAGATGGTGAAGTAGAAGTGGGTTATGAGATTGGGTTGTAGTACCCATTCTCTCCTTAAAGGCTCGGAGTAGAATGGCAGCTTTAGCCTCATGATCAAAGTGTTCATTGCCATTTTCATCTTTAATCATTGGAATGTAATTTGCCCCGAACTTAATAGTGGCTATGGCTTGAAAGTAGTTGGTGTTTGCCTCTCCCGTCTTGATTTTTTTGATTGTGGCTCTTTGCTTCCAATATGTTCTCTGTTGCTACAAAACTGAGTGAAGATGTTATTTAAGTGTATCTCTACCTGTACTTTCATCAGTAGTTAAGTCTCTGAATTCTTCAAGATAGTCATAAAAAAGAATCATAAAGTTTATGTTTTCAATGATTTTCTTTAAATCTAAGATACCCTTGGCCTAGTTTTTCAAACCCTTCCTTATCCTTTTGAATTTCATAGCAATGATTTTAGCACTATCCAAACTTTGTACTTCCTGGGACCAAATTTCCTTCACAACATCTTTGAACTGATCATGTTCCAGCCAAAAGTTTTCAAATCTGAAGAGGTTTGCTTTTGGAATGTTGGAACCAATTTTGATCAAAATGGGTGTGTGATCTGAAGTTGTTTTAGCAAGTGGGGTTGCAAAAGTGCAAGGATAGTTCAGAGTCCAACTTTTAGATGTAAAGCACCAATCTAGTTTTTCTAATAATGGGGCTTCTTGCATGTTACTCCAAGTGAAATTTCTTCCTTTCAAAGAGATTTCCACCAGTGCTTGCCTACTAATGGCCTCATTAAAAAGAAGCATATCATTGACATTTCCTCCTTCTCTGCTTGTATTATGTGGATATCTGATGTAATTGAGATCTCCTCTAATGAACCAATCAATATCCTCATCCATTGGGTGGTTCTGAAACCAATCAATAAATCATGTTCTATCAGCTAGTTGGCAAGGACTATAAATGTTGGTGAGCATCCACACCTTTCCATTATGTCTACAAGTAAACTAGACAGAGAGAGAGAATTCATTTGAGTGAATCAATTGGCCTGAAAATAGATGGTCATTCCACACAATGAATAAACCTCCAGATGCACCATTAGATGATAGAAATTCAAACCTGTTCAATCTTCTGGAGCAGAAATTTTTAATATAGGAGTTGTCAAATAGCTCCCTCTTAGTTTCTTGGATGCGCAAGATGGAGCACTTAGATTCCTCAATTTTATTGGAGATGGCTGTCCATTTAATTGGGTCATTGATCCCACTTATATTCCAGTTTAAAATATTCCAATCTCTATTCATAGTGGAAAGTTCTGATTGGGGGATCTAGGAATGCACATGGGCCTCATAATAATAAGAAACAAAGTCTGTTCATAATCTTTTCTCATAGGGAGCATAACAACAAGTACTAGGATTGGTAGGCAAAATAACATATGACAAAAGTTCAGCATTACAAAGTACTCAGTGTGTACAAAAGGACGCTAGATATTCTGCTACCTGACTAGACTAGCTAGATCCATTTCTTTGGTTGCTCCTTTGAAGCTTTTCCTCCTTCCTGACTAGTGCTTCCTCCCTTGCTCTTCCTGTTCCTCTTGCTCAACATTTCCTCAAAAGTGGCTTTATCAGATACCTTGCAAAATGTTTTGTTCAGATTTTTAATAACTTTAGCAGGTAAAGCAAGAGGAAGAGCATTGCATGCAAGGCAATCTTTGTCTTTACATGAAGTTTGTTTAAAACCTTTAGCAATCTTTTGCAATCTATAGCTTCTCCTTACCTCTGTTTCCACCAACTTCATGTTTGGTAACTTTTGGGATGGGGAATAGGAATTTAGAGGAGGGAGTTGTAACGATATTAGACATGGGAAGTGTAATTTTATTACCAATCCTTGTTTGGTATTTGATGAGTTTTACACGTGGGAATTTGAGAGGGATGTCCATTCCCTTGTTTGGTTAGGGGGAATTAGTCGAGAGACAACAACATAAGTTATGATGAAGGGACAAGATGTTCTTTGTAAATTAATTCCCTCCCAATTCCCACCCCTCCCCTATTAATAAAATGGTGGGAGTTGGACTCTAAACTCCCACGCCCAGTCCCTCATAAATTCCCATTCCCTCCAACCAAACAGGTAACTTTATATCTTAGAGCCCCCTAATTCCCATTCCCACTCTCTAATTACCCCCAACCAAACAGGCTGCAAGGGTACTATGTCCTTCCTTTTATTGTTCTTTGGGAGAATACAGGTAGATGAGGTTGATATTTCCTCACGTGATTCTTGATTGATTGGGGAAATGTGCTTCTTGTCCTTAGGGTCCTGTCGATTAGCAATGGGGTTAACCTTTGGGCAAGTATCAGGGATAACAAAGGGCAAAGTGGGAATCTCTGGGTTGTGTTGCTTAATGATATCCCAAAGATTGGATTTTAAAAACTTGACAACCCAGTCAAACTTATCAGGTGAGAGAAGAGATACTGCGAGAAAATGTGTCCAATCAGAAGGTACCTGAATCAAATCCTCTCCATCCTCCTTTGGAGCAAAATACTGTTTCCAGATTTTAGCTCCCGCACTGCCAGTATCTTCTACAATTAAATTATTGTAATCCTGTTCAACAGCAACATGCTCTGCCTATGCATTGAGCATGCAAGCATCATAATTTGCAGAATTTGTGCAAATAGTATGTGGTTGATTTTGGAACAGTGGATATGGAAATCCTGGTGAAATTGAAGTGTGTGAAAGTGACTCACCAATATGCAGTGTTGGTTCTTGATCTACAGTCACTTTGCTGATCTCTATTGCAGGAATCTCTTGATGCTGAGGTACTAGGGGAGAAATGATGGTGCTTCCTCATTATCATTCCTGATTACAGGAGTTGATGAAGTGGTCTGCATTTGTACTGAGAGGTGGTGTGACAAGAGTTCAAGGTGCATGGGGTCTTCCTGTCTGGGTTGTTGATCAGCTGCTTGTGACAAAATAGCCTTCATATTGAGATCAGGGTATGCAACAACTGCAATACTCCTTTGTAGGACAAGTTGGGCTGATGGTGAGGCAGGCCCATTGGGCTGGGCTTGAATGTTTAAATCGGGGATAATTGCAGCATTGGGCACCAAAGGACACTTAGCAGATGCATCTGAGCTTCTGTTACTGTCAGACTGCAACAAAGATTCAATAATGTTGTTGTTATCTTCCATATTCTACAAAACCTCATATTCCAGTGGATCCATCAAGTCATTAAGCTCTAGAAATTCAGCAGCATGAAGCTCCAAATCAATTTCATTTGGCATTGCCCAATGACCCCATCCAGGCATGTCCTCTTGATCATTCTCTAGCTGATTCTCATCTTCCTCTATAGCTTCCCCCTGCCTGGAGACCAAGCTGGAGGTCAAGGTGTGGTGCATGCTGTTGATCATCGTGCTGATGGTGCTCATTATGTTCATGCTGTTGCAGAGGACCCAAGAAGTGATTCTGCTGATTGGGGTGAAAAAAGTCTTAAAGAGGAGCAGGGTGAGGGTTTCCAAATGGTTCTATTGGATCCTCATCAGGTGCTTCAGCACCTAGAATTTGCTGCTAAAGAATTACCATAGGAAAAAAAGTGAGCCAGTTTGAAAATCATTCCCTTCTCCAAAAGTGATGTTGATAGGAATATCACTGAGCTCTTCAACTCTAACTTTCACCATCTACTTAGCCTTGGTACTTCTCACTCTATCCCAGAGTAGGAATTTCCCAAACTTACTAACTGCATTACTGATTTCATGGATTGATCTTCTATCCAAAGGATAACCACACAATAAGATCCATACATCTCTGTTTAGTATCAATCTCCTCCAATTCAGCCCTCTATCATGCTTTTGGAAAATAACATGGACATTAGAGAAAGGATGCGGGCTATTGGTAACCAGATCATCTCTATCAAACACACTGTTAAGTTTAACATATGCTTGACCAAAAGGACACTTCTCAATCTCTGAAAACCTCAGTTGCTTTTCAACAAAAAAATCTGCAAGTACTTCATGTACAGTTTTGAAATTCACCTACAGATTTGGCATTGGGATGATGGAAACAATTGCCCATTCTTCATGTGTTGGTACCTCAGCTCCTGAGATGATCCTTTTCCGTGTCGGCCTCCCTTCTACTTGGATACTCTGGTGAATTGGCGGGAGGAATGGCGTTGGATCAAATGGAAAAGTGGCCATCCTTGGCTGGTTGGAGGGGAGCAATGGGACCAGAGGGATGTGAGATGGAAGATGCGGAGAGGTTGCAGCCTGGAGGCGATGTGCAGCAGAGGGAGACGAGGGGGTAGGAAGAGGCTGTCGGATGGAAAGAAGAGGAGCGTTAACTCTGTTGCTCCATTCTTGCTATTGATTGACCGGAGGATCAGTCACAATCACGGGAGCAGTGGCATCTTCCTTTGGAAATGCAAACATCGCCGTTGGGCTTGGGCCACGTCGTGGAGCAAAAGTGGTAGCAGCATAGATGGGCCTTCATTGGGTTGTGCAATCTCTGGCAATATGGCCTGAGCGCATACATGCTTTGCATTTAATTCGATTAGTGCAGTTGGTCCTGTCGTGATCATTGCCAAGGCAATGGACACAATAAAAGCACAAACGAGAATTTTGAAAGTGCTGAAATCCCTCCCTGACATTACTCGAACAAGTAGTAACTGACTGCCCCTGATTGGGTCTTCTAGGTGGGTTAGGATGAATAAGAGAGGAACAATGAGGAGATCTTTGATCAGGATTGGGTGGGGGAAAATAAGTGTTTGGTGATCTTAGGGCTTGCATATAAGACTTGCTAGGGTGTTTGTTAAAAACATGAGTCCATTCATCTTCCTTTTATTGTAAATATTGATCTAATTCGCAACTAGAGTTTGGCCCCCCATTACCCCAGAGAAGGAAATTGATGTTGAGGACAGGGAGAGAGATATTACCTCCCTTGATGATAGAGAAACCAACTTCTTTGGATGAGACCGAGAATTTGAATGACCAATTTTGAAGCTGCTGGACATTGAAAAGAGATGCTCTACCCCTGAAACATGCGAGCAGGATGGTGCTTATAGTGCTCTCTATGAGTCTGATCTTGGAGCGCGTGAATTCTGTAATGAGAAGGAATTCCTCATGACCTTTCTCCTTCTCATAGTTGATGGGCACCCCCATTTCCTCCAAATTTCCGATGCAAAGTCTTGACCAATGTCGAAGTTGAGGCCAGAGAGGGCCATGGCATGGTCACTGGCTGAGGCAAAGCGCTGTTGGGAACAACGTGGCCGAGGCGGCCACCGGCAAGAGAATTAGGTGGCTAAGGTTGTGGACGCCGGGGCCGGAGTTGCCACTGGTGTTGGTGCGAGAGCGGAGAGCGGAGAGCGGAGCGGAGTGCGGATAGCAAGGTGACTAGGGAAAATGAGCGCTAACCTAGACGTAGAGCTAGAGTTGCGGACGAAGTTAAAAAAATCTGATCTATGGATCAGCCTTGACCACCATGTGAGAACTAGCACTCCTTTGTTTGCCTGATGGTGGCTTGAAGCGAAGCAGCAGTAGCATAGCAAACAAATGCTGCCTCCAGACTCGATGCGAGAGAAACAGTGCGCAGCGGCAGTGGAAAGTGATCAGTTTTTTCCACCTATGTCCACGAAGGTGATTGGGGATTTGACAGCCATGGTGCAGCTAAAAGTCTATGTCCGTCTAGATGTAATGTCCGGATTGGAGTCGATCTGCACCACTCCTTACAAGTTGAAATCGGCAGTAGGAAACCTTGTCAGTCTCAAGGACTTGCGGCGGTGCACCCGTAGAATTGTGGCAATTTTGACAAATTTGATCTAAACTCGAAAGGAATTCGCAAAGTGAACCGCTCGGCGAAAAAATTCACCGACCTAAGAGCATCTCTAACAGACCCCGCATCCCGCCCCAACCCGCAAATTACCGCCAAAATGTGGGTCGGTGTGGAAAAACCTGCCTGATCAGAAACCGCATAAGCCTCCGACCCATAATTTTTTTGCGGGGTGTGGCAAAAGATCTCCCCCGACCTCTACATTCACGGGGTGGGAGGACGACCCGAGCCTAACCCCTATCCGTAGCGAGATTTGGCGGGAGGGACATTTCCGCGTGGCCGTTCCCGCTCCCCGTACCCTCCTCCACCATTACCCCGCCACCTCCCGCTCCGGTGCAACTTCCCCGTCGGTCCTTCGCTGCCATGGATGACTCCCTGCTGTCACCTGTCACCGTCGATGTCACGCACGCTCAATCCCCCCGGGATGATCTCGTCACCGACCATGTTGGCCTGACCGTCGCCCAAAGCACCACTGCGCCCGCCCGCAAGCGGCAGGGTAATGTGGTCGTGCAGGGCGGGAATCCGGCTGCCCCCTCCATGAAGGCCCGTGCTACGGGTGCCAACGCCACTGTGCAATCCTGGCCGACGGCCGAGATGGTCGGCAAGCTCTCCGGCATAAAGCGGAGGAAGATTTCGGCTACAAAGAAGCCGTCTACTTCATCCACTCCCTCCGCCCCGGAAATGTGTTCCCCGGAGATGCCTTTCAACGGTGTTGCTCCCACCGCAAGCAAGGTGTTCGACAAAATGACCGGAAGGTATGCGTCTTCGGTCATGGCAATTTTCTTTGCGTTTCGCCATTTGCAATAGTTCCTGACTTGCTGTCGTTCAATATAGCGGTGGTTCGAACAATGCAACTACCGAGTTCGTGAACTTGTTGGACACCAACGCCGTTGACATCGATCAAGCCCCGTTCGCTGCATTTGATTACAATGAAATGGAGGGTGGCATGGATGATCATGATGGTGAGGAAGGATTGGAGGAGATCGATGAGATGGCGTATGAGAAATTGCAAACAAAAACTGGAAAAAGCCAGCGATCGAAGAACTACACGATCTTGGAAGATCGAATCTTGATCAAGGCATTGAGAGCGGTCTCTCTTGATGCATGCACGGGTACTTCCAAGTGGAACTGTGGAATCCGACTATGTGAGTTCGTTTTGACTTTGTCCAAGTTGTGCACATCATATTGCATCATATGAAATGATTGCATCATTTGACTTTGTCCAAATTGTGTAGGACAAAATTTCCCACCATAGATACAAAGACATGGAAGCTTCGGAATGAAAATTCTTCAAACTAGAGCATTGTTCGGAGTTGTGGAAAGAGCGCGACAGGTGGAAGTTGATTGACAAAGAATCCCCACCGAAGAGAGGTTCACTTACAAACATGGATGAAGATGAGGATGATGATGGCCCAGGAAACTTGAACAAGCCCGATGGCGACAAGAAGACTAAGGAGAAGATCAAGAGAGAGCATGAAGCATCGAGCTTGAGGGAGAATATTGATGTCATGGTGCAATCAAATGAGTTGATGTTGTTGAAGTTGTTGGAGATCATGAAGGAGTTGGCCGAGAAAAAGGCAAAGGAGAAGCAAGAAAAGTGGCAATTGCTCAAGGAAGAGGGGGTGCACAAAGCAGCCATTGAGGAGAGAAGAGCACGTGCTGCTGAAAACAAAGCCATGTCCAAGTTGCTCGCCGAGGAGAACAAGATCACGACAATGGATCGCAATGAAATGGACAACCTCACCAAAGAATGGCATGATATGGCAAGGAATGAAATCTTGAAGAGGAGATTGGTTGCATCGGCCAGTGCGTGTTATAGTGCCAGAGATGTTTTCTCTTCTCCATATGGTGCCAATGTCGATGATTTCAGTGCAGGAGTTGGAACAAGCGTCGGAGATGCATTCGGTGGTGGCGATGAACTTCAAGATGGACTCGATGCCGCGGAGTGAAGATCGACCAAGATGATGTCGTACGTGGTCGTCACTTTTGCAAGACCCTCTTTTGCATTTGTCCTACTAAACTGAAGCTTTCATTTGTGAGTAAATTGTCTTATGTTGTTTGAATTTGAACTTATTTGTCGGAACCTATGTCAAATTCGAGAATTGGGCGTCTTCGGTTTGCGGGTCAACCCGGCGGTGCCCAAGCAGACCCCGCAAATCCAACCCGTAAAAAAGCATATTACATGAATATACCTTTATACAGGTTCGTTTGGGGGTTTGCATCTGCGGCCATCCGCACCGGCCCGCAAATGTCGTTTTTCGTGAACTACAAACACATTTTGCGAGCTGGTGGGATGCGGGGTCTGCTAGAGTTGCTCTAACACTTTCGTGTGGCGCCCGACAACAAGGCGCCAACTAGACTGTGTAGCGCCTTATGTTTCGGCATTGCACTATCGGCCACGCTGGCTCCCCGTGGCATGGCTCGACCCCACCCACTTGTGTGGCGCCTAAGCCTAAGGCGCCACACTTGTAATGTATGGCGCCTAGCTCTTAGGCACCACACAATGACTTACCCAGCCACGGGCCGAACCCCTCCTCCATCCCCTCCCCATTCACCCCCACATAACAAAAACAAACAAGTCGGTGCCCACGATTTCCCCTCTCCTCCCTTCTCAAAGCCCTCCTCAATCAAGCAGATCTGAAGGTTTGGTCCGTGGATTTTGACCCCAATACCTCCCTGAAGGTAACCTCCCCCGATCCCCTCCATTTCATCCACGAAAAATGTTGGAAATATGCCCTAGAGGCAATAATAAAATGGTTATTATTATATTTCCTTGTTCATGATAATTGTCTATTATTCGTGCTATAATTGTATTAACCCGAAACCGTAATACATGTGTGAATACATAGACCACACGATGTCCCTAGTGAGCCTCTAGTCAACTAGCTCATTGATCAATAGATGGTCATGGTTTCCTGGCCATGGACATTGGATGTCGTTGATAACAGGATCACATCATTAGGAGAATGATGTGATGGACAAGACCCAATCCTAAGCATAGCACAAGATTGTGTAGTTCGTATGCTAGAGCTTTTCTAATGTCAAGTATCATTTCCTTAGACCATGAGACTATGCAACTCTCGGATACCATAGGAATGCTTTGGGTGTATAAAACATCACAACGTAACTAGGTGACGAAAGGTGCACTACAGGTGTCTCCGAAAGTGTCTGTTGGGTTGGCACGAATCGGTACTGGGATTTGTCACTTCATGTAACGGAGAGGTATCTCTGGGCCCACTCAGTAATACATCATCATAATGAGCTAAATGTGACTAAGGAGTTAGTCACGGGATCATGTGTTATAGAACGAGTAAAGAGACTTGCTGGTAATGAGATTGAACAAGGTATAGGGATACCGATGATCGAATCTCGGGCAAGTAACATACCGATAGGCAACGGGAATTGTATACGTGATTAATTGAATCCCTGACATCATGGTACATCCGATGAGATCATCGTGGAACATGTGGGAGCCAATATCGGTATCCAGATCCCGCTATTGGTAATTGGCCGGAGAGGTGTCTTGGTCATGACGGCATGGTTCTCGAACCCATAGGGTCTACACACTTAAGGTTTGGTGACGCTAGAGTTATAATGGGAATTGTATGTGGTTACCGAAAGTTATTTGGAGTCCCGGAAGAGATCCCAGACATCACGAGGAGTTCCGGAATGGTCCGGAGGTGAAGATTTATATATGGGAAGTCCAGTTTCAGTCACTCGAAAGGTTTTGGGGTTTATCGGTATTGTACCGGGACCACCGAAGGGGTTCTAGGGGTCCACCGGGAGGGTCCACCTGCCCCGGTGGACCTAATGGGCTGTAGTTGGGTGGGAACAGCCCCTTAGTAGGCTGGTGCTCCCCCCAAGGGCCCAAGGTGGCTAGGGTCGGAAACCCTAGGGGTGGGGGCGCCTCCCACCTAACTTGGGGGGTAAGTCCCCCCCCCCCGGGGGGGCGCCACCCCCTCTAGATGGATCTAGGGGGACACCCCCTCTAGATGTATCTAGGGAGGCTAGCCCCCTCTCCCCTTCCCCTATGAATAGTGGAGGGTGGGAGGGCAGCCTCACCCTTCCCCTGGCGCAGCCCTCCCCCCTTCCTACACCTCCTCCTCCTCTGTAGCGCTTAGAGAAGCTCTATCGGAGAACCATGAGCTCCATCGCCACCACGCCGTTGTGCTGTCGGAGCTCTCTGTCAACTTCTCCTCCCCCCTTGCTGGATCAAGAAGGAGGAGACGTCCACGGGCTGTACATGTGTTGAAAGCAGGGCATCGTCCATTCGGTGCTTGGATCGGATTTTGTTAGGGTTAGGCTTGTTAGGGTTAACCTGGGTGGGGGAGGGGTTCGACCTGCGGCTGTATAAGTCAATGTGGGGCACCTAAGAGCTAGGAGCCACACATTACAAGTGTGGCGCCTTACTCTTAGGCGCCACACAGGTGGGTGGGGTCGGGCCGTGCCACATGGTGCCAGTGTGGCCGATAGTGCATCATCTAAATATAAGGCGCTACATAGTGTAGTGTGGCGCTTTGCCGTCAAGCACCACACGAAAGGATTAGGACGATGAATATTTTCGCCCAGCGGTTCACTTTACGAATTCCTTTCGATTTTAGGTCAAATTTGTCAAAATTGCCTAGAATTGTTGGGAGCTATGGGTGTCTTCTTACTCGGTCTGTCCTTACACAATACGTGCCGCTGCACCTCTTGTAATATGTGCATGTGCTACTCCACGAGATACTACTCCAATTGATGGATATTAATTCATTGTGCTTCTTTTGGCTGAACGTGAGGTGTTTTGACTTTTTCTAGGTTGTCTTTCACATGTGGAGCAGTGGCCATGGCTGATGGTTTTTTCTTCTCGGGAACTTGATCCTTTAGGCCTCCTTTGGTTCATAGGGTATGATTATTATAGGAATAGGAAACTCATAGAAAATGAGATGACATGTATGTCAAATCCTATGTGTAGGACTAGGAAATGAGATGTCGTTTGGTTCACATCATAGAAATTTCTCCATTGAGTCTAGGCTCATGCTTATGTTCCCTTGAAATGTGGAGGATAGCAACCAATCCTATGTAGGAATAGGAATCAATTCCTATGAACCAAAGGGCTTTAAAGGAAAAATCCTACAAGAACCCTATCCTATGAAATTCATGTGAAGTTCCTGCAAACCAAAGGAGGCCTTAATTGCTAGTAGCAACAACGGCATAATGACATCGCAGCAGATGACCTGGGTCTGCAGTCCATTGCTGATTAATTTGAGATGACCTCACGAAGGCCCTTTTCATCCGATTGTTCAACTTTGCCTTCGCGTAAAAAGTAAGAACAACAATTCATTTTTTGTTTCCTGTTGCAGAATTCGTCGGGAGTTGTAGCACCACAGCAGAAAATTCTTGTTTGATCTACGGCGTGACGACTCGCCCAAGATAGCCACCAAAATATTGTCGTCTCTATGGCGCCTCTCGGCCGCACAACATGCAACCCTAAAGTCTTTCTCGTCAATAACGTAAATCCTCCCGCGCAAACTCCTCTTCATCCAATCAATTGCGAGCTTCTCGATCCCATGGGAGCTCCCTCCAAGAACTCAATACCATTGTGCGATGGCCTCGCGGTGGGCGCCAACTGTCGTGGTTTTGTCACGGCAGATGCCCTAGCGAAAGGACTTAAGGTTGCGTCCATCGCTATGGTGACTAGCTCAGAGGGGTTGGTCGGGACAAGAGACATGTGTTTACCCAGGTTCGGCCCCTCTAATGGAGGTAAAAGGTGTTGGAAATATGCCCTAGAGGCAATAATAAATTAGTTATTATCATATTTCCTTCTTCATGATAATCGTTTATTATCCATGCTATAATTGTATTGATCGGAGACTTAGATGCATGTGTGGATACATAGACAAAACCATGTCCCTAGTATGCCTCTAATAGACTAGCTCGTTGATCAAAAGATGGTTAAGGTTTCCTAGCCATGGACATGAGATGTCATTTGATAACGGGGTCACATCATTAGGAGAATGATGTGATGGACAAGACCCAAACTGCAAACGTACCATATGATCGTGTCAGTTTATTGCTACTGTTTTCCGCATGTCAAGTATGTGTTCCTATGACGATGAGATCATGCAACTCACAGATATTGGAGGAGTGCCTTGTGTGTATCAAACGTCGCAATGTAACTGGGTGACTATAAAGGTACTCTAGAGGTATCTCCTATGGTGTCTGTTGAGTTGGCATGGATCGAGACTGGGATTTGTTACTCCGTGTGACGGAGAGGTATCTTGGGGCCCACTCGGTAATGCAACATCACAATAAGCCTTGCAAGCAATGTGACTAATTGTTAGTTGCGGGATCTTGTATTACGGAACGAGTAAAGAGACTTGCCGGTAACGAGGTTGAACTAGGTATGGAGATACCGACAATCGAATCTCGGGCAAGTAACATACCGAACAACAAAGGGAACGTTATACGGGATTAACTGAATCCTTGACATAGAGGTTCGACCGATAAAGATCTTCGTAGAATATGTAGGAACCAATGTGGACGTCCAGGTCCCGCCATTGGTTATTGACCGTAGAGGTGTCTCGGTCATGTCTACATAGTTCTCGAACCCGCAGGGTCTGCACACTTAAGGTTCGGTGACGTTTCGGTAGTGTAGAGTTATGTATGGTGGTGACCGAAGTTTGTTCGGAGTCCCGGATGATATCCTAGAGTTGACGAGGAGCTCCGGAATGGTCCGGAGGTAAAGATTCATATATAGGAAGTCCCAGTTTGGTTTCCGGAAAAGTTTTGGGCTCATCGGTAGTGTACCGGGAGTGCCGGTAGTGTACCGGGAGGCCTCCGGGAGGGGTATTTCGACCCCAAGAGGTCCATGGGCTGTGGGAGAATAATAACCAGCCCTTAGTGGGCTGGGAAAACATCCACAAAGGCCCATGGCGCAGGAGAGAAAGCCCTAAAGCAAAAAGTGGAAAATCAGCCAATAGGAGGCAATCCTACTCCAACTAGGATTGGAGGTGAAGTAGGATTGCTTCCCACCTCCTATTTCGGCCGACCCAAAGGCCTTGGCTGCCTCTCCTCTCCTCTCCTCCTATATATACTAGTGGATTGGGTGGTTTTTGGACAGAATTTCTGGCCACGTGCTACCCGTTACACCGGTGCATAGTTTCTCCTCTAGATCGGTTTTCTGCAGTGCTTAGGCGAAGCCCTGCCAGAATTGCTCCACCACCATCACCGGAGTGCTGTCACGCTGCCGGTGAACTCTCTCTCCTCTCCACCTCCTCTCGCTGGATGGAGACGGTGGAGATCGTCATCAAGCTGCACGTGTGCTGAACGCGGGGGTGCCGTCCGTTCGGCGCTAGATCGGAAGGACCATGATCGAGATCGCGAGACGGTTCGTGATGTGATCACGGAACGGATCGTGATGAGTTCGCGAGAAAGATCGTGATCAAGATCGTGAGACGGATTGTGATGAGTTCGCGGGACGGATCATGATGTGTTCGCGGGACGGTTCGTGATTGGATCGCGGGACGCTCTGCGATTTGGATCGCGAAGAAGTTCGACTACACCAACCGCGTTTCTTAACGCTTCCCGCTTAGCGATCTATAAGGGTACGTAGATCCACTCTCCCTCTCGTAGATTCTCATCACCATGGATAGGTTTGCGTGTGCGTAGGAAATTTTTTGTTTCCCATGCGACGTTCCCCAACAGTGGCATCATGAGCTAGGTTGATGGTTTGATGAGATCTTGAGTAGAACACAAAAGGTTTGTGGGAGTTGATGCTTCGATTGCTTCCTCCCTTGGTCGGATTTTGGTTTAGAGGGATTGTGAGATGAAGCGGCCCAGACCAACATTACTCATACGCTTACGAGAGACCGGTTCCCTCGATGCAACTTGTTGCTTAGATGGCTTGCGGGTGACAGTTTCTCTCACTTTAGTTGGATCGGATCCGACAAAAGCGGTCCTTGAGAAGGTTGAAAAGCAATCTATGTATCACCATTGTGGTTTATGCGTAGGTGAGAATCGTTCTTGCTAGATACCCGTAGCAGCCACGTAAAACATGCAACAACAATTAGAGGACGTCTAACTTGTTTTTGCAGGGTATGTTGTGATGTGATATGGCCAATTACATGATGAGATATATATGATGTATGAGATGATCATGTGATGTATAGAATTTCACGACTTGCATGTCATTGAGTACGGCAACCGTCAGGAGCCATAGGGTTGTCTTTAATTATTGTATGACCTGCGTGTCAATCATTAAGTGCTATGTAATGCTTTACTTTATCGCTAAGCGGTAGCAATAGAAGTAGAAGCAGGGCTGGCGCCACAACCCCAATGGCAACACATTGATGGAGATCAAGATGATGGAGATCATGGTGTTGTGCCGGTGACGATGGAGATCATGCCGGTGTCTCGAAGATGGAGATCTTAAACACAAGTTCATGGCCATATCATGTCACTTATGAATTGCATGAGATGTTAATCCTTTTATGCACCTTCTTTTGCTTAGTACGTCAGTAGCATTATAAGGTGATCCCTCACTTGAATTTCAAGATGAACTGTGTTCTCCCCGAGTGTGCACCGTTGCGAAAGTCCGTCGTGTTGAGACACCACGTGATGATCGGGTGTGATAGACTCTACGTTCACATACAACGGGTGCAAGCCAGATTTGCACGTGCAGAACACTCGGGTTAAACTTGACGAGCCTAGCATGTACAGACATGGCCTCGGAACACAAGAAACCGAAAGGTCGAGCATGAGTCATATAGTGGATATGATCAACATAATGATGTTCACCATTGAAGCCACCTTAACTCACGTGATGATCGGACTTGAGTTGGTGAATTTGGATCATGTATCACTCGAATGACCCGAGGGATGTCAATTTGAGTGGGAGTTCTTAGTAATATGATTAATTGAACCCATTATCATGAACATAGTCAATAGTGTCTTTGCAAATTATGTTGTAGATTACTAGCTCGCGTTGTAGCTCCCTTAAATTTTTATATGTTCCTAGAGAAATAGAGTTGAAAGATGTTGGTAGCAATATTGCGGACTAGGTCCGTGATCTGAGGATTGTCCTCATTGCTGCACAGAAGGCTCATGTCCTTAATGCACCGCTCGGTGAGCCACCCCCTCTAGCGTCATCTATAGATGTTGTGAACATCTGACAGGCACGTTTCAATGACTACTTGATAGTTTAGTGCGTCATGCATTACGGCTTAGAATTGAGGCTCCGAAACGTTTTGAACGTCATGGAACATATGAGATGTTCTAGGAGCAGAGATTGTGATCTCAGGCTCGTGCCTGTGTTGCGAGATATGAGATCTCCAACAAGATTATTTGCCTGTAAGATGAAGGAGAATAGCTCAATCGTTGAGCATGTACTCAGATTGTCTGGTACTACAATCGCTTGAATCAAGTGGGAGTTGATCTTCCAGATAAGATAGTGATTGACACAGTTCTCCAAGTCACTGTCACTAAAGCTACTAGAACTTAGTGATGAACTATAATACACCAGGGATAGAAGTATTGATCCCTGAGCTGTTCGTGATGTTTGACACCGTGAAGGTAGAAATCAAGAAGGAGCGTCAAGTGTTGATGGTTAATCAAACCACTAGTTTCTAAAAGGGCAAGAGCAAGGAGGGAAACTTGATGGATAGCAAGTCAGTTGCTGCTCAAGTGAAGCAACCCAAAGTTGAACTCAAACCCAAGACTAAGTGCTTCTATTATGAGGTGAGAGGTCGCTGAAGCGGAACAACCCTAGATACTTGGTAGATAAGAAGGCTGGCAACATCGACAAAAGTATATTTGATATACGAGTTATTGATGTGTACCTTGCTAGTACTCCTAGTAGCACCTGGGTATTGGATACCGGTTCGGTTGCTAAATGTTAGTAACTCAAAATAAAAGCTACGGAATAAACGGAGAACTAGCTAAGGGTGAGGTGACGATGTGTGTTGGAAATGTTTCCAAGGTTGATGTGATCAACATCGCACGCTCTCTCTACCTTCAGGATTAGTGACGAACCTAAATAAATGTTATTTGGTGTTTTGCGTTGAGAATGAACATGATTAGATCATGTTTGTTGCAATACGATTATTCATTTAAGTCAGAGAATAATAGTTATTCTGTTTACATGAATAATACCTTCAATGGTCATGCACCCAGTGAGAATGGTTTGTTGAAATCCTGATCGTAGTAATACACATGTTCATAACATTGATGTCAAAAGATACAAAGTTAAATAATGATAGTACCACATACTTGTGGCACTGCCGCAAAATGTCATATTGGTATAAAGCGCATGAAGAAACTCCATGGTGACGGATATTTGGACTCATTCGATTTTGAATCGGTTGAGACATGCGAACCATGCCTCTTGGGCAAGATGACTAAAGGACCCCGTTGGATGGAGCGGGCAAGTGATTCATTGGAAATGATACATGTTGATGTATGCAATCTAGTGAGTCTTGTAGCATGCAGTGGATATCGTTATTTTCTTACCTTCACTGATGATTTGAGTAGATATAGTGTATATTTACTTAATGAAACACAAGTCTGAATCGTTTGAAAGGTTCAAGAAAATTCAGAGTGAAGTTTAAAGATCATCGTGACAAGAAGATAAAAATGACTACGATATGATCATGGAGGTGAATATCTGAGTCACGAGTTTGGCATACAACTTAAGACAATGTGAAAGTTGTTTCACAACTAAACGCCACATGGAACACCATAGTGTGATGGTGTGTCCAAACATCATAGTTATGCTCTATTGGACATGGTGCGTGCTATGATGTCTCTTGTCGTTTTACTACTATAATTTTGGGGTTATGCATTAGAGACAACTACATTCACATTAAATAGGGCACCATCTAAATCCGTTGAGATGACACCATGTGAATTATGGTTTGATAGAAACCTAAGTTGTCATTTCTTAATACTTGGGGCTGCGACGCTTGTGTGGAAAATGTTTTCACCTAATGAGGTCGAACGCAAGGCGTACAAATGCATCTTCATAGAATACCCTAAGATCAGTTGGGTGAACCTTCTATCTCAGATCCAAGTGCAAAGTGTTTGTTACTAAAACGGATCCTTTCTCGAGGAAAAGTTTCTCTCGAAAGAATTAAGTGGGAGGAAGATAGAACTTGATGAGGTTGTTAAAACTTTGTTCAACCAGAGAGTAGCGCAGCGCAGGATGTTATTTCTGTGAAGCCTATGTTAGTTGAAGAGGAAGTTAATGATGATGATCATGAAGCTTCAAGATCAAGTTACTATCGAACTTCGTAGGTCGACAAGGATGTGTATTGCTCCTAAGCGGTATGACAACCCTGTCTTGGAGGTCATGTTGTTGGACAAACGATGAACCTACGAGCTATGGAGAAGCGATGATGGGCCAGGATTCCGACAAATGGTTGGAGGCCATGAAATCCGAGATAGGATCCATGTATGAAAACCAAGTGTAGACTTTGGTAGACTTGCTCGTTGGACGGCAGGTCGTTGAGTACAAATGGATCTTTAAAATGAAGACAAACACTGATGGTGAATGTCACTATTTGTAAAGCTCGACTTGTTGCAAAGATGTTTGTGACAAGTTCAAGGAGTTGACTACGATGAGACTTTCTCACTCGTAGTGGTGCTAAAGTCTGTTGGAATTATGTTAGCAGTTGCTGTGTTTTCAATTATGAAATCTGGCAGATGGATGTCAAAACATCGTTTCCTTAACGGTTTACTTGAGGAAAGGTTGTATGTGATACAACCAGAAGATTTTGTCAGGCCTAAGGATGCTAAAAGGTGTGCAAGCTTCGGTGATCCTTCCATGGACTGAAGCAAGCATCTCGGAGTTGGAATATACGCTTTGATGAGCTGATCAAAGTTTTGATGTTTATACAAAGTTTACGAGAAACTTGTATTTGCAATAAAGTAAGTGGGAGCACTATAGAATTTATGATAAGTATATGTGGATGACATATTGTTGATCAGAAATAATGTAGAGTTTCTGGAAAGCATAAAACGGTCATTTGGAAAGTGATTTTCAAAGGAAGACCTGGATGAAGCTACCTAATTGTTGAGCATCAAAATCTATGGAGATAGATCAAGATGCTCGATGAGACTTTCAATGAGTGCATACCTTGACAAGATTTTGAAAGAGTTCAAAATGGATCAGTCAGAGAAAGAGTTCTCGCCTGATTTGTAAGGTGTGAAAGTTGAGTGAGACTCAAAGCTTGACAACGGCAGAAGAAAGAGAAAGGACGAACGTCGTCCCCTATGCCTTAGCCATAGGCTCTATATTATGCCATGTTGTGTACCGCACCTGTGTGTGCCTTGCCATGAGTCCGTCAGGGGGTACAAGAGTGAACCAGGAGTGGATCATTGGACAACGGTCAAGATTATCCTCAGCAACTAAGAGACTGAGGAGATGTTTCTTGATTATGGAGGTGATAAATGGTTCGTCGTAAGGAGTTACGTAGATACAAGCTTTAACACTAATCCGGATGACTCGTAGTAGCAATCTGGATACGTATAGTGGAGCAGCCATATGGAATAGTACCGAGCGGAGTGTGGTAGCAGTGTTTACAATTTGACATAGGTATTTGCAAAGTGCACATGGATCTGAATGTTACAGACCCATTGACTATAAGACCTCTCTCACATGCAAAGCATGATCGAGCCCCAGAACTCGTTGGGTGTTAGATTCATAACAATGCGAATCACATGGTGATGTGAACTAGATTATTGCCTCTAGTGCAAGTGGGAGACTATTGGAAATATGCCCTAGAGGCAATAATAAATTAGTTATTATCATATTTCCTTGTTCATGATAATCGTTTATTATCCATGCTATAATTGTATTGATCGGAGACTTAGATGCATGTGTGGATACATAGACAAAACCATGTCCCTAGTATGCCTCTAATAGACTAGCTCGTTGATCAAAAGATGGTTAAGGTTTCCTAGCCATGGACACGAGATGTCATTTGATAACGGGGTCACATCATTAGGAGAATGATGTGATGGACAAGACCCAAACTGCAAACGTAGCATATGATCGTGTCAGTTTATTGCTATAGTTTTCCGCATGTCAAGTATGTGTTCCTATGACCATGAGATCATGCAACTCACAGATATCGGAGGAGTGCCTTGTGTGTATCAAACGTCGCAACGTAACTGGGTGACTATAAAGGTGCTCTACAGGTATCTTCGATGGTGTCTGTTGAGTTGGCATGGATCGAGACTGGGATTTGTTACTCCGTGTGACAGAGAGGTATCTCGGGGCCCACTCGGTAATGCAACATCACAATAAGCCTTGCAAGCAAGTGACTAATTGTTAGTTGCGGGATCTTGTATTACGGAACGAGTAAAGAGACTTGCCGGTAACGAGGTTGAACTAGGTATGGACATACCGACAATCGAATCTCGGGCAAGTAACATACCGAAGAACAAAGGGAACGTTATACGGGATTAACTGAATCCTTGACATAGAGGTTCGACCGATAAAGATCTTCGTAGAATATGTAGGAACCAATGTGGACGTCCAGGTCCCGCCATTGGTTATTGACTGTAGAGGTGTCTCGGTCATGTCTACATAGTTCTCGAACCCGCAGGGTCTGCACACTTAAGGTTCGGTGATGTTTCAGTAGTGTAGAGTTATGTATGTTGGTGACTGAATTTTGTTCGGAGTACCGGATGAGATCTTGGAGGTCATGAGGAGCTCCGGAATGGTCCGGAGGTAAAGATTCATATATAGGAAGTCCCAGTTTGGTTTCCGGAAAAGTTTTGGGCTCATCGGTAGTGTACCGGGAGTGCCGGTAGTGTACCGGGAGGCCTCCGGGAGGGGTATTTCGACCCCAAGAGGTCCATGGGCTGTGGGAGAATAATAACCAGCCCTTAGTGGGCTGGGAAAACATCCACAAAGGCCCATGGCACAGGAGAGAAAGTCCTAAAGCAAAAAGTGGAAAATCAGCCAATAGGAGGCAATCCTACTCCAACTAGGATTGGAGGTGAAGTAGGATTGCTTCCCACCTCCTATTTCGGCCGACCCAAAGGCCTTGGCTGCCTCTCCTCTCCTCCTATATATACTAGTGGATTGAGTGGTTTTTGGACAGAATTTCTGGCCACGTGCTACCCGTTACACCGGTGCATAGTTTCTCCTCTAGATCGGTTTTCTGCAGCGCTTAGGCGAAGCCCTGCCGGAATTGCTCCACCACCATCACCGGAGCGCCATCATGCTGCCGGTGAACTCTCTCTCCTCTCCACCTCCTCTCGCTGGATCGAGACGGTGGAGATCGTCATCAATCTGCACGTGTGCTGAACGCGGGGGTGCCGTCCGTTCGGCGCTAGATCGGAAGGACCATGATCGAGATCGCGAGACGGTTCGTGATGTGATCACGGAACGGATCGTGATGAGTTCGCGGGACAGATCGTGATCAAGATCGTGAGACGGATCGTGATGAGTTCGCGGGACGGATCATGATGTGTTCGCGGGACGGTTCGTGATTGGATCGCGGGACGCTCGGTGATTTGGATCGCGAAGAAGTTCGACTACACCAACTGCGTTTCTTAACGCTTCCCGCTTAGCGATCTACAAGGGTACGTAGATCCACTCTCCCTCTCGTAGATGCTCATCACCATGGATAGGTTTGCGTGTGTGTAGGAAATTTTTTGTTTCCCATGCGACGTTCCCCAACAAAAGGCTATGTCCTGCTTTGTGTGTATTGATGATGAGGATGATCTCGATTACAAGGGTGCGGAATCACTACCTCTAGTCTCGAGGATTTCTAATTTGTCTATGTCTAATGACTTGAACTTGTCCCTCTTGGGGCGCCTTACCCCTCCTTATAAAGGTTGAAGGGGTAGCTTTAATGTAGAGCCCTACTAGGAGTAGGATTAGGACTAGTCTCTCTTGAATCATAATCCGGGTCTTGTTTCCTTCGTGAGGGAGTCTTTCCTCTCCTTGGGCCTTGTTTGTGAGTTGGCTCACCATAGCATGAGTCGGCCCTCCCATGAGCCTCCTTCTGGGCTGTTGGGTCTTGTCGTTCATGTGACCCACCTGCCGGGTCACAAATGAGCCGCCAAGCTCAGCTAGGTCAGCAGTTAGTCACCAAGTCATGGTCGGGTCATACTTCAGGCCGGGTTATACCGCGGGGTAATATCCCTGATAGGCTCCGAATGGCTATAGCGCTTGGAATCCGACGCTTGATGATATTCGGTGAGTCGGACCTCGTGGTCAACCAAGTTATGAAGGAATGGGACATAAGTAGTCCTACTATGACTGGATATTGCAATGCGGTTTGGAAGCTAGAGAAAAATTTCAAAGGCTTAGAACTGCATCATATTCCTCAAGCGAAGAATCAGGCAGCTGATAACCTGGCCAAAATCGGCTCCACTCGGAAAGTTGTGCCGAAAGACGTATTCCTTTAACACCTTCATTCCGCTTCGGTCAAAGAAGACCCTTTAACCGAAGAGCCCCCACAAGCAGTCAGTCCCTCAAATCCGAATGAGTTACACATCCTAGCCGTAGTGGATCTTCTCCAAGAGATGTTGGTGATCACTCCCGAGTGGACCCAACCCTATTTGGCATACTTGCTCCAGCAAGAGCTCCCTGAAGACGAAGAGGAAGCATGCAGGATTGTCCGATAGTCCAAATACTTTGAGGTGATGGGAGATCAGTTATACAAGAAAAGCACTACTGGCGTAATTCGGAAATGCATATCCCTAGAGGAGGGTTTACAGGTCCTGCATGACATTCATTCAGGAACCTATGGCCATCATGCATCTTCTCGGACGTTGGTCGATAAGGCATTCTGTCCAGGCTTCTATTGGCCCTGGGCCAACGCCGCAACTAAAGACATGGTAGATCTTTGTGTTGGATGCCAGTTCTACAAGAATCAGACACAGAAGCCGGCATCCACACTGAATACTATCCCCCTCACTTGGTCATTCGCAGTTTGGGGTCTCGACATGGTCGGACCTTTGCGCACAAGGTCGAGTGGTTTTACCCATCTACTGGTTCCTATGGATAAGTTCACCAAGTGGGTCGAGGCGAAACCTATCAAAATCTTGGATTCAACTACTGCCATTAGCTTCATTCCTTAGATAATATTCAGATTCGGAGTCCCTCATGACATTATCACAGATAACGGGAAGAACTTTGATTCAGATGAATTCCATGAGTTTCGCTATTCTAAAGGCACTCGGGTCAATTATGCTTCCGTAGCTCACCTGCAGTCGAATGGACAAGCAGAACGAGCAAACATGGTGATTCTTCAAGGATTGAAGCCCCGACTGATGAGAGACTTGAAGGTTGCTATTGGTGCATGGATGGAAGAATTACCCTTTGTCTTGTGGGGCATTCGGACGACCCCGAATCGTTCCACTAAGCGCACTCCTTTCTTCATGGTGTACCGATCTGAAGTTGTTTTACCGAGTGATATTCCTCCACAACGCTCCCCAAGTGGAGCTCTGTAACGAATATGAAGCCGAACTGGCATGTCAAGACGACCTTGACCTTTTGGAGGAGGAAAGAGAGCAATCTCTGATCAGGTCAATGCTTTATCAGCAAGACCTAAAGCATATTTATGACAGACAAGTCAGAAGACGTGCCTTCCAGGAAGGCGACCTCGTTCTCCGATTGGATCAGCACAAGCTTGCGCCTCCGTGGCACGGGCCCTTTGTGATCTCCAAAGTTCTTAACAATGGAGCTTATCGGTTGTACCACATTGACGGCGATAAGAAAGAGCCCGAGCATGGAATGCGGATCTGCTCCGCAAGTTCTACACCTAGTGCTAGGACACTCTAGTACCCTTGTAATACACTATCGAGTGAATTCGATGAATAAAGTCTTCACTTTTTCAAACTCTTTGTTGAAACTTTTTGTCATTCTCCATTCATTTTCACCACCCCCAGTGGGTGTGTGGATTTGCTTAGCAGCAATTCCGCATTGCCTAAGTTAAAAACCACTCCGACTGAGGATTTCATCCACACTCGGGGGCGTAGCTACAATTCCGCACTGCCTAAGTTAAAAACCACTCCAAATGAGGATTTCATCCACACTCGGGGGGCTTAACTGCAATCTTGTATTGCCTAAGTTAAAAACTACTCTGAGTGAGGATTTCATCCACACTCGGGGGCTTAGCCGCAATCCCGCATTGCCTAAGTTAAAACTACCCCGAGTAAGGATTCCATCCACACTCGAGGCTTAGCCACAATCTCGCATTGCCTAAGTTAAAACTTCTCTGAGTGGGGATTTCATCCACACTCGGGGGCTTAGCTGTTAAAACTACCCCGAGTAAGGATTCCATCCACACTCGAGGCTTAGCCACAATCTCGCATTGCCTAAGTTAAAACTTCTCTGAGTGGGGATTTCATCCACACTCGGGGGCTTAGCTGCAATCCCGCATTGCCTAAGTTAAAAAGTACTTCGAGTGAGGATTTCATCCACACTCGGGGGCTTAGCCACAATCCCGCATTGCCCAAGTTAAAACTACTCTGAGTGAGGATTTCATCCACACTCGAGGACTTAGCCGCAATCCCGGATTGCCCAAGTTAAATCTGCTTCGAGTGAGGATTTCATCAACACTTGGGGGCTTAGATGCAATCCCGCATTGCTTAAGTTAAAAACCACTATGAGTGAGGATTTCATCAACACTCGGGGGCTTAGCTGCAATCCTGCATTGCCTTAGTTAAAACTACTCCGAGTGAGGATTTCATCCACACTCGGAGGCTTAGCCGCAATCCTGCATTGCCTAAGTTAAAAACTACGCCGAGTGAGGATATCATCCACACTCAAAGACTTAGTCACGACTCCGTATTGCCTAAGTCAAAGTCTACGTTGAATGAGAACTTCAAGCAAACAAGCGACCAAGCAAACATTCGAAACCACTAAGGACTCTCGAATATTAGAAAGTTCAAAGCAAATATGTAGATAACCAGAACCGTGAAGTCGCGGTGATTGTTGCAGTACACGAACCACTCGGCATACGGATACGTCTCCAACGTATCTACTTTTCCAAACTCTTTTTCCCTTGTTTTGAACTCTAATTTGCATGATTTGAATGGAACTAACCCGGACTGATGTAGTTTTCAGTAGAATTGCCTTGGTGTTATTTTTGTGTAGAAATAAAAGTTCTCGGATTGACCTGGAAATTTACGGAGAATATTTTTGGAGTTAGTAAAAAATACTGGCAAAAGAATCAACTGCAGGGGGGCACCACCTGGCCACAGGCCTGGTGGCGTGCCCACCCCCTAGGGCACGCCGGGCAGGCTTGTGGGCCCCTTATTGCTCCTCCGACCTTGTTTCCACTTCTATATATTCCTATTCGGGGAGAAAAAAAATCAGAGAGAAGAGTTCATCGCGTTTCACGATACGGAGCCGCCACCACCTCCTGTTCTTCCTCGGGAGACCAAATCTGGAGTCTGTTTTGGGCTCTAGAGAGGGGAAATCGACGCCTTCGTCATCACCAACCATCCTTCATCACCAATTCCATGATGCTCCCCACTGTTCATGAGTAATCTCATCATAGGCTTGCTGCATGGTGATGGGTTGGATGAGATTTATCATGTAATCGAGTTAGTTTTGTTAGGTTGTGATCCCTAGTATCCACTATGTTCTGAGATTGATGTTGCTATAACTTTGCTATGCTTAATGCTTGTCACTAGGGCCCGAGTGCCATCATTTCAGATCTAAACCTATTATGTTTTCATGAATATATGTGTGTTATTGATCCTATCTTGCAAGTTATAGACACCTATTACGAGTTGTGATCCGCATCCCCCAGGGTGACAATAACCGGGATTCTTTCCGGTGATTACCGTATTTTGAGGAGTTCATGTATTCACTAAGTGCTAATGCTTTGGTCCGGTTATCTATTAAAAGGATGCCTTAATATCCCTTAGTTTCCAATAGGACCCCGCTGCCACGGGAGGGTAGGACAAAAGATGTCATGCAAGTTCTTTTCCATAAGCATGTATGACTATATATGGAATACATGCCTACATTACATTAATGAATTGGAGCTAGTTCTGTGTCACCCTATGTTATAACTGTTGCATGATGAATGCCATCCGGCATAATTATCCATCACTGATCCATTGCCTATGACCTTTCCATATATTGATCTTTGCTAAGTTACTTTTCCGTCGCTACTGCTACAAACACTACAAAACTGCTACTATCACTTTGCCACCATTACCGTTACTACCATATTACTTTGCTACTAAATACTTTGCTGTAGATATTAAGTCTTTCAGGTGTGGTTGAATTGACAACTCAGCTGCTAATAGTCGAGAATATTCTTTGGCTCCCCTTGTGTCGAATCAATAAATTTGAGTTGAATACTCTACCCTCAAAAACTGTTGTGATTCCCTATACTTGTGGGTTATCAAGACCTTTTTCTTGCACCGTTATCGGGGAGCATAGCTTTATTCTTTGAGTCACTTGGGATATATATCTGTTGATCACTATGAGGAATCCTAAAGATCCAAAAACCAAGATCTACCCCTCAACTATGAGGACAGGTAAGGAACTGCCATCTAGCTCTGCACTTGATTCACCAACTGTTATGAGTAAATTTGTAACACCACCACCTGCTAGTAATTCTGTTATGTCGCAAGTAATCGATAATACTTTGCTTGATGATACTGTGCCACTGGGTGAATTTCTTGATGAACAAATTGCTAGATCCAATGCTGAAACTGATAATATTTCTAAATCTGATGAAATTATTGAAACTGAACACTATGATACATCTGCTAGACCTAGCTCTCCTAGATATGAATTGCCTGATATACTGGAGGGATATGTTATGGAAGGAGAGGTAGCTATGGACTTTCTTGCTTGTGAGGATAGAGATGATCTTAAGAAATTGCTTCGCAAGTGAAAGGAAAAATCTTTGAATGCTAGAATGGAATATGATCCTAAGTTAGCTAATTCACCTATCTTTGTTACTGATAAGGATTATGAATTCTCTATCGATCCTGAGTTAATTACTTTACTTGAATATGATCCTTTCCATGGTTATGAATCTAAAACTGTAGTGGCACATCTTACCAAATTGAATGACATAGCCACCCTATTTACTCATGAGAAAAAATTCGCTATTACTATATTCTTAAGTTGTTTCCTTTCTCATTAAAGGGTGATGCTAAGATATGGTTTAATTCTCTTGCTCCTGGTTGTGTGTGTAGTCCCCAGGATATGATTTATTACATGCCCATAAGAAACAAGCTGCCCTGCAAGAAATATTTAACTTTGTGCAACTTGAAGAAGAGAGTCTCCCACAAGCTTGGGGGAGGCTTCTCTAATTACTTAATGATTTGCCTAATCATCCTCTCAATAAAAATGAAATACTTGATTTCTTTTATAATGGACTAACTGATGCTTCTAGGGACTACCTAGATAGTTGAGCTGGTTGTGTTTTCAGGGAACGAACTATTGAACAAGCTGAATTACTATTGAATAATATATTGAGCAATGATAATGATTGGACTATTCCCAAACCACCTTCAAGGCCAACTCCGAAGAAAAGAGGTATTCTATTCCTCGGTCCTGAAGATATGCAAGAGGCAAAGAAATCTATGAAAGAAAATGGTATTAAAGTTGAAGATGTTAAGAATCTACCACCTATTAAAGAAATACATGGTCTTGATAACCCGACACATGTAGTAGAGGTAAATGCCCTCTGTAAATTAGATGAAGGAGATATTCCTTATAATAAGTCTGCTAGCCATTGCTTGGATGAATTTGATAATTTTATTATGAAGCAAGAAAATTTTAATGCTTATGTTAGTAGATAATTGAAACATAATGCTTATATGCTTGATCGCTTGGGTGATTATTTGAGTTCAACCGTCAATGATCTTAAGCTTATTAGTAGACATGCATCCATGGTAACCACTGAAGTAGAATAAGTACTTAAGGCTCGGAATGATTTGCTTAATGAGATGAATAGTAAAGACAATGATCATTCTGTTAAAGTTGTGACTAGAGGAGGTAGAATGACTCAGGAACCTTTGTATCCTGAGGGCCATCCTAAGAAAATTGAGCAATATTCTCAGAGAGTTAATACTGATGCACCTATTCGTTCCAATAAGAGTAGGAAAAATAATGATGATAGTACTTTGCATGCTGCTAGTGAACCTACTATGGATACACCTGAGAATCCAAATGATATTTTTATTCCTAATGCTAAGACACAATCTGGTGATGAACATGAGCCTAGTGCTAACATTAATAATGATGTTGATGTTGATTCTCAACCTAGTAATGATAATGATGTGGAGATTGAACCTGCTAATGATCTTGATAACCCACAACCCAAGAATAAAAGATACGATAAAAGAGACTTCATTGCTAGGAAACATGGTAGAGAAATAGAACCATGGGTTTAGAAACCCATGCCCTTTCCTCCCAAATCATCCAAGCAAAAGGATGATGAGGATTTTGAGAGCTTTGCCGAAATGCTTAGACCGGTCTTTTTACGTATGCGCTTGACTGATATTTTGAAAATGTCTCCTTATGCTAAGTATATGAAAGATATTGTGACAAATAAAAGAAAGATACCAGAAGCTAAGATTTCCACCATGCTTGCTAATTATACTTTTAAAGGTGGAATCCCTAAGAAATTAGGAGATCCCGGAGTACCTACTATACCATGCTCTATTAAAGGAAATTATGTTAAAATTGTTTTATGTGATCTTGGAGCTGGTGTTAGTGTTATGCCTTTCTCTTTATATCATAGACTTGATTTGAATAAGTTGACACCTACTGAGATCTCTTTGCAAATGGCTGATAAATCAACTGCTCTACCTATCGGTATTTGTGAGGATGTACCTGTCACAGTTGCAAATGCTACTATCTTGACGGACTTTGTTATTCTTGATATTCCCGAGGACGACATTATGTCGATCATCCTTGCTAGACCCTTTTTGAATACTGTAGGGGCTGTTATTGATTGCAACAAGGGCAATGTCACTTTTCATATTAATGGTAATGAGCATACGGTGCACTTTCCAAAGAAACAACCTCAAGTTCATAGTGCCAACTCTATTGAAAAAATTCCAACGATTATTATTGGAGACTTTGAGTTCCCTCTTCCTACTGTGAAGAATAAATATGATATACTTACCGTTGGGAAATGCATATCCCCATTGAGGTAACTTAGTGTCATTCGAAAATTCTTCGGTTTCATGTTATTCGAAAGAAGTTTGTTAATAAGACTTGATCAACCTTATTAATGGATTCCTTTTGATGAGCATGAGATGGACGAATTTAGAAAGCACAACTCCTTGTACCTAACTTTTACTTTCTGTTACCTAGATGAAATTAAGTAAAAATGCTATTGTTTTTTTCTTTTCTGAGTTTCCCGTGGAATAAAAAAGTGACCTGAAAATAGAAGTCCTTCAAATGTCATGAAAATGGAGTATGATTTTTTCTGGAATATTTAAGAATTTTTGGCACTAAGTATGCACCAGGGGGCTGCACCAGGGGGCCACAAGCCTAGTGGGCACGCCCACCCCCATGGGCGTGCCCTGGTGACTTGTGGGTCCCACATGGCCCCCTCCACTTATTTCAGCACCAATTCACTTCATCTTCCTCCAAAAAAAATCCCACCATTGCTCAAACCCGTGTTCTAGCTCCTCTTGCTTTCATTTTCGCTCTCCTTGCTCAAAGCTCCATTCGCAAAACTGTTTTAGGGAATTGCTCATCGGTATGTGACACCTCCAATGGTCCAATTAGTTTTTGTTCTAGTGCCTTATATATTGCAAATTTTTGTTGTTGTGGTGACCTTGTTTCTAAGCTTTCATGTCAAATTTGTTTGGTCCCAAGTAGTTTTGATGCATGATATAGTCTCTAGGCACTTGAGGGAGTAGTTGCTATGGGTTTTGTTGAGTTTTGTTCACCTTTATTTTTCGTTCACTAAAAATTTCAGAATTTTTCAGAAATGTTGAGAAGATTACTAAGAGGTTCTTCAAGTCGGGGTTCTAAGGAAGATGAAAATGAAATGAAGGAGAATCCCAAATATAATCTTCCTCACGTCGCGGAAATTCGACCATGTGAATGGCCGTGTGGCACATTCTTGAGGGCAGCCGGAATTTATGAGGATTTCTATTATTTGGCCGAGAATGCAGGCATCACCGACTTCCTCAACGATAAGTGTGACCAGTACCTCTTGCCCACTAATACCTTTGTGCAAAATTTTCACTTTTATCCTAGGGAAGACCCTCCTACAGTAGAATTTCACTTATATGATGTGCCTAAGAAAATGAACCTTTATGATTTTTGCAAAGTCTGCAAGATACCCTATGAGGGCAGCATCAGGGAACCACGTCCTCAAGACATGGAAGATTTTTTTTGTCACAGTCACTTTAGGATAAGAGAGACGTGTTTCCAAGGCAGGAGCAGCTAGTTTACATTTTCCTTTGCTACGCTATTATTCATTATTTGCGGGAAGATGTTTAGTTGGTCGCTGGGAGAGTGGAAAACTTAGTGCTCCTGACCTTGCTATTTTGCGCCATGCATTATTTGCTTATAGAACCTTTAGTCTGGGCTCTATGGTGGCCCAACGGTTGAACACCAACCGTTTGAAGGGGCCCATATTCGGAGGTATCTATGCATCTCGTTTAGCTAAACATTTTGAGATACCCATTAGGCTTCGTGAGAAAGATGAGAGGCTGATACTCACGAAGTTTCTAGATTATGACCGTATGGTACCATGATGCTATTAAGAAGAATGATGATAGGAGGCTGCTTTACAACTTAGTATTTAGTCAGGGTACTTGTGAGATTATTACTCTGCCTACTTCTTCTCTGTTCGATATTCATTCAAGCAGGTACATTGTTATGCCCAATGACATCTACCGATATTGGGGTTTGGTGCAACCCCCAGCACCTGAGCAGGCACCGGCCCCTGATCCATATCAGGTCCCAGTCTTTCAGTGGGAGCCACAGGAGGTCGCTAATCAGTGGAACCCTCAGTGTCCTCCAGAGTATCGCGGAGAAGGTTATTTCCATCCATGGCTCTAGACCAACTTAGGCCGAAAGCCTAAGCTTGGGGGAGTATGTATTTCTCACCGACATTACATTCATGTTCACACACTCATTTCAGTTGTCGGTGTTCATACTTTTTCATTGTACTATCCATGGTAGTTTATTCCTTGTTTTGCTTTCTTCTTGTGTGTTTAATTAACTTTGAGAAAAATACAAAAAAATTAGTTCTAGCTTTATTTCCTAGTTGCTTAGTTGTAGCATTAAAGAGAAAACCCAAAAAGATTTCTCGTTCTTCTTTTTGCTTGTTGGGAGCTTTCCCGTGTAAATAATTTTCCTTTCTTTTCTTTGGGTCGCAAGGAGAAGACCGCGATGACATGTTGAGTGGTTCTCATATGCATTATTGTTTATCTTACAAAGAGCCCATCTTGTCTTGTCTTCTCCTTTGGTTTATTGTTTGTAGATTCCAGCTTAGTCCAATGCACGTGCACTCTTATTATTATTCACATCGTTCGGTCGTGCAAATGAAAGGCAATAATGATGATATTTGATGAAAAGATCGAGATAGAGAAAAGCTGGTATGAACTCGACCTATCTTGCTTTTGGAAATATGATTAGCTCATCGTTCCAAATTCAGTACATTATGGGTTGAACATGTTTGCAATGACAATTAGAGATTATAGTTATTCATGCCATGCTTAATTAGCTAAGAGTGGATAATGGTTCGTCTTGAGTGCCAACATGTGCATTAAAATGGTTGTGATGTAGTATGATAGAATGGTATCCTCCTTTGAATGATTCAAGTGGCTTGACTTGGCACATGTTCACGCATGTACTTGAAACAAATCAACATAGCCTCCATGATATTTATGTTCATAGTGAATTATATCCTACTCATGCTTGCATTCAATGTTGGTTAATCTCAAAGCATGTTGATGACTGTGTCGCTCTCTAGTTGGTCGCTCCATAGTCTTTTGCTAGCCTTCACTTGTACTAAGCGGGAAAACTACTTGTGCATCCATCTCAATAAACCAAAAGTTGTTCCATATGAGTCCACCATATCTACCTATATGCGGTATTTACCTGTCGTTCCAAGGAAATTTGCATGTGCTAAACTTTAAACCTTCAAATAAACTATCTATTTTGTATGCCCAAATCGCTCATGTGGCGACTGGGGGCTGTCAGTATCTTCCATGCTAGGTGGGTTATTCTCACGATATGTGTTGATTCACTATCATTCACGAGAAAGTGGCTGGTAATTGGGATGCCCAGTCCCATGCTCGAAATAAAAAATCAAATTATAATTAAAAAACTCCCCCAGGACAATGTTTGTATGGACGGTACCCGTGAATTCGGCCCGCCGTGGAGTGTGACTGATTGGTGGAGGGGGAGTAACAACTTTACCATTCTGTTTGGGAACTGGCTATAATGTATCTAGCATGGAAGATATTGAAAAGCTCTTTGTCATTATGTGAGCAATGAAAGCATACCGCTCCAAAAATCATTACTTATCTCTGTTTTAAAAGCTCGAGCTCTGGCACCTCTGCAAATCAATGCTTCCCTCTACGAAGGGTCTTTCCATTTAGTATATTGTTGAGTCATCATCCTCTTATAAAAAAGCACCAGTTAGAGAGCGCCATCGTCATTTGTATGCCTTGCTATTAATTTATATTGAGTATGAGCATGACTAGATCTCTCTCACCATGAATTACAATGTTTAGTCAGTCCTTGTTCTCCAAAGGTGCTCTGCATTTATGTTTTGCGGTCTCAGAAAGGGCTAGCGAGATACCATTATTTCATATTGTATCATGATTGTTTTGATAGAATTTTTGTCATACGAGACTTATTTTTATTGCTCTCTAGTTGATTATGCCATTGATATGAGTAAATGTGAGACCTAAATGTTATTGTGAATGTGATTAGTCTATAATCCTTGCTGAAAATCTGAACATAAGTTAGACATATTTACAACAGCAAGATCAAACAGAGTTTGTAAAAGTTTTTCTTTATCACTTTCAGTTTATCAACTAAGTTGCTTGAGGACAAGCAAAGGTTTAAGCTTGGGGGAGTTGATACGTCTCCAACGTATCTAATTTTCCAAACTCTTTTGCCCTTGTTTTGGACTCTAATTTGCATGATTTGCATGGAACTAACCCGGACTGACGTTGTTTTAAGCAGAATTACCTTGGTGTCATTTTTGTGCAGAAATAAAAGTTCTCGGATTAACCTGAAAATTTATGGAGAATATTTTTGGAATTAGTAAAAAATACTGGCAAAACAATCAACTACAGGGGGCCCACCACCCGGCCACAAGCCTGGTGGGCGTGCCCACCCCCTAGGGCACGCCGGGCAGGCTTATGGGCCCTTGCTGCTGCTCCGACCTTGTTTCCACTTCTATATATTCCTCTTAGGGGAGAAAAAAATCAGAGAGAAGAGTTCATCGCGTTTCACGATACGGAGCCGCTGCCACCTCCTGTTCATCCTCGGGACACCAGATCTGGAGTCCGTTTTGGGCTCCGGAGAGGGGAAATCGACGCCTTCGTCATCACCAACCATCCTTCATCACCAATTCCATGATGATCCTCACCATTTGTAAGTAATCTCATTGTAGGCTTGTTGTCCGATGATGGTTTGGATGAGATTTGTCATTTAATCGAGTTAGTTTTGTTAGGTTTTGATCCCTAGTACCCACTATGTTATGAGATTGATGTTGCTATTACTTTGCTATGCTTAATGCTTGTCACTAGGGCCCGAGTGCCATGATTTCAGATCTTAACCTATTATGTTTTCATGAATATATGTGTGTTCTTGATCCTATCATGCAAGTTGTAGACACCTATTACGAGTTGTGATCCGCATCCCCTAGGGTGACAATAACTGGGATTCCTTCTGGTGATTACCGTAGTTTGAGGAGTTCATGTATTCACTAGGTGCTAATGCTTTGGTCCGGTTCTCTATTAAAAGGAGGCCTTAATATCCCTTAGTTTCCAATAGGACCCCGCTGCCATGGGAGGTTAGGACAAAAGATGTCATGTAAGTTCTTTTCCATAAGCATGTATGAATATATATGGAATACATGCCTACATTACATTGATGAACTGGAGCTAGTTCTGTGTCAGCCTATGTTATAACTATTGCATGATGAATGCCATCCGACATAATTATCCATCACTAATCCATTGCCTACGAGCTTTCCATATATTTATCTTTGCTAAGTTACTTTTCCGTTGCTACTGCTACAAACACTACAAAACTGCTACTATCACTTTGCCACTGTTACCGTTACTACCATGTTACTTTGCTACTGAATACCTTGCTACAGATATTAAGTCTTTCAGGTGTGGTTGATGTAGCGACCCGACCTGAAAGGTCGAATCTTCGGTGTTTCTATACCATCCCAAGATCATGCTGGTACACACACGGTACATCAATGTATATATTAAAGTGAAATCACACAGCTTTAATAATCGAAAAAAATCTCATATCGAGTCCTTTATTACAATAAGAATTACAATAAAGTGGCTGAAGGCCAACTCATGAGAATAACTAATCTTGCGGAAGCTTCAAAGGTAGTTGAGTCCATCTGACTCCAAGGGCATCTCACCAAGCGTAGAGCGTATCCTCACTCCTGGTCAGAAAAGTACTCTGCAACATGATATGTTGCAGCCATGTAGGTCAGCATATTGAGTATGCCGGCAATGTCACAACAGAGGGAGTAAAGTAATCATCTAGTCTATATGCATATATGGCAGGTGGGGTAGTAAGTTTTTGCATAAAGCCAATTTTTTTCCTACAACAAGAGAGGGCAAAAGCATAATTACTACAATGTTGGTTGATTAATGAGATGGTTCCACCAACCAATTCACATACCCAAGTTGACATTAATACCCACATCAATCTAATTAATTGTGTTGAGACTTCCAGATAGTTTCAGTTCCTTTGGCTCAAACTGTCCATGACCGTGGACACGGCTAATCGATTAGGTTTGGGTACTCTGCAGAGTTTTGCACATGTTCCCCACAAGATTTGATCGCCTCTGTTGGATTTCTCACACTTCAGGGTGTTTGAGAAATGGACGACCAAAACATGGTCTTCTAAAGGGTTTCCCCGAGACTCTGTCGGTGCCCATCCTTTCCTACCGTTCTTCTACATCTCGTAGCATCGCCTGTCCAGGGTCACCATGATATCCGACCAAGCCAGTGCCCATAATGGCGTGTGGCTGTGCAGGTAAGCCTTGGGTCTTGAAGCATCCATCCATCTCTTTGTGCCTGGGTGGACCTTTCCGCATGAATACTGGCACTTCTCCAGCAACATCTAGGCTAACCACTGGTTTCTCCAAGGCGCCGTTCAACCATCATCCACCCAGAGGTATGTTGAAACTTGGAGTCTTGAAGACTTGATCATCTTGTAGGTCTTGAAATTATTAACTCACAACTCTCATGAATCACACAACCAACCCCGTCTACTAATAGCATAGCAAAACTTAAAACAACGTTTCCCGCGGCCAATGTGTCAAAGGGTTGAGGGGTGCCTACCACATGATACTACAAAAAGTAACCAAGTTTCCAAATTACCTACTTTGCATGCAATTGGGGAGATGGTAGAACTAATGCATTAAAAACATAGGTATACATGGTCAAAGTGACTTGCCTTGCTGACGATCCTCGTACTCAAGTGACTCTAGATAACAAGCTTCACACTCCGGATGATCTAACGAATCAAACAAAACACACAATAAGCATAAACACAAATACAATTCATACAACAACAAGGTAAACCGATACTTCAAAAAACGATAGCAGAATCAAAAGGAATAATCACTCAAAGTATAAGACTCTAAAATTTTTGGTGTCAAAACTCTACTAAGACATAACAAGTCAAAATTTGTTTTGAACAACTAGGCATTTAGATAACAGAAAAGTACATATAAGATTTTATTAGAAAGTAGAAGGTATTTAATAAAAAAATTGTGCAAAAGAGTTACTACAAAACTTTTTTTCTAAACAATACTAAAGGTGAAAATATGATGTACCTATTCAAACTAGTGCACAAAACAAATTAAAAAATACTTTTATTAACAGAAAATAATACACCTAATGTTGAATCAACAGAACCTAATGAAATCTAAAAACAAAAGTTAAACTAACTCAGATTCAAACTAAACAAAAATCAATTTAACTAAAATCTATTAAGAACTAAACAGATTCTGTTTTTGTTAAAAAGATTAACCAAATTTATCCAAAAAATTCTTAAACTTTGTAGGATGATAGGTCTAACTAATACAAAACAGTGGCGAAAAGATTCACTAAAAATATATTTTTAAACTCTAGTTATACAAATTTTAGTAATTTAAGCAAATTTGGTCATATTCAAATTTAAAAGTTCAAATTTGAAATCTAAGACCACAGGATGAAACTTCATGAAATTTGTGACCTAATGCAAAAAACAATCAATTAAAAACACTTATTAGTTTAAAAGATACAACTAAAACAAAAACAGCAAACATTCTATTTTCTAAAACAGAACAGAAAAGAAAAAGAATCTCATCGAACGGACAGGGTCTACGTGGCATTCTGTGATTGGTTGTGAGAGTGTGCGTGCGGGATCTAGCGAGCAGACGACCAAAACTTAGCACGTACCAATTCGTTTTATAAAGCTTCTAATCTGGCACGTTGGATCTAGATCGAACGGATGCAGGTGGTGCGGTGGCTTACAGAGGAGGGGTCGGGGTTCCGGCGAGGTTTGACGGTGGCCAGAGGTCGGAGGTGGTCAGAGACAAAAGTGCGGTGGTCGGGGGCGGCATCCGAAGTGCTCAGGCGACAGCGGCAAAGCTCCGGCGTCGATTGGTGGCGTTGGCCAGGGCTGGGGACGACGGAGGCGACGGCCTCGTGCTCGGGGAGATTCGGGTGGAGGTAGAACTCCGGTGAGGTGCCGTGGTGGCGTTCTGGCAAGGATAGAGGGTGTTGCGGGGTGGAACGGAGAGCGGAGGGACAGGGGTTCTTATAGGGGTGGTGCGGTGGTCGGGGAGGGAGAGAGGAGCGAGATCTGTGGGGAGGGATCGCCGGCGACGTCAGAGGCATGGTGAAGGAGACGAGCGTGCTGTCGCCGCGGTCGGACGGTGGGTCCCGCGCGTCAATGAGGGTGGGATGCGGTGTCTGTGCGTCGGTGGCCAGCCCGGATTGATTTCGGGTCTTAAACGTTGTGGGCCGGCCCGTTTCTATTTAATTCGTTTCCTTATTTATTTACAGAGTGTTTGAAACATCTTTAAGGCATTCAAATCATTTCCAAACATGGGAAATGTATATATCAAAATGATCAGGGGATTAAATGCTATTTAATGAACATTTTTCCTGTGTCATATTGAATATCTTTATAAAATTTATTATCAGAAAAATGCCTAATTGATTTTAAATCCTCTTGAGATAAACTTTCAAATAACCCCCTAGTTTTATTGCTCAAATATTTCACCAAGATGCCCCTGGCATGGAGTGTCATGTTACTCCCCTCTTTCTTTGAACATTACCAAAGGTTTTCAAATAGGTGAAACAAATACATGGAAAAATTGAAATGGCCTTTCAGAAATTCAAAAGAAGCACTTCAACCATTCATTTCATTCAAACAAGGTGCTGATGATGCATAGCTATATTTCATAACATTCCAAAACGAAATTTTGGGATGTTACAAAGCTACTCACCTTAAGATGAATCTCGCCCTCGAGATTCGGGTTGGCTAGAAAATAGGTGTGGGTGGTCTCTACGAAGATCTTCTTCGCGTTCCCAGGTGGCTTCTTCCTCGGTGTGGTGACTCCACAGAACCTTACAGAACTTGATGGTCTTGCTTCGGGTAACTCTGTTGGTAGTCTCGAGGATTCTGACAGGCTTCTCCTCGTAGGTCAGGTCACTGTCAAGTTGTATGGCCTCTAGGGGCACTGAGTCTCTCAAAGAAATATCAGCCATCTCAGCATGGCATTTCTTTAGCTGGGAAACATGGAAAACATCATGAACTCCGGACAGTCCTTTCGGCAATTCCAGCTTGTATGCAACTTCGCCTCTACGTTCAAGAATTTTGTAGGGGCCTATGAATCTGGGTGCTAACTTTCCTTTAACACCAAACCTCTTGATTCCTCGAAGTGGGGACACACGAAGATATGCTCGATCTCCCACTTCATATGTCACCTCCTTGCGTTTGTTATCAACATAGCTCTTCTGCCTGGATTGAGCTATCTTGAGTCGGTCTCGAATCAGTTTGACCTTTTCTTCAAAATCTCAGATAAGATCGGGACCAAAGAGTTTTCGGTCTCCAACACCATCCCACATCAATGGTGTTCTGCACCTCCTTCCATATAAAGCTTCAAAAGGGGCCATCCTCAGACTAGTCTGATAACTGTTGTTGTATGAGAACTCTGCGTAAGGTAAGTTGTCATCCCAACTGGACCCATAGTCTAGCGCACAAGCTCTCAACATGTCTTCCAAAATCAGGTTGACTCTCTCTATCTGTCCATCGGTCTGTGGATGAAAAGTTGTACTGAATTCCAACCTTGTACCCAAAGTTTCATGTAACTGATGCCAAAACTTTGAGGTAAATTGTGTTCCTCTATCTGATACGATACTCCTGGAACTCCATGCAGACAGACGATCCTGGTCATATATATCTTGGCTAACTTAGCACTGGTATAGGTGGTCTTCCCTGGAATGAAATGAGCCACCTTGGTCAAGCGATCGACCACTACCCAGATGGAATCATAACCTGAACAGGTCCTAGGTAATCCTGTGATGAAGTCCATACCAAGCTTATCCCATTTCCACTCGGGTATCGGCAAAGGTTGGAGTAACCCTGCTGGTTTCTGATGTTCCACCTTTACTCGCTGACAAACATCACATACCGCAACATGTTCGGCAATATCCTTCTTCATACCTGTCCACCAGTAACTTTCCTTCAAATCCAGGTACATCTTGGTGTTGCCTGGGTGTATCGAGTATGGTGAATCGTGGGCTTCTTGAAGTATCAACTTCCTGAGCTCTGGGTCATTGGGCACATAGATTCGGTTTTCAAACCATAGAGTACCTTATTCATCTTCACGAAAGTCTTTAGCTTTTCCTTCTTTCATTCTCTGTTTATCTCAGCTATCTCCTTGTCCGATTTCTGGGCTTCACGAATTCTTTCGGTCAAGGTGGACTGAATCTCTAGTGTGGCAACATATCCTTTTGGAACTATCTCTAACCAAAGCTCTCTGAGATCATCGGTTAACTCCTGGGGTAATCCTCCGGCTATGAGTGTGTTCACATAACTCTTCTGACTCAAAGCATCTGCCACAACATTTGCCTTTCTTGGATGGTAATGCAGTCTCATGTCATAGTCCTTCATTAACTCTAACCATCTCCTCTGTCTGAGGTTCAACTCCTTCTGTGTGAAGATATACTTCAGGCTCTTATGATCAGTGTAAACATCACAACTATTTCCGATAAGGAAATGTCTCCAGGTCTTGAGTGCGTGCACTACGGCTGCTAGTTCCAAATCATGGGTGGCATAATTCAACTTATGGGGTTGTAGCTGTCTGGTTGCATAGGCTATAACTTTTCCCTCCTAGATGACTACTCCTCCAAGTCCTTCACGTGATGCGTCACAATAAACCTGGAAGTCCTTCCGAATGTTTGGCAGTATCAACATTGGGGCTGTGACCAAACGTTTCTTCAACTCCTGGAAACTGGCCTCACATTCCTCAGTCCAGATATACTTAGACTCTTTCTTCAACAACTCTGTCATGGGCTTGGCAATCTTTGAGAAATTCTCAATGAACCTCCGGTAATATCCGGCAAGTCCGAGAAAACTGTGGATCTCTTTAACTGAGGTGGGTGACTTCCACTCAGTGATTGCTTCAACCTTAGCGGGGTCTACTGCTATTCCTTCTTCGGAAATAATGTGTCCAAGGAATCCAACTTCCGTCAGCCAAAATTCACATTTACTGAACTTGGCATATAACTGATGCTCTCTAAGCTTCTCCAGAACTAACGCATGTGTTCCTTGTGTTCTTCCTCGCTCTTGGAGAATATCAAAATGTCATTGATGAACACCACGACAAACTTGTACAAATATTCCATAAACACTTTATTCATCATATTCATGAGGTAGGCAGGAGTGTTAGTCAAACCAAAAGACATGACTGTATACTCATATAAGCCATATCTTGTGGTGAAGGCTGTTTTGGGTATATCCTGTTCATGAATCTTCAGTTGGTGATACCCTGATTGAAGATCGATCTTGGAGAATACTTTGGCGCCTACTAGCTGATCAAACAGGTCATTAATCATCAGCAGAGGGTACTTATTCTTGATAGTTACCTCGTTCAATGCACGATAATCGACCACCATCCTCAAGGTTTTATGTTTCTTCTCCACCAAAAGAACTGGGGCTCCCCAAGGTGAAGAACTTGGGCGAATATATCCCTTATCCAATAGCTCCTTAATCTGCTTCTTGATTTCTACTAAATCATTTGCGGGCATCCGATAGGGTCTCTTGGAAATAGGGGCGGTTCCTGGTAGCAACTCTATCAGAAACTCAATCTCTCTATCTGGTGGCATGCCTGGTAATTCCTTCGGGAATACCTCTGGAAAGTCTTGTACAACTGGCACTTCCTCTTGAACAACTCCTGTGAGGGAATTTAACCGAGCACTCATCTGTGTGCATCGGGATACATACTTAATCCTCTTGTTCTCCGGAGTGGTGAGTGAAATAGACTTGCTGGGGCAATCTAGGTTTCATTCATACTTGGTCATCCAATCCATGCCTAGGATTACATCCAATCCCTGGGATTCTAAGACGATGAGGTCGGTAGGAAAAACATGGTTTCCTATGTGGAGTTTCAAGGCGTGGCATCCTATCCCTGCCATCATCATACCTCCTGGGGAATTAACCTTAATGGGCTGACTAAGGGTTTTGGTGGGTAAACCATACTTTTCCACAAGTACCCTTGATATGAATGAATGATTTGCACCAGAATCAAAAAGTACCATAACTGGACGTGAATGCAATAAAAACTTACCAACCACAGTCTCGGGTTGATCATCGACTTCTTCCACATCAAGGTGGTTCACCTGAGCACGAGGAAAAGGATTTGGCTTCTTAGCTGCGGAGTTGCCATTGTTGTTGCCGTTTCCATTTCCTTGCTTGTTCTAAGGGCATTCAGTGGCATAGTGCCCTGTCTTCTGGCACTTGAAACAGGTGATATGGTTCAGATCCTTCTGAGCTGGAGCGGGACGGTGTTGGTTGCCATTCCCACTTCCATTACCATTCTTGAAGTTGCCATTGTTGGGACGATTATTCCCATTTCCTCCATGGTTGTGCACGGGATGAGTGTGTCCTCCATACTTACCGGTCCCTGATCCGGTATTTCCTGAGTACGAGGAGTAGCGGGGCTTCTGTTGAGCTCCAGAGTGAGACTTTCCAAGTCCATACTTCCTCTTGCGGTTTTCGATTTGCTGTTGCTTCCCCTCCAAGATGAGGGCCTTGTCTACCAGCTCCTCGTAGTTGCTGAAAGTAGCCACCGTCAGCTGCATGCTCAACTCATCGTTGAGTCCTTCCAAGAACTTCTCGTGTTTGGCTGCATCACCGGCCACATCTCCTGGTGCATAACGAGCCAACGTTCTGAATTAATCCACATACTGGGCCACGAAACGGTTCCCCTGGCGTAAGTTGTGAAACTCACGCTTCTTCAGACTCATGGCTCCAGCTGAGACATGAGCAGCGCGGAAAGCTAGCTTGAACTGCTCCCAAGTCACACCAGCAATGGGGTACGTGGTGGTGTAGTTCTCCCACCATGAAGCTCCTGGTCCCTCCAGTTGATGGGTGGCAAAGCACACCTTTTCAGCCTCAGTGCATCCGGCGGTGGTGAGTTCCCTCTCCATCTTGCGGAGCCAATCATCTGCCACAATGGGCTCAGTGCTGCTGGAGAAAGTTGGTGGATTCAGCCTCAGAAAACGGGTGAGATTGTCGCCTTGAGGTGGAGCGTGGTTGTTGTGGTTGTTGGTCTGATTCTAAATCAATAGTTTCATCAGGGCGTTCTGCTGCTGGAGAAGTTGTGTGAGTTCCAGCGGGAAAGTGAAGTCAGGCTCATGTCGCGGAGGCATCTTGCTGTTTTCAGAGGGGTGAGATTTAGAATAGAACAAGGACCTAAAAGGAATTTCACTACCCATATGCAATGCAACAAACATATCACACCAAACACTCATTCATTTATTACACTCAAGGTTCAAACATCGAGTACAAATCTCCAAATCAAACTAAGCATCGACCTATGCTTTAACGACGAAAATAAAGATACATGGGGTCATAACTAAAGTTCTCCTCAAAAGTACATGGTGAAGTGACCTCCTCCGGTGATGCTCTCCTCATAGTCATCATCGTTGCTGATCAAGGGAGCCATGTCTCCTTCTGGATGAAGATTTTCACCCATGTCCATCTGTTCCTCTAGAGTTGCAATGTGAGTGTTCAGCTTAACGATTCTCTCTAAGAGATACTTCACTTCATACTCATGCTCGTACTTGGCTTCCCGTAGGTCAGCTTCGAGGTCAATCTCGCGGTTCATCAGCCTCTTGATCGTCTTCGTGTCGGCACGTACCCGAAGTTCCAAGGTCCTGATGTGCGTCTCCAAAGTCTGGATATAGGAAATGGTGGTGTCTTCAGTGGGAGTGGTTATGATATTTCCATTGGCATCCCTGCGACAAACCACGCTGATTCCTGGTGAAATGGGTCCACCCCTGTATTCCTCCTGAATATGTCCAAGGGCACGGTGAATTGCCATGTCTCTCCCAAGTATCCAGCTGGGTGCCACAAACTTGAAGTCGATGGGTTCCTTACGATTTCCAAAGGTCTTCCCACGGATGTGCACCTTGATCCTGTTGCAACCGTCTTCTGGAAAAGACATGATAGGAGTCCCGGTGATGCTTGGCAAAGCAATCCTTACGTCCCTGACGATCCTCATCAGCTCCTTGCCAAAGGGCATCGTCGCGTCAGGCTGACAAAACTCCGTGATCAAAACTAGGATGAAGGTGGCCATCTATAAATTATGAAATAAATCGGAGGGAAGTGAGAAACGAGTAGATGAGAGTATAAGAATTTTAAAGGCAAAAGAGAAATAAATCCTAATTCTTTTCCAATCCTAGAGGTTACGTCCTACGGTCAGCGTGTGCTCTGATACCATTTATGTAGCGACCGGACCTGAAAGGTCGAATCTCCGGTGTTTCTGTACCATCCCAAGATCATGCTGGTACACACACGGTACATCAATGTATATATCAAAGTGAAATCACACAGCTTTAATGATCGAAAAAATCTCATATCGAGTCCTTTATTACAATAAGAATTACAATAAAGTGGCTGAAGGCCAACTCATGAGAATAACTAATCTTGCGGAAGCTTCAAAGGTAGTTGAGTCCATCTGACTCCAAGGGCATCTCACCAAGCGTAGAGCGTATCCTCACTCCTGGTCAGAAAAGTACTCTGCAACATGATACGTTGCAGCCGTGTAGGTCAGCATATTGAGTATGCCGGCAATGTCACAAAAGAGGGAGTAAAGTAATCATCTAGTCTATATGCATATATGGCAGGTGGGGTAGTAAGTTTTTGCATAAAGCCAATTTTTTTCCTACAACAAGAGAGGGCAAAAGCATAATTAGTACAATGTTGGTTGATTAATGAGATGGTTCCACCAACCAATTCTCATACCCAAGTTGACATTAATACCCACATCAATGTAATTAATTGTGTTGAGACTTCCAGATAGTTTCAGTTCCTTTGGCTCAAACTGTCCATGACCGTGGAAACGGCTAATCGATTAGGTTTGGGTACTCTGCAGAGTTTTGCACACGTTCCCCACAAGATTTGATCGCCTATGTTGGATTTCTCGCACTTCAGGGTGTTTGAGAAATGGATGACCAAAACATGGTCTTCTAAAGGGTTTCCCCGAGACTCTGTCGGTGCCCATCCTTTCCTACCGTTCTTCTACATCTCATAGCACCACCTGTCCAGGGTCACCATGATATCCAACCAAGCCAGAGCCCATAATGTCTTGTGGCTGTGTAGGTAAGCCTTGGGTCTTGAAGCATCCATCCATCTCTTTGTGCCTGGGTGGACCTTTCCGCATGAATACTGGCACTTCTCCAGCAACATCTAGGCTAACCACTGGTTTCTCCAAGGCGTCGTTCAACCATCATCCACCCAGAGGTATGTTGAAAACTTGGAGTCTTGAAGACTTGATCATCTTGTAGGTCTTGAAATTATTAACTCACAACTCTCATGAATCACACAACCAACCCCGTCTACTAATAGCATAGCAAAATTTAAATCAACGTTTCCCGGGGCCAATGTGTCAAAGGGCTGAGGGGTGCCTACCACATGATACTACAACAAGTAACCAAGTTTCCAAATTACCTACTTTGCATGCAATTGGGGAGATGGTAGAACTAATGCATTAAAAACATAGGTATACATGGTCAAAGTGACTTGCCTTGCTGACGATCCTCGTATTCAAGTGACTCTACATTACAAGCTTCACACTCCGGATGATCTAACGAATCAAACAAAACACACAATAATAATAAACACAAATACAATTCATACAACAGCAAGGTTAACAAATACTTCAACAAACGATAGCAGAATCAAAAGGAATAATCACTCAAAGTATAAGACTCTAAAAATTTTGGTGTCAAAACTCTACTAAGACATAACAAGTCAAAATTTGTTTTGAATAACTAGGCATTTAGATAACAGAAAAGTACATATAATATTTTATTAGAAAACAGAAGGTATTTCATAAAAAAATTGTGCAAAAGAGTTACTACAAAACTTTTTTTCTAAACAATACTAAAGGTGAAAATATGATGTACCTATTCAAACTAGTGCACACAAAAAATTAAAAAAATACTTTTATTAACAGAAAATAATACACCTAATGTTGAATCAACAGAACCTAATGAAATCTAAAAACAAAAGTTAAACTAACTCAGATTCAAACTAAACAAAAATTAATTTAACTAAAATCTATTAAGAACTAAACAGATTCTGTTTTTGTTAAAAAGATTAACCAAATTTATCCTAAAAATTCTTATACTTTGTAGGATGATAGGACTAACTAATACAAAACAGTGGCAAAAAGATTCACTCAAAAATATATTTTTAAACTCTAGTTATACAGATTTTAGTTATTTAAGCAAATTTGTGTAGATTAAAATTTAAAAGTTCAAATTTGAAATCTAAGACCACAGGATGAAACTAAATTAAATTTGTGACCTAATGCAAAAAGAATCAATTAAAAACACTAATTAGTTTAAAAGATACAACTAATACAAAAACAGAAAACATTCTGTTTTCTAAAACAGAAAAGAAAAGAAAAAGAATCTGATCGAACGGACAGGGTCTATGTGGCATGCTACGACTGGTTGCGAGAGTGTGCGTGCGGGATCTAGCGAGCGGACGACCGAAACTTAGTGCGTACCGATTCGTTTTATAAAGCTTCTAATCTGGCGCGTTGGATCTAGATCGAACGGATGCGGGTGGTGCGGTGGCTTATAGAGGAAGGGTCGGGGTTTCGACGAGGTTTGACGGCAGCCGGAGGTTGGAGGTGGTCGGAGATGACGGTACAGTGGTCGGGGGCGGCATCCGAAGTGCTCAGGCGACGGCGGCGAAGCGACGGCGTCGATTGGTGGCGTCGGCCGGGGCTGGGGACGACGGAGGCGACGACCTCGTGCTCGGGGACATTCGGGTGGAGGTAGAACTCCGGCGAGGTGGCATGGTGGCGTTCTGGCGAGGGTAGAGGGGGTTTCGGGGTGGAATGGAGAGCGGAGGGACGGGGGGTTCTTATAGGGGTCGTGCAGTGGTCGGGGAGGGAGAGAGGAGCGAGATCTGTGGGGAGGGATCACCGGCGACGTCGGAGGTGCGGTGAAGGAGACGAGCGCGCTGTCGCCGTGGTCGGACGGTGGGTCTCGCGCATCAGTGAGGGTTGGACGCGGTGTCTGCGCATCGGTGGCCGACCCGGATTGATATCGGGTCTTAAAGGCTATGGGCCAGCCCGTTTCTATTTAATTCGTTTCCTTATTTATTTAGAGAGCGTTTAAAACATCTTTAAGGCATTCAAATCATTTCCAAACATAGGAAATGTATATATCAAAATGATCAGGGGATTAAATGCTATTTAATGAACATTTTTCCTCTGTCATATTGAATATCTTTTTAAAATTTATTTTTAGAAAAATGCCTAATTGATGTTAAATCCTTTTGAGATAAACTTTCAAATAACCCCCTAGTTTTATTGCTCAAATATTTCACCAAGATGCCCCTGGTGTGGATTGTCATGTTACTCCCCCCTTTCAAATAGGTGAAACAAATACATGGAAAAATTGAAATGGCCTTTCAGAAATTCAAAAGAAGCACTTCAACCAATCATTTCATTCAAACAAGGTGCTGATGATGCATAGCTATATTTCATAACATTCCAAAATGAAATTTTGGGATGTTAGAGTTGAATTGACAACTCAGATGCTAATAATCGAGAATATTCTTTGGCTACCCTTGTGTCAAATCAATAAATTTGGGTTGAATACTCTACCCTCAAAAACTGTTGTGATCCCCTATACTTGTGGGTTATCACATACCAAGGAAAATATAATTAAAAAATTGTCCAATAAGTCAGACGATGGCAGAGACGCTACGTAAGTGAAGGTGTCCATGTTGATGATGTTTGCGATCCGAGTAGCCGCGGGCATGAAAGTCTCCATGAATTCGTCGATCTTGGCGTTCTTTCTGTTGACGACCTTAAGTGACTTCAACTTTTCCTCGTCCACACCCATGTAGGCCACACGGACGAGGGAAAGGGCGATATCTGCTTCTGCCCGAGCCGCTGATTTCTTCCATGATTGGACTCTTCGTGGCACTTCCATCAGTCGGTTCATGAGGACTTCTAAGTCACTTGGAACTTCCTCTTATGGGGAAGTTTCCTTGTCGATCTCTTGGGTCGCTTCACTTAGCTTATGGAGGAAGTGGGCTGCCTCCTGAGTGCGCTCATCGAGTCGAAGTAGCACGAGCGCTGCGTTGTCTCGGATGATCCCAGTAGTCGGGTCCAACTCCTTCTCAATATTAGAATATTGTTTTGAATCTTACGGATCTGAATATTCATGCCACAATAAAAAATATTACATGGATAAACATGATAGGTAGCATTCCATGTCAAAAATTCTATTTTTATCATTTACCTGCTCGAGGATGAGCAGGAATTAAGCTTGGGGATGCTGATACGTCTCCAACGTATCTATAATTTTTGATTGTTCCATGCTATTATGTTATCTGTTTTGGATGTTTTATATGCATTAATATGCTATTTTATATTATTTTTGGGACTAACCTATTATTCTAGAGCCTAGTGTCAGTTTCTGTGTTTTCCTTGTTTTTGAGAATTGCAGATAAGGAATATTAAACGGAGTCCAAACGGAATAAAACCTTCGGAATAATTTTTTCTAGAACGAAAGGAAACTAGGAGACTTGAGAACCAAGGCAGGAGAGCCACCGTGGGGCCACAAGCCTTAGGGGCGCGCCCATGGGGGTAGGGGGTGCCGGGTAGGCTTGTGGGCCCACGGCATCTCTCCCAACCCTAATCTTCAGCCTATAAATTCCCAAATATTCCATCATTATCAGAACAAGCCACAAAAACACTTTTCCGCTGCCAGAAGCCTCCGTTCCCGAGAGATCCAATCTTGGAGCTTTTTCGGTAATCTATCGGAGGGGGATTCGATCATGGAGGGAATCTACATCAACTCCATTGCCCCACCAATGATGCGTGAGTAGTTCACCAAAGACCTACGGGTCCATATCTAGTAGCTAGATGGCTTCTTCTCTCTCTTTGCCCTTCAATACCATGTTCTTCATGATCTTCATGGAGATATATTCGATGTAGTACTCTTTTGCGGTGTGTTTGTCGAGATACGATGAATTGTGGGTTTATGTTCAGATTATCCATGAATATTATTTGATCCTTTCTTGAATTCTTATATGCATGATTTCATATCTTTTCAAGTCTCTTCGAGTTATTGGTTTGGTTTGGCCAACTAGATTGGTAATTCTTGCAATGGGAGAAGTGCTTAGTTTTGGGTTCAATCTTGTTATGTCCTCACCTAGTGACAAAGTAGGGGTAGTGAGGCACGTATTGTATTGTTGCCATCAAGGATAACAAGATGGGGTTTTCATCATATTGCTTGAGTTCATCCCTCTACATCATGTCATCTTACCTAATGCGTTACTCTGTTCTTCATGAACTTAATACTCTAGATGCAGGAAGGAGTTGGTCAATGTGTGGAGTAATAGTAGTAGATGCAGAATCGTTCCGTTCTACTTGACACGGACATGATTCCTATATGCATAATCATTGCCTTGGATCTCTTCATAATTATTCGCTTTTCTATCAATTGCTCGACAGTAATTTGTTCACCCACCGTAATACTTGCTATCATGAGAGAAGCCTCTAGTGAAACCTATGGCCCCCGGGTCTATTTTCCATCTTATACTTTCAGATCTAAAACCAAAAATACCAAAAATACTTTGCTGCATTAATTTTACCTTTTGTTTTACTTTCCGTTCAAGCAATCTATCTCTATCAGATCTCATCCTTGCAAGTAACCTTAAAGGGATTGACAACCCCTTTATAGCGTTGGGTGCAAGAGTTTGATTCCTTGTGTAGGTACACTTATTGGGGACTTGCCTGTATCTCCTACTGGATTGATACCTTGGTTCTCAACAACTCAGGGAAATACTTATCTACTTTGCTGCATCACCCGTTCCTCTTCATGGAAACCAATGCATGCTCGAGAAGTAGCAAGAAGGATTTCTAGCACCGTTGCCGGGGAGATCTACATCAAGCCTACCAAGTACCCATCACAAACTCATCTCTTGCATTTATATTATTTTCCATTTGCCTCTCGTTTTCCTCTCCCCCACTTCTAAAACAATTTTTAGAAAATACCAAAAATATTTGCCGTTTTATTCGCCCTTTTCTATTCGTCTTTTCGTTTGCTTGCTTGTGTGCTTGATTGCTTGCTTTGTCGGGATGACTCAAGAGAATACCAAGTTGTGTGACTTTTACAATACTAATAATAATGATTTTATTAGTACTTCGATTGATCCCACCACTAGTGCATAATCTTATGAAATTAATGCTACTTTGCTCAATCTTGTTATGAAAGAACAATTTTCCGGCCTTCCTAATGAAGATGCCGCATCCCATCTAAATACTTTCGTTGAGTTGTGTGATATGAAAAAGAAGAAAGATGTGGATAATGATATTGTTAAATTGAAGCTATTCCCGTTCTCACTACGAGATCGTGCTAAAACTTGGTTTTCATCTTTGCCTAAAAATAGTATTGATTCATGGAATAAGTGTAAAGATGATTTTATTTCCAAGTACTTTACGCCCACTAAAATCATCTCCCTTAGGAATGATATAATGAATTTTAAGAAACTATATCATGAGCATGTTGCACAATCTTGGGAAAGGATGAAACTTATGATTAGGAATTGCCCCGCGCATGGTTTGGGTTTATGGATGATTATACAAATTTTCTATATTGGATTGAATTTTGCTTCTAGGAATCTCTTAGATTCCGCCGCGGGTGATACTTTTATGGAAATCACATTAGGAGAAGCTACTAAACTCCTAGATAATATTATGGCAAAATACTCTCAATGGCACACCGAAAGATCTCCTACTAGTAAAAAAGTGCATGCTATTGAAGAGATTAATACTTTAAGTGAAAAGATGGATGAATTGATGAAATTGTTTGCTAGTAAGAGTGCTCCTATTGATCCTAATTATATGCCTTTGTCTTCTTTGATTGGAAATAATAATGAATCTATGGATGTGAATTTTGTTGGTAGGAACAATTTTGGTAATAATGCTTATAGAGGCAATTTCAATGCTAGGCCGTTTCCTAGTAATTCCTCTAATAATTATGGTAATTCCTACAATAATGCATATGGAAATTATAATAAAATTCCCTCTGATCTTGAGAGTAATATTAAAGAATTCATTAATACGCAAAAAGGTTTCAATGCTATGATTGAGAAAAATTGCTCAAGATTGATGATTTGGCAAGGAACATTGATAGAATTTCTCTTGAGATTTATTCTTTAAAAATTAGATCTATTCCACCCAAACGTGATATTAATGAGTATTTAAAAGCCATGAGAATTTCTATTGATAGGTGTAAGGAAAGAACCGCTAGAATACGTGCTAAGCGTGAATGGCTTGAAAAAGTGTGTTCTCGTGATAATATTGATGAAGATCTTAAAGTGATTGATGTAAATCCTATTGAATCTTTGTTTTCCAATGTTAATATTGATAAGGATGGGACTAGATATGAGTCAACTTGTGGGTACCCCGACTCATAAGTCGTGATCACCGAATGCATGTGTACAGTGATCCCAGAGATCAATGCTCACTAAACACACAGAAGCTGAATAACAAGAGTCTTACATCCATACTTAACATCTTACACAAATAAAGACCATGAAGGACAAGTCTTACATAGATAGGGCCACATGGGCCAAACATTTAAACTAGAACCAGCAGCAGAAATCTTGGTCAAAGGCGTGAACCCATGCCACCTGCCTTAACCTACAGGCATTCTGACTGGGAAGCATCCTAGTTCGCATGTTCGTCTCCAGCGAACTCTTCAACATACTGTTGTTCGTCCATGCCTGGCCAATTAAATAACCAATGGCAATCCAATGAGTACTTTGAATGTACTCGCAAGCAACCCAAGTTGTGGAACAAGGTAACAATGATGCAGGGTATAGCACTAAATAGGTAAATTTGCGGAAAGCTAATTTTGTATGCAAATGACATGATCAAGTAACTAGTGAGCATGCATCAACAACTAGTAGGTATCCATATGAAAAAATTGCAGATACCTTCATAAGTATCGGTTGAACATCTCATGTTCACACTAGGTCATCGGACTTAGATCATGTGACCTCTTGTCACCACTGTTGGGGAACGTCGCATGGGAAACAAAAACTTTCCTACGCACACGCAAGATCTATCCATGGTGATGAGCATCTACGAGAGGGAGAGTGGATCTACGTACCCTTGTAGATCGCTGAGCGGGAAGCATTAAGAAACGCGGTTTGTGTAGTCGAACATCTTCGCGATCCAAATCGCCGAGCGTCCCATGATCACATCACGATCCGTCCCGCGATCCAATCACGATCCGTCCCACGAACTCATCACGATCCGTCCCGTGATCTCATCATGATCCGTACCGCGATCTCATCACGATCCGTCCCGCAATCTCATCATGATCCATCCCGTGAACTCATCATGATCCGTCCCGCGAACTCATCACGAACCGTCTCGCGATCTTGATCACGGTCCTTCCGATCTAGCGCCGAACGGACGGCACCTCCGCGTTCAGCACACGTGTAGCTTGATGACAATCTCCACCGTCTTGATCCAGCAAGAGGAAGTGGAGAGGGAGAAGAGTTCACCGGCAGCGTGACGGCGCTCCGGTGATGGTGGTTGAGCAATTCTGGCAGGGCTTTGCCTAAGCACTGCGGAAATCCGATCTGGAGGAGCACCGGTGGAACAGGTAGCACGTGGCCGTCAAATCAAGTGCAAAACACCCAATACCTCTAGTATATATAAGAGGGAGGGAGGAGGAGGGCTGGCGCACAAGGCAGCCCTGCCTTGCCTCTTGCGCAAGGAGGAGAGGAGGAATCCTCCTCCAATCCTATTAGGACTAGGATTCCTCCTTTCCTACTTGGAATCTCTTTCCACCTTGGCCTTTTTTCTCTCTTTCCCAAGTCCAGCTGCATGGGCCTCTTAGAGGAATTCCACCAGCCCACTAAGGGCTGGTTTCCACCCTCCCACAGCCCATGTAGCCTCTTGGGTCGAAATACCTCTCCCGATGGTCCCCCGGTACACTACCGGCACTCCCGGTACACTACCGATGAGCCCGAAACTTTTCCGGCGACCAAAATAGGACTTCCTATATATGAATATTTACCTCCGGACCATTCCGGAGCTCCTCATGACGTCCGGGATCTCATCCGGGACTCCGAACAACCTACGGTCACCACCATACATAACTTTATACTACCTAAATGTCACCAAACCTTAAGTGTGCAGACCCTGCGGGTTCGAGAACTATGTAGACATGACCGAGACACCTCTACGATCAATAACTAATGGCAGGACCTAGATGTCCACATTGGTTCGTACATATTCTACGAAGATATTTATCGGTCGAACCTCTATGTCAAGGATTCGGTTAATCCCGTATGATGTTCCCTTTGTTCTTCGGTACGTTACTTGCCCGAGATTCGATCGTTGGTATCTCCATACCTAGTTCAACCTCGTTACCGGCAAATCTATTTACTCGTTCCGTCATACAAGATCCCGTGACTAACACTTAGTCACATTGCTTGCAAGGCTTATTGTGATGTTGTATTACCGAGTGGGCCCTGAGGTACCTCTCCGTCACACGAAGTAACAAATCCCAGTCTTGATCCATGCCAACCCAACAGACACCCTCGGAGATACCTGTAGAGTACCTTTATAGTCACCCAGTTATGTTGCGACGTTTGATACACACAAGCCACTCCTCCGGTGTTAGTGAGTTGCATGATCTCATGGTCATAGGAGCAGATACTTGACACGCAGAAAACAGTAGCAATAAACTGACACGATCATATGCTACCTTTGTAGTTTGGGTCTTGTCCATCACATCATTCTTCTAATGATGTGATCCCGTTATCAAATGACATCACATGTCAATGGCTAGGAAAACTTGACCATCTTTGATCAATGAGCTAGTTCACTAGAGGCATACTAGGGACAGAGTGTTGTCTATTTACCCACACATGTAATGTGTTTCCATTCAATACAATTGTAGCATGGATAATAAACGATTATCACGAACAAGGAAATATGATAATAACTAATTTATTATTGCCTCTAGGGCATATTTCCAACAGTCTCCCACTTTCACTAGAGTCAATAATCTAGTTCACATCACCATGTGATTCGCATTGTTATGAATCTAACACCCAATGAGTTCTAGGGCTCGATCATGCTTTCCATGTGAGAGAGGTCTTATAGTCAACGGGTGTGCGACATTCAGATATGTGTGTACTTTGCAAATCTCTATGCCAAACTGTAAACACTGCTACCACACTTGGTACTATTCCAAATGGTTGTTCCTACTATACGTATCCAGATTGATACTACGAGTTATCCGGATTGGTGTTAAAGCTTGCATTGACGTAACTCTTTACGACGAGCTCTTTATCACCTCCATAATTGAGAAACATCTCCTTAGTTTTTAGTTACTAAGGATAATCTTGACCGCTGTCTAGTGATCCACTCCTGGATTACTCTTGTACCCCTTGACGGACTCATGGCAAGGCACACACAGGTGCAGTACCCAGCATGGCATACTATACAGAGCCTATGGCTAAGGCATAGGGGACGACATTCGTCCTTTCTCTTTCTTCTGCCGTGGTCGAGCTTTGAGTCTCACTCAACTTCATACCTTACAAAGCAGGCAAGAACACTTCTCTCTGACTAATCCATTTTGAACTCTTTCAAAATCTTATCAAGGTATGTACTCATTGAAAGTCCTATCAAACATCTTGATCTATCTTTATAGATCTTGATGCTCAACAATTAGGTAGCTTTATCCAGGTCTACCTTTGAAAAACTCTTTTCAAACAGCCGTTTATGCTCTCCAGAAATTCTACATCATTTCCGAATAGCAATATGTTATCCACATATACTTATCAGAAACTCTATAGTGCTCCCACTCACTTTATTGCAAATACAAGTTTCTCGTAAACTTTGTATAGACTCAAAAACTTTGATCACCTCATCAAAGTGTATAGAAGAATCATTGAAGCTTGCACACCTTTTAGCATCCTTAGGACTGACAAAACCTTCTGGTTGTATCTCATACAACCTTTCCTTAAGGAAGGAAACGATGTTTTGGCATCCATCTACCAGATTTCATAATTGAAAAATGCAGCAATTGCTAACATAATTCCAACAGACTTTAGCATCGCTACGAGTGAGAAAGTCTCATCGCAGTCAACTCTTTGAACTTGTCGTAAACTACTTTGCAACAAGTCGAGCTTTACAAATGGTAACATTTACCATCAGCGTCTGTCTTCATTTTAAAGATCCATTTGTACTTAACGACCTGTCGTCCAACAAGCAAGTCCACCAAAGTCTATACTTGGTTTTCATACATGGATCCTTTCTCGGATTTCATGGCCTCTAACCATTTGTTGGTTTCCGGGCCCATCATCGCTTCTCCATAGTTCGTAGGTTCATCGTTGTCCAACAACATGACCTCCAAGACAGGGTTGTCGTACCGCTCAGTAGCAGTACACGTCCTTGTCGACCAACGAAGTTCGATAGTAAATTGATCCGAAGCTTCATGATCATCATCATAAACTTCCTCTTCAACTGACGTAGGCTTCACAGAAACATCTTTCTGCGCTGCGCCACTTTCTAGTTGAAGTAAAGGTTCAATAACCTCATCAAGTTCTATTTTCCTTGTAGGTCGATAGTAACTTGACCCGAAGCTTCATGATCATCATCATTAACTTCCTCTTCAACTGACGTAGGCTTCACAGAAACATCTTTCTGCGCTGCGCTACTTTCTGGTTTGAAGCAGAGGTTCAAATAACCTCATCAAGTTTTATCCTCCTCCCAGTCAATTCTATCAAGAGAAGCCCTTTCTCGAGAAAAGGACCCAGTTTTAGCAACAAACATTTTATGCTTGGATCTGAGATAGAAGGTTCACCCAACTGTTCTTAGGGTATTCTAAGAAGATGCATTTGTCCGCTTTGGGTTCGAGCTCATTAGGTGAAAAAAAATTCCACACAAGCGTCACAACCCCAAGCATTAAGTAATGACAGCTTAGGTTTCTATCAAACCATAGTTCACATCGTGTCATCTCAACGGATTTAGATGGTGCCCTATTTAAAGTGAATGTAGTTGTCTCTAATGCATAACCCCAAAATTATAGTAACAAAATTATAAGAGAAATCATAGCATGCACCATATCCAATAGAGCACGACTATGACGTTCGGACACACCATCACACTATAGTGTTCTAGGTGGCGTGAGTTGTGAAACAATTTTCACATTGTCTAAAGTTGTATGCCAAACTCACAACTCAGATATTCATCTCGACGATCATATCGTAGACATTTTTATCTTCTTGTCACAATGATCTTAAACTTCACTCTGAATTTGCTTGAACCTTTCAAACGATTCATACTTGTGTTTCATTAAGCAAATATACACTATATCTACTCAAGTCATTAGTGAAGGTAAGAAAATAACGATATCCACCGCACACCATAAGACTCATTGGATTGCATACATCAACACGTATCATTTCCAATAAGTCACTTGCCCGCTTCATCAAAACAGAAAACGGGGTCCTTAGTCATCTTGACCAAGAGGCATGGTTCGCATGTCTCAACCGATTCGAAATCGAATGAGTCCAAAGATCCATCAGCATGGAGTTTCTTCATGCGTTTTATACCAATATGACATTTAGCGGTAGTGCCACAAGTATGTGGTACTATCATTATTAACTTTGTATCATTTTTGGCATCAATGTTATGAACATGTGTATTACTACGATGAAGTTTCAACAAACCATTCTTACTAGGTGCATGACCATTGAAGGTATTATTCATGTAAACAGAATAACCATTATTCTCTAACTTACATGAATAACCGTGTTGCAATGAACATGATCTAATCACGTTCATGCTCAACGCAAAAAACACCAAATAACATTTATTTAGGTTCGTCACTAATCTGAAGGTAGAGAGAGCGTGCGATGTTGATCACATCAACCTTGGAAACATTTCCAACACACATCGTCACCTCACACTCATCTAGTTCTTTGTTTATTCCGTAGCTTTTATTTCGAGTTACTAACATTTAGCAACTGAACCGGTATCCAATACCCAGGTGCTACTAGGAGTACTAGCAAGGTACACATCAATAAAACATATATCAAATATAGTTATGTCGACTTTGCCAGCCTTCTTATCTACCAAGTATCTAGGGTTGTTCCGCTTCAGCGACCTCTCTCCTCATAATTGAAGCACTAAGTCTCGGGTTTGGGTTCAACTTTGGGTTGCTTCACTGGAGCAACAACTGACTTGCCATCCATGAAGTTTCCCTCCTTGCCCTTGCCCTTCTCGAAACTAGTGGTTATACTAACCATCAACACTTGATGCTCCTTCTTGATTTCTACCTTCACGGTGTCAAACATCGCGAACAGCTCAGGGATCATGAATTCTATCCCTGGCATTTTATAGTTCATCACCAAGTTCTAGTAGCTTAGTGAAAGTGACTTGGAGAACTATATCAATCACTATCTTATCTGTAAGATAAACTCCCACTCGATTCAAGCGATTGTAGCACCCAAACAATCTGAGCACATGCTCAACGATTGAGCTATTCTCGTTCATCTTGCAGGCAAAGAATCTTGTTGGAGATCTCATATCTCCCAACACGGGCACGAGCCCAAGATACTAATTTCAGCTCTTAGAACATCTCATATGTTCCATGACGTTCAAAACGTTTCGAAGCCTCGATTCTAAGCCGTAATGCATGACGCACTAAACTATCAAGTAGTCATCAGCACGTACCTATCAGATGTTCACAACATCTACAGACGACGCTAGAGGTGTTGGCGCACCGAGCGGTGCATTAAGGACATAAGCCTTCTGTGCATCTACGAGGACAATCCTCAGATCACGGAGCCAGTCCGCAATATTTCTACCATCATCTTTCAACTCTATTTCTCTAGGAACATATAAAAATACGAGGGAGCTACAGCATGAGCTAGTAATCTACAACACAGTTTGCAAAGACACTACTGACTATGTTCATGATAATGAGTTCAATTAATGATATTACTTAAGAACTCCCACTCAAATTGACATCCCTCCGGTCATTCGAGTGATACATGATCCAAATTCACCAACTCAAGTCCGATAATCACGTGAGTTGAGGTGGTTACAATGGTGAACATCATCATGTTGATCATATCTACTATATGACTCATGTTCGACCTTTCGGTCTCTTGTGTTCCGAGGCCATGTCGGTACATGCTAGGCTCGTCGAGTTTAACCCGAGTGTTTTTCATGTGCAACACTGGCTTGCACCCGTTGTATGTGAACGTAGAGTCTATCACACCCGATCATCACGTGGTGTCTCGACACGAAGAACTTCCGCAACGGTGCACACTCGGGGAGAACATAATTTATCTTGAAATTAAGTGAGGGATCACCTTATAATGCTACCGTCGTCCTAAGCAAAACAAGGTGCATAAAAGGATTAACATCACATACAAATCATAAGTGACATGATATGGCCATGAACTTGTGCTTTTGATCTCCATCATGAAAGCACCGGCATGATCTCCATCGTCACCGGCATGACACCATGATCTCCATCATCTTGATCTCCATCAACGTGTCGCCATCGGGGTTGTCGCGCCCACCATGCTTCTACTACTATTGCTACCGTTTAGCAATAAAGTAAAGCATTACATAGCGCTTAATGATTGACACGCAGGTCATACAATAATTAAAGACAACCCTATGGCTCCTGTCGGTTGCCGTACTCATCGACATGCAAGTCATGATAATCTATACATCACATGATCATCTCATACATCACATATATCACATCATGTAATTGGCCATATCATATCACAACATACCCAGCAAAAACAAGTTAGACGTCCTCTAATTGTTGTTGCATGTTTTACGTGGCTACTACGGGTATCTAGCAATAACAATTCTCATCTACGAAAAAACCACAACCGTGATACACTAGTTGCTTTTCAACCTTCTCAAGGACCCCCTTTGTCGAATCCGATCCAACTAAAGTGAGAGAAACTGTCACCCGCAAGCCATCTATGCAACAAGTTGCGGTCAAGGGAACCGGTCTCTCGGAAGCGTACGAGTAATGTTGGTCCGGGTCGCTTCATCTCACAATCCCGCTGAACCAAAATCCAACCAAGGGAGGAAGCAATCTATGCATCAACGCCCACAAACCTTTTGTGTTCTACTCGAGATCTCATCTACACATAGACCTAGCTTTGATACCACTGTTGGGGAACGTCACATGGGAAACAAACAATTTCCTACGCACACGCAAGATCTATCCATGGTGATGAGCATCTACGAGAGGGAGAGTGGGTCTACGTACCCTTGTAGATCGCTGAGCGGGAGGCGTTAAGAAACGCGGTTGGCGTAGTCGAACATCTTCGCGATCCAAATCGCCGAGCGTCCCGCGATCACATCACGATCCGTCCTGCGATCAAATCACGATCCGTCCCGCGAACTCATCACGATCCGTCCCACGATCTCATCACGATCTGTCCCGAGATCTCATCACGATCAGTCCCGTGGACTCATCACGATTCGTCCCGCGATCTCGTCACGATCCGTCCCGTGAACTCATCACGATCCATCCCGCGAACTCATCATGAACCGTCTCGTGATCTTGATCACGGTCCTTCCGATGTAGCGCCGAACGGACGGCACCTCCGCGTTCAGCACACGTGAAGCTTGATGACGATCTCCACCGTCTTGATCCAGCAAGAGGAAGTGGAGAGGGAGAAGAGTTCACCGGCAGCGTGACGACGCTCCGGTGATGGTGGTAGAGCAATTCCGGCAGGGCTTCACCTAAGCACTGCGGAAATCCGATCTGGAGGAGCATCGGTGGAACGGGTAGCACGTGGTCGTCAAATCAAGTGCAAAACACCCAATACCTCCAGTATATATAAGAGGGATAGAGGAGGAGGGCTGGCGCACAAGGCAGCCCTGCCTTGCCTCTTGCGCAAGGAGGAGAGGAGGAATCCTCCTCCAATCCTATTAGGACTAGGATTCCTCCTTTCCTACATGGAATCTCTTTCCACCTTGGCCTTTTTTCTCTCTTTCCCAAGTCCAGCCGCATGGGCCCCTTAGAGGAATTCCACCAGCCCACTAAGGGCTGGTTTCCACCCTCCCACAGCCCATGTAGCCTCTTGGGTCGAAATACCTCTCCCGATGGTCCCCCGGTACACTACCGGCACTCCCGGTACACTACCGATGAGCCCGAAACATTTCCGGCGACCAAAATAGGACTTCCTATATATGAAACTTTACCTTTGGACCATTCCGGAGCTCCTCATGACGTCTGGGATCTCATCCGGGACTCCGAACAACCTTCGCTCACCACCATACATAACTCTATACTACCGAAACGTCACCAAACTTTAAGTGTGCAGACCCTGCGGGTTCGAGAACTATGTAGACATGACCGAGACACCTCTACGGTCAATAACCAATGGCGGGACCTGGATGTCCACTTTGGTTCCTACATATTCTATGAAGATCTTTATCGGTCGAACCTCTATGTCAAGGATTCGGTTAATCCCGTATGATGTTCCCTTTGTTCTTCAGTATGTTACTTGCCCGAGATTCGATCATCGGTATCTCCATACCTAGTTCAACCTCGTTACCGGCAAGTCTCTTTACTCGTTCCGTAATACAAGATCCCGTGACTAACACTTAGTCACATTGCTTGCAAGGCTTATTGTGATGTTCTATTACCGAGTGGGCCTTGAGATACCTCTCCGTCACACGGAGTAACAAATCCCAGTCTTGATCCATGCCAACCCAACAAACACCCTTGGAGATACCTGTAGAGTACCTTTATAGTCACCCAGTTACGTTGCAACGTTTGATACACACAAGGCACTCCTCCGGTGTCAGTGAGTTGCATGATCTCATGGTCATATGAACAGATACTTGACATGCAGAAAACAATAGCAATAAACTGACACGATCATATGCTACGTTTGTAGTTTGGGTCTTGTCCATCACATCATTCTTCTAATGATGTGATCCCATGATCAAATGACATCACATGTCAATGGCTAGGAAACCTTGACCATCTTTGATCAACGAGCTAGTTCACTAGAGGCATACTAGGGACAGAGTGTTGTCTATTTACCCACACATGTAATGTGTTTCCATTCAATACAATTATATCATGGATAATAAACGATCATCACGAACAAGGAAATATGATAATAACTAATTTATTATTGCCTCTAGGGCATATTTCCAACAACCACCACACCCACATTCACACCAAGGATTATGAAAATATCCGGACGTAGTCTAAGAAGGACCTCCAACTGTCCATGATCGCGGACGCGGCTATTCGAATAGTTTTACACTCTGCAGAGGTTGCACACTTTACCCACAAGACTCAAGGAACTTCCGTGTCATCCATGACTCTCGATATATAACATACCCGAGGTAAGCACCCGGTCAATGCATTTCCCCAAGCGATACTAAACAAAGTGTCCACTCGATTGGTACCCAGCCCTCATGATGTACATCACACGATCCTCGCTCTAACCGTACCATCCATGAGGGGACCAACGGTGTGACCAGTGCCTGTAAAGACAGCGCATGATCGTACATACATATACGACCCTGTATCAAGAGTGACCATGCCACTCCCGCCACTTGTAATGCGAGATCCTTGCTAGTACCCGCCAAGGTAATCAACAAAGCCCCGTCCCATAAGGGGTATCATGGATGCGCATGTAATGTTGGGAGAGTTAGCAGACCTTAGAACTCTCCGTTTTAGAAAACACATACTCATTGTTCCGGCACACCACTTCTTTCTCAAGTGGTCGCCCATCTCATCAACATCTCCCTCGGGCATTAGTGGCACCCGACAGGGTTTTCGAAAGTTCTTGAAATCATTCTCTCTTTCCATCACTATGCATAAGTCCCATCCCATTCGCGTAGCGTTTATTAGCAACCTAACTACTCCCACCCGCATAACCCTCATAAGGTGGTCGGTTCATGCACGACGCAAGTGTCAAAGTAAAAGTATCGGAAGCATCCCACCGAAAGGGGGCCACCACATCACATGAGCAAATTTGATGAAAGTAAAGTGCTATATGACATGCAGTAAAAATGGTTTCTCATCATGGTCAAAGGTTGCTTGCCTGGCTCAACAAAGTCTCCGGGGTCTTCGAAGTCTTCGGGTCCAACTTCTTCGTCAATCGCGCAATCTATCGTCGCTAAACAAAGCGATAAAAATAAGCAACACACAAAACAGAGCACCCAAATTATTACCAAAAAAATGCTATACTACTCTGATAAAAACTAAATGTCATATTAAAAATATCCTCCTAGAGTTTTGTTGTCAAAAACATTTTAGAAATTAAATAACAGAGGCAAAAGGGTGCCTAAACATAGGTTTTAAAAATAAAACAGTACTAAACACATTTTCAAGCATTTTTACAAATGGCACTATTAAATTCTAGGGATTATTCTAGGAATTTAGGTGCAAAAATAATTGGAATTAGATTTAACCCATAGAAAGGGAAAAATAAAAAGGAGAGGAAATGGCCTCTGGACCGGGGCCAGAGGCGGCTAGAGGCTGGGTCGGGCCAGGTAGCGAGCTAGTCGGCCTCACGCGCGCTCAGGTTCAAACTTGACGCGCGGGGCCCGGTCGTCAGCGAATCGGGGGCAAGAGAGAGCGCGGGAGGAAGGAAGAGAGGCCGACAGGTGGGCCCCACCTATCGGGTCCTTCTCCCTCCTCGGGGCAGGGAGGGGGAAGAGCTCACCGGCGGCAAGGGGAGCCGCGGCGAGGGGATCTGGAGGCGGGAACGGGTTCGGCATCGACCTGCTGGTCCTTTGGAGGTGGAAGGGTGGCCGAAGTCTCCGGCGTGGAGATGGCCGCGATGGTGGAGATTCGGGAGGGTGTCGCCGGCGTTGCTCGTAACAGCAAACTAGTCGAGGAGGGGGGGAGGATGCAGGAGCTCACTGGGGGCTCGAAGGAGGAGAAAGGGAGGCCGGAGTGGGCCGGTAGCCCGAGATCGACGAAGCCCCGACGCGGCAGTGCCTCGGTCGATCCCGAGCCCAGGGGCTCCGGGCGGTCCCTAGGGTGGCTTAGGGGGGAATTGGGAGTGGAAGAAAGACAGGGAACGAAAGAGGGGGTGCTCGAGTCCCCTTTAAATAGGCGATGCGGAGGCAGGCGGCGTGGCGAGCGCGGGAGAGCTCGAGTGCTCGCCGTCGAGCCACGGCAGGGAAAGGAGGGGGCGACAGCAGGGCTGGGGCCCACAGAAGATGCCCTGGAGAGCGCGGACAAGTTGAGAGGGGCTGAGGGCATCGCGCGTGTGAGCGCGGCCACTGGCCGGTTTGGGCGGTGTCGTGCGCGTGCGAGGGAGGATAGGGGGAGAGGGGAGAAAGAAGGTCGTTGCCCAGGCGTGTTGTGGACATTGAGGTGCCTCGATTGGTGCGAGGGGAAGGCCCAAGGTGGTCGGGTATGGGCAGGAGAGGAAGGTCAACCCTCTGCAGCGCGGCTGCGTGCTCCAGAGCGCGACTTTGGCTGGCATGATGAGGTTTTGGTGTGCTCTAGCACGTCCACTGATGTCCAGTGGCTGTGGAAGGGAGTAAACAATGGGAAAAGGGGCGTGGGATGCTCTAGGTGGCTAGGAGTGAGAGAGAGAAGAGAGCAAGGAGAGAAAGATGATGTCCAGGGGGTGCAAGTGGCGTTTTTGCCCCCCTCAATCATGCAGCTAGCCGTTGGTCTTTCTCCTGGAGGTGCTGGGGTCTAGGTGGAGCTGTGGTACAAATTTGAGACCAAGGGGAAAATTACAAGGGGTGAAAATAGTAGCTTTTAGAAATGTCCAGCAGGTGTTTGTGTTGTGTTTGGGCTAGAAGATGGAGTTTTATTTTCATGATATTTAACAGGGGCAAATGGTGATTAGAATTAGGCTTGATAACCAAGTTTGAGCTTGATTGAAGAAAGTTTACAATGTAACTTTGTGAAACCCTAGAAATCAACAGAATCTGGTTCTATAGATCCACTGATGCTAGGCCTTAACCCTTGATGCACCACTTAGTGCATCATCACTATTTGGCCAATAGAGCATGCCCACAAAGTTTCAGGCCAAGGGGGAACACTTCACAATGTAAAGTTGCTCAAATTTGATTCTGGACAGGAATGGTTTTGGAATGGTTTGATGAACCAAATCAACTTGGATTGAGATGAAACTTTGCAAGATCATCACCTATGATAGTGTTGACTTGCTGAAATTTTCTTGGAATTTATTGAGAATATTTCTTATAGAAATATTTCAAAAGTTTGATCTAAACAAAAAGGGTTTTGAGGGGTTCTGCACATTATTTGATCATGTCCTTGTGTTGAAACTCATATATATGGAAAATATATGTCCACTAAGTTTCTCTAAATTTTCTGAAATATTTTGAAAGCATCTAAATAATTTTTCCCTAGGAAAAACCATTTCTTACGTTAAGGAAAAGCCTTTAAATAAAATATAAAGATAATCTTTAAGAATGATATTTGGTGGTTTTGGGAAGTCATATATATAGTAGGTTTGAAATAAAGCTTTTGGGAAGGAAGAGTCTACCTAATTTGAGGACTTGGAGTGCAAACCTAATTTCAGGGGGGTTGAAAACCTAATTTGAATAAATCATTTTTGGTTAAAACAATATTTGATGAAAATAGTTTTGGGCACTATTCACATGGCATGTTCATTGGGCAAGGGGTTTGAGACATGGAAGATGAATATGAAGTGGAATAGAACCTGGTAGTGCCATAAAACACAATCAACAAGCAAGCAAACATAGCAAGCAAGCACAATCACATAGAAAAAGTTTTAGTTGGCTCCAAATTATATAAACCCAAACATACCATGTGCTAAAAACATAGGGTGTGACAGACCTTCCCCCCTTACAAGAATCTCATCCCCGAGATTCCTAGGCTAAGCGTTGAAAAGATAAGGAAACTCAGATCTAAGATAATCTTCATGCTCCCAGGTTGCTTCAGCTTCAGTGTGGTTGCTCCACTAGACGTTGAAGTACTTGATTGTGCGGCATCGGGTGCAGCACTCGGCTTCATCCAAAATGCGAACTGGACTCTCACGATAAGTGAGATCTGGCTGAAGATCGATGGCTTGATGGTCGATGTCCTTGTAGAGGTCGGGGCAGTTGGGAACTTGCAGACACTTCCTGAGTTGAGACACATGGAAAACATTGTGCACATCAGACAGTTCGGGAGGTAGTTCCAACTGGTAGACAACTTCTCCACGCGTAGCAGTGATCTTGAAGGGGCCTATGTATCTTGGTGCGAGCTTTCCTTTGACGTGGAAGCGCTTGGTTCCCTTGAGAGGCGTGACCTGAAGGTAGACATGGTCACCGACACAGAAGTTCACTTCTCGGTGGTGAGAGTCGGCGTGGCTTTTCTGTCTTGATTTGGCAGCCTCTAGACGTTCTCGGACGAGTTGAACTTGCTCTTCGGCTTCGCGGAGGATGTTTGGTCCGAAAATTAATCCTTCTCCGGTTTTTGATCAGTTGAGGGGAGTATGGCACTTGCGTCCAAACAACACCTCAAATGGTGCCATCTAAAGACTCGACTAATAGTTGTTGTTGTATGAGAACTCGACAAAGGGTAAGCAATTCTCCCACTTGGCTCTATATGCCAAAACACAAGCATGAATCATATCTTCAAGTATCTAATTTACTCGTTCCGTTTGTCCGCCGGTCTGGGGGAGAAAAGCAGTGCTGAAGGAGTGCTTGGTTCCCATAGCTTCTTGAAACATCTTCCAGAATCTTGAGGTGAAATGGGTGCCACGATCTGACACAATCTCCTTTGGAACTCCGTGAAGGCTCACAATACGCTCGATGTAGAGGCTGGCTAACTTGTTACCATCGTAGATGGTCTTGACGGGAATGAAATGGGCTGCCTTGGTCAGGTGGTCGACAATGACCCAAATGGAATCATGTCCCTTTCTTGACCTTGGTAAACCGGTGATGAAATCCATCCCGACTTTATCCCACTTCCATTCAGGCACCTTGAGAGGATGCAACAGCCCAGCAGGTCGCTGGTGCTCAGCTTTGACTCTCTGGCATATGTCACACTTGGCAACAAAGATGCCTATCTCCTGTTTCATGCCATGCCACCAGAATCTTGTCCTGAGATCTTGATACATCTTGGTTCCTCCAGGATGGATGGAGTAGGGAGTGTCATGAGCTTCTTGCAAGATCAAGTTCTTGAGCTCCTCTTTGTTGGGTACACAGACGCAATTCCCGAACCATACAACTCCTTGTTCATCCACCAAGAATCCTGGGGCCTTGCCTGCCTTGATCTTCCTCTTGATGCCTTCAATGCTCTCGTGTCCCTTCTGGGCTTCCTTGATATCATCCATCAAGGTAGGCTTTGCTTCGAGGGTGGCGAGGAATCCTAGTGCAACCAGTTTCAAGCTGAAGCTCTCAAGTTCTTCATACAGGGCGGGTAGCCTTTCCTTAATCATAGCATTCAAGGAACAAGCCTTTCTGCTCAAGGCGTCTCCTACCACATTGGCCTTTCCGGGGTGGTATTGAACACTAAGGTCGTAATCCTCGATTAATTCCAACCATCTTCTCTGCCTCATGTTCAATTCCCTTTGAGTGAAGATATACTTCAAACTCTTGTGGTCTGTGAATATCTCACATCGCTTCCCCAGAATGTAATGTCACCATGTCTTCAAGGCATGAACCACGGTTGCAAACTCAAGATCATGAGTTGCGTAGTTCTCTTCATGAGGACATAGTTGTCTGGATAGATATGCTACGACTCTGCCTTCTTGCATCAGAACACCTCCAAGTCCGGTTCTTGATGCATCACAATATATCATAAACTCCTTGTGAATATCAGGGGTGGACAAACTGGGGTCGTGGTCAATATCCTCTTGAGCTCCTGGAAGCTTTCCTCGCACTTAGTTGTCCATTCAAACTTCTTGTCCTTCTTCAAAAGCTGGGTCATGCGTCGAGCAATGCTTGAGAACCCTTCCACGAACTTGCGGTAATAACACGCGAGTCCGAGGAAGCTCCTGACTTCCTTCACGGTGGTTGGGGTTTGCCATTCCGTTACGGCTTCAATCTTGGCAGGATCCACTGATAATCCTTCTGCAGTCAACACATGACCCAAGAATCCAACTTCATGCAGCTAGAATTCACAATTGCTGAACTTGGCATAAAGCTGGTGCTCTCGAAGCTTTTCTAGGTCTAATCTCAAGTGTTCCTCATGTTCTTCTTCAGACTTGGAGAAGACGAGTATGTCATCAATGAAGACAACAACGAACTTGTCCAAGTACTCCATGAATACCTTATCCATGAGGTACATGAAGTAGGCAGGGGCATTAGTTGACCCAAATGACATAACCGTGTATTCATACAGGCCATACCGGGTTACAAATGCCGTCTTCGGAATGTCTTGAGGTCTAATCTTCAGCTGGTAGTACCCAGACCTGAGGTTGATCTTGGAGAACACCTTGGCTCCATTCAGCTGATCAAACAGGTCTTCAATCTTGGGGAGTGGGTACTTGTTCCTTATCGTGACTTCATTGAGAGAACGGTAATCGACACAAAGTCTGATAGTTCCATCCCTCTTTGACACAAATAGAACAGGCGATCCCCAAGGAGAGGCACTAGGACAAATAAATCCTTTTCTGAGCTGCTCTGTTAGTTGCTTCTTCAACTCAGCCAGCTCTTCAGATCCCATCCTGTAGGCCTTCTTGTAGATGGGACTTGATCCGGACACAATCTCAATTATGAACTCGATGTTGCGGTCAGGAGGCATTCCGGGCAGCTCATCAGGAAACACATCCGGGTACTCACATACCACTGGCACTTGATCCAACTCAACTCCCAGTAGGTAATTAGCCTGAGGGGCTTGACTGGAGGCAGGGTTGGGAACAAACTTGACTCCCACTCCCTGGCTATTGGTCATGGTGACGATCCTCTTGGCACAGTCCAACATGCCTTGGTGCTTGGTTAACCAATTCATGCCAAGGATGACGTCCAAGCCGGGTGAGTCCAAAATTATAAGGTCTGCTAGGAAGTCTACACCGTTGATGTCAATCTTCAATCCCTTCCACCCCATCCCCGACTTCATAACTGAACCGGGGGATTGTATCAACATACGACTACCCAGGGGTGTAAGTTTCATGCCACTCTCTAGCGCAAACTTTTGGGTGACAAAAGAATGCGAAGCCCCACAATCAAAAAATACTGTTGTTGGGGCTGAGTTGACGAGGAACGTACCCAGTATGACGTCCGGGTCTTCCTAGGCTTCCTCTGCGGTAACATGATTCACACGACCCTTGCCATTGTTGGGATGGTTGCGGGGAGCGGGGTTCCTTGGTGGTGCTCCACGGGCTTGACCTTGAGCTGGCGCATTGGGGCGTGGTGCATCTGGCTTCTTGTTGGGGCACAACCTAGAGACATGTCCTGGCTGGCCACATCCAAAGCAAGCAACTTTCCCAGGGTTGTTGTTGAAGTTTCTGCCACTGTTGTTGTTATTGGGGTTGTTGTTGTAGGCTGGCCTGGGATTGGTGTACTGCTGAGGCTGGTAGCTCGGACGAGGTGCAGGAGGTCTAGCCTGCTGCGGCTGATAGGTTGGCTTGGCTGGGGCTGGCTGCCAGGGGTGAGGCTTCTGGTTGCTTGAGCTTCCCTTGCTGATCATCTTGCGCTTGTGAGTATCGTCAATGGCATGATGCTTGTCTTCCAGCATGAGGGCCTTGTTCACTAGGTCAAAGAAGGTACGACAGTCGCAGATGATGAGCTGATACTGCAGGATCTGTTGAAGTCCTTCCATGAAGCGTTCCTTCTTGGCAGCCTCTGTGCTGACGTCTTCAGGTACATACCTTGACAACAGGTTGAACTTCTGCATGTACTCCTTGACAGAGCCACTTCCTTGCCTCAGCGCTCAGAATTCTCTCTTCTTGATAGCCATGATCCCAGAAGGAATATGGGCAGTGTGGAATCCTTCCTTGAAGTCATTCCACGTGATCACACGTTCTCCTTGCATGACCTTGAATCCATCCCACCAAGCTCGGGTAGTACCTCCGAGGCAGTGAGAAGCATAAAGCACCTTCTCACGATCCTCATTGCAATTGACCAGTGCAAGGAGGTCCTCGATGGTACGTATCCAGTCATCAGCATCCAACGGTTCAGCAGTCTTGGTGAAGGTTGGGGGCGAGTTCCGCATGAACTCAGACAGCGTGGAGCGGCCATTGCCGTTCCTGCCTTGCTGCTGGTTGTTCACAAGGGCCTGAGCCATCTGCTAGATAGCAACATTGTTGGCTTGGCGCTCCTCCCGAAGAACTTGGAGAAACTGGGCTATGGTCATGTTCTCTGGTGGAGGTGGTGGCGGGGGGATGTCGCCTTGTGGCTGCTCCTGGTGTCCTCCAGCGTGAGCAGCCCCACCAGCTCCCTGTTGGTGGCTTGAGTTGTCGGCTTCAGGGTTGGTGAAGGAGCTATTGCGGGTAGCAGTCACCATCCTGTTTGGATCAGACAAGTCAAACAATTAGGATTGACAAGAGGATAAGCAATAATGGTAAAGCGCCCTTAAGGGGGTCGGTCAAGTGCAAGTGTGTTGAAACAAAGGTCGAAAGACCAACATATATTAAGATAGATGATGGAGTCGCTTACATGTTGCCTAAGGCAAAAGTGCGACTTGCATCGGAAAACAAACAACAAAACAGACAACAAGCACACATGGTTTCATATGAACCATTACACGAACTCGACTTCGCATGAGAGATACATGACTGATCCTACCCTAGGGGTTCTCGGACTCAAGTGGTGGAGTGCTCGGTCTCGTAGTCACGCTCCTCTAGCTCTTCCTCCTGTTCATCATCTGAATGGGCATCGTCCCCGGTCGAAGGGGTCGGGGAACGAGGAGGTCCATCCCAATGACGCTTTGCTGGCGTGTCGGTGAAGAGCTCACGGTACTCCTTCGCACTCATGCCACGACAACGTGTGTGTGCATCACTAGCTAGGGGTACTCCTCCTCTGTAAGCGATAGCTGGTCATCCCTCGGGGGCTCCATCCTTCTTGATCTTGTCTGGCTTCGTATTGGCTTGCCGAAGTAGCTCCCGGGTGTGGTGAAGTGCCTCGCGGAGCTTCACGGACTCCTTCATCAGGTTATGAACCAAGCTATCGGTAGAGAGGCTGAAGTAGGTCTGGAACCTGAGCAGTGTTCCATCCTCCTTGGACGAAACCAGCGATCTACTCTCGCCAAGGTCATCCTTCCGGAAGGGAAGGTGGCGAGTAGCCGGCTCGTCAGCCATCTCTGGAATGATGTCTCGAAGGTGTAGGAGTGCCTTGTGTGCAGCTGTCTCGACTGCAAGCACCATGGTCTGCATCCGAGGTCCTTCAAAGAACCAACTACTCGGGGAGTCGTTTGCCTTCACGATCACCTCCACGTGATACTCCTTCGTGACGACATCGACCCGGTGCTCATGGTAGAGGAAAATGGGTGGTTGGCGAATCTGGCACTTCTCCAGGCTATCCCCAAGGAGTAAGGGAAAGCAGGATGTCAGGAAGGCTTCAGGTACGATGGCCATCTACAAAGGTTTGAAAGGAGGAGAGTCAGCAGAGTGTTGTGTGAAGAAGAGAAGAGGTAAATAGTGTAGAATTCCTAAGTACGAATGCTAGGTGTAATTTTGAAAGTCGGTTTTATCCTAACTAACGTCCATGCTAACTAAGGGCTTCCTACAGTCAGGATGGCTCTGATACCAGCTCTGTGGGGACCACGACTCATAAGTCGTGATCACAGAGTGCACGTGTACAATGATCCCAGAGATCAATGCTGACTGAACACACGGAAGTTGAATAACAAGAGTCTTACATCCATACTTAACATCTTACACAAATAAAGACCATGAAGGTCAAGTCTTACATAGATAGGGCCACACGGGTCAACCACTTAAACTAGAACGAGCAACGGAAATCTTGGTCGAAGGCGTGAACCCATGCCATCTGCCTTAACCTACAAGCATTCTGACTGGGAAGCGTCCTAGTTCGCATGTTCATCTCCAGCAAACTCTTCAACATACTCCTGTTCTTCCATGCATGGCCAATTAAATAACTAGTGGCAAGCCAATGAGTACTTTTAATGTACTCGCAAGCAACCCAAGTTGTGGAACAAGGTAACAATGATGCAGGGTATAGCACTAAGTAGGTAAATTTGCGGAAAGCTAATTTTGTATGCAAATGACATGATCAAGTAACTAGTGAGCATGCATCAACAACTAGTAGGTATCCATGTGAACAAATTGCAGATACCTTCATAAGTATCGGTTGAACATCTCATGTTCACGCTAAGTCATCGAACTTAGATCATGTGACCTCTTGTCACCACCACACCCACACTCATACCAAGGTTTATGAAAACATCCGAACGTATTCTAAGAAGTACCTCCAACTGTCCATCACCGTGGACGCAGCTATTCGAATAGTTTTACACTCTGGAGAGGTTGCACATTTTACCCACAAGACTCGGGGAACTTCCGTGTCATCCACGACTCGTGGTATATAACATACCCGAGGTAAGCACCCGATCAATGCATTTCCCCTAGAGATACTAAACAAAGAGTCCACTCGATTGGTACCCAGCCCTCACAATGTACATCACACGAGCCTCGCTCTAACCGTACCAACCAAGAGGGGACCAACGGTGTGCCCGGTGCCTGTAAAGACAGCGCATGATCGTACATACCTGTATGACCCCGTATCAAGAGTGACCATGCCACTCCCACCACTAGTAATGCGAGATCCTTGCCATTACCCACCAAGGTAATCAACAAAGCCCCGTCCCATAAGGGGTATCGTGGTTGCGCATGTAATGTTGGGAGAGTTAGCAGACCTTAGAACTCTCCGTTTTCGAAAACACATACTCATTGTTCCGGCACACCATTTCTTTCTCAAGTGGTCTCCCATCTCATCAACATCTCCCTCGGGCATTAGTGGCACCCGACGGGGTTTTAGAAAGTTCTTGAAATCATTCTCTCTTTCCATCAGTATGCATAAGTCCCATCCCATTCGCGTATCGTTTATTAGCAACCTAACTACTCCCACTCGCATAACCCTCATAAGGTGCTAGGGTCATGCACGACGCAAGTGTCAAAGTAAAAGTATCGGAGGCATCCCACCGAAAGGGGGACACCACATCACATGAGCAAATATGATGAAAGTAAAGTGCTATATGACATGCAATAAAAATGGTTTCTCATCATGGTCAAAGGGCTGCTTGCCTGGCTCAACAAAGTCTCCAGGGTCTTCGAAGTCTTCGGGTCCAACTTGTTCGTCAATCGCGCAATCTATCGTCACGAAATAAAGCGATAAAAATAAGCAACACACAAAACAGAGCACCCAAATTATTACCAAAAAATGCTAACCTACTCTGATAAATACTAAATGTCATACTAAAAATATCCTCCTAGAGTTTTGTTGTGAAAAACATTTTAGAAATTAAATAACAGAGGCAAAAGGGTGCCTAAATATAGATTTTAAAAATAAAACAGTACTAAAAACATTTTCAAACATTTTTACAAATGGCATTGTTAAATTGTAGGCATTATTCTAGGAATTTAGGTGCACAAATAATTGGAATTAGATTTAATTTGGGCCCTGTGGGATTTTTGCAAAATCCCATAGAAAAGGAAAAAAGAAAAAGGAGAGGAAATGGCCTCTGGACTGAGGCCAGAGGCGGCTAGAGGCTGGGCCGGCCAAGGTAGCGAGCCAGCCAGCCTCGCGCGGTCAGGTTCAAACCTGACGCGCGGGGCCCGGTCGTCAGCGACTCGGGGGGGAGAGAGCGCGCGGGAGGAAGGAAGAGAGGCCTATAAGTGGGCCCCACATGTTGGGTCCTTCTCCCACCTTGGGACAGGGAGGGGGAAGAGCTCACCGGTGGTGAGGGGAGGCGCAGCGAGGGGATCTAGAGGCGGGAACAGGTTTGGCATTGACCCGCTGGTCCTCTAGAGGTGGAAGGGTGGCCGGAGGTGGCCGGAGTCGCCGGCTGGGAGATGGCCGCTGCGGAGGAGATTCGGGAGAGGGTCGCCGGCATTGCTCCTAGCAGCAAACCGGTCGGGGAGGAAGGGGAAGGATGCAGGAGCTCACTGGGGGCTCGAAGGAGGAGAAAGGGAGGCCAGAGCGGGCCGGTAGCCCGAGATCGACGAACCCCCGACGCGGCGGTGCCTCGGTCGATCCCAAGCATAGGGGCTCTGGGCGGTCTCTAGGGTGGCTTAGGGGGGAATTAGGAGTGGAAGGAGGCCAGGGAAAGAGAGTGGGGGTGCTCGGGTCCCCTTTAAATAGGCGAGGCGGACGCAGGGGGCGTGGCGAGCACGGGAGAGCTTGGGTGCCCGCCGTTGAGCCACGACAGGGAAAGGAGGGGCGACAGCAGGGCTGGGGGCCCACGGAAGATGCCCTGGAGAGCATGGACAGGCTGAGGGGGGGCGAGGGCATCGCACGTGTGAGCGCGCTCACTGGCCCGTTCGGGTGGTGTCGTGCGCGTGCGCGTGTGAGGGAGGAGAGGAGAGAGAGGGGAGAGAGAAGGTCGTTGCGCTGGCGTGTTTTGGACGTCGAGGCGCCTCGAATGGCGAGAGGGGAAGACCCGAGGTGGTCGGGTATGGGCAGGAGAGGGAGGTCAACCCTCTGGAGCATGGTGCGTGCTCAAGCGCGACTTTGGCCGGCATGATGAGGTTTTGGTGCGCTCTGGTGCGTCCACTGATGTCCACTGGCTGCATAAGGGAGTAAACAATGGGAAAAGGGGCATGGGATGCTCTGGGTAGCCAGGAGTGAGAGAGAGAAGAGAGAAAGGAGATAAAGATGTTGTCCAGGGGGTGCAAGTGGTTTTTTCCCTCAATCATGGAGCTAGCCGTTGGTCTTTCTCCTGCAGGTGCTAGGGGTCTAGGTGGAGTTGTGGTACAAATTTGAGACCAAGGGGAAAAGTAGAAGGGGTGAAAACACTAGCTTTTAGAAATGGCCAGAAGGTGTTTGTGTTGTGTTTGGGATAGAAAATGGAGTTTTCTTTCCATGATATTTAACAGGGGCAAATGGTGATTAGAATTAGGCTTAATAACCAAGTTTGAGCTTGATTGAAGAAAGTTTACAATGTAACTTTGTGAAACCCTAAAAATCAACAGAATCTGGTTCTATAGATCCATTAATGCTAGGCCTTAACCCTTGATGCACCACTTAGTGCATTATCACTATTTGGCCAATAGAACATGCCCACAAAGTTTGAGGCCAAGGGGGAACACTTCACAATGTAAAGTTGCTCAAATTTGATTCTGGAGAGGAATGGTTTTGGAATGGTTTGATGAACAAAATCAACTTGGATTGAGATGAAACTTTGCAAGATCATCACCTATGATAGTGTTGACTTTCTGAAATTTTCTTGGAATTTATTGAGAATATTTCTTATAGAAATATTTCAAAAGTTTGATCTGAACAGAAAGGGTTTTGAGGGGTTTTTCCCATGATTTGATCATGTCCTTTTGTTGAAACTCATATATATGGCAAAAATATGTCGAGTGAGTTTCTCTAAATTTTCTCAAATATTTTCAAAGCATCTAAATAATTTTTCCCTAGGAAATACCATTTCTGACCTTAAGGAAAAGCCTTTAAATAAAATATAAAGATAATCTTTAAAAATAATATTTGGTGTTTTTGGGAAGTCATATATATAGTAGGTTTGAAATAAAGCTTTTGGGAAGGAAGGGTCTACCTAATTTGAGGACTTGCAGTGCAAACCTCATTTTAGGGGGGTTTTGAAAATCTAATTTGAATAAATCATTTTTGGTTAAAACAATATTTGACAAAAAAAATAATTTTGGGCACTATTCACATGGCATGTTCATTAGTAAAGGGGTTTGAGGCATGGAAGATGAATATGAACTGGAATAGAACCTAGTAGTGCCATAAAACACAATCAACAAGCAAGCAAACATAACAAGCAAGCACAAGCACATAGAAAAAGTTTTAGTTGGCTCCAAATTATATAAATCCAAACATAGCATGTGCTACAAACATAGGGTGTGACACAACTTTAGTTAAAAGGCGTCCCAATGATTCGGAGTTTATAGATCTTGATGCTAAGATTGCTAAAAGTGGAATTAAAGAGGTCAAAACTTTAAATAGCAATGAACCCACTCTTTTTGATTTCAAGGACTTTAATCATGATATCTGCTATTTAATTGATTGTATTTCCTTGTTGCAATCCATGTTGAACTCTCCTCATGCTTTTAATCAAAACAAAGCTTTTACTAAACCTATTGTTGATGCTATGATGAAAGCTTTTGAAGAAAAACTTGAGTTGGAAGTTTCTATACCTAGAAAGCTATATGATGAGTGGGAACCTACTATTAAGATTAATATTAAAGATTATGAGTGCCATGATTTGTGTGATTTGGATGCTAGCGTTTCCACGATTCCAAAAACTTTATGTGATGTGTTAGGTTTCCGTGAATTTGATGATTGTTCCTTAAATTTGCATCTTGCGTATTCCACTATAAAGAAACCTATGGGAAGGATTAATGATGTTCTTATTGTTTCAAATAGGAATTATGTGCTTGTAGATTTCATTGTTCTTGATATAGATTGCAATCCTACATGTCCTATTATTCTTGGTAGACCTTTCCTTAGAATGATTGGTGCAATTATTGATATGAAGGAAAGGAATATTAGATTCCAAGTTCCATTAAGGAAGGGAATGTAACACTTTCCTAGGAAGAAAATAAAATTACCTTATGAATCTATCATGAGAGCTACTTATGTATTGCATACCAAAGATGACAATACCTAGATTTATTGTGTTTTGCCTAGCTAGGGGCATTAAATAATAGCGCTTGTTGGGAGGCAACCCAATCTTATTTTGCTTCATGCTTTTTGCTTCTGTTTTGATGTGTTTTGCACATTATTACTTCTGTAATAATTGTATTTTTGTGTTTTAATTAGCGTTTGAGCCAAGTAAAACCTTTTGGGTGATCTATGGTAGTTGTTGATTTGATCTTGCTGAAAATAGAAACTTTTGCGCTCAGTCCAGAAATTTTCTAAATTTTTTAGTGCGTTTAATTGATATGAAATTTTTAAAAAAGATTTATATACAAATTTCCCTGATTTTCCTAATTTTTCAGAATTCTTAGAGTTCCATAAGTATTTGAAGTTTACAGATTGCTACAGACTATTCTGTTTTTGACAGATTCTGTTTTCTTTGTGTTGTTTGCTTATTTTTATGTATATATGGATCGTATCGGGGGGTATGAGTCATGGAGAAGTTATAATACAGTAGGTATTACACAAATAAAACTAAAGAAGGAGTTCACAACAGTACCTAAAGTGGTGATTTATCTTTTTATACTAACGGATCTCATGAGTTTTCTGTTGAGTTTTGTGTTGTGAAATTTACAAGTTTTGGGTGAAGATTTGGTGGACTATGGAATAAAGAGTGGCAAGAGCCTAAGATTGGGGAAGCCCAAGGCCCCCCAAGTCATATTCAAGGATACCAAAAAGCCTAAGATTGGGATGCCCCGGAAGGCATCCCCTCTTTCGTCTTCAATCCTTCGGTAAATTTACTTGAGGCTATATTTTTATTCACCACATGTTATGTGTTTTCCTTGGAGCGTCTTGTATGATATGAGTATTTGCTTCTTTAGTTTGCCACAATCATTCTTGCTGCACACATCTTTTGACAGAGACACACTGAATCTTGAATTTATTAGAATACTCTATGTGCTTCACTTATATCTTTTGAGCTAGGCAATGTTGCTCTAGTGCTTCACTTATATCTTTATAGAGCATGGTGGTGTTATATTTTATAAAAATTATTGAACTCTCGTTCCTCCCTTATATTATTTTTAGAGTCTCTTAAAACAGCATGGTAATTTGTTTAGGTTATGAATTTAGTCCTAATATAATGGGCATCCAAGAGGGATATAATAAAACCTTTCATATTAAGTTCATTAAAAACTATGAGAAGTTTGATTCCTTGCATATAGTTTTGAGATAATAGAGATGATAATATGAGAGTCATGATAGTGAGAAGTTGTGAATTGGACGAGATACTTGTGTTAAAGCTTGTGATTCCTGTAGCATGCACGTATGGTGAACCGTTATGTAACGAAGTCGGAGCATGCTTTGTTTAATGATTGTCGACCTTTGTGTGAGAGTCAGGAGTGCACGATGGTTAACTCCTACCAACATCTCCCCTAGGAGCATGCGTCTAATGATTTGTTTGATAGCTAATAGACTTTTGCAATAACTATGTGAGTTCTTTATGACTAATATTGAGTCCATGGATTATACGCACTCTCACCCTTCCATCTTTGCTAGCCTCTCTAGTACCATGCAACTTTCGCCGGTACACCAAACCCTCCTTCCTCAAAATAGCCACCATATATTCCAAAAACAGCCACCATACCTACCTATTATGGCATTTCCATAGCCATTCCGAGATATATTGCCATGCAACTTCCACCATGTAGTTTTTTATGACTTGCATCATCATTTCATATTGCATATGGAGTCATATTTTGTCATAGGAATTGAGTTGTAATTTCTTTTTCTTTGAGTTATAATTAAATAAAAGTGTGATGAATTTTCATTAGTAGAGCATTGTCCCATGAGAGAAAAGGATGATGGAAGCCATGACTCCCTCACAAGTTGGATGAGTATCCGGACTTTACAAAAAATAAAAGAGGCCAGGGAAGCCCAAACAAAAAATAAAAAAGGCCAAAGAACCCCACCATTAAAAAAAGTGAAAAATGAGAGAAAGAGAGAAGGGACAATTGCTACTACCTTTTTCCACACTTGTGCTTCAAAGTAGCATCATGATCTTCATGATAGAGAGTCTCCCTGTGGCGACCCGACCTGAAAGGTCGAATCTCCGGTGTTTCTGTACCATCCCATGATCATGCTGGTACACACACAGCACATCAATGTATATATCAAAGTGAAATCACACAGCTTTATTAATCAAAAAATCTCATATCGAGTTCTTTATTACAATAAAAATTACAATAAAGTGGCTGAAGGCCAACTCATGAGAATAACTAATCTTGTGGAAGCTTCAAAGGTAGTTGAGTCCATCTGACTCCAAGGGCATCTCACCGAGCGTAGAGCGTATCCTCACTCCTGGTCGGAAAAGTACTCTGCAACATGATATGTTGCAGCCGTATAGGTCAGCATATTGAATATGCCAGCAATGTCACGAAAGAGGGGGTGTAAAATAATCGTCTATTAGGGCAAGTGGGGGTAGTAAGTTTTGCATAAAGCCAAATTTTTCCTAGAACAAGAGAGGGCAAAAGCATAATTACTACAATGTTGGTTGATTAATGAGATGGTTCCACCAACCAATTCGCATACCCAAGTTGTCATTAAAAACCCACATCAATATACTTAATTGTGTTGAGAGTTCCAGATAGTTCAGTTCCTTCAGCTCAAGCTATCCATGACCGTGGACACGGCTAATCGATTAGGTTTGGGTACTCTGCAGAGTTTTGCACACGTTCCCCACAAGATTTGATCGCCTCCATTGGATTTCTTGCACTTCAGGGTGTTTGAGAAATGGATGACCAAAACATGGTCTTCTAAAGGGTTTCCCCAAGACTCTGACGGTGCCCATCCTTTCTTACCGTTCTTCTACATCTCGTAGCACCGCCTGTCCAGGGTCACCACGATACCCAACCAAGCCATAGCCCATAATGGCGTGTGGCTGTGCAGGTAAGCCTGGGGTCTTGAAGCATCCATCCATCTCTTTGTGCCTGGGTGGACCTTTCCGCATGAATACTGGCACTTCTCCAACAACATCTAGGCTAACCACTGGTTTCTCCAAGGCGCCGTTCAACCATCATCCACCCAGAGGTATGTTGAAAACTCGAAGTCTTGAAGTCTTGTTCATCTTCTAGGTCTTGAAATTATTAACTCACAACTCTCATGAATCACACAACCAACCCCATATACTAATAGCATAGCAAAATTAGATCAATATTTCCCGGGGCCAATGTGTCAAAGGGTTGAGGGGTGCCTACCACATGATACTACTTCAAGTAACCAAGTTTCCAAATTACCTACTTTGCATGCAATTGGGGAGATGGTAGAACTAATGCAATAAAACATAGGTATACATGGTCAAAGTGACTTGCCTTGCTGACGATCCTCATACTCAAGTGACTCTAGATAACAAGCTTCCCACTCCAAATGATCTAACGAATTAAACAAAGCACACAATAAGTATAATCACAATATAATTCACACAACAGCAAGGTAAACAATACTTCAACAAACAAAAAGCACAATCAAAAAGAGGAGTCACTCAAAAAAAAGAAGAAGACTCTAAAATTTTTAGTGTCAAAATCCTACTAAGGCATAACAAGACAAAATTTGTTTTGAACAACTAGCCATTTAGATAACAGAAAAAAAAGAAAGAAATACAAAAAAAATTATTAGAAAATAGAAAGTATTTCATTATACAAATTCTTTGCAAAAGAGTTATTGCAAAACATTTTTCTAACCAATATTAATGGTGAAAAAAAATTTAACTATTTAAACTAGAGCACAAAACAAATTAAAATATTCTATTTTATGAAAATCAATTCACCTAATGTTGAATAATAGAACTAAATAAACTACTTTGAAAAGTTGATATAAAACAAAATTAAAGTAAATTTAAAATAAAAACAATTCAATTTAGTATTCTGAAGAAACCAAACAGAATATGTTTTTACTAAAATCCTAATCTAACATATTCAAAAAATTTCTCAAATAGTGCTGGATGATAGTCTTAACTAATACAAAATAGTAGCAAAAAGAATCACTCAAAAATAAAATTTTAAACTCATGTTATTCAAGTTTTAGTGATTTGCTCAATTTTATCAACAATTCAAATTTAGAAGTTCAAATTTGAAATCTAAGCATACAGACATAAACTACAACAAATTTGTGACATGTTGCAAAAAGAATCAATCAAAAACTCCAAATATTTTAAAAGATATACTAAAAACAAAAACAGAATACATTCTGTTTTCTAAAACAGAAATGAAAGAAAAAAATCTTATCGAACGGACAGGGTCTACGTGGCATGTTGTGATTGGTTGAGAGAGTGTGCGTGCGGGAGCTAGCGAGCGGACGGCGGAAACTTAACGCGTACCGATTCGTTTTATAAAACTTCTAATCTGGCGCGTTGGATCTAGATCGAACGGCCTAGGGGGGTGCGGTGGCTTAGAGCGGTGGGGGTCGGGGTTCCGGCGAGGTCGATGGTGGCCGGACATCGGAGGTGGTTGGAGGCGACGGTGTGGCGGTCGGGGACGGCGTCCGAAGTGCTCAGGCGACGGCGGCGAAGCTCCGACGTCGATTGATGGCGTCGACCGGGGCTAGGGACGACGGAGGCGACGGCCTCGTGCTCGGGGAGATTCGGTCGACGTCCGAACTCCGGCGAGATTGTGCGGTGGCGTTCTGGTGAGGGTAGAGGGGGTTTTAGGGGTGGAACAGAGAGTGGAGCGACGGGGGGTTCTTATAGGGGTGGTGCGGTGGTCGGGGAGGGAAAGAGGAGCGAGATCTGTGGGGAGAGATCGCCGGCGACGTCGGAGTCACGGGGAAGGAGACGAGCGCGCTGATGCCGCGGTTGGACGGTGGGTCCTGTGCGTCAGTGAGGGTGGGACGCGGGATCTGCGCGTCGGTGGCCGACCCGGAGTGATTTCGGGCCTTAAAGGTTGTGGGCCGACCCGTTTTTGTTTAATTCATTTCCTTTTTTCCCAGAGCGTTTAAAACATATTTAATGCATTCAAATCATTTCCAAACATAGGAAATGTATATATCAAAATGATCAGGGATTAAATGCTATTTAATGAACATTTTTCCTCTGTCATATTGAATATTTTTTAAATTTTATTTTCAAAAAAATGCCTAATTGATTTTAAATCCTTTTGCAATAATTTTTCAAATAACCCCCTGGTTTTATTGTTCAAAATGTTTCACCAAGTTGCCCCTGGTGTGGAGTGTCATGTTACTCCCCTCTTTCTTTGAACATTTCCAAAGGTTTTCAAATAGGTGAAACAAATACATGGAAAAATTGAAATGGCTTTTCAGAATTTCAAAGGATGCATTTCAACCATTCATTTCATTCCAACAAAGTGATGATGATGCGTAGCTATATTTCATAACATTCCAAAATGAAATTTTGGGATGTTACAAACCTACCCACCTTAAGATGAATCTCTCCCTCGAGATTCGGGTTGGCTAGAAAATAGGTGCGGGTGGTCTCTACGAAGATCTTCTTCACGTTCCCAGGTGGCTTCTTCCTCGATGTGGTGACTCCACAGAACTTTACAAAACTTGATGGTCTTGCTATGGGTAACTCTGTTGGTAGTCTCGAGGATTCTGACAGGCTTCTCCTTGTAGGTCAGGTCACTATCAAGTTGTATGGCCTCTAGGGGCACTGTGTCTCTCAAAGGAATATCAGCCATCGCAGCATGGTATTTCTTCAGCTGGGAAACATGGAAAACATCATGAACTCCGGACATTCCTTCTGGCAATTCCAGCTTGTATGCAACTTCGCCTCTACGTTCAAGAATTTTGTAGGGGCCTATGAATCTGGGTGCTAACTTTCCTTTAACACCAAACCTCTTGATTCCTCGAAGTGGGGACACACGAAGGTATGCTCGATCTCCCACTTCATATGTCACCTCCTTGCGTTTGTTATCCGCATAGCTCTTCTGCCTGGATTGAGCTATCTTGAGTCGGTCTCGAATCAGTTTGACCTTTTCTTTAGAATCTCAGATAAGATCGGGACCAAAGAGTTTTCGGTCTCCAACACCATCCCACATCAATGGTGTTCTGCACCTGCTTCCGTATAAAGCTTCAAAAGGGGCCATCTTCAGACTAGTCTGATAACTGTTGTTGTACGAGAACTCTGCGTAAGGTAAGTTGTCATCCCAACTGGACCCATAGTCTAGCGCACAAGCTCTCAACATGTCCTCCAGAATCTGGTTGACTCTCTCAGTCTGTCCGTCGGTCTGCGGATGAAAAGTTGTACTGAACTCCAGCCTCGTACCTAAAGTTTCATGTAGCTGATGCCAAAACTTTGAGGTAAATTGTGTTCCTCTATCTGACACGATACTCCTCGGAACTCCATGCAGACATACAATCCTGGTCATATATATATATATATATATATATATATATATATATATATATATATATTGGCTAACTTAGCACTGGTATAGGTGGTCTTTACTGGGATGAAATGAGCCACCTTGGTCAAGCGATCGACCACTACCCAGATGGAATCATAACCTGAACGGGTCCTGGGTAATCCTGTGATGAAGTCCATACCAAGCTTATCCCATTTCCACTCAGGTATCGGCCAAGGTTGGAGTAACCCTGCTGGTTTCTGATGTTCCGCCTTTACTCGCTGACAAACATCACATACCGCAACATGTTCGGCAATATCCTTCTTCATACCTGTCCACCAGTAACTTTCCTTCAAATCAAGGTACATCTTGGTGTTGCCTGGGTGTATCGAGTAGGGTGAATCATGAGCTTCTTGAAGTATCAACTTCCTGAGCTCTGGGTCATTGGGCACATAGATTCGGTTCTCAAACCATAGAGTACCTTGTTCATCTTCACGAAATTCGTTAGCTTTTCCATCCTTCATTCTCTGCTTTATCTCGGCTATCTCCTTGTCCGATTTCTGGGCTTCACGAATTCTTTCGGTCAAGGTGGACTGGATCTCTAGTGTGGCAACATATCCTTTTGGAACTATCTCTAGCCGAAGCTCTCTGAGATCATCAGTTAACTCCTGGGGTAATCCTCCGGCTATGAGTGTGTTCACATAACTCTTCTGACTCAAAGCATCTGCTACAACATTTGCCTTTCCTGGATGGTAATGCAGTCTCATGTCATAGTCCTTGATTAACTCTAACCATCTCCTCTGTCTAAGGTTCAACTCCTTTTGTGTGAAGATATACTTCAGGCTTTTATGATCAGTGTAAACATCACAACTATTTCCGATAAGGAAATGTCTCCAGGTCTTGAGTGCGTGCACTATGGCTGCTAGTTCCAAATCATGGGTGGCATAATTCAACTCATGGGGTCGTAACTGTCAGGATGCATAGGCTACAACTTCTCCCTCCTACATGAGTACTCCTCCAAGTCCTCGACGTGATGCGTCACAATAAACCTGGAAGTCCTTCCGAATGTTTCGCAGTATCAACACTCGGGCTGTGACCAAACGTTTCTTCAACTCCTGGAAACTGGCCTCACATTCCTCAGTCTAGATATACTTAGACTCTTTCTTCAACAACTCTGTCATGGGCTTGGGAATCTTTGAGAAATTCTCAATGAACCTCCGGTAATATCCGGCAAGTCCGAGAAAACTGCGAATCTCCTTAACTAAGTGGGTGACTTCCACTCAGTGACTGCTTCAACCTTAGCGGGGTCTACTGCTATTCCTTCTCCGGAAATAATGTGTCCAAGGAATCCGACTTCCGTCAGCCAGAATTCACATTTACTAAACTTGGCATATAACTGATGCTCTCTAAGCTTCTCCAGAACTAAACACAAGTGTTCCTTGTGTTCTTCCTCGCTCTTGGAGAATATCAAAATGTCATCGATGAACACCACGACAAACTTGTCCAAATATTCCATAAACACTTTGTTCATCAAATTCATGAAGTAGGCAGGAGCATTAGTCAAACCAAAAGACATGACTGTATACTCATATAAGCCATACCTTGTGGTGAAGGCTGTTTTGGATATATCCTGTTCACGAATCTTTAGTTGGTGATACCCTGATTGAAGATCAATCTTGGAGAATACTTTGGCGCCTACTAGCTGATCAAACAAGTCATTAATCATTGGCAGGGGGTACTTGTTCTTGATAGTCACCTTGTTCAATGCACGATAATCGACTACCATCCTCAAGGTTTTATCTTTCTTCTCCACCAAAAGAACTGGGGCTCCCCAAGGTGAAGAACTTGGGCGAATATATCCCTTATCCAATAACTCCTTAATCTGCTTCTTGATTTCTACTAAATCATTTGCGGGCATCCGATAGGGTCTCTTGGAAATTGGGGCGGTTCCTGGTAGTAACTCTATCAGAAACTCAATCTCTCTATCTGGTGGCATGCCTGGTAATTCCTCCGGGAATACATCTGGAAAGTCTTGTACCACCGGCACTTCCTCCTGAACAACTCCTGTGAGGGAATTTAACCGAGCACTCATCCGTGTGCGTCGGGATACATACTTAATCCTCTTGTTCTCTGCGGTGGTGAGTGAAATAGACTTGCTGGGGCAATCAAGATTTCCTTCATACTTGGTCATCCAATCCATGCCTAGGATTACATCCAATCTTTGGGACTCTAGGATGATGAGCTCGGTGGGAAAAACGTGTTTTCCTATATTGAGTTTCAAGGCGTGGCATCCTATCCCTGCCATCATCATACCTCCTGGGGAATTGACCTTAATGGGCTGACTAAGGGTTCTGGTGGGTAAACCATACTTTTCCACAACTACCCTTGATATGAATGAGTGAGTTGCACCGGAATCAAAAAGTACTATAACTAGACGTGAATGTAATAAAAACTTACCAACCACAGTCTCGGGTTGATCATAGACTTCTTCCACATCAAGGTGGTTCACCTGAGCTCAAGGAAAAGGATTTGGCTTCTTAGCTGCGGAGTTGCCGTTTCCATTTCCTTGCTTGTTCTGAGGACATTCAGTGGCATAGTGTCCTGTCTTCTGGCACTTGAAACAGGTGATATGGTTCAGATCCTTCTGAGCTGAAACGGGACGGTGTTGGTTGCCATTCCCACTTCCATTGCCATTCTTGAAGTTGCCATTGTTGGGACGATTATTCCCATTTCCTCCATGGTTATGGCCTCCATGGTTGTGCACGTGATGAGTGTGTCCTCCATACTTACTGGTCCCTGATCCGGTATTTCCTGAGTACGGGGAGTAGCGGGGCTTCTGTTGAGCTCCAGAGTGAGACTTCCCCTGTCCATACTTCCTCTTGCGGTTTTTGATTTGCTGCTGCTTCCCCTCCAAGATGAGGGCCTTGTCTACCAGCTCCTGGTAGTTGTTGAAAGTAGCCACCATCAGCTGCACGCTCAACTCATCGTTGAGTCCTTCCAGGAACTTCTCCTATTTGGCTGCGTCATCGGCCACATATCCTGGTGCATAACGAACCAACATGTTGAATTCATCCACATACTGGGCCACGGAGCAGTTCCCTGGCGTATGTTGCGAAACTCACGCTTCTTCAGACTCATGGCTCCAGCTGGGACATGAGCAGTGCGGAAAGCTAGCTTGAACTGCTCCCAAGTCACACCAGCAATGGGGTACGTGGTGGTGTAGTTCTCCCACCATGAAGCTGCTGGTCCCTCCAGTTGATGGGCGGCGAAACGCACCTTTTCAGCCTTAGTGCATCCGGCAGTGGTGAGTTCCCTCTCCATCTTGCGGAGCCAATCATCTGCCACGATGGGCTCAGTGCTGCTGGAAAAAATTGGTGGATTCAGCCTCAGAAAACGGGTGAGGTTGTCGCCTTGAGGTGGAGGGTGGTTGTTGGTCTGGTTCTGGATCAACAGCTGCATCAAGGCATTCTGCTGCTGGAGAAGTTGTGTGAGTTCCAGCGGGAAGGTGAAGTCGGGCTCACGTCGCGGAGGCATATTGCTGTTTTCAGAGGGGTGAGAATTTAGAATAGAACAAGGACCTAAAAGAAAATTTCACTACCCATATGCAATGCAACAAACATATTACACAAAACACTCATTCATTTATTCAACTCAAGGTTCAAACATCGAGATACAAGTCTCCAAATCAAACTAAGCATCGACCTACGCTTTAACGATGAAAATAAAGATACATGGGGGCATAACTAAAGTTCTCCTCAAAAGTACATGGTGAAGTGGCCTCCTCTGGTGACGCTCTACTCATAGTCATCATCGTTGTTGATCAAGGGAGCCATGCCTCCCTCTGGGTGAAGATTTTCCCCCATGTCCAACTGTTCCTCCAGAGTTGCAATGCGAGTGTTCAGCTTATCGATCCTCTCTAAGAAATCCTTCACTTCATGCTCATGCTCGTACTTGGCTTCCCGTAGGTCAGCTTCGAGGTCAATCTCGCGATTCATCAGCCTCTTGATCGTCTTCGTGTCGACACGTACCTGAAGCTCCAAGGTCCTGATGTGCGTCTCCAAAGTCTGGATATAGGAAATGGTGGAGTCTTTAGTGGGAGTGTTTATGATATTTCCATTGGCATCCCTGCGACAAACCACGCTGATTCCTGGTGAAATGGGTCCACCCCTGTATTCCTCCTGAATATGTCCAAGGGCACGGTGAATTGCCATGTCTCTCCCAAGTATCCAGCTGGGTGCCACAAACTTGAAGTCGATGGGTTCCTTACGATTTCCAAAGGTCTTCCCACGGATGTGCACCTTGATCCTGTTGCAACCGTCTTGTGGAAAAGACATGATAGGAGTCCCGGTGATGCTTGGCAAAGCAATCCTTACGTCCCTGACGATCCTCATCAGCTCCTTGCCAAAGGGCATCGTCGCGTCAGGCTGACAAAACTCCGTGATCAAAACTAGGATGAAGGTGGCCATCTATAAATTTTGAAATAAATCGGAGGGAAGTGAGAAACAAGTAGATGAGAGTATAAGAATTTTAAAGGCAAAAGAGAAATAAATCCTAATGCTTTTCCAATCCTAGAGGTTACGTCCTACGGTCAGCGTGTGCTCTGATACCATTTATGTAGCGACCGGACCTGAAAGGTCGAATCTCCGGTGTTTCTGTACCATCCCAAGATCATGCTGGTACACACACGGTACATCAATGTATATATCAAAGTGAAATCACACAGCTTTAATAATCGAAAAAATCTCATATCGAGTCCTTTATTACAATAATAATTACAATAAAGTGGCTGAAGGCCAACTCATGAGAATAACTAATCTTGCGGAAGCTTCAAAGGTAGTTGAGTCCATCTGACTCCAAGGGCATCTCACCGAGCGTAGAGCGTATCCTCACTCCTGGTCGGAAAAGTACTCTGCAACATGATACGTTGCAGCCATATAGGTCAGCATATTGAATATGCCGGCAATGTCACAAAAGAGGGGGTGTAAAATAATCATCTATTCTATATGCATATATGGCAAGTGGGGGTAGTAAGTTTTGCATAAAGCCAAATTTTTCCTAGAACAAGAGAGGGCAAAAGCATAATTACTACAGTGTTGGTTGATTAATGAGATGGTTCCACCAACCAATTCTCATACCCAAGTTGTCATTAAAAACCCAAATCAATATATTTAATTGTGTTGAGAGTTCCACATAGTTCCGTTCCTTTGGCTCAAGCTGTCCATGACCATGGACACGGCTAATCGATTAGGTTTGGGTACTCTGCAGAGTTTTGCACACGTTCACCACAAGATTTGATTGCCTCCGTTGGATTTCTCACACTTCAGGGTGTTTGAGAAACGGATGACCAAAACATGGTCTTCTAAAGGGTTTCCCCAAGACTCTGTCTGTGCCCATCCTTTCCTACAGTTCTTCTACATCTCGTAGCACTGCCTATCCAGGGTCACCACGATATCCAACCAAGCCAGAGCCCATAATGGCTTGTGGTTGTGCAGGTAAGCCTGGGGTCTTGAAGCATCCATCCATCTCTTTGTGCCTGGGTGGACCTTTCCGCATGAATACTGGCACTTCTCCAGCAACATCTAGGCTAACCACTGGTTTCTCCAGGGCGCCGTTCAACCATCATCCACCCAGAGGTATGTTTAAAACTCGGAATCTTGAAGTCTTGTTCATCTTGTAGGTCTTGAAATTATTAACTCACAACTCTCATGAATCACACAACCAACCCCGTCTACTAATAGCCTAGCAAAATTAAATCAACATTTCCTGGGGCCAATGTGTCAAAGGGTTGAGGGATGCCTACCAGATGATACTACTTCAAGTAACCAAGTTTCCAAATTACCTACTTTGCATGCAATTGGGGAGATGGTAGAACTAATGCAATAAAACATAGGTATACATGGTCAAAGTGCCTTGCCTTGCTGACGATCCTCGTACTCAAGTGACTCTAGATAACAAGCTTCGCACTCCGAATGATCTAACGAATCAAACAAAGCACCCAATAAATATAATCACAATATAATTCACATGACAGCAATGTAAACAATACTTCAACAAACAAAAAGCACAATCAAAAAGAGGAGTCACTCAAAAAAAAGAAGACTCTAAAATTTTTAGTGTCAAAATCCTACTAAGGCATAACAAAACAAAATTTGTTTTGAACAACTAGCCACTTAGATAACAGAAAAAAAGAAATAAAAAATTTATTAGAAAACAAAAAGTATTTCATTATAAAAATTCTTTGCAAAAGAGTTATTACAAAACATTTTTCTAACCAATATAATGTTGAAAAAAAGTTACCTATTTAAACTAGAGCACATAACAAATTAAAATATTCTATTTTATGAAAATCAATTCACCTAATGTTGAAGAATAGAACTAAATAAACTACTTTGAAAAGTTGAACTAAAACAAAATTAAAGTAAATTTAAAATACAAACAATTCAATTTAGTATTATGAAGAAACCAAACAGAATCTGTTTTTACTAAAATCCTAGTCTAACATATACAAAAAAAATCTCAAATAGTGCTGGATGATAGTCCTAACTAATACAAAACAGTAGCAAAAAGAATCACTCAAAAATAAATTTTTAAACTCATGTTATTCAAGTTTTAGTGATTTGCTCAATTTTATCAAAATTCAAATTTAGAACTTCAAATTTGAAATCTAAGCATACAGACATAAACTACAACAAATTTTTGACATGTTGCAAAAAGAATCAATCAAAAACTCTAAATATTTTGAAAGATATACTAAAAACAAAAATAGAATACATTCTGTTTTCTAAAACAGAAAAGAAAGAAAAAAATCTTATCGAACGGACAGGGTCTACGTGGCATGCTGTGATTGGTTGAGAGAGTGTGCGTGCGGGAGCTAGCAAGCGGACGACCGAAACTTAACACGTACCCATTCGTTTTATAAAACTTCTAATCTGGCGCGTTGGATCTAGATCGAACGGCCCAGGGTGGGGTGCGGTGGGTTACAGTGGTGGGGGTTGGGGTTCCGGCGAGGTCGACGGTGGCCGGACGTCGGAGGTGGTCAGAGGTGATGGTGCGGTGGTCGGGGACGGCGTCCGAAGTGCTCAGGCGACGGCGGCGAAGCTCCGGCGTCGATTGATGGCGTCGGCCGGGGCTGGGGACGACGGAGGCGACGGCCTCATGCTCGGGGAGATTCGATCGACGTCCGAACTCCGGTGAGGTCGTGTGGTGGCGTTCTAGTGAGGGTAGAGGGGGTTTCGGGGGTGGAACGGAGAGCGGAGGGATGGGGGGTTCTTATAGGGGTGGTGCGGTGGTCGGGGAGGGAAAGAGGAGCGAGATCTGTGGGGAGAGATTGTCGGCGATGTCGGAGTCGTGGGCAAGGAGACGAGCGCGCTGATGCTGCGGTCGGACGGTGGGTCCCGCACGTCAGTGAGGGTGGGACGCGAGATCTGCGCGTCGCTGGCCGACCCGGAGTGATTTCGGGTCTTAAAGGCTGTGGGCCGGCCCGTTTCTGTTTAATTCATTTCCTTTTTTTTCCAGAGCGTTTAAAACATCTTTAATGCATTCAAATCATTTCCAAACATAGGAAATGTATATATCAAAATGATCAGGGGATTAAATGCTATTTAATGAACATTTTTGCTCTATTGTATTGAATATTTTTTTAAAATTTATTTTCAGAAAAATGCCTAATTGATTTTAAATCCTTTTGTAATAAATTTTTCAAATAACCCCCCGGTTTTATTGTTCAAAATATTTCACCAAGATGCCCCTGGTGTGGAGTGTCATGTTATTCCCCTCTTTCTTTGAACATTTCCAAAGGTTTTCAAATAGGTGAAACAAATACATGGAAAAATTGAAATGGCTTTTCAGAATTTCAAAGGAAGCACTTCAACCATTCATTTCATTCAAACAAAGTGATGATGATGCATATCTATATTTCATAACATTCCAAAATGAAATTTTGGGATGTTACACTCCCATTTTGTCACTTTCATATAACTAGTGGATATTCATTTTGCATGACCACTTAGTTTTCTTTTTAAGATTTCATTCATTTATAGCTCTAAGTGCATTTGTTGCATGGCAATCCCTACTCACTCACATTGATATCTATTGATGGGCATCTCCATAGCCCGTTGATATGCCTAGTTGATGTGAGACTATCTTCTCCTTTTTTTCCTTGCACCTCCTCCATATTCTATTCCACCTATAATGCTATATCCATGGCTCACTCTCATGTATTGCATGAGAGTTGAAAAGGTTTGAGAACACCAAAAGTGTGAAGCAATTGCTTGACTTGTTCATCAGGGTTGTGCATGATTTAGATACTTTGTGTGGGAAAGATGGAGCATAGCCAGACCATATGATTTTGTAGGGATAACTTTCTAAGACCATGTTATTTCGAAAGGACACGACTACCTTGTTGGTGTGCTCGAAGTATTATTGTTTTATGTCAATATTAGACTATTGTTTTGAATCTTACGGATCTGAATATTCATGCCACAATAAAGAATATTACATGGATAAATATGATAGGTAGCATTCCACATCAAAAAATATGTTTTTTATCATTTACCTACTCGAGGACAAGCAGGAATTAAGCTTGGGGATGTTGATACGTCTCCAACGTATCTATAATTTTTGATTGTTCCATGCTATTATATTATCTATTTTGGATGTTTTATATGCATTAATATGCTATTTTATATTATTTTTGGGACTAACCTATTAATCTAGAGCCTAGTGTCAGTTTCTATTTTCCCTTGTTTTTGAGAATTGCAGGTAAGGAATATTAAACGGAGTCTAAACGGAATAAAACCTTCGGAATGATTTTTTCTGGAACGAAAGGAAACCAGGAGACTTGAGAACCAAGGCAGGAGAGCCACCATGGGGCCACAAGCCCTAGGGGCGCGCCTAGGGGGTAGGGCATGCCGGGCATGCTTGTGGGCCCACGACAGCTCTCCCAACCCTAATCTTCGGCCTATAAATTCCCAAATATTCCATCATTATCAAAACAAGCCACGAAAACATTTTCTGCCGCCAGAAGCCTCCGTTCCCAAGAGATCCAATCTTGGAGCCTTTTCCGGTAATCTGCCGGAGGGGGATTCAATCACGAAGGGCATCCACATCAACTCCATTGCCCCTCCAATGATGCATGAGTAGTTCACCACATACCTATGGGTCCATAGCTAGTAACTAGATGGCTTCTTCTCTCTCTTTTCTCTTCAATACCATGTTCTTCATGACCTTCATGGAGATTTATCGGATGTAATACTCTTTTGCAGTGTGTATGTCGAGATCCGATGAATTGTGGGTTTATGTTCAGATTATCCATGAATATTATTTGAGTCTTTCCTGAATTCTTGTATGCATGATTTCATATCTTTGCAAGTATCTTCGAGTTATTGGTTTGGTTTGGCCAACTAGATTGGTAATTCTTGAAATGGGAGAAGTGCTTAGTTTTGGGTTCAATCTTGCGGTGTCCTCACCCAGTGACAAAGTAAGGGTAGCGAGGCACGTATTGTATTGTTGCCATCAAGGATAACAAGATGGGGTTTTCATCATATTGCTTGAGTTCATCCCTCTACATCATGTCATCTTACCTAATGTGTTACTATGTTCTTCATGAACTTAATACTCTAGATGCACGCAGGAGTCGGTCGATGTGTGGAGTAATAGTAGTAGATGCAGAATCGTTTCGGTCTACTTGACATGGATGTGATGCCTATATGCATAATCATTGCCATGGATATCTTCATAATTATTCGCTTTTCTATCAATTGCTTGACAGTAATTTGTTCACCCACCGTAATACTTGCTATCATGAGAGAATCCTGTAGTGAAACCTATGGCCCCCAGGTCTATTTTCCATCTTATACTTTCAGATCTAAAACCAAAAATACTTTGATGCATTACTTTTACCTTTTGTTTTAATTTCCATTCAAGCAATCTATCTCTATCAGATCTCATCCTTGCAAGTAACCTTAAAGGGATTGACAACCCCTTTATAACGTTGGGTGCAAGAGTTTGATTCCTTGTGTAGGTACACCTATTGGGGACTTTCTTGTATCTCCTACTGGATTGATACCTTGGTTCTCAACAACTAAGGGAAATACTTATCTACTTTGTTGCATCACCTGTTCCTCTTCATGGAAACCAACGCATGCTCGAGAAGTAGCAGCCTCCTTCATGGTCTCTATAGAAATGGAAGCCTGCAATCACTTAGAAAGCTAAACATTTTCACTATGTACATCTGGCGAAGCGTTCTTAGTCGGACAAGAAAAAATATCAAACTCAAAGTAGTCGGTTGAAGTCCGATTACCTCCGAGTGTCAGCTTCTCTTGCTCGAGCCACACGCACTTGGTCTTCTCGGCTTCTAAGTTGCAGCGCAACTCCTGCACCTCCTCCTCAAGCGTCTTATAACGATATCCGACCTTGCACACACCTTGCATATGACAATATCAAAAAATATAAGAGTCCACAATTGGACACAATGGATAGGTTCATTAGCATTCGGGTTTTGAAACTGACGCCGATTGCCCCAGTCGATGCCAGTCTTGGGGGACTACATCCAGTGGGTGCTCTCAGCGTGCCCCCACCGGAGAACTACTAGTTCTACGCCCCGATGGTCAATGTCGAGAGGCTCTGGTCCCTGGACCATCACCACATCCTCTTTGACAAGTATCTCAACATTTGGGTTCTACTACCTTCAACGTTCAGATTTTGAGACTGATGCAGATTGCCCCATTCGACGCCAGCCTCGGGGACTACACCCACTAGGTGCGCTCAGTGCACCCCCATTGGAGAACTACTAGTTCTATGCTCCGACTGTCAACGTCGAGAGGCTCTGGTCCCTAGACCATCACCACATCCTCTTCGACAAGTATCTCAACATTCGGGTTCTACTACCTTCAACATTCGGATTTTGAGACTAACGCCGAATGCCCCAGTCGACGCCAGCCTCGCGGACTACACCCAGTGGGTGCGCTCAACGCTCCCCCACCGGATAACTACTGGTTCTATGCCCTGACGGACAACGTCAAGAGGCTCTGGCCCCTGGACCATCACCGCATCCTCTTCAACAAGTATCTCGGTATTTGGATCTTACTACTTCAACCACCCAGTGGGTGTATCGCTCCCACTGGAGAACTATCGGTTCTACACCCCGACGATCAACGTCGAGAGGATCTTGTCTCTGGACCATCACTACATCCTCTTTGACAAGTATTTCAGCATTCAGATCTTACTACTTCAACCTAGTCGGAAGTCTACATAAACATGTACCGAAACCCATTCGGGGCCTCTGGTATCAACGTACTGGGAAGTCTACATAAACACATTCGGAATACTATAGGATTCTGAAAAAATCTTCAACACAAATGTTACACGTAAAGAAGGCACTTACAAGGGTACTTACTCGGACAGTCTGCTCCAAAGCTTCGCCAGCATCATGGGCCTCCTTTAGCTTGTTGTTAATCAGCTTCAGCTGGATCATCTCCTCCTTGCTCGCTCCCACCTGGTCCTCTGGAACACGTTGCAGACCGTGATTTTGGTTGTGGGTGGTGTCGGAGGAGGAGTTCTGAGTATCGATCTCGCCCAAGAGGAAGTTCCTCGCGCTCGGGGTGGCTCCTGGACGGGCAAGGTACCTTGCATCATGACATCCGTGTCACGAGTGGGATTTGGCTGGACAGCTTGTTCGTCCGTGTCAACCTTGATCACCTCACGTGGCTCTACAAACAGGAGAAAATCACTCGGAAATAAGCCTAGAGTCGGAGCTAAAGACCTCAAGTTCACAAATAGATAAATTCGAGTGATACCTTTTGAAGTAGTCACGTCTATCTCAACCTTCTCCTTCCCCAGCGAAGCAGATGAGGTGTCAGCTCTGCAACCAAATTCACTCGGATCGTTTACTCCAATTGGTCAACCACACAAAACATCAATCGGCATGGAGATACTTGCGTGGAATCCACCAGCACGTTCGTCTTGGTTTTGGGCAGTGTCGCCTTCCGAGGTTTGCTGGTGGAGACCTTTGCCTGCTTCGAGGCCTTCTCCGGAGATGCAACAGGTTAGCTACGCTCGCGCTTCGAAGACCGAGTGGGAGGAGCATCCGTGGGAGGCTTGGTGGCACCCGGTCCACCGACACCCCCCCCCCCCCGAACTCTAGGGTCCTGACGAGCCTACGAGCGGGTCTCGAGAAGCAACTCATCTGAAGGAGAAGACTCCACCTCGCCGCCCAGTTCAGACTCCCTCTCGTCTTCTTCGTCGTCACTCTCATCCTTGTACTCTTCTTCATCGTCCGAGTCGCCATGGCACTCGTTGTCACTGGCCACGCCCGCAGTCGTGTTGGCTCCGGCGGGTATCAAGCTCTCCATGCCCGTATAGCCCTACTGAAGCGGGAGTTACAAAGATCAGAACTCGTCAAAGGAAAATTGTATCATTCGGAAATAATAATAGCATTCAGAGTTTACCTCACTCGGAGGATGAGTAGCCGAGTACGGGGGCATGCGCCTTGACCCTCTGGGGTTGTTGCGAGCTAGGTTATGCCCTTCAGCTTGTTCGCCAGTGCGTCGGTGGTGAGTTCCTTCGGGTGCATGCGAGTGATGTCACTCGGACCCGTGTACTCCCACACGGGGTGAACCCTGGCCTGAAGTGGTTGGATTCTTCTCTGGAAGAAGACCTCTAGTAGGTCCAACCCATTGACACCCTGGTTCACCAGAGCCACCATCGCAATCACGAGCAAGTCCACCTCGACTTTCTCCTCCTTGGTTACGGTCAACTTAGGAAGTTGCCGAATGCATTCTATGGTATATGGAGGAAGACCCGACTGACCCTCGCCGACTGACACATCCTCACAGTAAAACCATGTGGATTGCCAACCCTTGACAGTATCGGGGAAGTTTAACACAAGAAAACTACCTTTACCCCTCAACTAGATCCCCAGATCCCCGCACAACTACACTACGTGTGTTTTCTCTTCCGAGAGAGCAGGTTTCTTCACCGTCATCACTCGGCAAGTAAACAAGTGTTTGAAAAAGCCCCAATGGGGTGGCAGCCGAGGAAGTTCTCACACAAGGAAACAAAAGCAGCTAAATACGTGATCGAATTGGGGGGAGATGGTGCAGTTGGGCCACGAAGAAGTTCAGGAAAGCCCAGAAGAATGGATGAGGAGGAAACGAAAAAACCCGGTCAATGTGGGTAGTAAGGAGTACCTGTTCGCCTCCGTGCGGTGTGGGCTTGGCCTCCCCCTTCCTTGGCAGCCTCTAGCTCCCTAGAGCGAGGAGACCTTGGGCCTCGTAGTCCTGCAGTCGGCCGGCGGAAACCCGTGACGCCAGCCCTGGACAAAGCCAACCGGGGTGCCCACGCTCGAATAAGAGTCATGCGAAGTTTGCTTCGCCCTCTCTGCCTTCGCGGTGGCATTCTTTGATATTGTCGGTGAAGGCTCGTGGCGAATCGGTGGTCCGATGGAGCGCACAGAGCTTTCGGTGGAGCTACAGTAGAAATCGGGGGAAAGAAGAAGCTGGTGTTCCTTCCTTACCTCTCCCTGGTCACCTTTTTATACCCCCGTCTCGGCTGGATTCAAGCCATCGGATCTGGAAGGGCTGCACAATCAACGGACGCGCACGGGTCTGCTAAAAATCTTTGGGACAGAATAGTGGGGACGCGTGGAAAAATTGGCGGCATGGAAATCGAGGCACTACGACCACCTCTCCCACATTCCTGACACAACCGTCACGATCGCGTGTGCGCGCTTCCCCATGATTTTGAAATTGCCGAAGATTTCAAAGCGCGCGTTCCGAGTGGAATCCGCGTTCACCCCTGCGTTTTGACGCACTGCGATTTACCGAGTGACTGACGATCAGGCGAATTCCCGCCGAGTGAATTATGCCTCATCAAGCACCCGGTAGGATCTCCGAACATTCTTGGATCCTCCAAGTGAAGAACGAACGGAAGCTTCAACGACAACATTACCAAGCTTAAAGGTCATCTCTTCCGAGAGCAGATCTATGACAAACCAAATGGTTAGGGTATTCAAAACCACACCGGCCAATCCTTATACATTGAACCTTGAATCGATTGTGAATCGAATCCCGAGTGGGAAATGGTCCAGTCTGTTTCGAAGGCGTTTCCGAGATGACTCCCCACATTGCGACATGCAGGCCACTCGTCCTCCTGAGGCTCAACCGATTCGGGGGCTACTGACAAGGTCACCTACCCTAGGTAGGGTCACATACCTCTATTCTAGGACACCTTCGGGGTCCTACAAGTTCATGAGAGTCCTTAATCTACCTCGACACTCGGATGAACATGCAAGCTATACTCGGCTCCTTGGAAGTCACTCGGATGTTACCGACCACTCGGTCCCTCCTCAAGCACTTGGACAGACAGGAGAAGGACCATCATGGGAGCAGCAATGTTCAAGGGACTTAATACACCTTAAGTGTTGTAAAGACCACGTTACCTATAACGGATGTAGTTAACCTAGCAGTTTCTAGTAACCCCGCAGTTATTAGCATTAATGACCCTAGTGATGGCACTCGGCTGGTGGAGGCACACTCTATATAAGCCGTCCCTCGACACTGGAGCAAGGTTTACGAACTCTATGTAATCAGATACCCATACAAGGAAAATACACAGCCCCAGGGCTCGAGACGTAGGACTGTTACCACTTCTGAGTGGGGTCCGAACTCGTAAATTCCGAGTGTGACACTTACTCCGTAGCTCGTCTTCCCCCTACTCATTCATACACCCCATACTATTGTTAGGATTACTCCCACGACACCTAGGATCAAAAGTAGGAACCTCGTGGATAATAGAACAAAATTGTGATATTTTGTATGTAATAGAATTAAATATACTACCTTAATTGTGTTGGTAAATATTAAATATATAATCAAAGTGATTTAAGCTCGGTTAGACTCTAAATATGACAAGTGCCAAATTTGACAACTGCTTGGGTTTATTGGAGACTTGAAAATGAGTGCCAACGTTTTGGTGAAACGTTGATTAACTTCTGTTTCATCAAATTTTTGGTACTCAATATATTCAATATTAAGCAAAGGTCATGTGGAATTTTCATGTTCTTTGGTGTTAGCTTCTTTATTTGAAGGGATGGGGTTGCATTTGGGTCATCGAATTGATAGAGAAATTCATAGACCTTGGTATGATAAGCTAATTTATAAAGTGTTAATTACATTTTCTTACGTTTGACAACTGCTTGGGCTTATGAGAGACTTGAAAATGAGTGCCAACATTTTCTTACGTTTGACACTGCTTGGGCTTACTAGGGACCATGAGGTATAAGATCTGCAAGGTCTACCAAAATTTATGCATGGGCAGTTTTGATACTACAGTGCAGTTCGGGGTATTTTTCAGAAAGGAATTTCAAAACTCAATGGTAACGGTCTTTAACTTGAATTTGTATTGAATTATGATCATGTGTTTAATCGTTTTACTGACTTTATTGTTGATTATTAACTGCTGCATAGTGTGTCCCATGCAACATAATGTATGACTTCAACAATTCATATGGTAACATGTTGTACTTTGAGGATGATGAGGAGCGCAAATTCGAATTGGATCTGCACAATGGAAAGAATAAAGTAGTACATTGCAGCGAACAATTTTAAAGGAGGAGAACTCGTAGCCTTTTCCTTAAAAAGGAGAGGTGAGCAGGTTAAGGACCTTATATGCCAATAGTGATGATGATGACGATGGCCAAGTTGACCAGGACGGTGAAGATGAAGATGACCAACATGACATCGACAACCAAGATGACCAAGATGAAATCGACAGCCAAGATGAAGATGAGGACATCCAAGATGAAGATGAGGACATCGAAGATGAAGATGATGGTCTAATCCTTTCTGCATTTTTTTCTCAAAGGATGAAGAAGCATACTCTAGACGATAAAGATAATGTGAAAACGATGTTACCATCCTCTTTGGACTTCTTGGGGAAGCCCTTTGTGCACCATCTAACAAAAACCAACATGGTCAAAAAACTTATGGTGGTATGTTTTGTATTCTTTCATCTCTTTTTGGTCATAACCAAGTATGGTGAGATGTCTAACATTGTGTGCTCTCTATTTTATCTTAATGATGGGGAGTTCAGAAGTTACCTTTGAATATGTTTTCCAAAGAGTACATCCCCGCCGTCGACACCGCTGGAGTTATCCATGCACCAAGAGGGCATGTGATGAACGTCCAATACAAGACGGAATCCGACGAGCGCATATCATTCCATAAGTCCGGATGGTGGGAGTTCATCGAGGGAAAGAGAGAACTAAGGGTGGACACCCTTGTGGTAATCACTATAAGGAATAGCAACCACAACGACTATCAGATGATGGTTAAGTTGTTGTTGACCATGTGTTAGAACTAAGTCATGAATATATCGGGCGGAGAACTATTAGTTAATTAATTAGTATGTTAAGATGAATGTGATACATTGATTGTTGTTTCTTTAAGTCAAACAACTTTAGAGTGTTACTGAATTAGTTGAGGTTTTGTTTTCAAAATGAATTCATTCTACTGTTATATTGAGAATCGTCCTTGCTCATTCCTTTTGCTGTAGCAACGGGCAGAACGTCTGAATAGCAACAGCTAAGGTGGTAGTAGTGGCGGGCAACAGAAGCATGTGTCGGGCAGGTGAGGAAGCCCAACACTAGAAGCTATGTACCAGCTGATGGGTTTATAACATTGGCGGAGGTCAGTGGTGGGCGGCCCTGAGAGCCTGGCCCGCCACTACTAGGCTTTTTGCACCCGCCACTGCTGGGTATTCCTGCAATAGTGTACACTTAAAATGCTTCAAAATTCACATAAATATCATTTTCATAGGCATCATGTAAGAATTGACATGATTTTCACAAGATGCAAAAATTTTGTCGAGATTAAGAACTAAGAAAAATCATAGTTTTCATGCAAGAAAAAACATTGGAATGACATGTTGAGGGAAACTTTTAAATATGCTACAGGAAGTTTTCATGGCAAGCAAATGTATGGGGTGATAGCATATATGATGAAGAACAAAACATGTTTAGTGAACATCTTTATATGACCTCTAGATCAATGGCATTCCTCAAGACAAGTTGACAAGTTTTTAAAACAATAGTTTCAGACTTTGCAAAAATCTCGGATGCAAAACAATTACTTCATTTTGTTGTTTTGGGATGCACAAAATAGTAGGTATAATAATTTTAATATTTATGAAATTTATATGTATATGCAGTAGACATGGCATTGTTCAAATTACTACATTGGCACAAATTCATAGGATGCATGGGTCATTTACTATGATTTTTTGCAAAACAGAACTTTCTGTTAACAACAAAATAGTTTTATCACGAAGGACACTTAAGTGCAATAAATTTACATGGAAACCAATGGCATGCCATTGTAGAGCACATCACAGAGGCCAATTCACATGAAGGATCCATATACATATGAGCTATAGATTAGATGCACTTATCCTCATAAGTTTAAATGTCTTAACATTTTACTACAGTTATACCATGATACAGTTTTGTAAACCAGATAACAGCACATATATGGATCCTAATACGTATGCAAATGCCACCATTATGTAGAGCACGAAACGTAGATCAATTTTAATATAAGATGCACTTCCATCCGATGCACACACACAAAGTTTCGGTCATCACAAAAATCTTACATGATGTTTTTCAGACAAAATACTTAGTCGCTTTAACAACCTCGGGGCGAAGTGGGACGGAGTGATGCAAGAAGGGGGGATCCAATGGGTCGGGGCCGGCGTTTGGTTCGCGAGAAGACGACGTCTAAGGACGGCGCGGTCACACCCGGAGCTTGAGGATGAAGGCGATGGTGAGCTCTGGCAATGGCAGAGCCGCCGACGTAGGCGAGGGCGGAGGCGGGTGCATCCCGGCACGATACCTCGCAGATGACGGATCCGGGCACGACAGAGGTCAGCAAGGCGATGGTGACGGAGGGTGACGGTGGATCTTAGCGGTAGCGGCAAGGCGGCCCGGGGTCACAACATGGGTGACGGCGGGTTCGGGCGCGGCGGATTCGGGAGGTGGGCTTCCGGCGGCGGGGTGGCACTAAGTTGGCGGGGTTCAGGCATGGTGCCGGGCGGAGGCACAGCGAGGCGACGACGGATCCATGGGCGGTGGGCGACAAGGTCCATGGCGAGCTGTGATAGAGAGGGTTAGGGTTAGGGGGAGAGGGAAGAAGAGGAGAGGAAGGAAGGAAGGAAGGGGAGGCGGGGTCCTCACCACAGGCGGCGATGCTCAGCCCGCCGGTACTCCGCGATCACAGGCGGTGGGGCCGCAACTAGGAGCGGGCGGCTCGCATGCGCGATGGACATGGGAGCTCGGGGGCGAGCACGTCACCGTATGGACGGCGACGCCCGTTCGGGCCACGGCAGGCCTGGCATGGTGTGAGGAGAGAGGAGGTGTATAGGTGGCGTCTGAGCGGTGGTTGGCTTGGAAACAAGTCGGGCTATGATTTCGTCCAAAAAATGGATTAGGAGGGCTTCCTTTTATAGGCAGGGGTCTAGGGTTAGGGGCTTTTGGGGTTTTCAGGCCCTCCAATCGCAATCTGATGGTACGGACGAGGGGTTTAGGTAGGTAGGTCTATGTGTTGTGTAGGTGGGCTAGGTGGGGATGAGAAGAGATGGAATACGACTGCCTGACAAAGTTTGAAATACCGAAACATCTGATGTTTTACCGGCTGTAGTGGCACCATTAACGGTTGGGGAATCAAACGGGTTTCCAATGCGGCAAAATTTGGCAGACGATCTACCTACAATATATTAAGGACACAGGACAACTTTCAACATATACCGAGAACATTTTATCCCCACTTATAAAGCAATATTTTAATGATGTCGGTGATGTGTGCAAGTGTGTTTGGTCTCGGAACAACAAACAACAAGAACAGGGAGAACCGGCAACTACGAAGGATGCAAGTTTTGAAAAATGATGACAACGGAGTGCCGATGCAATGCGAATGATGTGAAGATAAATGCGACAAACAATAAATCACACGGCGATAACGAAATAAAATGGGACTCATCTCAAGCGACGGTCTCGAACTGTTATATATAACCATTTCTTTCTATACAATGCAATGTTCATTTCCCACACATGTTGTAAGAGATCACACAGAGAGATATTATTAACTCATGTCCGCGGATCCATGATTTGGAAACAGGTTAGTCCATGATAAAAAAATTGACAACAAATATGAAAATGCAAGTATAGAGCTAGTGAATCAATCATCACTTGTGAGCTTACTGGTACAAGTATGTAGAATAGTAACTATAGTAAGAGACCATCCAAAATGTGAATCAAGAAGTTAAGTTAGCACTTATTGTTTGCAACCAATCGAAGTGAGTAATTGGACACCATGTTGAATGAGTAACAAACACTAGTAAAATTGTCAATAAACCTGGCCTGCGGTAGTAATCTGTCACTATGACCAACAATTCAACATGACTAGTGTTTGTTCCTAGGCCAGGAATTTTGAAACCCTATCAACTTTACATGTACTAAAGATTACTGGAACGTTTCAAACATTAAATTTAGGTAGCACTCAGTGCACAACAAACCCTAATGAGCAACAACAAAGGCATTGGCTGCCTGACCATGTTCAAATCTCTTATGGTACACAGGACTACCCAAAATCTCAGGGTGGGACGCTGCCCACCCTGGCCAGCCTATAGATCCACCCCGGCGGTGAACATGCATTTCAAAACTAAATTAGAAACATTTAGCCGACCAATTTAACATGTCTCTGTTTTACTAATATCAACATCATATTAGGTTCGTATTTAACGACCATGCTTGTTTAGCTTGATGGGTGGAGCGATGCTAATAAGGCACGAAGCACGTAGGTTGATCGTATAGTGATCATAAATGAGGGAAACCCTAAGGATGATGAGTATAGTGTTAACCGCGCCATGGCAGATCTGAAGTTGCAAACCGCACAAAGACTACTTAGCAATCAATGTTTGTTTTTAACAAACTATACTAAGATTCTAAGAGGTGAAAATAAAATATAGTAAACAAGTGACGATCTATTTTCTAGTTGAGATCAAAAAGTTGACCAGATATGAAAAGGTACCACGGCTATGGATGGCGTGGAAGCAGATCTGTGACGATAGACGGAGGCATCAGGTTGTATTGCATGTTAGGTGGAACATAATTACAAAGCTTGTGTGAAGGACTATTAAACATAGGGAGACCAGGAGGATGAGGATGACATGGAGTCAGAGGGGTATATGGCCCCTTCGATTGACAGTTTTCATTCTCATGAAACAACTTCTCAAAGTACTATGGAAGTGGCACAGGACAAACAAAAGAGGCCTTGGAAAAGGAAGGTATATCCTGTGTCAGCGGTACGGAGAAGTGCAAGAGTGAAACATAAGAAAAAAATTCATGATGACATACGAAAGGAATCTTTTGGAATAGCAGAGGTCTAGAGGATTTGGCTAAAAGAAGGTTCCTTAGAGAAACATCCTTAGAACATAAGCTCGATTTTATGGCATTACAAGAAATGGGTAGGGATAATTTCACATCATCATTTCTTAATACTCTATCAGGAGGAGTGGATTTTGATTGGCACTGTTTGCCACCGAGGGGTAGATCTGGAGGGATCTTACTTGGGGTGAAGTGCGAAACATTAGAGGTGATGAATGTGGTATATGGAGAGTTTTCCGTCAAGTTTTGAGTGAAGTCAAAAGTTGATGGATTCCGGTGGGCTTTAGTGGCCGTATACGGGGCGGCGCAACCAGAGCTAAAACCGGATTTTTCTCGCAGATCTAGTAAGAATTTGTAGAGATGAGAGATTACCCGTTATGGTTGGGGGGGTTTTAATATCATTCGTCGACAAAATGAAAAAAATAATGACAACTTCGAGGGAAGATGGTCAACAATGTTTAACATGGTAATTGAGAGCCTTGATTTGAGAGAAATCGACCTGACCGGTAGGCAGTTCACATGGGCAAACTCACTGCCTGTTCCAACATATGAGAAGTTGGACAGGGTACTGACCAGCGTGGAGTGGGAACAGAAGTACCCGTTGGTTATACTTCATGCTCTACAATGAGCCATCTCTGATCACACACCTCTAATGGTTGACTCCGGGGAGGCCAATCATATGGGGAATAGAAATATCTTCTCCTTTGAACTAGGTTGGTTCGAGAGAGAAGGATTCATGGATCTCATAGCCACTGAATGGGCTAGGGATTCTGGTGGATCATCAAATATTGAAAGATGGCAAAACAAAACCCGACACTTGCGCCAATCCTTGAGAGGATGGGCAAAAAATCAGAGCCGGATACACAAAGTGGAAAAATAGAGGCTTATTCGACTAATTGATGAGTTAGATGTGTAGGCTGAGACTAATCTCCTCAACTTGTCGGATAGAAATACGAAAATTGAGGTGGAGAAGAAATTGCAACAGCTTCTGAGAGAGGAAGAGATGTAATAGGCACTTCGAGCTAAGGTGACGAATGTGGTCCAGGGAGATGATAACACACAATTCTTTCATATGATTGCGAATGGCAAGCATTGAAAGAAAAAAATTATTCAACTAGAGCAAGATGAAGGGACAATTATAGGACACAAGAATTTAAAAGCATGTATTTCAGAATACTATAAGAGGTTATTTGGGGTGCCAGAAGAGAATTTTGTCTCTTTGGATGAAATCACAATTCATGATATTCCTTAGATTAGTTCTGATGAAAATGGCGTGCTATCAGCTCATTTACAGAGAAGGAGGTGTTTGATGCTATATCTCAAATGAAACAAAACAAATCACCGGGACCGGATGGGTTTCCGACAAAATTTTATAAAAAGTGTTGGCATATCATTAAGGGTGACCTTTTGCCTATGTTCCATGATTTATTTAATGGCCATTTACAGCTCTTTCATCTAAACTTTGGAACAATTACGCTGTTGCCAAAGAAGGCGGATGTTGTACGCATTGAGCAATTTAGACCGATATGTTTGCTCAATGTCAGTTTCAAAATATTTACAAAGGTGGGTACGAATAGACTATCAAGGATAGCCCACTCGGTAGTCCAACCAACACAAACAGCATTTATGCCTAGACGACACATCTTAGAGGGGGTTGTTGTCTTGCATGAAACATTGCACGAAATACATACAAAGAAACTCGATGGGGTTGTATTTAAAGTGGATTTCGAGAAGGAATATGATAAAGTAAAATGGTCGTTTCTACAACAGGCATTACGAATGAAAACGGTTCAATGAAAAATGGCGGGATCAAGTGGACACTTTCATTAAGAAAGGCAGCATGGGTATTACAGTTAATGATGACATAGGTCATTTTTTTCAAACACATAAGGGATTGAGGCAGGGTGATTCCATGTCTCCGTTATTGTTTAACATTGTAGCAGACATGTTGGCAATACTCATTGGTAGAGCTAAAGAACAGGGGCATGTAGGAGGACTCGTACCACACCTAGTGGAGGGGGGTCCATACTACAATATGCGGAAGACACGATCATTTTCATGGAACATGATATGGCAAAAGCGAGGAATATGAAACTACTTATGTGCTTATTTGAACAACTTTCAGGGCTAAAAATAAATTTTAACAAAAGCGAAATATTTTGCTTTGGAAAGGCAAAGGATGAGCAAGACGCCTACAGGCAGCTATTTGGATGTGAATTGGGATCACTACCATTTAGCTACGTAGGGATTCCTATTCATCATAGAAGATTGACGAACAAGGAATGGAAATGTATTGAGGAAAGATTTGAAAAGAAACTAGGTTGCTGGAAGGGCAAACTTATGTCATATGGAGGGAGGCTAGTATTAATAAACTCAGTATTAACAAGCCTACCAATGTTTCTGTTGTCTTTCTTTGAAGTGCCTGTAGGGGTACGAAAAAGATAAGACTTTTATAGATCTCGTTTCTTCTGGCAAAGTGGTGAGGCTAAGAAGAAATATAGACTGGCGTGATGGGATATTATATGTAGACCAAAAGACCAAGGAGGTCTTGGAATCAAAAATCTAGAAGTGAAGAACAGATGTCTGCTTAGCAAATGGCTTTATAGGCTATCCATAGAGACTGATGGGATGTGGGTTCAACTGTTGAAGAACAAATATCTGCATCCCAAAACTCTAGCTCAGGCCACAGCTAGACCAAATGACTCACCTTTCTGGAAGGGGATAATGAAGATAAAGGCAACTTTCTTTAGAAGGGTGAAGTTCATAGTTGGTAATGGTACCTCAACAAGATTTTGGGAAGACACTTGGCTTGGGGATTTGCCATTAGCAACTCAATATCCTTCGTTATATAACATCGCGCAACGTAAAGAAGAGTTTGTGTCCACGGTGTTACAATCGGTACCCCTGAACATGCAGTTCAGACGAGCTTTAGTGGGAGCACGTTGGACTGCATGGTTACATCAGGTTAGGAGATTGATGCAAGTGCAACTTTCTGGCCAGACAGATAGTATTCGTTGGACTTTACTGGTGAATGGGGTCTTCTAGGTAAAGTCTTTTTACAACGACTTGATAAACACGGGACCACTATCAAGATCTTTACATATTTGGAAAATAAAGGTTCCGCTTAGGATTAAAAAAATTATGTGGTTCATACACAAAGGAGTGGTATTAACCAAAGACAACTTGACAAAACGAAGATGGGGAGGCAAACTTAATTGTTGTTTTTGTGATCAGAATGAGACAATACAACACCTTTTTCTCGAGTGTCCTCTGGCAAAACTATTATGGCAAACAATTCATATAGCTTTTAATCTAAACCCACCCACATGTATAAGCTCGTTATTTACAATGTGGCTCAATGGAGTACACGTCACAATAGCGCACCGTATCAGAGTTGGGATTTATGCTCTATTTTGGCCTATATGAAACACCAGGAATGGTATGGTTTTTAATGGAAAGATTCTCAATAATTTTTTGCAGGTTATTTTCAGAGCAACAACTTGGACCCGTACGTTGTCATTACTCAGTCATGTGGACTTCCGGAAGCATATGGATATTGGGTGCAACCGGTGGGAGATGGTCACACGGGGTATCTTCAACCGATTTGGATGGCGTGCTAATAATAGGCTAGATGTGTAGACATCATAGTCTATTGTTACAAAGCGCCAAATATGACAGCTCGATTTATATTTTCTCTTTACTTTGCATTAGCGTCTGGACGCATTGATTGTGAACCTGGTACTTTGTTTCAGAACTATCTAATAAGATGACTGCATATATCGATTGATGCAGAGATCGGGACTTCGTTCTTCTTCTTTTTAAAAAAAAATCAGGTTGTATTGCATGTGAACCGACTAATGGCGAGTCGGCGACACGTACGTTACAACTGCAAGCCGCAGTGACGCACCCAGGAGCCTAGAAACGCTTGGAAGGCTTGTTGCCACCGGGTCATCTTCAACTCTAGCGCCGCCCGCGGATCGAACAGGCATAAAATGGCAAACGTTCTTGCCGTATCTTGTAACTTAGCAAATAGCAATGTTGATCAAGGCGGTGGTGTTCATCCTCTTCCTCTTCAGCGTCTCCCGCTGCGGGACGTCGTGGCAGAGCTACGATGCGATATACAACTTCGGCGACTCCATCTCCGACACCGGCAACCTCTGCACGGGCGGCTGCCCGTCGTGGCTCACCATGGGCCAGCCGCCGTACGGGACCAGCTACTTCGGCCGCCCGACCGGACGCTGCTCCGACGGCCGCGTCGTCGTCAGACTTCCTTGGTACATCCATTCGATCTTTTTTGTTGCGTGCCACCATCTCACTTGAAGTACGTCATGGTTATGGCCTCTGACCTTTGGTGCTACGCGTGCAGCTCAGTTCTTCCGTCTGCCACTGCTTCCGCCGTCCAAGACGTACGGCACCGACTTCAGGAAAGGCGCAAACATGGCCATCATCGGCGGCACCGCCATGAACTTGGACTTCTTCCAGTCTCACGGCCTGGGCAGCAACATCTGGAACAACGGGCCTCTGGACACGCAAAACCAGTGGTTCCGGCAGCTCATGCCTTCCATCTGCGGCGGCGCCGGCGGTGAGTATATATGCTTCACTCCTTCGCGGGCGCGACTAAATTCTGTGAAGAATGTGCATAAATGCATTAGTTACACGGTGCCCATGTGGCTGTAGATTGCAAGAGCCACCTGAGCAACTCCCTGTTCATCTTGGGCGAGTTCGGGGGCAACGACTACAACGCGCCGATCTTCGGCGGCAAGAGCCTCGACGAGGTCTACACCTACGTGCCACACATCATCAACAAGATCACAAGCGGCGTAGAGGTACACACCTTCCAGATATATATTCCTCCTGAAAAAAGAAAAAGAAAGCGTCCAGCTCATCTAGCTACCGTCCATATGATATGATCGTATCCACCCACGCATGCAGACGCTGATCGGGCTGGGCGCGGTGGACGTGGTGGTGCCGGGCGTGCTGCCGATGGTGGGGTGCTAGCTTCCCGCTGTACCTGACCCTGTACGGGAGCTCCAACCAGAGCGACTACGACGGGGACAGCTGCCTCCAGCGCTTCAACGACCTGTCCCGCTACCACAACCGGCTGCTCAGGCAGGGGATCCGCGGACTCCGGAGCAAGTACGCGTACGCCGGCGTCAGGCTCATGTACGGCGACTTCTACACCCAGGTCGCCGAGATGGTCCGTTCTCCCCGGAGCTTCGGTACGTACGTGCATGCATGCATGCATGCTCGATCACGCCGTCGCGCGCTTCTCCGTGTGCATGCCTCTTCCGATTGATCATCGGCATATCAGTTTCTCTTGTTAATTAGCAAGCATCTCTCTAGTTAGTAGTACTTCAAGAAGTTAAGCACCGCCTCCTGCGAGTGGATCGACACGCACCGACGCACACACGCAGTACGTACGTGCAGGTGTCCGGCTTTGCCAGCCGGGCGCTGCTCACGGGACGAATATGGCCAACTGTACGTGTGTATCTGCAGCTTGTCTGGTAGCACACCTGCTTGACATTTTTTCCCTCTCCCTCTGTGCGCTCAGCATTGCTGCAAGCGGCCGGCTTCAGTGACGGTTTCAGATTTTATCCAGAAAATAAAGGTTATCCAGATCTGTCGGTCCAAGGTTATCTAAAGCCAAATTCTTAGTTTGCGTCGGCAACTGCTTTTGCAGTAACGTTTTCATTCTTCACAACTAGCCGATAACTCAGCAAGAGGAGCAGTGGCGTACGGTCTGATGGTTACTTCTAACTTCATTCATCTCTGATTATCCTCTGTCTTAAAATAAATGTCTCAATTTATACTAACTTTAATACACATTTGTATTAAAATTAAAATACTTATTTTAGAACAAAGGGAGTATTATTTTTTGCAGAAAATGCATTCTTCTTAACCGGTGGTATATATTTATGATTCACATTAATTGCATAATGTTGTTCAGGGCTGGCATACGGCCTGAATGTTTGTTGTGACGCGAGCGGCCAAGGGTCCTACAACTACAATAACAAGGCGAGGTGTGGCATGTCCTGCTCAAGCGCCTGCAAGGACCCTGAGAACTATTTGAACTGGGACGGCATCCACTTGACCGAGGGTGCCTACCGTTCGATCGCGTATGGGTGGCTCACAGGGCCCTACTGTGTGCCCGCTATTCTGCATTGAGCCTGAACGTTTGACATGTGTGCACTTCAAATGCAAATTTTAACCCCTCGCCCAGGGCTGCAGACGTTCAGGCTCGGCTCAACTCATACTGAAATTCGAGCGAGCTCAAAATGTGCGAGGCTCAAGGTCCACCTATGGAAAGTGGCTCATGCTCAACTTGTAATGATCTGAGTCGATCTCAAGCTGGTTTCAAGCTAAATAAGATGATTTTTAAAATCATTTAAGGCAAATTTAAAGTAAGATAGGCCACAACAGAAAAAAAAACTATAAAATTCAACTTATTCTTCTCCACTTAAGACTACTATTTAATAACAAGAGATTGTGGATAGAAAAACAACGAAGCTGCGTCTGCTTTCAAACTTTGACCAAAATAAAAAAGATATTGAACAAACGGTTGGCCAATGTCATATTAAGCTTAAATTTTTTTCACGCTTAACTTCCATGTTTACTAGTAGCTAAAATGAAGAAAAGAATTGTACAGAACATATATGGCAATGAATGGTCCAATTCTTTGTAATAGACATATGAATTATTTAATATACTTATATGATATCGAGCTCAAATCGAGCGAGGCAATGCTGGCTCACGGTCGACTCGTTTCTCCATTGAGCTACATAAAGTGTTTATACTCAGCTCAATTCTTTTCGAGTCAACCTCGAGCCGAGCTAAAATGCAAGTCGATCCCGAGTAGCTCACGAATCTCGAACTTTTTCTATGGGGGGTCTCAGTGATGTGGTGCAGTAGGATCTCAGTGTTGGACGTGTGTTTGCACATGCACAGGAGGGTGGCGATGTCTGGCATTGTGGTGGCATCGATAACAGAAATGTGCGGCAAGATAAATGCATTAATTACACCTGAAGATGGGACCACGAAAGATGGTGGCGATGAAGTATGAAGCATGCACATGCGGTGGGCATTGTGGGTATGCAAGACCGATTGGTGCTCCTGACTAGCCGGTCGCCGGCTTGATGAGGGTACCGAATTACTTGTCATTGAACTGCTTTTGGCCTGGTTTTCTTAAGGTTTTTCCGGTTTAACCTTCTCTGTTTGCCATAGTACTCGGCCGACCCAGGACTCTACCCTCATTTTCACTATTTTTGCTGTTTTGTATGATTTTTTACAGGACTTTTTGGTTTTGTTTGATTTTCATTTGGTTCCACTATTTGGCTCTCGTTTGCTAGGATTTTCCTTAGTTTTCACTGTTTCCTTTGTTTTGCATTTGTTTTGATTGGGGTTTGTTTGGTTTTTATTTTTATTTTTCGTTTCCCTTTCCCTTTTTTTGTTTTTTCACATTGTTTTTTTGAACACACATCATTTGTTCACACCCAATATACATTTTTAATATACACCAGCAACATGTTTTTATACAAGATTAACATTTTTAAATACATGTTTTGATATATATGTTTTCATGCATATAGTACATTTTGTATATATCTGAAACATTGTTTTATAAATGTTTAACGCTTTTCGAATACATGATTAACAATTTCTTGAAATAGATGTTTGGATGTTTATTCTTTTTCATACATACTGTACATTTTTTTTGTACCCCCGAAACATTATTTTACTACATGTTTAGCACTTTCCAAATACATGTTTTTCAATATATATGTGTTCATGTCTATTCTTATTCATACACATTGTATATTTTTGTATACATATAAAACATTATTTTTATACACATTTAATATTTATAACACACAAAATTAACATTAGTTTTTCAAATATGGATTTGATGTCTATTATTTTTAATACACATTGGTATATTTTTTTACATACATATGAAACATTAGTTTTATCCATGTTTAACATTTTCAAAATTCATGATTAAATTGTTTCCAAATACATGTTTTGATGCTTATTGTGTTTTCATACACGTTCTACATTTTTGGTATACATTTGAAAGATTATTTTTCATAGACAGATAACATTTTTAAAATATATGATTAATGATTTTTAATACATGTATTGGATTGTTTTTTGAATACACGGTAATATTTTTTCCTAAATATGTGTTGGTACATTTGTTTGAGGTAACAAAAAAAATAATTTTTTTGTTTCTAAACTGTATATAGATTTGTCTTTAAGTGCCACTAACATTATTTTTGGAAAGGCAAGAATTTTTCTTTGAAATTTCACGTATACTTATAAAATTGCAATAAACATTTTTTAGAAAATACATGAACATATTTTCATATTTTTATAATTACATTATAAATGTCATGAACATTTAATTTAAACACAGGATTATTTCTTTGAAATTTTAGGTATATTCTTTGTAATGGTACAAAATATGTATTTTTTATAGAAACAATTTTCTTACACTGTATAAGATTTTTTCAATTGCGCTTCAATGCGGGAACATTTTCTAAACATCTTTCTTTAGAAAAAATTGCGGTAACACATGTTATACTGTGTTAACATTTTTTAATAAAATAAATATAAACATGTGTTTCTAACATATATTAATTAATTAAGAAATTGAAAAGGTGAAAAATAATTAGCGTGACCTAACCATGACATCTGCGTAACCAAACCTGATCCCTATTGGGCGGGCATTACCGCCTCCAGTCAGCAGCCGAGCACACCGGCAAATCCTATTGGGCGCTGCAGGCACTGGTTAACGGGAGTTCCCGTTCGATGCCTTAAGAGCCAGAACAGGTAGCTCGCGCCCGCTGCAGCGCATTGTTGGGCCAGCCCACAAAGGCTGTGTGCAGCGAACAAAATTCATCAGAAAAACGCAAAATGTAGTTCGTTCAGGAATCAAACTCGCATCGCCACGTCCTTGTTCGAGCTTTAGCAAACCAACACACCCATTGCACATTTGTGATTTTAGTAGCGCTAAATTGTAAGAACAAGTATAGCCGTGCTATTTATTTATATTTTAATTTTTTATTTATTTTTAGCAAATCATGATTTAAAAATGTTCTTTGATTTTGAGAAATAGTTCATCGCTTTTGAAGAAAAGTTCACAAAATTTTTAAAAAATCACCAATTTTGTAAAAAACTTTCTGAAAAACTTTCTAAAAAGGTTTAAAAAGTTTATCGTTTTAAAAAAAGTTCATTGGTTTTGAAAAAAGTTCATCATTTTTGGCAAAAGGTTCATCGACTTTGACAAAAAAAAGTTCACCGGGTTTGAAAATTAGTTCATCGCTTTTGAAAAAAGTTCACTGATTTTGACAAAAAGTTCATCGATTTTGACAAAAAAAGTTCATCGAGTTTGAAAAATAGTTCATCGATTTTGAAAAAGTTCACAAATTTTAAGGAAAAAATCCATCGATATTGAAAAGGGTTCATCGTATTTGGAAAAAGTTTATCAAATTTGGATAAAGTTCATCAAATTCTTAAAAAACTTCATTGAATTTGAAAAACTTTAATCAATATTGAAAAATTAATGGAATTAGAAAAACGTTCATACAACTGATGATAGATAAAACGTGAAGAGAAAAAAAGAAAAAAAATGAAACAAAAAGTATGATGAGAGAAAACAATGATGAGAATATTTACATTATGTTCACGTGGTCGGGTGGTTACCCTTGTGTGGACTGAATCAGGAGATCCCGTTTGATACCTAGCTCTTACGAATATTTTGCACGATGAAAAGTACACGAATGAAAAAAATCGGGAGGCAAAGAAATGGGTTGAGCCCACTAACGCCGGTTTGCAGAAAAGAATAAAAACCGGTGCCTGCAACACAAAATAGGGTTTGCCCCGGTTGAGGGAGTCCTGGATTAGGGGTCCTCTGATAGCCGACCTATTGTTTATGGGCCTGACTGTATGGATCGCAAAGCGAGCATCGGACGGTCCAAGACCACCTACGCCAGATGGAAGCTTCGAGGAGTCATGAGGTATTCTTCAAGTTATTAGCTGTAGTTAGGCATGTTTATATCTTCGGCATGTAACCGACCATGTGTAAACCCAGGGGACCCTCGGCGTCTATATAAGCCGGAGGGTTTAGGGGTATAGGTAGAACAACTCATCTAGGGTTAGCTATTCGATCTCGAGGTAGATCAACTTTGTAACCCCTCATATCATCAATACAACCAAGCAGGACGTAGGGTATTACCTCCATAGGAGGTCCCGAACCTGGGTAAATCCATGTCCCCTTCGTCTCATGTTACCGTTGATTCTAGTCTCACAGTTCGGGACCCCCCTACCCGAGATCCACCGGTTTTGACACCGACATTGGTGCTTTCATTGAGAGTTCCTCTATGAGCGTCGAAGGAATCGATGGCTCACCTCGTCACAAGTAGCGAGATCTGCATCGAGGGGACTCTCCTCCCCGATCAGTGTCTCACCGGCAATGACATCTTGTCGCATGCCAGCCCGATCAGCCGTCATGGCCAGACCGAAAGATTTCCCCCCAATCAGAGTATCAAGTTCGGAACCCTAGAGTTCGTGGCTGATTCGCGGGGAACACTTGTTCCAATGGAACCCTCAACCTTCGAAGAAAAACCTATAAGTCCGGATGCTTTGACGGCCAAGACATCAGGTCCCATGGTGGGACGGAACACAGATCCGCTTCGGCATAACTCTAGAACCGTCATGCCACTCGATGAAGGCACTCGTATCAGCGACACGCACCCTGCCATCACATCGTTCTTAAACGAGTTGTTTGATCGGATCGAAGCAATGCGTATATCGGATGACCAGGTTCCGATCTATGATCGGCTAGGGATCAGACCCGATGACATGGAGATTCATGTCCCTCCGGTCACCCACCTTGTCGTTACCATCGAGTGTCCGGCTGCGGATTCTGCCCGACAGCTGGAATTGAAAACCGTCTATACTTCAGTCCTCGATCACCAAGACGACCACCCAGCGCCCAAGACGACCATCCAAGTATCGCACCAAAGCCCGTGTCTTCGGACTTTTGGGATATCAAGCAACTACAAGGAGAATCGGTCCACCACTTTTGGGCCAGACTCCTACTCGCTAGGAGCAGAGTAAAAGGTCTTAGTGACCAAGATGTAAGGGCATATTTCTCCCTAAGTGGTTTTGGTGATTGATGACAATGCCTTTGCGGACTAATCGTGTGCATTGAGCATTTCAGATATCTCAGGTCTAGGCACAAGACGATTCAGTGCCCCTCGGAATCTCTCGAAGACAGTTGTTCTATACATTTCGTTTCGGTGGATTTGAATCGTCGGAAAGCCGTACTATCAAGAAGGGGTCCACTTCGGAAAGGTCTGGATGGAATCAACACGTACACACCTATTCCTTTGCACCACCTTTCCCTCTCTTCAATGGAGCCCCAACTCGTTTTCCTTCTCTGTGCAAAAGGAACGCCTACTAGGTGTTTGTGTTCAGTGGTCTGCGGTAGTACCGCTGAAGGGAGCGATAGTACCGCAGGTGCCAGTGGTAGTACCGTTGTCTCCTTTCGTGGCCTCTACACCTGCGGTAGTAGGCGCGGATGTAATTTTTTACATCTGCCCTACTACGGTAGTACCGCGATTCTCGTCCTGTACTACCGTGCCGGACTTTTTTGTAGAGTTTGCTTCTATGGAGGTAGGCACGGAAGTGATTTTTTACTTCCGCGCACCTCCAATGGCTGCCTCTGCTGACCGTGCGGTAGTACCGCACGGGCTCGCGGTAGTACCGCTCCGGCGGTTCTACCGCTTGCTGCCCTATGCAAACGGCCAGAGCCAGTTACTCCCGCACTAGCGGTAGTACCGCACAAGGCTGCGGTAGTATCGAAAGTCGTCACGGTAGTACCATGACTGTTGCGGTAGTACCGCGACGCGCGGGGCTGAGGAAGTGGATAATGGTTGGATCTTGTCCCCCACTATAAAAGGGAGGTCTTCTTCCCCAAGAAGCTTACCTCTTCCTTCCCAAACTCCATTGTTGCTCCAAGCTCCATTTTAGCTCGATCTCTCTCCCTAGCCAATCAATCTTGTTGATTTCCTAGGGATAGGGTGAGAAGGCCCCGATCTACACTTCCACCAAGAGAAATTTGATTCCCCCCACTAATCCCTTGTGGATCTTGTTACTCTTGGGTGTTTGAGCACCCTAGACGGTTGAGGTCACCTCGGAGCCACATTCCATTGTGGTGAAGCTTTGTGGTGTGGTTGGGAGCGTCCAATTTAGTTGTGGAGATTGCCCCAACCTTGTTTGTAAAGGTTCGGTCACCGCCTTCAAGGGCACCAATAGTGGAATCACGGCATCTCGCATTGTGTGAGGGCGTGAGGAGAATACGGTGGCCCTAGTGGCTTCTTGGGGAGCATTGTGCCTCCACGCCGCTCCAACGGAGACGTACTTCCCAACAAGGGAAGGAACTCCGGTAACACATCCTCGTCTCCACCGGCTCCACTTTTGGTTATCTCGCATATTTACTTCTTGCATTCTTTTATTGTGCTATATCCCTTGCTTGCTTGTGTACTTGTTGTGGTTAGCATCATATAGGTTATTCACCTAGTTGCACATCTAGCTAACTTATTTGATGCTAAACCTAAATTGTTAAGGAAAAGTTAAAAAGTGTTAGTTGCCTATTCACCCCCCCTCTAGTCAACCATATCAATCCTTTCAATTGGTATCAGAGCCACGTCTCTTTATTAAGGGTTTCACCACCCGAAGAGTATGGCTAGCGAAGAGGCGCGTCTGGGAGAACTTCCCGAGGCCATGGGTGTGAACACGGTCTCACGTGAGGATTTGAATGAGCCTTTTACCTTAATCAAATCCTCCATGGCGACCGAGGTTCAATCCATGTTTAAAGATTTCCTTAATACTCTTAAAATGTCTACCGATGCGGGGCAAGTGGTCAAACCCACTAACTCGTCACCGGATGCCAACTCCGGTAAGGAGGGGGCTAGTGCCGACAAAGATAATCATTCTCAAAGAGTTAATGGGTCGGGGAGCTTTGCCTCTGTTCCCCCTCCCGTGGTCTATGGAGGACCGGTGCACCCACCTCATATAGTTAATCTCGGTCCTCCTCCTAAACTTGTTAAGAATGATTTTGCTAACTGGGTTTTTAGTATCAAGTCTCATTTATATCACAGCTCAATTCATCTCATGAGAGTCATTGAAGAAGGATACTATCCTCATGATCCACGCAATCTTACTCCAAGAGAACAAGCGGATAAACAGCTAAATTCTTCCGCCTTGTTCATATTCCAAGCTGCTATTCCTCCTGAAGATCTACCTCACCTGCGGCCCTTCACTTTTGCTCAACAATGTTGGGAACAATTCATCTCCATGTACAAGGGCAGCTCATGTTGGGGAACGTCACATGGGAAACAAAAAATTTCCTACGCACACGCAAGATCCATCCATGGTGATGAGCATCTACGAGAGGGAGAGTGGATCTACATACCCTTGTAGATCGCTAAGCGGGAAGTGTTAAGAAACGCGGTTGGTGTAGTCGAACGTCTTCGCAACCCAAATCGCCGAGCGTCCCGCGATCTCATCACGATCCGTCCCGCGATCCAATCACGATCCGTCCCGCGAACTCATCACGATCCGTCCCATGATCCAATCACGATCCGTTCCGCGAACTCATCACGATCCGTCCCACGAACTCATCATGATCCGTCTCGCGATCTTGATCACGGTCCTTCCGATCTAGCGCCGAACGGACGTATCCTCCACGTTCAGCACACGTACAGCTCGATGACGATCTCCGCCTTCTTGATCCAGCAAGAGGGAGCAGAGAGGTAGACGAGTTCACCGGCAGAGTGACGGCGTCGTGGTGATGGTGGTGGAGCAATTCCGGCAGGGCTTCGCCTAAGCACTGCAGAAATCCGATCTAGAGGAGAAACTGTGCACTGGAGGAACGGGCAGCACGTGGCTAAAAATTATGTGCAAAAAACCCTAAAACCTCCAGTATATATAAAAGGGGGGAGGAGAGGACTTGGCGCAAGGGGCAAGCCTCCTTGGGTCGGCCGAAGTGGGGAGGAGAGGAGGACTCCTCCTCCAATCCTAGTAGGACTAGGATTCCTCCCTTTTTTGGCCTTTTTCCACCTTTTTCCCTTTGGGCTTTTATTCCCAGCCGCATGGGCCTTGTGTTGGACTTCAACCAGCCCAAAAAGGGCTGGTATTTACTCTCCCACAGCCCATGTAGCCTTTTGGGTCGAAATACCCCTCCTGATGGTCTCCCGGTACACTACCGGCACTCCCGGTACACTACCGATGAGCCGGAAACTTTTTCGGCGACCAAAATAGGACATCCTATATATGAATCTTCACCTCCAGACCATTCCGGAGCTCCTCGTGATGTCCGGGATCTCATCCGGTACTCCGAACAACCTTCGGTCACCACCATCCATAACTTTATACTACCGAAACGTCACCAAACCTTAAGTGTGCAGACCCTACGGGTTCGAGAACTATGTAGACATGACCGAGACACCTCTATGGTCAATAACCAATAGAGTGACCTGGATGCCCATATTGGTTCCTACATATTCTACGAAGATCTTTATCGTTCGAACCTCTATGTCAAGGATTCAGTTAATCCCGTAAGATGTTCCCTTTGTTCTTCGGTATGTTACTTGCCCGAGATTCGATCGTCGGTATCTCCATACCTAGTTCAACCTCGTTACTGACAAGTCTCTTTACTCGTTCCATAATACAAGATCACATGACTAACACTTAGTCACATTGTTTGCAAGGCTTGTTGTGATGTTGTATTACCGAGTAGGCCCTGAAATACCTCTCCGTCACATGGAGTAACAAATCCCAGTCTTGATCCATGCCAACTCAACAGACACCCTCGGAGATACCTGTAGAGTAACTTTATAATCACCCAGTTACGTTGCGACGTTTGATACACACAAGGCACTCCTCCGGTGTCAGTGAGTTGCATGATCTCATGGTCATAGGAACATATACTTGACATGCAGAAAATAGTAGCAATAAACTGACACAATCATATGCTACGTTTGTAGTTTGGGTCTTGTCCATCACACCATTCTCCTAATGATGTGATCCCGTTATCAAATGACATCTCATGTCCATGGCTAGGAAACCTTAACCATCTTTGATCAACGAGCTAGTCTATTAGAGGCATACTAGGGACATGGTTTTGTCTATGTATCCACACATGCATCTAAGTCTCCGATCAATACAATTATAGCATGGATAATAAACAATTATCATGAACAAGTAAATATGATAATAACTAATTTATTATTGCCTCTAGGGCATATTTGCAATAGTCTCCCACTTGCACTAGAGTCAATAATCTAGTTCACATTACCATGTGATACGAATTGTTATGAATCTAACACCCAATGAGTTCTGGAGCTTGATCATGCTTTGCATGTGAGAGAGGTCTTATAGTCAACGGGTCTACGACATTCAGATCAAAGTGTACTTTGCAAATCTCTATGTCAAACCGTAAACACTGCTACCACACTCCATTTGGTACTATTCCAAATGGTTGCTCCACTATACGTATCCAGATTGCTACTACGAGTCATCCAGATTGGTGTTAAAGCTTGCATCGACGTAACTCTTTACGACGATCTCTTTATCACCTCCATAATCGAGAAACATCTCCTTAGTCTTTTAGTCACTAAGGATAATCTTGACCGATGTCCAGTGATCCACTCCTGGATCACTTTTGTACCCCTTGACTGACTCATGGCAAGGCACACACCAGGTGCGGTACACAGCATGGCATAATATAGAGCCTATGGCTAAGGCATAGGAGACGACGTTCATCCTTTCTCTTTCTTCTACCATTGTCAAGCTTTGAGTCTCACTCAACTTCACACCTTACAAATTAGGCGAGAACTCTTTCTCTGACTGATCCATTTTGAACTCTTTCAAAATCTTGTCAAGGTATGTACTCATTGAAAGTCTCATCTAGCATCTTGATCTATCTCTATGGATCTTGATGTTCAACAATTAGGTAGCTTTATCCAGGTCTTCCTTTGAAAAACTCTTTTCAAACAACCGTTTATGCTTCCCAGAAATTCTACATCATTTCCGAATAGCAATATGTCATCCACATATACTTATCAGAAACTCTATAGTGCTCCCACTCTCTTTATTGCAAATACAAGTTTCTCATAAACTTTGTATAGATTTAAAAACTTTGATCACCTTATCAAAGTGTATATTCCAACTCCGAGATGCTTGCTTTAGTCCATAGAAGGATCACTGAAGCTTGCTCACCTTTTAGCATCCTTAGGACTGACAAAACCTTCTGGTTGTATCTCATACAACCTTTCCTTAAGGAAGGAAACGATGTTTTGGCATCCATCTGCCAGATTTCATAATTGAAAAATGCAGCAACTGCTAACATAATTCCAACAGACTTTAGCATCGCTACGAGTGAGAAAGTCTCATCGTAGTCAACTCCTTGAACTTGCCAGAAACTTCTTTGCGACAAGTCGAGCTTTATAAATGGTGACATTCACCATCAGCGTCTGTCTTCATTTTAAAGATCCATTTGTACTCAACGACCTGCCGTCCAACGAGCAAGTCTACCAAAGTCTATACTTGGTTTTCATATATGGATCCTTTCTCGGATTTCATGGCCTCTAACCATTTGTCGCAATTCGGGCCCATCATCGCTTCTCCATAGCTCGTAGGTTCATCGTTGTCCAACAACATGACCTCCAAGACAGGGTTGTCGTACTGCTGAGGAGCAGTACACGTCCTTGTCGACCTACGAGGTTCGATAGTAACTTGATCCGAAGCTTCATGATCATCATCATTAACTTCCTCTTCAACTAACGTAGGCTTCACAAAAACATCTTCTTGCGCTGCGCTACTCTCTGGTTGAACAAAGTTTCAACAACCTCATCAAGTCATATCTTCCTCCCACTCAATTCTTTCGAGAAAAACTCTTTCTCGAGAAAGGACCCAGTTTTTAGCAACAAACATTTTATGCTTGGATCTGAGATAGAAGGTTTACCCAACTGTCTTTAGGGTATTCTATGAAGATGCATTTGTCCGCTTTGGGTTCGAGCTCATTAGGTGAAAACCCTTTTTCACATAAGTGTTGCATCCCCAAACATTAAGAAATGACAGCTTAAGTTTCTATCAAACCATAATTCACATGGTGTCATCTCAACAGATTTAGATGGTGTCCTATCTAAAGTGAATGTAGTTGTCTCTAATGCATAACCCCAAAACGATAGTGGTAAAAGGATAAGAGACATCATAATTCGCACCATATCCAATAGAGCACGACTATGACGTTCGCACACACCATCACACTATGGTGTTCCAGGTGGTGTGAGTTGTGAAACAACTTTCACATTGTCTTAAGTTGTATACCAAACTCGTAACTTAGATATTCACCTCCACGATCATATCGCGGACATTTTATCTTCTTGTCACGATGATCTTAAATTTCACTCTGAATTTGCTTGAACTTTTTCAAACGATTCAGACTTGCGTTTTATTAAGTAAATATACACTATTATCTACTCAAATCATCAGTGAAGGTAAGAAAATAACGATATCCACCGCATGCTACAAGACTCATTGGATTGCATACATCAACATGTATCATTTCCAATAAATCACTTGCCCGCTCCATCAAACCAGAAAACGGGGTCCTTAGTCATCTTGCCCAAGAGGCATGGTTCGCATGTCTCAACCGATTCGAAATCGAATGAGTCCAAAGATCCATCAGCATGGAGTTTCTTCATGCGCTTTATACCAATATGACATTTAGCGACAGTGCCACGAGTATGTGGTACTATCGTTATTAACTTTGTATCTTTTGGCATCAATATTATGGACATGTGTATTACTACGATCAAGATTCAACAAACCATTCTCGCTGGGTGCATGACCATTGAAGGTATTATTCATGTAAACAGAATAACCATTATTCTTTAACTTAAATGAAGAACCGTGTTGCAATAAACACGATCTAATCACGTTCATGCTCAACGCAAAACACCAAATAACATTTATTTAGGTTCGTCACTAATCCTGAAGGTAGAGAGAGCGTGCGATGTTGATCACATCAACCTTGGAAACATTTCCAACACACATCGTCACCTCACCCTTAGCTAGTGCTCCGTTTATTCTGTAGCTTTTATTTCGAGTTACTAACATTTAGCAACCGAACCGGTATCCAATACCCAGGTGCTAGTAGGAGTACTAGCAAGGTACACATAAATAACACGTATATCAAATATACTTTTGTCGATGTTGCCAACCTTCTTATCTACCAAGTATCTAGGGTTGTTCCGCTTCAGCGACCGCTCTCCTCATAATCGAAGCACTTAGTCTCGAGTTTGGGTTCAACTTTGGGTTGCTTCACTAGAGCAGCAACTGACTTGCAATCCATGAAGTTTTCCCTCCTTGCTCCTTCCCTTCTCGAAACTAGTGGTTTGACTAACCATCAACACTTGACGCTCCTTCTTGATTTCTACCTTCGCGGTGTCAAACATCGCGAACAGCTCAGGGATCATTATTTCTATCCCTGGCATTTTATAGTTCATCACCAAGTTCTAGTAGCTTAGTGACAGTGACTTGGAGAACTATATCAATCACTATCTTATCTGGAAGATCAACTCCCACTCGATTCAAGTGATTGTAGCACCCACACAATCTGAGCACATGCTCAACGATTGAGCTATTCTCTTTCATATTATAGGCAAAGAATCTTGTTGGAGATCTCATATCTCACAACACAGGCATGAGCCTGAGATCCTAATGTTAGCTCTTAGAACATCTCATATGTTCTGTGACGTTCAAAACGTTTTGGAGCCTCAATTCTAAGTCGTAATGCATGACGCACTAAACTATCAAGTATTTATCAAAACGTGTCTGTCAGATGTTCAGAACATCTACAAACAACGCTAGAGGGGTTGGCGCACCGAGCGGTGCACTAAGGACATAAGCCTTCTGTGCAGCAATGAGGACAATCCTCAGATCACGGAGCCAGTCCCCAATATTGCTACCATCATCTTTCAACTCTATTTCTCTAGGAACATATAAAAATTCAAGGGAGCTACAACATGACCTAGTAATCTACAACAAAGTTTGCAAAGACACTATTGACTATGTTCATGATAATAAGTTCAGTTAATCATATTACTTAAGAACTCTCACTCAAATTGACATCCCTCCAGTCATTCGAGTGATACATGATCCAAATTCACCAACTCAAGTCCGATCATCACGTGAGTTGAGGTGGTTTCAATGGTGAACAACATTATGTTGATCATATCTACTATATGGCTCATGTTCGACCTTTCGGTCTCTTGTGTTCCGAGGCCATGTCTGTACATGCTAGGCTCGTCAAGTTTAACCCGAGTGTTCTGCATGTGTAACACTGGCTTGCACCCGTTGTATGTGAACATAGAGTCTATCACACCCGATCATCACATGGTGTCTCAACACGACAAACTTTCGCAACGGTGCACACTCGGGGAGAACACAATTCATCTTGAAATTAAGTGAGGGATCACCTTATAATGCTACCATCGTCCTAAGCAAAACAAGGTTCATAAAAGGTTTAACATCACATGCAAATCATAAGTGACATTATATGGCCATGAACTTGTGCTTTTGATCTCCATCTTGAAAGCACCGACATGATCTCCATCATCACCGGCAAGACACCATGGTCTCCATCATCTTGATCTCCATCAACGTGTCGCCATCAGGGTTGTCGCGCCCAACATGTGTCTACTACTATTGCTACCATTTAGCGATAAAGTAAATCATTACATAGCACTTAATGATTGACACGCAGGTCATACAATAATTAAAGACAACCCTATGGCTCCTGCCGGTTGCCGTACTCATCGACATGCAAGTCATGATAATCTATACATCACATGATCATCTCATACATCACATATATCACATCATGTAATTGACCATATCATATCACAACATACCCTGCAAAAACAAGTTAGACGTCCTCTAATTGTTGTTGCATGTTTTACGTGGCTGCTACGGGAATCTAGCAAGAACAATTCTCATCTACGCAAAAACCACAACGGTGATACACTAGTTGCTTTTCAACCTTCTCAAGGACCGCCTTTGTCGGACATGCGACTAATGTTGGTCCGGGCCGCTTCATCTCACAATGACTGGAGGGAGGAACCAATCTAAGCATCAACGCCCACAAACTCTTTGTGTTCTACTCGAGATCTCATCTACACATAGACCTAGCTCATGATACCACTATTGGGTAACGTCGCATGGGAAACAAAAAATTTCCTACGCACACGCAAGATCTATCCATGGTGATGAGCATCTACGAGAGGGAGAGTGGATCTACATACCCTTGTAGATTGCTAAGCGGGAAGCGTTAAGAAACGTGGTTGGTGTAGTCGAACGTCTTCGCGATCCAAATCGCCGAGCGTCCCGCGATCTCATCACGATTCGTCCTGCGATCCAATCACGATCCGTCCCGCGAACTCATCACGATCCGTCCCGTGATCCAATCACGATCCATCCCGCGAACTCATCACGATCCGTTCCACGAACTCGTCACAATCTGTCTCGCGATCTTGATCACGGTCCTTCCGATCTAGCGTCGAACGGATGACACCTCCGCGTTCAGCACATGTACAGCTCGATGACAATCTCCGCCTTCTTGATCTAGCAAGTGGGAGCAGAGAGGTAGACGAGTTCACCGGCAGCTTGACGACACCGCGGTGATGGTGGTGGAGCAATTCCGGTAGGGCTTCGCCTAAGCACTGCAGAAATCCGATCTAGAGGAGAAACTATGCACTGGAGGAACGGGCAGCACATGGTTAAAAATTCTGTGCAAAAACCCCCTAAAACCTCCAGTATATATAATACGTAGGGAGGAGAGGACTTGGCGCAAGGGCCAAGCCTCCTTGGGTCGGCCGAAGTGGGGAGGAGAGGAGAACTCCTCCTCCAATCCTAGTAGGACTAGGATTCCTCCCTTTTTTGGCCTTTTTCCACCTTTTTCCCTTTGGGATTTTCTTCCCAGCCGCATGGGCCTTGTGTGGGACTTCCACCAGCCCACAAAGGGCTGGTATTTACTCTCCCACAGCCCATGTAGCCTCTTGGGTCAAAATACCCCTCCCGATGGTCTCCCGGTACACTACCGGCACTCTCGGTACACTACCGATGATCCCGAAACTTTTCCGGCGACCAAAATAGGACTTCCTATATATGAATCTTTACCTCCGGACCATTCCGGAGCTCCTCGTGACGATCATCCGGCACTCCGAACAACCTTCGGTCACCACCATCCATAACTCTATACTACCGAAACGTCACCAAACCTTAAGTGTGCAGACCCTACGGGTTCGAGAACTATGTAGACATGACCGAGACGCCTCTACGGTCAATAACCAATAGCGGGACATGGAAGCCCATATTGGTTCCTACATATTCTACGAAGATATTTATCGGTCGAACCTCTATGTCAAGGATTCAGTTAATCCCGTAAGATGTTCCCTTTGTTCTTCGGTATGTTACTTGCCCGAGATTCGATCGTCGGTATCTCCATACCTAGTTCAACCTCGTTACCGACAAGTCTCTTTACTCATTCTGTAATACAAGATCCCGTGACTAACACTTAGTCACATTGCTTGCAAGGCTTGTTGTGATGTTGTATTACCGAGTGGGCCCTAAGATACCTCTCCTTCACACGGAGTAACAAATCCCAGTCTTGATCCATGCCAACTCAACAGACACCCTCGGAGATACCTGTAGAGTACCTTTATAGTCACCCAGTTATGTTGCGACATTTCATACACACAAGTCACTCCTCCGGTGTCAGTGAGTTGCATGATCTCATGGTCATAGGAACATATACTTGACATGTAGAAAATAGTAGCAATAAACTGACACGGTCATATGCTACGTTTGTAGTTTGGGTCTTGTCCATCACACCATTCTCCTAATGATGTGATCCCGTTATCAAATGACATCTCATGTCCATGGCTAGGAAACCTTAACCATCTTTGATCAACGAGCTAGTCTATTAGAGGCATACTAGGGACATGGTTTTGTCTATGTATCCACACATGCATCTAAGTCTCCGATCAATACAATTATAGCATGGATAATAAACAATTATCATGAACAAGGAAATATGATAATAACTAATTTATTATTGCCTCTAGGGCATATTTCCAACAGCTCAAGCATTCAACGGTCAAACTATGAAGTTGTTCTTGATCAGTCAGATGAGTTTGTGATGATAGAGGATGAGGAACCGCGTGAGCTCTATAGAAGGGTGACCGCTCTCGCTGTTTCCCTCAAGGATCATGGCAGCAAGGATGTGGATGATACTTGGATCAAGCGTAAATTCCTGAAGTCTATCATGCCCTATAACAAGGCCATGTCTGCTGTCATCCGTCAAAGGCCAGACTTTCACACCTTGTCCTGTGGTGATGTGCTGGATGAATTCATTGCAATGAACATCCTGAACACGATAGCCGACAGTGCTCTTGCTTGTGTTAAACGGTCAAGGAAGTCCTCTCCCAATCTTGCATTGAAGGCCAAGGTCAGTCAAGAGGAAGAAGAAGAAGAAGAGGTTTTCCCCGAGGACACCAAATATGCTTATCATGAGAACATGGCTCTTCCGTCCAGACAATTTTGGGGAAACAAGAGAAACTCAAGGACCAACTTCTCCAAGAACAACTCAAATGTGTCAAAGGGAAAGCAACATGTGAGAACTCAATTGTGGTAATGTAAGTCACTTTGTGGTGGATTGCCCATATGAGAAGAGGGAATACAATGGTGGCAAGCTCATTCGCAAAGATAAAGCCAAGTCATTTCCAAACAAAACCAATTTATTAAGAAGGCTCCTCATAAAGTATTGGTAGCTCAAGAAGAGTATGCCTTAGATGATGATGTTGATGAAGAAGACACAAGAGGTGAAGGAATGGCAATGTCATTCGTGGCAATTGCCTCTTCTACCCCGACAAAGGTGTCACTCTTTGATGCCCCCAATGAGAACATCGTCGCGAGGTGCCCCATGGCTAAAGGTATCACTAAGGTAACCTCCAACGTCATAACCTCAAACATTAAGACTTCCATTTCTTCCACTTCATCCTTAGATTGTGTGGATGAACTTGAGGAGGGGAAAGAGGATAAAAATGAATTTGACAAATTCATGTGTAAACTCAAGGGAGAGTCCAAGAAGCACTTTGTTTCTCTCTTGGAACAACTTGGTGAGGCCCATGACACTATTGAGTCTCAAGAAGAGTGTCTTGAGGAACTAAGAGGTCATATTCGTGATTATGCTGACGAGATAGCGGATCTATCTATTGCTCTTGAGTAAGAGCAAGGTCTTCGTATGACTCTTGAGGAGTCACAAAATGTTGAACTTACTAAATTACGTAAAGATTATAATCATGCTATGGTTCTTAACCGTGCTCTCAAGTCTGAGAAGGTTGCACTTGGTGGATTATGATCATCTCAAAGTTGAGCTTGACACACTTGACAATGCTCACAAGGCATTGACGTGTGCTCATGCCTCTCTTAAGGAGTCACATGATCAACTCCAAGTGAAACTCACTAAGGAAGTTGCCACATGTCCTCCTTTTGTTCCAATTGATAATGCATCTGCTACTAACCCATGTTGTGAGCATGCAAACCTTGTGGAGGAAAATGCCAAGCTAAAAGAGCAGTTTCAAAAGGGTTTGGTGACGTGTATCCAAGGTGGGAAGACACTCAATGACCTTCTGAGTACTCAGAACAAACTTGTGGGAAAAGGAGTGGGGTTTGTACCCAAAACTAATGAGAAGAAGAAGGTAAACACCAAGGAAGTTCCATCGCTCAAGCGAACCTTTGTAAGAGCTGGAGAAGGTCCTCCTGAGAAGAAGAAATACAAGGTTATGTTGGAGAATGCCAAGAAGGGCAAGAACAAGAACATTCAACCCAACAAGACCGACGACTTTAACCCCTCTTATGTTTTATGCCGTGCTAGTGATGGGCATGTTTATGCCAAATATGTTGGTTCTTCTTATGTGTACACTGAATGGTGTATTCGGGTTCCTAAGACCCTTGTTGCTAACATGAAAGGACCCATTAAAGAATGGGTACCTAAAGCCAAACATTGATCTCTTGTAGGGGTTTGCTTCCGGAGGAACATCATGGTTGCTCGATAGTGGAGCGAAAAATCATATGACCGGAAGCAAGGACTTGGTGATGGACGTTCATCCTGACACATCTATGGCCACCCAAGTCTCATTCGGTGATGATGCAATTTCAAAGGTATTGGGTCTTGGCAAGGTGGTAATCTCTCCGGAACTCACCATAGAGAAAGGCATGCTTGTTGAGACCCTCGCATACAATTTAAATACGGTTCATCAACTTGCAACCATGGGTTTTAGTACTTCCTTTGGTATTGACTCTATGACCCTTTTGTGGAGCAAGACTCTTAAAGTAGCTTTTGTTGGGCATGTTGAGAACGGTCTCTATGTGGTGAACTTCTCGGAGCAACCCACTAAGACTGCGACTTGCTTAATGGCTAAAGTTGATGTGGGATGGCTCTGGCATCGCCGGCTAGCCCAAGTTAATATAAGATCTTTGCAAAGTCTCCTCAAAGGGGATCACATCCTTGGACTAACAAATGTGAGTTTTGCCAAAGATCGTGCTTGCAGTGCTTGTATCTAAGGACAGCTACATGAGAAGTCTTATCGTCCAACCACTACAATATACTCTAAGAGGACCTTAGAGCTCCTTCACATGGATCTCTTCGGTCCTCCATCTTTTGACAATCTTGCTGGAAGAAAATATTGCTTGGTGATTGTGGATGATTACTCGAGATATACTTGGGTTTATTTCTTCAAGAAGAAGAGTGAGACCCAACAGACTGTCATCAACTTTACAAATGAAGTCCAACGCCAACATGATGCAAAGATTTTGATGACTAGAAGTGACAATGGCACTGAATTCAAGAATTACACCCTAAATGAGTTTCTCAGTGATGAAGGGATCAAGCACCAATATTCCACACCTTACACCCCTCAACAAAATGGTGTTGCTGAGAGGAAGAACTGGACGTTGATTGATGCGACAAGAACCATGTGTTGGGGAACGTCGCATGGGAAACAAAAAATTTCCTACGCACACGCAAACCTATCCATGGTGATGAGAATCTACGAGAGGGAGAGTGGATCTACATACCCTTGTAGATCACTAAGCGGGAAGCGTTAAGAAACGCGGTTGGTGTAGTCGAACATCTTCGCGATCCAAATCGCCGAGCGTCCCGCGATCTCATCACGATCCGTCCCGTGATCCAATCACGATCCGTCCCGTGAACTCATCATGATCCGTCCCGCGATCTCATCACAATCCGTCTCACGATTTTGATCACGATCTGTCTCGCAAACTCATCACGATCCGTTCCGTGATCACATCACGAACCGTCTCGCGATCTCGATCACGGTCCTTCCGATCTAGCGCCGAACGGACGGCACCTCCGCGTTCAGCACACGTGCAGCTTGATGACGATCTCCACCATCTTGATCCAGCAAGAGGAGGTGGAGAGGAGAGAGAGTTCACCGGCAGCATGACGGTTCTCCGGTGATGGTGGTGGAGCAATTCCGGCAAGGCTTCGCCTAAGCGCTGTAGAAAACCGATCTAGAGGAGAAACTATGCACCGGTGTAACGGGTAGCACGTGGCCGGAAATTCTGTCCAAAAACCACCCAATCCACTAGTATATATAGGAGGAGAGGAGAGGAGAGGCATCCAAGGCCTTTGGGTCAGCCTAAATAGGAGGTGGGAAGCAATCCTACTTCACCTCCAATCCTAGTTGGAGTAGGATTGCCTCCTATTGGCTGATTTTCCACTTTTTGCTTTCGGACTTTCTCTCCTGCGCCATGGGCCTTTGTGGCTGTTTTCCCATCCCAATAAGGGCTGGTTAATACTCTCCCAAAGCCCATGGACCTCTTGGGGTCGAAGTACCCCTCCCGGAGGTCTCCCAGTACACTACCGGCACTCCCGGTACACTACCGATGAGCCCGAAACTTTTCCGGAAACCAAACTGGGACTTCCTATATATGAATCTTTACCTCCGGACCATTCCGGAGCTCCTCGTGACGTCCGGGATCTCATCCGGGACTCCGAACAAACTTCAGTCACCACCATACATAACTCTACACTACCGAAACGTCACCGAACCTTAAGTGTGCAGACCCTACGGGTTCGAGAACTATGTAGACATGACCGAGACACCTCTACGGTCAATAACCAATGGCGGGACCTGGACGTCCACATTGGTTCCTACATATTCTACGAAGATCTTTATCTGTCGAACCTCTATGTCAAGGATTCAGTTAATCCCGTATAACGTTCCCTTTGTTCTTCGGTATGTTACTTGCCCGAGATTCGATCGTCGGTATCTCCATACCTAGTTCAACCTCGTTACTGGCAAGTCTATTTACTCGTTCCGTAATACAAGATCCCGCAACTAACAATTAGTCACATTGCTTGCAAGGCTTATTGTGATGTTGCATTACCGAGTGGGCCCCGAGATACCTCTCCGTTACACGGAGTAACAAATCCCAGTCTCGATCCATGCCAACTCAACAGACACCATCGGAGATACCTGTAGAGCACCTTTATAGTCACCCAGTTACGTTGCGACATTTGATACACACAAGGCACTCCTCCGATATCCGTTAGTTGCATGATCTCATGGTCATAGGAACATATACTTGACATGCAGAAAACAGTAGCAATAAACTGACACAATCATATGCTATGTTTGTAGTTTGGGTCTTATCCATCACATCATTCTCCTAATGATGTGACCCCGTTATCAAATGACATCTCATGACCATGGCTAGGAAACCTTAACCATCTTTTGATCAACGAGCTAGTCTATTAGAGGCATACTAGGGACATGGTTTTATCTATGTATCCACACATGCATCTAAGTCTCCGGTCAATACAATTATAGCATGGATAATAAACGATTATCATGAACAAGGAAATATGATAATAACTAATTTATTATTGCCTCTAGGGAATATTTCCAACAGTCTCCCACTTGCACTAGAGTCAATAATCTAGTTCACATCACCATGTGATTCGCATTGTTATGAATCTAACACCCAACGAGTTCTAGGGCTCGATCATGCTTTGCATGTGAGAGAGGTCTTATAGTCAACGGGTCTGCGATATTCAGATCCGTGTGTACTTTGCAAATCTCTATGTCAAACCGTAAACACTACTACCACACTCCACTTGGTACTATTTCCAAATGGCTGCTCCACTATACGTATCCCGATTGCTACTACTAGTCATCCAGTGATCCACTCCTGGACCACACCTGTACCCCTTAACAGACTAATGGCAAGGCACACACAGGTGCGGTACACAGCATGGCATACTATACAGAGCCTATGGCTAAGGCATAGGGGACGACGTTCGTCCTTTCTCTTCCTTCTGCCGTGGTCGATCTTTAAGTCTCACTCAACTTCACACCTTACAAATCAGGCGAGAACTCTTTCTCTCACTGATCCATTTTGAACTCTTTCAAAATCTTTGTCAAGGTATGTACTCATTGAAAGTCTCATCAAGTCATCTTGATCTATCTCTATAGATCTTGATGCTCAACAATTTGGTATCTTTATCCAGGTCTTCCTTTGAAAATCATTTTCCAAACAACCATTTATGCTTTCCAGAAGTCCTACATTATTTTCGATCAACAATATGTCATCCACATATACTTATCAGAAATTCTATAGTGCTCCCACTCACTTTGTTGCAAATACAAGTTTCTCGTAAACTTTGTATAAACTCAAAAACTTTGATCAACTCATCAAAGCGTATATTCCAACTCCGAGATGCTTGCTTCAGTCCATGGAAGGATCACCAAAGCTTGCACACCTTTTAGCATCCTTAGGACTGACAAAACCTTCTGGTTGTATCACATACAACCTTTCCTCAAGTAAACTGTTAAGGAAACAATGTTTTGACATTCATCTGCCAGATTTCATAATTGAAAATGCAGCAACTGCTAACATAATTCCAACAGACTCTAGCATCACTACGAGTGAGAAAGACTCATCGCAGTCAACCCCTTGAACTTGTCACAAACATCTTTGCAACAAGTCGAGCTTTACAAGTGGTGACAATTACCATCAGCGTCTGTCTTCATTTTAAAGATCCATTTGTACTCAACGACCTGCTGTCCAACGAGCAAGTCTACCAAAGTCTATACTTGGTTTTCATACATGGATCCTATCTCGGATTTCATGGCCTCCAACCATTTGTTGGAATCCGGGCCCATCATCGCTTCTCCATAGCTCGTAGGTTCATCGTTGTCCAACAACATGACCTCCAAGACAGAGTTGTCGTACCGCTTAGGAGTAGTACACATCCTTGTCGACCTACGAAGTTCGATAGTAACTTGATCCTGAAGTTTCATGATCATCATCATTAACTTCCTCTTCAACTAACGTAGGCTTCACAGAAACATCTTTCTGCGCTGCGCTATTCTCTGGTTGAACAAAGGTTTAACAACCTCATCAAGTTCTATCTTCCTCCCACTCAATTCTTTCGAGAGAAATTTTTTCTCGAGAAAGGACCCAGTTCTAGCAACCAACACTTTGCACTCGGATCTGAGATAGAAGGCATACCCATCTGTTCTTAGGGTATTCTATGAAGATACATTTGTCCGCTCTGGGTTCTAGCTTATTATGTGAAAACATTTTCCACACAAGCATCGCAGCCCCAAACATTAAGAAATGAAAGCTTAGGTTTCTGTCAAACCATAATTCACACGGTGTCATCTCAACGGATTTAGATGGTGCCCTATTTAAAGTGAATGTAGTTGTCTCTAATGCATAACCCCAAAATTATAGTAGTAAAACGATAAGAGACATCATAGCACGCACCATATCCAATAGAGCATGACTATGATGTTTGGACACACCACCACACTATGGTGTTCCAGGTGGCGTTAGTTGTGAAACAAATTTCACATTGTCTTAAGTTGTATGCCAAACTCGTAACTCAGATATTCACCTCCACAATCATATCGCAGTCATTTTTATCTTCTTGTCACGATGGTCTTAAACTTCACTCTGAATTTGCTTGAACCTTTCAAACGATTCAGACTTGTGTTTCATTAAGTAAATATACACTATATCTACTCAAATCATCAGTGAAGGTAAGAAAATAACGATATCCACTGCACGCTACAAGACTCACTGGATTGCATACATCAACATGTATCATTTCCAATGAATAACTTGCCCGCTCCATCCAACGGGATCCTTTAGTCATCTTGCCCAAGAGGCATGGTTCGCATGTCTCAACCGATTCGAAATCGAATGAGTCCAAAGATCCATCAGCATGGAGTTTCTTCATGCGCTTTATACCAATATGACATTCTGCGGTAGTGCCACAAATATGTGGTACTATCATTATTAACTCTGTATCTTTTGACATCAATGTTATGAACATGTGTATTACTACGACCAAGATTTCAACAAACCATTCTCACTGGGTGCATGACCATTGAAGGTATTATTCATGTAAATAGAATAACCATTATTCTCTAGCTTTAAATGAATAACCGTATTGCAACAAACATGATCTAATCATGTCCATGCTCAATGCAAAACACCAAATAACATTTATTCAGGTTCGTCACTAATCCTGAAGGTAAAGAGAGCGTGCGATGTTGATCACATCAACCTTGGAAACATTTCCAACACATATCATCACCTCACCCTTAGCAAGTACTCCGTTTATCCCGTAGCTTTTATTTCGAGTTACTAACATTTAGCAACCGAACCGGTATCCAATACCCAGGTGCTACTAGGAGTACTAGCAAGGTACACATTAATAACTCGTATATCAAATATATTTCTATCGATGTTGCCAGCCTTCTTATCTACCAAGCATCTAGGGTTGTTCCGCTTCAGCGACTGCTCACCTCATAATAGAAGCACTTAGTCTCGGGTTTCAGTTCAAATTTGGGTTGCTTCACTGGAGCAGCAACTGACTTGCTATCCATGAAGTTTCCCTCCTTGCTCTTGCCCTTCTCGAAACTAGTGGTTTGATTAACCATCAACACTTGATGCTCCTTTTTGATTTCTACCTTCGCAGTGTCAAACATCGCGAACAGCTCAGGAATCATTATTTCTATCCCTGGCAATTTATAGTTCATCACCAAGTTCTAGTAGCTTAGTGAAAGTGACTTGGAGAACTATGTCAATCACTATCTTATCTGGAAGATCAACTCCCACTAGATTCAAGCGATTGTAGCACCCAGACAATCTGAGTACATGCTCAACGCTTGAGCTATTCTCTTTCATCTTGCAGGCAAAGAATCTTGTTGGAGATCTCATATCTCGCAACACGGGCACGAGCCTGAGATCCTAATTTCAGCTCTTAGAAACATCTCATATGTTCTGTGATGTTCAAGATGTTTTGGAGCCTCAATTCTAAGCCGTAATGCATGACACACTAAACTATTAAGTAGTCATCAAAACGTGCCTGTCAGATGTTCACAACATCTACAGACGATGCTAGAGGGGTCAGCGCACCGAGCAGTGCATTAAGGACATAAGACTTCTGTGCAGCAATGAGGACAATCCTCAGATCACGGACCCAGTCCACAATATTGCTACCATCATCTTTCAATTCTATTTCTCTAGGAACATATAAAAATACAAGGGAGCTACAGTGTGAGCTAGTAATATACAACATAATTTGCAAAGACACTTTGACTATGTTCATGATAATGAGTTCATTTAATCATATTACTTAAGAACTCCCACTCAAATTGACATCCCTCCGATCATTCGAGTGATACATGATCCAAATTCACCAACTCAAGTCCGATCATCACGTGAGTTGAGGTGGCTGCAATGGTGAACATCATTATGTTGATCATATCTACTATATGACTCATGTTCGACCTTTCCGTCTCTCGTGTTCCGAGGCCATGTCTGTACATGCTAGGCTCGTCAAGTTTAACCCGAGTGTTCGGCGTGTGCAACACTGGCTTGCACCCGTTGTATGTGAACGTAGAGTCTATCACACGCGATCATCACTTGGTGTCTCAACACGACGAACTTTCGCAACGGTGCACACTCGGGGAGAACACAATTTATCTTGAAATTAAGTGAGGGATCACCTTATAATGCTACCGTCGTCCTAAGCAAAACAAGGTGCATAAAAGGATTAACATCACATGCAAACCATAAGTGACATGATATGGCCATGATCTTGTGCTTTTGATCTCCATCATGAAAGCACCGGCATGATCTCCATCGTCACCGGCATGACACCATGATCTCCATCATCTTGATCTCCATCAACGTGTCACCATCGGGGTTGTCACGCCCTGCATGCTTCTACTACTATTGCTACCGTAGCGATAAAGTAAAGCATTACATAGCGCTTAATGATTGACACGCAGGTCATACAATAATTAAAGACAACCCTATGGCTCCTGCCGGTTGCCGTATTCATCAACATGCAAGTCGTGATAATCTATACATCACATGATCATCTCATACATCACATATATCACATCATGTAATTGGCCATATCATATCACAACATACCCTGCAAAAACAAGTTAGACGTCCTCTAATTGTTGTTGCATGTTTTACGTGGCTGCTACGGGTATCTAGCAAGAAAAATTCTCACCTACGCATAAACCACAACGGTGATACACTAGTTTGCTTTTCAACCTTCTCAAGGACCGCCTTTGTCGAATCCGATCCAACTAAAGTGAGAGAAACTGTCACCCGCAAGCCATCTAGGCAACAAGTTGCGTCGAGGGAACCGGTCTCTCGTAAGCGTACAAGTAATGTTGGTCCGGGCCGCTTTATCTCACAATCCCGCTGAACCAAAATACGACCAAGGGAGGAAGCAATCTAAGCATCAACGCCCACAAACCTTTTGTGTTCTACTCGAGATCTCATCGAACCATCAACCTAGCTCATGACGCCACTGTTGGGGAACGTCGCATGGGAAACAAAAATTTTCCTACGCACACGCAAACCTATCCATGGTGATGAGCATCTACGAGAGGGAGAGTGGATCTACATACCCTTGTAGATCGCTAAGCGGGAAGCGTTAAGAAACGCGGTTGGCGTAGTCGAACATCTTCGCGATCCAAATCGCCGAGCGTCCCGCGATCTCATCACGATCCGTCCCGCGATCCAATCACGATACGTCCCGTGAACTCATCACGATCCGTCCCGCGATCTCATCACGATCCGTCTCACGATCTTGATCACGATCTGTCCTGCGAACTCATCACGATCCGTTCTGTGACCACATCACGAACCGTCTCGCGATCTCGATCACGGTCCTTCCGATCTAGCGCCGAACGGACGGCACCTCCGCGTTCAGCACACGTGCAGCTTGATGACGATCTCCACCATCTTTATCCAGCAAGAGGAGGTGGAGAGGAGAGAGAGTTCACCGGCAGCGTGACGGTTCTCCGGTGATGGTGGTGGAGCAATTCCGGCAGGGCTTCGCCTAAGCGCTGCAGAAAACCGATCTAGAGGAGAAACTATGCACCGGTGTAACGGGTAGCACGTGGCCGGAAATTCTGTCCAAAAACCACCCAATCCACTAGTATATATAGGAGGAGAGGAGAGGAGAGGCATCCAAGGCCTTTGGGTCAGCCTAAATAGGAGGTGGGAAGCAATCCTACTTCACCTCCAATCCTAGTTGGAGTAGGATTGCCTCCTATTGGCTGATTTTCCACTTTTTTGCTTTAGGACTTTCTCTCCTGCGCCATGGGCCTTTGTGGCTGTTTTCCCATCCCACTAAGGGCTGGTTAATACTCTCCCAAAGCCCATGGACCTCTTGGGGTCGAAGTACCCTCCCGTAGGTCTCCCAGTACACTACCGGCACTCCCGGTACACTACCGGCACTCCCGGTACACTACCGATGAGCCCGAAACTTTTCCGGAAACCAAACTGGGGCTTCCTATATATGAATCTTTACCTCCGGACCATTCCGGAGCTCCTCGTGACGTCCGGGATCTCATCCGGGACTCCAAACAAAATTCAGTCACCACCATACATAACTCTACACTACCGAAATGTCACCGAACCTTAAGTGTGCAGACCCTACGGGTTCGAGAACTATGTAGACATGACCGAGACACCTCTACGGTCAATAACCAATGGCGGGACCTGGACGTCCACATTGGTTCCTACATATTCTACGAAGATCTTTATCGGTCGAACCTCTATGTCAAGGATTCAGTTAATCCCGTATAACGTTCCCTTTGTTCTTCGGTATGTTACTTGCCCGAGATTCGATCGTCGGTATCTCCATACCTAGTTCAACCTCGTTACCGGCAAGTCTCTTTACTCGTTCCGTAATACAAGATCCCGCAACTAGCAATTAGTCACATTGCTTGCAAGGCTTATTGTGATGTTGCATTACCGAGTGGGCCCCAAGATACCTCTCCGTTACACGGAGTAACAAATCCCAGTCTCGATCCATGCCAACTCAACAGACACCATCGGAGATACCTGTAGAGCACCTTTATAGTCACCCAGTTATGTTGCGATATTTGATACACACAAGGCACTCCTCCGATATCCGTGAGTTGCATGATCTCATGGTCATAGGAACATATACTTGACATGCAGAAAACAGTAGCAATAAACTGACACGATCATATGCTATGTTTGTAGTTTGGGTCTTCTCCATCACATCATTCTCCTAATGATGTGACCCCGTTATCAAATGACATCTCATGTCCATGGCTAGGAAACCTTAACCATCTTTTGATCAACGAGCTAGTCTATTAGAGGCATACTAGGGACATGGTTTTGTCTATGTATCCACACATGCATCTAAGTCTCCGATCAATACAATTATAGCATGGATAATAAACGATTATCATGAACAAGGAAATATGATAATAACTAATTTATTATTGCCTCTAGGGCATATTTCCAACACCATGATGGCGGAGTTTAAATCTCTGTACAACTTTTGGGCTGAAGCCATCAACACAGCGTGCCATGCATCTAATCGGCTCTATCTTCGCAAAGGTTTGAACAAGACTCCTTATGAGATTCTTATCGGGAACAAGCCCAACCTCACATACTTTTGGGTGTTCGGTTGTAAGTGTTTCATTCTAGAAAGGTGCTCGTTTGTCTAAATTTGAATATAGAGCCCATGAGGGAATATTCGTTGGTTATGCTGCAAACTCTCATGCTTACCGTGTCCTCAACAAGTCCACGGGACTCATTGAGGAGACGAGTAACATAGAGTTTGATGAAAACAATGGCTCCCAAGTGGAGCAAAGTGGTCTTTGTGATGTAGGTGATGAAATTCCTCCCCAAGCCATAAGAAGAATGGGTGTGGGATACTTCCTACCCGTTGAGGAACCCCTTGTGGCCGAAGGAGAAGGACAATGTTCCACTCAAGTGGAACCATCACCGACGCAAGACCCACATGCTTCCGAAGAACAAACTAAAGGTCCTCTACCACATGAACAAGATCAAGGGCAAGATCAATCGACTGATGATGGTATCTCACCAAGTGATGCCCAAGATCAAGTTCTTGTCTCCGAGCAATCTCAAGATCAAGATCTTCTTCAAGATCAAGAGCAAGCTCAAGAAGGCTCTCAAGATCATCAACATGATGACTCACAGAATGCAGTCTCTCAACCGTCCATGGAACAAATCTTAGAGAGACAAGCCGCCAAGAATGCCGCCAAGCTCAAAGTTAGAAAACATCTGTTGGAGAACGTCTATGGTGACTTGCAAAAAGGGGTAACCACTCGTAAACAATTAACAAACTTTTGTGAACATCACACGTTTGTTTCTTGCATTGAGCCCCTTAAGGTTCGAGATGGGCTCGAGGATATGGAGTGGGTTGAAGCTATGCACGATGAACTCAACAACTTCGAGCGCAACCATGTGTGGCGACTGGTGCCAAGACCTAAGGAGAATCACAATGTCATTGGAACGAAATGGATCTTCAAAAACAAGCAAGATGCGAACGGTATTGTCATTCGCAACAAGGCAAGACTGGTGGCACAAGGATACTCTCAAGTCGAGGGTATCGACTACGGTGAAACCTTTGCTCCTGTTGCTCGCCTTGAATCTATTCGCATGATACTTGCATATGCCTCTCATCATAATTTTAAATTATATCAAATGGATGTCAAGAGTGCTTTTCTTAATGGTCCTCTTAAGGAGTTGGTATATGTCAAGCAAACCCCGGGGTTCGAGGATCCCAAGTTCCCCAATCATGTATATGTTCTCGATAAGGCTCTCTATGGCCTTAAACAAGCCCCACGTGCGTGGTATGAGCACCTTACCGAGATGTTGCAAGACCGCGGGTTTGAAATTGGGAAAATCGACCCCACTCTTTTTACAAAGAGGGTCAACAGAAACTTGTTCATATGCCAACTATATGTTGATGATATCATTTTTGCTTCTCCTAACAAAGCTTTCAATGAAGAGTTTGCCACTTTGATGACAAACAAGTTTGAGATGTCCATGATGGGAGAGTTGAAGTTCTTCCTTGGTTTCGAAGTCAAGCAACGAAGTCAAGGTACCTTCATCAATCAAGCCAAATACACTCAATACATGCTCAAGAGGTTCAAGATCGATGAGCTCAATCCTCCCAAGGCCAACACTCCCATGCCACTCAAATGCCATCTTAACAGCGATCCAATTGGTAAAGCGGTGGATCAAAAGGTATATCACTCCATGATTGGATCCTTGCTTTACCTTTGTTCATCTAGACCGGATATCATGTTAAGTGTGGGTATTTGTGCACGATTTCAATCCGCACCTAAGGAGAGTCACCATATGGCTGTCAAGCGAATCTTTTGATATTTGGCTCATACCCCAAACTTTGGCTTATGGTATCCCAAGGGGGCTTCGTTTGATCTCATTGGATATACTGACTCGGATTGGGCGGGAGACCGTGTGGATAGCAAGTCCACTTCCGAAGGCTATCGATTTCTTGGTCTGTCTTTGGTAAGTTGGTCTTCAAAGAAACAAAATTGTGTTTCTCTCTCGTCCACCGAGGCCGAGTATGTAGCTGTTGTTAGTTGTTGTGCTCAGATTCTATGGATGAGGCAAACTTTAAAGGGTTACGGTGTCAATTGTGACAAAGTGCCTCTTTACTGTGATAATGAAAGTCCCATTATGATCTCCAGCAACCCAGTTCAACATTGCAAGACGAAGCATATTGATATTCGTCATCACTTTCTTCGGGAACACGTCAAGCGTGGAGACATCAATCTTATTCATCTGAGCATTAATGAACAACTTGCAGATATTTTTACGAAGCCATTAGATGAAGCAAGATTTCACGAGTTAAGGCATGAGCTAAATATCATTGATTCAAGCAATATGGATTGACTTAGTGCACACCTCCCCACACTCATCATTATGTCTTGTCTAGGTGTAGGCATGGATTTAGGGGGGTCTAGTTCTCTCAATGAACTATCCCTCCTCCTATTATGCATAAAATAATCAAAGTCTTTCACAGTTGCCATTTTTGATGGTTACTGTGCTTCAAGAGATGAGTCTTGGTCATGGGCCCAAGGATAATTCTTCGCGCTGCCATACCATCTGAATCAAACATAGGTGGCTCTAGAGCCACCGCCCTCTCTTCATGTGAAGTAGAGACTCCCTGTTTGGTCCTATTCTATTTTCTCTACTCCGATGGACCATGCTCGTGTTTTTATCTTGCATCGTAGTTTCTCTTGTCTCTTGTTGTTGTGCGGTAATCTCTCTCTCTCTCTCGTTTGTGTTTTTCGAGAATTTGCACTAAGAGGGCAGCACGGTACTACCATGGAGGACCACAGTACTATCGCTTGGAGCAGTACTACCGCCTACCGCGTGGAAGTAAAAAATTACTTCCGCTCGATGAGCGGTACTACCATGATTACCGCGGTACTACTGTAAAACTCGAGTGGACGTGGGGGTTAAGAGCCGGCAGGAGGGTTTCCCATCTTCCGCATACCCCATTTTTCCTCTTCCCCTCACGTCTCTCTCTCCTCCTCTCAACCGACGCCGGAACACCTCGCCGGATCTCCGTGTCCGGCCACCCTCTTCCTATTTCCTCCGGTGGGATCGTTCCCCACCTCGTCCTCTTGCAATGGACCCCGGTATTTCCCCGATCCCTTATTGTTTTGCTTCTCTATTTTTGAATCTTGGTTTTGGGGAAATATGAGATGGTCTAGCTTTATTTGATCCAATATATGCATGAGGACATGTTTTGAGGGTGTTTTTGCAGTAGAAGTGCAGATTGATAGGATAAAACGGGATATTTTTCGATCTACTATAGTACTAATTTGATCTGTCGATTTGTTCATGCGAAATCCGCCCCGTGCGGTACTATCGCTCGTAGGGCGGAAGTAAAATTTTACTTCTGCTAACGCCACGGTACTACCGCTCCTGCGGTACTACCGCGTCGTGGGCAGTAGTAATTTTTTACTCCGCTCGACGGGCGGCAGTAAAATCTTACTACCGCCCCAGCCACGGTACTACCGCTCCTGTGGTACTACCGCGTCTAGAGCGGTAGTAATTTTTTACTTCCGCAGACTGGGCGGTAGTAACACTTTACTTCCGCTCTAGCCACGATACTACCGCGTCTGGAGCGGTAGTAAATTTTTACTTCCGCAAGAACTGCTGGTACTACCGCTCGATCCAAAGCTAACTCGTTTTGTCCTGTCTATTCTCCCTTCTACATGGTTTTCGTGTCTACTTTCGTCCTTGCCTTACTTTTTCCATTTGTCCATTGTGTTTGTGTTGTGTGCCATAGGTGGTGGCTCTGGTTCCAGCTCTGCTCCAAGACATTACAATCCGTCTCGTGACACAAGTTCCAAGCGGCTCCGCAATCCTGATGCTCCCGAGGGATCCAATTATCCACCCCGCAATTTCAAGAGAACCGCATCCAACCTCAAGCGACCAGTTGAGAACTATGAGCTCATGCCCCAAGCTGAGTTTCTAGCTCGACGGTTGATCAATCCTTACGACAAGCCAAGGGAAGTTTCCAAGGCCAATGACTTGTTCTGGTCCAAGCAGCAATATCTTATTCACATTGATGTGATCAAGGGCAAGAAAAATCTCTATGTTCCTGTCCAATACATTGATCTGGAACACATGAGGAAGCATCCGCAATACTTTGGTGAGGCTCTAGAGTTGGTGGAGCAGTTTGCTATCGCAGACATCACCTCCTTCCACCTTGACTTTGATCCCAAGATATTGGGTCAGTTCTTTGCCTCTGTCCACTTTCACTCTGATGCGGAGTGGACCATGACATGGATGACCCATGGCGAGCGTCTGTCTGCCAACTGGAAGGACTTCATGGACTTGCTGCATGTTCCTGATTCTGGGCTTTGTGCCAATTGGACTGCGCCCTCACGGCAACCCTCAGCCAACACGTAAGGAGCAGCTCGTGCCTTTCCATATTCTGAAGACTTTACGATTTGGTGAGAAAATTCCTATGCTCAACCCTTTCCTTGATGTCATGCACCGGATCTTCTGCAACTCTCAGTTTTCTTGCATGGGAGACAAGGACAACGTACACTCGTATCTCGTGGCTATGTTGCTGCTATGTGAGAAAGGAAGACATGAAGAACTTGGCATCCTTGATGTGTCTCACATTATGTGGTCTGAGCTTCGCACTGTTGTGTTTCATCGAAAGTTCCCCATTTATGGGCCATACTTGTTCTACCTGATTCGTTCTGACAAGACCTTTCCGGGTCAGGACATGCCGGAGCACTTGTTTCTTCATGAGCCCATTCGTTTGCGTATGAAGGACAAGTGGGCCAACACCACCATTAAGCCACCTTCTGCTCGTATGGAGGTCGATCAGGATGAGATCGAAGAGGAGGAAGATAACAGTTCTGAGTCCTATGTGCCTCCGTCTTCTAAGCCATCTTGGGCCAAGAAGCTCTCTTACAAGATGAAGACTTTGTTCTGCATGCATGCCAAGGGTCAGTATCAGGCTCACGTTGCTCAGAAGGAGAGTCGCCAGCGTGACAAGCGTATTCTGAGGAAGCTTGGCGAGACCATCTCGAGTGGGTCTGAGAAGGACATCACCCCTAAGGACAGTTGGATGCCTAAGCAGTAGTTCCAGTGGGCTGATTCAGATGCAGAGTCCATCCCAGATGCTTCACAGGAGTCAGATGACTGATCTTTCTGCATGGGAGCTACCACCTATGTGTTAGGTGTCCTCTCTGCCTATTTGGCATCTCGATGCCAAACGGGGAGAGAGTGTAGGATTTGCGCGTATTTGTGTTTGTCTTTTTGTCGTCTCTCTGCTTTCGTTAAACTTTGGTTTATGTCGTTTGTGTGTGTGTGACCTGGAGACTTCCTCTATCATATGGTGTGAGACATATGTTATCACTGCTACCTCATTATTGTCTATATGTTTTGTAGCTTGTGAGTTTGTCTATTACGTACTCTTTTCTTAATGCTCACATGCTATGCCTAGTTTCCATACTTAGTTCTGTTCATTCTGTTGCAAAGATTGCATTGCCTATAAAATATAGGGGGAGTGTTGATCCTAGTGTGTGTGCCTTGCAGTCCAAAGCATATCTAGAATATGCAAACATCTAGGGGGAGCTCTTCTATATTTTGTAGGTCTTGGGTTTTGCATATGCCCATTTTATATCCTTATGTACAAATCCCGTATTGTCATCAATCCACCAAAAAGGGGGATATTGTAAGGGCATATTTCTCCCTAAGTGGTTTTGGTGATTGATGACAATGCCTTTGCGGACTAATCGTGTGCATTGAGCATTTCATATATCTCAGGTCTAGGCACAAGACGATTCAGTGCCCCTTGGAATCTCTCGAAGACGGTTGTTCTATATGTTTCCTTTCAATGGATTTGAATGGTAGAAAAGGTGTGCTATCAAGAGGGGTTCCTCGGAAAGGTCTGGGTGGAATCAACACGTACACATCTATCCCTTTGCACCACCTTTCCCTCTATTCAATGGAGCCCCAACTCGTTTTCCTTCTCTGTGCAAAAGGAATGCCTGCTAGGTGTTTGTGTTTAGTGGTCTGTAGTAGTACCGCTCAAGGGAGCGGTAGTACCGTAGGTGCCAGCGGTAGTACCACTCGGTGGAGCGGTAGTACCGCTGTCTCCTGCCCTGGCCTCTACACCTGCAGTAGTAGGCGCAGATGTAATTTTTTACATCCGCCCTACTACGGTAGTACCGCGATTCTCGTCCGGTACTACCGTGCCGGACTTTTTCGCAGAGTTTCCTTCTGCGGAGGTAGGCACGGAAGTGATTTTTTACTTCCGTGCACCTCCAGTGGCTGCCTCTGCCGACCGTGCGGTAGTACCGCACGAGCTCACGATAGTACCGCTCCGGCGGTTCTACCACTTGCTGTCCTATGCAAACGGCCAGAGCCAGTTACTCCCGCACTAGCGGTAGTACCGCACAAGGTTGCGGTAGTACCGCAAGCCATCACGATAGTACCATGATTGTTGCGGTAGTACCACGACGCGCGGGGCTGAGGGAGTGGATAACGGTTGGATCTTGTCCCCCACTATAAAAGGGAGGTCTTCTTCCCCAAGAAGCTTACCTCTTCCTTCCCAAACTCCATTGTTGCTCTAAGCTCCATTTTAGCCCGATCTCTCTCCCTAGCCAATCAATATTGCTGATTTCCTAGGGATAGGTTGAGAAGGCCCCGATCTACACTTCCACCAAGAGAAATTTGATTTCCCCCACTAATCCCTTGCGGATGTTGTTACTCTTGGGTGTTTGAGCACCCTAGACGGTTGAGGTCACCTCGGAGCCACATTCCATTGTCGTGAAGCTTTGTGGTGTGGTCGGGAGCCTCCAATTCAGTTGTGGAGATTGCCCAAACCTTGTTTGTAAAGGTTCGGTCGCCGCCTTCAAGGGCACCAATAGTGGAATCATGGCATCTCGCATTGTGTGAGGGCGTGAGGAGAATACGGTGGCCCTAGTGGCTTCTTGGGGAGCATTGTGCCTCCACACCACTCCAACGGACACGTACTTCCCCACTAGGGAAGGAACTCCGGTAACACATCCTCGTCTCCACCGGTTCCACTTTTGGTTATCTCGCATCTTTACTTCTTGCAAGCTTTTATTGTGCTATATCCCTTGCTTGCTTGTGTACTTGTTGTGGTTAGCATCATATAGGTTATTCACCTAGTTGCACATCTAGCTAACTTATTTGATGCTAAACCTAAATTTTTAAGGACAAGTTAAAAAGTGTTAGTGCCTATTCACCCCCCTCTAGTCAACCATATCGATCCTTTCAATTGGTATCAGAGCCACGTCTCTTTATTAAGGGTTTCACCACCCGGAGACTATGGTTGGCGAAGAGGCGCGTCTAGGAGAACTTCCCGAGGCCATGGGTGTGAACACGGTCTCACGCGAGGATTTGAATGAGGCTTCTACCTTAATCAAATCCTCCATGGCAACCGAGGTTCAATCCATGTTTAAAGATTTCCTTAATACTCTTAAAATGTCTATCGATGCGGGGCAAGTGGTCAAACCCACTAACTTGTCAGCGGATGCCAACTCTGGTAAGGAGGGGGCTAGTGCCGACAAACATAATCATTCTCAAAGAGTTAATGGGTCGGGGAGCTTTGCCTCCGTTCCCCCTCCCGTGGTCTATGGAGGACCGGTGCACCCATCTCATATAGTTAATCTTGGTCCTCCTCCTAAACTTGTTAAGAATGATTTTGCTAACTGAGTTTTTAGTATCAAATCTCATTTAGATCACAGCTCAATTCATCTCATGAGAGTCATTGAAGAAGGATACTATCCTCATGATCCACACAATCTTACTCCAAGAGAACAAGCGGATAAACAGCTAAATTCTTCCGCCTTGTTCATACTCCAAGCTGTTATTCTTCCTGAAGATCTACCTCACCTACGGCACTTCACTGTTGCTAAAGAATGTTGGGAACACTTCATCTCCATGTACAAGGGCAGCTCAAGCATTCAACAGTCAAACTATGAAGTTGTTCTTGATCAGTCAGATGAGTTTGTGATGATAGAGGATGAGGAACCGCGTGAGCTCTACAGAAGGGTGACCGCTCTCGTTGTTTCCCTCAAGGATCATGGCAGCAGGATGTGGATGATACTTGGATCAAGCGTAAGTTCCTGAAGGCTATCATGCCCTACAAAAAGGCCATGTCCGCTGTCATCCGTCAAAGGCTAGACTTTCACACCTTACCCTGTGGTGATGTGTTGGATGAATTCATTGCAATGAATATCCTGAACATGACAGCCGACAATGCTCTCGCTCGTGTTCAACGGTCAAGGAAGTCCTCTCCCGATCTTGCATTGAAGGCCAAGGCCAGTCAAGAGGAAGAATAAGAAGAAGAGGTTTGCCCCGAGGACACCAAGTATGCTTATCATGAGCACATGGCTCTTGCGTCCAGACTATTTTGGGGCAACAAAAGAAACTCAAGGCCCAACTTCTCCAAGAACAACTCAAATGGGTCAAAGGGAAAGAACCGTGTGAAAACTTGCTACAACTGTGGTAATGTAAGTCACTTTGTGGTGGATTGTCCATATGAGAAGAGGGAAGATAATGGTGGCAAGCTCATTCGCAAAGATAAAGTCAAGTCATTTCCAAACAAAATCAACTTTATCAAGAAGGATCCTCACAAAGTATTAGTAGCTCAAGAAGAGTATGCCTCAGATGATGATGTTGATGACGAAGACACAAGCGGTGAAGGAATGGCAATGGCATCCGTGGAAATTGCCTCTTCTACCCCGACAAAGATGTCACTCTTCGACGCCCCCAATGAGAACATCGTCGCGAGGTGCCTCATGGCTAAAGGTATCACTAAGGTAACCTCCAACGTCATAACCTCAAACATTAAGCCTTCCATTTCTTCCACTTCATCCGTTGATTGTGTGGATGAACTTGAGGAGGGGAAAAAGGATAAAAATGAGTTTGACGAATTCATGTGTAAACTCAAGGGAGAGTCTAAGAAGCACTTCGTTGCTTTCTTGGAACAACTTGGTGAGGCGCATGACACTATTGAGTCTCAAGAAGAGTGTCTTGAGGAACTAAGAGGTCATAGTAGTGATTATGCCGACAAGATAGCGGATCTATCTATTGCTCTTGAGGAAGAGCAAGGTCTTCGTATGACTCTTGAGGAGTCACAAAATTTTGAACTTACTAAATTACATAAATATTATAATCATGCTATTGTTCTTAACCGTGCTCTAAAGTCCGAGAAGGTTGCGTGGATCATGATCATCTCAAAGTTGAGCTTGACACACTTGACAATGCTCACAAGGCATTGACATGTGCTCATGCCTCTCTTAAGGAGTCACATGATCAACTCCCAGTGAAACTCACTAAGGAAGTTGCCACATGTCCTCCTTTTGTTCTAATTGATAATGCATCTACTACTAACCCATGTTGTGAGCATGCACACCTTGTGGAGGAAAATGCCAAGCTAAAAGAGCGGCTTAAAAATGGTTTGGTGACGTGTATCCAAGGTGAGAAAACACTCAATGACCTTCTGAGTACTCAAAAGGAAGTTGTGGCAAAAGAAGGAGTGGGGTTTGTACCCAAAACTAATGAGAAGAACAAGGTAAACACCAAGGAAGTTCCATCGCTCAAGAGAACCTTTGTAAGAGCCGGAGAAGGTCCTCATGAGAAGAAGAAAGACCAAGTTATGTTGGAGAATGCCAAGAAGGGCAACAACAAGAACATCCAACCCAACAAGACTGATGACTTTAAACCCTCTTATGTTTTATGCCGTGCTAGTAATGGGCATGTTTATGCCAAATATGTTGGTTCTTCTTATGAGTACATTGAATGGTGTATTTGGGTTCCTAAGACCCTTGTTGCTAACATGAAAGGACCCATTAAAGAATGGGTACCTAAAGCCAAACATTGATCTCTTGTAGGGGTTTGCTTCCAGAGGAACATCATGGTTGCTCGATAGTGGAGCGACAAATCATATGACCGGAAGCAAGGACTTGGTGGTGGACGTTCATCTTGACACATCTATGGCCACCCAAGTCTCATTTGGTGATGTTGCAATTTCAAAGGTATTGGGTCTTAGCAAGGTGGTATTCTCTCCGGAACCCACCATAGAGAAATGCATGCTTGTTGAGACCCTTGCATACAATTTACTTTCAGTTCATCAACTTGCAACCATGGGTTTTAGTACTTCCTTTGGTATTGACTCTATGACCCTTTTGTGGAGCAAGACTCTTAAAGTAGCTTTTGTTGTGCATGTCGAGAACGGTCTCTATGTGGTGAACTTCTCAAAGCAACCCACTAAGACTGCGACTTGCTTAATGGCTAAAGTTGATGTGGGATGGCTCTGGCATCACCGGCTAGCCCATGTTAATATGAGGTCTTTGCAAAGTCTACTCAAAGGGGATCACATCCTTGGACTAACAAATGTGAGTTTTGCCAAAGATCGTGCTGGCAGTGCTTGTATCGAAAGAAAGCTACATGAGAAGGCTCATCGTCCAACCACTACAATATACTCTAAGAGGACCTTAGAGCTCCTTCACATGGATCTCTTCGATCCCCCATATTTTGATAGTCTTGGTGGAAGAAAATATTGCTTCGTTATTGTGGATGATTACTCAAGATATACTTGGGTTTGTTTCTTCAAGAAGAAGAGTGAGACCCAACAGACTGTCGTCGACTTTGCAAATGAAGTCCAACGCCAACATGATGCAAAGATTTTGATGATTAGAAGTGAAAATGGCACTGAGTTCAAGAATTACACCCTAAATGAGTTTCTCAGTGATGAAGGGATCAAGCACCAATATTCCACACCTTAGACCCCTCAACAAAACGGTGTTGCTGAGAAGAAGAACCGGACGTTGATTTATGCGTCAAGAACCATGATGGCGGAGTTTAAATCTCCGTACAACTTTTGCCCGAAGCCATCAACACAGCGTGCCATGCATCTAATCGGCTCTATCTTCGCAAAGGTTTGAACAAGACTCCTTATGAGATTCTTACCGAGAACAAGCCCAACCTCACATACTTTCGGGTGTTCGGTTGTAAGTGTTTCATTCTAGAAAGGTGCTCGTTTGTCTAAATTTGAATATAGAGCCCATGAGGGAATATTCGTTGGTTATGCTACAAACTCTCATGCTTACCGTGTCCTCAACAAGTCCATGGGACTCATTGAGGAGACGAGTAACATAGAGTTTGATGAAAATAATGGCTCCCAAGTGGAGCAAAGTGGTCTTTGTGATGTAGGTGATGAAATTCCTCCCCAAGCCATAAGAAGAATGGGTGTGGGATACTTCCTACCCATTGAGGAACCCCTTGTGGCTGAAGGAGAAGGACAATGTTCCACTCAAGTGGAACCATCACCGACGCAAGACCCACATGCTTCCGAAGAACAAACTAAAGGTCCTGTACCACATGAACAATATCAAGGGCAAGATCAATCCACTTATGATGGTATCTCACCAAGTGATGCCCAAGATCAAGTTCTTGTCTCCGAGCAATCTCAAGATCAAGATCTTCTTCAAGATCAAGAGCAAGCTCAAGAAGGCACTCAAGATCATCAACATGATGACTCAAAGAATGCAGTCTCTCAACCGTCCATGGAAGAAATCTTAGAGAGACAAGCCGCCAAGAAAGCCGCCAAGAATGCCGCCAAGCTCAAAGTTAGAAAACATTTGTTGGAGCACGTCTAAGGTGACTTGCAAAAAGGGGTAACCACTCGTAAACAATTAACAAACTTTTGTGAACATCACGCGTTTGTTTCTTGCATTGAGCCCCTTAAGGTTCGAGATGCGCTCGAGGATATGGAGTGGGTTGAAGCTATGCATGATGAACTCAACAACTTCGAGCGCAACCAAGTGTGGCGAATGGTGCCAAGACCTAAGGAGAATCACAATGTCATTCCAAGGGGGCTTCATTTGATCTCGTTGGATATACTGACTCGGATTGGGGGGAGACCGTGTGGATAGAAAGTCCACTTCCGGAAGCTGCCAATTTCTTGGTCGGTCTTTGGTAAGTTGGTTTTCAAAGAAACAAAATTGTGTTTCTCTCTCGTCCACCGAGGCCGAGTATGTAGCTGCTGCCAGTTGTTGTGCTCAGATTCTATGGATGAGGCAAACTTTAAAGGATTACGGTGTCAATTGTGACAAAGTGTCTCTTTACTGTGATAATGAAAGTGCCATTATGATCTCCAGCAACCCAGTTCAACATTGCAAGACGAAGCATATTGATATTCGTCATCACTTTCTTCGGGAACACGTCAAGCGTGGAGACATCAATCTTATTCATCTGAGCATTAACGAACAACTTGCAGAAATTTTTACGAAGCCATTAGATGAAGCAAGATTTCGTGAGTTAAGGCATGAGCTAAATATCATTGATTCGAGCAATGTGGATTGACTTAGTGCACACCTCCCCACACTCATCGTTATGTCTTGTCTAGGTGTAGGCATGGATTTAGGGGGAGTCTAGTTCTCTCAATGAACTATCCCTCCTCCTATTATGCATAAAATAATCAAAGTCTTTCACACTTGCCATTTTTGATGGTTACTGTGCTTCAAGAGACGAGTCTTGGTCATGGGCCCAAGGATAATTCTTTGCGGTGCCATACCATCTGACACAAACATAGGTGGATCTAGAGCCACCGTCCTCCCTTCATGTGAAGTAGAGACTCCCTGTTTGGTCCTATTCTATTTTCTCTACTCCGATGGACCATGCTCGTGTTTTTATCTTTCATCGTAGTTTCTCTTGTCTCTTGTTGTTGTGAGGCAATCTCTCTCTCCCTCGTTTGTGTTTTTTGAAAATTTGCACTCAGAGGGTAGCACGATACTACCATGGAGGACCACGGTACTACCGCTTGGAGCGGTACTACTGCATACCGTGCGGAAGTAAAAAATTACTTCCGCCCGATGAGCGGTACTACCGCAATGACCGCGGTACTACCGTAAAACTCGAGTGGATGTGGGGGTTAAGTGCCAGTAGGGGGTTTTCCCATCTTCCCCATACCCCATTTTTCCTCTTCCCCTCATGTCTCTCTCTCCTCCTCTCAACCTGCGCAGGAACACCTCGCCGGATCTCCGTCTCCGGCCACCCTCTTCCTATTTCCTCCGGTGGGATCGTTCCCCACCTCGTCCTCTTGCAATGGACCCTGGTATTTCCCCGATCCCTTCTTGTTTTGATTCTCTATTTTTGAATCTAGGTTTTGGGGAAATATGACATGGTATAGCTTTGTTTGATCCAATCTGTGCATGAGGACATGTTTTGAGGGTGTTTTTGCAGTAGAAGTGCATATTGATAGGATAAAGCGGGATATTTTTCGATCTACTGTAGTACCAATTTGATCTGTCGATCTGTTCATGCGAAATCCGCCCCGTGCGGTACTACCGCACCTTGTGCGGTACTACCACTCGTAGGGTGGAAGTAATATTTTACTTCCGCTGACGCCACGGTACTACCACTCCTGCGGTACTACCGCGTCGTGGGTGGTATTAATTTTTTTACTTCCGCTCGACAGGCGGTAGTAAAATCTTACTATCGCCCTAGCCACGGTACTACCGCTCCCGCGGTACTACTGCGTCTGGAGCGGTAGTAATTTTTTATTTCCGCAGACTGGGCGGTAGTAACACTTTACTTCCGCTCCAGCCACGGTACTACCGCTCCGGTGGTACTACCGTGTCTAGAGCGGTAGTAAATTTTTACTTCCGCAAGAACTGCTAGCACTACCGCTTGATCCAAAGCTAACTCGTTTTGTCCTGTCTATTCTCCCTTCTACATGGTTTTCATGTCTGCTTTTGTCCTTGCCTTACTTTTTCCATTTGTCCATTGTGTTTGCGTTGTGTGCCATAGGTGGTGGCTCTGGTTCCAGCTCTGCTCCAAGACATTACAATCCATCTCGTGACACAAGTTCCAAGTGGCTCCACAAACCTGATGCTCCTGAGGGATCCAATTTCAAGAGAACCACACCCAAGCTCAAGCGACCAGTTGAGAACTATGAGGTCATGCCCCAAGCTGAGTTTCTAGCTCGACGGTTGATCAATCCTTACGACAAGCCAAGGGAAGTTTCCAAGGCCAATGACATGTTCTGGTCCAAGCAACAGTATCTTATTCACATTGATGTGATCAAGGGCAAGAAAAATCTCTATGTTCCTGTCCAATACATTGATCTAGAACACATCAGGAAGCATCCGCAATACTTCGGTGAGGCTTTGGAGTTGGTGGAGCAGTTTGCTATCGCAGACATCATCTCCTTCCACCTTGACTTTGATCCCGAGATATTGGACCATTTCTTTTCCTTTGTCCACTTTCACTCTAATGCGGAGCGGACCATGACGTGGATGACCCATGCCGAGCGCATGTCTGCCACCTAGAAGGACTTCATGGACTTGCTGCATGTTCCTGATTCCGGGCTTGGTGCCAATTGGACTACACCCTCACGACAACCCTCAGCCAACACGTAAGGAGCAGCTCGTGCCTTTCCATATTCTGAAGACTTTATGATCTGGTGAGCAAATTCCTGTGCTCAACCCTTTCCTTGATGTCATGCACCGGATCTTCCGCAACTCTCTGTTTCCTCGCATGGGAGACAAGGACAAGGTACACTCCTATCTGGTGGATATGTTGCTGCCTTGTGAGAAAGGAAGACATGAAGAACTTGGCATCCTTGATGTGTATCACATTATGTGGTCTGAGCTTCACACTGTTGTGTTTCATCGGAAGGTCCCCATTTATGGGCCATACTTGTTCTACCTGATTCGTGCTACTTGGGACAAGACCTTTCCGGGTCAGGACATGCCGGAGCACTTGTTTCTTCATGAGCCCATTCGTTGGCGTATGAAGGACAAGTGGGCCAACACCACCACTAAGCCACCTTCTGCTCGTATGGAGGTCGATGAGGATGAGATCGAAGAGGAGGAAGATAACAGTTCTGAGTCTTATGTGCCTCCGTCTTCTGAGCCATCTTGGGCCAAGAAGCTCTCTCACAAGATGAAGACTTTGTTCTACATGCAGGGCAAGGGTCAGTATGAGGCTCACGTTCCTCAAAAGGAGAGTCGCCAGCGTGACAAGTGTATTCTGACGAAGCTTGGCGAGACCATCTCGAGTGGGTCTGAGAAGGACATCACCCCTAAGGCCAGTTGGATGGCTAAGTAGCAGTTCCAGTGGGCTGATTCAGATGCTGAGTCCATCCCAGATGCTTCACAGGAGTCATATGACTGATCTTTCTGCATGGGAGCTACCACCTATGTGTTAGGTGTCCTCTCTGCCTTTTTGGTGTCTCAATGCAAAAAGGGGGAGAGAGAGTAGGATTTGCGCGTATTTGTGTTTGTCTTTTTGTTGTCTCTCTGCTTTCGTTGAACTTTGGTTTATGTCGTTTTTGTGTGTGTGACCTGGAGACTTCCTCTATCATATGGTGTGAGACATATGTTAGCACTGCTACCTTATTATTGTCTAGTATGTTTCGTAGCTTGTGAGTCTGTCTACTACGTACCCTTATCTTAATGCTCACATGCTATGCCTAGTTTCCATACTTAGTTCTGTTCATTCTATTGCAAAGATTGCATTGCCTATAAAATATAGGGGGAGTGTTGATCCTAGTGTGTGTGCCTTGTAGTCCAAAGATAATCCAGAATATACACACATCTGGGGGGAGCTCTTCTATGTTTTGTAGGTCTTGGGTTTTGCATATGCTCATTTTATATCCTTATGTGCAAATCCCGTATTGTCATTAATCCACCAAAAAGGGGGAGATTGTAAGGGCATGTTTCTCCCTAACTGGTTTTGGTGATTGATGATAATGCCTTTGCGGACTAATCGTGTGCATTGAGCATTTCAGATATCTCAGGCCTAGGCACAAGACGAATCAGTGCCCCTCGGAATCTCTCGAAGACTGTTGTTCTATACGTTTACTTTCAGTGGATTTGGATCGTAGGAAAGCCGTACTATCAAGAGGGGGTCCGCTTCGGAAAGGTCTGGGTAGAATCAACACGTACACATCTATTCCTTTGCACCACCTTTCCCTCTCTTCAAGGGAGCCCCAACTTGTTTTCCTTCTCTGTGCAAAAGGAACGCCTGCTAGGTGTTTGTGTTCAGTGGTCTGCAGTAGTACCGCTCAAGGGAGCGGTAGTACCGCAGGTGCCAGCGATAGTACCACTCGGTGGAGCGGTAGTACCGCTATCTCCTGCCCTCGCCTCTACACCTGCGGTAGTAGGCGCGAATGTAATTTTTCACATCCACCCTACTACGGTAGTACCGCGATTCTTGTCCGGTACTACCGTGCCGGACTTTTTCACAGAGTTTCCTTCTGCAGAGGTAGGCACGGAAGTGATTTTTTACTTCTGTGCACCTCCAGTGGCTACCTCTGCCGATAGTGCGGTAGTACCGCACGGGCTCGCGGTAGTACCGCTCCGGCGGTTCTACCGCTTGCTGTCCTATGCAAACGGCCAGAGCCAGTTACTCCCGCACTAGCGGTAGTACCGCACAAGGCTGTGGTAGTACCGTGACTGTTGCGGTAGTACCGTGACTGTTGCGGTAGTACCGCGACACGCGGGGGCTGAGGGAGTGGATAACGGTTGGATCTTGTCCCCCACTATAAAAGGGAGGTCTTCTTCCCCAAGAAGCTTACCTCTTCCTTCCCAAACTCCATTGTTGCTCCAATCTCCATTTTATCCCGGTCTCTCTCCGTAGCCAATCAATCTTATTGATTTCCTAGGGATAGGTTGAGAAGGCCCCGATCTACACTTCCACCAAGAGAAATTTGATTCCCCCCACTAATCCCTTGCGGATCTTGTTCCTCTTGGGTGTTTGAGCACCCTAGACGGTTGAGGTCACCTCAGAGCCACATTCCATTGTGGTGAAGCTTTGTGGTGTGGTTGGGAGCCTCTAATTCAGTTGTGGAGATTGCCCTAACCTTGTTATTAAAGGTTTGGTCGCTGCCTTCAAGGGCACCAATAGTGGAATCACGACATCTCGCATTGTGTGAGGGCGTGAGGAGAATATGGTGGCCCTAGTGGCTTCTTGGGGAGCATTGTGCCTCCACACCTCTCCCACGGATACGTACTTCCCCACAAGGGAAGGAACTCCGGTAACACATCCTCGTCTCCACCGGCTCCACTTTTGGTTATCTCGCATCTTTACTTCTTGCAAGCTTTTATTGTGTTATATCCCTTGCTTGCTTGTGTACTTGTTGTGGTTTGAATCATATAGGTTATTCACCTAGTTGCACATCTAGCTAACTTATTTGATGCTAAACCTAAATTGTTAAGGAAAAGTTAAAAAGTATTAGTTGCCTATTCACCCCCCCCCCTCTAGTCAACCATATCGATCCTTTCACAAGATGTAACGGCAATTTTCATTCGCAATTGCCACGATGAAGGGGTTCTCAATGCCCTGGCCTGTCGACGCATAAGTGACTTTTTGGAGTTATCCGAATTGGTACAAAAGTATTGTGCCATGGAGAGCGTCTGGCAATCCAAACAGTTGTTGTCAGAACCAATTTTCCCCGAACACACTAAAGGAGCTCAGAAAAACAGGATACCTCCAAATCGGCCAACAAGGTACGAACTCGTTGAAAAAAGAAACAAGCCCTTTTCAGGGACCGGCACTATCCTTGTCGGACTATTGGATAAACCTTGCCCCATACATTCTGTTGGAAATATGCCCTAGAGGCAATAATAAATTAGTTATTATCATATTTCCTTGTTCATGATAATCCTTTATTATCCATGCTAGAATTGTATTGATCGGAAACTCAGATACATGTGTGGATACATAGACAACACCATGTCCCTAGTATGCCTCTAGTAGACTAGCTCGTTGATCAAAGATGGTCAAGGTTTCCTGGCCATAGACATGAGATGTCATTTGATAATGGGATCACAACATTAGGAGAATGATGTGATGGACAAGACCCAAACTACAAACATAGCATATGATCGTGTCAGTTTATTGCTACTGTTTTCTACATGTCAAGTATATGTTCCTATGACCATGAGATCATGTAACTCACTGACACCGGAGGAGTCCCTTATGTGTATCAAACATTGCAACGTAATTGGGTGACTATGAAGGTGCTCTACAGGTATCTTCAAGGGTGTCTGTTGGGTTGGCATGGATCAAGACTAGGATTTGTTACTCCGTGTGATGGAGAGGTATCTCAGCGCCCACTCGGTAATACAACATCACAATAAGCCTTGCAAGAAATGTGACTAAGTGTTAGCCACGGGATCTTGTACTACGGAACGAGTAAAGAGACTTGCCGGTAACGAGGTTGGACTAGGTATGGAGATGCCGACAATCAAATCTCGGGCAAGTAATATACCAAAGAACAAAGGGAACAACATACGGGATTAACTGAATCCTTGTCAAAGAGGTTCGACGATAAAGATCTTCGTAGAATATATAGGAACCAATATGGGCATCCAGGTCCTTCTATTGGTTATTGACCATAGAGGTGTCTCGGTCATGTCTACATAGTTCTCAAACCCGCAGGGTCTGCACACTTAAGGTTCGGTGACGTTTTGGTAGTATTGAGTTATGTATGTTGGTGACCGAAGGTTATTCGGAGTCCCGGATGAGATCCCGGACGTCACGAGGAGCTCCGAAATGGTCCGGAGGTAAATATTGATATATAGGAAAGTGGTGTTTGAACTCCGGAAAAGTTTCGGGCATTTCCGACAGTGTACCGGGAGTGACGAATGGGTTCCGTGGGCCACCAAGTGGGGCCCACACACCCCAAGGGGCCACATGTGCCTTAGGGGTGGGGGACCAGCCCCTGGTGGGCTGGGAATCCAGCCCAAAAGGCCCTATGCGCTAGGGGAAAGGAGGAAGAGCAGGGGCCAAGTAGGAAAAGAGTCCTACTAGGAGTCCACCTCCCTTGTGGGAGGTGGACTCCTCCCCTCTTGCCTTCGGCCGAAGCCCTCCTTGTAGGAGGGCAGGGCTGCCTCCTCCCCCCTCCCTCCTATATATACTAGAGGATTTTAAGGGCAGCCCCAACCCAAATTGCCACGTGTTGTCCTCTTCTTCCTCTAGATCTTTTTCTCCTCTAGATTAGTTATGCGGTGCTTAGGCGAAGCCCTACAGGATTAGTTCACCACCACCGCCACCATGTCATTGTGCTTCCGAAGAACTCATCTACCTCTCCTCTCCCTCTTGCTAGATCAAGAAGGCGGAGATCATCATCGAGCTGTACGTGTGCTGAACGCGGAGGTGCCGTACTTTCGGTGCTAGATCGGAAGGACCGTGATCAAGATCTCGAGATGATTCGTGATTGGATCGCGGGACGGATCATGATGGGATTGCGGGATGGATCGTGATGAGATCACAGGACGGATCGTGATTGGATCGCGGGATAGATCGTGATGGGATCGCGGGGCGCTTGGTGATTTGGATCGCGAAGACGTTCGACTACATCAACCGCATTTCTTAACGCTTCCCGCTTAGCGATCTACAAGGGTATGTAGATCCACTATCCCTCTCGTAGATGCTCATCACCATGGATATATCTTGCGTGTGCGTAGGAAATTTTTTGTTTCCCATGCAATGTTCCCCAATACATTCGTGTTGTAAAACACGAACCCAACTCACAGCCTTCGAGCTTGCTGGGTCGTGAGGCAAGTCGCAAAAAGCGGCAAGGCTATCCTCGAAGCACCTCCGTCGAGAAGGCACTCTCCTTCGCCGCCCGGATCCAATGCTGAAGTCCAAACGGTCTATGACACCTTCCCCTCGAGGAACAGGCGTAAAAGAGCTCTTAGGGAGCTCGAGCAAGTCTACCATGTGGCAGCCACTAGCCCATGGGCATACATACCGATTACTTTCGGGGACACTGACCAGCCGCCCATTCTTCTCTGTCACTCACCGACCGCACTAGCCTTGAACCCCATCATCGATGGGTACAGGCTACATAAAGTGCTAATGGACGACGTAGTGGTCTTAACCTCATATACGAGGCCACCCTGGAAAAAATGCAGTTCGGCCAATCTCGCATCGAACATATCAACACAACCTTCTGGGGAATTATCCTAGGGAAAGAGGCGCATTGTTCCGGATGTATCATCCTAGACGTGGTGTTCGGCACGCCCGAAAACTACCTATCCGAAGAACTTCTCTTCCACATTGTCCCCTTCACAAGTGGCTATCACGACCTATTGGGACGCGACGTCTTTACAAAATTCCAGGCTATACCCCATTACGAGTACATGAAACTCAAAATGCTAGGACCAAATGGAGTGATCACGATTGCCAGTGATCCGAACATAGCCCTTCGGGCCAAAAACAAAATGGCAGCGCTCACCCTTGAGGAATTAGTAGAAACTTTCGTTGCCGAAGAGTTGACCGCCTTACGTTCAACAGTTAACAAGGACGATGTGATCCTTAGCAAAAGTCCCAAGTCCACGTCCTTTAAACCCGCAAAGGAAATCGTTAAATTTTCGGTACATACAATGGACCCCAATAAGACAACGTCCATCAGAGCCCAACTCGATCCCCTCGTGGATGAAGCGCTGCGGAATTTCCTTCGCGAGAATTGGGACATTTTTGCCTGGCATCCTTCCGATATGCCTGGAATCCCACGCCGGCTCGCCGAACACAACTTAAACATTATCTCAGACTGTAAGCCCGTAAAACAGACTCTGCGCCGCTTCTCCAAGCCCAAACAGCAAGCCATGGGTGAAGAATTAGCTAAACTGCTCGAGGCCGGATTTATTCGGGATATTAAACACCCTTAGTGGCTAGCAAACATGGTGATGGTACCTAAGAAAGACAAGTCCTGGCAGGTCTGTGTCGACTTCAAAGACCTCAACAAAGCCTACCCCAAGGACCCTTTCCCCTTACCACGCATAGACCAGCTCATTAATGCCATAGCCGAACACGATTTGTCGTGTTTCCTCGATGCTTACTCTGGATACCATCAAATTAAAATGAAGGAATCCGATCAAGCGGCTATTGCATTCATCACCTGCTACGGGCCATTCTGCTTCAACACGATGCCTTTCGGGCTAAAAAATGTCGGGGCCACATACCAGCGCATGATCCAAACTTGTCTCGCAACACAGGTCGGTAAGACTATCGAGGCATACGTGGATGACGTGGTAATCAAAACCAAACACGTCGGACAATTGATCGACGACTTACAGCAAACCTTCGGTAGTCTACGCGAATATGATATACAGCTCAATCCGGAAAATGTGTATTTGGAGTTCCCTCAGGTAAGCTGCTTGGATTCATTGTCCCCCATGGGCGAATAGAGGCAAATCCAGCTAAAACCCATGCTCTATCAGAACTTGCAATTGCTACAGAGCTGAAGCATGTCTAGAGGCTAGCTGGGTGCATAGTGGCGATAAGCCGCTTTATCTCCCGCCTCGGCAAAAAGGCTTTGCCGCTCTATAACTGCTGAAATGGACAAACAAGTTCAGATGGACCAATGAGGCAGCGGCTGCGTTAGAAGAAATCAAAACATTACTGGCAACCAATCCCATACTCACGGCACCGGGCGCCGGTGAGCCCATGTTATTATACATATCGGCCACCAACAAAGTCGTCAGTGCGGTTCTTGTCGTTGAACAGATGAGGAGGGACATAAGTTCCAGACTCAGAAACCAATATATTATGTGTCAGAAGTGCTAACGCAGTGCAAGTCCAGATACCCACATTACCAAAAAATAGCTTATACAGTATTCATGGCGTCCAGGAAACTTAGACACTACTTCCAGGAGTGTGCGATAACAATGGCATTGGAGGTCCCCCTGAATGATATAATTAACAACAAGGATGCCACCAGCCGCATAGCCAAATGGGCCATTGAGCTCCTTCCCTTTGAAATAACCTACAAGCCATGCCGCGCCATTAAATCCCAGGTACTGGTGGACTTCCTGGCTGAATGGACAGAGGCCGAACTCCCCAAGGAATACAGTGCATACTCCCATTGGACAATGTACTTTGATCGATCCAAGACCTTGGCCGGACTGGGGACTGGAGTTATCCTCACATCCCCCGCAGGCGACAACGTGCGATACGTGTTGCAAATCACGTATGTCGACTCCAAAAATGCAGCCAAATATGAAGCCCTCCTTCATGGTCTTTGGATGGCGGTATCAATGGGCATACTACGACTAGAGGTACGGGGAGACTCAAACCTGGCCATATCCCAAATTAACGGCGAGTTCAATGCCAAAAATCCGAAGATGGCGGCATATAGAAACGTCGTCCTCAAGATATCTGGTCGGTTCGAGGGGTTGGAATTCCACCACGTCGCTCGCGCACAACAACCAAGCCGCTGACATACTGGCTCGTATGGGAGCCAAGCGTGATCCCGTCCCAAGAAACACCTTCCTGGAGCAGCTCTTTAAGCCCTCCGTAGTGTGGCAGGATGACGACAATGGCGTTGGTCCAAACACAGTGGACAAAGTTGTTCCCCCCATAAACGAGCCAGATGATGGAATTATCGGAGGCTCCATGATGAATGAAACACCCTCGGCTCATGAGGTAATGGCAGTAACAACACCATAGACAGAGCCCCTCCTCGCTTACCTTCTTCACAAGGAACTCCCCGACGATCAAACCGAGGCATGATGCATAGTTCGGAGATCCAAGGCCTACAAAGTCCACGAGGGTGAGTTACACAAGAAAAGCATCACCGCAATATTACAGAGGTATAAATCCAAGGAAGAAGGACGGGAGCTCCTTGCCGAAATCCACGCAGGCATGGGCGGGCATCACGCCACGGCAAGATCCCTTGTCAGCAAGGCCTTCCGAGTTGGTTTCTTTTGGCCTACATCTCGGACAGAAGCCTAGTACCATGTTCAACATTGCGTCAGGTGTCAAATCTTCGCAAATCAAAGTCACATTCCCCCAACAGCTCTTCGAACTACTCCGATCACCTGGCCATTCGCGGTCTGGGGGCTGGACATGGTCGGACCCCTTAAAGGGGGAACCAAGAAAATAAATACCTATTGATCATGGTGGACAAGTTCACCAAATGGATAGAAGCAAAGCCCGTTAAGTCGGCTAAATCCGTACCAGTGATCGACTTTATATCTAGCGTAGTACACTGTTACGGTGTCCCACATAGTATAATAACGGATAATGGATCCAACTTCACGGCCCAAGAGGTCAAGGACTAGTGCGTAATGGGCATAAAGCCTGATTATGCGTTGGTCTATCATCCGTAGACCAATGGACAGGTCGAGTGAGCAAACGGTCTCATTATGAGCGGCATCAAGCCACGTTTGGTCCGATATCTTCATGAGTCCGACTATCATTGGGTGAAGGAACTCGACTCCATTCTATGGGGCTTGCGTACCACCCCAAACAGATCAACGGGTTACACACCGTTCTTTATGGTCTATGGGGCAGAGGCAGTTCTCCCTTGCGATATTACCCACGACGCACCAAGAGTGCGCATGTACGAGGAAAAGGAGGCCGAGTTGGATCGGCATGACAACTTAGACACCTTGGAGGGAGAGCGTGACATAGCTCTGGCTCGTTCCACTCTTTACCAACAGCAAGCTCGACGTTACCAAAGTAGGGAGGTCAAGGCAAAAGCATACAACGTAGGCGAACTCGTCCTACGGCTTCCGGAGAAACAGAAGCAAAACTCAACCCCACATGGGAGGGCCCTTTCATCATTGACGAAGTACTCGCGGGAGGTCTCTACCGTCTGCAGAGTCCATCTGATAATCGCCTTGAACCGAACCCATGGAACGAAGCTCATCTTCGGTGCTTCTACGGATAAACCAGTGTCGTCTAAACTCCCCCACATTTTTTCTTTTTTCCTCTTGTTATTTTTGCCTTTTTTTCTTCTTCTCTTCCCATTTTGCTGTTTGACAAGGCCAATTTCTTTTCTTACTCTATGTTCGGCTGACCAATCTTGTACTAAATATTATCGGCATACACCGTAAAGTGTTTAATCCGAACACAGCGTGTGGGGGCTTCTTCTAGTAGCCAAACTTTTTATTACAAGTATTTTCTCATACTTACTGGGCATACATGTTTCTTTTCTCATGTTCTAGCCATCATATGCATCAATTCTAACTAAGACTTTGTCAAGCTGGGTTGCCTCGTTCCTGTGATTACTCTCTATGTTCCCGATTGTTCGGCTAGAGAGTAAAGGGAGCACCTCTGTGATTGTTACGACCGGGTAATCCGGACACGTACCTTAGACGGGTGAAGCCGAAAGCTAGCTATCTTATGTAGACAATTGGTCGGCTCTAACGGAAACACCTTATACGGCTCCGGTCGTTATCATCGTTGTTTGGGTCTTTTCTTCTCAAAGAACAATTAGCCGCATACTGCAAGTATGCGGCCTTCTATCTACGATCTTCGTAGAGCCCCGATGAAAGGTATCGATAGAGGTACTATTTTCCTCGCAAGATGTTTCTTATGCTAATTAGTAATATAACATATCTTTCTGTGTGCTTTCTGTCTGTTCACACCACATGGCCGGATTGCCTGGTTCCCCGAATACAGTTCGCTCTTTTGAAGGGACAAATAAGGAGGAACACTCCTAGGCTCTTTGCATGGGGGGGGGGGGAGAAGACGATGGATGGTTAAGACAAAGTTTACAACACGTACATACAAATTACATGTGCGATTGCTGATCGAGATTATCAATTATTGTGTTAAGGGGTAGTCCGCTTGCGAAAGACGGGCGGCAGGCATCAGCTGGTCATACAACAGGTGGAGTGGCACTTCTTTTCCATCTAATCCCATGGGACTAACCCGCGCCATACGCTCGGGGTTAAGTCCGGTAAAACAGGTCTTGATCATTTCCCATGCTTTCCGTGCTCCCGCACGGCAAGCCGAAGTCTTCCACAGCTCGAACCTATTTCGAGCCCCCTTGAATCGTTCCACGAGTGCGGCTAGCCCTTCAGGTGGTTGTTCGGCAGGCCATAGTGCCTTCACCATTCCTTTCATTACTTTCTGCACGCGCTTATGGAGAGAGGTCAGCTCCTTCAGCAGGTCCCCTGGTATGATTCGATCTCCTCTTCAGGATGCCCGGACAGGAGGCCTGTACATAAGACAATAGCGCGCTTACCATCATTCCGTACATAAAAAATATTTGTTGATAATGGAATTGTACTTACCGAACACGCCCCTCTGAAGCTTTCGGTTCTCTTCTTGAGCTTGGGCCAATTGTATCTTCAAACTCTTAATTTCTTCAGCCTGCTTTTGAACAACAAGGTAGCCAGCCTGGTGCTAGGACTCCGCATACCTGTGAGAGTCCCAGGCTTCTTCTAGCTTCCTTTCCATGTGCCCTATTGATTCGGCTACTACATGGAATCCGTGTGTCGGGCATGATGATATATAAAGAGTAGCAGTAAATGCATACTCACCATGTGCCTCTCGCATGAAGCTCTTTACTTGTGCTAGTTCGGCCTTCATGGATTGTACTTCCGTGCGGCTCTCCTCGAGCTCCTTGGCCAATTGCTTAGACTGTCACTTTGAGGCCTGCGTCAGCAGTCAAACAGTGCGGAGATCCTTAATTCATTTGTTCCCAAACAAATTAAGGCTTGGGGGCTACTAGGCTTACACAAATATTCGGATTCTATAAAACCCGATCACTTACGTGTATGCTGGTTGTTATCAACTTCATAGATTCGTCGAACCCAGCTCGGGCGGTGCCAAGATGCACATCCGCCGAGCATGGGGTGCCGAACTCCTAATAGCAGAAAATTGGGTGTCGCATGGCTTCCCATCTTTGCCAATGATGTAGGGCACTCTCCACCTCCGATTTGGTGACGAATACACCATCACCAGAATCGGCTAGCGCCAGATTGGCCATGGGGGCTTCTGTAGCAGAAGCCGCATGGATCGTGGCTCAGGAACTTCAGGCGTCTCCATACACCCGGGTAACCCCTTCAGTAGGAGAGGATTGGGCGTTTCAATAAAACAAACTGTTGTAAGACTCTATTGATCGCAACAATAAGCGGATAACTGAACAATGTACCTTCGGGATGAGCGGGCAGGTGGATTCGTCCCTATAACCGGCTCCATAGCAGGATCCATGTTGGCCTCCGACTCGGCCGCAGCTTCGGCTGCTGGTGTATGGCGTGCGGATCGGCAGCGTTTGGGAGTCAGGACTGGCACGTCCAGGGCGCTCTTGGTAGTTGGCCTCTTGCGGGAGGAGCTTTTCTTCTTGCCCGCAGCAGGGATGGAGAATGACCCGGGGTAATCAACTATGATGGCCACTGAGGGTTGGACAATGCTGTCCTGGAAATAGACTCCGTTTTCGAAGTCAAGAAGAAGATCCGGGTCCTCATTGAAAACCGGATCGTTGTCGCATGAATGGTTCTCAGGCTGAGGAGCCAGACAGTTGAATGTCTCAATGAAGCTCCTCCATTCCTGTTCACGCCAGGCTTTGGTCAAATAAAGTGCGGAACAGAAACCCCGAACTATTTTCACGTTTGAAAGAGAACAGGCTTACCCATTCGATGGGATTGTGGGCCGAATATCCTTCGTTGGTTTCCCGCCGAATAAAGTCTTCTTGCTCTCCTTTGTACAGGTTGGCAAGTGCGGCGGCCAGCGTCGTTGGATTGGCGGGACCTTTCTTTCGGGAGTGCGTGGTGTCGCTTGTCCCGTTGTATTGCCATAAGGGGTGTACCCTCTGTTGGAGGGGCTGCACACACCGGGAGATGGCGGTGGCCATGACGTCAATCATGGTTAGTTGGTGGTAGACAAGCATCGGCACCTGTGTGGCTAGGCGCCGCACTTTGATGCTTTCCTCCTGGGACGAGCTCCTGGGCCGCCAGTTGTACCTCTTCTTCGGGAGGACGTCGGAGTATTCGGGAAGACCTATCCGAGTTGGTTCGAACAGGTGTACATCTTCAATATCAAACCACTCCAAGGTCCATTCTTCGGACTTCTTTGTTGTGCCCGCCGGATACCCCGTCCCCGCTATGCGGCACACTTCGGCTCCGCCGACTTTCAAAATTGTCTTGTCTCGAGTTCGGGGGATGAGACCGAAATATTTCCTCCACAAATCGAAGTGTGCTTCGAACCCCAAGAACATCTCGCAGAGAGCGACGAAGCCCGAGATGTGTAAAATGGACCCTAGAGTAAGATGGTGGAGTTGGATCCCGTAGAACTCCAGCAACCCCCTCAAGAACGGATGGATTGGAAATCCAAAGCCCCAGAGGAGGAAGGGGACGAAGCATATGCGCTCCCCCTTGTTAGGATTGGGGAAACACTCATCGAAAACCTCGTCGCCATAAGAGAGCAGACCCGCGCGAGTCGCCGCCAGATCAGATGATGGAAGATACCCCTGCGTCTCCAGATTATAGAGCCGTAGGAGTGTGACGGAACAACTAGTCTAGTCCCCTCGGCGTGAGCTGTAGGGACGTACGGAGGAGCTGGGGACGTTAGCCATGTTTTGCGTGGACCTTCCGCTAGGAGTTTCTTTCGACAAGAAGGAAGAGGATGTGGTCTGAGCCACGATTTTGTTTGATTAAATGGGGTTGATGCCTCTGTTACGGAGGGGTAAGATTGTAAAAATCACTGACCACTCGCCTCCCCATGACGCACGAAAATCAAGGAACACGCGCAGTTATTATAATGAACCCGCGCTTGCGATGCCTGGGATCTTACTGAAGACTGGTCGGTTGCCGAATGAAGAAGGATGAGGAACTCGCCTCGCAAGCCGAAGACGACGACATGAGGAGATCGACTGGATATATATCGGCATTGAAGGCTAGTCCGGGGCTATTGAGGGAGTTCTGGATTAGGGGGTCCTCGAATAGCCGACCTATTGTTTATGGACCGAACTGTATGGGCCGCAAAACGAGCATCGGACGGTCCAAGACCACCTACGGTAAAAAAAACAAAGAAACCTGAGAAGAAACAAAAAACAGTGTGGAAACAGAGCGAACCGAAAAGAAAAAATTGAAAGAGAAAAAAGAAGCGAACACGAGTGATAACGTGTGAGCGAAGGAACACACGAAAAAGGCCGACCCACTACTGCAGCACGTAGGTGAAAGTGTCAAACGTGATTGTAGATAGTCTCACGTGAAGCGAGATATCACAGGGATTGCCGGGCATACGTAATCGCTCTGATCGATATATTGACCGGCTGCGGCTCATGCGTTGTCTTATCCTCAAGTATCTCTTCACGTGTGTTAAAAAAAAAAGTTGTATCTAGGACTCATCTAGATGTGAGATAATTATCTCACATCTAAGCTTAACATATCTATGACCTTTTCTTTATTTGCTCTTTTTTCTTTTATCCATCGCATGTGTCTTTTTCTTTTTGACGCTGCGGTACATGCGAGCGGTAAAAGAGGGCTCCCATAGGCATGCTCGTTCAGGCCGTGATCGCTACGTCGCATGTAGCCTAGCGTAAACGTACAGCTTGTTTGTTTGTTTTTTTGCCTTTTTTTTCTGATTTTTTTCGTTTTCTCATCCAGGTTTAATTTTTCTTTTATCTCCCACCCCTTTTTACACCTTTCTGTATTATAAACATTGTTCTAATGTGTTTTGTACATTTTCCAAGTACCCACTGAATTTTTTTCATATACAGTAAACATTATTTTCAAATACACACTGAGCAATTTCTTAATATACGGTAAACATTTTTTAAATACACATTGAACAAAAAATGTTATATGATAATTTTTTATAATATACATTGAGCTTTTTTTCTATGTATGGTGATATTTTTAATATATACGGTGTACCTTTTACCAATACAAACTGATGCACGCTGAACATTTCTAAAAATAAATGAAAAGTAGAAGAGAAAAAATGGTCAAAAACCTAGAAAAATATTCACAGATTAAAAAGTGTGGCACATTTAAAGGTCACAACAAGTTCAAATATTTAGGATTGGAAAAAGAGATAGGGACAAAGAGTAGCGGAGAAACAAAAATTGCTTGTTGTTTATTTTTTAGTCAAATATACATTTTTAAGGTTTTTGTTTTCCTTGGAGAGAACCAAAAAAACATACATATGTATTACTATGGTTATAGTTCAACACAAAAAGGAAAAAGCAAGTAGCAAGTTATTTTATCAAGTAAAAAGATAGCCATTTCAGGTTCGGCCTAGATCGAGAGCATTGGCGAACCGAAAATCGACTCACAATTGAGATAAAAAAAGTTCGGGCCTATTTGCGAGTCGAGGATGGACTTGCAACTGAGACGAAATAAAAAATCCAATCCAGTTGTGATTTGAGGATGGACTTGCAACCGAGACAAAAAAAAACGATTGGGCCCAGTTGCTTCTCGAGGGTGGACTTGCAACTGGGAAAAATGCCCCCCCCCCCCCAAGTTGTGTATCTATGATTGACTTGTAACTCGGAAGAAATTGGTCGGGCCCAATTGCGTACGGAGGGTAGACTTGCAACCGAGACAAAAAGATACGCCCTATAATTGCATGTCAGGAGTATAGTTGGACTTGTAACTAGGACAAAAATGGGGTGAGCCCTAGTTGCATGTTGAAGTATAACACCCAGTTACGCCTGGCGGGATCTAGACTGGCCCCACAGACCAACACTAATCTTTCCTGCGCACTTTGTCCTCACTCGTGCGCACCCGGGACCAATTTTTCAGTCGGTCACCCATCCTAGAATCGTTCCAAGCCAAGCACACATAACTTTGGAGTTCTTTTCGAGTGGGCTTCCGGAAAAGAAGGAATTCCTTGTTGATATGAGTAGTCTATCATTCCTATTAAGCCAGGCTCTTACATACACCCCACTCAAAGAAACCGACGTCCTCGTCGGCCCATCAGGAACGTTCCCTTTTGGCACACGTATGCGCGTCCAGTTCGGCACATGTGCCATGTTGTGTGCCACGACGGGCCACACACGCCATGCGCCACATGCCTTCTTTCCTGCGCACTTTGTCCTCACTCGTGCACACCCGGGACCAACTTCCCGGTCGGTCACCCATCCTAGAATCGCTCCAAGCCAAGCACGCTTAACTTTGAAGTTCTTTTCGAGTGGGCTTCCGGAAAAGAATGAATTCCTTGTTGATATGAGTAATCTATCATTCCTATTAAGCCAGGCTCTCACATGAAGATAGACTTGCAACTAGGACACAGAAATAGGCGGGGCTCCCCTAATTGCATGTCGAAGGTGGAGTTGCAACTGAGACTAAAATGACCGGCTCTCAGCTGGAAGTTGAGGGTGGACTTGCAAATGGGAAAATATGGGTTGAGCCTAGTTGCATATCAAGGGTCGACTTGCAACCGAGACACAAAAGGCTAGGGCCCAATTGCATGTTGGGGCTAGAGTTGCAACTGGGGACAAAAATGACCCTCACCTCCTAGTTACCCGTCGACGATGGACTTGCAATTCCGACAAAAAATGGGTAGGGCTTGGTTGCATACCGAGGGCGGACTTACGACTTTGAAAAAGGTGACCCGCCTCCCCCAGTTGCATGTCAAAGGTGGACTGGCAACTTGGAAAAAAAATGGTTAGGCCCCTCGTTGCTTGTCACGGGTGGACTTGCAACTGGTTAAAAAAATGGTCATACCCAGTTGTATGTCACAAATGGACTTGCAACTTCAAAAAATGGGTCGGCCCAGTTGAGGTTTAATGGTGTATTTGGGATTGGAACAAAAATGAAGGCATGCGTAGTTGCATTTAGGAGTGGACTTGCAACTAGGAAAAAAGGATTCGACTCCATGTTATATGTCAAGGATGGAATTGCAACTAGGACAAAAAATGTGTTTGGCTCAGTTGCATGTCAAGGATGGACTTGCAAAAATGGGTCAAGCTTAGTTGTGCATAAGTGATGGACATGTATGAGGTGGAACTGCAACTAGGACAAAAGCCCTTCCCGAGTTGCATGTTGAGGGTGGACTTGCAACTAGGATAAAAATAATGTGTCGGGATCAATTACATATTATTGATGGACTTGCAACTCAAACAAAAAAGATATGGACTCACTTGCATGTCTAAGGTGGACTTGCAAGTGGGATAACCAAAAAAGATAGGCGCTCCAATTAGGGTTGGAGTTGCAATTGGAAAAAAAATGGTTGCCCCCCACTTACATGTAAAGGATGGAATTGCAACTGGAAAAATGTATCGAGCCATGAGTTGCGTATTGAGGATGGAGTTGCAACTTAGACAAAATTGGTTGGGCAACCAGATGCATAGTGAAGATAAACTTGCAACTACGACAAAAATAATGCACACGAGATAAAAATTCTAATTGAACATGCAACTGAAGCTAAAGTGAAAAAGACATTTGCTCCGGTGCATACCTTAATGAAAAAATAAAAACAATACCATAACCCATGAAAAATATCCAGAGCCAAGCAAAAAACTCAAAAACAATTCACAACCCATACAAAAAAACTCATGGCTCCCACACATATAAAAAGGATGTGCCGAGTCCATGCAAGATAAACAACGATAAAACGAAACACCAAAGAAACTTCTTTAGGTGCACACGAACGAGTCTTTTTCGAGTACCAATCTTATAGCACACCGAAGAAAGTTATGACAAAAAATAAAATACAAACAAAGTGGCCTGTTCATGGCCCAACATTGACAAAAAAAAGCACAATACATTAGCCCCCGTCACAAACAAGCGGAGACACCTCAAAACCTGGCATTCTCGCCACTCCCCGAGTCACACAAATATTGCAACAAAGTACATTGTGTGGTGGTAAATTTTGATCCGACGTAGCTAAATTTTCATAAAAAATCATCTTCAAAATAAAAAATAAGTAGGTAATGGATTTAAAAAAATAAAACAAGCTAAAAATGCATGGAAAATGAAAACGCTCAACAAAATAAAAGAAAAATTGACTCCCTGTCTATCTCCCTACATCTCTAAGGTCATGTACAATCAGCTGTATAAAGTCTGTAACTCTAGCCGCGTAGGAAAATAACTGACGTGGGAGAGAAAGAAAACTCATCTGGCGAACAACTCTAATGAAAAAGAAAAAGAAATCTGACATGCAGCCAAACATACAAAGTCACAAAGATGTGCCTAATACACGATAGAGAAAAGAAGCCCACATAATCTTGTCCGGCAAAACATGAAATGGGCCACACAAACAAGTTGTGAGGCTCGCTTCTCGCCAGCGATAAACAAAAAATGAAACAACGACGAACACTCCAAATACACGAATCTTGACATACTATATCTAAAGGCTAGGGTGTTAGATGAGAGATAACTAATTCTCATCTAGATGAAAATTAGCAAAACCGTAAAAAAAACTAGTTCTTCATGTGAAATTTCAATGATTTCATCTGTTTAAAGGACGTTTTTTTGTAATCGTACGGTATCTGCGATTGTATCAGCATTGGTGTATACTTATGTAAACTAACTGTGATGCCCTCCATCCCAAAATAAAAGTGATGCCATCCACTGATGTCTCATACAAAACCAAAGATTTCTCAAGCAAAGTTTGCGAGTTGTAGTCGTATCCTTATCAAAGGAACGACAAAGCTTCTCCGGTTCCTATCATTGGCCCTTTTCCTTCACAAAAAGTACAGAAAAAAGATGTGTTCTTTCATGGGTGAACGTGGAAATCGAAGGGTAATAGCAGCAACAAGTGGTTTTGCAAGTGCAAACTCAACTGGTGACCATACAGCGACAAATCAGTTTTTGCGGTTGCCTTTGCCGCCATCTCATCAAAAGCCTTTGAATCTTCTTCCCCTGACAGCGACGGAGGAAGCGCACAAGAACTACAGTTCCCTTGGGGACCAACGCAATCAGCACCCGGACGATGGAGGGGAGCCCCTCCCCCAAAGCTTCTCGCTGTTCCCCTGCGTGTGCTGTTGCCGTCACGGGCAGCCAGCCAGCCAGCCAGCAGCCATTGAGATCCGAGAGATCATCGCTGGAAGTCGGATTGGTGTACCAATGGCACAAGCAAAGCATGTACTAGCGAGCACCGAGCTAGTGCTATCATGGTGACCTGGAAGCCCTCCCAAGTACCGGCCGAGCTAGTGCAATCATGGTGCGAGCTCGTCATGTGCAGTGCCTATGGCGTCGCGAGGTCACTTGCCTGCCTGTACGCTCCGTGTACATCATATCATCATCATCATTGTTAACGCTCGTTTTCGATCTGGTAAACCCCTGCCACCTAACAAGGGGCAGGTTGATCGATCACCGGCAACCACCACACTAATTGGGGAGGCAAGATTAGTTAATTGATTTATCAAGCGTTCGCGTATATCCATCGTGTATCGTGTATCCATCAAAGCGTATTTACATACGTGACATGTTTTTTTAGAGGCATACGTGGCATGTTTTAATATATATATATATATATATATATATATATATATATATATATATATATATATATATATATATATATATATATATATATAGCTGCAGGCTGTGGCTAGCATGGATCCAAGAATGGAGAACCGTTCTTGGCCGCCTTGCACCAGCTAGGTGGCTCGTCGTGTTCGTTCGTTTCTTTTTATGGAGCAAGCTAGGCCAGCTTTGTACGTACTCTTCGAAACGTAGCCGTGGTACATGCATGGTAGGTGAGTATGTCTTTTGTTCGGGCACGGGACTGCCGGCCCAATGATAGCCGCTGCTAGAGCCGCGTCGCGCTCTTGCGGACTACAACCATGAGATGATGACGTCGATCCGGCGGAACGTTCCTTGGAGCGTTGCACATGTACGCACCCACTACTAGTTGGCTGGAATCTGCATTTGGTGTGACGTGCATGCATATATGCTGGAAGCCTGGAACGGAAATCCCCTTCAAATGTCTTGCAACTTGCTCAGCTCGCATATACTTTTCTCAAGCTTTCGCCAGCCTACTAGGCTTTCCGCAAAAAAAAAATTAAAAAAAAAATCTGGTTTTCAAAAAAATAAAGCAAGAACTTCATTTTCCAAGCTTCGTATTTTAACCAGCTGAAGTCGTCAGTGATGAAAATTTCAAAAATATTTAGCACTCCCTCGCACTCTCACGTTCAGAGCTACTACGTACCTTACCTCTGTAACTGAATATAAGCTTTCGCCAGCCTACTAGGCAAGAATATTAATCTAGTTTTCAGAAGAAAAAAAAACACTCCAAACTTTGTATTTTAGCCAGCTGAAGTCGTCAGTGATGAAAAATTCAAGAATATTAGCACTCCCACGTTCAGAGCTGCTACCTCAAAAAAAAAACACTGGATATAAGGCGTCGAGGTGGCATCTACTACGTCTATCTTTGCGCTTGGGCGTCCAGAAATACAGGGGGAGAAGAGGTAGGCGAGGACCAAACCGATGGATATCATATCGGAGTTCGTTCCCTCCCATGACGCAGTGGGTTTCAGAATTGAGAAATGCTCGCTGGCTGCTGCATATGGCCAGCCAGCTCGAACGGGGGACGTCACCGTCTATCCTGTCCGCGACAGGAACGGCGCAACCACCGATGTGACCTTCTCCTCTCCCCGATCGATCCGTCGAGGGCGTACGTGCGCGCAGGCTTCCGGGCGCGCGTTGGCTACCTCCTCCCATTGGCCGCCGGGCATGTGCCACGGAATTTTTCCGCCGGCCACTTCGTTGGCAGGGAGCTCGCAACTTGCGCCCGGGTCGGGTCAGCCTCACAGAGGGAGCCCGGGTCGGGTGCGCGCTCGCTAGCTACTCTACGGACCACGGTGAAGAAGAAAAAGAATAAGAATCTTCCGGTTTCAGTGGACGGATAGAAGGGCTCACGGTGCCCAACTACCCGGCCACATGGTACCTTCCTCGACGCTGTATGGAACCAGAAACACGTGCGTGGCGGCTGTGGTTCGAATCGCTGAACGATGCAGCACGTTGGCTTCTGCTAGCATCGCTTGCAAGGCAACGGATATATTTTCTGGAAGCTGAAGACATCTATCCGCCTATGATCGTTCTTCGGAATGTCAACTTCACGCGAGGACACCAATAAGTCTTTGCATGTTCTTCTCCCCGCTCACGTCGCATGTCCTCCAGATAGGTAGATTCCTGCATGCATGTGTGCAGACGTCACACGTATATTTGGAGTACAAATAACTAAATATCAAACCAGTGATCGGATGGTTACGAGATTGATGGCATCCGCAGCGTGCATCAGGGATCACACTCTAGGCTTGATGCTTTGGTGTCTCATTCGTGTAAATTATGTTTTCGTTGAAGCCGTCATTTTCGTCCACAGCGAGGCGTCAATGGTGACTTCATCAATTTTAAACGTCCGCAACTAAAATCCGGTCTCCAGTATGCGATGTGTGACTGCATGTGTGAATGATGGTGTGAGTGTGTACATGTGCATTGTAATCCATGATTCTAAACAAAACCCTTACATCAACTAAAGGGAAAAACATGTTTTTTCTTCCTAAATGAATATGCAGCAAGACTTGGTGTGTAATTTTAAGCTTAAAAAAGTCACAAGTACCTTGAGCATTTGTAAATCCAAAATGAACAAAACTATAGGTGTGCAATTTTAGGCTTCATGTATAAAATCTGAACTTGCAAAAATAATAGTTCATACAATTTCATGCGTAAAAATGTGTGCAATTAATACTCACTCACACATTTTCATGAAAAAATAGTCATGTGCAATTTTGGTATTGAAAACGTGCAAACTATACTATTGTGCATTCTTAAACTTAAAAGAGAACAAAAATATTTTTTCTATTTCTGCTTCACAATGTGCAAATTACTCAATCGCACATTTCTATAACAAAACTTTCAAATGTTGTATGCTTTAGAAATTGCAACCACCATTAGTAGAAAACAGGGTACTAGTTCCGGTTTCACAGGGCTTTTAGTCCCGGTTCTGGAAAGGGACAAAACAGACGAGACTAATACCCAAAACCTTTAGTCCCGGTTTGCTTATGAACCGGGACCAAAGGGGCTCCACGTGGCTGCTGCGGGACGCCCGGGCAGGAGGACCTTTAGTCTTGGTTGATAACACCAATCGGGACCAAAAGGTAGCCACGCGTCAGCAGCTCGCAGGGCTGGGGTGTTTTTATTTGGAAGGGGGTGGGGGGTTAGGGGTTATGGAGGGTTAATTTAGGGGTTTCATATTGTGTTAGCTAGCTAATAGAGAGAAGTGACCACCCTTTCTCCATGCTTGATCGATGCTAGTTGCTATACAAATAGAGAGAACTCGACGCTAGCTAATAAACAAATGAAGGAAATCATTAATTACACAAGATCGTCATGAACATATATTGAGAGAAGTGACATCTCTTTCTCCGTGCTTGGTCGAACAACAAGTTTTCGTATATCTATCCGACGCTACTACATATATATAATATAACATCTCTTACAATCCCTAACATCATCTACCTAAGATTCATTTGTAATTTCACATGATATTCTTCGTGTTCAGGTATGACGTGGTCAAGAAAGAATCCCACCAATTCCTCTTGAATTGCTCGTATGCGATCATGTGGTAAGAGTTCATCTCGCATTTGCCAGATCTAACTTAAAGAAGGGGGTCAATACATATATATGAATGAAACTCAACACAATTGATGATAATATATAAAATAAAATTGCAAATATTGTTTACGTACTTCAAATTATTTGTTAGAGAAGGCCCGCTCAGAGGTCGAGTGGCGAATGAACTTGCATACGTAGTATCCACATAAATGATTCCTAGGTGCCTGGTACAAGCACTTTACGAGAATAGAGTTCAATCAAACTGATAAGCAAGCATGATAATGGTATTGATGAAATAGAATCAATGAGAGATGCGCGGAACTAGCTAGTACTACTTACTTTGGGGTGTGTGAATCGCAGCTCGTTGTTTAGACTGGGAACCATTCCGGTGAACTGTTTCCAAACCCTGCTAGGCAATGAAAATGATTACTTGATATGAGGAAATGAACGAAAGTTGTTGATATGGTCCCGGTACTGATTGAACTTACTTATGGAGCATTGCAGTCATGTCCGCATAATCCTCGGGATCTTTACGTTTCGAGTCTAAGACAGTTATTAATGCCCCATTAAGCTTAATGGATAGCAGAATAAAGTTGAACCCGCGCATGCATAACTCATCAATTACATTACTTAACCTCGAGTAAGCGAAACTGAATATGCACAAGAAAGTAACACTCACTTGAAGTTGTAAGGAAAGAGTATTTCCCTTTTGTTTTGATGTCTAAGGAACGCTTCTCGCAACTTGTCCTCATTATCTTTGCTTTTTTCGTACCGACCATTCATTTACGGTATTTGGGATAACGAACCCAATGTCATAGATTTGTTCTTTTTTGCATTCGACGATCTTCAATCTGCATAATATAGTGAGGATAATTATATATACATGCAATGAACGAGCTGCGCTAGAGACTTAATTATAGAAGTAATGCTTATAAACAGTAGCAAGTCATGAGTTGCTTGTCGAGGGCCTCTTGATTGAATAACTGAAATAACTCCACAAATTCAACAAGCAGCAGGTCGACTCCAATGAAGTCGTGCTCTTTTTTAATTCTGACAAACAAACTGTCGGTCCTAGACTTCCTGCATGTATCCATGTACCAGTTATGCAATTTTTGCATCATCGTTGTTAGATGAGGATGATCAGGTTTGACAAGAGGCTTCCCGTGCTCGTATTTAAAGTTATGTACTACTACCTCAGTCAGTTCAAACTGTACATCAATGCCCACATAATCACCAAGAGTGGTATCGGGCAGTAGAACCGGATGATTAGCGATATCGCTAGACACCTTGAGCGGGAGGCACGATTGCTTCTCCCGTTCACCGAGCTGGGGAACTGTTTTCCCACTTATTCGTTTTTTGTCTCTTGCAACACTGGAAGTACTTCCCGACCGTCGTGCTTCCTCATATGTCTTTTTAATACAGTGGTCATAGTTGGATTTCCTCGGAGGCGGTGGTGGTTACTTCAAGGCATCCACAGTGCGCTTCGCTTTCACTAGATCTACCATTTCCTTCGAAGGTGGACGTTTCTGTGCAAAATGGGCCTTCACTTCGGCTTCCATGATTTCAGTGTTTTACTTGTCAGTCCTCTCATATGGTAACTTTGGAAGAGGCTTGAGGCTTGGACCAAATTTGTATTTCTTCCCGCCTAATGTACTGCTAGTCGCCGGAGCAGTGGTTTCTCTCTTCCGCCGTTGCTGACGCGCCGGAGGAGGCGAAGTGCCCTGATGTGCCGGAGGAGGGGGAGGAGGCGGAGTGCCTTGACGCGTCAGAGGAAGCGAAGGAGGAGGCGGAGTGCCCTGATGCGCCAGAGGAGGATAAGGAGAAGGCAGAGTGCCCTGACGCGCCGGAGGAGGAGGAGGTGGAGTGCCCTGACGCGCCAGAGGAGACTGTGCTAAGGCGTCCAGTTTGGAAGCTTGATGTAATCCTTTCTCCATAGACAGGTATTCCTCAAAGCATTTTCAAGAACAATAATATCCTCTTCACCTGTAGGGTTGTCAGGCTCCAGCCCCTCAAATCCATCCATTATTTCATCCATCGTCACAACAACATAGACACGTGGAATCAGACGACAATGGAAAGTTCCCTCAGCTCGAGGAGATACAACAGAGTCGACCGCCGCCTTGAAGGTCAGGTTCTAGCATTTCTTCATTAGCTCGCAATGTTCAGCCTCCATGATACTATCCACGGGGTAGCGAGGAGCCTAAAATCAGGTTGAACGAGCTCCGTGGAAGCCACGCTGCTTCTCCACTGAGATGGTGGGGTAGCTTCTGGGCAGCGTCCAAGGAAGGATCTTCGTGCCGGTGAGATGGTTGGATGGTAGCTCACTGGCTCTCAAGTTCCTCTAGTTTTGCTAATCTTGAACTGAGCTTCTGCATTTCGCTTGCTTCGTGTTTCCTCTTTCTCTCTCGGCTTCTATAACCACCGCTGTCAGGAAACCCGTGCACCCACGGAATGGAGCCTGATGTGCCTCGTGTTCATCCAGGGTGTTCAGGATTTCCGAGGGCCTCTGTCAGCTCGTCCTTATCTCTATTGGGAATGAACGTCCCTTCCTGCGCTGCCTTGATTGTTGCCTCAAGCTTCCGGATGGGTATTGCAAGTTGCTCATCCGTCCAAACACACTCCCCTGTTTCTGGGTCCAAAGTTCCCCCAACCCCGGAGAACCAAGTCCTTGAACAATCTGGCCAGTGCAATGTCTTTGGTTGGACCCCTTTAGCAAGCAGGTCTTGCTCAACTTTGTCGCACAACGGCCGGGCTTTGTAGTAGCCACCTGACCCCATGTGATGGTGATACTTCTTCTTTGCAGCGTTTTGCTTGTTTGTCAGTGACCTTTTCTTACCCTTCTTCGATTGCTTGTAGGCCACAAATTCGGGCCAATCATCTCTTATCTTCTCATATCGACCGATAAATACCGGAGTCTCCTCTTTCTCGACAAACTTTGTGTTCAACTCTTTCTTCGAGTTCCTGAATAGTTCTGCCATCTTCTTAAGAGCAAACGCCTTGACCTTTCGTTCCTCCTCTCGCGGTAGGCTGAAATTTCTCATCCCCTCGGTCCAGAGATCATCTTTCAGTCTATCCTGGACATAAGAAACTTCAGGGTCCTTATGATTCTTATTACATTGCTGGGTGTTGATCAAGACCCTGTCCCTAACAACAACTCCATGATAACCCACAAGTATAGGGGATCGCAACAGTTTCGATGGTAGAGTATTCAACCCAAATTTATTGATTCGGCACAAGGGGAGCCAAAGAATATTCTCGAGTATTAGGAGCTGAGTTGTCAATTCAACCACACCTAAAAGACTTAATACCTACAGCCAAGTATTTAGTAGCAAAATAGTATGGAAGTAATGGTAACGATGGCAGAAGTAACATTAGCAGTTTTGTAGTGATTGTAACAGTAGCAACGGAGAAGTAATTTAGCAAAGATCAATATGTGGAAAGCTCGTAGACAATAGATCGGTGATGGATAATTATGTTGTATGGCATTCATCATGAAACAGTTATAACATAGGGTGACACAGAACTAGCTCCAATTCATCAATGTAATGTAGGCATGTATTCCATATATAGTCATACATGCTTATGGAAAAGAACTTGAATGACATCTTTTGTCCTACCCTCCCGTGAAAGCGGAGTCCTACTGGAAGCTAAGGGATATTAAGGCCTCCTTTTAATAGAGAACCGTACCAAAGCATTATCACTTAGTGAATACATGAACTCCTCAAACTACGGTAATCACCGAAAAGAATCCCAGTTATTGTCACCCTGGGGGTTGCGGATCATAACTCGTAATAGGTGTCTACAACTTGCAAGATAGGATCAAGAACACATATATATTCATGAAAACATAATAGGTTCAGATCTAAAATCATGGCACTCAGGCCCTAGTGACAAGCATTAAGCATAGCAAAGTCATAGCAACATCAATCTCATAACATAGTGGATACTAGGGATCAAACCCTAACAAAACTAAATCAATTTCATGATAAATCTCATCCAACCCATCACCGTCCAGCAAGCCTACGATGGGATTACTCACGAACGGCGGAGAGCATCATGGAATTGGTGATGAAGGATGGTTGGTGATGACGATGGCGTCGATTTCCCCTCTCCGAAGCCCAAAACGGACTACAGATCTGGCCTCCCGAGGAAGAACAAGAGGTGGCGGTGGCTCCGTATCGTGAAACGCGAAGAACTCTTCTCCTTGATTTTTTTTCTCCGCGAAGAGGAATAAATAGGAGTCAAATTGAGGTCGATGGAGCAGCAGGGGCCCCACAAGCCTGCTAGGCACGGGCAGGGGGTGGCCGCGCCTGGAAGGCTTGTCACGTGTGGGTGGCCCCCTCTGGCTGATTCTTTGTCCAGTATTTTTTATTAATTCCAAAAATATTCTCCGTAAATTTTCAGGTAAATCCGAGAACTTTTATTTCTGCACAAAAATAACACCAAGGCAATTCTACTGAAAACAACGTTAGTCCGGGTCAGTTCCATTCAAATCATGCAAATTAGAGTCCAAAATAAGGGCAAAATAGTTTGGAAAAGTGGATACGATGGAGACATATCAACTCCCCCAAGCTTAACCCATTGCTTGTCCTCAAGCAATTCAGTTGATAAACTGAAAGTGATAAAGAAAACTTTTAGAAACTCTGTTTGATCTTGTTGTTGTAAATATGTCTAACTGATGTTCGGATTTTTAGCAAAGATCATGGACTAACCACGTTCACAATAATATTTAGGTCTCACATTTACTCATATCAATTACAAAATCAACTAGCGAGCAATAATAAGAACTCTCAAATGACAACACTTTATCAAAACAATCATGATACAATATGATGAATTGATATCTCGCTAGACCTTTCTGAGACCGCAAAACATAAATGCAGAGCACCTCCAAAGAAAAAGGACTAACTAGACATTGTAATTCACGGTGAAAGAGATCCAATCATGCTCATACTCAATATTAATTAACAGCAAAGCATACAAATGACGGTGGTGCTCTCTAACTGGTGCCTTTTATGAGAAGAGGATGACTCAACAATAAAGTAAACGGAAAGGCCCTTCGCAGAGGGAAGCATTGATTTGCACAGGTGCCGGATCTCGAGTTTTTAAAACAGAGATAAGTAATGATTTTTTGAGTGGTATGCTTTCATTGCTCACATAACGACCAAAATGTTTTCAACACCTTCCATGCTAGATACATTATAGGTGGTTCCCAAACAGAATGATAAAGTTTTTACTCCCCCTCCACCAATCAGTCACACTCCACGGCGAGCCGAATCCACGGGTACCATCCATACAAACACAGTCCTGGGTTTTTTTTTGTTTAATTATATTTTTCTTTTATTTCGAGCATGGAACTGGGCAGCCCGATGACCAGCCACTTTCTCGTGAATGATAGTGAATCAACACATATCATGAGAATAACCCACCTAGCATAGAAGATACTGATAGCCCCCAGTCGCCACATGAGCGATTTGTCCATACAAGACGAAATGTTTATTTGAATGTTTAGAGTTTGGCACATGCAGATTTACTTGGAACGGCAGGTAAATTCCGCATATAGGCAGGTATGGTGGACTCATATGGAACAACTTTGGGTTTGAGGGATTGGATGCACAAGCAGTATTCACTCTTAGTACAAGTGAAGGCTAGCAAAAGACTGGGGAGCGACTAACTAGAGAGCAACACGGTCATCAACATGCTTTGAGATTAACCAACATTGACTGCAAGCATGAGTAGGATATAAATCACTATGAACATAAATATCGTAGGCGCTATGTTGATTTTGTTTCAACTGCATGCATGAACATGTGCCAAGTCAAGCCACGTGAATCGTTCACAGGAGGATACCATGCCACATACTACATCACAACCATTTTAATATGCATGTTGGCACCCAGGACAAACCATTATCCACTCTTAGATAATTAAGCATGACATGAGTAACTATAATCTCTAATTGTCATTGCAAATATGTTTCACCCATAATGAACTAAATTCAGAACAATGAGCTAATCATATTTACAAAAGCAAGATAAGTTGAGTTCATACCAGCTTTTCTCCATCTCAATATTTTCATCAAATGTCGTCATTATTGCCTTTCACTTGCACGACCGAACGATGTGGATAATAATAAGAGTGCATGTGCATTGGACTAAGCTAGAATCTGCAAACAATAACTCAAAGGAGAAGATAAGGCAACATGGGATTTCTAATAGGTAAACAATAATGCATGTGAGAGCCACTCGACATTTTCATTGTGGTCTTCTCCTTATGACCCAAAGAAAGAAAAATCAAAACAAGAACAAGAAAAACTATTTACATGGGAAAGCTCCCAACAAGCAAAAGAAGAACGAAAAATCTTTTTGGGTTTTCTTTTAATGCCACAACTAAGCAACTAGAAGGTAAAGCTGGAACTATTTTTTGTATTTTTATCAAAGTTAATTAAACACGCAAGAAGAAAGTGAAACAAGGAAATAAACTACCATGGATAGTACAATGAAAAAGTATGAACACTGACTACTTAAGATGTGTGAACATGAATGTAATGTCGATGAGAGATACGTACTCCCCCAAGCTTAGGCTTTCGGCCTAAGTTGGTCTATGGCCATGGCTGGCCCGGATAATATCCGAAGTTATAGTTGGGGTTGTACTAAGCTACGGTGGCTACGGGCTGAATGACTGCAGCGTGAAGGCGAGCCGCTTCCGCATTTCTCTTGTACTCGTTTGCCTCCTCTCTGGTTATAAAGTATCTCTATTTTTCCTGAAAGTTAAAGAAGGCAGGAGCAGGAAGGGTCACATGAACAACACGTTGTCTGTCAAAAATTAGTCGGTACTGGAGGAATTGTTCGCTCCTTTCTAGAAACTGAAAACGTACCAAAGCTTCATAATCAAGGAAAGTAGGTGGTAACTCAATATCATTTCCCCGTATGGGCACCCCAAGATAATTAGTTACACGCGTGGCATAAATCCCACCAAAGAAATCTCCATCCTTAGTATTATTATGCAACCTTTCTAGCAATAATGGCTCCTAAGTTATACCGCCTTTACCCCATTACTGCACTCTCAAGAATATTGAGATCGGTTGCACAAAGGTGGCTATGCTCAGTTTTACCGTTAATACATCTACCTATGAATACAGCAAAATAGTGTATGCCAGGAAAGTGAATGCTCCTCATGGTAGCCTGTGTAATAATTCTAGTTTCTCCGACGGTAATGCTAGCAAGAAAATCATTATATTCAGTTTTGTGTGGATCACTATAGCTGCCCCATTGTGGACTTTTGCATGCATGATTAAAATCCTCTATGTACAAAGTATATGATTTGTCATAAAGGTCAAATAGGACGAAAGGTTTATTATGATTGAGCGAAAATTCAAACCTCTGCACGAAAGAATCCGTGAGTTGATAGTATTGCTTACATTTGTCCGAAACGAATTCCTCAAGGCCAGCATTTCTTCTGTATGCATAGAATTCTTCCCTAAAACCGGCATCACTCATGAATTGACCTGATGGCCATTCACAAGGTCGTACTTGTGCTTCCCTTGGTGGTTCAAGGTCGGGCTCACGTATCGCGAGTCTCGGGGCCTTCTTGCTCGATGAATCCCCTTGAAACACCCTCCTCAACATTTTTTCTTTTTCTTAAAAATTCTGAAATTTTTAGTGACCCAAAATAAAAAAATAAAAAAGAACAAAACTCAACAAAACTCATAGCAATTACTCCCTCAAGTGCCTAGAGGCTATATCATGCATCCAAACTACTTGGGACCATACAAATTTGACATGCAAGCTCAAGAACAAGGTCACCACAGCAGCAAAAATTTGCAATAAATAAAGCACTAGAACAAAAACTAATTGGACCATTGGAGGAGTCACATACCGAGGAAAAATCTCCCAAAACATTTTTCCGAATGAAACTTTTGCCCAAAGAGATCGAAAATGGCAACAAAATGAGCTAGAACACGGGTTTGAGCAATGGTGGGATTTGTTCTGGAGGAAGATGAAGTGGAAGGGTGCTGGAATACGTGAAGGGGAGACACGTAGGACTTACAAGCCTACTAGGCGCGACCAAGGGGCTGGCCACGCCTTGTGGGCTTGTGACCCACTGGTGCAGCCCCCTGTAGTGTGCTCAGTGCTAGATATTTTTTAATATTCCAGAAAAAACCATACTACATTTTCTGGGCATTTGAAGAACTTTTTTAGGTCATTTTTCTATTGCACGAAAAACTCATAAAATAGAAAAATAATAGCATTTTACTTAATTTAATCTAACTAACAGAAAGTAAATGCTGTGTATAGAAAGTTGTGCTTTCTAAATTCAACCATCTCATGCTCATCAAAAGGAATCCATCAATAAGGTTGATCAAGTCTTATTAACAAACTTCTTTTGAATAATATGAAACCGGAGAATTTCTGAATAACACTAAGTTGCCTCAATGGGGCTATGCATTTCCCCAACAATAAGTATATCATATTTCTTCTTGATAGTAGGAAGAGGGAATTCAAAGTCTCCAATAATAATCATTGGAATTTTTTCAATGGAGTTGATACTATGAAATTGAGGTTGTTTTTTCGCAAAGTGTACCATATGATCATTATCATTAATATGAAAAATGACATTGCCCTTGTTGCAATCAATAACAGCCCCTGCGGTATTCAAAAAGGGTCTACCAAGGATGATTGACATACTGTCGTCCTCGGGAATATCAAGAATAACAAAGTCTGTTAAGATAGTAACATTTGCAACTATGACAGGTACATCCTCACAAATACCGATAGGTAGAGAAGTTGATTTATCAGCATTTGCAAAGAGATTTCAGTAGGTGATAGCTTATTCAAATCAAGTCTACGATATAAAGAGAAAGGCATAACACTAACACCAGCTCCCAAATCACATAAAGTAGTTTTAAGATAATTCCCTTTAATAGAGCATGGTATAGTTGGTATTCCTGGATCTCCTAATTTCTTTGGTACTCCTCCCTTAAAAGTATAATTAGCAAGCATGGTGGGAATTTCAGCTTCCAGTATCTTCCTTTTATTAGTCACAATATCTTTCATATACTTAGCATAAGGAGACATTTTTAGAATATCAGTCAAGCGCATACGCAAAAGGACAGGTCTAAGCATTTCAACAAAGCACTCAAAATCCTCGTCATCCTTTTTATTGGATGGTTTAGGAGGAAAGGGCATGGGTTTCTATACCCATGGTTCTCTCTCTTTACCATGATTCCTAGCAATAAAATCTCTTTTGTCATATCTTTTATTCTTAGGTTGTGGGTTATCAAGATCAACATCAAGTTCAATCTCCACATCATTATCATTACTAGGTTGAGTATCAACATGAACATCATCATTAATATTATCACTAGGCTCATATTCATCACCAGATTGTGTCTCGGCATCAGAAACAGAAATATCATTTGGGTTTCTAGGTGTATCTATAACAGGTTCACTAGTAGCATGCAAATTTTCTATTGTCATCCTTGTTCCTCTTATTATCGGAGTGACTAGGTGTGTCAATATTACTCCTTTGTGAATATTGCTCAATTCTATTAGGGTGGCCCTCAGGATACAAAGGTTCCTGAGTCATTCTTCCACCTCTAGTAACAAATTTAATAGAATGATCACTATTCTTACTATTCATCTCATTAAGCAAATCATTATGTGCCTTAAGTACTTGTTCTACTTGAGTAGTTACCATGGAAGCATGTTTACTAATCAGTTTGAGATCATTGATACTTCTACTCATATAATCACCTAAGCGATCAAGCATGAAAACATTATGTTTCAATTGTCTACTAAAATAAGCATTAATTTTTTTTGCTCAACAACAAAATGATCAAACTCGTCCAAGCATTGGCTAGCAGACTTATTATAAGGAATATCACTTTCATCATATCTACAAAGAGAATTTACCTCTACTACATGTGTCGGGTTATCATGACCATATATTTCTTCAATAGGTGGTAGATTCTTAACATCTTCAGCTTTAATACCTTTTTATTTCATAGATTTATTTGCCTCTTGCATATCTCCAGGACTGATAAACAGAATACCTCTTTTCTTCGTAGTTGGCTTCGAAGGTGGTTCAGGAATAGTCCAATCATTATCATTATTTAATATATTATTCAGAAGTATTTCAGCTTGTTCAACTGTTTGTTCCCTGAAAACACAACCATCACAACTATCTAGGTGGTCCCTAGAAGCATCGGTTGGTCCATTATAAAAGATATCAAGTATTTCATTTTTCTTGAGAGGATGATCAAGCAAAGCATTAAATAATTGTAGAAGCCTCCCACAAGCTTATGGGAGACTCTCTTCTTCAATTTGCACAAAGTTCAATATTTCCTGCAAGACGGCTTGTTTCTTACGGGCAGGAAAATATTTTTCAAAAAAGTGATATATCATATCCCGGGGACTACGCACACAGCCAGGAGCAAGAGAGTTGAACCATATCTTAGCATCACCCTTTAATGAGAAAGGAACAACTTGAGAATATAGTAATAACAATTTTTTTCTCATGAGTAAATAGGGTGGCTATATCATTCAATTTGGTAAGATGTGCCACAACAGTTTTAGATTGATAACCATGGAAAGGATCAGATTCAACCAAGGTTATTAACTCATGATCGATAGAGAATTCATAATCCTCATCAGTAACAAAGATAGGCGAAGTAGCAAACTTAGGATCATATTTCATTCTAGCATTCAAAGATTTTTCTTTCCACTTGCATAGTAATTTCTTATGATCATCTCTATCCTTACAAGCAAGAAAGTCCCTAGCTACCTCTTCTTCCATAACATAACCCTGAGGAATATCAGGAAATTCATATCTAGGAGAGCTAGGTCTAGCAGGTGTCTCAAAGTGTCCAGTTTCAACAATTTCATCAATTTCAGAAGCATCATAATTTTCAGCATTGGCTCTAGCAATTTGTTCATCAAGAAATTCACCCGGTGGCACAGTATTATCAAGCAAAGTATCATCATAAGCATCATGCATAGCATAAGTGGCATCATCAATTAATTGCGACATATCAGAATTACAGGCAGGTGGTGGTGTCGCAAACTTACTCATAACAAAAGGTGAATCAAGTGCAGAGCTATATGGCAGTTCCTTACCTCCCCTCGTAGTAGAGGGATATGTCTTGGTTTTTGGATCTTCCAGATTCTTCATAGTGATCAACAGATATAAATCCCAAGTGACTTAGAGAATAGAGCTATGCCCCCCGGCAACGGCACCAGAAAAAGGTCTTGATAACCCACATGTATAGGGGGTCGCAATAGTTTTCGAGGGTAGAGTATTCAACCCAAATTTATTGATTTGACATAAGGGGAGCCAAAGAATATTCTCGAGTATTAGCAGCTGAGTTGTCAATTCAACCACACCTGAAATACTTAATATCTGCAACAAAGTATTTAGTAGCAAAGTAGTATGGAAGTAACGGTAACGATGGCAAAAGTAAGAGTAGCAGCTTTGTAGTGATTGTAACAGTAGCAACGGAGAAGTAACTTAGCAAAGATCAATATGTGGAAAGCTCATAGGCAATGGATCGGTGATGGATAATTATGTCGGATGGCATTCATCATGCAACAGTTATAACATAGGGTGACATAGAACTAGCTCCAATTCATCAACGTAATGTAGGCATGTATTCCATATATAGTCATGCGTGCTTATGGAAAAGAACTTGCATGACATCTTTTGTCCTACCCTACCGTGGCAGCAGGGTCCTAATGGAAACTAAGGGATATTAAGGCCTCCTTTTAATAGAGAACTGGACCAAAGCATTAGCACTTAGTGAATACACGAACTCCTCAAACTACGATAATCACCGGAAAGAATCCCAGTTATTGTCACCCTGGGGGATGCAGATCATAACTCGTAATAGGTGTCTACAACTTGCAAGATAGGATCAAGAACACATATATATTCATGAAAAAATAATAGTTTCAGATCTGAAATCATGGCACTCGGGCCCTAGTGACAAGCATTAAGCATAACAAAGTCATAGTAACATCAATCTCGGAACATAGTGGATACTAGGGATCAAACCCTAGCAAAACTAACGCAATTACATGATAAATCTCATCCAACCCATCACCGTCTAGCAAGCCTATGATGGGATTGCTCACGAACGGCGAAGAGCATCATGGAATTGGTGATCAAGGATGGTTGGTGATGACGATGGCCTCGATTTCCCCTCCCCGGAGCCCAAAACGGACTCCAGATCTAGTCTCCCTAGGAAGAACAAGAGGTGGTGGCGGCTCCGTATCGTGAAACGTGATGAAGTCTTGTCCTTGAATTTTTTATATCCGCGAATAGGAATAAATAGGAGTGGAATTGAGGTCGGTGGAGCAGTAGGGGACACACAAGCCTGCTAGGGGCAGCCATGGGGTGGTCGCGCCTGGCAGGATTGTCACCTATGGGTGGCCCCCCTCTAGTTGATTCCTTCGCCAATATTTTTTATTAATTCCAAAAATATTCTCCGTAAATTTTTAGGTCAATCCGAGAACTTTATTTCTGCACAAAAATAACACCAAGGCAATTCTGCTGAAAACAACATCAGTCCGGGTTAGTTCCATTCAAATCATGCAAATTAGAGTCCAAAATAGGGGCAAAAGAGTTTGGAAAAGCGGATACGATGGAGACGTATCACTCTACACTGATGTACAAATGTGTCCTTGGCCCGCTTGGGAGCAATCAGTTGGCCATCTTTCGTGACTTCTGTGATCGTGAACCTTTCATCCTCGCGCAACCATCTCTTCGGGCTTCGTCTCCTTACCTCGCCGGAATTTGCAACGGTTGAGGCTTCCTCCTCCGTCCGGTTACTAAAGTCGTGATCATGATCTCCTTCCTCTGCCATTCGGTCACCGGAGCCATCATGATCTCCTTCCTCCTCCATTCTTAGACCACCGGAGTTGTCATCCTCTCCTTCCTGACCATCAGTGTCGTTGAGATACGACAAGGGATCACCTCCGACGAGGATTATATCCCCTAAAAATTGTTCTTTTTCTAAGACTCTGTGATCTGTAGTTTCTACAGATATTGCAACATGGCAATATACAAACATGAGATATGCAAATCAATACAAGGCAATGCAAAAATACAATCATATAATATCACTAATACATCATCAAATAGTATCACTAATACATCATCAGATATTATCACTAATACATCTCGAATATTATTATATAATATCACTAATAAAGATCTAGTTGACGTCTCGCGGCGCAGGCGATGGATACCCAAAGAAAAGGAACTATGACAGGATCATAGCTCGGGTGAGATCCCTGAAGAACCTGCCAGGTATTGGAGAACCTGGAGTCCAACGCAGCCATGTAGCGTTGGACATGCTCGTCCTCCTCCCTAACACAGCAATGTACCACCTCCGTGGGGGCCGGCTCCCTCTGCACTAACAGTAGTCCATGCGACCACCACCAAAGAACCTCCGGGTCGAAGACGGGACCCTGATTCCTCACCAAGTTGCGCGCCTCGGAAGGTAATACCTCCCAGTGCCAGCCCGGCGGAGCCTAGTCCCGGACAAGGCGACTCTCAAGAAGGTGGTTGCCACCGAGTCGACGATGAGGATGCTAGCCAGGCATCGTCGACTCAACGGCTACGCTATGCAACTCAACATTTAAACATCTAACTAAACATCATATCGCGTCACCGACGATTGTCGGGGACTCCTCAATATCTTTGGGGACTCTCCCTCATCGACGATCATCGGGGGGTACTCTCCCTCATCGACGATCGTCGAGGACTCCTCAATATCACGTCACTGACGACTGACGATAAAACAATTAAACATCTAAACAATAAAAACAACTAAAATCAAGTAAACAATAAAAACAACTAAAACAACTAAATTAACTACCACTTTTGTATATCCTAAAACAACTAAAACAACTAAAATTAACTAAACAACTAAATTAACTAAATCAACTAAAATAATTATAAGGGAGATCGTCGGGCACCGAACGTCAAGGGTGGCATTTGTCCCGGTTCGAGCCACCAACCGAGACCAAAGGCATGTTCCTGGCACAGCCACGGTGCGGTTGGATGTTTAGTCCAACCTCGCCAAGGGAAGGGCACCCGGACCTGTTTATAAGCCCCGTCATGGCTGCAACGTTGAGCTCCTCTCTCAAGCAGGCATGTGGGCCTAACCGACCTCTTTCTGCATAAAAAATAGCAAAAGTGAAAATAGATGCGAATTTATAGAGAAAATTCAACCTAAATTCAAAGTGACACTTTTCTCTATAAATTCGCATCTATTTTCACTTTTGCTATTTTTATGTTAATTTTTTGCATATTAAAAGTTCTTAACAAAAAATACTTTATGAATATTCTTTTTGCTATTTTTTTTAAATTTACTTTGAGAATTTTAGTTGCATAAATTTTATATAATATTAAGTTAAATAACTTTGATCGGACAAAAACACGTCTATTACAAAGGGATTTCAATTTTTTAAACATATTTTAACTCAAGACTTTTTCCGCATTCAATATGCACCATTCAAAGCGACATCATCACTTTTCAACCCTTTTCTGACTTCATTTGCTATTTTTCATGCATTTCATGATTTATTTTGAGCTAAAATGACCCTGAATTGAAAAGCACTGCAAATGAACTCTAAAATGGTTGAAAGTTGGCATGGCATCACACCCACATAGCATGTGATAAAAAGTTGAGAGGGATACAGGAAAAACTGGATGCATTTCGTGTACAAACTCGACAATCTCTTTCGAAATATCAGGGTTTTAGACGAAAACTCGTCTATTACAATAGGATTTCAAATTTTTAAACATATTCGAACTCAAGACTTTTTGCATTCAATATGCACCATTCAAAGCCACGTCATCACTTTTCAACCCTTTTCTGACTTCATTTGCTATTTTTCAGGCATTTGATGATTTATTTTGAGTTAAAATGACCCTGAATTGAAAAGCACTACAAATGAACTCTGAAATGGTTGAAATTTGGCATGGTATCACCATTTCACCAACATAGCATGTGCTAAAAGTTGAGAGGGTTACGGCAAAAAATGGACGCACTTCGTGTACAAAATGGACAATCTCTTTCGAAGTATCAGGGTTTCAGACGAAAACTCATCTGTTACAAAAGGCATTTCATTACTTGACATGTAACTGTAGTGATATTCTAGACCAAAGCCGTCATCATAATAGTTGTGGAGAGAAAGTCTTCACTTTTTATTCGTGTGTGTCCCTTGCTTATTGTGATGTAACCATGGATAATCTTCATCGTTTAACAGGGTGCTTGGGTCAGCCTTCACTTTGAAGGGAGAAAATTCATGAAACTTTTCATAATCTTCAGACATGTGTGTCTTGCCCTCCACTCCCACAATGTCTCTTTTCCCTGAAAGAACTATGTGGCACTTTGGCTTGTCGTATGATGTATTCGCTTCCTTGTCTTTTTATTTTCTCGGTTTTGTAGACATGTCCTTCACATAGAAAACCTGTGCCACATCATTGGCTAGGACGAATGGTTTGTTTGTGTACCCAAGATTGTTCAGATCCACGGTTGTCATTCCATACCGCGGGTCTACATATACCCCGCCTCCTGACAGATTGACCCATTTGCACCCAAACAAAGGGACCTTAAAATCATGTCCATAGTCAAGTTCCCATATGTCCACCATGTAACCGTAATATGTGTAGTTTCCCATGTTGGTTGCTGCATCAAAGCGAACACCACTGTGTTGGTTGGTGCTCTTTTGATCTTGGGAGATCGTGTAAAATATATTCCCATTTATCTCGTACCCTTTGTAAGTCAATAGAGTCGAAGATGGTCCCCTGGCCAACGAGTACAGCTCATCTGCAACAGTGGTGTTACCCATGATATGTGTTTGCAACCAACTGCCAAAAGTCCTGATGTGTTCACATGTAGTCCATTCGTCACACTGCTTCGGGTGTTTGGAGCATAGAATATTCTTGTGTTCATTGACATACGGGGTCACCAAGGTAGAATTTTGTAGAACTGTGTAGTGTGCTTGAGACCAAGAATGCCCATCCCTACACATTATTGAGTCAGGTCGTAGCGTGTCTTTTCCAGTCAGTCTCCCTTGATACCGCGATTGAGGGAGACCAATCGGCTTAAGGTCAGGAATGAAGTCAACACGAAACCCAATGACCTCCTCTGTTTGATGGCCCATGGAGATGCTTCCGTTTGGCCTAGCATGGTTACGAACATATTTCTTTAAGACTCCCATGAACCTGTCAAAGGGGAACATATTGTGTAGAAATACAGGGCCCAGAATGCCAATCTAGTTAACTAGATGAACTAGGATGTGTGTCATGATATTGAAGAAGGATGGTGGGAACACCTGCTCGAAACTGACAAGACATTGCACCAAATTACTCTTTAACCTTGGTAATTTTTCTGGATCGATTACCTTCTGAGAGATTGCATTGAGGAATGCACATAGCTTCACAATGGCTAATCGAACGTTTTCCGGTAGAAGCCCCCTCAATGCAACCGGAAGCAGTTGCGTCATAATCACGTGGCAGTCATGAGACTTAAGGTTCTGGAAATTTTTCTCTGCCATATTTATTATTCCCTTTATATTCGAGGAGAAGCCAGACGGGGCCTTCATACTGAGCAGGAATTCAAAAATTATTTCCTTCTCTGCTTTGGTAAGAGCATAGCTGTGAGGACCTTCATACTGCTTTGGATGCATGTCGTCGTTTTCGTGCACACGTTGTTGGTCCTCCCCTGACTCCGGGGTATATTTTGTCTTCCCGTACACGCCCAGTAAGCCTAGCAGGTTCACGTAAAGATTCTTTGTCACGTGCATCACGTCGATTGCAGAGCGGACCTCTAGGACTTCCAATATTCTAGCTCCCAAAATATAGATTTCTTCTTGCACATGGGTGCATGTCCCTCAGCGTCAGTCAAAACAGGTTGTCCGTCATGACCCTTTCCAAATATTACTTGTAAATCCTTGACCATATCAAGTATGTCATCACCAGTATGGAGGATGGGCTTCTTCCGGTGATCTGCCTCACCTTTGAAATGCTTTGCTTTCTTTCTTAAGGCATGCTTGGTCGGAAGGAATCAACGATGTCCCAGGTACACATTCTTCTTGCATTTGTCCAAATATATACTTTCAGTATCATCTAAACAATGGGTGCATGCATGGTATCCCTTGTTTGTCTGTTCTGAAAGGTTACTAAGAGCAGGCCAATCATTGATGGTTACAAACAACAACGCTCGCAGGTCAAATTACAGCTGTTTGTGCTCATCCCATACACGTACACCTTTTTTATTCCACAGTTGTAAAAGTTCATCAACTAATGGCCTTAGGTACACATCAATGTCGTTGCTGGATTGCTTAGGGCCTTGGATGAGCACTGGCATAATAATGAACTTCCGCTTCATGCACAACCAAGGAGGAAGGTTATACGTACATAGAGTCACAGGCCATGAGCTATGATTCCTGCTCTGCTCCCCAAAAGGATTAACGCCATCTGCACATAAACCAAACCATACATTCCTTGGGTCACCTATAAAGTCCCCCCGTTTTCTCTCAATCTTTCTCTACTACGACCCATCAGCGGGTGCTCTCAACTTCCCATCTTTCTTACTGTCTTCCTTGTGCCATCACATCAACTTGGCATGCTCTTTGTTTCTGAAAAAATGTTTCAACTGTGGTATAATAGGATCATGCCACATCACCTTGGCAGGAACCCTCTTCCCGGTGCGCTGGCCCTCAACATCACCAGGGTCATCTCGTCTGATCTTATACGACAATGCACAACATACCGGGAATGCGTTCAAATCCTCGTACGCACTACGATAGAGGATGCAGTCATTAGGGCATGCATGTATCTTCTGCACCTCCAATCCTAGAGGGCATAGAACCTTATTTGCTTCGTATGTACTATCGAGCAATTCATTATCCTTTGGAAGCTTCTTCTTCACTATTTTCAATAGCGAACCAAATCCCTTGTCAGGTACACCATTGTTTGCCTTCCATTGCAGCAATTCCAATGTGGTACCGATCTTTGTGTTATGATCTTCGCAATTTGGGTACAACCTTTTTTTTGTGATCCTCTAACATGCGATCGAACTTCAACTTATCCCTTTCACTTTCACATTCTCTCTATGCATCAACAATGACCCGGCGAAGATCATCATCGGGCACATCGTCTGGTTCCTCTTGATCTTCAGCTTCCCCCGTTGCAACATCACCGTATTCAAAGGGCAGATAGTTGTCATCATCCTCTTCTTCTTCGTTGTCTTCCATCATAACCCCTCTTTCTCCGTGCTTGGTCCAAACATTATAGTGTGGCATAAAACCCTTCTCAGGCAGCTGGACGTGAAGGGTTTTCAAGTCAGAGTAATGATACGTCTCCATCATATCTGTAATTTTTGATTGTTTCATGCCAATATTCTACAACTTTCATATACTTTTGGCAAATTTTTATACTATTTTTGGGACTAACATATTGATCCAGTGCCTAGTGCCAGTTCCTGTTTGTTGCATGTTTTTTGTTTCGTAGAAAATCCATATCAAACGAAGTCCAAACGGGATAAAAACTTACGGAGATTTTTTGGAATATATGTGAATTTTGGGAAGTGGAATCAACAAAAGGCGGTGCCCGAGGCGGCCATAAGCCAGGGGGCACGCCCTACCCCCCTGGTCACGCCCTAGGACCTTGTGACCAACCCATAGGTAGGTTGGAGCTATCCTTTGGCCAAGAAAGCTAATTTTTGGATAAATATCCCCTCAAAATTTCAGCCTGATCGGAGTTATGGATCTCTGGATATTTAAGAAACGGTGAAAGGCCAGAATTTGGGAGCACAAAAATAGAAGGAAACAGAGAGAGAGATCCAATCTCAGAGGGGACACCCTTCTCCCATCTAGGGGGGAGGAAAAGGAAGAAGAAGAAGGAGGGGGGTTCTCTCCCCCTCTCTCCCGGTGGCACCGGAACGCCATCGGGGCCATCATCGTGACGACGATCTACTCCAACAACACCATCATCTTCACCAACACCTCCATCACCTTCCCGCATCTATCTACAGCGGTCCACTCTCCCTCAACCCATTGTACCCTCTACTTGAACATGGTGCTTTATGCTTCATATTATTATCCAATGATGTGTTGCCATCCTATGATGTCTGAGTAGATTTTTGTCGTCCTATTGGTTGATTGATGTTCATGATTGGTTTGAGTTGCATGTTTTAATATTGGTGCTGTCCTATGGTTCTCTTTGTGTCGCGCAAGCATGAGGGATCCTTGCTATAGGGTGTTGCAATGTGTTCATGATTTTCCTATGGTGGGTTGCTTGAGCGATAGAAGCATAAACCCGAGTAGGTGGGTTGTTGCATATGGGAGTAAAGAGAACTTGATACCTTATAATGCTATGGTTGGGTTTTACCTTAATGATATTTAGTAGTTGTAGATGCTTTCCAGAGTTCAAATCATAAGTGCATATGATCCAAGTAGAGAAACTATATTAGCTTATGCCTCTCCCTCATATAAAATTGTAATAATGATTACCGGTCTAGTTATCAATTGCCTAGGGACAATTCCGCAACTCCTACCACAACTTTTCCACACTCGTTAAACTAACTTAGTTGTTTCTTTATCTAAGCAGCCCCTAGTTTTTATTTACATTCTCTTTATTATCTTGCAAACCTATCCTATCACACCTACAAAGTACTTCTAGTTTCATACTTGTTCTAGGTAAAGCGAACGTTAAGCATGCGTAGAGTTGTATCGGTGGTCGATAGAACTTGAGGGAATATTTGTTCTACCTTTAGCTCCTCATTGGGTTCGACACTCTTACTTATCGAGAAAGGCTACAATTGATCCCCTATACTTGTGGGTTATCAAGACCTTTTTCTCGCGCCGTTGCCGGGGAGCAATAGCGTGGGGTGAATATTCTCATGTGTGCTTGTTTGCTATATCACTAAGTCGATTTTATTTGTTGTTATAAGTTGTTCTCTATATTTAGTTATGGATATGGAACATGAAATACCAAAAAAGTTAGGTGTACTTGCTACTCATGGAGATGGGGAACCTCCTAAAACCCTCGATGCTCGTTATGTGAAAGATATTATGCACTACTTTGATAATCCTGAGAAAACCCCATTCATCTTAATGGGAGACACGTTGGATCAACGTGAATACTTTAGGGATTATCGCCTGACTCAAAAAGGGAAACTGTTATGGGATCAATTTATATGTTGAAATGGTACGCTTGGAATCTATGCCAAAGATATGATTATACTTGTTGCTCCAGGATGAAGGCTCCACACCTTCCTTTTTCATGTAAATTTAATGATAATGAAACCTTGGCTTCTTATGCTAATGGTATTTATGATTACTATGATGTGAAACGAATAGAAGAATTCGTTGCTTTTAAGGGTGCTTATGAAATTGAATCTTTGTTTGAGAAGTGTCAAAATCATGATGATGTTGTTTATAGACCTAAATTTTTTGCTATACTTAAATATTTCTATGAAAATTATGAATATAATTCCTATATTGATGCATTTATTGAGAGAATGTATGCTTCCTTGGAGGAGACTAATATTTTTGCAGGAATCTATGGAAGAAGAAATTGCTGAAACTGTGAGCTCATTAGATGAAAAAGATGAGGACGAGAGCGAAGAACAAAAGGAGGAAGAGCGGAGTAGCTACCTGTGCCCACCTTCTAATGAGAGTAACTCTTCAACTCATACATTTTTTAATTTCCCTTCATGCTTACCGAAGGATGAATGCTATGTTGATTGCTATGATCGCTTGGATTCATTTGAAATATCCCTTTTTGATGAACTTGATGCTTGCTATGCTTGTGGCCATGATGCCAATATGAAAGATGCTTATGGAGATGAACTTTATATAGTTCCTTATGTTAAGAATGAAATTGTTGCTATTGCACCCATGCATGATAGTCCTATTATCTTTTTGAATTCTCCCAACTACACTATAACGGAGAAGTTTGCACTTATTAAGGATTATATAGATGGGTTGCCTTTTACTATTACACATGATGATTTTGATAGATATCATATGCATGTGCTTGCTGCTCCTACTTTCAATTATTATGAGAGAGGAACTACATCTCCACCTCTCTATGTTTCCAATTTGATAAAATTGCAAGAAACTGCTTATGCTATGTATTGGCCTTTACTTTGTGTGCATGAATTGTTCTTTTATGACATGCCGATGCATAGGACGAGAGTTAGACTTTGTTGTTGCATGATATATGTTACATTGTGATCACTACTAAACTACAAATCATTGTTAATTAAAATTGGCTTTGATATACCTTGGGATCCGGGTGGATCAGTTACTTGAGCACATTATGCCTAGCTTAATGACTTTAAAGAAAGCGCTGCCGGGGAGACAACATGGAAGTTTTAGAGAGTCAGTTTATTATGTTGTGTGCTTTTATAAAGTTTAAAAACAAAAAAAATAAAGAGGGGAACCTAATTTTTTTTTTCAAAAAGAGAAGTGAAAGTAAGAAGGACAAGCACTGTTGAAGTGGGGGAGCTCCTTGAACTTTGTTCATGCCCATGGAAACTTTACAAATCTTAATTACAGAAACTTTTCAACAAAAATAATTATCCCCTTGTATAAATCCATTGTATTATAAAAACAATGTGCCAAGATTTGCCTTTAGGATGATTAGATTGCTTGTTTGGTGTGTGCAGTGCAAAAACAGAAACTTTAGCTGTAGTGTGTGAATTTAATTTTTTTACTGGAATGTCAAAAGTTTGTAAAAAAATTACAAAGTACTTCTATGCAAATTTATTATTTTTTCCTAATGTTTCAGAATTTTTAGAGTTACATAAGTATGGTGAATGTTTAGATTACTACAGACTGTCCTATTTAAGACAGATTCTGTTTTTGATGCATTGTTTTGCTAGTTTTGATAAAACTATCGATTTTATCGGTGGTATAAGCCATAAAGAAGTCATTAAAGTAGCTACAGTGCAAAAACGAAATATGAATTGGTCGGCAACAGTACTTAAAGTGGTGATTTGTTTCATTATACTAACGTATCTCACGAAGGTTTGTTAAGTTTTATGTGATTGAAGTTTTCAAGTTTTGGGTGAGATCACGATGGATGAAGGAATAAGGAGTGGAAAGAGACTAAGCTTGGGGATGCCCGAGGCACCCCAAGGTAATATTCAAGGACTCCTAAGAAACTAAGCTTGGGGATGCCCCGGAAGGCATCCCCTCTTTCTTCTAACAACCATCGGTAATTTTACTTGGGGCTATATTTTTGTTCGTCACATGATATGCATAAATCTTGGAGCGTCGTGTTTTTTTTAATTTTTATTTTAATAATGCACCATGATGGTATGAGATAGTCCTTGGTCGATTTATAGAATGCTTCATGCACCTCACTTATATCTTTTGAGTATGGCTTTATAGAATGCTTCATGTGCTTCACTTATATCATTTGAAGTTTGGATTGCGTGTTTCTCTACACATAGAAAACCACCATTTGTAGAATGCTATTTTGATTCACTTATATTTATTAGAGTGTGGGCATATATTTTGTAGAGAGTTAACAGGAGTTGGTCATTCACATGGTTAGTCATAAAATCCTACATAAAACTTGTAGATTACTGAATAAGATATGTTTGATTCCTTGCAATAGTTTTGCGATATAAAGATGGTAATATGAGAGTCATGCTAGTGAGTAATTGTGAATTGGAGAAATACTTGTGTTAAGGTTTGTGATTCCCGTAGCATGCACGTATGGTGAACCGTTATGTAACGAAGTCGGAGCATGATTTGGTTAATGATTGTCAAACTTTGTGTGAGGGTCGGGAGCGTGCGATGGTTAACTCCTACCAACCTCTCCCCTAGGAGCATGCGTCTAATGCTTTGTTTGATAACTAATAGACTTTTGCAATAAGTATGTGAGTTCTTTATGACTAATGTTGAGTCCATGGACTATACGCACTCTCACACTTCCACCTTTGCTAGCCTCTATAGTACCGCGCAACTTTTGCCGGTGCATCAAACCCACCTTCCTCAAAACAGCCACCATATATTTTCCTCCAAACAACCACCATACCTACCTATTATGACATTTCCATATCCATTTCGAGATATATTGCCATGCAACTTCCACCATTCCGTTTAGTATGACATGCACCATCATTTTCATATTGCTTTGCATGATCGTAAGACAGCTTGCATGATGTTTTCATGGTTTGTCCGTTTTTTGATGTCATTTGCACATCTCGGTATCCTACCGGAAGCATTCATATAGAGTCATATTTTTGTTCTAGGTATCAAGTTGTAAGTAAATAAAAGTGTGATGATTTTCATTATTAGAGCATTGTCCCGTGTGAGAAAAGGATGATGGAAGCTATGATTCCCTCACAAGTTGGGTGGAGTCTTTGGACTTTACAAAAAAATAAAAGAGGCCAGCGAAGCCCAAATAAAAAAAGAGTGGCCAAAGATGCCCACCAAAAAAATGAGAGAAAGAGAGAAGGGACAATGCTACTATCTTTTTCCACACTTGTGCTTCAAAGTAGCACCATGATCTTCATGATAGAGAGTCTCCTATTTTTCACTTTCATATAGCTAGTGGAATTTTCATCATTTGCATGACCACTTAGTTTTCTTTTTGAGCTTTCATACACTTATAGATCTAGTGCATCTGTTGCATGGCAATCCCTACTCACTCACATTAATATCTATTAATGGGCATCTCCATAGCACATTGATACGCCTAGTTGATGTGAGACTATCTTCTCCTTTTTCTTCATAACCTCCACCATATTCTATTCCACCTATAGTGCTATATCCATGGCTCACGCTCATGTATTGCATGAGAATTGAAAAGGTTTGAGAACATAAAAGTGTGAAACAATTTCTTGACTTGTTCATCGGGGTTGTGCATGATTTAGATACTTTGTGTGGGGAAGATGGAGCATAGCCAAGCCATATGATTTTGTAGGGATAACTTTCTAAGGTCGTGTTATTTCAATAGGACACGATTGCCTTGTTGGTGTGCTCGAAGTATTACTATTTTTATGTCAGTATGTACTATTGCTTTGAATCACTCGTATATTAATATTCATGCCATGATTAGATTATATGATCAAGATTATGCTAGGTAGCATTCCACATCAAAAATTATCTTTTTATCATATACCTACTCGAGGATGAGCAGGAATTAAGCTTGGGGATGCTGATATGTCTTCGTCGTATCCATAATTTTTGATTGTTTCATGCCAATATTCTACAACTTTCATATACTTTTGGTAACTTTTTATACTATTTTTGGGACTAACATATTGATCCTGTGCCTAGTGTCAGTTCTTGTTTGTTGCATGTTTATTGTTTCGTGGAAAATCCATATCAAACGAGGTCCAAACAGGATAAAAACTTATGGAGATTTTTTTGGAATATATGTGAATTTTGGGGAGTGGAATCAACAGAAGGCGGTGCCCGAGGGGGCCACAAGCCACGGGGGCGCGCCCTACCCCCTGGACGCGCCCTGGGCCCTTGTGACCAGCGCATAGGTCAGTTGGAGCTCTCCTTTGGCCGCAAGAAAGCTAATTTTTGGATAAAGATCCCCTCAAAATTTAGCCCGATAGGAGTTATGGATCTTCGGATATTTAAGAAACGGTGAAAGGGCAGAATCTAGGAGCACAGAAATAGAAGGAAACAAAGAGAGAGAGAGATCCAATCTCGGAGGGGCTCTCGCCCCTCTGCCGCCATGGAGGCCATGGACCAGAGGGGGCACCCTTCTCCCATCTAGGGGGAAGGTCAAGGAAGAAGAAGAAGGAGGGGGGCTCTCTCCCCCCTCTCCCAGCGGCACCAGAACGCCACCGGGGCCATCATCATGATGGCGATCTACTCCAGCTACTCCGTCATCTTCACCAACACCTCTATCACCTTCCCCCATATATCTACTATTGGAAATATGCCCTAGAGGCAATAAATAAAGTGTTTATTATTGTATTTCGTTCTTCATGATAATCGTTTATTGTCCATGCTATAATTGTGTTGATTGGAAACTAAATACATGTGTGGGCATACAGACAAACACTGTGTCCCTAGTATGCCTCTAGCAGGCTAGCTCGTTGATCAAAGATGGTTAAGGTTTCCTGGCCATGGACATGAGATGTCATTTGATATCGGGATCACATCATTAGGAGAATGATGTTATGGACAAGACCCAAACTATAAACGTAGCATATGATCATGTCACTTTATTCCTACAGTTTTTTTGCATGTCAAGTATATGTTCCTATGACCATGAGATCATGCAACTCACTGACACCAGAAGAGTGCCTTGTGTGTATCAAACATCGCAACGTAACTGGGTGACTGTAAAGATACTCTACAGGTATCTCCGAAGGTGTCTGTTGAGTTGGTATGGATCAATACTGTGATTTGTTACTCCGTGTGACGGAGAGGTATCTCAGGGCCCACTCGGTAATACAACATCACAACAAGCCTTGCAATCAATGTGACTAAGTATTAGTCGCAGGACCTTGTATTACGGAATGAGTAAAGAGACTTGCTGGTAACGAGGTTGAACTAGGTATAGAGATACCGACGATCGAATCTTGGGCAAGTAACATACCGAATGACAAAGGGAACATCATACGGGATTAATTGAATCCTTGACATAGTGGTTCGACCGATAAAGATCTTTGTAGAACATGTAGGAACTAGTATGGGCATCCAGGTCCCGCTATTGTTTATTGACCGTAGAGGTGTCTCGGTCATGTCTACATGGTTCTCGAACCCGTAGGGTCTGCACACTTAAGGTTGAGTGATGTTTTGGTATAGATGAGTTATGTGTGTTGGTAATCTAAGTTTGTTCGGAGTCCCGGATGAGATCCCGGACATGATGAGGAGCTCGGAAATGGTCCGAAGGTGAAGATTCATATATAGGAAGTTCCGTGTTGGTTACTGGGAAAAGTTCGGGCATCACCGGTAACGTACCGGGAGTGTCGGGAAGGTCCCGGTGGTCCACCGGAAGGGGACACCAGCCCCAAAGGCCTACATGGGCTGTGAGAGAGGGCACACCAGCCCCTGGTGGGCTGGCCGCCCCTCCCACAAAGGCCCATGCAGCAAGGGGGTTGGTGGGAGGGCCAACCCTAGGGTTGGCGCCACCTAACTTGGGTGGCAAGCCACCCTAGGGCGCCTCCACCCTTGGCCGCCGCCCCAAGGGGGAAACCCTAGGGGTTTGGCGCACCCCCCCTATATATATGTGATAGGGAGGAGGGCAGCCACACCCTAAGCCACGACGCAGCCCTTCCTTCCTCTCCGATAGTCTCTCCTCTAGTAGATTGGTTCGGCGCCGCTTAGCAAAGCTCTGCCGGATCAGCTCCACCACCGCTGCCGCCATGTTGTCGTACTATAGGCGAACCCATCTACCTCTCCACTCCCTCTTGCTGGATCAAGAAGGCGGAGATCTTCATCAAGATGCACGTGTGCTGAACGCGGAGGTGTCGTTCGTTCGGCACTTGATCGGGAGTTCGTGGGACGGCTTGCGATTTGGATCGTGGAGAAGTACCACTACATCAACTACGTTTTTTAATGCTTCCGCTTAGCAATCTACAAGGGTACGTAGATCCAATCTCTACTCTCATAGATGCTCATCTCCTAGACTGATCTTGGTGAAGCGTGGGAAATTTTGTGTTTCCCATGCAACGTTCCCCAATAGTGGCATCATGAGCTAGGTCTATGCGTAGATGAGATCTTGAGTAGAACACAAAGAGTTTGTGGGCGTTGATATTCAGATTGCTTCCTTCCTTAGTATTTTCTTGGTTCAGCAGTATTATGGGATGAAGCAGCTCGGACCGACTTTACTCGTACGCTTACGAGAGACCATGTTCCATCGACTGACATGTGACTCGTCGCATAAAGATGGCTGGCGGGTGTTTGTCTCTCCCACTTTAGTTGGATCAGATTTGATTAAGGCGGTCCTTGTAGAAGGTTGAAAAGCAATCTGCATATCACCGTTGTGGTTTTGCATAGGTAAGAATCGTTCTTGCTAGATACCCATAGCAACCACGTAAAACATGCAACAACAATTAGAGAACGTCTAACTTGTTTTTGCAGGGTATGTTGTGATATGATATGGTCAATTACATGATGTGATATATGTGATGCATGAGATGATCATGTTTTTGTATAGAATATCACGACTTGCATGTCGATGAGTACGGCAACCGGCAGAAGCCATAGGGTTGTCTTTGATTATTGTATGACCTGCGTGTCAATCTTTAAGTGCTATGTAATGCTTTACTTTATCGCTAAGCTGTAGCAATAGTAGTATGAGCATGGTGGGCGCGACAACCCCGATGACAACACAATGATGGAGATCATGATGATGGAGATCATGGTGTCATGCCGTTGACGATGGATATCATGACGGTGCTTTAGAGATGGAGATCAAAAGCACAAGTTCATGGCCATAGCATGTCACTTATGATTTGCATGTGATGTTAATTTTTTATGCACCTTATTTTGCTTAGGACGACGGTAGCATTATGAGGTGATCTGTCACTTAAATTTCAAGATGAACTATGTTCTCCCCGAGTGTGCACCGTTGCGAAAGTTTGTCGTGTCAAGACACCATGTGATGATCGGGTGTGATAGACTCACGTTCGCATACAACGAGTGTAAGCCAGTGTTGCACATGCAGAACACTCGGCTTAAACTTGACGAGCCTAGCATGTACAGACATGGCCTCGGAACACAAGAGACCGAAAGGTCGAGCATGTGTCATATATTAGATATGATCAACATGATGATGTTCACCATTGAAACCACCTTAACTCACGTGATGATCGGACTTGAGTTGGTGAATATGGATCATGTGTCACTCAGATGACCCCAGGGATGTCAATTTGAGTGGGAGCTTTAGTAATTTGATTAACTAAACTCATTATAATGAACAATAGTCTTAGTAACCTTTGCTTATTTATGTTGTAGATCAATGGCTCGCGCAGTAGCACCCCTGAATTTTAATACGTTCCTAGAGAAAGCTAAGTTGAAAGATGATGGAAGTAACTTTGTGTACTAGGCCCGCAATCCGAGGATTATCCTCACGACTTCCCAGAAGGCATATGTCCTTGATGCACCGCTTGGTAACCAACCTGCAGACATGTCGTCTGAAGACGTTAAGAACGCTTGGGAGGCACGTTCTGGAGATTACTCAATAGTTCAGTGTAAAATTTTGTATGGCTTAGAACCGGGACTTCAAAGACGTTTTGAACGTCCTGGAGCATATGAGATGTTCCAGGAGTTGGAGTTTATCTTTAAGAAGAATGCTCGGGTCAAGAGGTATGAGACCTCCGATAAGTTCTATGCTTGCAAGATGGAGGACAACGGGTCTATCAGTGAACATATACTCAGAATGTCTGGGTATTCGACCCATCTGGTGGAGTTAGGGATGCCCCTTCCGCTGGAGGCGATCACTGACAGATTTCTGCACTCATTTCCACCTAGCTACAAGAGCTTCGTGATGAACTATAACATGCACGGGATGACCAAGTCAGTCGCCGAGCTATTTGCGATGCTGAAAGCCGCTGAGTTTGAAAGCCAGAAAGAATCAGTTGCTCCAAGAAACATGCCAAGGGCAAGAAGGGTAACTCCAAGAAGGGTGGCAAACCAGTTACTCCTCCCATGGAGAAACCCAAGGCTGGACCCAAGCCAGAAACTGAGTGTTTTCATTGCAAGGGAACTGGTCACTGGAAGCGGAACTTCCCCAAGTACCTGGCCGACAAGAAGGCGGCCAACACCAAACAAGGTATATATGATATACATGTTATTGATGTGTACCTTACTAGCTCTCGTTGTAGTGCTTGGGTATTTGATACCGGTTCGGGTGCTCACATTTGCAACTCAAAGTAGGACCTATGGAATAGACGGAGGTTGGCTAAGGATGAAGTGACGATGCGCGTGGGAAATGGTTCCAAGGTTGATGTGATCGCCGTCGGCACGCTTGCTCTTCGACTACCATCAAAATTAGTGATGAACCTGAAATATTGTTATTTAGTGCTTGCGTTAAGCATGAACATTATATCTGGATCTTGTTTATTACGAGACGGTTACTCATTTAAATCAGAGAATAATGGTTGTTCTATTTATATGAGTAATATCTTTTATGGTCATGCACCCAATGTGAGGGTTTATTCTTATTGAATCTTGATAGTGATGATACACATGTTCATAACATTGATGCCAAAAGATATAGAGTTGATAATGATAGTACCACTTTCTTGTGGCATTGCCGTTTGGGTCATATTGGTGTAAAACGCATGAGGAATCTCCATACTGATGGACTTAGCGATCTACAAGGGTACGTAGATCCAATCTCTCCTCTCATAGATGCTCATCTCCTAGATTGATCTTGGTGAAGTTTAGGAAATTTTTTGTTTCCCATGCAACGTTCCCCAACATCTACAGCGGTCCACGCCCCCGCAACCTGCTGTACCCTCTACTTGAACTTTTTGCTTTATGCTTCATATTATTATCCAATGATGTGTTGCCATCCTATGATGTGTGAGTAGATTTTTGTTGTCCTATTGGTTGATTGATGATCATGATTGGTTTGAGTTGCATGTTTTATAATTGGTGTTGTCCTATGCTGCTCTCTGTGTTGCGCAAGCGTGAGGGATCCTCGTTGTAGGGTGTTGCAATGTGTTCATGATTCGCCTATGGTGGGTTGCTTGAGTGACAGAAGCATAAACCCGAGTAGGTGGGTTGTTGCATATGAGAGTAAAGAGGACTTGATACCTTATAATGCCATGGTTATGTTTTACCTTAATGATCTTTAGTATTTGTGGATGCTTGCTAGAGTTCCAATCATAAGTGCATATGATCCAAGTAGAGAAAGTATGTTAGCTTATGCCTCTCCCTCATATAAAATTGTAATAATGACTACCGGTCTAGTTATCAATTGCCTAGGGACAATTCCGCAACTCCTACCACCACTTTTCCACACTCGTTAAACTAACTTAGTTGTTTCTTTTTCTAAGCAGCCCTAGTTTTTATTTACGTGCTCTTTATTATATTGCAAACATATCCTATCACACCTACAAAGTACTTCTAGTTTCATACTTGTTCTAGGTAAAGCGAACGTTAAGCGTGCGTAGAGTTGTATCGGTGGTTAATAGAACTTGAGGGAATATTTGTTCTACCTTTAGCTTCTCGTTGGGTTCGACACTCTTACTTATCGAGAAAGGCTACAATTGATCCCCTATACTTGTGGGTTATCAAGTAATCCTTCGTATTCCCATAGATAGTACATGGACAATGTATAAAACCATTATGTTTGTTTGCCTCAGCCATTTCGAGAAAATTATGCAGGCCGTTAATGTACTCGGAGGTGCGTCGGTCGCCGTACATCCATTGCCGGTTCATCTGCATGCATTATATAATTAAGTGTATCAAAAAATATTAGAGAACATCATGAATAGAGAAGTGACGAAATTAATAGAAGTTCATCATCACATTAAAACCAAAGTACAGTAGTGATCAAATGTTATTACTGAAAAAATAAATACATAAAGTTCATACATAGTTCTCATTAAACAACATATAGCTCTCTAGAGCATCTAATTAAAACATACATTGAAACTATGTAAAACATTTAAATGCAACAAAAAATGCGATCATAACCGCAACTAAGGTACCAATTGATCCAACGGCATAATGATACCAAGCCTTAGTATGAATGTGATACGTCTCCATCGTATCCACTTTTCCAAATCCTTTTGCCCTTGTTTTGGACTCTAATTTGCATGATTTGAATGGAACTAATCCAGACTGACGGTGTATTCAACAGAATTGCCTTGGTGTTATTTTTGTGCAGAAATAAAAGTTCTCGAATCGTCCTGAAAATTTACGGAGAATATTTTTGGATTTAATAAAAAAATAATGGAGCAAGAAGTAACCAGAGGGGGGCCACCTGCAGGCCACAAGCCTGCTAGGCGTGGCCACCCCCTGGTCGCGCCTAGCAGGCTTGTGGGGCCCTCGTGGCTCCTCCGACCTCCTCTCCAGCTCCATATAACCCTATTCGCGGAGAAAAAAATCAGAGAGAAGAGTTCATCGCGTTTCACGATATGGAGCCACCACCACCTCCTGTTCTTCCTCGGGAGACCAGATCTGGAGTCCGTTTTGGGCTTCGGAGAGGGGAAATCGACGCCATCATCATCACCAACCATCCTTCATCACCAATTCCATGATGCTCTCCACCGTTCGTGAGTAATCCCGTCGTAGGCTTGCTGGACGGTGATGGGTTGGATGAGATTTAGCATGTAATCAAGTTAGTTTGGTTAGGGTTTGATCTCTAGTATCCACTATGTTTTGAGATTGATGTTGCTATGAGTTTTCTATGCTTAATTCTTGTCACTAGGGCCCGAGTGCCATGATTTGAGATCTGAACCTATTATGTTTTCATGAATATATATGTGTTCTTGATCCTATCTTGCAAGTTGTAGACATCTATGAGTTATGATCCGCATCCCCGAGGGTGACAATAACTGGGATTCTTTCCGATGATTATCGTAGTTTGAGGAGTTCATGTATTCACTAAGTGCTAATGCTTTGGTACGTTTCTCTATTAAAAGGAGGCCTTAATATCCCTTAGTTTCCATTAGGACCCCGCTGCCACGGGAGGGTAGGACAAAAGATGTCATGCAAGTTCTTTTTCATAAGCACGTATGACTATATATGGAATACATGGCTACATTACATTGATGAATTGGAGCTAGTTATGTGTCACTCTATGTTATAACTGTTGCATGATGAATGCCATCCGACATAACTATCCATCACCGATCCATTGCCTACGAGCTTTCCACATATTGATCGTTGCTAAGTTACTTCTCCGTTGCTACTGTTACAATCACTACAAAACTGCTACTCTTACTTTTGCCATCGTTACCGTTACTTCCATACTACTTTGCTACTAAATACTTTGTTGCAGATATTAAGCCTTTCAGGTGTGGTTGAATTGACAACTTAGCTGCTAATACTTGAGAATATTCTTTGGCTCCCCTTGTGTCGAATCAATAAATTTGGGTTGAATACTCTACCCTCGAAAACTATTGTGATCCCTATACTTGTGGGTTATCAGAATGTCATATTTTCTAATCTTTCTAATCTTCAAGCGCATTGCATCCATCTTGATCTTGTGATCACCGTTGACATCGGCAACATGCAACTCCAATTCCATCTTCTCCTCCTCAATTCTTTTCAAATTTTTTCTTCAATTAATTGTTTCCTTTTTCAACTAAATTTAACTTCTCGACAAGAGGGTCGGTCCAAATTTCCAGTTCACATACCTCCTAGATAAAAACATCTATGTCACGTTGGTCAGCATAATTGTCATAAACACTAAATAAAACAAATAGTTATAAAAGATAATATACCACATTTGAATCATAGATAGGACGAGGACCGACGGGAACGGATACCAAAACCATGGCACTATATAATAACAAACAATAATAAAAGTAAGAAAGTTGTACAAGTATCTATCTAAATCATACAAGTAAGATTTTTTTTCCTTTACAAAGAAGATAAGAACAAAAGGCTCACCATGGTGGTCCCGGCAACGAGATCGGCGCAGGCGATCGACGGCGGTGAGGACGGGAACGGGACATGACGGACCGCCAAACCTAGACTAATCTTGAGGAAAGTGGAGATTGAAGAGGAGAAAGCTTAAGTGTGGCTCGGGCATTTCATCGAACACCTCATGTGCATAGGAGGTGAGAGCTAGAGCAACACACACCTGCACACGCCGGTGGCCAAAAAACAGAGTGAGCGGGCAGGGGCACGAGAGTATATATAGGCTAATATCTTTAGTCCCGGTTGGTGGCTAGAAACGGGAGAGAAGAATAACCTTTCGTCCCGGTTTCATCTACCAACCGGGACTAATGGTGTTGGGCCAGGAGCGAGACCCATTGGTCCCGGTTCGTGTATGGAACTGGGACCAATAGTCTCAAACGAACCGGGACCAATGGCCCCCGAGGCCCGGCCGGCGTCCTGGCCTCACGAACCGGGACTGATGCTCCCTTTGGTCCCGGTTCGTAAGTGAACCGGGATTAATGCCCTTATCCTGGCCTCAACCAAAGTCCTGTTTTCTACTAGTGCACCCGATCACACATCATTCACACTAACACCGTAAAAAATATAATGAACCATTGCCTCATAAAAAACTCAATTAAGTTATGTAGGTAACAAAAAACATCGCAAATGCAAGTATTAAAACAATAGAAAATGCATATAGATAAAATTAAGTAATCAAAATACTTGCAAATTAAGACATAAAACTTTTGTGACTTTAAAACATAAGCGTATTCGAGTATGTGTATTCCTTACATTTTATGAAATTAAAATATTGGTTCTATCCCAGCAATCCAGAATCCTCATTTGTCACCAATGTGTAGGTTCTCACGACGATGACACTTCTCTCCTCGGTGCACACCGAAAAGAACTGGCGACAATCTATCTCCATTTTCTTTGTCGTCATAAGAACCAACAGAGTGTGACAATAAATATTATGGACTCCCCACGCCTCATTCGTAAATGCTAATCCACAAAGAGTACCAATTTTAACAAAAAGGCAAATCCTAGGCTAATGACACAATAACCCTAAGAGTTCAAACACTCTGTTAATTGATGTTTGCAATAATTTCAAAATGAACAGACTGGTGGTTCTTTTTAATGCCGTTCCTCTTATGTATAAATATACAATGTCTTTCACAAATAAAGTGAGCTTTTCCCTGGCTCTGCTTGCTACACTGCCACCGATATTTGATGCATTGAGCCTGTGTCAGGTCTACACAGGGGCACCAATGTGACTGTTCAGCGACATCATCACCTGTTTTGTAACTTTTGTGGGAGAACTTGCATGGTGCCTACAATGCGTGTTTCATATTTGGTTTGTTTGTTGTTAGATCTAGAATTTACATCAGGGCAGATCTAGTGGGGTACCTATGGCATCCCCTACGAAAATGAAAAATAGCGCACATGGTATACTTAAACACACAATAGCTAAACGCCAGCCGCCTGAAAATCTAATTTGGGTCAGTCAATTTTCATTGGAAGGAAGCAGGCACCGGAAGGAAGGAAGAAGCCACCAGAGTGAAGGAAGGGGCTTGGTGGCAGGCTACACCATTGTTTGTCTTTGTGTGTATGTATGTGTGTGTGGGGGGGGGGGGGGCACGACGGGGGTGGGTGGCGGCAACACAGCGGTGGTGCAAGTTCACCGAAGAAAAAGCTGGTCATCGTCAGGGCTAGAGGGATGGCCAGGGCGACGGAAGCATGGCAGTGGGCGACAATTGAGGGGAGGCCGGGGCGGCCAAACTGGCATGGGAGCGCCGCCAACCACGGGTTACGGAGTTTGGCGGTTAGGCCTGGGCTGGATCGTCGAGGGTGTAGAAAGAAAGAAGAGAAACAATGTTGGTTGAAGGTCGAACGGTTGATATAGGAGAAGAGTCGAAACAACAGCACGAATCTCAGAACAATCCAACTAGTAGTATACAAGATATGATGCCACTTTAAACCAGTCGCTTGCCTTTTACTTCCTCCGTCACAGTTTAGAAGACATGCATTTGTATCTAGGTCGTCAATTTAATCAACTTAATAAAAGACATAGATTACAAAATATATATCATTAAAAACTTTAAATGTTCTATTTTTTAATGATATAATTTTTATGTTAAACAATATATTTTATATAAATCAAATTGATAATTTAAATATACGTGCATGTCATCTAAACTGTGAAGAAGGGAGTAGCAAAAACGCCCGCTTAATCATCGTCCGCAAAGCACAAGAGCTACCGAACCCGTTAAGAACGCCTTGGAGACTATTCTAGTATTCTGCCACAACAAAACTGAAAACGTCATGGAGACTATTGTCCTTGCTGGCTGGCTAGTGTATTCCATCGCGCTCACGACTAAATCATTCGGCCCCACTCTCTCTCCCCGGAACCCAAGACTTGATCAATGATCAGACTATTAAACGAGCCAACACTGTCGCACTTTGATCAAGAGATCCTCCTTCCATTACTTTAACTACCACCACCGTACGTACCACAGCCGGCGACCACCTCCGCGCAAGGATTTAAACGGGCGAGCCGATCGAGCAAGGCCATTAAAACTCTGACAGGTCTCCGCCGGCCCCGTACGTGACACCAAACCTCGCGTCGCGTCGCGCGCAAGCTGCACTGCACAGGCCGGCCGGCGTCCGCGCGCGCGCGCGTGCGATCATGGCGACGAGGCGGCAGCTATCGGTCTGCGTCCTCCTCCTGCTCCTGCTCGCGGGGCAGGAGGCGGCGGCCAAGAAGTACGCCGCCATCTTCAACTTCGGGGACTCCCTGGTGGACGTCGGCAACCTCGTCGTGGACGGCATCCCGGAGTACCTCGCCACGGCGAAGCTGCCGTACGGCATGACCTACTTCGGGTACCCCACCGGTCGCTGCTCCGACGGCCGCCTCGTCCCCGACTTCATCGGTAATTGATTGACTAACCCAAGCTGGATGGTCATCATCAGTTCCTCGCATGGTTGGTTACTTCAGCTCGGCCAGCAAACGTCGTTTTCTGAAGTGTGTTGTCTCGGTTGTCTCTTTGTGCGCGTGAGCAGCGCAGGAGCTGGGGCTGCCGCTGCTACCGCCGTCCAAGGCGCGCAACGCCACGTTCCACCACGGCGCCAACTTCGCCATCACCGGCGCCACGGCGCTGGACACCAGCTACTTCGTGGCCAAGGGGCTGGGCAAGACGGTGTGGAACTCCGGCTCCCTGCACACCCAGATCAAGTGGCTGCAGGAGATGAAGCCCAAAATCTGCAGCTCCCCCGAAGGTTGGTTGGCCATCGATCGATCGATACATGCATCTCAAGTTACTTCAACGCGTAATCTGATGTGCATGCATTAAGCGCCTGCCGGCTTGGTTCGATCAGAGTGCAGGGGCTTGTTCCGGCGGTCGCTGTTCATCGTGGGCGAGTTCGGCGGCAACGACTACAACTCGCCGCTCTTCGCGTTCCGCCCGCTGGAGGAGGTGCACGAGTTCGTGGGGGACGTCGTCAACTCCATCGGCGAGGGAATCGAGGTAATTAAGCGTATCCACGTGAGTCTCCCGGCCGCCTGCCCTTCAATTATAAAAATCTCATTGCCGTATCGACGATCGATGGTGCAGAAGTTGATCGCGGAGGGCGCGGTGGAGCTGGTGGTGCCGGGGGTGCTGCCGATCGGCTGCTTCCCGGTGTACCTGTCCATCTTCCGTAAGCAGCCGGAGATGTACGGCGGCAAGAGCGGGTGCATCAAGGACCTCAACACGCTGTCGTGGGTGCACAACGTGGCGCTGCAGCGCAAGATCGTGGAGCTCCGGAAGAAGCACGCCGACGTGCGCATCATGTACGCCGACTACTACACGCCCGCCATCCAGTTCGTCCTCCACGCCGAGAAATGGGGTGAGTCAACCGTCTCTCTCTCCCTCTCTCTCTCCCTTTCCCGCCGTGGTTGGTTTTGTCTTGGCCGTCCGTCGTTTCATCTCTCCCAGTTCCTCCCCGGCCTGGCCACGGCAGTTTGCGTCTTGGTAGTTAGTTCAGTTCGGTTCGTCACGGCAACTGACATACCGGGCCCACCACCTGTCCCCGTCACCTTTTTTTGAATGAAAAAGAGAGTTAAAAAGCCACAGCTTGATTTTTGTAAAGGAATTTGAACAATTATCTACGAGGTGGCGTGAATCGTGAATCGTGATGACCATAAGCATGGGAGGGAGCTGGGGAAGGGGCGGGAGAACGAACAAAAGAATCAACGGGGTGACGGGAGCGCGCATGCATTTTCGGGCGAACAATCCAAATCGGTGGTTGGTCCGAACGTTCCTACTGCTATTTCTGAGAGGTTCCGTGACCAAATGCACAAAGACCACGAACACTTCTCGTGAATGGGATGTCAAGATAAATTTCCCAGGAAAAGAAGCTTCGCTGTCTAGCTACTTGACTGGCATGGCTCGCGTCGTCAACATTGCAACCGATTAAGAAACGTGGAGGGGGTACTCGATCCTACCGATACTAATTTCGTAGGCACGTACGTGATGCATGACGAGGTTGATGTGACACCTAACTAAACGACCGATGACACATCGAGCCAATCGATCGATGGAACTCCCATGCTACTACATTATCTTGTCCTGAGAGTTTTAAGTGCCATTTATGTGCTCAATTTATCCGGGCGCAGTTAATCTGATCGATCACGTTAATTAATTAATCTGTGGCCATGGCAAATAATTCGGTACTGCTGCTAGCTAGTACAAGAACCGTCTTGACATGAGTATCTCTTTCAAGTTTATTTCGTTACACATGGTAGAGACGGCTAAGTAGAAGCCGCGTAGTATAAGAAAAAAAAAACTAGTTTCAGTTTATTATTGTATTCCCAAGTCTGAGTGGAGCCTTGATTGCTGATCCATGTGAGCCGTAGAGCATTGACCTGTTGATGATCAACCGATAGCAGTTGTATAACATGGGCAGCTAGCAATTTGGGATTTAACTTAGGCAATTGGAATGTTGGGTTTTTATGTTGGACTCAAGTGTCATCAATAGAAAAGGGATCAGAACAAATGCATAGAATCGGCCGGCCCTAATGATACTTTAAAGTGATTTACACTTCTTAGAAGTTTAGAAGTACAAAAGCAAAACAACAGATATAGCTGTGCGGTTACACCTGTATTTGGGGCCATCCACTTGACATATCCCGCTTGTCTGTACTGTACATTTGGTAGGCTCCCCTATCACCGTCGCCCCCCTAATCAAGTAATCATACAGCAATCAGGCACAGTCATGCATGAATTATTCGCTCAACTTGGCCTTGGTTCTACTAGCTAGTACATGGTGGTATCACAGATATGTGTACACATCAGCTTAATTTGTCACAAGGAGAAAACGACCGCTCGATATGAGTAATTAATTCTTAGGTTCAGTCCAACAAGCCGATCATTTTCTTTTTGGATGGAAGAAATTGGCCGGGCGGGAAGCTGGCGTGCCGCTGTGCACTGATTCCTCACGACACTCGTTCTCATTTGCACGGAGGCGTATTCCGCAATGCTCTCTGTCCGGTCCATTTGGTTGCGTCTCCCACGAAAGAACAGGCAAAAGGGAGAGTGTCCGAGAAGTATGACGGACGTTGTGATCCGGGCAATCCGGGTTGGAATCAGACAACTCATTCTACACATTTTTCTATCTTATCTGCAAGCGACAATAATAATACGTACCGTGGTTCTGAGTTCTGATGGAGGTGTTTTTTTGGGGTTGCAGGGATGCTGAGGCAGAAGCCGAGGGCGTGCTGCGGGGCGGCGGGCGTGGGGGTGTACAACTTCAACCTGACGTCCAAGTGCGGGGAGCCCGGGGCGTACGCGTGCGACGACCCGTCCAACCACTGGAGCTGGGACGGCATCCACCTCACGGAGGCGGCCTACGGCCACATCGCCAGGGGGTGGCTGTACGGGCCCTTCGCCGACCCGCCCATCGTCGGGACCCGGAACCTCGAGTAGCAGGAGTCGTAGTACAGGGTTGTTGTATTTGCGTACGTACATGTCCCTGCACATGGGTTTACTTCTGTATGTAGAGAAAGGAAAACGAGCCAAAGAACACGCGTGTCTTGTGCAGATTAATTAATTGTTATTAATTGGTTCTGTTTGTGATCTTTCATCGGGGACGGGTATATGCATATTTTAGTCTTTTTGCCCATTTTCTATAAATCTGATGTCATATTTTTCGGTGTTTCGGAGCGGACAATTTAATTACCGTCGGATCATGAACCCGTTTGTTGAAAAATAGACTCCATGAACGCCCTATTCTATCACATCCACTCTCTCCCCCCTTTAGTCTCTTCCCGCCTTACCCTTACACTTCTAAATTTCTTCGTTGCTAAATCCACAGAATCCGCTCTGCCGCAATGACACCTTTGACGTGACGCACAAATCACCGTCATCTTGCTCCTCATGATCGTCGCCACCACCGCATCTCGCTTTGTTCGACGGACGGGACAACAGCCACATTGTCCACTATGCAACAACCCTGATTTTCTTTCAAATGGTCATCACTTCGTTCGGGTGTCCGACCGTCATTTCGTCCAGGTCTCCGGCTGTGCATCCACACCGCTCTGCTACAACGCAACACATCCCCGTGCCGACGCACGTTTTTTCCCTCGCCAGGGCATCATATGTGTTGTGCGGCGACATCAACATCCCTGCCATGGCCGACGATTATGTAGGCATGATGATGGGCTCTCCTCGTAGGTCTTCAAGGCGTTCCACTGGATCTAACGTAGAAGGTGCAAGGTCAACAATTGCTGCGGAACGAGGTGTCGTTGACGGAGGAGCTAGACAAAGCTCGAGAGCAGAGGAGCGGCTGCGGGTCGCGAGGCCCAATTGCAGTAGCTGTTATCTCGCGCGTCTGGACGATGTTTAGTTTCTTCTTTTTGAAGAATAACGCGCTTTATTTCATATCATAATATTTTGGGAAATACAAAGGTGGTCTGGAGGACCATTGAGCCACACATGACGGCCTATATCTAGGGTAGTGGCCATCCTCGCTAAAATATGTGCCTCACTATTAGTAGCTTGTTGCTCGTGAACAAACTCACAGCTAAGGAAACCCGACTTCCTCTCATGTATATAATTTAAGATCATGCAATATTCTCCTCGGTGTAATTGGCTTTTTAAGTTGTTGATGACTCTTAGACAGTCGGATGCTATACACGCTTTGGTGATAACCATATCTTCTGCCAAAGCTACAGCCTCTCTACATGCATAGGCCTCGAGCGTTGCAGGCTCGGTTACTCCCTGGAAGACCAGCGCAGAAGCGCCAAGAAATTGTCCCTCTGCGTTGCGACATACCACACCCACATCACCAATATTTGATGACTTCGCCACAGCCCCATCAGCATTCAGTTTGGTCTCTTCTGGTGAAGGAGGTATCCATCTTGGCGCTGATGTACTAGCAGCCCCACTGGTGTTCTTGATCTTTTGCTTCTTGGCCGGCAGTTCTCTCAACTCTTGCAAATAGCGTTCAATGAACAAATGTGTGGACACTGGACTTTGAAATTCCTGCTCGTGAATAGCCTTGTGACGCACCCACCATATCGTCCATAGGGTGGTAAGAACAGCAACGAACCTGTCTTGGCTCAACGTATTACAGAGACCGTGCAGCCAGAGCTTCGGATCGGACGTCTCGTCGCCGTATACACCGCTCAGGTGAGTGCTGTAGGCCCAATTTGCCCTGTTTTCGGTCCATTTAGGTCCCTAGTTTTTTATTTACAAAGAACATGTTAAACGTGATCATACTATAACTTTACAACTGTAAATCGCATTAAAATAATTTATATATGTATTTGATCAGAAAAATGCGTAGTTTTTAATCATGCTATTACTTGTTCTTGTGAATCACTTTAAATTCTGTTTTGAAAATAACCTCAATTAATCTAATTAATTGTTATGGTCTTTTTGAAAAATGTAACACACAACATATCATTTTTTACGGAATCTCGTCAAGAGAGCAGGGCGCAACATATCATCTATCTACTATCTACTATCTATCTACTATCCCTATAAAAAAAAAGAGCTAATCCAACTACATATCTGAAGCGTCTAATCATCTTATCAATGGTCTCAACTCATTGCTAACGAAATCTTTCGTTAACACATCCTTCGTTAACACCGCGAAGGCCCACGAGCCACGACCACGTTCTCTTCGCGGGCTAAACCGCCCCGCCTCCCCTCCCCTCTCCGCACCCGCCCGTTCAGCCCCGCTCGCTGCCTCCCCCCGCCCGTCGCCTGCTCACCCCGCCCGCCTCCTCTCCCCCGCTCAGCCCCGTCCTCCGCCTGCTCGTCCCGCCCGCCGCCTCCCACTCGCCCGCCCCGCCCTCCGCCTCGCCGCCGTTCCGTTCCCCGCCGCCCCGCCGCCACCCATCGCCCGCCGTTCCCCGCCGCCGCTCACCGGCCCGCAGTTCTATGTAGACAAGATCGAGGCAAGGAGAATACACGGCGGCGCCATCGGAGCCCCCTCTGCCTTCAGGTTCACCACCCAGGCCTCCCGACAACTTGGTTTCTCTGGAACGTGAATACATCAACCAATTTCTCAAAAAGGGGAAATATTGTAAAAGATTGATTAGTTCTCTGCTAACCGCACACGCTTTCTTTTCTCGGCTTCTAGCCTTTCTCTTTCTCAATCGGCAGTGAATAAGCCATGCCAGGTCGACGGCGCCCGTCCGCGTCGTCTAATTGTGATTTTTGGTTGCTAGGCGCGATTAGTGGAGGAAGGTAACACAATCTTCCAGATTCCATCAACCTCCTATTCAATGCAAATCGCTTGACCTCTCAGATCGTTCATTCCATGAAGTTAATCCTCATGCACATCTCTTTCCCACACTCTAATTTCTTGTGTTAATTGGGATTAGAAAAGAGAAGCTCAGATTTCTTTTTTAGGTGGAAATTCAGATTTCTGTTCGTGACTCATAAACAGGAGCTGAAGCTTGCAATTTCTAAATTCCTAGCCATCCAGGTACCTTATTCCATGCCTTTTTAGCATTTCTTATTTAACTGAAGTGTTCTTAATTTCTTGTATCATATGTTCGTGTGCTAATTAGAAAGATTACTCACCCGCAAAAAATAATAATTAGAAAGGTTGCTACTAATTTAGCAAGATTTATCTGGAGAGTATCCATCTGTCAATGAGGAAAAAAACATGCATATGAGTTCATTGAGTCACATAAAGGAGCCATTGACATTTTGCTAGAACGCATACAAGTACACTTCTATTGCTTCCCCACAAACAAAAAAGAGTGCTTCTACTACTAGGAATTCCAAGGAATTAGATTTATTTACTGTGGAACAACAACAAATGAAAGATTATCAAATGATAAAATTGAGTGGGCACGGAAGTGTTACTCTTCTTTGCGGGTGACCTGGGTAGAGGTTGCACACGCCCCCGACGCCGGCTGACCATTGACAATTGACAGCGGCTACATCTGTTGTGGCTAGCAGCGAGGCAAGCCCTCCTTTTAAACCTTGTATGCTGATTTCAAATAGTAGAACTAATTCATACTTTGAAGTTTTTTGTTACTCAGGCTTTCATGGACTTTGGTTTCCATTAAACCATATTTTGCAAACTTCTTGTTCTCTGGAAATTCTGGATGCCAGCGGTCAGTGTGATGCTAAATCTTTGAGTGGAGTATATGGACTTTGGATTGTTACACTTTACAACCTGGTGGAAATCCTTTTTCAAATTGAGACAATTATTAGGTGCTAATTCAAACAACACGTCTGTAGGTTCGTTAAAATTCCCCAGACAAGTTACTTTCTGAATTTTGACTATGAGTAGCCGACTCATACTTATTTAGTGTGTTTGGTCTTTCTTTTCAGAACCCGGTCTGGAAAATTAGATGGTGTATGGATTCAGAGATGAACATGACGAACTATAGAAGGTTGATTTGGATTATTATTGATCCATAACTTTCAATTATTCCGCTGCCTCACAGCTGGTATTCCACTTATCCTTCCTTTCAATAATTATTTGCAAATTGGTGATGTTTACTGTACCATTTCAGTGGTAGATTGAAGTAGTGAGGATACTATGGCTATGATCAATTAACAAAAAATATTCTATGCTCAACCAATTTTTTTATTAATACTCTTGCAGTGTTTTTGTTGGTAGGGAGAGAAGAACAAGTAAGGCGTTGTGGGCAGGGGCTGGTTTTGGGTACAAGTAAGAAGCCAAGATATGAGATGGGGGAAAGGATGCATGCAAAAGAGGAGAACGGACTGCAACGCAAGGCGTTTGAGATGTGGTGATGGACGCCTCTTACATGATATTCAGGTTGGTGTAAGACTGCTCGCCTAAGATGCAATCGAGTGGTTATTTGGAGCCAGCTCTAGACAGGATACTTTAGATTGATGAACTATTTTGTGGTAGCAATCTGCATGTTCAGTGATGTCACACACGTCCTCTCATCACATCACCAATGGCCTGGATGTGCAGCCACCGTCAACATCCCAACTGACATGTTGAATGACATCGGCGTCGTGTCGAGGACCGAGTTCACGTGGATGTCGTATCCTAGACCACCGGGGCAGCAGCTCAACACCGGCATTATTCTGGTAATGCAAGTCCCCCTGCATCTCCTCTGTTTACAGTCATTGTTCCAATATTACTGGAGATAAAACCCATTCTATCTATCCTTGCTGGAGATCCTTTGGTGGTGTTCGATCTAGACCAAAATTTTATTTAATGTCGTTTTCTGTAATTATGATCATCTTAGTCGTAAGATATAGAGAGATCAATAATCACATCTGGTATTTGATTTAACGTAAATTAGATGCTTTACTGAACCATGGGTTGCCTGTTTCATGAATAGTGCTGCCATTTTAAACAATCTAGGACCTAGACTTGATGACCGCATAATTATTTAGACTGCTATACTGAGCCATTTGTTAGCAGCCACCAATTATATGCCAATCTGAAGCATGTTATACCCCAGCAGAGCTACAACGTGTGATAATAATGTCATTTTTTTACAGATTCAGAAGAGCTACAGTACAGGGATGGGATCATCTACAGGTTTTTCATAGCAGGCAGAGCTACAACGTATGAGAGTAATGCCATTTTTTTGACCGATTCAGAAGAAGAGGTACATCACGGGGGTGGGATCATCTACAGGTCTATTAACCTACAGGTTTGCAAAGAATGAGTCAACTACTTTTTTTGTCAACATACATGTTTTCAACTAATTTTTGTGGAGGTTTGCGAAGAGTGAAATCAACTAATTTTTGGTTAACCTCGCGTCTGGACAACGTCGTGACACCAGTCATGCCTGGATGACACAGGCCATCTCGCAAAGGCATGAATCTTTCCACCTTGAGTGGATGGCGGTGGGACTCGAATATATGTTGCTATCAATCATTAGGGTCTAGGACGAGGCATATCGTTCCATCCGTCCTCCTTCAGGTTTATATTTACATTCTTTTTTGTTTTTTTGTACATCACACTAATCGTGTTAGCTCTATTAGGGTCAAGTGGTATCTTAGTTCCCAAATTTGGAGCTGCTCTAAATAAACCTGATTTAAAAACGGAAATACAACACATATTGAGGAATTAGAGTGAAGTGCATACCCAGTGTGGATGAAGAATCCCTCAATATTTATATCTGAGCATTTTACTTGTTCCAAGCAGTTATAGTTGTAGATGTGCGTGAAACCACAACAACATGATCATTGGCACTAAATGAAGCTGCAATAAATGGAATTGCTTGTCGCAACAAGAAGTGGAACTAAGGGCAGTTCCACCTAGGCCGAGTCTGCATGGTTTCCTCCTCTACATGTGCACGTCTGGGCTTACGCTCGTAATAATTGCAAGAAGGATAAGGTTCACTTGATTTTGACTTATGATGTCCAACAAGGGGACAAATAACTCTGCCAAGCGGTGAAAATTCATAAATGTATAAGAACACCAAGTCTTTTACCCCTAAACTCCCTTTGTTATGTCCAGATGCACACAACATCCTACTGGTAATCTTCAAAATTTGTAGTGTATTGGATTTTGAGTTGTATGTGCAGTTTTAATTTCCCGCATTGAACTTAACTATTATCTCAAGTGAAGTATATGATATAATATGTGTTGTCAGTATGGGATTAACCTAATTGATTTGCTTAATTTCCTTGCTATTTATAAATCTTATGACACCTTCTTGCTATTAATATACATGGTTACAAAAAAAATCATGCTTAGGTAACTAATTCTGAATGTATACAACTTGCTTGCATGGGTAGATTGCCCGCCTATTTTAGCTTGTTGTGTTTCTACTTTTGTTTATCTATGACGTGAAACTTTGGAAGAGGGAATTGATATTGAGTTGCTGCCCACTTTTTGTTCAATCCTTCTATCAGTAACTAGCATTTTTTTATGGGATAGTTTATGATCTCCGAAATTGATCTACATACGGTTAATCTATGTACGATTTCCGACCGACGCTATCCTAATCGTTCATTGAATTGAACGAACGGCTCCTGTCCACTGTCGTATGGAAATCGTATAGAAACAATTGTATGTATAGCAGCTCTCTATGATCTCCAATCTGATTGTTTATAGGCTTGGTTTAGTTTGACTTTCTTTCTTAGAAGTTATAGCCTTCATAATAAGGCCTACTACTTTTCATCTATTAGCAACATATTTTTTCAAATATGGTATGTTGTCTGCATCAGTTCATGTATAAAAACAGTTCTCCTTTTGCATTTGTCGGCATTGACTGCGTCACATGTAAGAACCACCAGTTATACCTTCTGGTTAGTTGTTCAAGGAAAGAAGTCAATGAATGTAAACTTATTCCCCTAATGTTCCCAGCTATAATCCAAGGTCATGCTTTACTTGATTGCTCATAGCAACCACATTTCTTACTGCCCATTCTGTTACTCACAAACGATTCTTTTCTAAGAAATCCAGTCCTTTGTTTTAGCTATAGTTAAGTGATTTGTCAATTTGTAGGACGAACTTGTTGATGTGTTGAATCACTTATATTTCTTTCATTGGTTCATCCATGCCTTGTTGACCTCCCTTTTATCTCCCTTTGTTTAAGCCCAAGCTTGTTTTACTTCTTGTAATGCAGGTTTCAGTAGGCATGCAAAAGGGGTTGCTCGGTTCTTTTCTTACGAAGCTTGCCTTTTTTGTGATCTCGGTTTCAAAGCTCACTGACTTTGGAGCATATCTGAATTTTTGAAAACAATGGGAAGACCGATGAGGAGGTAACTCCACTGAAGTTTAAAGTGGTTGTTGGTTTTATGCTTGGGCCCGTGCTTAAAGCCTTTTCTATACATGACTTGTCGGTTATAAGCAATATCTTTTTGTTGTGCTACACTGTTGTTGTACTGATTATGATGGCCAAACGGTGAGCTTTGAAAATATTCGTTGTACTATCATGGTCTGGTGGTTGTGGTGGCCAAAAGAGGCACGGGAAAATTCTTCTATAATAATTGTTACCTCATAAGTCATAACTAGATGAATGAGAAAACAATTTGCAACTATAGAGGTTCAAAAATCTTACCAAAATATTATCTCTATAATTGTTCGGTTAAAACATCTAGAAATTTTTATATGGGATTTTTTATTGCCTCATAAGTCATAATTGATGAATGAGAAACAATTTTATACTATATGATACGTGAGTTGCACGTGCAATCTTACTAGTTTATATAGAGAGAGTACGTTAGTGGGATATATAGGGTCGCGCTATTCGTCACCCTGGATGAGGAATAGTTATTCTCCACCCCTCTATTTTAGCATCAATGCAACGTAATTTTACACTTCGTAAATTTTGTCTTATTTTATACATAAAAAGAAACCATAAGAAATATATAATCACCATAAAAAATATTTTGTCTCATGTAAAATTCTAAACATAAAAAAATAGTGTAAAAATACTATAAATTCAAAAAAATTGGTCTTGTGACCTATACTTTTGTTTTCTTATGTAAAAATTTACGTAGTCAATCAATATAAATGTAACTATTTGTATTACGAATATAATTTATTTATAAATTGATCGTAAGATTACCTCGGGTGAAGAACAACTTATGTATAGAATTAATATATATATACATATAGGGAACAACTTATATATGTATATATATATATACAAAGAAAATACATCCTACGACCGGGTGTAGTTACTCCCATGTCTCATATACTATTATGTGGTAGTATATATATACTACTTTATTATTTTTAGTATGTTCATATACTATATCTAAGATACTCCAAAGTGAATTCTATGAAAAAAATTGCAAGTTGACTCATATTTTTATTATATTTATAAAATACGTACATATTTGTACGTAAAAAAGTATATGTTTAAAATATGAGACATACTACCAATTTTTTTTATATATAGTACCTAAATACTCTTATATACTACATACTACGTGTACATACACTTCAGAATGATAGATACTACCTATAGTATACGAAACAAAAGTGGAAGTAACGTAACTACACTCGGTCGTACCAAACATATATATATATATAAACACACACACACACACATATATATATATATAGGTAAAATTACAGCGTTCAAGTAGAATCATGTCTCGAGAGAGTTTTCTTGAGTCAATGCACCAGGGTGAAGAATTACTTATTCTTCACCCTAGATGACCAATAGACCGTCTCTCTCTCTAGAGAGAGAGAGAGAAAGGAAGGAAAGAATAAAGGGCGTGAGATAAAAAACAATTAATCTTCAAACTTATGCATAGATATCCTAAAACACATTTAATATAATCTTTTTATTGAGATTTTTCTCATGAATTGATGTAAATTTCAAACATTATTTCAGCTTTGGTATGATATTTTTTTGAAAACATGCTCTTTAAGATCAGATTAGTCATACAAAAATCGTATCAAAAACCTTTTTGATTTTTTCTTACCGTTTCGAAAAACACACACCAAAAGTATTGTATGCATGCTTCTTAATGTACTACCTGTATGAATTTCTATTAAAACCTAGTGTGCGCCTCTCTATCATGGTCGGACACAATTCGAATGTTGTTGGATCGTACTAACAGAAAATGGACACGTCAATTATCTCTTCCATTTCAACGCACGGACATATTTGCTAGTTTAAAAAAGAAAAGGGAGAAACGATCAATCTGTCTTAGTGGCATACACGAAGAAGACCTAAATATGACAACGTTTAAAAAAATGAAGACCTAAATATGACAGCGTTCAGAAAAAAGAAGACCTAAATGTGGCACAGAACTCCGAGTCTCCTATGGCCCGCTCGTATTTTAGGCATCGAGCCTCTTTAAAAGAGACCGTTTGCTCCGCATCCCCACCACCTTTGCACACCACGAAGGAGGAAACATCGTAGGTCACTTCCTCGTATCAAGTCTCTTGCTCTCTGTTCTTTCCTTGGAAGAACACAGGAGGGAGGAGCAGACATGGGGAAGGTGAGCATGCGGCTCGCGCTGGTGGCCCTGGTGCTGGCGAGCCTCGTGCTGTCGACCCAGCAGGCCGACGGCGCACGGCCCGACGGCGTGATCAGCTACAGAGCTCTCTTGCGCGGGAACAGCGCCAACACCACCGACGCCAACGTCCGGCCTTCTGCGGTCGCCAACCCTCACACGCGCGGCTGCAGCAAGATCAACCGTTGCCGCGGTTGATGCGTGCCTGCGTGTAACTGCACGTGTATCTCTTGTTTTGCTCGAAGGTTGAAATGTTGATCCCCTGTGCAAGCCAGGAGTATGATGCAACACACTCGCTTCTTTCATCAATACAGGATCATGCGGTGTTGTCTCTAATTCAATCTGTTTAAACTTGACAAAATCCGTAGAAAGCCTTAACATACACACAACTAAATCAGTGTCAATGCAACGTTTGTCGGGAACAACTAGTTAGCGAGCACCTCTTCGAAAGCCTTTCAGCGATCACTCTCATGCGTCGTCATTTGGTGTGTTTTTAGCGACCGCCATGTGTCGCGTTCTGAACGTTTCCTCCAGATTACTTTTTTTCGCAAGCGTTTTCGGCTTTTAATTTTTTGTTTTTCGTTTTTTTACCGGTCTTTTTTAGCTTTTGAAAAAAAAATAGTGTGAAAAAACGTGTTTTTATTTGTTTGTTTCGCGAGACGGAAAAAAGCGTGGTTTCTGTCTTTTTTTTGTGCATGCCAGGAGTATGATGCAACACACACTCTCTTCTTTCATCAATAGATGATCATGTGATGTTGTCTCTAATTCAGTCTTTTTAAACTTGACAAAATCCGTAGAAAGCCTTAACATCGACACAACTAAAACAGTGTCAATGCAACGTTTGTGGGACCTAATTTGATGACCCAGACCGACCGATATATTTTACCAGGCAAACGGTCCTGTCCAGTGAGCCGGGCCAAAAGCCTGCTTGGCAAACCTAAGCTTAAACATAGCAATGGCCAACCCTTTTATCATAACTAGCGATCCCCCATCACAACTAGCATCTACACAACATGGGTTTCTGCAACATTTTTTGCCAAGGTGAGAGCTAACTTGTTGCGGATGTTGGTTGGTCGATTGTTTGGCATATATCGTCACATGCTCCATGTGCTTTTTTATGGCAAGGACTATGCCGGTGGTAGTCTACAATGAAGTTGTAGTCATTGGCTTAAGCAGGGGTGATGATGATGACACGTGTAGCCAACCTTGACAAGTCTTCTTGACGTGACGTCATGTTCTGTGTTGGCAGCCAAGTAAGCTGATGGTGCTCTATGCGGTCATGCCCATGATGACATTTGTAGGTATTTCTAACAATTTCAGACTGATTTTTTCTAAGTCAATCGAGCAAAATAGGTTCTTAACAAATGAAAATGACACAACTTTTGCATTGTTTAGAAAAATGTATAAGAGTCAAGTGCTATATTTTCCTTGTTCCTGCACGCTCGCTCCAAGATCCTAAGGAACCAAAGCGCTAATCTAATGCTAGACAATGTGATCCCTATTTTTCATACTAGAGAAAGCAAACAACCGAGATTATTACACTCTACTCAAAAGAGGGAGGGGGGGGGGATACTAGTAGCCCAAACTAAAGGTAACTATGATTCATATGAAATGTGGAGGAAAATATGGAGATCAGGATTTATTTTTTCCTTTGATGATACTACTCCCTCCATTACTTTATATAAGGTGTATTTTCTTTGATAAAATTTCACAATATAAGATGCATTTCTTCAAATTTCTCTTAATTCTGTTTTTAGTCCTTCAGAAAAAGAAAGGTATCTCTTTTCCGATTGAATGTACCTCTTTTTATCGCAAAATAAGGAAAGTATCTCTCTCTCTCAATTGTGTGTATCTCTATCTTTCAAGGACTAACAGATTTACTTGCAAGTTGCCACTAACTAATGAAATTGCCAAGGGTAATTTCATCCTAAATTGACTATAATTTTGTGTCTTTGCTACCGTACCAAAAATAATACACCAGAACGAAAGGAGTATATAAGTATTGATTTAGGACCATCTATCCCTCAGGTGCCTGAAAATAAATTTGCATCAGTCAATTTACTCCAACCGTCATATCATTTTTTGGAAAGGAGCGCTTTATTACTTAAAGATTTAAGGATTACACCCTGCCTATGCATAACTAAGATGCACACATCCAAACAAGGTTCTCTCACACAAACCAAACAAGGTCCTCTCACACAAACGAAGAATAAAAAGCGAAATAAGAAGAGACATGTAGAGTTCATATAACGCCTAAAGCGTGAGGAGGGGGATCCTAAGATCATGTTGCCACCCATACTGGGTAAAAGTATCCCTCGTCGTAGTCTCCAATCGTATACATACCTTCGTAAAAAGATCTCGATTCTTCATGCAGTGTAGAGAGGAGCATAAACGAAGAGTCCTCATACATCTGTAGATAACCTGCATCAGAGAAGTACTTTTATCATTAGAAACCTTATCATTTCTACATAGCCAAAGTGACAAAATAATAGCAAGCGCTTCCACCCTAAGAAGAGTTCTAAACCTGTGATCAATTTCATGTAACTAGTTGCCAAATACATGAAAAACACTACAATGAGGATACAAGCGAGAAGCTATGTGGATGACTGACTATATAGAGCGAGCTAATTTGCATTGAAAAAAAATGTTTTATTGTCTTGTCATGGTGTCGAAAGACACAATGAGGACTTCCATGTCAATTCTTCTTAATAAGGCTATCTTTAGTAACAATGACTCTGCGACAAAGATACCATGCAAAGATTCTATTCTTAAGAGATATCTTCATCTTTCAGATCTTGTTGTTATTATCAATTGGCATATCAGACTGGATTAACACTCTATATATGGACTCCACTAAGAATTTTCCATTCACATGAGGGTTACATCGGAATACATCAGACCCATGTGACAATTGCACCATGGACAACTGTTGGAGCAGCATGTTCCACGATTGGAATTTGGGTCCAATCAAATCTGTCCTGAATGTCACATTTGGTGGAAATGATTCCATTACCGTGAAAATAGTATCACCCTTGTAGCGCACAATATTGTATAGAGCCGGATATTGTTCCGGGAGTGTGGCATTTCCTAGTCACTTGTCCTCCCAGAATCTATTTCCAAGCCGTCTTTAATCGATATCCATAGCAGAAGAAATATTTCTTCGTAGCCATTACACCGCCCGGAAGCGGGAATCCCCAAGGTTTCGGTGTACTTGGGATACCGTCTTGGAGTCCACATATTTCCTCCTTAGGAGGGTTTGTTATACAACATCTTCTGTCAGTATTTAAAAAACCATTTACCGAGTAGGGCTCTACTCTTAACCTAAAGGTCATGAATGCCCAACCTGCCATGGTCTTTGGGACGGCAAACCACAGTTCATTTAGACAGTTCATATTTCTTTCTCTCGCTATCTCCTTGCCAAAAGAATCTTTATAGGCAATAATCCAATCTATGAAAAACTCCTTTCAACAACTGGAAAAAGGAAATCATATATAGTACCATATTACTTAGTATCGAGTTTATGAGGACCAATCTTCCACCCAGAGACAACAGTTTACCTTTCCAAGCTAAGTATTTTTTGCAGTCTCTCCTCGACATATTTTCATTCAACATTTGCGAGTATATGCTAATGTATCAGTATCCCCAAATATGTGATTGGAAACTAACCCAACCGGCATCCGAATAGTTCAGCGTACAGGCGGGCCTCATCTTGAGCGTTGCCAAAGCAAAACAATTCAATTTTATGAAAATTGATCTTAAGACCCCAGAGTTGCTAATGTTGGAAATATGCCCTAGATGCAATAATAAATTAGTCATTATCATATTTCCTTGTTCATGATAATCATTTATTATCCATGCTATAATTGTATTGATCGGAGACTTAGATGCATGTGTGGATACATAGACAAAACCATGTCCCTAGTATGCCTCTAATAGACTAGCTCGTTGATCAAAGATGGTTAAGGTTTCCTAGCCATGGACATGAGATGTCATTTGATAAATGGGATCACATCATTAGGAGAATGGTGTGATGGACAAGACCCGAACTACAAACGTAGCATATGATCGTGTCAGTTTATTTCTACTGTTTTCTGCATGTCAAGTATATGTTCCTATGACCATGAGATTATGCAACTCACGGATACCGGAGGAGTGCCTTGTGTCTATCAAACGTCGCAACATAACTGAGTGACTATAAAAGGTGCTCTACAGGTATCTCCGAGGGTGTCTGTTGAGTTGGCATGGATCAAGACTGGAATTTGTTACTCCGTGTGACGGAGAGGTATCTCAGGGCCCACTCGGTAATACAACGTCACAATAAGCCTTGCAAGCAATGTGACTAAGTGTTAGTCACGGGATCTTGTATTACGTAACGAGTAAAGAGACTTGTCGGTAACAAGGTTGAGCTAGGTATGGAGATACCGACGATCGAATCTCGGGCAAGTAACATACCGAAGAACAAAGGGAACATCATACGGGATTAACTGAATCCTTGACATAGAGGTTCGACCGATAAATATCTTAGTAGAATATGTAGGAACCAATATGAGCATCCAGGTCTCGCTATTGGTTATTGATTGTAGAGGTGTCTCGGTCATGTCTACATAGTTCTCGAACCCGCAGGGTCTGCACACTTAAGGTTTGGTGACGTTTCGATAGTATAGAGTTATGTATGGTGGTGACCAAAGCTTGTTCGGAGTCCCGGATGAGATCACGAATGTCACGAAGAGCTCCGAAATGGTCCAGAGGTAAAGATTCATATATAGGAAGTCCTGTTTTGGTCACTGGAAAAGTTTTGGGCTCATCGGTAGTGTACCGGGAGTACCGGTAGTGTACCGGGAGACCATCGGGAGGGGTATTTCGACCCAAGAGGCTCCATGGGCTGTGGGAGAGTGTTTACCAGACCTTAGTGGGCTGGTGGAAGTCCCACACAAGGCCCATGCGGTTTGGGAAAAAACACCCAAAGAGAAAAAGTGGAAAAAGGCAAAAATAGGGTGAATCCTAGTCCTACTAGGATTGGAGGTGGAGTCCACCTCCTCCACCTGGTTCGGCCGACTCCTTGGAGGCTTGGCCCTTGTGCAAAGCCTCCTTCTCTCTTCCTCTTATATATACTAGAGGTTTTAGGGGTTTTGCACAGAATTTTTAGCCACGTGCTGCCCGTTCCTCCAGTGCATAGTTTCTCCTCTAGATCGGATTTCTGCAGTGCTTAGGCGAAGCCCTGCCGGAATTGCTCCACCACCATCACTGCAACGCTGTCATGCTGCCGGTGAACTCATCTACCTCTCTGATCCCTCTTGCTGGATCAAGAAGGCGGAGATCGTCATCGAGCTGTACGTGTGATGAACGCGGAGGTGTCGTCCGTTCGGTGCTAGATCGGAAGGACCGTGATCAAGATCGCAAGACGAATCGTGATGAGTTCCCGGGACATATCGTGATGAGTTCGTGGGAAGGATCGTGATTAGATCGCAGGACGGATCGTGATGAGTTCGTGGGACGGATCGTGATTAGATCACGGGACGGATCATGATGAGATCGCGGGACGCTCGGCGATTTGGATCGCGAAAACGTTCGACTACACCAATCGCGTTTCTTAATGCTTCCCGCTTAGCGATCTACAAGGGTATGTAGATCCACTCTCCCTCTCATAGATGCCCATCACCATGGATAGATCTTGCGTGTGCATAGGAAATTTTTTGTTTCCCATGCAACGTTCCCCAACGGTGGTATCAGAGCTAGGTCTATGTGTAGACGAGATCTCGAGTAGAACACAAAGAGTTTGTGGGCGTTGATGCTTAGATTGATTCCTCCCTTGGTCATGTTTTGGTTCAGCGGTATTGTGAGATGAAGCGGCCCGGACCAACATTACTCGTACGCTTACGAGAGACCGGTTCCCTCAACCGCAACTTGTTGCATAGATGGCTTGCGGGTGCAGGTTCTCTCACTTTAGTTGGATCGGATTCGACAAAGGCGGTCCTTGAGAAGGTTGAAAAGCAACAAGTGTATCACCGTTGTGGTTTTTGCGTAGATGAGAATTGTTCTTGCTAGATACCCGTAGCAGCCACGTAAAACATGCAACAACAATTAAAGGACGTCTAACTTGTTTTTGCAGGGTATGTTGTGATATGATATGAGCAATTACATGATGTGATATATGTGATGTATGAGATGATCATGTGATGTATAGATTATCACGACTTGCATGTCGATGAGTACGGCAACCGGCAGGAGCCAATGGGTTGTCTTTAATTATTGTATGACCTGCATGTCAATCATTAAGCGTTATGTAATGCTTTACTTTATCGCTAAACGGTAGCAATAGTAGTAGAAGCATGTTGGGCGTGAAAACCCCGATGGCGACACGTTGATGGAGATCAAGATGATGGAGATCATGGTGTCTTGCCGGTGACGATGGAGATCATGCCGGTGCTTTCAAGATGGAGATCAAAAGCACAAGTTCATGGCCATATCATGTCACTTATGATTGGCATGTGATGTTAATCCTTTTATGCACCTTCTTTTGCTTAGGACGACGATAGCATTATAAGGTGATCCCTCACTTAAATTTCAAGATGAATTGTGTTCTCCCCGAGTGTGCACCGTTGCGAAAGTTCGTCGTGTTGAGACACCACGTGATGATCGGGTGTGATAGACTCTACGTTCACATACAACGGGTGAAAGCCAGTGTTGCACATGTAGAACACTCGGGTTAAACTTGACGAGCCTAGAATGTACAGACATGCCCTCGGAACATAAGAGACCGAAAGGTCGAACATGAGTCATATAGTATATATGATCAACATGATGATGTTCACCATTGAAACCACCTCAACTCACGTGATGATCGGACTTGAGTTGGTGAATTTGGATCATGTATCACTCGAATGACTAGAGGGATGTCAATTTGAGTGGGAGTTCTTAAGTAATATGATTAATTGAACTCATTATCATGAACATAGTCAGTAATGTCTTTGCAAATTATGTTGTAGATTACAAGCTCACGCTGTAGCTCCCTTGAATTTTTATATGTTCCTAGAGAAATAGAGTTGAAAGATGATGGTAGCAATATTGTGGACTGGGTCCGTGATCTGAGGATTGTCCTCATTGTTGCACAGAAGGCTTATGTCCTTAATGCACCGCTCGGTGTGCCAATCCCTCTAGCATCGTTTGTAGATGTTGTGAACATCTGACAGGCACGTTCTGATGACTACTTGATAGTTTAGTGCATAATGCATTACGGCTTAGAATTGAGGCTCCAAAACGTTTTCAACGTCACGGAACATATGAGATGTTCTAAGAGCTGAAATTAGGATCTCAGGCTCATGCCCGTGTTGCGAGATATGAGATCTCCAGCAAGATTCTTTGCCTACAAGATGAAAGAGAATAGCTCAATCATTGAACATGTGCTCAGATTGTCTGGGTGCTACTATCGCTTGAATCGAGTGGGAGTTGATCTTCCAGATAAGATAGTGATTGATATAGTTCTCCAAGTCACTATCACTAAGCTACTAGAACTTGGTGATGAACTATGAAATGCCAGTGATTAAAATAATGATCCATGAGCTGTTCGCGATGTTTCACACCGCGAAGGTAGAAATCAAGAAGGAGCATCAAGTGTTGATGGTTAGTCAAACCACTAGTTTCGAGAAGGGCAAGAGCAAGGAGGGAAACTTCATGGATAGCAAGTCAATTGCTGCTCCAGTGAAGCAACCCAAAGTCTAACCCAAACCCGAGACTAAGTGCTTCGATAATGAGGAGAACGGTCGCTGAAGCGGAACAACCCTAGATACTTGGTAGATAAGAAGGCTGGAAAAGTCGACAGAAGTATATTTGATATACATGTTATTGATGTGTACCTTGCTAGTACTACTTGTAGCACCTGGGTATTGGATACCGGTTCGGTTGCTAAATGTTAGTAATTCAAAATAAAAACTACGGAATGAACAGAGAACTAGCTAAGTGTGAGGTGACGATGTGTGTTGGAAATATTTCCAAGGTTGATGTAATCAACATCGCACGCTCTCTCTACCTCGACATTAGTGACGAACCTAAATAAATGTTATTTGGTGTTTTGCGTTGAGCATGAACGTGATTAGATCATGTTCATTGCAACACGGTTATTCATTTAAGTTAGAGAATAATGGTTATTCTATTTACATGAATAATACCTTCAATGACCATGCACCCAGTGAGAATGGTTTGTTGAAACTTGATCATAGTAATACACATGTTCGTAACTTTGATGCCAAAAGATATAAAGTTAATAATAATAGTACCACATACTTGTTGCACTATCGCTAAATGTCATATTGGTATAAAACGCATGAAGAAACTCCATGCTGATGGATCTTTGGACTCATTTGATTTCGAATCGGTTGAGACATGCGAACCATGCCTCTTGGTCAAGATGACTAAGGACCCCGTTTTCTGTTTTGATGAAGCGGACAAGTGATTTATTGGAAATGATACATGTTCATGTATGCAATCCAATGAATCTTATAGCGTGCGGTGGATATCGTTATTTTCTTACCTTCACTGATGATTTGAGTAGATATAGTGTATATTTGCTTAATGAAACACAAGTCTGAATCGTTTGAAAGGTTCAAGCAAATTCAGAGTGAAGTTTAAGATCATCGTGACAAGAAGATAAAAATGTCTACGATATGATCGTCGAGGTGAATATCTGAGTTGCGAGTTTGGCATACAACTTTAGACGATGTGAAAATTGTTTCACAACTCACGCCACCTGGAACATCATAGTGTGATGGTGTGTCCGAACGTCATAGTCGTGCTCTATTGGATATGGTGCATGCTATGATGTCTCTTATCGTTTTGTTACTATAATTTTGGGGTTATGCATTAGTGACAACTACATTCACTTTAAATAGGGCACCATCTAAATCCGTTGAGATGACACAGTGTGAATTATGGTTTGATACAAATCTAAGCTGTCATTTCTTAATGTTTGGGGCTGCGACGCTTGTGTGGAAAATGTTTTCACGTAATGAGCTCGAACCCAAAGTAGACAAATGCATCTTCATAGAATACCCTAAGAACAGTTGGGTGAACCTTCTATCTCAGATCCAAGCATAAAATGTTTGTTGCTAAAATTGGGTCCTTTCTCGAGAAAAAGTTTCTCTTGAAAGAATTGAGTGGGAGGAGGATAGAACTTGATGAGGTTATTGAACCTCTGTTTCAACCAGAGAGTAGCGCAACTCAGGAAGTTGTTTCTGTGAAGCCTACGTTAGTTGAAGAGGAAGTTAATGATGATGATCATGAAGCTTCGGATCAAGTTAATATAGAACCTCGTAGGTCGACAAGGACGTGTACTGCTCCTGAGTGGTGCGGCAACCCTGTCTTAGAGGTCAAGTTGTTGGACAACGATGAACCTACGAACTATGGAGAAGCGATGATGGGCCCGGAAACCAACAAATGGTTAGAGGCCATGAAATCCGAGAAAGGATCCATGTATGAAAACCAAGTATAGACTTTGGTGGACTTGCTCGTTGGACGGCAGGTCGTTTAGTACAAATGGATCTTTGAAATGAAGACAGCCGCTGATGGTAAATGTCACCATTTGTAAAGCTCGACTTGTTGCAAAGAAGTTTATGACAAGTTCAAGAAGTTGACTGCGATGAGACTTTCTCACTCGTAGCGATGCTAAAGTCTGTTGAAGCAGTTGCTGCACTTTCAATTATGAAATCTGGCAGATGGATGTCAAAACATCGTTTCCTTAACGGTTTACTTGAGGAAAGGTTGTATGTGATACAACCAGAAGGTTTTGTCAGTCCTAAGGATGCTAAAAGGTGTGCAAGCTTCAGTGATCCTTTTATAGACTGAAGCAAGCATCTTGGAATTGGAATGTACACTTTTATGAGTCTATACAAAGTTTATGAGAAACTTGTATTTGCAATAAAGTGAGTGGGAGCACCATAGAGTTTCTGATAAGTATATGTGGATGACATATTGCTATTCAGAAATAATGTGGAATTTTTGGAAAGCATAAACGGTTGTTTGAAAAGTGATTTTCAAAGGAAGACATGAATAAAGCTACCTAATTGTTGAGCATCAAGATCTATAAAGATAGATCAAGATGTTTGATAAGACTTTCAATGAGTACATACCTTGACAAGATTTTGAAAGAGTTCAAAATGGATTAGTCAGAGAGAAGTGTTCTCGCCTGCTTTGTAAGGTGTGAAGTTGAGTGAGACTCAAAGCTCGACCACGGCAGAAGAAAGAGAAAGGACAAATGTCATCCCCTATGCCTTAGCCATAGGCTCTGTATAGTATGCCATGCTATGTACCGCACCTGTGTGTGCCTTGCCATGAGTCCGTCAAGGGGTACAAGAGTGATCCAGGAGTGGATCACTGGACAGCGGTCAATATTATCCTTAGTAACTAAAAGACTAAGGAGATGTTTCTCGATTATGGAGGTGATAAAGAGTTCATCGTAAAGAGTTACGTCGATGTAAGCTTTAACGCCAATCCGACTGACCCATAGTAGCAATATGGATACATGTAATGGAGCAGCCATTTGGAATAGTACCAAGTGGAGTGTGGTAGCAGTGTTTATGGTTTGACATAGAGATTTGCAAAGTACACACGGATCTGAATGTCGCAGACCCGTTGACTATAAGACCTCTCTCACATGCAATGCATGATCGAGCCCCAGAACTCATTGGGTGTTAGATTCATAACAATGCGAATCACATGGTGATGTGAACTAGATTATTGACTCTAGTGCAAGTGGGAGACTGTTGGAAATATGCCCTAGAGGCAATAATAAATTAGTTATTATCATATTCCCTTGTTCATGATAATCGTTTATTATCCATGCTATAATTGTATTGATCGGAGACTTAGATGCATGTGTGAATACATAGACAAAACCATGTCCCTAGTATGCCTTTAATAGACTAGCTCATTGATCAAAGATGGTTAAGGTTTCCTAGCCATGGACATGAGATGTCATTTGATAAACGGGATCACATCATTAGGAGAATGGTGTGATGGACAAGACCCAAACTACAAACATAGCATATGATCGTGTAAGTTTATTGCTACTGTTTTCTACATGTCAAGTATATGTTCCTATGACCATGAGATCATGCAACTCACGGATACCGGAGGAGTGCCTTGTGTGTATCAAACGTCGCAACGTAACTGGGTGACTATAAAAGGTGCTCTACAGGTATCTCCGAGGATGTCTGTTGAGTTGGCATGGATCAAGACTGGAATTTGTTACTCCGTGTGACATAGAGGTATCTCAGGGCCCACTCGGTAATACAACATCACAATAAGCCTTGCAAGAAATGTGACTAAGTGTTAGTCACAGGATCTTGTATTACGGAACGAGTAAAGAGACTTGCCGGTAACAAGGTTTAACTAGGTATGGAGATACCGACGATCGAATCTCGGGCAAGTAACATACCGAAGAACAAAGGGAACATCATACGGGATTAATTGAATCCTTGACATAGAGGTTCGACCGATAAAGATCTTCGTAGAATATGTAGGAACCAATATGGGCATCCATGTCCCACTATTGTTTATTGACCGTAGAGGTGTCTCGGTCATGTCTACATAGTTCTCAAACCCGCAGGGTCTGCACACTTAAGGTTTGGTGACGTTTCGGTAGTATAGAGTTATGTATGGTGGTGACCGAAGGTTGTTTGGAGCCCCGCATGAGATCCTAAACATCACGAGGAGCTCCGAAATGGTCCGGAGGTAAAGATTCATATATAGGAAGTCCTGTTTTGGTCGCCGGAAAAGTTTTGGGCTCATCGGTAGTGTACCGGGAGTGCCGGTAGTGTACCGGGAGACCATCATTTCGACCCAAGAGGATCCATGGGCTGTGGGAGAGTGTTTACCATCCCTTAGTGGGCTGGTGGAAGTCCCACACAAGGCCCATGTGGTTTGGGAAAAAAGCTCCAAAGAGAAAAGGTGGAAAAAGGCAAAAATAGGGTGAATCCTAGTCCTACTAGGATTGGAGGTGGAGTCCACCTCCTCCACCTGGTTCGGCCGACTCCTTGGAGGCTTGGCCCTCCTCCTCTCTTACTCTTATATATACAAGAGGTTTTAGGGTTTTTCCACAGAATTTTAGCCATGTGCTGCCCGTTCCTCCAGTGCATAGTTTCTCCTCTAGATCGGATTTCTGCAGTGCTTAGGCGAAGCCCTGCCGGAATTGCTCCACAACGCCATCACGCTGCCGGTGAACTCGTCTACCTATCCACTCCCTCTTGATGCATCAAGAAGGCAGAGATCGTCATGAGCTGTACGTGTGCTGAACACGGAGGTGCCGTCCGTTCGGCGCTAGATCGGAAGGACCGTGATCAAGATCGCGAGACGGATCGTGATGAGTTCGCGGGACGGATCGTGATGAGTTCGCGGGACGGATCGTGATTGGATCGCGGGACGGATCGTGATGAGTTCGCGGGACGGATCATGATTGGATCACGGGACGGATCGTGATGAGATCGTGGGACGCTCGGCGATTTGGATCGCGAAAACGTTCAACTACACCAACCGCGTTTCTTAACGCTTCCCGCTTAGCGATCTACAAGGGTATGTAGATCCACTCTCCCTCTCGTAGATGCTCATCACCATGGATAGATCTTGCGTGTGCATAGGAAATTTTTTGTTTCCCATGCAACGTTCCTCAATAGCTAGAATGATGATAAAACCAGTTTCATATTTATCACCATCAGATCATGGATGAACGTTCAGACCTCCTTCTTCCTCCTCGAAATGCCATTCCTCATCTTCTTCTCAATCATGTAACCCTCTTGGACCAAGCCCTAACTGTCTGCGTCCGCATCTCGTGGTCAGGGTTATCACCGACTCGCCACCCCGCCCTCTCCTCGACCTCCCCCACCCCCATTGTTGGTCGACGCCCCGCCCATCCCTCTAAGCTGCGCTGCACCAGTGAAGAACTCCGGCGATCCCCAACAGCCCCGCCCTAAAGGTAGATAACGAAGCAATGGCTTCCCTCTAAGAGCAACTCTACCAGACCCTGCCAAAAGCCCCGACCCGCAAAATAACCGCCAAAATGCGGGTCGACGTGGAAAATCCCGCCCAAACAGAACCCGCAAATGCGGCCGGCCCGCAAAATTTTTTGAGGGGTGCGGCAAAATCTCGGCCCCAACCTGTGAATACGCAGGTTTCCCCCTCACCCGTGCGGTGCCCCGCATCCTAGTGAAGCGGTTGGCAGGAGGGACATTTCAGCCCGCGTGCCGCCCGCCCGCCTTTCCTCATCTCCTTTCGTCGCCGCCGCCCGCCTTTGGTTCCGCCGGTCCGCCGCCGGTGATTCCTGCCAAATCTATGGGCAGAATCGCGCCACGGGGCCGTCCCCCACCCTCTAGCGCACCAACCCCCCCGGATCCATCAAGAAGAGCCTCCCCTCGTCGCTACCTCCGCCGGGGATCGACCACTGTCGAGCCCGCCCCTCATCGCCGCTCGGGATCACTCACCACACGAGCCACCGGTTAGTGTCTGTTTTGTGATATTTGCGAGCAGTATGCCTAGTTGATTGACGTGGCGTGTGATTCTTGTCCATGTAGATGGAATTGAGCCCGTGCAAGAAGTTCTTACTCTTCGATTTGGACGATTCAGACGACTCGGATGTTGAGACCATGCTTGCGACCTTTCGGTAGTAGACATTAGTGATGGCACTTGCCGTGAAGGAGCACGAAGACGAGAACTGGAAGAGGCGGCGAGGATCGACTGTCGAGTGTCTTTGTATTCCTCGGAATCGCCATCTTGGGAACGAGATGTTGATGCAAGACTACTTCGTGGAGAATCCAACATATCCACCACACCTCTTCCGGAGAAGGTACCGAATGCGCCGATCCCTCTTTGTGAAAATTGTTCAAGCTTGTGAGGCAAATTGTCGGTATTTTACTCAAAGAAGAAATGTTGCGGGCTTAAAGGGATTTGGTGCATATCAAAAAATCTCCGTAGCTATGCGGGTGATTGCATATGGCGTTCCGGCTGACTATGCTGATGAGTACCTTCGCATTGGTGAAGATACCACAATTGATTCAGTGCGTAGATTTGCAAAAGTGATCATCCGTGTCTTTGGTCCTGAGTATCTTTAGGCGCCCAACGAGGATGACACAAAGAAAATGATGGCATCTAATGAGAGGAGAGGTTGGCCTGGCATGCTAGGTAGCATTGATTGTATGCATTGGACTTGGAAAAATTGCCCAAAGGCATGGCAAGGAATGTATTGTGGCAAGTCTCGTGATGCAACAATTGTGTTAGAGGCCGTGGCATCCGAGGATTTATGGATTTGTCATTGCTTCTTTGGTATGTAGGGCACTCTCAATGATATCAATGAGTTGCAACGGTCTCATTTGTTTGCTAGGATTGCTAATGGTCATGCTCCTGCTTGCAACTACACTATCAATGGACATGAATACACAAAAGGGTACTATCTTGCAAATGGTATATACCCTTCTTGGTGCACATTTGTCAAGAGCATAAAAGAACCCCAAAATAGAAAAGAATGTGAATTCGCGAGGGTGCAAGAGGCAGCCCGAAAAGACAGTGAAAGAAGGGTTTTGCAATCTAGGTTTGTCGTTGTTCATGGTCCTGCTCGTTTTTGGGATAAGAGAACCTTAAAAAATATCATGACATGCTGTGTTATCCTTCACAATATGATTCTCGAAGATGAGAGAGGAATGAACTTGGAGTTCTTCTATGACAATGTGGGTAGCCGTGTCAAACCAGCTAGAGACCCTAACCGCATTAGAGCTTTTCTGAATATCTACAAAGAGATTGAAAATGCAAACACCCACTTTCAACTTCAGGAAGATCTCATTGAGCACCATTGGCAAAGGGCTGGACCGTAACTCATTTTTGTATTCATTTGTATTTGTATTCGTGACAAGTTTTGTATTGCATTATTTAAGTTTTCTTCCGTGATTTGAATAATTATTTGTAATGTGGATGATTGTTCTATTATGTTGGTATTGAATAATTATTTAGTTTGCTTCCGTGATTTGAATAATTATTCTGTAGTGTGAATGTTTGTTTTTATTTTTGTGTTGTAGTTGTGATATTTGCGAGCTGGTGGGATGCGGGATGCAGCGGCACAAGAGCAGACCCCGTAAAGCCGACCCGTAAAAAAACATATTTCACGAATATACTTTTATATGGGTACGTTTGGAGGGTCTGCATCTGCGACCGTCCACGCCGGCCCGCAAAGGCTTTTTCCGCGAACTACAAACGCGTTTTGCGGGCCGGCGGGATGTGGGGTCTGCTAGAGTTGCTCTAAGATAGATAGTGGGGTTGTCTCTTTCTTATCGGCAAGCTCGGGATGAACTCAGAAAAAGTGACCGGCATGAAGAAACTTTTCAACGCACCCAAGATATAGCAAAACTGTTGATTCCAAGGGCTGAAACATAGGAAAGTAAAAGAAGTTCCCTTCTCTTTTTTGCATTCCTGCTCACAAACAACAAAGAGAAATGCCCCCCGGGGGCTCCCATGATCGCAAAGGCCCCACCGGGGGATGAGATGGCAATTCCTTCGCCGGCGGCCCCACCGGGGGAAGGTGGCCTCCTTCCTGGAGAGGCCCGGGCGGAAATCTCGGTGGACTGCCTCTTCAGCGCGGGAATGGGAGGAGTTTAGGGCGAGATCGCGACGGATTCTACGCCGGGCGACAGATCGAAGACGCTGCCTGGAGCAGTCAAGAAGGAGATTAAAGGAGATTTTTAGCAATTTGGAAGGTGAGTACCTCTCTGATCCACTCGGGGAAGGCTCGATCTGGTTGCCTAGAATCAAGGATGAATTGATCCTGGCGGTGGCGGACATGGAGTATTCAGAGGAGGCTACCATGGTAGAATTGGGGGAATTGGAGGGGATGCCCTCGGTTTCGGTAGGGATTTTTACTAGAATAGAGAGTAGAGAGCGGATTCAGTGGGTAGAGGCTGTATCAACGGATCATACATTTGATTTTGTTGATTTTAAGTCTATAGTAGGCAACAGAGTGATTCCCGCAGGGATGAGTAGGAAACTGCAGCATTATGGGATTTCTTTAGTTGGCAATAACATTAATTCGGGGTTAAAGGCTGCGAGGTGTGGGGCTTCGGAGCACTATATTGGTGTTACTCGGGGGTGGTTCAGGCTATCACATAGTTCATTAGAACAGAATTCCCTACACATTTCCTCCTCTTTTGTGACTTCAAAAACAGGGGAGCCTGTCATGGAGAACCGAGGTGTGGAGAAGGAGAGGCCAATGGAGGTGGCCCAGGGAAGTGTGGCGACCTTGACAGGGGTGCCAGCCGCGGCAGAGGGGGTGCGATCCCCGCCGGCAAAGATTGGGGCGAGAACTTCCCTGTCTCCGGTTACCCCTGACTACCATGGCATGGTGGTGCCGAGACGTCCTAGAGGGCAGGGCTCCCCTCTCATCATTGACATGGAGGCTGCCTGCAAGGCTGTTACCAGTCATCTGGTTGTCGGCCGCCTCCTATCCCCCTTTCAGGTCAATCCACGGGTCATTGTCGATGACCTTCGAGCCACGACATGGAAGCACCAAGGAGGGGTGACCATCCAGGAGGTGGTGTGCAATGACGGGAGGTTCATCCTAAACTTCGCCACTTAAGGGGATCGAAGATTTGTCCTTAAGGCGCAGCCGTGGCACTACAAGAAGGACGACATCATCTTCGTCGAGTTCGACGGCGAGGGCGATCCGGCTGAGGTCGACCTCGGCGTAATGGCCATTTGGCCCCAGGTACGCAACCTCCCATTCAAGCTCAAGACGGAGATCATGGGTTGGACCCTAGGTGACCAACTAGGGGAAGTGCTAGAGGTGTCGCATCGCAATCATGTCATTGTTGAAAAATATCTGCGTGTGTGTGTAGAAATTTATTGCATGAGCCTCTAAAGTGCACAGTAGAGTTTACTCCTTTGGGTAGTTCAAAGATCTGCAAGTATGATGTTAGATATGAAAAATTACCTTTGTATTGCGAGTGTTGTGGTATTGTAGGCCATACCTCAGAGAGATTTTGTAAAATTCCAAGAGAGAGGAGAGTTGCTAGTTTTCCTAAGAACCTTAGTGTAGAGTGTAGGAGATATGCCCTAGAGGCAATAATAAATGTTATAGATTATCTCCCTGTTCATAATTAGGTTTATGTTCCATGCTATAACTGCTATGGTTCTCGAGTCTACAATAACCACGAGGCTTGAAGGAAGACTCATATGCACGTGTGGAATAATAAACGGTAAATTGTATTCCTAGTCTGGCCTCTAAGATTGGCTCAAGTATTGCATGATGATCCTGTTTTCCTGATCATGGGCATGGCTATGCCGGCAATTTTGAGGGCACAATGTTAGAAGATCATTTGTGTTGAATCGACCCAAATTGATGTTATGCTATGAGATACATTCGTCATAAGTTAATGGTTAATAACGCACAGAAGTTAATATTTGCATACTTCCTTAGACCGTGAGAGTATCGAGTTTCTTCATGCTTGCTTCATGAACTTTGGGGTTTGTTAAACGTCATCCGTAAATGGGTGGCTATTACGGCAGCTTACGGGTTCATGGAAAAGTATGTCAAGTAACTTGATAGCTCAAGATTGGGATTTGCTCCTCCGACGATGGAGAGATATCTCTAGGCCCTCTCGGTGTTACGGCATCCATCATCGTCTGGCCAGAGCCTTTGTGATTTGATCACGGGGATGCCGGAACACGGGAACGAGAAAAGAGAACAATACCGGTAACGAGGTAACTGGCATAGGGGACAAGTTGTTGATCCACGGGGATGCCAACATGTCTCACCTCGGGTATTTGTAACATATCGCGAAGCAACAGGAATAACACACGACAACTGGAGGTTCACTCGAATATTTATTCGTGTGGGTATAGGGATCGATATGGGTGTCCACGGCTCCGATGCTGATCATTGATCGGAAAGTGTTCTGGTCATGTCTATACTTCACCGAACCTATATGGTCACATGCTTAAGGGTCATCTATCTGTTGAATACTAGACAAGGAGTCCGAGAGAAAGTCACTGGAAAAGTTTCGGAGACAACGGAAAAGTTCCGGAGAGAACACCGAAAAAGTTTCGGTAAAACCGAAAAGTTGTTTCGGATAAAACCATTGATCATAAAAGGTTTTGGCAAGCATCGGGAATGTTTTGGAGGTTGCCAGATTGGTCTGGTAATTTCTGGAATTTTTCCGGAGAAAAAACCGAAAAAAGTTTTCAGAGCTGCCGAAATTGTTTACCGGGTAAACGAAGATGGTTTTAAATTAAACCACCGTACTGGAAATGTTCCGGAGCGTGTCCAGATAATTTTAGAGGGTGCCAAAAATGTTCTGGGACCTTCCGGAATTTTCGGAAGTAATAGTCGCGGAAAATATCTTGTCCCAGCGTGAGGGGACAAGATCCCACGACTCGTGGGGGCTGTTTTGGGGCGCCTCCCCTTGTGGGGGCAGCCCCTTGTGGCTGGACAAAAGGTGTTGGGGGGGCATGGTGGGGGTCAGCCTCCACAAATGGTGGAAAGTGTTGGGAGGTGGTGGGGCCACATGTTGGAGCACCATGGACAAGGGAACATGTTTTTCCCTTGTTTGGTGGGAACATGTTCTCCTTGTTTTGTGGGAACATGTTTTCCCCATGTTTAGTGGGCTGAAATTTCAGCCCCCCTCCACCCCTTCCACCACTATATAAGGAGGAGGAGAGGTGCTCTCCAACTACACCCCTTTCTCTCATACACATGCCATGCATTATCTGGCTTCTTCTCTCCCTCGTGAAGTTTCGTAGAGCCGGAAGGCTGTCTAGGTTCCGGTGGGAACTAGTTCTGGATGGCGAAGCCCTGCCAGATAGATGACACCGTATGTGTGCAACTGTGTAGAGAGATCGTAGTTTCGGTCTTAGTTCAAGAGTGCCTCCCGTAGGGCTGTCCATGTAACCGTCCGAGTTTTGGAGATCCTCCCGAAGGGCTGTCTGAGTGACAGTCCAAGTTTCGGAGGTCCTCCCGAAGGGCTGTCTGAGACACCATCCGAGGGACTGTCCGACCGCCTCCCGGAGGGCTGTCTGCGGGGCAGATGAGGGTATACATCCTCGTGGTTGGGAGGTTGTAAAATCCTAGCTGCGGGGACCTGCATCGCCAATCGTCGTCGACTCTACTTCCGCTGCGCTATGAGTTAGTAACGAAATGATCAAACCTTGTATGCAGTCTCCATAGTGGTCCTAGGCTGGTGCGTAGGTCGATTTTTTTTGTTTTCTGCTGCATAACCCAACAATGGCATCAAGAGCCGTGCTATGCGTAGATGTAGGTTACGATCTACAATACATGGAGATGTATGGGTATTGCATAATATAATTTTGGAGTAGATGAGATCTATTGCTGAAAATTATTTATGCGGGTAGCAGATGAAATCTGTTACCGGATGTTCATGTTGCTTCCCCTGAATTTGCGTAGTCCTGATCTTGATGGCATGGTGGAATCTCATAAATTTCTGACAATCCGCGATCCTTTCATGCTGCTCCTGAGTATACTGATTGACAGATCAACGAAGTGCTAACAGTTCTTTGGGTTCCACCATAGTTAAAGAAAGATGGATGTTTCGCAGACAAAAGGGCAATGCAGATATGATCTACACAGGGGTCATGCGTATGACGAAGTTTAGTATGGGGCTCGAGATTTTATTATCTCGTGTTTCATACACCCCGCAATGTTAATCTAGCGACTTGTATTATCATGCTTGATGATGGACGTTGGTAGCTTCGGTTTGTTTCGAAACCTTAGAAGCCACGTAAAACAAGTTTTTGCATGAACCGATTAGAGGCGTCTAACTTGGTTTTGCAGGATGGTTTGCATGTGCATATGATGTGGTATAGAAATGCTCATATAATTTGATTATGTATGAGATGGCTATATGATGTAATTAACATGACCTGCGTGTCATGATTCGGCATGATGGCTGGAGCCATATGATTGCACTTTAATGACCTGCGTGTCAACCTTATGTAATGCACTTATTTTATTAGCTATAGAGATAACAATATTACCTAGTGTATCGACAAGGTGGTGGCAATCTTCGCGAAGGTGAACACCGACGCGAATGCCGAACACGAAGAAATGAAAGACTTCTCCGTCAGAAAGGGCTATACCATATCATGCTATTGTGAATTGCCTGAGATGTTTATCCCTTATGATGCACCCTTCTTGATTGCGCGGTAGTCGCTTTTTATTAGGGTGATCTCTCACAAAATATCAAGTAGTTAGTGTTCTCCCAAGTGTAGCACCGTCACGGCACCTATCTTTTTGAGGTGCGTCGTGTCACACGGGTACAAACGATTAGAGAAGTGTGAGGCGGGTGAGTTGAGACCTCGCAGCGAGATCACTTGGTTGTCTTGACGTTCAGGCATGACCGTCATGAGCTCGGAACACACACATCAAAAGATGAACAAGAGTCACATAGAGATGTGATTGGCAAGTTGGCCTACCGGTTGAGATTTTCGTCATCAGTGGTGTTACACCAATGGCGAACAATTTAAATGCGGGTCTTGTATCACTCACAATCAATTATGAGAGATATTGATTTGAGTGGGAGCGCACTATAGAATTAATTCTTTTAATTCTCAGTGCAATTAATTGTGAACTTTGTCTAAGTGTAGATTGCATAATAGTTATAGGATAATGGCTCGCGTTTCCACCTTTCCTATTAAAATTGAATAGCTGTTAAATATCTGGTTAAAACTTTACGGTTGGTAACATAATGTGAGGATTGTCCTCAAGAGTGCCGAGAAGGACTTTGTCCTATCGTATGTTTTTGGTATTCTCCCGCTAATGCTATGGATCATATGACTCTCGTCCTTCGATCCAAAAGCTAGAATTCCTTTTCAATCAAAGTGCAATATGTTTGCTTCCATGAGACCGGAACTTCGAAAGTTTGGATAGTTATGTGATATACATGGAATCTGAAAATCATTTTTAGAAACAGACAAAAGCTAAAAGATATGAGATATCCAAAGCAATGTTTGTTTGCAAACTATTAGTAAAGGAGTTTACTATGCATTAGACTAATAAGAGAGAGATCCAGGAGAACGCCTGTCATATGATGAAAGGTGAATAAAACAACAACTTAAAGAGAAAGGAAGTGTCCGAAGGGTGTTAGTAAGACTTTCACGCCTAGGAAGTCCGGGGCTAACGCCACTCTTAAGTTGGGTGCTTATTCTAAGAGTAGGAGAAATACTGAAAAGTTAAACTGTTAGAAGTATACTGGCAAAAAGAAAGAAGACTGGAATATCCAGCTCATGTATGAATGTCATACAAGTTTTTGATGTATAGAAGGCTGGTCAAAGATATAGTTCTTGGAAATTATGGTTAAACATGTTAATCACTAATTCTTGGGTATTGTGAGTTGGTCACAAAGATACCCGCTCGATTGCATTCTATTGCAACTCGATGTAAGAACTACTATGGCCTGAAAGACTAGCCAGGGATGAGGTTTAGATACATGCAGGGAACATAGTAAATGTTACTATGCCTTTCATCGGTGTATTCCCTATGTATTTAGTTTCATAATTCATTTTAGAGTTTCACAATCTAGCCCTTTGCATAAGGTATCTTGCAAGAAGGTTTTTCATAAGAGAACATTTCATGTTCGGTGTTATAAATAACATAAGGGCCATACTTTCATTATGAATGAGACGTATGTTATGAATATTGATAATAATACATTACCTCTGGGTTTACTTTTATAATACATTTTAGAGTTTCATACACTCTAGCCCATTGCACAAGTTTGTTGCAAAAGAGTTATTCATAAAAACAACAATTGTTGTTCAGTATTATGAATAACATGAAGGGCCATGCTTCCATCCTAGATGGGATGTATGTTATGAATATTGATGGAAATATGATACATCCATAACACTGACGCTAAATGTTGCAAGACTAAAAGAATACCACATATGTGTGGCACTGCATTTGGTCACATTGGAGAAACCCGCATGGAAAATTCCATTATGATGGATTTTGAAGTCGTTTGATTTTGAATCATCTGATACTTGCAACTTTCCTCCAAAAGGTGAACTAACTAAAATACCGTTCACAGGCCATAAGGAACGAGCAAAGAACTTATTGGTGATCATACAGTTGATGTATGTAGTCCGATAAATATTGTTGCAAACAGTGGATTTGTCTACCTTCAAAAATGACTCAAGTAGATATATGGATATTTACTTGATGAGACGTAAGTCTGGATCTTTTGAAATCATTAGAAAGGTTTTCAAAAATAAAGTAGAAGTTATTGTACCAAGAAAATTATGTTTCTGCAATTTGATTGCGGAAAGGAATATTTGAGTTACAAGTTTAGCGAATGTCTGATGAGTTGTGAAAAGAGTTTCATAACTTGCACCTGTCGGAACACCACTGCAAGTGAAAAGTCCGTGAAGATGTAATTGAACCATTTATGATATGGTAAGATCAAAGATGACATAAATAGATGTGCCATTATCCCTTTTATAGAGTGATGCTATAGAGACTGCGACTTTTACACTGAAAAGAGATCCATCAGGTCTGTTGAAATGACGCCATGGTATGGTATGCCCAACCATGTTATATCTTTTCTTAACATTTGGAATATGGGGCTTGTGTAAAAGGTTACAAACCTATTCCAAATCAGACAAGTGCTACTTTGTATGGTTATCCCAAGTCATTGGGTATTCCCCCACCACTATACCGGGGCAAAGGGTTTTGCCACAAAACGGTATGCTTTAAAAGAGAATGGTTCTTATAAAAGGTGAGTAGGAGGATAGTGTAACTCGACGAGATAACCAGTATCTTCATCATCAGTTCAAAGGAAAGAAACCCTGGAAGTGATTCCGTTGTTTCCTACTACGACTGATACGGAAGTCTCTACAATAAAATGTATGGACTTCGGTCAAACGTGCAACTGAACCACGTAGGCAAATCTCGTGCAAACCTATCAGGTGCGCAAACGAGATATTGTTGTTAGACAACAGTATACCTACAATACACAAGGAAGCGTTGATGGGCCCTGACTCCGAGATTGGCTAAATGCCAATACAATCCGAGATAGTTTCCATATAAGTGATTCAAGATTAAAACCTTGATACACCTTTCAGAGGACTTAGAGTCTAACGAATATTTATGGAACTAAAAACTGATACGGATAAAAATGTTTTATCCATAAAGCTCGACTTGTTGAAATAACAAGTTCAAGGAGTTGGCTACGCTGAGGTTATTTCACCGTAGCGATGCTTAAGGTCGGTTCGGGTTGAACTAGCAATTAATACATATATCAATCATGAGATATGAAACATGGATGACGAAAGGATTTCCATCTAAAGGAAATGAAACCTAGGACTTGTATGTGATACAGTCCAAAGTAATCTGTCGATCCAGAGGATGCTAGTAAGTATGCAAACTTCAGAGTTCCAGCAATGGACAGAAGAGAGCAAAATGGAGTTGGAATCTTCATGGTTTGATGAAATGGTCAAAATGGTTTTTGACTTCATCAATGGGTAACGAAGATGCTTGTGATTCAAGAAAGTAAGTGAGAGCATAATAATATTTCTAAAATGTTGTGTGCTTGACACATTGTTAATTGGAAATAAATATCTTGACACGAATTAGGACTTCATTTGAAAATAGTTTTGCGATGAAGTGCTTAGGCTAAATAGCCTCAATATTAGGCATGATGATCTATGGAGATAGATTTACCTAATGGGGCTAAGCAATGAATACATATTGACAAGGTGCTAAAACCTTTTAGCATTTAAAAACGCCAATGAGTGATTCTTGCCGAAGTCACATGGAAAGAGTTTTTGCAAGACTCAGTGTCCCAAAACACTGACGAGTAAAATACATGATGGAGATTCCACACACTCTAGTGTTTGGATTAATCATGTATTCCATGGTATGTAAAAACAACCAGATATGTCCGATACTCCCAAGTTGTTGCGAGTATAGGTACAAAAGTGATCAAAGCACTGATCATGGGACAACAGTGAAAGATGTCATTAAGTACTAGAGTAGTGCTGATAACATGTTTTGTCGTAAGCAGAGATTATGAAGTGCTCGTTGTAAGTAATTACATCGATACAGTCTCAATCAATGCTCCATGCGATTTTCGATTTAAGTTAAGGCTTTTGTGTGATACACAATATGGTGGCATGGTAGTTGGAAATTGTTCCAAACAAGATACTATAGCGAAATCTATAACAAAGGCTAAGTATGTTGATGCTTTGGAAGCGACAAAGAAGTTGTTGAATCATATAGTTCATTCATGAACTTAGTATGGTTCCAAGATGGCTTTGGTCTATGAGACAATATTGCAGATAGTTGCTCCATAGCTCAGTCTGAGGAATCAGGTTTCGACCAATGATTCACACATATGCAAAGCCAAGTTCACACAAAATACGAATTTTGTGATAGCGTGAAAACGCGAGGATATGCAAAGTTACACACGGAACTGAAGTTGTCAGATCCGTTGGACATCAGGCTATACCACAATCGAAGCATATTTTACACCAGTATGGCATAGGTGTAAAGTGCATTAGCATTGACTAGATTATTGACTCTAGTGCAAGTGGGAGTCTGTAAGAGATATTCCCTAGAGGCAATAATAAATGTTATTGATTATCTCCTTGTTCATAATTAGGTTCATGTTCCATGCTATAACTGCTATGGTTCTCGAGTCTACAATAACCACGAGGCTTGAAGGAAGACTCATATGCACGTGTGGAATAATAAACGGTAAATTGTATTCCTAGTCTGGCCTCTAAGACTGGCTCAAGTATTGCATGATGATCCTGTTTTCCTGATCATGGGCATGGCTATGTCGGCAATTTTGAGGGCACAATGTTAGAAGAACATTTGTGTTGAATCGACCCGAATTGATGTTATGCTATGAGATACATTCGTCATAAGTTAATGGTTAATAACACAGAGAAGTTAAAATTTGCATAATTCCTTAGACCATGAGAGTATCGAGTTTCTTCATGCTTGCTTAATGAACTTTGGGGTTTGTTAAACGTCATCCGTAAATGGGTGGCTATTACGGCGGCTTACGGGTTCATGGAAAAGTATGTCAAGTAACTTGATAGCTCAAGATTGGGATTTGCTCCTCCGACGATGGAGAGATATCTCTGGGCCCTCTCGGTGTTACAGCATCCATCATTGTTTGGCCAGACCCTTTGTGATTTGATCACGGGGATGCCGGAACATGGGAACGAGAAAAGAGAACAATATCGGTAACGAGGTAACTGGCATAGTGGACAAGTTGTTGATCCACGGGGATGCCAACTGTCTCACCTCGGGTATTTGTAACATATCGTGAAGCAACAGGAATAGCACACGACAACTGGAGGTTCACTCGAATATTTATTTGTGTGGGTATAGGGATCGATATGGGTGTCCACGGCTCTGATGCTGATCATTGATCGGAAAGTGTTCCGGTCATGTCTATACTTTACCAAACCTATAGGGTCACATGCTTAAGGGTCATCTATCTGTTGAATACTAGACAAGGAGTCCAAGAGAAAGTCACTAGATAAGTTTCGGAGACAACGGAAAAGTTCGGGAGAGAACACCGAAAAAGTTTCGATAAAACCAAAAAGTTGTGTCGGATAAAACCATTGATCATCAAAGCTTTTGGCAAGCACCGGGAATGTTTTGGAGGTTGCCAGATTGGTCTGGTAATTTCTGGAATTTTTCCGGAGAAAAAACCGAAAAAAGTTTTCGGAGCTGCCGGAATTGTTTACCGGGTAAACGAAGATGGTTTTAAATTAAACCACCATACTGGAAATGTTCCGGAGCGCGTCTAGATAATTTTAGAGGGTGCCGGAAATATTATGGGACCTTACGGAATTTTTCGGAAGTAATAGTTGCGGAAAACATCTTGTCCCAGCGTGAGGGGACAAGATCCCACGACTCGTGGGGGCTGTTTTAGGGCGCCTCCCCTAAAGTGCACAGTAGAGTTTACTCCTTTGGGTAGTTCAAAGATCTGCAAGTATGATGTTAGATATGGAAAATTACCTTTGTATTGCGAGTGTTGTGGTATTGTAGGCCATACCTTAGAGAGATTTTGTAAAATTCCAAGAGAGAGGAGAGTTGCTAGTTTTCCTAAGAACTTTAGTGTAGAGTGTAGGAGATATGCCCTAGAGGCAATAATAAATGTTATAGATTATCTCCCTGTTCATAATTAGGTTTATGTTCCATGCTATAACTGCTATGGTTCTCGAGTCTACAATAACCACGAGGCTTGAAGGAAGACTCATATGCACGTGTGGAATAATAAACGGTAAATTGTATTCCTAGTCTGGCCTCTAAGATTGGCTCAAGTATTGCATGATGATCCTGTTTTCCTGAGCATGGGCATGGCTATGCCGGCAATTTTGAGGGCACAATGTTAGAAGATCATTTGTGTTGAATCGACCCAAATTGATGTTATGCTATGAGATACATTCGTCATAAGTTAATGGTTAATAACGCAGAGAAGTTAATATTTGCATACTTCCTTAGACCGTGAGAGTATCGAGTTTCTTCATGCTTGCTTCATGAACTTTGGGGTTTGTTAAACGTCATCCGTAAATGGGTGGCTATTACGGCAGCTTACGGGTTCATGGAAAAGTATGTCAAGTAACTTGATAACTCAAGATTGGGATTTGCTCCTCCGACGATGGAGAGATATCTCTAGGCCCTCTCGGTGTTACGGCATCCATCATCGTCTGGCCAGAGCCTTTGTGATTTGATCACGGGGATGCCGGAACACGGGAACGAGAAAAGAGAACAATACCGGTAACGAGGTAACTGGCATAGGGGACAAGTTGTTGATCCACGGGGATGCCAACATGTCTCACCTCGGGTATTTGTAACATATCGCGAAGCAACAGGAATAGCACACGACAACTGGAGGTTCACTCGAATATTTATTCGTGTGGGTATAGGGATCGATATGGGTGTCCACGGCTCCGATGCTGATCATTGATCGGAAAGTGTTCCGGTCATGTCTATACTTCACCGAACCTATACGGTCACATGCTTAAGGGTCATCTATCTGTTGAATACTAGACAAGGAGTCTGAGAGAGAGTCACTGGAAAAGTTTCGGAGACAACGGAAAAGTTCCGGAGAGAACACCGAAAAAGTTTCGGTAAAACCGAAAAGTTGTTTCGGATAAAACCATTGATCATAAAAGGTTTTGGCAAGCATCGGGAATGTTTTGGAGGTTGCCAGATTGGTCTGGTAATTTCTGGAATTTTTCCGGAGAAAAAACCGAAAAAAGTTTTCAGAGCTGCCGAAATTGTTTACCGGGTAAACGAAGATGGTTTTAAATTAAACCACCGTACTGGAAATGTTCCGGAGCGCGTCCAGATAATTTTAGAGGGTGCCAAAAATGTTCTGGGACCTTCCGGAATTTTCGGAAGTAATAGTCGCGGAAAATATCTTGTCCCAGCGTGAGGGGACAAGATCCCACGACTCGTGGGGGCTGTTTTGGGGCGCCTCCCCTTGGGGGGGCAGCCCCTTGTGGCTGGACAAAAGGTGTTGGGGGGGCATGGTGGGGGTCAGCCTCCACAAATGGTGGAAAGTGTTGGGAGGTGGTGGGGCCACATGTTGGAGCACCATGGACAAGGGAACATGTTTTTCCCTTGTTTGGTGGGAACATGTTCTCCTTGTTTTGTGGGAACATGTTTTCCCCATGTTTAGTGGGCAGAAATTTCAGCCCCCTCCACCCCTTCCACCACTATATAAGGAGGAGGAGAGGTGCTCTCCAACTACACCCCTTGCTCTCATACACATGCCATGCATTATCTGGCTTCTTCTCTCCCTCCCACAAAAAGAGTTTCGTAGAGCCGAAAGGCTGTCTGGGTTCCGGTGGGAACTAGTTCTGGACGGCGAAGCCCTGCCGGATAGATGACACCGTATGTGTGCAACTGTGTAGAGAGATCGTAGTTTCGGTCTTAGTTCAAGAGTGCCTCCCGTAGGGCTGTCCGTGTGACCGTCCGAGTTTTGGAGGTCCTCTCGAAGGGTTGTCTTAGTGACAGTCCAAGTTTTGGAGGTCCTCCCGAAGGGCTGTCCGTGACACCATCCGGGGGACTGTCTGACCGCCTCCCGGAGGGCTGTCCGCGGGGCAGATGAGGTATACATCCTCGCGGTTGGGAGGTTGTAAAATCCTAGCTGTAGGGATCTGCACCGCCGATCGTCATCGACTCTACTTCCGCTGCGCTACGAGTCGGTAACGAAATGATAAAACCTTGTATGCAGTCTCCATAGTGGTCCTGGGCTGGTGCGTAGGTTGAATTTTTTTGTTTTTTGCTGCATAACTCAACATAGAGGCCTACTGGAAAGGCTATGGAGCAAGAAGGAGAGGGCTAATTCTTGGGAGTTCTTCTCGTGGCGACAAGATTCCGGCTATTGGCACCGACATCAACAACAATGCCAAGGCCATGGACGTCGTCAGGTTGGCGAAGGCTATAAATGGTCTCACGGCTCTGACAAGGGAGCTGCTGACCATACCTTGACGACTAAAGCGGCGACGAGGGCGCCGGCCACCCTCATTCTCCCACTCGGCCAGGAGGGCCGGGTCCAGGGGATGCCTATGATCATTCGCTTCGGTGCCGAGCCTGGTCAGGAGGACCGGGCGACCGTGCCAGCTGCTGATGCTAGCCTAGGCCAGGAGGGCCTGGATCTGGTGATGGAGGAAAGAAAGTGGGTGCAAAGTCAAGAGGACATGCATCAATTGAGGGTGTTTCCTCCCTCCACGTACACTGCTGTAGTTCCTTTTACACATGTTTGCAAGGCTGGCCAGTCTTACCAGGGAGAGCAAGTGGTGGCTGGGGACAAGTTGGTTCCCACGACTGCTATAGATGCTGACCAACTCCTATTCCAGTCGGGGGTATTCGAGGCCCTATCTGGAGCAGTGGCTGCCAGATTAGCAGCTGATGGTGGTGGTACTACTGGTATTCAGTTTAGTGCCACAAAAGAAAATACGCAGAGTCATCTGAGAAAGAATGGGAGAAAAGAGAGAAAAAAAGGGAAAACCGGTTAACTGAGGATGCATGCATGCTAGTCTTCGGTAAAAAAAGAGGGCGCTTTTGTGAAGCTAGGCCTACGGGGAGTGATATAGAGTGCTCTTTTGAGAAATCTCTAGATAGCTATGAGTGCCTCCTATATGGAGATGTAATTGTTTCATCCAAGAGGGTGTATACGGGTAGAATTGAAACAGTGAAGGATGTGGAGGGAGGGGTGAAGCATGTGGCAAAGGAGACCGAGGAGAAAGAAGATGCAGATGTTCAGCAAGGGGTGGAATTGGTTGGTGAGAAGAAAGGTGATAATGGCGCATCGACAACCTCTGATGAGGAGGTTCGCCGGGCCAAATGAAAATCCTAGGGTGGAACTGCCGTGGTATGCTCTCCCACACGACAGTTCGTGAGCTCTTGGACATCCAGGAGCGCGTAAGGGCAGATTTAGTTTTCCTTTCCGAAACTCATTTGAATAAATGTAAAGCCGATGAGCTCCGTCGTGTCCTAAATTTTGATTCTATGTTTGTAGTAGAAAGTGATGGTCGGGCCGATAGCCTTGTTCTATTTTATCAAAAATTGAATAAATTTGAGTTGAATTATATTTCGCCTCATTTTATTGATGTTCTTTTTATACATGATGATACTATACAGTGGAGGTTTACGGGGTTTTATGGTCATTCGAATTGGAGCGAACGCAATTTGTCTTGGAATGATATACGCAATTTGCACAGTAAGGGGGATCACCCTTGGGTAATTTTGGGTGATTTTAATGAAATTCTATATTCTTCAGAAAAAGAAGGCGGTAATGCAAGACCAATTGGAATGATGAGAGATTTTCACGAATGCCTTATGGACTGTGGGATAGAGGACCTAGGTTACATTGGGGACCCTTTCACCTGGAGAAGAGGTGATATTCATGAATGGCTTGATCGTGCAGTTTGTAACATAGCTTCCGCACATAAATTTCCTCGAGCGGCGGTAATCAATGAAGAACATATTCATTCTGACCATCGTCCGCTGGTCTTGGACATGGACTATCTGGATGCCAATATTTTCAATCGACCAAAAGGACATGTTAAACAATTCGAAGCAAGGTGGTTAAAGGAAGAGACAATAAATCAAATAGTAAATGCATCTTGGGAGAAAGCTAAGTTTGCAGGTATCGGCCCTTCTCTTGTTGATCGAACGAGAGCGGTGCATGCCGAACTGCACTCTTGGGATCGGGAAACTCTCAAAGGCCCCAAGCGGAGAATAAATAAATTAAAGAAGGATCTAGAGAAACTAAGGCGCGACCCTTTGAGTATGGAATCCTGCGGTCATCAGAAGGAAGTTATTGTGCTAATAGAGAATCTGTTGGATCAAGAGGAAAATTTTTGGATACAAAGAGGGCGGGCGAACTGGATGATGCAGGGGGATCGTAATACTTCATTTTTTCATAATGCAGCCACAGTCAGGAAAAAAAGAAATAGTATAAAGAAGCTACTTGATGATTCGGGTGTTTGGAAAGAAAATAAGGAGTTAAAGGATCACATTACTAATTATTTTTGTAAGCTATTCACATCGGAAGTGCAACATATGAATCAAGATGTGTTGTCCCTTGTCCATAGGAGGGTGTCTACTAAGACGAATAACGTTCTTTGTGCCCCGTATAATGCTGAAGATGTTCGTAAGGCAGTTTTTGATATTGGGGACTTAAAAGCTCCAGGGCCAGACGACCTCCATGCGATATTCTATAAAAGGTTTTGGCCCATGTTAGGGAATGATCTAATAGAGGAAGTTCTACAAGCAATTAATACATGCACTATATCGACAGGTTGGAATGACACTGCGATCGTGATGATACCAAAAGTTAATACCCCAACAAAGGTGACCCAGTTTACGCCGATCAGCTTATGCAATGTAGTATATAAAATTATTGAAAAAATGGTGGCTTCTCATTTAAAGGGCTTTCTACCCGAAATTATTATCCCAACTCAGAGTGCATTTGTACTCGGAAGATTGATTATGGACAACATTCTAGTGGCCTATGAGTGTTTTCATACTATCAAGAATAAGCGACAAGGTAGAGAAGGCCTATGTGCCATAAAATTTGATATGCAAAAAGCTTACGATAGAGTTGAATGGCCTTTCTTGAAGGAGATTATGTTAAGATTGGGCTTCCGTCAAGATTAGATAAAACTTATTGTGCAATGTGTCTCAATAGTCAAATACATAGTAAGGATTAATGGGGAAGAAAGTGAGAGTTTTAAGCCTACAAGGGGGTTGAGGCAGGGAGACCCGCTGTCACCATATCTATTCTTATTGTGTACTGAAGGGTTGAATGCTTTACTTACACATGCAGAAGAAAGTGCAAATATCTCAGGAATAAAGGTTAGTAGAGACGCCCCGTCTATCACAAACCTTCTCTTTGCGGATGACTCCTTGATTCTCATGAAAGCTAACCAAAATAATGCGGTAGCCTTGAAATCGTCTCTAGACTTATACTGTGCGGCATCGGGGCAATTGGTAAGTGTTGAAAAATCCAGCATTTTCTTTAGCCCAAACACAAAGGTGGATATTAGAGAACAAATGTGTATGACATTGAATATAATGACTGAGGCCCTCAATGATAAGTATTTGGGTTTGCCAGAAATTGTGGGATTAGACAAAACATGATGTTTCCAATTTCTAATTGAGCGTATTGTGAAGAAGTGGTTGGAAGGAAAAATTATTACCAGCGGGGGGGGGGGGGGAAGAGATCCGCCTCAAGGCAGTTGTCCAATCCATACCCACCTATGCAATGTCGGTCTTTAAAATTCCTAAATTTTTTTATAAAGAAATCATTGACACGATAGCGCATTTCTGGTGGGGAGACGAGGAGAACCAAAGGAGGATGCATTGGATGGCTTGGTGGAAAATCTGTGTGCCAAAAAATCAAGGAGGGATGGGATTTCGAGATATTCATTGTTTCAACTTGGCGTTACTCGCCAAACAGGCGTGGCGTTTTATTGATAAACCTGATTCTCTGTGTGCTACTATCCTAAGAGCTAAGTATTATTCGGTTGGAGATCTGCTGAATACCAAGCTAAAGAAAGGATCATCATTTACCTGGCAAAGTATTATGGCAGGGATAGAAACCTTAAAACGTGGATATATTTGGCGTGTAGGGAATGGGCATAATATCAATATTTGGGAGGATGCATGGGTACCTAATTGCGCCACAAGGAAAATTTTGACTCCTAAGGGGGGACAATTCTTGTCTAAGGTTGGTGACCTGATTGACCCTGTCTCGAATACCTGGGATGAAGACCTCATTCGACAAACAATGTGACCCATTGATGTACAACGGATTCTTTCGGTTCCACTCCCACAATATGATATGGAAGATTTCATTGCTTGGAGTTATACGAAAAACGACATGTTCTCGGTTCGGTCTGCCTATGTTGTGGAGTGGGATCACCAGTATGGGAGTAAATTAAGATATACTAATGGGATGGGACGAACCACAATAAATCCTATTTGGACTAATATATGGAAATTATCTTGTCCGGCAAAAGTTAAAATATTTTTATGGCGTACGCTTCATGGCACACTTCTTTGCCGGGTTACGCTTGCAAATAGACATATGAAGATTTCACACATTTGTCATGTTTGCTCAAAGGGCCTAGAAGACACGAAGCACTTGCTCTTTCTTTGTATGAAAGCCAAGGAGGTTTGAAAAAGATTAGGGATGGTTGATATCATTGAGAAAGCGTGCAAGATTGATCGTGCTGGAGAAGAGGTGCTGGCATACCTGTTACTCCTACCAAACCAAGAACTGAGTATTTTGGGTCATCATCATATGCATGAAACGATAACTATCGCAGCATGGTATCTATGGTGGGAAAGACGAAATATGGTGTTCAAGGAGACTACGCAAAATGCACAACAAATTTCAATGGGGATCCTAGCTATCACGACAAACTACGTTAATGCTTCGTCCACAAAGGCTTCTATGATAAAGGGGGTTGGTCATGTCCCCCCCGGGGGTTTGTTAAACTTAATGTCGACGCTTCTTTTGACCACGACCTTCTTAGGGGCATAGTGGGGGCGGTTCTAAGAGATGACAAAGGTAGGTTCATCGCTGAAGGAAATGGAAAGATAGACTATTGTGTGGATGTTTTAATGGCAAAAGCTATAGCTCTCAAATTTGGCCTACAAATTTGGCCTAAAAGTAGCGCAAAGAGGGGGATGTAATCGCCTAATTATCAACTCGGACAACCTGGAGGTGATCGAAACTATGCAGGACGGAGGACAGTCGGTGGGAGCGGTGGTGGCGATTTTTGATGATTGTTTTCATTACGCGTGTGACTTTATTATCTCGAAATTTGAACATTGTAATAGAAAAGCAAATAAAATAGCTTATGAACTTGCTAGATTAACTAAATTTTCTTTGACCTCAGAATGGTTTGAGGAACCCTTATGTGAAATTGTAACGATGCTCACAAACGATGTATTGGTTATATCTAATGAGTAAAGTTTACGGTTTCATTTCAAAAAAAAAAGAAGCAAAATGCCATAAGTTTCAAATAAGTCATTAGGTGTTGTTGACAATCCTAGACTACTACCTAACATAATGAAGTTCATCCTAAGAGCTAAGACCACTTCCAGAAATCATTTTGAAAACACGCCGCGGTAGTTAAGCAAGCAAAGTGCGTAGAACAGGTCGGCACTCCCCATCACGGACCTGGTGCAACACCCACCCGGGCCACGAAGTACAGGCTGTGGCGCACGTGCGACCGGCGCAACACTCGGCCGGTCGCCGGGTGCAAGCGTTTACCATAGTATAGAGTATAAGGGATCTCAACGTCCACGAAACCACCCCGGCCGTTGCAAACACAATCCAGTAGTAGTACACACAGCGAGAGACGACGACCTCGCGAGCGTGTCATCAGTTCATCGTCATGAGGCGTGAGTCCCTAATTGGGTTCGCGCTCATAGTCGCCGGGCTCTGGCCGCTGCACGCGGCTGCGCAGAAGTACGCCGCTATCTTCAACTTTGGCGACTCCCTCGCCGATGCCGGCAACCTCGTCGTGGATGGCATCCCGGAGTACCTCGCCACGGCGCGCCTGCCGTATGGCATGACGTACTTCGGGTACCCGACGGGGCGCGTCTCCGACGGCCGCCTCGTCGTCGACTTCATCGGTACGCGCGTCCTTCCAACTTTGATCCGATTGATTAAACCTACGTCGTGTCCTACACGAGAATAGTGATGATCTTGCTCCTGGCCGTGGCAATGTGCAGCGCAGGAGCTGGGGCTGCCGCTGCTGCCGCCGTCCAAGGCGCGCAACGCGTCGTTCCACCGGGGTGCCAACTTCGCGATCACCGGCGGCACGTCGCTGGACACGAGCTTCTTTGAGGCGCATGGGATGGGGCGCACGGTCTGGAACTCGGGCTCCCTGCACACCCAGCTCAGGTGGTTTCAAGACTTGAAGCCATCCATCTGCAACTCCCCGAAAGGTTCACAAGTCTTGATGCTGAAAACCCGTGTGCGGCCCGCTACGTCGTACTGATTTGCACTGCACCTCGATCGGAACTCAGAGTGCAGGGACCTGTTCCGGCGGTCGCTGTTCATCGTGGGCGAGTTCGGCGGGAACGATTACGCGGCGGCGCTCGGCGCGTTCCTCCCGCTGAAGAAGGTGCACACATTCGTGCCGCACATCGTCGACTCCATCGGCAAGGGAATCGAGGTGCTCGTCTCAGTCTCTCAGGTGTACTTTACTTGTATCGTTTCCATCTGCGCAGCGCAGTAATCTAAATAACCCTAGCTACTGTCCGGCGTGTTTGCTTGGGTGCAGAAGTTGATCGCGGAGGGGGCGGTGGAGCTGGTGGTGCCGGGCGTGCTGCCGATCGGCTGCTTCCCGGTGTACCTGTCCATCTTCCTCAAGCAGCAGCCGGAGATGTACGGCCCGCGCAGCGGCTGCATCAAGGACCTTAACACGCTGTCCTGGGTGCACAACGCCCTGCTGCAGCGGAAGATCGCCCAACTCCGGAAGAAGCACCCCGGCGTGCGCATCATGTACGCCAACTACTACACCGCCGTCACGCAGTTCGTCCTGCACGCCGAGAAATGGGGTGAGTCTCTGTCTCTTTGCTGTTTCTTGTTACTGTTTGGCATTAGGAATGGTCAATGGATGATTTAGCCAAGTCGTCCCTGACGACATCGCTAACTTTTGTTGAAACGTTCCTACATCTAAATGCAAGAAACATAGTAGTAGAAATTATGCCAACTCGCTATCAAGGTTGGAAGCAAAGAACAATTCAATGACCGCATGCAATATTTGTAAACTTATCTACATCGTCGCTACATTTTCTACATGCTGACAGACCACTACCACTTCTTAATTTCCCCCTGAAAAGCATAACGATCAATAGTTGACCAGGAAGCACTGAAGGCCCATAGAAGCATACACCCCGTTGATGGGCTTTGTTCATCATGGTCAAATTAATAGTTCAGGCCTACAGCCCAGTCGTCTTTGAGCTCGACAACCCCATTACAGCTTTTGTTTTTCCTCAAAAAAAAGCTGTTGTTTTTCCCAGGGTTCCTGAAGCAGACGCCGAGGACATGCTGCGGCGCGCCGGGGGTGGGTCAGTACAACTTCAACCTGACATCCAAGTGCGGCGAGCCCGGGGCGTACGCGTGCGACGACCCGTCGAACCACTGGAACTGGGACGGCGTCCACCTCACGGAGGCAGCCTACGGCCACATCGCTAAGGGATGGCTCTACGGGCCCTTCGCCGACCCGCCCATCCTCGAGGCCAAGCAACGTTAAAACTTAGAAGCAATCACAACATATCTCATGCATGGGGACATATGCATCTTGGTAGTCCTGATTAGAAGTTTTAGAAAATAAATCATAAAATGAGGGTGTAGGCACAGTGCATATTTACTCCATCCGTTTCTTTTACCCCGCATATATAAGATTTATTTGAACTCAAACTATACAAACTTTGATCAAATTTATAGAAAATATCAACATTTACAGTACTAAAGTTATTAAGATTAATTTCATGATCTAATGATATTGCTTTTGTGTGAATGTTGATACTTTTTCCGTGAAGTTGATCAAACTTTATAAAGTTTGAGTCCAAACAAATTTAGTATGCAGACAAAAGATACGGAGGAAGTACCTATGTTACTTTACTTTTTCCTCAAAAAGCAAGAAGGCACCGATTTTACACTAGATTTTTTTTCAATAGTTTCTTGAACTATGTTTGATATTTACCTTCACAGTAGGTCATATATATACAAGTGTTGTAATTATGACAAACTTTTTGGAGTTATCCAACATTTTTAAATAAGATAGCAAGGTTTGATGAATCAACTACACCACAATTTCTCCGACGGCTTCATATGTTGGCGGCGAAGGTAGGAGAGGGTGGGAGAAAAGAGCAGAAAGTGGGCGGAGAGCGTCGGGGAATGGAAGGTGAGTAGTGGGGGATTTTGACATGAAAACAGTGTGTGATGCTACAAAAGTGCGGGATCCGCCTTTCTTTTGGTGGGCCAGGGGGTCGATAGCGATGTTTCTCGTGTTCGGACTCCTGCAAAGAACTTGCGATTGTCTTTGGTTTGTGAGAGAAAACGCATCCGGACCGCACCGCGGACCGATATAAAACCGCGATGGATGGCTTCCGCAATCCGGACAACACGATTCAAATTGTTACGGGCGGTTTGTGGGTTGGCTTTGGAGATACCCTTAGAACTTAGAAGCAATCACAACATGTCTCATGCATCGGGACATATGCATCTTGTAGTCCTGATTAGAAGATTGACAAAATAAATCATAAATTAAGGGTGTAGGCACAACACATATTTACTCCCTCCATTTCTTTTACTCCGCATATATATATAAGATTTCTTTAAAGTCAAATATATAAACTTTGATCAAATTTATATTAAAAATATCAACATTTACAATACTTTGACCAAATATGTCCCACCGCGTGTATTGTTGCATTATAATTTAAATTGTTCAATTTTTTCCACTATTACAGTTTTCTCATATTGTTCTCTAGATCTTTCTGTGTGATGAACAGGCACGTCAACATGCAGTTTCATGGTCCGGTATTAGTGATAGTGAAGGGGCTTGGGTAGCCAAGGCAGTTAACAAGGGGAACTGGTGCTTCATGTGAGAGATGATGGAGATGAGATTGAACTTTAATACGCAAAGAAGTCATTTGGCGGAGCCAGCGACACGGAGGTAGACAGATTCAGCGCAACATTGCAATTTTGCATGAAAACCCCCCCCTAGAAATCAGATTCTACATTGTTTCATAACCGGCATCAAACTAAGAAAATCCCTTCGGATGATACATGCATTGAGTTGAGTTGCGTGCATTAATTCGTTAAACATAAAAAATAATGAGAAAGACGGAGACTTTATTCATACATGAACATAAGGCTAACATATCAACATATTAAGAGTCATAACACCGGAAATCCATAGATGGACATGAGCTAAGATGATCCATGGTAAATAGTAAATTTGAAAAAAATACCACCTTTGTAAAAAATCTGATTCTCTTTTTAGAACTCCTCGGATGTCAGACCGTCACAGAAATCTGCAAGCACTTAAGGAATTAACGTTAAACTTTAGTTCAAAAAATCAGATTTGTTTGCTATTTATTTTGAATACATGGTTCGTGTGCGGGAGCATCTGATCTATGTTCCCGTCACGTTGTCCTCCAATTTGTAGCAAGTTGACATACATCAATAGCCTACTTGTCATATTGAAGACCGTTCAACTAGTCATTTTGAACTATAATTTGTTCACACACGAGCAAACATGTTGACAACTATGAATGTATGGTATTATTTCCTACTTGTTTTCTTGAAAGGAAATTTATGCCAATTTTCAAATAATTCCACAAAACCTTTCATCCATTTTGTATGTGCGTTGGTGCGGTGTGAGGACGTTATCAAGCTTGTAGTTTTTTTGTAAAGAGGATGGTCTTGGGCTCTGCATCTGGGCGATGCATATAATCATTTTATTAATTATTATTTACAATGACTATACAAAGTAATACATTTTTAAGTCTGAAGCCATCATCTTGACAACACATGTCGTTATTACTATCCACTTGATGAAAATGTGTAGATTGTCTGAGCAAATACCCACATCTCACACCAAAATCTAACCTCTAAAGTCGGAGGCACCAACGAAGCCGCATTGCCTGGTCTAGGGCACATTACCGGTCTGGTGCATTCTCAGAGGCCGTCACCGCGTTCTTCCACTTATCCATCATCAATGGCAAAGCACAAATCCCTATGTACTGCATGTTCATGTCCTGAGTTTCATAGAAATGATAATATCCACTCCAGCATCTTACTTCGCTCGTTCGTGTAGAATCGATACAATTTTCTTGTGGTCCAGTCAAGTGGCTATTTCTGTAACGTTGCGTCCTGCAACCATGTCTTGTGTACTTGTATTTATGTCAAGTTGCTAGTAGTACATTTTTCTAGGTCGTATATTACCTCTGGGTCTGGGCTACGAAGAGTCGTTTTCTTTATTTAGAACCCCGTTGACGTGCAAATTTTGACGTGGCCAACTTGCGATTAGCTGCCGGCGACCACGTACTACATGTAGACCAATAGTAGTATCGTATAAATTAAGCAGAGTCTACGCTCGTACTCGTACTCCGTTGATCTCATCTCCTCTCCCGTCGACTGGCCGATCTTCCGAGGGCGAGGAACGAGTGGAACGACGATGAAGCTGCTCTGCTTCCTCACGGTCCTCGCCCTGGCGTCCGTGGCGCCCGCCGCCTCGTCCATCCGGCGCTACGAATCCATCATCACCTTCGGCGACTCCTTCACCGACACCGGAAATGCCATCGTCGTCTTGGCGGAGAAATCGCGGTTTGACCCTACGGTGCAGCCTCCCTACGGTATGACCTTCTTCGGCCGCCCCACCGGCCGCTACTCCAACGGCCGCCTCATCATCGACTTCATCGGTACGGACGGACGGACACCCTTTGGCCGCTCTTGCTTACACTTTTACTACTTTCTTTCTTGTTCCCGTGGTGATGTCTGGTGTGCTTGCTTGGCAGCGGAGAAGCTCGATCTGCCGCTCGTCCCGCCGTTCCTCTCGCACAACGGCAGCTTCCGCGAGGGCGTCAACTTCGCGGTGGCGGGCGCCACCGCTCTCAACGCCAGCTACTTCAGAGACATCCCGCTTGTAGGCTCGTTTGTTCTCAACACCAGCTCCAGCGTGCAGCTGGGGTGGTTCGAGTCGTTGAAGCCGTCACTGTGCAGCCCTGCCCAAGGTAATCAATGGCAAATCCAGGCTAAATCATGTGTATATCGATTGATGTGATGTCCTTGGGACAGTGAACTTACGTACGCTGTGTGTGAAATGCAGAGTGCCCGGGCTTCTTTCACAAGACGCTGTTTTTCATGGGCGAAATTGGCCTCAACGACTACAGCTTCGCTGTCTTCGGAATGACCCTGCCACAACTCAGATCCATCGTCCCAGACGTCGTCAAAACCATCGCCGCGGCCACTGAGGTAACCGTAACTGGCCGTTGCAGCAACCATATGCCAAATCTATCAGTCTGAACTACTCTGAAGCTGGCCGCTGCTGATCATGGTAAATGCCGAACAGGTGCTACTCAGGCAGGGGGCGACGACCGTGGTGGTGCCCGGGATCCCGCCGCTGGGATGCATGCCGCCGAACCTGGTCTTCTTCCCGAGCAACGAGTCGTCAGGCTACGAGCCTCGCACCGGATGCCTGAAAGGCCTCAACGATATAGCCATGCACCACAACTCGGAGCTGCAAAAGGCCCTCGAGATGGTCCGGGGAAACCACCCAAATGCCCGGGTCATCTACGCCGATTTCTTCACCCCGGTCATCGAAATGGTGGCGGCTCCTCAAGATTTTGGTGAGTAACCGTGTCAGAGGTTACCTCTTTGTCAATCCGTACTGACAGATTTGGTCAGCTCAATCTCTTGTCATTTTGCTCGTTCAAGCTGTGATGCTGATCAAGATGGCATCGCTTGTTCTGACAGAAGTTTACTCTGACTTATTTACAATCTGTAGGGCTTACCACGGACGTTCTGAGCTGTTGTTGCGGTGGAGGTGGCAAGTACAACTTCAACATGAGCGCTGGCTGCGGCATGCCGGGCGCCACGGTGTGCGAGGATCCGTCTGAATATCTGTACTGGGACGGCCATTTCACTGAGGCAGCCTACAGCCGTATTGCCAAAGGCTGGCTAAAGAGCATAAACAGTTGCAAACCTTGGTAGTAAATGGATACACGGATTTGTGTGCTTACAACTTTTACGAGTCACCGATTTACACACGTCGTGAATGGATTTTGTTTTTGTTTTTAAGGATTGTCAATTTGTCACGGGGTTTTCTTGTATGGATTTGCTAATTCTCATGCGACTGAGGATTTCTTAAATCTTAGCCGACCTGATCACGGTTGGATTAGTGTCAAGATTCATGCCCAAAAAGCTTCTGTATTTGCCAGGTGTGGGAGGAACAGCCTACGCTGGATTTTTCATCCTCTTAGGCACAGTGTGTGCTCAAATATTATTCGGCTAGGTATGTGCACGTGTGTTGTTACGGAGGGCAAATATTTGTTAACGCAGTAAGACGATGATACGGGACAAGTCTTGATGCAAAATAAATAGACAGATCTGAATTACATACATTTCTTATTCTACCATAACAGAACTTTTTTTTGCGGGGACTACCATAACAGAACTAATGGCACAGGATTGTAGAATCGGACATAGTCCATGCTAGAATCGGGATTATGCATCGTTGTACAGGATTCTATAGTTTAGATCGCGAATTTACATGGATTCCGCCTAATCCGGATTCATGATGGGAACTGGACCGCGACACTTATGATGGATCGTGAAATCATTAGATTTTAGGAGTTGAATCGCGACTCTTGACTACCTTGACTGCACCGGCACAAAATAACTACAAGTAGAATCATGAGGGAGTTGTCAGGGCCACTTGTATGTTTATTACTAGACATGTAACTGTAAATGATTAAACCTGACTGCAATTGCATGGACATAAAATAAATAAAAACTGGGCTAGAAAAAGGGTTGGCAGGGTCAGTTGCATGTTCATCAATAGACATATAATTGCAAGTGTTGTAACTCGAATGCAACTACTTGGGCATCAAACAATTGAGTTATCTAATGCTGCGAGAGTAGACCTTATTTTTGGCTACTTCGTGGCTTGACTGAACCTTCTTAATTAATGAAATGGCAAATCATGAGCCAATTGCGACACATAATTGCACACAATTCACACATCAAAGATTTTTTTTGAAAACACATAATAACAAAATGAAACATGTTGAACCTTTTTTAACATTTAAATGAATTTTCCAAATATTCATTGATTTTTTTTTGCAAATAAACATTGAATTTTTTCAGAAACAATTCACATTTAAATGCATAATGAATGTATTCAATGATAATTAACATGTTTTTAAATGCATGATACTTTTTAATAGATAATCTGATTTTTGAACACTTTTTGTGAAACATTACAACAAATATAAAATGTATTTTTTTTATATTTTATTTAATATAAGGAATATGACAAATAGAAAAACTTGAATAGGAAAATAAATGAAAATGAAAACATAAGTAAAGAACTGCACATTAGAAAATTGTACAGAGAACAAACTTAAGTCGAAAGGTGCTCGTGGAGACGCTGCTGTTTTTTTAATGGAAAGGCCTTCATAGCTAGCTTTATTACATAATAAGACTTACATCATCAACTAAACTTCTACTGATAAATTCAGGAGGAGCATTCATCCGTAAAAATGGTGTGTTTGTAGACCCCAACTAGCTAGCACATGAACGACAACATTTGATTCTCTTTTACAATGCTCAATAATAACCTTTCCTAACTCTTGCATCAGGACTAACAATCCTCTAGCACCGGGGCTACCATCATGTTATGACCATCATTTAATCAAATCGCATCCATCACCACAGTGTTGTCCATCCTAACCAGAAAGTTGTTGCAGCCCAGATTTTGGAGAAGCTTCAGGCCCTCTAACAAAGCAGCCGACTCGGCCGCAACGACGTCCGCCACATGGAGTAGATTAGACGTGGAAACCGTTATGAAGTTCCCACGGTTGTCCCACACTACTGCTCCACAATCTTCTGAGTGTCCCGTCGTTTGAAACGAAGCATCCACATTAAGCACTTGTTGCAAAGAAAGCACCATAGGCCATTGATTACTTCTATCAAAGTTCTTTGGTTTGTCAGCGGCCCGGACATAGTTTTAGGGTTAATGCATATATCGTCATTGCCGTTTTCTCCGGCGTGGGAAGTGTTTCTCTGCGAACGAACTGTCTCGGTTGCTACCAAATATACCAACATGTTGCAACAATTAATTCCTGCAGCTCTATCGGGTCCGAGAACATTCGTTGATGAGATACATCACACATTAGGAAAGCAAGCACCTCAGCGCCCGCTCGGTCAACCCGGGCGGCGTCCAAGATTTTTTGCCCCACGCCCAACACCTCTCAGATAGCGCGAACTCTAGGGCACAGGAACAGTGTGTGGCCCATATCGCTCCCCCTTTGCTTGCACCATGAGCATTGTGGTTGGCTGCCAATATGATTTGTTAAGACGCTGAAGCACGGTATTGCATTATGCACACACCTCGTGAAGACGCTGCTGTTAGCAAGAAAACAATCCCAACCAAGCACAAATCCTACGAAGAGGGAAACAAAACCAACCTACAAGCAACTGAATGGATGGACTTTTTTGGGCTGCTCTATGCGTGTACAACAGACATCCCAAAACTGGTAAAGAACAATGAAAAAATGATGGGCCAAACCGGAAAACAATGGGTATTTGTGTTTTTTATAAAGGATATTTCATTCAGTTTATATATCGAGATGTGCAACTATGTTAAAAAAATATCCAACCTCTGCATAGCACAATGAACACAACGAACACGTCCAACAAAACCAAAAATAAATAATCATTTCACAACAATAATAAAAATTCTAGCCTAAGGTTGGATAGATCCTATCTAGAGATTACACCGCCATCCTTTCTGGCTGTATGCTCCAACCGGATAGATGTCATCATAAAAAAATCTTTGTCCTCTGTAGATAGACCAAATACGAAGTCATTACGTATATGTATGAATAAATTGCATAAAAGATGAAACACATTTACCATTAAAATTCACAACATTTCTGGTAAGGCACAATGCCTAACATAATACAATCGCTCCCACAAGAATATATGCAAAATATTATATGTCGACATCAAGCAACAAATTGCCGAACATATTATGTGCACTACATGGGGTTAAAGATTTGAAACTAGTTGAACTATGGCCCACACTAGATGAGCAAACTTACACTTAAAAAATAGGTATTAAATAGACTAGTCAAGTTGCCAAAAGACAAATGTACCTTGTCAATTAGGACGTGTCACATTATCTCTAGTTAAGATCACATCTCTGTTTAGAAACCAGGGAAATATCTTTACTGAAGGAATTTGGAGCTTCCACGGTTCATTTTTGTCAACCGGAACATCAGTATAGACAATTGCGGCGTACAAGGACTTAATAAAAACATATCGTTGTGATGCAAGTTTCATCAACACTCATCCGATAAGTTTGACACCTGAATGGGACCAGATACATGAGCAAATCCATGCTGCAAGGCGAGGCCGTCATAGGTCCCTACGAGAAAAATCAGGATTTTCTTATCCCAACACCTGAGCATTTGTGACAAACTTTTGTCTAACAATCCGATGCAAACTAGGGTATTGCATCATAAGTGGGGTAGCACACAGGTAGGTATCCGTCCAGAATCCAATCCGAGAACTATCCTTAACCGAGAAAATGCCAAATTGGAAAAAGAATTCCTTGGCCTTCATCAATATCAAATATGCAAATCACCACATTTCCAATGAATTTGAAAAGTGGCTTTGGAACCCATGCGCTTATTACGAAGGATTTCCTTCCATACACCATTTTAAGTGAGGAGTTTGTAAATCCATTTACTGAGAAGGATGTTGTTTTTAATCTCAAGACCTCGATTCGAAGACCAGCTCCCCATCCCAGAATTTTAGGCTGGCATAACACACTCCACCTTGCTAGCCAATATTTCTTAGATTCCTTATCGCACTGCAATTTTTTGTGGATCTAAAAATAGTTCAATATCCGCAGAACCATTTTCGGTAAATGGAAGAATGACAACTTATATAAAATCATATACTGAGGAATGAATTGATCACAACCAGCCCCCTAAGACAAGAGTTTGGCTATATAAATGGCTAGACATTTCTCAAGTCTCTCTTCCATATGTTTCTACTCAACAATAGTTAAATGTCGATTTAAACAAGATGAGCACTTTTAATCACATGTTTCTTAAATACAAGATCAACAGATTTAATTAAAAAAGCGATACAAAATAAGCGAGTATATGACAAACATCTTAGTATTACACTGCCAACACTTTTCAAAATACACGATGAACAATATTTCTTAAGGAAATATACTTTTTAGTACGCAATCGACAATTTTGAAATACAAAATGAATATTTTTTAATATGATTTTTTTGGTTTTCCATTTTCTTTGTTTTTATTGGGTTTCTTCGTTTTCTTTTTTGATGATTTTCATCAGTTTCATTTTTGTTCAACACATGTTATTTTTTTGGTACACATTAAACATTTTGAAATGCACGATTACCATTTTCTAAACACTTATATTTGTAATGTTCACCATTTTTCATAAATATTATATAATTTTGTGATTATCTAATAGGAAATGATTCTAATCAGACGACCAATCTACCATGTGGCCTCCGCTACCTCACTTGCTCAAAACGTGGCCTATTGGACCACGTCTCTCATCACCATCTTTTCTCTGCAACATGGGTAGTGTTGCGGAACAGCGACAACGAAATACTAGTATGCAAGTGCGCGACGCGGCTAGAGACATTATTGCAATTTTTGCACCATGGGTTTTGTTATAAAAAGTTAGATGCAACGGATATGCGTTTGGAACTTTTGCAATAAGAGTCTTGTTTCACAAAATTAAAAAAGAAGAGGTTTATGTAACATGTGTCTTGTTGCAAGAAATTAGAGAAAAGAACGTATTGCAATAAGGATCTTGTTACAGGAAACTACAGAAGTGAGAATTTTGCAACAAAATGTTTCGTTGCAAGACGAACAATACATACAGGTTGCATCGACGAATCAGATGACTCTCATGGCGGCGAATCTTTTAGAAAGACATGTTGGCTGACGAGTAGCACGTCCCATATCTAATAAAAAATTAATACATGTTTATCATTTTTCAAATACAAGATTAACATTTTTATATTACTCGGTCATCATTTTTTCTATACACATTTAACATTTTTCAAAATGCTTCATTAATATTTTGCAATACACGATCAACATTTATTCTATAGACATTTTTTCAATGCTTCATACATTTTTTACATATTTTTATAACACTTTTTCAAATGCATGATCATCATTTTTTATATAGATAATCAACGTTTGTTCATACACATTTTATATTGTTTTATACACTCTTTTTGTATACATGACAAACATCTTCCCTATACACATGTAACATTTTTCAAAGGCTTGGTTAACATATTTTCAAGTTTTTATGGAAACACTTATATTAAACTAAAAATTCGAAAGTATAAATAGTTAAAAAAATAAAGAAAAAAATGAAATGAAAATCATGAATAAAAACAAGGTGGCCTTGGACCTCCCGCGTGCCTGTGTCAGCCCATCTCGCGCTCGACTTTAGTCGTTGCTTTCTTAGGGAGCAACTAATTAGCGAGCACTTCCAGAAAAACCTCCTAATGATCACTCTCATGCACCGCCACTTGACACGTTCTCAGCCTCCGCCACGTGTCACATTCTGATCGTTCCCTTCGGATTCTTTTATATTTTTTCGCACGAGTTTTCAGCTTTTAAGACTGTTTTTTTCTGGAGTTTTTTGGTGTTCCGGTTTTTCACGAATCTTTTCTTTGATTTTGGATGGAAAATAAAATAAAAAGCATAGCCTTTTGCGTAAAAAACGCATTTTTTAGAGAGACAAGGTTTTATGTCGCGAAAGTCACGGCCGTGCTTCTCGGAAAGGAAAAAACACGTTTTTCTTTTTTTTCTTTTCGTGAGAGACATGGTTTTGCTTCCGCAAGAGGTACAATTTCGTTTTCCCGAGAGGCACGGCCGTGCCTCTTCGCAAGGAAAAAACGCGTTCTTTATTGTTTTTTTTCGCGAGAGGCACGGTTTTGCCTTCGCGAGAGGCACGCCCGTGCCTCTCGGAAAGGGAAAAAACAAATTTTTTTGAGGCACGGTTTTTTCGTTTGTTTTGTTTCGTGAAAAAAAATGTTCATCAAAACATATTAACATGGGATCTAGTATTGAAGATCTCAACGCGAGAAACCCAACGGTAAAAATGATTCGAAGTGTGAACGCATGATTTAAAAGATAAACATTTTGAAAAAATGGATCTACGGAAAAAGGGAAAACTGTCAGTCAGTGCGCCACTTTTCACAATCTGAGAAGGTGATAGTGATCCTTGAAAGGTGTACCCGCTAAGGACATGTACAATGATTGATAAGATAGTATTATCTTAAGTCTTGCATGTAATTTATAAATGACAAAAAAAATATCTACAATATGTCATCTCTTAGTTTTATCTTCAATAACTAATTATTCCTAACAATATGATGAGACATATTGTGTTAAGAGATCATCTCTTGTCTTCACTTAAATAAGAAGAGACAAACATTTTCTTATGAATTCTATCTCTTCCATCTCAACATTTATTTTACATAACACTCCTAAAATAGCATACATGCCCTAACTAGTGATCTCTGCTTCCTTACATTTCGCTACAAGCGAGAAGGGGCGCCTCAAGATAAATCCTGGTGACACATGCTGTCAATTTTCAAGATGGGCCTCTGTTCAAGCAAACCTATTCAACGAGTTCACCGCCCGTTATAGGAGTTTTCACAAACGGGCGCATACCCCTGTCCGCTAGGGATGGCAGTGGGTACCCATTATCCACGTATCCTGCGGGTAAAAATCCTATTAGGGTAAGGGTATGAAACAAAAATTTATCAATGGGTATATAAATAGAAAAATCTGAAACCCATAGGGTAAAGCGGGTACGGGTATGGAATTATATAACCCAAACCCATATACCCATGTACCCGTATAAAATCTATGTAAACTGAAAATTATCTCTAAAATCTACACTACGTGAAGAATTTGTGAACTTAAAATTTATGTCTATGTGTTGTTGTTTATGACTATATGATGTTGTTACAGTCTATTTTTGTAAATTAATTTATATGATGCAGTTTATGACTATAAGCTGTTCAAATTGATGCTTTGCAAATATGATAATTTTACCCGCGGGTACCCATTTACCCTGTTGGGTAATGGGTATGGGAAAAAGTTATACCCGATGACAAGTATGGGTACGTATGATGGGTAAGTTCGGGTGGGACGGATAAGGGTATGGGAAGGCTCCATCCGTATCCATACCCTTCGGGTGCCATCCCTACTCTCCGCGCTGGCCAGATCATCTATTTCCTTCTGTACACCTCAAAAAGAAAATCTATTTCCTTCTGTTTTTAAAAACGAAAAAGAAGTGTGACTGTGCTCTGAATGAAACCGGCAACCTCCTGCTTCGTAGTAGGATGCATTAACTACCACACTATCAAAACTCTGTGGTACTTTCATCTTTTTCTTCTTTCTTCTTTTTTTGGTTTTCTTCTTTTTTGTTTTCTGTTTTTCATCTTTGTAGTTCGATCAACTTTGTCCAAATATTTTTATTTTTTTCTTTAGAATTGATGAACTTTTATCATTGAATAATTCTTTAAAAAAATCGGCGAACATTTTATCAAATTCAACAATTTTAGTTTCAAATTCGATGATTTTTTTTAAAATTGATGATATTTTTGTTTAGTGGTGAAGTTTCTTAAAATCGCTGAACCTTTTTCAAACTTGATGAACATTTCTCAAATTCGACGGATTCTCTTGTCATAATCAATGAACCTTTTTTCAAATTTGATGAACCTTTTTCAAATCCGTTGAAGTTTTTTATCAAAAGCGGTGAACTTTTTTCAAGTTTGTGAACTTTCTTCAAAATCTATGATATTTTTCAAAATCGATGAACCTTTTCAAATTCATGATTTTTTCAAATAATTCAAAAATACAGGTGTTAAAGTAGACGGTGTTTTATAATTAATATCGCATCCACTATTGTTCTTATGTAATTGGCGCTACTCTCACTCACTATAGTCGAGTAATTGCAGTTTTTAGTCGAGCTTGTATTAGAATGTAACGACGTGAGTTAAAATCCTTGAGAGAGCAACTTTTTGTGCGGGCCGTCCTAATTGGGTGATGCAATGAGCGCCACTTGGCCTCCGTGGCGCTAAAGGTGTGTAATAGGAGATCATGTTGTTTCATGTGTGCTATGACTTTTCGGACGCCATAAGATACCAAGATTCTTGTACTAGTTTTAAATTATATTAGTTGTGTTTTAAACGGATGTATCTAGATGGATTTATTAGTTATATGACTTCTTGACCGATAGTTAATATGAGGGAGTACTAGATTTTCTTAACGCTGCACACTTCTGTTAGCGCATGAGGTGTTGGATTTTTCCAAAAAGAAAGGATGATATAGTATAAAAAAATATTTTCGTCAATTAAAAAACAAGGTTTATCGAATGAGTAGGAGGCACCACACTACAATGTTAGAAGCAAATGCACACAAAATAACAAATGCGTACACCCAACAAAGGCAAGGGAGTCGTCACTCCCCGTGTTCTTGCCAGTTACAAGATTAAAGACAGATACTGATAATAATATTAAAGATAATGTTAGCAATTGTAGAAGTTGTAAGAACTTGCAAATTATTTGAGAATGGAATCTGGGGTCATAGGTTCACTAGTGGCATCTCTCTCGAAAGCAAGCTAGCGAAGGGTAAACAAATTGTTGTTGGGAATCGACAGAATTGCGCCTAATTATAATTGTGATCATCAATGACATAATCAAACATAGGCATTACGTCTGTGACAAGTAGACAATTAATGTAACTGCATCTACTATATTACTCCACTCCAAGACCGTTATACAACATGCATTTCAAAGTATTAAGTTCATGACAAACAGTGTAACGTAATAAACAAGATGACATAATGTAGACATATTACGATCAATCAATGTGACCAAACTCCATCGTTTTATTCTTAGTATCAACAATACAAATGCGTACCATTATCCTTTTGTCACCGGATAAGATCAGCGCAACATTAAACCTACTCCAAAGCACCTCGTCCGCTAGAGATAAATCAATCAAACTTGGCCATAGTAGACCGATATATCTTATAGAAATACAGACCTATAAAATTGCAACAAAGAAGGCTCAAGAAATTCATATAAATTCATTGAATAATCCGATCATAAATTCATAATCCCTCGGATTTCAACAAACAACATCGCAAAACATCACATCAGATTGATCTAAGAGAAGATCATTGTATCGAAGATCGAGAGAGAGAGAGAGAGCAAGTCATCTGGCTACTACTATGGACCCGTAAGTCCTGAAGGAACTACTCACACATCATCATGGAGGCTACAAGGTTGATGAAAATGGCATCCTCAACGATTTCCCTCGTCGACAGAGTATTACAAAAGGGCTCCAGATAGGATCACGGTGGAATATAGGCTTGCATGGGCGATAATTATTTCGAGTCTCGCTTCAAGGGTTTCGTAATATGTGAAAAATTATAGGCCGACAATTATGCCAAACGGAGCATTAAGGGACCCACAAGTCAATCCAGCGCGCCTACCCACCCCCTATAGTGCGCCCCACTGGCTTGTGGATCCCCTACGGGTCTTCTTGCCTCCTTTCAAAATTTTTAGGGTCTCTTATGTTTCACAAAAAATCATCAAACAGTTTCACCGTGTATGGACTTCTATAGGTATGGTTTTTCTGTGAAACAAAAACATGCAAATACAAAAACCGACATTGTACACTAAATTAGTACATTAGTACATAAAAATAATATAAAATAACATATAAAGTATGTAAAAGTGATAACATAATAGCATTTAAAACAATAAAAAATTATAGATACGTTGGAGACATATCACACACATTGGCCATCACTTTTCCCCATAACCATCAATCAACAAATGAATTGTGCCATTACCTTTCCTGCATGGTTTTGTTGGAATTCTTCTAGAAGCTTCTAATTTCACTGCATGCAAGATATACCCGTGGGTTTGGGCATCTCCGAAGCTGACTCGCAAATTTCCTCCCGCGTCCGTCCTCAGACAAATGGGGTGGTCTGCTGACACGAATGCGTGAGCGGCCATCCAACTCTACCCGCATACAATTCAAAGAAAGTTTAAAATAACCAGTCAAATTAGATTTAAACAACATGATTTTCATTAAAATCGGATGTAAACATTTACATTTCAAACATATTTTAGCTAGACCGGACTCTAAACCTACAATAAAATGATGATCCCCAAAAAATGAAGCTTCGCCTCCTCCACGGCCTTCCGCGACCATGACCCCCGACAACTAGAGCTACCCGCCTCCACGTTGCCGTCAAGTGGCTAATCGGCTGATGATATTGACAACAAAGCTTGGCTTTAACGAGAGGGAAGTAGCGACAGCCTTCCAGGGAGTGATACTTCTCCAACGCATCTATAATTTTTGATTGTTTCATGATGTTATATTATCAATCTTAGATGGTTTACAATCATTTTATAGCAACTTTGTATCATTTTTTGAGACTAACCTATTGACATAGTGCCAAGTGCCAGTTGTTGTTTTTTGCTTGTTTTTTTACTTCGCAGAATATCAGTACCAAACGAAGTCCAAACACCGTGAAACTTTTTAGAGATTTTTTTGGGACATAAGACACCTAGAGGACCAAAGAAGTTACAGAGAGGAGGGCCGAGGAGGCCACAAGACACCAAGGCGCGCTAGAGGCCCCTCGCGTGGCCTGGTGGGTTGCGCCCTCCTCGGGACGCCTCTCCACCGCCTATCAACTCTATAAATTCCAAATATTCCAATAACCATAGGGGAGTCGACGAAACACAATTCCAGCCAGGCAAGTTTCAGAACCACAAGACCAATTTAACACCATCATGAAGGGATGCATCGTCTTCATGGGTGCCTCTCTGATGATGCGTGAGTAGTCCACCATAGACCTTAGGATCCGTAGGCAGTAGCTAGATGGCTTTGTCTCTCTCTTTTGATTCTCAATACAGTGGTCTCTTGGACATATATTTGATGTAATGACTTTTTGCGGTGTGTTTGTTGGGATCCAATGAAGTTTGAGTTCATGATCACTTTCTATCCATGAATATTGTTTGAGTTTTCTTTGATCTCTTATATGCATGATTACTTATAGCCTCGTATATTTTCTTTGAATCTTTGGTTTAGTTAGGCCAACTAGATCAACTTTTCTTGCCATGGGAACATGTGCTTTGTGATGGGTTTGATCTTGCGGTGTCCTCTCACAGTGATAGAAGGGGCAGCGAGGCGCGCATGTATCATTGCTATTAATGATAACAAGATGGGGTCTATTCCTACATGAATATATCTTGTCTACATCATGTCACCGTTCTTATTGCATTACTCCGATTTTTCATGAACTTAACACACTAGATGCATGCTGGATAGCGGTCGATGTGTGGAGTAATAGTAGTAGATGCGAAATTGTTTCGGTCTACTTATCTTGGACGTGATGCCTATATAATGATCATCCTCTTGGATATCGTCATGATTATTTGAACTTCTATCATTTGCCCAACAGTAATTTCTTACCCACTGTGTGTTGTACTCATGAGAGAAGCCACTGGTGAAACCTACGGCCACCGGGTCTATCTTTCAACATATTGCTTTCCGATCCATCTTTTTGCTGCTTTTTCTTTCCGATCTATCTTTTTGCCGCTTTTGTTTTCAGATATATTATTCCAAAAACCCAACAATACCTTGCTACACTTTTTTTGCTTCTTTTATTTTGTGTTCTTGTGCGATCTATCCCTCCAATCTACCACAAACTAATCTATCTTTTTTATCGTGGAGAGATTGACAACCTCTGTTACGCGTCGGGTTGTAAGTATTTGTTCATTGTGTGCAGGTACCGTTTACATAGTGTTGAGTGGTTCTCCACTAGTTCAATAACCTTGGTTTCATACTTGAGGGAAATACTTACCGTCACCGTGCTGCATCATCCCTTCCTCTTTGGGGAAATACCGACGCATCCTCAAGCTATGTCAGTGAGCCATGCACCGATGACCTTCCATGCTCTATTGTTATTCGTTGCTTACTATGCTCGAGGACGTGTCGACTTCGTGGTCGTGGCGGCAAGGCATGGCCATGGCGAAGCTGACGATGTCCTCCTCATCGCCTCCCTGGCCAAACATCTTAGTCGCCATCATCCATCTCCTTGTAGGAGGCTTGTAAATCTGCCTGATACTGGATGTACCGGCAACGGTCGCGGCGGATTTCATGGGCGGTGCGGTAGGAGCGCCTCCTGCTCGGCCACGTCCACCTTCGGCACTATGGCCACATCGACCACGATTTGCTACTCCGGGTGACAGTGCTCATCAGGAGGAGGAGGTTGGAGGCCTGATCGGCATGTGCTGATAAGGACTCAACTAGATGGCGAGTCGTTCATCGTCCCGATCTTTCACCGTACTAACAGCAACAACAAGATATTCTGATCTACCAATAAGGCAAGAACGTAAGATAAATAAACTGGTATCGAGTAGACGAAATCAACCCCCACGCACGACAACAACAAAATCCTCACGGATCAACAACGAAGACGATATTTAGTGCCGCCAACATGGAATGTTTTCTCACTTTTTATTCAACTCAACTAAAAACAAATCTGCCTCTCTTACACGGTCGTAGCATTTATTTATAACGTGCGCGCAAGCACTGGTTCTTAACCGACTCGATCACAACCAATCTGAAATGAACTCTTCTATCGAGACTAAATAAACTATTAACTAATTAATCATACGACTACGTTGATTACCTACCAATTAACTTGGACTCAAAAGGACTATGTATCTACTAGTACCAAAACAAAATGACGTGTTTTTGCATGCTACCGAACCTGCTCAAAGTGAGTACCATAATCGTATAGCACAAGAAGTTCTAAGGCTCCTCCCAATGCTCCACCTTGTACAGGTGCTAAGACTGCCACATAGGTAAAAAATCTGATGTGGCATGGTATTTAAGAGGAGAGAGATGGATTTTATGACCCCAGGAAGAAACGGTGCCAAGCGCATGAACCTAGGCAAAATACTTAAATGAAAGGAAACCCACCAATGCATGAAGAACTTTAGTGCCTAAATCATTAAATAGAGTGTGTTTAGCTACAACAAGTTAAGCACCTATGCATTGGGGGCTTTGGTTGCTAAACTTTTAAATGTGCTTATCACCTCATCTTAGAGTCAATGCATTGGAAGTAGTCTAAAGGTCGGCTTGGCCTCGTCCGGTGAAATAAGTTGAACATGAGTTTTCCAAATTAAATAATTTACTCACCGTTGACTGGTTTAGATATGTTCATCACTCTCCCACGGTGACTATCATTGACGTGGCTTATGAGTGCGTCGGTATTTCCCCAAAGAGGAAGGGATGATGCAACACAGCGACTGTAAGTATTTCTCTCAGTTATAAAACAAAGCTATCATTTCGTACAGGAAGATCAAGCACCTATGTAAACAACACCTACACACAATTAACAAATAGTTGCAACCCGACGCATAAGAGAGGTTGTCAAGATCTCAACGATGATAAGATATATTAGATTGGAATAGGTATGGCAAATAGTTCTCGCATGAACACAAAATAAAGAAGTATATAAAAATTACAGCAAGGTATTTTTGTTTTTTTATTAATAGATCTGAAAACAAAAGCGACAAAAATACAGATCGGAAAGCAATATGTTGGAAAAGTAGATCCGGGGGCCGTAGGTTTCACTAGTTTCTTCTCTGATGAGTATAGCACACGGTGGATGAACAAATTACTGTTGGGCAATTGATAGAAGATCAAATAATCATGAAGATTTCTAGGAAATGATCATTATATAGGCATCACGTCCAACATAAGTACACCAAAACAATTCTGCATCTACTTCTATTACTCCACACATCGACTACTATCCAACATGCATCTAGTCTATTAAGTTAATGGAAAACGGAGTAATGCAATAAAAACGGTGACATGATGTAGACAAGATCTATTCATGTAGGAATAGACCCCATCTTGTTATCCTTAATGGCAACGATACATGCGTGCTTTGCTGCTCCTTCTGTCATTGGGAAAGAACACCGCAAGATCAAACCCATGGCAAGAAAAATCAATCTAGTTGGCCTAACTAAACCAAAGATTCGAAGAAGAAATACGAGGCTATAAGTAATCATGCAATAGGAGATCAAAGAAGACTCAACTCATATTCATGGATAGAAACTGATCATGAACTCAAAATTCATTGGATCCCAGCAAACACACCGCAAAAGTCATTACATCAAATAGATCTCCAAGAGACCATTGTATTGACAATCAAAAGAGAGAGAGGAAGCCATCTAGCTATTGCCTACGGACCAGTAGGTCTATGGTGGACTACTCACGCATCACCTAAGAGGCACCCATGAAGACGATGCACCCCTCCGTGATGGTGTTAGATTGGATCTCGCGGTTCTGGAATTTGTAGCGGCTGGAGTTGTGTTTTGTCGACTCCTCTCGAGTTTTCCGAATATTTGAGAATTTATAGAGATGATAGTCGGTTGAGGGGGGGTCCCGAGGTGGGCACCACCCACTAGGCCACGCTAGGGGCCTCTAGCGTGCCCTGGTGGGTGTTCCCCACCTCAGCCTTCTTCTCCAGCAGTTATCTGGCCAAGTAGGTGTCTTCTGGCCCAAACAAATTCTCTAGAAAAATTCACGGCATGTCGGCTTCGTTTGGTACCGATTTTCTGTGAAGTAAAAAACAAGCAAAAAACAACAACTAGAACTTTGGCACTATGTCAATAGGTTAGTCCCAAAAATGATATAAAGTTGCTATAAAATGAATATAAAACATCCAAGATTGATAATATAATAGCATGGAACAAGCAAAAATTATAGATACATTGGAGACGTATCAGCATCCCCAAGCTTAATTCCTACTCGTCCTCAAGTAGGTAAATGATAAAAACAGAATTTTTGATGTGGAATGCTGCTTCACATGTTCATCACATATTCTTTTCTTTGTAGTATGGACATTTGGACTTTTTGGATGGTTCGAAGCAATAGTCTAGTTTTGACATGAAAACTTTAGTACTCAAGCATATCAACAAGCAACCATGTCTTTCAACATATCAACACTAAAGCAAGTTAACCCTAGCCCATCATGCTCAATCATTGATCCATTCATGAGACACACTCAAATATTAGCTATACCTAATGCTCAAGTACGATCATAGTGCCCCCCTAATTGGTTCTTTATAAGAGAAGATGGAGACTCAACAAATAAAAATTTGATAAAATAAATAGATAGTCCCTTTGCAGAGGGAAATAGGGATTTGTAGAGGTGCCAGAGCTCAAGGTTTAAATTGATAAAGAAAAAATGTTTTGGGTGGCATGCCATTCCTATCAATGAAAACGAGCGAGAGATTTCAATACGTTTCCATGCTAGATACATCATAAGCGGCTCCCAAACAGAAAATAAAGTTTATTCCTTTTTCCACCATACTTTCACTTTCCATGGCTAGCCGAATCCACGGTTACCTTCCATACCAACACTTTCCAAGGAATTTATTATTTGACAACATAAAGTAAAAAAAATCTTTTCATTTCGGGACTGGGCATCCCTATTAGCGCCATACTCTCGTGCAATGGCAAGTGAATAAACAACCTTCTTGAGAATAACACATCTTGCATGGAAAAATATCGGTCACCCCCTACCATTTCATGAGCGGTACGATCACACAAAAAGGAAATTATTTTGAAAATTAGAGATGGCACATACAGATTTGCTTGGAACGGCATGGAAATACCACATATAGGTAGGTATAGTGGACTCATATGGCAAAATTGGGTTTAAGGATTTTGGATGCACAAGTAGTATTTCTACTTAGTACAAGTGAAGGCTAGTAAATAGATTGAGAAGCATCCAACCAAGAAACGAAAAATCACATAAGCAAGCATTAAGCATAACTAACACCGAATAATGCACCATAAGTAGGATATAATTTCATAGCACAACTATTGACTTTCGTGCTTGCATAGGGAATCACAAACCTTGACACCAATATTCTTACTAAGCATAATTACTCACTAACATAACTCACATATTACTACTGTTATGTCTCAAAACTATTACAAAGAATCAAGTTTAATTTGTCCAATGATCTTCACGAAAGTTTTAATTATATACCTCTTAAATATCTATTACTTTGGGACTAGTTTCATATATTGCCATTGCTTTTGACAAGGTCACATAGATTTAAGTGAAGATAATGAGCATAAAGTTTCATCTTTCAAAATAGTATAAGTGAAGCATGAGAGGATTTGTTCAAAATTTACTAAATGTCAAAATAATCTAAGTGAAGCATGAGAGCATTTCTTTAAACAAGTAAAAGCACGTCGTGCTCAAACAATATAAGTGAAGCACTAGAGCAATTCCATAGCTCAATAGATTTAAGTGAAGCATAAAGAGCAATTCTAATAAATCATAGCATAATTTTGGAAAGACGCTCCAAGAAAAACTCATGATATGTGACGAATAAAATATAGTTCCAAGTAAAATACCGATAGTTGTTATAAGAAAGAGGGGATGCCACTCGGGGGCATCCCCAAGCTTAGTTGCTTGTTACTCTTTGGATATTATCTTGGGGTGCTGTAGCATCCCCAATTTTAGGCTCTTCTTACTCCTTATTCCTTCATCCATCGTGATCTCACCCAAATCTTGAAAACTTCAATCACACAAAACTTAACAAAATCCTCGTGAGATCCATTATTATAATAAAAAAAAATCACCATGATACGTCTCCAATGTATCTATAATTTTTTATGATTGCATGCTATTATATTATCTGTTTTGGATGTTTTATATGCATTGATATGCTATTTATATTATTTTTGGGACCAACCTATTAATCTAGAGCCAAGTGCAAGTTTTTGTTTTTTCCTTGTTTTTGATTTTTGCAGATATGGAATATTAAACAGAGTCCAAACGGAATAAAACCCGTGGAAGGAATTTTTCTGGAAGGAAACAAGTCATCCAAGCTTGGAGTGCATGTCAGGGGAGGTGCCAGGGCGCCACAAGCCTGCTAGGCGCGCCCCCCTGGCCGCGCCTAGCAGGCTTGTCGCCTCCTGGCAGGTCTCCTAACCCTAATTCTTGGCCTATAAATACCCAAATATTCCCCCAACATCAAAAAGAGTTACGCAAATACTTTTTCGTCACCGGAAGCCTCCATTCCCGAGAGATCCAATCTTGGAGCCTTTTCCGGTAATCTGCCAGAGGGGGTTTCGATCATTGAGGGCATCTACATCAACTCCATTGCCCCTCCAATGATGTGTGAGTAGTCCACCACAGACCTACAGGTCCATAGCTAGTAGCTAGATGGCTTCTTCTCTCTCTTTGGTCTTCAATACCATGTTCTTTATGATCATCATGGAGATCTATCCGATTAATCCTATTTTGTGGTGTGTTTATCAAGATCCGATGAATTGTGCGTTTATGTTCAGATTATCCATGAATCTTATTTGAATCTCCTCTGATTTCTTATATGCATGATTTCATATCCTTGCAAGTATCTTTGAGTTATTGGTTTGGTTTGTCCAACTAGATTGGTAATTCTTGCAATGGGAGAAGTGTTTGGTTTTGGGTTCAATCTTGCAGTGTCCTCACCCACTAACATAGTAGGGGTAGCGAGGCACGTATTGTATTGTTGCCATCATGGGTAACAAGATGGGGTTTTCATCATATTGCTTGACTTTATCCCTCTACATCATGTCATCTTTCTTAATGCGTTACTCTGTTCTTCATGAACTTAATACTCTAGATGCAGGCAGGAGTCGATCGATGTGTGGAGTAATAGTAGTAGATGCAGAATCATTTCGGTCTACTTGTCATGGCCATGATGCCTATATGCATGATCATTGCCTTGGATAAATACATGATTATTCACTTTTTTATCAGTTGCTTGACAGTAATTTGTTTACCCATCATGATATTTGACTTCAAGAGAGAAGCCTCTAGTGAAACCTATGGCCCCCGGGTCTATTTTCCATCATACATTTTCAGATCTATACTTGATGCAATTTATTTACCTTTTACTTTCCGCACTCGTTACATCTATCTCTATTGGATCTAATCCTTGCAAATAATCGTGAAGGGATTGACAACCCCTTTATAGCGTTGGGTGCAAGAGTTTGATTATTTGTGTAGGTGCATTCATTGGTGACTTGCTTGTTCCTCCTACTAGATTTATACCTTGGTTCTCAAAAACTGAGGCAAATACTTATCTACTTCGCTGCATCACCCTTTCCTCTTCAAGGGAAAACCAACGCATGCTCAAGAGGTAGCACACCACTCTAGGTACTGTTGGAAACCCATTCATATTGTATCATTGCATTATATCGACCATATTTTAACTTTAACATGACTTATATGCTCCAATACAAGCCATAGATTCATCAAAACAAGCACACAATGCAACGAAAACAGAAGATGTCTCAAACAGAACAATCTATAGTAATCTATACTCTAACTATACTTATGGAACTCTAGAAATTATGAAACATTATGAAAACATAAATAATTTATATATAAATACTATGTTGAAATTTTAGCTAAATGTCACGCTCCAGTAAAAAATGAAAATTTGTGCATGTGAGCTAAAGTTTCTATTTTAGATTCAGCATTGTTTCTACTCATCTTATGAATCATCCTAAAGGTTTTACTTGGCACAAACACTAATTAAAACATAAAAACACAATCATAATAGAATAATAATTGTGCAAACACTCAAAAACATAAAGGAAAAGATAAAATAAATTTTATTCATTGGGTTGCCTCCTAACATGCGCTATTGTTTTACGCCCCTAGCTAGGCATAACACATAGAGTCAAGTATTGTCATCTTTCTTCTTTTTCTTCATAGATGTATTTTCGTCAATAAGCTTTGTAAATATAACTTGAAACACATTATCCATAGAAATTTTAGCACTATCAAGTTGCCCGTCTATGTGTCCTATTTGATTACCAGCTACAATCCAAGAGTATTGCTGATTAACAACATTAAAAGTTTGTTGGATCATATCTAAAGCAGGGACTTCCTTTTTAAGGTTCTCGCAATTTTTTTGATTATTCCAAAGAAAATGTCTTAACATGTAATTGCTTTCGTAAAGGATCTCATCTATTACTGGTTTTTCATGGCTCTTACTAAAATGATCAAAAATTGCCCTAGTTTCTCGTATTATGTGATCAAATTCATTCATAAGAACAAGTGTAGCTAACCTTTTAGCTTTAGGATCCTTTGAAATAGGCAGCTCATAAAACAATCTTTGCAAGGTAGGATGTGTGCGGATAAACCTATTTTCATGTTTCAGGACTGGTTCTAAGATAGCTTCCGCATAAGTTTTAGTTCTTTTAAGTATAGGAGTATCATCAAGAGTCTAGTTTCCGACACAATTAAAAAAATTCTTGGATAGTTCCTTTTCCTATAATGTTCCCTTGCCCCAAAACAAAACTTTTGGAACCAGATTACCAGAACATCCAAGTTTAAGAGTCCTACCATCATCCGTTTCCGCCATACCAAAGTCACTCATGATGACAAGCAAACAAGAGATCTAGCAAAAAAAAGGCAAACGAAAAAGAAGGCGAATAAAATGGTAAATTTGTGAAGTGGGGGAGAGGAAAACGAGAGGCAAATGGCAAATAATGTTAATTGCAAGGAGATGAGATTTGTGATTAGGAACCTGATAGATGTTGATGATGTCTCACCGGGGCCCGAGATTGGCACATGAGAGAGATTGCTTCCTCCCTGGCAACGGCGCCAGAAATTCCGTTGACGTGTCTTGAGACTGCGTCGGTATTTCCCCAAAGAGGAAGGGATGATGCAGCACAACAACGGTAAGTATTTCCCTCGGTAATTAAATCAAGGTATGAATCCGTAGATGAAGATCAAGCACCTATGTAAACATCACTTGCACATAAATAACAAATGCTTGCAACCCGACGCGTAAGAGAGGTTGTAAAGCTCTAAATGATGATAAGATAGATTAGATTACAATAGGCATGGCAAATATATCTCGCAAGAACACAAAATAAAAGAAGTAAATAAAAAGTGCAGCAAGGTATTTTTGTTTTTTCGGATTAATAGATCTGAAAACAAATGGGACAAAAAGATAGATCAGAAAGCAATATGTTGGAAAAGTGGACCCGAGGGCCGTAGGTTTCACTAGGGGATTCTCTCATGAGTATAGCACACGGTGGGTGAACAAATTACTGTTGGGTAATTGATAGAATATCAAATAATCATGACGATATCCAGGCAATGATCATTATATAGGCATCACATCCAAGATAAGTAGACCGAAATGATTCTGCATCTACTTGTATTACTCCACACATCGATCGCTATCCAACGTGCATCTAGTATATTAAGTTTATGGAAACCGGAGTAGTGCAATAATAATGGTGACATGATGTAGACAAGATCTATTCATGTAGGAATAGAGCCCATCTTGTTATCCTTAATGGCAACAATACATGTGTGCCTTGCTACCCCTTCTGTCACTGGGAAAGAACACCGCATGATCGAACCCATCACAAAGCACCTCTTCCCATGGAAAGAAAAATCGATCTAGTTGTCCTAACTAAACCAAAGATTCGAAGAAGAAATATGAGGCTATAAGTAATCATGCAAATAAGAGATCAAAGAAGACAAATCATATTCATGGATAGAAACTGATCATGAACTCAAAATTCATCGGATCCCAACAAACAAGACGCAAAAGTCATTATATCAAATAGATCTCCAAGAGACCATAGTATTGAGAATAAAAAGAGAGAGAGAGAGGAAGCCATCTAGCTACTGCCTACGGACCCATAGGTCTATGGCGGAGTGCTCACGCATCATCGGAGAGGCACTGATGAAGACGATGCACCCCTCCGTGATGGTGTTAGACTGGATCTCGCGGTTTTGGAACTTGTGGCAGCTGGATTTGTGTTTCGTTGACTCCTTTAGGGTTTTCCGAATAATTGAGAATTTATAGAGCTGATAGTCGGTTGAGGGGGGTCTCGAGGTGGGCACCACCCACCAGGCCGCACAAGAGGCTTCTGGCGCGCCCTGGTGGGTGTTCCCACATCGGCCTTCTTCTCGGACACTTCTTTGTCCCACTAGGTGTCTTCTGGTCCGAAAAAAATTCTCTAACAAGTTTCACGATGTTTGGGATTCGTTTGGTACTGATTTTCTGCGAAGTAGAAAAACAATCAAAAACAACAACTGGCACTTTGGCACTATGTCAATAGGTTAGTCCCAAAAAATGATATAAAGTTGCTATAGAATGAATATAAAACATCCAAGATTGATAATATAACTGCATGAAACGAGAAAAAATTATAGATACGTTAGAGACGTATCAATCATCATTAGTGGCCACATCATTTCCTCCCTCTTGAAACGAAGCTGGCCTTGCTTTCGTGGTAGGCTTTGCGGTCTCCTTCTGTACGGACAGAATAGTATCGTCCTTAATATCACTAGAAAACATCGGCCGTAGCACACATATTCTTTCGGTATCCCTAAAAGAATAAGTGTTGGACCTTCCCTCATGTGTAGCATGATGATCATATCACCAAGGTCTCCCCAGCAACAAGTGACATGCATTCGTCGGCCAAATACCAGAGATCATTGTATCTATATAGTCGCCAACAGAAAATTTGACACACACCTTATGAGTAATTTTAGTTTGCCTGGCTGATATAACCACTCAACACGGTGTGGATGAGGGTGCGTCCATGCAGGTAACCCCAAAGCATTCACCAATCCCTTACTGACTGTGTTGGTGTAGCTTCCTCCATCTATAATCAACTTACATATGTGTTGTTGACTTTGCATTGAGTTTGAAAAATACTCCAACATTGCGCCTTATCCTCAATGTGATCCTCTTGCACTCGATGCACCATCAATGATGGATATGATTCAACAGCTTCAAAACTCACAACCACATTTTTAGCATCCTTGGATTTTTCATTACAAGTGTCAAAAACTGCCTCTTCGTCACTAGCGGATGCATAGCCATCTCTTGTGAGCAACACTTTTTTTTCTCATTAGGCCATTCACGCTTCATGTGTTCCCTTCCACCACACTTGAAACACTCTATGCCACTAGTGCGTGTGGTCGACTGCACATTGGAATCAACCCTCGATAGTCTTGATTTGGAAGCATACCTTTTCACAAAATCATGAGAGCAATTTGATGTTTCTGTCCTAGACCTAAGAACAACATCCTCACTGTTATGTTGCGAGCACCGCCATGTGTTCAAAGTGGTACTACGAACTTTGTTGACTTGGCGTCGTTTAATCTGTTGTTTCGCACACACAGTTTGGTGCACAAGATCTTATATGTTGCAGTAGACCACCATGTCAACACGATCCTGCACCTAAATATTTAGCCCATTGAAGAAACATGCCATGGTTGCCTCTGGATCCTCTGTTGTCCTTGTACGTATCATGAGCAATTCCCCTCCTTGTAATATTCATCAACACTCATATTACCTTGAGAGAGTCATTGCAACTTGTTGTACACATCGCTTCTATAGTGCTCAGGAACAAAACGCGCCTCATGAATTCTTTCATCCCTCTCCAAGTCATCGGGCGATGTCTTGAACGACAAATTTGATTCCACCAAATTAGCGCGTAACTAGTGAAATCAATTCCAACAAGTTGAACTTTCTTCTCTTGACTATAATGATGGGCGTCAATAATTTGATCAACATGCATCTTCCACTCCAAATAGCCTTCTGGTTCGCACTTACAGGAGAATGAAGGAATTCAATTTTTATGCTCCCAATTCCATCATCAAAAGGAACTTGCACAGCTTGACCCGCTCGGTCATGTGCTCCGCCATGAACGGATGTTTCGGCATGAGGACCATAGTGTCATGGTCGTGACGCGTACCCCGCCTCATGATCAACACCATCATTGAGGCTATTATCTCCAGCACGTGGCTGTGCCGTGAGACGACGATCATTCATGTCGACATGTCCATCGCGAGCTGGTGGTGCATAACTCAATGGAGTAGCTGGAGCAGGTTGTGGTAGTGCAGAATCCGTCGCTGGTGTATTGATGATGTCCGCCAAAGCGTCAAACTGGATGATCAGGACATCTATCCTTTTGCCAAGCTTCACCTCGAGCATGTCATGACATTGCTTGATGTAGTTGTATGTGTACTCAAAACCGTCCAGGATATTTTGAGGAATATCATCCACGTACACTGGGCGTACAACTTCCTCAGAATCAGCAGCAGCCTCAAGGTTCTTGTTGTCGACGGAGTTCGACATCTTGATCAACATAGTACTGTGAACAACCTTGCTCTGAATACCACTTGATGAGGTCTCGACTATATGGCTAGTCATTCATCATCCCGATCTTACACGGTACTAGCAGCAGCAAGAAGATCTTCTGATCTACCAACAAGGCAAGAACGTATGATAAAAAAAAGTCTGGCCTGGAGTAGACGAAATCAACTCCATGCACGATAGCGACAAAATCCTCATGGATCAACAACGAAGACGATATTTGGTGTCCCCCGACATGGAACGTTTTATTTTTATTCTACTCGACTAAAAACAAATCTGCCTTTGTTACACGACCGTAACCTTTATTTATAACGTGCACGCATGCACATCTTCTTAACCAACTCAATCACAACCAATCTGAAACAGACTCTCCTATCCAGACTAAATAAGCTATTAACTAATTAATCACATGGCCACGTTGATTACCTATCAATTAACTTGGACTCAAAAAAAGACTACATATCTACTAGTGCCAGAACAAAATACTTGACTTGTTTTTGCATGCTACCGAGCCAGCTCAGAGTGACTACCATAATCGTATAGCACAAGGAGTTCTGAAGATTGACTTGGCTTCTTTCGGTAAAACAAGTTGAATAGGAGTTTTTCCAAAGTAAATAATCTAGCACAAGGAGTTCTGAAGATTGACTTGGCTTCTTCCGGTAAAACAAGTTGAACAGGAGTTTTTCCAAAGTAAATAATCTGCTCATTGTTGATCAGTTTAGATATGTTCATCAGTCTCCCACGATGACTATCATCATTAGTGGTCACATCATGTGTCTGCCAAAATGCGGCCTCTCGCTCCTCTAGCACCATTTTCTTGTAGTGGGCACAGGCCTCGCCCATGGTGATGTCGGCATGCATCAACGAGGAGCGTGGTGCCGGATCATCATCGGGTGTGTCCTCCATCTGACGTCCGTAGCGCCGGACTCCATCTATCTATCAGCATGTCAGTCAGGTGCAATGGCAGCGATCTCTTTTTTCTAATCGGAGGTTGTCCTAGACGGTCTTGGAGCTTGAGGAGGCCATGATGGGCGTGGTGTGGAGAGGAGGAAGAAGGCAGAGAGTGATGGATGCGACTATGGCTGAGCCTGTAGTTTATATAGCAGTGATATGGTAGGGAAACCAGTGACGTGATTAATCTTGGGCGATAGATGGAAGGTCGGATGGCTCCGGCTTGCCGTTCGTCGACAACCGCACACATGTTTAATGTAGGCAGCCGAACGGACAAACTGTCATCTGAACGTGGCCAGCCATATGCTCTTGGCAGCGGCGAGGGCGGCGCTAGCGGCCAATGTGCCAGTTCAATGACTGAGAATCGTGAGATGCCGTGTCACTCTGAGCCGGCATGAATTCAGCACTAGTGCTCTGAAGCGACGCAGACCTTTTCGAGCAAAACACGAGCTATTGCGGGTGTTTTTTGGGGTGGGTCCGGGTAGTTAGGAGCCGGCATGGAAATGGTCCCGACACCCGCAAAGCCTTCCTCCTAGCTTTTCTTAGTTTGTGGAGAAAATAGATCAAGACGGACCTGCGGACTAATGAAGGACCGCGTTGGATGATAACACACATCCAGACCATAGGGTCCAAACGATTACGAGCAGTTTTGAGGGTCGATGTTGGAGATGCACTTAAAAAACATAGAGTATTGATTGAAAAAACATCGTAGGGTAGCATAGTTTTTTCAAAACGGAGGCATAAGATTTGCCTCATCTATTAATTAAGGAGAGCATAGAGTTTGAGAGTTTTAGAAAAAAACACGAGCACGACATGCCAATTACTCACGTCTAATGATATTCCCTAGCTGCCTCGCACCCATTGTAACCCAAAGGTTTGCCTCATCGCGAATAGCCCTCAAAAAATTGGTGGTGGAGCGCTTTTGTCTCTGAAAACATGAGAATATCTCTCATTTCATTGGGTCCAAGATATAAGCATGGTTATGGACGCCATGGCACTTATATTGGATGTTTGTAGACTGGTCGTCTTGTCCCATCAAGCCATGACAAAGCCTTTCGTGTGCCAAACTGACGTATCAACATGAGCAAGGCCGAAATTACCAAGTAACAGTCGCCACGTCGTGAGGAAGTTAAGCCACTTGAAGAATAAGTCTCGGCCATGAAGTAACATAGGACGCGTTTGGTTGCCTGCATAGAGCCAAACCAGGACCCAATGGGATGAAAATGGGCCATTTGGTTGCGTGCATTGAGGCCTGGCTTGCATCGGCACGAAACTTAAAGCACCCTAGAGCCTGACTCGCTGGGAACGCTTGAATCGTCTGTTTCCAGCGATCCAGGCTAAGGCGGGCGCAAAATGGAAAGTGGCGTAGCATGCGGTGCACGGGGGTTCGATCAGAGATGGCGCGAGGGGAAATCTACAGAGGAGGGATGGTGCGAAGTATACCCTCACCACCTCATTACTCGCTCACCCCTATCTCTTGGACAAGCCATCCTCCGTTATTGGCACCGGCGGCAGCGAGGACTCAAATCTATGGCTGCGGCGGCGATGGCGTTGGTGGAGCAGCACTCCCCGACACCAACAACTGCTTTTCCCCTTCTTCTTCGACTCTGTCCGGCCATCCTCATATTTGACATGTCTCCCCTGACCCAAAAGCTGGTGAGCTACCCCCTTTCTATGATGCCCCCATTTTGATCGTTGCTAATCATACATGCAAATGCATACGACTAAGATTAGGGACTCACTGGAAGATATCACAACACAACTCTAGACACAAATCAAAGTCATACAAGCTTAATACTACAAGACAAGGGCCTTGAAGGCTCGAATACATAAGCTCAAATTAGACAAGTCAGCGGAAGCAAATAATATCTGAGTACACACATAAGTTAAACAAGTTTTGCCTTAAGAAGGCTAGCACAAACATAATATGAATTGAAAGAGGCGAGGCCTCCTGCCCGGGAACCTCCTATCCTACTGTTGGTCGTCAGGGGCCTCCACGTATTAGTAGGCTTTATCGGGGTAGTAGTAGTCATCGAAGGGATCCACGGTCTCCTGGGCTCCATCATCTGGTCGCAGCAATCATATCAAGAGGAAAAGGGGAGCAAAGCAACAGTGAGTACTCATCCAACTTGCAAGAATGACATCACAACTAAGCTAAACATGCATCATTATCAAAGGAATGGGGCTATATCTTTGGACTGACTGTAGAAAAGCGAGAATAGGGGGAAGGCCTAGTCCTATCGAAGACTAGCATAGTCAACATCTTGTAGCATTAGAAGAGTATATAATGGTAACTCATATGTAACAATATTATCATAGCAATTTTATTAAGTAACCATGCTCAAAGATTCTTCCTCGACTCCCTACGAGAAAGTGATCTTGGAGCCAACATTTTATTTCAAGTCACCACTTTTAGTTATAGTAGATCGGGATACAACTCCAAGTCGTCCTGTTACCGTGGACACGGCTATTCGAATAGTTAATTTCATCCCTGCAGGGGTGCACCACGTTTTCCATCACACTGGATAACCTTCGGTCGGACACACTTTCCTCGGTCATGCCCGACCTAGGAGATCAACACGTCATCGCCCTACCTAGGGTCAACAGAGAGGCCAACCCATCAGTCTAAATCCTAAGCGCCCAGGGGGCATGGGCCCACTCACCCTTTGCACTCCTGCATGATGTGAGGGCGGCCAACATCAGTCCTAGCATCACTAATACAAGATCAATGCTACCACGGACCACTCGGGCGCGCGCTGCTCCATTGCTGATGTTCGAAGAGCTTCGGCTGATACAACGACGCCGAGTACCCATAACTTCTCCCACGTGAAGGTTAGTGCGAAAAGGTCAAATGACCAACTCAGATCAAATACCCAAACCATTACCATTTTGTTAATTTCGGTGATGAGTGCGATACACGACGTCATCCCATCTCGAGGTCTTGTGGCAAGGGCCAAGAATGCCCGACCACGCCCCGTCGTATTACACCAAGACCCTCTGGTCATCCAGACCTCATCATGTATCAACAGTAAAGTAAATGTATCTGTGTGTATTTAACACCAAGGGGGAAACCCGAGGAGTTAACCTCGAAGGATCGCACCCGATGTAATAGTCAAGGTGGCTAGAGAGGATTCACCCTCGATGGTCTATGCTTGAGGGGTTGCACGATGGAGCCGTCGTCGGGAGTGGTGAAGGAGGAATCACCCTCGATAACCAAGACCGACTAGCTGCACTAGATAGTTAGCATCATGAGTACTTCACGAGGTCCCACCCTCAGTACTCGATAGTAGCTCTGCAGAGTCGCACAACTAAGGGATGTGCGGTGAACGTGATGGGCATGGCTTGTCGATCAATTGACCAAGCCTTCGAGTCTTCAGAGTCGTTGATGAAGAAACAGGGGCAACTGGGACTAAGGGGTCACAGGGGATCATTAATCAACCTATACTAAGCAGGTGATATGATAACAGGTACAGTAGCAGTTTAATCAAAAATAAGCTATGCATCAGAGTAGGACCTATCTACAATAGTAGCAAAAACTAATGTAAGCATGAGAGGGCGAGAGATGGGCGATATCGGAATGATCAAGGGGGGTTTCTTGCCTAGCTGCTCTGCTACAAAGGCCTGATCATCAATGCCGTAGTTGTACCCAACAACAGCACCAGTCTCGGGGTCTACCGGTAAGAAGGGGGGAGAAACAATAAATATAAGGTAGACAGATGGAACACGATGCATGACATGACAATATATAGAGCTAGGCATGCACTAACGCAGTACTACACATCACAGACGGGTCGGAAGAATATCTGACGATAGTTCCAGAGTCTCTGGCTTTTACTGGGCAGATGAAAACGCTGGAAAAGTTTCATGTTCGTTATGATAGGAGCACATGAAAGACGAACAGACTACGTATTCGGATTCATGGGATTTTTCTAATCAACTTTCATGTATAAAACCTTTTCATTTGACTTGCGGTTTATTTTATATTGATTTTCCAAGTTTAATTAATACTTAGAAATCAAAATAGATAATTTTAATTAATAAACATTTATGACATCAGCATGATGTCATGCTTACATCACCAGTCAATTGTGAGGGGTTGACTGGTCATATCTGACCAGTGGGCCCCACATGTGAGTGACACAATATTAATTAAGTTTTAAAATCTAATTAATCACATTAATTTGGGGTGGGATCCACTTTTCATTCTCTGTTTAGATTAAATTAAATAACAGAATTAATTAAACCATTTTAATTAGATCTAATTGAGCAGGGCCCACATGTCATCCTCTGTTAATTTAACATAGGGTTAATTATAATCTAATTAATCCTAATTACACTTATTAACTAATTAGTTAATTAATTAAATATTTTATTTAAATATTCATTTCTTTTTTTCAAACCTTTTAAAAATATGTTTAGGGGCGTGGGCCAGCTCTGTCATACTCAGGGGGGTTAGTGGGGGGCCTAATCCCCCACTAACACAGCCGGTGAGGGCGAGGCCATAGGCCAAGGGCGCCGGAGGCGAGCGCTGGCCGCTGTCGGGCTAGTGGCGGCCGGTGTGGCTAGCGGCGAGGGGGAGCAGGGCCGCGAGGCGATGGGACCATGGCAGGGGTGCGGGGAGCAGGGTGCGGGCGCGTGCGGGAGGGGGTGGTGGTCGACGCGGTGGTCGTGGCGAGGGGCGAGCCGGAGGCGGCGACGCGTGCACGTGCGCAATGGCATGCGCGGTGACGCTGACAAGCGTGACAACGGAAGGGGGTGAGCGACAGGGCAAAGGTGTGGGGGAGGGAGGATCCCGAAGGCTTGATGTCTACTACGCAACCTTCTTCTTGTAGACTCGTGTTGGGCCTCCAATTGCAGAGTTTTGTAGGATAGTAGCAAGTTTCTCTCAAGTGGATGACTTAAATTTTATCAATCAGTGGGAGGCGTAGGATTAACATGGTGTCTCTCAAACAACCCTGCAACCAAATAACAAAGAGTCTCTTGTGTCCCCAACACAACCAATACAATGGTAAATTGTATAGGTGCACTACTTCGGCGAAGACATGGTGATACAAGTGTAATATGGATGGTAGATATAGGTTTTTGTAATCTGAAAAATATAAAAACATCAAGGTAACTAATGATAAAAGTGAGCACAAACGGTATTGCAATGCTTAGAAACAACGCCTAGGGTTCGTACTTTTACTAGTGCAAGTTCTCTCAACAATACTAACATAGTTAAATCATATGTAAATCCCTCACGTGTGACAAAGAGTTCACTCCAAAGTCACAAATAGCAAAGAACAAACAAACAAATTATTGTAGGGTACGAAACCACCTCAAAGTTCTATTTTCTGATCAAACTTATGAGCTATCCCTATAAGTGTCACGAACATCCCTAGAGTTCATACTAAAAGAACACCTTAAGATACACATCAAACAAAACCCTAATGTCACCTGGATACTTCAATATCACCACGAGTACTCATGGGCTTGATTATACGATATGCATCACACAATTTCAGATTCATCATGTTAAATCCAACACAAAGAACTTGAAAGAGTGACCCAAAGTTTCTACCGGAGATTCAAGACGAAAATGTGTGCCAACCCCTATGCATAGATTCCCAAGGTCATGGAACCTGCAAGTTGATCACCAAAATATACATCAATTGGATCAATAGAACATCCCATTGTTACCACAGATATCCCATCGCAAGACATACATCAAGTGTCCTCAAATCCTTAAGGACTCAATCCGATAAGAAAACTTCAAAGGGAAAGCTCAATTCATGACAAAAAGATAGAGAGGGGAAAACTCCATATGATTCATCTATATCAATAAAGCTCGCGGTACATCAAGATCGTGCCATCTCAAGAACATTAGAGAGAGATAGATCCAACACATAGCTACTAGTACATACCCTCAACCCCGAGGGTGAACTACTCCCTTGTCGTCATGGAGACCGCAGGGATGATGAAGATGGCCTCCGATGATGGTTTCCCCCTTCGGCGGGGTGCTCGAACAAGCCCCGATTGGTTTTTCATGGCTAAAGAGGCTTGCGGCGGCGGAACTCCTGATATAGATTTCTTTCTGTTTTTTTAGTATTTATAGGAATTTTTGGTGACAGTCTCACGTCAAGGGGGTGCTCGAGGAGTCCACAAGCCATAGGGGCGCTGCCTAGGGGGGCGCGCCCAGCAGGCTTGTGGCCTCCTCGTCCATTTCCTGGCCCAACTCTTGTTCTTCAGGGATCTCTTTTGGTCCATAAAAAATCACCGTAAATTTTCAGCCCATTCCGAGAACTTTTATTTCTGCACAAGAAACGACACAATAGTAGTTCTACTGAAAACAACATCAGTCCGGGTTAGTTCTAATGAAATCATACCAAAATCATATAGAGTTATTGTAAACATGGCATGAATACTTCATAAATTTTAGATACATTGAAAACGTATCAGCATCCCCAAGCTTAATTCCTGCTCATCCTCAAGTAGGTAAATGATAAAAGAAATAATTTATGAAGTGTGAATGCTAGCATAGTGCATAAATTTGATTAATGATAGTTCTATACACTTTTTCTAGCATCATTATATATCATAAACAATAGCTCATCTCATAAAACTTCTCATGATGAAGTAACAAGCTATTCACATGTTAAAGTATAGACCATAAAGTTTCTTGAAAACTAACAACCTATGCTTTCAGTCACCAAACAATTGCAATTCATCTTATTTTCATGAAGGGTCTATGTAAGAGCTTTGATTTAGCAAATTCCACATACTCAACTATCATATAGTCTTCCATGATTGCTAACTCTTAAAGCATATTTTTAGAGCAAATGGCATCCGTCAAACATAGAGAAAGATAAGGGCTTAAAGTTTTGCCTCCCAACTTATTTATGATATAGATAATTGTCTACAATAATAATTCATGATCAAATATATTTGAATGGCCATATATGCTTAGATCTTTCCCCACCACATGATGCTTGCCAAGTGAAAAAGGTGAAATATAGGAAGTGGTGAATATCACCATTACTCTTGCATAAACATATGTAGAGGTGCTACAAAGTAAAAGATAGGCCCTTCGCAGAGGGAAGCATTGATTTGTAGAGGTGCTAGAGCTCGAGATTTTAAAACAGAGATGAATAATAATTTTGAGCGGTATGCTTTCATTGTCAACATAACAACTAAGAGATCTCGGTATCTTCCATGCTAGATACATTATAGGCGGTTCCCAAATAGAATGGTGAAGTTTTTACTCCCCCTCCACCAATCAATCACACTCCACGGCGAGCCGAATCCACAGGTACCGTCCATACAAACAACAATCCTAGGGGAGTTTTGTTTCATTATATTTTGATTTGATTTTTGAGCATGGAACTGGGCATGCCGAATACCACCCACTTTCTTATGAATGATAGTGAATCAACACATATTGTGAGAATAACCCACCTAGCATGGAATATACTGACAGCCCCTAGCACTATATGAGCGATTCGGGCATACAAAACAGAGTATTATTTAAAGGTTTACAGTTTGGCACATGCAAATTTACTTGGAACGGTAGGTAAATACCACATATAGGTAGGTATGGTGGACTCATATGGAACAAATTTGAGTTTAAGGGTGTTTGGATGCATAAGTAGTATTTCTACTTGGTGCGGAAGTTTTGGCTAGTATGAGGTGGAAGCAAGCACCACATGTTGGAGGATCCATAAAAATATAACTTCTATACAAATATATCCAAGCATAACTCATTACGTTGTCTTCCTTGTCCAACTTCAACTAATTTGCTCAACTTTGACAATAATTAATGGGGCTCACAACCATAGAAGATGTCCAATATAGTATATTTATATGTGAAATCTCTCTTCCTTCAATATTCTATCATGAATTGTTCAAGTGACCAATGCGGTGATTGCTGACTTTCAATAAATTTTCCACCTATACTTCTTATATGTGAAGTCATTACTCCCCATGGGATAAGCATATAAAACATATATAATTTCAGATTTATGATATTTAATTCATTCAACCATTTACTCATAGTATATAAGTGAAGCACGAGAGTAAATGACAAAACTATTCCAAAACATATATATGTGAAGATCAATGAGTAGTCAAACAATTAAGTAGCTATGTGCGGATTTTCTCTCTATCTCTCTCTCAATAAAGATTTTCAGATCTGAGTGTTTTATTTAAACAGAAAGCAAAATAAAAATAGCACTCCAAGAATAGAACGCATCATGTGAGTGAATAAAAATTTAGGCTCAACATAGGCTAACCGATAGTTGATGAAGAGAGGTGGGGTGCGTAGCCTCCCCAAGCTTAGATACTTGAGAGTTCTTGAAATATTTACTTGGGGTGCCTTGGGCATCCCCAAACTTGATCTTTTGTGTCTTTTTCAATTCTCTCATATCCCGGTTTCACCTATTCCCAAAAACTTCGTCCACACAAAACTCAAAAAGAACTCGTGAGATAGGTTATTACACATAAGAACAAATCAATACTTCATGTACTGCCAAGACAAGTTGCACAATAATTTTCAAACATTAGGTACTATATAATATCATTTCCACAATTTATATCTACCAATATAGGCTATGGAAACTATATGATAATTAGATAACAAAACTATGACAACAATCTGTTTAAACAAAACAGTCTATAGCAAGTTATTAAACCAGTGTACTTATGTAACTCAAAAATTATGAAACTTTAGTACATGCTAACTAATTTATGTTACAATAATGTGTAAAAATTTCATAAACTTTCTACGTTTTAGTAAAATATGAAAATTCAAACACTCCAGCAGTAGTTTCTGTTTTTACACAACACCCATCAAACGTGCAATTCAAGCATCCTAAAGGCAATTCTTGGAACTTTTTATTGAAAAATAAGATTATAAATAACATATAATAGAGAACAACAAAATAAAATAATGCTCCAAGAAAAAATCATATTATGTGACGAATAAAAATATAGCTCCAAGTGAGATATACCGATAGTGTTGAAGACGAAAGAGGGGATGCCTTCCGGGGCATCCCCAAGCTTAGGTGCTTGAATATTCCTTTTATACTACCTTGGGGGTTACTTGGGAATTACCAAGCTTAGGCTCGTGTCACTCCTTATTCTCCTCATATCCGTGTCTCACCCAAAACTTGAAAACTTCAATCACACAAAACTTAACGGAACTTTCTAAGAAGGGTTAGTGTAATAAAGATAGATCATTCACTTAGGTACTGTCAAGACAAGATTCATAATTATTACCACATGATAAATACTATATTACATCATTCCCACAATTTATATTACTCAATATAAGCTATAGGAACACTTGAAACAAGCAAACTATACATGCAAAACAGAATGTGTCAAAAACAGAAGAGTATGTAAAGATCTGAATAATCACCAAACTTCCCTAACTCTAACAATTCTGAAAAATCAGGACATATGAGAGAATTTCCATAGAAATGTTGTTTAATAATTTCAGATTTTTTTACTCTCCAGTAAAAATAGATAATTCATATACTGGACGCAAAACTTTCTGTTTTTGCACAGAATCAAACAAGCAAGTGTCCACACTATCCCAAAGGCTTTACTTGGCACTTTATTGAAATAAAAGACACAAAACATGATTAGTAAAGTAGCTTAATAATGTGAACACATAAAACATAAGGTAAAAGTGTTGGGTTGTCTCCCAACAAGCGCTTCTCTTTAATGCCTTTTAGCTAGGCATGATGATTTCAATGATGCTCGTATAGGAATAATAATTGAAACATGCAAAAGAGCATCATGAATCTCATGACAAGCACGTTTAAGTCTAACACACTTCCTATGCATAGGGATTTTGTGAGCAAACAATTTATGGGAGCAAGAATCAACTAGCATAGTAAGGAAAAAACAAGCATAACTTCAAAACCTTGAACACATAGAGAGGAAAGTTGATATTATTGCAATTTCTACAAGCATATGTTCCCCCCTCATAATAATTTCCAGTGACATCATGAAGGAATTCCACAGTATAACCATCACATAAATCATTCTTTTCATGATCTACAAGCATAGAAATTTTTTCACCCTCTACATAAGCAAGTTTCTTTCCATTCATAATAGTGGGAGCAAACTCAACAAAATAACTATCATGAGGTACTTGATTGACATAACCACTTTGATTATTAAAATCATGATGACAAGTTTCATGGTTACTATCACTCTTTATAGCATACATGTCATCACAATAATCATCATATATAGGAGGCATGCTATCATCATAATAGTTTTGCTCATTAAAACTTGGGGGACAAAATATATCATCTTCATCAAACATAGCATCCCCAAGCCTGTGGCTTTGCATATCATTAGCATCATGAATATTCAGAGAATTTATACTAACAACATTGCAATCATGCTCGTCACTCAAAGATTTAGTGCCAAACATTTTAATAACTTCTTCTTCTAACACTTGAGCACAATTTTCTTTTCCATCATTTTCACGAAAGACATTAAAAAGATGAAGCATATGAGGTAACCTCAACTCCATTTTTGTAGTTTTATTTTATAAAACCAAACTAGTGCAAAACAAGAAACAAAAAGATTTTATTGCGAGATCTAAAGATATACGTTCAATCACTCACCTCCCCGACAACGGCTCTAGAAAAGAGTTTGATCTCTACTACGCAACCTTCTTCTTGTAGACTCGTGTTGGGCCTCCAAGCACAGAGTTTTGTAGGATAGTAGAAAGTTTCCCTAAAGTGGATTCTCTAAGGTTTATCAATCCGTGGGAGGCGTAGGATTAAGATGTTCTCTCTCAAACAACCCTGCAACCAAATAACAAAGAATCTCTTTTGTCCCCAACACACCCAATGCAATGGTAAATTGTATAGGTGCACTAGTTCGGCGAAGAGATGGTGATACAAGTGTAATATGGATGATAGATATAGGTTTTTGTAATCTGAAAATATAAAAACATCAAGGTAAATAATGATGAAAGTGAGCACAAGCAGTATTGCAGGGTTCGTACTTTTACTAGTGCAAGTTCTCTCAACAATACTAACATAGTTGAATCATATGTAAACCCCTCACATGCGACAAAGAGTTCACTCCAAAGTCACAAGTAGCGGAGAAGAAATGTAGAAACTATTGTAGGGTACGAAACCACATCAAAGTTATCTTTTCTGATCAATCTTATGAGCTATCCCTATAGGTGTCGCGAACAGCCCTAGAGTTCGTACTAAAATAACACCTTAAGATACACATCAAGCAAAAACCCTAATGTCACCTCGATACTCCAATGTCACCACGAGTACCCATGGGCTTGATTATACGATATGCATCACATAATTTCAGATTCATCATGTTCAATCCAACACAATTCATCATGTTCAATCCAACACATAATTTCAGATTCATCATAATTTCAGACAAGTCAAGCAATTGTTTCACTCCTTTTATGTTCTCAAACTTTTTCAACTCGCGCGCAATACATGAGCGGGAGCCATGGATATAACACTATAGGTGGAATAGAATACGGTGGAGGTTGTGAAGAAAAAGGAGAAGATAGTCTCACATCAACTAGGCATATCAACGGGCTATGGAGATGCCCATTAATAGATATCAATGTGAGTGAGTAGGGATTGCCATGCAACAGATGCACTAGAGCTATAAGTGTATGAAAGCTCAAAAGGAAACTAAGTGGATGGGCATCCAACTTGCTTGCTAATGAAGACCTAGGGAAATTTGAGGAAGACCATCATTGGAATATACAAGCCAAGTTATGTAATGAAATATTCCCACTAGTATATGAAAGTGAAAAAATAGGAGACTCTCCATCATGAAGATCATGGTGCTACTTTAAAGCACAAGTGTGGAAAAAAGATAGTAGCATTGTCCCTTCTCTCTTTCTCTCATTTTATTATTATTTTTGTGGGCATCTAAGGCCTCTTTTTTTATTTGGGCTTCGCTAGAGTTCATATGCGTTCTCAAAAATATTTTTTAAATAGAAATAGGTGAGGAACTTGACCATGGGTGTCTTGAGGAATTTCATTAAGTGTTCTTTGTCTTAGGTTCCAGAGTTGTGTAAATTTTGAGGATTCACACAATTGAGGAATATTGAAGAAAATCATTACTTAGGAAAAATCATCAAGTATATGAAGATGTAATGTGCTTTCGAATAAGATTCATGAAGAATAAACACCTTTTGAGGAATATGAAGAGCATTCGAAGATCAAACGAGGGTAGTAAAATTAAATTTTATTTACCCTAGTGAAGAACACGACGAACTGAGAGATGAGATTGGGAAGTTCATCAGTTCGGATCTCCCATGCCCTTGCTTGGCAGAGGGAGACAGCTACAACGACGGCGGGATGAAGACTTCCGCGTCCTATGCGAGTATGACGACGCTGAGGTCGAGTTAATGAAGCTCTTCCACACCGGCGGCGACGATTTCAGCGGTGGCGCTGGGTTGGAGCTCGGGAGAGAGAGGGTAGAGATGAGGAGTAACTGAGCATAGTTGAAGGGGAGGGGGTATTTATAGTGGAAGAGAAAACCAATCCGCCCAAAGATTTTGGACAGGATTGCCCCTGACCCTTGCTCTCCACGCGACAGATGTCACCCACGTACTGAGAAGTGGCGATAGTGGGGGATCATGGGTTATCCAGTCGCGGGAATCGGAACCGTTTGAGCGGGAACCGCTGAAAATTTTGATAGTGAAAATATCAAAGTTTTCGTTCGCAAATTCTTCAGGTGTCAAGGACACAGTGAAGACTTTGAATGATTTTCAAAGTAGAATGCATATGAAGAATTTGTGAACAGACTGGGTTGAGTTTAGCATAGAGGAGGAAGGGGTCCGATCACATTCACTTAGATAAAAATTAACTTGAAGAATTAGCAATAAGTGAATGCTGATGAGGACATTGAAAACTCATATATATATAGTCAATGAAGAACATGAGATTCAAAGTTTAAAGAATTTGAAAAGTTGAGGAATTGTGAAAATTTGAAGAATTTGCAAAGTGACGAAAAACTCAATTTTGAAGAATTTCAACTTTGGTTGGTGGCGTGACCCATCGTATAAGAATAATGATTTCAGACACTGCGTACAATTGTCGTAGGGTTCTGAGAATCAAATTCTTCATTAATTTCTTCACACTTAGAGGGTTATTCTTCCTTGATTGAAGAAAAACGTTACTTCGTGTGTTACACATCTAAGTGTTAGGATGTGTGTCCTTTTTCAAAGAACATTCGAAGATTCTAAGATATTTAGCTCACACCGCAACTTGCAAAATCTCTTTTCATCCAATGGCTTTGTGAAGATATCGGCCAGTTGTTCTTCAGTGGGGATGTGGTCGATGGAGATGTCACCCTTGAGTACATGATCTCGAAGAAAGTGATGACGAATCTGGATGTGCTTGGTCTTGGAGTGCTGAATTGGGTTGTAAGCAATCTTGATGGCACTCTCGTTGTCGCAGCAGAGAGGCACATTCTTCAACTTGATGTCGTAGTCCTTGAGGGTTTGCTTCATCCATAGTAACTGAGCACAACATGAGCCAGCAGCAATGTACTTAGCTTCAGCGGTAGAGAGTGAGACGCGGTTCTGCTTCTTCAAGGACCAACAAACTAAGGATTGTCCAAGGAAATGACATGTGCCTGAGGTTGACTTGCGATCCACATGATCTCCAGCATAGCCAGCATCAGCGTATCCGATGAGGTGAAGATTTGAGCCCTTGGGATACCATAATCCAAGTGTTGGTGTGTGAGCTCAGTATCAAAGAATATGTTTCATAGCCTTATGGTGTGATTCCTTTGGTGTTGCTTGGAATCGGGCACACATGCAAACACTCAGCATAATATGAGGCCTAGATGCACATAGATACAATAATGAACCAATCATGGAGCGATATACCTTCTGATCGAAATCTTTACCATTTTCATCAGTGCAGAGGTGGCCTTTTGAAGGCATTGGAGTTTTGACGCCTTTGCAATCTTGCATGTCGAATTTCCTCAGAACATCTTTGAGGTATTTCTCTTGTGAGATGAAGATGCCGTTGTCTTGCTGACGAATTTGAAGACCTATGAAGAATTTAAACTCTCCCATCATAGACATTTGATATTCTTCACTCATCATATAGGCAAATTCATCACTGTAACGTTTGTCAGTATAGCCAAAGATAATATCGTCTACGTATATTTGGCATATGAATAGTTTATTGTCATAGGATTTCGTGAAAAGAGTTGGGTCAAGTGAACCGGGTTTGAAGCCTTTCTTCATGAGGAATTCCTTGAGAGTGTCATACCACGCCCGAGGGGCCTGCTTGAGGCCATAGAGGGCCTTGTTGAGTCTGAAGACTTTGTCAGGATGCTTAGGGTCTTCAAAACCCGAGGGTTGAGCAACATATACTTGTTCGTCAAGCTTACCATTGAGGAATGCACTTTTCACATCCATTTGATATAAGATTATATTATGATGGTTAGCATAAGCAAGCAATATGCGAATGGATTCAAGTCTAGCAATAGGTGCAAATGTTTCATCAAAGTCATATCCTTCAACCTGTGTGTAGCCTTGAGCTAGAAGACGAGCCTTATTCCTCACCACAAGGCCATTTTCATCTTGCTTGTTGCGGTAGATCCACTTGGTACCTATGATGTTATGTTTGCGAGGATCTGGCCGCTTGACAAGTTCCCACACGTTGTTGAGCTTGAACTGATGCAATTCCTCTTGCATAGCTTGAATCCACTCAGACTCCTTGAATGCTTCATCAACTTTGGTGGGCTCTATGATAGAGACAAAGGCAAAGTACCCACAAAAGTTAGTTAAATGTGATGCTTTTGAGCGAGTGAGGGGACCTGGTGCATTGATGTCATCGATGATTTTGTCAGTCTGCACTTCATTTGCAACTCTAGAATGAGGAGGTTGACGTGGCTGAGGACTTCCTTCAGCACCATTTTGTTCGGGTGTATCAACATGAAAGTCCTCATTCGTTGGAATGACTTCCTCAGTGGGTATGATATCTTCAGTTGCCTTTAGCTTAATGGATTCCTCAGGAGACTGTTCATCTAACACAGAAGGCAGGTGCTCTCTTTGTGAGCCATCAGTTTCATCAAACCGCACATCTACAGTTTAAACAATCTTGTTATGGTAGGTGTTGAAGACTCTGTAGGTGTGCGAGTCCTTTCCGTAACCAAGCATAAAACCTTCATGTGCTTTCGGTGCAAAATTAGAATTGTGGTGAGGATCTCTGATCAAGCATTTTGCACCAAAGACTTTGAGATAACTTACATTGGGTTTCTTGCCAGTCATAAGTTCATACGAAGTCTTCTTGAAGAATTTGTGAATATATACCCTTTTGATAATGTGGCATGCAGTATCAATTGCCTCAGGCCAGAAGCGACGAGGAGTCTTGTATTCATCAAGCATGGTGCAAGCCATCTCAACAAGAGTCCCGTTCTTGCACTCCACGACGCCATTCTGCTAAGGAGTATACGGGGCAGATAACTCATGAGTAATACCAAGTTCATCAAGATATTCATCAAGATTAGTGTTCTTCAACTCAGTCCTATTATCACTCCTAATATGCTTGATCTTGACGCCGAAGTTGGTGGAGGCGCTTGAAGCAAATCGTCTGAAGACATCCTGCACTTCAGTCTTGTACAGAATAATATCTACCCAAGTGTATCGAGAGTAATCATCAACAATGACAAAGCCATACAAACTTGAGGAATTTGTTAGTGTGGATAATGAGTGGGGCTAAAGAGATCCATTTGAAGCAATTCAAAGGGTCGAGTCGTGGTCATGATTGTCTTCGAGGAATGCTTGGATCTGGTCATCTTTCCAGATTCACATGCACCACAGAGGTGGTCCTTGAGGAATTTTACAACCTCGATGCCAATGACGTGCTTTTTCTTCATGAGCGTGTGCAAGTTCCTCATACCCACATGTCCAAGTCGTCGATGCCACATCCAGCCTTCTGAAGACTTTGCAAGTAAGCATGTGGCAGGCTGAGGACCTGTAGAGAAATCAACAATATACAAGTCTCCTCTCCTAAAGCCTTTGAAGACTTTGGAATTGTTAGATTCTATGATGATAACACAACAATATTTTCCAAATATGACAATCATATCAAGATAACAAAGCATTGAGACACACATAAGGTTGAACCCAAGGGATTTGACAAGCATCACCTTATCCATGGTTCGGTCCTTTGAGATAGCAACCTTACCAAGTCCCAATACCTTGATTTTTTCCTTTGTCTGCGTAGGTGATATGCTTCAGAGGAGATGGAGTGAGTGGCAAATTCATCAGTAGATTCTTGTCACTAGTCATGTGGTTTGTGCATCCACTATCGAGGACCCACTCAGTAGCTTTTGGAGTGTCATCCTATAGATGAATTAGTACAACTTACGAACTCATATGCTTTAGAGTGAAGAATATGACATCAATTTCATCAGATAGAATTTCATCACACAAGATAGTAAGCAAGTAGTGTGAGGACGTCAGAAATGAAGAATTCATTTCTACAAGGTTAGCTTGCGTCCTTTCAAGCATTCCCTCAGGTCTCCAGCAAATTCATCAGATGTTCAAATTCATCTGGAGACATGGCCCTGCATAAGATATTAGTTCGATTTCTTCACCACCCACATCTGGAGGGGTGGCAAAGAGTTCATCATTCTGCGAGCACCATATGAGAAGGGAGGCATTGAAGCAAGTACGCTTTGTTTCATAGGGCGAGGGTTAGAGTACTCAAATGAATAAGCAGAGAAATTCTTAGAGGACTTATGAATATAATGGTTTCAAGAATAATGCACATATTCATAACTCTTAGATTTTCCCTGCGAAACAGAAGCATTAGCGCGAGAATGATATTTTTGACCATTTGAGGAATTTGGTCCAAGTGAGGACTTTGGTCCATATGAGGAATTTGATCTGGGGTTCCTATTCTTCATGAGTGATGTTGTGAGGACATTCACTTGAAGATTTTGTAGGTAGTTCTTGGGAACCCAGATTTTCTTCATAGGAGAACCGTTCCTGCAGTTAGTTCCAACAAATCTAGCAAACACTTCACCTTTCTGATTTTTGAAGAATTTGTAGTTGGAGTCAAGTGACTCATCAGAGGAATATGAAGTTTCACAAGTAAAGCCAGATAAAGTGGATGGATCTACAGGAGATCCTTTCACAGCAACCCATGAGGTTTTGGGGTACTGCTCAGGTGTCCACTAGGATCCATCAGCGTTGAGTTTCCTCACAAAGGCAATACCCTCTTTCCCAGGGTTCCTGTTTAGAATCTGCTTTTTGAGGACATCACAAAGGGTTTGATGCCCTTTGAGTCTTTTGTACATGCCTGTCACATACAATTCCTTCAACCCTGCATTGTCGTTAGTGATACTTGTGGTATCCTCAGATGAGGAATTTGAGACCACAGGAATAGTTGAAGAATTTGCAGCAATAGAAGCATTTGAACATTCAGGTGAAGAATTAGCAGTTTCACGTTCGATGTATTTCAAACAAGGTGGAACAAATTCTTCCTGAGTGGTACATCTGTTGAGCCAGTAAGGAGTCGTTTTCCCTTTGGAGATCCTCATGTGGCACCCTCGGTTTCTCAAGATCTTGCTTTCTTTGAAGAAATTCATAATAAAGCTTCTCATGATTAGCTAAGAGGTCGTTATGATGACTCTGAAGGTTATCATACTTTGTCTGAAGACTTTTGAGATCGTCAGACAGAGTTTGAGTCCGATCCACTTCATAGTTCAACAGATCATCGCTTTTGTCTAGAATTTTCTGAAGCTTTTCAAGTGCACTTTGTTGCTTAGTGGCAAGTTTAACAAGTTTAGCATAGCTAGGTTTCACAAATTCATCATATTCACCTTCACTTGATTCAGAAGAGGAATGACGTTTGTGTACCTTTGAGCCTTTTGCCATGAAGCAATAGGTGGGAGCATAATCATCATTGCTGACGTCAGAGTCGTCGGAGTAGTCATATTCTTCATCATTGAAGATGGACTTGCTGACGAAAGCAGTAGCGAGAGAAAGGCTAGCGACACCAGATTCTGATTCCACCTCAGATTCTTCCTCTTCTTCATATTCTTCGGATTCTTCCTCAAAATCCATTTCCTTTCCAATGAATGCTCGAGCCTTTCTGGAGCCATTCTTGTTGTGCTTTGAGGAGTTTGAAGATGAAGACTTTGCAGATGAGGACTTTGAAGATTTCTTCTTTTTCTTCGAGTCATCAGAACTACCATCCTTGTATTTCTTCTTCTTGTTTGCAAAGAGGACAGTTAGAGATAAAGTGACCAGGCTTCTTGCAATGATGACGTGTTCTTTTCTTGTAGTCTTCTGAGGAATCTGATTTTCTCAAGCCACTTTTTGATGACTTTCCAAATCCACCTCTCCATGAGAACTTCTGGAATTTCCTCATGAGCATTGCCTGTTCCTGACTTAGTTCTTCAGGATCACCAAGCCTGCTGTCTGAATCTTCTTCTTCGGGTGAGGAAATTGCTTTTGCCTTCAGAACACTAGATCTTCCATAGGCTGGCCCATAGAGGTCTCTCTTCTTAGCTTGTTGGAATTCATGAGTATTGAGTCTCTCAAAAATATCAGCAGGATCAAGTGACTTGTAGTCTCCACGTTCTTGAATCATCAAAGCTAGAGTATCGAATGAGTAGTCAAGAGATCTTAGCAGGTTCTTCACCACTTCATGGTCAGTGATATCGGTGGCACCCAGTGCTTGAAGCTCATTGGAGATATCAGTGAGACGATCAAAAGTTTGCTGAACATTTTCATTGTCAAGTCTCTTGAAGCGGTTGAAGAGACTGCGAACAACATCAACACAAGAGTCACGTTGAGTGGAAACACCTTCGTTGACTTTGGACAACCTATCCCAGATAAGCTTAGCATTGTCCAAAGCACTCACTCTGCCATACTGACATTTGCTCAAATGGCCACAAATGATATTCTTCGCTTGAGAGTCAAGTTGCTTGAATCTCTTCATATCGGTAGCAGTAAGAGTGGGAGTGACAGAGGGCACACCATTTTCCAGAACATACCAGAGATCGTTGTCAATAGCATCTTGTTCTTCTAGTAAGGGTAGTCCGTCCCATCGAAGGTAGGACACCCCGCAGAAACCTTGATCATACCTGCAGTCGACATAACTAGAACTCTAGGTGGTTAAACCAAAATCACACAGAGCGAGGGAGTACCTGCTCTGATACCAATTGAAAGTGCGTTATATCGACTAGAGGGGGGGTGAATAGGCGATTGTTACAAATTCATCACTTGAGGAATTTCAACTTTGAGGAATTTCAAATGTGATGAATAACTAGCAGCGGAATAAGTATTAAAGTGCATGAGGAACATAGTAACAACATAGTCTTCATGATGAAATGAAACATGAACAAATAGTAAGTAGCGTGATACATGATAAGCAGTGAGGAACAAGGTAACTTGAAGAATTTGAGGTGAGGAATTTGTGAAAGTCTTCAGTCAAATTCTTCAAACAGTAACAATCAATTTCATCAACAGGTATACGAGGAATAGAGGGGTTGAGGAAATAGAACCAGATAGCTCGATGAAGACAATGATTTGATGAACCAGTTCCAACTGCTGTGAGAGTCGTATGTCTGGTTTGGAGCGGCCTGGTATTTAAACCAGAGGACACACAGCCCTAGGACACATAGTCCTTATCATATTCTCCTTGAGCTAAGGTCACACAGTCCTCCCCCAACACTCGTGGTAAGTCTTCAGGGTAGACTTCCAAAAACCCCACAAACTGGTCACCTGGCGATCCACAATTTACTACTGGATGATCTAGACTAAGGTCAATTCGTGATCCCCAATTGACTACAGGAGAACTAGACAATGACGCCTAACCGTCTGGAGGATGCACAGTCCTCAAAGGTAACAAGCGTCGGATCCACACGGGAATTTCTTCAGTGATGCTCAATCACTATGGGTTTGGTGGTTTGGTTGTGGGGTTTTCCTCACTGATGATTTTCTCTCAAAGTCCTCGGAGGATGGGTTGCTCTCAAATGACAAGTGTCAGTTCTCTCTCGGAGCAGCCAACCAACTAGTGGTTGTGGGGGTTGGCTATTTATAGCCAGGGTGCAATCTGACATGATAAGACATAAATGCCCCCAATGATATGACTATTATGTGGATAAGAATGATTGGGGACAGCTAGCGCTAAGCACAGCAACCGTCGGAATTTCGAACTATGAAAGTCCTCAAACATATCATGTTCCTCACTTGTAGGCAATTCGCACTAGCTAAATCCTAACTCCTAAGTCAGTTCAAATTCATCAGAGGCCAGAAGAACTTCGTCTCTGTCACTAAAGAATTTGACTAAGCTATATGAGATTTCCAAAGGATTCACTCGAAGGACTGAATAGGTTGAGGATTTTGGAGTTGAGCATCAGTTGGAAATTTTCCTGAGTATTACCTCGGCCCACTTTAACAGTATGGTGTTTCCTATGACTCAAAGAAAGGGAATTAAACTACGAAAAAGTCTTCACGCTTCATAATCCTCGTTCATATCTTCAATGTCACACTAATTTCTTCATTTTCAAAGTCTTCACAAAGTCTTCACAAAGTCTTCACAAAGTCTTCACAAAGTCTTCAGCAAAGTCTTCACCGAAGACATACATTTTTAGGGGTCGATAATCTTCAAATATATCAAACTCCTCATCGACTTATAAAGCCTGTGTACACTCACAAACACATTAGTACCTTAACCTATAAGTCTTCAATACACCAAAATCACTAAGGGGCATTAGATGCACTAACACCTAACACGACTCCTAATATTACCATATTTATATCTCGAAACTTTATGCAAGGAATCAAACTTCTTATAATACTCAATGTACTTAATATGGAAGTTTTTTATTATATGCCTCTTGTATGCCTATCATATTAGGACTAAATTCATAACCTAAACCAATTACCATGCTGTTTAAGGACTCTCAAAATAATATAAGTGAGTTACGAGAGTTGAATTATTTCTATAAAACCAAACACCACCGTGCTCTAAAAAGTTATAAGTGAAGCACTACAGCAAAATTGCCTATCTCGAAAGATATAAGTGAAGCACATAGAGTATTCTAATAAATTCATGATTCATGCGTGTTTCTCTCAAAAGATGTGTGCATCAAGGATGATTGTGGAAAACTAAAAATAAAAGAGTCATATCATACAATACGCTCCAAGCAAAACACATATCATGTGGTCAATAAAAATATAGCCTCAAGTAAATTTACCGATGGATTGAAGATGAAAGAGGGGATGCCTTCCGGGGCATCCCCAAGCTTAGGCTCTTTGTCATACTTGAATATGGCTTGGGGTGCCTTTGGTATTACCAAGCTTATGCTCTTTCCGCTCCTTATTCCATAGTCCATCGAATCTTTACCCAAAACTTGAAAACTTCGCAACAGAAAACTCAACAGAAAACTCGTGAGATCCGTTAGTATAAGAAAAATAAATCACTACTTTAGGTAATTTTGTTAACTCATTATTTATTTATATTTGTTTAATATCTATTGTATTCCTACTTCTCCATGGTTCATACCACCCGATACAACACATAGGTACATCAAAATAGGTAAACAACACAAAGAAAACAGAATCTGTCAAAAACAGAATAGTCTGTAGCAATCTAGAAAACTTGGTATACTTCTATAACCCCAACAATTCTTAAACTTTAGGAAAACTTGGGCAATTTTTATATCAATCTTGTGTAAAACTTTCAGACTTATTCTACTCTCTGATAAATTTATAAAATTCCTGGAATGGGCACAAAAGTTTCTGTTTTTCTGCAAGATGAAATCAACAAACACTGTAGACCATCCCAAAGGTCTTACTTGGATCAAACACTAATTAAAACACCAAAACACAATTACTACAGAGTTACTAATGTGTGAAATACTCAAAAACATAAACATAAAAATAAAATTGGGTTGCCTCCCAACAAGCGCTATTGTTTAACGCCCCTAGTTAGGCATAACACAATAGATCTAGGTATTGCCATCTTTGGTATGCAATCCAAAAGGAGATCCCATAATAGATTCATAAGGCAATTTTATTTTATTTCTGGAAAGTGTTCCATGCCTTTCCTTAACGGAAATCGGAATCTAATGTTTTCTTCTTTCATATCAATAATTGCACCAATCGTTCTAAGGAAAGGTTTACCAAGAATAATAGGACATGTAGGATTGCAATCTATATCAAGAAAAATGAAATCTACGGGCACATAATTCCTATTTGCAACAAAAATAAAATCATTAATCCTTCTCATAGGTTTCTTAATAGTGGAATATGCAAGATGCAAATTTAAAGAGGAATCATCAAGATCTTGGAAACCTAGCACATCACATAAAGTTTTTGGAATCATGGAAACACTAGCACCCAAATCACACAAAGCATGGCACTAATAATATTTAATTTTAATATTAATAGTAGGTTTCCACTCATCATGAAGCTTTCTAGGGATAGAAACTTTCAACTCAAGCTTTTCTTCAAATGATTTCATCATAGCATCAACGATATGTTTAGTAAAGGCCTTATTTTGATTATAAGCACGCGGAGAATTCAACATAGATTACAACAAGGAAATACAATCAATCAAAGAACAACTATCATAATTAAAGTCCTTGTAATCCAAAAGAGTGGGTTCATTGATATTTAAAGTTTTGACCTCTTCAATCCAACTTTTATCAATTTTAGCATTAAGGTCTATAAACTCCGAATCATTGGGATGACTTTTAACTAAAGTTGACTTATCACCAGTCCCATATTTATCAAGATTTATATTGGAAAACAAAGATTCAATAGGATTCACCTCAATCTCTTTGAGATCTTCATCATTATTATCATGAGAACACACTTTTTCAAGCCATTCACGCTTAGCACGTATTCTAGCGGTTCTTTCCTTGTACTCATCAATAGAAATTCTCATAGATTTTAAAGACTCATTGTCACACCCAAGATGTGCGCCAATCCATATTAAGACACGAGGGCCTCGACAGGGATAGAGGCCCATCTTGTCATTCGCAAGTACAACATCATTACATACATTTAGGAAGAGAAGAGTATATGAGTTGGCTTACACTCGCCACATACTAAATTACAAATCCACACAATCTATTCAATCATCCATACAAAGATAGGGTCCGGCTACGGACGAAATCAAACAATAAAAGGATGCAATGACACTGGCTTGCTAGCCCAAAGATCTCGACCACGGCCACTCTACTCGTCTAGATAAGTGACGTATATCCTGCCATGCTCCTTGTCATACTCCCACTAGAGCTGCGTCACATCATCTGGCATGATCTCATCTGTACCTGCACCTGGATTGTTGTAGTAATCTATGAGCCACGGGGACTCAGCAATCTCGCGCCCGGGTACCGAAACTATTCAAGCTTATAGGTTGGAATGGGGTATGTGTTTAGTTTGCAGCAGCACTAAGCATTTATGGTGGATAATATTACGAAACATGAAAGTAAATATATGGTCTACGATAAGCGATCGAGAACTAGATTGACCTCTAAGAGATCCTGAACACCTACTTACGTCAAACATAACCCCACCGTGTTCTCTCTCGGTTCATGTTCACGAGTAGAGACGATCATAGATACTCACGCAGTTGGTGTATTTTATTAGAGTTTACTTCAGGTTAACTATAACTGGGTGTTAAACAAATATCCAAGTTTCCACATAACCGCGGGCACGGCTTTTCGAAAGTTTTAACCCTGTTGGGATGCTCCAACTATTCCATCATAAATTAACCACACTTCGCAGGAATAACCTCGACCACGGATCTCGTGATCATCCTAGGCAACTCCAAAGGAATTCCAACACCTCGAGATAGCCCGAAGAAAGTCAGAGTCCCACACGCAAGCCACTCGAGAAAGGTAAAACAAGTCCAGCAAGGCCACCCGACTGTCGACGAACCCGATAAGAGCCGCATATCTCGTTCTCAGGACACGATCGGATGAGCGCAGCGTACGGTGGCTTGATAGAAATCTCCCGAGTTTCCCCGGGTTGGCCCCACACATGACTCTAGTTTGGACCAACACTCATGAGGAGCATTGGCCCGGGGGTTGATTAATTATCCACGGGGTTGCAAAGCCCTGTGCAAATTTTATTAAGTTGTTTAAGCAAATAGTACCAAAGTTGGGTCTTGCCAGACAAGTTTTAATCTCAACCAAATAATCAAGGGGGTCCCCATAACAACCCCGCGCATGTTAGGAGCGCAAAATATGAAAACATAACACCGGTAACAAGAAACTATGGCGGTAAAAGTGGAACAAGACACCAAGCAAAAGGCCAAGCCTTCCACCATACCAAGATATGTATGTGCATTAAATTAAATAGCAGATAATATTGCGATATTCCAAATCCATGGTATCACATGGATACACCCTGCACCTGCAACTAGGAACGCTATAAGAGGGGTTGAGCAACGGTAACTTAGCCAAACAAGGTTTGCTAGGATGTGGAGGGGTTAGAGGTGTTGGAAATATGCCCTAGAGGCAATAATAAATTGTTTATTATCATATTTCCTTGCTCATGATAATCATTTATTATCCATGCTATAATTGTATTGATTGGAAACTTAGATACATGTGTGGATACATACACAACACCATGTCCCTAGTATGCCTTTAATAGACTAGCTCGTTGATCAAAGATGGCTATGGTTTCCTATTCATGGACACAAGATGTCATTTGATAACGGGATCACATCATTAGGGGAATGATGTGATGGACAAGACCCAAACTACAAACGTATTATATGATCGTGTCAGTTTATTGCTATTGTTTTCTACATGTCAAGTATATGTTCTTATGACAATGAGATCATGCAACTCACTGACGCCGGAGGAGTACCTTGTGTGTATCAAATGTCGCAACGTAACTGGGTGACTATAAAGGTGCTCTACAGGTATCTCCGAGGGTGTCTGTTGGGTTGGCATGGATCAAGACTGGGATTTGTTACTCCGTGTGACGGAGAGGTATCTCAGGGCCCACTCAGTAATACAACATGACAATAAGCCTTGAAAGCAATGTGACTAAGTGTTAGTCATGGGATCTTGTATTACAAAACGAGTAAAGAGACTTGCCGGTAACGAGATTGAACTAGGTATGGAGATACCGGCGATCGAATCTCGGGCAAGTAACATATGGAAGAACAAAGGGAACATCATACAGGATTAAGTGAATCCTTGACACAGAGGTTCGACCGATAAAGATCTTTGTAGAATATGTAGGAACCAATATGGGCATCCAGGTCGCGCTATTGGTTATTGACCGTAGAGGTGTCTTGGTCATGTCTACATAGTTCTCGAACCCGCAGGGTCTGCACACTTAAGGTTCGTTGACGTTTTGGTAGTATAGAGTTATGTATGGTGGTGACCGAAGGTTGGTCGGAGTCCTGGATGAGATCTTGGACATCACGAGGAGCTCCGAAATGGTCCAGAGGTAAAGATTGATATATAGGAAGTCCGATTTTGGTCGCCGGAAAAGTTTCGGGCTCATCGGTAATGTACCGGGAGTGCCGGGAGGGTACCGGGGGACTATCAGGACGGGTGTCTCGACCCAAGAGGGTAGATGGTCTGTGGGAGGAGTTAAACCAGCCCCTGGTGGGCTGGCCGAAGCCGCCTCTAAGGACCCATGCAACTGGAGTGGTTTGAGAAAGAAAAAATATCCAAAGGTGGAGAGGTGGAAAGAGTTTCCAAGTGGATAGGAGGAATCCTACTCCTAATAGGATTGGAGTAGGACTCCTCCACCTCCAATTTCGGCCAGGTTTGAGGCTGCCTCCTCCCCTCCCTCCCTCCTATATATACTAGAGGATTTAGAGGGAAGAGCTAACCCTAATTGCCACGTGTTGCCCTCTTCTTCCTCTAGATCGTTTTCTCCTCTAGATCGGTTTTCAGCGGTGCTTAGGCAAAGCCCTGCTGGAATTCCTCCACCACCATCGCCACAATGCCGTCGCGCTGCCGGAGAACTCGTCTACCTCTCTGTTCTCTCTTGCTGGATCAAGAAGGTGGAGATCGTCATCGAGCCGTACGTGTGCTGAACGCGGAGGTGTTGTCCGTTCGGCGCTAGATCAGAAGGACCGTGATCAAGATCGCGGGACGGATCATGATGAGTTCGCGAGACGGATCGTGATTGGATCACCGGACGGATCGTGAAGAGATCGCGGGACATTCGGCGATTTGGATCGCGAAGACGTTCGACTACACCAACCATGTTTCTTAACGCTTCCCGCTTAGCGATCTACAAGGGTATATAGATCCACTCTCCCTCTCGTGGATGCTCATCACCATGGATAAATCTTGCGTGTGTGTAGGAATTTTTTTGTTTCCCATGCAACATTCCCCAACAGTGGTATCAGATCTAGGTCTATGTGTAGATGAGATTTTGAGTAGAACACAAAGAGTTTGTGGGCATTGATACTTAGATTGCTTCCTCCCTTGGTCGTGTTTTGGTTCAGCGGTATTGTGGGATGAAGCGAGCCAGACCAACCTTACTTGTACTGTTATGAGAGACCGGTTCCATTGACTGACGTGTAACTTCGTTGCACAAAGATGGCTGGCGGGTGTCTGTTTCTCCTACTTTAGTTGGACCAGATTCAACAAAGGCAGTCCTTGAGAAGGTTGAAAAGCAATTTATGCATCACCATTGTGGTTTTGCGTAGGTGACTATCTTTCTTGCTAGATACCCATAGCAGCCATGTAAAACATGCAACAAAATTTAGAGCACATCTAACTTGTTTTTGTAGGGTATGTTGTGATGTTATATGGCCAATTACATGATGAGATATATGTGATGTATGCAATGATCATGTATTGTATAGAATATCACGACTTGCATGTCGATGAGTACGACAACTGGCAGGAGCCATAGGGTTGTCTTTAATTATTGTATGACCTGCGTGTCAATCATTAAGCGCTATGTAATGCTTTACTTTATCACTAAACGGTAGCAATAGTAGTAGAAGCATGGTGGGCGCGACAACCCTGATGGCGACACGTTGATGGAGATCAAGATGATGGAGATCATGATGTCATGCCGGTGACGATGGAGATCATGCCGGTGCTTTCAAGATAGAGATCAAAAGCACAAGTTCATGGCCATATCATGTCACTTATGATTTGCATGTGATGTTAATCCTTTTATGCACCTTGTTTTGCTTAGGACGACGGTAGAATTATAAGGTGATCCCTCACTTAAATTTCAAGATGAATTGTGTTCTCCCCGAGTATGCACCGTTGCGAAAGTTCGTCGTGTTGAGACACCACGTGATGATCGGGTGTGATAGACTCATCGTTCACATACAACGGGTGCAACCCAGTGTTGCACATGCAGAACACTCGGGTTAAACTTGACGAGCCTAGCATGTACAGACATGGCCTCGGAACATAAGAGATCGAAAGGTCGAACATGAGTCATATAGTATATATGATCAACATGATGATGTTCACCATTGAAACCACCTCAACTCACGTGATGATCGGACTTGAGTTGGTGAATTTGGATCATGTATCACTCGAATGAGTGGAGGGATGTCAATTTGAGTGGGAGTTCTTAAGTAATATGATTAATTGAACTCATTATCATGAACATCGTCAGTAATGTCTTTGCAAATTATGTTGTAGATTACTAGCTCGCGCTGTAGCTCCCTTGAATTTTTATATGTTCCTAGAGAAATAGAGTTGAGAGATGGTGGTAGCAATATTGCGGACTGGGTCCGTGATCCGAGGATTGTCCTCATTGATCCACAAAAGGCTTATGTCCTTAATGCACTGCTCGGTGCGCCAATCCCTCTAGGGTCGTCTGTAGATGTTGTGAACATCTGACAGGCACGTTCTGATGACCACTTGATAGTTTAGTGCGTCATGCATTACGGCTTAGAATTGAGGCTCCAAAACGTTTTGAACGTCACGGAACATATGAGATGTTCTAAGAGCTGAAATTAGGATCTCAGGCTCATGCCCGTGTTGCGAGATATGAGATCTCCAACAAGATTCTTTGCCTGCAAGTTGAAAGAGAATAGCTCAATCGTTGAGCATGTGCTCAGATTGTCTGGGTGCTACAATCGCTTGAATCGAGTGGGAGTTGATTTTCCAGATAAGATAGTGATTGATATAGTTCTCCAAGTCACTGTCACTAAGCTACTAGAACTTGGTGATGAACTATAAAATGCTAGGGATAGAAATAATGATCCCTAAGCTATTCGCGATGTTTGACACCGCGAAGATAGAAATCAAGTAGGAGCGTCAATGTTGATGGTTAGTAAAAACCTCTAGTTTTGAGAAGGACAAGGGCAAGGAGGGAAACTTCATGGATGGCAAGTCAGTTGCTGCTCCAGTGAAGCAACCCAAAGTTGAACCCAAACCCGAGACTAAGTGCTTCGATTATGAGGAGAGTGGTCGCTGAAGCGGAACAACCCTAGATACTTGGTAGATAAGAAGGCTGGCAATGTCGACAGAAGTATATTTGATATACGTGTTATTGATGTTTACCTTGCTAGTACTCCTAGTAGCACCTGGGTATTGGATGCCGGTTTGGTTGGTAAACGTTAGTAACTCGTAATAAAAGCTACGGAATAAACGGAGAACTAGCTAAGGGTGAGGTTACAGTGTGTGTTGGAAATGTTTCCAAGGTTGATGTGATCAACATCGCACACTCTCTCTACCTTCGGGATTAGTGACAAACCTAAATAAATGTTATTTGGTGTTTTGTGTTGAGCATGAACGTGATTAGATCGTGTTTATTGCAACACAGTTATTCATTTCAGTTAGAGAATAATGGTTATTCTGTTTACATGAATAATACCTTCAATGGTCATGCACCTAGTGAGAATGGTTTGTTGAATCTTGATCGTAGAAATACACATTTTCATAACAGTGATGCCAAAAGATACAAAGTTAATAATGATAGTACCACATACTTGTGGCACTACCGCTAAATGTCATATTGGTATAAAGCGCATGAAGAAACTCCATGCTGATGGATCTTTGGACTCAGTCGATTTCGAATCAGTTGAGACATGCCAACCATGCCTCTTGGGCAAGATGACTAAGGACCTCGTTCTTCGGATTGATGGAGCGGGCAAGTGATTTATTGGAAATGATACATGTTGATGTATGCAATCCAATGAGTGTTGTAGCGTGCAGTGGATATCTTTATTTTCTTACCTTCACTGATGATTTGAGTAGATATAGTGTATATTTACTTAATGAAACACAAGTCTGAATCGCTTGAAAGGTTCAAGCAAATTCAGTGTGAAGTTTAAGATCATCATGACAAGAAGATAAAAATGTCCGCGATATGATCGTGGAGGTGAATATCTGAGTTACGAGTTTGGCATACAACTTTAGACAATGTGAAAGTTGTTTCACAACTCATGCCACCTGGAACACCATAGTGTGATGGTGCGTCCGAACGTCATAGTCGTGCTCTATTGGATATGGTGTTTTCTATGATGTCTCTTATTGTATTGTTACTATAATTTTGGGGTTATGAATTAGAGACAACTACATTCACTTTAAATAGGGCACCATCTAAATCCGTTGAGATGACACCGTGTGAATTATGGTTTGATAAAAACCTAACCTGTCATTTCTTAATGTTTGGGGCTACGACGCTTGTGTGGAAAATGTTTTCACCTAATGAGCTCGAACCCAAAGCGGAAAACTGCATCTTCATAGAATACCCTAAGAACAGTTGGGTGAACCTTCTATCTCAGATCCAAGCATAAAATGTTTGTTGCTAAAACTGGGTCCTTTCTCGAGAAAAAGTTTCTCTCGAAAGAATTGAGTGGGAGGAAGATACAACTTGATGAGGTTATTGAACCTTTGTTTCAACGAGAGAGTAGCATAGCGCAGGAAGATGTTTCTGTGAAGCCTATGTTAGTTGAAGAGGAAGTTTATGATGATGATCATGAAGCTTTAGATCAAGTTACTATCGAACCTCGTAGGTCGACAAGGACGTGTACTGCTCCTGAGTGGTAGGACAATCCTGTCTTAGAGGTCATGTTGTTGGACAACGATGAACCTACGAGCTATGGAGAAGCGATGATGGGCCCGGAATCCGAGAAATGGTTAGAGTCCATGAAATCCGAGAAAGGATCCATGTAGGAAAACCAAGTATAGACTTTGGTGGACTTGCTCGTTGGACGGCAGGTCGTTGAGAACAAATGGATCTTTCAAATGAAGACATACGTTGATGGTGAATGTCACCATTTATAAAGCTCGACTTGTCGCAAAGAAGTTTCCAGCAAGTTCAAAGAGTTAACTATGATGAGACTTTCTCACTCATAGCGATGCTAAAGTCTGTTGGAATTATGTTAGCAGTTGCTGCATTTTTCAATTATGAAATCTTGCAGATGGATGTCAAAACATCGTTTCCTTAACGGTTTACTTGAGGAAAGGTTGTATGTGATACAACCAGAAGGTTTTGTTAGTCCTAAGGATGCTAAAAGGTGAGCAAGCTTCAGAGATCCTTGTATTTACAGTTGGAATATACACATTGATGAGGTGATCAAAGTTTTTGAGTCTATACAAAGTTTATGAGAAACTTGTATTTACAATAAAGTGAGTGGGAGCACTATAGAGTTTCTAATAAGCATATGTGGTTGACATATTGTTGATCCGAAATGATGTAGAATTTCTAGAAAGCATAAAGGGTTGTTTGAAAGGAGTTTTTCAAAGGAAGACCGGGATAAAGCTACCTAATTGTTGAGCATCAAGATCTATAGAGATAGATCAAGATGCTTGATGAGACTTTCAATGAGTACATACCTTGACAAGATTTTGAAAGAGTTCAAAATGGATCAGACAGAAAGAAGTGTTCTCGCCTGCTTTGTAAGGTGTGAAGTTGAGTGAGACTCAAAGCTCGACCACAACAGAAGAAAGAGAAGGGACGAACGTCGTCCCCTATGCCTTAGCCATAGGCTATGTATAGTATGCCATGCCGTGTACCGCATGTGTGTGTGCCTTGCCATGAGTCCATCAAGGGGTACAAGAGTGATCCAGGAGTGGATCACTGGACAGCGGTTAAGATTATCCTTAGTGACAAAAAGACTTAGGAAATGTTTCTCAATTATGGAGGTGATAAAGAGTTCGTCGTAAAGGGTTACGTCGATGCAAGATTTAACACCAATCCAGATGACTCTTAGTAGCAATCCGGATACGTATCGTGGAGCAGCCATTTGGAATAGCTCCAAGTGGAGTGTGGTAGCAGTATTTATAGTTTAACATAGAGATTTGCAAAGTACACATGGATCTTAATGTCGCAGACCCGTTGACTAAAATACCTCTATCACATGCAAAGCATGATCGAGCCCCAGAACTCAATAGGTGTTAGATTCATAACAATGCGGATCACATGGTGATGTGAACTAGATAATTGACTCTACTGCATGTGGGAGACTGTTGGAGATATGCCCTAGAGGCAATAATAAATTGGTTATTATCATATTTCGTTGCTCATGATAATCGTTTATTATCCATTCTATAATGGTATTGATTGGAAACTCAGATACATGTAAGGATACATAGACAACACCATATCCCTAGTATGCCTCTAATAGACTAGCTCGTTGAACAAACATTGCTATGGTTTCCAAGTCATGGACACGAGATGTCATTTGATAACGGGATCACATCATTAGGGGAATGATGTGATGGACAAGACCCAAAATACAAACGTAGCATATGATCGTGTTAGTTTATTGCTACTGTTTTCTGCATGTCAAGTATATGTTCCTATGACCATGAGATCATGCAACTCACTGACGCCGGAGGAGTACCTTGTGTGTATCAAATGTCGCAACGTAACTGGGTGACTAATAAGGTGCTCTACAGGTATCTCCGAGGGTGTTTGTTTGGTTGGCATGGATCAAGACTGGGATTTGTTACTCCGCGTGACGGAGAGGTATCTCAGGGCCCACTCGGTAATACAACATGACAATAAGCTTTGCAAGCAATGTGACTAAGTGTTAGTCATGAGATCTTGTATTACGAAACGAGTAAAGGGACTTGCCGGTAACGAGATTGAACTAGGTATGGAGATACCGACGATCGAATCTCGGGCAAGTAACATACCGAAGAACAAAGGGAACATCATACATGATTAACTGAATCCTTGACATAGAGGTTCGACCGATAAAGATCTTCATAGAATATGTAGGAACCAATATGGGCATCGAGGTCCCGCTATTGGTTATTGACCGTAGAGGTGTCTTGGTCATGTCTACATAGTTCTCGAACCCACAGGGTCTGCACACTTAAGTTTCATTGACGTTTCGGTAGTATAGAGTTATGTATGGTGGTGACCGAAGGTTGTTCGGAGTCCTGGATGAGGTCCTGTACGTCACGTGGAGCTCCGGAATGGTTCAGAGGTAAAGATTGATATATAGGAAGTCTAGTTTTGGTCGCCGGAAAAGTTTCGGGCTCATCGATAATGTACCGGGAGTGCCGGGAGGGTACCGGGGGACTAGCGGGAGGGGTGTCTCGACCCAAGAGGCTACATGGGCTGTGGGAGGAGGTAAATCAGCCCCTGGTGGGCTGGCCGAAGCCTCCTCTAAGGGCCCATGCGGCTGGAGTGGTTTGAGAAAGAAAAAATCCAAAGGTGGAGAGGTGGAAAGAGTTTCCAAGTGGAAAGGAGGAATCCTACACCTAATAGGATTGGAGTAGGACTCCTACACCTCCAATTTCGGCTAGGTTTGAGGATGCCTCCTCCGCTCCCTCCCTCCTATATATACTAGAGAATTTAAAGGGAAGAGCTAACCCTAATTGCCACGTGTTGCCCTCTTCTTCCTCTAGATCGTTTTCTCCTCTAGATCGGTTTTCAGCGGTGCTTAGGCGAAGCCCTGCTGGAATTCCTCCACCCCCATCGCCACAACGCCGTCGCGCTGCCAGAGAACTCGTCTACCTCTTCGTTCTCTCTTGCTGGATTAAGAAGGCGGAGATCGTCATCGAGCCGTACGTGTGCTGAACGTGGAGGTGCCGTCCGTTCGGCGCTAGATCGGAAGGACCGTGATCAAGATCGCGGGACTGATCGTGATGAGTTCGCGGGACGGATCGCGATTGGATCGCGGGACGTATCGTGATGAGATCGAGGGATGCTCGGGATTTGGCTCGTGAAGACGTTCAACTACACAAATCGAGTTTCTTAACGCTTCCCGCTTAGCGATCTACAAGGGTATGTAGATCCACTCTCCCTCTCATAGATGCTCATCACCATGGATAGATCTTGCGTCTGTGTAGGAATTTTTTTGTTTCCCCTGGAACGTTTCCCAACAAGAGGCTACCATGTCAATGTAGGAGGCTTAACATTCAAGTGATAGGTAACACATAAGTAACGATACGAGCGAGACATCTAGCAAAGCAAAAAATAGTGTCGGGATCCGGGTACGATCATCTTGCCTGTTGGTTCTTCAGAGGGACAAAGAGCGGGGGTCCTCATAGTGGTACTCTCCTGGATCCACATACTCAGTTTCAACACTCGTGTCTACCCAAGAGAAGCAACAACAATAAACATCCAACCAAGGTGCAATGCACAAACAAGATGATGCATGATTCATTTGAAGTATTTAACATGGCAAGCCAAAACTAATCATGTTTCACATGCATTAGTTTAGTTGTTTACAATTCTGGACAGAACCTCATGTTAAGTTGTTTAAACAAGCATGATCATGGCAAATATGGATGCTTCATGCAAATTCAATACAAATGCATATGTAGAACGTAAGAAACGGAGCTACGGTTCTCACGCTACGCTCACGACAAGTTACGAAGGCAAAACACAAGACAAAGAAGGCCATGGGCTATTCCTTGGCATTCCTAGGTAGCCACTAGCTAGGCAATGAAAAACCAACCACAGTGGAGTCAAAGATCAAGCAATTCCATGGAGTATAGCTCCGACAAGTCACAAAACACTAAAACAAACAATCTGCCACAAAACAACATGTCAACTTCCACAGCCAATAACTAGAGCTACAGGAAGTCTCCAACCACAAACAAGACATTGACAGAATCTACATAGCATGCTTATCAAATTATCCAACTACACAATCTGGAATGGAGGCACACAACCATAAGCATGAAGCTCACACGTTGGCATGATGAAACAGATTTTAGGGACTTAGTGAAAATAGTAGTTTTTTTCCTGGAATCTGAGTTAAGCTGATAGCAAGTTGACAGAACAAACTAATGGTGATATAGACCACCTCATGGCATGAAAATTAACAGGGCGATAGAGGACAACATCTACTTCAAAACACTAGCACTTAGCTTGAGCTAATTCACCACATATCACTTGGTAGCATCCACTCTACATGGCATAAAAATACTAACAGATTCTCAGACTTAGAAATATTAGTGTGTTTGAAAACATCAACATTTTAGTGGCTACTTTAGAGCATGGTTCCCACTTATGTGCAAGGTTAACATGGCAAAAATAAATACCATGGCATTCTACTCATCAAAGACTACCATTTTCATGTTGGCACAATTAACATAGCATCCATGGATTAAACATAACAAAAATGACAAAATGGCACTTTGAGAGAAAATGACATTTTGTCAAACTTGCTCAAATGACCAAAAAAGTTACACCAATGGATGCCTGAGATTTTTCTACCCCAATTTCATATATCATACTCCTATATTTATATGTAGCATCATGGCAAAACACTAGATAGAAAAATACCCAACATTCCTATAAGTGAAAACTTACTAAAAATGTCCATGTGCATATATGATCATGTACAGAAATAGAAATATACGAGAAATAGAAATATCTATTTATAACACCACAAAACATAACAAAAGATAAAAGAAAACACAATTAGGAGGGGGATCCACCTGGCATACTCACCAGGGCCCCCTAGTGGATGACAAGTGGGGCTCGGGCCCACTAGTCATACACACAACACCACACACACACAGCTACACTCACACACCGGATCCAGACACCATAGCAGATCCACACACACAACACCACACGCAAGCACACACACACACACACACAACACCACAGCCACATCAGATTTGGCACACAGCTGCACCAGATCCACACACATAGCACCGCACACGGGATCCGGCGCTGCACACCGGATCCACACAGCACACACCACATGCACCTAGCCACAAAAATAAGCAAAAGAGGGGGGAGCCGGGATCGAACTAGCGACCTCCTACTCTCTCCCGGTTCGATCCACCACCACGCCACAAGCGCACGTCTGCACTAGAGGGAGTCCTCGCTGAGATCTACTAACGCGCATGCATGAGACTGACGAAAGTGAATTTTTTTAGCACTCCGGCAGCGAAATCCGGCGACTACGACCTCTCCATCGAGGGAAAAACTGCTGCAGGAGCTGCGGCATCTATGGGGTGTCCATTCCCCCGTTCGTATCGCGACGAGGGGGACGGAGGCGAGCCCTCAAGGCCACCCCTTTGCCGGCCGGCGGTGACGAACACTACGGCGACGATGCAGCGGGCTATGGCGAGAAGAGTGGGCAGTGGGGAGGTGCACTCATCGAGGGCTTCTCAGAGACACGGGGACACGGGCGACGGTGAGAAGAAGAGGAAGAAGACGGCGGCGACACGCTGCTCCCTTACGGACGACAACGACGGCGAAGTGGAGCTACGGGGAGGTGCTCCTCACCCCCTAGCGCACGGAATGGAATGCAGATGGCACCGGGGAGCCGCACGCCGTCTTGACGATGATGGGCACCATCGGAGGCGATGATGGCGACCGACGGCCAGCGGACTCTGCTCTCTCTGAAACCGCTCACACACTCTCAACCCGAGAGAAAGAAGAAGAAGAAGGGAGAAAAAGGAGGAAGAAACGATGGCGACGAGGAGGGAGAAGGGGAAACCCTAGGCGTCTATGCCCTTATAAAGGAGGGGGGGCGAAACGGCGCCGGCCTCGGCATCCGTGAGTCCCTCACGGCGACCTGACACGCACACTCTCGGCTCTCTCTCTGCTCCTAACTGACGGAGGAGGACGAGGTAGGTACCCGTCTGCTACGTGGGCTGGGCCGCGCGGGAGGAAAGGCCCAGTTTCTCTATCTCTCTCTCACACTCACAGACAAAACAAACAGAGGTTTTCCTATTTATAAATAAAAGAAAAACAAGACAAAATCCCCAAACAAAGAAAAGGATTTTTAACAAAAATAAAATACTTTGACACCAAAGGAAATATGCCCTATTTGAATAAAATACCAAGATGATTTTTAGGGCCAGCAAATTAAATACTTTTTAAAATAACAACCCCTGATTAATCTTAACCCCAAAATCACAAAGCTCAAAACACCAAAAGAACAACACACATAGACTCAAAATAATATTTCCTACATCTTGAACATTTTAAACAGATTTATTAAGCAAGTTGATTCTGTTGAAGAATGACAATAAGAATAAAAGGTTTAGGTTTTTGTTTTGGAAACAAAGGGAGAGGGGAGAAGTTGATGCCCACACATGCACACTCTCACTAACTACATCACAACAACATCCTCTAACACCTCACCCAAGACACAAGGAAGCATCACAATTATATATGCAGGATGATGAGATGATAAGATGCATGATGCATGAAACAATGACATGGCAAAAGAGCAAACTCAATTCATACAACACATGACACATTGGTCCACATAGGTTACATGGCCATAAAAGTCAGGGGCAGCACTTGGGCTGTCACAACTCTCCCACACTACAAGAGGATCCCGACCCGAGATCTAGGAACAAAAGAACTCTTGATATTCGGAACAGAGAAGATCCTCACGTTCCCAAGTAGCTTCTTTTTCAGAATGATGATACCACTTCACCTTGAGAAACTTGATAGATTTGTTGCGAGTCTTACGCTCAATTTCTTTGAGAATAGCCACTGGATGCTCACGATAAGAGAGGTCTTCTTGGAGATCAATGTCTTGGAGGTCAATGGTACGCTCGGGAGTCTTGAAGCACCTCCGGAGCTAAGAGACATGGAAGACATTGTGCACATTTGAGAAGTTTGGAGGAAGCTCTAGTTGATATGCAAGTTCACCTCTCTTGCCAACAACTCTAAAAGGACCAAACCACTGAGTGCCCTTCATGGGAGAGACTCTGAGATAGACTAGATCATCAACTTGAAAGGAAACATTCCGATGTTTCTTATCGTAATAACTCTTCTTTTGGGATTGAGATGCTTTTAGGTTCTCACGAATGACACGACACATCTCTTATGCTTCGGTGATCATGTCATTGCCCAAAATTTGATGCTCACTGGTTTTAGACCATTTAAGCGGGGTACGACACTTCCTGTCGTAGAGAATCTCGAAAGGGGCCTTGCCTGAGCTAGCCTGAAAGCTATTGTTGTATGAGATTTCAGCATATGGAAGGCAGTCTTCCCATTTCATGCCGAACGAAATCACACAGGCTCTGAGCATGTCTTCAAGGATCTAATTGACTCTCTCAACTGGACCACTTGTCTGCGGATGGAATGCAGTGCTAAAACGGATCTTGGTACCCATAGCAGTCAGGAAGGACTCCCAAAACTTGGAGGTAACGAGGATTCCACGGTCAGATGAGATGAGCTGAGGAATACCGTGCAAAGAAACTATCCTTGACGTATACAACTCTGCTAGCTGAGCTGCCGAGATAGATTCTTTGACCGGAAGGAAATGAGCAACTTTGGCCAGCTTGTCGATAACCACAAAGATGGCATCGTTGCCTCTCTTGGACTTGGGAAACCCAGTGATGAAATCCATCTCCACATGATCGAATTTCCACTCTGGGATAGGCAAAGGCTGAAGAAGACCTGCTGGACGTTGATGTTCCTCCTTCACTCTGTGACAAACATCACACTCGTTCATGAACGGAGCAATTTCACGCTTCATGCAAGTCCACCAAAAGGTTTGCTTGAGATCTTGATACATCTTGGAACTGCCTGGATGAATGGATAGAAGAGAATTGTGTGCTTCGTCCATGATAACCTTCCTGAGATCACCTTTTGGACCACCAAACAGTCCTCAAAGAACAAGGTATCTTTGTCATCAATGCAAAAGCACTTATACTTCAGAATGCCCTTGGCCACACCTTTATTCACTTTCTTCACCATTGCGTCAAGAAGTTGAGCTTGGTGAACCTGATCTTCCAGAGTCAGAGAGACTTGAAGATTGGCAATAAATCCTTGCAGAATCATTTGAAGGTTGAGCTTGCGGAAGACTTCACAAAGCTCGGGTGGAAGAGGCTTTAGGATAAGACTGTTGCAATAGGCCTTACGACTGAGCGCGTCTACAATGACATTTGCTTTTCTAGGAGTATACTCAATGCTTTGATTGAAGTCCTCAAGCATTTCCACCCAACGAGACTGCCGAAGATTGAGATTGGGTTGAGTGAAAATGTACTTCAAGCTCTTGTGATCAGTGTACACCTCAACTGGTCTACCCAACAATAAATGCCTCCAAGTCATTAGAGCATGCACAACTGCCGCCAACTCGAGATCATGAGTGGGGTAGTTCTTCTCGGCAGGCTTCAACTGACGCGAGGTATAAGCAACTATCTTCTTATCTTGCATGATAACACCACCAAGGACTTGGAGAGAAGCATCACAGAAACCTTGGAAAGGCTTTGATTACTCAGGAGGAACAAGAACTAGAGCTGAAGTCAGTCTCTGCTTGAGCGTATTGAACGCAACATCACACTCAGGAGACCAAACATACTTGACATTCTTCTAGAGGAGATTAGATAGAGGCTTAGAAATTTGAGAGAAGTTCTCCACGAATCTTCTGCAATAACTAGCAAGGCCGAGGAAGCTCTGAAGCTGCTTCACATTCTGAGGAGGCTCCCACTTCAAGATTGCCTCAACTTTCTCAGGGTGCACTTTAATGCCCTCGATAGAGATCACAGGCCCAAGGTACACCACTTCATTGAGCCAAAACTCACACTTGGAAAACTTGGCATAGAATCGATGTTCTCTTAGCTTGTCAAGCACAAGCCTGAGATGCTCTGCATGCTCTTCTTCGGTCTCCAAGAACACAAGGATATCATCCAAATAGACCAATAGGAACTCATTCTTGAAAGGACGGAATATGAAGTTCATCATTCTTGAGAAGGATGGAGGAGCATTGGCAAGACCAAACGACATGATGGTGTACTCATAAGAGCCAAAACTCGTCCTGAAAGCGGTCTTTGGAATATCTTCTTCGCAAATGCGAATCTAATGATAACCCATGCGAAGATCAAGCTTCGAGAAACCCTTGGCACCTTTCAGTTGTTCAAACAACTCATTTATGTTGGGAAGTGGGTACTTGTTTCTGAATATCTTCTTGGTCAATGGACGGTAATTGACACAAAGCTGGTCCGTGCCATCCTTCTTCTTGACAAACAAAACACCACAACCCCATGGAGAAGAACTTGGTCTGATCAGACCCAGATGTTCTTGTTCATCTAGCTGCTACTTCAACTCTTTCAGCTCTTCGGGGCCAAGTTTATAAGGGCGTTTGCAAACCGATTCAGTTCCGGACTGGAGGTCAATCACGAACTCGACTGGCCGGTGTGGAGGTATTCCTAGCAATTCTTATGGAAAGACATCTTCATACTCATTAACCACCGGAATTTGAGAAATAGCCAAGATTTCACCCTTCTCATTAAGAGCAAAGAGACGGATTGTGTCATCGCGAGCTGCGAAAATAATCACATCTTCTGAAGGATGAGTCAGCTTGACTTCTTTAGCTTGACAATCTACATATGCCTTATTCATAGCCAGGAAGTCCATGCCCAAAATGAGATCAATGTAAGAATTTCCGAGAAAAATTGGATAAGCCAGAAAAGAATAATTGCCCATCCTGATAGAATCTTTCGGAACAATACGTTTGGAATTCAACATCTTATCGGGCGAAACAACAAACAAGGACTGAGGCAAATCTTGATAATCAAACTCATGCTTGACAAAGAATGGACGAGAAATGAAACAATGTGATGCACCAGTATCAAACAAAACTTTTGTAGGAATAGAATTAACTGAGATATTACCCATGATCACTTGAGAAGAATCCTCTACCTCTCCTGCGTTCACCATATTCACCCTTGCTGACTTGGGATTATGCTTCACCATTGCATTGCTTGGAGGCCTGACTGGAGGAGGAGGCGGAAGACGCCGCTGGTTGCACTTGTTTGAGTAGTGACCCTTCTGACCACACTTGTGACAAGTAACCTCAGATAGCGGACAAAAGTTGCCTAGAGGAGGAACAAAAGCTGACTTTGGCGCCTGGGGTCTCTGCTGATATCCTGGGTTGGGTGGGTGTGAAGAACCACGGCCACCGAACTGCTTCTGCTGCTGAGGAGGACGAAATGGAGGAGGATTAGGCACCCAATATTTCAACTGCTTAGGAACCATCTGAGAGCTGGAAGAAGAATATGAATCCCTTGAACGCTTCCTTGAGTTCTCCAACTTGAGCTGAGTTGCCTCGACCTTCAAAGCCATATTGTAGAACTGGTCAAACTCACGAGTCTCTTGAAGGACTAGACCTGGTAGAAGCTCATCCTTGAGACCACCTCTGAATTGATAGATCATGTCATTGTCATCTGGAACATCTTGCTTAGCATAGCGGGCTAGATTCTGGAACTCGGTGTTGTACTGATAGACAGACTTGCTCCCCTGCTTCAGGTGCCTGAACTTCTGACGCATCTCCTCGACAAAGCTTGTCGAAATGTAATGGGCCTTGAAGTCATGACAGAAATTGTCCCAAGTAACAACACGATCGCCCCTGGAATCCTTGTACTACTGCCACAAATCAGCTGGCTGACCCTTGAGCTGGAACGACATGAATCTGACAAAGTCCTCTGGTCTAACATTGCTACACTCAAAATGCTTACTCATGTCATGGAGCCAATCATCAGCATCAAAAGGCTCCTCACAACAGGTGAAAGACTTGGGCTGGTTGGCAAGGAACTGGTTGAGCGTCGCAAACTGAGGTTGATTTTGAAAATTCCCTTGAAAGCCTTGCTGACCCTGATATGTTTCTTGCAACAGCCTGAGCAACATCTGAGTGTTCGCATTGGTTGCGGCCATCACAGCTTGCCAAGCTTCTGGAGGAGGAGGCGGTGGCAGGGGTGGTGGAACATCGGCCTGCTCCTCACCACGAATCAGATTCCCGCGAGTTGGCGGAGCCATCCTGGAGATGGACAAAACATCAGCACCTCATAGACAAGATGAATTCAAAAGTTGGATCAAATGCTTGAAAGAAATAGAACGAATAACACAAACAGCCTTCCTACTAAAAAATTAGTAAGAATGCCTTCTTTGGTTTTGTGATAACATCATCAGATATTAGAAGCCACTTGCAATAACACAAAAGTATTGAGCTAACTACTCGGAACAAATGTATATGCCCTCATACATCTAGAGAAGATGATCCAAGATAACTAGAAGACTTCCCACCTAAGAACTTCCGAAAACTTTCTGGTTATGCAACCCGTTGTGGGGGATACAAGGAGGAAATATCTCACACAACTACCAAACCTACACCCCAACTATATCCGTCCTTCAACACATAACCAGAGGCTTTCGCAAATCCATCTAACTCGAATCCTCGGAAGCACAACGATACTAAATCATGGTGGTACCCCGGACGCCTCCCTAGTACTGGGTGACTCCGACCTTATCTCACCACGACAAGTATTGAAGTAATTCCGAACACTCTCTGTCCTAAGATACTAAGGAAGCTGAATGATAATGATGTGCCAAAATTCCCTAGAGCTCGACTCCCCGGAAGAAATCAAGTCAGACAGGAGGCACCAAGACAGAACTCCGTCACATCGGTATCATATAGACTCCAAAATACCCGCGTGATCCCAAATTTTTTTTGAGCGAGAAGAGGAGTAGAATCAAAATTCCTAAGTCGAATACCTCAGCAGAGCATAGAAGAGGAGTAAAAAGAAACCTACTCTCCGATATAACTAGACTCAAAATATATTTTTGTAGACTCGACTCATCCAAGTTCGATCAAGAAAAGGGCTCCTATGGTCGTATGGCTATGATACCAACTTGTTACGCCCAAGATGCGCGCCTATCCATATTAAGACATGAGGGCCTCGACAGGGATAGAGGTGCATCTTGTCGTTCGCAAGCACATCATCATTACATACATTTAGGAAGAGAAGAGTATATGAGTTGGCTTACACTCACCACATACTAAATTACGAATCCACACAATTTATTCAACCATCCATACAAAGGCAGGGTCCGGCTGTGGACGAAATCAAACGATAAAAGGATGCAATGACACTGGCTTGCTAGCCCAAAGATCTCGACCACGACCACTCTACTCGTCTTGATAAGTGACGTACATCCTGCCAAGCTCCTCGTCATACTCCCACTGGAGCTGCGTCACATCACCTGGCTTGATCTCATCTGTACCTGCACCTGGATTGTTGTAGTAATCTGTGAGCCATGGGGACTCATCAATCTCGCGCCTGGGTACCGAGACTTTTCAAGCTTATAAGTTGGAATGGGGTATGTGTTTAGTTTGCAGCAGCACTAAGCATTTATGGTGGCTAATCTTACGAAACATGAAAGTAAATATGTGGTCTACCATAAGCGATCGAGAACTAGATTGACCTCTAAGAGATCCTAAACACCTACTTACGTCAAACATAACCCCACTGTGTTCTCTCTCGGTTCATATTCACGAGCAGAGACGATCACGGATACTCACACAGTTGGTGTATTTTATTAGAGTTTACTTCAAGTTAACTATAACCGGGTGTTAAACAAATATCCAAGTTGCCACATAACCACGGGCACGACTTTCCAAAAGTTTTAACCCTATAGGGGTGCTCCAACTAGTCCATCATAAACTAACCACACTCCGCGGGAATGACCTCAACCATGGATCTCGTGATCATCCTAGGCAACTCCAAAGGAATTCCAGCACCTCGAGATAGCCCAAAGAAAGTCAGAGTTCCACACGCAAGCCACTCGAGAAAGGTAAAACAAGTCCAGCAAGACCACCCGACGTGTCGACGAACCCAATAAGAGCCGCGTATCTCATTCTCAGGACATGACCGGATGAGCGCAGCGTACGGTGGCCTGATAGAAATCTCCCGAGTTGCCCCGGGTTGGCCCCGCACACGACTCTAGTTTGGACCAACACTCATGAGGAGCACTGGCCCGGGGGTTGATTAATTATCCACGGTGTTGCAAAGCCCTATGCAAATTTTATTAAGTTGTTTAAGCAAACAGTACCAAAGTTGGGTCTTGCCAGACAAGTTTTAATCTCAACCGAATAATCAAGGGGGTCCCCATAACAACCCCGGGCATGTTAGGAGAGCAAAATATGGAAACATAACACCGGTAAAAAGAAACTATGGCGGTAAAAGTGGACAAAACACCGAGCAAAAGGGCAAGCCTTCCATCATACCAAGATATATATGTGCATTAAATTAAATATCAGATAATATTGTGATATTCCAAATCCATGTTATCACATGGATACACCCTGCACCTGCAACTAAGAACGCTATAAGAGGGGCTGAGCAGCGGTAACTTAGCCAAACAGGGTTTGCTAGGATGTGGAGGGGTTAGAGGCTATCATGGCAATGTAGGAGGTTTGGCATTCAAGTGATAGGTAACGCATAAGTAACGATAAGAGCAAGACATCTAGCAAAGCAAAAATAGTGTCGGGATCTGGGTACGATCATCTTGCCTGTTGGCTCTTCAGAGGGACAAAGAGCGGGGTCCTCGTAGTGGTACTCTCCTGGATCCCCATACTCAGTTTCAACACTCGCGTCTACCCAAGAGAAACAGCAACAATAAACATCCAACCAAGGTGCAATGCACAAACAAGATGATGCATGATTCATTTGAAGTATTTAACATGGCAATCCTAAACTAATCATGTTTCACATGCATTAGTTTAGTTGTTTAAAATTCTGGACAGAACCTCATGTTAAGTTTTTTAAACATGCATGATCATGGAAAATATGGATGCTTCATGCAAATTCGATACAAATGCATATGTAGAACGTAAGAAATGGAGTTACGATTCTCATGCTACGCTCATGACAAGTTATGAAGGCAAAACACAAGACAAAGAAGGCCACGGGCTATTCCTTGGCATTCCAAGGTAGCCACTGGTTAGGCAATGAAAAACCAACCACAAAGCAGTCAAAGATCAAGCAATTCCATGGAGTATATCTCCCACAATTCACAAAACAAAAAACAAACAATCTGCCACAAAACAGCAACATGTCAACTTCCATAGCCAATAACTAGAGCTACAGGAAGGCTCCAACCACAAACAAGGCATTTACAGAAGCTACATAGCATGCTTATCAAATTATCCAACTACACAATCTGGAATGGAGGCACACATCCATAAGCATGAAGCTCACAAGTTGGTATGATGAAATAGATTTTAGAGACTTAGTGAAAATAACAGGGGGTTTTTCGGGAATCTGAGTTGAGTTGATAGCAAGTTGACAGCAGAAACTAATGGTGATAGAGACCACCTCATGGCATTAAAATTAACAGGGTGATGAAGGACAACATCTACCTCAAAACACTAGCACTGAGCTTGAGCTAATTCACCAGATATCACTTGGTAGCATCCACTCTACATGGCATAAAAATATTAACAAATTCTCAGACTCAGAAATATTAGCATGTTTGAAACAACAACATTTTAGTGTCTACTTTAGAGCATGGTTCCCACTTATGTGCAAGTTTAAGATGGCAAAAATTAATACCATGGCATTCTACTCATCAAAGACTACCATTTTCATGTTGGCACAATTAACATAGCATGCATGGATTAAACATAACAAAAATGACAAAATGACACTTTCAGAAAAAATGACATTTTGTCAAACTTTCTCAAATGACCAAACAAGTTACACCAATGGATTCCTGAGATTTTTCTACCCCAATTTCATATATCATACTCCTATATTTATATGGAGCATCATGGGAAAACACTAGATAGAAAAAATACCCAACATTCCTATAAGTGAAAACTTACTAAAAATGTCCATGTGCATATATGATCATGTCCAGAAATACAAATATACCAGAAATAGAAATATCTAATTATAACACCACAAAACATAACAAAAGATAAAAGAAAACACAATTAGGAGGGGACCCACCTGGCATACTCACTAGGTCCCGCTAGTGGATGAAAGTGGGGCCTAGGCCCACTTGTCATACACACAACACCACACATACACACACAGATACACTCACACACAACATACACACTGGATCATGCCACCATAGCAGATCCACACACACAACACCACACGCAGGCACACACACACAACACCATAGCCACATCAGATCTCGCACACAGCCGCACCAGACCCACACACAGCACCACACACGGGATCCGGCAATGGACACCAGATCCACACAACACACACCACACACACCCAACCACAAAAAGAAGCAAAAGAGGGGGAAGCCGCGATCGAACCCATGACCTCCTGCTCTCTCCCAGTTTGATCCACCACTGCGCCACACGCGCATGTCTACACTTGAGGGAGTCCTCGCTAAGATCTACTAACGCGCACGCTTAAGACTGTCAAAACTGAATTTTTTTAAGACTCCGGCGACGGCTGACGATGGCGGCGAAATCCGGTGACTACGGCCTCTCCGACGAGGGAAAACTGCTGTGGGAGCTGCGGCATCTACGGGGTGTCCATTCCCCCATTCGTCTCGCGACAAGGGGGGCGGAGGCGAGCCCTCAAGGCCACCCCTTTTCCGGCCGGTGGCGACGAACACTACAGCGATGATATAGCAGACTACACTGAGAAGAGAGGGCAGTGGGGAGGTGCGCTCACTGAGGGCTTCTCAGAGACGCGGGGATACGAACGATGGTGAGAAGAAGAGGAAGAAGACAGCGGCGACACGCTGCTCCCTTGCGGACGATGGCGACGCCGAAGCGGCGCTATGGGGAGGTGCTCCTCACCCCTGGCGTGCGGAATGGAACCCGGACGGCACCAGGGAGCCGCACGCTAGGCACCACCGGAGGCGACGATAGCGACCGATGGCTGGCGGACTCTGCTCTCTTTGAAACCGCTCACTCACTCCGAACCCGAGAGAAAGAAGAAGAAGAAGGGAGAAGAAGGAGGAAGAAGCGGAGGCGGCGAGGAGGGAGAAGGGAAAACCCTAGGCGTTCGTGCCCTTATAAAGCAGGGGGGCGAAACAACCCTGGCCTCGACGTCTGAGCCCCTCATGGCAACACGACACACACACTCTCGGCTCTCTCTCTGCTCCTAACTCGCGGAGGAGGACGAGGCAGGTAGCCGTCTGCTACGTGGGCTGGGCCGCGCGGGAGGAAAGACTCAGTCTCTCTCTTTCTCACTCACAGACAAAACAAATAGAGGTTTTCCTATTTATAATTAAAAGAAAAATAAGACAAAAGCCCCAGAGAAAGAAAAGGATTTTTAACAAAAATAAAATACTTTGACACCAAAGGAAATATGCCCTATTTGAATAAAATACCAAGATGATTTTTAGGGCCAGCAAATTAAATACTTTTTGAAATAACAGCCCCTGGTTAATTTTAACCCCAAAATCACAAAGCTCAAAACACCAAAATAACAACACACATAGACTCAGAATAATATTTCCTACATCTTGAACATTTTAAACAGATTTATTGAGCAAATTGAATCTGTTGAAGAATGACAATAAGAATAAAAAGTTTAGGTTTTTGTTTTGAAAACAAAGGGAGAGGGGAGAACTTGATGCCCACACATGCAAACTCTCACTAACAACATCACAAAAGTGTCCTCTAACACCTCACACACGACACAAGGAAGCACCACAATTATATATGCATGATGATGAGATGGCAAGATGCATGATGCACGAAACAATGCCATGGCAAAACGGCAAACTCAATTCATACAACACATGACACATGGGTGCACATAGGTTACATGGCCATAAAAGGCAGGGGCAGCACTTGGGCTGTCACACTCATTAATATCATGCTTGGGTGGAGAAGATCTAATTTTCAAAGAATCAATCTCAAGCGAAATTCTATCAACGTTCCAAGCAAAATCATCAATCTTGAGAAATTTTTCTTCAATCTAAGCATTGAAAACCTTTTGAGAACTAATAAATTGTTTAATAATGTTCTCAAAATCAGAGGGCATCTTATTATAATTTCAGTAAGAATTGTTGTAGGAATTACTAGGAAACGGCCTAGGGTTGAAATTACCTCTATACATGTTATTACCAAAATTGTTCCTACCAACAAAATTCACATCCATAGATTCATTATTATTTCCAATCAAAGAAGACAAAGACATATCATTAGGATCAATAGGAGCACTCTTACTAGCAAACAATTTCATCAATTCATCCATCTTTTCACTCAAAGTATTTATTTCTTAAATAGCATGCACCTTTTTACTAGTAGATCTTTTGGTATGCCATTGAGAGTACTTTGCCAAAATATTATCTAGAAGTTTAGTAGCTTCTCCTAACGCGATTTCCATAAAAGTACCACCCGCGGCTGAATCTAAAATATTCCTAGATGCAAAATTCAATCCCGCATAAAAATTTGTATAATCATCCATAAACTCAAACCATGTGCGGGGCAATTTCTAATCATTAATTTCATCCTCTCCCAAGATTGTGCAACATGCTCATGATCAAGTTGCTTAAAACTCATTATATCGTTACTAAGGGAGATGATCTTAGCGGGCGGAAAGTACTTGGAAATAAAGGCATTTTTACACTTATTCCATGAATCAATACTATTTTTAGGCAAAGATGAATACCAAGTTTTAACACGATCTCGTAGTGAGAACGGAAATAGCTTCAATTTAACAATATCATTATCCACATCTTTCTTATTTTTCATGTCATAGAACTCAATGAAAGTATTTAGATGGGATGCGGCATCTTCACTAGGAAGGACGGAAAATTGTTCTTTCATAACAAGATTAAGCAAATCAGCATTAATTTCATAAGATTCCGCACTAGTGGCGGGAGCAATCGGAGTACTAATAAAATCATTATTATTAGTATTAGAAAACTCACACAACTTGGTATTCTCAAACATTGTGACAAAGCAAGCAATCAAGCACACAAGCAAACAAAAAGGCGAACGGAAGAAAGGCAAATAAAAAGGCAATCCTTTTTGGTATTTTCTGAAATCATTTTAGAAGTGGGGAGAGGAAAACGAGACGCAAATGGTAAATAATGTAAATGCAACAGATGAGTTTGTGATGGGTACTTTGTAGGCTTGATGTAGATCGTCTTGACTTGCTATGTATCCTCCCCGGCAACGGCGCCGGAAATCCTTCTTGCTACCTCTTGAGCTTGCGTTGGTTTTCCCTTGAAGAGGAAAGGGTGATGCAGCAAAGTAGATAACTATTTCCCTCAGTTGATGAGAACCAAGGGATCAATCTAGTAGGAGGAACAGGCAAGTTACCAATTGATGCACCTACACTAACAATCAAACTCTTGCACCCAACGCTATAAAGGGGTTGTCAATCCCTTCATGGTTATTTGCAAGGATTAGATCTGATAGAGATAGATGTGAAATATTGTGGAAAGTAAAAAGTAAATAAATTGCAGCAAGGTATTTTTGGTATTTTTTGTTTATAAATCTGAAAATATAATATGGAAAGTAGACCCGGGGGACATAGGTTTCACTAGAGGCTTCTCTCTTGAAAGAAAATAACACGATGGGTGAACACATTACTGCTGAGCAATTGATAGAAAATCAAATAATTATGACGATATACAAGGCAATGATTATGCATATAGGCATCACGTCTGTGTCAAGTAGACCGAAACGATTCTGCATCTACTACTATTACTCCACACATCAACCGACTCCTGTCTGCATCTAGAGTATTAAGTTCATGAAGAATAGAGTAACACACTAAGTAAGATGACATGATGTAGAGGGATAAACTCAAGCAATATGATGAAAACCCCATCTTTTTATCCTTGATGGCAACAATACAATACGTGCCTCGCTACCCCTACATTGGCATTGGGTGAGGACACCGCAAGATTGAACCCAAAACTAAGCACTTCTCCCATTGCATGAATTACCAATCTAGTTGGCCAAACCAAATCAATAAATCGAAGAGACTTACAAATATATGAAATCATGCATATAAGAATTCGGAGAAGAACCAAATAATATTCATAGATATGCTGGTCATAAACCCAGAATTCATCGGATCTCAACAAACAAATCGCAAAAGAGTATTACATAGGATAGATCTCCATGAAGATCATGAAGATTATTAAGAACATGGTATTGAAGCACAAAGAGAGAGAATAAGCCGTCTAGCTACTAGCTATGGACCCGTAGGTCCGTGGTGGGCTACCCACGTATCATCGGAAGGGCAATGGAGTTGATGTAGATGCCCTTCGTGATCGAATCCCCCTCTCGCAGATTACCAGAAAAGGCTCCAACGTTGGATCTCTCTGGAACAAAAGGTTGCGGCGGCGGAAAAGTATTTGTGTGGCAGTTTTTGGTATTGGGGGAATATTTGGGTATTTATAGGATGAAGATTAGGGTTAGGAGTCCTGCTGGGGAGTCACAAGCCAGGGGGCACGCCCCCTGGCCACGCCAAGGAGGCTTGTGACCTCTTGGTAAGTCTAATGGCCCCTTCTCCAAGTCTGATAGGTGTCTTCTGGTCCAAGAACAATCATTGTGAAGATTTTATTCCGTTTCGACTCCGTTTAATATTCCTTATCTGCAATACTCAAAAACAAGGAAAAAACAGAAACTGACACTAGGCTCTAGATGAATAGATTAGTCCCCAAAATAATATAAAATAGCATATTAGTGCATATAAAACATCCAAAATAGATAATATAATAGCATGGAACAATAAAAAATTATAGATACGTTGGAGACGTATCAAGCATCCTCAAGCTTAATTCCTGCTTGTCCTCGAGTAGGTAAATGATAAAAAAACAGAAATTTTGATGTGGAATCCTACCTAACATATTTATCCATGTAATATTCTTTATTGTGGCGTGAATGTTCAGATCCATAAGACTCAAAACAAAAGCTTAATGTCGACATAAAAACAATAATATTTCAAGCAAACTAGCAAAGAAATTGTATCTCTTCAAGATATAATGGCAAAAGAAAGTTATCCCTACAATATCATCTGGTCTGGATATGCTCCATCTTCCCCACACAAAGTATTTATATCATGCACAACCCCGATGACAAGTCAAGCAATTGTTTCACACCTTTTATGTTCTCAAACTGTTTCAACACTCGCGCAATACATGAGCGTGAGCCATGGATATAACACTATAGGTGGAATAGAATATGGTGGAGGTTGTGAAGAAAAAGGAGAAGATAGTCTCACATCAACTAGGCATATCAACAGGCTATGGAGATGCCCATTAATATATATCAATGTGAGTGAATATGGATTGCCATGCAACAGATGCACTAGAGCTATAAGTGTATGTGCATCCAACTTGCTTGCTAATGAAGACCTAGGGCAATTTGAGGAAGCCCACCATTGGAATATACAAGCCAAGTTATGTAATGAAAAATTTCCACTAGTATATGAGAGTGACAAAATAGGAGACTCTCTATCATGAAGATCATGGTGCTAATTTGAAGCACAAGTGTGGAAAAAATATAGTAGCATTGTCTCTTCTCTCGTTCTCTCATTTTTTTTATTATTTTGGTGGGTATCTAAGGCCTATTTTTTATTTGGGATTTGCTGGCCTCTTTTATTTTTCATAAAGTCTGGAGTCTCATCCTCACTTGTGAGGGAATGATAGCTTCCATCATCCTTTTCTCACATGGGAAAATGCTCTAATAATGATGGTTATCACACTTTTATTTACTTACAACTCAAGAATTACAACTCGATATCTAGACCAAAATATGACTCTATATGAATGCTTTCGGCGGTGTACCGGGATATACAATGATCTAGCATAGCAAATGACATCCCCAAAACGGACAAGCCATGAAAACATGATGTTAGCTATGTTACGATCATGCAAAGCAATATGAAAATGATGGTGCGTGTCATCATAAATGGAATGGTGGAAGTTGCATGGCAATATATCTCGGAATGGCTATGGAAATGCAATAATAGTTAGGTATGGTGGCTGTTTTGAGGAAAGATATATGGTGGGTTTAATGCACCGGCGAAAGTTGCACGGTACTAGAGAGGCCAGCAAAAGTGGAAGGGTGAGAGTGCGTATAATCCATGGACTCACATTAGTCATAAAAAACTCGCATACTTATTGCAAAAGTATATGAGTCATCGAAGCAATGTATTAGACGCATGCCCCTAGGGTAGAGGTTGGTAGGAGTAAACCATCACGCGCTCCCGACCCTCACACAAAGGTCGAAAATCAATAAACAAATCATGCTCTGACTTCCTTACATAACGGTTCACCATACGTGCATGCTACGGGAATCACAAACCTTTACACAAGTACTTTTTCCAATTCACAATTACTTCCTAACATGACTCTTAATATTACCATCTTTATATCTCAAAACTTTATGCAAGGAATCAAACTTCTCATAATACTCAATGCACTTAATATGGAAGTTTTTATTATATCCCTCTTGGATGCCTATCATATTAGGACTAAATTCATAACCTAAACCAATTAGAATGCTGTTTAAGGACTATAAAAATAATATAAGTGAGGTATGAGAGTTCAATTATTTCTATAAAACCAAACACCACCGTGCTCTAAAACGATATAACTGAAGCACTAGAGCAAATTTGCCTATATAGAATATAAGTGAAGCACATGGAGTATTCTAATAAATTCACGATTCATGTGTGTCTCTCTCAAAATATGTGTGCAGCAAGGATGATTGTGGAAAACTAAAAAGCAAACACTCATATCATACAAGCGCTCCAAGCAAAACACATATCATGTGGTGAATAAAAATATAGCCTCAAGTAAATTTACTGATGAATTGAAGACGAAAGTGTTGGAAATATGCCCTAGAGGAAATAATAAATTACTTATTATCATATTTCCTTGTACATGATAATCATTTATTATCCATGCTAGAATTGTATTGATCGATAACTCGGATACTTGTGTTGATACATAGACAACACCATGTCCCTAGTATGCCTCTGATGGACTATCTCGTTGATCAAAGATGGTTAAGGTTTCCTAGCCATGGACATGAGATGTCATTTGATAACAGGATCACAACATTAGGAGAATGATGTGATGGACAAGACCCAAACTATAAACGTAGCATATGATCATGTCAGTTTATTAGTACAGTTTTCTACATGTCAAGTATCTGTTCCTATGACCATGGGTTCATGCAACTCACTGACACCAGAGGAGTACCTTGTGTGTATCAAACGTCGCAACATAACTAGGTGACTATAATGGTGCTATACAGGTATCTCTAAGGGTGTCTATTGGGTTGGCATGGATCAAGACTGGGATTTGTTACTCCGTGTGACGGAGAGGTATCTCAGGGCCCACTTGATAATACAACATCACTATAAGCCTTGCAAGCAATGTGACTAAAGAGTTAACCACGTGATCTTGTAGTACGAAACGAGTAAAGAGACTTGCCGATAATGAGATTGAACTAGGTATAGAGATACCGACGATCAAATCTTGGGCAAGTAACATACTGAAGAACAAAGGGAACATCATACGGGATTATCTGAATCCTTGACATAAAGGTTCAACCGATAAAGATCTTCGTAGAATATGTAGGAGCCAATATGGGCATCTAGATCGCGCTATGGGTTATTAACCATAGAGGTGTCTCGGTCATGTCTACATAGTTCTCGAACCCGTAGGGTCTGCACACTTAAGGTTCGGTGACGTTTCGGTATAGATAAGTTATGTATGTTGGTGACCGAAGGTTGTTAAGAGTCCCGGATGAGATCCCGGACATGATGAGGAGCTCCGAAATGGTCCGGAGGTAAAGATTTATATATATGAAGTCGGCATTCGGGTTCCGGAAAAGTTTTGGGACTTACCGGTTTTGTGACGGGAGCACCGGAAGTGTTCCGGGGGTCCACCCTAAGGGACCACCTACCTCGGAGGTCCCCATGGGCTGTGAGAGGGGGCGCACCAGCCCCTGGTGGGCTGGCCTCCCCTCTCACCTAAGGCCCATGCGGCTGGAAGGGCTAAGAAAGGCCCAAGAGGGGGCGCCCCACTTGCATTGGGGGGCCAAGTTGCCCCTTTGGCGGTCGCCCCACCCTAGGGGAAACCCTAGGGCTCTCCTCCTCCTATCTCTCCTATATATATGTGAGGGAAGGGAGGGCTGCAGCACCATAAGCCACAGCGCAGCCTCTCCCTCACCTCTAGATCTGCTTCTCGTCTCGATTGTCGCGGTAGCGCTTGGCAAAGCCCTGCCGAGACAGCTCCACCACCATCGCCACCACGCCATTATTCTGGCGGAGAACTCATCTACCTCTCCGCTTTCGCTTGATGGATCAAGAAGGCGGAGATTGTCATAGAGTTGTACATGTGCTGAACACGGAGGTGCCGTCCGTTCAGCACTAGATCGGAAGGACTACGATGGGATCGCGGGACGGCTCGTGATGAGATCGCGGGACGGATCGTGATTGGATCGTGAAAATGTTCGACTACATCAACCGCGTTTCTTAAAGCTTCCCGCTTAGCAATCTACAAGGGTATGTAGATCCACTATCCCTCTCGTAGATGCTGATCACCATGGATAGATCTTGCATGTGCGTGGGAATTTTTTTGTTTCCCATGCAATGTTCCCCAACAATGGTATAAGAGCTAGGTCTATGTGTAGATGAGATCTCGAGCAGAACACAAAGGATTTTGTGGGCGTTGATGCTTAGATTGCTTCCACCCTTGGTCGTGTTTTTGTTTGGCAGTATTGTGGGATGAAGCGGCCTGGACCAACCTTACTCGTACACTTATGAGAGACCGGTTCCATCGGCTGATGTGTAACTTTGTTGCACAAAGATGGCTGGCTGATGTCTGTTTCTCCTACTTTAGTTGGATCGGATTCGACAAAGGCGGTCCTTGAGAAGGTTTAAAAGCAACTTATGTATCACCGTCGTGGTTTTTGCATAGGTGAGAACTGTTCTTGCTAGATACTCGTAGCAGCTATGTAAAACTTGCAACAACAATTAGAGGACGTCTAACTTGTTTTTGCAGAGAAGATTGCGATGTGATATGGCCAATTACATAATGAGATATATGTGATGTATGAGATGATCATGTATTGTATATAATATCACAACTTGCATGTCGATGAGTACGGCAAACGACAGGAGCCATAGGGTTGTCTTTTATTATTGTATGACATGTGTGTCAATCATTAAGCGCTATGTAATGCTTTACTTTATCGCTCAGCGGTAGCAATAGTAGTATGAGCATGGTGGGTGCGACAACCCCGATGGCGCCACACTGAGGTAGATCATGATGATGGAGATCATGGTGTTATGCCGGCAACGATGGAGATCATGCCGGCGTTGTAAGGATGGAGATCAAAAGCTCAAGTTCATGGCCATATCATGTAACTTATGATTTGCATGTGATGTTAATCCTTTTATGCACCTTGTTTTGCTTAGGACAACAATAGCATTATAAGGTGATCCCTCGATAGAATTTCAAGATCAATTGTGTTCTCTCCGAGTGTGCACCGTTGCGAAAGTTTGGCGTGTCGAGACACCACGTGATGATCGGGTGTGATAGACTCTACATTCACATACAATGGGTGCAAGCAAGTGTTGCATGTGTAGAACACTCGGGTAAAACTTGACGAGCCTAGCATGTACAGACATGGCCTCAGAACACAAGAGACCGAAGGGTCGAACATGAGTCATATAGTAGATACAATCAACATGATGATGTTCACCACTGAAACTACCACAACTCACGTGATGATCGGACTTGAGTTGGTGAATTTGGATCATGTATCACTCGGATGACCGTAGGGATGTCAATTTGAGTGGGAGATTTTAAGTAATATGATTAACTAAACTCATTATAATGAACATAGTCAAAATGTCTTTGCAAATTATGTTCTAGATTACTAGCTCGCTCTGAAACTCCCTTGTTTTTATATGTTCCTAGAGAAATAGAGTTGAAAGATGATGGTAGCAAAATTGCGGACTAGGTCCATGATCTGAGGATTGTCCTCTTGCTGCCTAGAAGGCTTATATCCTTAATGCACCAATCGGTGCGCCACCCCCTCTAGCATCGTCTATAGATGTTGTGAACATCTGACAGGCACGTTCCAATGACTACTTGTTAGTTTAGTGCGTCATGCTTTACGGCTTAGAATTGAGGCTGCAAAAACGTTTTGAACGTCACGGAACATATGAGATGTTCTAAGACATGAAATTGGGATCTTAGGCTCGTGCCCTTGTTGTGAGATATGAGATCTCCAACAAGATTCTTTGCATACAAAATGAAGGAGAATAGCTCAATCATTGAGCATGTGCTCAGATTGTCTGGGTGCTACAATCGCTTGAATCGAGTGGGAGTTGATCTTCCACATAAGAAAGTGATTGGTATAGTTTTCCAAGTCACTATCACTAAGCTACTAGAGCTTCGTGACGAACTATAAAATGCCAGAGATGGACATAATGATCCGTGAGCTGTTCGCGATATTTGACATCGCGAAGGTAGAAATCAAGAAGGAGCATAAAGTGTTGATGGTTAGTAAAACCACTAGTTTAAAAGGCAAGGGCAAGGAGGGAAACTTCATGGATGGCAAGTCAGTTGTTGCTACAGTGAAGCAACCCAAAGTTGAACCCAAACCCGAGACTAAGTGCTTCTATTATGAGGAGAGGGGTCGCTGAAGTGGAATAACCCTAGATACTTGGTAGATAAGAAGGCTGGCAACGTCGACAGAAGTATATTTTGATATACGTGCTATTGATGTGTACCTTGCTAGTACTCCTAGTAGAACCTAGTGTTGGGGAACGTTGCATGGGAAACAAAAATTTCCTATGCACACGCAAGATCTATCCATGGTGATGAGCATCTACGAGAGGGAGAGTGGATCTACAAACCCTTGTAGATTGCTAAGCAGCAAGTGTTAAGAAACACGGTTGGTGTAGTCAAACGTCTTCGCGATTCAAATCACCGAGCATCCCACGATCTCATCACGACCCATCCCGCGATCCAATCACGATCCATCTCGCGAACTCATCACGACCCGTCCCGCGATCTCATCACGATCCGTCTCGCGATCTTGATCACAGTCCTTACCATCTAGCGCTGAACGGATGGCACCTCTGTGTTCAGCACACATACAGCTCGATGACGATCTCGCCTTCTTGATCCAGCAAGAGGGAACGGAGAGGTAGATGAGTTCTTCGGCAGCGCAACGCCATTGCGGCGATGGTGGTGGAGCTATTCCAGCAGGGCTTCGCCTAAGCACCGCAGAAAACCGATCTAGAGGAGAAACTGCGATCTAGAGGAGATGTAGCACGTGGCTATTAGGGTAAGCTTTTTCCTCTAAATCCTCTAGTATATATATAGGAGGGAGGAAGGGGAGGAGGCAGCCTCAAACCCTCAAGGTTTGGTCGAAATTGGAGGTGGAGGAGTCCTACTCCAATCCTATTAGGAGTAGGATTCCTCCTTTCCACTTGGAAACTCTTTCCACCTCTCCACCTTTGGATTTTTTCCTTCTCAAACCACTCCAGCTGCATGGGCCTTTAGTGGAGGCTTCGGCCAGCCCACCAGGGGCTGGTTTACCTCCTCCCACAGCCCATGTAGCCTGTTGGGTCGAGACACCCCTCCCGATAGTCCCCCAGTACCCTCCCGGCACTCCTGGTACATTACCGATGAGCCCGAAACTTTTCCGGCGACCAAAACAGGACTTCCTATATATCAATCTTTACCTCCAGACCATTCCGGAGCTCCTCGTGACGTCCAGTATCTCATACGGGACTCCGAACAACCTTCCATCACCACCATACATAACTCTATACTATCGAAACGTCACCGAACCTTAAGTGTGCAGACCCTACGGGTTCGAGAACTATGTAGACATGACCGAGACACCTCTACGGTCAATAACCAATAGCCGGACATGGATTCCCATATTGGTTCCTACATATTCTACGAAGATCTTTATCGGTCGAACATCTATGTCAAGGATTCAGTTAATCCTGTATGATGTTCTCGTTGTTCTTCGGTATGTTACTTGCCTGAGATTCGATCGTCGGTATCTCCATACCTAGTTCAACCTCGTTACTGGCAAGTCTCTTTAGTCATATTGCTTTGAAGGCTTATTGTGATGTTGTATTACCGAGTGGGCCCTGAGATACCTCTCCGTCACACGGAGTAACAAATCCCAGTCTTGATCCATGCCAACCCAACAGACACCCTCAGGGATACCTGTAGAGCACCTTTATACTCACCCAATTACGTTTCGATGTTTGATACACACAAGGTACTCCTCCGGTGTTAGTGAGTTGCATGATCTCATGGTCATAGGAACAAATACTTGACATGCAAAAAACAATAGCAATAAACTGACACGATCGTATGCTACGTTTGTAGTTTGGGACTTGTCTATCACATCATTCTCCTAATGACGTGATCCCATTATAAAATGACATCTCATGTCCATGACTAGGAAACCATAGCCATGTTTGATCAACGAGCTAGTCTATTAGAGGCATACTAGGGACATGGTGTTGTCTATGTATCCACACATGTATCTGAGTTTCCGATCAACACAATTATAGCATGGATAATAAACGATTATCATCAACAAGGAAATATGATAATAACCAATTTATTATTGCCTCTAGGGCATATTTCCAATAGTGTCCCACTTGCACTAGATTCAATAATCTAGTTCACATCACCATGTGATTCGCATTGTAATGAATCTAACACCCAATGAGTTCTGGGCTCGATCATGCTTTGCATGTGAGAGAGGTCTTATAGTCAACGGGTCTGTGACATTTAGATCCATGTGTACTTTGCAAATCTCTATGTCAAAATGTAAACACTGCTACCACACTCCACTTGGAGCTATTCCAAATGGCTGCTCTACTATACGTATCCGGATTGCTACTAAGAGTTATCCGGATTGGTGTCAAAGCTTAAATCGACGTAACTCTTTATGACAAACTCTTTCTTACCTCCATAATCGAGAAAGATTTCCTTATTCTTTTAGTTACTAAGGATGATCTTGACCGTTGTCCAGTGGTCCACTCCTGGATCACTCTTGTACTCCTTGATGGACTCAAGGCAAGGCACACACAGGTGTGGTACACAACATGGCATACTATACACAGCCTACGTCTAAGGCATAGGGGACGACATTCGTCCTTTCTCTTTCTTCTGCCATGGTCGAGCTTTGAGTCTCACTCAACTTCACACCTTACAAAGTAGGCGAGAACACTTCTCTCTGATTAATCCATTTTGAACTCTTTCAAAATCTTGTCAAGCCATGTACTCATTCAAAGTCTCATCAAGCATCTTTATCTATCTCTATAGATCTTGATGCTCAACAATTAGGCACCTTTATCCAAGTCTTCCTTTGAAAAACTCCTTTCAAACAACCCTTTATGCTTTCCAGAAATTCTACATCATTTCCGGTCAACAATATGTCAACCACATATGCTTATCAGAAACTCTATATGCTCCCACTCACTTTATTGTAAATACAAGTTTCACATAAACTTTGTATAGACTCAGAAACTTTGATCACCTCATCAAAGTGTATATTCCAACTCCGAGATGCTTGCTTCAGTCCATAGAAGGATCACTAAAGCTTGCTCACCTTTTAGCATCCTTAGGACTGACAAAACCTTCTGGTTGTATCACATACAACTTTTCCTCAAGTAAACTGTTAAGGAAACGATGTTTTGTCATCCATCTGCAAGATTTCATAATTGAAAAATACAGCAACTGCTAACATAATTCCAACAGACTTTAGCATCGCTATGAGTGAGAAAGCCTCATCATAGCCAACTCTTTGAACTTTTCGGAAACTTCTTTGTGACAAGTCAAGCTTTATAAATGGTGACATTTACCATCAGCGTCTGTCTTCATCTCAAAGGTCCATTTGTACTCGACGACCAGTCGTCCAACGAGCAAGTCTACCAAAGTCTATACTTGGTTTTCATACATGGATCCTTTCTCGGATTTCATGGCCTCTAACCATTTCTCGGAATCCGGGCCCATCATCGCTTCTTCATATCTCGTAGGTTCATCGTTGTCCACCAACATGACCTCCAAGACAGGGTTGTCGTACCACTCAGGAGCAGTACGCATCCTTGTCGACCTACGAGGTTCGATAGTAACTTGATTCGAAGCTTCATGATCATCATCATTTACTTCCTCTTCAACTAACGTAGGTTCCACACAAACATCTTTCTGCGCTGCGCTAATCTCTGGTTGAAACAAAGGTTCAACATCCTCATCAAGTTCTATCTTCCTCCCACTCAATTCTCTCGAGAGAAACTTTTTCTTGAGAAAGGACCCATTTTAGCAACAAACACTTTATGCTTGGATCTGAGATAGAAGGTTCACCCAACTGTTCTTAGGGTAATCTATGAATATGCATTTGTCTGCTTTGGGTTCGAGCTCATTAGGTGAAAACATTTTTCCACACAAGCGTCACAGCCCCAAACATTAAGAAATGACAGCTTAGGTTTCTATCAAACCATAATTCACACGGTGTCATCTCAACGGATTTAGATGGTATCCTATTTAAAGTGAATGTAGTTGTCTCTAATGCATAACCCCAAAACTATAGTAGCAAAATGATAAGAGACATCATAGCTCGCACCATATCCAATAGAGCACGACTATGACGTTCAGACACACCATCACACTATGGTATTCCAGGTGGCGTGAGTTGTGAAACGACTTTCACATTGTCTAAAGTTGTATGCCAAACTCGTCACTCGGATATTCACCTCCACGATCATATCGCAGACATTTTTATCTTCTTGTCACGATGATCTTAAACTTTACTATGAATTTGCTCGAACTTTTCAAACGATTCAGACTTGTGTTTCATCAATTAAACATACACTATATCTACTCAAATCATCAGTGATGGTAAGAAAATAACGATATCCACCGCACGCTACAAGACTCATTGGATTGCATACATCAACATGTATCATTTCCAATAAATCACTTGCCTGCTCAATCAATCCGGAAAACGGGGTCCTTAGTCATCTTGCCTAAGAGGCATGGTTCGCATGTCTCAACCGATTTGAAATCGAATGAGTCCAAAGATCCGTCATCATGGAGTTTCTTCATGCGCTTTATACTAATATGACATTTAGCGGCAGTGCCACAAGTATGTGGTAATATCATTATTAACTTTGTATCTTTTGGCATCAAATTTATGAACATGTGTATTACTACGATCAAGATTCAACAAACCATTCTCACTGGGTGCATGACCATTGAAGGTATTATTCATGTAAACAGAATAACCATTATCCTCTAACTTAAATGAATAATCATGTTGCAATAAACACGATCTAATCACGTTCATGCTCAACGCAAAACACCAAATAACATTTATTTAGGTTAGTCACTAATCCCGAAGGTAGAGAGAGCGTGCGATGTTGATCACATCAACCATGGAAACATTTCCAACACACATCGTCACCTCTCCCTTAGCTAGTTCTCCGTTTATTCCGTAGCTTTTATTTTGAGTTACTAACATTTAGCAACCAAACCGGTATCCAATACCCATGTGCTACTAGTAGTACTAGCAAGGTACACACCAATAACACGTATATCAAATATACTTCTATCGACATTGCCAGCCTTCTTATATACCAAGTATCTAGGGTCGTTCCGCTTCAGCGTCCGCTCCCCTCATAATCGAAGCAATTAGTCTCGGGTTTGGGTTCAACTTTGGGTTGCTTCACTGGAGCAGCAACTGACTTGCCATCCATGAAGTTTCCCTCCTTGCCCTTGCCCTTCTTGAGATTAGTGATTTTACTAACCATCAACACTTGATGCTCCTTCTTCATTTCTACGTTCGCGGTGTCAAACATCGCGAACGGCTCAGGGATAATTATTTCTATCCTTGGCATTTTTCAGTTCATCACCAAGTTCTAGTATCTTAGTGACAGTGACTTGGAGAACTATACCAATCACTATATTATCTGGAAGATCAACTCCCACACGATTCAAGCAATTGTAGCACCCAGACAATCTGAGCACATGCTCAACGATTGAGCTATTCTCTTTCAACTTGCAGGCAAAGAATCTTGTTGGAGATCTCATATCTCGCAACACGGGCATGAGCATGAGATCCTAATTTCCGCTCTTAGAACATCCCATATGTTCCGTGACGTTCAAAATGTTTTGGAGCCTCAATTCTAAGTCATAATGCATGACGCACTAAACTATCAAGTAGTCATCAGAACGTGCCTGTCAGATGTTCACAAGATCTATAGACGATGCTAGAGGGGTTGGCGCACCGAACGGTGCATTAAGGACATAAGCCTTCTGTGCAGCAATGAGGACAATCCTCAGATCACGGACCCAGTCCGCAATATTGCTACCATCATCTTTCAACTCTATTTCTCTAGGAACATATAGAAATTCAAGGGAGCTACAGCGTGAGCTATTAATCTACAACATAATTTTGCAAAGACACTACTGACTATGTTCATGATAATGAGTTCAATTAATCATATTACTTAAGAACTCCCACCCAAATTAACATCCCTTCAGTCATGCGGGTGATACATGATCCAAATTCACCAACTCAAGTCCGATCATCACGTGAGTTGAGGTGGTTTCAATGGTGAACATCATCATGTTGATCATATCTACTATATGACTCATGTTCGACCTTTCGGTCTCTTGTGTTCCGAGCCCATGTCTGTACATGCTAAGCTCGTCAAGTTTAACCCGAGTGTTCTACATGTGCAACACTGGCTTGCACCAGTTGTATGTGAACATAGAGTCTATCACACCCGATCATCATGTGGTGTCTCGACACGACGAACTTTCGCAACGGTGCACACTCGGGGAGAACACAATTTATCTTGAAATTAAGTGAGGGATCACCTTATAATGCTACCGTCGTCCTAAGAAAAACAAGGTGCATAAAAGGATTAACATCACATGCAAATGATAAGTGACATGATATGGCCATGAACTTGTGCTTTTGATCTCCATCTTCAAAGCACCGGCATGATCTCCATTGTCACCGACATGACACCATGATCTCCATCAACTTGTTCCCACTGGGGTTGTCCTGCCCACCATGCGTCTACTATTATTGCTACCGTTTAGCGATAAAGTAAAGCATTACATAGCGCTTAATGATTGACACGCAGGTCATACAATAATTAAAGACAACCCTATGGCTCCTGCCGGTTGGCGTACTCATCGACATGCAAGTCGTGATATTCTATACAACCCATGATCATCTCATACATCACATATATCTCATCATGTAATTGGCCATATCACATCACAACATACCCTGCAAAAACAAGTTAGACGTCCTCTAATTGTTGTTGCATGTTCTACGCCACTGCTACGAGTATCTAGCAAGAACAAATCTCACTTACGCATAAACCACCACGGTGATACATAAGTTGCTTTTCAACCTTCTCAAGGACCGCCTTAGTCGGATCTGATCCAACTAAAGTAGGAGAAATAGACACCCGCCAGCCATCTTTGTGCAACAAAGTGACATGTTAGTCGATGGAACCGGTCTCTCGTAAGAGTACGAGTAAGGTTCATCCGGGCCGCTTCATCCCACAATACCGGTGAACCAAAACACGACCAAGGGAGGAAGCAATCTAAGCATTAACGCCCACAAACTCTTTGTGTTCTACTCGAGATCTCATCTACACATAGACCTAGATCTGATACCATTGTTGGGGAACGTTGCATGGGAAACAAAAAATTTCCTATGCACATGCAAGATCTATCCATGGTGATGAGCATCTACGAGAGGGAGAGTGGATCTACATACCCTTGTAGATCGCTAAGCGGGAAGCGTTAAGAAACATGGTTGGTGTAGTCGAACGTCTTCACGATTCAAATCGCCGAGCATTGCGCGATCTCATCACGATCTGTCCTGCAATCCAATAACGATCCATCCCACGAACTCATCACAATCCGTCCCACAATCTCATCACGATTTGTCTCACGATCTTGATCATGGTCCTTCCGATCTAGCGGCGAACGGATGGCACCTCCACGTTCAGCACACGTACAGCTCGATGACGATCTCCGCCTTCTTGATCCAGCAAGAGGGAGTGGAGAGGTAGATGAGTTCTCCGGCAGCGCAACGGCGTTGCGGCGATGGTGGTGGAGCTATTCCAGCAGGGCTTCACCTAAGCACCACTTAAAACCGATCTAGAGGAGAAACTACGATCTAGAGGAGAGGTAGCACGTGGCTATTAGGGTAAGCATTTTCCTCTAAATCCTCTAGTATATATAGAAGGGAGGGAGGGGAGGAGGCAGACTCAAACCCTCAAGGTTTGGTAGAAATTGGAGGTGGAGGAGTCCTACTCCAATCCTATTAGGAGCAGGATTCCTCCTTTCCACTTGGAATTTCTTTCCACCTCTCCACCTTTGGATTTTTTCCTTCTCAAACCACTCCAGCCACATGGGCCCTTAGAGGAGGCTTCGGCCAGCCCACCAGGGGCTGGTTTACCTCCTCCCACAGCCCATGTATCCTCTTGGGTCGAAATACCCCTCCCGATGGTCCCTCGGTACACTACTGGCACTCCCGGTACACTACCGATGAGCCCGAAACTTTTCCGGTGACCAAAACAGGCCTTCCTATATATCAATATTTACCTCCGGACCATTACGAAGCTCCTCGTGACGTCGGGAAATCATCCGGGACTCCAAAAAACGTTCGGTCACCACCATACATAACTCTATACCACCAAAACATCACCGAACCTTAAGTGTGCAGACCCTACGGGTTCGAGAACTATGTAGACATGACCGAGACACCTCTACGGTCAATAACCAATAGCGGGACCTTGATGCCCATATTCGTTCCTACATATTCTACGAAGATCTTTATCGGTCGAACCCTATGTCAAAGATTCAGTTAATGTCTTTATGATGTTCCCTTTGTTCTTCGGTATGTTACTTGCCCGAGATTCGATCATCGATATCTCCATACCTAGTTCAACCTCGTTACCGGCAAGTCTCTTTACTCGTTCCATAATACAAGATCCCGTGACTAACACTTAGTCAGATTGCTTGCAAGGCTTATTATGATGTTTTATTAGCGAGTGGGCCCTAAGATACCTCTCCGTCACACGTAGTAACAAATCCCAGGCTTGATCCATGCCAACCCAACAGATACCCTCGGAGATACCTGTAGAGCACCTTTATAGTCACCCAATTACATTGCGATGTTTGATACACACAAGGTACTCCTCCGTGTCAGTGAGTTGCATGATCTCATGGTCATCAATACAAATACTTGACATGCAGAAAACAATAGCAATAAACTGACACGATCATATGCTACGTTTGTAGTTTGGGTCTTGTCCATCACATCATTCTCCTAATGACGTGATCCCGTTATCAAATGACATCTCATGTCCATGACTAGGAAACCATAGCCATCTTTGATCAACGAGATAGTCTATTAGAGGCATACTAGGGACATGGTGTTGTCTATGTATCCACACATGTATCTGAGTTTCCGATCAACACGATTATAGCATGGATAATAAACGATTATCATGAACAAGGAAATATGATAATAACCAATTTATTATTGCCTCTAGGGCATATTTCCAACACCTGGGTATAGGATACCGGTTCGGTTGCTAAATGTTAGTAAGTCGAAATAAAAGCTACGGAATAAAGGGAGACTAGCTAAGTGTGAGGTGACGATGTGTGTTGGAAATGTTTCCAAGGTTGATGTGATCAACATCGCACACTCTCTCTACCTGAAGGATTAGTGACAAATGAACGTGATTAGATCGTGTTTATTACAATAAGGTTATTCATTTAAGTCAGAGAATAATGGTTATTCTGTTCATATGAATAATACCTTCAATGGTCATGCACCCAATGAGAATGGTTTATTAAATCTTGATCGTAGTAATACACATGTTCATAACATAGATGCCAAAGGATACAAAGTTAATAATGATAGTACCACATACTTGTGGCACTGCCGCTAAATGTCATATTGGTGTAAAACGCATGAAGAAACTCCATGTTGATGGATCTTTGGATTCATTCGATTTCGAGACGGTTGAGACATGCGGACCATGCCTCATGGGCAAGATGACTAAAGACCCCGTTTTCTGTATGATGGAGCGGGCTAGCAACTTATTGGAAATAATACATGTTGATGTAAGTGGTCCAATGAGTGTTGTAGTGTGTAGTGGAAATCCTTATTTTCTTACCTTCATTGATAATTTGAGTATATATGAGTATATTTACTTAATGAAACACAAGTCTGAAGCATTTGAAAAGTTCAAGCAGAATCAGAGTGAAGTTTGAGATCATCGTGACGAGACGATAAAACGTCTACGATATGATCATGGAGGTGAATATCTTAGTTACGAGTTTGGTATACAACTTTAGACAATGTGAAAGTTGTTCGAACGTCATAGTGTGATGATGGTATGTTCAAACGTCATAGTCGTGCTCTATTGGATATGGTGTGTACTATGATGTCTCTTATCGTTTTACCACTATCGTTCTGGGGTTATGCATTAGAGACAACTGCATTCACTTTAAATAGGGCACCATCTAAAGCCGTTGAGATGACACCATATGAATTATGGTTTGATAGAAACCTAAGCTGTCATTTCTTAATGTTTGGAGCTGTGGCGCTTATGCGAAAAAGGATTTTCACCTAATGAGCTCGAACCCAAAGCGGACAAATGCATCTTCATGGAATACCCTAAGAACAGTTGGGTATACCTTCTATCTCAGATCTGAGCAAGAAGTGTTTGTTGCTAAAACGGGTCCTTTCTCGAGAAAGAGTTTCTCTCAAAAGAATTGAGTGGGAGAAAAATAGAACTTGGTGAGGTTGTTGAACCTTTGTTTCATCCATAGAGTAGTGCAACACAGAAAGATGTTTCTGTGGAGCCTACGTCAGTTGAAGAGGAAGTTAATGATGATGATCAGGAAGCGTCGGATCAAGTTACTATCGAACCTCGTAGGTCAACAAGGACGCGTGCTACTGCTGAGTGGTATGGCAACTCTGTCTTAGAGGTCATGTTGTTGGACAATGATGAACCTACGAACTATGGAGAAGCGATGATGGGCCTGGATTTCAAAAAATGGTTAGAGGCCATGAAATCCGAGAAAGGATCCATGTATGAGAACCAAGTATAGACTTTGGTAGACTTTCTTGTTGGACAGCAGGTTGTTGAGTACAAATGGACCTTTAAGATGAAGACAGACACTGATGGTGAATGTCACCATTGATAAAGCTCGACTTTTCACAAAGAAGTTTCCAACAAGTTCAAGGAGTTGACTACTATGAGACTTACTCGTAGCGATGCTAAAGTCTGTTGGAATTATGATAGAAGTTGCTGCATTTTTCAATTATGAAATTTGGGAGATGGATGTCAAAACATAGTTTCCTTAGTGGTTTCCGTGTGAAAAAATTGTATGTGATACAACCAGAAAGCTTTGTCGATCCTAAGGAGGCTAAAAGGTATGCAAGCTCTAGCAATCCTTCTATGGACTGGAGCAAGAATCTCGGAGTTGGAATATATGCTTTGATGAGGTGATCAAAGTTTTTGTGTTTATACAAAGTTTACGAGAAACTTGTATTTACAATAAAGTGAGTGGGAGCACTATAGAATTTCTGATAAGTATGTGTGAATTTCTAGAAAGCATAAAGGATTGTTTGAAAAGATTTTTTCAAAGGAAGACCTGGATAAAGCTACTTAATTGTTGGGCATCGAGATCTATAGAGATAGATCAAGACGCCTGATGAGACTTTGAATGAGTACATGCCTTGACGACATTTTGAAAGAGTTCAAAATGGATCAGTCAAAGAAAGAGGCCTTGCCTGATTTGTAACGTGTGAAGTTGAGTGAGACTCAAAGCTCGACCACGGCATAAGAAATAGAAAGGACGAAGGTCGTCCCCTATGCCTTAGCCATAGGCTCTATATTATGCCATGCTGTGTACGGCACCTGGTGTGTGCCTTGCCATGAATCTGCCAAGGGGTACAAGAGTGATCCAAGAGTGGATCAGTGGACAGCGGTCAAAATTAACCTTAGTAACGATAGAACTAAGGAGATGTTTCTCGATTATGGAGGTGATAAAGAGTTTGTCGTAAAGAGTTACGTCGATGCAAGCTTTAACACTGATATGGATGACTCTTAGTAGCAATCCGGATACGTATAGTGGAGTAGCCATTTGGAACAGCTCCAAGTGGAGCGTGGAAGCAGTGTTTACAGTAAGATATAGAGATTTGCAACGTACGCATGAATCTGAATATCGCAGAGCCGTTGACTAAAAGACCTCTCTCACATGCATAGCATAATCTAGCCCCAGAACTCAATGGCTGTTAGATTCATAACAATGCGAATCACATGGTGATGTGGACTAGATTATTGACTCTAGTGCAAGTGGGAGACTATTGGAAATATGCCCTATAGGCAATAATAAATTAGTTATTATCATATTTCCTTGTTCATGATAATCGTTTATTATCCATGCTAGAATTGTATTGATCGAAAACTCAGATACATGTGTTGTGTGGATACATAGACAACACCATGTCCCTAGTATGCCTCTGATGGACTATATCATTGATCAAAGATGGTAAGGTTTCCTAGCCATGGACATGAGATGTCATTTGATAATGGGATCACATCATTAGGATAATGATGTGATGGACAAGACCCAAACGATAAACGTAGCATATGATCGTGTCAGTTTATTGCTACAGTTTTCTGCATGTCAAGTATCTGTTCCTATGACCATGAGATCATGCAACTCACTAACACCGCAGGAGTACCTTGTGTGTATCAAACATTGCTTCGTAACGGGGTGACTATAAAGGTGCTCTACAGGTATCTCCAAGGGTGTCTGTTGGGTTGGCAGGGATCAAGACTGGGATTTGTTACTCCGTGTGACGGAGAGGTATGTCAGGGCCCACTCGGTAATACAACATCACTATAAGCCTTGCAAGCAATGTGACTAAAGAGTTAGACACGAGATCTTGTATTACGAAACGAGTAAAGAGACTTGCCGGTAACAAGATTGAACTAGGTATAGAGATACCAACGATCGAATCTCGGGCAAGTAACATACCGAAGAACAAAGGGAATCATACGGGATTATCTGAATCCTTGACATAGAGGTTCAACCGATAATTATCTTCGCAGAATATGTAGTAGACAATATGGGCATCTAGGTCCCGCTATTGGTTATTGACCGTAGAGGTGTCCTGGTCATGTCTACATAGTTCTCGAACCCACAGGGTCTGCACACTTAAGGTTCGATGACGTTCCAGTATAGATAAGTTATGTATGTTGGTGACCGAAGGTTGTTCAGAGTCCTGGATGAGATCTCGGACATGAAGAGGAGCTCCAGAATGGTCCGGAGGTAAAGATTGATATATAGGAAGTCGGTATTCGGGATCTGGAAAAGTTTTGGGACTCATCGGTTTTGTGACGGGAGCGCCGAAAGTGTTCCGGGGGTCCACCGGGAGGGACCACCTGCCTCAGAGGACCCCATGGGCTATGAGAAGGAGCGCACCTACCCCTAGTGGGCTGGCCGCACCTCCCACCTAAGGGCCATGTGGCGGGAAGGGCTAGGGCAGGCCCAAGAGGGGGCGCCCCACTTGCCTTGGGGGCCAAGTTGCCCCCCTTGGCCGCCACCCCACCCTAGGGGAAACCTTAGGGCGCCCCCTCCTCCTCTCCCTCCTATATATATGAGAGGGGAGGGAGGGATGCAGCACCATAAGCCACGGCGCAACCTCTCCCTCCTCATCTAGATCTGTTTCTCCTCTAGATTGTCGCGGTAGCACTTGGCGAAGCCCTACCGGGATAGCTCCACCACCACCGCCACCACGTCGTTGTGCTGGTGGAGAACTCATCTACCTATCCGCTTCTGCTTGCTGGATCAAGAAGGCGGAGATCGTCATTGAGTTGTACGTGTGCTGAATGCGGAGGTGTCGTCCGTTTGGCACTAGATCGGAAGGACTACGATGGGATCGCAGGATGGCTCATGATGAGATCGTGGGACGGATCGTGATTGGATCGTGAAGACGTTTGACTACATCAACCACGTTTCTTAACGCTTCCCGCTTACTGATCTACGAGGTTATGTAGATCCACTCTCCCTCTCATAGATGCTCATCACCATGGATAGATCTTCCATGTGTGTAGGAAATTTTATGTTCCCCATGCAACGTTCCCCAACAGAAAGAGGGGATGCCATCCCCTAGCTTAGGCTCTTTGTCATCCTTGAATATGGCTTGGGGTGCCTTGGGCATCCCCAAGCTTATGCTCTTGCCACTCCTTATTCCATAGTCCATCAAATCTTTACCCAAAACTTTAAAACTTCACAACACAAAACCAACAGAAAACTCATGAGATCCGTTAGTATAAGAAAAATAAATCACTTCTTTAGGTACCGTTGTGAACTCATTATTTATTCATATTGGTGTAATATCTACTGTATTCTAACTTCTCCATGGTTCATACCCCCCGATACAACCCATAGGTATATCGAAATAGGGAAACAACACAAAGAAAACAGAATCTGTCAAAAACAGAACAATCTGTAGCAATCTGTAAACTTCGTATAGTTCTATAACTCCAATAATTCTGAAAACTTACGAATCGCTTGGAAAATTTGATATCAATCTTGTGTAAACATTTCATACTCATTAGACGCTCTGATAAATTTTAAAAATTCCTAGACTGGGCGCAAAAGTTACGGTTTTTCAGCAAGATCAAATCAACAAATACCATAGACCATCCCAGCTCTTGTGCTTCGGGGGTATCTTTTGGGCCATCAAATATCACCGTAAATTTTCAGCCCATTCCGTGAACTTTTATTTTTTGCACAAAAACAACACCATAGTAGTTCTGCTGAAAACAGCGCTAGTCCGGGTTAGAGCTAATAGAATCATACCAAAATCATATAGAATAATTGTAAACATGGCATGAATACTTCATAAATTATAGATACGTTGGAGACGTATCAAGGCTTGCCGGTGTTGCGGGTCGGCTAGGGCGGCGAGGCGCAAAGGGGTTCGTTGGGGAGGGGTGGCCGGGGCGTAGTGTCGAGATAGAGAGGCCCGACGGCTGCAGAGCTGCGTGGGGCGCCAACGACGTCGCGACGTGGGGGCAGCGTCGGCAGTTGCCCGATCCAGATCGGGATCAGGTGGGGGAAGAGAGAGAAGCGAGGGGGGGTCGTTGGGTGATCGGGGTGAGTGGAGGAGGGAGTGGTTGCATGGGGGGCACCGGTGCCCTAGTAGGCGACTCGGTTGGGCCGGGCCGGCAGAGTGGCCGAGATCGGTCGAGGCCGAGTTGGGTTGGCCCAGGGGGAGGCTTTAGCCTTTGATTTCTTTATAGCCCTATTGTAAATATCTTTTAAACAGTTTCTGCTTTTATTCCGTTTTATCAACAATACCTTTAGAAGAATTATGGCACAAAGTCCATTATTCCAATTTCATTTTTATAAACAACCACAAATTATTTGAGGGCCATTTGAAAGGTTTGGCAAATTACATAATGCAAAAGACGTTTATTTAATTTAATTGGCCATTGTTAAAATAGTTTTTAGGTACCAAAACACTTGCAAAAATATGGTTTGCAATTTAAGAAAAAACAAATGGATATTTGAAAACTATTCATGATTTTTATAAACATGTTTGCAAAACTTTTAAAACCCACTTTGAAATGAATTTTGAAATAAAAGAAATTTGAATGAGGGATTGATTCCAAAAGTGCTCACATTGGGATTAACAAAAAGGATTAGCCTAACCCTCATGTATTGTGGCTTGATTACAAGGGTTACTGTAGCAAGATTCGAGGGGTGTTAGAACTCTCCTCTACTAAAGGAAATTCTCATCCCAGGAATTAAGTGGTAAAAGTAACAAGATCAGGATATTCTGCCCAAAGGTTATCCTCGCGTTCCCAAGTGGCTTCATCTTCAGAAAGATTGGACCACTGCACCTTGAAGAACTTGGTAACCTTCTATCGAGTCAGACGTTGGGTTTCAGCAAGAACGCGGATCGGATGCACTTTGTAAGTGAGATCATCCTGCACTTCAATCAATTCGGGATCCACCTCATGATGTGGATCCACATATGGAAGACATCATGGATATGGGAGAATTTTGGTGGCAGCTCGAATTTAGAAGCCACATGCCCACATCTTTCAATAACGAGGAAGGGACCAACATAGCGAGGAGCTAGCTTGCCCTTGACTCCTAACCGACGAGTGCCTATCAAAGGGGTGACACGTAGATAAGCCTTATTAACGGTCTAATAGGTTGAACCCTAGTATTTCTTGTCATAATTGCTCTTCTGACAGGACTGGCCCGCCTTGATATTATCACGAACAATGCGGACTCGGTCTTCAGCTTCTTGGATAATGTCCGGACCAATGAGTGCACATTCCCCGGTTTCTGACTAGTTTAGAGGGGTACGATATTTACGTCCATATAACACTTCAAAGAGGGCCATCTTCAAGCTGGCTTGATAGCTGTTGTTATATGAAAATTCAGTCTAAGGAAGAGATTCTTCCGACTTCCTGCCGAAAGAGATAACACAAGCCGGTAGCATGTCTTCAAGGATTTGATTAACCCATTCAACTTGACTGTCGTGGATTTTTCACGGTAGATGTCCGGGTGAACGAACTTAGGTTCGGGGCCGAAACACAACTATGTGGCGGCTTGAAGGGGTTGATCGGAATCGAGAGACGCGGAGTTTACCTAGGTTCGGCCCCTCCTATGGAGGTAAAATCCTACGTCCTGCATGTCTGGTATTGATGATGAAGGAGATCTCTAGGTTACAAGGTTGCTGTTTTGCTACCTCTAATCACGAGAGCCTCTAATTTGTCTGTCTAAACGTGTGGACTTGTGAATCTTGTCCCTCTAGGGGTGCTCTACCCCTCCTTATATAAGTGGAGAGGGTAGGTTTACAAAATAGAGTCCTACTAGGAGTAGGATTAGGACTAGTTTCTCTAGAATCCTATTCCGGGTCTTGTTTCCTTCGGCAGGGAGTCTTTCTCTCCTTCGGCCTTCTTTTGTGAGCCGCCTGGCGCCGGCTTACATGCCGGATCTTGGGCCTGGTCATCCTGCGACTCGCCTGCCGGGTCATCAATAAAATGTCATGTCTTGACCGGGTCTCCTGTGATTCGGCAAGCCGGGTCATACCGCAGGGTATATCCCCGACATTAGGAATTTATTCATGCTAAGCTCCTGAAATAAGAGTAACAAATATGTTAAGTGGCCGTCTTGCTCCTTTGGTTGGCTTATAAAATGGCTCCTCAGAAATCCGGGTCTTTTCTGCATATGAATGAGTCGTCTTGATAATCATGTTGCTTGTCAATGTCCTTTGAAAAATATTGAGAACATAACACCCATATGCCATTTAGTCGGCTTCCAATACTCTTGACGGGTCATCTCCGCCGGGTCATAATCATTGACAATGTCGGGTCATTATCATTGGTGACACCGGGTCAAATAATTAGAATCCAGCTAACTTGATAAAAATATTGGGATGAAAATCCATTTGATGTAAAACCAGACTTCCATTGTTCTGAAGCAGGGCGGCTTATATAAAATCTGGCGGGTTATGATCTTTTGATAACACCGAGTCATAAATGTTGGTGACGTCGGGTCTAACAACTGAACTCCATAATCAACATCTTAAAAATGTTCCACAAAGTTTTTGATATGTCCATATTACCTGTAGCCCCCAAGCTCCGAGATTATCCATGATAACTTGGTGCTTTGCAATAATATTTTGGACTGTGTAGCCCCCAAGTGTCGGGTTGTCTTGCCTGCAGCAGCCTGGGACTTATAACTGTCTTATACCTTATGAAACTTTAGCAGGTGTAGCCCCCAAGGGCCAGCTCATCATCATGTGATGGGCCTGATCTTCAATTTGAACCATATAATCTGTTTAAACAGTTGAGTACTGTAGCCCCCAAGTGCCGGGTTGCATGCCCGCAGCGACTTGGGACTTTAGAAAGTTTGACCACAATTTGTTGAATGAATCCTTGACCATGGTTGTAATATAACCCGGAATGAATATCCTTGAATAATTCCTTTGTCTTTGACATGAAATCCCTGCTCGTGGTTGCGGTGCAACCCGGCAAATATATGTTGGAGAAATCCATGAGTGTTGTAGATTACTACAGAGCACATTTGAAGAAATCCAAGAACCGGTTAATTAGATGACACGACATTATATCTGACAGGGCGGGTCTTGAAAAATAATAAATTCTCCGAGCTGGCTTGAAAACCCAATCATTTAGTACTCGTTATGATAAACCATGAAGATCCATCCAAGCTGGCTATTAAAGATCAATTTGCTCTTTGCGGAAGTTTTTCATTATACTTAACGACGGCTCATCTTAAGAGATAAGACCTGCAAAAATAAACAAGACAGAATATATTCTGCATTGTTGTAAGGGCGGCTTAAAAAGCATAAGTTGGAGATGTTATATCTTTCCTTATTTTTTTGAATTTTTTTTAACAACTCATGTGTCGTTTCTACTGGGCTGACTCACCACTTAAAACTCCTTAGCAGTATAGGGTCTCTATCGAGATTGGCCGTTAAGTTTTTGAACCAGCTCAGGGTCTCTAAGCAAGATTAACTAAAAGGAAGTGTGACGTCCCAGAAGAGACATGGCAGGGCATGAGTACCCTGATAGCCCAAAAACTGCCTCTCACGTGACATAAATCCGTTGTTTTAACCTTAAACAGTACAAGGTCCTCAAGGATTAACTGTCTAAGAGTACGAATGGGCCACATAGCAGAGAGTCTGCAGTAGATGGGAGAGTTTATCCTTGCTTTCCATAAGCCGGCCCTCTCGTGACAAGAACCGTCATTTTAACCTTAACCAGTATAGGGTCTCTATGGAGATTGGTCGTCAATTGACTTGAACCGGCTTAGGGTCTCTAGGCGAGATTAACTGGTAAGAGTCCGCGCGGGTCACCTAGCAGAGTAGCATCAGCTTACAGGTAGGTTTAACCCTGTTTGGCTTAAGAGCCGATCAAGAGGGTGAGTAAGCTACACCCGGCGGGTGGGAAGCCCCCAAGTGACCTTTGTTAACAAAATCAACTGTTTAGCTTTAGAGCCGACCGATAGGGTGTTATAAGCTACACCCGGAGGGTGGGAAGCCCCCTGGACCATCATGTTGACGGAGTCAACTGTTTGGCTTGAGAGCCGATCGATAGGGTCTGATAAGCTACACCCAGAGGGTGGGAAGCCCCCTGGACGATCATGTTGACAGAGTCAACTATTTGGCTTGAGAGCCCACCGATAGGGTCTGATAAACTACACCCGAAGGGTGGGAAGCCCCCTGGACGATCATATTGATGGAGTCAACTTTTTGGCTTGAGAGCCGACCGATAGGGTCTGATAATCTACACCCGGAGGGTGGGAAGCCCCCTGGACGATCATGTTGACGGAGTCAACTGTTTGGCTTGAGAGCCGACCGATAGGGTCTGATAAGCTACACCCGAAGGGTGGGAAGCCCCCTGGACGATCATGTTGACAGAGTCAACTGTTTGGCTTGAGAGCCGACCGATAGGGTTTGATAAGCTACACCCGGAGGGTGGGAAGCCCCCTGGACGATCATGTTGACGGAGTCAACTGTTTGGCTTGAGAGCCGACCGATAGGATCTGATAAGCTACACCCGGAGGGTGGGAAGCCCCCTGGACGATCATGTTGACGGAGTCAACTATTTGTCTTGAGAGCCGACCGATAGGGTCTGATAAGCTACACCCGGAGGGTGGGAATCCCCTGGATGATCATGTCGATGATATCAACTTGTTCACCATCTTGTAAGTCGCCATCTTGTAAACCGCCATATTGTATGAAAAAACGGTAGAAGCTCCATGTGACTTTATGATGATCCAATTAATCCGAGCACCCATGTTTGAATGCTGCATAACGGCGGTTCGTCCTCTTGGGAAACTTTTAATCTTCCGCCAATAATGTAATAGCCCCCAGGATTGGGTTTTCTCTTGCAAAGACCCAGGGTTCTCGTTGAAAATGACCAAATGAGTCTCGCCATGTCTATAGGCCCCAAGTCTTAAGTTGACTCGAAGAGGCGGCTTGAGAATCTCCACTGAAATTTGTGGTTGGCCGTGGTGGATTATAGATGATCTCGTATGATTTGTTTCAATAATCTGGTCGATGGTTCGTCCGGCTGGTTGTTGAATTTAACCAAACTGTAGCAGCGGCGACTTGTGTGCCTGCCCGTTAGGCGGCTCAAATTGACAAACACTGCACCGATATGTTGATGTAGATCAAACTGTGGGCGGCGTCTTGCGTGCATCTGTCGGGCAGCTCATATAAGTGAGCACTGCATCGATATGTTGATGTAGATCAAACTATGAGCGGCGTCTTGCGCGCGTCCATTAGGCGGCTCATATAGGCGAGCACTACACTAATATGCTGTAGATCAGGCTGTGGGCAGCGTCTTGCGTGGTGATGTAGACGTAGAAGTCAGCCGCGGCATTTGAAGACGGTGCGATCACGAGAATAAGCCGATGCGGTCGCGAGAAACGGTCACACGTTGTAAGCCGGTGCAAATGGTGAGTTGCCCGTGGCATTGGAAACCAGCATGAACAGTGAGTCCCTGTGGCGTTGTTAAGCCAGTGCAGACGCTTGAGGTGGCCGCGGCATTCTAAACCTGTCGTGGATTTGTCACGGCAGATGTCCGAGTGAACGGACTTAGGTTCGGGGCGAAGACGCAACTACGTGGCAGCTTGAAGGGGTTGATCCGAATCGAGAGACACGGAGTTTACCCAGGTTCGGCCCCTCCAATGGAGGTAAAAGCCTACGTCCTGCTTGTTTGGTATTGATGATGAAGAAGATCTCTCGGTTACAGGGGTGCCGTTTGCTACCTCTAATCATGAGATACTCTAATCTATCTATCTCTAATCTCTTGTGTTGTCTAAACTTGTGAACTTGTCTCTCTTCTCCCTCTAGGGGTGTTCTACCCCTCCTTATATAAGTGGAGAGGGTAGGTTTACAAATAGAGTCCTACTAGGAGTAGGATTAGGACTAGTCTCTCTAGAATCCTATTCCGGGTCTTGTAACTTTTGGCAGGGAGTCTTTATCTATTTGAGCCTTCTCTTGTGAGCCGCCTGGTGCTGGCTTTACACGCCGGGTCTTGGACCTGGTCGTCCTGTGATCCGCCTGCTCGGTCAGTAATAAAATGTCATGTCTTTTCCGGGTCTCTTGTGAGTCACCAGGCCGGTTATACCGCGGGGTATATCCCCGACACTAGCCACCAGATTAGTTTGAATTTGTTCATGCTAAGCTCCTGAAATAAGAATAATAAACATGTTAAGTAGCCGGCTTGCTCCTTTGGCCGGTTTATGAAATGGCTCCTCTGAAATCCGGGTCTTTTCTGCATATGAAATAGTCGTCTTTGATAATCATCTTGCTTGTCAATGTCCTTTGAAAAAATATTGAGAATAGAACACCCATATGCCATTGAGTCTGCTTCCAGTACTCTTGGCGGGTCATTTCCGCCGGGTCATAATCATTGATGACGTCGGGTCATTATCGTTGGTGACGCCGGGTCAAATAACTAGAATCCAGCTGACTTGATAAAAATATTGGGATGAAAATGCATCTGATGTAAAACCGGACTTCCATTATTGTGAAGCAGGGCGGCTTATATAAAATCCGGTGGGTTATGATCTTTTGATAATCCCAGATCATAAATGTTGGTGACGTCGGGTCTATCAACTGAACTCCATAATTAACATCTTGAAAATTCTCCTCAAAGTTTTTGATATGTCCATATTACCTGTAGCCCCCAAGCTCCGAGATTATCCATGATAACTTGGTGCTTTGCAATAATATTTTGGATTGTGTAACCCCCAAGTGCCAGGTTTTCCTGCCTGCAGCAACCTGGGACTTATAAGTGCCTTATACCTTTATAAAGCTTTGGCGGGTGTAGCCCCCAAGGGTCGGCTCATCAGAACATGATGCGCCGGGTCTTCAATTTGAATCTCTTAATCTGTTCGAACAGCTGAATACTGTAGCCCCCAAGTGCCGGGTCACACGTCTGCGGCGACTTGGGACTATAAACAAATTTGTTCTGAGCGGTGTATCCCCCAAGCACCGGGTCAGTAAGACTTAGAAAAATATAGAAAGGTCGGCTCATCTCCTTGAGATAATGTGCTCTTGCTGACAATAGTGATTTGAAACCCGGTTTGCATTAGCCCCCAAGTGCTATGGTGCGTGCTTGTAGCAACATGGGACTTGCATATTTGATATAAACTGGACTTGAATAATGTAGGCCCCAAGTGTCGGGTCGTCTGCTTGCGGCCACTTGGGACTTTAATATGACTCACCACAATTTGTTGAGTGAATCCTTGACCGTGGTTGTAATATAACCCGGCATGAATATCCTGGAATAATTCCTTCGTCTTTGACATGAAATCCCTACTCATGGTTGTGATGTAACCCGGCAACTGTATATTGGAGAAATCCATGAGTGTTGTAGATTACCACAGAGCACAATTGAAGAAATCCGAGCACTGGTTAATTAGATGACACAGCATGACATCTGATAGGGTGGCTCTTTGAAAAATAATGAATTCTTCGAGCTGGCTTGAAAACCCCAAACATTTAGTACTGGTTATGATAAACCATGAAGATCCAGCCAGGTTGGCTATTAAAGATCCATTTGCTCTTGCGGAGTACTTAATGGCGGCTCATCTTAAGAGATAAAACGTGCAAAAATAAACAAGACAGAATATATTATGCATTGTTGTAAGGGCGGCTTGAAAAAGCACAACCCGGAGATGTTATAACCTTGCTCCTTCTTTCATAATCTTGCTCTGACCCGGCTGGATAAGCCGGTCATGATATGTCATGTGAATAGGATGCAATGTATCATGCAAAGTATGATGCAATGTATGATGCAAAGTATGATGCAATGTATGATGCAATGTTTGACTTGTCAACATTTTTGGAGCGAACGCCGATTGTTAGGGTTAGATAAGCTACACACGGAGGTGAGAAGCCCCCTTTGACAACCATGGCTAATCGTGTTAGCCGGAGATGGCATAAAGCCGGTCGATATGGTGTTAGAAGCGTACCCGGAGGTAAGAAGCCACCTCAGCAGTATGGCGCGAACGCCGGTTGTTAGGGTTAGATAAGCTACACCCGGAGGTGGGCATCCCCCTTAGACAACCATGGCTAATCGTGTTAGCCAAAGATCGCATAAAGCCTGGCCGATAAGGTGTTAGAAGCGATACCCGGAGGTAAGAAGCCACCCTCATCAATATGGAGCGAACGTCGGTTGTTAGGGTTAGATAAGCTACACCCGGAGGTGGGAAGCCCCTTAGACAACCATGGCTAATGTTGTTAGCCGGAGATGGCATAAAGCCTGGCCGATAGGGCATTAGAAGCGATACCCGAAGGTAAGAAGCCGCCCTCCGCTGGTTGTTAGGGTGTTAGATACCCGTCGGTAAGAACCCCCTACAGCCGCGGCTAATCCTGTTAGCCGGAGATTTGGCATAAAGCCGGCCAATAGGGTGTTAGAAGCGATACCCATCGGTAAGAAGCCCCCTTCAGCAATTTGGCATAAACGCGGGCCGATAAGGCATTAGAAGCGATACCCAAACGTAAGAAGCTGCCCTCCGCCGCGGCTAATCGTGTTAGCCGAAGATTTGGCATAAATCCGGCCGATAAGGCATTAGAAGTGATACCCGAAGGTAAGAAGCCGCCCTCAGCAGTCGCAGTTGATATATCAACTGGAATGTTTATAAACTCTTCTTGTAAGTCGCCATCTCGTAAGCCGCCATCTTGTATGAATAAATGGCAGAAGCTCCCATCGATGATCCAATAAATCCGGACACCTATGTTTGAATGGTGCATAACGGTGGTTCATCCTCTTGGACAACTTTTAACCTTCCGCCAAAGATCTAGTAGCCTCCAGGATCGGGTTAATTTTTGCCATGACCCGGGGTTCTCGTTGAAAATGACCAAACGAGTCTTGTTATGTCTGTATCCCCCGAGTCTTAAGTTAACTTGAATAGGCGGCTTGAGAATCTCCACTGAAAGTTGAGGTTAGCAATGGCGGGTTATAGATAATCCCGTATGAATTGTTTCAATGATCCGGTCGATTGTTCATCCCAGCTGGTTAGTTGAAGTGAACCAAACTGTAATGGTGGAAATTTGCATGCATGTCCGTTGGGCGGCTCGTATCGACAAGCACTGCATCGATATGTTGATGTAGATCAAACTATAGGCGGCGTCTTGCGCGCGTCTGTTTGGGCAGCTCGTACTGGTGTGTGCAGCCCCTAGTGTGTTGATGTAGACGTAGGAGTCAGTCGCGACACTGTATGCCAGCGCAGTCGCGAGAGACAGTCGCAACATTGTCATCCGGTGCGGACGGCGAGTCGGTCACAGCATTGTAAGCCGATGCGACCACAAGTTGTGTCCGAGTTGTTGTAAGCCGGTGCAACCGTAAGAGGCAGCCATGACATTGTAAGTCAGTGCAACCATAAGAGGCGGCCATGGCGTTGTAAGCCGGCGCGGTCGTGAGAGATGGCCATGGCGTTGTAAAGCGGCGCAGACGGTGAGTCGGCCGTGGCTTCGTTGGTGAGAATCATATCGCGAATGTGGCAGCTTGCCGCGTCCCTTGTGGTCTCATACTGGCGGGTGAGCGCGTGCGGTACCGGCGTGTTGATGTAGACCGGGCCGCGATAACAGCGATCCACGCGCGTGCATTGAACAACATGACACGGACGAAAACCAATATAGAACGATTCTCGCATGCGCTCCACCTCCGCGATATATAATGCCACGTGAATAATTACCATTTTTTGTGATGGATGCAGACGTAGAGCCGGAGTTGCAGACATATTGCGGTCTTGATTTGGACAAAGATACATTAATGGAGCACTACTAGTACTACATTATAGTACCAATTGATTTCTCCACCACGTGACCTCCCTTTTTTAGCTCCTCTTTCTTCCGCAAAATCTCTTCATGAATAGGATCCATTTCTTTTCCTTCTATACGAGAGCTTTCTATTGGTCATCATAACCTTTGAGAAGGTCATGAAGATCACCCCATTGGCTTGCTGGTTGCCTGGTACCAAGTGTTGTGGCAGGGGTAGCTACTCTTGGATCTTTCTTATGCTCATTGGTGAACTATCGATCAATATTAGATGACGAGACTGGTTGAGATGGCAATATAATAGCCTCAAGTTGCCCCGCCAATTGTTTTGGTGCTGCAATTTCAACAGCATGTTTTTATTCAGCTTGGTGGCGTGCGAGCCATCGATGTCTCCTGTAGGTCTTGTTAGAGCACCAGGTCCAGCATATCCCTCAAATCCTCGTCCGTGTCAATGTGACAAAGCAAGTCCATCTCCTCACCAGAGTAGCAATACTTGATGGAGGAGCCCGCGCGCCGTTAGCAGGTCGCGGAAGATATGGCTCGACAGGAGTAGCAGCGTGGGGTAACTTGCAGTTGCGGACAGTGCGGTGCGGAGCGGCTTACAGGTGCAGACAGTGGGTCAGTCGCGGTGCAGAGGCCGGGCAGGAGCAGCAGCGCTGCACAGTGCGCAGCAGCGTGGCACGAGGCACGGCTGGCTCGACAGGAACGGAACCACAACGGCATAGATGGCAGAGGCTCGGTGATGCCGACCCACGACAGAGGTGGAGCTCCTTGTGGTGGCTTGCAATGCAACAGCTGCACGGAAGTGCAACGGGAGCTAGAGGTGCTGGTGCCGCGAAGGCAGCGTGCATGGTGGCGAGGAGGGCAGCCGACCAGAGGTTCAACCCGGAGGCGGGCGAGCGGGTCATGGCCGGCGGTGGCGAGCCGAAGCGGCGGCTTAGACTATCGGCACGACGGCTGATACAGAGCAGCGGTGGCTCAGAGATGAGATCAAATCTGATACAGGTGGTGACTCGAGGGGAGGCGAGGCGACTCGGAGATAAGGTCGACCCCGAGCAGCGAGACGGGCGGTGCGGCGGCTCGGAGACGGCAGCGGAGGCAGTCAAGGCGAGGAGGCAGATTGAGGCCGCATCAACGGCGTCAGCGTGGCGGATGGTCGAACAGCCTGACACGACAACACGCGGAGGCAGATACTACAGCGGGTCAGGTGCTGTAGGGCGAAACAAACGGCAGGGCGCGACCAAGGCGGCTTTGGAGGTGCAGCAGCGGGCTGAGCCGACAGGAGCAGGACCGGCGGGTGCAACAGCGGGCTGAGCCGGCGTGCTGAGCCGACGAGTGCGGGGCGAGTGGATGCAGCAGCGGCGAACCAGCGGTGAGGTGCAGCGGTGGGCTGAGCCGGCCGGGGCGCTGCGCAGCGGGTGAAGAGGCCGCGGTGACGGATTGTGGCGGAGCCGGCAGCGGCGGAGCGGCTGTTGCAAAGTGGCAAGCCGGTCGGTGACTTGAGGCGAGGTCCACGTGCGGGGGCGCTTCGACGCGATGTGCGGCAGAGGTGGCGTGACGTGCGGTATGGCCATGGCGGAGACCCGGCTCAACGTGAGGCCAGCAGGTGGACCGAAGGCGGCTCGAGGCGGGCGGTTGTAACCCAGGCATGACGGGGTAAGCAGCAAAGCAGGGCCGAACAAGTCGGCTCCAAGCCGGGCAAGGCGAGGTCGCGGATGACTCGGGCAAAGGGAAAACGGCCGCACGAAGCAAAGGTGGATACGTCTTCGGGTCATGGACCTTCTCAATCCCTAAAGAAATCCCTCCAAGAACTCAATACCACCGTGCACCTGGCCCCACGGTGGGTGCCAACTATCGTGGATTTGTCACGGCAGATGTCTAGGTGAACGGACTTAGGTTCGGGGCGAAGACGCAACTACGTGGCGGCTTGAAGGGGTTGAGCGGAATCGAGAGACACGGAATTTACCCAGGTTCGGCCCCTCCGATGGAGGTAAAAGCCTACGTCCTGCTTGTCTGGTATTGATGATGAAGAAGATCTCTCGGTTACAGGGGTGCCATTTGCTACCTCTAATCACGAGAGCCTCTAATCTGTCTATCTCTAATCTCTTGTGTTGTCTAAACTTGTGGACTTGTCTCTCTTCTCCCTCTAGGGGTGTTCTACCCCTCCTTATAGAAGTGGTGAGGGTGGGTTTACAAATAGAGTCCTACTAGGAGTAGGATTAGGACTAGTCTCTCTAGAATCCTATTCCGGGTCTTGTAACTTTTGGCAGGGAGTCTTTCTCTCTTTGAGCCTTCTCTTGTGAGCCGCCTGGCGCCGGCTTTACACGTCAGGTCTTGGGCCTGGTCGTCCTGTGATCCGCCTGCCGGGTCATTAATAAAATGTCATGTCTTTTCCGGGTCTCCTGTGAGTCACCAGGCCGGGTCATACCGCGGGGTATATCCCCGACAAAGCCCGTGCGCGAGTCCGTTGAGTAACGCGACACAGATGACCACCTATACAGAATGATATTGACACGCCTCCATCTTCGCGGTATAATGCCACTTTGGCAATGAATAATTGTCCTGTGTAAAAAATATTTACAAAGACAGAGTAATTGTTCTCAGTTAAAAAATACATTGAGCAATTGATAGGATAAATATCACCTGGTACTTTTTGTCAGATGAATGTGGACATAGCAAACCGAGTCTAGACATGCATATCAATGCTTTGTCTCTTTTTTAGCAATAAAGCCTGTTCGCCAGTTGATCTCTAGAGCTGGAAAAAAACTTGCATCGGTTGTACATACGCCTTGCAAATAAAGCATCTCCCTAGGGCTCTGTTGGTGTATGCATGCAATACGTCCTCCTGCTAGACCAATCCTCGAGGTACGACCTAACTAGCGCACTCCTTGGAGCGGGCCTTGGTGCCTTTCCATGTCGCCGCCCAACTCTCTGTACTTCGACCGTATGAACATCTACACCGCGTGGACATAGGCGACAGCTTGCGCGGTGAGGGATCCCCAGTGGCGGATGGAAACCAAGGTGAGCCACAAGTAGGCTGGCGGCTAGCGCGGAGTGGCCGCTTGCGGATCGGCCGACGGCTCACGTGCTGCAAGCAGGCGAGGCAAAGCGGGGAGCGCAAAAAGCGGACCCGGCTCAAGGGGGCACCGAGCCATGGCGGCAGAGATGAGCGAAGTGGTCGACGAAGGCGAGACAAGGCTGGCTCGGAACTGACGCGAGAGGGTGCGCCGTGACGGCGGTAGAGGCGAGGCCGGCTCGAATCCGACGCGGGTGCGCGCGGCGAGTCGACGTCGAGGCAAGGTTGGTGCAGTGGCTCAGAGATGAGGTCGAGTCCGAGATGGGCGATCACCGGGCGACGACTCGAGGTGAGGCGAGGCGACTCAGAGACAAGGTCGACCCCGAGAATGACTCGAAGAGGCACCGGTGGAGGCGGGGCGGCCGAGCCACAGCGCGGCTGGTGCGTGCGCGGCAGCGGCTCAAGGCGCGGCGAGGTGGAGCGTGCGGGCGGGACCCGGACAAGCAGGCGCGGCATTGGAGTGAGGCACACGCAGGGCAGCGACGCGGCCAGCTCGCGGTGCGACCACGGGGGGCGCAAGGCCGCAGTGGGGTGAGCCACGACAGAGAAAAAGGCTGGCTTGAAGCGGAAGCGCGTGGTAGTTGGAACAAGGCCGCTTGGAGAAGTGGTGCATGGATGCGGCTTGAGGCAAAGTGAGGCAGCGGCAGATTCCACGGGCGAGTTGGCTGGGGCGGGGCAAAGGTGAAGTGCGGCGGAGGCTCGAGGCACGCGAAGCCGAAGATGGCGGAGCCAAGCGCAGTAGCGTCTCATTGGACGCAGCACGGTCGAGGCGAGCCATGGTTGCCATCATAGGTGAGGTGGGGCGGACCAGAGAGTCGCTAGTTGGAGGCGGCTCAGAGATATCGTCGCGACGATGAGGGACAGCCGAACAGGCGTGTGCGACTCGGAGATTGAGTGAGGCCCCAGCCGAACCAGCTAGGGCTCACACGGCCAAGGTGAGCGGCGGCTCACAACTACGGAGGCACAAGCCTGGTGATGGCGATCCGGTGGTCCAGCCATGGCACCGAGGCTGAGATCAAATCGGAGACGGCTTGCTCATTTTTCTCTTTTTTTTCTTGTTTTATCCGGTCAGCAGTAACAAGAAGTCTCCTCGAAACGTATAGTAACATATATATCGACAGGAGAACACTTAGCAGCACATGAACGACAATGCCTTTGTTTCCGTCCTTGCATGCATCAGACGCTGCCATCTGTGGTTTGCTCTGTTTTTTCTGCCGCTTGTTGATTCTTTTTATAATACCCTGTAGATCAGCTATATTAGCACGATAACTCCGCGGATTTGGACTCTCGCAATCTCGAACTCGATGAATTGCAGCGAATTCATGACACCGTCAACTCGGCGACTTGCAGTAACGAACAAACGCGCCACTATAATTCTTTGTTGATCTCAGCCATAACTTAGCTCCGTTGCATGCGCAGGATACTGTTGATGACGAACCCCACTTCTTGGTTCTTCATCTTTTGACCGATCATGCACCTCTGGATCCCTGGAAGGCTTCCCTCCAAGAACATAGCACCACTGTACACTGCCCCACTGTGGGCGCCAACTGTCATCGATTTTTCATGGCAGATGTCCGGGTGAACGGACTTAGGTTTGCGGCAGAAACGCAACTATGTGGCGGCTTGAAGGGGTTGATCAGAATCGAGAGACGCAGAGTTTACCCAGGTTCGGCCCCTCCTATGGAGGTAAAAGCCTACGTCCTACATGTCTGGTATTGATGATGAAGGAGATCTGTCGGGGGGATGACCCTCGGGTACCCCAAAGACGGCAAGTCGGATGGGGTGCCCGCCCGCCCGCGCCGGCTGCTCTGATTCACGCCCATGGCCGGCTGCTCTGGCCAGCCGGCTGCGCCCGCCAGCCGATAGCCCGGAACCAACTATGACGTCCCATCGGACACTCGCGGACCAGACGGATGTATCCCGTCGCAGTGTGCTAGTGGCGAGCAGTAGCGCACTGCCCGGGTGTCGCACAGTATTATCTATAGTGTAATCTGCCCCCTGGACACTGACTTATAAAGTGCGCCAGGGGACAAACATAGCTTAGTCCAGAAGCTACATGTGGCTTGGCATGTAAGCTACCCATGGTAGCTTACACCTCAAGCTGCTTGGGATGTAAGCTATCCACTATAGCTTACATCCCAAGCCACCCACTCAAGCCTATATAAAGGCCTCATGCCCACCACATAGGGGGGTTGGCTGCCCACTCAATCTCCCTCTCTCACGTGCCCCCCCCCACACACACACACGAGGCAAGAAGCCTCATGGCTCTCCTCTCCCATACAGCTCCAGGAGAAACCATGTAGCAGATATATTACAAATATACAGACATGCAGGAGTAGGGGTATTATCTCTCCGGAGAGCCCCGAACCTGGGTAAATCACTGTGTGCCATCCACATACCCGTCCCGGATCATCCACGACAGCCTTGCTCTCACCTCGATAAGCCACCCCATGGCATCTGCCATCTCGCGTGACCCCCGTGAGAAAACGACGAAAGTTGGCGGCCACCATGGGGCAAGCTGCTGCTGGTTAAGCGGTCCGGGTGGGACCATCTTCACCAACTCCGTCGTGGCGTCGCCTTCGCCTCTCCGGCCGCGCTCGAGGGCTCGACATCAACCCGGGGTGGCCGCGCGAGGTGGCGTGCCTTCGTCGCCAACCTCGCCATCTTTGTCGGCTCTGCCATGGCGTCGCCGTCGCCTCTCCGGCCGTGCTCGAGGGCTCGACATCAACTCGCCCCCGAGGCGACCGTGCTATACGCCGTGCCTTCGCCATCAGCCTCGACACCGCCCGCATCACTCTCCTCCTCCAGTTTCGTTGTCGTCTGCTGCTGCCGCTACTGGTCCACCCGAACGCGACCGGGCCGGGGCCGGCGGCGGCGCTGACTGCAGTAGGTGTAGCGGTCGCGGCTGCTCACCCATGAGTGGGCACGGCGCGTCGCCCTTCGTCGCTGCTCCGGCGCAGCACCACCGGCGCTCCAATGCCTGCGCGCACACCTCGTCCCACCTCGCCCCAGCGTCCGGCCTCCCACGCCACTACCGTCGGCTCGTCCCGCGCGCCAACGCCGACTGCCGCCCGGCTCCTCCCGCGCGCCCACGTCGGCCTCCCACGCCACGGGCGCTGGCTCCTTCCGCGCGCCCGCATCGGCCTCCCGCGCCATGGGGGCTGGCTCCTTCCAAGCACCCGCGTCGGCCTCCCACGCCACGGGCGTTGGCTCCTCCCGCGCGCCCGTGTCGGCCTCACGCGCCACTGCCGCTGGCTCGTCCCGGGCGCTCGCGTCGGCCTCCCGCGCCGCGGCCGCTGGCTCGTCCCGTGCACCCGCGTCGGCCTCCCATGCCACGGCCACTGGCTCATCCCATGCGTGTCCGTCTGCCGGCTGTTGCTCCGACCGGCCCCACCCGCCCGCGCCCGTCTGCCGACTGTCGCCCTAGCCAGCCCCACCCGCGGGTGCCCGCCTGCCGGCAGCCGCCCCGACCGACCCCACCCGCACACGCCTGCCTGCCGGCTGCCGTTCCGACCGACCCCGCCCTTGCATGCCCGTCTGCCGGCTGTCGCCCCAGCCAGCCCCGCCCGCGCGTGCTCGCCTGCCGGCGGCCGCCCCGACCGACCCCACCTGCGCCCGCCCGCCTGCCGGCTGCCGTTTTGACCGACCCCGCCCTCTCGCGCCCGTCTGCCAGCGGCCGCCCCGACCGGCCCCGTCCGCGCCCGCCCGCCTGCCGGCTGCCGCTCCAGCCGGCCCCACCTGCCGCTCCAGCCGGCCCCGCCCGTGCCTCCACCTCGCACGAGCAGCACCGCCCTCGCGCCTGCCTGCCGGCTACGCCCCGCGCTTCCCAGTTGCTCAAGTGTCAGAGTCGGTTGGGGAGGAACAGAGAAAGCAACGGCCGGCTAAAAAAAGAAGAGAGAGAAGACACGTGCGTCCCCACTCGGACAACCAACTCGCGTCGCCGGTCTAGCATGCCTGTCTACTTCGACACCGGGCCGGCTCTGGCCGCCCACCTGTCTCGCCGTCCGGCCGGTCAAATTTGGCCGGCTGGCACAGCCGTCGACCGCCACGGGCTCGACGGCTACACTCAGCGGGTGCGCCGGCGAATAGCCGTGCCGGCTATCTTCAACAACAAACAGCCTTGTCGGTGTCAAAAAAGCAACGAACCACCTCGTCAGGCTCGAAGGCTACCCTCGACAATGCCTCGCGCACACCAGCCGACGGACCTCGCGTCCGCCCTCGGCAGTGCCTCGCGCACACCAGCCGGCGGACCCCACGTCCGCCCTCGGCAGTGCCTCGCGCACACCAGCCAGCGAACCCCGCGTCTGCCCTCGGCAGTGCCTCGCGCACACCAGCCTGCGGACCCCGTGTCCGCCCACGGCAGGGCCTCGCGCAAACCAGCCGGCGGACACCACGTCTGCGCCCGACAATGCCTCGTGTGCGTCGTCAGGACCACGTCGACGACAAAACCACCTTGCCGACACCCAAAAGCAATGTGAGATCTCCATGCGCATACCCTTGCACCGTACACACAAAACAAATAACCCCGAGCGACCCTCGAGGGCCATCTCGGCATTTATTCTATAACTTTACTGTTCACCCCGGCGCCGGCTAGTCTCGGCCCGGGGCTGGCCGCTTGGCCCGATACGTTCGTTCCCACGGGACGGCTTAGTAGCGCGCATGGGCCCAAAGGCCCACTCTTTGTCTCAGCTACAGACCGCACCGCGGCTGTTCGGCTAGCAAGAGCAAAAGCTGGAGGTCAGCACACGCGAAAAGCATCCGGGGAGAAAACGGCTTGGGCGACCTGGTCGTTTCATCTATGAGTATCTCCTCGGTCGAGTTTGGTCCCAGAGTCCAAGTATTGTACGCTCCATTCCGCGGCCCACTCTTCGTCTCAGCTACAGACCGGCTCTCGGCTGTCTGGCTAGCAAGAGCAAAAGCCAAAGAGCGGAGACAACATGAAAAAGACTTAAGGGGGCTTAGGCGAAACCGAGTCGGCACCCTTCGCATAAAGCTCATGCACTACCAAAATCAAATATTTGATATACCTGTACCGACTTAACCTTGTCTTTTGCACGATCGTCCATGAGGAACCTCCTCACCCAGAGGATCGGACGCTACCCTTCGACAGGGCTCCACGCCCATCCGCCGGTGGACTCTCCGTCCAACCCCGGCAGCGCCTCGCGCTCGATAGCCGGCGGACCCCATGTCCGCCTTCGGAAAGGCTGCACGCCCATCAGCCGACGGACCCTCCGTCCGTGCCTGGCAACGCTTCGCACTCGACAGTCGGTAGACCGCGTCTGTCTTCGGCAGGGATCCACGCCAATCAGCTGGCAGACCCTCCGTCCGCACCCAGCAACGCTTCGCGCTCAACAGCCGCTGGACCCCGCATCCGCCTTCGGCAGGGATCCACGCCATTAGCCGGCGGACCCTCCGTCCGCGACCGGCAGCACCTCACGCTCGACAGCCGGCGGACCCCATGTCCGCCTTCGGCAGGGCTACACGCCCATCTGCCGGTGGACCCTTCGTCTGTGCCCAGCAACGCTTCGCGCTCGACATCCGGCGGACCCCGCGTCCGTCTTCGGTAGGGATCCACGCCCATCAGCCGGCGGACCCTCCATCCGCGCCCGGCAGCGCTTCGCGCTCGACAACCGGCGGACCACGCGTCCGCCTTCGGCAAGGATGCACGCCCATCAGTCGGTGGACCCTCCGTCCGCGCCTGGCAACGCTTCGCGCTCGACAGCCGACGGACCCCGCGTCCGCCTTCGGCAGGAATCCACGTCCATCAGCCGGCGGACCCTCCGTCCGCGCCCGGCAGCGCCTCGCGCTCGACAGCCAGCGGACCTCGGGTCCGCCTTCGGCAGGGCTCCACGCCCATCAGCCGGCGGACCCTCCGTCCGTGCCGAGCAGCGCCTTGTGCTCAATAGCCGGCGGACCCCACGTCTGCCTTCGGTAGGGCTCCACGCCCATCAGCCGGCGGACCCTCCGTCCGTGCCCGGCAGCGCCTCGTGCTCGACAGCCGGTGGACCCCATGTCCGCCTTCGGTAGGGCTGCACGCCCATCAGCCGACGGACCCTCCGTCCGCGCCCGGCAACACCTCGTGCTCGACAGCCAGCGGACCCCGTGTCTGCCTTCGGCAAGGCTGCACGCCCATCAGCCTACGGACCCTCCGTCCATGCCCGGCAACGCCTCACGCTCGATAGCCGGCGGACCCTGCGTCCGCCTTCGGCAGTGATCCATGCCCATCAGCCAGCAGACCCTCCGTCCGCGCCCGGCAGCGCTTTGCGCTCGACAGCCGGCGGACCCCACGTAAGCCTTCGACAGGGCTCCACGCCCATCAGCCAGCGGACCCTCCGTCCGCGCCCGGCAGCGCCTCGCGCTCGACAACCGGCGGACCCCGTGTCCACCTTCGGCAGGGCTCCATGCCCATCAGCCAGCGGACCCTCCATCAGTGCCCGGCAGCGCCTCGCGCTCGATAGCCGGCGGACCCCGCGTCCGCCTTCGACAGGGCTCCACGCCCATCAGCCGGCAGACCCTCCGTCCGCGCCCGGCAACGCTACGGGCTCGACAGCCGGCGGACCCCGCATCCGCCTTCGGCAAGACTCCACGCCAACCAACCGGCGAACCCTTTGTCCGCGCCCGGTTTCCTCGACGCCACAGTCTACTTCAGCAACGGCAAAGACCCTCCGCCCGACTTGTCGAGTCGCCCGGAGACTCGGAGGCTACACCCAGCGGGTGCGCTGGCGCGCCCCCGCTGGAAACCGCTGGCCAGCAGACTCCGCGTCCACGCCTGGCATCCTCGACGCCGCCGTCTACTTCAGCAACGGCAAAGACCCTCCACCCGACTCGTCGAGTCGCCCGGAGGCTCGGAGGCTACACCCAGCGGGTGCACTGGCGCGCCCCCGCTGGAAACCGCTAGCCGGTGGACTCCGCATCCACGCCTGGCGTCCTCGACGCTGTCGTCTACTTCAGCAACAGCAAAGACCCTCTGCCCGACTCCTCGAGTCGCCCGGAGGCTCGGAGGCTACACCCAGAGGGTGCGCTGGCGCGCCCCCACTGGAAGCAAGCCGCGTCGTCCCCGACCCGCGATCAACCGTCATCGACAACTTCTACAACAACAACACCAACAACGACAACAACTGCGAAAACCCTCTGCCTGACTCTACGAGTCGGCCGAAGGCTCGGAGGCTACTATCGGGGGATGACCCCGGATACCCCAAAGACGGCAAGTCGGATGGGGTGCCCGCCTGCCCGGGCCGATTGCTTCGATTCACACCCATGGCCGGCTGCTCTGTTAAGCCGGTTGCGCCCGCCAGCCGGTAGCCCAGAACCAACTACGACGTCCCATCGGACACTCGCGGAGACGGATGTATCCCGTGGCAGTGCGCTAGTGGCGAGCAGTATCGCACTGCCCGGGTGTCGCACAGTATTATCTATAGTGTAACCTGCCCCCTGGACACTCACTTATAAAGTGCGCCAGGGGACAGACATAGCTTAGTCCACAAGCTACATGTGGCTTGGCATGTAAGCTACCCATGGTAGCTTACACCTCAAGCTGCTTGGGATGTAAGCTATCCACTATAACTTACATCCCAAGCCACCCACTCATGCCTATATAAAAGGCCTCATGCCCACCACATAGGCGGGTTGGCTGCCCACTCATTCTCCCTCTCTCATGTGCTCACACACACACGAGGCAAGAAGCCTCATGGCTTTCCTCTCCCATACAGCTCGAGGAGCAACCATGTACCAGATATATTACAGATATACAGACATGCAGGAGTAGGGGTATTATCTCTCCGGAGAGCCCCGAACCTGGGTAAATCACTGCGTGTCATCCGCAAACCCGTCCCGGATCATCCACGGCAGCCCTGCTCTCACCTCGATAAGCCACCCCATGGCATTTGCCGTCTCGCGTGACCCCCATGAGAAAACGACGACAAGATCTCTCGGTTACAAGGGTGTTGTTTTGCTACCTCTAATCACGAGAGCCTCTAATCTGTCTGTCTAAACTTGTGGACTTGTGAATCTTGTCCCTCTATGGGTGCTCTACCCCTCCTTATATAAGTGGAGAGGGTAGGTTTACAAAATAGAGTCCTACTAGGAGTAGGATTAGGACTAGTCTCTCTATAATCCTATTCTGGGTCTTGTTTCCTTTGGCAGGGAGTCTTTCTCTCTTTGGGCCTTCTTTTGTGAGCCTCTTGGCGCCGGCTTACACACCGGTTCTTGGGCCTGGTCGTCCTGCGACTTGCCTGCCGGGTCATCAATAAAATGTCATGTCTTGACAGGGTCTCATGTGAGTCGCCAGGTCGGGTCATACCGTGGGGTATATCCCTGACATTGACCTTGAGACTTAGGTTGATAAGCAGTGCTCCAGGTAATATGAATTCCCATTGCCTCTTGGAAACTCTCCCAGAACTTGGAGGTGAAAATACTACCATGGTCCAAACTGATTTACTTTGGAATGTCATGGAGTGAAACAATTCTTGAGGCATACAAGGCTGCTAATTGACTAGCAGTAATTGTCTCCTCGAGTGGCAGAAAGTGTGCGACCTTTGAGAATTAGTCGATGATGACAAAGACAGCATCATTACCCTTCTGTGACTTTGGAAAACCCGTGACGAAGTCCATCTGAATCTTGTCCCATTTCCATTCAGGAATAGGGTGTGGTTGCAGAAGTCCAACAGGTTTCTGGTTCTCAGCTTTGACTCGGCAACAAACGTCACATTCTTCAATATAGCGAGCAAAGTCTTGCTTCATCCAGACCACCAGTACCTTTGAAGGATATCTAGATACTTAGTACTTCCCGGGTGAATAGAGAGAGGGGTGTCGTCTTCTTCTTTCATCGGCTTCTCTCTCGTAAGTTCAAATCAGGGAACCACAATGCGATCTTTGAAGTACAAGGCTCCATCTTCACTAAGCGAGAATTCCTTGAATTTCTCTAAATTAATATCTTCCTTCATTCTAATGATGTAAAGATCCTTGTCTTTGGCAGAATTAATAGCTCTCAGAAGAGTCGGTTCCATGATAAGGTTATTAAGAGAACCCTGTGGAACAATGTAAAGATTCAACTTGCGGAGCTCTTCATGGAGATGGGGGATAGCCCTTTGAACCATATGATTATTGCAATAAGCATTTTGACTCAAGGCATCTGCCATAACATTAGCCTTGCCAAGGCTATAAGATATACTGAAGTCATAGTCCGAAACTACTTCCATCCATCGCCTCTGACGGAGATTTAGGTCTGGCTGAGTAAACAGGTACTTCAGGCTTTGATGGTCAGTATATACCAATAAGGTAATGTCGCCATAACAACAAGGCATAGATCACCGCAGCAAGTTCGAGGTCATGAACTAGATAATTCTCTTCATGGGGATGCAACTACTGCGAAGCATACGTAATCACTCTATGTTTTTGCATTAGGATACAACCTAATCCTTGAGCGGATGTGTCGCAATAAATGCCGAAGTCCTTTTGAGAATCCGGAGGAGCAAGCACTGGAGCAGATGTCATCTTGTCCTTGAGTGCTTGGAAACTTTCTTGGCATTTGCCTGTCCAGTCAAACATAACGCCTTTGTGAAGTAGATTGGTCAATGGCTTGGCAATCTTGGAGAAGCTCTCGACAAAACAACGGCAATAGCTCGCAAATCCGAGAAAACTTCCGACTTGCTTGACATTCTCCGGGGGAGTCTAGTCAAGAATAGTGTGAACTCGTTCCAGGTTGACAGCAATACCATCCTTAGAGATCACATGACCAAGGTAGGTCACCTCGTCCAACCAGAACTCGCACTTGGAATAGTTGGCATATAGATGATGCTCACAATGTTTTTCCAGCACAAGACGAAGATGGTCATCATGCTCTTCTTTGTTCTCGGAGAATACTAGAATATCATCCAAATAAACCACGACGAATTTATCGAGGTAGTCCATGAAGATATAATTCATCAAACGAGATAAGGTTGTTGGAGCATTTGTTAAACTGGAAGACATGACGGTGTACTCGTATAAACCATAGCGAGTAACAAATGTAGTCTTAGGGATATCTTAACCCAATCTCAAGTCGAGTTTAGAGAATATTGAGGAACCAGCAAGTTGATCATGTATATCATTGATCCGTGCAAGCGAATATTTGTTCTGAATGGTTTCCTGGATGATGGGGCAATAGTCTTGGACCAAAGAATTCATACCATCCTTCTTCGTGACAAAGAGAGAAGGTGCTCCCCAAGTAGAGGAACTTGGGCGTATGAAACCCATGGGAAGCGAATTGTCGATTTCTTGCTTAAGCTCAAGGAGCTAATGGGGAGGCATCTTATAAGGCCGCTTGGCTATAGGAGTGGTACCAGGTACCAAGTCAATGACAAACTCGACATCTCTAGCAGGGGGAATCCCTGGAAGTTCTTCTGCAAAGACATCTTGGAAATCCCAGACAAATGGAATGTTTTCAATCCCTTCTAGAGGAGACTCATTTAATGCATTCATGGCATATAGTCGGGCTTTAGCATCTAGAACAAGATGAGCATGGTATCTTAGCATCTCATTAGAAGGATGTAGGAGGTGGACGGTTTTGGTGGCACGAATGATAGAAGTGGTATGAGCCTTCAACCAATCCATTCCCAGAATAAGGTCAATTTTGGAAGACTTTAGTATAATTGGAGAGGCATGGAATTCCAACCCTTCAATTTCAAGGGTGACATTGGGACTAATCATGGAGGTTCAACATTGGCCCATGAAGGTGTTTACCACTATTGGAATGTCCATCTCTTCGTACTTAATGCCATGCATGTATGCAAAATCTTCAAACATAAAAGAATGTGATGCTCCATAAAGAAGCTGGTACTGAGTGGATAAGAAGAGTACCCATCACAGTGGTAGGCTGATCTTGAGCTTTAGTCATCTCAATGTTGTTAGCCGGAACACGACCATTAGCAGGCCTATCATTGTTGTCGCGGTACTGGTTGGAAGGCAATGTAAGTTGATTTTGATTCTACATACATTCTCTAGCATGGTGTCCTGGACGACCACACTTGAAGCATAGCCCATCCTTAGGATGGGAAGGAGGAACATGAGCTTCTGGTGGAGGAGCTGGAAGCCTTCGCTGCCTAGATGGCGGAGGAGGCAAACGAGGTGCATCATAGGACGGACATGGAGCAGGAGCAGTTGCATGGTACATGTTGTGGGGAATCCAGATCTTGCGCTTCTGAGTTGATGAGCCCAAAGATGAGCCCATGTCACGGTTGCACTTGCTGCTGTCCTTGTAGTCCTGCAGACCTGTTTCCACTTAAATGGACTTGTTCACAAAGGTGGCAAAGTTATCAAAGTCCTGAACAAGGAGTGCCAGCTTGATATCCAGGTGGAGGCCTTCACGAAACTTTTCCTGCCTACGAGCATCAGTTGCAACATCTTCTTCCGCATAGCAGGACAGGTCCAGAAACTCCCGCTGATAAGCATCCACGGTCTTCTTACCCTGGACAATGTTGCCGAACTCATGCTTTTTCCTGTCCATAATTCCGCCAGGAATGTGGCGAGCACGAAATGCAGCTAGGAACTCAGGGCAGGTGATGATTTTTCCAACAGGCTGTGAGCGCCTACGTTTGTCCCACCATTGAGCAGCGAGACCCTTCAAGAAGTACGAGGCAAATGTGACATAGCTAGCCATTGGGGCGCCTGCAGACTCTAGTTCATAGGTGATGCCACGGAGCCAGTCATCTGCATCAAGCTGTTGAGTTGAGTTGCGGTACATAGCAATTTTGAGACACACAAAGTCTTGCAGAGTCATTAGGTCTGGCTGCTGATTCATGTTCGGTCTCGAGAATAGGTTCATAAGCCCTTGCATAAACTGGCGATTCAGTTCAAACTGTTGCATCATACCATCCATGTATTCAGGTGGTGGTGGGTGATCGGCACCACGACCATGCCCAACTGGCCTAACCATTCTGTTGAAAATTTAACAGTGGCAGTTTAGCATTGGGTAATTGCAAGGACAATATATCATTCATGATATAAATTGCACAAAGATGGAAGTGCAATAGATACGACATAGTAGTTCAAATTCGACATATAGATCCATACATAGGTATATTACAAACCATAAGTCTGTTACAAAATAGATGATAGTTCCGACATGAAAATTAACTTAGACAACTAGGCGGCATGCAGGCACGCGGTAGAGGGATACAACAACGAGGCACAATGATACGCTACATCAACGTCGGGGACAACCACTGAAGCCAGGTAACTGCCGATGATCACTTATGTTAAAAAAAGGGGATGGGATTCTACATCCCATGAACACTCTCATGAAGCAACTGGTGCCCAGCGGGGAGCGCAGGTCCTCGTCTAGGAGTACAACCTCCAATAGCAGGCTACTCAAGACCTGGTGGTAGCTCTGTCCTCTGTGGGTAAAGGATGTACTACGGATACATCCCCGCTCTAACTGTCGGCATCAACTAAACCATAGCATCGTGAAGATGAGTACGGGTGGCGTACAACTCAAAAGTCTGAGCTCGGACAGTATGATCCAGTGCCTCGGTGTACTGAACTAGAAACTATGGGTCGTAACGACAAATCACATAGGGAGTACAGACCGCAGTGTAGGATCGAACATTGCGCTGCTGCACGAAACGAGTGAAGGCAATGGTGTCACATCCAGTCTCATCCCTGGCGGGGACATACGGAATGTATCTGAATCCAGTCTCCTCCAAGCGGTGGTGCTCTCTGCGGAGGCGACTGATAGCAGTGTAGGCAACATCATGGACTGCCATCTCAACAGTCACACAAATATTGAAGTAGGTGTGCAGCTCCCTGATAGAGAGGTTATGTCGATCCTAGATAACAACCTCAGCTTGGTACTGCTCCTGGTTGTACTCACGGTAGTCCTCGTAAATAGTGTACTCAGGGTACTAGCGATATCCCAACCTGGTTAAGAGCTCGACCAGAATGGCCGGGAACCCAGGGGTACCAACATCCATAGATAGGCAAACGAGCTGCCTTCAGGGACGCATCTGTAATAAGGAGATTCGAGATGTTAAATGACAGTGTGTGTATCATAACTTAAAAGGAAACAAGTGTCGATAAAGCAACTCTCCGGTGGATGTGATCACGAGAACCTAATGTTAGAGTTAGCAAAACCTTTAATTAGAAAGAGAAGAGAGATCAGAATCCAGAGTATAGGCGAGGAATAAAAGATCCTAATATCACCTGATTGAGATGTGGGCCCGTAAGCCACACAACAATGTTAGTAGAAGTTTTTCAAGTACTAGACTCAACTTTGGCCAAGGAGTTGGAAAGGGGGCTACTTATAGGCAGTCAGCTCTAATACCAACTTGTGTGCCCCCATTTTGATCATATGCTAATCATACACACAAATGCGTACGGCCAAGATTAGGGACTCAATGGTAGATATCACAACACAACTCTAGACACAAATTAATGTCATACAAGATTCATATTAATGCCAGGGGCCTCAAGGGCTTGAATAGATAAGCTCAAATTCAACAAGTCAGGGAAGCAAATAATATCTGAGTACAGACATAAGTTAAACAAGTATTTCCTTAAGAAGGCTAGCACAAGCATAACACAGATCGAAAGAGGCGAGGCCACCTACCTAGGAACCTGCTATCCTACCGCTGGTCGTCAGCGGCCTCCACGTAGTAGTAGACTCCATCGGGGTAGTAGTAGTCATCGGCGGGATCCACTATCTCCGGGGCTCCGTCATCTGATCTCAGCAATCGTATCAGGAGGAGAAGGGGGAGAAAAGCAATGGTGAGTACTCATCCAAAGTACTCGCAAGACTCACATCAGAACTAAACTAAGTATGCATCATTATCAAAGAAATGGGTTATATCTTTGGACTGACTACAGAAAAGCGAGAATAGGGGGAGGCCTAGTCCTATCAAAGACTAGCATATTCAACGTCTTGTAGCATTAGAAGAGTGTAGAATGATAATTCACATGTAACGATATTATTGTAGCAATTTTATAAAGTGACCATGCCCGGAGATTCTTCCTCGACTTCTTGTGAGAAAGCGATCTCAAAGCCAACATTTTATTTCAAGTCACCAGTTTTAGTTATAGTAGATCAGGATACGACTCCAAGTCGTCATGTTACCATGGACACGGCTATTCGAATAGTTAATTTCATCCCTGCAAGGGTGCACCACGTTTTCCATCATGCTCGATAACGTTTAGCCGGACACACTTTCCTGGGTCATGCCCGGCCTCAGAGATCAACACGTCATCGTTCTACCTATGCTCAACAAAGAGGCCATCCCGCTGGTCTAAATCCTAAGCGCACAGGGGTCATGCACCCACTTATCATTTGCACTCCTGCATGATGTGAGGGCGGCCTAGGTCAGTCCTAGTATCACTAATACAAGATCAATGTCATCGCGGACCACTCGGGCATGCACCGCTCCATTGTTGATGTTCGAAGAGCTTCGGCTGGTACAACGATGCCGAGTACCCATAACTTATCCCACGTGAAGGTTAGTGCGAAAAGGTCAAATGGCCAACTCGCATCAAATACCCAAACCATTAGAATATTGTTAATTGCGGTGACAAGCACGATACACGATATGTGGTCCTGTTTCCCCGTCTCGAGGTCTTGTGGCAAGGGCCAAGAATGCTCGACCACGCCCCAACGTATTACACCAAGACCCTCTGGTCATCCAGACCTCATCATGTATCAACAGTAAAGTAAATGTATCCGTGTGTACTTAACACCAAGGGGGGAACCCGAGGATTTAACCTCAAAGGATCCCACCCGATATAACCAACAAGGTGACCAGACATGATTCACCCTCGATGGTCTACGCTTGAGGGGTTACATGACAGAGTTGTCGTCGGGAGTGGTGAAGGAGGAATCACCCTCGATAACCATGACTGACTAGCTGCACTATAGAGTTAGCATCATGAGTACTTCACGAGGTGTCACCCTCGATACTCAATAGTAGCTCTATAGAGTCGTACAACTAAGGGGTGTGCGGTGACTGTGACGGGCATGGCTTGTCGGTCGGTTGATCGAGTCTTCGAGTATTTAGAGTCGTCGACGAACAAACATGGGCCACTAGGACTAAGGGGTCACAGGGGATCACTAATCAACCTATACTAAGAAGGTGATATGATAACAGGTACAATAGTAGTTTAATCAACAACAGGCTATGCATTAGAGTAGGAGCTATCTACAATAGTAGCAAAAACTAATGCAAGCATGAGAGGGAGAGAGATGGGCGATATCAGAATGATCAAGGGGGTTGCTCGCCTTGCTGCTCTATTACAAAGGCCTGATCATCAGTGGCATAGTCGTACTTGGCAGCAGCGTTAGTCTCGGGGTCTACCGGTAAGAAGAGGGGGAGAAACAATAAATATAAGACAAATGGATGCAACACGATGCATGCCATGACAATATGCAGAGCTAGGCATGCACTAACGTAGTACTACACGTCACAGCCGGATCAAAAGAATATCTGACGAGATTTCTCGGGTTTGTGGCTTTTGCCGGACAAATGAAAATAATGCAAAAGTTCCATGTTCGTTATGATATGAGCACACGAGAGATGAACGGACTACGTATTCGGATCCGCGGGATGTTTCTCGTTTATGGAGGTGATGAAGAGCTCGTCGTAAAGGGTTACGTCGATGCAAGCTTTAACACTGATCCGGACGACTCTAAGTCGCAAACCGGATACGTATTTATTCTTAACGGGGGAGCGGTAAGCTGGTGCAGTTCCAAGCAAAGCGTGGTAGCTGATTCTACGTGCGAAGCAGAATACATCACAGCCTCGGAGGCGGCAAAGGAAGGTGTCTGGATGAAGCAGTTCATGACAGATCTTGGAGTAGTGCCCAGTGCACTGAATCCAATGAACCTGTTCTGTGACAACACTGGTGCCATTGCTCTTGCCAAGGAACCAAGGTTTCACAAGAGGACCAGACACATAAAGCGACGCTTCAACTCCATCCGCGATTACATCTTGGAGAAATACATAAATATTTGCAAAGTGCACACGGATCTGAATATTGCAGACCCGTAGACTAAACCTCTTCCAAGGGCTAAACATGATCAACACCAGAACTGCATGGGTGTTCGATTCATTACAATGTAAATCACATAGTGATGTGAACTAGATTATTGACTCTAGTGCAAGTGGCAGACTGTTAGAAATATGCCCTAGAGGCAATAAATAAAGTGTTTATTATTGTATTTCCTTGTTCATGATAATCGTTTATTATCCATGCTATAATTGTATTAATTGGAAACATGGATACATGTGTGGATACATAGACAAACACAATGTCCGTAGTATGCCTCTAGTGAACTAGCTCGTTGATTGAAAGATGGTTAAGGTTTCCTAGCCATGGACATGAGATGTCATTTGATAACGGGATCACATCATTAGGAGAATGATGTGATGGACAAGACCCAAACTACAAACGTAGCTTATGATCGTGTCAGTTTATTGCTACTCTTTTTTGCATGTCAAGTATATGTTCCTATGACCATGAGATCATGCAACTCACAGATATCGGAGGAGTACCTTGTGTGTATCAAACGTGGCAACGTAACTGGGTGACTATAAAGGTGCTCTACAGATGTCTCTGAGGGTGTCTGTTGAGTTGGCATGGATCAAGACTGGGATTTGTTACTCCGTGTGACGGAGAGGTATCTTAGGGCCCACTCGGTAATACAACATCACAATGAGCCTTGCAAGCAATGTGACTAATTGTTAGTTGCGGGATCTTGTATTATAGAATGAGTAAAGAGACTTGCCGGTAACGAGATTAAACTAGGTATGGAGATACCGACGATCGAATCTCGGGCAAGTAACATACCGAAGAACAAAGGGAACATCATACGGGATTAACTGAATCCTTGACATAGAGGTTCAACCGATAAAGATCTTCGTAGAATATGTAGGAACCAATGTGGACATCTAGGTCCTGCCATTTGTTATTGATCGTAGAGGTGTCTCAGTCATATTTACATAGTTCTCGAACCCGCAGGGTCTGCACACTTAAGGTTTGGTGACGTTTCGGTAGTGTAGAGTTATGTATGGTGGTGACCGAAGTTTGTTCGGTGTCCCGGATGAGATCCTAGACGTCATGAGGAGCTCCGGAATGGTCCGGAGGTAAAGATTCATATATAGGAAGTCCCAGTTTGGTCGCCGAAAAAGTTTCGGGCTCATCGGTAGTGTACCGGGAGTGCCGGTAGTGTACTGGGAGACCTCCGGGAGGGGTATTTCGACCCAAGAGGCTTCATGGGCTGTGGGAGAGTATTAACCAGCCCTTAGTGGGCTGTTGGAATAGCCACAACAGGCCCATGCGGCTGGGGGAAGAGTCCCAAACGAAAAAGTGTGGAAAAAAGGCAAAAAGGAAGAGTCCTACTCCTACTAGGAGTGGAGGAGTAGGACTCCTCCCCCTTGGCTTCGGCTGACTCCAAGAGGGGCTCAGCCCTGCGCCAGCCCTCCTCCTCCTCTCCTCCTATATATACTGGTGGAATAGAAGGGTTTTGGAAAGAATTTATGGCCTCGTGCTACCCGTTCCACCAGTGCTCCTCTAGATCGGTTTTCCGCAGTGCTTAGGCGAAGCCCTGCCAGAATCACTCCACCACCATCGCCGGAGCACCGCCATGCTGCCGGTGAACTCTTCCTTCTCTCCACCTCCTCTTGCTGGATCAAGAAAGTGGAGATCGTCATCAAGCTGCACGTGTGCTGAACGCGGAGGTGTCGTCCGTTCGGTACTAGATCGGAAGGATCGTGATCAAGGCCACGGGACGTTCATGATTGGATCGCGGGACAGATCGTGACGAGATCGCGGGACTGTTCGTGATTAGATCGTGGGACGCTCGGCGATTTGGATCGTGAAGACGTTCGACTACACCAACCGCGTTTCTTAACGCTTCCCGCCTAGCGATCTACAAGGGTACGTAGATCCACTCTCCCTCACGTAGATGCTCATCACCATGGATAGGTTTGTGTGTGCGTAGGAAAATATTTGTTTCCCATGCGACGTTGCCCAACAGTGGTATCAGACCTAGGTTGATGGTTCGATGAGATCTCGAGTAGAACACAAAAGGTTTGTGGGCATTGATGCTTAGATTGCTTCCTTCCTTGGTCGGATTTTGGTTCAGCGGTATTGTGAGATGAAGCGGCCCAGACCAACATTACTCGTACGCTTACGAGAGACCGGTTCCCTCGACACAACTTTTTGCCTAGATGGCTTGCGGGTGGCAATTTCTCTCACTTTAGTTGGATCGGATTCGACAAAGGCGGTCCTTGAGAAGGTTGAAAAGCAAATTATGTATCACCGTTGTGGTTTATGCGTAGGTGAGAATCGTTCTTGCTAGAAACCCGTAGCAGCCACATAAAACATGCAACAACAATTAGAGGACGTCTAACTTGTTTTTGCAGGGTATGTTGTGATGTGATATGGCCAATTACATGATGTGATATATGTGATGTATGAGATGATCATGTGATGTATAGAATTTCATGACTTGCATGTCGATGAGTACGGCAACCGCCAGGAGCCATAGGGTTGTCTGTAATTATTGTATGACATGCGTGTCAATCATTAAGCGCTATGTAATGCTTTAGTTATCGCTAAACGGTGGCAATAGTAGTAGAAGCATGCAGGGCGTGACAACCTCGATGGCGACACGTTGATGGAGATCATGGTGTCGTGCCGGTGACGATGAAGATCATGCCGGTGCTTTTAAGATGGAGATCTAAAGAACGAGTTCATGGCCATATCATGTCACTTATGAATTGCATGTGATGTTAATCATTTTATGCACCTTGTTATGCTTAGTACGACGGTATCATTATAAGGTGATCCCTCACTTAAATTTCAAGATAAAATTGTGTTCTCGCCGAGTGTGCACCGTTGTGAAAGTTCGTCGTGTTGAGACACCACGTGATGATCGGGTGTGATAGACTCTACGTTCACATACAACGGGTGCAAGCCAGTGTTGCACACGTAGAACACTCGGGTTAAACTTGATGAGCCTAGCATGTACAGACATGGCCTCGGGACACAAGAGACCGAAAGGTCGAACATGAGTCATATAGTAGATATGATCAACATGAGATGTTCACCATTGAAGCCACCTCAACTCACGTGATGATCGGACTTGAGTTGGTAGACTTGGATCATGTGACACTTAGATGACCTGAGGGATGTCAATTTGAGTGGGAGCTTTAGTAATTTTATTAACTAAACTCATTATCTTGAACAATAGTCTAAGTGAACTTTGCATATTTATGTTGTAGATCAATGGCTCGCACAGTAGCACCCCTGAATTTTAATGTGTTCCTAAAGAAAGCTAAACTGAAAGATGATGGAAGTAACTTTGTTGACTGGGCCCATAATCTGAGGATTATCCTCACGGCTTCCCAGAAATCATATGTGCTTGATGCACCGCTTGGTGACCAACCAGAAGACATGACCTCCGAAGACGTTAAGAACGCTTGGGAGGCACGTACTGGAGATTACTCAATAGTTCAGTGTGCAATATTGTATGGCTTAGAACCGGGACTTCAAAGACGTTTTGAACGTCATGGAGCATATGAGATGTTCCAGGAGTTGAAGTTTATCTTTCAGAAGAACGCCCGGATCGAGAGGTATGAAACCTCCGATAAGTTCTATGCTTGCAAGATGGAGGAGAACGGGTCTATCAGTGAACATATACTCAGAATGTCTGGGTCTTCAACTCGTCTAGCAGAGTTGGGAATTGCCCTTCCGCCAGAGGCGATCACTGACAGAGTTCTTCAATCACTGCCACCTAGTTACAAGATCTTTGTGATGAACTATAACATGCACGGGATGAACAAGTCAGTCGCCGAGCTGTTTGCGATGCTAAAAGTCGCTGAGTCTGAAATCCAGAAAGAACATCAAGTGTTGATGGTCAATAAAACCACTATTTTCAAGAAAAATGGCAAAGTCAAGGGCAAGGGCAAGAAGGGTAAAACCAAGAAGGATGGCAAAGCAGTTGCTACTTCAGCAAAGAAGCCCAAGCATGGACCCAAGCCAGAAACTGAGTGCTTTCATTTCAAAGGAACTGGTCACTGGAAGCGGAACTGCCCCAAGTACCTGGCTGACAAGAAGGCGGCCAACGACAAACAAGGTATATATGATATGCATGTTATTGATGTGTACCTTACTAGCTCTCGTAGTAGTGCCTGGGTATTTGATACCGGTTCGGTTGCTCACATTTGCAACTCAAAGCAGGAACTACGGAATAAACGAAGGCTGGCAAAGGACGAAGTGACGATGCGCGTGGGAAATGGTTCCAAGGTTGATGTGATCGCCGTCGGCACGCTCTCTCTTCGATTACCATCGAGATTAGTTTTGAACCTGAATAATTGTTATTTGGTGCCTGCGTTAAACATGAACATTATATCTGGATCTTGTTTATTGCGAGACGGTTACTCATATAAATCATAGAATAAAGGTTGTTCTATTTATATGAGTAATATCTTTTATGGTCATGCACCCAATGTTTGGGGTTTATTCATATTGAATCTTGATAGTGATGACACACATGTTCATAACACTGATGCCAATAGATGTAGAATTGGTAATGATAGTACCACTTTCTTGTGGCACTGCCGTTTAGGTCATATTGGTGTAAAACGCATGAGGAAGCTCCATGCTGATGGACTTTTGGAGTCACTTGATTTTGAATCACTTGACACATGTGAACCATGCCTCATGGGAAAGATGACTAAAATGCTGTTCTCTGGAACAATGGAACGGGCGAGTGACTTATTGGAAATCATGCACACTGATGTGTGCGGTCCAATGAATGTTACAGCGCGTGGTGAATATCGTTATTTTCTCACCTTCACTGATGACTTAAGTAGATATGGGTATATTTACTTAATGAAACACAAGTCTGAAACGTTTGAAAAGTTCAAGTAATTTCAGAGTGAAGTTGAGAATCATCGTAACAAGAAGATTAAGTTCCTACGACCTGATCGAGGAGGTGAATATATGAGTTATGAGTTTGGCAGTCACTTAAGACAATGTGGAATTGGTTCACAGTTGACACCGCCCGGAACACCACAGCGTAATGGTGTGTCCGAACGTCGTAATCGAACCTTATTAGATATGGTGCGTTCTATGATGTCTCTTGCTGATTTGCCACTATCGTTTTTGGGTTATGCATTAGTGACAGCTGCATTCACTTTAAATAGGGCACCATCAAAATCCGTTGAGACGACGCCATATGAACCGTGGTTTGGCAAGAAGCCAAAGTTGTCGTTTCTTAAAATTTGGGGATCTGATGCTTATGTCAAAAAGCTTCACCCTGAAAAGCTGGAACCCAAAGCGGAGAAATGCGTCTTCATAGGATACCCGAAAGAGACAGTCGGGTATACCTTCTATCTCAGATCCGAAGGCAAAGTGTTTGTCGCTAAAAACAGAACATTTCTTGAGAAAGAGTTTCTCTCGAAAGAATTGAGTGGGAGGGAAATAGAGCTTGTTGAGGTTATTGAACCTTTACTTCAACCAGAAAGTAGCGCAGTGCAGAAAGATGTTTCTGTGGAACCTACAACGATAGAAGAGGAAGTTAATGGTGATGATCATGAAGCTTCGGATCAAGCAGCTATTGAACCTCGTAGGTCGAAAAGGTCGCGTACTACCCCTGAGTGGTATGGCAACCCTGTCTTGGAGGTCATGTTGTTTGACAACAATGAACCTACGAGCTATGGAGGAGCAGTGATGGGCCCGGATTCCGAGAAATGGTTAGAGGCCATGAAATCCGAGATGGGATCCATGTATGAAAAGAAAGTATGGACTTTGGAAGTATTACCTGAAGGGCAAAAGGCCATTCAGAACAAATGGATCTTTAAGAAGAAAACAGACGTGGACGGTAATGTCACCGTCTATAAAGCTCGACTTGTGGCAAAGGGTTTTTCACAAGTTCAAGGAGTTGACTAGGATGAGACTTTCTCACCCGTAGCGATGCTTAAGTCTGTCAGAATCATGTTAGCAATAGTTGCCTATTTCGACTATGAAATTTGGCAGATGGATGTAAAAACAGCGTTCCTCAACGGTTTCCTTGAGGAAGAGTTGTATATGATGCAACCCGAAGGTTTTGTCGATCCAGAGAATGCTAACAAAGTTTGCAAACTCCAGCGATCCATTTATGGACTGGTGCAAGCATCTCGGAGTTGGAATAAGCGCTTTGATGAGGTGATCAAAGCGTTTGAGTTTATACAAGTTTACGGAGAAGCTTGTATTTACAAGAAAGTGAGTGGGAGCTCTATAGCATTTCCAGTATTATATGTGGATGACATATTGTTGATTGGGAACAAGATAGAAATGCTGGAAAACATGAAGGAATATTTGAACAAGAGTTTTTCAATGAAGGACCTAGGAGAAGCTGCTTTCATATTAGGCATTAAGATCTATAGAGATACATCGAGACGCTTAATAGCACTTTCAGAGAGCACATACCTTGATAAAGTTTTGAAGAAGTTCAAAATGGAACAGTCCAAGAAGGGGTTCTTGCCTGTATTACAAGGTGTGAAGTTGAGTAAGACTCAATGCCCAGTAACTGCAGAAGATAGAGAAAAGATGAGTGTCATCCCCTATGCTTCAGCCATAGGCTCTATCATGTATGCAATGTTGTGCACAAGACCCGATGTCAGCCTTGCCATAAGTATGGCCGGAAGGTTTCAAAGTGATCCTGGAATGGAGCACTGGCAAGCAGTCAACAATATCCTTAAGTACCTGAAAAGGACTAAGGAAATGTTTCTCGTTTATGGAGGTGAAGAAGATCTCGTCATAAACGGTTACGTCGATGCAAGATTTGACACTGATCCGGGCGACTCTAAGTCGCAAACCGGATACGTATTTATTCTTAACGGGGGAGCGGTAAGCTGGTGCAGTTCCAAGCAAAGCGTGGTAGCTGATTCTACGTGCGAAGTAGAATACATCGCAGCCTCGGAGGTGGCAAAGGAAGGTGTCCGGATGAAGCAGTTCATGATAGATCTTGGAGTAGTGCCCAGTGCACTGAATCCAATGAACCTGTTCTGTGACAACACTGGTGCCATAGCTCTTGCCAAGGAACCAAGGTTTCACAAGAGGACCAGACACATAAAGCGACGCTTCAACTCCATCCGTGATTACATCTTGGAGAAATACATAAATATTTGCAAAGTCCACACGGATCTGAATATTGCAGACCCGTTGACTAAACCTCTTCCAAGGGCTAAACATGATCAACACCAGAACTGCATGGGTGTTCGATTCATTACAATGTAAATCACATAGTGATGTGAACTAGATTATTGACTCTACTGCAAGTGGGAGACTGTTGGAAATATGCCCTAGAGGCAATAAATAAAGTGTTTATTATTGTATTTCCTTGTTCATGATAATCGTTTATTATCCATGCTATAATTTTATTAATTGGAAACATGGATACATGTGTGGATACATAGACAAACACAATGTCCCTAGTATGCCTCTAGTGAACTAGCTCATTGATTAAAAGATGGTTAAGGTTTCCTAGCCATGGAAATGAGATGTCATTTGATAATGGGATCACATCATTAGGAGAATGATGTGATGGACAAGACCCAAACTACAAACGTAGCTTATGATCGTGTCAGTTTGTTGCTACTGTTTTCTTCATGTCAAGTATATGTTCCTATGACCATGAGATCATGCAACTCACAGATATCGGAGGAGTACCTTGTGTGTATCAAACATGGCAACGTAACTGGGTGACTATAAAGGTGCTCTACAGATGTCTCCGAGGGTGTCTGTTGAGTTGGCATGGATCAAGACTGGGATTTGTTACTCCGTGTGACGGAGAGGTATCTCAGGGCCCACTCGGTAATACAACATCACAATGAGCCTTGTGAGCGATGTGACTAATTGTTAGTTGCGGGATCTTGTATTATGGAAGAGTAAAGAGATTGCCGGTAACGAGATTGAACTAGGTATGGAGATACCGACGATCGAATCTCGGGCAAGTAACATACCGAAGAACAAAGGGAACATCATACGGGATTAACTGAATCCTTGACATAGAGGTTCGACCGATAAAGATCTTTGTAGAATATGTAGGAACCAATGTGGACATCCAGGTCCCGCCATTGGTTATTGACCGTATAGGTGTCTCGGTCATGTCTACATAGTTCTCGAACCCGTAGGGTCTGCACAGTTAAGGTTTGGTGACGTTTCGGTAGTGTAGAGTTATGTATGGTGGTGACCGAAGTTTGTTCGGTGTCCCGGATGAGATCCCGGACGTCATGAGGATCTCTGGAATGGTCCGGAGGTAAAGATTCATATATAGGAAGTCCCGGTTTGGTCGCCGGAAAAGTTTCGGGCTCATCGGTAGTGTACCGGGAGTGCCGGTAGCGTACCGGGAGACCTCCGGGAGGGGTATTTCGACCCAAGAGGATTCATGGGCTGTGGGAGAGTATTAACCAGCCCTTAGTGGGCTGTTGGAATAGCCACAACAGGCCCATGCGGCTGGGGGAAGAGTCCCGAAGGAAAAAGAGTGGAAAAAAGGCAAAAAGGGAGAGTCCTACTCCTACTAGGAGTGGAGGAGGTGTAGGACTCCTCCCCCTTGGCTTCGGCCGACTCCAAGAGGGGCTCAGCCCTGCGCCAGACCTCCTCCTCCTCTCCTCCTATATATACTGGTGGAATAGAAGGGTTTTGGACAGAATTTACGGCCTCATGCTACCTGTTCCACCGGTGCTCCTCTAGATCGGTTTTCCGCAGTGCTTAGGCGAAGCCCTGCCGGAATCACTCCACCACCATCGCCGGAGCACCGTCACGCTGCCGGTGAACTCTTCCTTCTCTCCACCTCCTCTTGCTGGATCAAGACGGTGGAGATCGTCATCAAGCTGCACGTGTGCTGAACGCGAAGGTGTCGTCCGTTCGGTACTAGATCGGAAGGATCGTGATCAAGGCCACGGGACGTTTGTGGTTGGATCACGGGACGGATCGTGACGAGATCGCAGGACTGTTCGTGATTAGATCGCGGGACGCTCAGCGATTTGGATCGCGAAGACGTTCGACTACATCAACCGCGTTTCTTAACGCTTCCCGCTTAGCGATCTACAAGGGTACGTAGATCCACTCTCCCTCTCGTAGATGCTCATCACCATGGATAGGTTTGCGTGTGCGTAGGAAATTTTTTGTTTCACATGCGACGTTCCCCAACATAATTGAGCAGGTCCCACATGTCATCCTTTGTTAGTTTAACAGAGGGTTAATTATAATCTAATTAATCTTAAGTATGCTAATCAACTAAGTAATTAATTACATATTTTATTTTAAATATTCATTTAATTTTTTAAATCCTTTTTAGATACTTTTAGGGGTGTGGCCCCCTGTGTCATGCTCAAGGGGTTAGCGAGGGGCCTAATCCCCCACTAGGAGAGCCGGCCAGGGCGAGGCCAAGTGCAAGGGGCGCCTGAGGCGGGTGCTGGTCGTGGCTGGGCCAACGGTGGCCGGTGAAGCTAGCGGCGAGGGGGAGCGGGACCATGGGGCAACGGGAGCATCGCGACGGCGTGGGGAGCGGCGCAGCACGGGGCGTGAGGGCCGGCACAGTTGCCGGGGTGAGGGGCGAGCCGCAGGCGACGGCGGTGGCGGCACGTGCGCGTGTGCCGCGGCATGCACGGCGACATTGGCGAGCGCGTTGATGGAAAGGGGAGTGCGGCGGCACAAAGGTGAGGCGAAGAGAGGAGCCCGAAGGCTCACCGGAGTTGCGAGGCGGCCGGGGCGGCGAGGCGCGAGGGGGTCCATTCGGGAGGGGCGGATGGGGGCGTAGAGGCAAGACAGAGATGCCCGACGGCGGCGGGCTGCATGGGGCGCCGACAACATCGCGGCGCGGGGGGGCGGCATCGTCAGTTGCGCAATCCAGATCGGGATCGTGTGGGGGAGAGAGGAGCATGGGGGTCGTGGGGGATCAGGGTGAGTGGGGGAGGGAGTGGTTGCGTGGGGGGGCACGAGTGCTCTAGTAGGCGGTTGGGGTGGCCTGAGCCGGCTGAGTGGCCGAGCTGGGGCCCGAGGGGAGGCTTTAGCCTTTTATTTCTTTTATAGCCCTGTTGTAAATATTTTTAAAGCAGTTTTTTCTTTTATTTAGTTTTATAACAATATCTTTAGCAAAATTATGGCACAAAGTCCATCATTCCTATTGCATTTTTATAAACAACCATGGATTATTTGAGGGCCATTTGAAAGGTTTGGCAAATTACATAATGAAAAGGCATTTATTTAATTGAATTGGCCACTATTAAACTAGTTTTGAGGCACCAAAACACTTGCAAAAATGTGGTTTGCAATTTGAGAAAAACCAAATGAATATTGGAAAACTATTCATGATTTTTATTCACAGGTTTGTAAAACTTTTAAAATCCACTTTGAAATGAATTTTGAATTGCAAGAAATTTGAATCAGGTATAGATTACAAAAGAGATCACATTGGATTAACAAAAAGGATTGGCCTAACCCTCATGTTATTGTAGCGTGATTACAAGGGTTACTGTAGCAAGATCCGAGGGGTGTTCCAACTCTCCCCTACTAAAAGAAATTTGTGTCCCGAGAATTAAGAGGTAGAAGGAAGAAGATTGGAAATTTTGCCAGAAGGTTATCCTCGCTTTCCCAAGTGGTTTCATCTTCAGAAAGATTGGACCACTGCACCTTGAAGAACTTGGTAACCTTCTAATGAGTCCGATGTTCGGTTTAATCAAGCACGCAGATCGGATGCTCTTTGTAAGTGAGATCATCCTGCATTTCAATCAATTCGGAATCCACCTCACGATGCAGATCCTTGAAGCAATGAGGAAGTTGCAACACATGGAAGACATCATGGATATGGGAGAATTTTGGTGGCAGCTCCTACTTATAAGCCATATGCCACGTCTTTCAATAACGCGGAACGGACCAACGTAGCGAGGAGCTATCTTGCCCTTGACTCCGAACCGATGAGTGCCTCTCAACGGGACTGGGCCGCCTTGAGATTATCACGAACAATGCAGACTTGCTCTTCAGCTTGTTGAATAATGTCTGGACTAATGAGTGCACGTTCCCGGGTTTCTGACCAGTTTGGAGGGGTTCGGCATTTACATCCATATAACACTTCAAAGGGGGGCATCTTCAAGCTGGCTTGATAGTTGTTGTTACATGAAAATTCAGTATAAGGAAGAGATTCTTCCCACTACGTGCCGAAAGAGATAACATAAGCCTGTAGCATGTCTTCAAAGATTTGATTAAGTCGTTCAACTTGACCTTGAGATTGAGGTTGATAAGCAGTGCTCCAGGTAATATGAGTTCCCATTGCCGCTTGGAAACTCCCAGAACTTGGAGGTGAAAATACTGCCACGGTCTAAACTTATTTCCTTTGGAATGCCATGGAGTGAAATAATTCTTAAGGCATACAAAGCTGCTAATTGACTAGCAGTAATTGTCTCCTTGACAGGCAGAAAGTGTGCGGCCTTTGAGAATTGGTCGATGACGACAAAGATAGCATCATTACCCTTCTGCGACTTTGGAAAACTCGTGACGAAGTCCATCCGAATCTAGTCCCATTTCCATTCAGGAATAGGTTGTGGTTGCAGAAGTCTAGCAAGTTTCTGGTGCTTAGCTTTGACTCGGCGACAAACGTCACATTCTTCAATATAGGGAGCAATGTCTTGCTTCATTCCATATTGATACATCCCCAACATATCTATAATTTTGATTGTTCCATGCTATTATATTATCTGTTTTGGATGTTTTATCTGCATTAATATGCTATTTTATATTATTTTTGGGACTAACCTATTAATCTAGAGTCTAGTGCCAGTTTCTGTTTTTTCCTTATTTTTGAGTATTGCAGATAAGAATTATTAAATAGATTCCAAATGGAATAAAATCTTCGCAATGATTTTTCTTAGACCAGAAGACATCTACCAGACTTGGAGGGGAAGGCAAGAGGCCTGCGAGGAGGTCACAAGCCAAGGGGGCACGGCCACCACCCCTTGCCGCGCCTGGCAGGATTGTGGCCCCCCATCAAGTCTCCTAACCGTATTCTTCGGCCTATAAATTTTCAAATATTTCCCCAATACCAATGGGAGCCACGAAAATACTTTTCCGCCGCCGGAAGCCTCCGTTCCCGAGATATCCAATCTTGGAGCCTTTTACGGTAATCTGTCAGAGGGAGATTCAATCACGGAGGGCATCTACATCATCCCCATCGCCCCTCCGATGATGCGTGAGTGTTTCATCACAGACGGGTCCATAGCTAGTAGCTAGATGGCTTCTTCTCTCTCTTTGTGCTTCAATACCATGTTCTTCATGATCTTCATGGAGATCTATCCGATGTAATACTCTTTTGCGGTGTGTTTGTTGAGACCCGATGAATTGTGGGTTTATGTTCAGATTATACATAAATATTATTTGGGTCTTTTCTAAATTCTTATATGCATGATTTCATATCTTTGCAAGTCTTTTCGAGTTATTGGTTTGGTTTGGCCAACTAGATTGGTAATTCTTGCAATGAGAGAAGTGCTTAGTTTTGGGTTCAATCTGGCGGTGTCCACACTCAGTGACATAGTAGGGGTAGCGAGGCACGTATTTGTATTGTTGCCATCATGGATAAAAAGATGTAGTTTTCATCATATTTCTTGAGTTTCTCCCTCTACATCATGTCATATTACCTAATGCATTACTCTATTCTTCATGAACTTAATACTCTAGAGGCAGGCACGAGTCGGTCGATGTGTGGAGTAATAGTAGTAGATGCAGAATCGTTTCGGTCTACTTGACACACATGTGATGCCTATATGCATAATCATTTCCTTGTATATCTTCATATTTATTCGCTTTTCTATCAATTGCTTGACAGTAATTTGTTCACCCACCGTATTTTTTCCTTCATGAGAGAAGTCTCTAGTAAAACCTATGGCCCCCGGGTCTATTTTCCATACTGTACTTTCAGATCTATATACCAAAAATACCTTGCTGCAATTTATTTACCTTTTTACTCTACGCAATCTTCCATATCTATCTCTATCAGATCTAATCCTTGCAAGTAATCGTGAAGGGATTAACAACCCCTTTATAACGTTGGGTGCAAGAGTTTGATTGTTTGTGTAGGTGCACCTATTGGAGACTTGCTTGTTCCTCCTACTATATTGATACCTTGGTTCTCAACAAATGAGGGAAATACTTATCTACTTTGTTGCATCACCCTTTCCTCTTCAAGGGAAAACCAACGCAAGCTCAAGAAGTAGCAAGAAGGATTTCTGGTGCCGTTGCCGGGGAGATCTACATCAAGCCAACCAAGTACCCATCACAAACTCATCTCTTGCATTTAAATTATTTTCCATTTGCCTCTCTTTTTCCTCTCCCCCACTTCTAAAGCGATTTAAAAAAAATCATTTTTATTCGCCCTCTTTCGCATTCGCCTTTTTCTCGTCGGATCTCTTTTTGTTTGCTTGTGTTGCCATGTGCCTTCTATTTGCTTGCATCTTCGCTTGCTCAAAATCTATTGATATGGATCCTCATCCACTTGCTAATCTTTTCAAAAGTCCAAATTATGATGAACCAATTGCTAGTGAGTTGAGTGCACTTGATTATCTCTATGAAGTTTTGTTTGAAAATAATGAATCTATTTTTTTATAAAGTATTGAAAGAAAACAATTATAAGGTGATTCATGGTAGATACTTTATTGAAAAGCATGATTACAATGTTGCTAGTATGAATTCTCTAAATATCCATGATGCTAATTATATGCAAAGCCATAAGCTTGGGGATGTTATGTTTCATGAAGATGATATTTTTTGTTCCCCAAGTTTTGATGGGCAAATTCATTATGATGATTGCATCCTTGTGCATCATGAAAAGAATGATTTATGTGATAGTTATATTGTTGAATTCCTTCATGATGCAACTGGAATTTATTATGAGGGAGGAACATATGCTTGTAGGAATTGCAATAATATCAAGTTTCCTCTCTGTGTGTTCAAAGTTTTGAAGTTATGCTTGTTTTGCCTTCCTATGCTAAGTGATTCTTGTTCCCATAAATTGTTTGCTCACAAAATCCCTATGCGTAGGAAGTGGGTTAGACTTAAATGTCATTGTCATGAAATTCATGATGCTTTGTTGCATATTTCAATTACTACTTTTTATGTGGGCATCATTGAAATCATTATGCCTAGCTCGGGGTGTTAAACAATAGCGCTTGTTGGGAGGCAACCCAATTTTATTTTTATGTTTTTTTTGCTTCTGTTTTTGTTTTTTTACACATTATTACCTCTGTAATAATTGTGTTTTGGTGTTTTAATTAGTGTTCGAGCCAAGTAATACCTTTGGAATGGTCTATGGTGATTGTTGATTTGATCTTGGTAAAAAACAGAAACTTTTGCGCCCAGTCCAAGAATTTTATAAATTTATCAAAGCGTCGAATGAGTCTGAAAGTTTTGCAAAAGATTTATATACAAATTTACCTTATTTTACTAAGTTTTCAGAATTTATAGAGGTACATAAGTATTCTAAGTTTAGAGATTGCTGCAGAGTGTTCTGTTTTTGACAGATTCTGTTTTCCTTGTGTTTTTTGCTTATTTTGATGTATCTATGGGTTGTATCGGGGGGTATGAACCATGGATAAGTTAGAATACAATACATATTGAACAAATAGAAATAAATAATGATTTCACAAAATTACCTAAAGTGGTGATTTATTTTTCTTATACTAACGGATCTCACGAGTTTTCTATTGAGTTTTGTGTTGTGAAGTTTTCAAGTTTTGGGTAAAGATCTGATGGACTATGGAATAAGGAGTGGCAAGAGCCTAAGCTTGGGGATTACAAAGGCACCCCAATCCATATTCAAGGATACCAAAGAGCCTAACCTTGTGTATGCCCCGGAAGGCATCCCCTCTTTCGTCTTCAATCCATCGGTAAATTTACTTGATGCTATATTTTTATTCACCACATGATATGTGTTTTGCTTGGAGCGTCTTGTATGATATGAGTCTTTGCTTCTTAGTTTGCCACAGTCATCCTTGCTGCACACATATTTTGAGAGATACACGCATTAATCATGAATTTATTATAATACTCTTTGTGCTTCACTTATATCTTTTGAGCTAGGCAATGTTGCCCTAGTGCTTCACTTATAACTTTTTAGAGAACGATGGTGTTTTATTTTATAGAAATAATTGAACTCTCGTACCTCACTTATATTATTTTGAGAGTCTTTAAACAGCATGGTAATTTTTATACGTTATGAATTTAGTCCTAATATAATGGGCATCCAAGAGGATATAATAAAAACTTTCATATAAAGTGCATTGAATACTATGGGAAGTTCGATTCCTTGCATATAGTTTTGAGATATGAAAATGGTGATATTAGAGTCATGCTAGTGAGTAATTGTGGATTGGTATAAATACTTATGTTAAAGTTTGTGATTCCCGTAGCATGCATGTATGGTGAACCGTTATGTAACGAAGTCGGAGCATGATTTGTTTAATGATTATCATCCTTTGTATGACGGTCGGGAGCGCGCGATGGTTAACTCCTACCAACCTCTCCCCAAGGAGCATGCATCTAATACATTGCTTCGATAAATAATAGAATTTTGCAAAAAGTATGTGAGTTCTTTATGATTAATGTTGAGTCCATGGATTATACGCACTCTCACCCTTCCACCCTTGCTAGCCTCTCTAGTACCGCGCAATTTTCGCCGGTGCGATAAACCCACCTTGCTCAAAATAGTCACCATATACCTTTCCTCAAAACAGCAAACATACCTACCTATTATGTCATTTTCATAGCCATTCCGAGATATATTGCCATGCAACTTCCACCATTCCTTTTTTCATGACACACACCATCATTTGCATATTGCTTTGCATGATCGTAACATAGCTAGAATGATGTTTTCATGGATTGTCCGTTTTTTGATGTCATTTGCTATGCTAGATCATTGCACATCCCGGTACACCGCAAGAGGCATTCATATAGAGTCATATTTTGTTCTAGATATTGAGTTGTGATTCTTGAGTTATAAGTAAATAAAAGTGTGATGACCATCATTATTAGAGAGTTGTCCCATGAGAGAAAAGGATAATTGAAGCTATGATTCTCTCACAAGTTGGGATGAGACTCCAGACTTTACAAATAATAAAAGAGGCCAATGAAGCCCAAATAGAAAAAGGCCATAGATGCCCACCAAAAATAAAAAATAAAAGCAAAAAATGAGAGAAAGAGAGAAGGGACAATGCTACTATCTTTTTCCACACTTGTGCTTCAAAGTAGCACCATGATCATTATGATAGAGAGTCTCCTATATTGTCACTTCCATATAATTAGTGGAATTTTTCATCATGATGCACATCCACTTAGTTTATTTTTGAGCTTTCATACACTTATAGCTTTAGTGCATCCGTTGCATGGCAATCCCTACTCACTCAAATTGATATCTATTGATGGGCATCTCCATATCCCGTTGATACGCCTAGTTGATGTGAGACTATCTTCTCCTTCTCCTCAAAACCTCCACCATATTCTATTCCACCTATAGTGCTATATCCATGGCTCACGCTCATGTATTGCGTGAGAGTTGAAAAGGTTTGAGAACATAAAAAGTGTGAAACAATTGCTTGACTTGTCATCGCAGTTGTGCATGATTTACGTACTTTGTGTGGCGAATATGGAGCATAGCCGGACCATATGATTTTGTAGGGATAACTTTCTAAGGCCGTGTTATTTTGAAAGGACATGATTGCCTTGTTAGTATGATGAAGTATTATTGTTTTTATGTCAACATTAAACTTTTGTTTTGAATCTTACGGATCTGAATATTCATGCCAAGAATATTAAATGGATAAATATGTTAGGTACCATTCCACATCAAAAACTCTCCTTTTATCATTTACCTACTCGAGGACGAGCAGGAATTAAGCTTCGGGATGCTTGATATGTCTCCAAGGTATCTATATTTTTTGATTGTGCCATGCTATTATATTATTTGTTTTGGATGTTTTATATGCATTAATATGTTATTTTATATTATTTGGGACTAACCTATTAATCTAAAGCATAGTGCCAGTTTCTTTTTTTTCCTTGTTTTGGATTATTGCAGATAAGGAATATTAAACGGAGTCCAAACAGAATAAAATCTTCGCGATGATTTTTCTTGGACCAGAAGACATCTACCAGACTTGTAGGGGAAGGCAAGAGATCTGCCAGGAGGTCAAAAGTCAGGGGGCGTGGCCACCACCCCTGGTCGCGCATGCTAGGCTTGTGCCCCCCCCCAACAGGTCTCCTAACCCTATTCTTCAGACTATAAATTTCCAAATATTCCCCCAATACCAACGGGAACCATGAAAATACTTTTCTACCGCTGGAAGCCTCCGTTCCCGAGAGATCCAATCTTGGAACTTTTTTCGGTAATCTGTCGGAGGGGGATTCAATCACGGAGGGCATCTACATCAACCCCATTGCCCCTCCGATGATTCGTGAGTAGTTCACCATAGACCTCCGGGTCCACAACTAGTAGCTATATGGGTTCTTCTCTCTCTTTGTGCTTCAATACCATGTTCTTCATGATCTTCATGGAGATCTATCCAATGTAATACTCTTTTGCGGCGTGTTTGTCGAGATCCGATGAATTGTGGGTTTATGTTCAGATTATCCATGGATATTATTTGAGTCTTTTCTGAATTCTGATATGCATGATTTCATATCTTTGCAAGTCTCTTCGAGTTATTGGTTTGGTTTGGCAAACTAGATTGGTAATTCTTGCAATGGGATAAGTGCTTAGTTTTGGGTTCAATCTTGCGGTGTCCTCACCCAATGACATAGCAGGGGTAGCGAGGCACGTATTTGTATTGTTACCATCAAGGATAAAATGATGGGGTTTTCATCATATTGCTTGAGTTTATCCCTCTACATCATGTCATCTTACCTAATGTGTTACTCTGTTCTTCATGAACTTACTACTCTAGATGCAAGCAGGAGTCGATCGATGTGTGGAGTAATAGTAGTAGATGCAGAATCGTTTCGGTCTACTTGAGACGGATGTGATGCCTATATGCATAATCATTGCCTTGGATATCTTCATAATTATTCGCTTTTCTATCAATTGCTCGATAGTAATTTGTTCGCCCACCGTATTATTTTCCTTCATGAGAGAAGCCTCGAGTGAAACCTATGGACCCCGGTTCTATTTTCCATATTATACTTTCAGATCTATATACCAAAAATATCAAAAATACCTTGCTGCAATTTATTTACCTTTTTACTTTCTGCAATCTTCCATATCTATCTCTATCAGATCCAATCCTTGCAAGTAATCATGAAGGGATTGACAACCCCTTTATAGCGTTGGGTGCAAGAGTTTAATTGTTTGTGTAGGTGCATCTATTGGTGACTATCTTGTTCCTCCTACTGGATTGATACCTTGGTTCTCAACAACCGAGGGAAATACTTATCTACTTTGCTGCATCACCCTTTCCTCTTCAAGGGAAAACCAACGCAAGCTCAAGAAGTAGCACATACCACCAGTACCTTTGACGGATCTCCAGATACATCTTAGTACTTCTCGGATGAATAGAGAGCGGGGTGTCGTGTGCTTCTTTCATCACCTTCTCTATCATAAGATCAAATCAGGAACCACAATGCGATCTTTGAAGTACAAGGCTCCATCTTCACCAAGCGAGAATTCCTTGAATTTCTCTAAATTAATATCCTCCTTCATTCTGACGATGTAAAGATCCTTGTCTTGGACAGACTTAATGGCTCTCAGAAGAGTCAGTTCCATGACAAGGTTATTATGAGAACCTGTGGAACAATGTGAAGATTCAGCTTGCGGAGCTCTTCATGGAGACGAGGGTTAGCCCTTTGAAACATATGATTATTGCAATAAGCATTTCGACTCAAGGCATCTCCATAACATTAGCCTTGCCAAGGGTATAAGATATGCTGAAGTCACAGTCCGAAACTACTTCCATCCATCGCCACTGACGGAGATTTAGGTCTGGGTGCGTAAATAGGTACTTCAGGCTTTGATGGTCAGCATATATCTCAAAACGATTACCAATAAGGTAATGTCGCCATAACAACAAGGCATAGATCACCGCATCAAATTCGAGGTCATGCACTGGATAATTCTCTTCATGGGGACACAACTATCGCGACGCATACGCAATCACTCTGCGTTCTTGCATTAGGATACAACCTAATCCTTGACGGGATGTGTCGCAATAAATGACGAAGTCCTTTTGAGAATCCGGAGGAGCAAGCACTGGAGCAGATGCCATCTTGTCCTTGAGTGCTTGGAAACTTTCCTAGCATTTGTCTGTCCACTCAAACTTAACGCCTTTGTGAAGAAGATTGGTCAATGGCTTGGCAATCTTGGAGAAGTTTTCGGCAAAACGACGACAATAGCTGGCGATTCTGAGAAAACTTCTTACTTGATTGACATTCTTCGGGGGAGTCCAGTCAAGAATAGCCTGAACTCTTTTTGGGTTGATAGCAATACCATCCTTGGAAATCACATGACCAAGGTAGGTCACCTCGTCCTACCAGAACTCACACTAGGAAAACTTGGCATATAGCTGATGCTCCTGAAGTTTTTCCAGTACAAGACAAAGATATTCAGCATCCTCTTCTTTGTTCTTGGAGAATACTAGAATGTCATCCAAATAAACCACGATGAATTTATCGAGGTAGTCCATGAATATATAATTCATCAAATGAGAGAATGTTGCTGGAGCATTTGTTAAACCGAAAGACATGACGCTTTACTCGTATGAACCGTAGCGAGTAACAAATGCAGTCTTAGGGATGACTTCGTCATGAACATGGATCCGATGGTAACCCAACCTCAAGTCGAGTATAGAGAATATTGAGGAACCAACAAGTTGATCATATAAATCATTGATCCGTGGAAGCGGATATTTGTTCTGAATGGTTGCCTGGTTGATGGGACAATAGTCTTGGACCAAATGATTCGTACCATCCTTGTTATTGACAAATAGAGAAGGCGCTCCCCAACCAGAGGAACTTGGGCGTATGAAACCCACGTGAAGCGACTTGTCGATTTCTTTCTTAAGATTAAGGAGCTCATGAAGAGGCATCTTATAAGGTTGCTTGTCTATAGGAGTGGTAACGGGTACCAAGTCGATGACAGACTCAACAGTTCTAGCAGGGGGAATCCCTGGAAGTTCTTCTGGAAAGACATCTTGGAAATCCAGGACAATTGGAATGTTTTCAATCCCCTCCAGAGGTGACTCAATTAATGCATTCATGGCATATAGTCGGGCTTCAGCATCTCGAACAAGATGAGCATGGTAGCTTACTATCTCATTAGAAGGATGCAGGAGGTGGACGGTTTTGGTGGCACAAATGATAGAGGCAGTATGAGCCTTCAACCAATCCATTCCCAAAATGAGGTCAATTTAGGAAGACTTCAATATAATTGGAGAGGCATGGAATTCCAACCGTTCAATTTCAATGGTGACATTGGGACTAATCATGGAGGTTCGACATTGGCCCGCGAGAGTGTTTACCACTATTGGAATGTCCATCTCTTCGTACTTAATGCCGTGCATGTATGCAAAATCTTCAAACATAAAAGAATGTGATGCTCCTATATCGAACAATACAGAAGTTGGTACCGAGTTAATAAGAAGAGTACCCATCACAGTGGTAGGGTGATCTTGAACTTCAGTCATCTCAATGTTGTTAGCCTGAACACGACCATTAGCAGGCATGGCATTGTTGTTGCGGGACTGGTTGGAAGGCAGCACAAGTAAATTATGATTCTGCCTACATTCTCTGGCATGGTGTCTTGGACGACCACACTTGAAGCATGGCCTATCCTCAGGACAGGAAGGAGGAACAGGAGCTCGTGGTGGGGGAGCTAGAAGCATCGGGTGCCTAGCTAGTGGAGGAGGCAGAAAAGGTGCATCATAGGACGACCTTGGAGCAGGAGCAGGTGCATGGTACATGTTGTGGGGAATACAGATCTTGCGCTTCTGAGTTGATGAGACCAAAGATGAGCCCATGTCATGGTTGCGCTTGCTGATGTCCTTGTAGTCCTGCGGACCTGTTTCCACTTGAATGGACTTGTTCACCAAGGTGGCAAAGTTATCAATGTCCTGACCAAGGAGTGTCAGCTTGATATCCGGGTGGAGGCCTTCATGGAACTTTTCCTGCCTAGGAGCATCAGTTGCAACGTCTTCTTCGTCATAGCGGGACAAGTCCAGAAACTCTCACTGATAAGCATCCACAATCTTGTTACCCTGGACGAGGTTGTGGAACTCACGCTTCTTCCTGTCCATAATTCCCTAAGGAATGTGGCAAGCACGGAATGCAGCTTGGAACTCGGGCCAGGTGATGATTGTTCCAACAGTCTGTGAGTGCCTATGACTATCGCACCATTGAGCAGCCGGACCCTTCAGGAAGTACGAGGCAAAGGTGACATAGCTAGCCATTAGGGTGCCTGCAGACTCCAGTTCATAGTTGATGTCACGGATCCAGTCATCTGCGTCAAGCGGCTGAGTTGAGTTACGATAGATAGCAGGTTTAAGACGCATAAAGTCTTGCAGAGTCATTGGGGCTGGTTGTTTATTCATGTTTAACCTCGGGAACTGATCCATAAGCCCTTTCATAAACTGGCGATTCAGTTCAAACTGCTCCATCATACCAGCCATGTATTCAGGTGGTGGTGGGTGATCGGCACCATGACCACATCCAGCTGGCCTAACCATTCTGTCAAAAATTTAGCAGTGTCTGTTTAGCATTGGGTAATTGCAAAGACAATGAATCATTCATGAAGTAAACTGCACAAAGAAGGAAGTGCAATAGATACGACATAGTAGTTCAAATTCAACATACAAATCCATACATAGGTCTATTACAAACCATAAGTTTGTTACAAAATAGATGATAGGTCTGGCATGAAAATTAACTTAGACAACTAGGCGGCACGCAGGCACGCGATAGAGGGATACAAAAATGAGGCATAGCGATATGCTACATCAACGTCGGGGACAACCACTAAAGCTAGGTAATTGCAGATGACCACTTATGTTAAACATGGGGATGGGATTCTGCATCCCAGAACACTCTCATGCAGCAACTAGTGCCCAACGGGGAGTGCAGGTCCACGTGGAGGAGTACAACCTCCAACAGTAGGCCACTCAAGACCTGGTGGTAGCTCTATCCTGCATGGGTAAATGATGTACTGTAGATACATCCCCGCTCTGATTGTCGGCATCAACTGCATCATAGCGTCGTGAAGACGAGTACGGGTGGCGTATAACTCAAAAGTCAATGCTCAGACAGTACTATCCAGTGCCTCTGTGTACTGAACCAGAAACCATGGGTCATAATGACGACTCACATGGGGAGTACAGACCGTAGTGTAGGATCGATCATTGCGCTGCTGGACAAAACGGGTAAAGGCAATGGTGTCGGATCCAGTTTCATCCCCAGCGGGGACATACAGAATGCATCTGAATCTAGTCTCCTCCAAGCGGGGGAGCTCTCTACGGAGGCGAGTGATAGCAATGAAGGCAGCATCATGGATTGTCGTCTCAAAAGTCAAACCAACACCAAAGTAGGTATGCAGCTCCCTGATGGAGAGGTTCTGTCGATCCTAGATAACAACCTCAGCTTGGTACTGCTCCTGGTTGTACTCGCGGTAGTCCTTGTAAATAGTGTACTCGGGGTACCAGCGATATCCCAGCCTAGTCACGAGGTCGACCAGAATGGCCGGGAACCCAGCAGTACCGATAGCCATAGACAGACAAACGAGTTTCCTTGAGGGACGCATCTGTAACAAGGAGATTCGAGATGTCAAATGATAGTGTGTGTATCATAACTTCAAAGGAAAGAATTGTCGATAAAGCAACTCTACGATGGATGTGATCATGAGAACCTAATGTTAGAGTTAGCAAAACCTTTAACCCGAAAGAGAAGAGAGATCAGAACCCAGAGACGAGGAATAAAAGATCCTAATACCACCCGATTGAGATGCGGGCCCGTAAGCCACACAACAATGTCAGTAAAAGTTTTTCAAGTACTCGACTCAACTTTGGCCAAGGAGTTGGAACGTGGGCCACCTACAGGCAGTCGGCTATGATAACAACTTGTGACGCCCCCATTTTGATCATACACTAATCATACACGCAAATGCGTACGACCAAGATTAGGGACTCACTAGAAGATATCACATCACAACTCTGGACACAAATAAAAGTCATACAAGCTTCATATTAGAAGCCAGGGGTCTCGAGGGCTCGAATACATAAGCTCTAATTCCACAAGTCAGCGAAAGCAAATAATATCTAAGTACAATCATAAGTTAACAAGTTTTGCCTTAAGAAGGCTAGCACAAACATAACACAGATCGAAACAGGCAAGGCCTCATGCCTGGGAACCTCCTACCTTACTGCAAGTTAGCAGCATCCACGTAGTAGTAGGCTCTGTCGGGGTAGTAGTAGTCGTCGGAAGGCTCCACTGCCTCCTGGGCTCCGTCATCTGGTCGCAGCAATCGTATCAAGAGGAAAAGGGGGAGCAAAGCAACAGTGAGTACTCATCCAAAGTACTCGCAAGACTGACATCAGAACTAAGCTAAGCATGCATCATTATCAGAGGAATGAGGCTATATCTTTGGACTGACTATAGAAAAGAGAGAATAGGGGGAAGGCCTAGTCCTATCAAATACTAGCATCTCCAACATATTGCAGCATTAGAAGAGTGTATAATGGTAACTCATATTGATCAATATTATCGTAGCAATTTTATTAAGTAACCACGCCTAGAGATTCTTCCTCGACTCCCTACAAGAAAGCAATCTCGGAGCCAAAAATTTATTTCAAGTCACCACTTTTAGTTATAGTAGATCGGGATACAACTCCAAGTCGTCCTGTTACCGTGGACACAACTATTCTGATAGTTAATTTCATCCCTACAGTGGTGCACCATGTTTTCCATCACACTCGATAACCTTTGGCCGTACATACTTTCCTGGGTTATGCCCGGCCTCGGAGATCAACACGTCGTCACCCTACCTACACTCAACAGAGAGGCCAGCCCGTCGATCTAAATCCTAAGCTTGCAGGGGTCATGGGCCCACTCACCCTTTACACTCCTGCACGATGCGAGGGTGACCAAGATTAGTCCCAGCATCACTAATACAAAATCAATGCCTTCACGGACCACTCGAGCGTGCACCGCTCCATTGCTGACATCCGAAGAGCTTCGGCTGATACAACGACGTTGAGTACCCATAACTTCTCCCATGTGAAGGTTAGTGCGAAAAGGTCAAACGACCAACTCAGATCAAATCCCAAACCATTAGCATTTTGTTAATTGTCATGACGAGCGCGATACACGATATGTTGTCCCGTCGCCCCGTCTCGAGGTCTTGTGTCAAGGGCCAAGAATGCCCGGCCACGCCCCGTAGTATTACACCAACACCCTCCGGTCATCCAGATCTCATCATGTATCAACAGTAAAGTAAATGTATCTGTGTGTATTAAACACCAAGGGGGAAACCCGAGGAGTTAACCTCGAAGGATCTCACCCGATATAACCGTCCAAGTGACAAGAGAGGATTCACCCTCGATGGTCTACGCTTGAGGGGTTGCACAATAGAGTCGTCATCGGGAGTGGTGAAGGAAGAATCACCCTCGATAACCATGACCGACTAGTTGCACTAGAGATTTATAATCATCAATACTTCACGAGATGTCACCCTCGGTACTCGATAGTATCTCTATAGAGTCGTACAACTAAGGGGTGTGCGGTGAATGTCATGGGCATGGCTTGTCGATCGATTAACTGAGTCGTCGATGAAGAAGCAGGGGCAACTGGGACTAAGGGGTCATAGGGGATCACTAATCAACCTATACTAAGCCGGTGATATGATAACAGGCACATCAGTAGTTTAATCAAAAACAGGCTATGCATCAGAGTAGGAGCTATCTACAATAGTAGCAAAAATTAATGCAAGCATGAGAGGGAGAGAGATGGGCGATATCGAAATGATCAAGGGTGGTTGCTTGCCTTGCTGCTCGTGAGCGTCAGTGGCGTAGTCGTACCCGGCAGCAGCGTCACTCTCGGGATCTACCTATAACAAGAGGGGGGAAACAATAAATATGAGGCATACATATGCAACACGATGCATGATATGATAATATGGAGAGCTAGGAATGCACTAACGCAGTACTACACGTCACATACGGATTTGAAGAATATCTGACGATTTTTCTCGAGTCTCTATCTTTTACTTTAAAAATTTCCATGTTCGTTGTCATAGGAGGACGTGACATACAAACGGACCGCGTATTCAAATTCGTGGGATTTTTCTGATCAACTTTCATGCATAAAACATTTTCATCTCACTTACGGTTTATTTTATATTTATTTTTAAAGTTTTATTAATATTCAGGAATTAAAATAGATTGTTTTAATTCAATACACATTTATGACATCAGCATGATGTCTTGGTGACATCAACAATCAATTGTGGGGGTTAACTGGTCAAATCTGACCAGTGGGCCCCACATGTAAGTGACACAGTATTAATTAAGTTTTAAAATCTAATTAATCAGATTAATTAGGGGGTGGGACCCACCTATCATTCTCTGTTTATATTAAATTAAATAACATAATTAATTAAACCATTTTAATTAGGTATAATTGAGTAGGTCCCACATGTCAACCTTTGTTAGTTTCACAAAGGGTTAATTATAATCTAACTAATCTTTATTACACTGATTAACTAATTAATTAATTTCATATTTTATTTTAAATATTCATTTCATTTCTTAAAACCTTTTTAAAATACGTTTAGGGGCGTGGGCCCCCTCTATCATACTCAGGGGGGTTAATGGGGCATAATCCCCCACTAACAGAGCCGGCTAGGGCGAGGCCAGGGGCCAGGGGCGCCGGCGATGGGGGCTGGTCGCGGCCGGGCCAGCAGTGGCCAGTGGGGCTAGCAGCGAGGGGGGCAGGGCCGCGAGGCAATGGGAGCGTGGCGGGGGCACGAGGAGCAGCACATCGGGGTGTGGGCGCGTGCAAGGGGCGCGGGAGGCGCGGGGGCATGGCGAGGGGCGAGCCGTAGGCGGTGGCGGTGGCGGTGGCGGAAGGGGGAGCGCGGCAAAGGTGAGGGGGAGGGAGGAGCCCGGAGGCTCATTGGCGTTGCGTGGCGGTTGGGGCAACGAGGCACGAGGGGGGTCATTGGGGAGGGGCGGCCGGGGGCGTAGCGGCGAGACAGAGAGGCCTGGCAGCGGCGAGGCTACATGGGGCGCCAGTGACGTCGCGGCACGGGGGACGGCAGCGGAAGTTGCCCGATCCAGATCGGGATCGGGTGGGGGAAGAGAGAGAAGCGAGGGGGGAGAGGTGAGTGAGGGAGGGAGTGGTTGCGTGGGGGGCACCGGTGCCCTAGTAGGCGGCTGGGGTGGGCCGGGCTAGGCCGGGGCCCAATTGGGATACCCGGGGGGAGCCTTTAGCCTTTTATTTCAGTTGTAACCCTATTGTAGATATTTTTAAAACAATTTCTGCTTTTATTTAGTTTTAGCAAAAATACCTTTAGAAAAATTATGGCACAAAGTCCATTACCCCTATCGCATTTTTATAAACAGCAACAAATTATTTGAGGGCCATTTGAATGGTTTGGCAAATTACATAATGCAAGACGCATTTATTTAATTGAATTGGACATTGTTAAAATAGTTTTGAGGCACCAAAACACTTGCAAAAATGTGGTTTACAATTTTAGAAAAACTAAATGAATGCTTGAAAACTATTCATGATTTTTGTTCATAGGTTTGCAAAACTTTTAACACCCACTTTGAAATGAATTTTGAATTGCAAGAAATTTGAATTAGGATAGATTCCAAAAGTGATCACAATGGGATTAACAAAAAGGATTAACCTAACCCTCATGTTAGTGTAGCTTGATTACAAGGGTTACTATAGCAAGATCCCAAGGGTGTTACACTCCCCCTCCCGAGCTAGGTCCCTTTAGGGTCGGTAGCACCTAGGCTGACCGCATCATGGATGTCGCTTAGGTTATCGGTGAACACGTGAAGCTTCTAGTTTGGGAAACATCGCTAATAGTTGTGGTTCACGCCTGGATCCTATTGGTCCATAAGAGAGTTGTTCATTAGAATGAGAGAACTCTCATCCAGTATGGTCCGACGTTAATCCGGGATAGTGAGAGGATAGCGAATCTGAACTAAACCTACAGCAGCACCGACACAGAGGCTCTGTCGACGTTTAGAATGAGAAGAGCATCATTTGCAAGACTTGTTCGGATCTTTAGGAGCAAGGGGTGCTAGAAGATAGCATCCACACTAGTGTTGAAGAGCAACTGGTCATGTTCCTTCATGTTGTTGGCCATAAACACAGGTTCCGGATTATCCACAACACGTTCAGGAGATCAATGAAGACCATCTCCAGGTACTTCCAGCAAGTGTTGTATGTTATTGGGGAACTCGGAAAAGAGATGATCGTGTCACCAAGCATTTGGACTCCTACGAAGATTCGCACTAGCCCAAAGATGGTATCCATACTTCAAGGTGAGAACTCACAATATGTTGTTGATGCCTTGATATGTTGTTCTTGTTCTAGTTCTAGCCATAACACCATCTTGTAATGCCATTCCAGGATAGCATTGACGCAATATGTGGTACGCATGTCACTGCAAGAGTGCCGAGGTCACAAGATGCAGCATTTAGAGGGAGAAATCACCACACAAGCCAGAATGTTCTTTTTGCTGTTGACTTTGATCTGAAGTTTAAATATGTCTTGGCTGGCTGGGGAGGATCAGCACATGATGCTAACCTTCTTAGTGACAGCATGTGTAGACCTGATGGCATCAACATCCCAGATGGCAAGTTCTACCTAGGTGATGCTGGCTATGTTTGCCGGCCAGGTTTTCTTTCATCATTTAGGAAAACTAGGTACCATCTTAACGAGTTCTCTGATAGGAACTATCCTAGGACCCCACAGGAGTTGTTCAATCTCAGACACTCCAGCCTTAGAGTAATTGTTGAAAGGGCATTTGGAGCTCTGAAGAACAGGTTTAATATCCTGGATCAAAAGGCATCCCACCCTTACCCTACCCAGGTCAATCTTGTTCTTGCATGTTGCATCATTCACAACTGGATCCTGCAATTTGAAACTGATGAACTTGTGCCGGAGGAGGAGGATGTGACTCCCGATGAAGTGATCAGCTCCGGTCATGGTGTGAAGGCGTTTGACAATGAAGCATGGAAGAACAAAAGTTTAGAGTGGGCTCACGCAATGTGGGATAACAGAGGTCAGACCAGGATCTGAAGAAGAAGAAGAAGAAGAAGAAGAAGAAGAAGAAGAAGAATAAGAAGAAGAGAAGGGGAGAAAGAGGAAGGGGAAGAGGATGAACTTGCACCAAGTTAGCATCATTGAACATTCGACAATTCAACCATATTAACACTTAATAATTTGTATTGTTATTTGCTAGTAGGTAGAACTGCCATTTGTTTCCTAATTAGGAAAAGACAATGTTGTGTGTGTGCTAAGATCACCACTAGTGAGAAGTGGTGATCCCATTTTTAGTTGGTTGCAACCAAACAACACCGACACAGACAACCAAACAACGTGCTAACATAATAGTTCCCTCCTATAAATAGTCTAATGCAGACAATCAAACTACATACATTTGTTGGTTTTTAGTCTGTATTAGCTTAACCAGGCTAACCGAAACAAGCATTCAAAATGACCTAAAATATATTTCCTTCGTCCCAAAATTCTTGTCTTAGATTTGTCTAAAAATGAATGTATCTAAATACTAAAACGTGACTAGATAAATTCATATTTAGACAAATCTAAGACAAAAAATTTAGAACGGAGGAAGTATATCTAAACACAACACGTCCATAGTGATGCAATACGAACCGGGAGAACGAGACCAGTGCATGGCGACCGGCCGGGCTTCTTCTGCCGAACTGCGATTGTGAGTGCTCGCCTCCGCTCCATGCCTCCATGCTAGTACGACGCAGTGCATCGTCTCAAGAAGCTCAAAAATGGCCCGGGCCTACCAGCGTGGGAAAAAGTCGTCATTACATCGACGGAGTATTACTACTTTTTTTTTACCCGCAAAAAAAAAAGTAGTAACAACTAACAAAGCTGCATATTCTGATGCTGATGTTGGATGCCATATCGCGGGTGGCGCATATAAAAGGACAAGAGAGCCCGTTTCCGTTTGTTTATAGTATCTCTCTCGATAGCCTTACACGTCAGGAAACACGCCCGCATATAAAAGGACAAATTGTACGCCTGCCTGATTATCTTAACACGCATCCTTTGATGCTTAGATCCTGCATGTTCGGCCAAACATTTCCTGGCTCGTTTAGGCCATCGGTAACCGCAGCGACAGGAGCCAAAACCCAAAAGTCAGGCACTCTCTGGGCGTTGGATAAGTTGCTCAAGCAACTCAATGGAGTGTGAGGTGGCAATAGCGTCCATGTCCACCGTACGTGCTGAAGCCTCCTTATTCGGGGGCTTCATGTGTAACCATTCCAGTCAGCAGTGACCAAAGTATGTGCATGATTTAGCGCTGGGATAACATGTGATGCTCCAGTCTCTACCAGGGGTTCCCCATCTCTATCAGATTGCAATTATGTGCTCTGAATGCACACCAGTAAGTCATCAGTGAACGTAATGACGACTCCAGATTCAGGAAAAGAGGTCCATGAATGGGCATGACTAACTTGCATATTCACAAATGCAAATGCATGATTCAGTAGTGAAGTTGTTGATATATCTTCACACGGAACAGGGTGTCAATGGGCTACACATACGGTTGAGTTCATCCTGCAGGGTTAGAGCATCTCCAATAGACATCTTTAAATGTTTTTTAAAGCGTTGAAATAGGGTTTTAACGTGTTGGGTTTGTGTTTTACTTTAGTATCAAAAATGATATAATACTACGCGTCGCAGGTAGCGCTTTAGCAGGTGCGCTAAATTCAACCGTGCGGTCCAGCAAAAACAACATTTCTCATTCAAATATAGAACAAAAAAAATCAAACATACACAAAATAAATCAACAACAAATAGTTTAATTATTAGAACAAATAGTTTATCTTTAATACAACAAATAGTTTATGAATAATACAATAAATAGTTCATTAACAATACAACAAATAGTCAACAATACAACAAACATACAACATCAAACTAGTTTGTTGCCCATTCCATGATCACCACTCCTCGACTAGATCCTTTTGATGATCATCATGCGTTTCGGCACGTTGAATGGCATTGATAAGAGGCAAAAAGTGGTCAACCCTTGCAGCCCTCCTCCGCACTCGCACGGGATGTCCCATCAACTCATACTGAAAATAGTCTAAAGCTTGCCCACGCTCATTCTTGATCGAAAACCGAACCACCGTGTTTTGGTTTTTTATTGACATGGATAGCTAGAATCATTGCGACGTCCTCCTCCTCTTGAAGGTCAAATTCTTCATCGAAAGAATCGTAGGACGAACTCATCTACAAACTTGAATTTAAACTAATTTGAAACCCAAACAACTTGCACCAAATTCATTTACAAATATAAAGTTAGAAGCAATATATACCTTGCGAGTGTTTTATCAAACACCTTATGGGCGCCGAGCTGCAAGCAGCCGTGGGCGCTATTCGTCGGAGGAACGGTGCGCTCGAGGGACGGCGGCGAGGAGAGAGGGTGGAGGAGCAACGACAGCCACCGGGAGAAGAAGGGGATGCGGCGGCGCATTGGGAAGGGCGGGGGGACGCACCAACGACAGGTACTACGCTTGGTCGCCTGAAAGAATGTGGGAGGTGCGGGCGGCGACACCAGCGCCCGGAGGTCTCAGATTCGACGGTTTGTGAGATTCGCGCGCATGATTTGCTAGTTCAGCGTGCTGGAGCGGTGCACCAAATATCCAGTGCGCAATGCGGATTTTCCAGCATACTGGTGCCTGTTTACCGCACGCAGGATAGCGCGGCTGTTGAAGCGCTACTTTCGGCAATACGTGCTATATAGCCTTTTTTTACGACACAACTTATTTAGCACATCTGTTGGAGACCGCACGCAGGGTAGAGCATCTACAAACGGAACTTGCAAATCCAGGCCCTCAAACGCCCGCGAACGCGTTCGGACGCGTCCGTGGACACTGACCGATCACGTTTCAAATCTACTCATCCACATCCAACTCTCTCGTATTTCATCCCCTAAATCCATACAAAGTCATGCAAGAGAGAAATCCTACGTATTACATACTATCATACTCTTCGTCGTCGTCGTAGATAGCCTCTTGCTCATCCTTGTCTGCCGCAGCCTGAGCCGCCTTCACCACAACCATTGACGAGGATATGTACCTAGGGTAGGATCCTAGGCAAAGCCCACATACCCTACCTAAGAACCACATGGGAGGACTTGAAGATCAAGCATGAACTTCCGAGTGGATCCCTGGAGACGTTCAAAGTCACTCAACAGTAATCCACTCGGAGACTCCCGCTCTCACTCGGCAGTCGCGTGTCACTCGACGGACCTCGCTTCACTCGACGCCAGAAGACCAGGAGCCATCATCAAGAGTCCAACGGGCAGACGTTGGCTTAATGGCCCTTAATAGCTTTTACTACGTACGTTACCTGTAACGGCAGACTTTACACCCCACGACCAGACTCATTGATGCAAGGCCATTATGAGGGGCAGCAAACTCTATATAAGCTGCCCCTCCCCTCCTACACAAGGGTTAAGAAAAATCTATTGTAATCTCTACATTCCATTCGACATAAAGCTCCCGAGCACTGAGACGTAGGGTTGTTATCTCCACGAGAGGGGCCTGAACTCATACATCTGTGTGTACACCCTCGCCGTAGCTAGGACTCTGCCCTCTCCATTCGTACCCCTATCATCTACTGTCAGGCTCGTTCCCACGACAGTTGGCGCCCACCGTGGGGCAGGCGTCTAAGCGACTTCCGGCGAGGTTGCGTTTTTCATCCTTCAACATGTCTTGCAGTGGTGTTTTTTCTCTGGGCCACGAGATCCGTTTCGGAGCGCTCACTTTCATCGCCAACGATTCAGCATGGCTCTAGGAGGCACCTCTCGATGTCGAGGCGCTCCCGGTCCGCGGAGCCGCGCATTTCTGCGCGAGTCCGTGCGGCGTGTTGTTGCGTCAGCCATCGACCCCTTACGCATCGGCTCATCTCGCCGTTTGCGGTTGCAAGCGGTCCGGCCGCTCACGACTCCAGCGGTGGGTCAAACACGCAGCGACGCGGCAAGCTTCTTCGCAGGTTGCAGCACTCGAACCTACCGAGTCCCTTCATGGCGTGTTCGAGTCGGATTCTGATCCGTCCGACGTGCCTTCCGAGTGCGAGAGTTGTGATCCCGCAGAGGAGGTCTTGATGGCAGGCTCTCATTAGAGCTCACTGCCTGGTTTTGGTCGTGGCAAGCACGAGGCTGGTGGCCCGTCGAACATGCAGTCGCGTCGCGATGAGAAGGTCCTTCATACCCCCATCGTCGGCTCAACCGCCGAGGCCCGGGCTTTGGAGGCCGTGCGCGTTCGTCTAGAAGAGCTCCAGGCAGAGATTGACGAGCGCGCCCATCCATGCCTGTCGTGCCCCAGTCGACGTCAGCGATAGCTGTTCCCGACTGGATCTCACGATGGCGTCGAGGTATACCGAACTCCCGTGCTTAATGTTGTTGTTGCTGCTAGGATAGCAGATTTCATTCAGCCGTCCCGGTCAGAGGCTGGTAGAGGGCTGTTGCAGATCAGAGCACTGTTAGATGCAGCACAGCGCCAGAATTCAGCAGTTTCTCAGTCTCGTCACAAGATACACAGCAATTCACCCAAGGCAGAGACCATTCAGTCGGCACATAGTCTTGGGTCGCCCTTACGTCGTCGAGGCGGCGGTTATCGTGAAGGGCAAGATAGATATCAGCACCACTGCGAAGACCACTGTCGAGTGCCCACTCCTCTGCGGAGTGGTCTGTACGCGCCCCGACGCCAGGACGACAGGCACTCCTTCGGTGACGAGCGGGACGCGGACTTTGATGCCCGCGCATACCTTCTTCAGAAGCGGATCGACAAGAGCAGAGCCTACAGAGAAGGACACGACAGAGATGTCCCGAGTGGAAGCTCAACTGCAGTGTCTGGTCTAGAGTGTTTTAGCAGAGCTATACGTTCTGTGGAGATTCCCCCCAACTTCAGAATGGCAACGGGGATCGGAAAGTTTTTTGGTGAAACAAAACTAGAGACTTGGCTTGATGATTACCGAGTGGCTGTGCAGATTGGCGGCGGGAATGACAATGTCTCAATGAAGCACCTGCCTCTTATGTTGGATGGTCCAGCTCGGGCTTGGTTGAATCGTTTGGCTCCTTCCAGCATTCATTGTTGGGAAGATCTTGCCCGAGTGTTTGTCCGGACCTTTGAGGGCACTTGCAAGCGCCCCGCAGGTCTGGTCGACTTACAGCACTGCTTCTAGAAGCCCAGCGAAACCTTAAGAGACTATATTCAGCGATGGTCCACCCTGCATCATACGGTGGAAAATGTGTCGGAACACTAGGTTGTTTGTGCCTTCAAGGCCGGTGTGAGATACAGAGAGCTGTACTTGAAGTTCGGGCACACTGGTGACATTTCACTTGGCAAGATGATGGAAATTGCCACTCACTACGCCAATGGAGAGGAAGAAGACCGCCTCCGTAGTGGCAAAGGAAAAGTGGTCCCCAACGAGTCTGGCGGCGGTAACAATAGGAAACAAAAGCGGAAGGCTGAGGACCCAGTTCCGGCAGAGGCAACAGCACTGGCGACTCAGTCAAAGAACAAGGGTAAGGCCAAAGCTCAGTATGCCCCCAAGAAGGGGAAGGGTCAGCCAGGAACCGATATCTTGGACCAGCCGTGTGTGATTCACACGAAGAAAGATGCAGAAGGCAACCTGATTTTGCCCAAGCACACCACTCGACAGTGTCGAACCCTCATCCAGCAGTTCAAGGGAGACCAGTCGAGTGGGAAATCTCCTAAAAAAGAAGATGAAGATGAAGAAAAGGAAACATTCCCGGATGTCACTGCTACACTGGTGATCTTTGCTGACGTCGAGAGCAAGAGCCGTCTGAAAGTCATAAATAGAGAGATCAACATGGCTGTACCAGACACCCTCACCTACCTCAAATGGTCTCAGTATGCTGTCACATTCGACCAGACTGACCATCCTGCCCATGTGGCCACACCCGGTCGACAGGCTCTGGTAGTTGATCCGGTGGTGCAAGGGACTCGACTCAGAAAGGTCCTCATGGACGGTGGCAGCGGCCTAAACATTCTGTATGCGGATACCCTGAAGGGAATGGGCATTCCTATGTCCCATCTCAGCGAAAGCAGCATGCATTTCCATGGGGTCATCCCAGGAAAGAAGGCCAAGTCACTCAGCCAAATAGCATTGGATGTGGCATTCGGAGATAGCAAAAATTTCCGAAAAGAAAAGTTGACGTTTGAAGTCGTGGATTTCAAGAGTGCTTACCACGCCATTTTGGGTCGACCCGCTTATGCACGTTTCATGGCCCGACCATGTTACGTGTATCTCAAGCTGAAAATGCCAGGCCCTAAGGGCGTGATCATGGTCACTGGCAATCGACAGCGGGCCGAAGAGTGTCTCCAGCAAGGGTCCAAGATCGCCGAACAACAAATGGCCATGGTCGAGCTGGAGGAGTACAAGAAAACCACTGACACTGCTGATTTGCTCAGCGCAAAAAAGCCGGCTTCCAAGTCAGCATTTCAGTCGGCAGGAGAAGTGAAGAAGGTGCACATCCACCCGACAGATCCAACCGCTGCCCCGACGAATATCTCGACAACACTCGACAGCAAATAGGAAGCCGAGCTCATCCAGTTCCTCCGTGAGAACTGGGATATCTTTGCATGGAAGCCTGCTGACATGCCGGGAATTCCCAGGGAGCTGGCTGAGCACCGTCTACCAGTGGATCCGAAGGCCAAGCCCATCAGGGAGCATTTGCGTTGATCCGTGGCTGAGAAGCGCAAGGCAATCGAAGAAGAAGTGGCCCGTCTCTTGCAAGCCAAGTTCATTCGAGAGATTTACCACTCCGAGTGGCTCTCGAATGTTGTGATGGTGCCCAAGAAAGATAAGTCATTGCGCATGTGCATTGACATCAAACATCTTAATAAGGTGTGTCCGAAAGACCATTTTCTGCTTCCCACATAGATCAGATTATTGACTCGACAGCCGGGTGCGAGCGATTATTGTTTTTGGATGCCTATTCTGGGTACCATCAGATCCGTCTGTTTGGCCCAGATGAAATAAAAACAGCCTTCATCACCCTGTTTGGGTGTTTCTGCTACATCACCATGCCTTTTGGTCTCAAGAATGCCGGCGCTACTTTTATGCGCATGATTCAGAAATGTTTACTCGACCAGATCCCTCGGAATGTCGAGGCGTACATGGACGATATAGTGGTCAAGTCCCGCAAAGGTTCTGACCTGCTGGCTGACTTGGTTGAGACATTCGCCAATCTGACGTGATTCGACATAAAGCTGAATCCGGCCAAATGTACCTTCGGTGTCCCTGGCGGCAAGTTACTCGGTTTTCTCGTTTCCGAACGAGGAATTTATGTCAATCCTGAGAAGATCAGCGCCATTACCCGTATGAAGACTCCCGTGCGAGTGCACGATGTTCAGAAGCTCACAGGTTGCTTGGCGGCATTGAGTCGATTCATTTCTCGTCTTGGTGAGAAGGCTATGCCCTTGTATTAGGTGATGAAGAAATCAGACACATTCAACTGGACTCCTGTAGCCGAAGCAACGTTTGTTGAGCTCAAAGCCCTGCTATCCACCCAGCCGGTGCTTGCCGCTCCTGCCAGCATAGAGCCCTTGCTCCTGTACATCACGGCCACAAATCAGGTCGTCAGTACAGTGCTGACTGTCGAGCGAGATGAGGAAGGCAAAGCCTATAAGCGAAGAAGGTGGCACATTATTTCCAAGACCATTCGATCTCAGTCGTCAGTGATGCACCTTTGTCAGAGATTTTCAATAATCGCGACGCATCAGGTCGAGTGGCTAAATGGGCAACTGAACTGGGACACTTCGACATCAGATTCGAGGCCAAGAAAGCAATCAAGTCCCAAGCATTGGTAGATTTCATGGCCGAGTGGATCGAACAACAACAGCCTATCCAAGTTCACTCGGCGCATTGGACAATGTTCTTCGACGGTTCCAAAATGTTGAATGGGTCCGGTGCTGGCGTTGTTCTGATATCCCCCAGAGGCGACAAGCTCAGCTATGTCTTGCAAATTCACTTTGATTCCTCCAACAATGAGGCAAAGTATGAAGCACTTTTGTACGGGTTGCGCATGGCTATCTCGCTTGGCGTCAAGCGCTTGATGGTTTATGGAGACTCAGATTTGGTGGTGAATCAGGTGATGAAAGAGTGGGATGTTAGAAACCCTGCTATGACTGGATACTGTAATGCAGTCCGGAAGCTGGAGAAGAAATTTGAAGGTCTGGAACTTCACCATGTTCCTCGACTGAAAAATCAGGCAGCTGATGAGCTATCCAAGATTGGTTCCACTCGACGGCCTGTCCCCAGCAGAGTGTTCCTGGAGCATCTTCACACTCCTTCGATTCAAGAAGATCCCTTCACTGAAGAGCCCCCGCAAACCTTAAGCTCCTCTGACTCGACTGAAGTCGATGTTCTTGCTGTGATTGACCTGGTCATGGAGGTGCTAGTTATCATTCCCGACTGGACTGTACCGTACATAGCCTATATCCTCAGACAGGAGCTTCCTGAAGATGAAGCAGAGGCTCGACAGATTGTGCGCAGGTCCAAAGCTTTCACTGTGATGGGTGATCAGCTTTTCAGAGAAAGTGTGTCTGGTGTCACCCAGTGCTGCATTTCGCCCGAGGAAGGTCGAATGATTCTAGATGAAATCCACTCGAGAACTCGCGGACACCATGCGTCTTCAAGGGCGATCGTCGCTAAAGCATACCGAGCGGGGTTTTATTGGCCACGGGCTAATGAAATGTCTAAGGACATTGTTGATCATTGCAAAGGCTGTCAGTTCTATGCAAACCTGTCACACAAGCCAGCGTCTGCTCTGAAGATAATTCCACTCACCTGGCCATTTGAGGTTTGGGGGCTCGACATGGTTGGTCCTTTCCGACCCGGAAAAGGAGGATTCACCCACCTGTTGGTAGCAGTCGACAAGTTCACCAAGTGGATTGAAGCCAAGCCCATCAAGAAGCTGAATTCCCGCACGGCGGTCACATTCACGAGGGATATCATTATCCGGTTCGGCATTCCCCACAGCATCATCATGGACAATGGCACTAATTTTGACTCGGAAGAATTCAGGAGATTATGTAACTCCCAAGGCACCCGAGTGTATTACGCTTCCGTTGCATACCCTCAAACCAATGGGCAAGTTGAGCAGACTAACGGTCTCATTCTGCAAGGTCTGAAGCCTCTTCTCATGTGCGATTTGGATCATGCCGCTGGTGCTTGCGTAACTGAGCTGCCATTTGTTTTGTGGGGGTTGAGGACAACACCTAATCGGTCGACTCGATGAACTCCTTTCTTCCTTGTCTATGGTGTTGGGGAATGTTGCACGGGAAACAAAAAATTTCCTACGCACACGAAGATCTATCCATGGTGATGAGCATCTACGAGAGGGAGAGTGTATCTACATACCCTTGTAGATCGCTAAGCGGGAAGCGTTAAGAAACGCGGTTGGTGTAGTCGAACATCTTCGCGATCCAAATCGCCGTGCGTCCCGTGATCCAATCACGATCCGTCCCGCGATCCAATCATGATCCGTCCCGCGATCCGATCAAGATCCGTCCCACGAACTTGATCATGATCCGTCTCACGAAATTGATCACGATCCTTCCGATCTAGCACCGAACGGACGGCACCTCCGCGTTCAGCACACGTACAGCTTGATGACGATCTCCATCGTCTTGATCCAGCAAGAAGGAGTGGAGAGGAAGAAGAGTTCTCCGGCAGCCTGACGGCGCTCCGGTGATGGTGGTGGAGCAATTCCGACAGGGTTTCGCCTAAGCACTGTAGAAAACCGATCTAGAGGAGAAACTATGCACTGGAGGAACGGGTAGCACGTGGCTGAAAAACTAGTGCAAAAACCCTCAATACCACCAGTATATATAGGAGGAGAGGAGGCAGCTTGGTCTCCAAGCCTCCTAGGCTTCGGCCGAACTAGGAGAGGAGGAGTCCACCTCCTCCACTCCTAGTAGGATTAGGATTCATCCTTTTTTTTCCTTTTTGCCTTTTTCCACCTTTTTTCCTTTTGGGTTTTCTTCTCCAGCCACATGGGCCTTGTGTGGGAGTTTCCACCAGCCCACTAAGGGCTGATATTCACTCTCCCACAGCCCATGAAGCCTCTTGGGTCGAAATACCCCTCCCGGAGGTCTACCGGTACTCCCGGTACACTACCGACAAGCCCGGAACTTTTCCGGCGACCAAAACAGGACTTCCTATATATGAATCTTTACCTCTGGACCATTCCGGAGCTCCTCGTGATGTCCAGGATCTCATCCGAGATTCCGAACAAACTTCGGTCACCACCATACATAACTCTATACTACCGAAACGTCACCAAACCTTAAGTGTGCAGACCCTGCGGGTTCGAGAACTATGTAGACATGACCGAGACACATCTACGGTCAATAACCAATGGCGGGACCTGGATGTCCACATTGGTTCCTACATATTCTATGAAGATCTTTTATCGGTCGAACCTCTATGTCAAGGATTCAGTTAATCCCGTATGATGTTCCCTTTGTTCTTCGGTATGTTACTTTCCCGAGATTCGATCGTCGGTATCTCCATACCTAGTTCAACCTCGTTACTGGCAAGTCTATTTACTCGTTCCGTAATACAAGATCCCGTGACCAACACTTAGTCACATTGCTTGCAAGGCTTATTGTGATGTTGTATTACCGAGTGGGCCCTGAGATACCTCTCCGTCACACGGAGTAACAAATCCCAGTCTTGATCCATGCCAACTCAACAGACACCCTCGGAGACACCTGTAGAGCACCTTTATAGTCACCCAGTTACGTTGCAACTTTTGATACACACAAGGTACTCCTCTGATATCTGTGAGTTGCATGATCTCATGGTCATAGGAACATATACTTGACATGCAGAAAACAGTAGCAATAAACTGACACGATCATAAGCTATGTTTGTAGTTTGAGTCTTGTCCATCACATCATTCTCCTAATGATGTGATCCCGTTATCAAATGACATCTCATGTCCATGGCTAGGAAACCTTAATCATCTTTCAATCGACGAGCTAGTTCACTAGAGGCATACCTGGGACATTGTGTTTGTCTATGTATCCACACATGTATCCATGTTTCCAATTAATACAATTATAGCATGGATAATAAATGATTATCATGAACAAGGAAATACAATAATAAACACTTTATTTATTGCCTCTAGGGCATATTTCCAACAGTCTCCCACTTGCACTAGAGTCAATAATCTAGTTCACATCACTATGTGATTTACATTGTAATGAATCGAACACCCATGCAGTTCTGGTGTTGATCATGTTTAGCCCTTGGAAGAGGTTTAGTCAACGTGTCTGCAACATTCAGATCCGTGTGCACTTTGCAAATATTTATGTCTTTCTCCAAGATGTAATCGCGGATGGAGTTGAAGCGTCGCTTTATGTGTCTGGTCCTCTTGTGAAACCTTGGTTCCTTGGCCAGAGCAATGACACCAGTGTTGTCACAGAACAGGTTCATTGGATTCAGTGCACTGGGCACTACTCCAAGATCTGTCATGAACTGCTTCATCCAGACACCTTCCTTCGCCGCCTCCGAGGCTGCAATGTATTGCGCTTCGCACGTAGAATCAGCTACCACGCTTTGCTTGGAACTGCACCAGCTTACCGCTCCCCTGTTAAGAATAAATACGTATCCGGTCTGCGACTTAGAGTCGTCTGGATCAGTGTCAAAGCTTGCATCGACGTAACCCTTTATGACGAGTTCTTCATCACCTCCATAAATGAGAAGCATTTCCTTAGTCCTTTTCAGGTACTTAAGGATATTGTTGACCGCTTGCCAGTGCTCCATTCCAGGATCACTTTGAAACCTTCCGGCCATACTTATGGCAAGGCTGACATCGGGTCTTGTGCACAGCATTGCATACATGATAGAGCCTATGGCTGAAGCATAGGGGATGACACTCATCTTTTCTCTATCTTCTGCAGTTACTGGGCATTGAGTCTTACTCAACTTCACACCATGTAATACAGGCAAGAACCCCTTCTTGGACTGTTCCATTTTGAACTTCTTCAAAACTTTATCAAGGTATGTGCTCTGTGAAAGTGCTATTAAGCGTCTCGACCTATCTCTATAGATCTTAATGCCTAACATGAAAGCAGCTTCTCCTAGGTCCTTCATTGAGAAACTCTTGTTCAAATATTCCTTCACGCTTTCCAGCATTTCTATATTGTTTCCAATCAGCAATATGTCATCCACATATAATACTAGAAACGCTATAGAGCTCCCACTCACTTTCTTGTAAATCCAAGCTTCTCCGTAAACTTGTATAAACTCAAACGCTTTGATCACCTCATCAAAGTGCTTATTCCAACTCTGAGATGTTTGCACCAGTCCATAAATGGATCGCTAGAGTTTGCAAACTTTGTCAGCATTCTCTGGATCGACAAAACCTTCGGGTTGCATCATATACAACTCTTCCTCAAGGAAACCGTGGAGGAACGGTTTTTTTTACATCCATCTGCCAAATTTCATAGTCGAAATAGGCAGCTGTTGCTAACATGATTCTGACAGACTTAAGCATCGCTACGGGTGAGAAAGTCTCATCGTAGTCAACTCCTTGAACTTGTGAAAAACCCTTTGCCACAAGTCGAGCTTTATAGACAGTGACATTACCGTCCGCGTCTGTTTTCTTCTTAAAGATCCATTTGTTCTGAATGGCCTTTTGCCCTTCAGGTAATACTTACAAAGTCCATACTTTGTTTTCATACATGGATCCCATCTCGGATTTCATGGCCTCTAACCATTTCTCGGAATCCGGGCCCATCACTGCTCCTCCATAGCTCATAGGTTCATTGTTGTCCAACAACATGACCTCCAAGACAGGGTTGCTGTACCACTCAGGGGTAGTACGCGGCCTTGTCGACCCACGAGGTTCAATAGCTGCTTGATCCGAAGCTTCATGACCATCATCATTAACTTCCTCTTCTACCGTCGTAGGTTCCACAGAAACATCTTTCTGCGCTGCGCTACTTTCTGGTTGAAGTAAAGGTTCAATAACCTCATCAAGCTCTATTTTCCTCCCACTCAATTCTTTCGAGAGAAACTCTTTCTCAAGAAATGTTCCGTTTTTAGCGACAAACACTCTGCCTTCGGATCTGAGATAGAAGGTATACACGACTGTCTCTTTCGGGTATCCTGTAAAGACGCATTTCTCCGCTTTGGGTTCCAGCTTTTCAGGCTGAAGCTTTTTGACATAAGCATCACATCCCCAAACTTTAACAAACGACAACTTTGGCTTCTTGCCAAACCACAGTTCATATGGCGTCGTCTCAATGGATTTTGATGGTGCCCTATTTAAAGTGAATGCAGCTGTCTCTAATGCATAATCCCGAAACGATAGTGGCAAATCAGCAAGAAACATCATAGAACGCACCATATCTAATAAGGTTCGATTACGACGTTCGGACACACCATTACGATGTGGTGTTTCGGGCGGTGTCAACTATGAAACAATTCCACACTGTCTTAAGTGACTGCCAAACTCATAACTCGGATATTCACCTCCTCGATCAGATCGCAGGAACTTTAATCTTCTTGTTACGATGATTCTCAACTTCACTCTGAAATTGCTTGAACTTTTCAAACGTTTCAGACTTGTGTTTCATTAAGTAAATATACCCATATCTACTTAAGTCATCAGTGAAGGTTAGAAAATAATGATATCCACCACACGCTATAACATTCATTGGACCGCACACATCAGTGTGTATGATTTCCAATAAGTCACTTGCCCGTTCCATTGTTCCAGAGAACGGTGTTTTAGCCATCTTGCCCATGAGGCATGGTTCACATGTGTCAAGTGATTCAAAATCAAGTGACTCCAAAAGTCCATCAGCATGGAGCTTCCTCATGCGTTTTACACCAATATGACCTAAACGGCAATGCCACAATAAAGTGGTACTATCATTATCAATTCTACATCTTTTGGCATCAATGTTATGAACATGTGTGTCATCACTATCAAGATTCAATATGAATAAACCCCTAACATTGGGTGCATGACCATAAAAGATATTACACATATAAATAGAACAACCTTTATTCTCTGATTTAAATGAGTAACCTTCTCGCGATAAACAAGATCCAGATATAATGTTCATGCTTAACGCAGGCACTAAATAACAATTATTCAGGTTCATCACTAATCCCGATGGTAATCGAAGAGAGAGCGTGCCGACGGCGATCACATCAACCTTGGAACCATTTCCCACGCGCATCGTCACTTTGTCCTTTGCCAGCCTTCTTTATTCCGTACTTCCTGCTTTGAGTTGCAAATGTGAGCAACCGAACCGGTATCAAATACCCAGGCACTACTACGAGAGCTAGTAAGGTACACATCAATAACATGTATATCATATATACCTTGTTTGTCGTTGGCCGCCTTCTTGTCAGCCAGGTACTTGGGGCTGTTCCGCTTCCAGTGACCAGTTCCTTTGCAATGAAAGCACTTAGTTTTTGGCTTGGGTCCATGCTTGGGCTTCTTTGCAGGAGTAGCAACTGCTTTGCCATCCTTCTTGGTTTTACCCTTCTTGCCCTTGCCCTTGACTTTGCCATTTTTCTTGAAACTAGTGGTTTTATTGACCATCAACACTTGATGTTCTTTCTGGATTTCAGACTCAGCGACTTTTAGCATCGCAAACAGCTCGGCGACTGACTTGTTCATCCCGTGCATGTTATAGTTCATCACAAAGATCTTGTAACTAGGTGGCAGTGATTGAAGAACTCTGTCAGTGATCGCCTCTGGCGAAAGGGCAATTCCCAACTCCGCTAGACGAGTTGAATACCCAGACATTCTGAGTATATGTTCACTGATAGACCCGTTCTCCTCCATCTTGCAAGCATAGAACTTATCGGAGGTTTCATACCTCTCGATCCGGGCGTTCTTCTGAAAGATAAACTTCAACTCCTGGAACATCTCATATGCTCCATGACGTTCAAAGCGTCTTTGAAGTCCCGGTTCTAAGCCATACAATATTGCACACTGAACTATTGAGTAATCTCCAGTACGTGCCTCCCAAGCGTTCTTAACGTCTTCGGAGGTCATGTCTTCTGGTTGGTCACCAAGCGGTGCATCAAGGACATATGATTTCTGGGAAGCCGTGAGGATAATCCTTAGATTACGGGCCCAGTCAACAAAGTTACTTCCATCATCTTTCAGTTAAGCTTTCTCTAGGAACGCATTAAAATTCAAGGGTGCTACTGCGCGAGCCATTGATCTACAACATAAATATGCAAAGTTCATTTAGACTATTGTTCAAGATAATGAGTTTAGTTAATCAAATTACTAAAGCTCCCACTCAAATTGACATCCCTCAGGTCATCTGAGTGTCACATGATCCAAATCCACCAACTCAAGTCCGATCATCACGTGAGTTGAGGTGGCTTCAATGGTGAACATCATTATGTTGATCATATCTACTATATGACTCATGTTCGACCTTTCGGTCTCTTGTGTTCCGAGGCCATGTCTGTACATGCTAGGCTCGTCAAGTTTAACCCGAGTGTTCTGCGCGTGCAACACTGGCTTGCACCCGTTGTATGTGAACGTAGAGTCTATCACACCCGATCATCACGTGGCATCTCAACACGATGAACTTTCACAACGGTGCACACTCGGGGAGAACACAATTTTATCTTGAAATTTAAGTGAGGGATCACCTTATAATGCTACCGCCGTACTAAGCATAACAAGGTGCATAAAAGGATTAACATCACATGCAATTCATAAGTGACATGATATGGCCATGAACATGTGCTTTAGATCTCCATCTTGAAAGCACCGGCATGATCTTCATCGTCACCGGCACGACACCATGATCTCCATCATCTTGATCTCCATCAAAGTATCGCCATCGAGGTTGTCACGCCCTGCATGCTTCTACTACTATTGCTACCGTTTAGCGATAAAGTAAAGCATTACATAGCGCTTAATGATTGACACGCAGGTCATACAATAATTAAAGACAACCCTATGGCTCCTGCCGGTTGCCATACTCATAGACATGCAAGTCGTGAAATTCTATACATCACATGATCATCTCATACATCACATATATCACATCATGTAATTGGCCATATCACATCACAACATACCCTGCAAAAACAAGTTAGACATCCTCTAATTGTTGTTGCATGTTTTACGTGGCTGCTATGGGTTTCTAGCAAGAACGATTCTCACCTACGCATAAACCACAACAGTGATACATAATTTGCTTTTCAACCTTCTCAAGGACCGCCTTTGTCAAATCCGATCCAACTAAAGTGAGAGAAACTGCCACCCGCAAGCCATCTAGGCAACAAGTTGCGTCGAGGGAACCGGTCTCTCGTAAGCGTACGAGTAATGTTCGTCCGGGCCGCTTCATCTCACAATACCGCTGAACCAAAATCCGACCAAGGGAGGAAGCAATCTAAGCATCAACGCCCACAAACCTTTTGTGTTCTACTCGAGATCTCATCTACACATAGACCTAGCTCATGATGCCACTGTTGGGGAACGTTGCATGGGAAACAAAAAATTTCCTACGCACACGAAGATCTATCCATGGTGATGAGCATCTACGAGAGGGAGAATGGATCTACATACCCTTGTAGATCGCTAAGCGGGAAGCGTTAAGAAACGCGGTTGGTGTAGTCGAATGTCTTCGCGATCCAAATCGCTGTGCATCCCGTGATCCAATCACGATCCGTCCCGCGATCCAATCGCGATCCGTCCCACGATCTGATCACGATCCGTCCCATGAACTTGATCACGATCCGTCTCACGAAGTTGATCACGATCTCCGATCTAGCACCGAATGGACGACACCTCCGCGTTCAGCACACGTACAGCTTGATGACGATCTCCACCGTCTTGATCCAGCAAGAAGGAGTGGAGAGGAAGAAGAGTTCTCCGGCAGCCTGATGGCGCTCCGGTGATGGTGGTGGAGAAATTCCGACAGGGCTTCGCCTAAGCACTGCAGAAAACCGATCTAGAGGAGAAACTATGCACTGGAGGAACGGGTAGCATGTGGCTGAAAAATTAGTGCAAAAAGCCTCAATACCACCAGTATATATAGGAGGAGAGGAGGAGAGGAGGCAGCTTGGCCTCCAAGCCTTCTAGGCTTCGGCCGAACTAGGAGAGGAGGAGTCCACCTCCTCCACTCCTAGTAGGATTAGGATCCATCCTTTTTTTTCCTTTTTGCCTTTTTCCACCTTTTCCTTTTGGTTTTTCTTCTCCAGCCACATGAGCCTTGTGTGGGAGTTTCCACCAGCCCACTAAGGGCTGATATTCACTCTCCCACAGCCCATGAAGCCTCTTGGGTCGAAATACCCCTCCCGGAGGTCTCCCGGTACACTACCGGTACTCCCGGTACACTACCGACAAGCCCGGAACTTTTCCGGCGACCAAAACAGGACTTCCTATATATGAATCTTTACCTCCAGACCATTCCGGAGCTCCTCGTGATGTCCATGATCTCATCCGGGACGCTGAACAAACTTCGGTCACTACCATACATAACTCTATACTACCGAAACGTCACCAAACCTTAAGTGTGCAGACCCTGCGGGTTCGAGAACTATGTAGACATGACCGAGACACCTCTACGGTCAATAACCAATGGCGGGACCAGGATGTCCACATTGGTTCCTACATATTCTACGAAGATCTTTTATCAGTCGAACCTCTATGTCAAGGATTCAGTTAATCCCGTATGATGTTCCCTTTGTTCTTCGGTATGTTACTTGCCCGAGATTCGATCGTCGGTATCTCCATACCTAGTTCAACCTCGTTACTGGCAAGTCTCTTTACTCGTTCCGTAATACAAGATCCCGTGACCAACACTTAGTCACATTTCTTGCAAGGCTTATTGTGATGTTGTATTACCGAGTGGGCCCTGAGATACCTCTCCGTCACACGGAGTAACAAATCCCAGTCTTGATCCATGCCAACTCAACAGACACCCTCGGAGACACCTGTAGAGCACCTTTATAGTCACCCAGTTACGTTGTGATGTTTGATACACACAAGGTACTCCTCCAATATATGTGAGTTGCATGATCTCATGGTCATAGGAACATATACTTGACATGCAGAAAACAGTAGCAATAAACTGACACGATCATAAGCTACGTTTGTAGTTTGGGTCTTGTCCATCACATCATTCTCCTAATGATGTGATCCCGTTATCAAATGACATCTCATGTCCATGGCTAGGAAACCTTAACCATCTTTCAATCAACGAGCTAGTTCACTAGAGGCATACTAGGGACATTGTGTTTGTCTATGTATCCACACATGTATCCATGTTTCCAATTAATACAATTATAGCATGGATAATAAATGATTATCATGAACAAGGAAATACAATAATAAACACTTTATTTATTGCCTCTAGGGCATGTTTCCAACATATGGGGCTGAAGCTATACTGTCGAGTGACTTGGCCTACAACTCTCCTCGAGTGGAGTTGTACTCTGAGGCTGAAGCCGAGCAGGCCAAGCAAGATGGGGTAGATCTTCTGGAAGAAGAGCGTGAGATGGCTCTGATCCGGACCACAGCCTATCAGCAAGACTTGCGGCGCTTCCATGCAAGGAATGTGAGAAGCCGAGCATTCCATGAAGGAGATTTGGTGCTCCGAGTGAATCAGCACCGACCTCACAAGCTAGCTCCTGCATGGGAAGGCCCTTTTGTAGTCACCAAGGTGCTAAACAATGGAGCCTATCACTTATATAATCTCATGAAGCAGATGGATGAGCCACGAGCTTGGAATGCAGACCTGCTTCGACGATTTTACACTTGAGACATTAGTTTTCTGATGTAATAAGAGTTCTTCATCAATGCAATTTGTGTCTCTGCAATTAATACCTCGTCAATTCCAACCGTGCCGTTATTTACCTCGGGATACTCCGAGCGACGAGCAATCCTCGCACTCAGGGACTTAGCTCCGAAACATGTTTCGAGTTAAAAACCCTGTCGGGTGGATAATAGTCCATTCACTCGACAGCCTATTCGCGAATTCGTCTTCTCTTAGGTTCAATATATATATATATATATAACTCGTCGAGACGATGGTAATCCATTCACTCAACATCTTAGATGCGAATCGACATTCACCTAAGTTCAAAATACTCCGGGTGATGAGCAATCCTCACGCTCGGGGGCTTAGCTGCGAATACAATTTGCCTAAGTTAAAAAACTCGTCAAGACGATGGTAATCCATTCACTCGACAGCTTAGATGCGAATCGACATTCGCCTAAGTTCAAAATACTCTGAGTGATGAGCGATCCTCATGCTCGGGGGCTTAGCCGCGAATACAATTCGCCTAAGTTAAAAAAACTCGTCGAGACGATGGTAATCCATTCACTCGACAACTTAGATTCGAATCGACATTCGCCTAAGTTCAAAATACTCCGATTGATGAGCGATCCTCACCCTCGGGGGCTTAGCTGCGAATACATTTTGCCTAAGTTAAAAACCTCGTCGAGTGGATAGTAATCCATCCACTCAAAAGATTAGATGCGAATCGACATTTGCCCAAGTTCAAAATACTCCGAGTGACGAGCGATCCTCACACTCGGAGGCTTGGCTGCGAAAGCACTTCGCCTAAGTTAAAAACAAAAGCAGTCGAACAAACGATTGAAAGCCAAAGCGCGAGCAAAATCCAAAGGATAAAACCGCGGATAAACGTCTTGTGTAGAAGCAACTGTGCTCATGCCTAAGTCCTGAATAAAGTTTTAAGGGATACAGTTCCACTCGGCATACCGAGGCAAATTTAATTGTTTTTCCAAAGACTCAAGTTTCTAGGCAGGCGACGGACTGGTGAGCTCGACAAAAGTATCCAGGTCGATGCCATCGGTGATTCTGGTGGCCGCCTCGATGAAGGTTTCCATGAAGTCCTCGAACTGGAGTTTCTTCGTGTTTACCACTTGGAGCTCCTTCAGCTTCTCCTCCCTCACGTCCCTACAATGGACCCTGACCAAAGACAACGCCACGTCGGCCCCGCAACGAGCAGCAGATTTTTTTCCAAGCTTGCACTCGACTGGGAAGTTCGTTCAGGTGAGCCACCATGGAGTTGAGGTCGAGATGAAGAGTGTCCTCAGGCCATAGCTCCTTGTCGATTCTTTCCATGACAGATTTCAGTCGAGCGATATAGGCCTGGGAACCCTAGAGCCGAAAGTTAAGCCGCAGCATGTTCATCACCACCGCATCAGCAACTGGTGACTTGGTGGGGTCAAGCATGGGCTCAATCTCCTCTATTTCCTTTTCAAAGTCCTGGTAGAATTCTGATTGAAGAAGGGGAATCGGTGAACTGCAACCCTCAAAAATTTATTGCAAATGTCAGTCGACAAGAAATACTCACCGTCGAGTAGAAGATACATCTTCCTTGAGAATTCGCCCAGATGCCTCTCCAGGCCATTGCTCCTCTTGGTTAGTTGCTCAGCCTTCTTGACAAGATCCGCACGCTCCTGCTTCAGCTTGGTGTTCTCCTCTTCCAGTTTCTGAACGGCAGCCAACTTCTGCTCTGCAGCTTCAGTTTTGTCCTTGGCGACTTGTTGGGTGTCATCAAGTGCTTTGTCCTTCTCCTCCAGTGCCCTCTTCATGGAATGTAAAGAAACAACATTGTTGAGTCGCGCTTGGAGTCGACGGTTTTCATTGCGCACGTATGTTCGAGCGAGAGCACTCAGTTCAAAACATGAAAAGGGGAAGATGGGAATGCTGATAGTCGGCACTTATTACCTCCCAAAGACTTCAACTCAGCATGTGCTCGTTCCAGGGCGTGTTGGCAACCGCCAAGTCCACCTGCAATTGGTTCTTATCCTCCTCCATCTCCTTGTACTGTGTCCTAAGTTCGCAAGCCGTCTGGAACCAACAAAAGACAGGAGTTCAATCAGCAAGGAGTTCTTGGACAGTCGACTGAGTTATTAAGACCGGCGAATGCCCATGTTGGAAGAATTCAAAAAGAAAGTCCACGTGACACATCGAGTGGCTCTAACGCTCCGCACGCCGTAAACAAATTCAAACAGAAAGTTATCTCTATTAAGACCCCTGCCGACGCAAGCACTTGACAGAGGTCTCGGGGACTACACCCAGTGGGTGCACTAAGAGCGCCCTCACTGAGACGGTTAAGTCTCGATCCGTCGAGTAACTCGTCAGAAAACACACTCGACAAGGTCAGCCATGTCGTGACACTCAACCCGTCGAGTGACGCACCCACCCTACTCTATGGAGTGCAGCCTATCCTTATGCAGCGTCATATCATGGTTTGTAATTAATATCCATGAAACCTGCAAGGTAGATGCGGAATGGTGTGATTCAAGGCGAAGTGTCTCTTGTATACAATAGACTCTAAGACCCCTGCCGATGCAAGCAATCGACAGCGGTCTCAGGGACTACACCCAGTGGGTGCGCAAGAGCGCCCCCACTGAGACGGTTAACTCTCGATCCGTCGAGTAACTCGTCAGAAAAAAAACTCGACAAGGTCGGCCCTGTCGTGACACTCAACCCGTTGAGCGACACACCTCCCCCACTCTATGAAGTGCAGTCGATCCCTATGCAGCGTCATATAATGGTTTCATAATAATATCCATGAAACCTGCAAGGTATCTATGGAGTGGTGTGATTCGAAGACAAAGTGTATCCTGTATACAATAGACTCTAAGACCCCTGCCGATGCAAGCAATCGACAACGGTCTCGAGGACTACACCCAGTGGGTGTGCTAAGAGCGCCCCCACTGAGACGGTTAACTCTCAATCCGTCGAGTGACTCATCAGAAAATACACTCGACATGTCGAGCGACAATAGTACTGCGTGTACTACCAATCCTAGTCCTACTCGACTACGATCCGATCTATTCGATTGGAGGAAGTCCAAACATTCTACGGCAATCACGTAGTGGGTGTTCGGCAGCCAAGTAAAGACAATAATTCAATCGACAATGGACTTACAATCGAACTTACTCGGACATTGGTGCGGAGGGCTGCGCTGACGTCAAAAGCCAGTTTGCTGGCCTCGTACGCCTCCTTGGTCCTCAACATGAGCCGCTCAGCCTGGATCATGGCTTCATTTGCAGCTCCGGTTTGGTCTTCCGGGGTGCGATGCAGAGGGAAGGTCGTCGCAGGTGGGGTCGGTGCAATCGCTGGAGCAGCTAGGGCAACCTGAAGAGGTCCGGTCGGAGTCGACGTCACGACGGTTGAGACGGTTGGAGGAGCATGCGACGGAGGCATTACAGGCTCAACCCTGGGTCGCATCGAGTCACCTCTCCTCTGGGAAGACTCTGTAGTTGAGCGCTGAGGTGCTTGCGACGATGACGCCCTTCGGGTGCGAGCGCGCGAAGTGTCCAGCAGCCCCTCATCGTCCTCCACTTGAATGACCTCTGCAACAATCGACAACATCAACATCTGCATGTGTCGAGTCCTATTCAGAAAAACTAACAACCTTCTTACCTCTATGAGAAGTGGCAGCGTCAATGGTATCAACATCCATTGCGTCCTCTTCATCTCGACGAGGCGAGGTCACAGATGTTGCAGCTCTGATGGATTAGGCAGCTTTCACTCAGATATAACTCAAGACTTCAGTCGACAGAACAATTCGGAAATGAACACTTACGTGGAGACGACAGGTACGGCCACCCTCATACGGGGCAGTGCTTTGTGAGGCTTGGAGGTGGCTTGCTTGGGCTGCTTGGCCAGTCTTTCATTCGACTCGACAGTTGAGGGGCGGCTCCGCTTTGGGTTCTTCTCGCTTGGTCTCGGGGCCTTGTCCTCAGCAGCTGCCGGGTCATGGAGGGCCTTAGTGTGGCCTTCGCGATGAGGGGGTGACTCGACTCCTTCCTCTTTGCCGGAATCTTCATATTCATCCTCAGAGTCGGAGAGTTCGTCGCAGTCCACGCTGCCGCCCTCGCTCACCACGCCGTCATGCACATGGTTCCCGTTGGAAACGGGCGAGTGCATGTTCGTCCATTCCTGCATAATTCAAACAAGGGAGTCAGAGTCAGACTACAAGTCAATACATCACTCGACGGTATAAATGTATCAGTCGACATCACACGTCTCACCAGGTTCTTCGGTGGGTTTTCAGCCGAGTAAGGCCGGATCCTCTTGGCTCCCGAGGGGTTGTCACAAGCCCCAGTGATGCTCCGAAGCCACTGCTCGACAGTCTCCTTTGTAACTTCTTCTGGATGCGTCCTGGTCGAGTCCCCCGAGCCTGAGTAGTGCCACACATGGTGTGGTCTCTGGCCTGGAGTGGCTGTATACGTCGACCGAGGAACGTTTCAAGCAGATCCATGCCTGTCACCCCGCCCCGGATCAGTTGAACCATTGCCTCGACTAGGATACCTACTTGGACATGCTCCTCGTCGGTCACCTTCAAGGACTTGGGGGCAGCGGGTCGGTTAGGTGAAAACGGGGGAAGACCAGTCGACATGTTGGGTGGCGCTACGTCTTTGCAGTAGAACCAGGTCGACTGCCAGCCTCGGACAGACTCGGGAAGAGTAATGGCAAGAAAGGAACTACGTTGCCTTTTCTGGACCCCTAAGCCTCCACACAACTGGAGCACGTGAGTCTTCCCATCGGCGGCAAGGATTTTCTTCACAGTCTGTGATCTGACCGTGAAGAGATGCTTAAACAACCCCCAATGGGGAGAGCACCCTAGGAAACACTCGCACAAGGTGACGAATGCAGACAAGTACTCCATGGTGTTTGGAGAAAAGTGATGCAGCTGCGCACCAAAGAAATTCAGAAATCCCCGGAAGAATGGGTGGGGTGGCATGGAGAAACCTCTTTCTACATGGGAGAGGAGAAGAACCCGCTCTCCGTCGCGCGGCTCCGGCCCGCGCTCCTCCCCCGGCAGCCTCTAGGCGCCTTCCGCCACCAGCCCGTCGGAGACGAGGCCCTCGAGGTCGGCGCGGGTGACAACAGAGGGGAGAAAGTCCCCCTTCATCCACCCCGCGGGCGCGGTGAACCGAGCGGTCGAGGGCTTCTTGCCCTTGAGCTTCGACGTCCCCTTCTTTGCGCGCTCCAGCTTCTCCGTCGCGTTCTTCGTCATCGGAGCGGCGGCTCTGGTCGGAGGAGAGCGGTGTGCTGCGTTGGGGAGCAGAGGAGGCGGAGGAAGAGAGGGAGAATCGGCGGAAGGTACTATGCAATCTGCGGCTCAGGATGCTTTATATGCTGCCGAGTGTCTCACTGACTGGTGGGCCTGCGAGATAACCGCACACGCCAACCGCTGACGGCGCCCAGTGCATGGCGAGATGACCGACGCGAGAATTGAGGCGTCGTGCCTCCACTTGCCCTGATCGTGGCGTCATCTCCGCGCGTGCGCGCGCTTCCCAAATTTTCGTATCCCGGAGAATCTAGGCCCGTCAGACCGACCCGTCACCTCCCCAAGATGCGCTCGATTCACTCGGACACTTTTAAGACTGAATGGATCCAGGCGAGCGAAGAAGAATTCAATCGACGTAAATTTCGTTGAAGACCCGAATATCATTCGGAAGATTTTGTGTGTCGATCCTGAATGAACACTAATGCTCAGAGTTCAATCGACACAAGTTCCATGGAAATCCCAAATATCATTCGGAGGATTTGATACACTAACTCAAGGTCTATGTTGATACCTCCTTCCACCACTCAAACCCCGATCCATTTGGGGGCTAATGACGAGGATATGTACCTAGGGTAGGGTCCTAGGCAAGGCCCACATACCCTACCTAAGGACACCACATGGGAGGACTTGAAGATCAAGCATGAACTTCCGAGTGGATCCCTGGAGACGTTCAAAGTCACTCGACAGTAATCCACTCGGAGACTCCCGCTCTCACTCGGCAGTCACGTGTCACTCGACAGACCTTGCTTCACTCGACGCCAGAAGACCAGGAGCCATCATCAAGAGCCCAACAGGCAGACGCTGGCTTAATGGCCCTTAATAGATTTTACTACGTACGTTACCTGTAACGCAGACTTTACACCCCATGACCAGACCCATTGATGCGGGACCATTATGAGGGGCAGTGAACTCTATATAAGCCGCCCCTCCCCTCCTGCACAAGGGTTAAGAAAACTATTGTAATCTCTACATTCCACTCGACATAAAGCTCCTGAGCACTGATACGTAGGGTTGTTTGTTGGAAATATGCCCTAGAGGCAATAATAAAATGGTTATTATTGTATTTCCTAGTTCATGATAATTGTCTATTATTCATGCTATAATTGTGTTAACCGAAAACCGTAATACATGTGTGAATACATAGACCACAACGTGTCCCTAGTGAGCCTCTAGTTGGCTAGCTCGTTGATCAATAGATGGTCTCGGTTTCATGACCATGGACATTGGATGTCGTTGATAACGGGATCACATCATTAGGAGAATGATGTGATGGACAAGACTCAATCCTAAGCATAGCACAAGATCGTGTAGTTCGTTTGCTAAAGCTTTTCAGTGTCAAGTATCATTTCCTTAGACCATGAGATTGTGTAACTCCCGGATACCGTAGGAATGCTTTGGGTGTGCCAAACGTCACAACGTAACTGGGTGGCTATAAAGGTACGCTACGGGTATCTCCGAAAGTGTCTGTTGGGTTGACACGAATCGAGACTGGGATTTGTCACTCCGTGTGACGGAGAGGTATCTCTGGGCCCACTCGGTAAGACATCATCATTATGAGCTCAATGTGACTAAGGAGTTAGTCACGGGATGATGTATTACGGAATGAGTAAAGAGACTTGCCAGTAACGAGATTGAACAAGGTATGCGGATACCGACGATCGAATCTCGGGCAAGTACCATACCGATAGACAAAGGGAATTGTATACGGGATTGATTGAATCCCTGACATCGTGGTTCATCCGATGAGATCATCGTGGAGTACGTGGGAGCCAACATGGGTATCCAGATCCCGCTGTTGGTTATTGGCCGGAGAGGTGTCTCGGTCATGTCTACGTGTCTCCCGAACCCGTAGGGTCTACACACTTAAGGTTCGATGACGCTAGGGGTATAGGGAAAAGGTATACGTGATTACCGAAGGTTGTTCGGAGTCCCGGATGAGATCCCGGACGTCACGAGGAGCTCCGGAATGGTCCGGAGGTAAAGATTGATATATAGGAAGTCCAGTTTTGGTCACCGGAAAGTTTTCGGGCTCATCGGTATTGTACCGGGAGTGCCGGGAGGGTGCCGGAGGACCCCCGGGAGGGGGTGACGACCAAAGGACCTCATGGGCCCTTAGAGGAGGTGTTCCAGCCCATATTGGGCCAGCCAATACCTTCTAGAAAGGGCCCATGCGCCAGGGATCTGGAGATAGAGGCAAAAGGGATTTAAAAGGGGGGGGGGGTCCACCTCCCGTGTGGGAGGAGGACTCTCCCCCCACTTCGGCCGACTCCCTCCTCCTTGGAGGAGGGGCCAAGCCAGCCCTCCCTCTCTTTCCTCCTATATATATGCAATGGTTTGGGCAGGTTTGAGACGACGAACTCTTTCTCTCTCGCTGCAGCCCTATTCTGCTTCTTCCTCCTCCGCAGTGCTTAGGCGAAGCCCTGCCGGGATACCTTGCTACTCCACCACCACCACGCCGTCGTGCTGCTGCTGGAGCTCTTCCCCAACCTCTCCTTCCTCCTTGTTGGATCAAGGCGTAGGAGACGTCACCGGGCTGCACGTGTGTTGAACGCGGAGGTGCCGTCCGTTCGGCACTTGATCGGATCTACCGCGATCTGAATCGCTGCGAGTACGACTCCATCAACCACGTTCTTGTAACGCTTCCGCTTAGCGATCTTCAAAGGAATGAAGATCCAATCTCTCCCCACTCGTTTGCTGGTTTCTCCATAGATAGATCTTGGTGACACGTAGGAAAATTTTGATTTACTACTACGTCTCCCAACAGTGGCATCATGAGCTAGGTCTATGCGTAGAATCTATGCACGAGTAGAACACAAAGCAGTTGTGGGCGTCGATTTTGTTAATATGCTTGCCGTTACTAGTCTTATCTTGATTCGACGGTATTGTGGGATGAAGCGGACCAACCTTACACGTACGCTTACGTGAGACCGGTTCCACCGCCTGACATGCACCAGTTGCATAAGGTGGCTAGCGGGTGTCTGTCTCTCCCACCTTAGTCGGATTGGATTCGATGAAAAGGGTCCTTATGAAGGGTAAATAGAAATTGGCATATCACGTTGTGGTTTTGGCGTAGGTAAGAAACGTTCTTGCTAGAAACCTATAGCAACCACGTAAAAACTTGCAACTACAAATTAGAGAACGTCTAACTTGTTTTTGCAGCATATGCCTTGTGATGTGATATGGCCAGAAGGATGTGATGTGATGCATTGTGATGTATGAGATTGATCATGTTCTTGTAATAGGGTTCACGACTTGCATGTCGATGACTATGACAACCGGCAGGAGCCATAGGAGTTGTCTTATTTATTGTATGACCTGCGAGTCAATCACAAACGCCATGTAATTACTTTACTTTATTGCTAAGCGTTAGCCATAGCAGTAGAAGTAATAGTTGGCGAGACAACCTCATGAAGACACAATGATGGAGATCATGATGATGGAGATCATGGTGTCATGCCGGTGACAATGATGATCATGGTGCCCCGAAGATGGAGATCATAGGAGCAAGATGATATTGGCCATATCATGTCACTATATTGATTGCATGTGATGTTTATCATGTTTACATCTTATTTGCTTGAAACGACGGTAGTAAATAAGATGATCTCTCAATAAAATTTCAAGAGAAGTGTTCACCCTAACTGTGCACCGTTGCTAAGGATCGTTGTTCCGAAGCACCACGTGATGATCGGGTGTGATAGGTTCTAACGTTCGCATACAACGGGTGTAAGCCAGATTTACACACGCGAAACACTTAGGTTGACTTGACGAGCCTAGCATGTACAGACATGGCCTCGGAACACGGAAGACCGAAAGGTCGGACATGAGTCGTATAGAAGATACGATCAACATGGAGATGTTCACCATGGATGACTAGTCCGTCTCACGTGATGATCGGACACGGGCTAGTTGACATGGATCATGTGTCACTTAGATGACTAGAGAGATGTCTATCTGAGTGGGAGTTCATTGAATAATTTGATTATGTGAACTCGATTATCATGAACTTAGTCTAAAATTGCCTTTAATATCTATATTGTAGATCCAATGGCCAACGCAAATGTCAACCTCAATTTCAACGCGTTCCTAGAGAAAACCAAGCTGAAAGATGATGGAAGCAACTATACGGACTGGGTCCGTGGCTTGAGGATCATCCTCATAGCTTCCAAGAGATTGTATGTCCTTGATGCACCGCTAGGTGACCCACCCATTCTCCCAGCGGACCAAGACGTTACGAACGCTTGGCAGTCACGCTGCGATGATTACTCCCTTGTTCAGTGCGGCATGCTTTACAGTTTAGAATCGGGGCTCCAAAAGCGTTTTGAGCAACACGGAGCATATGAGATGTTCCAAGAGCTGAAACTGGTTTTCCAAGCTCATGCCCGAGTCGAGAGATATGACATCTCTGACAAGTTCTTCAGCTGTAAGATGGAGGAGAACAGTTCTGTTAGTGAGCACATCCTCAAGATGTCTGGGCTTCACAACCGCTTGACTCAGCTGGGAGTTAATCTCCCGGATGACTCAGTCATTGACAGAATCCTCCAGTCGCTTCCACCTAGCTACAAAAGCTTTGTGATGAACTACAACATGCAGGGGATGGAGAAGTCCATTCCTGAGTTGTACTCGATGCTCAAATCAGCAGAGGTCGAGATCAGAAAGGAGCATCAAGTGTTGATAGTAAACAAGACCACTAGTTTCAAGAAATGCAAGGGTAAGAAGAACTTCAAGAAGGACGGCAAAGCTGTTGCCGCGCCCGGTAAGCAAGTTGTCGGGAAGAAGAAGAACAAGAATGGACCCAAGCCTGAGACTGAGTGTTTCTATTGTAAGGGTACCGGTCACTGGAAGCGGAACTGCCCCAAGTACTTAGCGGATAAGAAGGTCGGCAACGTTAAAGGTATATGTGATATACTTGTTATTGATGTGTACCTAACCAGCGCTCGTAGTAGCTCCTGGGTATTTGATACCGGTGCAGTTGCTCACATTTGTAACTCCAAGCAGGAGCTGCGGAATAAGCGAAGGTTGGCAAAGGACGAGGTGACGATGCGCGTCGGGAATGGTTCCAAGGTCGATGTGATCGCCGTCGGCACGCTACCTCTACATCTACCTTCGGGATTAGTTTTAAACCTTAATAATTGTTATTTAGTACCAGCTTTGAGCATGAACATTGTATCTGGATCTCGCTTGATACGAGATGGCTACTCTTTTAAATCCGAGAATAATGGTTGTTCTATTTATATGAGAGAAATGTTCTATGCTCATGCCCCGCTGGTCAATGGTTTATTTTTGATGAATCTCGAACGTGATGTTACACATGTCCATAGTGTGAGTACCAAAAAGTGTAAAGTTGATAACGATAGTCCCACTTACATGTGGCACTGCCGTCTTGGCCATATTGGTGTCAAACGCATGAAGAAGCTCCATGCTGATGGACTTTTGGAGTCACTTGATTTCGAATCATTTGACACATGCGAACCATGCCTCATGGGCAAGATGACCAAAACTCCGTTTTCCGGAACAATGGAGCGAGCAACTGACTTGTTGGAGATAATACATACCGATGTATGCGGTCCAATGAGTGTCGAGGCTCGCGGTGGCTACCGTTATGTTCTCACCCTCACTGATGACTTGAGCAGATATGGGTATGTCTACTTAACGAAACACAAGTCTGAAACCTTTGAAAGGTTCAAGGAATTTCAGAGTGAGGTCGAGAATCAACATGACAGGAAAATAAAATGCCTACGATCTGATCGTGGCGGAGAATATTTAAGTCACGAGTTTGACACGCACCTTAGGAAATGTGGAATTGTTTCACAGCTCACGCCGCCAGGCACACCTCAGCGAAATGGTGTGTCTGAACGTCGTAATCGCACTCTATTGGATATGGTGCGATCTATGATGTCTCTTACCGACTTACCGCTATCATTTTGGGGATATGCATTAGAGACTGCCGCGTTCACTTTAAATATGGCACCGTCTAAATCCGTTGAGACGACACCGTATGAATTATGGTTTGGAAAGAAACCTAAGCTGTCGTTTCTAAAAGTTTGGGGTTGCGATGCTTATGTGAAGAAACTTCAACCTGAGAAGCTCGAACCCAAAGCGGAAAAGTGCGTCTTCATAGGATATCCCAAAGAGACTATTGGGTATACCTTCTACCTACGATCCGAAGGCAAAGTCTTTGTTGCCAAGAATGGATCCTTTCTCGAGAAAGAGTTTCTCTCGAAAGAAGTAAGTGGGAGGAAAATGGAACTTGATGAGGTAATTGTACCTTCACTCGAACCGGAGAGTAGCGCAGCACAGGAAGTTGTTTCTGTGGAGCCTACACCGGCTAGAGAGGAAGTTAATGATGATGATCATGAAACATCAGATCAAGTTGCTACTCGAAGGTCCACTAGGACACGTTCCGCACCAGAGTGGTACGGTAATCCTGTCCTAGAGATCATGTTGTTGGACAACGGTGAACCTTCGAACTATGAAGAAGCGATGGCGGGCCCGAATTCCGACAAATGGCTTGAGGCCATGAAATCCGAGATAGGATCCATGTATGAGAACAAAGTATGGACTTTGGTGGACTTGCCTGATGATAAGCGAGCCATTGAAAATAAATGGATCTTTAAGAAGAAGACTGACGCAGACGGTAATGTGACCGCCTATAAAGCTCGGCTTGTCGCTAAGGGTTATCGACAAGTTCAAGGAGTTGACTACGATGAGACATTCTCACCCGTAGCGATGCTAAAGTCTGTCCGAATCATGTTAGCAGTTGCCGCATTTTATGATTATGAGATCTGGCAAATGGACGTCAAAACGGCATTCCTTAATGGCTTCCTCAAGGAAGAACTGTATATGATGCAGCCGGAAGGTTTTGTCGATCCTAAAGATGCTAACAAGGTATGAAAGCTCCAGCGCTCCATCTATGGGCTGGTGCAAGCATCTCGGAGTTGGAACATTCGCTTTAATGAGGTGATTAAAGCGTTTGGGTTTGTACAGGTTTATGGAGAACCCTGTATTTACAAGAAAGTGAGTGGGAGCTCTATAGCATTTCTTATACTGTATGTGGATGACATGCTGATAATGGGAAATAATATAGAACTCTTGGAAAGTATCAAGGCCTACTTGAATAAGTGTTTTTCAATGAAGGACCTTGGAGAAGCTGCTTACATATTAGGTATTAAGATCTATAGAGATAGATCAAAACGCCTCATTGGTCTTTCACAAAGCACATACCTTGAAAAGATATTGAAGAAGTTCAATATGGATCAGTCCAAGAAGGGGTTCGTGCCCGTGTTGCAAGGTGTGAGATTGAGTACGACTCAATGCCCGACCACGGCAAAGGATAGAGAAGAGATGAGTGCCATCCCCTATGCTTCAGCCATAGGCTCTATCATGTATGCCATGCTGTGTACCAGACCTGATGTGAACCTTGCCATAAGTTTGGTAGGGAGGTACCAAAGTGATCCCGGAGCGGAACACTGGACAGCGGTCAAGAATATCCTGAAGTACCTGAAAAGGACAAAGGACATGTTTCTCGTTTATGGAGGTGCCGAAGAGCTCGTCGTAAAGGGTTACGTCGATGCTAGCTTCGACACAGATCCGGACGACTCCAAGTCGCAAACCGGATACGTGTATATTTTGAATGGAGGGGCAGTGAGCTGGAGCAGCAGCAAGCAAAGCGTCGTGGCAGCATCTACATGTGAAGCGGAGTACATAGCTGCTTCGGAAGCAGCAAAGGAGGGAGTCTGGATGAAGGAGTTCATCACCGACCTAGGAGTGATTCCGAATGCGTCGGGCCCGATGACTCTACTCTGTGACAACACTGGAGCTATTGCCCTTGCGAAGGAGCCCAGGTTTCACAAGAAGACAAGACACATCAAGCGCCGCTTCAACTCCATCCGTGATTACATTCAGGAGGGAGACATAGATATTTGTAAAGTGCATACGGATCTGAATGTCGCAGATCCGTTGACTAAACCTCTCTCACGAGCAAAACATGATCAACACCAGAATGCTATGGGTGTTCGATTCATCACAATGTAACTAGATTATTGACTCTAGTGCAAGTGGGAGACTGTTGGAAATATGCCCTAGAGGCAATAATAAAATGGTTATTATTGTATTTCCTAGTTCATGATAATTGTCTATTATTCATGCTATAATTGTGTTAACCGGAAACCGTAATACATGTGTGAATACATAGACCACAACGTGTCCCTAGTGAGCCTCTAGTTGGCTAGCTCGTTGATCAATAGATGGTCTCGGTTTCATGACCATGGACATTGGATGTCGTTGATAACGGGATCACATCATTAGGAGAATGATGTGATGGACAAGACTCAATCCTAAGCATAGCACAAGATCGTGTAGTTCGTTTGCTAAAGCTTTTCAGTGTCAAGTATCATTTCCTTAGACCATGAGATTGTGTAACTCCCGGATACCGTAGGAATGCTTTGGGTGTGCCAAACGTCACAACGTAACTGGTGGCTATAAAGGTACGCTACGGGTATCTCCGAAAGTGTCTGTTGGGTTGACACGAATCGAGACTGGGATTTGTCACTCCGTGTGACGGAGAGGTATCTCTGGGCCCACTCGGTAAGACATCATCATTATGAGCTCAATGTGACTAAGGAGTTAGTCACGGGATGATGTATTACGGAACGAGTAAAGAGACTTGCCAGTAACGAGATTGAACAAGGTATGCGGATACCGACGATCGAATCTCGGGCAAGTACCATACCGATAGACAAAGGGAATTGTATACGGGATTGATTGAATCCCTGACATCGTGGTTCATCTGATGAGATCATCGTGGAGTACGTGGGAGCCAACATGGGTATCCAGATCCCGCTGTTGGTTATTGGCCGGAGAGGTGTCTCGGTCATGTCTACGTGTCTCCCGAACCCGTAGGGTCTACACACTTAAGGTTCGATGACGCTAGGGTTATAGGGAAAAGGTATACGTGATTACCGAAGGTTGTTCGGAGTCCCGGATGAGATCCCGGACGTCACGAGGAGCTCCGGAATGGTCCGGAGGTAAAGATTGATATATAGGAAGTCCAGTTTTGGTCACCGGAAAGTTTTCGGGCTCATCGGTATTGTACCGGGAGTGCCGGGAGGGTGCCGGAGGACCCCCGGGAGGGGGTGAAGACCAAAGGACCTCATGGGCCCTTAGAGGAGGTGTGCCAGCCAATACCTTCTAGAAAGGGCCCATGCGCCAGGGATCTGGAGATAGAGGCAAAAGGGATTTAAAAGGGGGGGGGGTCCACCTCCCGTGTGGGAGGAGGACTCTCCCCCCACTTCGGCCGACTCCCTCCTCCTTGGAGGAGGGGCCAAGCCAGCCCTCCCTCTCTTTCCTCCTATATATATGCAAGGGTTTGGGCAGGTTTGAGACGACGAACTCTTTCTCTCTCGCTGCAGCCCTATTCTGCTTCTTCCTCCTCCGCAGTGCTTAGGCGAAGCCCTGCCGGGATACCTTGCTACTCCACCACCACCACGCCGTCGTGCTGCTGCTGGAGCTCTTCCCCAACCTCTCCTTCCTCCTTGCTGGATCAAGGCATAGGAGACGTCACCGGGCTGCACGTGTGTTGAACGCGGAGGTGCCGTCCGTTCGGCACTTGATCGGATCTACCGCGATCTGAATCGCTGCGAGTACGACTCCATCAACCGCGTTCTTGTAACGCTTCCGCTTAGCGATCTTCAAAGGTATGAAGATCCAATCTCTCCCCACTCGTTTGCTGGTTTCTCCATAGATAGATCTTGGTGACACGTAGGAAAATTTTGATTTACTACTACGTCTTCCAACATTGTTACCTCCACGAGAGGGGCCTGAACTCATACATCTGTGTGTACACCCTCACCGTAGCTAGGACTCTACCCTCTCCATTCGTACCCCTACCATCTACTGTCAGGCTCGTTCCCACGACAACCGTCATCGCCTTCATCTATTGTCGATGAAGAGGCCTAGCCTCTGCAGCTGACTCTGAGCGGATGGAGTTCAAGATGGTCTGCTACTCCGCCCGCAAATCCACGTCCTCCTCCATCGCCGGCTCCTGCTTGTCTTCCCCCACACCCAGTCTCGATGCCTCCTCCTCCTCCTCTTCCTTCTCTTCCTTCTCCTCCTCTTCCTCCACCTCCTCCTCCTCGAAATCATCTTCCGGACCCACAGGTAGCCCCGCGGCCTTTCGGATCCAGACCTGCTCAGGAGCCACAACCGGTGCTGGATCGTGTAGTGGTGGTGGCGTGGGGGCATGGCTAACAGGTGCGGCAGACGAGCGGAGGAAAAATGTGAACGGTAGGGTTTGGGTGCCGACGGTCAGCTTAAATAGTTGGGTTAGGATTACGCGGCTCGTTGGTGCGGCGCCACGCGGCGTTCACACTACGGCGACGTAAGAGGCTTCCGTCGGCTCGCCGGGTTTCCGGACGATTCCGCATGGGTCCATGCCGTCAGGCGGATGTGACGGGTGTGTCCGAACATACGGACATCCTATATCTGCACCATATTTGAACTAGGTACGAGGATTGTGAGTAAGACCGGATATTTGGGACCGATTTAAAAAGCCCGATTGGATAAAAAAATTGTGATCGATCAGTGACACCGATCGTTTGAGGGTAGAGTGGTCCAATTGTAGACGCTATCACGACTACATATGCCTATGTGGAATGTGGAACTGCAAGTGACCCTGCTGCGTGCATGCACGCCAATCTCGAGGCGTGGTCACCGGTGGAACAGGAACAGAGCGCCTCGAGCGAAGATCCCCGTACTCCCAAGCACATCGTGAGCGCCACCGCCTCGTCGTCCACTCGTCCTCGTCCGAATAATTGAGCTTTGGGAGTGTCAGTCAGGGCCCGAGCTCACACGTGATCCGTCAATTTTCTATCCGTTCACTCCGCAGGGGACGAACCGAGCTGCGCCACTCCGGCCACTTCTACCAGAGTTACCGCGGCAGCCGTGCACTTCACCTTCACCTTCACCATGGATTCCGGGCCTGCGTTGCCCTCGGCGCGCATTAAACTCCCCCAACCACAATCTCAAGCATGGCAGAGGTGAATGAGCCTTTAAGGAGCCACCATTACTGGACCTGTCCCGTTGCGGAAACGGACGGCAGCGCCTCGTGCCGGTGTCCCTCCCCCCTCTCGCCTAGCTAGCCGCCCGGCTGCATAGCCTAGGCTTCACTCGAGTCTTGAGGAGTGAGTGGACGTCAGTGGGTCGAGCTAGCCAGCTAGTGTGTGAGTGCGTGCGCCACTGCTTTGCGGCGCTGCGCGGTTCCATGGCGATCTCCCGGCTCTCCGTGCTCGTCGCCGCGCTGGCCTGCTTCTGCCTCGTGCGGCTCACCCAATGCGGCGGCGGCGGCGGGCAGAACTACACCTCCATGTTCAGCTTCGGCGACTCCCTGACCGACACCGGCAACCTGCTCGTGTCCAGCCCGCTCTCCTTCACCATCGTCGGCCGCTTCCCCTACGGCATGACCTACTTCCACCGCCCCACGGGCCGCTGCTCCGACGGTCGCCTCGTCGTCGACTTCCTCGGTGCGTGCCCTGTCCGTCGCCCATTGCCGACATTTTGACATTTCTGCCAATCTTATCCTGTTTCTTGCGGCCGCAGCGCAAGCGTTCGGGCTGCCGCTGCTGCAGCCGTACCTGTCGCGAGGGAAGGACGTCCGGCAGGGAGTCAACTTCGCCGTGGGCGGCGCCACGGCCATGGATCCGCCCTTCTTCGAGGGGATCGGGGCGTCGGACAAGCTCTGGACCAACCTGTCGCTCAGCGTCCAGCTCGACTGGTTCGACAAGCTCAAGCCTTCACTCTGCAGCTCACCCAAAAGTTCGTCGCCGACATTCCCTTTCTTTACTAATTAGTCCGATTTTGGGGTCAATCTCCACAGCTAGTTAGTTGCTCATTGCAAGATTCTCTCGCTTGTCTTTTACTTAAAATCGGAGCAGGTTGCAAGAAGTATTTCAGCAGGTCGCTCTTCCTCGTGGGGGAGATTGGGGGAAACGACTACAACTACGCCTTCTTCAAGGGCAAGACCCTGGACGACGCCAAATCCTACGTCCCGACGGTCTCCTCCGCCATCATCGACGCAACCGAGGTGAGCAGAGCCGCATTCTCTTTTTCTCCATTGTTTGCTAGCGCAGTTCTTACTCTCCTGGTTGTGCATTGGAAGCACAGAGGCTGATCAAGGGCGGCGCGATGCACCTGGTGGTGCCGGGGAACCTGCCGATGGGCTGCTCGTCGGCGTACCTGACCCTGCACCCCGGCAGGAACAGGAGCAACTACGACTCCGTGGGCTGCCTCAAGACCTACAACGAGTTCGCGCAGCGCCACAACGCCATGGTCCAGCAGAAGCTGCAGGTGCTGCGCCTCAAGTACCCCAAGGCCCGGATCATGTACGCCGACTACTACGGCGCGGCCATGTCCTTCGCCAAGAACCCCAAGCAGTTCGGTGAGTGAGCATTCCAACCGCTGCCATTTTCCCCCTTCATAGTAGCTCACGCCGATGGATCGACCAGCGGCGAAATCTAGTCTAGGATAGTATCCCAACTGAATGGACAGGGATATGCGTTGGACTTTTCCATCTACGTGATGAACCACCATGACTCCATGATGCGAATCATTCAAGAACGACAGCTACACTGAACGGTAACCATGTCGGAGCGACCGATGGCCCGCCACGGCGTGCCATCATCATCAGGGCCGTATGGGGGCACAGTGTCGACGCTGTAGCAGGGGCCGGCCGGGGAGATGCTGCAAAAGATTGCTGCGCTGTTTAGAAGAGATTTTGGGGATCTGAATGTTCCTATTGGCTAGCTAGCTAGCCTTCTTTAGGGAAAGAGGAAAGATGCTAACTTGTGAGGTGGTTGCAGGGTTCAAGCAGGGGCCGCTGAAGACGTGCTGCGGCGGCGGGGGGCCGTACAACTTCAACCCCAAGGCGAGCTGCGGCGTGCGGGGGTCCAGCGTGTGCGCCGACCCGTCGGCGTACGCCAACTGGGACGGCGTCCACCTGACGGAGGCCGCCTACCACGCCATCGCCGACAGCATCCTCCACGGCCCCTACACCAGCCCCAGGCTGCTCTGACCCTCAGCCGCAGGGCTCCTGCTTCTGCTTCTGCTTAGTCTTCTTGCAGTCTTGCTTGTTAAGGTGTAGAAGTAGTCGTCGTGACTGATCTGTGTAATGGCCGTGGGTGACCAACTGGACAGGAGAAGTTAGGTCGGGGTGGAAGTGCTGTACCGCCCGTTACTGTGTGATATGACTGCGCGTTTCTGCGGCTGATCTGCTCCGGAAACCTGCGAGACGATGATACAATGCCGGACGACGAGGGAAATCCTGTATGTCACTCTGTTTTCTCGGGAGAGAATCTATCAACGAACATCGCGGAAAGTCAAAAATAATTGAAAAATACGAGCGCTAATGTGAAGTCCAGTTTTTTCAAAGAAAATGATTACAATCAACCGGACGATCACGCGTAGGGTTGGGCCGCATGAGCATCCATATCCATTGGATACGAGTTTTATCAGACAAATCACTAATCGGCCAGCCTTGATAATTTTTCTGCAACACTTGCAGAAGTCCTTTCGAAACAACATCCATGTTGTAGAAAAATTAATTTGCAACACCATCTATGGTGCAGAAATCCTTCCACAACAACTCTCATGTTTCAGAAAAGTTAACGCAAAAAGAAACCACTGCAAATGTTTATGCAACAAGAGGTATGTTGCAAAAGGTTCTACAACAATATCTTTGTTAAGGAAAGGCCCCGACCGTTAAATGACCCAAGATTAACGGTCGTGGAGCCGATGGATCTTTTGAAACGATCCACCGGCATAGCGTTGCCCTTTTTTCAAAGAGAATCTATCAACGAACATCGCGGAAAGTCTAAAATAACAAAAAAAATATGAGCATTAATGTGAAGTTTAGGACGAAGTTCCTTTTAAGAACAAAGATGGAAGAATAAAACTTGAACTCGGATGGGCTAGTTCCGCCAAAAGAATCATAACTATGTGAGCTACTCTCAATTCGTGCAATCTGCTTTTCTTTGAATAACTATACTTATGTCTTTTCGAGGATGGTCATCCAGAGGTTCAATATTGATGACCTCGACACGAGGGCATGGCTGGTGATGGATTCTGTTGAGGAGTGGTGGGCGAGCACTTGTGACATCGGTACCACCGACAGGAAGGCCAAGGCGTCGATCACCATGATCGTGTCTTGGGTATTATGGAATGAGAGAAATGCAAGAGTCTTCCGACAAAAGAGCGTTCCACCGCCGATCCTACTCAACACTATTGTGGGGGAGGCGAACCTGTGGGTGGCCGCTGGGGCAAGAAAGTTAGGGTATTTTATTTTACGAGAGTAATTGCCATGTCGATCTAAGGGTGTGTGTTGTATAAACTCTATTCTCTTCTTAATTAATATATGAGGCAAAGCTTTTGCCTCCATTTAAAAAAAATATTTATGTCTTTTTAGGGGTAAATGTATGTTTGTTATGTGCGACGAAATGTCGCTCAATCTCACAGAGCGACCCCAGCTGGGTCGGCCCATGCCGTCTCTATAGGTAACACTCCTGAAGTTTTTTTAGTTTTCCTCTTGTGTCCACAAAAATAGTTTCTTCTGGGTTTTGTTGGTTTTCCAGAAGAAGAAAAACAGAGTTTATTTATTTTAACAAGTAAATATTTTAAATTTTGAGAACTTCACTAAATTTTAGATATTTTTTAAATGTGAAAAGTTTTTAAACACAAATATTTTTTATATTCTTAAAACATGAACATTTTGTTCAAATTTTCAAAATTGTTTTAAAATTTATTTTATAATAATTGCAAAAAAATCGAAAATAATAATAATTTCTACACACTGATGTATTTTAACTTTGAATATTAAAAATAATTAGAAAAAAAACAATGAAAAGGAAAAAAAGAACGGAAACCTTCTAAAAGGTTCCATGCCCTGCGGGCTGGCCCAATTTCTGTCACTAGCTTCCTTCACTGTGTTAGTGCCCCACGGTTGGTCGCATTGAGCGACAAATAGAATCTATCAGATGAGAAGTCCTAGTGATGAATAGTGGAGAAAATGTGGACATGGAGTTTCTACACCTAGGAGCAAATGCTCCTGGTGTGAACAGTAAAATCAAAAAACATTCAGAAAATTCCAATCTTTTTTTGTGGCATACTTTTACAAATGTTTGTTGTGCATACAAAATTTCATCTCAAAATCACATTGGTGAAAGGCGTGGTAAAAAGATAAAATCGATGCTCTACAAATGTTACCCTACTTACAAAAGCATTTTGGAGCATTGATTTTGTCTTTTTACCACGCCTTTCACCAATGTGATTTTGGGATCAAATTTTGCATGCACAACAAACATTTAAGAAAATATGCCACAAAAAAAGTTCAACTTTTTTTGAATTTTTTGATTTTACTGTTCACACCAGGAGCATTTGCTCCTAGGTGTAGAAAGGCACTTTCGAGAAAATGCACATGATTGTACATCATAGGTCAACCATAGCATGACCCAATAGTCTTAGATTCCCCCCTTACCTTTTGTTAAAAAAATATTGAAAATACGTCCTTAAATGATTGTTGAAATAAGTTAAAATTTTGGATTACATATTACAAAGATTTGAAAAATAGGTTAGAGTGTATTTGAAAAATATTGATCATGTATCGAGTGATATTCATCGTGCATTAAAAATTTCAACATGTGTGTTAACAAATGTATATGCATATAAAATAATATTGATGGAATAAAATGAAAATTCTAAAATAAATCCATAAAGAAAAATAAACAAAAGAAAACTGAAAAGAATAAAAGAAAGAAACAGCAAGAAGCCCCCCAAAAAAAACAGATAGACAATGGAACTTGCCCATGGCACGTGAGTTCTATGCTTGTCTTTGACAATTGGACACATCAAATAGGGATTCACCCGACGGATCCCCCCCTTGCACATCTGTGATTTGTATCAAGTATATTTAAGATGTGTTTGTACCTATCTCGCATGGTCTGTCTTGCTGCACAACATAATCGACGGTACTGCAAGGTAAATGCGCTAAAGAGTCTCGAAGAATAACGTCTCAGACTTAGAAGCCAAAAGCACTCGATGTGACACTCTAAAAGTCTTCACTCAAGGATCTTACGTTTGGTTTAAGCACATACTAGAAGACTTTAATCTAACTTTCACTTTGACGACCCTCGATAGTACAGTTGTCGTGGATCATCATCATTTGTTTCAAATAGGCGTCTCATATTTTTCAATGCTATCACAATATTTTTAGGGGACATAACTCTTTATAAAACAAATTCTTAGGGAAAACTTCTGGTGCACACTAACAAAGAATTAGTCTTTTCACCGTTTTGTCCATAGAATTATCCAAAATCCTCATGGCACTAGATGCACTTACATATGCAATCGAACCCATATCCTTGTGATCAACTCTTGTAATCACAACACCCAATAATTAATGATTAATGATTTCATCATAACTCACAAGAATTATGTTTTGGACCAACCATCTATACATTTATAACTTGTATGAAATTGTTACTTGAGCTGGATTTTCCAATCTTTTCTATCTTTATACTTCTCATGGTTCCTCTCGGCATCCTTCTTATTTATAGAAGAAGCACCCAACCTCAGGAGTGGCGCTAGCCAAAGGATTAGCATTAGTCTTATCGGGGCCCTTACCGTTCTCCTGAGTTTCTGTCGTTTTATTCACCATCATGACAATGACTGATGTTCTTCTGGATCCCAATCAAGAACACTAAACGTTTCACTCATACTCTAATAATTATTGAAACTTGTCAGTACTTGACCAACGAACACACATATGCATCTAGTCCTCAAATAGTATGAAAGTTGTGCACTTCGGATAAACAAGGGTATGTTTTGATACCGCATGGCCGAACTTATTTTTCCTTTGTTAAAAGGATAATATAAGTCGGTTCTACAGATCCGGTGCAGTTGCTTGGGGTTGGATTGTCGAACTTGCCTACTAAGCCAAAGACAAGCAGGCCGAGGACATCATCTAAAGTCAGTTATTATCCTTGGTTTGAAGACAAGTTCGAGGCTACTCACGGTGGCCTGGACTAGGGTGTCCCAGCCGAGCTAGTCTAGTCCATGGGTCGGGCTGGTGTCTCGTTAAGAAGGAAAGACTCCGGAGTCCTTCGACATGTGGCGTGAGGACATCGGACTTCACCGAAGACCTAGCGTGTACTCCAAGAATGGACATTTGTTTTGGCATGTAATCCTTAGATGGCAACGGACCTTTATGTAACCCTAGATACCCCCGATGCCTATATAAGCCAAAGGGTTTAGCCTGTAGAGGACAGAGAGACACTCATCATCATTATTGAACGTAGCTATTGTAATATGGTTGTAACGTGACAGCTAGTCACGTAGGTTCCTCTCCCCCTCCGCAGTAGACTTGGCTTGCACGCCATACATAGATAGAGATAGAGTTGTTGGAGTTACTTTAAGATTCTATCTCTTCTTCTGTTTCCTTCACCAACCAAATCTGTAATACCTTCGAGAGGTTTCTCTCACGATCAATATAAACCATGTGGGCTCTCCTCTGGAGGGTTGAGACGCTTCATCCTATTTTTACATGGTATACAGAGCCCCTCTTTTCCATCACATCTAGCAACCTTCCTCCATGGCGTCATCCTCCACCTCCGCAAGCAACTTTAGCCTAAACACCCAAGTATCCGAGAAGCTTACCTGAACCAACTTCGTCCTATGGCGTGCACAAGTGCTATCGCAGATTCGAGCTGCGGGCATGTACGGTTACCTAGACAAAACCCTTCCCAAGCCTCCCAAAACCCTCACCACCAAGAACTCCGATGGCAAGGAGCAAATCGTCGCCAACCCCGAGTATACGATCTGGACGCCACGTTCCATGGCCGTCTCGTCCGTCTCGACGAGGCCGAGGCGGCGCTCGCGCCTCTGGTTCCGGCGACGGTCCTCGTCGGTGACAAGGCGCACGCGAGGCGCGTGATTCTCCGCCCACTCCTGTGTCATCACGTTGGGAAAGTTCATTTCCCGACGAGGCTGGCAGAGGCGCCACGCCGCCGTGTCGTACGCGCGGGAGGCCTGCTCGACGGTATCGAAGGTTCCTAGGCCGAGGCGCAGGTCGCCGGATCGTATCTCGGTGGAGAAGGTGTCGGAGGGGCGCGCGCGGACGCCGCGGAAGCCCGACGATCTCTGGCGGCGCGGCGGCATGGCGGCGCGGCGGCATGGCGGCGAGGTGATGGAGGCGCGAGAGGAGCGGCGACAGAGCGCGCAAGGAACAACGGCAGAACACGAGAGAAGCGACGGAGGAGCGTAGGAGGAGTGGAAAGAACGCGTGTTAGGCGCTCGATTTACAGCGCGCGCCAAAACTACCGCGCGCGCACAAACGCTTTCCGCGCATAACTTTTCCGTGTCCGCTGGAGCGCGAAAAACCGCTTCACGCGTGCTAAAACTCGTGTTTCCCACGCACACGCTATTTTTAACTCCGCTTTTGGAGATGCTCTAACCGACACAAGCAAAGGACGCTATATATGCACTTGTGCATTTCCGCCACATAGTAATAGCATAGCTTGCCGACCGGTTCACACACTGCCCCGAAACTATGGAGCGGCGCTCAGCCCCAAAGTGCATAGCCTTCTTCCTCCTCCCTCTCCTCGCCAGCGTGCATTACGCTCGGGCGCACCCTGGTCGTCCCTCCATCCAGTCCATCTTCAGCTTCGGCAACTCGTACGCCGACACCGGCAACTTTGTGAAGCTCGCCGCGCCGGTGTTCCCGGTCATGCCCTTCAACAACCTCCCCTACGGCGAGACCTTCTTCGGCCGCCCCACCGGCCGAGCCTCCAATGGCCGCATCACCTTGGACTTCATCGGTATCTCTCTCTATATATATGCTCCTGACCTTTATCTCGAGTTAGCTAGCTTTCAGTTTATGTTACAGAGAATGCTATATGCTATAGAAAGGTGATGCCTACCACGAAAACATTCCATAGAGCATATGCACCCCGGTCCGGGACTGATAACTGACGAATCAACCTCGCAGCCAGTGAGTTTGGGCTCCCTTTCGTCCCCCCGATTCTCGGCGAAGAGCGTAACTTCACCCGCGGAGCAAACTTCGCCGTCGTGGGCGCCACGGCGCTCGATCTAGCCTACTACCTCGAGAACAACATCACGAGCGTGCCCCCTTTCAACAGCTCCTTGAGCGTGCAGCTCGACTGGTTCCAGAAGCTCAAGTCCACCTTGTGCTCAACACCACGAGGTACGACGTACTAGTCATGATCCCTCTTCACTCTTCAGGGTGTACGCGAGCCAAAGTTCCACGACGTTCCAGAAGCTAAAGTTCCCGACCGATTGATTTGGCTTCAGGGTGCAGGAACTACTTCAAGAGATCCCTCTTCTTCATGGGAGAGTTCGGAGGGAACGACTACATCTTCCTCATGGCCGCCGGGAAAACCTTCGGGGAGGTCGCGTCGTACGTTCCAAAAGTCGTAAAATCCATCTCAGCAGGCGCCGAGGTATAGTATAGTACCCTAGCACTAGCAGCACAAGTCAAATACTACTCGCTGCTTGATCGTTCGGTCCGCGTTGGTTTGCAGGCGGTGCTCAAGGAGGGAGCGAGGTACGTGGTGGTGCCGGGGCAGCCGCCGATGGGGTGCCTCCCCATCGTCCTGACGCTGTACGCGAGCCCGAACAAGAGGCACTACGACCGCCGGACCGGCTGCCTGAGAAAATACAACGCGCTCGCGCGCTACCACAACTGGGCGCTGTTCGAGGCCGTGCATCGGCTCCGGATCAAGTACCCCGCGGCCAACATCGTCTACGCCGACTACTACGCGCCGGTCATGGACTTCCTCAAGAAACCAAAAAAGTTCGGTAAGCGTTTCGGTGCCCGCTCCAAAAGCTGAATGAATGGTTAGACTGGCCTCTTGAGTGACCAAAGTTGCATGGCCATGAGTCCATGACCCAGAAGCCCCAGAATTGCATGTTTGGATCTAGCTCTACGTAAGCAGCCAGTCGAATGTAGGTGTCATGAAAGTAAACGCCTCCTGTATTTTATTCTCCCCCTCCCCTTCTACCAGATGCAGATCCCAAAAATCGAGTCGAAGACCGAGCCGGTCAATCGATTCGCCAATTCTTAAACATATCGTGTCAGCCTAGTGGTTCTACATTTACTTTTTTTAACTTAGACTTGTCAACTTCGTTTTCCATTTCTTACAGCAGTTGCTAATGCCGGGCAAAATTGACGTCGCAGGGTTCAGTGCTTCGTCCAAGCTCCGGGTGTGCTGTGGCGCAGGCGGGCCGTACAACTACAACATGACGGCGGCGTGCGGGTTTCCCGGCGCGAGCGCCTGTGCTAACCCCGCTGCACACATCAACTGGGACGGTGTCCACCTGACGGAGCCGGCGTACGAGCGCATCGCCGCCGGTTGGCTCTGGGGCCCGTACGCGCACCCGCCTATTCTCAAGGCCATGCGTCAGTAAGCAATCGTGTTGTCTATCGGTGTATGGGCATCTGGACGCCTGCATCGTTCAGTTCTGATTTTCTTTAAAATAAATCCACTGTTCAGCTCTTTTTTTTTCCACAATTCATTGTTCAGCTCTGTTCATCTTTATGTGACTAGTAATCATGCATGTGCAATGCACGTGTAAACTAATAGAACGAAATTGTAAGTATTAAAAGCATAAGGACTTTACAGCGTAAAATGTGTCCACTCATTGGAAAATAAATTCATACATGACATCAAGGACATCTAAGGCTAAGACTAGCCACAATGAAAGTAACATAGGTAGTAACATAGATGTCACCTAAGCAAAAAATATGTTGTGACAACTAATTAATGAGAAACGAGAAAAATTGAGTAACTTAGCATGTTACTACCCCTATGAGTAACATAGGGCATACCAAGGCAGGATGAGTCTATAAGCTAATAAATAAAAGGTTCAATGTTACTATCCCTGTGTTACTACCCATTGTGGAGGTAGTAACTTAGACTAGTAACATATGCATGTTACTACTCTATGTTACTTCCCATCGTGACTAGTCTAAGGCCGCTCCCAATGCTCCACCTTATACAGGTGCTAAGACTGCCACATAGGTAAAAATCTGATGTGGCATAGTATTTAAGAGGAGAGAGATGTGTGTGGTGACTCCAGTAAAAAACGGTGCCAAGTGCGTGAACCTAGACAAAATACTTAAATGAAAGGAAGCCCACCAATGCATGAGTAACTTTAGTACTTAAATCATTAAACAGAGTGTGCTTAGCTACAACAAGTTAAGCACCTATGCATTGAGGGCTTTGGTTGCTAAACTTTTAAATGTGCTTATCACCTCATCTTAGCACCAATGCATTTGAAGTAGCCTAAGACTACTCACAATGTGAGTAACATAGGTAGTAACATAGTGCCACCTAAGCGAAAAATATGATGTGACACCTAATTAATGAGAAGAGAAAGAAATTGAGTAACATGCTATGTTACTATAACATAACACATTTCAAGGCAAGATAAGTATATAAAGTAATAAATGAAAGATTCAATGTTAATATCTCTATGTTACTACCCACTGTGAAGATAGTAACATATGCATGTTAGTACTCTATGTTATTTCCCATTGTGACTAGTCTAAGGACAAATTCTAGAAAGTCCAGTACTTACAAGTGGTAATCTCATCTCATCTTGTTCTTGGGGAAAGTTAGTTTCCGAACCACCTTTTCAATCCAGATAGCATGTTGTGTGTTGTCGCTAAATGACTGTAAACAACATCATCTACAATACTTTAGTACAACTTGAATTGATTTATTATTTTCTTCTAGAAACTCAAGTGTTTTTCATCATGATTACACAAGGATTGGTGCAAAGAAAGGACCAAGGGGACTTTTACTTTCGACGGCCAAAAGGGCATGGTCTTGCTTATTATGTTTCAAAAGTGACTATTGATCTACAGATGTATCCTTGATAATCAAATGTAAAACAAACAACTTTTTGATTGAATTGTTCATCACACGAGCTAGGATTAATCTTGGAGCCTCATACAACGAAACAGATACAAGTTGGATAGATGATCTAGCCCTACTACACCATCGACTAACAAAAACAAATAAATACACCAAGAGCTAGCCACCATTGACTTATGTATTGGATTTGGTCCTGGAAGAGATATGCCCATGCATGATGATGTTGTATATCTCATTACTTCTTCTCTTTCTCCCGTCGGCAGCCTTCTTCATCCAGGCTCCCAACTGGTGCTGGTTCGTCATCTAGTTATTTGAAGTGCATTGTTTGACAATTTACACAAAAATGAAGAATCATTTGAACAGTGGCCAAAAAGGGATCTTCAGACACCAAACAAGGTTTCTGAGTCGACAAAAAACAAAACCCACAAACTAAGATAACATCATCCATTAGCTGCCATAAACATCTCATCACTTCTTCTCTTTCTCCCATAGCAGCCATAAACATCTCATCACTTCTTCTCTTTCTCCCGGCGACAGCCTTCATCATCTGGGCTCCCAACTGGTGCTGGTTCGTCATCTTAACATGGAGCTTACTGTATGCGCATCTCGCCACCGCGAGTGATGCGCATGTAATTGCCCTGGCCCCCTGGATGGCCATAGCAAGTTCCTCTTTTAGAATCGAATAACCAGCCCTGGAGCAGGGGGGTAAACACAGAGAAAAAGAAAGAGATCATACTTGCGAGAACACCTTGGGAAGATGTCGCATCTAGCTGGGCCTTGTATCTTGAGCCTCCAGTGACATGTTGTTGTGGCGGTGGTCCATGAAAATTCGAATTGCCAGAATAAGCTTCTTTAGGATGTCCACAACCACCACTTGCAATATATAAACATCAACAAGTAACAAAAGAAATCTGAACATACAATCTCATGTAGAATATTGACGAAAAGTTGACTTTCATTCTGCAAACTAAAGTTTTTGCATATTATCTAGACGTAGCAAGTTCAATGTTGTCACTTTAGAAAGGCACGTGCACAAAAAAAATTATAACTGATGCAAGTTATTTTCATTAATGCTATTTATTTGGCCTTATCTTTTACCATGTTCCCACGGGCTAGAAAAATCCATAATATGGATACAATTTCATTAGCTGGTTATATGATTTGAAGATTCCCCAACATCAAATTACGTCCTACATACAGATATGCATACCATTAAAATATAATAATAATCGTGCACATGCATTGCATGTATCAGACTCCATTGCAAGCATAGAAGAAACCTCGTAAAACAATGGACGTGTTGACTAATGAAACTGATTGATTTCTGATGTAACAATTTTTTAAAGGGGATATGGTAACACAAAACACATCTTTCCAAAGATTAATAAAAGGAGTAAAAATTGTATAGTGGTGACTTAACATCTAGTTAGTCGGGGCAATCATGGCAGCATGACAAACTTCATGTTTTGCCGGTTGGATAGTGACGAAAATCCATGCTCTTGAAATATGTAGATATAACATCTTCCAAGAAAGAAAGTAGTGATGTACTTGCATTTCACACGGCGATCTAACTGACGAAGCCGTCATCTGGCTTAGCCTAAAGTGGCAAAACTCAATATTGTGCGACACGAAAGGCTGTTGGCACGTGAGGGTAGTTTTATGTCATACTAAACCACAGTTTAAGCATACTTGATCTATTGATGTGCCCAAGAAAAGGAAGTGTAATGCGTGTCTTTGACATAACATTCCCAATTTTATTAATCTTGCATGTACAATTTGTGTTTTTGATTGATACCCATTCCATAAAAAGAATACAAGCTCACTAATAATAGTCTGATCGTATCTCATATACAGAAACTGAAACTAATGTTTGGTCCTAGCATAACCATTAAGCACCTGAAGTCATTCTTATTCCAAATAACAGCACCGTAACGGAAGCAACCAACAAACTAAACTCTAGAACATCAACGGATAATCAGATCAAGTCTTCTCTGAAGCCCGCATGACAGAAATGCCAAATTTAACCTAGTTGAAAAATATTCTATATGGTACATGGTACACCAACCCAATAAATAAAATAGACAGGCATCGTTAGTCTAATATGCAATAAATTGTGCACCCAGTAGAATCCGATAAAATCCGGTACATCTAATTTTTTTCGTCCTTCCACATATTAGTTTTTACATTTGGGGGAGAAATATCTCATGGACACTTAAAGTCCTCACTCAGGCTTAGAATTAGAAGAAACAAGCATTTGAACTGCATTTGCTAGATCCTTGAGTGAAACCTTTGTTGTTACCTCTCCCAAGAAAAGAAAAATCTGGATGCGGTATCAATGGCACGGCTGGAAAGTATAGATGCGGTTTCGAGACTAACTAACCATTTTGCATTGAAGTTGGCAAATAAATCATTTCCATGCTTGGACAAAGGGAACTTGCAAACATCTGAACCAGGAACGAATGTTTCTTTAAGATTAAATAACAATAGTAGAGGAAACCCTGCAACAAAGAAATACTTCTGATGCACTGGGATAAAAAATTTGGATGTACTTCAGTACCTTCTTGTTGGGGAACGTTACATGGGAAACAAAAAGTTTCCTATGAACACCCAAGATCTATCTATGGAGATCAACATCTACGAGAGGGAGAGTGCATATACATACCCTTGTAGATCTCTAAGCGGGAAGCGTTAAGAAACACGATTGATGTAGTTGAACGTCTTTGCGATCCAAATTGCAATCCATCCTGCGATCCAATCACGATCCATCCCGGTGTAGCGCCGAACGGACGACACCTCCGTGTTTAGCACACATACAGCTCGATGACGTCTCCGCCTTCTTGATCCAACAAGCAAGGGTGGATAGGTAGATGAGTTCTCCGGCAGCACAACGGCGTGGTGGCGGAGGTGGTGGAGCAATCTCAGCAGAGCTTTTCCAAGCATTGTCGCAGATGCGTTTCCGGTGAAGAAATAGATCTAGGGAGAGAGGGAGGGCTGCACCTATGCCTTAGGGTGTTGCTGCCCTCCCTCTACCTCTCTCTCTCTATATATAGGAGGAAGGGTATATGGGGCGCAGCCCTAGACCTTCCTCCAAGGAAGGGGGCGGCGGACAGGAGGGAGGAGTCCTCCCTCCCCAAGGCACCTCCTAGGTGCCTTCCCCTTTAGGGTTTCCTACCCCCTAGCTGCATGGGCCCTTGGGGGCTGGCCCAACAAGGCTTGGACGCCCCTTTAAAGCCCACACACGTCCTAAGGGCTGGAGGGACCCTTCTAGACTCCTCCGGAACCCTCTGGAACCTTTCAGAAGCTTCCGATACAATGCCGGAAAAAACCAAAAAAATTCCGGTAGCCAAAATATGACTTCCCATATATAAATCTTTACCTCCGGACCATTCGGAAACTCCTCGTAACGTCCGGGATCTCATCCGGGACTCCAAACAACCTTCGGTCACCAATATACATAACTCAACAATACCAAACCGTCACTGAACATTAAGTGTGCAGAGCCTGCGGGTTCGAGAACTATGTAGACATGACCGAGATAACTCCACAGTCAATAAACAATAGCAGGACCTAGATATCCATATTGGTGTTGGGGAACATTGCATGGGAAACAAAAAATTTCCTACGCACACGCAAGATCTATCCATTGTGATGATCATCTACGAGAGGGAGAGTGGATCTACATACCCTTGTAGATTGCTAAGCAGGGGGCATTAAGAAACGCGGTTGATGTAGTCCAACGTCTTCGTGATCCAAATCGCCGAGCGTCCCGCGATCCAATAACAATCCGTCCCGATCTAGTGCCGAACGGACGGCACCTCCGCGTTCAGCACACGTACAGCTCGATGACGACCTCCGCCTTCTTGATCCAGTAAGAGGGAGCAGAGAGGTAGATGAGTTCTCCGGCAGCGCGATGGCGCGGCGGTGATGGTGGTGAAACTATTCTAGTAGGTATTCGCATAAGCACCGCCAAAAACTAGAGGGAACGACCTATCAAGGAGAGAGGGATGCACCGTGGTTTAGGGTTTTCTGGTGCGGCTGCCCTCACTCCCCTCCAGTATATATAGGAGGAAGGGGAGGGAGGCCGGCGCCCCTAGGGTTGCCCCTAGGCTTCGGTCGAAGTGGGGAGGTGGAGGAGTACTACTCCAATCCTACTAGGAGTAGGATTCCTCCTCCAATTGGAAACCCTTTCCACCTCTTGGGTTTTTTCCAGCCCTAGCCGCATGGGCCTTAGTGGTGGTTCGGCCAGACCACTAGGGGCTTGTGAGCCTCCTCCCACAGCCCATGAGGCGGGCCAGAGGCCCCTCCTGATGGTCCCCCGGTACCCTTCCGGCACTCCCGGTAAACTACCGAAGTACCCGAAACTTTTTCGATGACCAAAACGGGACTTCCTATATATCAATCTTTACCTCCGGACCATTTCGGAGCCCCTCGTGATGTCCGGGATCTCATCCAGGACTCAGAACAACCTTTGGTAACCACCATACGTAAATCTATACTACCGAAATGTCACCGAACGTTACGTGTGCAGACCGTGCGGGTTCGAGAACTATGTAGACATAACCGAGACACCTCTACTGTCAATAACCAATGGCAGGACCTGGATGCCCATATTGGTTCCTACATATTCTACGAAGATCTTTATCTGTTGAACCTCTATGTGAAGGATTCAGTTAATCCCGTATGATGTTCCGTTTGTTCTTCAGTATGTTACTTGCCCGAGATTCGATCGTCGGTGTCTATATACCTAGTTCAATCTCGTTACCGGCAAGTCTCTTTACTCGTTCCGTAATACAAGATCCCGTGGCTAACACTTTAGTCACATTGCTTGCAAGGCTTGTTGTGATGTTGCATTACCGAGTGGGCCCTGAGATACCTCTCCGTCACACGGAGTAACAAATCCCAGTCTTGATCCATGCCCACTCTACAGACACCCTCGGAGATACCTGTAGAGCATCTTTATAGTCACCTAATTACGTTGCGACGTTTGATACACACAAGGTATTCCGCCGGTGTCAGTGAGTTGCATGATCTCATGATCCCATTATCAAATGACATCTAATGTCCATGGTTAGGAAACCTTGACCATCTTTGATTAACGAGCTAGTCTACTAGCAGCATACTAGGGACTAAGTGTTGTCTATATATCCACACATGCAATGTGTTTCCAATCAATACAATCATAGCATGGATAATAAACGATTATCATTAACAAGGAAATATAATAATAACCATTTATTATTGACTCTAGGGCATATTTTCAAGCAGTCTCCCACTTGCACTAGAGTCAATAATCTAGCTCACATCACTATGTGATTTACATTGTAATAAATCTAACACCCATACAGTTCTGGTGTTGATCATGTTTAGCCCTTGGAAGAGGTTTAGTCAACGGGTCTGCAACATTCAGATCCGTGTGCACTTTGCAAATATTTATGCCCCCTCCTTGATGTAATCGCGGATGGTATTGAAGCGTCGCTTTATGTGTCTGGTCCTCTTGTGAAACCTTGGTTCCTTGGCCAGAGCAATGACACGAGTGTTGTCACATCACAGAGCCATTGGATTCAGTGCACTCGACACTACTCCAAGATTTGTCATGAACTCCTTCATCCAGACACCTTCCTTTGCCGCCTCTGAGGCTGCGATGTACTCCGCTTCGCATGTAGAATCGGCTACCACGCTCTGCTTGGAACCGCACCAGCTGACCGCTCCCCCGTTGAGAATAAATATGTATCCCATTTGCGACTTAGAGTCATCCGGATCAGTGTCAAAGCTTGCATCGATGTAACCCTTTACAACGAGTTCTTGATCACCTCCATAAACGAGAAACGTTCCCTTAGTCCTTTTCAGGTACTTAAGGATATTTTTGAATGTCGTCCAGTGCTCCATTCCTGGATCACTTTGAAACCTTCCGAACATACTTATGGCAAGGCTGACATTGGGTCTTGTGCAAAGCATTGCATACATGATAAAGCCTATGACTGAAGCATAGGGGATGACACTCATCTTTTCTCTATCTTCTGCAGTCATTGGGCATTGAGTCTTACTCAACTTCACACCTTGCAATACAGGCAAGAACCCCTTCTTGGACTGATCCATTTTGAACTTCTTCAAAATTTTGTCAAGGTATGTGCTCTATGAAAGTCCTATTAAGCGACTCGGTCTATCTCTATAGTCTTAATGCCTAGTATGAAAGCAGCTTCTCCTAGGTCGTTCATTGAAAAACTTTTGTTCAAATATTCCTTCATGCTTTCCAGCATTTCTATATTGTTTCCAATCAGCAATATGTCATCCACATATAATATTAACAACACTATAGAGCTCCCACTCACTTTCTTGTAAATACAAGCTTCTCCGTAAACTTGTATAAACCCGAACGCTTTCATCACCTCATCAAAGCGCAAATTCCAACTCCGAGATGCTTTCACCAGTCCATAAATGGATCGCTGGAGTTTGGAAGCTTTGTTAGTATTCTCTGTATCGACAAAACCTTCTGGTTGTATCATATACAACTCTTCCTTAAGGAAACCGTTAAGGAACACTATTTTGACATCCATCTGCCAAATTTCATAATCGGAAAATGTAGCTATTGCTAACATGATTCTGACAGACTTAAGCATCGCTATGGGTGAGAAAGTCTCATCGTACTCAACTCCTTGAACTCGTGAAAAACCCTTTGCCACAAGTCGAGCTTTATAGATGGTGACATTACCGTCCATGTTTGTCTTCTTATTAAAGATCCATTTGTTCTGAATGGTCTTACGCCCTTCAGGTAATACTTCCAAAGTCCATACTTTGTTTTCATACATGGATCCCATCTCGGATTCCATGGCCTCTAACCATTTATTGGAATCCGGGCCCATCATCGTGTCTCCATAGCTCGTCGGTTCATCGTTGTCCAATAACATGACCTCTAAGACAGGGTTGCCGTACCACTCAGGAGCAGTACACGCCCTTGTGGACCTACGAGGTTTGATAGCAACTTGATCCAAAGCTTAATGATCATCATCATTAACTTCCTCTTCAACTGATGTAGGCTCTATAGAAACTTTTTTCTGTGCTGCGCTATTCTCTGGTTGAAGTAAAGATTCAATAACCTCATCAAGTTCTATTTTCCTCCCACTCAATTCTTTTGAGATAAACTCTTTCTCAAGAAATGTTCCGTTTTTAGCGACAAAGACTTTGCCTTCGATCTGAGATAGAAGGTATACCCAACTGTCTCTTTTGGGTATCCTATGAAGATGCATTTCTCAGCTTTGGTTTCCAGCTTTTCAGGCTGAAGCTTTTTGACATAAGCATCACACCCCCAAACTTTAAGAAACAACAACTTTGGCTTCTTGCCAAACCACAACTCATATGGCGTCGTCTCAACGGATTTTGATGGTTCCCTATTTAAAGTGAATGCAGCTGTCTCTAATGCATAACCCCAAAACGACACTGGCAAATGGAAAACAGACATCATAGAACGCACCATATCTAATAAGGTTCGATTACGATGTTTGGACACACCATTATGGTGTGGTGTTCCAGCGGTGTCAATTGTGAAACAACTCCACAATGTCTTAAGTGATTGCAAACTCTTAACTCGGATATTCTCCCCCTCGATCAGATCGTAGGAATTTAATCTGCTTGTTACGATGATTCTCAAATTCACTCTGAAATTGCTTGAACTTTTCAAATGTTTCAGACTTGTGCTTCATCAAGTAAATATACCCATATCTATTTAAGTCATCAGTGAAGGTGAGAAAATAACAATATCCACCTCACGCCTCGATGCTCATTGGACCACACACATTAGTATGTATGATTTCCAACACGGCACTTGCCCGTTCCATTGTTCCAGAGAACGTGGTTTTAGTCATCTTGCCCATGAGGCATGGTTCACATGTGTCAAGTGATTCAAAATCAAGTGACTCCAAAATTCCATCGGCATGGAGCTTCTTTGTGCGTTTTACACCAACATGACTTAAACGACAGAGCCACAAGAAAGTGGTACTATCATTATCAACTCTACATCTTTTGGCATCAATGTTATGAACATGTGTATCATCACTATCGAGATTCAATAGGAATAAACCCCTCACATTGGGTGCATAACCATAAAAGATATTACTCATATAAATAGAACAACCATTATTCTCTGATTTAAATGAGTAACCGTCTTGCAATAAAAAAGATCCAGATATAATGTTCATGCTTAATGCAGGCACTAAATAACAATTATTCAGGTTCATCGCTAATCCCGATGGTAGTTGAAGAGCGAGCGTACCGACAGTGATCACATCTACCTTGGAACCATTTCCCATGCGCATCGTCACTTCGTCCTTAGCCGGCCTCCGTCTATTCCGCATGTCCTGTTTTGAGTTGCAAATGTGAACAACCAAACCGGTATAAAATACCCAGGCACTACAACGAGAGCTGGTAAGGTACACGTCAATAACATGTATATCATATATACCTTGTTTGGTGTTGGCCGCCTTCTTGTCGGCCAGATACTTGGGGCAGTTCCGCTTCTAGTGACCAGTTCCCTTGCAATTAAAGCACTCAGTTTCTGGTTTCAGTCCAGCCTTGGGTTTCTTCACGGGAGGGGCAACTGTTTTGCCACTCTTCTTGGAGTTACCCTTCTTGCCCTTGCCATTCTTCTTGAAACTAGTGGTTTTATTGACCATCAACACTTGATGCTCTTTCTAGATTTCAGATTCAGCGGCTTTCAGCATCACAAACATCTGAGCGACTGAGTTGGTCATCCCGTGCATGTTATAGTTCAGCACGAAGCTATTGTAGCTAGGTAGCAATGATTGAAGAACTCTGTCAGTGATCGCCTCCGGCGGAAGGGGCATCCCTAACTCAGCGAGACGGTTCGAATACCCAGACATTCTGAGTATATGTTCACTGACAGACCCGTTCTCCTCCATCTTGCAAGGATAGAACTTATCGGAGGTCTCACACCTCTCAATCTGGGCATTCTTCTCAAAGATAAACTTCAACTCTTGGAACATATCATATGCTTCATGACATTCAAAACGTCTTTGAAGTCTCGATTCTAAGCCATACAACATTTCACATTGAACTATTGAGTAATGTTTGGAACTAGCCTCCCAAGCGTACTTAACGTCTTTGGATGACACGGGAGTGGGTGGGTCACCAAGCAGTGCATCAAGGACATAAGCCTTCTGGAAAGCCATGAGAATAATCCTCGGATTATGGGACCAGTAAATGAAGTTACTTCCATCATCTTTAAACTTGGCTTTATCTAGGAACACATTAAAATTCAGGAAAACTACTACGCGAGCCATTGATCTACAACATAAATATGCAAAGGTTACTAATACTATTGTTCAAGATAATGAGTTTAGTTAATCAAATTACTTAAAAAATTCCACACAAAATGACATCCCTCCGGTCATCCGAGTGATACATGATCCAAATTCACCAACTCAAGTCCGATCATCAACGGAGTTGAGGTGGTTTCAATGGTGAACATCATCATGTTGATCATATCTACTATATGACTCATGTTCGACCTTTCGGTCTCTTGTGTTCCGAGGCCATGTCTATAGATGCTAGGCTCGTCAAGTTTAACCCGAGTGTTCTTCACGTGCAACACTGGCTTGTACCCATTGTATGTGAATGTAGACTCTATCACACCCGATCATCACGTGGTGTCTCGACACGATGAACTTTCGCAACGGTGCACACTCGGGGAGAACACAATTTTATCTTTGAAATTTTAGTGAGGGATCACCTTATAATGCTACCATCGTCCTAAGCAAAACAAGTTGCATAAAAGGATTAACATCACATGCAAATCATAAGTCATATGATATGGCCATGAACTTGTGCTTTTGATCTCCATCTCCAAAGCACCGACATGATCTCCATCGCCACCGGCACAACACCATGATCTCCATCAACGTGTTGCCATGAGGTTGTCGTGCCAATTGTTGCTTCTACGACTATTGCTAACTCATAACGATAAATTAAAGCAAAAATGGTGAAAATAATTAAAGACAACCCTATGGCTCCCGCCGGTTGCCGTACACATCAACACGCAAGTCGTGATATTCTATACAAAACATGACCATCTCATAAATCACATATATATCATCATGTAAATGGCCATATCATATCACAATATACCCTGCAAAAACAAGTTAGATGTCCTCTAATTGTTGTTGCATGTTTTACTTGGCTGCTATGGGTATCTAGCAAGAACAATTCTCACCTACGCAAAAAACACAACGGTGATACACAAATTGCTATTCAACCTTCTCAAGGACCGCCTTTGTTGAATCTGATACAACTAGAGTAGGAGAGACAGACACCCGCCATCCATCTTTATGCGTACGAGTAAGGTTGGTTTGGGCCGTTTCATACCACAATACCGCTGAATCAAAAAATGACCAAGGGAGGAAGCAATCTGAGCATCAACGCCCACAAACTCCTTTGTGTTTTACTCGTGATCTCATCTACACATAGACCTAGCTCACGATGCCACTGTTGGGGAACGTTGCACGGGAAACAAAAAATTTCCTACGCACATGCAAGATCTATCCATGGTGATGAGCATCTACGAGAGGGAGAGTGGATCTACATGCCCTTGTAGATTGCTAAGTGGGAAGCGTTAAGAAACATGGTTGATATAGTCGAACGTCTTCGCGATCCAAATCGCCGAGCATCCCGCAATGCAATCATGATCCATCTCGATCTAGCACCGAACGAACGACACCTCCGCGTTCAGCACACGTACCACTTGATGATGTATCCTCCTTGTTGATCCAACAAGCAAGGGTGGAGAGATAGATGAGTTCTCCGGCAGCACGATGGCGTGATGGCAATGGTGGTGGAGTAATCTCAGTAGAACTTTGCTAAGCGATGTCGCAGATGCGTTTTCGGTGGAAAACAGATCTAGGGAGAGAGGGAGGGCTGCACCTATGCCTTAGGGTGTTGCTACCCTCCCTCTCCCTATATATGTAGGAGGAGGGGTAGATGGGGCGCTTCCCTAGCCCTTCCTCCAAGGAAGGCGGCGGCGGCCAGGACGGAGGAGTCCTCCCTCCCTAAGGCACCTCCTAGGTGCCTTCCCCTTTAGGGTTTCCTACCCCCTAGCCTTATGGGCCCTTGGGGCTGGCCCAACAAGGATTGAACGCCCCCTTACAGCCCATGCACATCCTAGGGGCTGGAGGAACCCATACAGACTCCTCCGAAACCCCGTGGAACCTTTTGGAACCTTCGGGAAGCTTCCCAGTATAATACCGGAAAAACCTCAAACTTTTTCGGTAGCCAAAATATGACTTCCCATATATAAATCTTTACTTCCAGAGCATTCGGAACTCCTTGTGATGTCCGGGATCTCATCCGGGACTCCGAACAACCTTCGTTCACCAACATACATAACTTAAAATACCAAATCGTCAGCGAACGTTAAGTGTGCAGACCCTGCGGGGTCGAGAGCTATGTAGACATGACCGCGAAAACTCTACGGTTAATAACCAATAGCGGGACCTAGATGCCCATATTGGTTCCTACATATTGTACTAAGATCTTTATTGGTCGAACCACAAGGATTCCGACAATCCCATATGTAGTTCCCTTTGTCTATCGGTACGTTACTTACCCGAGATTCGATCGTCGGTATCTCCATACCTAGTTCAATCTCGTTACCGGCAAGTCTCTTTACTCATTCCATAACACAAGATCTCGTGATTAACTCTTTAGTCACATTGCTTGCTAGCTTCTTGTGATGTTGTATTACCGAGTGGGCCCAGAGATACCTCTCTGTCATACGGAGTGATAAATCCCAGTCTCGATCCATGCCAACCCAACAGACACCCTCGAAGATACCTGTAGAGCACCTTTATAGTCACCTAGTTATGTTGTGATGTTAGATACACACAAGGTACTCCTTCGTTGTCATGTGTTGCATGATCTCATGGTCATAGGAATAGATACTTGACATGTAGAAAACAATAGCAATAAACTAACACGATCATATGCTACGTTCATAGTTTGGGTCTTGTCCATCACATCATTCTCCTAATGATGTGATCTCGTTATCAAATGACAACTCATGTCTATGGATAGAAAACCTTAACCATCTTTGATCAATGAGCTAGTCTAGTAGAGGCTTACTAGGGACACTTTGTTGTCTATGTATCCACACATGTATTTGAGTTTCCAATTAATACAATTATAGCATGGATATTAAACGATTATCATGAACAAGGAAATATGATAATAACTAATTTAGTATTGCCTCTCGAGCATATTTCCAACACTTCTCATATGAAAGTGAGTGAGTAGAGAGACCAACACACAACCGGAAGCATAATGTCTCCTCATTCGTAATTCGGAGCCTAGTTACTTTATGAGCCAATATATGCATGAATTCAACATCCTCCGGTGCATAAACTGGTACTTTCAAATCACATTGCATCTTTGTACTGAAGAAACAACTTTGCACATTCAGTTACATCCGCCTAAGCGTCGATGCTGCTGAAATCGTGCTCTCCTAGTAGCCATTTATGCGGGGCGAAAAGATGCATACAAAAAGAAATAGAAATCGAAGACAATATCATGGGTTGAATCAAGATGTTAAGATTTGGTGCAAACTTAGAGTTCCTATAGGATTAAACAAAAAATAACATATATTACGTAATCAGCCAAGCGTTGCAACAGCGTTAGTCCATTATATGGAATTCACATAGAGTAGGCCGAGGGAGCGGTGACGGCTACAAGACGGGGTGATGGCGATGATCTGCTACCTCGATGGCGGCTGCAAGACGGGGTGATCACGTCGTTCTGCTGCCTTAGTGGCGGCTGCATGACGGGGCGACGTCGTCGATCTGCTGCCTTGGTGACGGCTACAAGGCAGGGCGACAACGTCGACATCGATCTGCTATGTCAGCGGCTTCGGCTCCGGATGCGATGCCAGTGGCGACATCATCCGCGTCTGCAGTCAGCAACCCCAACCACAAGGAAGCAAGCCACGATGGAGTCAGCAACCCCAACCCAATGCAACCAGCGGGGCTGGGCAGAGGGGTCGGCGACGTGTCTGGGTGCAGGGGATGTTGGCGGGGCTCGGTGCAGGTGTCGGCGACGGGAACGACGAGGCTGGCGGTGGGGCTGGGCGCAATCAGGGACGGTTGCGGGCTGGGTGCAAAGGGGCGGCGGCAAGAACGGCTGGGTTGGCAGCGGGGCTGGGCGGCAGATGAGCTGGGTGGTGTCAGGAACGACTGCGGGGCTGGGTGCATGGGTCGGCGGTGGGAACGGTAGGGCTAGGTGGCGGGTGAGTTGGGCAACGTTGGGAACGATTGCGGGGCTGAGTGGAGGGGCGGGTGGCGGGAACGGTGGGGCTGTATGGCAGGGCAGGGAGAGGAGGGCCGGCGTGGCGGGGCAAGGGGAGGAGGGCCGGCGGCATCCGGGGGGAGGCAGCGGGAGAAGGGGTGGCGATGCCGGAGCAGGGCGGGTTGGGATAGGAGGAGCGGGGTAGCGGGCGTGCGGATGGGGTGACTGCTTTTTCTTCTTCTCGAAACGATGGGTACGGTTAGCGATCGTGGATTAGCGCATGTAATTGTGTGGCTTGTTGTGTTAAACACAGGAGGATTAGTGGCCTTTAGATATTGTTAATGAAGGGACCTGATTGTTTAAGTGTGCCTACTCTTTTTCTTTTATTGGGATAGTAGATGAACATTCCTTTTTTTTCTTTTCTGTTTGAGGATATGAACAATCTTATCATGATGCAGTTTATGCTAAACTGCTAGTGTAAATAAACACGGCCCACTTTAAGGACCCCCATAAAACCAAAATGTTTGGATTTAAGCATGTCATCCTAAACATTTTTCCATGACAACTTTAGTTGTTAAAATATGAAAACTTTGTTCCAGTTTTTTTTAGAAAATTATGATGTTTGTCAACCTCTCGTGAACCAAAATTGTCATTGGAAACGTTCGGGTTGCCATGCTTAAAATCCAAACGTTCAGAATTTATTAGTTATGTTATTTATTGGAGAAACCCGTAATGGCAACTTTTTTTAGGGAACCCGCGATGACAGCAAGTAAATAATGAACGGGTCCATCCTAAAATGTTGTCATAATCTACCACAGAGTATGAGCTTCATGGACCAAATTCGATCCACATTGGCTTCCAAATAGCTTTCTGTTTATCATTTTTAGGTGAACGATGCAAAAAGGACATTACACCACCGTGGGCGCTGTAGCAAAATTACTTTACAGCTATTCGGCGCCTTCAGCCGGAATTCCCCTGACTAGCGTCCCCTACGTGACTTAATGGATTGCATCTAAACAGCCCACTGGGTGCCTGTTGTTTCTTCCTTCATGTATTTTGCTCCTAGTCGAGAAGGGATCGCATGGAAATTATGGCCAGATCATACATGAAATCAAGCTCAGAGCGGAAAAATTGAATTGCAGATTTTGCTTTGATGAACAAGCATCTAACTACGAAGCAAATTTGCTAGCAAAGTATTCGCATTCACTTGATCGGGAGTGTCATCTTTGGCTAGGCCAACACCACATTTTTTTGATCTTGTAATCTTCGAGTAATAAAGTTGTGGCATCCCTAAAAAATAAAATTTTGCTTGATCAGTATGCAACAAATACTCGAAGGAAATAAATACTCGAAAAATTAGGATGTGCTGTGAGTCAATTTGATTGTTGACTTTTGAAAAAAACAGGTCAACCATTGATTTGAAAAAACAAACTAAAATAAAAAATAACAGAAAATAAAACAAACCTCATGAATTCAAAAAAGATCGCAGATTTGAATTTGAGATAATTCCCTATATTAGATAAAACTTCATCTATTTTAAAAAAAAACAGACTTGAAAAGAGTTCGTGGATTTTGTAAAAAATCACGGATTTGGAAAAATTTCATATTTTTTAGAAAAAATTCATGGATTGGGAAAAGTTAGTTTAGTTGAATATATTCATGCATTTGAAAAAATATTCTCGAATATGAAATAAAATTCATGTGTTAAAAAAAAGGTTCATGAATTTGAGAAAACTTCATGAATTTAAAAATAGTTTTGGAATTGAAAAATTCTATGAAATTTAAAAACATACCACGAATTGAAAATAACTTCATGCATTTCAAAAAATGAAAATGAAAAATAGAAGATGAAAAACGGAAATAAACCAGGTCGAAAGACCAGAAACAAATATGAAATAACCAAACCGAACCGTTGTGGAAGCTTCACAAAATCAGTTGGGAGCTTCCCCGAGTTCTGGCCCATGAAAAACTATCGTAGGGAACACGTGTGCGCTGGTTTGCAGATTTGCGTGTAATCAACGTATCATGCTTCGAATAGGATGTGCTTTAAATAGGTTCTGAAAAATTGCAAGGTAACACGAGGCTTTTCAAGAATTGCAAGACAACTCGGGTTTTTTGCAAGTATCCATGTATTTAGAAAAATGTTCACATGATTAAAAAATATTCACGTGTTCAAAATGTTCATAAATGTCAAAAAGCTCCATAAATTCAGCAAATGTTCATGATTTCAACAAACTTATACGTTTAATTTTTTATGTGCATTTAAAAGAATTATACATTAAAAACAAATTTATGTCTTACAAAGTGCTCATAAAGGACGGATCCGATGCTAAAAGCTTTCACATATAGGGTCTGGGAAAGGAAAGTACCATTCTGCTCCCGAGCTCAAATGAGGTCGGTGAACAGTAAAATTAAAAAAAAATCTTTTTTTGAACAACTTTGGCAAAATATCTAAGTGCTTGAAAAAAATTGGTCTGAAATAACAAAATTGATACTCTGAAAATATGCATTTTCAGAGTATTGATTTTTTTTCGCCACGCCTTATAGTAATGTTATTTCAGGCCAAATTTTTTCATACACTTAGATATTTTGTCAATGTTGTTCATGAAAAAAATTCAGAATTTTTTGAACATTTTTCGATTTGTTTTCGATTTTACTGTTTACTGAGCTCATTTGAGCTCGGGAGCAGAAACTTAATGTCCTCCACGAAAGGACTATACAAGGCAAGCCTTACCCCTACATGCAGTGCAATTCACTCTGTTTGTTTGGTTTATTCAGTTTACATGGTTCGGTTTATATGGTTTTTCGATTTGTATGGTATTAATACTTCAATAAATACGGTATCAAATTAAGATACGGTTTGGTTTCAATATATACCAAATTATTACGGCACGGCTTCGATATATACCATGAAAACCAAAGTTGACGCGAATTTAAAAATAATATATAATAATTTACAAATTTATGACTCAAAACAGATATCTTTTTATACAAAGAGCACGTAACTATATGCAAGTGTATCTTCATGAATGGATTCGATGCTTATGGCCGTACTTAGCGTTTTTTTAAGAGAAATATGACTACGTTACAAGAAAAATGGGTGTGCTTAACAGGTAATATGGTCTTGTACAAAAAACCACTACTTATATGGTTGTTCGTCTCAAGGTATATAAATATAATTTTTTTTATTCCGGTTTATTCGGGTAACCATTTCGGGTTTTTTTGGTATGTACCATAAAAACAAAGTTTAAAACGGTATGATAAGTTCATACCATACCGAAAGCATAAATCATAAATACGATAAAATTGATTTGGTTCGGTTTATTTTTGGTATAGTTTTTCGGTTCAGTTTTAAAATACACAGAGTGAAGTGCAATGCAGAGAGGCCACGCCGAACCCAGTACCTCGGGGCACAAGTGGAAAGTACTCCACAGCTGCACCAGGCTTGTTCTTCATTTCTGTAAAATGTTCGTAAATTTGGAAAACATGCTTGTTTATAGAAAATGTTCATTCATTATTAATGTGTGTGCATTTAGAAAAATGAACATATATAGTTAAAAAATGCTCACTCATTTACAAATGTTTATATGTTTAAATAATGAAGGTGTGTTTAAAACGTTCATATGTTCAAAAAATGTTCATGTGTTTAGGAAAATGTTCTTGTATTTGGGAAAGAGATGAAAACGCAAAGAAGAAATACAAAAGCTATGTATTTGGAAAAAGAATTTCCTCCATCATGAGATTCCATAAAAGGTACTTGGAAGAGTCAAGTTTTATCATGTCGTTTGTCGTGGTTCTTTCTCCATAAAAAATAAGCAACTGATACTACTATGTTGGGAATTAGCAAACACTTAAGGTGATCCGAAAGATGGAGCACATTCAAATATAATTTCATCACCACTACGTGTGCTAATTCAGTGATCATTACTCAATGTGGAAGGAAACACATGCATCAACATATATGGAGGAAAAAAGCGCATGAAGCACTTTAGACAACACCTCAAGCTGTGTTTTGGATCAAGAGAACACCAACACAATGACACCAAATTTTTAACGTGAAAATGCCACATGTTGTGGGGCGGGGGGGGGGGGGGGGAGGACCATGATTATAAGCGAACCAAATTTTATTCGACCATTATGAAATGTGGGATGCAACTTCTTCTCTATGTAGCACTATAGCCTCTCATACACCGGGATTTCTCTATAGCAACAACATTATTTTTCCAAAACGGAGGCAAAAGATTTGCCTCATCCATCAAATAAGACAAAAATAGACTTTTACAAGTGACCCATGTTCACGGCCTGTTGATCACTCGCGTACAACAACAAGCACTAGTTTACTCGCGTACAACAACAAGCACTAGTTTCTTAGCACCCGCGGTAACCCAAGCTTGGCCTCTACAACGATGCTATTAAGAATGCTTGAAGGCGCATCACTCTTGTGACGGAAAACTCGGGCGTTTTTCTCGCTCCAAATAGACCAAGAGACAAGCATGGTGAGAGAGGCCATAGCTTGCCTGTTGGGGTTTCGCATGTCAGTTCTCTTCTTCCACCTTCTCGCGAGGGAGTCCTCGAGGTGCCACTCGGAGGTGTCCATGTGTGCCAGCCCAAACTTCTCAATGGCCAAACACCATAGTCTAATAGAGAAGCAACACTTGACAAAAAGATGGATGCCCGTTTCTTGCACACTCTTGCATAGAGGGAAGACACCACAATTATCCCATCCACGCCGCTCCAGCCGATCGGCGGTTGAAAGGATCGATATGGTCGACTAGGAGGAGGATGGGTGAATAGGCGACTAAGAATTTTTAACTTCTTTTATCAAATTAGGCTGAACAAAAAGACATGTTGTCTAAATATGCAAGTAGGCGAACAATTTATACAATTAGCATGACAACAACAACAATTGCAAGCACAAGATATAAACACAAAATAAGCTTGCACAAAGTAAAGATAAGATGTAACCGCAAGTGGAGTCGGTGGAGACGAGGATGTGTTACCGAAGTTGTTGGAAATATGCCCAAGAGGCAATGATAAAATGGTTATTGTTATATTACCTTGTTAATGATAATTATTTATTATTCATGCTATATTTGTATTGATTGTAAACTCAAATACATGTGTGGATACATAGACAACACCGTGTCCCTAGTATGCCTCTAATAGACTACCTCGTTGATCAAAGATGGTCAAGGTTTCCTAGCCATAGACATGAGATGTCATTTAATAACAGGATCACATCATTAAGGGAATGATATGATGGACAAGACCCAAACTATGAACATAGCACATGATCATGTCAGTTTTTTGCTATAGTTTTCTACATGTCAAGTATCTGTTCCTATGACCATGAGATCATGCAACTCACTGACACCAGAGGAGTACCTTGTGTGTATCAAATGTCGCAACGTAACTGGGTGACTATAAAGGTGATCTACATGTATCTCCGAGGGTGTTTGTTGAGTTGGCATGTATTAAGACTGGTATTTGTTACTCCGTGTGACGGAGAGGTATCTTAGGGCCCACTCGGTAATGCAACATCACAATGTGCCTTGCAAGCAAAGTGACTAAAGAGTTAGCCGCGGAACGAGTAAAGAGCTTGCCGGTAACGAGATTGAACTAGGTATAGAGATACCGACGATTGAATCTCGGGCAAGTAACATACCTAAGAACAAAGGGAACTACATACGGGATTAACTGAATCCTTGACATAGAGGTTCAATCGATAAAGATCTTCGTAGAATATGTGGGAACCAATATGGGAATCAAGGTCCCGCTATTGGTTATTGGCCGTAGAGGTGTCTCGGTCATGTCTGCGTAGTTCTTGAACCCGCAGGGTCTCCACACTTAACGTTCGGTGAAGTTTCGGTATTATTGAGTTATGTATTTTGGTGGCCGAAGGTTGTTCGGAGTCCCGGATGAGATCCCAGATGTCACGAGGAGCTCCAGAGGTAAATATTTATATATATGAAGTTGGTATTCGAGTTCCGGAAAAGTTCCATGGCCTACCAGTTTTGTGACGGGGGTGTCGAAAGGGTTCTGGGGGACCATCGGGAGTGGACCACATACCCCAGGGGCCGCATGGGCCTAGGGAGTGGCGCACCAACCCTTGGTGGGCTGGGAAGCCAGCCCCTAATGGCCCCTTGCGCAAGGGGTGGAGGTGTCCAAGTGGGGAAGGCGTCCTACCAAGACTCCACCTCCCTTGTGGGAGGTGGACTGCTCCCCCTTGCGCCGGCCAAGCCCCTAGGGGAAACCCTAGGACACCCCACCTACCCCCTTCCTCCTATATATATGTGAGGGGAGGGAGGGTTGCAACACATTAATCCACGGCGTAGCCTCTCCCTCCCTCGTAGATCGTCTCTCCTCTAGATTGATTCGGTAGTGCACGACGAAGCCCTGCCAGATTAGTTCCACCACCACCGCCACCATGCCGCCGTGCTGTCGGAGAAATCATCTACCTCTCCATCCTCTCGCATGCTGGATCAAGAAGCCGGAGATCTTCATCGAGCTGCACATGTGCGGAATGCGAAGATGTTGTTCATTCGGCGCTAGATCGTGATTGGATCGCGGGACGGCTTGCGATTCGGATCACGAAGACATTCGACTACATCAACCGCGTTTCCTAATGCTTCCCGCTTAGTGATCTACAAGGGTATGTAGATCTAATATCTCCTCTCGTAGATCCTCATCTCCTAGATTGATGTTGGTGAAGAATAGGAATTTTTTTGTTTCCCATGCAACGTTCCCAACGGTGGTGTCAAAGCTAGTTCTATGCGTAGATGAGATCATGAGTAGAACACAAAGGAGTTTGTGGGCATTGATATTCATATTGCTTCCTCCCTTGTGTTGGAAATATGACCTAGAGGCAATAATAAAATGGTTATTATTATATTTCCTTATTCATGACAATTGTCTATTGTTTATGCTATAATTGTATTAATCGGAAACCGTAATACATGTGTGAATACATAGACCACACCATGTCCCTAGTGAGCCTCTAGTTGACTAGCTCGTTGAGCAATATATGGTCATGGTTCCTAACCATGGACATTGGATGTCATTGATAACGGGATCACATCATTAGGAATGATGTGATGGACAAGACCCAATCCTAAGCATAGCACAAGATCGGGTAGTTCGTCTGCTAGAGCTTTTATAATGTCAAGTATCATTTCCTTAGACCATGAGATTGTGCAACTCCCAGATATCGTAGGAATTCTTTGGGTGTATCAAACGTCACAACATAACTGGGTGACTATAAAGGTGCACTACAAAAAGTGTTTGTTGGGTTGGCACGAATCGAGACTAGGATTTGTCACTTCGTGTGACGAAGAGGTATCTCTGGGCCCACTCGGTAGTACATCATCATAATGAGCTCAAAGTGACTAAGGAGTTAGTCACGGGATCATGTGTTACAGAACGAGTAAAGAGACTTGCCGGTAACAAGATTGAACAAGGTATAGGGATACCGAAGATCGAATCTCGGGCAAGTAACATGCCGATGGACAAAGGGAATTGTATACGAAATTAATTGAATCCCCAACATCGTGGTTCATCCGATGATATCATCGTGGAACATGTGGGAGCCAATATGGGTATCCATATCTCGCTATTGGTTATTGGTCGGAGAGGTGTCTCGGTCATGTCTGCATGGTTCCCGAACACGTAGGGTCTACACACTTAAGGTTCGGTGACTCTAGAGTTGTAATGGGAATTGTATGTGGTTACTGAAAGTTGTTCGGAGTCCCGGATGAGTCCCCGGACATCACAGGAGTTCCAGAATGGTCTGGAGGTAAAGATTTATATATGGTAAGTCCTATTTTGGCCACCAGAAAATGTTTGGGATTTTAGGTATTGTACCGGGAAGGTTCTAGAAGGTTCCGAAGTGGGGCCCACCTGCATGGGGGGACCCACATGAACGTGGGTAGTGGGGGCAAGGCCCCACACCCCTAGTCAAGGCGCACCAAGATCTCTCCTTAGAAGGAATAAGATCATGTCCCGAAGGGATAAGATCAAGATATCTAAAGGGGGGATAACAATCGCTGGGAAAGGGAAAGGATGTGATTTCTTTCCTCCCACCTTTGCCAACGCCCCAATGGACTTGGAGGGCAAGAAACCAGCCCCCTCCACCCCTATATATAGTGATGAGGCGCATGGGAGCTGCACCCTTCCCCCTGGTGCGGCACTCCCCCTCCTACACCTCCTTGCTCCTCTGTAGTGCTTAACGAAGCTCTGCCGAAGAACCACGAGCTCCACCGCTACCAAGTCGGTGTCCTTCCGGAGCTCTCCCTCAACTTATCCTCTCCCCTTGATGGATCAAGAAGGAGGAGACGTCCCCGGGATGTACGTGTGTTGAACGTGGAGGCGTCGTCCGTTCGACTCTTGGATCAGATCTTCCGCGATTTGAATCACCGCGAGTACGACTCCATCAATTGTGTTCTTTACAATGCTTCCGCTTAGCGATCTTCAAGGGTATGAAGATGCATTCCCTCTCTCTCGTTTCTAGTGACACGTATGAATTTTTTTGAATTATTACTACGTTCCCCAACAGTGGCATCATGAGCTAGGTCTATACGTAGATTCTATGTCCGAGTAGAACACAAGTAGTTGTGGGCGGTGATTTTGTCAATTTGCTTGCTATTACTAGTCCTATCTTGATTCGGCGGCATTGTGGGATGAAGCGTCCCGGACTGACTTTACACGTACGCTTACGTGAGACTGGTTCCACCGCCTGACATGCACTTGTTGCATAAGGTGACTAGCGGGTGTCTGTCTCTCCCACTTTAATCGGATCGGATTCGATGAAGAGGGTCCTTATGAAGGGTAAATAGCAATTGGCATATCACCGTTGTGGCTTTTGCGTAGGTAAGAAACGTTCTTGCTAGAAACCCATAGCAGCCACGTAAAACTTGCAACAACAATTAGAGGATGTCTAACTTGTTTTTGTAGGGTATGCTATGTGATGTGATATGGCCAAAAGGATGTGATGAAATATATGTGATGTATGAGATTGATCATGTTCATGTAATAGGAATCATGACTTGCATGTATGTGAGTATGACAACCGGCAAGAGCCATAAGAGTTGTCTTAATTTATTGTATGACCTGCGTGTCAATCAAAAACGCCATGTAATTACTTTACTTTATTGCTAACCGTTAGCCATAGTAGTAGAAGTAATAGTTGGCGAGACAACTTCATGAAGACACAATGATGGAGATCATGATGATGGAGAATATTGTGTCGTGCCGGTGACAATGGTGATCATGCCATGCCCCAAAGATGAAGATCAAAGGCGCAAGATGATATTGGCCATATCATGTCACTTTATGATTTGCATGTGATGTTTATCATGTTTTTACATCTTATTTGCTTAGAACGACGGAAACATAAATAAGATGATCCCTCACTAAAATTTCAAGAAATGTGTCCCCCTAAGTGTGCACCATTGCGAAGGATCGTTATTTTGAAGCACCACGTGATGATCGGGTGTGATAGATTCTAACGTTCGCATACAACGGGTGTAAGCTAGATTTACACGCGTGAAACACTTAGGTTGACTTGATGAGCCTGGCATGTACAGACATGGCCTCGGAACACGAGAGACTGAAAGGTCAAACATGAGTCGTATAGTAGATGCGATCAACATGGAGATGTTCACCATTGATGACTAGTCTGTCTCACGTGATGATCGGACACGGCCTAGTCGATATGGATCACGTATCACTTAGATGACTAGAGGGATGTCCATCTTAGTGGGAGTTCATTAAATATTTGATTAGATGAACTTAATTATCATGAACTTAGTCTAAAAGTGTCTTTGCGAATTATGTTGTAGATAGCTCACTTGTAGCTCCCCTGTTTTATTGATACGTTCCTAGAGAAAAGTAAGTTGAAAGATGATGGTAGCAATAATGCGGACTGGATCCGTGATCTGAGGATTGTCCTCATTGATGCACAGAAGGCTTATGTCCTTGATGCACCACTCGGTGCACCACCCCGTCTAGCGTCATATGTGGATATTGTGAACATGTGACATGCACGTTGTGATGACTACTTGATAGTTTGGTGTGTCATGCATTACGGCTTAGAATTGAGGCTCCAAAATGTTTTGAACGTCACAGAACATATGAGATGTACTAAGAGCTGAAATTGGGATCTCAGGCTCGTGTCTGTCTTGAGAGGTATGAGACCTCCAACAAGATTCTTTGCCTGCAAGATGAAGGAGAATAGTTTAATCGGTGAGCATGTGCTAGAATTGTCTGGGTACTACAATCTCTTGAATCGAGTGGGAGTTGATCTTCCAGGTAAGATAGTGATTGATATAGTTCTCCAAGTCACTTTCACTAAGCTACTAGAGCTTCGTGATGAACTATAAAATGCCAGTGATGGAAATAATGATCCCTGAGCTATTCGCGATGTTTAACACCGCGAAGCTAGAAATCAAGAAGGAGCATAAAGTGTTGATGGTTAGTAAAACCTCTAGTTTCACAAAGGGCAAGGGCAAGAAGGGAAACTTCATGGATGGTAAGCCAGTTGCTGCTCCAGTGAAGAAACCCAAGGTTGAACCCAAACCCGAGACTGAGTACTTCTGTTATGAGGAGAGCGGTCGTTGAAATGGAACAACCCTAGATACTTGGTAGATAAGAAGGCTGGCAACGTCGGCAGAAGTATATTTGATATACATATTATTGATGCGGAACACTCGGGTTAAACTTGACGAGCCTAGCATGTACAGACATAGCCTCGGAACACAAGTGACTAAAAGGTCGAGCATGAGTTATATAGTAGATATGATCAACATGGATATGTTCACCATTGAAACCACCTCATCTCACGTGATGATCGGACTTGGGTTGGTGAATTTGGATCATGTAGCACTCGGATGACCGGAGGGATGTCAATTTGAGTGGGAGTTTTATAAGTAATATGATTAAGTAAACTCGTTATCTTGAACAACATTCTAAGTAATCTTTGCAAATTTATGTTGTAGATCAGTGGCTCGCGTAGTAGTTCTCCTGAATTTCGATGTGTTCCTAGAGAAAGCCAAGCTGAAAGATGATGGAAGTAACTTTGTAGACTAGGCCCGTAATCTGAGGATTATCCTCACGGCTTCCCAAAAGGCTTATGTCCTTGATGCACCGCTCGGTGAACTACCCGCTCTAGTGTCGTCTGTAGACGTTGTGAACGCCTCGCAGGCACGTTCTGATGATTACTCAATAGTTCAATGTCCTATGTTGTATGGCTTAGAACTAGGACTTCAAAGATTTTTTTGAACATCATGGAGCATATGAGATGTTCCAGGAGTTGTAGTCTATTTTTGAGAAGAATGCCCGGATCAAGAGGTATGAGACCTCCAATGAGTTCTATGCTTGCAACATGGAGGAGAACGGGTCCTCCAGTGAACACATACTCAGAATGTCTGGGTATGCCAACTGTCTGGCTGAATTAGGGATGCCCCTCCCGCGAGAGGCGATCACTAACAAAGTTCTTCAATCACTGCCACCTAGATACAAAAGCTTCGTGTTGAACTATAACATGGAAGGGATGAACAAGTCAGTCGTCGAGCTATTTGCGTTGCTGAAAGTCGCTGAGATTGAAATCCAGAAGGAGCATCAAGTGTTGATGGTCAATAAAACCACTAGTTTCAAGAAGAATGGCAAGGGCAAGAAGGGTAACTCCAAGAAGAGTGGCAAAGCAGTTGCCCCTCATGTGAAGAAACCCAAGGCTGGACCCAAGCCAGAAACTGAGTGCTTTCATTGCAAGGGAACTGGTCACTGGAAGCGGAACTGCTCCAAGTATCTGGCCAACAAGAAGGCGGCTAACACCAAACAACGTATATATGATATACATGGTATTGATGTGTACCTTAACAAGTCTCGTTGTAGTGCCTGGGTATTTGATACCGGTTTGGTTGCTTACATTTTGCAACTCAAAGCAGGAACTACGGAATAGACAGAGGCTAGCAAAGGACGAAGTGACGATGCACGTGGGAAATGGTTCCAAGGTTGATGTGATCTCCGTCGGCACGCTTGCTCTTCGATTACAATCGGGATTAGTTATGAACCTGAATAATCATTATTTAGTGCTTGTGTGGAGCTTGAAAATTATATCTTGATCTTGTTTAATGTGAGATAGTTACTCATTTAAGTATGAGAATAATGGTTGTTCTATTTATATGGGTAATATCTTTTATGGTCATGCACCAAATGTGAGGGGTTTATTCTTATTGAATCTCGATAGTGATGATACACATGTTCATAACATTGATGCCAAAAGATGTAGAGTTGATAATGATAGTACCACTTTCTTGTGGCACTGCCGCTGAGGTCATATTTTTGTAAAACGAATGAAGAAGCTCCATGCTGAAGGACTTTTGGTGGTGACTTGATTTTGAATCGCTTGACACATGTGAACCATGCCTCATGGGCAAAATGACTAAGACCCCGTTCTTCGGAACAATGGAAGGGGCAAGTGACTTGTTGGAAATCATACATACTGATGTGTGCGGTCCGATGAGCATTGAGGTGCGCGGTGTATATCGTTACTTTCTCACCTTCACAGATGACTTAAGTAGATATGTGTATATTTACTTAATGAAACACAAGTCTGAAACGTTTTAAAAGTTCAAGCAATTTCATAGTGAAGTTGAGAATCATTATAACAAGAAGATTAAATTCCTACGATCTGATCGAGAAGGAGAATATCTGAGTTATAAGTTTGCCCGCCACTTAAGACAATGTGGAATTGTTTCACAATTGACACCACCTAGAACACCACAACGTAATGGTGTGTCCAAATGTCGTAACCGAACCTTATTGGATATGGTGCGTTCTATGATATCTCTTGCCGATTTGCCACTATCGTTTTGGGGTTATGTGTTAGAGACAGCTGGATTCACTTTAAATAGGGCACCACCGAAACCCATTGAGACGACGTCGTATGAACTGTGGTTTGGCAAGAAACCAAAGTTGTCGTTTCTTAAAGTTTGGGGATGTGATGCTTATGTCAAAAAGCTTCACCCTGAAAAGCTAGAACCCAAAGCGAAGATATGCGTCTTCATAGGATACCCAAAAGAGACGGTTGGGTATACCTTCTATCTCAGATCTGAAGGCAAAGTGTTTGTCGCTAAAAACGAGTCATTTCTCGAGAAAGAGTTTCTCTCGAAATAATTTAGTGGGAGGAAGATAGAACTTGATGAGGTTATAGAACCTTTGTTTCAACCGAAGAGTAGCACAACGTAGAAAGATGTTTCTCTGGTTATAGAACCTTTATAGACGCTGTACGACAACCCTGTCTTAGAGGTCATGTTGTTGGACAACAATGAACCTACGAGCTATGGAGAAGCGATGATGGCCCTGGATTCCGACAGATGGTTAGAGGCCATGAAATCCGAGATGGGATCCATGTATGAAAATAAAGTATGGAATTTGGAAGTATTACCTGAAGGGCGAAAGACCATTCAGAATAAATGGATCTTTAAGAAGAAGACAAACACGAACGGTAATGTCACCGTCTATAAAGCTCGATTTGTGGCAAAATGTTTTTCACAAGTTCAAGGAGTTGACTATGATGAGACCTTCTCACCGGTAGCGATGCTTAAGTCCGTGAAAATCATGTTAGCAATAGCTGTATTTTTCGATTATGAAATTTGGCAGATTGATGTCAAACAACGTTCCTTAACGGTTTCCTTAAGGAAGAGTTGTATATGATGCAACCAGAAGGTTTTGTCGATCCAGAGAATGCTGAGAATGTTTGCAAACTCCAGTGATCCATTTATGGATTGGTGCAAGCATCTCAGAGTTAGCATCTTCGCTTTGATGAGGTGATCAAAGCGTTTGGGTTTATACAAGTTTATGGAGAAGCTTGTATTTACAAGAAAGTGAGTGGGAGCTCTATAGCATTTCTAATATTATATGTGGATGACATATTGCTGATTGGAAACAATATACAATTGTTGGAAAGCGTGAAGGAACATTTGAACAAGAGTTTTTCAACAAAGGACCTAGGAGAAGCTGCTTTCATATTGGGCATCAAGATCTATAGAGATAGATCGAGACTCTTAATAGGACTTTCACAGAGCACATACCTTGAAAAAGTTTTGAAGAAGTTCAAAATGGATCAGTCCAAGAAGGGGTTCTTACCTGTATTGCAAGGTGTGAAGTTAAGTAATACTTAATGCCCAGTGACTGCAGAGGATAGAGAAAATATGAGTGTCATCCCCTATGCTTATGCCATAGGCTCTATCAGGTATGCAATGTTGTGCACAAGACCAGATGTCAGTCTTGCCATAAGTATGGCCGAAAGGTTTCAAAGTGATCCAGGAATGGAACACTAGACGACGGTCAAGAATATCCTTAAGTACCTTAAAAGGACTAAGGAAATGTTTCTCGTTTATGGAGGTGATTGATACCGCTTGAGCATGCGTTGGTTTTCCCTTGAAGAGGAAAGGGTGATGTAGCGAAGGAGATTTGTATTTCCCTCGGTTTTTGAGAACCAAGGTATCAATCCAGTAGGAGGAACAAGCAAGTCACCAATGGATGCACCTACACAAATAATCAAACTCTTGCACCAACGCTATAAAGGGGTTGTCAATCCCTTCACAGTTATTTGCAAGGATTAGATCCGATAGAGATAGATGTAACGAGTGCGGAAAATAAAAGGTAAATAAATTTCAGCAATTATAGAACTGAAAATATATGATGGAAAATAGACCCGGGGGGCCATAGGTTTCACTAGAGGCTTCTCTCTTGAAGGCAAAGATCATGGTGGCTAAACATATTACTGTCAAGCAATTGATAGAAAAGCGAATAATCATGTAGTTATCCAAGGCAATGATCATGCATATAGGCATCATGTCCGTGACAAGTAGACCGAAATGATTCTGCATCTACTACTATTACTCCACACATCGACCGACTCCTGCCTACCTCTAGAGTATCAAGTTCATGAAGAACAAAGTAACGCATTAAGAAAGATGACATGATGTAGAGGGATAAACTCAAGCAATATGATGAAAACCCCATCTTGTTACCCTTGATGGCAACAATACAATATGTGCCTCGCTACCCCTACTTTATCACTGGGTGAGGACACCGCAAGATTGAACCCAAAATCAAACACTTCTCCCATTGCAAGAATTACCAATCTAGTTAGCCAAACCAAACCAATAACTCGAAGAGACTTGCAAGGATATGAAATCATGCATATAAGAAATCATAGGAGATTCAAATAAGATTCATGGATAATCTGAACATAAACTCACAATTCATCGGATCTTGACAAACACACCACAAAAGAGGATTACATCGGATAGATCTGCATGAAGATCATGAAGAACATGGTATTGAAGATCAAAGAGATAGAAGAAGCCATCTAGCTACTAGCTATGGACCCGTAGGTCTGTGGTGGACTACTCATGCATCATCGGAGGGGTAATGGAGTTGATGTAGATGCCCTTCGTGATCAAAACCCCCTCCGACGGATTACCGAAAATGGCTCCAAGATTGGATCTCTCGGGAACGGAGGCTTCTGGCTGCGTAAAAGTATTTGTGTTGCTCTTTTTGACGTTGTGGGAATATTTGGGTATTTATAGGCCAAAGAATAGGGTTAGGAGACCTGCTAGGAGGCGACAAGCCTGCTAGGCGCATCCAGGGGGGCCCACGCCTAGCAGGCTTGTGGCGCCCTGGCACCTCCCCTGACATGCACTCCAAGCTTGGATGACTTGTTTCCTTCCAGAAAAATTCCTGACCCTATTAATGCATATCTGCAAAACTCAAAAACAAGGAAAAAATAGAAACTCGCACTTGGCTCTAGATAAATAAGTTAGTCCCAAAAATAGTATAAAATAGCATATTAATGCAGATAAAACATCCAAAACAGATAATATAATAGCATGCCATCATGAAAAATTATAGATACGTTGGAGACTATCAGTGATCAAGAGCTCGTCGTAAAGGGTTACGTCAATGCAAGCTTTGACACTAATCCGGATGACTCTAAGCCTCAAATCGGACACGTATACATTCTCAATGGGGGAGCTGTAAGCTGGTAGCTGATTCTACATGCGAAGCGGAGTACATCGCAGCCTCATAGGCGGCGAAGGAAGTTGTCCGGATGAAGTAGTTCATGACAGATCTTGGAGTTTTGCCAATTGCACTACATCCAATGACTCTGTTCTATGGCAACACTGGTGCCATTGCTGAGCTAAGGAACCAAGGTTTCACAAGAGGACCAGACACATAAAGCGACACTTCAATTCCATCCGCAATCACATCAAGGAGGACATAAATATTTGCAAAGTACACAGGGATCTGAATGTTGCAGACCCGTTGACTAAACCTCTTCCACGGGCTCAACATGATCAACACCAGAACTATATGGGTGTTAGATTCATCACAATGTAAATCACATAGCGATGTGAGCTGGATTATTGACTACTGCAAGACTGTTGGAAATATGCCTTATAGGCAATAATAAAATGGCTATTATTATATTTCCTTGTTCATGACAATCGTTTATTATCTATGCTATAATTGTATTGAATGAAAACTCAAATACATGTGTGAGTACATAGACAACACTCTATCCCTAGTATGCCATAGACATGAGATGTCATTTGATAACGGGATCACATCATTAGGAGAATGATGTGATGGACAAGACCCAAGCTATGAACGTAGCATATGATCGCGTCAGTTTATTGCTATAGTTTTCTGCATATCAAGTATGTATCCCTATGACCATGAGATCATGCAACTCACTGACACCTGAGAAGTACCTTGTGTGTATCAAACGTCGCAAAGTAACTGGGTGACTGTAAAGGTGTTTTACAGGTATCTCCGAGGGTTTCTGTTGAGTTGACATAGATTAAGACTGGGATTTGTTACTCCGTGTGACGGAGAGGTATCTCAGGGCCCACTCGGTAATAACATCACAATAAGCCTTGCAAGAAAAGTGACTAAAGAGTTAGCAACGAGATCTTGTATTATAGAACGAGTAAAGAGACTTGCCGGTAACGAGATTGAACAAGGTATAGAGATACCAACGATCGAATCTCGGGCAAGTAACATACTGAAGAACAAAGGAAACTGCATACAAGATTACCTGAATCCTTGACATAGAAGTTCAACCGATAAAGATCTTCGTATAATATGTGGGAACCAATATAGGCATCCAGGTCCTGCTATTGGTTATTGGCTGTAGAGGTGTCTCGATCATGTCTGCGTAGTTCTCGAACCCGCAGGGTCTGCACACTTGACGTTAGGTGAGGTTTCAGTATTATTGAGTTATGTATGTTGGTGGCCGAAGGTTGTTCGGAGTCCCGGATGAGGTCCCGGACGTCACGAGGAGCTCCGGAATGGTACGGAGGTAAAGACTGATATATCGGAAGTTGGTATTCCAGTTCTAGAAAAGTTTTGTGACCTGCCAGTTTTGTGATGGGGGTGGCGAAAGGGTTCCGGGGGGCCACCGGTAGTGGCTCACCCACCCCAGGAGCCACATGGTCCTAGGAGGTGGCGCACCAGCCCCTGGTGGGCTGGGCAGCCAGCCCCTAAGGGTCCCTTGCGCAACTGGTGGAGGTGGCCAAGTGAGGAAGGAGTCCTATCAAGCCCCTAGGGGAAACCCTGGGGCTCCCAGCCTACCCCCTTCCTCCTATATATATGTGAGGGGAGGGAGGACTGCAACACCTTAAACCACGACGCAACCTCTCCCTCCCTCGTAGATCGTCTCTCCTCTAGATTGATTTGGTAGTGCACTGCGATGCCCTGCCGGATCAGTTCCACCACCGTCGCCACCACGCCGTCGTGCTGCCGGAGAACTCATCTACCTCTTTGTCCTCGCTTGCTGGATCAAGAAGGCAGCGATCATCACCGAGATGTACGTGTGCGGAGCGCGGAGGTGTCGTCCGTTCGGCGCTAGATCGTGATTGGATCATGGGACGGCTTGCGACTTGGATCGCGAAGGCGTCCGACTACATCAACCGCATTTCTTAACGCTTCCCGCTTAGCGATCTACAAGAGTATGTAGATCTAATCTCTCCTCTCGTAGATGCTCATCTCCTAGATTGATCTTGGTGAAGCATGGAATTTTTTTTGTTTCCCATGCAAAGTTCCCAACAGAAGTTCCCTCCTTTTGGAGAGGTACATCTTCATTGGAGCGGTGTAGAGGTGCAATGCTCCCCAAGAAGGCACAAGGTCCACCATATTATCCTCATGCCCTACACAATGCAAGATGTCATGATTCCACTAGCGGTGCACTTGAAGACGGCAACCACACCTTTACAAACAAGGTTGGGGATCTCCCCGCAACTTAATTGGAGGCTCCGAACACACCCATGAGCTTCACCACAATGGATTGTGGCTCCCCGTTGACCTCTTCCGTCTAGGGTTGAAAGCACAAATGCTCTCTTGGTGGTTTCGATAATTAATGACAATACACATTGTCTCTTGGACTAACAATTTTATCCAGTATATTTCAAGAAAAGTCCAATGATTGGAATAGCTAGGATATATGTGAGAAACCCCCCTTGGATGCTAAGGAATCTTATTGGCAAAACCTTCGAGACTCCATAATTTATTTTATGCGAGTTGATCACAATTGAGTCCATAGGAAAGCCAATACTATTAAGAGGGGATGACGTACTGATGATGATCTAGTTGCTCAAGTGCTTAGAGATATGCTAACAAAAGTCTAAATCAAATTCTCACAAAACCATCTGTCTTAAACCCATAAACTTCATATTCAGTACCACCAAGTTTTTCACTTCGGTCCCATCGAGACAGATCCTATGCCAAACCCTAGCACATCGATAGAACCAAGACTGCGTTCGATGGAACCGAAAAGCAGTGACCAAGCTTATGTGGTCGAAATATTTACTTTCGGAACTTCAGAGATCTATGTTTTGGTGCCACCGAAGTACTGGATCTGCCTAACTTAAGCCGAATTGGTATCACCGAGATCCATTCGGTCTCACCGAAAAGCCAAAAGTTAGGACATTTTGCACTAGTTGGTAGCACCGAGTTTTAACTTCGGTGTCATCGAATTGGGCAATAATGTTGTAGCGGTTGGATTTTTGGAGAAGACTATAAATACCCCTCCACCCCATCTCACTCATTGCGAGAGCCATCAAAACGAAACTACACTTTCACCATTCATTTTCTGAGAGAGAACCACCTACTCGCATGTTGGGATCAAGGGATTCCACTCCAACCAATAGATCCTTGATTTGTAGCCTCCCCAAGTTGCTTTTCAGCCAATCATCCTCTTGTACCAAGCCAAATTTTTGATAGAGTGATTGAGTGTTGAGGAGACTATCTTTTGAAGCACAAGAGCAAGGAGTTGATCCTCAACACAACATCTATTACCTCTTGGAGAGTGGTGTCTCCTAGATTGGTTTGGTGTCGCATGGGAGCCTCCTAATCGTGTAGAGTTGAACCAAGAAGTTTGGAAGGGCAAGGAGATCGCCTACTTCGTGAAGACCTAACCCGAGTGAGGCTAGTCCTTCATGGATGTAAGCCATGATGGAATAGACAAGGTTGCTTCTTCGTGGACCCTTCGTAGATGGGGCCGTTCGTGGACTCACGGAGGCGTTACCCTCCGTGGGTTGAAGTCTCCATCAACGTGGACGTACGATAGCACCACCTATCGTAACCATGCCAAAAATATTTGTGTCTTCATTGAGTTTGATCTTCCATCTCTACCATCCTTTATGTTTCTTGGAAATGCATGATATTTACTTTACGCTGCTCGATCTCTAGATATGCATGTATAGGACCCATTGGATGCAACTTAACTTGTGCTAAAATCTGCCTAAATCTCAAACAAATTAAAAACTACACATTTATCTTGTTAAGTGTTTATTCACACACACACCCCCTAGACGCCACTTCTCGATCCCACAAGGGTGCCCAAACAACAAAGAGTAACAAGTTGATGATGTAGAAGCCAGGGAATGCAAAACAGTTTGGTGGAAGTGTAGATTGGGTTAACCTCCTCCTATCCCCAAATTATTGTGGAGTTTGGGTGGTTGGGGAAGGAGATATCGAGATTTTAGAGGTTAGGGAATGGAGAATCAAAATCTTGGGCAAGGGTTAGGAGGAAGAGAATGGGGTATAAATACCCCCAAGGGAAATATGGTCATTGCTCAGCCGCAACCCTGGGCACCCAGACAAAAGGGGTCCGGGCACCAGAAAAAAACAAGAAGAAAACAAAGTTTTGGATAGCCCCAGGCACCCGGGCTTTGCCGAGCCACTTTAAAACTTACAGGTGACCCCGGGTACCCCGGCCTGGCCGAGTTCTCTCGTAAACATTCGGATGACCCCGGGTACCTAGTCTTGGTCGAGTCTTCTTGCAAACATTCCGATGACCTCAGGCACCCGGGCTTGGCCAAGTATTCTAGCAAACATTTTGATGACCCCAGGCACCCGGGCTTGGCCAAGTCTTCTTGCAAACATTCTGATGACCCCGGGCACTTCGATTACAAGCAACGGAGAAAAACTGGAAACATATTCTTCCAATGAAACCTAACACGGATTGAGAGAAAAGGTGTATGGAAGAGTTTTGAGTTCCCCAACTCCTAAATCATAGCAACCCCTCTTAATAGTATGGATATTACTAGGACTCAAAAAGAAAACCAAAAAACTTCCCAAATCACCAATGAACTCTATCTTTTTCCCTTTTTGTATCGATGGGGCTACCGGCGTCAGTAGATGTAAGTGTAGAAGACAATGTACTAAGATAAACTTAGCAAACGAGATTAGTCCTCGTAAATAATGTTGTGGTCAATCACCAAAACCGTAACTGAGTGACAATTGCACTATCAGCGGTCAATATCTAGTCTTGCAAAGCAAGTCATGCGAAGAATTTAATCTTTGGAGGACCCCATGCTTCCCAAACCACGAAGTCCATGGGAGAGAGCGTCAAGCCAAGAAATTGAGCCATGTATGTGGTTTCCGCCATGTATGTCCCGTCCACTGCATGCTTCCAAACGATGTCATCCTCGGCCCGGTCATCATGTTGAAAGTCATTCACAAGCATCCATAAGGAGAAAAGTTCCCGGATGTGGCCACCGGAGACGACGGTTTGGGGTCGATCTTTACCATCCATGCAGTCCCATCAAGGGCCTCCCATACTTTCCAATTCTTTCTTGTGGAAGCTTCGTGGATCGGAGGAGCAACGTCCTTGGACTTGCAGCCAAACAACCAAGAGGAATGCCAAAAAGGCGTTTTAGCCCTATTTCGAACGGTGATGGTCGTAGAAGCATAGAAAAAGTCAAGATCTTTGACGGTGCACGTGTTTCCCAACCCAACCCAAAGCTTGTTGGGCTCCTTCCATTCATACCATGGCCATCATAGGCGCAGAGCTCTGGCAAATTTGTCAGTGTTGAGGACCCCCAAGGCCTCCGAAAGCCTTAGGCCTGCAAATCACATCTCAATTGACCTTACATTTTGCACCGGTCGTCTTGTCCGAACCCGACTAGATAAAGGCCCTCTCAATCTTGCAGTCCCTAATTCTTGCATACCCAAATATTCCCACAACATCCCAATTTTTCCAATACCAACAATAAGATTTGGGCTGCAAGAATTAGGGACTGGAAAAATCTCATCAAAAGATGGTGCAACCACAACTTCAAGGAGATAAGGTGGTAGATTTGATCTTCATAGCCTTGGGGAGGAGCTTCCTTTGCCTGAATGCAAACCTCTTCCTTAAATCTTCACACCCTTCCTTTCTCCCTTGGTTTCTTTTCTCTATAATGAAAGGTAACCTAGAATTTATCACTTGTGTTGGATGTGAGGCTGGACAAAGTCTAAAATGCCCCTAGGTCATAACCTAATGGGTGGTGTGCCCTTGCACAAATATTGATAGCCTAGAAGGCTTCAAAATTTCATCTCCTTACAACTCACATGAGAAAGATATCCCAACAAATTTCTAGACACGGAATTGCTATTCAATGAATTGGGACCTGAGCTGTTATCCAGTTATCTGCAGCGTAAGAGAGCTTTCTCACTAACTTGTATCTTTCAACATGCACTTTAATTTGTGATTTATCTATAAAGCGGGACGAGAGTCTGTCTTGAAATTAACGGGTTGATTTGTCGTAGGGTAAAAAAGGCGTACTACCCTGTACTTTTTGTGTGCGTGTATTATCGTCTACTTATAAAATACTTTCCCACTTAAAACAGGAGTGAGATGACCGCTTGCTGATTGGATGTTGTGACATGTGTGAGGTTTGAGGTTCCCTAATTGCCTTATTTATTGTTTTGCTTATAAATTTTTGTTTGAATTTAAAAGGTGTCTGGTGCATTATTGTTTACCATTTTATTTACGATTTTTGTATACGGGATGGATAGGGGAGATTGGAATGGAGGGAGAATTAATTCAGCATCAACACCACCAATTTCAGTTTATAATTATATAAGGGACATTAGGTAACTTGCCGTAACTGCTGTAAATCTGAAAAGAAGAGCAAAGTCTCTTGCCCCAGAAATTCTGCAAGAATCCCAAATATGGGATTTGCCAAAACAACCTACATATTTATAAGTAAACATCACTTAACAATCCTTGACTATTGACACCATGCTATATCTATTTTGTTTTAACTGTGATAATCCTCTATGTCTTTGTTGCAGTAAAAAAAAAAGGTATCTTCCCAACCTTATAAACCAATGTGCTATCTTCAAATATGGTTTGATTATTGACCTATATTCTACACATATCCGAATGAAATTAACCATCTTGGCCGGTGAGCGCGGCGTAGAGGAGGATGTTCCAGGTATCCGGTAGACCGGCGATACACCAGTGGGTGCAGTCCTGGCCGAAGACGCCGCCGTATTTGCCCGGGTGAGCGTCCTTCCTCAGCTGCGACAGGTAGGTGAAGTCCAACAGGTACACCGGCTTCGTCATGCCGGCGAGGGTGTTCCTGATGACCGCCTGCTGCGGGATCGGGCCGCCGGGGTACGGCCCCGTACTGTTCAGCGGCTCCGTCTCCCCCACGCACGATTTCCTCGGCGAGGCGCCCCATTCTTGCCCCCTGCACCATTGCAGCCACATCCAAACGTTACAGAATTGCACCCCTGAGATGCCTGCGGCCCATAGACGATGCCGACATGATGCCATCAGAGATAGATAGATAGATCCATAGGTTGATATGGATGCGATGCACGAGCATGTGAAAAATTCAGGGCAAGTTGGTGTGGCTGTGGTTTGGTGGTTCAGTGGTAGCTGTCGAGGGCCAGGGCACGGGCCCTGCTCCCAACAGCACACTTATCTCTTTTTTTTTGTGTGTAGAGGGGAGAGATACCACAACCATGAGATGTCGGCTACATGGTGTGCGTATGGCTTTGAAGGATTCACTTGGCAAAATCGACCAAAATTGTGGAGCAGCAAAGGCAGATTACCTGTAGTGAGAGGGAGAGATGCCCTGGAAGAAGACTTTGGCGCTGGTCTGGACGAGGTTGGCGTCCACCCATGCGGCCCAGGTGTTGAGCGCCTTGGTGAAGGCCACCGTCCGGTCCATGTCCTTCATCACCTGGCTGCCCTCCTGCATATAGTCCCAGCTGCAGCAACGACATAGACACACACACACCGTGCGAGTTCAGAGTTGAGTCAGCCATACTCATAGCCTGCCTGAAAAACGCAGCCCAGAAAAACAGACAACCACAACGCCGGTCTTACGGTTGGTCCTTGCCGGAGCGCGGCCACCAGTGCCAGGAGTCGAAGACGAGCACGTCGGCGCCGAGCCAGTTGCGGCCCTCGTCGATCTTGTCGAGCTTGAGCACGCGGCCGGCCTTCTCGCTCACGATGTCGACCAGGTAGTGCGAGAGGTAGTACACCAGCGTCACGTTGTAGTCCTGCGTGCATCCAACACACCCTCAGCTTCATTCCTTCAGCCAGCCATTAAACCCAAACGCCGTGCAGCAACATGACAGCACAGGACGCAGCTGCGCAGAGCTTTTCATGGCCCCATTTGGCCTTGCAGGACACAGCTAGCCCGGCATCAATCACCTATAGTAGTTAACAATCTATGAAAACAGCAGCGCGATCACCACCGAACTGCACGTGCGCGTCCTTAAAAGATCGTGTGCGTCGGCGCTCAATGGCGCCAACGAATGGCTGAGGACCGGTTGTCCTCGTCGAAGCTGGCCACCAGCAAAAGGCCAAGAAGGTACACCGGGAGATCAAATTTTCTGGCCCTGATGGATCTGACACAATCACGCAAAAACGCGTAGCAGCAGCGAGCCAGCGACAGGGCAAACAACAAGAACGGGTGATGAACCAGAGTGAGCAGAGTCAGTGGTGGCGCAATATAGAATCGGGGGGAAATGGGGGGAGCACCCACCACGATTCCACGAACATGTCGCGCTAGATCTGTAGTGAATAGGGTCAAGTCATACTGTGGTAGATCGCACCACCCCAACTACACCAGCGCCGGCAAGCACACGACAGCCCTTTGAGGCCAGCTCACTTGGAGCACTTGCCATGCCGCGGCTCGTTTAGATTCTGTTTCGTTTTCTATTCTGTTCTATTCCAAGAGTGAGCCGGCCAGGAAAGACATGGGAAAATCGCATGAAAAAGAAGGAAGAAAAACAGAGAATATAATCTGGCCGGGAGAACACACACACAAAAAAAACAGAGAAAGGAAAAGCACATGCGGCAAGCAACCGTCAGAAAGTGCAGACATTCGGCGCGCGAGGCGAGCACGACACCAAACAAAGTCCAAACGAGACGACCTCACCGAGCGACCCGAAATTCGTTCGGCGCTGGCGTTTTCCAGTCCTGTTGACTTTTGTTCATCGCCAGACCAACGAAAGGCTTTGTCGACAACGGCCACGCTGGCCATGCAACGCAGCGCAGCATACGAAATTGATGCGGTAGCGCGCAGCCCAGCCGTCGGAACGCACCCGCACCGCACCCGACGGGGCGGCTCATCAGTCATCACCTCATCATGCCCGCCGGCATCGCCCAGGCCCCAACCTCACCCGCCAACCTTTTTACCGGACGATCAATGTATCTTACTTGGAAGAAAGGAAACCAACGAGCGAGCACGGAGAAGGAAGGAAGGAAGGCGTGGGCACGTACATCGAACGTGACGGTGGTCGCCGGGTCGATCCTCCCGGAGCGCGGCGAGACGGTGGCCCGGGCGTCGGGCGCCGCCGCGTGGATCATGCACAGCAGCGACTCGTACTGGTTCAGCGCCAGCGAGTCGCCCACGAACATCACCTTCTTGCCGCCCCACATCCTCAGCAGCGCCGCCCCGTCGAACCTGCGCACACCACAAACACCATCGTCTCAACGCCGCAACTCACGCGATCATTATCGGTTCCGGCGCCGCCATTGCAGATTTGCAGACCTGGGCGGGGAGCAGGGCGGGCTGGGCTGCCACCGGTACTGGAGGTACCGCTTGTCGGGGCGGCCGAACCGGGCGCAGTCGAACTCGCCGCGGACGAAGGGGCAGCTCGCCGGGTCGTAGAGCGGGTACGACTCGTCCGCCACCCATGCCCCGGCGAACATGTCGCACGCGCCGGAGGACACCGACGCCGGCCGCTGCTGGTTTTTCCGGGAGATGGTCAGCGCGGCGGCGGCGGCCGCCGCGGTGCACGCCGCCAGGAGCAGCGCCACGATGGACGCGGCGATCACCGTGCGGCGCTTCATGGCGGTCGCTCCTCCTGCCGGCCGAGGAGGGGGCGGGCAATGTGGGCGAGGACCGGGCGCTTCGGGGAGGTTCTTGTGACGGCCGAGGAGTGGGAAGCGTGAAGGAGATGGAGGGTATATGTAAGGTGGGAACGAGATCCTCTGGAAGGCATCGGGCAGGGCTGGCAGATACGCTTCGTTAATGGTAGGTGCTCATGTTTTTCCATGGATGGATTGACGGACCACTAATGGCGTCGATGGACGCTAGTAATACGCTTTTACCATAGCGGTAATGTCGGTTTGGTTCCTCGGGTAACGGCCTAATGCAAATGCCATTTATAAGCCTAGTGCAAATGTTTCCAGATTCTTGCCTTGCAAGACCAACCAGCTTGCTGCCATTTTTGCTGGAAAACTCGAAGAGGAAGGGATGGCGGATGGCACCAACAAAACGAAGTGGTATAAACTGGACGTATCGGGTGGGGGAAATCTTAGGCCGCCGAATATAATCCTCCTCCCACACGTTATTCCAAGTTCGTCCCGTCCGTCTGAAAACTGTTCACACTCCATCATTCCTTAATCCTGACCAAGATGGAGATTCCTTCTCTTCCTCCCAAGGACAAATAATACTAGTATGTGCATTATCTGAAAGTCACCTTTCACTGCTCCTACTTTATCTGTCCTTGGTCCTGCCACGAGATGCAACTGTCAGCCGCTCCATCGCTGGATATTAAAGGAGCAAACAAGATTGGGTGACAGCCGAGCAGGAGAATCCACCTGTAGATCGACAACATGCAGACCGTCAGCGGTGAGAAGCGTGCAAGGGGAATCAACAGGTTCATCTCGATCCGATGCAGTTCGGCCACGTGCGTGCAAACTGTACGAGTGGTTCATGTCAGATCACAAAAATTATGAGTAGATGACGCGTTCTGCCGTCTCGATTCATACAATACGTACGTATGATTCGCGGAGGGCTGTTAACTAACACCGAAAACTTGCATCACAAGCGCTAATTAACACTCTTTCGATCGATAAATAAACAAAGAGGTCTACATGCCGTGTCAGAGCAATTCCAACGCGGAAACCATTTCGTTCGCGCGTGTTCGTTTGGGTTGGCGCGGACAGAAAAGTCGGCCTAACGCGTCGATCCAAACAGACGCGCGTTCGCTTTTCATCTATCTGCGGACCCATTTCCGACCTAAATTTGGGCCGCATTTGCGTCGGCGCGGACACGAGACGAACGCGCGCGCCCGCCCGCCTACTCCCCTCTGGCCCGCTCGTTGGTGACCCATTGGCCATCCTCTTCCATTCCAGCAACAAACCCTCCTCCCTCGTCGTCGCCGCCGTCGCCCACTTTTCCGGTGCCAGCACCAGCTGCCGGTGCCGTCACCTGCAACGCCGCCACCTCCCACGTCGCCATGCTCCCCACCGACTTGCCGCCGGAGAACCAAAAGCTTCCCTCCCCCACTCCCCTGGCACAACTGAGGCCGCGGTCAAGAAGCTTCCTAGTCGGCCAGTTCCTTCGTCTTGACACTGGCACACTCGTCGGACCCGCCAGTGCAGCTAGCTAGTCCGAGGGCGGCGCGGCTCCCTTCGCCAGCCGGCTCCTTCGTCAACGCCCACAAGTTGTTCAACAGTTTGCCAAGGTACAAAATGGATTCCGCCGACGAGTTCTTCTTTCACAATTTTATTTGCGACTCCGACGATTCCTCGTCCGATGAGGAGGAAGAGATCTTGGCTCCCGTGTTGGTCCATCACCACATCAATAGCCAACGATCGTTGTTCCGTGGCTCCATTCCAGGGCACCTTCCGGCGTTGAATCGCAATCGAGATAGCGGGCATTTCCTTCTGTGGAAAGACTACTTTGACACAACGAATCCGTTGTTCAAACATCAGAAATTTCGTCGCCGTTTCCGTATGAGTAGGCACCTTTTCAACCGTATTAGAGAAGGGATGGTCGGCTACGATAACTATTTCGAGTGCAAAGAGGATGTCGTTGGAAAGATTGGCTTCTCCTCTTATCAGAAATGCATTGCAGACCATCCGAATGCTTGCATACGAAGTGCCCGGTGATCTCATTGACGAGTACGTCTGTATGAGCGAGTCTACTTGCCTAGAATCCCTGTATAAGTTTTGCCAGGATGTTATTGCTGTGTTTGTCCCTGAGTACTTGAGCGAGCCGACTCCTGAAGATACAACCCATTTGTTGGCGATGAATGCCAGCAGGGGCTTCCCATGGATGCTTCGTAGCATAGATTGCATGCACTGGGAGTGGAAGAACTGCCCTTCTGGTTGGTAAGGGCAGTATAAGGGCCATGTCAGGGCTGGCACTTTCATACTTGAGGCCGTGGCATCTCAAGATCTCTAGATTTGGCACTCTTTCTTTGGCATGGCCAGATCACATAATGATATCGACGTGCTTCAGCGCTCGCCGGTGTTTGCTAGGCTTGCCGAGGGCAACAACCCACCGGTTAATTTTACCATCAACGACCATAACTACGACAAAGGATACTACCTGGGTGATGGTATTTATCCTCAATGGACCACTATTGTGAAGACAATCCCCAATCCTATCGAAGAGAAGAGGAAAAGATTTGCTCAAGAGCAAGAGAGTGCTAGCAAAGGTGTCGAGCATGCTTTTGGTGTTTTGCAATCTCGATGGGCATCGTTCGGTATCCTGCGAAAACTTGGAGCACGAGGAAACTGTGGGAGGTGATGACTGCTTGTGTGATCATGCACAATATGATCGTAGAAGATGAGCACCCGGATCATCTCTACGATCAAGGGTATGAGCGCCCGGATCATCTCTACGATCAAGGGTTTTAGTATCAGGGTGAGAATGTTGTGCCTGAGAATGGAGGAACGACAACGTTTGAACATTTCGTCCAATTTCATCATGAGATGCGTGATTGGGAACTCACATGCAATTGCAAAATGATTTGGTTAAGCATATGTCGACTCATGTTGGTGACCAATAGATGTATCTCTTCGGTTTGCAAAACTATGTGAGACTATTTTATTTATATTCGTCTTGTAAAACTATGTTATTTATTGTTGTTGAAACCATGCTATTTATTTTGTTGTGGACCATATGTTTGCTTTGTGAAATTAATGCAAAATATGTGTGTAGCAAATACAAAATTTGTGCTATGTGTTTAAAAAGAGCGGCCAACCGGCCACGTCGGCATATATGGGTCCGCGCGTTGGGCGCACAGTCGACCCAAATGTTAAAGTGGGTGGACGCCGCGCGGGTGGCCGACCCAAACGGACGAAAGCAGACAAACCGCTCGTCCATTTGGGTCTCCCCATTGGAGTTGCTCTTAGGCCTTGTAAAATTTAAGGTGCTTAGGCCAACTCCAGCGCACGACTCCAAACGGGCGTCCGCTTTGGCCCGCTTTTTGTCTGTTTGGGGCGGCAATGGGGTAGCCCATGTCAGGATCGGACCGCTGCCGTGTGGATGCGCCCAGTGCGTGGCCGCCCCCAAATCATGTCCGGGGTGGACAAGATATAAAAAAATGCAAACCCAAATAAAAGTGGCGAAAAAATCAAATAAATGCAAACATAATGATATAACATAATTAAACATATAAAACTTAATAAAACATAGTCTTAACGGCCTCCACATGGCCTTCATAGTACTTAACATAATTAACATAAAAACTAAAAAAAACAAGCGCCGCCCGCACGCTGTTGCCGTGCCCGTCGCCGTCTCACGCGCCACCGTTGTCGTCCTCGTCGCTAGTGAAATGATCGATATGGTTGACTAGAGGGGGGTTGAATAGGCAACTAACACTTTTAATATTTCTTTCGATAATTAAGGCTTAGCAACATAAAGGTTGTTTAAATATGCAACTAGGTGAGCAACCTACATGATGCTAACAATAATGAAAATACAAGCAAGGAGGTAAACAATACAAATAGCTTGCACAAAGTAAAGGTAAGAAGTAACCACATGTGGAACCAATGGAGACGAGGATGTGTTACCGAAGTTCCTTCCTAGTAAAAGGAAGTACATCTCCGTTGAAGCAGTGTGGAGGCACAATGCTCCCCAAGAAGCCACTAGGGACACTGTGTGCTCCTCACGCCCTCACAATGTGAGATGCTGTGATTCCACTAGTGGTGCCCTTGAAGGCAGCAACCGGACCTTTACAAACAAGGTTGGAGCTCTCTCCACAACTTAATTGAAGGTTCCCAACGAAACCATGAAGCTTCACCATAATGGAATATGGCTTCGAGGTGACCCATTCCATCTAGGGTGCTCAAACACCCAAGAGTAACAAAATCCACACGAGAAAGTATGGGGGAATCAATTTTACTTTGGTGGAAGTGTAGATCTAGATCTCCTCCTTCAATCCCTAGCAAGACAACAAGTTTGGGTGGCTAGAGAGAGAGAGATCGGGCAAGAAAGCTCAGTGGGCATCAATGGTGGAGAGACAGAGATGGAAGAAGCACCTCCTTATATAGCCCCCCCTTTTCCAACCATTACTGCCAGGATTGCATGGAGCGGTACAACCGGAGTGGTGGGCGGTACAACCGGTATAACCGGTAAGACCGGTACAACTGATACAACCGGCAAACCACCGCCCTACTACCATACCACAACAGAAAGGTGGCCCAAAAGTAGCACCCCGGCCAGACCCCTAGAACAGGCTAAGTCCAGAGCGGTACAACCACTCGGGACCCCGGTTGTACCGGGCTATATGAAAATAGCGGTACACCCGGTCTACAGCCGCCCTACCACCGAACCAAAACAGAAGGTTGGCCCGGATGCAGGAGCCCGGCCAGAGCCCCAGACCAGACGAAGTCCTAAGCAGTACAACTGCTCTGGATCCCGATTGTACTGGGCTATATGAATATAGCAGTACAACTAGTCTAGGACCGCCCAACAACCGGAGCTCAACAGAACCAAGTCCGGTTGAAGCCTGGTGCTGGGCCAGTTCAACCACATAGAGTTGCCACCCTGGGTCACCCAACATTGGCGGTACAACCGCCTGAGGGTAGCAGTACAACCGCTGGGGACAACTCAGTGGAAGCACCTCCAGGGTATCACCCCTGAAGTGGTGGTCAACCGGAAGCTTAGAGCGAGGAGTGCATTAGGTCGGGACAGCGGTACACCTGGAAAGCAAGTTAGTAAAGAGGAGCCTCTCTCTCTCTATGATGTGGAGGAGTGAGTTGGGAGTAGAGGGTTGTGCGAAAGAACTGATTCACCCAAGACCTTCCAATGTGGATTCCCTCTTAATAGTACGGGATCCCTACGACCAAAGAGAATAAACACGTAAAGAACACCGTCTTCGGTCTTTTCCATTTGGAGGGACCACCTAACCGTCTTGTGTCCCACATACACTACATGTATTACTTGACACACGGTTAGATCATAGTGAGTTGTCATCATTGCCAAAACACCAAGGTTAGAGAATGTCCTTACAATCTCCCCCATTTTCGTGGATGATGACAACAACACGATTTGCATTGATGATCTAAAAAAATAAAAGTGGATCTCCCCCTCAATGTGTGCAACAGATGAGACCTGTGCAAGAATTGAAGCTCCCCCTTGATTTTATAGACCAACCAATGGTTAAACATATAAGATGAAACATTAGGGAGCAATTTGAATGAGATAATAAGTAGAGATTTAATTAGTAAGGGTACGATAGGTCTCACACTCTACTTAAAACACAACTAGTATCCACACAAACCGACTAAAAGCAAATAAGAGTTCAACTGGAAGACGCAAGAGAGAGAACAATAAACACCCATGCAACACCCATGCAAATCCCGTCAGAGTATACTTCTCCCCCTTTGGCATCAATACACCAAAAAGTAAAAGAGTAACGCTAGCGCCCCAGAACTCAGTAGATCTCCTCATCGATGGCATACTCCTCGGACTCATCACCAACACATCTAGCCCCAGCATCACCATCATCATCATCGTCCTCATCAACATCAGTAGCAGCGGAGGAGGAGGAGGTAGCAGGCTGACCCGAGGTCTCATCATCAGTCCAAGTGCTATGTTCATAGATTCACTTCTCAGGAGTGATGGTCTGCTCAGAGCCATCGGAGACCGTAAGATTGAGAGCCCACATAATCTGAACCTGTCTGCGTCTGGCAAGCTTCTCATTGACATGGGCTTCATAGAGCTTCTTCTAAACATGAGTCTATAAGCAGAAGGTCTTCTTTAACTTGTCTGAGAGCTTGGAGACCCAAGATGGCTGGGCGCTGGTAGGAAGCTCAAAATCACTGCCACTGGAAGTACCAAAGACACCCTCCGGGTTGTCGACTAGGAAGAGTGGTGCAAGATACTTCTTCTTCCGGAGCTTGACCTCATGCTCAATGAGATTGTCTGGGGAAGTGAGGCTCTCCAAGCCTACGAACAGCGCACGCAGAGTTGAGTGAGGGAGTCCTGGATTAAGGGGTGATACGTCTCCAACGTATCTATAATTTTTGATTGTTCCATGCTATTATATTATCTATTTTGGATGTTTTATTTGCCTTAATATGCTATTTTATATTATTTTTGGGACTAACCTATTAATCTAGAGCCTAGTGCCAGTTTCTGTTTTTTCCTTGTTTTTGAGTTTCGCAGATAAGGAATATTAAATGGAGTCCAAACGGAATAAAACCTTCGGAATAATTTTTTCTGGAACGAAAGGAAACTACAAGACTTGAGAACAAAGGCAGAGGAGCCACCATGGGGCCACAAGCCCTAGGGGCGTGGCCAAGGGGTAGGCCACGCCAGGTAGGCTTGTGGGCCCATGACAGCTCCCCTAACCCTAATCTTCGGCCTATAAATTCCCAAATATTCCATCATTATTAGAAAGAGCCACGAAAACACTTTTCCGCTGCCATAAGCCTCCATTCCCGAGAGATCCAATCTTGGAGCCCATTCTGGTAATCTGCCGGAGGGGAATTCGATCACGGAGGGCATCTACATCAACTCCATTGCCCCTCCGATGACGCGTGAGTAGTTCACCACAGACCTATGGGTCCATAGCTAGTAGCTAGATGGCTTCTTGTCTCTCTTTGCTTCTCAATACCATGTTCTTCATGATCTTCATGGAGATCTATCCGATGTAATACTTTTTTGCGGTGTGTTTGTCGAGATCCGATGAATTGTGAGTTTATGTTCAGATTATCCATGAACATTATTTGAGTCTTTCCTGAATTCTTATATGCATGATTTCATATCTTTACAAGTCTCTTCGAGTTATTGGTTTGGTTTGGCCAACTATATTGGTAATTCTTGCAATGGCAGAAGTGCTTAGTTTTGGGCTCAATCTTGCGGTGTCCTCACCCACTGACAAAGTAGGAGTAGCGTGGCACGTATTGTATTGTTGCCATCAAGGATAAAAAAGATGGGGTTTTCATCATATTGCTTGAGTTTATCCCTCTACATCATGTCATCTTACTTAATGCGTTACTCTGTTTTTCATGAACTTAATACTCTAGATGTAGGCAGAAGTCGGTCAATGTGTGGAGTAATAGTAGTAGATGCAAAATCGTTACAGTCTACTTGTCACAGGCGTGATACCTATATGCATAATCGTTGCCTTGGATATCTTCATAATTATTCGCTTTTCTATCAATTGCTCTATAGTAATTTGTTCACCCACCATAATACTTGCCATCATGAGAGAAGCCATCTAGTGAAACCTATGGCCCCCGGGTCTATTTTCCATATTATACTTTCAGATCTAAAACCAAAAATACCAAAAATACTTGTTGCCTTATGTTTACTTTTAGTTTTACTTTCCGTTCAAGCATCCTATTATATCTATTTCTGTTAGATCTCATCCTTGAATGTAATCGTGAAGGGATTGACAACCCCTTTATAGCGTTGGGTGCAAGAGTTTGATTCTTGGTGCAGGTACATCTATTGATGACTCGCTTGTATCTCCTACTGGATTGATACCTTGGTTCTCAAAAACTAAGGGAAATACTTATCTACTTTGCTGCATAAAACCGTTCCTCTTCACGGGAAACCAACGCATGCTCGAGAAGTAGCAAGAAGGATTTCTGGCGCCGTTGCTCGGGGGATACATAACAGTCAAGATAAGAACTCTCTCTTCAACTTGCCAATTTCTGGTTTGGTTGCGGGGAGATCTACATCAATCCTAGCAAGTACCCATCACAAACTCATCTCTTGCATTTACATTATTTGCCATTTGCCTCTCGTTTTCCTCTCCCCCACTTTACAAATTTGCCGTTTTATTCGCCCTCTCCTTTTTGTTTGCCTTTTTCTCGTCGGATCTCTTGTTTGTTATGTTTGCTTGTGTTGCCATGTGCCTTCTATTTGCTTGCATCTTCGCTTGCTAAAAATCTATTGATATGGATCCTCATCCACTTGCTAATCTTTTCAAAAGACCAAATTATGCTGAACCAATTGCTAGTGAGTTGAGTGCACTTTATTATCTCTATGAAGTTTTGTTTGAAAATCATGAATCTGAAATTTTTGATGAAGTATTGAAAGAATATATTTATAAGGAGATTCATGATAGTTCCTTGAATGAAAAGCATGATTGCCCTGTTGTTAGTATGAATTCTCTGAATATCCATGATGCTAACAATATGCAAAACCACAAGCTTGGGGATGCTATGCTTGATGAAGATGTTATTTTTTGTTCCCCAAGTTTCGGTGATGACACATATGCTATAATTGATGATGAAAAGAATGCTTTGTGTGATAGTTATATGTGAGATTCCTTCATGATGCTACTGAAAATTATTATGAGGGCGGAACACATGCTTGTAGGAATTGCAATAATACCAAGTTTCCTCTCTATGTGTTCAAAGTTTTGAAGTTATGCTTGTTTTGCCTTCCTATGCTAGTTGATTCTTGTTCCCATAAATTGTTTGCTCACAAAATCCCTATGCATAGGAAGTGGGTTAGACTTAAATGTGTTTTTCATGCTATTAATGATGCTCTTTTGCATATCTCAATTACTACTCGTTATGTGAGCATCATTGAAATCATTATGCCTAGCTAGGGGCGTTAAAACAATAGAGCTTGTTGGGAGGCAACCCGATTTTATTTTGCTTTATGTATTTCCTTCTGTTTTAGTGTGTTTTGCACATTATTACTTCTACAGTAATTGTGTTTTTTTGTTTTAATTAGTGTTTGAACCAAGTAAAACCTTTGGAGTGATCTATGGTAGTTGTTGATTTGATCTTGCTGAAAAACGGAAACTTTTGCACTCAGTCCAGGAATTTTCTAATTTTCTCAGATCTTCGAATTGATCTGAAATTTTTACACAATATTTATATACAAATTTACCTGATTGTACTAATCTTTCATAATTTTTAGAGTTTCATAAGTATTCGAAGTTTAAAGATTTGTACAGACTGTTTCGTTTTTGACAGATTCTGTTTTCTTTGTGTTGTTTGCTTATTTTGATGTATCTATGGGTCGTATCGGGGGTATGAGCCATGGAAAAGTTAGAATACAGTAGTTATTAGACAAATATTAATAAAGAATGAGTTCACAATATTACCTAAAGTGGTGATTTATTTTTCTTATACTAACGGCTCTCATGAGTTTTCTGTTGAGTTTTGTGTTGTGAAGTTTTCAAGTTTTGGGTGAAGATTTGATGGACTATGGAATAAAGAGTGGCAAGGGCCTAAGCTTGGGGATGCCCAAGGCACTCCAAGTCATATTCAAGGATACCAAAATGCCTAAGCTTGGGGATGCCCCGGAAGGCATCCCCTCTTTCGTCTTCAATCCATCAGTAAATTTACTTGAGGCTATATTTTTATTCACCACATGACATGTGTTTTGCTTGGAGCGTCTTGTATGATATGAGTCTTTGCTTTTTAGTTTGCCACAATCATACTTGCTGAACACATCTTTTGAGAGACACACGCTGAATCGTGAATTTGTTAGAATACTCTATGTGCTTTACTTATATCTTTTGAGCTAGGCAATGTTGCTCTAGTGCTTCACTTATATCTTTATAGAGCATGGTGGTGTTATATTTTATAGAAATTATTGAACTCTCACTCCTCACTTATATTATTTTGAGAGTGTCTTAAAACAGCATGGTAATTTTTTTTAGGTTATGAATTTAGTCCTAATATAATGGGCATCCAAGAGGGATATAATAAAAACTTTCATATTAAGTGCATTAAAAACTATGAGAAGTTTGATTCGTTGCATATAGTTTTGAGATAATAGGGATGGTAATATGAGAGTCATGCTAGTGAGTAGTTGTGAATTGGAAGAGATATGTGTGTTAAAAGCTTTTGAGTCTCGTAGCATGCACTTATGGTGAATCGTTATGTAATGAAGTCGGAGCATGATTTATTTAATGATTGTCGACCTTTGTGTGAGGGTCGGGAGCGCGCGATGGTTAAATCCTACCAACCTCTCCCCTAGGAGCATGCTTCTAATGCTTTGTTTGATAACTAATAGACTTTTTCAATAAGTATGTGAGTTATTTATGACTAATGTTGAGTCCATGGATTATACGCACTCTCACCCTTCCACCTTTACTAGCCTCTCTAGTACCGTGAAACTTTCGCCGGTACACCAAACCCTCCTTCCTCAAAACAGCCACCATACCTACCTATTATGGCATTTCCATAGCCATTCCGAGATATATTGACATGCAACTTCCACCATGTAGTTTTTCTATGACTTGCATCATCACTTCATATTGCATATAGAGTCATATTTTGTCATAGGAATCGAGTTGTAATTTCTTTTTCTTTGAGTTACAAGTAAATAAAAGTGTGATAATTTTTCATTAATAGAGCATTGTCCCGTGAGAGAAAAGTATGATGGAGGCTATGACTCCCTCACAAGTTGGGATGAGTATCCGGACTTTACAAAAAATAAAAGAGGCCAACAAAGCCCAAACAAAAAATAATAAAAGAGGCCAAAGAAGCCCATGAAAAAATGAGAGAAAGAGAGAAGGGACAACTGCTACTACCTTTTTCCACACTTGTGCTTCATATTAGCACCATGATCTTCATGATAGAGAGTCTCCTATTTGTCACTTTCATATAACTACCGGATATTCATTATGCAGGACCACTTAGTTTTCTTTTTGATCTTTGATACACTTATAGCTCTAAGTGCATTTGTTGCATGGAAATCCCTACTCACTCCATTGATATCTATTGACGGGCATCTCCATAGCCCGTTGATACGCCTAGTTTATGTGACACTATCTTCTCCTTTTTTTCCCTTGCACCTCCTCCATATTATATTCCACCTATAATGCTATATCCATGGCTCATGCTCATGTATTGCGTGAGAGTTGAAAAGGTTTGAGAACACCAAAAGTGTGAAACAATTTCTTGATTTGTTCATCGGGGTTGTGCATGATTTAGATACTTTGTGTGGGGAAGATGGAGCATAACCAGACCATATGATTTTATAGGGATGATTTTCTAAGGCCATGTTATTTCGAAAGGACATGACTACCTTGTTGGTGTGCTCGAAGTATTACTGTTTTTATGTCAATATTAGACTATAGTTTTGAATCTTACGGATTTGAATATTCATGCCATAATAAGAATATTACATGGATAAATATGTTAGGTAGGATTCCACACCAAAAATTCTGTTTTTATCATTTACCTACTCGAGGACGAGCAGGAATTAAGCTTGGGGATGCTGATACGTCTCCAACGTATCTACAATTTTTGATTGTTTCATGCTATTATATTATATGTTTTGGATGTTTTATATGCATTAATATGCTATTTTATATTATTTTTGGGACTAACCTATTAATCTAGAGCCTAGTGCCAGTTTCTGTTTTTTTCCTTGTTTTTGAGTTTCGGAGATAAGGAATATTAAATGGAGTCCAAACAGAATAAAACCTTCGAAATGATTTTTTCTGGAACGAAAGGAAACTACGAGATTTGAGAACCAAGGCGGAGGAGCCCCCGTGGGGCCACAAGCCCTAGGGGCGCGACCAGGGGGGTAGGCCACGCCGGGCAGGCTTGTGGGCCCACGACAGCTCCCCTAACCCTAATCTTCACCCTATAAATTCCCAAATATTCCGTCATTATCAAAAAGAGCTACGAAAACACTTTTCCGCTGCCAGAAGCCTCCGTTCCTGAGAGATCCAATCTTGGAGCCTTTTCCGGTAATCTGTCGGAGGGGGATTCAATCACGAAGGGCATCTACATCAATTCCATTGCCCCTCCGATGATGCGTGAGTAGTTCACCATAGACCTACGGGTCCATAGCTAGTAGCTATATGGCTTGTTCTCTCTCTTTGCTTCTCAATACCATGTTCTTGATGATCTTCATGGAGATCTATCCGATGTAATGTCTCTTTTGCGGTGTGTTTGTCGAGATCCGATGAATTGTGGGTTTATGTTCAGATTATCCATGAATATTATTTGAGTCTTTCCTGAATTCTTATATGCATGATTTCATATCTTTGCAAGTCTCTTCGAGTTATTAGTTTGGTTTGGCCAACTAGATTGGTAATTCTTGCAATGGGAGAAGTGCTTAGTTTTGGGTTCAATCTTGCGGTGTCCTCGCCCACTGACAAAGTAGGGGTAGCGAGGCACGTATTGTATTGTTGCCATCAAGGAAAAAAAGATGGGGTTTTCATCATATTGCTTGAGTTTATCCCTCTACATCATGTCATCTTACTTAATGTGTTACTCTGTTCTTCATGAACTTAATACTCTAGATGCAGGCATGAGTCAGTCGATGTGTGGAGTAATAATAGTAGATGCAGAATCATTTCGGTCTACTTGTCACGGACGTGATGCCTATATGCATAATCATTGCCTTGGATATCTTCATTATTATTCGCTTTTCTATCAATTGCTCGACTGTAATTTGTTCACCCACTGTAATGCTTGCCATCATGAGGGAAGCCATCTAGTGAAACCTATGGCCCCCGGGTCTATTTTCCATATTATACTTTCATATCTAAAACCAAAAATACCAAAAAATACTTGCTACCTTATTTTTAGTTTTAGTTTTACTTTCCGTTCAAGCATACTATTATATCTATCTCTAGTAGATCTCATCCTTGCAAGTAACCGTGAAGGGATTGACAACCCCTTTATAGCGCTGGGTGCAAGAGTTTGATTCTTGTGCAGGTACATCTATTGGTGACTCGCTTGTATCTCCTACTGGATTGATAACTTGGTTCTCAAAAACTGAAGGAAATACTTATCTACTTTGTTGCATCAAACCGTTCCTCTTCACGGGAAACCAATGCATGCTCGAGAAGTAGCAAGAGGTCCTCGGATGGCCGACCTGTTTCTGATGGGCCAAACTATATGGGCCACAAGGTGAGCATTGGATGATCAAGGGCCCTGTCGCCAGGATGGAAGCTCTGAGAACCGTGGCCTGTCCTCCAAGTTGACGACCGTAGATAGGCATGTTTCTTTCCTTCGGCGTGTAACCGACCATGTGTAAACCCTAGGTCGACATCTATATAGGCCAGAGGGTTTTAGGTTGTAGATATAGAACAAATCATTTAGGGTTTAGCTATTCGATATCGAGGTAGATCAACTCTGTAATGCACATATCATCAATACAATCAAGTAGGACGTAGGGTATTAGCTCCATAGGAGGGCCCGAACCTAGGTAAACCTTGTCTTCCTCGTCTCCTGTTACCATCGATCCCAGTCTCACAGTTCGGGACCCCCTACCCGAGATCCACCGGTTTTGACACCGACATTGGTGCTTTCATTGAGAGTTCCACTGTGATCGCCAAAGGAGTCAATGTCTCACTTTATCACGAGCAACGAGATCTGCATCCAGGGGATTCTAGCCCCCGACCAGACTCTCACAGGCGGCGACATTTTGTCGCACGCCGACCCGATGTGCCACCTTGGCCAGATCGGAAACTTTTCCCCCGATGAGAGAATCAAGTTCGAAACCTTAGAGTTCCTCGCCGATTCACGGGGAGAACTTGTTTTAACGGAACCATCGACCCTTGAGGATGAGCCTATAGGTCTCGACGCCTCAACGCCAAAGATATTGGGCCTCACCTCCAATGGAGTCATCACCCCCGCGCAGTCTAGAACGCCCAATCCGGCCGATGTGACCGGATCCACCACGGCTAGACGGAACCCAGACCCGCTTTCGCACGGCTTAGGAACCTCCAGGCCGCATATTAACTCCACTCACTTCAGCGACACACATCCTGCCATTGCCTCATTTCGATCGGCTCGGTATTAAACCCGACGATAGGGAGATTCACGTCCCCATGGTCACCCACCTTGTCGCTACCGCCGAGTGTCCAGTTGAGGGCTTGTCCCAACAACCGGAATTAAAAACGGTTTACATCCCGGTCTCCGATCACAAAGGCTTCGTTTGCAAACTGGATGCCAGAATTTGCCACGGAGACGGATCATTATCGGTCCCAGATCTATTACACAATTCGGAGTCCTTGATTCCGAACATACAGTATGGTGTGGAGTCGAATTTTTTCCCACCTACCACCCAAGTCGATCATCCTAGTATCGCACCAAAGCCCACGTCTTCAGACTGACGGGATATAATACAATTACCAGGAGAGTTAGTTCACCATTTTGGGGCTAGACTCCTACTCACTAGAAGCAGAGAAAAAGGTCTTAGTGACCAAGAGATAATGACAACATTCAGTCGCAATTGCCATGATGAAGGGATTCTCAACGCCCTGGCTCGACGACACATTCGTAACTTTGCTGAGCTATCCGACTTGGTACAGAAATATTGCGCCATGGAAAGCGCTTGGCAAGCCGAACAGTTGTTTTCGGAATAACCTACAAGCCATGCCGTGTCATATAATCTTAGGTACTGGCAGATTTTCTGGCTGAATGGACAGAGGCCGAGCTCCCCAAAGAATATAGTACATACTCACATTGGACAATGTACTTTGATGGATCTAAAACCTTGGCCGGACTGGGGGCTGGAGTTATCATCACATCCCCCATAGGCGACAACGTGCGATACGTGTTGCAGATCATGTATGTCGACTCAAATAATGCAGCCGAATACGAAGCACTCTTACACGGTCTCTGTTATGGAAATATGCCCTAGAGGCAATAATAAATTGGTTATTATCATATTTCCTTGTTCATGATAATCATTTATTATCCATGCTATAATTGTATTGATCAAAAACTTAGATACATGTGTGGATACATAGACAACACCGTGTCCCTAGTATGCCGCTAATAGACTAGCTCGTTGATCAAAGATGGTCAAGGTTTCCTAGCCATGGACATGAGATGTCATTTGATAACGGGATCACATCATTAGGAGAATGATGTGATGGATAAGACCCAAACTACAAACGTAGCATATGATCGTGTCAGTTTATTGCTATTGTTTTCTGCATGTCAAGTATATGTTCCTATGACCATGAGATCATGCAACTCACAGACACCAGAATAGTGCCTTGTGTGTATCAAACGTCACAACGTAACTGGGTGACTATAAAGGTGCTCTACAGGTATCTTCGAGGGTGTCTGTTGGGTTGGCATGGATCAAATCTGGGATTTGTTACTCTGTGTGACGGAGAAGTATCTCAGGGCCCACTCGATAATACAACATCACAATAAGCCTTGCAAACAATGTGACTAAGTGTTAGTCACATGATCTTGTATTACAGAACGAGTAAAGAGACTTGCCAGTAACGAGGTTGAACTAGGTATGGAGAGACCGACGATCTAATCTCGGGCAAGTAACATACCGAAGAACAAAGGGAACATCATACGGGATTAACTGAATCCTTGACATAGAGGTTCGACCGATAAATATCTTTGTAGAATATGTAGGAAACCAATATGGGCATCTAGGTCTCGCTATTGGTTATTGACCGTATAGGTGTCTCGGTCATGTCTACATAGTTCTCGAACCCGTAGGGTCTGCACACTTAAGGTTTGATGACGTTTCGGTAGTATAGAGTTATGCATGGTGGTGACCGAAGATTGTTCAGAGTCCCGGACGTCACGAGGAGCTCCGGAATGGTCCGGAAGTAAAGATTGATATATAGGAAGTCCTCTTTTGATTGCCGGAAAAGTTTCGGGCTCATCGGTAGTGTATCGGGAGTGCCCGTAGTGTATCGGGAGACCATCGGGAGGGGTATTTCGACCCAAGAGGCTACATGGGCTGTGGAAGAGTAAATACCAGACCTTAGTGGGCTGGTGGAAGTCCCGCACAAGGCCCATGCGGCTGGGAAAGAAAAGCCCAAAGAGAAAAGGTGGAAAAAAGGCAAAAAGGCAAAAAAGGAAGGAGTCCTAGTCCTACTAGGATTGGAGGCGGAATCCTCCTCTCCTCCTTGCTTCGGCCGAAGCCTAGGGCTGGCCCCTTTAGGGACAAGCCTCCTCCTCTCTTCCTCTTATATATACTAGAGGTTTTAGGGTTTTTGGCACCAGTTTTTCTGCCACGTGCAACCATACCCTCCAGTGCATAGTTTCTCCTCTAGATTGGTTTTCTGCAGTGCTTAGGCGAAGCCCTGGTGGAATAGCTGCACCAGCATCGCCGCAACGCCGTCACGCTGTCGGAGAAATCGTCTACCTCTCCGCTCCCTCTTGCTGGATCAAGAAGGCGGAGATCATCATCAAGCTGCACGTGTGCTGAATGCGGAGGTCCCGTCCGTTCGGCGCTAGATCGGAAGGACCGTAATCAAGATCGCAAAACGGATCATCATGAGATCACGGGACAGATCGTGATGAGTTCACGGGACGGATCATGATTGGATCACGGGATGGATCGTGATGAGATCGCGGGACGCCCGGCGATTTGGATCACGAAGACGTTCGACTACACCAACCGCGTTTCTTAATGCTTGCCTCTTAGCGATCTACAAGGGTATGTAGATCCACTCTCCCTCTCGTAGATGCTCATCACCATGGATAGATCTTGCATGTGCATAGGAAAATTTCTGTTTCTGATGCAACGTTCCCCAACACTCTGGATGGCAGTATCAATGGGTATACGGCGGCTAGAGGTACGGGGAGACTCCAACTTGGCCATCTCCCAAATCAACGGCGAATTTGACACCAAAAACCCGAAGATGGTGGCATACAGAAATGCTGTCCTAAAACTATCCACACGGTTCGAAGGGTTGGAATTTCACCACATCGCTCGTGACAACAACCAAGTCGCTGACATACTGGCCCGCATGGGGGCTAAGCGCGACCCTATCCCAAAGAACACTTTCCTGGAATGGATTTTTAAGCCATCCGTGGTTTGGCAGGACGATCATAAGGGCGCCGATCTAAATCCGGTAGAAGAGTTTGTCCCCCTATAAACGAACCAGACGATCAAATCATCGGCAGCTCTACAATGGATGAAACGCCTTCATCCTATGAGGTTATGGCAGTAGTCGCACCATGGACCGAACCCTTCCTCGCCTACCTTCTTCGCAACTCCCCGACGATCAGACAAAAGCGCAATGCATAATTCGGCAATCCAAAGCCTACAAAGTGCACGAGGGGGAGTTATATAAGAAAAGCACCACTGGAATATACAGTGGTGCATATCTGAGGAGGAAGGATGGGAGCTCTTGGCTGAAGTACACGCTGGGATGGGCGGTCATCACACCGTGACAAGAGCCTTAGTTAGCAAGCCCTTCCAAGCTGGTTTCTTTTGGCCCACTGCTCGGGCAGACGCCAAATCACTTGTCAAACACTGCGTGGGGTGTCAAATTTTTGCAAATCAAAGTCACATGCCCCCCAACAGCTCTTCGGACTATTGCGATCACCTGGCCTTTCGCGCCCCATCGGGGCTGGACATGGTCGGACCACTTAAAGGGGGGACCAAGAAGAATAAATATTTACTAGTCATGGTTGACAAGTTCACCAAATGGATAGAGGCAAAGTCAGTTAAATCGTCCAAGACCGGACCAGTAATCGACTTCATATCCGGCGTGGTACACTATTATGGTGTCTCGCACGGTATAATAATGGACAATGGATCCAACTTCATGGCCCAACAGGTCAAAGACTGGTGCGCAAAAATGGGCATCAAGCTCGTTTACGCATCAGTGTATCATTCGCAGACCAATGGACAAGTCGAGCGAGCAAACGGTCTTATCATGAGCGGCATTAAGCCACGTTTGGTCCGATCTCTTCACGAGTCCGACTGTCATTGGGTGGAGGAGATCGACTTCATTTTATGGGGCCTGCGCACCACCCCGAACAGATCAACGGGATACACACCGTTCTTCATGGTCTATGGGGCAGAAGCAGTCCTCCCCTGCGATATCATTCATGACACACCAAGGGTGTGCATGTACGAGGAAAAGGAAGCCGAGTTAGATTGGCAGGATGACCTGGATGCCTTAGAAAGAGAGCGCGACATAGCTTGGGCCCGCTCTGCTTTTTACCAATAGCAGGCCTGACGTTACCAGAGTAGGGAGGTCAGGGCAAAAGTTTACAATGTAGGCGAACTCGTCTTACGGCTCCCAAAGAAGCAGAAGCATAAACTCAAACCAAAATGGGAGGGCTCCTTCATAATCGTTGAAGTACTTGCAGGAGGAGCCTATCGTCTTCAGAACCCGTCGGACAATCGCCTTGAACCAAATCCATGGAACGCAGCTCGTATTCGGCACTTCTACGGATAAATTGGTGTCGTCACACTTTTTCCCCTTTTCTGTTTTCACTTTTGTTTCTCTTTTTCTTTCCCCTCCCACTCTGCTATTTGGTAGCATTGAATCTTTTCCTCTTTTCTCTATGTTCGGTTCAACCGATCTTGTACTAAGAATCTCGGCTTACACCTTTTAGTGTCAAATCCGAACTCAACACCTGGGGGCTTCTTTCCGAAGCCAACACTTTTATATTATAAGCATTTATTAACACTTCTTGTGTACACATGTTTCCTTTGTCATGTTTAAGCCATCATATGCATTAATTCGAACTAAGACTTTGCCAAGTGATAACCCACAAGTATACGGGATCACAACAACTTTCGAGGGTACAGTATTCAACCCAAATTTATTGACTCGACACAAGGGGAGCCAAAGAATATTCTCGAGTATTAACAGATGAGTTGTCAATTCAACCACACCTGAAAGAATTAATATCTATAGCAAAGTATTCAATAGAAAAGTAGTATGGAAGTAACGATGAAGGCGACAAAAGTAACAGTAGCAGTTTTGTAGTGATTGTAACAGTAGCAACGGAAAAGTAACTTAGCAAGGATTAATATGTGGAAAGCTCGTAGACAATGGATCAGGGATAGATAATTATGTCGGATGGCATTCATCATGCAACAATTATAACATAGGGTGACACACAACTAGCTCCAATTCATCAATGTAATGTAGGCATGTATTTCACATATAGTCATACGTGCTTATGGAAAAGAAATTGCATGCCATCTTTTGTACTACCCTCCCGTGGCAGCGGGGTCCTAATGGAAACTAAGGGATATTAAGGCCTCCCTTTAATATAGAACCGTACCAAAGCATTAGCACTATGTGAATACATGAACTCCCCAAACTACAGTAATCACCGGAAAGAATCCCAGTTATTGTCACCCTGGGGATGCGGATCATAACTCGTAATAGGTGTCTACAACTTGCAAGATAGGATCCAGAACACATATATATTCATGAAAACATAATAGGTCCATATCTGAAATCATGACACTTAGCAAAGTCATAGCAACATCAATCTCAGAACATGGTGGATACTAGGGATCAAACCCTAACAAAACTAACTCGATTACATGATAAATCTCATCCAACCCATCACCGTCCAGCAAGCCTACGATGGGATTACTCACGAACGGCAAAGAACATCATGGAATTGGTGATGAAGGATGGTTGGTGATGACGATGGCGGCGATTTACCCTCTCTAGAGCCCAAAACGGACTCCAGATCTGGCCTCCCGAGGAAGAACAGGAGGTGGCGGCGGCTCCGTGTCGTGAAACGCGATGAACTCTTATACTTGCTTTTTTCTCCGCAAATATGAATAAATAGGAGTGGAATTGAGGTCGATGGAGCAGCAGGGGCCCCACAAGCCCGCTAGGCGTGGCTAAGGGGGGTGGTCGCGCCTGGCAGGCTTGCCACCTGTGGGTGGCCCCCTCCGGTTGATTCTTTTGCCAATATTTATTATTGATTCCAAAAATATTCTCCATAAATTTTCAGGTCAATCCAAGAACTTTTATTTCTGCACAAAAATAACACCAAAACAATTCTGCCGAATACAGCGTCAGTCCGGATTAGTTCCATTCAAATCATGCAAATTAGAGTCCAAAACAAGGGCAAAAGAGTTTGGAAAAGTAGATACGATGGAGACGTATCAACTCCCCCAAGCTTAACCCATTGCTTGTCCTCAAGCAATTCAGTTGATAAATTGAAAGTGATAAAGAAAAACTTTAATAAACTCTATTTGATCTTGTTGTTGTAAATACGTCTAACTGATGTTTAGATTTTCAGCAAAGATCATGGACTAACCACATTCGCGATAACATTTAGGTCTCACATTTACTCATATCAATTACATAATCAACTAGCGAGCAATAATAATAACTCTCGGATGACTATGCTTTTATGAAAAAAATCATGATACAATATGATGAAACGATATCTCGCTAGCCCTTTTTGAGACCGCAAAACATAAATGCAGAGCACCTCCAAAGAACAAGGGCTGACTAGACATTATAATTCATGGTGAAAGAGATCTAGTCATGCTCATACTCAATATCAATTAACAGCAAAGCATACAAATGATGGTGGTGCTCTCTAACTGGTTCCTTTTATAAGAGGAGGATGACTCAACAATAAAGTAAATGGAAAGGCCCTTCGCAGAGGGAAGCATTGATTTGCATAGGTGCCAGAGCTCGGGCTTTTAAAACAGAGATGAGTAATAATTTTGAGCGGTATGCCTTTATTTCTCACATGACGACCAAGAGTTTTCAACATCTTTCATGCTAGATACATTATAGGCGATTCCCAAACAGAATGATAAGGTTTTTACTACCCCTCCACCAATCAATCACACTCCACGACGAGCCGAATCCATGGGTACCGTCCATACAAACACAATCCTGGAGGAGTTTTGTTTAATTATATTTTTCTTTTATTTCGAGCATGGAACTAGGCATTCCGATTACCAGCCACTTTCTCGTGAATGATAGTGAATCAACACATATTGTGAGAATAAGACACCTAGCATGGAAGATACTAACAACCCCCAGTCGCCACATGAGCGATTTGGGCATACAAAACAGAATGCTTATTTGAAGGTTTAGAGTTTGGCACATTCAAATTTACTTGGAACGGCAGGTAAGTACCGCATATAGGCAGGTATGGTGGACTCATATGGAACAACTTAGGGTTTGAGGAATTGGATGCACAAGCAGTATTCCTGCTTAGTACAAGTGAAGGTTAGCAAAAGACTGGGGAGCGACCAACTAGAGAGCGAGACAGTCGTCAACATGCTTTGAGATTAACCAACATTGAATGCAAGCATGAGTAGGATATAAATCACTATGAACATAAATATCATAGAGGCTATGCTGATTTTGTTTCAACTACATGCATGAACATGTGCCAAGTCGAGCCACTTGAATCGTTCAGAGGAGGATACCATCCCATCATACCACATCACAACCATTTTAATATGCATGTTCGCACCCAAGACAAACCATTATCCACTCTTAGCTAATTAATCATGGCATGAATAACTATAATATCTAATTGTCATTGCAAATATGTTTCACCCATGATGAACTGAATTTGGAACGATGAGCTAACCATATTTACAAAAGCAAGATAGGTCGAGTTCATACCAGCTTTTCTCCATCTCAATCTTTTCATCAAATATCTTCATTATTGCCTTTCACTTGCACGACCAAACGGTGTGGATAATAATAAAAGTGGGCGTGCATTGGACTAAGCTGGAATCTGCAAACAATAACTCAAAGGAGAAGGCAAAGTAATATGGGCTCTATGATTGATAAACAATTATGCATATGAGAGCCACTCAATATTTCATTGTGGTCTTCTCCTTACGACACAAAGAAAGAAAAATCAAAACAAGAACGAGAAAAACTATTTACACGGGAAAGCTCCCAACAAGCAACAGAAGAATGAAAAATCTTTTGGGTATTTTTAATGCTACAACTAAGCAACTAGAAGGTAAAGCTAGAACTATTTTTTTATTTTTCTCAAGGTTAATTAAACACACAAGAAGAAAGTGAAACAAGGAAATAAACTACCATGGATGGTACAATGGAAGAGAATGAACACCGACTACTAGAGTGTGAAAACATGAATGTAATGTCGGTGAGAAATACGTACTCCCCCAAGCTTAGGCTTTTGGCCTAAGTTGGTCTAGGGCCATGGCTGGAAGCAACTCTCTCCGGGATACTCCGGAGCGTCCTTAGAGTTCCATTGGTTTGTGAGCTCCTATGGCACCACTGAAAAACTGGCTCAAGGTACGGATCAAGGGTCGGTGCCGGTTCTGGAGCTGGGGGTTGCGTCAGACCCCAATATCTGTAAATGTCTCCGGGCATAATGGTGTCCCTGCCTGAGTGAATATCGAACAAAGAAGAAGCAGGCAGAGTAATAATCTCACAAGTACCTTGGCTAAAAACTAAGTTATAAAGCAGCCTCATATCATCATTTTTCTTAATAACATCATGTGCTACCATACGGTCATAATCTGAGGACTTCGAGGGTAGCAGCCTCTCATCTTCCTCGTTAAGCCTAATGGGTATCTCAAAATGTTTGGCCAAAGGAGATGCATAGATACCTCCGAATATGCCCCCCCTCAAACGGTTGGTGTTCAATCGTTGGGCCACCATAGCGCCCAGACTAAAGGTTCTATCAGCAAATAAAGCATGGCGCGGAATGGCGAGGTCAGGGGCACTAAGACCTCCACTCTCCTAGCGACCCACTAAACATCTCCCCGCAAATAATGAATAATAGCATATCAGCGGGAAATGTAAACTAGTTGCTCTTGCCTTTGACACACCTCTCTCTTCCCCTAAAGTGACTACGGCAATAAAATCTTCCATGTCTCTAGGACGTGGTTCCCTGATGCTGCCCTCATAGGGTATTTTGCAAACTTTGCAAAAATCATAAAGGTTCATTTTCTTAGGCACATCATATAAGTCAAATTCTACCATAGGAGGGTCTTCCCTAACATGAAAATGAAAATTTTGCACAAAGGAATTCGTGAGCAAGAGGTACTGGTCACACTTATCATTGAGGAAGTCGGTGAGGCCTGCATTCTGAGCCAAATAAGAAAAATCTTCATAAATATTGGCTGCCCTCAAGAATGTGTCACATGGCCATTCACATGGTCGAACGTCTGCGATGCGAGGAAGATTATACCTGGGTTTCTCCCTCATCTCATTTTCACCTTCCTTAGAACTCTGGCTTGAAGAGCCTCCTAACAATATCCTCAACATTTTTTCCGAAAAATTCTGAAATTTTTAGTGACCCAAAATAAAAGTGAACAAAACTCAACAAAACTCATAGCAACTACTCCCACAAGTGCCTAGAGGCTATATCATGCATCAAAACTACTTGGGACCATACAAATGTGACATGCAAGCTCAAGAACAAGGTCACCACAGCAGCAAAAGTTAACAGGAAATAAAGTACTAGAATAAAAACTAATTGGACCATTGGAGGAGTCACATACCATAGAACAATCTCGTAAAACAGTTTTGTGAATGAAGCTTTGCATAAGGAGATCGAAAATGGCAGCAAAATGAGCTAGAACACGGGTTTGAGCAATGGTGGGATTTTTTCTGGAGGAAGATGAAGTGAATGGGTGCTGGAATAAGTGAAGGGGGGCACATGGGACCCACAAGCCTGCTAGGCGCGGCCGAGGGTGGTCGTGCCTTGTGGGCTTGTGACCCACTGGTGTAGCCCCCTGCAGTGTGCTCAGTGCTAGATATTTTAAATATTCTAGGAAAAATAATACTACGTTTTCAGGGCATTTGAAGAACTTTTATTTTCAGGTCATTTCTCTATTGCACAGAAAACTCAGAAAACAAGAAAATATTATCATTTTTACTTAATTTCATCTAACTAACAGAAAGTAAAAGTTAGATACAGAAAGTTGTGCTTTCTAAATTCAACCATCTCATGATCATCAAAAGGAATCCATCAATAAGGTTGATCAAGTCTTATCGACAACTTCTTTCGAATAACATGAAACCAAAGAATTTTCAAATAACACTAAGTTACCTCAATGGGGATATGCATGTCCCCAACAATAAGTATATCATATTTCTTCTTGACAGTAGGAAGAGGGAATTCAAAGTCTCCAATAATAATCGTTGGAATTTTTCAATGGAGTTGATACTATGAACTTGAGGTTGTTTCTTTGGAAAGTGTACCGTATGCTCATTACCATTAATATGAGAAGTGACATTGCCCTTGTTGCAATCAATAACAGCCCCTACAGTATTCAAAAAGGGTCTACCGATATACATATTGTCGTCCTCGGGAATATCAAGAATAACAAAGTCCGTTAAGATAGTAGCATTTGCAACTATGACAGGTACATCCTCACAAATACCGATAGGTAGAGAAGTTGATTTATCAGCCATTTGCAAAGAGATTTCAGTAGGTGTCAACTTATTCAAATCAAGTCTACGATATAAAAAGAAAGGCATAACACTAACACCAGCTCCCAAATCACATAAAGCAGTTTTTTAACATAATTCCCTTTAATAGAGCATGGTATAGTTGGTATTCCTGGGTCTCCTAATTTCTTCGGTACTCCTCCTTTAAAAGTATAATGAGCAAGCATGGTGGAAATTCCAGCTTCCGGTATCTTCCTTTTGTTAGTCACAATATCTTTCATATACTTAGCATAAGGAGACATTTTCAAAATATCAGTCAAGCGCATACGCAAAAAGACAGGTCTAAGCATTTCAACAAAGCGCTCAAAATCCCCATCATCCTTTTTCTTGGATGGTTTAGGAGGAAAGGGCATGGGTTTCTGAACCCATGGTTCTCTTTCTTTACCATGCTTCCTAGCAATAAAATCTCTTTTTTCATATCTTTTATTCTTAGGTTGTGGGTTATCAAGATCAACAGCAGGTTCAATCACCACATCATTATCATTACTAGGTTGAGCATCAACATGAACATCATCATTAATATTATCACTAGGCTCATGTTCATCACCAGATTGTGTCTCAGCATCAGAAACAGAAATATCATTTGGGTTTTCAGGTGTATTTATAACAGGTTCAGTAGCAACATGCAAAGTTGTATCATCATCCTTGTTCCTCTTATTACCGGAGTGACTAGGTGCATCAATGTTACTTCTTTGAGAATCTTGCTCAATTCTCTTAGGGTGGCCCTTAGGATACAAAGGTTCCCGAGTCCTTCTTCCACCTCTAGTCACAACTTTAATAGAATGATCGCTGTTCTTACTATTCATATCATTAAGCAAATCATTCTGAGTTTTGAGTACTTGTTCTACTTAATTAGTTACCATGGAAGCATGTTTACTAATCAGTTCAAGATCATTGATAGTTCTACTCATATAATCACCTAAGCGATCATCATGAAAGCATTATGTTTCAATTGTGTACTAACATAAGCATTAAAATTTTCTTGCTTAGCAACAAAATTGTCAAACTCATCCAAGCATTGGCTAGCAGACTTATTATAAGGAATATCACTTTCATCAAATCTACGAAGAGAATTTACCTCTACTACCTGTATCGGGTTATCAAGACCATGTATTTCTTCAATAGGTGATAGATTCTTAACATCTTCAGATTTAATACCTTTTTCTTTCATATATTTCTTTGCCTCTTTTATATCTTTAGGACTTAGAAATAGAATACCCCTTTTCTTTGGAGTTGGCTTCAGAGGTGGTTCAAGAAATAGTCTAGTCATTATCATTACTCAAAATATTATTCAATAGTATTTTAGCTTGGTCAATAGTTCGTTCCCTGAAAACACAACCAGCACAACTATCTAGGTGGTCCCTAGAAGCATCGGTTAGTCAATTATAAAAGATATCAAGTATTTCATTCTTCTTGAGGGGATGATTAGCCAAAGCATTGAGTAATTGGAGAATCCTCCCCCAAGATTGTGGGAGACTCTCTTCTTCAATTTGCACAAAGTTAAATATTTCCTGCAAGGCAGCTTGTTTCTTATGGGTAGGAAAATACTTTTCAGAGAAATAATATATCATATCCTGGGGGCTACGCACACAACCAGGAGCAAGAGAATTAAACCATATATTACCATCACCCTTTAGCGAGAAAGGAAACAACTTAAGAATATAGTAATAACGATTTTTCCTCATGAGTAAATAGGGTGGCTATATCATTCAATTTAGTGAGATGTGCCACAACAGTTTCAGATTCATGGCCATGGAAAGGATCATATTCAACGAAAGTAATTAACTCCGGATCGATAGACAATTCATAATCCTTATCAGTAACAAAGATAGGTGAAGTAGCAAACTTAGGATCATATTTCATTCTAGCATTCAAAGATTTTTCTTTCCACTTGCATAGTAATTTCTTAAGTTCATCTCTATCCTTACAAGCAAGAAAGTCCTTAGCTACCTCTCCTTCCATAACATAACCCTCGGGAATATCAGGCAATTCATATCTAGGAGATCTAGGTCTAGCAGGTGTCTCATAGTGTTCGCTTTCAATAATTTCATCATATTCAGAAGTATCATAATTTTTAGCATTGGCTTTAGCAATTTGTTCATCAAGAAATTCACCCAGTGGCACAATATTATCAAGAAAAGTATCATCATAAGCATCATGCATAGCATAAGTGGCATCATCAATTACTTGTGACATATCAGAATTACTAGCAGGTAGTGATGTTGCAAACTTACTCATAACAAAAGGTGAATCAAGTGCAGAGCTAGATGGCAGTTCCTTACCTCCCCTTGTAGTAGAGGGATAGATCTTGGTTTTTGGATCTTTCAGATTCTGCATAGTGATCAATAGATATAACTCCCAAGTGACTCAGAGAATAGAGCTATGCTCCCCAGCAACGGCGCCGGAAAAAGGTCTTGATAACCCACAAGTATAGGGGATCGCAATAGCTTTCGAGGGTAGAGTATTCAATCCAAATTTATTGATTCGACACAAGGGGTGCCAAAGAATATTCTCGAGTATTAACAGCTGAGTTGTCAATTCAACCACACCCGAAAGACTTAATATCCGTAGCAAAGTAGTATGGAAGTAACGATGACGACGACAAAAGTAACAGTAGCAGTTTTGTTGTGATTGTAACAATAGCAACGGAAAAGTAACTTAGCAAGGATCAATATGTGGAAAGCTCATAGGCAATGGATAAGGGATGGATAATTATGTCGGATGGCATTCATCATGCAACAGTTATACATAGGGTGACACAGAACTAGCTCCAATTCATCAATGTAATGTAGGCATGTATTCCATATATAGTCATACGTGCTTATGGAAAAGAACTTGCATGACATCTTTTGTCCTACCCTCCCATGGCAGAGGGGTCCTAATGGAAACTAAGGGATATTAAGGCCTCCTTTTAATAGAGAACCGGACCAAAGCATTAGCACTTAGTGAATACATGAACTCCTCAAACTATGGTAATCACCGGAAAGAATCCCAGTTATTGTCACCCTAGGGGATGCGGATCATAACTCGTAATAGGTGTCTACAACTTGCAAGATAGGATCAAGAATACATATATATTCATGAAAACATAATAGGTTCAGATCTGATATCATGGCACTCAGGCCCTAGTGACAAGCATTAAGCATAGCAAAGTCATAGCAACATCAATCTCAGAACATAGTGGATACTAGGGATCAAACCCTAACAAAACTAACTCGATTACATGATAAATCTCATCCAAGACATCACCGTCCAGCAAGCCTATGATGGGATTACTCACGAACGGTGAAGAGCATCATGGAATTGATGATGAAGGATGGTTGGTGATGACGATGGCGTCGATTTCCCCTCTCTGGAGCCTAAAACGGACTCCAGATCTGGCCTCCTGAGGAAGAACAGGAGGTGGTGGCCACTGCGTATCGTGAAACGTGATGAAATATTCTCCTTGATTTTCTCTCCGTGAATAGGAATAAACAGGAGTGGAATTGAGGTCGGTGGAGCAGCAGGGGCACCACAAGCCTGCTAGGCGTGGCCAGGGGGTGGTCGCACCTAGCAGGCTTGCCACCTGTCGTTATCACCACTAGTTGGGATTTTTACCTCTCCATAGCCCTTACCGCATACTAGAAGTATACGGACTTCTATCTACAATCTTCGTAGAACCCTGAAGAAAGATATCGATAGAGGTACTATTTTCTTTGGAAGATGTTTCTTACGCTAAGCATTAATATAACATATCTCCTCGTGTGCTTTCTGTCTGTTCGCACCAAATGGCCAGATTGCCTGGTTCCCCGAACATAATCCACTCTTCTAGGGTGATAAATTAAGAGGAACACTCCTGAGCTCTTAGCACAGGAGGCCGAAGTCGATGGCCGGTTAAGACAAAGTTTACAACATAAATGGAGAAACTACTTGATTATTCATACATAGTTGCATATATTCATACATTCGGTTGCTGATTGAGATTGTCAATTATCATGTCTAGGGAGCAGTCTTCTTATGAGAGAGGGGCAGCAGGCATCACCTGGTCGTACACCAGGTGGAGCGGCACTTCTTGTCCATCTGACCCGACCGGACCAACCCGAGCCATACACTCGGGATTAAGTCTGGTATAGCGGGTCTTGATCATCACCCACGCTTCCCTTGCTCCCACTCGGCCGATGTCTTCCAAAGCTCGAACCTACTTCGGGCTCCTTTGAATGGATCGACTAGTTCGGTCATTCCTTCCAGAGGTTGTTCGACAGGCCATAGTGCCTTTACCATGCTTTTCATAGCCTTCCGAGCACGCTCATGAAGAGTGGAAAGCTCCTTGAGAAGGTTCCCTCGGTTGGATCCGATCTCTTCTTCGGGTCGTCCAGTCAGAAGACCTAGACATGAATCAAAGGCATGCTCATTATGCTTCATTTATAAGAAGTACTTCTCGATGATAGAATCACACTTACCGAACATGCCCCTCTGTAGTTTCTGGTTCTCTCCTTGGTCCCAGGCCAATTGAGTTTTTAAACTCTCAATTTCTTCGGCCTGTTGTTTATTCTCCGCCTGAAACGGTTCAAAACACGACAGATGGCCTCGTGCTGGGACTCGGCATATCGCTGATATTCTCGAGCTGCATCTAAATATTTTTTGCATTTGCCCTATTGATTCAACTGCTAAAAAGTATCTTTGCGTCAGCACATGAATATAATAAGAATAGCAGCACAAACATACTCACCGTGAGCCTCCTGAGTAAAACTCTTCACTTGTTCAAGCTCGGACTTCACAAATTCAACCTGTGTTGGCTGTCTTCTAGCTCCTTGGCCAGTTGTTCGCTCTGCTACTTTGAAGCATGTATTAGCAAGAAAACAAGTCAGGACCCTTAATTCAGTCGTTTCGGACCAATTTAAGGCTAGGGGTCTACTGGGTTTACACGAGTGTTAGGATTCTATAAGACCAATTACTTACCTGCATGTTGGACATATCAATTTCATGGCCTCTATGAACCCAGCTTGGGCAGCACCGATGTGCGCGTCCGCTGTGCGTAGAGCACCGAACTCTTGTTCAGAGAATACTGCGTGGCGCATGGCCTCTCATCGTCGTCGATGATTCATGGCGCTTCCGGCTTCCGATCCGGTAATAGACATAGCGTCACCAGAATCGGCCGGAGTCGGATTGGTCATAGGGACCTCCGTAGCAGGTTCGACATGTGTTGTAGCCCTAGAATTTTTAGCACCACCGGACACCCTGACAACCTCTTCGATGGGAGAAGTATGGGCTTTTCGCCTGAGTATTTCGATATAATAAATAATGTAAGGCACTATCATTTGTGATAGTAAGCAAACAACCGAACAAAATACCTTTGGGTTGAGCGAGTAGGCAAATTCGTCCTCGCTGCCAGCTCATTCGTTGGGTCCCTGTTGCTTACCGATCCGGGCACTACTTCCGCCGACGCATGACATGCGGATCAACGATGCTTGGGAGTGGGAACCGATGCGTTTGGGACATTGTATGAGGCTTGCCTTTTGCGGGACGAGTTTTCTTCTTCTTGTTTATTGCAGGAATGGGGAACGATCCAGGGTAATCGGCTATGATAGCCACCTTAGAGTGGTCGAGACTCTCCTGGTAGAAGACTCCGTATTCAAATTTAATTAAAAGATCCGGGTCTTCATGAAAACCTGGATCATGATTGTGGGAATAGTCTTCAGGCTGGGGAGCTGGACAGTTAACTGTCTCGATGAAGCTTCTCCAATCCTATTCACGTGAGGTTAACGACTTCAGTCAAGTAAGGGACAAAATGAAACCCCGAACTATCTTAACGTAGGAGAAGGGCTTAACCATTCGACGGGATTGTGGATCGAATGTCCTTCCTTGGTCGATCACCGAATAAAGTCTTCTTGCTCTCCTTTATATAGGTTGGCAAGTGCGGCGGCCAACGCCATCTGATCGGCATGACCCAGTCTTCGGGAGCGGGTGGTATCACTTGTCCTGTTGTAACACCACAGGGATGTATCCTCTGTTGAAGATGCTGCACGCACCGGGTAATAGCGGCGGCCATGGCATCGATCATGGTCAGATTATGGTGGGCTACTATTCTCAACTCGGCTGCCAAGCGTTGCACTTCAACGCTGTCCTCTTGGGACGAACTCTTCGGCTGCTAGTTGTATCTTTTTTTCTAGGGGCCGTCGGATTACTCGGGCAGATCCCTCCGAGCTGGATCAAACAGGGGGACGTCTTCGAAATAAAACCATTCCAAAGTCCATTCTTCGGACTCCTTCGGTGTTCCCATCGGATACCCCGTCCCCGCTATGCGGCATACTTCGACTCCGCCGACCTCCAAGATTGTCTTGTCACGAGTTCGAGGGACAAGACCAAAATACTTCCTCCACAACTCAAAATGTGCCTCGCAGCCCAGGAACATCTCGCAGAGTGCGACGAAGCCCGAGGTGTGCAGGATAGAACCTGGGGGTAAGATGGTGGAGCTGGATCGCATAAAATTCTAGTAATCCTCTCAAGAACGGGTGAATGGGAAATCCGAGACCCCCTTTTGTGGATTGGGGAAATGCTTCGCTAAAGCTTCGTTGTTGTAAGAAGATAAACCTGCGCTGGTCACCGCCAGATACGAAGAAGGGAGGTACCCCTAGGTCTCTAGATTGCGTAGTCGCAGGAGCGATACGGAGCATCTAGTCCAGTCTCCGAGATGGTAGCCGTAGGGGAGCGAGGAAGAGCTTGGGGCGCTCGCCATCTGTTTCCGTGGTGATCTTCTGCTAGGAGTTTTTTCCGATGGGGAGGAGGAGGAGGATGTGGTCTAAACCACAATTCTATTTATTTAAATGGTCATAGCCTCCATTACGGAAGGGCAGCATTGTAAATATCACTGAACCGATTGTCTCCCCATGACGTGCGAAAATCAAGGAACATTGGCAGTTATTATAATGGACCTGGCGATCTCGTCACGCTTCGGATTTCACCGGTGACTAGTTGGTTGCCGAACAAGAGGGAGTTGGGGACTCGCCTTGCAAGTCGAAGATTATGAAGATTATCCAGATATACATCGGCGTTGAAGACTAGTCTGGGGGATACTAAGGGAGTCTTGGATTAAGGAGTCCTCGGATGGCCAACTTGTTTCTCATGGGCCGGACTATATGGGACACAAGGTGAGCATTGGATGATCAAGGGACCCGTCGCCAGGATGGAAGCTTTGAGAACCGTGGCGTATCCTCTAAGTTGATGACCGTAGATAGGCATGTTTTTTTCCTTCGGCATGTAACCGACCATGTGTAAACCCTAGGTACCCTCGGCGTCTATATAAGCCGGAGGGTTTTAGATTGTAGATATAGAACAACTCATGTAGGGTTTAGCTATTCGATCTCGAGGTAGATCAACTCTGTAACCCACATATCATCAATACAATCAAGCAAGACATGGGGTATTACCTCCATAGGAGGGCCCGAACTAGGGTAAACCTTGTCTCCCTTGTCTCCTATTACCATTGATCCCAGTCTCATCGTTCGGGACTATCTACCCGAGATCCGCCGGTTTTTGACACCGACATTGAGGAAACACATGATGAACGGATAGGAACTTTCCTGTAGAAGACCGTGGAGTACATCTCCTCCCACATCCATTTATAGGCATCAAAAGTGCCCCAGATCCAGCTTTCTTCTTCATGGCAACAAGCAAATCAACAAAGTACCCATGAATCTCATCTTGATTTCCAACCTTTGGCAGAAGAACATTTTGGAAGACACAGTGCAAAATATCATAGACCTGCCGCAGGTTCTTAGAGGCTCCAGGAATTCCATGCCCGGGAATGTACAAGGGGGCTAAGTATACCTTATCCAACGGAGTAGCCCAATCATGAGGACGGATGTCGGCATTCCCAGTGAGGCCGGTATCATCATAGCCAACTGCATTGCAAAAGGCACGCCGCGGGACTTGGAAGAGCTCATCACGACACATGAAGGTAAGGGTACGAGCCTCATTGGTTCCAAAGTGAACAGTGGCATAAAACTGGTGGATGAGCTACACATCAAAGGGGCAGTTGATAGTCATGAGCTTGATCAAGTCAAACTCCTCACACAGTGCTAACACCTCTCCAAAGTAATCCATGCTCGTCCTCCTGTACTCAATGTCAATGGTCCACTGCTTGGCATACTTGTTCTTGTGATGGTCATAGTGTTGGAAATATGCCCTAGAGGCAATAATAAATTAGTTATTATCATATTTCCTTGTTCATGATAATCGTTTATTATCCATGCTATAAATTGTATTGATCGAAGACTTAGATGCATGTGTGGATACATAGATAAAACCATATCCCTAGTATGCCTCTAATGGACTAGCTCGTTGATCAAAGATGGTTAAGGTTTCCTAGCCATGGACATGAGATGTCATTTGATAACGGGATCACATCATTAGGAGAATGATGTGATGGACAAGACCCAAACTACAAACGTAGCATATGATCGTGTCAGTTTATTGCTACTGTTTTCTGCATGTCAAGTATATGTTCCTATGACCATGAGATCATGCAACTCACAGATATCGGAGGAGTACCTTGTGTGTATCAAACATCGCAATGTAACTGGGTGACTATAAAGGTGCTCTACAGGTGTCTCCGAGGGTGTCTGTTGAGTTGGCATGGATCAAGACTGGGATTTGTTACTCCGTGTGACGGAGAGGTATCTCAGGGCCCACTCGGTAATGCAACATCACAATAAGCCTTGAAAGCAATGTGACTAAGTGTTAGTCATGGGATCTTGTATTACGGAATGAGTAAAGAGACTTGCCGGTAACGAGTTTGAACTAGGTATGGAGATACCGACGATCGAATCTCGGGCAAGTAACATACCGAAGAACAAAGGGAACATCATACGGGATTAACTGAATCTTTGACATAGAGGTTCGACCAATAAAGATCTTCGTAGAATATGTAGGAACCAATGTGGACATCCAGGTCCCACCATTGGTTATTGACCATAGAGGTGTCTCGGTCATGTCTACATAGTTCTCGAACCCACAGGGTCTGCACACTTAAGGTTTGGTGACGTTTCGGTAGTATAGAGTTATGTGTGGTGGTGACCGAAGGTTGTTCAGAGTCCCAAATGAGATCCCAGATGTCATGAGGAGCTCCGAAATGGTCCGAAGGTAAAGATTCATATATAGGAAGTCCCAGTTTGGTCGCCGGAAAAGTTTCGGGCTCATCGGTAGTGTACCGGGAGTGCCGGTAGTGTACCGGGAGACCTCCGGGAGGGGTATTTCGACCCAAGAGGCTTCATGGGCTGTGGGAGAGTAAATACCAGACTTTTTTGGGCTGGTGGAAGTCCCACACAAGGCCCATGCAGCTAGAAGAAAAATCCCAAAGGGAAAAAGGTGGAAAAGGCCAAAAAAGGGAGGAAAATCCTAGTCCTACTAGGATTGGAGGAGGAGTCCTCCTCTCCCCCCCCCCCACTTTGGTCGACCCAAGGGCTGGATTTTTGGCAGCCAAGACTCCTCCTCCTCTCCTCCTATATATACTAGATGATTTTAGGGTTTTGGCACAGAATTTTCAGCCACGTGCTACCCGTTCCTCTAGTGCATAGTTTCTCCTCTAGATCGGTTTTCTGCAGTGCTTAGGCGAAGCCATGCCGGAGTTGCTCCACCACCATCGCCGGAGCGCCGTCATGCTGCCGGTGAACTCTTCTTCCTCTCCACTTCCTCTTGCTGGATCAAGACGGTGGAGATCATCATCAAGCTGCACGTGTGCTGAACGCGGAGGTGTCGTCCGTTCGGCGCTAGATCGGAAGGACCGTGATCAAGATCGCGAGACGGTTCGTGACGACTTCGTGGGACGGATTGTGATGAGATTGCGGGACGGATCGTGATCAAGATCACGAAACAGACCATGATGAGTTCGCGGGACGGATCGTGATGAGTTCACGGGACGGATCGTGATGAGATCGCGGGACGCTCGGCGATTTGGATCGCGAAGACGTTCGACTACACCAACCGCGTTTCTTAACGCTTCCCGCTTAGTGATCTACAAGGGTATGTAGATCCACTCTCCCTCTCGTAGATCCTCATCACCATGGATAGATCTTGCGTGTGCGTTGGAAAATTTTTGTTTCCCATGCAACGTTCCCCAACAGTGGCATCATGAGCTAGGTCTATGTCTAGATGAGATCTCGAGTAGAACACAAAAGGTTTGTGGGCGTTGATGCTTAGATTGCTTCCTCCCTTGGTCGGATTTTGGTTCAGCGGTATTGTGAGATGAAGCGGCCCGGACCAACATTACTCGTACGCTTACGAGAGACCGGTTCCCTCGACGCAACTTGTTGCCTAGATGGCTTGCGGGTGGCAGTTTCTCTCACTTTAGTCGGATCGGATTCGACAAAAGCGGTCCTTGAGAAGGTTGAAAAGCAAATTATGGATCACCGTTGTGGTTTATGCGTAGGTGAGAATCGTTCTTTCTAGAAACCCATAGCAGCCACGTAAAACATGCAACAACAATTAGAGGACATCTAACTTGTTTTTGTAGGGTATGTTGTGATGTGATATGGCCAATTACATGATGTGATATATGTGATGTATGAGATGATCATGTGATGTATAGAATTTCATGACTTGCATGTCGATGATTACGGAAACCGGTAGAAGCCATAGGGTTGTCTTTAATTATTGTATGACCTGCGTGTCAATCATTAAGCGTTATGTAATGCTTTACTTTATCGCTAAATGGTAGCAATAGTAGTAGAAGCATGCAGGGCGTGACAACCCTGATGGCGACACGTTGATGGAGATCAAGATGATGGAGATCATGGTGTTGTGCTGGTGACGATGGAGATCATGCCGGTGCTTTCAAGATGGAGATCTAAAGCACAAGTTCATGGCCATATCATGTCACTTATGAATTGCATGTGATGTTAATCCTTTTATGCAACTTGTTTTGCTTAGTACGACGGTAGCATTATAAGGTGATCCCTCACTTAAATTTCAAGATAAATTGTGTTCTCCCCGAGTGTGCACCGTTGCGAAAGTTCGTCGTGTGGAGACACCACGTGATGATCGGGTGTGATAGACTCTATGTTCACATACAACGGGTGCAAGCCAGTGTTGCACACGCAGAACACTCGGGTTAAACTTGACGAGCCTAGCATGTATAGACATGGCCTCGGAACACAAGAGACCGAAAGGTCGAATATGAGTCATATAGTAGATATGATCAACATGATGATGTTCACCATTGTAACCACCTCAACTCACGTGATGATCGGACTTGAGTTGGTGAATTTGGATCATGTATCACTCGGATGACCGGAGGGATGTCAATTTGAGTGGGAGTTCTTAAGTAATATGATTAATTGAAATTATTATCATGAACATAGTCAGTAGTGTCTTTGCAAATTATGTTGTAGATTACTTGCTCGCCCTGTAGCTCCCTTGAATTTTATATGTTCCTAGAGAAATAGAGTTGAAAGATGATGGTAGCAATATTGCGGACTGGCTCCGTGATCTGAGGATTGTCCTCATTGCTACACAGAAGGCTTATGTCCTTAATGCACCGCTCGGTGCACCAACCCCTCTACCGTTGTTTGTAGATGTTGTGAACATCTGACAGGCACGTTTTGATAACTACTTGATAGTTTAGTGCGTCATGCATTACAACTTAGAATTGAGGCTCCGAAACGTTTTGAACGTCATGGAACATATGAGATGTTCTAAGAGCTGAAATTAGGATCTCAGGCTCGTTCCCGTGTTGCGAGATATGAGATCTCCAACAAGATTCTTTGCCTGTAAGATGAAAGAGAATAGCTCAATCGTTGAGCATGTGCTCAGATTGTCTGCGTGCTACAATCGCTTGAGTCGAGTGGGAGTTGATCTTATAGATAAGATAGTGATTGATATAGTTCTCCAAGTCACTGCCACTAAAGCTACTAGAACTTGGTGATGAACTATAAAACGCCAGGGATAGAAATAATGATCCCTGAGCTATTCGCGATGTTTGACACCACGAAGGTAGAAATTGAGAAGGAGCGTCAAAGTGTTGATGGTTAGTGAAAACCACTAGTTTCGAGAAGGGCAAGAGCAAGGAGGGAAAATTCATGGATAGCAAGTCAGTTGCTGCTCCAGTGAAGCAACCCAAAGTTGAACTCAAACCCGAGACAAAGTGCTTTGATTATGAGGAGAGCGGTCGCTGAAGCAGAACAACCCTAGATACTTGGTAGATAAGAAGGCTGGCAAACATCAACAGAAGTATATTTGATATACGTGTTATTGATGTGTACCTTGCTAGTACTCCTAGTAGCACCTGTGTATTGGATACCGGTTCGGTTGCTAAATGTTAGTAACTCGAAATAAAAGCTACGAAATAAACGAAGAACTAGCTAAGTGTGAGGTGATGATGTGTGTTGGAAATGTTTCCAAGATTGATGTGATCAACATCGCACGCTCTCTCTACCTTCGAGTTAGTGACGAACCTAAAATAAATGTTATTTGGTGTTTTTTTTGCGTTGAGCATGAACGTGATTAGATCATGTTAATTGCAACACGGTTATTCATTTAAGTTAGAGAATAATGGTTATTCTATTTACATGAATAATACCTTCAATGGTCATGCACCCAGTAAGAATGGTTTGTTAAAACTTGATCGTAGTAATACACATGTTCATAACATTGATGCCAAAAAGATACAAAGTTAATAATAATAGTACCACATACTTGTGGCACTGCCGCTAAATGTCATATTGGTATAAAACACATGAAGAAACTCCGTGCTGATGGATCTTTGGACTCATTCGATTTCGAATCGGTTGAGACATGCGAACCATGCCTCTTGGTCAAGATGACTAAGGACCCCGTTTTCTGTTTTGATGAAGCGGGCAAGTTATTTATTGGAAATGATACATGTTCATGTATGCAATCCAATGAGTTTTGTAGCGTGCGGTGGATATAGTTATTTTCTTACCTTCACTGATGATTTGAGTAGATATAGTGTATATTTACTTAATGAAACACAAGTCTGAATCGTTTGAAAGGTTCAAGAAAATTCAGAGTGAAGTTTAAGATCATCATGACAAGAAGATAAAAATGTTTGTGATATGATCGTGGAGGTGAATATCTAAGTTACGAGTTTGGCATACAACTTTAGACAATGTGAAAGTTGTTTCACAACTCACGCCACCTGGAACACCATAGTGTGATGGTGTGTCCGGACGTCATAGTCGTGCTCTATTGGATATAGTGCGTGCTATGATGTCTATTATCGTTTTGTTAGTATACTTTTGGGGTTATGCATTAGAGACAACAACATTCACTTTAAATAGGGCACCATCTAAATCCGTTGAGATGACACCGTGTGAACTATGGTTTGATAGAAACCTAAGCTGTCATTTCTTAATGTTTGGGGCTGCGACGCTTGTGTGGAAAATGTTTTCGCCTAATGAGCTCGAACCCAAAGCGGATAAATACATCTTCATAGAATACCCTAAGAACAGTTGGGTGAACCTTCTATCTCAGATCCAAGCATAAAATGTTTGTTGCTAAAACTGGGTCCTTTCTCGAGAAAGGGTTTCTCCACAAAGAATTGAGTGGAAGGAGGATAGAACTTGATGAGGTTATTTGAACCTCTTCTTCAACCAGAAAGTAGCACAGTGCAAAAAGATGTTTCTGTGAAGCCTAGGTCAGTTGAAGAGGAAGTTAATGATGATGATCATGAAGCTTCGGATCAAGTTACTATCGACCTACGAGGAAAATAGAACTTGATGAGGTTATTGAACCTTTACTTCAACCAGAAAGTGGCGCAGCGCAGAAAGATGTTTCTATGAAGCCTACGTCAGTTGAAGAGGAAGTTAATGATGATGATCACGAAGCTTCGGATCAAGTTACTATCGAACTTCGTAGGTCGACAAGGATGTGTACTGCCACTAAGCGGTACGACAACCCTGTCTTGGAGGTCATGTTATTGGACAACGATGAACCTATGAACTATGAAGAAGCGATGATGGGCCCGGAAACCAACAAATGGTTAGAGGCCATGAAATTCGAGAAAGGATCCATGTATGAAAACCAAGTATAGACTTTGGTGGACTTGCTCGTTGGACGGCAGGTCGTTAAGTACAAATGGATCTTTAAAATGAAGACAGGCGCTGATGGTGAATGTTAACATTTGTAAAGCTCGACTTGTTGCAAAGTAGTTTACGACAAGTTCAAAGAGCTGACTGCGATGAGACTTTCTCACTCGTAGCGATGCTAAAAGTCTGTTGGAATTATGTTAGCAGTTGCTGCATTTTTCAATTATGAAATCTGGCAGATGGATGCCAAAACATCGTTTCCTTCCTTAAGGAAAGGTTGTATGAGATACAACCAGAAGGTTTTGTCAGTCCTGAGGATGCTAAAAGGTGTGCGAGCTTCAGTGATTCTTCTATGAACTGAAGCAAGCATCTCGGAGTTGGAATATACACTTTGATGAGGTGATCAAAGTTTTTGAGTCTATACAAAGTTTACGAGAAACTTGTATTTGCAATAAAGTGAGTGGGAGCACTATGGATTTTTTGATAAGTATATGTGGATGACATATTGCTATTCGGAAATGATGTAGAATTTCTGGAGAGCATAAACTGGTGTTTGAAAAGAGTTTTTCAAAGGAAGACCTGGATAAAGCTACCTAATTGTTGAGCATCAAGATCTATAGAGATAGATAAAGATACTGGATGAGACTTTCAATGAGTACATACCTTGACAGGATTTTGAAAGAGTTCAAAATGGATCAGTCAGAGAAAGAGTTCTTGCCTGATTTGTAAGGTATAAAGTTGAGTAAGACTCAATGCCCAGTGATTGCAGAAGATAGAGAAAAGATGGTGTCATCCCCTATGCTTCAACCATAGGCTCTATCATGTATGCAATGCTATGCACAAGACCCGATGTTAGCCTTGCCATAAATATGGCCAGAAGGTTTCAAAGTGATCCTGGAATGGAGCACTGGACAGCGGTCAAGATTACCCTTAGTAACTAAAAGACTAAGGAGATGTTTCTCGATTATGGAGGTGATAAAGAGTTCGTCGTAAAGAGTTACGCCGATGCAAGCTTTTAACACCAATCCGGATGACTCGTAGTAGCAATCTGGATACGTATAGTGGACCAGCCATTTGGAATATTACCAAGTGGAGTGTGGTAGCAGTGTTTATGGTTTGACATAGAAATCTGCAAAGTACACACGGATCTAAATATCGCAGACCCGTTGACTATAAGACCTCTCTCACATGCAAGGCATGATCGAGCCCCAGAACTCATTAGGTGTTAGATTCATAACAATGCGAATCACATGGTGATGTGAACTAGATTATTGACTCTAGTGCAAGTGGGAGACTGTTGGAAATATGCCCTAGAGGCAATAATAAATTAGTTATTATCATATTTCCTTGTTCATGATAATCGTTTATTGTCCATGCTATAAATTATATTGATCGGAGACTTAGATGCATGTGTGGATACATAGACAAAACCATATCCCTAGTATGCCTCTATGGACTAGCTCGTTGATCAAAGAAATTTAAGGTTTCCTAGCCATGGACATGAGATGTCATTTGATAACGGGATCACATCATTAGGAGAATGATGTGATGGACAAGACCCAAACTACAAATGTAGCATTTGATCGTGTCGGTTTATTGCTAAGTACTCCTCCGGTGTCAGTGAGTTGCATGATCTCATGGTCATAGGAACATATACTTGACATGCAGAAAACAGTAGCAATAAACTGACACGATCATATGCTATGTTCATAGTTTGGGTCTTGTCCATCACAACATTCTCCTATTGACGTGATCCCGTTTATCAAATGACATCTCATGTCCATGGCTAGGAAACCTTAACCATCTTTGATCAACGAGCTAGTCTATTAGAGGCATACTAGGGACATGGTTTTGTCTATGTATCCACACATGCATCTAAGTCTCTGATCAATACAATTATAGCATGGATAATAAACGATTATCATGAACAAGGAAATATGATAATAACCAATTTATTATTGCCTCTAGGGCATATTTCCAACAGTCTCCCACTTGCACTAGAGTCAATAATCTAGTTCACATCACCATGTTATTCGCATTGTTATGAATCTAACACCCAATGAGTTCTAGGGCTTGACCATGCTTTGCATGTGAGAGAGGTCTTATAGTCAACGGGTCTGTGACATTAAGTCTGTGTGTACTTTGCAAATTTCTATGTCAAACCGTAAACACTGCTACCACACTCCACCTGGTACTATTCCAAATGGCTGCTCCACTATACGTATCCAGATTGCTACTACGAGTCATCCGTTTGGGTTAGACTTTGGGTTAGACTTTTGACTAACCATCAACACTTTGATGCTCCTTCTCGATTTCTACCTTCGCGGTATCAACCATCGCGAATAGCTCAGGGATCATTACTTCTATCCCTGGCATTTTATAGTTCATCACCAAGTTCTAGTAGCTTTAGTGACAGTGACTTGGAGAACTATATCAATCACTATCTTATCTGGAAGATCAACTCCCACTCGATTCAAGCGATTGTAGCACCCAGACAATCTGAGCACATGCTCAACGATTGAGCTATTCTCTTTCATATTACAGGCAAAGAATCTTGTTGGAGATCTCATATCTCGCAACACGGGCATGAGCCTGAGATCCTAATTTCAGCTCTTAGAACATCTCATATGTTCTGTGACGTTCAAAATGTTTCGGAGCCTCAATTCTAAGCCGTAATGCATGATGCACTAAACTATCAAGTAGTCATCAGAACGTGCCTGTCAGATGTTCACAACATCTACAGACGACGCTAGAGGGGTTGGCGCACCGAGCGGTGCATTAAGGACATAAGCCTTCTGTGTAGCAACGAGGACAATCCTTAGATCACGGAGCCAGTCCGCAATATTGCTACAGTCATCTTTCAACTCTATTTCTCTACGAACATATAAAAATACAAGGGAGCTATAGCGTGAGCTAGTAATCTACAACACAGTTTGCAAAGACACTACTGACTATGTTCATGATAATGAGTTCAATTAATCATATTACTTAAGAACTCCCACTCAAATTGACATCCCTCCGGTCATTTGAGTGACACATGATCCAAATTCACCAACTCAAGTCCAATCATCACGTGAGTTGAGGTGGTTTCAATGGTGAACATCATCATGTTGATCATATCTGCTGTATGACTCATGTTCAACCTTTCGGTCTCTTGTGTTCCGAGGCCATGTTTGTACATGCTAGGCTCGTCAAGTTTAACCTGAGTGTTCTACACGTGCAACACTGGCTTGCACCCGTTGTATGTGAACATAGAGTCTATCACACCCGATCATCACGTGGTGTCTCCACACGACGAACTTTCGCAACGGTGCACACTCGGGGAGAACACAATTTATCTTGAAATTAAGTGAGGGATCACCTTATAATGCTACCGTCGTCCTAAGAAAAACAAGGTGCATAAAAAGGATTAACATCACATGCAAATTATAAGTGACATGATATGGCCATGAACTTGTGCTTTTGATCTCCATCTAGAAAGCACCGGCATGATCTCCATCGTCACCGGCAAGACACCATGATCTCCATCATCTTGATCTCCATCAACGTGTCACCATCGGGGTTGTCGCGCCCAACATGCTTCTACTACTATTGCTACCATTTAGCGATAAAGTAAAGCATTACATAGCACTTAATGATTGACACGCAGGTCATACAATAATTAAAGACAACCTATGGCTCCAGCCGGTTGCCTTACTCATCGACATGCAAGTCGTGAAATTCTATACATCACATGATCATCTCATACATCACATATATCACATCATGTAATTGGCCATATCACATCAAAACATACCCTGCAAAAACAAGTTAGACGTCCTCTAATTGTTGTTTCATATTTTACATGGCTGCTATGGGTTTCTAGCAAGAACGATTCTCACCTGTGCATAAACCACAATGGTGATACATAATTTGCTTTTCAACCTTCTCAAGGACCGCCTTTGTCGAATCCGATCCAACTAAAGTGAGAGAAACTGTCACCCGCAAGCCATCTAGGCAACAAGTTGTGTCGAGGGAACCGGTCTCTCGTAAGCGTACGAGTAATGTTGGTCCAGGCCGCTTCATCTCACAATACCGTTGAACCAAAATACGACCAAGGGAGGAAGCAATGTAAGCATAAACGCCCACAAACCTTTTGTGTTCTACTCGAGATCTCATCAACACATAGACCTAGCTCTGATACCACTGTTGGGGAACATTGCATGGGAAACAAAAATTTCCTACGCACATGCAGATCTATCCATGGTGATGAGCATATACGAGAGGGAGAGTGGATCTACGTACCCTTGTAGATCACTAAGCGGGAAGCGTTAAGAAATGCGGTTGGTGTAGTCGAACGTCTTCGCGATCCAAATCACCGAGCGTCCCGCGATCTCATCATGATCCGTCCCGCGATCCGATAACGATCCGTCCCGTGAACTCATCACGATCCGTCCCGCGATCTCGTCACGATCCGTCTCGCGATCTTGATCATGGTCCTTCCGATCTAGCGCCAAACGGACGGCACCTCCGCGTTCAGCACACGTATAGCTCGATGGCGATCTCCGCCTTCTTGATCCAGCAAGAGGGAGCGGAGAGGTAGAAGAGTTCTCCGGCAGCATGATGGCGCTCCGGAGATGGTGGTGGAGCTATTCCGGCAGGGCTTCGCCTAAGCACTGCAGAAATCCGATCTAGAGGAGAAACTATGCACTAGAGGAACGGGTAGCACGTGGCTGAAAATTCTGTGCCAAAACCCTAAAATCCTCTAGTATATATAGGAGGAGAGGAGGAGGAGGAGGCTTGGATGCCAAAGAGGCATCCCTTGGGTCGGCCGAACCTAGTGGGATTGGAGGATTCCTCCTCCAATCCTAGTAGGACTAGGACTCCTCCTTTATTTTTGCCTTTTTTGCCTTTTTCCACCTTTTTCTCTTTGGGCTTTTCTTACCAACCACATGGGCCTTGTGTGGGACTTCCACCAGCCCAAAAAGGGCTGGTATTTACTCTCCCACAGCCCATGAAGCCTCTTGGGTCTAAATACCCCTCCCGGTGGTCTCCCGGTACACTACCGACACTCCAGGTACACTACCGATGAGCCCGAAACTTTTCCGGCGACCAAAATAGGACTTCCTATATATGAATCTTTACCTCCGGACCATTCCGGAGCTCCTCGTGACGTCCGAGATCTCATTTGGGACTCTGAACAACCTTCGGTCACCACCATACATAACTCTATACTACCAAAACATCACCAAACCTTAAGTGTGCAGACCCTGCGGGTTCGAGAACTATGTAGACATGACCGAGACACCTCTACGGTCAATAACCAATAGTAGGACCTGGATGCCCATATTGGTTCCTACATATTCTATGAAGATCTTTATCGGTCGAATCTCTGTGTCAAGGATTCAGTTAATCCTGTATGATGTTCCCTTTGTTCTTCGGTATGTTACTTGCCCGAGATTCGATCGTCGGTATCTCCATACCTAGTTCAACCTCGTTACTTGCAAGTCTCTTTACTCATTCCGTAATACAAGATCCCGTGACTAACACTTAGTCACATTGCTTGCAAGGCTTATTGTGATGTTGTATTACCGAGTGGGCCCTGAGATACCTCTCCATCACACGGAGTAACAAATCCAGTCTTGATCCATGCCAACTCAACAGACACCCTCGGAGATACTTGTAGAGCACCTTTATAGTCACCCAGTTACGTTGCGATGTTTGATACACACAAGGTACTCCTCCGGTGTCAGTGAGTTGCATGATCTCATGGTCATAGGAACATATACTTGACATGCAGAAAACAGTAGCAATAAACTGACACGATCATATGCTACGTTCGTAGTTTGGGTCTTGTCCATCACAACATTCTCCTAATGACGTGATCCCGTTTATCAAATGACATATCATGTCCATGGCTAGGAAACCTTAACCATCTTTGATCAACGAGCTAGTCTATTAGAGGCATACTAGGGACATGGTTTTTTCTATGTATCCACACATGCATCTAAGTCTCCGATCAATACAATTATAGCATGGATAATAAACGATTATCATGAACAAGGAAATATGAGAATAACCAATTTATTATTGCCTCTAGGGCATATTTCCAACAGTGCATAGTATTGGTGCTTGATCCCCTCATCACTAAGGAACTCATTCAAGGTGTAATTCTTAAACTCAGTGCCATTGTCACTTCTTATCATCAGAATCTTTGCCTCATGTTGTCGTTGAACTTCATTTGCAAAGTCGATGACGGTTTGTTTAGTCTCACTCTTCCTCTTGAAGAAATATACCCAAGTGTATCTTGAGTAGTCATCCACGATCACCAAACAATACTTCCTTCCACCAAGGATATCGAAAGATGGAGGACCAAAGAGATCCATGTGGAGGTGCTCCAAGGGCCTCTTTAAATGGTAGTCGTGGGGCGGTGAGCTGTCTCATGTAACTTTCCTTCAATACAAGCACTGCAAGCACGATCTTTGGCAAAACTCACATTTGTTAGTCCAAGAATGTGATCCCCTTTGAGAAGACTTTGCAAAGATCTCATGTTGACATGGGCTAGCCGGCGATGCCAGAGCCATCCCACATCAACTTTAGCCGTTAGGCAAGTCATGGTCTTAGTGGGTCGCCCCAAGAAGTTAACCACATAGAGGCCATTCTCGACATGCCCAACAAAGGCTACTTTAAGAGTCTTGCTCCACAAAAGGGCCATGGAGTCAACACCAAAGAAGGTACAAAAATCCATGGAGAGATTATCACCTTGCTAAGACCCAATACCTTTGAAATTGCATCATCACCAAATGAGACTCGAGTGGCCACGGATGGGCCAGGATGAATGTCCACCACCAAGTCCTTGCTTCCGGTCATATGATTTGTTGCTACGCTATCGAGCAACCATGACACTTCTCCGGAAGCAAACCCCTACAAGAGATCAATATTTGGTTTTAGGTACCCATTCTTTAATGGGTCCTTTCATGTTAGCAACAAGGGTCTTAGGAACCCAAATACACCATTCAATGTACTCATGAGAAGAACCAACACATTTGGCATAAACATGCCCATCACTATCATGACATAAAATATAAGAGGGGTTAAAGTCGCCGACTTTGTTGGGGTGGGTGGTCTTGCCCTTCTTGGCATTACCAACCACAACCTTGTATTTCTTCTTCTCATGAGGAACATCTCCTGCTCTGACAAAGGTTTCCTTGAGCGGTGGAACTTGCTTGGTTTTCACTTTCTTCTTCTTTTTGGATTTGCGTGCAAACCCAACTCCTTACTTTGAAACCACCTCCTTTTGATTGCTTAAAATATCATTGAGAGTCTTCTCACTTTGGATACATGTCACAAGGCCTTTCTCAAGCTGCTCTTTCAGCTTAACATTTTCTTCCACAAGATGTGCATGCTCATAACACGGTTTAGTAGCAGAAGCATTATCAATTAGAACAAAAGGAGGACATGTGGCAATTTCCTTAGTGAGTTTTACTTGAAGTAGATCATGCAACTCCTTAATAGAAGCATGATCACTATTCAATGCCTTGTGAGCATTGTCAAGTGAGTCAAGTTCATCCTTGAGTCAATCCTGGCTAACCCCAAGTGCAATCTTTTCAGATTTGAGCACACGATTAAGAATGATACCATGACCATAATCCTTACGTAATTTAGTAAGGTCATCATTTTGTGACTCCTCAAGAGTCTTACGAAGACCTTGCTTCTTCAAGAGCAATAGAAAGATCTACTATCTCGTCGGCATAATCACGACTATGGCCTCTCAACTCCTCAGGGTATTCTTCTTGAGACTCAATAGTGTCATTGGCCTCACCAAGTTGTTCCAAGAGAGCAACGAAGTGCTTCTTGGATTCTCCCTTGAGTTTACACAAGAACTTGTCAAACTCATTCTCACCCTCCTTCGCCTCCTCATGTTCATCCACACAATCTAACAAAGATGGAGTGTAAGAAAAAGAAGTTTTAATGTTTGAGGTTTTGGCATTTGAGGTTACCATGGTGATACCTTTTGCCATGAGGCACCTAGTGATGTGGTTCTCGTTGGGGGCATCAAAGAGTGACACCTTTGTTGAGGTAGAGGATGCAATTGCCATAGATGCCATTGTCATTCCTTCACCACTTGTGTCTTCGTCATCAACATCATCATCCGAGGCATACTCTTCTTGAGCCGCCAACACTTTGTCAGGAGCCTTCTTGGTGAAGTTGGTCTTGTTGGGGAAAGACTTGGCCTTATCTTTGCGGATGAGCTTGCCACCATTGTCTTCCCTCTTCTCATATGGGAAATCCACTACAAAGTGACTCATATTACCACAGTTGTAGCAGCTCCTCACACGTTGCTTGCCCTTTGACACGCTTGAGTTGTTCTTGGAGAAGTTGGGCCTTGTGTTTCTCTTGTTGCCTCCAAATTGCCTGGATGCTAGAGCCATATGCTCATGGTAAGCATATTTGGTGTCCTCGGGGCAACCTTCTTCTTCTTCCTCTTGACTGACCTTGGCCTTCAAATTAAGGTTGGGAGATGGCTTCTTTGACCGTTGCACGCGAGAAAGAGCATTGTCTGTTGTCGTGTTCAAGATGTTCATTGCAATAAATTCATCCAACACATCGCCAGAGGACAAGGTGTGGAAGTCTGGTCTTTGACAGATGATGGCGAACATGGCCTTGTTGTAGGGCATGATGGCCTTCAGAAACTTACGCTTGACCCATGTGTCATCCACATCCTTGTTGCCATGATCTTTGAGGGCAACGACAAGAGTAGTCACCCTCCTATAGAGCTCATGCGGTTCCTCATCTCCAATCACTACAAACTCATCTGACTGATCAAGCACAACCTCATAGTTAGACCGTCGAATGCTTGAGCTGCCCTTGTACATGGTGAAAATGTGTTCCAAACACTCTTTAGCAACAGTGAAGGGACACAGATGAGGTAGATCTTCGATAGCAACAACTGCTTGGAGTATGAACAAGGTGGAGGAATTTAGGTGTTTATCCGCCTCTTCTCTTGGAGTGAGGTTGCATGGATCACAAGGATAGTATCCATCTTCAATGACTCACATGAGTTGAATTGAGTTGTGATCCAAATGAGACTTGATACGAAAAATCCAGTTCAAAAAATCATTCTTAACAAGTTTAGGAGGAGGACCGAGATTAACTATATGAGGTGGGTGCACCAATCCTCCACAGACCAAGGGAGGGGGAACCAAGGCAAAGGTCCCCAGCCCATTAATTCCTTGAGAACGATTATCCTTATCAGCACTAGCCCCCTCCTTACCGGAGTTGACATCCGATGTCGAGTTAGTGGGATTAGCCACTTGCACCGCATCGGTGGAAAGTTTAAGAGTATCAAGGGAATATTTAAACATGGATTTGACCTCAGTCATCATGGAGGATTTAAGCAAGTACATAGCCTCATTCAAATCCTCGCGAGAGACCGTGTTCACTCCCATGGCCTCGGGAAGTTCTCCCAACCGATCCCCTTCGTCAGCCATACTCTGCGTGTGGTGAAACCCTTAATAAAGAGACGTTGCTATGATACCAATTGAAAGGATCTATATGCTTGACTAGAGGGGGGTGAATAGGCAACTAACACCTTTTAATATTTCTTTCGATAATTAAGTCTTAGCAACATAAAGGTTGTCTAAATATGCAACTAGATGAGCAACATATATGATGCTAACAATAATTACACTACAAACAAGGAGGTAAACAATACAAATAGATTGCACAAAGTAAAGGTAAGAAGTAACCACACTTGGAACCAATGGAGGCAAGGATGTGTTACCAAAGTTCCTTCCCGGTAAAGGGAAGTACGTCTCCGTTGGAGTGGTGTGGAGGCACAATGCTCCCCAAGAAGCCACTAGGACCACCGTATTCTCCTCATGTCCTTACACAATGCGAGATGCCGTGATTACACTAGTGGTACCCTTGAAGGCGACAACCAGACCTTTACAAACAAGGTTGGGGCTCAATCCACAACTTAATTGGAGGCTCCCAACCAAACCACGGAGCTTCACCACAATGGAATATGGCTTCGAGATGACCTCTTCCGTCTAGGGTGCTCAAACACCCAAGAGTTACAAAATACACACAATAAAGTATGGAGGAATCAATTTTCCTTTGGTGGAAGTGTAGAACTAGATCTCCTCCTTCAATCCCTAGCAAGACAACAAGTTTGGGTGGCTAGAGAGAGAGAGATCGGGCACCAAAGCTCAGTGGGCATCAATGGTGGAGAGAGAGAGGTAAGAGATAAGAGAGAGGCGGAATAAGCACCTCCTTATATATCCCCCTATTTTCCAACCGTTACTGCCAGGATTGCATGGAGCGGTATAACCGGAGTGATGGGCGGTACAACGGGTATAACCGGTAAGATTGGTACAACCGGCAAACCACCGCTCTACTATCGGACCACAACAAAAAGGTGGCCCATAAGTAGCACCCCGGACAGACCCTTGGAACAAGCAAAGTCCAGAGCAGTACAACCGCTCGGCCCGGTTGTACCGGCCTATATGAAAATAGTGGTACACCCGGTCTACAACCGCCCTACTGATACGTCTCAAACGTATCTATAATTTATGAAGTATTCATGACATGTTTACAATAATTCTATATGATTTTGGTATGATTTTATTAGAACTAACCCGGACTGACGCTGTTTTCAGTAGAACTACCATAGTTTTGTTTTCTGTGCAGAAATAAAAGTTCTTGGAATGGGCTGAAAATTTAGTATGCTTTTCTATGGACCAAACTAGACCTTCGAAGCATTGGAGTTGGGCCAGAAGAGCCATGAGGAGGCCACAAGCCAAGAGGGCACGGCCACCCCCCTGGCCGCGTCTGGGTGGCTTGTCGTCACCTCGTGGCCCCCCTTGACGTGAGACCGGCGCCAAAAATTCCTATAAATATAGAAACCTCTGAAAAGAAACCTAGATCGGGAGTTCCACCACTGCAAGCCTCCATAGACACGAAAAGCCAATCGGGAGCCCGTTCCGGCACCCTGCCGGAGGGGGAAACCATCACCGGAGGCCATCTTCATCATCCCGGCAATCTCCATGACAAGGAGGGAGTAGTTCACCCTCGGGGCTGAGGGTATGTACCAGTAGCTATGTGTTTGATCTCTCTCTCTCATGTTCTTGAGATGACACGATCTTGATGTACCATGAGCTTTATTGATATAGATGAATCATATGGAGTTTTCCCCTCTCTATCTTCTTGTGATGAATTGAGTTTTCCCTTTGAATTTTTCTTATCGGATTGAGTCTTTAAGGATTTGAGAACACTTGATGTATGTCTTGCGATGGGATATCCATGGTGACAATGGGATGTTGTATTGATCCACTTGATGTATGTTTTGGTGATCAACTTGTAGGTTCCGTGACCTTGGGATTCTATGCATAGGGGTTGACACATGTTTTCGTCTTGAATCTTCGGTAGAAACTTTGGGGCACTCTTTGAAGTTCTTTGTGTTGGATTGAACATGATGAATCTGAAATTGTGTGATGCATAGCGTATAATCAAGCCCATGGGTACTTGTGGTGACATTGGAGTATCTAGGTGACATTAGGGTTTTGGTTGATGTGTATCTTAAGGTGTTATTTTAGTACGAACTCTAGGGCTGTTTGTGAGACTTATAGGGATAGCTCATAAGATTGATCGGAAAAGATAACTTTGAGGTGTATTTGTACCCTACAATAATTTCTTTGTTATTTCTTCGCTATTTGTGACTTTGGAGTGAACTCTTTGTCTCACGAGAGGTATTTACATATGATTCAACTATGTCAGTATTGTTGAGAAAAATTGCACTAGTGAAAGTATGAAGCCTAGGCCTTGTTTCTAAGCATTGCAATACCGTTTGTGCTCACTTTTGTCATTAGTTACCTTGCTGTTTTTATATTTTCAGATTACAAAATCCTATATCTACCATCCATATTACACTTGTATCACCATCTCTTCGCCGAACTAGTGCACCTATACAATTTTCCATTGTGTTGGGTGTGTTGGGGACACAAGAGACTCTTTGTTATTTGGTTGCAGGGTTGTTCGAGAGAGACCAGCTTCATCCTACGCTCCCATAGATTGATAAACCTTAGGTCATCCACTTGAGGGAAATTTGCTACTGTCCTACAAAACTCTGACGTCACCTACCACCGGACCAAAACAAAAGGTTGGCCCGGATGCAGCAGCCCGGCCAGAGCCCTGGACCATACGAATTCCTAAGCGGTACAACTGCTTTGGACCCCGGTTGTAGCGGGCTATATGAATATAGCGGTACAACCAGTCTAGGACCGCCCAACAACCGGAGCTCAACAGAACCAAGTCTGGTTGAAGCCCGGTGTTGGGCCGGTTCAACCACCCAGAGCTGCCACCCTGGGTCACCCAGCATTTGGCACTACAACCGCACGGGGCAGCGGTATAGCCGTTGGGGACAACTTAGTGGCAGTACTTCTAGGGTATCACCCCTGAAGTGGTGGTCAACCGGAAGCTTAGAGCGAGGAGTGAATCGGGTTGGGACAGCAGTACACCTGTCAAGAAAGTAAGGAAAGAGGGGCCTCTCTCTATGATGCGGAGGAGTGAGTTGGGTGTAGAGGGTTGTGCAAAAGAACTGATTCACCCAAGACCTTCCAATGTGGATTCCCTCTTAATAGTACAGGATCCCTACGACCAAAGAGAATAAACACGTAGAGAACACCATCTTCGATCTTTTCCGTTTGGAGGGACCACCTAACCATCTTGTGTCCCACATACACTACCTGTATAACTTGACACACGGTTAGATCATAATGAGTTGTCATCATCACCAAAACACCAAGGTTAGAGAATGCCCTTATAGCTGGTGAGGTCGATGTAGGGCGGTGTAGTCCAGAGGTGGGATGGTGGCCCCTGGAAGGTGGGAGGTGCCTACACCCACCCCCCATGGCGACGGCTGGCGCTCCGGTGATTACGGCGGCATGGGCCACCAAGACCTGCCCCACGTCCTCGGCCATGTACGTGGTCGTGCACTCCTAGCTTCACTACTGGTCCACCATGCCCGGGTGGAACGCAACGACGGGCTGCTCATCCAGCACCTCCCCCTTCACCTCCATAATGTCTAGCTCGAGCACGGCCACGTTGCCGGCCACGGAGAGAGCGAGCATGGTGTCCAGACCCACCCATTGCTGCTCATTGTGCGTGTTCTTGGAGTCTTCCAAGACATGTTGGATGAGACGAGCCTCCTCCTCCTCTGTCATGGGAGGAGGTGGTGGTGGCAACGGAGAGGGCAACGATGTCGGCATGATGCCGCGCACCCGTGTATGCCCGCGCACCTAGGGAGGGCTTGGAGAAGGTGCTCGGCGCTCTGGACGTGCACGTCGCGGGCTATCGGGGCGACCAGCAAAGTACGACGCGCGCTGCGCGTCGTGTTCGTCCTTGAACCAGGTGTCCCATAGTGAGGAGTCGACGGTGTACATGTGGTCGTAGTAGAGGTCGTCGGGCAGGCGGCGGCGACGGCTGACTCCACGTAGCGGTCACGGTCGCTCAACGGGATCGGTGGGATCGGCACCCGATCCGCGGAGAGATGCCAGTTATTGGACAGGTGAATGCACGCCGAGGGGAGCGGCGTCCCTGTTTCTCAATAACGCTAGCAAACATCCGAGGGGACGTACTGTCGGATATATGTTGGGGCAGACAAAGGGGCGATGGCGAATGTGGGCGATGCGGGGGCCCTTCGTGGGGGTGGTGTGGAGCTGGCGACGCGGCGGCGGTGGGAGGACGAACCAGCCTCGTGGTCATGCGCCCCTTGCGGCCGGTGCTCCATCACACCATTGCTGCTGGCAGCCGGCGAGCTCATCGAAGTGGAACTAGGGTTTGGGGGGGTCGGTTTCGAGGAGGCCGCATGACTGGAGTGGGAAGCATGGACTCGCCGGTGTTGGAAATATTCCCTAGAGGCAATAAATAAAGTGTTTATTATTATATTTCCTTGTTCATGATAATCGTTTATTATCCATGCTATAATTGTATTGATTGGAAACACATTACATGTGTGGGTAAATAAACAACACTCTGTCCCTAGTATGCCTCTAGTGAACTAGCTCGTTGATCAAAGATGGTCAAAGGTTTCCTAGCCATTGACATGTGATGTCATTTGATAACGGGATCACATCATTAGGATATTGATGTGATGGACAAGACCCAAACTACAAACGCAGCTTATGATCGTGTCAGTTTATTGCTACTGTTTTCTGCATGTCAAGTATATGTTCCTATGACCATGAGATCATGCAACTCATGGACATCGAAGGAGTGCCTTGTGTGTATCAAATGTCGCAACGTAACTGGGTGACTATAAAGGTGCTCTACAGGTATCTCCGAGGGTGTCTGTTGAGTTGGCATGGATCAAGACTGGGATTTGTTACTCCGTGTGACGGAGAGGTATCTTAGGGCCCACTCGGTAATACAACATCACAATAAGCCTTGCAAGCAATGTGACTAAGTGTTAGTCACGAGATCTTGTATTACGGAATGAGTAAAGAGACTTGCCAGTAATGAGGTTGAACTAGGTATGGAGATACCGACGATCGAATCTCGGGCAAGTAACATATCGAAGAACAAAGGGAACATCATACGGGATTAACTGAATCCTTGACATAGAGGTTCGACCGATAAAAGATCTTCGTAGAATATGTAGGAACCAATATGGACATCTAGGTCCCGCTATTGGTTATTGACCATAGAGGTGTCTCGATCATGTCTACATAGTACTCGAACCCCCAGGGTCTTCACACTTAAGGTTTGGTAACGTTTCGGTAGTATAGAGTTATGTGTGGTGGTGACCGAAGGTTGTTCGGAGTCCCGGATGAGATCCTGGACGTCACGAGGAGCTCCGGAATGGTCAGGAGGTAAAGATTCATATATAGGAAGTTCTGTTTTGGTCGCCGGAAAAGTTTCGGGCTCATCGGTAGTGTACCAGGAGTGCTGGTAGTGTACCAGGAGGCCTCCGGGAGGGGTATTTCGACCCAAGAGGCTTCATGGGCTGTGGGAGAGTTAATATCAGACCTTAGTGTGCTGGTGGAAACTCCCACACAAGGCCCATGTGGCTGGAGGAAAAAAACCGATAGGAAAAGGTGGAAAAAAAAGGCAAAAAGGAGCAATCCTAGTCCTACTAGGATTGGAGGAGGAGTCCTCCTCTCCTAGTAGGTACGGCCGAAGCAGCTTGGCTTGGAAGACAAGGCTGCCTCCTCTCCTCCTATATATACTAGAGGGTTTTGGGTTTTTGCACTAGTTTTTACAGCCACGTGCTACCTGTTCCTCCAGTGCATAGTTTTCTCCTCTAGATCGGATTTCTGCAGTGCTTAGGCGAAGCCCTGCCGGAATAGCTCCACCACCATCGCCGGAGCGCCGTCACACTGCCGGAGAACTCTTCTTCCTCTCCAATCCTTCTTGCTGGATCAAGACGGTGGAGATCGTCATCAAGCTGTACGTGTGCTGAACGCGGAGGTGTCGTCCGTTCGGCGCTAGATCGGAAGGATCGTGATCAAGTTCGTGGGACGGATCGTGATCAAGTTCGTGGGACGAATCGTGATTGGATCGCGGGACGGATTGTGATTGGATCGCGGGACGGATCGTGATTGGATCGCGGGACGCACGGCGATTTGGATCGTGAAGACGTTCGACTACACCAACCGCGTTTCTTAACGCTTCCCGCTTAGCGATCTACAAGGGTACGTAGATCCACTCTCCCTCTCGTAGATGCTCATCACCATGGATAGATCTGCGTGTGCGTAGGAAATTTTTTGTTTCCCATGCAACATTCCCTAACAGTGGCATCATGAGCTAGGTCTATGTGTAGATGAGATCTCGAGTAGAACACAAAAGGTTTGTGGGCGTTGATGTTTAGATTGCTTCCTCCCTTGGTCGGATTTTGGTTCAGCGGTATTGTGAGATGAAGCGGCCCGGACCAACATTACTCATACGCTTACGAGAGACCGGTTCCCTCGACTGCAACTTGTTGCATAGATGGCTTGCGGGTGCCAGTTTCTCTCACTTTGGTTGGATCGGATTCGACAAAGGCGGTCCTTGAGAAGGTTGAAAAGCAATCTATGTATCACCGTTGTGGTTTATGCGTAGGTGAGAATCGTTCTTGCTAGATACCTGTAGCAACCACATAAAACATGCAACAACAATTAGAGGACGTCTAACTTTTTTTTGGAGGGTATGTTGTGATGTGATATGGACAATTACATGATGTGATATATGTGATGTATGAGATGATCATGTGATGTATAGATTATCACGACTTGCATGTCGATGAGTACGACAACCGGCAGGAGCCATAGGGTTGTCTTTAATTATTGTATGACCTGCGTGTCAATCATTAAGCGTTATGTAATGCTTTACTTTATCGCTAAACGATAGCAATAGTAGTAGAAGCATGTTGGGCGCGACAACCCCGATGGCGACACGTTGATGGAGATCAAGATGATGGAGATCATGGTGTCTTGTCGGTGATGATGGAGATCATGTCGGTGCTTTCAAGATGGAGATCAAAAGCACAGGTTCATGGTCATATCATGTCACTTATGATTTGCATGCGATGTTAATCCTTTTATGCACCTTGTTTTGCTTAGGACGACGGTAGCATTATAAGGTGATCCCTCACTTTATTTCAAGATAAATTGTGTTCTCCCCGAGTGTGCACCGTTGCGAAAGTTCGTCGTGTTGAGACACCACGTGATGATCGGGTGTGATAGACTCTACGTTCACATACAACAGGTGCAAGCTAGTATTGCACGTGCAGAACACTCGGGTTAAACTTGACGAGCCTAGCATGTACAGACATGGCCTCGGAACACAAGAGACCGAAAGGTCGAACATGAGTCATATAGTAGATATGATCAACATAATGATGTTCACCATTGAAGCCACCTCAACTCACGTGATGATCGGACTTGAGTTGGTGGATTTGGATCATGTGACACTCAGATGACCTGAGGGATGTCAATTTGAGTGGGATCTCTAGTAATTTGGTCAACTAAACTCATTATCTTGCACAATAGTCTAAGTAAACTTTGCATATTTATGTTGTAGATCAATGGCTCGCGCAGTAGCACCCCTGAATTTTAATGCGTTCCTAGAGAAAGCTAAGTTGAAAGATGATGGAAGTAACTTTGTTGACTGGGCCCGTAATCTGAGGATTATCCTCATGGCTTCCCAGAAATCATATGTCCTTGATGCACCGCTTGGTGACCAACCAGAAGACATGACCTCCGAAGACGTTAAGAACACTTGGGAGGCACGTACTGGAGATTACTCAATAGTTCAGTGTGCAATATTGTATGGCTTAGAACTGGGACTTCAAAGACGTTTTGAACGTCATGGAGCATATGAGATGTTCCAGGAGTTGAAGTTGATCTTTCAGAAGAACGCCCGGATCGAGAGGTATGAAACCTCCGATAAGTTCTATGCTTGCAAGATGGAGGAGAACGGGTCTATCAGTGAACATATACTCAGAATGTCTGGGTATTCAACTCGTCTAGCGGAGTTGGGAATTGCCCTTCTGCCAGAGGCGATCACTGATAAAGTTCTTCAATCACTGCCACCTAGTTACAAGAGCTTTGTAATGAACTATAACATGCACGGGATGAACAAGTCAGTCGCCGAGCTGTTTGCGATGCTAAAAGTCGCTGAGTCTGAAATCCAGAAAGAACATCAAGTGTTGATGGTCAATAAAACCACTAGTTTCAAAAAAAAATGGCAAGGTCAAGGTCAAGGGCAAGAAGGGTAAAACCAAGAAGGATGGCAAAGCAGTTGCTACTCCCATAAAGAAGCCCAAGCATGGACCCAAGCCAGAAACTGAGTGCTTTCATTGCAAGGAAACTGGGCACTGGAAGCGGAACTGCCCCAAGTACCTGGCTAACAAGAAGGTGGCCAACGATAAACAAGGTATATATGATATACATTTTATTGATGTGTACCTTACTAGCTCTCGTAGTAGTGCCTGGGTATTTGATACCGGTTCGGTTGCTCACATTTGCAACTCAAAGCAGGAACTATGGAATAAACGAAGGCTGGCAAAGGACGAAGTGACGATGCGCCTGGGAAATGGTTCCAAGGTTGATGTGATCACCGTCGGCATGCTCTCTCTCTCTTCGATTACCATCGGGATTAGTGATGAACCTGAATAATTATTATTTAGTGCCTGCGTTAAGAATGAACATTATATCTGGATCTTGTTTATTGCGAGACGGTTACTCATTTAAATCAGAGAATAAAGGTTGTTCTATTTATATGAGTAATATCTGTTATGGTCATGCACCCAATGTGAGGGGTTTATTCATATTGAATCTTGATAGTGATGATACACATGTTCATAACATTTGATGCCAAAAGATATAGAGTTGATAATGATAGTACCACTTTCTTGTGGCACTGCCGTTTAGGTCATATTGGTGTAAAACCCATGAGGAAGCTCCATGCTGATGGACTTTTGGAGTCACTTGATTTTGAATCACTTGACACATGTGAACCATGCCTCATGGGCAAGATGACTAAAAAGCCATTCTCTGGAACAATGGAACGGGCAAGTGACTTATTGGAAATCATACATACTGATGTGTGTGGTCCAATGAATGTTACATCGCATGGTGGATATCGTTATTTTCTCACCTTCACTAATGACTTAAGTAGATATGGGTATATTTACTTAATGAAACACAAGTCTGAAACGTTTGAAAAGTTCAAGCAATTTCAGAGTGAAGTTGAGAATCATCGTAACAAGAAGATTAAGTTCCTATGATCTGATCGAGGAGGTGAATATCTGAGTTATGAGTTTGGCAGTCACTTAAGACAATGTGGAATTGTTTCACAGTTGACACCACCCGGAACACCACAGCGTAATGGTGTGTCCGAACGTCATAATCGAACCTTATTAGATATGGTGCGTTCTATGATGTCTCTTGCTGATTTGCCACTATTGTTTTGGGGTTATGCATTAGAGACAGCTGCATTCACTTTAAATAGGACACCATCAAAATCTGTTGAGACGACGCCATATGAACTATGGTTTGGCAAGAAGCCAAAGTTGTCGTTTCTTAAAGTTTGGGGATGTCATGCTTATGTCAAAAAGCTTCAGCCTGAAAAGCTGGAACCCAAAGCGGAGAAATGCGTCTTCATAGGATACCCGAAAGAGACAGTCGGGTATACCTTCTATCTCAGATCCGAAGGCAAAGTGTTTGTCGCTAAGAACGGAACATTTCTTGAGAAAGAGTTTCTCTCGAAAGAATTGAGTGGGAGGAAAATAGAGCTTGATGAGGTTATTGAACCTTTACTTCAACCAGTAAGTAGCGCAGCGCAGAAAGATGTTTCTGTGGAACCTAAGACAGTAGAAGAGGAAGTTAATGATGATGATCATGAAGCTTCGGATCAAGCTGCTATTGAACCTCGTAGGTCGATAAGGCCGCGTACTACCCCTGAGTGGTACGGCAACCCTGTCTTGGAGGTCATGTTGTTGGACAATAATGAACCTACGAGCTATGGAGGAGTAGTGATGGGCCCTGATTCCGAGAAATGGTTAGAGGCCATGAAATCTGAGATGGGATCCATGTATGAAAACAAAGTATGGACTTTGGAAGTATTACCTAAAGGGCGAAAGTCCATTCAGAACAAATGGATCTTTAAGAAGAAGACAGACGCGGACGGTAATGTCACCGTCTATAAAGCTCGACTTGTGGCAAAGGGTTTTTCACAAGTTCAAGGAGTTGACTACAATGAGACTTTCTCACCCGTAGCGATGCTTAAGTCTGTCAGAATCATGTTAGCAATAGCTGCTTATTTCGACTATGAAATTTGGCAGATGGATGTCAAAACAGCGTCCCTGAACGGTTTCCTTGAGGAAGAGTTGTATATGATGCAACCCGAAGGTTTTGTCGATCCAGAGAATGCTGACAAAGTTTGCAAACTCCAGCGATCCATTTATGGACTGGTGCAAGCATCTCGGAGTTGGAATAAGAGCTTTGATGAGGTGATCAAAGCGTTTGAGTTTATACAAGTTTACGGAGAAGCTTGTATTTACAAGAAAGTGAGTGGGAGCTCTATAGCGTTTCTAGTATTATATGTGGATGGCATATTGCTGATTGGAAACAATATAGAAATGCTAGAAAGCGTGAAGGAATATTTGAACAAGAGTTTTTCAATGAAGGACCTAGGAGAACCTGCTTTCATATTAGGCATTAAGATCTATAGAGATAGATTGAGACGCTTAATAGCACTTTCACAGAGCACATACCTTGATAATGTTTTGAAGAAGTTCAAAATGGATCAGTCCAAGAAGGGGTTCTTGCCTGTGTTACAAGGTGTGAAGTTGAGTAAGACTCAATGCCCAGTAACTGCAGAAGATAGAGAAAATATGAGTGTCATCCCCTATGCTTCAGCCATAGGCTCTGTCATGTATGCAATGTTGTGCACAAGACCCGATGTTAGCCTTGCCATAAGTATGGCCGGAAGGTTTCAAAGTGATCCTGGAATGGAGCACTGGACAGCGGTCAAGAATATCCTTAAGTACCTGAAAAGGACTAAGGAAATGTTTCTCGTTTATGGAGGTGATGAAGAGCTCGTCGTAAAGGGTTACGTCGACGCAAGCTTTGACACTGATCCGGACGACTCTAAGTCGCAAACCGGATATGTATTTATTCTCAACGGGGGAGCGGTAAGCTGGTGCAGTTCCAAGCAAAGCTTGGTAGCCGATTCTACGTGCGAAGCGGAGTACATCGCAGCCTCGGAGGCGGCAAAGGAAGATGTCTGGATGAAGCAGTTCACGATAGATCTTGGAGTAGTGCCCAGTGCACTGAATCCAATGAACCTGTTCTGTGACAACACTAGTGCCATTGCTCTGGCCAAGGAACCAAGGTTTCACAAGAGGACCAGACACATAAAGCGATGCTTTAACTCCATCCGCGATTACATCGAGGAGAAGGACATAAATATTTGCAAAGTGCACACAGATCTGAATGTTGCAGACCCGTTGACTAAACCTCTTCCAAGGGCTAAACATGATCAACACCAGAACTGCATGGGTGTTCGATTCATTACAATGTAAATCACATAGTGATGTGAGCTAGATTATTGACTCTAGTGCAAGTGGGAGACTGTTAGAAATATGCCCTAGAGGCAATAAATAAAGTGTTTATTATTATATTTCCTTGTTCATGATAATCGTTTATTATCCATGCTATAATTGTATTGATTGGAAACACATTACATGTGTGGGTAAATAAACAACACTCTGTCCCTAGTATGCCTCTAGTGAACTAGCTCGTTGATCAAAGGATGGTTAAGGTTTCCTAGCCATTGACATGTGATGTCATTTGATAACGGGATCACATCATTAGGAGAATGATGTGATGGACAAGACCCATACTACAAACGTAGATTATGACCGTGTCAGTTTATTGCTATTGTTTTTTGCATGTGAAGTATATGTTCCTATGACCATGAGATCATGCAACTCACGGACATCGGAAGCCTTGTGTGTATCAAACTTCGCAACGTAACTGGGTGACTATAAAGGTGCTCTACAGGTATCTCCGAGGGTGTCTGTTGAGTTGGCATGGATCAAGACTGAGATTTATTACTTCGTGTGACGGAGAGGTATCTCAGGGCCCACTCGGTAATACAACATCACAATAAGCCTTGCAAGCAATGTGACTAAGTGTTAGTCACGGGATCTTGTATTACGGAACGAGTAAAGAGACTTGCCAGTAACAAGGTTGAACTAGGTATGGAGATACCGACGATCGAATCTCGAGCAAGTAACATACCGAAGAACAGAGGGAACATCATACGGGATTAACTGAATCCTTGACATAGAGGTTCGACCGATAAAAGATCTTCGTAGAATATGTAGGAACTAATATGGATATCCAGGTCCCGCTATTGGTTATTGACCGTAGAGGTGTCTCGATCATGTCTACATAGTTCTCGAACCCGCAGGGTCTGCACACTTAAGGTTTGGTAACGTTTTGGTAGTATAGAGTTATGTATGGTGGTGACCGAAGGTTGTTCGGAGTCCCGGATGAGATCCCGGACGTCATGAGGAGCTCCGGAATGGTTCGGAGGTAAAGATCCATATATAGGAAGTCCTGTTTTGGTCGCCGAAAAAGTTTCTGGAGTGCCGGTAGTGTACCGGGAGGCCTTCGGGAGGGTTATTTTGACCCAAGAGGCTTCATGGGCTGTGGGAGAGTGAATATCAGCCCTTAGTGGGCTGGTGGAAACTCCCACACAAGGCCCATGTGGCTGGAGGAAAAAAACCAATAGGAAAAGATGGAAAAAAGGCAAAAAGGAGCAATCCTAGTCCTGCTAGGATTGGAGGAGAAGTCTTCCTCTCCTAGTAGGTTCGGCCGAACCATCTTGGCTTGGAAGCCAAGGCTGCCTCCTCTCCTCCTATATACTAAAGGGTTTTGGGTTTTTGCACTAGTTTTTACAGCCACGTGCTACACGTTCCTCCAGTGCATAGTTTTCTCCTCTAGATCGGATTTCTGCAGTGCTTAGGCGAAGCCCTGCCGGAATAGCTCCACCACCATCGCCGGAGCGCTGTCACGCTGCCGGAGAAGTCTTCTTCCTCTCCACTCCTTCTTGCTGGATCAAGACGGTGGAGATCGTCATCAAGTTGTACGTGTGCTGAACGCGGAGGTGCCGTCCGTTCGGTGCTAGATCGGAAGGATCGTGATCAAGTTCGTGGGACGGATCGTGATCAAGTTCGTGGGACGGATCGTGATTGGATCGCGGAACGGATCGTGATTGGATCGCGGGACGGATCGTGATTGGATCGCGGGACGTACGGCGATTTGGATCGCGAAGACGTTCGACTACACCAACCGCGTTTCTTAACGCTTCTCGCTTAGCGATCTACAAGGGTACGTAGATCCACTCTCCCTCTCGTAGATGCTCATCATCATGGATAGATCTGCGTGTGCGTAGGAAATTTTTTGTTTCCCATGCAACGTTCCCCAACAGCCGGTCCACGCCTTCCACATTAAGAACGACGGCGACCGCTCGCCTGGGCGGATGACATGTGGGGCCGACCGCGCATGCGCCATAAATTTGGGCTATGGGAGGTAGGTGGCTTCCTGCCACGTGGCCCTGACGCGGACGAGAGCGGCGTCCGTTCGCTCTCCGCCTGGACCCAAACCGGGCGCATGTTTGCGCTGGAAATGGATCGAGCCGGACACAAAACAGACAAGATGGGTCTGGGCTACCATGCGCTGGGCCGTGAGGTTTGTCCGTTTTGGCCCAAACGGACAGGGCCGGACGGGATGGGTCGTGCGCTGGAGTTGGCCTTAGGAAAGATATTTAAGAAAATAAATCAAGCTTTTTAAAGCATCCGTGTTTTTTATAGGATAGATGCTTAGCTAGGCGTCTTTCATGTAAAAATAGGAATTGGTGCTTCAAAAAACCCGGTTTAATTTTCTAAGCGCCTTCCTAAGCATCTAGTATTGTATAAGGCCTTAGAGCATCTACAGCTGTACCTACCAAATCCGGCCCCTCAAACGCCCGACACTAATCGGTCCCGTCTCAAATAAAGCTCATTGCATCTAGACATCTCATATTTCTTCCTCAAATTCATAAAAACATGCAACTAAATAAAACCTACATACTATTTGAAGAGCTATCTACTCTTCATCGAAGACGTCGACGATCTTTGTCCCCTCCAACGGATAGATGTGCGGCAGACGCAGGTTCGTCCCCTCTGGCACTGGCGTTGCGGCCCCCTCCACTGTGGCTTTCTTGGCCTCGATCTCGGCCTCCAGCTCGTCGAAGAGGGCATCGGTGTCTGCCTGCCTCTGCTGGATGAGACGGCGGTTAGCCTCCACCTTGGCCTCATCCCAGATGGAATCCAGGATGGCCTGCTGCTCCGCCATCTCGTTTGATTGGGCGACGGCGAACTCCGCATCCACCTCCGCCATGGTCAAGCCGGGAGCCTCCTGCTCCGGTTCATCCTCCTCCATTGCATTGGCTCCTCCTCCTCCGTCTCCGATGAGTCTAGAGGGAGACCCGTAGCGATCGTGGTACTCCTCCCCGATTTGCCGGCGACGCTCCGGCGTCCGCTGCGGGTAGGTGGTGATGAGCCGGCGGACCATCCTGCTCGGAGAGGGAAGTGCGAGAGGAGGCGGAAGGGCTCGACTAGCGACGGAGAGAAGGAGGAGGCGGATGTGTTTATGACTGGGGGGGCGCCGGCCAGCTTAAATAGCCGGCCCCGACCGAGGAGCGGCGCCACGCGACGTTTACACCGCGGTGACGGGCGAGGTGCCCGTTGGACCTTCGGGTTTCCCGATGAGTTCGTGTGAGGCCACGCTGTCAGTCGGACGTGGCATGCGTGTCCGGACTTCCCTATACCCGCCCCATATTTGAGCTGGAAATGAGGGATGCCGGGTCGATTTTTTGTGATCGGACAGTGACCGAGCGCCTGTCCAGACGTTTAAGAAGGGTATAAGCGTCCGACTGTAAATGCTCTTAGAAGCTTCATAAAAAGCCGGTTCCACTAATTACTGCCCGTATGCATGCAGTGTGGGGGTTACGACACTTTAGAAAACAGGGGAAATGAAGAAGGAAAAGGTCACAATGGCGGCAGAGCACTTCTCCCCCCTCCCTCCCCCCCCTCAAAACTAAACAAACGGGGTGAAACCTCATGCAAAGCGATCGAGTGATTAACATTGTTGCGTATGACTTGATGATTCCGGCCGCAAGGACAAGGTAACTTCTGGTCTCATTCCCTTCACATCGATTTGACAGTAGCTTGTCTGTAACTGTCTGACAATCACAGGGGCAATCGAGCATCAATCGACTGTGCTGCGGCTAAGGAACGAAATGAAATGCCATTTGGTTATGCTCATGCTGGGGCACGTCGCGGATTTTGCATATTTAGGACTTTAGCCGGTACTGTAATTAGCTTTCAATGTACGTACTTGTCTTTGGAAGAAAGGTCTTAGACTGGACGCCTCGAACCACATAGTAATCATGCATAATCATGGTAGCAATATACGGAGCGACGCAATCTTGTGCTACTTGATTAACGGCGGCAGCCACTTAACCTGCTTTCTCCCAAGACACTCAGCGATGGTTCAGCTAACGGTTCGTGCAGTGCGCTAAGCAGGCGGAGCGTTCAGAGCTGTCGCGTTCATCCAATGATCCAAAGTAGGAGGGGTGGAGTGGACGTTTCTGCGTGCGTCCATTTTCAGTAGGGCGTAGGGCCCATATATCACACTGGTTCTCGGCCGTGCCCATATATGTGGGCCGACTTTGCGTTGAAGCCGTGCGTCCAAGAATCGTTCCTTTTCCCGGGCTGGACCGATGGCGCCAACCTTGTCATCATCAGTCGATCTCTGTGAGGGGGCGACGGCGATTTGATTTTCTTTGGCGACGCCTAAAAAGTTGCTCTCGTCCGGTTTAGCTGCTGTTCCGTTATGTGTCGGTGGTACACAAAGCTGGCACACACGAGTCTTAGGCAAATGAACTACTACGCGAATTCTCCCATTTACTTATCCATTCCTCTATTCCCGGCAGTGTTTCTAGAGTTCTTGAAATTGTAGATTTTTTTTACAAAATATGCGAAATTATTACATGGGCCAGTCCAATAGGGCAGGACTGGGCATTCGGCCTAACCGAACCAATCGGTTTTATAGGTTTGGAAGAATTTCAGTTACTTTTGAAACCTACAGACCAATCGGTTTCTCCACATTTAGATAACCGATATTTCTTAGAACCGAAATTTCGGTTCAGCCATCAATGAACAAAACCGAAGTGCTTATTTTCCTTTAGCTCATATTTTTTTACCCTACGTCTGTACACTTTTTATGTATACCAACAAGTTTAGTCAAAATAGATGGCTCGCTGTTAGTATTTATAGTGTTCCCATTCTTTCTTTCTCAGCACCTCTTCCAAAGGGGTGCTAAACCTAAAGTTATGCACTACAAGCAACTGTTTAGACATTTCAAATATGGTTTATTTTTAGACATTCTTGAAATGATCTCAACCTTTTCAAGCAAGTGGGATTTCCCTTGGTAGGAGTCCATGTCAAGTTTGAATGATTTTTGTTTTTTCATCGAGAAAACTTCAGAAAATGGAAACATTATAGAACACCTAAACAACTTGACATGGTGCCTTGAATTGGTCATACAAGGCAATGGAAAGGGCCACTTAAGGGATGTCAAGAAACGATGATACGGGACAAGCCCGTGCGTGTCGATCTTTCACGAATTGGAGGGGGATTCCACGAAGAACACGGAGAACACGGAGAAGAACAAGGAGAAATCACAAGAGGAAATACTCAAGAACATGTCCAATCACACATTCACTAGACTCACCACACACAAGATCCACAAAAGTACATGAACAACAACGAGAAATAGGATACATGATAGAGTTCATCCTAAATCCCATGGGGAGATGGGGCCTTGATATCCCACAAGATCTTCCCTCGTAAGGGGCCTTGACATCCACCAGGGGATCTTCTCCTATAGAGGCATCTACTCCATAGGAGAGGTAGTGGAAGGAGCTAGGCTCAACTTACTAAGAGCAAAACCATAGCTAACCTTAGAATGGAGGTGGGAGAGGAGTATATATAGTCTTGGCCACGGAGGGGTAAGTGGAGAGGGGGATACATGGGCCAAAGCACAACCTGCGCTTGGCAGACCGGTTGTACCGGTATTAAGGCATCAACCGGTACAACCGGGATAGTACCGGTCATGAACCGCTCCATAACAGAATCCTGGCCGCGGCCGGAGCGGTTGTTGATGGTGGTGGACCGGTTGTACCGGGGCAGTGGTGGTTGAACGGTGGTGGACCAGTTGTACCCCTAATTCCTGGGCTGTTGCAAGTCCTCTTCTTCCTTCTTCTCTTTCAAGCTTCCCCCGCAGATGGTGTAGTTGTACATAGGTCCTTGCACTCCTCCTCATCCGTGGAACTCCAGCAATACCTATGCATGCACACGGAAGGAGTGTCAAGTAGTATACCATCCTCGAAGGGGTCAAGCGAACACGTGTAAACGAAAAGATTCACCTTTATGTATGTGAAGTAGTCATGACACGTGTCACTTGCCGAACAGACTCTTGTCATGGTGATGTCCGTAGGATGCTCCGCATCAAACGAGGTGCTTCCAAATGAACCCTTCTGGCCGACCCAATCACTCTCCGTTGAACATGATATTGTTCTGGAAATCTAAGGACTGACCACAACTTTTGCAAACAGGTGGGAATGCCCATGTTAGTCATTCATGCCCCGTTTGAATGACTTCTAACACCGTATGCACGTTGCGACACGTATGGGAATTTATGGGTCTTTTTTTATCGAGAAAACTCTAGAAAATGCAAAATTTGTGGAAAACCAAAACAACTCGACATGATGCCTTCAACTTGTTATACAAGCCAATGAGAAAATGGGGTTATTTGATGAATCTCGAGAAACAACGTGCTTTTAAATGAAGCCTTCTGGTCTATCCGAACACCCTACCTTGAACATGGTGTTTTATGGACATTCTTCGGATGACCCCAACTTTTGCTAGCATGTGAGCATGTCCATGGTAGGCATGCATGTCAGGTTTAAAGGAAAAAATATTTAAAATCATAATTTCAATAGGCAATTAAAACTATTATACTAAGCTTTTAACACTACTAATAAATACACATGGATAAAATTAAACACAATGAATGCGTTTTTCTAAAATAATTCAATAAATAGTTCAAGGAAAAAATAATTTAAAATCATAGTTAATTTTAACAGTTATTTTGGTACTCCTAAAAATATTTAAATTTTTTAATAGGTTTTAAAAAGCATAATAAAGTTAAAAAGGGAAGAAGAGAAGAAAAATGAAAAAATAAAAAAAATGCTTAGGTACTAAGACGGCCCAAGCACCCGTGGATTTGAAAAAAGTTCATCAATTCAGAAAATGTCCACGTTTTCAAAATTTGCAAAAAATCAAAAAATCCTCCCTTTTTTAAAATTCGTTCACAAATTCATAAAATATTTAATGACCTACAAATAGTGTTCTAGATTTCAAGTTTTATCTGGAATTTAGAAAATGTTTATGTTTTCAAAAAGTAAATCTATACAAATATAAGAAATGTTCACTAAAATAAAAAATAAATGGTTTTACTTTTTTTGTTCGTATTTTTTCCAGTTTTTGAAATTACGATCCTTTAGTGTTTTCAAAATATTTGAAAATTTCAAAAAAGTACATGTTTAAACTTTGGTTCGCTCTTTTTATAAAAGTTCGTCTGAGCAATTTTGAAAGACGCAGAACGTTTTTTTAATATATGTAAAATGTGAATATCTGTATTTATTTTCTTAAAGTGAAAAGGCATTTTTTTTGACATTTTGAACAAATTTTAAAAAATGCGAGCAAGTTTTGAAAAATGTAAAAGGTACAAAAATCGAAAAGGAAACAAAACGAATCGTAAAAAGAAAAAGAAATAGTGAGAAAGTTCAGGGATTCCCAAAAACAATTAACGGATTTTCTCTCTCGTAAACTTAAGAAAATGTTCGCGGTTTAGAAAAATGTTCATGAGTTTGAATTTTCCAGTGAATTAAAAATTTGCTATTTTAAAAAGGGTCCATGAAAAAAAAACAGGAAAAAAGAAAGAAAAAATAAAACAGTACAAATCCACCAAACAAAACCTGTAAAGAAAACAAGGCACTACCATTTTTTTGCGCCACATTTCACACACAACAAGAAGTAGAAGTGGTAGCAGCTGGCACAAGAAACGTGCAGTCCGAGAGGGTTACAAAAGAATGCGGTATTGAGATCGAAGCTTAATTATGCACCAATTTTTTTAGGTTAAAGAAATGTAAATGAGACACAGATAGTATTGTATACATACCCATTATACATACGAAAATAGATACAGTTTACCGAACTCTCGACTTAACTCCTCAAACGAACTTGACCTCACAGGGAACTCCCTTTTGTCTTTCTTCTCCTTTCTTCTTTCTTTCACGCGGCTGATTTAACTCCTCGAACGAACTCGAGCGTACATTGAATTCTCTCTTGTTTTTTCTTCTCCTTCTTCTTTCTTCTACGCGGCTAATGATGATTTCCTGTCGCTACATGATATCTATGACTTATCTAGAATCTAGGATGGATGCTTCATAAAAGTAACATCATAGAGATTCACCGTGCACGATGTATGCATGCGGCAAGGTAGGCGAATTTCATCCTCTATGGGTCATGGCTGGGCACTTCTCTGTTTGAATGGGTTCTTCCTCTCACCCTTCTCCTAGTGGCACGATGGTGCGGTCCGAAACATAAGTTTTCACCGGAATCAACAATGATGACCAGCAGCCACGTTCATGTGTATGTTTTTGTCTTGTACTTGAGTTTTTCAACCATAGGTGCTTCTTCACGCGTGGTGCAACTTTGCTCATGGTCGAGGATGAATGAAATAAGGGTCGTTGGCTAGGGGCGACGAGTAGGAGCGCCGCCGTGGCCGGATAGAAAAGATGAGACGAGTGAAAATGTCGACATCTCGCCGGATTTGGCCGTCGGGTGGAGAAGAGCGAGGGGACACGGTCACCATTCCACATGGTGGGGTGCTATGAGGTGCCACCTAAGAGGAGGGCGACAACGAGGGTGGCGTTAGCGTGGACGAGGTGGGATGTCGTGTGAAGAAACCGAGAATTGCTTTCAATTGTTCGAATTTGAGGAATTAAATATTTCGGGGGTTAGTTTTGTACAAGATGTCAAAATGGAATATGTTGAGCAGTTCAAGCTTTTCAAGAGTTTGGTTAGAATTTCCCTTAGTACTTTTTTTTAGTTTTTATAGGGAAACTTTATTCCTTTTTCTTTTTCTTTTGAGGGGTAGGACGGGTAGTGATATGCATCGCCCCAGCCAATTATGTTAAAATGCTCGCTCAGATTGCTCACAAACGGGGTTTCTTTCTTCTCAAAAGAAAGAAAATTCATGGGTTTGCTCACTCCCCACATATAAGAGTCTGGCTGGTTTTCTTGACCAATCGTTTTCCTTGTTTACGCATTTTCAAAATCTTCAAAAATTTCGAAATTAGTTCAAACAATTTAAAAATATTTCCAAATTATAATGTTCATGAGTTTAACAACAAAATTTATAGAATATAAAAAATATTATGAATTTGAAAAAATATTGGAAAATTCAAGAAAACTTCGTGAGTAATTTCTGTGAATTGAAAATCTATTCGAAAGTTCAACAAATGTTCACGAGTTAAAAAAAAATAATCTAAAACATATGCACAAATTTGATTTTTTTGTCATGAATTAAAAATCTATTCACATTTGTTTTACGAATTTGAGAAATGTTAAGAATTTTAATAACATTCAGGAATTAAAAAATGTCACTAATTTGAAAAATAACAGTGGATTTGGCAAATATTCATAAAATTGATCATGAATATGATGTAATATATTAGCCAATTAAAAAACACTAATTCAAAAAATGTCCTTGGATTGAAAATGTTCATCAATTTGAAAAATATCTTGGATTTTGAAAAATGATCACAAATTAAAATTAAAAATATAATAACAACAGGAAATATCAGAACAACTTGTTAGAAACAAAGAACAATAAAATACTGGAAAACCGAAAAAACATATAAAAGATTCCCATGCTACCCCCGTGAATCCCTTAAATGGGCCAGTCCAGCTTAGTAGGCTAGCGATCGATTGTAAGATGGAAGCACCTCTCTCTCAAAAAAAATTGTAAGATGGAAGCACATAATTAACAGATATCTTGGAGGGCTCCTGTAAATATCACTTGTTTTTTGGGAGAGTGCACTAAGTGGTGTGCCCAGCTGCGCAATATGTCACATGTTTGGTGCGCCCTTGGGATTTCACTTTTTTTTTCATATGTTTCTGGTTTTGGACATTTTTTGTTCTATTCGCCTTTTTTGTTTTTGTTTGGTTTTCTCTATATTTTACGGGAATTGTTTTATTCAGGAAGCAACATTTTTCATGAGAAGTAAAACACGTGCTTCCCGAAAGGGTAAAATCACAGACTGTGCTTCCATGACAACATAGTTAGGCTTTCCGGAAAGGAAAACAAAGTATAATTATGCTGCCACGAGAAGCACATCTATGCTCCCCCCTCTCCCCCCCCCTAATTTTTTTAACAGTATGTGCTTCCCCAGAATAAAAAAACACATTGTGCATCTTGAAAAGGGAAAACACATATGTGCATAAAAAAGTGGAAACGCACAACTATCCTCCACATTTGTTTTTCCTATTTTTGGGCTTCTTCTGATTTCATCTTTCTTATTTTAGTGTTTTTTCAGTTTATGTTTTATTCCTACTTTTTAGTTTTTTTGTGTGTATTTGATTCGTCGAAGTCTATTAACAGACGTGAGAAACCCAACGATAAAATCTGTATGGATTTGGACACAAGTGACACACACACAATATGTCACTTGTCACCAGAGAACGTGAAGTGATTTTTGCAAAAGGTACCCTATAATTAATGATCTTGTTGCAAGATATGTACTTCCTTCGTTCCAAAATATAAGACCTTTTAGAGATTTCATTATAGACTATATACAGATGTATATAGATATATTTTAGAGTGTAGATTCATTCATTTTGCTCCATATGTAGTCTATAATACAATCTCTAAAGGTCTTATATTTAGAAACGAAGGAAGTATCACTTACGATCCTATTTACCACCTACAAATGACAAACAGATGGATTGACGCCCGCAGGTGGGTTAATTGGGCCAACCCAGTTCGTATTTTTTTTTGTGTTAGCTAAACTGCTGCACAACCCATCAAAGAAAACCAATCTGCTGCATGTTCTTTGTTCGTTTTTTCTGTTCTTTTTTTCTTTCGTTTTGTTTTGCGTGTGGTTCTTTTCTTTTTTCTTTTTCTTCTTTTCTTTATTTTTCTTTTCTTAGATAGACGGTGAACATTTTCTTAATACACATCAAACACTTTGTATCATACAAAGAATTGCTTTTAATATCCAGGAGCTTTTTTATAATACTTTTCTTTGAGCCTTGAGTTTTTTTATAATACTACTAGGTAGGTGAGTGCCCGTGCATTGCCTCGGAGAAACAACTATATGAATATTTATCATTAATTAACGGGTCATTAGTTCTAAACGACAAACATCTACCATGACACATACACATATATAGGCCGTGTTCGGTAACCCTCCACTCCTCCGCTCGTGAGCGGAGCGGACGGAGCACCATATTAGCCACTACCTAATTTAGACTTGCATGTCGCTTCGCTCCGGAGGGGAGCTGCATAGCCGGAGGGAATCCGAACAGGCTGATAATATGTATACCTAATATGTGGTGATACCAAATATGAGGTGTAACCAAATTCCGTAATATTTGATGGGCCATAATATTTGTGCCTGAATTCCTTGCCGTAATATGTGGCGTTACCAACTATTTTGTAGAGATTGACCATGATTGATTCATTCCCATGCATTAAATAAAGATGTTACAAATCTATCAAATACTGGCTTAATTTGCATATAAATCGGTTTTAAATATATCAATTATAAATAGTAGATTTCTAGGGCACCGAATGGCAGTTAAAAGCAATCAGTGGAAGGTTGAGGCCATACGTGGAAGGTTGGACGAAGAGGTGGTGGGGAGAAAACTGGGTGAATGATCGAACCTCAGGTTCTTTTTACGTAGTATATAGAGATGTGGTCAAGGTTTTATTCAGTACATGATGAATTGTTTTTGAGGCAATGGTGAATGTTTTCTAATATACGGTGATTGTTTAAAAAAATATGATGCAGCTTTTTTAATACTAACTTTATTGTAATGTACTGTGATTTTTTTAATTGTACAAACAAATTTTTGTAATATAACGGGCATTTTTTTAATGCTGACTGAACTTTTTTAAAATGATTACACTAAATATTTTTTACATTAATCTTTTTAATTTATATTTTTTATTATTTAGCTCCTAAAAACACAAAGGAGGCATTGAGAAAAAACAGACATGAAAACCCAAGAGAGAAAAACAAAGGAAAACTGTTAAAGAGGAGACTCACCAGAGTGTGGCGGTCGATTTGCACCCGATTCGGACGAAGCCTCGTCCAGTTTTACGAATGAGGGTCAAGGAGGTTCCCTCAAAGAAAAAAGAAAAATAACGTGAAAAGGTTCCCTAAAAAAATGTCAAGAAGGAGGTCTCAGATTTCACCCAGTCCTTAGTTTCTGAATTTCCTATTGGATACTCGAGGTGAGCATCTGTCTAGATCAGCCCATTTAGGCAGTATACCATAGCATTTTCCTATATGGTTTCGGACCGGCCGATGTTGGGAACCTTCTAGAAAGTTCTAGAACTGTGTATTTTCTGTCATTTTCTCTATCAGCCTTTATGGGTTTACTTTTCTTTTTTCTTTTTTCATTTTCCCGTTTCCTCTTTTAAAAATTCACATTTTTAATAAAAATCAAATTCATCATAAATCGTTTCCAATTTAAAGAATGGTTTCTTCAAAAAATTCTCATAATTTTGAAGTTTGTTCATGTATTCATAAACTATTCGTGTTTGATAAAAATGTACAGTATATCAAAAAATTGATAAAATATTTGGAACTAAAAAATTAATTATTCAAATTTGGTAGTGTTTTAAAAAAGGTTTGCAATTTATAGAAAAATCAGATTTTTTTTCACAATTTGCAAGAAATGTTAGGAAATTTATAAAATGTTTAAAATTAAAAAATAGGTAAAAATTCAATTATAATTCATGTTTTAAAAAATGTTCACAAACTTGAAACTTTTTCATGGTTTCAAAGTTGGTTCACTTTGTTCACAATTGTTTTAACTGATGCTATAGTAACCATGCGTGCTACAGTTCCCTATTCTATAATACTTGTGTTCTGTAGTAAACCGTCATGCTAATAGTATTCATCAATGGGTCGACCAGTCAAACAGCCTTTTGTGGGTCATGTCTCTATTGGACACAACGAGCGTCCAATAGAAGCTCTCATGAGTTTCTCTCAAACAATAAAAAATAAAATAAAGAACCTGTGGGCGAGGAGGACCGCATGACCAGCCTAGGCTCCCCTTCATTGGAACCGAACCAAGAGCTGAAGTCCAGCCTAAGACACGAGTTGTTAATAGTGATAGACACCACGATTTTCTGAAATCACTGGTTAGATGGTATTCTTTGCAAAGGTTATTCTCATCTTCTTTTGTGGTGACAAGTGTCTAACTACATATGTGGCACTTGTCACACTCTTAAAGTTTGTGTTTTTTATTCATTTTTTTAAGAAATTATCTTTTGAACCGTATGTCTAAATCATGAAAACTTTTTTGTTGTTGCGTTTCTTACATCGAGATCTTTGCAACTAAATAGCATGTTAATAAGTTTGGATGAAGTTTTTTCTTTTGAATCCTCCCCAAAAAATAGAAAAACGCGAAAAACCAAAAGAAGAAACACGTGAGAAAATGGAAACTCAATTTTTTGGAAAACCGGAAGCGAAAATGTGTTTTTCACATTATTTAAAGCACAACTATGCTTTTCACTTTTTGGGAAGTACATCTATGCTTTTTCACATGGTGTGCTTCATGCGAGAAAACTAAAAAAACATCTGCGTAAATCTAGAAAAACCAAGCAAAATTCAAAACCCCGGAATAATTCTTGAAACACATGTGAAAAATAATAATGTGTCTTCGCACGTGCTTGTGGTGGTGGTTGGGCGCACCACATGTGAACACAGGAGCGCTCAAGGGTGATTACTGGAGGTCCTTGCGAAAGGGTACCCTCCAGTTAGTTTCTCATGAGGTTTTCAGGTTTTGTGTTTGAAACTCTCTCTTTTTCTCGACACTTGCATGTTTCTGAGCATAGACCTTTTTCTTCCTATATGAGCATCATGCATGTTCCTCTCAGCACATGCATGCCTCAAAGTTTTTTCCCTAGTGTCTCAAGGTTGGGTTTAGAGTCCCTCTAGCAAAACCATCGCCTAGAGTTTACATCTTACGACCGTTCTCCCTTCCATCACCCTCCTCCCCTTTGACAAATTGAGCTGACTAAGGGGGATTCTTGCGCTCTTGCCCGACCTTGATTTGGCGAGATTTTATCACAAAGTTTTTTTGTGGAAAGGACCCTGGCATTAAAAGAAACATTGGGCAGTACAAAGCACCTTAGCAAAAATGAAAATAAGGATGAAATACTTGAGATGCCCTTCATCTTCAACCTCCAGACTGTGTCGACGTTGAGCTTCCGCTGCTGTTCCTCCCTAAGCCGTCTTGATGTAGTTGGATGCAAACGGGATGTCGCTGAAGGGGTCAAGGAGACCACAATCGCCCCGGAGATGAAGAATGAGGAAGAACAACCGATGATGCTCCTTGACGATCTAGAGGTCCCCATAGCTAGAAGAAGTCCTTAAGAACCACGCCACTCCCACAAGCTTCTCGATGTCACCGCCATGAGGCTGAAGCCAGGAAAACCTTATTGGACAAGACGCCACCGCCACCATCTGAGCATCGTCCCACCATACCTTAACCCTAAAACTAGGAAAACAGAGCCCTCCCGTCGACGGGGGCCGAGATCCACCCCACCTCCATTGACCGAAGGCCACAAAAGCAAGGCATATCATTGGCGGCACCGACGGCAGGCGAGGGAACCCTAATCGCCTGTGCATGGGAGCTATCATAGATTTTGACATGGGTTTTGATCTAGCGCGGCTAGATGGCGACTGAAGGAGGTAGCAATACAAAAGGGAGGGACGGGTAAGATGTGGATGAGCTACTCAACCATCTTGATCTGCATGAAGACAACAAGAACAATTTCGTTAGGAAGATGAACCTGAATTGCAAGAAGTAGAAGAATTGTAAGGATTACATGCGAAGTGGCTAGTCATCATAGTTCATACACATAAGACACTTGTAGGAAAACACTTATAGGTAGATAAAGTTAGTGCCACTAGCGAAGTAACATTTGAAATTTTGTGATCACTAGTACCAGCAACATTTGAAATTTTGTGGGCGCTATTACTAAGTAATCACTAGTGGTGTTAGAAACTAAACGTACGTCCCTAGTGGGAGGTACCCAACAATTAAACCAGGCAAGTAGTAGTAGTGGCGTTGGAGGTCCACCATTGCCGCTAGCACTTCCTACACTAGCGGCATGGCTTCCACTTTCCGACGCCACCATCGACAAGTGTTACTAGTGGAACCGTGGGATACACCCTTGCCGATAGTTGTATGATTTTAGTGGTGTGTGGGAATGTGGTGCTCGCCAATAGCTACACATGGGTACCGTCAACCAAGTCAGCATCCGGGTCCAGTTTATTAGTGGTGTGGGTATTTATACTCTAGTGACGATTCCTATAGTTGTTGTACCGCTAACGACGAATAATCTGCTAAACAAAAATTAATACATATTTGACTGAAGGCAACATAGTGTGAAAACCAACAAGCTTCGAGTTCATATAAGCCCCCTCGTATGCACAACCTCAAATCCATACAATCTCATGAAACCGTATATGTCCCACTATTTATTTCACTTTTTGTACAACTTTTAAACTGTTCAAAACTTAAGGAGGCTTAACTATTTCTACATGCAACAATGATAAACTTAACGACACACGTCATAATTCATATGTAGATCGACCATAATAACATAGTGGTTTACCTAGGTAGTTCATCATGCATGTCATGTCATAGCAACCTAGGATAGATTAGCTAGGGTAGTTCGTCATACACGCATTGCATTACCAAAATTTGGCATGTTCTTGTAGTTAAAATTGTCGTATGGAGGCTCACCAACTGTCACCCTACTTGCCCTTGCCCTTACACTACAAGAAATATGTCAACTTGCGACCAACAATATTGGTCACTGAATGGTCATTATTTTTCACTTGTGACCTTTTTGCGACAAAAAAACTTGGTTAAAAGCTGGCCGTCTTAATGAAACTTAAGGACCTTCACTATGGAATGGTCATAGAAGGTAACGACCAAAACAAAAGGTCGTTGGTTCTATGACCAATTATTTTGGTCATTGGCAATATGCACACACCACGTCGGATCTGACGTGGCAAGTTGACGTGGCAAAATTGTGACCAAATGAAAAGGTCGTTGATTAGAATCAGCCCGGTCGAGTTCGGTGTCTATATGGGCCAAGCCCATTAGTTCAGCCCATTTGTATATATTTTTCCTGCCAAAGTTTGGTCAGCTACACACGCCAAGCCCTACAATTCGGCCTTTTATTTTTGGGCCCATTTCCCCTCAACAATTACAGTATATTTTAGATAGGACCACCAGTCATATGGGTCCTAGTTGTCAGGTTGTAGTTAGTGGGTCCCATAAGTCAGGGTCATAATATTTAAATATCAATTTTATAGTAAGCAAAAAAACAAATATTTAAATCGAAAGACACAAAACAACACTGATACTTCAAATAGAGCAAATAACTAAATTTGGTTCATTACAATCAAAGATAGGTCACATCAAGTTTATAATCAAACATATTACACATTAGTTTTACAGCTAGCAAGAACACAACTAAATATCAAAATATAACTATCTATCATAGTATAGCTAGGTCGAGTGAGCCAGAACACTATGCTTCTTCACTTCTTTGTCCTGGACCTCGCGATCGAACATGAACGTAGGCGAGCATCTGCATGTTATAAAACAAAATGGTTAGGGACTAAATAAGAATAATCAATGAAACAAAATAGAACCGCACCAATAAAATCACATGAAATTCTCTATGAGCTAGAATACAATCAAATGCACTATGCATTGCTCATACATGGATATATGCCTACTACTATCAACGTACTGATCTTATAGACAACAAGGCATCATGCATACCCTAACCATATACATAAAGATGGTAGACTGAACAAATACATTAAAAGACAAATTAAGCAACTCCACATCGGCACATCATGTTATTCAAGATGATGTGCTGCATATGACAATAAATACAAAACTACAGTAGGGAACTAGAAACAGAGCCTCTGAGTGTTACCTGTTATGTTTTGTCCTCCATTTTGAGACCTACACACACCAAGCAAACAAACATACCTCAAATCAAAAACTAAGGGTAGTGTCCTAAAATCAATTTACTTCGTATGCAAACCAGAAACCAGTACCACATCACATTACCATAGGATCCTATTACAGGAAAGGTATGGAAATGCAAGCCAGGGTAAGACATTATATTGATACTATGACCTTATACTTGCTCAACTATAAGCACATGACATGCGACTAATATAGGAGAATGGGTCATGTTCTAACTTGAGGAGACACCGCATCAGGTTATCATTTATAAAATATACACTGAGTCCATGCTGCGAGTTTTAGGCACACACACCTGAGCCGTTGTTGAAGTAGGAGATCATAATGATCACACCCTAAGGCAAAAAAGACAACAGCGACATCATGCATCAACTAAACACACATGAAAAACAAAGCCTACAGAAATAAGCATATATCAGCAAGAGAAACTCTTCCAAGAGGAGGGTATGTTAACAAATTGATCATAGATATGAAACTTTGTAATGCTCATGTTCCAACTAATAGGGATTCCAGAACTGCAAAACTTAGGCATATCATCGACAAATAAACTCGAGGTACACTAGTAGTAAGGAAATTTGATTACAAGCCAGGTGAAATGAAAATGTACTCATTTACTGCACACACTACTGGAATCTGGGAATTTGCCGTCTGCCAGTTCTTTGCCGTCTGCTGGCGGACGGAAAAGAACGTCTTTGCCGTCAACTGACAAAAACTGACGGCAAAATAAAGGCTGACATCAAAGATATTTTTTGTCGCCGCTAGCTCTTTGCCGTCGGCCAGCGGACGGCAAAGGGACCAAAGGCAGACGGCAAAGAGCCCACCTGGGCCTCACTGGTCCGTGAAGCTGGTTAGGTCAAATGGATGGCCCCTTTGCCGTCCGCCGAATCTTTGCCGTCTGCCTTTGGTCCTTTTGCCATCTGCTAGCAGACGACAAAGAAGACGCCTGGCTAACGGTCGTTAGACCCCGGCCCGCCCGACCGTAGCCGATCCCCTCTCTCTCTGTGTGCATCTCTCTCTCACCCCCGCAACTCCACCAGCTGCCCCTCACCTGTCGCCACCTCTCACCGGTCGCCCTACCCCGGCGCCCCTCACTGGCCACCCCGCCGCCCCTCACCGGCCGCCACCCTCACCCGCCGCCCCTCACCTACCGCCACCGTCACCGACCACCCCTCACCCCGCCACCACGATCACTAGCCGCCCCGCCCCGCTCCCCGGCCCCTACGCTTGCCCCTCCCCTACAAGCTCCCTCGCCGCCCCTCCTCGACGACCTGTCCTGCCTCCCCGCTGTCCGTCCCCTGTGCCCGCCCCTCCCCCAACGACCTGGGAGCGGCCGCGGCACTACCCCACCGCCCACCACCGCCCCACCGCCAAAGCAGGCTGCGGCTCTGGCCCCCTCTCCGCGGCCTTCCTCCCCTTGCGCCGACCCTCCTCCACCACCGTGTCGACCCTCCTCCACCACCGCGCCAACCCTCCACCACCGGCCCTCAAGGTGATTTTTTCCAAATTTTTTTTCTGTTTTTTACTGTTTAGGTTTAGATTAATTAGTGTTTGATTTAGGTTAGGGCTTGGTTTAGTTTAGGTTTAGATAATTAGAAGAAGAAGGAAGATGAAAAAAATTAAGAAGAAAATAAAATTAAGGAGAAGAAGAGGAAAAAGGAAAAGGGAAGAACGGGAAAAAGGAAAAGAAGGAAGAAGAAGAAGAAGAAGAGAAGGAGGATAGGAAAGAGAGGGCCAGGGTGGCTTATCGGCGGAGGGCGTACCTTGGCGTCGATGGAACCCTAAATTTGGACTTGGCGGTGGCATCGTATTTTAAATATTTAGTTAGGTTGACGGAAAAAACAATAATGCTACGTTACTCATCTTTGGATTTCAATGTGCAATTGTTTCGTCGCTACGAGGGTCTGCTTTTTGACGACCTCCCTGTGTGTTTGACGAGTTCCCTGCGTTCGTGGGTGAGCATACATCTCCTCCCCCCTTAATTTGCTCTGTTTCGGTCTTCGTGCCGATGGAACTTGCTAGCTATAGGTGTCTTCAATCATCAGTATGAGTGACCACTATGTGTCTCCCGTTCGAAAGGGTTACATTTATAAATATGCATGCATTTGCATATTTGTAACCGTGACTCTTTCGAATTGTCCAACGTTATACATGGACAACCCGAGTATGTGTAGATTGGGTTCATTTTCCCATATGCTCTGCTCCGGATCCGATGCAGAATTTCTTCAGTGCCTCCCTATTGTTCTTCAGGTACACATCCTCTCTGCTTATTGCCAAGACATGTATTAGGAGAACAACGGGGAGGTGCTGCCAAAATTCTACGTCAGATCTGGAGCAGAGCATGGGAAAACGAACCCAATCTACACATACTCGGGTGGGATTAGGATCTATCTCTACCTATTAGCGTGTAGGTTGCATGGACGTAATAAAGCTGACAAACTTGATTACCGGATGAATATAGATGATGAATTATATATATATATATATATTTCTTGTGTGTTTAGTAGGTAGGCAAGATGAGTGATCGTGCTTGGATGTACACTGGTCACCCTAGTCAGAAAGACATGACCAATGAATGGTTAACAAAAACCAGGGTTTTTTTGAGAGCCGCATTTGCAAATGGCCAGCAAAAAACATGGTGCCCCTGTCCCAAATGCGACAACATTAAAAGACAGACATAGTTTGAAATGGGTAAACACCTGCAGAAGTGGCTAATTATACGTTGTGGACTTTTCATGGTGAGTCTGACCAACGTGCCAGAGCCGAGGAGGTTCATCATCGCATCGGCGAGCATGGTACCGGGATCGAAGACATGGTGCAAGACTTTGATGATGCTCGGGATTCGGACGATGAGATGGAGGAATCTGCAAAGGCCTTCTATGAAATGTTGGAGTCTTCAAAACGTCCTCTCCACTAGCACACTAAGCTTTGTCAGCTGGATGCCATCGCGCAAGTAATGGCTCTGAAGGCTCAATTCAACCTAGACAGAGAATGCTATGACGCGATGATGACGATATTTGAACGCTTTCTACCCAAAGGCCATGTACTGCCCGCAAACCTGTACCAGCCAGACAAAATCCTCCGTGTACTTAAGATGCCCTATGAGATGATACATGCCTACGAGAATGGATGTGCCTTATTTAGGCTTGAGTATGTGGCCTTGAACTATTTCCCCATTTGAAATTCTTCCTGGTATATTGTGGTAGACAACGGTATGGGTGAGAAGATTCAGACCAAAATCCCCATTAATGTTCTTCGGTATTTGCCAATCGTACCAAGACCTCAACGTCTTTTCATGGTCGAAGAGATGGCCAGACGGATGACATGGCACAAATTGGGCAAAAGAACCGAACTAGATGCGGATGGGAACAAGATGTTGGTACACACTTCAGATGCTTTTGCGTGGAAGCACTTCAATGCATTACATAAGGATAAATCGATAGATCCAAGGCATCCTTGAGTTGCAATTAGCACGGATGGGTTCAATGTGTATGGTATGACGGCAGCACAATACAGTTGTTGCCTTGTATTTATCATTCCACTCAATATCCCCTCGGAGAGATTATGAAAAGAAATAACATTTTCCTGACATTGCATAACCCGAAGCCTCGGTACAATGATGGCGAGCCTAAAAAAGGTCGATCCAGAGGTGCCAGAGATGTATGACCTCTATGCGATGGCCCATATTGCCTCGTACAAGAAGGTCAAGGCATTTTGTGAGTCTGACCTCGATCATCCTGAAAACTTCACCAACATATCCTCCCACCACAAGCTCATGAAGTACAGAGATCACGGGAAGGCGAGGAAAGAGGAGGAGTTTAACCTGAGCTAGGGGCCTATTGATCCAGAGCTGGTGATGATAGCTGGCAACGGGAGGCCCCATGGCTCGATCGCCATTGGAGATAAACTTATACGTTGTCCTAGCACTCTCCGGAAGATAAAGGCACACCAAACGAGCTCCTGTACTGAGATAACACCTCATCCACGGCCAGTCGAGCTCGCCATCGAGGTGAGTTTAATGGACTCAACTATCTTTCCGCATTACGTTGTGTGTGAGAACCAATATGATTACGATGCTAACAATGAGTTGTCTTGCAGGCTGCTATTCTGAAAGAGAGAGAGGCAACACAGACGCTTTTGGCGGCAAAGGATAAGGAGATGAAGGAGTTGTAGGAGAGGACGGCTGCATTGATGGAGGCAGAGAGGGCACGGAATGATGCGTCTAACAGGGCCATGTACAAGCTCTTCGTGGTAAGTTCCTTCGTCATATTTGTCAAATCTTAAATTTTAGTGTTCGTTTCATTAATAAATAAAAAGTTTGACTTTTCAAAACCAAATGTACAGTCTATGTGCGAGAAGACTGGCCACATCCCTCCGGCGATGCCAGTCATTAACATGGCGGGGACGGTGAGTTTCATTTCAATGCAGTGATATTTTGAGTGTCATCATGCTAACGACACATTACAAATGATGTTTGGTGCAGAATATCTCCCGAAATGCATCGCACGACCCTTCTACAGGGGAGCCTTCTCCAGGTGAAACAAGCCAGAACCACCGTGCTTCACCTCCGTGCTGACGAGAATGGTATGTTTTTCTAGTGTTTTGCTTAACAACCGCATAATGATGGCTACTTACCTTACCTTAGCTCCAAAATGACATAATTTACCGAAGTTAGCTCTAGAATGACCTATACTTAGCTTTGTTTCCTCCTAAATGACATAATAAGCTTAGGTAGCTCCCAACTTGCATAATAAGCTTAGTTAGCTCCAAAATGACCTATGTTACCCAAGTTAGCTATAAAATGATCTATAATTAGCTTAGTTAGCTTCAAAATGGCATAATAAGCATAGATAGCTCCTACATGACCTATTTTCACCTAAGTTAGCTCTAAAATGACATATATTTAGCTTAGTTTCCTCCTAAATGACATAGTAAGCTGAATTAGCTCCTAAATGGCCTATTTTATCAAATATGTCCTATACTTAGCATAGTTCTCTCCTAAATGACATAATAAGCTTACCTAGCTCCAAAATGGCCTATTTTAGCTAGCTTAGCTATTAAATGACATATACTTAGCTTACTTAGCTCCAAAATGGCATAATAATCATAGTTAGCTCCTAAGTGACCTATTTTTACCTAAGTTAGCTCTAAAATGACATATATTTAGCTTAGTTTCCTCCTAAATACATAGTAAGCTGAATTAGCTCCTAAATGGCCTCTTTTATCAAAAATGTCCTATATTTAGCTTAGTTCTCTCCTAAATGACATAATAAGCTTACCTAGCTCCAAAATGGCCTATTTTACCTAGCTTAGCTATTGAATGACCTATACTTAGCTTACTTAGCTCCAAAATGGCATAATAAGCATAGTTAGCTCCCAAGTGACCTATTTTTACCTAAGTTAGCTCTAAAATGACATGTATTTAACTTAGTTTCCTCCTAAATGGCATAGTAAGCCGAATTAGCTCCTAAATGGCCCATTTTATCAAATATGTCCTATACTTAGCATAGTTCTCTCCTAAATGACATAATAAGCTTATCTAGTTCCAAAATGGCCTATTTTACCTAGCTTAGTTATTAAATGACCTATACTTACCTTACTTAGCTCCAAAATGGCATAATAAGCATAGTTAGCTCCTAAGTGACCTATTTTTACCTAAGTTAGCTCTAAAATGACATATATTTAGCTTAGTTTCCTCCTAAATGATATAGTAAGCTGAATTAGCTCCTAAATGGCATATTTTATCAAAAATGTCCTATATTTAGCTTAGTTCTCTCCTAAATGACATAATAAGCTTACCTAGCTCCAAAATTACCTATATTACCTAGCTTAGCTATTAAATGACCTATACTTAGCTTACTTAGCTCCAAAATGGCATAATAAGCATAGTTAGCTCCTAAGTGACCTATTTTTACCTAAGTTAGCTCTAAAATGACATATATTTAGCTTAGTTTCCTCCTAAATGACATAGTAAGCTGAACTAGTTCCTAAATGGCCTATTTTATCAAAAATGTCCTATATTTAGCTTAGTTCTCTCCTAAATGACATAATAAGCTTACCTAGCTCCAAAATGGCCTATTTTACCTAGGTTAGCTATTGAATGACCTATACTTAGCTTACGTAGCTCCAAAATGGCATAATAAGCATAGTTAGCTCCTAAGTGACCTATTTTTACCTTCTCTTCTTCATCTAGTCTTCTTCTAATTTTGGAGCTTCCCATTTTGCAGATTACATTCACTTCACAGAAGTTTGCATTGATGGAGTGCTTGGGTTACTTGTATTTTCTATTTTGTATCGATGAACAATGTGACACTTGCTACATATGTATATGAAACTATGTATGTATGGATGAAACTATTGTAATATTCTTGGGTACGGATGAAACTTTCATAATATGTATGGATGAAACTTATTAGAATATGGTTATCAGTATGGCAACATATTTATTCATGTGAAATAGACACACACACATATATATATATGTCATATTGCTATGAAAATTGCTGTGAAAATGGATTTAATAAAAAATAAAAAAGGAAAATGGCCTTGCTCTTTGCCGACGGTGGGCTGACGGCAAAGGGGGGCCTTGGGCAGACAGCGAAGGGGGACCCCAGGGGAAAATGGGCTCACTCTTTGTCGTCGGACCACCGACGGCAAAGGGGGCACAAGGCGGACGACAAAAGGGTGGGCAAGGCCGACGGCAAAGGGGGACCCCTGGGGCAAAGGGCCTTACCCTTTGTCATCCGCCCACCGACGGCAAAGAGGGGCATAAGGCCAACAACAAAGAGAGTGGATGGCAAAGAACTGCAATTAACACATGATGGCCGTAGCCCCTGGGTCTACCATCCAAACTCTTTGCCGTCCGCTCCCCACGACAAAGATTCTTTGCCGTCCGTGGTCCTGAGGCAGACGACAAAGGACCGCTTTACCGGGTTTTCTTTGCTGGAATTTTTGCCGTTTGCTGATGGACGACAAAGGCCTTTGTCGTTCGTTGTCCTGCCCTTTGCCGTCAGCCATGGCCGACGGCAAATTACCTGATTCCTGTAGTGACAAATGTATCAGATTCGGTTCCATGCAAGAGATGGTTCATGTCTTGCTTGCATTGAAGATTACTAGTACATCAATCATGCCTAAAACTAGATTGGGGTGGGGAGAAGGGCTCACATAGGTACGTGACACACGGATTGTCGGCATCTACCTCGTTAGAGACATGGAAGATAGTAGTTGGAGATGCCCCATGTTGTGGGCCATCTGGTTGGGCAGCATCCACCTCACCTGGCTCCCGAGCACTTCGCCGGTGATGCCTCGGGAAACATCGTGCACTGAGGCCAAGGATAAGTTCTTCTATGGGGCGGTGATGCATGCTGAAAAGGAGGCCATGTTCTCAACAACACTCGTGTCCACCTGCATCAACCACATGCACCAAAACTGAGAACAGAGACCGAAATTTACATCAAACAGAAGTTTTAAAATATAAGTATGTGTAATCACATAGATAAATAAACCAAATAATATGTAAACATAAAATAAAAAATGGAACTAGGTTCTCTCCAGGACTACTAGTCAGCCCACACCTTACGCATAACATTTGTTCATCTTATGTAAGAGACAAGCTCAGAAACCGAGACCAAAATTTACATCAAACAAAAGTTCCATATCTCCATAATCAATTACAGTGTGCATAAACCTATGTTCTAAAAATATGTTTGTCCCTCCCAAGATTACATTTGATGGTTTATTTGTTGACAACAAGTACCCTCAGTGATCATGCATCCTAACCCGGAGATGTTCATTCTCAGTTACACATTAGCTAGAACAGAAACGAAAGACACTAATATAAGCAAGAACTTACAACGAAATATACATTAAATATATTGTAGCATCTCTAGCATTGTTGTTGTTTGCATATTAAAACCAATGGTTGACAGCTATGGAACATCACTCATAAATTTGCATCTGATGCTATCACTTAATTCTAGCACATGACAAGACCAAAAGCATTCCATCAACAACATCATCAGCAACATACTAACATCCTAACTATATTGGATAGTCCCAGTTCCTAAGAGTTGGACAGCTCTTCCAGTTCCACCACATATCCTCCTCATGGCAGGGTCTACGCTGCACAGGAAAACAGAGCAAAGCAAACGATGATGGCTCCAAGGGACATCAGAGTTGCTATAGAATGGAACATGATAATAAGTGAACTTACGAACGCGTTTGCAGCTGATGAGGTGGTTGGAGATGGCGCAGCACTTGGGGATGGTCATGGCGACGGCGGGTTGACAGCATGACGACACATAGGCACTTGGGGCTACGCCCGATGCTGCGTATCTACGCGCAGCAGCTGGGCGCCACCTTGGCCAGAGGGTTCTGGGTGGCCGTCGCGCACAGAGCCAGCTTGAGCACCATCCTGTTCGTGGGGACGCGGCCGTAATCCCCGGCATCGCGTGCCGCCCCGAGACCGACCATCAGGAGCATCGCTAGCAGGCAGAGGCACCTCACCGCCTTGGACTCCATCTCCTCGCCGTCGTAGCTAGCCACACCTCATGCACTCTTCTCTTCTCTCCCTAACTCGATGTAGTGCATGATCTGATGATATGGTGAATGTCTGCAAGATGGAGGTGAGGTGGGGGCGGAGGATCCACTCGAGAAGAGCGAAGAGGCGACCGCCGCCGCCCCGCCCGAAACCCTAGCCCCGACTGGATTGAGACGAATCTCCCTCCCTTGAGTTCTTCTCTACCTTCTGGTGAGGGAAGGGGAGGGGCGAGAGGAGGAGGGCGTGGGGAGAGGAGGATGGCATGGGGGAGGGGCGAGAGGAGGACGACAACATTGATATGAAAGGGAGGAGGCGAGCTCTCGCTCTCTCTCTCTCCATCGGAGCGATACAGGGAGGGGTTGGGTGGGATCTTTTTATTTTTATTTTTTCTCCTTTTCTTTATGGATGGATGTATGGATGTGGTATGGAGAGATGAATAGATGGATGGATGGATGGGTGCCACATGTCATCGATCCGTGTCACACCTAATTCCGCCAATGAGAATAAAGCATATGCAATTTTGTTATTCCAATTGTGTTCTTCTACGTTTTCACATGAGAAAAATAAAAAAAATCTTTTGTAGTACACAAGGGTGCATACTGGAATGGCAAACAATGTTTTCGAAGAGAGTTTTCATTTTCTTTGCACAAAAAATCATTTTACATTTTTTGAGTGCCCAAAATGAGTTTCTTTGTGAAGGACCTACCATATATTTGTTACAAAACTGGACCAAATCAATTTTCCAAAATACTAGGTCATATTTAATGTACAGTTAACCAAATGGTTGGGTTTCAAAAGCTTTGATCCACCTCTCGTGAAAAAGACAATTTTCCGTCAATTTAGAGGAAGTGGTCAAGTTCGAACTACAGATGCATCATAGTTTGCTCATGATTTTTAAACCAGTTCTAGGTACAAAAGTATCTATTTAATCAAAGAAACACCAAAAGTTTTCCATGATTCAACCACTAGATAAAAATGGCCATGCGTGCCATCTTGATCGCATTTTGAAATGGGCATGCAAAATTCAAAAAAGTCAAAAAATGTAAATCCTTCGTATTGTGTCATTATATGTGACCAAGTTTCGAGGAAAAATTATAAACTTATAATACGACAATTATTTTTAAAAAGTGTTTCTCAGAAATGAGTTGTCATGTGTGAAGATTCATGGCTTTCAAGCCAAATGATCAATCTTATGGCCACATTCATGGCATAGTTTGTTCAAATGATATAATACTGTGCATATGGGTGCATATTCGAATGGAAAACACTGTTTCTAAAGGGAGTTTTCATTTTCTTTGGACAGAAAATTCATTTTCCATTTTTCGAGTGTCCAAAATGAGTTTTTTTGTGTGAATGACCTACCATATATTTGTTGCAAAATTGTACCAAATCAAATTTCTAAAATACTAGGTCATATTTAATGTACAATTAACCAAATGGTTGGGTCTCAAAAGCTTTGATCCACCTCTCATGAAAAAGACAAATTTCCCCCAATTCAGCGGGAAGTGGGTAAAGTTTGAACTATAGATGCCTCATAGTTTGCTCATGATTTTTTTGAAAAATCATTTCTAGGTACAAAAGTATCTATTTAATCAGAGAAACACCAATTTTTTTCCGTGATTCAACCACTAGCTAGGAACGGTCATGCCCGCTGTTTTGACCGCATTTTGAAACAGGCATGAAAAATTCAAAAACAAATTTGGAAAACCTTTGCGTTGTGTCATTATATGTGACAAAGTTACAAGGAAAAATAATAAACTTGCAATACGACAATTATTAAAAAAAGTGTTCTCAGAAAGGAGCTATATTGTGTGAAGATTCTTGGCTTTCAAGCCAAATCATCAATCTTATGGCCACATTCATGGCATAGTTTTCTCAAATGATCTCATATTCTCTACAAGGGTGCATATTGGAATGACAAACAATGTTGCCCAAGGAAGTATTCATTTTCTTTGGACGCAAAATTCATTTTCCATTTTTTGAGTGCCCAAAATGAGTTTTTTTGTGAATGACCTACCATATATTTGTTTCAAAATTGGACAGAATCAATTTTCTAAAATATTAGGCCATATTTAATGTAAAATTGGCTAAATGGTTGGGTGTCAAAAGCTTTGAGGAAGATCTCATGAAAAAGACATTTTTTTGACGATTCTATAGGAAGCGGGTCAAATTTGAACTGCAGCTGCCTTATAGTTTGCTCATGATTTTTTCCAAAAAAAAATCTAGGTACATAAGTCTCTATTTAATTAGAGATACATGGTTTGGTGGCGAGACATCGAGGTTTGGATGGTGGACGATGGCCCCAACTCCAAAGGACGCAAACTGGCATGTCAACCGTGTGACCTTAGCGTTGCCATGCGTTCTGAGCAGCCTAGGCATGTTTGATGGGTTGGGTACTCCACCAGTAGGTGCTAGGAAGAATAATACAATAGAAGAATCTCACGAGGATACTAAACTAAGATCAAACATGAATTAGCAACCAAGTGTTTGATTAGCTGTGGGGGAAATGGACATTGCTAATGGGCCTGGGTTTTGGCTGAGGATGATCATCTACTAAGGAGTCTGTCTTGGTAAATTTTCAGCTCAAATGGAGGAGCCTAAGTGTCACTTGCTTTGCAAAGTACCACACTAGACAAAAATATGAATGTTGAAGTTGGGCTCAAATGAATAAATGGATTGAGCTGCAGTTTGGTGGAGGATAGTCATTTGGGCATAGTAATGCAGTGTAAATATTTGATACCATTTGGACATGCCAAAGTGGTACTTCGTTGACAATGCTCTTCTCTGGACATAAAATAGAAATTGATGCTGGGCCCATATAGGTGATTGGATTGAGCTGCAATTTGGAGGATGATGATAATCTGGGCATATGAAGGAACTGTACAAATTTCATACCATTTGGATAAAAAATGGTACTTCCTTCACAATTCTCTCCACTGGACAGAAAATTGGGAAACATATTGAGGAAAATTGGCTACATTAAAATCATATAAAATTTGATGTAGGGAGGTTCTATGGGTAGGGTCATGGCCTCGTAAATTTTCAACAATTATAAAGCAATATAAAATATAGTTGCTTCACAAATTAAAAATATTACCAGAAACAAAGATTGGATGGTGAGCAAACATGGACCATTAGATGGGGATCAAATTTTGTGGAGAGCTATGACATGGGCGTATATAATATGTGGTAAACATTCAGATCATTAGGAGATGCCTATCTAGTACTTACTTCACAAAGCTTCTAGCTGAATAGAAACTTCGGAAATTTGCTGACAAAGATTTAATAGGCAAATGGAGCTGAATTTTGTCATGATGCAATTATTTGGATAGAAAAGAGTTCCCAATTTTTTTCATCTCAAATGGAGGAGCCTGGCCAGCACTTGCTTTGCAAAGTACCACATTGGACAGAAATATGTATGTTGGAGCTGGGCTCAAATGAATGAATCGATTGAGCTAAAATTTGGTATAGGGTGGTCATTTGTGCACAGGAAGGCACTACAAGAATTTGATACCATTTCGACATGCCAAAGTGGTACTTCCTTCACAATGCTCTTCTCTAGACAGAAACTTGGGGAAATTATTGAGAGAAATTTGCTAAATGAAATGAGCTCAAATTTGGTGGTGGCAAGTTATATAGGTAGAAACATGCCCTGGTAAAGTTTCAGAAATAATTAACCAATATAAAATATAGCTGGTTCACAAACTGAAAATATGACGAGAATAAAAGATTGGAGAGATCACATGGATTGCTGGATAAATCTCAAATTTTGTGCAGAGTGATTATTTGAGCATATGAAACATTTGCAAAATCTAAGATCATTTAGACAATCCTAGCCAGTACTTTGTTCACAAAGCTTCTCTTTGGATAGAAACTTTGGAAATTTGCTGATGAAGATTTACAAGGCAAATGGAGCTCAACATTGGCATGTGGCAACGATTTGAATATGGAAGACAACCCAAATTTTTTGAGGGAAATAGGAGGGGTCTAGATAGCACTTGCTTTGCAATGTGCCAATCTGGATAGAAAATAGAAATTGATGCTCAGGTCCCATAGATGATTGGATTGAGCTGCAATTTGGAGGAGGATGATAATCTGGGCGTATGAAGGCATTGTAAAAATTTCATACCATTTGAATAAATAAGAATTGTACTTCCTTCACAATGCTCTCCATTGAACATAAAATTAGGAAAAATATTGAGGGAAATTGGATAAATTAAATGAGCTAAAATTTGGTGTATGGAGGTTCTATGGGCAGGGTCATGTCCTTGTAATTTTTGAGAAATTATAAAGAAATATAAAATATAGTTGTTTCACAAACTGAAAATATTACCAGAAACAAAGATTAGATGGTGAGCTCACATGGATTGTTATATGAGGCTAAAATTTTGTGGAGAGATACGATTTGGGCATACGGAAGATGTGTGAAAAATTCGAATCATTAGAATATGCCTAGCTAGTACTTCCTTCACAAAGCTTCTAGGTGAACAAAACTTTGGAAATTTGCGGAGGAAGATTTACTATGCAAATGTTGCTGAATTTTGTCACGAGGCAATGATTTGGATAGCAAAGAGTGCCCAAAATTTTTGAGGCCAATCAAGAAAATATAAATATCACTTCCTTCACAAAGTGATGTTCTGAACAGAATAGGGAAATGAATATTTTTGAATTATTTTTGAACTAGGCAAGGAAGGTTTTTGACATATTTGAGGAATATATGATCCAAAAAAATTATGAGAATTTTTGGGACTTTTGGGAATGACAGAAATGTAGGTTGCTTCACAATCTAGAGCAAAAATTGACACATGGTCATGACACATAGGCAAAAATTGACACATGGACATGACACATAGGCAAAACTGATGAGGTGGAGCATAGTCATAGCAATGCACCACAATTTACAAGGCTATGACCATCTATATTGGTCGTGATCAGCTAGAAATAAGGCAACAAACCAGTGCTGTCTGCTTTACGACCATTTCGTGTAAGGAATTTACGACCTTTCTAACCAAAATGGTCGTTATGGTTTAGAGTTTGGAGCCCGCCCCCCGAACAACTTACGACCAATTGGTCTCAAATGGTCGTAGATTTATGACCATTTCTTCCAGGGTCACTGACAGAAGGTCACAAGTTGACATATTTCTTGTAGTGTTACACTTGCTCTTGTCCCTGCACTTGGCCGGTTGATGGGGATTGTAGTGCTCAAAGGCGACATAGGATCCTAGGAGGTTCTGCTTGACACCTGAGCTGTAGGTGTCAGACACTTCGGCATCCGTTCTCATCCTCCTCCTTGACTTCGTAAGAAGATGGAAGTGTCATCATCAATGGGTGGAAAGGTCTCTTTGACATCTACAATGTAGAAGTTGAGGATAATATCATCGCCATGCTCCACCATGGATATGCAGAGTCCGTCGTCTTCCTCTATGCCATAGTTGTGGGTCCTGCCGAGTAGGTGTTTTCGGACTATTAAACTGAAAAGTAGTTCACCAGGTGTCGTTAAGTACCTTGTTTCGAATTGCTACATGTTAGCATGGTTGTTAAATGCTGAACATTTGTGTTTATAACTTGAATGCTAGTTATTAATGTTGACGTGTTAAACTTAAGATTGGTTTTATAGCCCAAAATGGTGCCACAACAGCACGATGAGGCCTTTGGCTCAAAAAAAGCTGTCATGATAACATTTTGTTCCCAACTTCGTTGCCAAAATTTATGAAATGTATTGCATATTATGTTTTACCGGCAATCCTTACCAATGATATGCAACAAAGTCAAACATCGTAGTAAACTAGGTTCTTAGTGGTGTGCTGGGCATGTTACATGCCATTAGTCTATAGTGTACCTGTGGTGTACCGACCACACACCACTAGTATCAGCTTACCTGCAGCGAGACACTAACAATGTGTGGCATGCACACCGCTATTGGTTCTTGTACTAGTGATTCCCATGGAAAATGATGAAATAAGTTAAGAAGAGCTGGCAATCCCCTCATGGCCATCAACAGGTGCACACAAACACTACCACAGGTATAAAAAGGAGCTCCATTCGATGCAGCAGGACCTGCAACCTGCAGGAAGGGGTTGAGGCATACCCCAAAACTTTTTAAAGGAAGGCACCGAGAATCCATGTGGACCCGACACGAATTTGAGGAGAAAAGAGCCGCATATATCTCCTCATCCGAGAGTTAGATTTGTTCTCCCTCGATGATCTACTATTGTGGCGATTCATTGAGATTTATGCCTCTGCATGTCTTTGTAGGCACTTTAGTAGCTTGATTTCTCCATGATATTCATAATGGCAAGATCTATGATCGTGCAAAGATGGCAAGTTTAAATGAGGCTTCTGAAATATTATAAGGCATATGGTCATAGTTGTACTATATGTTTTGTTCATGATTGTTTTTTATGTCTATGATTTTAGTTTCGTATACAATGTTCTGTTGACCAAATATAACATAACCCATAGTTTTTTTTAAAGAAAAGTGACCCTACTTAGTAAAATTTTCTGGCAAAAGTAGCAATGTAATGAACGCATGAATTAGGGTTCTTGCCTTCTGTTTGTGGTGCCGTTGATATGCCTCGTCTTATGTGACCTTAGAGCCACGGGGCGTGATGGATCCCGACCCTGCCGACGGGAGGGCTCCATTTTTAGAATTTTTTTTATGTTTTGTTAGGATTTGTGTCCTACTTGGGAAAGCGAGACGACGGTGAATCCCTGAAGATGGAATAATATTCTCCTCATCTGGGTCCATTTTGGTGGTGCGTCCAGCATCATCGAAGGGCATGTGGCGGTGTGTCTTCGACTGGTCTGGCAACATTCGGTTCGTGGTTGTCTTTCGTGGATCGATTGAGATCTAGTCTTTGTTTGTCTATGTTCGTGTGTCCCGAGGGTGGTTACTTCTGAGCTACGCTTATGTTGATCAACAACGGTTTCTATTTTGGTGCAATGATGTTATGGAGTTTTAGCATGACGACTTCCCAACTGTCTACTATAATAGGTTTTGCACGGCTCCGACGATGAAGAAGCGATCATAGTGTTGCGCCTTCTGCTTATGTTTGTGCTTGTACTCATCTTTAGGTGGTCTACGAACCTTAATGTATTTATATTTTATTTTTATGTTCGTTATACTATCGTGATTGAAAATGAATAAATTAAAAGTTTTTCAAATAAAAAACTATTGAACGCATGAACGGAAATCCAAGAAGTTCAAGATCATGGAGACTACTCTCTCCGACCATAATATAGTACGTATAGATTTTCTAAAAATCAAACTTTGACCATGTTTATAGGTAAAAATATTTATCTTGACTAGCAAAAAGGCCCGCGCATTGCAGCGAGAGAAAAATACCACACGCTCTTAATCTGAGAATTTGTAGCTACGACTCAAGCAAAGATGGTCTTAGCCTACAAAAGCGCAGTTCAAGATTTTATGGGTATTCTATTTCAACACGGCATGCATGTAAATTTAATCCGTATAAAGAAACTGGCAAGTGATCATGCATTTATTCATGTCATGTGCGGAATGAGTGTTGTTACGGCCCGGTAAAGGAAAACTACATAAACAGACAATGACAATTAGCACACTACAAATACATGTGTGCATCAATGATGGTTTTTAGTTTAAGCATCACCAACTTAGGGTAACTCTTGGACACTTTTTTCACATGCATATTTCTTAAATACATGAAGAGTTGTTAAATAGATACATGATTTTTAATCATAAAGAGAGATTTTTTTTGTCTGAAAAAGAACATTTTTGTATGATCTCCTCTGGATGCAGGTACGTACGCCCCTATTTCATCATCATTTCTTGCCATGTCATAGGTATTAGTCCCTCTTTCATCACTATTCTTATCTTATAAAACATGTATTTTTTTCATGCATGCCTTCTTTTATCTTTTGTCATGCATGTCCTCTTTTTTCTTCTTATATATAGGAGAATAGCGCAACGTCTCATCTTTATCGGATCTCCTCTGCTATTTTATCTTTTATTTCTTTTATAGAGAACATCCCATCTTTATTGGGTCCTTCTTTTATTTCTCGTCATGGATGTCCTTGTTTATTGGGTGTCTCTAGACAATTTATCTTCAATTTTGTGTCCAATCCTGATTTTGCTAAGGTGTTCATGCCCAATCCAAATCAGTACTGGTATGAAAGAAATGAAAGAAAGACGAATAATGTATTATTGGTTAAGATTGCATCCTAGATAATATTTTTTAAATTGTCAAGAGGTAAAATAACATCATATTTAGATTTTACATAGTTTTCTAATCAAATTTCATATATAATATGTTAAATTTGGAGTTACGGTTTAGAAGATATGAGTATTAAAAACATTTAATACGTACTGCGAGTGTAATGTCAGAAACATTAGGTGGTTTTCTATAAAGTAGCGTGACGGACTAAGAATACCTAGTTCCTTTATTAATAGGTATAGATGATACCAAATATATAAATTATAAAGCTATATTTTATAATGGATCTAATAATTTATGTTTGGCATTCAAGATGTAAGTAATTTCTTTTGACGCATCAACAACGGACTTATGACGGCCTGAAAATATACACTTACAAAGAGTAGCTTATAGTTACAAGGGTAGAGAAGGGGGGAGGGGGGAGGATTGTTAAGGTGGCCTACAAGCTCGCGGCAAGGTGAAATAACATAGAAGCCCAGTCACTTTGTTTCTGAGCATTTGTACATCTATTGAACCAAAGGATCAAACTTTGTTTCTGAGCATTTGTATATCTATTGAACCAAAGGATCAAGTCGTCAGCTGCCACCCTGAGGATGCAATGAATACTTTGAGTTTCGTTCCTGAAGGCCTTAGCATTGCATCTTTTCCAGATGTTTCAGAGCAACCCCATGATCACGGTAGAACGAACTTTGTCATAGGCGTCCGCCTGCCAGATGTGGAGAATGTTGTATGGAGTTTCATTATGGAGGCTTGAGAGCTCAACCCAAAGTGGGCACAACCTTCGACAGTTGAATAGTAGGTGGTTGATGTTCTCACAGTGCCCACATAAAGAGCAAGCATCGGAAGTAGCAATAGATCTTCGAAAGCGACGTTTATTGGTATACACATGGTCCTTATTAGCCAACCAGATGAATATCTTGCATTCGTTGGGAGCATAGTTCTTCCATATTCCGGGTGCAAGGGGGTCGACCGAAGATGCAAACCAAATCGCTTTGTATGCCGTCTTGGTGGTGAGGGGCTTGCCATTTTTGCTGCTAATTCTCCTGTCTGCAACGTACTCATTCAAATTAATAATAGCTAAAATAATTCGCAGTGTCCTAAGCTCGTAGTCTGCTGCATGGGATAGCCTTGGGGCTAGAGATAGGTTAAGATGTAAGTATTTTTCTCTACAAACTTGATCATAATTTGTGAGATTTGACTTTTCAAAAATTTAATGCACTATTATGAAACGAATAGATTAGTGTATCACCCCGCAAAAGTTGGACTATCATCAGGCTATCAACGTTCAGCAGGAAGGAGTGAACCGATACTCTTTGCGGAAGACGGGGGTGGTTGGGAAGACATAAAAGGGTGACGCCGGTGGCCGCGTCCGCGGTCTTAGCCTCTCGGCCGCCTACGCCGCTGTGTTTACGTCGTTGGATACTAACCATTTCGTCGCTACTTAGATCCACGAACCGCTTGACGGCGACGGCTCATCGCGCGCACCTCATTGCTGTTTCGCCTCAGTTATTTACGAAACGTATTGCTTATCGGCAGTTGTTCCTAAAAATATGTACATGCAACAACCTTGCGAGAGTTGACATTTTGGATAGAGACCATCCATGATGGACGTACACAACCCATGCTCATGCATGTCCTTTTGACACGGTCGAGCAACACATGGTTGCAACTTGCATGTAGAAGCAAGTACAATGGACATGGTCGAGCACACATGGTTGCAACTTGCATGTAGAAGAAAGCACAATCTATCGTAACACTGCCAAAAATGCACACGCGACACGGGAGAAATCCTTGACGCCGGAAACTTCCGAACAAAGCACGAGACTCGCGAACCATTCAAAGACCGGAATTCCTAATTTCGGACAGGGACATGGAGTAACTGGATTTCAAAACGTGCCATCAGTTGCATGCGTTAACGCGTGTTTGATCCACCAGTGAAACGCTAATGGTTAATTTGTACTACATGCGATCGTATTATCGGTTGTTTATGCGGTAAGTTTACTAGCTACTCCAACAAAGTACCGTCCTTGACGATTGCAAAACAATGCATACAAAAAAATGGTAGGTGATTTGGTTGGTGGACACTGCATTATTCATCGCTTTGATGTTGTGTTGACGTGTTCTTGCGTCAATTTATTTGGTTTCGTTTGGTATGATTTTTATTGGTTTCGTTAGGTTATATATATAGAATAGGGTACGAGCAAGTTGCTCTCGTGGCAGCGTTTATTTTCCGATCGACGGGTTAGTACAAAGCTACAAGGGTGCGACTTGGTATACGTGTCCCATTCTTAAACTATTTTTTCTGAAGTGCTCCATGGAAAAGTTCAGTCGTGATTTCAAATTTAAAAGAAAATAGACCGTAGTCTAGACTTGCACAACATCACGCCGGTTGTGGTCAACAAATTACTATCAAAAATCCACTTGCAATTAAGATTTAACGCGCGTTGTGCAGTCCTAATCTAAGAGATAAGAAGAGGGAAAAAAGACTTCCATGATGCAATCCAAAGGGACATATAAACGATAATGAACTTATTTTGCACAACAAACTCTTCTTTTTAACGAGACTTTCTCTCATTTTCTTCATGTTTTACCGACAAGTCCGTAGATTCGTCTCCCCTCTGCCTGCCACTCCGGTGGCTGGTGTCTTCTCTTCGGTTAGTAATTTAGATTAGGATTTTTGCACAATAGACCCATTTTCTTTCTGAGGAGCGCAACGCAGTAGACCATTAGGACACTTGTGCTTCCGAAACTATGCTGTCTTTCTAGGGCCAGAAATCCATCAAATTATGAGATTTTTGGAGCGATTTTTGTTTTTACATGGTCCAAGTCTCAATTTCTTTTCTTTTGTGGTGGCGGTAGGGCTACTGGTTGTTCCGTGGTGCTTGGTGTGTTGTGGCTGCAGCACATCGTGGTGTGGAGGCGACGTGAGGCGTGCCCACGACTCGGTAGCGAGGTGCAAGGACAATGACATGTGAAACACAAATCAAAGCCGTGTGATGTGGTGGCGGCTTGGTGGTAGCCATCATCAGGTCATGAAGAAGGGATGGGATTGTCCTTTAGATATGACTGTGGCGGTCCTTGCTAGCCACTGGAGTGCGGATGCGGATGGGTGGCCACCAAGGGTGTTCTAAAGGTTTTGTGCCTCCAGACCCGATACTCCAACAAAGGTCATCAGTTGAAGGAGGGATGCCCCTTTTATGGACTTTTGGTGGCTCTCACTTTGGTTGGTCTGCATGATATGTGCGTCAACGTCCTCGGGTTGTCCATGATGGTGGGTGGCCCCTACCGCTATTCCACACCGTCCTCACATGGACATGTTTAACAATCGATCTCGTGTAGAAATGCCTATGTTCGGACCGTGCACTTGAGCGGTTTTTATTGAGTTAGTACGGAGGTGTCGTTGCGGCAAGTGGAGGTGGAGGAACCTAATGAATTCTATTTTGGGGTGCTCTCTGAGGACTAGGTTTCGAGTTTCAAGGTGAATACCATGAGCTCGAAACTATCAAAATCTAGCATATGATATCATATGGGAAGCTGAGATTAGCATTGAGTTAAAACATCCATATCGGATTTGCCAAACGTCATCCCCTCTTGACGAGCCCACAATCATTGGTTCAATAGTTCTTGAAGCATTTGACGAGGGAACTAAGATTTCCAGACTAGATGAGATGGGTGATGAATTCTCATCTCATAGGCAAGTCGCTTCACCCCATAATTTGATAACCCGCTAGTAGATGCATAGCGACAATTCCGAGACCCTACCCACTAATTCAAAAACCCGACAGAAGATGCATATCAACGATTCCAAGGCCCTACCCAAAATGTGCACTTCATATCCATACATGTATCATGCAAACCGTGGGGTGGGAACAAAGGATATCACAACTAAACTCTACGAACGAAGCATATATATAACTGAAAGCTCATAGATGAGCAATATAGCAAATTTTTACAATCAACAATCAAATTATCTATCATTACATCATTCATAAGTAAGCAAATAGTCTAGCTACAGTAGAAAATGTTCTTAAGGGTCTCGAAGATAAATGACACCCCACCCATACACTCAGTTTGCCACACGAGAACCTTCTACCTACTCCTTCTTGGTGCTCAACGAAGTAGCTACCCTCATAGCTGGTGTAGTCATCTAAAGCAAGCTACCTACTCCTTCTTGTTGTTGGGGAACGTTGCATGGAAAACAAAAATTTTCCTATGCGCACGCAAGATCTATCCATGGTGATGAGCATCTACGAGAGGGGGAGTGGATCTACATACCCTTGTAGATCGCTAAGCAGGAAGTGTTAAGAAACGCGGTCGATGTAGTCGAACGTCTTCGCGATCCAAATTGCCGAGCGTCCCGCGATCTCATCATGATCCATCCCGTGATCCAATCACAATCCGTCCCGCAAACTCATCATGATCCATCCCGCAATCTCATCATGATCCGTCTCGCGATCTTGATCACGGTCCTTCCGATCTAGCGCCGAACGGACGACACCTCCGCGTTTAGCACACGTACAACTTGATGACGATCTCCGCCTTGTTGATCCAGCAAGAGGGAGCGGAGAGGTAGACGAGTTCTCCAACAGCGTGACGTCGCCGCGGCGATGGTGGTGGAGCAATTCCGGTAGGGCTTCACCTCACTGCAGAAAACCGATCTAGAGGAGAAACTATGCACTAGAGAATAGCGTAGCACGTGGCTGAAAAACTAGTGCAAAACCCCTAAAACCTCTAGTATATATAATAGGAAGAAAGGAGGAGGCTTGGCCCAAGGGCCAAGCCACCTAGGCTTTGGCCGAACCAAGAGGAGAGGAGGATTCCTCCTCCAATCCTAGTAGGACTAGGACTCCTCCTTATTTTTGCCTTTTTGCCTTTTCCCACCTTTTTCTCTTTGGGATTTTCTTCCCAGCCCCATGGGCCTTGTGTGGGACTTCCACCAGACCACTAAGGGCTGGTATTTACTCTCCCACAGCCCATGTAGCCTCTTGGGTCAAAATACCCCTCCCGATGGTCTCCCGGTACACTACCGGCACTCCCGGTACACTACCGATGAGCCCGAAACTTTTCCAGCGACCAAAATAGGACTTCCTATATATCAATATTTACCTCTGGACCATGCGACGTTCCCCAATAGTGGCATCATGAGCTAGGTTTATGGTTCGATGAGATCTTGAGTAGAACACAAAAGGTTTGTGGGCGTTGATGCTTAGATTGCTTCCTTCCTTGGTCGGATTTTGGTTCAGCGGGATTGTGAGATAAAACGGCCCAGACCAACATTACTCGTACGCTTACGAGAGACCGGTTCCCTCGACGCAACTTGTTGCTTAGATGGCTTGCGGGTGACAGTTTGTCTCACTTTAGTTGGATCGGATCCGACAAAGGCGGTCCTTGAGAAGGTTGAAAAGCAATCTATGTATCACCGTTGTGGTTTATGCGTAGGTGAGAATCGTTCTTGCTAGATACCTGTAGCAGCCACGTAAAACATGCAACAACAAGTTGAGGACGTCTAACTTGTTTTTGCAGGGTATGTTGTGATGTGATATATCCAATTACATGATGAGATATATGTGATGTATGAGATGATCATGTGATGTACAGAATTTCACGACTTGCATGTCGATGAATACGGCAACCGGCAAGAGCCATAGGGTTGTCTTCAATTATTGTATGACCTGCATGTCAATCATTAAGCGCTATGTAATGCTTTACTTTATCGCTACGGTAGCAATAGTAGTAGAAGCATGTTGGGCGCGACAACCCCGATGGCGACACGTTGATGGAGATCAAGATGATGGAGATCATGGTGTCGTGCCGGTGACGATGGAGATCATGCCGGTGTTTCGAAGATGGAGATCTTAAACACAAGTTCATGGCCATATCATGTCACTTATGAATTGCATGAGATGTTAATCCTTTTATGCACCTTGTTTTGCTTAGTACGGCGGTAGCATTATAAGGTGATCCCTCACTTGAATTTCAAGATGAACTGTGTTCTCCCCGAGTGTGCACCATTGCGAAAGTTCATCGTGTCGAGACACCACGTGATGATCGGGTGTGATAGACTCTACGTTCACATACAACGGGTGCAAGCCAGATTTGCACGTGCAGAACACTCGGGTTAAACTTGACGAGCCTAGCATGTACAGACATGGCCTTGGAACACAAGAGACTGAAAGGTCGAGCATGAGTCATATAGTAGATATGATCAACATAATGATGTTCACCAATGAAGCCAACTTAACTTACGTGATGATCGGACTTGAGTTGGTGAAATTTGGATCATGTGACACTCAGATGACCTGAGGGATGTCAATTTGAGTGGGAGGTTTAGTAATTTGATTAACTACATTCATTATCTTGAACAATAGTCTAAGTAACCTTTGCATATTTATGTTGTAGATCAATGGCTCGCGCAGCAGCACCCCTGAATTTTAATGCGTTCCTAGAGAAAGGTAAGTTGAAAGATGATGGAAGTAACTTTGTTGATTGGGCCCGTAATCTAAGGATTATCCTCACGGCTTCCCAGAAACAATATGTCCTTGATGCACCGCTTGGTGACCAACCAGAAGACATGACCTCCGAAGACGTTAAGAACGTTTGGGAGGCTCGTGCTGGAGACTACTCAATAGTTCAGTGCGCAATATTGTATGTCTTAGAACCGGGACTTCAAAGACGTTTTGAACGTCATGGAGCATATGAGATGTTCCAGGAGTTGAAGTTTATCTTTCAGAAGAATGCCCGGATCGAGAGGTATGAGACCTCTGATAAATTCTATGCTTGCAAGATGGAGGAGAACGGGTCTATTAGTGAGCACATACTCAGAATGTCTGGGTACTCAAACCGTCTAGCAGAGTTGGGAATTACCCTTCCGCCGGAGGCGATCACTGATAGAGTTCTTCAATCGTTGCCACCTAGTTACAAGAGCTTTGTGATGAACTATAACATGCACGGGATGAACAAGTCAGTCGCCGAGCTGTTTGCGATGCTGAAAGTCGCTGAGTGTGAAATCCAGAAAGAACATCAAGTGTTGATGGTCAATAAAACCACTAGTTTCAAGAAAAATGGCAAGGGTAAAGGCAAGAAGGGTAAAACTAAGAAGGATGGCAAAGCAGTTGCTACTCCTACAAATAAGCCTAAGCATGGACCTAAGCCAGAAACTGGGTGCTTTCATTGCAAAGGAACTGGTCACTAGAAGCGGAACTGCCCCAAGTACCTGGCTAGCAAGAAGGCGGCCAATGAAAAACAAGGTATATATGATATACATGTTATTGATGTGTACCTTACTAGTTCTCGTAGTAGTGCCTGAGTATTTGATACCGGTTCGGTTGCTCACATTTGCAACTGAAAGCAGGAACTACGGAATAAACGAAGACTGGCAAAGGACGAAGTGACGATGCACGTGGGAAATGGTTCGAAGGTTGATGTGATCACCGTTGGCACGCTCTCTCTTCGATTACCATCGGGATTAGTGATGAACCTGAATAATTGTTATTTAGTGCCTGCGTTAAGCATGAACATTATATCTGGATCTTGTTTATTGCGAGACGGTTACTCATTTAAATCAGAGAATAAAGGTTGTTCTATTTATATGATTAATATCTTTTATGGTCATGCACCCAATGTTAGGGGTTTATTCATATTGAATCTTGATAGTGATGACACACATGTTCATAACATTGATGCCAAAAGATGTAGAGTTGATAATGATAGTACCACTTTCTTGTGGCACTGCCGTTTAGGTCATATTGGAGTAAAACGCATGAGGAAGCTCCATGCTGATGGACTTTTGGAGTCACTTGATTTTGAATCACTTGACACATGTGAACCATGCCTCATGGGCAAGATGACTAAAACGCCGTTCTCTGGAACAATGGAACGGGCAAGTGACTTGTTAGAAATCATACATACTGATGTGTGCGGTCCAATGAATGTTGCAGTGCGCGGTGGATATCGTTACTTTCTCACCTTCACTGATGACTTGAGTAGATATGGGTATATTTACTTGATGAAACACAAGTCCAAAACGTTTGAAAAGTTCAAGCAATTTCAGAGTGAAGTTGAGAATCATCATAACAAGAAGATTAAATTTCTGCGATCTGATCGAGGAGGTGAATATCTGAGTTATGAGTTTGGCAGTCACATCATACAATGTGGAATTGTTTCACAGTTGACACCGCCCGGAACACCACATCGTAATGGTGTGTCTAAACGTCGTAATCGGACCTTATTAGATATGGTGCGTTCTATGATGTCTCTTGCCGATTTGCCACTATCGTTTTGGGGTTGTGCATTAGAGACAACTGCATTCACTTTAAATAGGGCACCATCGGAATCCGTTGAGACGACGCCATATGAACTGTGGTTTGGCAAAAAGCCGAAGTTGTTGTTTCTTAAAGTTTGGGGATGTGATGCTTATGTCAAAAAGCTTCAGCCTGAAAAGCTGGAACCCAAAGCGGAGAAATGCGTCTTCATAGGATACCCGAAAGAGACAGTCGAGTATGCCTTCTATCTCAGATCTGAGGGCAAAGTGTTTGTCGCTAAGAACGGAACATTTCTTGAGAAAGAGTTTCTCTCGAAAGAATTGAGTGGGAGGAAAATAGAGCTTGATGAGGTTGTTGAACCTTTGCTTCTACCAGAAAGTAGCGCAACGCAGAAAGATGTTTCTGTGGAGCCTACGACGGTTGAAGAAGAAGTTAATGATGAAGATCATGAAGCTTCGGATCAAGTTACTAACAAACCTCGTAGGTCGAGAAGAACACGTGCTACTCCTGAGTGGTACGGCAATCCTGTCTTAGAGGTCATGTTGTTAGACAACAATGAACCTACGAGCTATGAAGGAGCGCTGATGGGCCCGGATTCCGAGAAATGGTTAGAGGCCATGAAATCCGAGATGGGATCCATGTATGAAAACAAAGTATGGACTTTGGAAGTATTACCTGAAGGGTGAAAGGCCATTGAGAACAAATGGATTTTTAAGAAGAAGACGGACGCGGACGGTAATGTCACCGTATATAAAGCTCGACTTGTGGCAAAGGGTTTTTCACAAGTTCCAGGAGTGGACTACGATGTGACCTTCTCACCCGTAGCGATGCTTAAGTCCGTCAGAATCATGTTGGCAATAGCTGCTTATTTCGACTATGAAATTTGGCAGATGGATGTCAAAACGGCATTCCTCATCGGTTTCCTTGAGGAAGAGTTGTATATGATACAACCTGAAGGTTTTGTCGATCCAAAGAATGCTGACAAAGTTTACAAGCTACATCGATCCATTTATGGACTGGTGCAAGCATCTCGGAGTTGGAACAAATGCTTTGATGAGGTGATCAAAGCGTTTGGGTTTATACAAGTTTATGGAGAAGCTTGTATTTACAAGAAAGTGAGTGGGAGCTCTATAACATTTATAGTGTTATATGTGGATGACATATTGCTGATTGGAAACGATATAGAAATGCTGGAAAGCGTGAAGGAATATTTTAAATAAGAGTTTTTCAATGGAGGACCTAGGAGAAGCTGCTTTCATATTAGGCATTAAGATCTATAGAGATAGATCGAGACGCTTAATAGCACTTTCACAGAGCACATACCTTGATAAAGTTTTGAAGAAGTTCAAAATGGAACAGTCCAAGAAGGGGTTCTTGCCTGTATTACAAGGTGTGAAGTTGAGTAAGACTCAATGCCCAGTGACTACAGAAGATAAAGAAAATATGAGCGTCATCCCCTATGCTTCAGCCATAGGCTCTATCATGTATGCAATGCTGTGCACAAGACCCGATGTCAGCCTTGCCATAAGTATGGCTGGAAGGTTTCAAAGTGATCCTGGAATGGAGCACTGGCAAGCGGTCAAGAATATCCTTAAGTTCCTTAACAGGACTAAGGACATGTTTCTCGTTTATGGAGGTGATGAAGAGCTCGTCGTAAAGGGTTACGTTGATGCAAGCTTTGTCACTGATCCGAACGACTCTAAGTCGCAAACCGGATACGTATTTATTCTTAATGGGGGAGCGGTAAGCTGGTGCAGTTCCAAGCAAAGCGTGGTAGCTGATTCTACGTGCGAAGCGGAATACATCGCAGCCTCGGAGGCAGCGAAGGAAGGTGTCTGGATGAAGCAGTTCATGACAGATCTTGGAGTAGTGCCCAGTGCACTGAATCCAATGAACTTGTTCTATGACAACACTGGTGCCATTGCTCTGGCCAAGGAACCAAGGTTTCACAAGAGGACCAGACATATAAAGCGACGCTTCAACTCCATCCGGTTCTACATCGAGGAGAAGGACATAAATATTTGCAAAGTACACACGGATCTGAATGTTGCAGACCCGTTGACTAAACCTCTTCCAAGGGCTAAACATGATCAACACAAGAGCTGTATGGGTGTTCGATTCATTACCATGTAAATCACATAGTGATGTGAACTAGATTATTGACTCTAGTGCAAGTGGGAGACTGTTGGAAATATGCCCTAGAGGCAATATATAAAGTGTTTATTATTATATTTCCTTGTTCATGATAATCGTTTATTATCCATGCTATAATTGCATTGATTGGAAACACATTGCATGTGTGGGTAAATAGACAACACAATGTCCCTACTATGCCTCTAGTGAACTAGCTCGTTGATCAAAGGATGGTTAAGATTTCCTAGCCATGGACATGAGATGTCATTTGATAACGGGATCACATCATTAGGAGAATGATGTGATGGACAAGACCCAAACTACAAACGTAGCGTATGATCGTGTCAATTTATTGCTACTGTTTTCTGCATGTCAAATGTATATGTTCCTATGACCATGAGATCATGCAACTCACGGATATCAGAGGAGTGCCTTGTGTGTATCAAACTTCGCAACGTAACTGGGTGACTATAAAGGTGCTCTACAGGTATCTCCGATGGTGTCTGTTGAGTTGGCATGGATCGAGACTGGGATTTGTTACTCCGTGTGACGGAGAGGTATCTCGGGGCCCACTCGGTAATGCAACATCACAATAAGCCTTGCAAGCAATGTGACTAATTGTTGGTTGCGGGATCTTGTATTACAGAACGAGTAAAGTGACTTGCCGGTAGCGAGGTTGAACTAGGTATGGAGATACCGACGATTGAATCTCGGGCAAGCAACATACCGAAGAACAAAGGGAACGTTATACGGGATTAAATGAATCCTTGACATAGAGGCTCGACCGATAAAGATCTTTGTAGAATATGTAGGAACCAATGTGGACGTCCAGGTCCCGCCATTGGTTATTGACCGTAGAGGTGTCTCGGTCATGTCTACATAGTTCTCGAACCCGCAGGGTCTGCACACTTAAGGTTCGGTGACGTTTCGGTAGTATAGAGTTATGTATGGTGGTGACCGAAGTTTTTTTTGGAGTCCCAGATGAGATCTCGGACGTCACGAGGAGCTCCAGAATGGTCCGGAGGTAAAGATTCATATATGGGAAGTCCCAGTTTGGTCGCCGGAAAAGTTTCGGGCTCATCGGTAGTGTACCGGGAGTGCCAGTAGTGTACCGGAGGCCTCCGGGAGAGGTATTTAGACCCCAAGAGGTCCATGGGCTGTGGGAGAGTAATAACCAGCCCTTTGTGGGCTGGGGAAACAGCCACAAAGGCCCATGGCGCAGGGGAAGAAATTCCTAAAGGAAAAATAGGAAAATCAGCCAATAGGAAGCAATCCTACTCCAACTAGGATTGGAGGTGGAGTAGGATTGCTCCCCTCCACTTCGGCCGACTCCTAGAGGCCTTGGCCTTGCGCCAAGGCTGCCTCCTCCTTCCTCCTTTATATACAGGTGGAGTTGGTGGTTTTTTGACAGTTTTTCCGGCCATGTGCTACCCGTTCCACCGGTGCATAGTTTCTCCTCTAGAGCGTATTTCCGCAGTGCTTAGGCGAAGCCCTGCCGGAATCACACCACCACCATCGCCGGAGCGCTGTCATGCTGCCGGTGAACTCTTCCTCCTCTCCATCTCCTCTTGCTGGATCAAGACGGTGGAGATCGTCATAAAGCTGCACGTGTGCTGAACGCGGAGGTGCCGTCCGTTCGGTACTAGATCGGAAGGATCGTGATCAAGGCCACGGGACGTTCATGATCGGATCGCGGGACGGATCGTGATGAGATCGCGGGACGGTTCGTGATTGGTTCGCGGGACGGTTCGTGATTAGATCGCGAGACGCTCGGCAATTTGGATCGCGAAGAAGTACGACTACACCAACCGCGTTTCTTAACGCTTCTCGCTTAGCGATCTACAAGGGTACGTAGATCCACTCTCCCTCTCGTAGATGCTCATCACCATGGATAGGTTTGCGTGTGCATAGGAAATTTTTTGTTTCCCATGCGACGTTCCCCAACACAGACCCTGCGAGTTCGAGAACTGTGTAGACATGACCGAGACACCTCTATGGTCAATAACCAATAGCGGGACCTAGATGCCCATATTGGTTCCTACATATTCTATGAAGATCTTTATCGGTCGATCCTCTATGTCAAGGATTCAGTTAATCCCGTATGATGTTCCCTTTGTTCTTCGGTATGTTACTTGCCCGAGATTCGATCGTCGGTATCTCCATACCTAGTTCAATCTCATTACCGGAAAGTCTCTTTACTCGTTCCGTAATACAATATCCCGTGACAAACACTTAGTCACATTGCTTGCAAGTCTTGTTGTGATGTTGTATTACCAAGTGGGCCCTGATATACCTCTCCATCACACGGAGTAACAAATCCCAGTCTTGATCCATGCCAACCCAATAGACACCCTCGGAGATACCTGTAGAGTACCTTTATAGTCACCCAGTTACGTTGCGACGTTTGATACACACAAGGCACTCCTCCGGTGTCAGTGAGTTGCATGATCTCATGGTCATAGGAACAGATACTTGACATGCAGAAAACAGTAGCATTAAACTGACATGATCATATGCTACGTTTGTAGTTTGGGTCTTGTCCATCACATCATTCTCCTAATGATGTGATCCCGTTATCAAATGACATCACATGTCAATGGCTAGGAAACCTTGACCATCTTTGACCAACGAGCTAGTTCACTAGAGGCATACTAGGGACAAAGTGTTGTCTATTTACCCACACATGTAATGTGTTTCCAATCAATACAATTATAGCATGGATAATAAACGATTATCATGAACAAGGAAATAATAAAAACTTTATTTATTGCCTCTAGGGCATATTTCCAACAGTCTCCCACTTGCACTAGAGTCAATAATCTAGTTCACATCACCGTGTGATCCGCATTGTTATGAATCTAACACCTAATGAGTTCTGGGGCTCGATCATGCTTTGCATGTGAGAGAGGTCTTTTAGTCAATGGGTCAGTGACATTCAGATCCGTGTGTACTTTGCAAATCTCTATGTTAAACTGTAAACACTACTACTACACTCCACTTGGTATTATTCCAAATGGCTGCTCCACTATACGTATCCAGATTTCTACTCCGAGTCATCCGGATTGGTGTTAAAGCTTGCATCGACGTAACTCTTTACGACGAACTCTTTATCACCTCCATAATCGAGAAACATCTCCTTAGTCCTCTGGTTACTAAGGATAATTTTGACCGCTGTCCAGTGATCCACTCCTGGACCACTCTTGTACCCCTTAACAGACTCATGGCAAGGCACACACAGGTGCGGTACACATCATGTCATAATATAGAGCCTATGGCTAAAGCATAGGGGACAACATTCGTCCTTTCTCTTTCTTCTGCCATTGTCGAGCTTTGAGTCTCACTCAACTTCACACCTTACAAATCAGGCGAGAACTCTTTCTCTGACTGAGCCATTTTGAACTCTTTCAAAATCTTGTCAAGGTATGTACTCATTGAAAGTCTCATCAAGCATCTTGATCTATCTCTATAGATCTTGATGCTCAACAATTAGGTAGCTTTATCCAGGTCTTCCTTTGAAAAACTCTTTTCAAACAACCGTTTATGCTTTCCAGAAATTCTACATCATTTCTGATCAACAATATGTCAACCACATATGCTTACCAGAAACTCTATATTGCTCCCACTCACTTTATTGCAAATACAAGTTTCTCATAAACTTTGTATAGACTCAAAAACCTTGATCACCTCATCAAAGTGTATATTCCAACTCCGAGATGCTTGCTTCAGTTCATAGAAGGATCAGTGGAGCTTGCACACCTTTTAGCATCCTTAGGACTGACAAAACCTTCTGGTTGTATCTCATACAACCTTTCCTTAAGGAAGGAAACGATGTTTTGGCATCCATCTGCCAGATTTCATAATTGAAAAATGCAGCAACTGCTAACATAATTCCAACAAACTTTAGCGTCGCTACGAGTGAGAAAGTCTCATTGTAGTCAACTCCTTGAACTTGCCAGAAACTTCTTTGCGACAAGTCGAGCTTTATAAATGGTGACATTCACCATCAACGTCTGTCTTCATTTTAAAGATCCATTTATACTCAACAACCTGCCGTCCAACGAGCAAGTCCACCAAAGTCTATACTTGGTTTTCATACATGGATCCTTTCTCGGATTTCATGGCCTCTAACCATTTGTCGGATTCCGGGCCCATCATCGCTTCTCCATAGCTCGTAGGTTTATCGTTGTACAACAACATGACCTCTAAGACATGGTTGTCATCCACTCAGGAGCAGTACACGTCCTTGTCGACCTACGAGGTTTGATAGTAACTTGATTTGAAGCTTCATGATCATCATCATTAACTTCCTCTTCAACTAACGTAGGCTTCACAGAAACATCTTCCTGCGCTGCGCTACTCTCTGGTTGAAACAAAGGTTCAACAACCTCATCAAGTTCTATCTTCCTCCCACTCAATTTTTTCGAGAGAAACTTTTTCTCGGGAAAGGACCCGTTTTAGCAAAAAACACTTTATGCTTGGATCTGAGATAGAAGGTTCACCCAACTGTTCTTAGGGTATTCTATGAAGATGCATTTGTCCGCTTTGGGTTCGAGCTCATTAGGTGAATTTTTTTCCACACAAGTCTCGCAGCCCCAAACTTTAAGAAATGACAGCTTAGGTTTCTATCAAACCATAATTCACACGGTGTCATCTCAATGGATTTAGATGGTGCCCTATCTAAAGTGAATGTTGTTGTCTCTAATGCATAACCCCAAAATTATAGTAGCAAACCGATAAGAGACATCATAGAAAGCACCATATCCAATAGAGCACGACTATGACGTTCAGACACACCATCACACTATGGTGTTCCAGGTGGCGTGAGTTGTGAAACAACTTTCACATTGTCTAAAGTTGTATGCCAAACTCGTAACTCAGATATTCCCCTCCACGATCATATCGTAGACATTTTTATCTTCTTGTCACGATGATCTTAAAACTTCACTCTAAATTTGCTTGAACCTTTCAAACGATTCAGACTTGTGTTTCATTAAGTAAATATACACTATATCTACTCAAATCATCAGTGAAGGTAAGAAAATAACGATATCCACCGCACGCTACAAGACTCATTGGATTGCATACATCAACATGTATCATTTCCAATAAACCACTTGCCCACTCCATCAATCCGGAAAACGGGGTCCTTAGTCATCTTGCCCAAGAGGCATGGTTCGCATGTCTCAACAGATTCGAAATCGAATGAGTCCAAAGATACATCAGCATGGAGTTTCTTCATGCGCTTTATACCAACATGACATTTAGCGGCAGTGCCACAAGTATGTGGTACTATCATTGTTAACTTTGTATATTTTGGCATCAATGTTATGAACATGTGTATTACTATGATCAAGATTCAACAAACCATTTTCACTGGGTGCATGACCATTGAAGGTATTATTCATGTAAACAGAATAACCATTATTCTCTAACTTAAATGAATAACCGTGCTGCAATAAACACGATCTAATCGCAAAACACCAACTAACATTTATTTAGGTTCGTCACTAATCCCGAAGGTAGAGAGAGCGTGCGATGTTGATCACATCAACCTTGGAAACATTTCCAACACACATCGTCACCTCACCCTTAGCTAGTTCTCCATTCGTTCCGTAGCTTTTATTTCGAGTTACTAACATTTAGCAACCGAACTAGTATCCAATACCCAGGTGCTACTAGGAGTACTAGCAAGGTACACATCAATAACACGTATATCAAATATACTTCTGTTGACATTGCCAACCTTCTTATCTACCAAGTATCTAGGGTTGTTCCACTTCAGCGACTACTCTCCTCATAATCGAAGCACTTAGTCTCGGGTTTGGGTTCAACTTTGTGTTGCTTCACTGGAGCAGCAACTGACTTGCCATCCATGAAGTTTCCCGCCTTGCCCTTGCCCTTCTCGAAACTAGTGGTTTTTACTAACCATCAACACTTGACGCTCCTTCTTGATTTCTACCTTCGCGGTGTCAAACATTGCGAATAGCTTAGGGATCATTATTTCTATTCCTAGCATTTTATAGTTCATCACCAAGTTCTAGTAGCTTAGTGACGGTGACTTGGAGAACTATATCAGTCACTATCTTATCTAGAAGATTAACTCCCACTCGATTCAAGCGATTGTAGCACCCAGACAATCTGAGCACATGTTCAACAATTGAGCTATTCTTCTTCATCTTGCAGACAAAGGATCTTGTTGGAGATCTCATATCTCACAACACGGGCACGAGCCTGAGATCCCAATTTCAGCTCTTAGAACATCTCATATGTTCCTAGACGTTCAAAACGTTTCGGAGCCTCAATTCTAAGCCATAATGCATGACACACTAAACTATCAAGTAGTCATCGGAACATGCATGTCAGAAGTTCACAACATCTTCAGACGACGCTAGAGGGGGTGGCGCACCGAGCGCTGCATTAAGGACATAAGCCTTCTGTGTAGCAATGAGGACAATCCTCAGATCACGGACCCAGTCCGCAATATTGCTACCATCATCTTTCAACTCTATTTCTCTAGGAACATATAAAAAAAATTCAAGGGATCTACAACGCGAGCAAGTAATCTACAACATAATTTGCAAAGACATTACTGACAAGGTTCATGATAATGAGTTCAATTAATCATATTACTGAAGAACTCCCACTCAAATTGACATCCCTCCGGTCATTCGAGTCATACATGATCCAAATTCACCAACTCAAGTTTGATCATCACGTGAGTTGAGGTGGTTTCAATGGCGAACATCATCATGTTGATCATATCTACTATATGACTCATGTTCGACCTTTCGGTCTCTTGTGTTCCGAGGCCATGTCTGTACATGCTAGGCTCATCAAGTTTAACCCGAGTGTTCTGTATGTGCAACACTGGCTTGCACCCGTTGTATGTGAACGTAGAGTTTATCACACCTGATCATCATGTGGTGTCTCGACACGATGAACTCTTGCAACGGTGCACACTTGGGGAGAACACAATTTATCTTGAAATTAAGTGAGGGATCACCTTATAATGCTACCGTCGTCCTAAGAAAAATAAGGTGCATAAAAGGATTAACATCACATGCAAATCATAAGTGACATGATATGGCCATGAATTTGTGCTTTTGATCTCCATCTTGAAAGCACCGGCATGATCTCCATCATCACCGGCATGACACCATGATCTCCATCATCTTGATCTCCATCAACGTGTTGCCATCGGGGTTGTCACACCCACCATGCTTCTACTACTATTGCTACCTTTTAGCGATAAAGTAAAGCATTACATAGCGCTTAATGATTGACACGCAGGTCATACAATAATTAACGACAACCCTATGGCTCCAGCCGGTTGCCGTACTCATCGACATGCAAGTCGTGATATTCTATACAACACATGATCATCTCATACATCACATATATCTCATCATGTAATTGGTCATATCACATCACAACATACCCTGCAAAAACAAGTTAGACGTCCTCTAATTGTTGTTGCATGTTTTACATGGCTGCTACGGGTATCTAGAAAGAACAATTCTCACCTACGCATAAACCACAACGGTGATACATAAGTTGCTTTTCAACCTTCTCAAGGACCGCCTTTGTCGAATCCGATCCAACTAAAGTAGGAGAAACTGCCACCCGCCAGCTATCTTTTGCAACAAGTTGCAGTTGTGGGAAGCGGTCACTTGTAAGCGTACGAGTAATGTTGGTCCAGGCTACTTCATCCCACAATACCGCTGAACTAAAATATGACAAGGGAGGAAGCAATCTAAGCATCAACACCCACAAACTCCTTGTGTTCTACTCGAGATCTCATGTACACATAGACCTAGTTCTGATACCACTGTTGGGGAACGTTGCATGGGAAACAAAAAATTTCCTACGTGCACGCAAGATCTATCCATGGTGATGAGCATCTATGAGAGGGGGAGTGGATCTACATACCCTTGTAGATCGCTAAGCGGGAAGCGTTAAGAAACACGGTTGGTGTAGTCGAACGTCTTCGCGATCGAAATCACCGAGCATCCTGTGATCTCATCATGATCCGTCCCGTGATCCAATCATGATCCATCCCGTGAACTCATCATGATCCATCCCACGATCTCATCATGATCCGTCTCGCGATCTTGATCACGGTCCTTCCGATCTAGCGCCGAACGGACGGCACCTCCGCATTCAGCACACGTACATCTTGATGACGATCTCTGCCTTCTTGATCTAACAAGAGGGAGCGGAGAGGTAGACGAGTTCTCCAACAGCGTGACGGTGCCGTGGCGATGGTGGTGGAGCAATTCCGGCAGGGCTTCGCCTAAGCACTGCAGAAAACCGATCTAGAGGAGAAACTATGCACCAGAGAATAGGGTAGCACATGGCTGAAAAACTAGTGCAAAACCCCTAAAACCTCTAGTATATATAAGAGGAAGAAAGGAGGAGGCTTGGCCCAAGGGCCAAGCCACCTAGGCTTCAGCCGAACCAAGAGGAGAGGAGGATTCCTCCTCCAATCCTAGTAGGACTAGGACTCCTCCTTATTTTTGTCTTTTTGCTTTTGTCCACCCTTTTCTCTTTGGGCTTTTCTTCCCAGCCCCATGGGCCTTGTGTGGGACTTCCACCAGCCCACTAAGGGCTGGTATTTACTCTCCCACAGCCCATGTAGCCTCTTGAGTCGAAATACCCCTCCCGATGGTCTCCCGGTACAGTACCAGCACTCCCGGTACACTACCGATGAGCCCGAAACTTTTCCAGCGACCAAAATAGGACTTCCTATATATCAATCTTTACCTCCGGACCATTCCAGAGCTCCTCGTGATGTCCGGGATTTCATCCAAGACTCCTAACAACGTTCAGTCACCACCATACATAACTCTATACTACCGAAACATCACCGAACCTTAAGTGTGCAGACCCTGCGGGTTCGAGAACTATGTAGACATGACCGAGACACCTCTACGGTCAATAACCAATAGCAGGACCTGGATGCCCATATTTGTTCCTACATATTCTACGAAGATCTTTATCGTTCAAACCTCTATGTCAAGGATTCAGTTAATCCCATGTGATGTTCCCTTTGTTCTTCGGTATGTTACTTGCCCGAGATTCGATCTTCGGTATCTCCATACCTAGTTCAATGTCGTTATCGGCAAGTCTCTTTACTCGTTCCGTAATACAAGATCCCGTGACTAACACTTAGTCACATTGCTTGCAAGGCTTGTTGTGATGTTGTATTACCGAATGGGCCCTGAGATTCCTCTCCGTCACACGGAGTAACAAATCCTAGTCTTGATGACGGGGGGACGACCCCGGGGTAGCCTCAAGCGCCCTTTTTTCCCCCCGACTCCTAACGTGACTAAAGGGCGGGCCGCCTCCCCTTGCGGTCTAGCTGCGCCCTGCCGGAGGTGATCCGCCGGCTATGCCTAGCCGGTTGAGCATTGGATATCGTCTGCGGGCGTGCGTGGCAACAGTGGCCCCCATCCCGTCGAGGGTCAGCGCCGATATGGCTACAGCAAAGGCGTCAGGGCCTCTGACCCTGGCGGATGGCGACCGGGCTTCCAACAGTGACGACACGCCATCAACCACTCCGTCACCTGCCCCGGCGTGGCTACAGGGTAGCCAGCCATACCGCTAACCCCGGTCGGCCGCCGCAAGACGACGCCACAAGGTGCGGCCGGTTCCTGACGGGACCCCTCAGCCGACAGGACCTACCGATGACAAGACCCCCCGACCGGGCCCATGCAGACAGCCAGAGAGGCTGCTGGCTGGGGCCCCTTTGACCTTCTACTTGTATTGTATTCTGGGGGGTTGGCCTATAAAACCCCCCGGGCCGCCCCCATGCAGGGGACGATCGATCGGCTGCTCCACATCCACTCCACACATACGCACATAGAGAGGCGGAAGAGCAGGCTAGCTCCTTCTTTCCCCTCATCTCATACAACTCAAGGAGCATCATTGTAACCCAACCATTGTCTCAACTAGACCGAGCGGGACTAGGGGTATTACCTCCCACGGAGGGCCCCGAACCTGGGTACATCGTGTGTCCGCCACAGCTTGTGCCTAATCCCGCTCTCGGAGCCCGCCGGCGTCCTTCGACCCCTCTCGATAAGCCTACCTATGGCATCTACTGTGACGAAACCACGACAGTTGGGCCCATCGTGGGGCAGTCCGCGGCGCCGGCCGGAGTCACGCTCCGGGCTGGACCCTTCACCGCCTCCCCTGACCACCTCGCTTCCGGGCAAAACCGCGTGCTCGTGGGGCTTGCTCCGGTGAGCCTTGCGGACAGCACGGCCGGCATCCCTGACAAGTGCCTCGGCTGCGACCTAGCGCTCGACGTCGCCACGCTCGCCGGGCGGTTCGGCAAGCTGAGCCTCACCGAAGAACCGGAGGCCGACGTGTACCCTAGTCAGGTGTTCGACTGCACTGTCCCGCCCTCGTCCGTGGGCATGCTTGCCACGGGCGAGGCCATCGGCCCCCATACCAGCATGGGAGTGATGGTCACCGTCTCCTCTGCCACTTCGGGCCGTGCGTGAGCGACCGAGGCCGACGCAGCCGCCACTCGCGTCGGCACCTCCGGCCCACTCGCTGCCACCCTCCGGGGTCTGGGCACTCCTATCGTCATGACGGCGGACCCGGTCGCCGCCAGAGCCGAGCTGGAGGCGGCTAGTCGCCTGCTGTTCGAAGATGCCAGCGCCCTCGTTGCCGAGCGGCGCCGGATGGAGGCCGCGCAGCGGGAATACAACTCCGCGTACGGTCTCAGCCCGGCTGGCCCCAAGCCCAACCGGCGTGGTGCTGTGCGAGAACGCGGCCGCGTGGTTGCAGAAATCCTCGGCGGCTGTTTCCCCGTCTATGACACCCCGGCGGCCAACCAACGCGCCGCCAAGGTTGCCTACGAGGATTTGGCGACCTTGGAGGGCGAGGAGCGGGCCGCGCGAGAGCGGCACATCAAGGACCTCATCGACACCGCCGACACACAACAGGTCATCCTCACCCCCGGCAGGCCCGTCTACGAGTTTCCCCGTCCCGAGGGCGAGGACACTGGGGCCGCTGACCGCCGGCCGGCTCAGCACTCCAGCACCCCTCATCCCTCTGGCCGGAACGCCCGGGGGAGAAACCCTCAACGCACCCCATCACGCGGAAACGAGCAGCCGGCTGTGAACAGCCGACGCAGCAACAATCCGGCTGGCAGTCACCGCCGCGATGACGCACCGGTTGGCGGCAGCCGGCGCACCCACGGGCATACTCCGCCCCCCACGGCAGGAACCCGCACGGTCCATCCCGTCGGCCGTTCGCCCCGAGCTCGCCGCCCGGCTCGGGCCCCGCGTTCCCCACAGCGACAATGATGCGCGGCTTCGTCTTGACCAGCTGGCACAGTCGGCTCTCCTCGAGGAGGAGGGCTCGATTGGTCCAGCCTGCTTCGGTCCACGAATCCGCAACGAGCCTTTTCCACCCGGCTTTATGCTCCCTCGCGACACCCCGAAGTATACCGGGGCTGCCAAGCTGGAGGACTGGCTGATCGACTACACCACCGCCATCGGCATCGCTAGGGGGAACAAGCGCGTAGCCGTCCACTACGTCCCCCTCATGCTGATCGGCTCGGCCCGCACCTGGCTGAACAGCCTATCCACCGGCAGCGTCAACACCTGGACGGACTTCGAGGAGGCTTTTGTCCACAACTTCACCGGCACCTACAAACGGCCTGGCCGGCCCCGCGAGCTGGCTATGTGCGTCCAGGGGCCGGACGAGCCCCTCCGCGATTACCTCACGCGCTGGACTGAGCTCCACAACTCCTACGAAGGAGTACACGAGGTACAGGCCATCCAGTACTTCATAGAGGGCTGCTACGATGGCACCCCCCTCAAGCACAAGCTCCTGTGCTCCGAGCCAACCTCCCTGGCGGACCTGATGTCCAAAGCGGACAAATACACCATGGCTGACTCCTCGATGAGGATGAAGGCTAAGGCGCCGGCCAAGCCGGCTACGCCCCCTGCCGCGCCGCGGGCGGTGGTCGACAACCGGCAGCCACAGAACGGCAAGCGCAAGAACGACCAGCCCGATTCCCTCTATGGGAGCCGGTAGGTCGCCTCCATCGAGGGGGAGCAGCCGGCTGGCCAGGTCTCCGGTCAGCGCCAGCACACCGGCAAGGCCGCCTGGCAGCCCAAGCTGACTTTCGAGCAAATGCTTGACCTCCCCTGTAAAAACCACTCTGGCGCCAAGCCGACCACTCACACGCTCCGGCAGTGCAGCTTCTCGCAGCGATTGGCCCAAGGGGATGGCCTCCCGGCCCCCCCGCGCAGCCAGCCCCCGCACCGGCGCCGGCCCCGGCTTGGGCCCCGGCCCCCGGTCCGGCTCAAGCGGACCCGGCTCCGGCTCGGGGCGACGGCAGGCTACACGACCGGTTCCCCGAACACGACGACTGCTACGTCGTCTTCACCAGCGAAGAGATGGGCAAGCATGCCTAGCGCCAGCTCCACCGCGAGGTGAATGCCACTATGCCCGCGACTCCCCAGTTCATGCATTGGTCCGAAAAGCCGATCACCTGGAGCCGGGCGGACCACCCGGCCGTGATGTCGAACTCCAGCAGCTACGCCCTCGTCCTCGATCCCACGATCGCCTCCGAGAAGTGCTCGTGCCGCTTCTCGCGGGTTTTGATCGATGGAGGCAGCAGCATCAACATCCTCTACCTCGACACCCTTCTCAAGCTAGGGCTCAAGGTGGAGGACCTGAAAACAAGTCGGATCGTTTTCCACGGCATCGTGCCGGGAAAGTCCTGTACCCCCATCAGCAAGATCAAGCTCGACGTCCTCTTCGGCGACGCTGGTCATTTCCGCCGCGAGCCGGTTTTGTTCGAGGTAGTGGACCTCGACAGTCCCTATCACGCATTGCTCGGCAGGCTCGCTCTCGTCAAGTTCATGGCGATCCCCCACTACGCCTACCTCAAGCTCAAGATGCCGGGACCCAAGGGCATCATCACCATCACCGGCAAGTACCAGATGTCAATGGCGTGCGCGCGAGATGGCAGTCGGCTGGACGAGGCCCTGGAGATAGCCGAAGAGAAGCGGCAGCTCGACCGGCTGGTGGCCCTCGCCTCCGCCCAGCAAGCCGTACCGGCACCTCCGTCCTAGTCGGTCGGCGAAGGCTCATTCCAGCCGTCCAGGGACACCTGGCAGGTGCCACTCGATCCGGCCAACCCCACCCAGTGCGTGACCATCGGCTCCCACCTCGACAGCAAATAGGAAAGCGAGCTCGTCGACTTCCTCCGTGAGAATCGGGACATCTTTGCATGGTCCCCCAAGGACATGCCGGGTGTTCCGAGGAAGTTCACCGAGCACAAGCTACACGTTCGGCTGGATGTGAAGCCAGTCAAGCAACCCCTGCGCCGTTTCTCCGAGGAGAAGCGGCGTACTATAGGAGAAGAAATCGCCCGGCTGCTCGCAGCCGGCTTCATCATGGAGGTGTTTCACCCAGACTGGCTGGCCAACCCAGTCCTGGTGCTGAAGAAAAACAAGACCTGGCGCATGTGTATCGACTACACGAGCCTGAACAAGGCGTGCCCCAAGGACCCGTTCGCCCTACCGCGGATCGACAAAGTCATCGACTCCACGGCCGGCTGCGATTTGCTGTCTTTTCTGGACGCCTACTCCGGCTACTACTAGATAAAGCTGGACCCGGCTGACCGGCTCAAGACCTCCTTCATCACCCCTTACGGGCCTACTGCTACATCGCCATGTCTTTCGACCTAAAGAACGCAGACGCTACTTTCCAGCGCTGCATGCAGAAGTGCCTCCTGCCTCAGATAGACAGGAACATCCACGTCTACGTGGACAACATCGTCATCAAATCCAAGAAGCATTTGAGCCTCCTCGACGATCTCCAAGAGACGTTCGCCAACTTGCGCGAATACAAGATCAAGCTCAACCTAGAGAAGTGTGTCTTCGGCATCCCAGCCGGCCAGCTCCTGGGTTTCTTCGTGTCCGCCCACGGCATCAAAGCTAACCCCGAGAAGATACGGGCGATTGAGCGCATGCCCAAGCCGGCCCGGCTCCGCGACGTCCAGAAATTCACCGACTGCCTCGCTTCCCTCAGCCGGTTCATCAGCCGGCTGGGCGAGAAGGCCTTGCCCCTCTACGGGGGTCGGCCCTGGTCGAGCCGGGCCAAGCCCTCTCGAGGAAGCCGTCCCTGTTCGACTGGCCCGATGAGGCAGACGCGGCGTTCCGCGACCTCAAGCGAGATCTCACCAGCATGCTCATCCTAGCCGCACCGGCTGACAAGGAGCCATTGCTCGCCTACATTGTGGCGACCACGCGCATCGTCAGCGTCGTCCTGGTGGTGGAGCAGCCGAAGGAAGGCAAGGCACTGCCGACACAGCGCCCCGTCTACTACCTTAGCGAGGTCCTCTCCGCCTCCAAGCAAAACTACCCCCACTACCAGAAGATGTGCTATGGCATATACTTCGCCGCCCAGAAGCTGAAGCAGTACTTCTAGGAGCACGTCATCACCATCGTGAGCACAGCGCCGCTGGGCAAAATCATGGCCGGCCGGGACGCCACCGGTCGGATCGCCAAATGGGCCATCGCCCTGGCCGACTACGAAATACGGTACGAGCCACACACCGCCATCAAGTCTTAGGCAATGGCCGACTTCCTCATCGATTGGGCCGAAACCCAGTTCGTGCCGCCTCCGCCTGACTCGACGCATTGGCATATGCACCTCGACGGCTCGAAGATGCGAGCCGGCCTGGGAGCCGGCATCGTCCTGTCGTCCCCCAGAGGAGACCAGCTCCGCTACGCCCTCCAGATCCACTTCGGCGCCTCCAACAACATGGCCGAATACAAGGCCCTCGTCCATGGCCTCCGGCTCACCAAGGAGATCGGCATCTAGCGCATCATTTGCTTCGGCGACTCTGACCTCGTGGTGCAATAGGTCTCTGGCGAATGGGACGCCAGGGATGCCAACATGGCCGGCTATCGCTTCCTCGTCCAACAGCTCACCGGCTCCTTCGAGGGCTGCGAGTTCCACCACATCCCCCGTGCGGACAATGAGGCGGCCGACGCGCTGGCCAAAATCGGCTCCACCCGACAGGCCATCCCAGTCGGCGTCTCCCTCGAGCGGCTCATGAAGCCTTCGATCAAGCCTTCTCTCGAATCAGAGTCCATCTTCATGCCGGCAAACGCGGCCAGCACCCCTGCGGAACCGGCCGCCCAACCAGCCCCGCTGACTGCGGCAGCTCTGCCGGCTGCGCCATCACCAACCGTTGGTCCGACGCCGTCCGCCACAGCAATCAAGCCGGCCACGCCCACGCATGCCGGCACCGGCCTCGTCGCCGTCACGACGATGGTTAACGCTCCCACCATCGTCTCGCTCCCGGGGGCTGGCAGGCCGGCCCCGGGGACTGGCGAGCCGGCCCCGGGGGCTGGGCCGACCCCTGTCTCGGCTCCCTCGTGGGCCCAGCCCATCTTGGCGTTCCTCCAGCGCGGCGAGATCCCCTCCGGTGAGGCCACTGCAAGGCAAATTCAGCGCCGGGCCCCGGCCTACAACATCATCAACCACGAGTTGGTTCATCGCACCACCACCGACTTCTTCCAACGCTGCGTAGAGCCAGAGAAAGGGCACGAAATCCTCCTTGACATCCACCAGGGAGAGTGCGGGCATCACACCGCCTTCGGGTCCCTGGTGGCCAAAGCATTCCGTCATGGTTTTTACTGGCCGACTGCTTTGGAGGCGGCCAATGAGCTGGTTGACAAGTGCGAGGGCTGCCAGCGCTTCAGCACGTAGAGCCATCTTCCGGCTAGCACCATCCAGACCATCCCCCTTTCGTGGCCCTTTGCCGTCTGGGGGCTGGATATGGTGGGACCCTTCAAAACCGCATGAGGCGGCATGACGCACTTGCTGGTAGCCGTCGAAAAATTCACCAAGTGGATCGAGGCCCGGCCAATCAAGAAACTAGACGGCCCCACGGCCGTCCGGTTCATCGAAGACATCACGATACGCTACGGTGTCCCCCACAACATCATCATCGACAATGGCACGAACTTCGCCAAGGGCGCACTAGCACGTTTCTGCTCGAGGCGGGGCATCCGGCTCGACCTGGCGTCCGTCGCCCACCCGCAGTCAAACGGCCAGGTTGATAGGGCGAACGACCTGCTCCTGTCCGGCATCGAGCCCCGGCTCGTGACACCACTAGTCCGGTCGGCCGGCTGTTGGGTCGAAGAGCTGCCGGCTGTCCTTTGGAGCCTCCGGACCACGCCCAACCGGTCGACCGGCTACACTCCATTCTTTCTTGTCTACGGGTCCGAGGCGATCATCCCAATCGACATCAAATTCGATTCGCCTCGGGTCACCCTGTACACCGAGAAGGACGCTAAGGAGGCAAGGGAAGACGGCGTCGACCTCCTCGAGGAGGCCCGCATGCTGGCCTTGAGCCGGACGGCCATCTACCAGCAGAAGCTCCGGCATTACCACAGCAAGCGGATCCGGCCGCTCTCCTTCCGCGAAGGAGACTTGGTGCTCAGGCGGATCCAGCGAACCGCCGGCCAGCACAAGCTGTCCTCCCCATGGGAGGGCCCGTTCATCGTCAGCCGGGCGCTGTGCAACAACGCGTACTATCTAATAGACGCTCAGAAGTAGCAGAAACGCAAGAGAGACGCCTCCGGCGAGGAGACGGAGCGCCCGTGGAACGCGACGCTCCTCCGCCATTTTTATTGCTGAAAACCACTGTATGTATCCTCCCTCTTTTGGGCCTATAAACACGACTACGGCCCCCAAGCCGATGCTGGGGGCATGCCATTTTCGATTCCTACAAAGTTCTGTTGTCTAAAGGCACGCCAACCGGGTCCGGCTCCCGGGCCCAGGGGCTCGCCCGGCTGCCCACCGAGGCGGACAAATAATGTGAGCAAGCAGTCCTTCGCCTCCCCTTCCCTAACCAGCTACAGACCGGCCCCCGGCTGTCCGGCTGAAGTGACCACGGGGTATGAAGGAACTTCTCACACGAAGGTCAGCCGACGCGCGCGGCAGCCGGACCGGCCCAACCGAGCTATGTTAATCTTAGTAACCAGCCTCTGCCGGCTCAATCTTGCCCTAGCCGGTCGACTCTAGGAGCCCGCTATTTTTCCTAAGGATGAAGCCCCGTCCCTATCCCAGACCGGTTCCCAGCTGGCCGACAGGCGGGGTGGAAGCCGGAAGGAATCCTGGCGCGCAAACACAAGTCAAAAGGCAAAGGACGAAAGAAGTGCCGACACACACGTTTTCTCTAGGACAAACAACACAAGTTCATTACATATAAAAGGCCCACGGCCACGAGTTCTTTACATATACACCCCCAGTGGGTGGAATTCTAGTCTAAAAACACAAATGCAGGAAAGAGAAGTCCTAAGCTATGGCAGCATCGGGCCGGCCTTCCTCCAAGTCCTAGCGCCGCTGGAGCCGGTGGTGCTCATGCCTTGGGAGCCGGCGGCGCGGGCGCCTCCGAAGCCGGCACCTCCGGGGCGGTCGAGGTAGAAGCCCCCGCAGCCGGAGTCGGCCCGGACTCGGCGTATTCGTTGGTGTCAGAGCCTTCATCGGCCGTCTCAGCGGCGCTCCCATCCGGGTCGTCCAGGGCAAGCCCGTACTGGTCCTCCGGGACCACCACGCCGTGTGCCCCGCGCTCCGGGACGTACTCGTCCCACGCGGCAAAGGACGCGAGATCGATCTCCCTCACCAGCATCTTGTCGGCCACCGCCGCCAGCTTCGGGTTGGTGCCAGCGCGCTAGGCCATGAGCAAGCCCAGGTCCAGCTTGGGGTACCACGACTTGGCGATGCGGAGCGCCATGCCCGTGCCGGCTTGCGCCTCGGAGGCCCTCCAGGCGTTCACCTGCGCCGTCCCGAACTCCACCAGCTTGATAGCCGGTTCATGGAGATCGACTCCACCGCGCCGGGCCAGAGCGTGCGGACCAGCGTCATGCCGACCGCTTGGAGCCGCTTCAGGGCGCAGACCACCTCTGACAGGTGCACCTTGGCAGCGATCCCCACCTCGTCCAGGGTCCAGGGGGCCAACGGCCCGACGACCTCTCCTTGCGCCCGCCAAACCTCACGGTCGGCTTCGACGGCCGCTGCCGCGACCTCCCGCGTGCCAGGGAAGAGCCCTAAGAAGAGGGTGGGGGATGAGCGGGGAGGCAAACCAGAAAACCAAGAAGGAAGAGCAAGGCGGCGGAAACTTACTGTGCATCATGTGGTCCACATCGTGCCCCTGCTCCTGCAACCGCACCTCCCTGGCAGACCACTCCTGGCACCGGCGCTCGTGCTCGTCCCGGGCCGCCTGTGCGTCCTCGGCCGCCTTGGCCAAGGCGACGTCCTTGGCTTCTAGATCCTCGTGGAGTGCCTTCTCCCGCCCCTCCACTTCCCGCCGGAGGGCCACCTCTTGGTCCGCCAGCGCTCGACGATGGTCTGCCTCGCGGCCCTCCCGCTCCGCCTTTGCCCGGTCCGCCTCCCCACAGAGCCGGTCACCCTCCGTCGTCAGGAGTTCCCGCTCCTCGTAAAGACGCACCACCTGGCGCCGGAGGCAGAGCGTCTCGGCATGGGTGGCTGCATAAGACACGGGAGTCAGAAAGGATTCAGCCTGCCTCCGAGGAAGCCGGCCTGATCCCTGGGAGCTACACCCAGTGGGTGCGCTTGCGCGCCCCACTAGAAGATCGCAAGACGCACGCAAGGGTAACGTACCTCGCAGGTCCGCGGACATGACGGCGAGCCGGTTCTTAGCTCCCCGGTACAACCCTAGCAGGGTGTTGTACGCTGCCACCCGGCGGTCGTGCGCGGCCTGCAAAACAAGAACTTTAGACTCGACCCGCCTGCGCCTCAGCCGGCTCGAGCCTCAGGGGCTACACCCAGTGGGTGCGCCGGCGCGTCCCCACTGGAAAAGACAGAAGAATGCAAGTAAAGGGAAGAAGGAAAGAAGACTCACCGCGACCGCCCGCTCCAAACTCACCAGCCGGTCGCTGGCGGCCCGAGCATCTTGCATCGCCTAGGCACGGGCCGCCGCAAACGCTTCCACGGCGGCCGCCACCGCCGCTCCGAGGGCGCTCGACGGACTGCCCAAAGATGGGCTCCCAGCCGCTGCCCAGGTCTGCTGCGGCCGACCCCCGTCTGCAGGTTCTTCCTTATCAGAGACCTCGAGGCGACCGGCCCCTCCTGTCGCCGCCGCGCAGGGGGCCACCGTCGATGCACTTGCGGTAGCCGTTTTCACGGCCATCACGGATCCCCCCTCCCGCACCCCACCTCTGGCTGCTCCGAGCTGACTCTCCGTCGATGTCGGCGCCTCCGGAGCCGGCGCCTCAGAAACCGGCACGACCGGTGGTGGTGCCTCCGGAGCCGGTAGCTCCGGCCTCGGCGGCGCGGCGTCAGCGATCGTTCGGGCGGTGTCGCGGCCCGTTGCCGCCTCACCCCCCCGCGGCCGTCGCGCTCGCTTCCGCCCTTCACCCAGAGCCATGGTGGTTCTTCGGCCTCTTCTCCCGGCTGCGGGGGAAGGGCTCCCAAGCTCCGCTCGCGGTCTCCCCGCCGTTTCCTTGGAGGAGGGGGAACGACTCCCATGCTACACTAGCGGCCTTCCCGCTGGCTCCCCCTCGCCTCTTTGCCGCCTCCTCCCAGGGGCGGAGCTCCTGGGCACGCCGCTCCCGCTCGGCCGCCTCGAAGTCAAGCCACGCCTGCCGCTCCCTCTCTTCGGTCATCGTCGGCGGTGCCGCCCTCTCCGTCCCGCCACCCGGTGTCCTCCCCAGGGTGTGCGCATCCCTAGTCATGAAGAAATAAGAGACCGGGGTGGGAGGCAAACCAGAAAACCAAGATGGAGGAGAGGACGGACTTACCCGGCGACAACGGGGATCGCCCTCTTCACGGGTCCCGCCTAGGCGACCTTCTGATTCTTGCCGCCGCCCGGCTGCGGTCGCCACACATTTGGGCACCGGCTTGGTGGCAGACAGCCCCTTCCCCTTGTCGCCCGCGCCCGGCCTCCCCGGCTGGAGCCGCTGCCAGCTCGAGGTTGGCGCCTTCGCGGCGCCATGACCTCGTCCTCCGAAGCCTCAGGCCTCTCCGGGGCCTCGAACACACACGTCGGGGGAGGGGACTCTCCCGTCGACTCAGCCTCTTTGGCCCCCTCATCTCCGTCTCCCGTCGCCGGCACCAGACGCTCCGGCTCGCTCGGAGTCGGCCGGCTCCACGTCATCGGCGTCCTCGACGTCCTCGGGATCTGACTCCGCCGTGTCGGGGGCCGGTTCCCCGTAGTTCTGCAGCAGAGGGAAGAGCTGCGGGCGGGCCGAGCGGCTCACGATTACACCAAGGGGAGGGATATCACCTCTAAAAGAAGATGGAGGGGGGGGGGGAACTGGCTTGTCACTTACCCGTGGTGCTGGGCAGCTCCGGCTGTATGGGGTTTTCCCCCATTGCCACTCTCCCTCCGCCATCTTCGCAGTAGAAATGGCGTTCATCCTCCTCGCGACGTAGGCCGGCTTAATCTCCTTGGTGGAGAGCCGGCAGGGGTCGTGGCGTCCTCCCATCTAGCAGGTGAGGTGTGGCCGGCTCTGCAGTGGCTACACCCGGCGCGCCACCATCGTGGCCAGCAGGTCCGTGGCCTTCAGCCCCTTCGAACCGGTCATCGCGAGTAGGCGCTCGCAGAGCCGGTCCGCCGTCTCAAGTGCCGGAGACGCGGCCGCTTGCTAGTTTAGCATCGCAGTCGGCGGGTGGTTGGCGAAGTCGGGGAGGTTGATGTAGTCCTCCTCCGGCTTCGCGTTCTACACGTAGAAGAACCCCCGCTGCCATCGGTTCACCGACTTGTGCATCGGGAGCTTCGGGAAGCCGGTTCCCTTGCGAATGTGGATCAGGGCGCCTCCGCAGGGGGTCATCACCATCTGCTTCGTTGCCAGGTCCTTCGCCGTCTGCCTTTTAAGAAAGAAGAGCCGACACCAGAGGTGAAGCCTCGGTGCGACTCCCAAGTATCCCTCGTAGAGGGTGACAAACGCCGCCAGCTGTAGGACGGCGTTGGGGGCGAGGTGGTGCGGCTGCAGACCGAACCGCGTCAGAAACCGGCGGAAGAATGCGCTCACTGGCAGCCCGAGCCCGCGGAGGAAGTGGTCGGCGAAGACGACCACTTCGCCCTCCCGCGGGGCCGGGGAGTTCTTTGGCCCGGCCGGGCGCGCCACCAGGTGCTCCTCCGCCGGGAGCTTGCGGCGGTGGCGGAGGTGCTCGATGAAGGTCTCGTCCACATAACTGCCGTGCCAGGTGCTCTTGCCCACCATGGCTGCCGAGGGGGCGTGCGATCGCGTCGACGGGCGCGGGTGTTCGGCGGCGGCACGGGCTCTCTTCGGCGACGCACGACGGCATGGCTCACCCTCGTGCTTCGGTCTCTCTCTCTCTTGCGGCGAGGAGGGAGGCGCCGAAGGCGATGCGGCGGTAGGAGGGGGAGCGCACGGGTCGTTCTGCCTCCCCCTTCTTGACACTTATACCCGCACGGGCGATCGTGGGGGCCGGATTCACTGCGCACGACCTCCACGATTCCCGCGGTGCACGGGGTGGACATCGTGGCGTTCGGGTATGCCAACCGTCCGCCCCATGCCGTAAAGGATCCCTGCGCGCGGGCCGAGGCCGCGGCCGCAGGAGGCCCCGCCCCTGCTGCCCGGTCTTTTCCGTCGCGTGGCGCGTCTCCCCGACAAGGCGGGGAGCCCGAGGTGGCGCGCAAAGCGTCGGCCGGCTGCGGAGCCGGCCATCGCTTTTCGGTTCAGCTCGACTCTCAAGGCCGCCTGCGGCGCAAGAATGATCTTCAAGCTGGCGAGGACCACCGCAGCCCGTCGGCGGGTCCTCCCTGGCTTCGGGGACTACTGACGGGGGGACGACCCCGGGGTATCCTCAAGCGCCCTATTTTCCCCGGCTCCTAACGCGACTAAAGGGCGGGCCGCCTCCCCCTGCGGTCCGGCTGCGCCCTGCCGAAGGTGATCCGCCAGCTACGCCCAGCCGGCTGAGCATTGGATACCGTCTGCGGGGCGTGCATGGCAACAGTGGCCCCCATCCCGTCGAGGGTCAGCGCCGATATGGCTAGAACGAAGGCGTCAGGGCCTCTGACCCTGGCGGATAGCGACCGGGCTTCCAACAGTGCCGACACACCTTCAACCACTCCGTCACCTGCCCCAGCGTGGCTATAGGGTAGTCGGCCGTACCGCTGACCCCGGCCGGCCGCCGCAAGACGACGCCACAAGGTGCGTCCCGTGCCGCGATGTGACCAGTGTCGGGGCCCGCCTCGTGGGCCCCGCCAGTTCCTGACGGGACCCCTCAGCCGTCGGGACCTACCGATGACAAGACCCCCCGACCGGGCCCACGCAGCCGACCAGAGAGGCTGCCGGCTGGGGCGCTTTTGACCTTCTACTTGTATTGTATTCCGGGGTTGGCCTATAAAACCCCCCGGGCCGCCGCCCATGCAGGGGACGATCGATCGGCTGCTCCACATCCACTCCACACATACGCACATAGAGAGGCGGAAGAGCAGGCTAGCTCCTTCTTTCCCCTCGTCTCATACAGCTGAAGGAGCATCATTGTAACCCAACCATTGTCTCAACTAGACCGAGCAGGACTAGTGGTATTACCTCCCACGAAGGGCCCCGAACCTTGGTACATCGTGTGTCCGCCACCGCTTGTGCCTAATCCCGCTCCCGGAGCCTGCCGACGTCCTTCGACCCCTCTCGATAAGCCTACCTATGGCATCTGCTGTGACGAAACCACAACACTTAATCCATGCCAACCCAACAGACACCCTCAGAGATACCTGTAGAGTACCTTTATAGTCACCCAGTTACGTTGCAACGTTTGATACACACAAGGCAATCCTACAGTGTCAGTGAGTTGCATGATCTCATGGTCATAGGAACAGATAATTGACATGCAGAAAACAATAGCATTAAACTGACATGATCATATGCTACGTTTGTAGTTTGGGTCTTGTCCATCACATCATTCTCCTAATGATGTGATCCCGTTATCAAATGACATCACATGTCAATGGCTAGGAAACCTTGACCATCTTTGACCAACGAGCTAGTTCACTAGAGGCATACTAGGGACAAAGTGTTGTCTATTTACCCACACATGTAATGTGTTTCCAATCAATACAATTATAGCATGGATAATAAACGATTATCATGAACAAGGAAATAATAAACACTTTATTTATTACCTCTAGGGCATATTTCCATCACTACCCTCATAGCTGGTGTAATCATCTAAAGCAAGTTGGTTTCAAATAGCAATGTGAGTACATGACGTACTCAGCAAGCCTTAGATCAGATTTTTACTACCTATGCAGCTTTCTCAAAAGATGGGAACGTGATTGCAGAGGCAACAAGCACTACCGCCCTACAGAGAAACACTACAACTTGCGCCTAATAAAGGCATGGTAAGATAACACATCCATTTACTATATTCACCTAACATATCCACATATAACACCACCTTGCATACCCCAATGCATCTTGCATGGTGAAGAATCCCCAAGGCGCTCCCACAGTTGGCAACTTTTAATAATTATTAGTTAATGTTGTGTTATGATCAAGTACCAAAATCACCAACTCATCCATAACCGTGGTCATGCATATTCGAATAGATTATGCTCTATTGGGGTGTTACAATTTACCCTAACATGTGCCAATCACTCTTATTGCTAGTAGAGCACACACTTAAGGTGCGCTCTATAGAGTGAGATTGGTTAGGACACTTCCCCATCACTATAAACAAGTACAAGGAGCCATCCAAGTGGGTTCACCTAAATCAAGAGTCATGCCATGGTTCCGAATCAGACCCAATTGTTGCAGGTACAATAAGGTGGCTAGATCCCAACAGGTCATATATGTTCTCAACGACTATTCATAAGACCCCCACCATGGCCTTCATCGTCATCATAAATATATCTCATCCACAACATGAAGTAAACATGCAACATGCAATTATGAGTGTGCTAAATGGAAAGCCAGACTATGTGCCCCCTTGGACAGGTTTGATGTTAGGTAGTGTGTCTCTAGAGGGGCCAATTTTTTCTCATGGGAGGTTTAGTATGCTTAGTTTTGCATCAAGAATCGAGAACTCGGGTCCTAGTATCACTCAAGTGGAACAAAAAACCGATGCATAAAAGCATGGCCACGTGATACGTCTTTGACATATCTATATTTTTTCATCGTTTCATGCTATTATATTATCAATCTTGAATACTTTTTATGCAATTATATGCTATTTTATATCATTTTTTGTGACTAACCTATAAACCAAGTGCCTAGTGCCAGTTCCTGGTTTTGCCTGTTTTTGGACTTGCCAGAAAATCAATACCAAATGTAGTCCAAATTGGATAATATTTTACAGGAGTTATTTTTGGAACAGAAGAGACCCAAGAAGCTTCAGAAGGAGTACAAAAGACCCACGAGGTGTCCACAAGCCGTCAGGGCGCGCCCTAGGGGAGAGGACGCGCCCCCATGGCTTGTGGGCTCCTCGTGGCATCTCCTAATGTAGGATCAAAAGTATGTCTAGAGGGGGGGGTGATTAGACTACTTGACCAAATAAAAATTCTAACTTTTCCCAATTTGAAGTGTTCAAATATTTTAGTTATGGTAGCTAGTCAAGCACACTATACACATGCATGTCTAAGAGTATAGCAACGGAAAGTAAAGACAATCATATCTAGTAGAGGGTAGGGAGGAAGATCAAACACAATTTGGTGTCACGAAGATTTTTTCCGTAGTTCCAATAGGTGGTGCTATCGTACGTCCACGTTTATGGAGACTTCAACACATGGAGGGTAATTGTCATGAGAGTCCATGGAGGTCTCTACCCACGGAGGGTTCCACAAAGAAGTACCCTTGTCTATTCCATGATGGCCTACATCCACGGAGGACTAGCCTTACTCGTGGTATATCTTTAGGAAGTAGGCGATCTCCTTGCCCTTACAAACTTCTTGGTTCAACTCCACAACACAAAGTAGGAGGCTCCCAAGCGACACCTAACCAATCTTGGAGGCACCACCCTCCAAAAGGTAAAAGATGTGGTAGTGTCGATGAACTCCTTGCTCTTGTGCTTCAAGATGATAGACTCCTCAACACTCAATCACTCTCTCATAGATTTCGCTTGGTAGAAGAGATTGATTGGGTGTAAAGAAACTTGGGGAGGCTAGAAATTAGGTTTCATATGGTGGGAATGGAATATGTTGATCTCAACACATGAGTAGGTGGATCTCTCTCCGAAAATGTGATATGACAAGTGGGGAAACTTTCTGAGTGCTTCTCTTGTGAGTAAGTGGTGGTGGTGGTGGGGGGGGGGGGTATATACAGGCATCTCAGAAAATCCAACCATTACACCATTATTGACCAACTCGGTGACACCAAAGTATAAAACTCGGTGGTACCGATTTGTTCAAAAGGCAGCAACTTTTGAATCTCGGTGAGACTGAAATATAGTTCTCAGTGGTACCAAAAAGGTGGCCAAGGTCAGATGGGAGAACTTGGTGGCACCGATACACAATCTCGGAAAATTCTGATTTTGTGTAATGGGACAACAGAAGGTTTGCCACTGAAACTCGGTTGCACCGATGCAGAATCGGCTGTACCGAAAACTTAGTGTTTGTCTAGGATCTGTGTGAGGTGAAAATCGGTAGGGTCGAGTGGGGAAAGTTGGTGGCACCGATTTTGGATATTTGGCTTTGACAGAATTTTATGGAAGAGCTTGTGGGTGGTTTTGGTGACTATCACTTGTGCACATGGAGCATTTTGTTCACCAACAATACCTCACCCCCTTTTAATAGTATTGGATTTCCTACTAACTCAAAGTGATTTCTAACAAATTAAAATGAAGAGTCTTCTTGCTTGAAGCTTTGCCAATCTTGTTCCTTGCATCTTGGGGTCTCTCCATAATCCTTTAGCCACCCGATCATTGAACTTTCCTGAACCACCAAGGGAGCAAATGTGCTTTCAAGCTACCCCTTTTTGGTAGTTGATGACAACATATAGGTCAAAGCTTCGACATATGAGTTAATCATTGAATATAATCGTCGCTTTGAGAATTATGTGATAGGAAAGAGCTACCCCTAAATTTGTGCACTATTTTCAATTTGCATTTGAATGCAAATGCACAATCGATTAGGAACATGGGGCACTCTTCCATGTCACATACATCTTGGTGATGTGCGAGAAAAATATGAGTGAATAACACATCACAATACAACAAGCAAATGTGAATGATCATCACATAAACATCTCAAAGATAGGAAATAGTAGCAACACATAGAGAGTATATGATCAAACACCAAACAAGTCTAATACAAACCAAAAGATATCAATGCTTTTGAAGAGCGATAAAAAGTAACACTCTTCCTCTCTCCAAGCCCTATGATCTATACAACTTCTTCCTCTTTGGCAACAAGTTACCAAAAAGTTCAAAGGTATAGAACTAGTCGTCTCTCTGGGGCTGAACTCCTCCAATAGTTGGTGTAGGTGTCTAGAGAACTGTGTCAGTGAAGTCTTCAGCAGACGTCATGGATGGAGCCGGTGTGGACACCGGAGGTGCTGGAGGAGACAAAGGAACTGAAGGAGCTATAGCTGGGGCTGATGAGGTTGCTCAACTCTGGTGCTGCACTGTAGCTGATCTGGCTTGAGTAGTGAACTGAGTGCAGGTGTCGGTGTCAAAACTGGCGGATCTCGGGTAGGGGGTCTCAAGCTGTGAGACTATAATCGATGGTAACAGGAGACAATGTTTACCCAGGTTCGGGCCCTCCTATGGAGGTAATACCCTACGTCCTTCTTGATTGTATTGATGGTGTATAGGTTACAGAGTTGATCTACCTCGAGATCAAATAGCTAAACCCTAGATGAGTTGTCTTCTCTCTACAACCTAAAACCCTCCGGCTTATATAGACGCCAAGGGTACTAGGGTTTACACATGGTCGGTTACACGCCGAAGGGATAAACATGCCTATTCGCTACATCAAACGTGGAGGACAAGCCACAATTCCCGAAGCTTCCTTTCTGGAGACAGGGCCTTCGATCGATCCAATGTTCGGCAAACGACCCATATAGTGCGGCCCATAAGGAATAGGTCGGCCTCCCGAGGACCCCTTAATCCAGGACTCCCTAAGTAGCCCTTGAACTTGCCTCCAATGCCAAGGGTCTTAGTTTCAGGTGCTTTGTATAGTCAGAGTCTTCGGCTTGCGAGGTGAGCTCTTCCCGTTGAGTTTAGTTCGCCTCTGATGACATGTAGTTTTCCAATTAGAGGCGCGTCCGAACACCATGCACAGGTCGGCCCTGAAGGCCAAGCGTCAAGGAGTAAAACTGTCACAACCCTAGCTAGATGTCCTAGGAATAGTATTGTGCTTGCATCATGTTTCATTTTGCATTAACATGAAATGGGGAACAAAAAGAAACCCCAAGCTCACTTTGAATCCAAACAAATCAAACTTGGTGAAAATTCAACAAATCCAAAATGCCCACTAAAAATGTTCCCTATGTCTCATAAATTTGGGCATGATTATAACAGGGACCATTCTAATTATTTGAACAATGAAAGTAATTCAAAAATAATTGATAAGGCTCCTAAAATCATTAAATGAAGCACTATCATTATTTTTGTTTTCAAAATATCCTAAAACTTTTTAGACAAGTTTGAAATATTCAAACTTCATTATAGAAAATATATGGGATATTTTATAAAGTCATTTGTACCTGAAAAGAAAATAAACAAATGTTAGTAAAAGAAAACACAGAAGAAAAAAAAAAGAAAAAAAAGGGAGAAAGGCCCAGGCCAGGCCAGCCCACCTGGCCCAGGGAGGTCATCGTCCTCCTGGCGGCCAGGAGGACGAGCGCGTGGCCGGAGCGCGCGTGCTATCGTGCCTCCACGCCGATAGCTGCCTGCCTGTGTCCTCCTCACTAGCGCGACGGGGATAAGCTCCCTAGAGCCATCCCCATCGCTCCCTCTCTCTTTCGCTCGCCTCTCTTCCTCTCCCCTCTCTGCTTCGCCATGGCCGAGCCCTGCTCGAGCTCGCCGCCGTCGCGTTAGCCGCTCCCCCTCGCCCCTGAGCCCCCCAATCGATCCGCCTAGCTTTCCTCTTCCTCCTCGCCGAGTCGTGCACCGCCAAGAGCTCCCCATCGCCGTCTTCGTGTCGTCTTCAACCTCCGGCCGCCGGAAATCAAGTGGAGCTCGTCGCTGCTCCAAGCCCTCCCCGAGCCCTCTCTCGACGTCTCTGCTACCGCCGTGATCCCCTGAGTCTTTTCCCCCTCTTTCCCCCTTCGATTGCATGCTCTAGCGTCAGATTCCATCGAGGTCCGAATGCCCTTGCCGCTCGAGCTCGACGCCGGCCATGTTCCGATGACCAGCTGGTCCGTCTGAGGCCTCCATCGTGTTCGTGAGGCTGTGTAGAGTCCGTAGGTGCCAAGTAGAGCTCATGTTGCGCCCTAGTTCGACAAGCCCGTGCTCGCCCGAGCTCCGGCCGCCGCCCAGCTCACCGCCGGCGTCGATTCTGACCATCTCAGCTCCTGGGAGGGGTCGGAATGGATGCGCGCGTGTGTGCTGAGTCGTTTGGTGCCCTCTGACGTCCTTTTGGTCGCCAGAGGAGGGATCCCGAAGCCCTTCGCCGTCTCTAGAGCCACCGGCGGCTCAACGCCGGTGGGTCTTGCCGGAGTTGACCACGGGGTTTGACCCCTGAGTCACTGGCAAGTGGGGCCAGGCCCTAACAAGTCAAAGTTAATTAAGAATTTAATGAATTATTTTAATTAACCTAATTAGTCACTGACAGTGAGCCCAGTTTCTATTAATTATTAGGATTTAGTTTTAATTAGTTAGTTAAGTGTCTGAGTCACTGACATGTGGCCCCCACATGTCAGGTTTGACTCTAGCCCGGTCAGCTGACCAGCTGACGTCATAATGATGTCATGCTGATGCAATAAAAGCAATTTCTAGTTTAAAACTAATTCCAGAAACTATTCAAAACTTCAAAAATTCATATAAATTAATCTGTAAGTCAGATGAAAATAATTTATATATGAAAATCCAATGGTGCTACTGTCATGCACGTTAGAGCAATCTAAATAGGTGAACATTGACATTTATTAATAGGTTAGTAAATGGAATTTGAAATGAAGAACAATTTTGAACCTATATTCAAATTCATTTCAAATCAACATGAACACTAGTTGTATTAGCTCATCTATACATGCTATCATCCCATGATCATGCATCATATTGTTGCACTTGCGTGTGTTAATTGTTTCTTATCTGCATTGCGGTAGGCCCTGCTCCTGAGGATACCCTCGAGTATCTCGACGAAGGAGAGAACCTTTCCGTTTCCCAGCAAGGCAAGCAACCCCTTTGATCATTCCGATAATATCCCACCCTCTCGCTCCTGCTCTTGTTTATTGCATTAGGACAATCGATTACCTGTCAGTCATACACGGTAGATGATCCTATTCTGCTGCATATCCTGACATTGTCACAGTAAATAGCTAAACCTTGCAACCTAGCATACCTGGTAGATGCTTGTGCCATGATGTGCTTAGCTTACTTTGCCTGCTATGCTTGCTATGCTTAGAGTTGTGTCTGGTCGGATTCATCTGGGTGATGAACTGAGTGAAACGATGTTGTTCTGATGTGGTGATGTTATGATGAACTCAATTTGGTAAAGGTAGCGATGAGAGGCTATGTAGGAGTACATAGCGGGTTGTCTCATTGGGACCGTTCTTAGGAACTGAGTTCCGTGTTTGTGATCCAAGACTAGGTACTACCACACGTTAGGATACTTAATTAACCCTCTCGACTTATGAGTCGCTTAGTCCTTAGTCCAGGAGTTGCAAGTAGTTTCTGATGTTTATAGTATGCTGGAGGCCGTGCATAGCGCTGACCCTAGGGGTGGGTTACGACACGGTAGGCAGTGGCACGGTGTACCAAGGGTCACCCGAATGGTGGGCTTGGGAACCCTGCGCACATCGTTTGGGGCCGTAGCGGAAACTTCGGCCGGAGTTCCGTGTGGGTTCAGTCTCAAATAGGCGATAGCCTGGACTAGAGGTCTTAGGTGATTGACGGTCGTGGCCGACTCCCTCGCTGGGCTTCCGCTTGAAGGTGGCCAAGGTGCCTGGTTTTATGAGCACACAACGATAAGTGGCGAGAGCGTGTGTGAAGAAGTACACCCCTGCAGGGTATGGAACTATTCGAATAGCCGCGTCCTCGGATATGGACTACTTGGAGAACTTATGATGTTCATAGATAATCAAATGGATACTCATAAAAATATGAAGACAAGTGTGAGTACCGTAGATGGCACTCTCCCAGGAGAGGGAAGTGAATCTATGGTGGTGTATTGTCGTGGAGTTAGTGGACTCGTGTGCAATATCTAAAATTGTAACTAAGGGTTATAACTGAGTAGTGTAGGTTAGCCATGAGTCAAAGATGGCATTGCTGCATAAACTCCACCTCCCCCTTGGTTGATACACGAGCATAGTTAGCCTAGGTCTGCTTTAAAGACTTGCTGAGTACATTTGTACTCATGTTTGCTTAATAAATGTTGCAGATGAGACCCAGGACCCTTCGGGTGGGTTCTTTCTAGATGTCGATGATGCCGAATAGCTGGTGTCCTAGCTACGACCTTTTCCCTGTGGCGGGTTGTAGATAGTGAGGCATGTGCCTTTTTACCCTTTCATCTGTCTATACTCAGACAGCTTTATGCTTCCGCTTGGTTTGTATGCACTTGTTTGTATGACTTGAGTGTCGGGTCATGTGACCCCTATCTGTAAGAACATATTATGCAGGGCTCATCTGAGCCTCTTAACTAAAAGTCATGTTTTTGTATGGCTATGTTGTGATGCCATGGTTGTATCTATGCATATCGGGCATGTCATCCGTACGTGTGACGTGCAACGGTATGTATGGGATCCGACACCTAGTTGTGTGCCTTTAGTAGTACTCTCTACGGGAAACTGCCTCTTTGTGCTTCCACCGAGCCATGGTAGCTTGCTACTGCTCCGGACACATTGATTGACCGACATGTATCCTTCTTTGCTAGTGTGTCTGTCCCTTCGGGGAAATGTCTCGTAGTGTAATGGAGTCCCTGTAGCCTGCTATGACTCGTCTACGTGCAGTGATGGCATTTATGTCTCACAGCATAATGGAGTCCTTGTAGCTTGCTATGACTCGTCTACACACGCTTGAGGCTGACACCTGCATTGCTAGGTTAAGTATGCCTGTTTCTGTACGGATGTGCCACTTGGGTTCTATGACTAGTCATGTCGGCCTGGGTTCTCTGTCGTTTGATTGCCAGCGACATGTTCACATACGTGAGCCAAAAGACGAAAACAGTCCCGGCTAAGGTAAGCTGTAGCCGTGGAGCTTACCGTGCATGAGGCCACAAAGTGATATGATATGTTACAGTCTGGATTCATATGACTTAGGATCGGGGTCCCGACAAAAACAATGTCCCCTAACAACCTTTCTGACAAAAGGTCACGACCTACCACGACTGCTAAACCAGCTGCAAAAACTCGATTCGCGGTCCGAGGCCGTTATCAGCACGATCCATCAATGCACAGATCGTGCCCCGTTTTATACGTGATATGTTTAATCAAGTGCATGAAATGGCACGCATGTTTCGGGAAGCAGAGGGATTCACGACGCAGCAAAGGGAGGCCAAACAGTGATAAGCCTCATAAAAGGGAAAGAAAACCCCAAGGCTTAACCACGCTCCCCATTCGCACCCTCTGCTTCCCCATCCTTCTAAGCTTCCACAACGTAGATCTGATCTTCCACCACACCTCTTCCGAGCTAATCCATGGCGGGTTCCAGCTCCAATCGCAAGTGGGAGGCTTCCATGGTCATCGACCAAGACATCTGGGAACTTAAGGCCGTCGGCTACCTTTCTGCCAATATCTTCCACCGCCCGCTGGAGAAGGACCAGGTGATCCCCACTCCCAAGCTAGGTGAAAGGGCGGTCTTTATTCCCCGCTTCATCTGGGGACTGAGCTTCCCACTTCACCCCTTCGTTAGGGGGCTCATGTTCTTCTACGACCTTGACTTCCATGACCTCCCGCCGAACTCCTTCATGCACATATCGGCTTTCATCATCGTCTGTGAGGCATTTTTACGGGTCGAACCACACTTCGGACTTTGGATCAAGATATTTAACATCAAGCCGAAGTGTGTCATAGGCGAACACACAGACTGTGGCGGGGATGTCATCGGCAAACTCTCCCGCGTCGGATGTCCATGCGACACCTTTAGCGACACCGTCAAACTATGGCAGAAAGAGTGGTTCTACATCACATAGCCAAGGGAGGAAGGCCGAGCTGCACCGATCGAATTTAGATCCTGTCCACCTACCAGATTAACCTCGTGGCTCCGAAAGGGCCTTGACTGGGGGTCAGAAAAGGATGTGGACAACCTGCAGAAGAGCATCACCTCCATGGTCAGAAACGATATCACGCTGACCAACATGGTCCAGGTTATGCTTTGGCGGCGCATCCTCCCCTGCCAACCCCGGGATACTCCCTTGTGGGCTCGTCGACTCGACGATAAGCCCATGATTCGTCACCTCTTCCGCACTACTCGGGAGAAGCTATGGAAGGCGCTTTTGCAGGCGCAGAAGGATTGGTCGGCCGAGGAGGAGGATCGGGGTTTACACGCCGATAAGCCTCCTACCAAGGTATAACATATTTTTGTCTGATCGTCTTTGTCTTCCCTCAAGAGGATCTAAAACCCCCTTCCCATCATTTTTTTAGAAATGGTTGAGCAAAGCCACGGGCATCGACTGCCCGACACCTCAGCCCGAAGACGTCAGCTCCAGGCTGTTGGCGGAGATGCTCGTCAAGGCGCCTTACGAGGCGCCCGCAAAGAAGGAGAATAAGAAGAAACTAGACCGGGAAGGCCTTCGCATCAGGGACCAGCTAGTGGCTGTGTCCGAGGAAACCCATGCATCCTCGAATCAAGAGGAGCATGAGGATGAGGACGAGGGGGAGGGCCATTCCCCCCTCACAATAAAGAGTGCGGTGTCATTGTACGCCACGGAGGACGTACCTCCTCCTGCCTAGAAGAAAGCACGTGGGACATAGGTAATCCTGTCCGACGATAGTTTGGACTCAGATACTGAGTCCGATGACTTCGACAGGGTTCCACGAAGGAACCTAAGGGTCAAGCCCCCAGCTCGGAGGTAAGGATCCGAGTATTGCCTCGACTACCATCGATATGTTCTGAGGGTTACTAACATGCAAGCATTTACTGATTATGCAGCCCGCTGCGTGTCCTCCCCACCAACCAGATCTCAGATGGGGAGACCCCTCCCACCGATCGAGCAGAGAGTGGGAATGCATTGCATCCCACTCCTCTGGGCACCGGGAAGGACACCGCAGAGGTGTCGTCCCAGCATGCTCCTATGGAGCCGGGCACCAGCGGTGGGGGAGACGATATCATGGTCGAGGATAGCACTTTGGCCACCAAAGACCGGGGGCGGGGGGGGGGAGGGGGAACCCCTCTCGGATATTGAGGAGACCTAACGGGTAGACATTCAGTCTCCTCCGAGGACCTCTCCGGAGCGCAACACGCCTCTAGAGGCACCGGTTCAATCCCCGGTCGATGATCGGGTTGTCCGATCACCATCGGCACCACGGACCAGTGGGTGGCCGGTCTTGGGGAAGCCTCTATCGAGTGCCTCCACCTCCGAGGAGCACCGCACCCATATGGGTGCGGTATTGCGAAGCATTCAGTCTGTCAACAATAGACTAAAGGAGGTCTTCAAGGGTCTCCTGACGGGCTTTCAGGTGAGCCACAGAACACTGTATTTGTATGATATTAACTTCTTTGTGTTATCATTATATACATGGCATCCCCCGAGCCCTAGATGAGTTTGAAAAAACTCACCTAGGGGTCAATCATGGATCATTTGCCAAACTATATACCAAATTATATGTTCGGAACGTTCTAACTAGCCCTTAAGAAGATCAGACATAGGATCAGATTGACGCTAATTTGGTAATTTTGAACCCATGTAACCTGATAATGTTTTTATTTTTATAGGCTTCTTCATCGGCGGCGGCTGTGGATGCTGCCGAGCTAGACGAGCTGAATCGGAAGCTCAAAAGCTCCGAAGATGAGCTTGATGCTCTTAATAAGAGTTTTGACGAGGCGCAAGGTAAGCCTTACTCAGTATCCAAAAAAATCTGGTCATCCTACTGTCGATGCAATGTTCTTTTTCTTATTGCTTACACAGCCTCGGTGAAGGAAAGGGAGAAGCTCAAGGACGAGCTACAAAATGCGAAGCAGGAGGTTTCGATCAAGAGGGCGGCGGCCGAACAAGCGGTTCCGCGCTATCAGCCTTAAGAGCCACCAGCGACAAGCACGAGGCTCGGGTGGAGGAGATCCAATAGGAGCTCAAGGACGCTGGCCACAAGTGTGAGGTCCTTGAGCAGAAAGGCAAGGAGCAGGCCGCCGAACTATGCACCCTGAAAACCGAACTCCAAAAGGAGCGGGTGGATAGGAGGTTCTTCGAAGAGAAAGTTTGCCAGGCGAAGGTTATAACGGATGGTAAGCCGTGCTTATTGCAGTGTGTCTTCGGGGATAGCAAGTTTGAGTTGCTTACCCAGTGGCGTTTCTCAAGCGCCTGCTCCGACCTCCAGAAGAGCGTAGCAGATGCGAATCAGCTCTATGCTTCGTGGGGAGAAGGAGATGAAGCTCATCTATTCTGGGCGGAGTTTGAAGCCCCTGAGTGCTCTCCTGTCCTTACTGAGCAGCTGAAGCAGCTGATGGAGCTGCATCGGATGGCAGAGCCGGCCATGAAGGATCTCTATATCCGGCTGTGTCCCAATGAGCCACTACCAGGCAGCTACCTCGGACGGGTGTAGAGGCTGGTCGACGCCTCGCCCCGTATAGAGGCACTGAAGCGCTCCTCCTACATCGAAGGAGCTCGGATGGCCTTCACAAAGGCCAAGGTGCACTGGTCGGGGCTCGATCCCATGAAGATATCCACCGCTCCTCTACCTCTTGGAAAGGAACATTGACGCCCCGAGCTATACTTCTTCGGAGTAATGGAGGGTGCTCGGGCGATAGAGTCACAGTGTTCGAAAGAGAACATGTATGAGTAGATTGTAATGTGTCCGAAGACATATTAACGTTTTAAGGTTATAATTTATCATGCTTTCAATGTTTTGCATTCCTGATAACTCCTGTGTGCCGTTGAAACTAAAAGTTGTGAGTCGTCGGCTTCAGCCCCCATGTAGATACTACATGGGGTGTCTCTACCAATGCACTATGTCCCTTAGCCGAGCTATCGAAACCCGAAGGTGGTTGAGTGCGGCAGACCAGGCAATAAGACCATAATGCTTTATTGCTTTCACTTAGTCGTAGGGGCGCGAAAAGGACTGCGGGGGGCTGATGACTAGCCCTTGGTGTTTTGTGATGTTCGAATGAACCGCGGCTTAAGCCAATATCACATGGTTTGTATGAAGAACAAACCCCTCGTATGACATGGAATATCCCCTAATGAGGATTTGAGTATAACACTTTAAGCTCGGATTGACGAAATGGTTCTCGCATACTATGACAGTCAGTTTTCAGATTTCTCCCTTGAGGTGCTTGACCAGACTAGCCGGAAATAAAATCGCAGGGGTTGTGCCTTTGTCCTTTTAGCCAAACGAGCAGAACTTAAAGGGGCAAGCACAGGAGCCGGGCAACCCAACTATTGACCCAAGACATAGTTCGAAACCAATGCATGTAAAGCAAATTTGAAAGCACAACATGCTTCCTTGGTGGTTTTGATAATTCATGACAACATACATTGTCTCTTGGACTAATACTTTTATCTAGTGTGTTTCAGATAATTGTCCATGGAGAGTTGGGTTGGCAAAGAGATTGTGTAATACCCCAAGATGCAAGGAAATGGATTGGCAAAGCTTCAAGCAAGAGGACTCTACATTTTATATTTGTGAGAAATCACTTTGAGTCCATAGGAAAGCCAATACTATTAAAAGGGGGTAAAGTTTTGTTGTTGAACAAAATGCTCAGACGTGCAAAAGTGATAGTGACACCCACAAACTCTCCCACCAAAGTTTGTCCTAAGACAAACACTCAAAATCGGTGCAACCAACATTCCATATTCGGTGCCACCGATTCCAAACTCTAGAAAGACTCAGCCAAACCCTAACCCTTCAACACGGCCGATACTGCTTTCGGTGCCACTGAGTTGGGCTGCCAACTTTCTATTATGGAAGTTCACTGTTTCGGTCCCTACGAGATTATTGAATCGGCGTCACCGAGATTGGGCATTTTGACCGTTGGTCACCTTATCGATGCAACCGAGATTTCTATATCGGTCCCTCCGAGATTTAAAAGTTACCACCTTTTGGTCACTTCGATACCACCGAGATTAACACATCGGTGTCACCGAGTTGGTCATTTTGTGTGCAACGGTTGGATTTTTGGGGATGCCTATATACCCCTTCACCACCACCTACACGAAAGAGAAGCACTCAGAACCATGCCATACCTATCCTATCAGTTTTCTGAGGGAGAACCACCTACCCTTGTGTTGAGGACAAGATCTTCCACTCCAACCATATGGATCTTGATTTCTAGCCTCCCCAAGTTGCTTTCCACCAATCCATCTCTTCTACCAAGCCATATCTATGAGAGAGTGATTGTGTGTTGAGGAGTCTATCATCTTGAAGCACAAGAGCAAGGAGTTCATCGTCATTACCGAGCCTATTACCTTTTGGAGGGTGGTGCCTCCTAAATTGGTTAGGTGTCGCTTGGGAGCCTCCTACTTCGTGTTGTGGAGTGAACCAAGAAGTTTGTAAGGGCAAGGAGATTGCCTACTTCGTGAAGATCTAGCCCGAGTAAGGCTAGTCCTCCGTGGACATAGGCCATCATGGTATAGTCAAGGTTGCTTCTTTGTGGAACCCTCCATGGGTAGAGCCCTTCGTGGACTCTCGCGACCGTTACCCTCCATGGGTTGAAGACTCCATGAACATGGACGTACGATAGCACTACCTATCGGAACCATGGGAAAAATCCTTGCATCTCCAATTGCGTTTGATCTCCATATCTCATCTCTCTACTTCATGTGCAATGTCTTTACTTTCCACTGCTATATTTGTTGACATGCATCTGTAGGGTATATAGACTTGTTAGCCTTGCTAAAACTGTTAAAATCTGCCAACCAATTAACTTGGGAAAATGTTAGGTTTTAATTTTCTGCTAGTAGTCTATTCACCCCCCTTCTAGACACTCTTCTAGTGATCCCTCAATTGGTATCAGAGCATTGGTCTCCATTGCATCGGTTTACTCACCGAGGAGGAAGATGGATGTGTGTAGTATAGGGAGTTGGAGTTGCAGAGTGCCTATTCTTGATGGAGAGTATCACGGTAAATGGAAAACTTTGATCCTTGAACTGTTTAATCAATTTCAACCGAGCAAATATGTTATGCACCCCTATGAGCCTCCTATTGATAATTTGTATCCCACACATGAAGAGGAGATTAACATGCTTGGTACTAAGAACTGTCAATCTCATTGTTAGAGGCTTACCAAGATTAGTTCTTTCTCAATTGAAGAACTTTGCATGTTCCTATACCTTGTGGACTGATCTGGAGAAACGATATCCAAATCTTTCCTTAGGAAATCTTGATGAAATTCTTCATAAAACTGTTGCTTTCCACAAAATGAAGCCTAGTGATCGAAACTATGATAAATGCCTATTTGAGCTCCATGATCTTATGTGTGCTAAAGGAGATGTCACCACTATCAACAACATTATCTTTGAAGCCATTCGCATTCATAAACTTGGACACTGTCATGATCACAATTCTAACGAATCTCTTGTTCTTTATGATGAGGATTTCCCACTTGATGATGACAATATGGAACATGGCTACCTTGGTGAAGATGAGTTGTTCAACATCGAATATGAGAAGATCATGAAGAATCTAAGTCTCATGGCAAACTTCAAGGATTATATGTCCGGAGGAAAAGAGTGGATTCTCGACAGTGCATGTATGGATCATATGACTGGTGATAAAGACATGTTCCAAGAGATTACGCCTAATCAAGGTCCTCGAAGGTACGTGACCTTTGGAGAAAACTCCAAAGGTAAGGCACTTGGCCTTGGTAAGGTGGCCATATCCCATGATAGCTCTATTCAAAATTTTATTCTTGTTGAATCCCTTGGCTACAATCTTCTTTCCATATCTAGACTTGCCGATTTTGGTTTCAATGTGTTATTCACGAAAGTAGATTGCCAAGTGTTTCATCAAGATAATCATAAAATGGTCTTTACCGGTTTCCGTAGAGGTGATCTATACATTGTTGATTTCACTGAGAGATCCAAGCCTCACACTTGTTTAATTGCTAAATCTTCTAAAGGTTGGCTTTGGCATAGAAGACTTGGACATGTAGGCATGCGCAATTTAGATAAGCTAATCAAAGGTGATCATATTCTTGGTGTTAAAGATGTTATCTTTGACAAAGATAGACTTTGTAGCGCTTGCCAAGCAGGAAAACAAGTAGGTGGAAGTGATCTCGTTAAGAATATCATGACTACTAGAAGACCACTCGAGTTACTTCACATGGATCTTTTTGGTCCCAATGCTTACAAGAGTCTCGGTGGAAATTCCTATGGTGTAGTTATAGTTGATGATTTTCCCAGATTTACGTGGGTATTTTTCCTTGATGATGAGTCACCGGTTCAAAAGATCTTCAAGAACTTCGTTTGCAAAGTGTAAAATCAGTTTTAAGTGAAGATCAAGAAGGTTCGAAGCGATAACGGTTCAGAGTTCAAGAACACCCATGTGGATACCTTTCTTGACGAAGAAGGTGTCTCACATGAGTTCTTGGCTATGTACACGCCTCTACAAAATGGAGTTGTTGAGAGGAAGAACCGGACGCTTACTAAGATGGCTAGAACGATGCTTGACGAATACAAGATGCCAAGACACTTTTGGGTAGAAGCCATGGAAACACCATGCCATGCCACAAACCGACTTTACTTACACAAGCTTCTCGGTAAAACGACAATGCAAGTGGGAGACTGTTGGAAATATGCCCTAGAGGCAATAAATAAAGTGTTTATTATTATATTTCCTTGTTCATGATAATCTTTTATTATCCATGCTATAATTGTATTAATTGGAAACACATTACATGTGTGGGTAAATAGACAACACTTTGTCCCTAGGATGCCTCTAGTGAACTAGCTCGTTGATCAAAGATGGTCAAGGTTTCCTAGCCATTGACATGAGATGTCATTTGATCACGGGATCACATCATTAGGAGAATGATGTGATGGACAAGACCCAAACGACAAACGTAGCATATGATCATGTCAGTTTATTGCTACTGTTTTCTGCATGTCAAGTATATGTTCCTATGACCATGAGATCATGCAACTCACGGATACCGGAGGAGTGCCTTGTGTGTATCAAACGTCGCAATGTAACTGGGTGACTATAAAGATGCTCTACATGTATCTCTGAGGGTGTCTGTTGAGTTGGCATGGATCAAGACTGGAATTTGTTACTCCGTGTGACGGAGAGGTATCTCAGGGCCCACTTGGTAATACAACATCATAATAAGCCTTGCAAGCAATGTGACTAAGTGTTAGTTGTTGGGGAACGTCGCATGGGAAACAAAAATTTTCCTACGCACACGCAAACCTATCCATGGTGATGAGCATCTATGAGAGGGAGAGTGGATCTACGTACCCTTGTAGATCGCTAAGCGGGAAACGTTAAGAAACGCGGTTGGTGTAGTCGAACATCTTCGCGATCCAAATCGCCGAGCGTCGCGCGATCTCATCACGATCCGTCCCGCGATCCAATCACGATCCGTCCCGTGAACTCATCACGATCCGTCCCGCGATCTCATCACGATCCATCTCACGATCTTGATCACAATCTGTCCCGCGAACTCATCACGATCCGTTCCGCGATCTCATCACGAACCGTCTCGCGATCTCAATCACGGTCCTTCCGATCTAGCGCAGAACGGACGACACCTCCGCGTTCAGCACACGTGCAGCTTGATGACGATCTCCACCGTCTTGATCCAGCAAGAGGAGGTGGAGAGGAGGGAGAGTTCACCGGCAGCATGACGGCGCTCCGGTGATGGTGGTGGAGCAATTCTGGCAGGGCTTCGCCTAAGCGCTGCGGAAAACCGATCTAGAGGAGAAACTGTGCACCGGTGAAACGGGTAGCACGTGGCCGGAAATTCTGTCCAAAAACCACCCAATCCACTAGTATATATAGGAGGAGAGGAGAGGAGAGGCAGCCAAGGCCTTTGGGTCGGCCGAAATAGGAGGTGGGAGCAATCCTACTTCACCTCCAATCCTAGTTGGAGTAGGATTGCCTCCTATTGGCTGATTTTCCACTTTTTGCTTTAGGACTTTCTCTCCTGCGCCATGGGCCTTTGTGGCTGTTTTCCCAGCCCACTAAGGGCTGTTTATTATTCTCCCACAGCCCATGGACCTCTTGGGGTCGAAATACCCCTCCCGGAGGTCCCCCGGTACACTACCGGCACTCCCGGTACACTACCGATACTCCCGGTACACTACCGATGAGCCCGAAATTTTTTCGGCGACCAAACTGGGACATCCTATATATGAATCTTTACCTCCGGACCATTCTGGAGCTCCTCGTGACCTCTGGGATCTCATCCGGGACTCGGAACAACCTTCGGTCACCACCATACATAACTCTACACTACCGAAACGTCACTGAACCTTAAGTGTGCAGACCCTGCGGGTTCAAGAACTATGTAGACATGACCGAGACACCTCTACGGTCAATATCCAATGGCGGGACATGGACGTCCACATTGGTTCCTACATATTCTACGAAGATCTTTATCGGTCGAACCTCTATGTCAAGGATTCAGTTAATCCCGTATATCGTTCCCTTTGTTCTTCGGTATGTTACTTGCCCGAGATTCGATCGTTGGTATCTTCATACCTCGTTCAACCTCGTTACCGGCAAGTCTATTTACTCGTTCCATAATACAATATCCTGCAACTAACAATTAGTCACATTGCTTGCAAGGCTCATTGTGATGTTGTATTACCGAGTGGGCCCTGAGATACCTCTCCGTCACACGGAGTAACAAATCCCAGTCTCGATCCATGCCAACTCAACAGACACCATCGGAGATACCTGTAGAGCACCTTTGTAGTCACCCAGTTACGTTGCGACGTTTGATATACACAAGGCACTCCTCCGATATCCGTGAGTTGCATGATCTCATGGTCATAGGAACATATACTTGACATGCAGAAAACAGTAGCAATAAACTGACACGATCATATGCTATGTTTGTAGTTTGGGTCTTATCCATCACATCATTCTCCTAATGATGTGATCCCGTTATGAAATGACATCTCATGTCCATGGCTAGGAAACCTTAACCATCCTTTGATCAACGAGCTAGTCCATTAGAGGCATACTAGGGACATGGTTTTGTCTATGTATCCACACATGCATTTAAGTCTCTGATCAATACAATTATAGCATGGATAATAAACGATTATCATGAACAAGGAAATATGATAATAACTAATTTATTATTGCCTCTAGGGCATATTTCCAACAGTCTCCCACTTGCACTAGAGTCAATAATCTAGTTCACATCACCATGTGATTCGCATTGTTATGAATCTAACACCCAATGAGTTTTGGGGCTCGATCATGCTTTGCATGTGAGAGAGGTCTTATAGTCAACGGGTCTGCGATATTTAGATCCGTGTGTACTTTGCAAATCTCTATGTCAAACCGTAAACACTGCTACCACACTCCACTTGGTACTATTTCCAAATGGCTGCTCCACTATACGTATCCAGATTGCTACTACTAGTCATTCAGATAGGTGTTAAAGCTTGCATCGACGTAACTCTTTACGACGAACTCTTTATCACCTCCACAATCAAGAAACATTTCCTTAGTCCTCTGGTTACTAAGGATAATTCCGACCGCTGTCCAGTGATCCACTCCTGGACCACTCTTGTACCCCTTGACAGACTCATGGCAAGGCACACATAGGTGCGGTACACAGCATGGCATAATATAGAGCCTATGGCTAAGGCATAGGGGACGACGTTCGTCCTTTCTCTTTCTTCTGCCATTGTCGATCTTTGAGTCTCACTCAACTTCACACCTTACAAATCAGACGAGAACTATTTCTCTGGCTGATCCATTTTGAACTCTTTCAAAATCTTGTGAAGGTATGCACTCATTGAAAGTCTCATCAAGCATCTTGATCTATCTCTATAGATTTTGATGCTCAACAATTAGGTAGCTTTATCCAGGTCTTCCTTTGAAAATCACTTTCCAAATAACCGTTTTATGCTTTCCAGAAACTCTACATTATTTCTGAACAACAATATGTCATCCACATATACTTATCAGAAATTCTATAGTGCTCCCACTCACTTTATTGCAAATACAAGTTTCTCATAAACTTTGTATAAACATCAAAACTTTGATCACCTCATCAAAGCGTATATTCCAACTCCGAGATGCTTGCTTCAGTCCATGGAAGGATCACCGAAGCTTGCACACCTTTTAGCATCCTTAGGCCTGACAAAACCTTCTGGTTGTATCACATACAACCTTTCCTCAAGTAAACCATTAAGGAAACGATGTTTTGACATCCATCTGCCAGATTTCATAATTGAAAACACAGCAACTGCTAACATAATTCCAACAGACTTTTAGCATCGCTACGAGTGAGAAAGTCTCATCGTAGACAACTCCTTGAACTTGTCACAAACATCTTTGCAACAAGTCGAGCTTTAAAAATAGTGACATTCACCATCAGTGTCTATCTTCATTTTAAAGATCCATTTGTACTCAACGACCTGCCATCCAACGAGCAAGTCTACCAAAGTCTACACTTGGTTTTAATACATGGATCCTATCTCGGATTTCATGGCCTCCAACCATTTGTCGGAATCCGGGCCATCATCGCTTCTCCATAGCTCGTAGGTTCATCGTTGTCCAACAACATGACCTCCAAGACAGAGTTGTCGTACCGCTCAGGAGCAGTACACATCCTTGTCGACCTACGAAGTTCGATAGTAACTTGATCCTGAAGCTTCATGATCATCATCATTAACTTCCTCTTCAACTAATGTAGGCTTCACAGAAACATCTTTCTGCGCTGCGCTACTCTCTGGTTGAACAAAGGTTTAACAACCTCATCAAGTTCTATCTTCCTCCCACTCAATTCTTTCGAGAGAAACTTTTCTCGAGAAAGGACCCAGTTCTAGCAACAAACACTTTGCACTCGGATCTGAGATAGAAGGCATACCCATCTGTTCTTAGGGTATTCTATGAAGATACATTTGTCCGCTTTGGGTTCTAGCTTATTATGTGAAAAAAATTTCCACACAAGCATCGCAGCCCCAAACATTAAGAAATGACAGCTTAGGTTTCTATCAAACCATAATTCACACGGTGTCATCTCAACGGATTTAGATGGTGCCCTATTTAAAGTGAATGTAGTTGTCTCTAATGCATAACCCCAAAATTATAGTAGTAAAACGACAAGAGACATCATATTACGCACCATGTCCAATAGAGCATAACTATGATGTTCGGACACACCATCACACTATGGTGTTCCAGGTGGCGTTTAGTTGTGAAACAACTTTCACATTGTCTTAAGTTGTATGCCAAACTCGTGACTCAGATATTCACCTCCACGATCATATCGCAGTCATTTTTATCTTCTTGTCACGATGATCTTTAAACTTCACTCTGAATTTGCTTGAACCTTTCAAACGATTCAGACTTGTGTTTCATTAAGTAAATATACACTATATCTACTCAAATCATCAGTGAAGGTAAGAAAATAACGATATCCACTGCACGCTACAAGACTCACTAGATTGCATACATCAACATGTATCATTTCCAATGAATCACTTGCCCGCTCCATCCAACGGGGTCCTTTAGTCATCTTGCCCAAGAGGCATGGTTCGCATGTCTCAACCGATTCGAAATCGAATGAGTCCAAATATCCATCAGCATGGAGTTTCTACATGCGCTTTATACCAATATGACATTTAGCGGCAGTGCCACAAGTATGTGGTACTATCATTATTAACTTTGTGTCTTTTGACATCAATGTTATGAACACGTGTAATACTACGATCAAGATTTCAACAAACCATTCTCACTGGGTGCATGACCATTGAAGGTATTATTCATGTAAACAGAATAACCATTATTCTCTAACTTAAATGAATAACCGTATTGCAATAAACATGATCTAATCATGTTCATGGTCAACGCAAAACACCAAATAACATTTATTTAGGTTCGTCACTAATCCTGAAGGTAGAGAGAGCGTGCGATGTTGATCACATCAACCTTGGAAACACTTCCAACACATATCGTCACCTCACCCTTAGCTAGTTCTCCGTTTATTCTGTAGCTTTTATTTCGAGTTACTAACATTTAGCAACCGAACCGGTATCCAATACCCAGGTGCTACTAGGAGTACTAGCAAGGTACACATCAATAACTCGTATATCAAATATACTTCTGTCGATGTTGCCAGCCTTCTTATCTACCAAGTATCTAGGGTTGTTCCGCTTCAGCGACCTCTCACCTCATAATAGAAGCACTTAGTCTCGGGTTTGAGTTCAATTTTTGGTTGCTTCACTGGAGCAGTAACTGACTTGCTATCCATGAAGTTTCCCTCCTTGCTCTTGCCCTTTTCAAAACTAGTGGTTTGATTAACCATCAACACTTGACGCTCCTTCTTGATTTCTACCTTCGCGGTGTCAAACATCGCGAATAGCTCAGGGATCAATACTTCTATCCCTGGTGTATTATAGTTCATCACTAAGTTCTAGTAGCTTTAGTGACAGTGACTTGGAGAACTATATCAATCACTATCTTATCTGGAAGATCAACTCCCACTTGATTCAAGCGATTGTAGTACCCTGACAATCTGAGTACATGCTCAACGATTGAGCTATTCTCCTTCATCTTACAAGCAAAGAATCTTGTTGGAGATCTCATATCTCGCAACAAAGGCACGAGCCCGAGATCACAATCTCTGCTCCTAGAACATCTCATATGTTCCGTGACGTTTCAAAACGTTTCCGAGCCTCAATTCTAAGCCGTAATGCATGATGCACTAAACTATCAAGTAGTCATCAAACGTGCCTGTCAGATGTTCACAACATCTATAGACGACGCTAGAGGGGGTGGTGCACCGAGCGGTGCATTAAGGACATAAGCCTTCTGTGCAGCAATGAGGACAATCCTCAGATCACGGACCCAGTCCGCAATATTGCTACCAACATCTTTCAACTCTATTTATCTAGGAACATATAAAAATACAAGGGAGCTACAGCGTGAGCTAGTAATCTACAACATAATTTGCAAAGACACTTTGACTATGTTCATGATAATGAGTTCAATTAATCATATTACTTAAGAACTCCCACTCAAATTGACATCCCTCGGGTCAATCGAGTGATACATGATCCAAATTCACCAACTCAAGTCCGATCATCACGTGAGTTAAGGTGGCTTCAATGGTGAACATCATTATGTTGATCATATCCACTATATGACTCATGCTCGACCTTTCGGTCTCTTGTGTTCCGAGGCCATGTCTGTACATACTAGGCTCGTCAAGTTTAACCCGAGTGTTCTGCGCGTGCAAATCTGGCTTGCACCCGTTGTATGTGAACGTAGAGTCTATCACACCCGATCATCACGTGGTGTCTCAACACGACGAACTTTCGCAACGGTGCACACTCGGGGAGAACACAATTTATCTTGAAATTAAGTGAGGGATCACCTTATAATGCTATCGTCGTCCTAAGCAAAACAAGGTGCATAAAAAGGATTAACATCACATGCAAATCATAAGTGACATGATATGGCCATGAACTTGTGCTTTTGATCTCCATCTAGAAAGCACCGGCATGATCTCCATCGTCACCGGCATGACACCATGATCTCCATCAACGTGTCGCCATCGGGGTTGTCACGCCCTGCATGCTTCTACTACTATTGCTACCGTAGCGATAAAGTAAAGCATTACATAGCGCTTTAATGATTGACACGTAGGTCATACAATAATTAAAGACAACCCTATGGCTCCTGCCGGTTGCCGTACTCATCGACATGCAAGTCGCGATAATCTATACATCACATGATCATCTCATACATCACATGTATCACATCATGTAATTGTCCATATCATACCACAACATACCCTGCAAAAACAAGTTAGACGTCCTCTAATTGTTGTTGCAAGTTTTACGTGGCTGCTACGGGTATCTAGCAAGAACGATTCTCACCTACACATAAACCACAACGGTGATACATAGATTGCTTTTCAACCTTCTCAAGGACCGCCTTTGTCGGATCCGATCCAACTAAAGTGAGAGAAACTGTCACCCGCAAGCCATCTAAGCAACAAGTTGCGTCGAGGGAACCGGTGTCTCGTAAGCGTCCGAGTAATGTTGGTCCAGGCCGCTTCATCTCACAATCCCGCTGAACCAAAATCCGACCAAGGGAGGAAGCAATCTAAGCATCAACGCCCACAAACCTTTTGTGTTCTACTCGAGATCTCATCGTACCATCAACCTAGCTCATGATGCCACTGTTGGGGAACGTCGCATGGGAAACAAAATTTTTCCTACGCACACGCAAACCTATCCATGGTGATGAGCATCTATGAGAGGGAGAGTGGATCTACGTACCCTTGTAGATCGCTAAGCGGGAAGCGTTAAGAAACGCGGTTGGTGTAGTCGAACATGTTCGCGATCCAAATCGCCGAGCGTCCCGCGATCTCATCACGATCCGTCCCGCGATCCAATCACGATCCGTCCCGTGAACTCATCACGATCCGTCCCGCGATCTCATCACGATCCGTCTCACGATCTTGATCACAATCTGTCCCGCGAACTCATCACGATCCGTTCCGCGATCTCATCATGAACCGTCTCGCGATCTCGATCACGGTCCTTCCGATCTAGCACCGAATGGACGACACCTCCGCGTTCAGCACACGTGCAGCTTGATGACGATCTCCACCATCTTGATCCAGCAAGAGGAGGTGGAGAGGAGAGAGAGTTCACCGGCAGCGTGACGGCGCTCTGATGATGGTGGTGGAGCAATTCCGGCAGGGCTTCGCCTAAGCGCTGCGAAAAACCAATCTAGAGGAGAAACTGTGCACCGGTGAAACGGGTAGCACGTGTCCGGAAATTCTGTCCAAAAACCACCCAATCCACTAGTATATATATGAGGAGAGGATAGTATAGGCATCCAAGGCCTTTGGGTCGGCCGAAATAGGAGGTGGGAGCAATCCTACTTCACCTCCAATCCTAGTTGGAGTAGGATTACCTCCTATTGGCTGATTTTCCACTTTTTGCTTTAGGACTTTCTCTCCTGCGCCATGGGCCTTTGTGGCTGCTTTCCCAGACCACTAAGGGATGGTTATTATTTTCCCACAGCCCATGGACCTCTTGGGGTCGAAATACCCCTCCCTGAGGTCCCCCGGTACACTACCGGCACTCCCGGTACACTACCGATACTCCCGGTACACTACCGATGAGCTCGAAACTTTTCCGACGACCAAACTGGGACATCCTATATATGAATCTTTACCTCCGGACCATTCCGGAGATCCTCGTGACCTCCGGGATCTCATCCGGGACTCCGAACAACCTTCGGTCACCACCATACATAACTCTACACTACCGAAACGTCACCGAACCTTAAGTGTGCAGACCCTGCGGGTTCAAGAACTATGTAGACATGACCGAGACACCTCTACGGTCAATAACCAATGGCGGGACCTGGACGTCCACATTGGTTCCTACATATTCTACGAATATCTTTATCGGTCGAACCTCTATGTCAAGGATTCAGTTAATCTCGTATATCGTTCCCTTTGTTCTTCGGTATGTTACTTGCCCGAGATTCGATCGTTGGTATCTCCATACCTCGTTCAACCTCGTTACCGGCAAGTCTCTTTACTCGTTCCATAATACAAGATCCTGCAACTAACAATTAGTCACATTGCTTGCAAGGCTCATTGTGATGTTGTATTACCGAGTGGGCCCTGAGATACCTCTCCGTCACACGGAGTAACAAATCCCAGTCTCGATCCATGCCAACTCAACAGACACCATCGGAGATACCTGTAGAGCACCTTTATAGTCACCCAGTTACGTTGCGACGTTTGATACACACAAGGCACTCCTCTGATATCCATGAGTTGCATGATCTCATGGTCATAGGAACATATACTTGACATGCAGAAAACAGTAGCAATAAACTGACACGATCATATGCTATGTTTGTAGTTTGGGTCTTATCCATCACATCATTCTCCTAATGATGTGATCCCGTTATCAAATGACATCTCATGTCCATGGCTAGGAAACCTTAACCATCCTTTGATTAACAAGCTAGTCCATTAGAGGCATACTAGGGACATGGTTTTGTCAATGTATCCACACATGCATTTAAGTCTCCGATCAATACAATTATAGCATGGATAATAAACGATTATCATGAACAAGGAAATATGATAATAACTAATTTATTATTGCCTCTAGGGCATATTTCCAACATTAGTTGCGGGATCTTGTATTACGGAATGAGTAAAGAGACTTATCGGTAATGAGGTTGAACTAGGTATGGAGATACCGACGATCGAATCTCGGGCAAGTAACATACCGAAGAACAAAGGGAACATCATACGAGATTAACTGAATCCTTGACATAGAGGTTTGACCAATAAAGATCTTCATACAATATGTAGGAACCAATATGGGCATCTAGGTCCCGCTATTGGTTATTGACCGTAGAGGTGTCTCGATCATGTCTACATAGTTCTCGAATCCGCAGGGTCTGCACACTTAAGGTTTGGTGACGTTTCAGTAGTATAGAGTTATGTATGGTGGTGAACGAAGGTTGTTAGGATTCCCGGATGAGATCCCGTACGTCACGAGGAGCTCCGGAATGGTCCAGAGGTAAAGATTCATATATAGGAAGACCTGTTTTGGTCGCCGGAAAAGTTTCGGGCTCATCGGTAGTGTACCGGGAGTGCCGGTAGTGTACCGGGAGGCCTCAGGGAGGGGTATTTCGACCCAAGAGGCTTCATGGGCTGTGGGAGAGTGAATATAAGCCCTTAGTGGGCTGGTGGAAACTCCCACACAAGGCCCATGTGGCTGGAGAAGAAAACCCAATAGGAAATGGTGAAAAAGGCAAAAAAAGGAGCAATCCTAGTCCTACTAGGATTGGAGGAGGAGTCCTCCTCTCCTTGTAGGTTCGGCCGAACCATAGGAGCCTTGGCCCTTGTGCCAAGGCTCTTCTCCTATCCTTCTATATATACTGGTGGGTTTTAGGGTTTTGCACTAGCTTTTTCAGCCACGTGCTACCTGTTCCTCCAGTGCATAGTTTCTCCTCTAGATCGGATTTCTGCAGTGCTTAGGCGAAGCCCTGCCGGAATAGCTCCACCACCATCGCCGGAGCGCTGTCACGCTGCTGGAGAACTCTTCTACCTCTCCACTCCTTCTTGCTAGATCAAGACGGTGGAGATCATCATCAAGATGCACATGTGCTGAACGCGGAGATGCCGTCCGTTCGGCGCTAGATCGGAAGGATCGTGATCAAGTTCGTGGGACGGATCATGATCAAGTTCGCGGGACGGATCATGATTGGATCGCGGGATGGATCGTGATTGGATCGCGGGACGCACGGTGATTTGGATCGCGGAGATGTTCGACTACACCAACCGCGTTACTTAACGCTTCCCGCTTAGCGATGTACAAGGGTATGTAGATCCACTCTCCCTCTCGTAGATGCTCATCACCATGGATAGACATGTGCGTAGGAAATTTTTTGTTTCCCATTCAACGTTCCCTAACAGTGTGGCTGAACCAGTTGCCACCGATCTGCATTTATTGTTGGGAAGATTTAGTCCGAGTGTTCGTCAAGAACATCGAGGGCACCTACAAGCGCCCGGGTGGGCTGACAGAACTGCAACATTGCATCCAGAAAAGCAATGAGACTCTCTGCGAGTACATCCAACATTTGACCATGTTGCATAACACCGTGGAAGATCGTAACTAAGCACGAGGCCATGTGCTCCTTCAAGGTCGACACTCGGTATCGAGAGCTAATTCTCAAGTTTGGACGAGCTGGGGATCTATCCCTTAGTTGGTCCATGTAAATAGAAAACAAGTACGTCAATGGCAAAGAAAAAGACCGCCTCCATAGCGTCAAAGGACATACTGGTGATGCCCCTTAGGTGGGAGTCAACACAGGAAAAAGCAGCAGCAGAAGCGGAAGGCTGACGCTCCCAGTAAGGCAGAGGTTGCGGTCATCCCCGTACAGGGCCAAGGCAAACCGAAGCCGAAAAATAAGAAAGAGTGATGTCACATCCCTAGCTTTAGCATGCATTAGGATCCATGTTGTGATTGCATCATGTTTAAATTCCTTTTAAACTTGAAATTGGGATGATCAAAACCCTAGCACAATTGAATTCAAATAGGCCCAACCAAAATATTTTTTCCAATGATCCAAAGTGACCTTGAAAAACGTTCATCTTCTCTGGAAAAATGTGGCAACTTAACCAAGGGTGGTGCATATTTTAAAACGGTCATTTTGGGTATTGAATTAAATCAATAAATATTCAGATTGGGGTTTTAAAATGCCATAAATATTTTTAAAAGCTCCAACAAATTTGAAACTTGGCCAGGGCCTTTGGAATACTTCCTCTAGTGCCCAGAAAAAGTTTCAAAATTTTACAAGATATTTTAGTGCCTAAAATAAAATAAATGAAATAACATAAATAGGAAAAAGAATAAAATTAAAATAAATAGAAGAAGGAGGCCCAGCAGGGGTTGGACCAACTGGCCCATGCCAGTCATCCCTGTCCTCTCGCTAGGAGGACAGGGGCACGCATTCGCCACGCTCGGGCATGCGCCGCGCCCGCGGCCTGCCTGGCTGCCTGCCTTGGAGGCCTCCGGGGCCGCCAGCGCACCCCTTCCTCGCCGTGCCCTTCTTCCCCTCTCTCTCCCTGCCGCTCTCTCTCTCTCGCTCGCTCGCTCTCCCCCTCTCCTCTGCTCTCTCTCCCGTCGCCGGACCGAAGCCGTCGCCGTCGTCGATCTGCCATCGCCACGCGTCCCCGACCACACCACCGGTGCTGGAAGCCCTCGGTGAGGCCCCGGTCCTTCTCCCCTAGCCCCGCCGCCGTTTTCCCCCTTCTAGCGTGCGCACTACCCTTGGACGAGCTCCGGCTGCCGCTTCCGGCGTCGCAGCCGCCGTCTTCAGCAACCCCCGTGGCCCTAGCAAGCCTCCCTGGGTTCGCGCCAGCGAGGGCTTTGCCCCAGTGCCCCCAGCCGCCGCTCCCGTGGCCGGTAGCGCGGAAGCCGCCGCGACCAGAGGTCACCGGCGACGAGCCCTGTCGTCTGAGCCACCTGCCGGTGGGACCCTCTCGTCAGGTGATTAGCTTACGGCTAATCACCGGGTTAGTTAACCCCTGACTCACCGACATGTGGGCCTGACCCTGTTAATTTATTGGTTAGATTAATTTAAACCCTGTTAGATGAGTGAGTCAGTGACAGGTGGGGCCTAGCCGCCAGGTTTGACCTGGGCTGGCGCCTTTGACCTGCTGACGCCACTGTGACGGCATGCTGACACAATATAGCAATTTTGTATTAAATAAATCCAGAAATTAATAAAAACTTCAAAATTCATAGAAAATAATCTGTAAATCAGATGAAAATAATATATATATATATATATATGAAAATTGATCAGAAAAATTCAATGAATCCATTTGTACCATTGTCATGCATGTTAGGGCAACCTAAATAGTTAAACTTGGACATTATGATGTAGGTCTTGTTGAGTACTCAGTACTCACTATTGCTTAATTATGTTTCATAATTATCACATCACTTTGCAGTCTCATGCATTGTTTCACTTAGCCGGGACCGTTTGCGTCTTTTGGCTCACGTATGTGAACATGTCGCTGGCAATCAAACGACAGAGAACCCGGGCCGACATGACTAGTCCCAGAACCCAAGTGGCACATCCATACGGAAATAGGCATACGTAACCTAGCAATGCAGGTGTCGGTCTCAAGCGTGTGTAGACGAGTCATAACAAGCTACAAGGACTCCATTACGCCGTGGGACATAAATGTCATCACTGCACGTAGACGAGTCGTGGCACGCTACAGGGACTCCATTACACTACGAGACATTTCCCCGAAGGGACAGACACAACAACAAAGAAGGATACATGCCGGTCAATCAATGTGTCTAGAGCAGTAGCAAGCTACCAAGGCTCGATGGAAGCACAAAGAGGCAGTTTCCCATAAAGAGTAGTACTAAAGTCGCATAACTAGGTGTCGGATCCCATCCATACCGTTGCACGTCACACGTATGCACGACATGCCCGATATGCATAGATGCAACTATGGCATCACAACATAACCATACATCAACACAACTTTTATTTAAGAGGCTCAGACGAGCCTTGCATAATATGTTCTTACAGGTAGGGGTCACATGACCCGACATCAAGTCATACAAACAAGTTCACATAGAACAAGCGTAAGCATAAAGCTGTCTGAGTATAGACAGATGAAAGGGTAAAAAGGCACATGGCCTCACTATCTATAGCCCGCCACAGGGCATAAGGTCGTAGCTGGGACACCAGCTATTTGGCATCATCAACATCTAGATAGAACCCACCTGATGGGTCCTGAGTCTCATCTGCAACATTTATTAAGAAAACATGAGTACAAACGTAATCAACAAGTCTTTAAAACAGACCTAGACTATTCATGTTCATGTATCAACAAGGGAAGTGGTGGAGTTTAGGCAGCAATGCCAACTTTGTCTCATGGCTAACCTACACTATACAATTTTAACTCTTTGTTTAGATTTTAGATATCGCACACGAGTCTGCTAACTCCATAACAATACACCACCATGGATTCACTTCCCTCTCCTAGGAGAGTGCCATCCATGGAACTCACACTTGTCTTGATATTTTTACGAGTATCCATTTAATTATGTATGAAGAACATAAGCTTTCCAAGTAGTCCATATTCGAGGATGCGGCTATTTGAATAGTTTCATACCCTGCAGGGGTGTACTTCTTCACACACGGTCTCGCCACTTATCGTTGTGTGCTCATAAAACCATGCACCTCAGCAAATTTCAAGCGGAAGCCCAGCAAGGGAGTCGGCCACGACCATCAATCACATAAGACCTCTAGTCCAGGCTATTGCCTATTTGAGACTGAACCCACACGGAAGTCCGGACGAAGTTTCCGCTACGGCCCCAAACGATGTGCGCAGGGTTCCCAAGCCAAACATTCGGGTGACCCTTGGTACACCATGTCAATGCCTACCGTGTCGTAACCCACCCCTAGGGCCAACGCTATGCACGGCCTCCAGAATGCTCTAATCACCAGAAACTACTTGCAACTCCTGGACCAAGGACTAAGCGATTGATAAGTCGAGAGGGTCAATTAAGTATCCCAACGTGTGGTAGTAACCAGTCTTGGATCGCAAACACGGAACTCAGTTCCTAAGAACGGTCCCAATGAGACAACCCGCTAGGTACTGCTACATAGCCTCTCATCACTACCTTTACCAAATCAGGTTCATCATAAGCTTATCACATCAGAACAACATTGTTTCACTCCAGTTCATGACCCAAATGAATCAGACCTGACACAACTCTAAGCATAGCAAGCATAACAGGCAAAGTAAGCAAAGCACATCATGGCACAAGGATCTACCACGTATGCTAGGTTGCAAGGTTTAGCTATTTACTGTGACAATGACTGGTCATGCAAAAGAATAGGTTCATCTACCGTGTTTGACAGACAAGTGAACGTTTGTCCTAATGCAATAAACAAGAGCAGGAGCAAGAGAGAGGGATGTTATCGGAATGATCAAAGGGGTTGCTTGCCTTGCTGGGTAGTGGAAAGGTTTTCTCTTTCATTGGAATACTCGGAGGTATCCTCAGAAGTAGGGCCTACCGCAATGCAGATAGATAGCAATCAATACACGCAAGTGCAACAATATGATGCATGATCATGACATGGCCACATGTATGGATGAGATAATGCAACAATATTCCAAGTTAATTTGAAGTGAGTTTGAATATAGGTTCAAAATCATTCTCCATTTCATTTTTCTTAAGTTAACCTATTAGTAAATGTCAATGTTGATATACATAGGTTGCTCTAACATGCATGATAACGACACCATTGGATTCATTGGATTTTTTTGATAAATTTTCATATATAAATTATTTTCATCTGATTTACATATTAATTTATATGAATTTTAGAAGTTTTAAACATTTTCTGAATTTCCTGATTTGTTTTAATACTAGAAATTGAATTAATGCGTCAGCCTGACGTCACTGTGACGTCAGTAGTCAACAGAGCCGGCCAGGTCAAACCTGACAGGGTGGGGCCCTCATGTCAGCGTTAGGGTCTAATTCCCCGCACTGACTAGAGGTTTGACCCTCTACGGGGCCCACTGTTAGCGGCTAATGGTTTAATCAGCCGAGCTAATTAGCACTAATGGGCCAGCCATGTCGGCGCCCACCGGAGTGGGGCCGGCGGCGACCAAACCCGCGGCGGAGGGTCGCTAGAGTTGGTCAGAACCATGCTAGAGGGCTCGGAATCGCGCACCGAAAGCATTGGGAGGGAGCCCGTGCTCGACCGCGTCGAGTGGGGCTGGTCTGGGGGCTCGGGATTGTCAGAGACGACAGCCACGATGAGCTCGGCGGCGGCGGCGGCTCGGGAAGGCCCGGCTACGGTGCTAGAGGGCATAGCAAGACAGGGGGGAAGAAGGGGGAGCAACAGGGGCTTGCAGGGGGCAGCAGGGGAGGCTCAGAGGGCTCGGGGACGACCGGCAGCCGGCGGATCGACGACGGGATAGGCGGCCAGAGGCGGGGAAGAACAGCGATGGCATGGCATAGAGGGATCCCGGTGTATTATAGCTTCACGGGGAGTACAACGGGGGTTGTGCTGGAGCTCGAGGGCTATTCTACAAGGCAGGGGAGCGGCTGGAGCAGCGGCGCTACGGCGGCGATGGGTTCGGCCATGGCGGCAGAGGGCGGGAGAAAGCGAGAGAGAGAGCACGGCAGGGGAGAGAGGAAGAGGAGAAGAGAGCCATGGCGAGGGGGCCTTGCTCTGGCGCTTCCAGATGCCTCCAGGGTAGCAGCCAGACAGGAGGTGGCCGGGCGCGTGCCCGCGCACGGCGAGCGCGTGCCCCTATCCTCCTGGCGAGAGGACAGGGATGACTGGCATTGGCCAGTTGGGCTGCCTCCTCGAGGGCCTCTTTCCCTTTATTTATTTATTTATTTACCTTCTCTTTTCTAATTCTGACATTTGTTTTATTTGTTTTTCAGGTACAAATGGTAATATTAAATATCCCAAATAGTTTTTAGAATTAAGTTTGAATATTTCAAACTCCTATAAAAAGTTTCAGAATATTTTGAAAACTGAAATATTTTTAATGCTTTATTTGGCATTTTCAGCAGTTTTAATATTTATTTTTGCAATGCTATAAATATTCAAATATTTAGAATGACCCCTGATATATTCATGTCCACATTTATCAGACATAGGGGAAATGTTTGATGGGCATTTTGGATTTGTTGGTTTTTCACATTCATTAAGTTGGTTTGATTCAAATGGATTATTTGGGGTTTCTTTTGATCCCCATTTCAAATTGATGCAAGAATTGAAATATGATGCACACACATGTTGTCCTAAGACAACTAGCTAGGGATGTGACAACTCACCCCCACTCAAAAGAATCTCGTCCCGAGATTTGGAAGTCGTCGGGAAGAGCACGGGGTACTCTAGTCGAAGACGATCTTGTCTTTCCCATGTGGCCTCCTTTTCAGTATGGTGTGACCACTGAACCTTGAGAAACTTGATGTTCCGATGCCGAGTGATACATCAGCTTGATCAAGAATACGAATAGGGTATTCTCGATATGTATGGTTATCTTGGAGATCAAGTGCTTCATGGTCTACTTCATGGACAGGGTCCGAAAAGCAACGCCTGAGTTGCGAGACGTGGAAGACATCATGAACCTTGGAAAGATGCGGCGGAAGTTCCAATTGGTAGGAAACCTCTCCTCGTTTAGCAAGAATGTGAAAAGGTCCAATGTAATGAGGAGCCAACTTGCCCATGATAACGAATCGATGGGTACCCTTTAGAGGTGCAACCCGAAGATAAGCCGTCTTGTCAACTTCATAGGTCACAACCTTATGATGACGATCATATTGGCTCTTTTGATGAGATTGGGCTGTTTTCAACTTTTCATGAATAATGCGAACTTGCTCCTCTGCATCCTGGATCATATCCGGGCCAAAGAGTTGCCTCTCTCTAGTTTCTGACAAGTTAAGAGGTGTTCGACACCTTCGTCCATAGAGAACTTCAAAAGGGGCTTTGCCCAAGCTTGATTGATAACTATTGTCATAAGCAAATTCGGCAAATGGAAGACATTTCTCCCAATTCATACCGAAGGATATAACACAAGCTCGGAGCATGTCTTCAAGGATTTGATTGGCTCACTCAACTTGACCACTTGATTGCGGGTGGAAAGCAGTGCTAAAGGATAGATGAGTCCCCATAGCGGTTTGAAAACTTTCCTAGAATCAGGAAGTAAAGATACTTCCGCGATCTAAGTTAATCTCCAAAGGAATACCATGAAGAGAAACTATTCGAGAAACATATAACTCCGCTAGCTGGCTAGCAGTTTTACTCTCTCGAACAGGAAGAAAATGAGCCACTTTGGAAAGGCGGTCGATGACCACAAAGATAGCATTATTCCCTCTCTTGGTCCTGGGAAATCCGGTAATGAAATCCATACCCACTTTATCCCATTTCCATTCAGGAATAGCTAAAGGTTGAAGGGTGCCAGCAGGCCTTTGATGTTCTGCTTTCACACACGACAAACGTCGCTGTTAGCGACGAACTGAGGAATTTCTATCTTCATCCTAGTCCACCATAACCTCTGGCGTAGGTCCTGATACATCTTGGTACTACCAGGATTAACTGTGAGAGGAGAATCATGAGCCTCCGTAAGGATCAGCTGTCTTAAGCGTGTGCTCTTGGGAACCACCAACCGGTTCTAGAAGAACACAACACCCTCATCGTCCTTGGAGAAATCTTTAGCGTTTCCGCTAGCAATATTCTCCTTGATCCGAGATATACCCTTATCATACCTCTGAACAGCTACTATTTGATCCTTAAGAGTAGGTTTCGCCATCAGGTTGGAAAGGAATCCTTGAGTAACAATGTGGAGGTTTAACTTCCGAAATTCCTCATAGAGAAGTGGTTGACCTTGTTGCAACATTAGGTTGTTACAATAAGACTTACGACTTAGTGCATCAGCCATGACATTGGCTTTCCCTGGGGTGTAAGTTATCCCTAAGTCGTAATCTGTAATCAACTCAACCCATCGTCTTTTCCTAAGATTCAAATCCGGCTGGGTGAAGATATATTTCAAACTTTGGTGATCAGTGTATATTTCGCAATGATTACCTAGAAGTTAATGTCACCAAGTTTTCAGTGCATGGACCACAGCTGCAAGCTCAAGATCATGTGTTGGATAATTATCCTCATCTGGACGCAACTGTCGAGAAGCGTATGCAATCACATGATGATCTTGCATGAGAATGCAACCTAATCCTTGTCGCGAGGTGTCACAATAGATAACAACGTCCTTAGAAAAGTCTGGTGGCACCAGAACGGGAGCAGAGGTCAGACGTATTTTCAACTCCTAAAAACTGTGCTCGCATTGTGGAGTCCACTCGAACTTTTTATCTTTCTTGAGGAGTTCAGTCAGAGGTTTTGCAACCTTGGAGAAATTCTTGACAAAGCGGCGACAATAGCTCGCTAAGCCAAGGAAACTCCGAACTTGCTTAACCGATTCAGGTTGAGTCCAATCAAGGATGGCCTGAACTCTCTCGGGATTGAGAGCAATACCTTTACTAGAGATCACGTGGCCTAGATAGGTCACTTTTGGCAACCAAAATTCACACTCGGAGAATTTGGCATACAGACGATGCTCTCGAAGTTTCATCAAGACCAGCCTTAGATGCTCGGCATGTTCCTATTCATTCTTCGAGTAGATAAGTATATCGTCGAGGTAAACCATGACGAATTTATCCAAATACTCCATGAAGATCGAATTCATCAACCGAGAGAAGGTGGCTGGGGCATTGGTTAAACCGAAGGTCATGACGGTGTACTCGTACTGGCCATAACGAGTAACAAAGACGTTTTTGGAATGTCCCCGTTTCTAATTCTGATTTGATGGTATCCCAACCTCAAATCCATTTTGGAAAAGACAGAGGATCCAGCGAGTTGATCATAGAAATCGTTGATCCTGGGGAGCGGATACTTGTTCTTTATGGTGACTAGATTCACTGGCCGATAATCCACAACCATCCGATCCGATCCATCCTTCTTCTTGACGAAGAGGACGGGGCAAGCCCAAGGAGAAGAACTAGGACGGATGAAACCTTTCTTCAAAGCCTCGTTGAGTTGAATCTTAAGTTCGGCTAGTTCTAAGGGTGCCATCTTATAGGGTCTTCTGGCTATTGGGACAGTCCCTAGGATGAGCACTATCACAAACTCAACATCTCTGATAGGTGGAATTCCTGGCAGTTCTTCTAGAAAGACATCCGGAAAGTCTCGGACTACCAGAATATCTTCTAATTATGGAAGAGGGCTAGCATTGTGAGAATAGAGTTGGCACTTGGCCGCTCGAGTGGAGACATTGACTATCTCACCCGAGGGATGTGTAAGTTGACCATTCCTAGAATGAGTATCGATCTTAGCATAGTGGGCTTTCATCCAGTCCATGCCTAAGATGATATTGATGTCCGAAGACTTGAGGGCTATCAAGGATGCTAGAAAGACTAGCCTATCCACAAGAATCTCATTGTCATGGCAAACTCTAGAAGTTTGCCATTTTGAACCAAGAGTCTGAACTACTAAAGGAGTGGGCATATCACAAAAAGACATGTTATGCAACTATGCATAACTTTCTAAGATGAATGAATGAGATGCCCCAGTGTCAAATAGAACAGATGTTGATTGACTATTGACAAGGAGCGTATGTAGGATAACATCAGGATCCTCAAGGGCTTCCTCAGCAGAAACATAGTTCACTCATCCATGAGCAGGAGCTGGCTTCACAGAGAAGGCTTTTCCCGGCTTCCCACGTCTAGCCTGCTTAGCATTGTTCTAAGGACACTCATGGGAGTAGTGTCCTGGTTCCCCACATTTGTAGCAGACAACGGTGGCACGGGGAGCAACATTGGAAGGAGGACCTCCAAATGGCCTCGTGGTGTACCTTGGTGGCAGAGCTGCGTTGGGCACCCACACCCGGTGTTTGTTGGAGCCCGAGCCAAATGCGGGGCTGAAGTCACGGTTGTGCTTCTTGGTTGCCTCGTAGTCAGTCTGTCCAGTCTCGGCATTGATAGCCTTGTTGACGAGAGCCTGGAAGGTTGTGCACTCATCCAGGTGTAGATCTCGACGGAGCTCAGGACTAAGTCCCTTGCAGAACCTAGCTTGTTTCTTGGCATCATTTGAAACTTCCTCCCGAGCATAGAGAGCAAGATTGCCAACTCACGGCTATAGGCATCCACTGTCAGTCTGCCCTGGGTGAAAGCACATAACTCCTCTCTCTTGCGATCCATCAGCCCTTCCGGGATGTGATGGGTACGGAATGCCGCACTGAATTCCTCCCAAGTTGGTGCGGGGCCTGCGGGGTGCATGGCTTCATAATTTTCCCACTACTGATTGGCGGGTCCTTATAGAAAGTAAGTAGCAAAGGTCACCTTGTTGGCCTCGGATACATTGGCAGCCCGGATTTTGCGTAACATGCTGGTCAGCCAGTTATCCGCGTCGAGTGGGTCGACCAAATGATGATACTTAGGTGGGCACAGCTTGACGAAATCACCAAGAGACACGCCATCATTGTGATCATTGCGGGGAGCACGCGCCGTGTTCTGCTCAATTCGGTCCAACAACCTGTTGGTCTCCCTTTTGTTCTGTTCAGCTTCAAGCATCACTTCTGCCAAAGAGGGCGCATGTGGAAGGTTCTCTTGCCTTGGCTGGCTTCCCTCGCCCTGCTCGGGGGCAGGTACGGGGTTATTCCTAGTTGCCACCATCCTGGGAAAAACAAACCCACAACTTAGACACGAAAAACACCAACACTAAGGAATGAGATAAGGAATGTACTGGACAACATGGCATGCAGGGTAAACACCCAATCAACATGGTAATAACAACTGCCATATGAACACCATGATTCATACACACCATGACATAGTTCAGTACAAGCCCAAGCTGAAATACAAACTACGGAGAGATGACACAACTCATCGGAGGCATTACAAGCTTCCTATACATTATCTATCTACACCTCCAGAACTTAACTCTCAACCTCGGTCATATCCCACGAGACATGCATGACTGTGGCAATACGACTACTACCATACTAGTGCTAACATCCACGTACTCAAGCATCGACGTAGAATGCCTCATATAGGTTACCCCCATGGCCCGGGAGCTGAACCTGAGGATCTGGAACCACTCTAGCCTGTGATCCCTGGAAACCGTAAGGACACAGATGTGGCCTTGATCCCCTTGTTGGTGGCAACAGTGGTCCTCGAAGAGGGGTGATGCCTCCAGCATTGGGCCAGTCTACCTGTGCTGGCAGATGAGTCCGCGATGGGTTCAACATCTCCAAATCTCCATAGCCTGTCTGCACGACAGGTGCCAACTGCGTCAGGGCTGTCCAAAGACGGGCACGGGTAGCATAAAGCTCCATGCGAAGGGCATGTGCATCACGATCCCTGTTCTCCAACATCTGAGCGGTCACCTGCAAGCCTAGGGTCCTCATGAGAATGATCATAGTAGGCTGTGCTAAGATAGCTATCCTCTCCTCCCAGAGAAGCAGGAACATAACAAAAATCTATGTTCTGAAGTAGACCATGGTGAAACCTCATGATAGTCAGCATGGTGTAGGCGGCCTCCTGAACTGCCATGTCTATGGTGACACCTAATCCATAAGTCCAGTGAAGCGGCTCTGCAGCTCCAGGATATTAAGGATATATCTTAACAGTACACAGATACTGACTCTAGTTGAAATCTCGATACTGTTCCTCCACTGAGTACTCTAGGTACAACCGGTAAGCAGCCTCCATCATAACTCTAACCAACATGGACGTGTGCCCCGGTACATCGATGCACCTGGTCGTACGGACCACCTGATGGGAGGGACGAGGGGGCATCTGAAACAGAGAATGATGCAAAGACATTAGAGACTCTAGCAGAAATTGGACAGCATAACGGCTGTAATTGCTCATAAAGGATTTTGAGACAACTACAAAAGATTGGAAAGGCATAACCACTCGACTATCTAGACTCAAATCTCTTCTCCAACTATTTGTCACACCAACAATACTCAAGTACCGACATTCACTTACATACAAGCTAGCTAATAGTCCATGGTTAGTAACTCGTCATCCTAAGCAATATATGAGAAGCCTAGTTCGTATCCCCATAGAAAATATGAGAATGACTCAGAATAGAATAACTAGGGAAGAGGAGTAAAAAGACCCATACGTTCCCTTCCACAATCAATTCCCCTACTTTTCTATAGTGTTTCTAGACTCAACTTCGACCGGTTTGGCTTGGTAGTCCTAGAGTCAGTCAGGCTCTGATACCAATGCTATCGGGACCCCGATCCTAAGTCATATGAATCCATACTGTAACATATCACATCACTTTGGGGCCTCACGCACGGTAAGTTCCATGGCTGCAGCCTTACCTTAGCCGGGACCGTTTGAGTCTTATGGCTCATGTATGTGAACATGTCGCTGGCAATCAAACGATAGAGAACCCGGGCCGACATGACTAGTCATAGAACCCAAGTGGCGCATCCATATGGAAACAGGCATACGTAACCCACCAATGTAGGTGTCGGTCTCAATTGTGTGTAGACGAGTCATAGCAAGCTACAAGGACTCCATTACGCCGTGGGACATAAATGTCATCATTGCACATAGATGAGTCGTAGCAGGCTATAGGGACTCCATTACACTGCGAGAAATTTCCCCGAAGGGACAGACACAACAACAAAGAAGGATACTTACCGATCAATCAATGTGTTTGGAGCAGTAGCAAGCTACCAAGGCTCGATGGAAGCACAAAGAGGAAATTTTCCGTAAAGAGTACTACTAAAGGCACATAACTAGGTGTCGGATCCCATACATACCGTTGCACGTCACACGTACGCACGACATGCCCGATATGCATAGATACAACTATGGAATCACAACATAACCATACATCAACACAACTTTTATTTAAGAGGCTCAGACGAGCCTTGCATAAAATGTTCTTACAGGTAGGAGTCACATGACCTGACACTCAAGTCATACAAACAAGTTCACATAAACACAGCGGAAGCATAAAGCTATTTGAGTACAGATAGATGAAAGGGTAAAAAGGCACATGGCCTGACTATCTACAGCCCTCCACAGGGCATAAGGTCGTAGCTAGGACACCAGCTATTCGACATCATCGACATCTAGATAGAACCCACCTAATGGGTCTCGAGTCTCATCTGCAACATTTATTAAGCAAACATGAGTACAAACATACTCAGCAAGTCTTTAAAACAGACCTAGACTATTCATGTTCATGTCTCAACAAGGGAAGTGGTGGAGTTTATGTAGCAATGCCAGCTTTGACTCATGGCTAACCTATACTATACAATTTTAACTCTTTGTTTAGATTTTAGATATCGCACATGAGTCTGCTAACTCCATAACATCAGCACCATGGATTCACTTCCCTCTCCTAGGAGAGTGCCATCCACGCAACTCAAACTTGTCTTGATATTTTTATAAGTATCCATTTAATTATCTATGAATAGCATAAGCTTTCCAAGTAGTCCATATCCGAGGATGCGGCTATTCGAATAGTTTCATACCCTGCAGGGGTGTACTTCTTCACACACACTCTCGCCACTTATCATTGTGTGCTCATAAAACCATGCACCTCGGCAACCTTCAAGCGGAAGCCCAGCAAGGGAGGCGGCCACGACCGTCAATCACATAATACCTCTAGTCCAGGCTATCGTCTATTTGAGACTGAACCAGCACGGAAGTCCGACCGAAGTTTCCGCTAGGACCCCAAACGATGTGCGCAGGGTTCCCAAGCCCACCATTCGGGTGACCCTTGGTACACCGTGCCACTGCCTACCGTGTCATAACCCACCCGTAAGGTCAGCGCTACGCACGGCCTCCAGAATGCTATAAACACCAGAAACTACTTGCAACTCCTAGACCAAGGACTAAGCGATTGATAAGTCGAGAGGGTCAATTAAGTATCCCAACGTGTGGTAGTAACTAGTCTTGGATCGCACACACGGAACTCAGTTCCTAAGAACGGTTCCAGTGAGACAACCCGCTATGTACTCCTACATGGCCTCTCATCGCTACCTTTACCTAATCGGGTTCATCATAAGCTTATCACATCAGAACAACATTGTTTCACTCTAGTTCATCACCTAGATGAATCAGACCTGACACAACTCTAAGCATAGAAAACATAGTAGGCAAAGTAGGCAAAGCACATCATGGCACCAGCATCTACCAGGTATGTTAGGTTGCAAGGTTTAGCTATTTACCGTGAGTGACAATTACAGGTCATGCAAAAGAATAGGTTCATCTATCATGTTTGACAGACAAGTAAACATTTGTCCTAATGCAATAAACAAGAGCAGGAGCGAGTCAATGGGATGTTATTGGAATGATCAAAGGGGTTGCTTGCCTTGTTGGGTAGCGGAAAGGTTTTCTCCTTCGTTGGAATACTCGGAGGTATCCTCAGAAGCAGGGCCAACTAGAATGCAGATAGACAACAATCAATACACGCAAGTGCAACAATATGATGCATGATCATGACATGGCAGCATCTATGGATGAGATAATGCAACTATTGTCCAAGTTAATTTGAAGTGAGTTTGAATATAGGTTCAAAACCATTCTCCATTTCATATTTCATAAGTTAACCTATTAGTAAATGTCAATGTTCATCTACATAGGTTGCTCTAACATCCATGATAACGGCACCATTGGATTCATTGGATTTTTTTGATAAATTTTCATATAAAAATTATTTTCATCTGATTTACACATTAATTTATATGAATTTTAGAAGTTTTAAACATTTTCTGGAATTTCTTGATTTGTTTTAATACTAGAAATTGAATTAATGCGTCTGCCTGACGTCACTGTGACGTCAACAGTTAACAGACCCGGCCCGGTCAAACCTGACAGGGTGAGGCCCTCATGTCAGCGTCAGGGACTAATTCCCTGCGCTGACTAGAGGTTTGACCCTCTGTGGGGCCCGCTGTCAGCGGTTAACGGCTTAATCTGCCGGGCTGATGAGCACTAATGGGCCGGCCACGTCGGCGCCCACCGGAGCGGGGCCGGCGGTGACCAAACCCGCGGCGGAGGGTCGACAGAGTTTGTCGGAACCATGCTAGTGGGCTCGGAATCATGCGCCGAAAGCGCTGGGAGGGAGCCCGTGCTCAGCCGCGTCGAGTGGGGCTGGTCTGGGGGCTCAAGGTCGCCGGAGACGACGGCCACGATGAGCTCGGCGGCGGAGGTGACTCGGGAAGGTCCGGCTACGGTGCTAGAGGGCACGGGAAGACCGTGGGGAAGAAGAGGGAGCAACAGGGGCTCACAAGAGGCAGTAGGGGAGGTTCAGCGGGCTCGAGGACGACCGATAGCCGGCGGATCGATGACAGGGAGAGGCAGCCGAAGGCGGGGGAGTACGACGATGGCGCAGTGTAGAGGGTTCTCGGCGTCTTCTAGCTTCACGGGTAGGACGAGTGGGGTTGCGGTGGAGCTCGGGGGCTATTCTACGAGGCAGGGGAGCGGCTGGAGCGGCGGCGCAATGGCGGTGATGTGTTCGGCCATGGTGGCAGAGGGGGGGGGGGGGAGAAAGCGAGAGAGAGAGCATGGCAGGGGAGAGAGGGAGAGGAGAAGACATCCACGGTGAGGGGAGCCTTGCTCTGGCGCTTCCGGAGGCCTCCAGGACAGCAGCCATGCAGGAGGTGGCCGGGCACAAGCCCGCGTGCGGTGAGTGCGTGCCCCTGTCCTCCTGGCGAGAGGACACGGATGACTAGCATGGGCCAGTTGGGGCGGTTCCTCCAGGGCCTCTTTCCCTTTTTTTATTTTACTTTCTGTTTTCTAATTCTGACATTTGTTTTATTTGTTTTTCAGGTAGAAATGCTAATATTAAATATCCCAAATATTTTTTAGAATTAATTTTGATTATTTCAAACTCCTATAAAAAGTTTCAGAATATTTTGAAAACTGAAATATTTTTAATGCTTTATTTTGCATTTTCAGCAGCTTTAATATTTATTTTTGAAATGCTATAAATATTCAAATATTTAGAATGACCCCTGATATATTCATGTCCACATTTATCAGACATAGGGGACATTTTTGAATGGCATTTTGGATTTGTTGTTTTTTCGCATTCATTAAGTTGGTTTGATTCAAATGGATTGTTTGGGGTTTCTTTTGATCCCCATTTCAAATTGATGCAAGAATTGAAATATGATGCACACACATGCTGTCCTAAGACAACTAGCTAGGTATGTGACAACTCGCTGTAGGGACCCCGATCCTAAGCCATAAGAATCCAGCATGTAACACATCACATCACTTTGCAGCCTTACGCGCGGTTAACTCCATGGCTGCCACCTTACCTGGGCCGGGACCGTTTGCGTATTTTGGCTCACATATGCAATATGTCGCTAGCATTCAAACGTCAAAGAACCCAGGTCGATATGACTAGTCGTAGAACCCAAGTGGCACATCCATACAGGAACAGGCATACGTAACCCAACAATGCAGGTGTCGGCCTCTAGCATGTATAGATGAGTCATAGCAAGCTACAAGGACTCCATTACGCCGTGGAACATAAATGTCATCACTGCACATAGACGAGTCATAGCAGGCTACATGGACTCCATTACACTACGAGACATTTCCCCGAAGGGACAGACACAATAGCAAAGAAGGATACATGTCGGTCAATCAATGTGTCCGGAGCAGTAGCAAGCTACCAAGGCTCAGTGGAAGCACAAAGAGGCAGTTCCCTATAAAGAGTACTACTAAAGGCACACAACTAGGTGTCGAATCCCATACATATCGTTTCACGTCACACGTACGCACGACATGCCCAATATGCATAGATACAACTATGGCGTCACGACGTAACCATACAACAACACAACATTTATTTAGGAGGCTCATAAGAGCCAACATAGTGTGATATTACAAGCAGGAGTCACATGACCCAACACACAAATCATACAAATAACAAGCGGAAGCTTAACATGTCTGGGTACAGACATCTAGAAAAGAAGAAGGCTGAGGAAGCCTGTCTATCTACTAGGCCCTCCACACGAACCAGACCTCTGGCTGGGATTCCCAAGCTAAACGGCCAACATCGATCTTATCATAGAAACCACTAGCAAGACTGGAGTCTCCTTTGCAAAAACATAATTAAGCAACAGTGAGTACTGAGTACTTAGCAATACTTACATCAGAACTAACTACATATGCATCGGTATCAACAAGGAGGTTGTGGGGTTTAATGCAGCAAGCCAACTTTGAATCGGTGGTTATCCTGTATTACGACTTTCATAACTTTGAAAAGTTTTGTGAAGCGTACACGAGTCCACCAACACCACAACAATACACCACCATGGATCCTCTCCCGACTTCCAACGAGAGTGCCATCCACGGTACTCACACTTGTCTTGAAGCTTTTATGATTAACCTTTTAAATTGTCTATGAACCATATAAGTATCCAAGTAGTCCATATCCGCGCATGCGGCTATTCAAATAGATTGATTACCCTGCAAGGGTGTACTTCGTCACACATGCTCTCGCCACTTACCGCCATGTGCTCGTAAAAAGGCACCTTGGCAACCTTCAAGCGGAAGCCCAGCGAGGTAGTCGGCCACGACCTGACTAACCACACAAGACTCTAATCCAGGTTTATCGCCTATTTGAGACTAAACCCGCAAGGAAGTCTGGCCGAAGTTTCCTCAACGGCCCCAAACGATGTGTATAGGGTTCCCAAGCCCACCTCGATGGATGGTCCTACGCTTGGTACACCGGGCCACAATGTCTGTCCCAAGCCCACCTTTACGGGGTGCCACTCGGTAGACTACTAGCATATCCTACAAACACCAGAAACTAGTTGCAACTCCTGGACAGAGCTCAAGTTGATTAATAAGTCGAGAGAGTCAATTAAGGATCCCAATGTGCGGTAGTAGCTAGTCATGGACAACATACACATGACTCAGTTCTTAAGGACGGTCCCAATGAGACAACCTGCCATGTACTCCTACATGGACTCTCATCGCTACCTTTATAAAATCGTGTTCACAACTTGACTCTCATCATCAGAACAAGTTCAGTTCAATCCGGTTCATCACCCGGATGAATCAGACCTGACACAACTCTAAGCATAGCAAGCATAGCAGGTTAAAGGCACAACAGGGATCAAGCATCTACCAGGTATGCTAGGTTGCATGGTTCGGCTATTTATTGTGACAAAGACATGTCATGTAGATGAATGGGTTCAACTACCGGAACATGTAAAAGTTGAAACGTTTTGTCCTAATGCAATAAGTGAGAGCAAGAGCGAGAGAGTGGGTTTGTATCGGATATGTTCAAGGGGGTTGCTTGCCTGATAAGACGATCACACGTTACTGCTCCTCAGATGGATACTCGACCGTATCCTTCGGAACAGTGCCTAACACGAAGAACAACCATCAAAAGGGAACAAATCAATACACACCAAATGCAACAATATGATGCATTAGTATGACATGACAACATGATGCCTTTGAGCTAATGCATCTAGCAACGAGTTTAAATGAAGTAGGTTTGAACTCAAGATTCAAATTCAACTTTATATATGGAGTTTCATAATGTATTTGAACTAAAATGTCCAAGTTTACCTATTTATGTTTCTCTAACATGCATGAAATTGTACAGATGGATTCATTGAATTTTTCTGATCAATTTTCATATATAAATTATTTTCATCTGATTTACAGATTATTTTCTATGAATTTTTCAAGTTTTTATTAATTTCTAGAATTTATTTAATTCAAAATTGCGATAATGCGTCAACATGATGTCACAGTGGACTCCCAAGAAGAGTTCCGACTCTAAACCTGACATTCTCGATCAACCTTGCCAAGTTCATACCAAGACGGATGAAGAAGGAAACGTTGTGCTCCCGAAGCATACCACTCGAGAATGTCGTTTGCTGAAGCAAGCGATGGGCAAAGCGCCCGTGAAAGACAAAGATGATGTTGACGATGAGGAAGAACATTCCCCATGATTCCTACCAGTTGACAATGTCCTGAACATGATCTTTGCAGATCTCAAGAGTAAAAGACGGTTGAAGGTTGTCAATCAGGAAGTCAACATGGCAGTTCCAATTGCCTCCAAACACCTCAACTCGGCAAAGACACTGATCACATTCAACCATTCTGACCATCCGCCCCACGTAGCCACCCCTGGGAGGCAGGCGTTGGTCGTCGATCCGATTGTGAATGGTGTCCCCGACTGCGCAAGGTTCTTATGTATGGAGGCATCAGACTCAACATAATTTATGCTGAGATGCTCAAAGCCATGGGCATCCCAATGTATCGATTGAGCAAGAGAAGCATGCATTTTTATGGGATCGTCCTTGGGTAGAAAGTAGAGTCACTCGTCCAGATCTCCCTGCATGTAGTATTCAGGAAAATGAGAAGAACTACCGGAAGGAGCAATTGACCTTCGAAGTGGTGGATTTCCGCAGTGCATATCATGCAATCTTGGGCAGACCCGCTTATGCACGTTTCATGGCCAGACCATGTTACGTGTACCTTAAGTTGAAGATGCCAGGGCCGAATGGCATGATAACTATGGCTGGAGACCGAGTCATAGCTGAGGAATGCCTCCAGTAGGGTTCCAAAATCGCCAATGAACAAGTGCTGGCCGCCGAGCTCAAAGGGTACAAGAAGGAGGTGGACACAGATGATTTTCTTAGGTCGAAACGGCCTGCTTCCGAGTCGGCTTTCCAATGGGCTGGCAAAACCAAGCAAGTCCATGTTCACCCGACTGATTCAAGTGCCGCCCCGACGAACATATCCATGTCACTCGGGGAAAATAGGAAGCCGAGCTCATCCAGTTCCTGTGTGAGAACTGGGACATCTTCTCATGGAAACCGTCTGACATGTCCGGTTGTCCCAGGGAGCTGGCTGAGCACCGGCTTCGAACTGACCCCAAAGTCAAGCCGGTCAAAGAGTACTTGTGTCGATCCTTCGTGAAGAAAGGCAAGGTGATTGGTGAATAGATAGCTCGGCTCCTAGCTGCTGAGTTCATTCATAAAGTATACCAGTCCAAGTGGCTTGCGAATGTTGTCTTGGTGCCCAAGAAGGATAAATCACTCCGAATGAGTATTGACTTCAAGCACCTCAATCGGGCATGTCCGAAGGATCACTTTCCTTTGCCTCATATAGTCCAAATAGTGGACTCTATAGCAGGGTGTGAACGCCTGTCGTTCCTGGATGTGTATTCCGGATACCACCAGACCCGAATGTACGGTCCCGATGAAATAAAAAAAGGGCCTTCATCACCCCATTCGGGTTTTTCTGTTACGTCACAATGCCTTTAGGTCTGAAGAATGCTGACGCTACTTTTCAGTGAATGATTCAGAAAGGTTTGCAGAGGCAGATCAATCAAAACGTTGAGCCCTACATGGACGATATCATGGTTAAGTCCAGGAAAGGTTCCGACCTCCTGGCAGACCCCGCTGAAACCTTTGCGAATCGGCGGTGCTTTGGAATAAAACTGAATCCAGCCATGTGCACATTCAGAGTGCCCATAGGAAAGCCACTCGGTTTCCTCGTTTCCGAACAAGGGATCGACGCTAACCCAGTCAAGATCGATGCCATAGTCCGAATGGAGCAACCAAAGCGCCTGCATGACGTGGCCCTGAGCCGATTCATTTCGAGACTTGGTGAAAAGGCCCTCCTGCTTTACCAATTGATGAAGAAATCTGACAAATTCGAGTGGACTACTGAAGCAGAAGCCGCGTTTGAAGAACTCAAGGTGTTGCTTTCCACCCAGCTGGTGTTAGATGCTCCGGGTAGCCAAGAACCGTTACTCTTATACATCGCAGCTACTAATCAAGTGGTGAGCACCATCCTGGCAGTCGAACGCGAAGAGCCAGGCAAAACATTTAAAGTCCAAAGACCCATCTACTATATTTCAGAAGTCTTGACTCCCTCCAAGCAGACATATCCGCACTATCATAAGTTGGTCTATGGTATTTACTTGACTACGAAGAAGGTAGTCCATTACTTCCAAGACCACTCAGTTACAGTTGTTAGAAACGCTACCCTCTCAGAGATCCAACATAACCGAGACGCATCTGGCCGAGTGGAGAAATGGGCAATTGAGCTCCTTCCGTTGGAGATCAAGTTTGAAGCCAAGAAAGCAATCAAGTCCAAGAAATTGGTCAATTTTATGGCCAAGTCGATTGAGCAAGAGCAACCAACCCCAAGTGTTTCCAAACACTGGACCATGTTCTTTAACAGATCCAAGATGCTCAATGGTTTGGGGGCTGGCTTCATCCTCGTCTCTCGCAAAGGAGACCAGCTAAATTATGTCCTCCAAATCCATTTCGATTAATCAAACAATGAAGCCGAGTACGAAGCCCTCTTATATGGGCTCCGAATGTCCATTTCACTTGGCATTCGTCGATTAATGGTATACAGAGATTTGGACCTTGTTGACAATCAAGTGATGAAGGAATGGGACATTTGGAGTCCAGCTATGACTAGCTACTGCAACACAGTTAGAAAGTTGGAGAAGAATTTTGAAGGTTTGGAGCTGCATCACATTCTCGCGCAAAGAATCAAGCAGCCGATGACCTCGCGTAAATTGGAACCACTCGGCGGGCAGTCCCCAAGGATATATTCCTTGAACATATACGCACCCTTAGAATTGCAAAAGATCCTTTCACAAAGGAGCCCTTGCAAGTAGTCGGTCCATCAAATCCGACCGAGGTTGACGTCCTAGCTGTGGTCGAGCTAGTCCATGAAATGTTGGTAATCACTCGCAAGTGGACTCAACCATATTTAATATATTTTCTCCAGCAAGAACCTCCCGAAGAGTAAGAAGAAGCCCGCTAGATCGTCCGTCGATCTAAATCATTTGAAGTCTTGGGAGACCTAAAAGTGCGTTATATCGACTAGAGGGGGGGGGGTGAATAGGCGATTTTTACAAATTCACCACTTAAGGAATTTCAACTTTGAGGAATTTGAAATGTGATGAATAACTAGCAGCGGAATAAGTACTCAAGTGCATGAGGAACATAGTAACAGCATAGTCTTCATGATGAAATGAAACCTGCACAGATTACAAGTAGTGTGATACAGGATAAGCAATGATGAACAAGGTAACTTGAAGAATTTGAGGTGAGGAAATTGAGAAAGTATTTAGTCCAATTCTTCAAACAGTAACAATCAATTTCATCAACAAGTATACGAGGAATAGAGGGTTGAGGAAATAGAACCAGGTAGCTCGATGAAGACAATGGTTTGATGACCCAGTTAAAACTGCTGTGACAGTTGTACGTCTGGTTTGGAGCGGCCTGGTATTTAAATCCGAGGACACACAGTCCCAGGACACACAGTCCTTAACGTATTCTCCTTGAGCTAAGGTCACACAGTCCTCGCCCAACACTCATGGTTAGTCTTCAGGGTAGACTTCCAAAACCCTCACAAACTGGTCACTCGGTGATCCACAATGTACTGTTGGATGCTCTAGACCAAGGTCACTTCATGATCCCCAATTGACTGCAGGATGCACTAGACCATGACGCCTAACCGTCTAGAGGATGCACAGTCCTCAAAGGTAACAAGCGTCAGTTCCACACAGGAATTTCTTCAGTGATGCTCAATCACTTTGGGTTTGGTGGTTTGGTTGTGGGTTTTTCCTCACTGATGATTTTCTCTCAAAGTCCTCGGACGATGGGTTGCTCTCAAATGACAAGTGTCAGTTCTCTCTCGGAGCAGCCAACCAACTAGAGGTTGTGGGGGGTGGCTATTTATAGCCAGGGTGCAACCTGACATGATAAGACATAAATGCCCCCAATGATCTGACCATTATGTGGATGTTATGATTGGGGACAGCTGGCGCTAAGCATAGAAACGGTCGGAATTTTGAACTATGAAAGTTCTTAGGCTTATCATGTTCCCCACTTGTGGGCAATTCGCACTGGCCAAATCCTAACTCCTCAGTCAGATCAATTTCCTCAGAGACCATAAGAACTTCGTCTCTGTCAATGATGAATTTGACTGAACTGCAAGAGATTTTCAAAGGCTTCACTCAAAGGATTGTATAGGTTGAGGATTTTGGAGTTGAGCATCAGTTGGAAATTTTCCTTAGTATTACCTCGACCCCCTTTAACAGTACGGTATTTCCTATGACTCAAGGAAAGGCAATGAAACTATGAATACAAAAGTCTTCACGCTTCATAGTCCTCGTTCATATCTTCAAGGTCACACCAACTTCTTCATTTTCAAAGTCTTCACGGAATACCAAAGTCTTCAGCAAAGTCTACACCAAAGTCTTCAGTTGAATACATACATTTTTAGGCGTCGATAATCTCCAGATATATCAAACTCCTCATCGACTTATAGGGCTTGTGTACACTCACAAACGCATTAGTTCCTTAACCTATAAGTCTTCAATACACCAAAATCACTAAGGGGCACTAGATGCACTAACGATCTCCCCCTTTTTGATGATTGATGACAAATAGGTTAAGTTTTCAATGGGGATAAACATATGAAGTGAGAGTACTGAGTTTGAAGAATTTGATTGCAAGATATAGAAGAACTCCCCTGAAGATGTGCATATTTGAGGAATTTGCTTTGGACTGCAAATGCACATGATAGGTTAAAAACATGGAGAACTCCCCCTATATCTTGTAATTCATACATGCATTTAAACGTATGATATGAAGAATTTGAAATGCGTGATGAAAATGGTGTATGATGAAATTCAGCATGCATGCATTAAGATACTTGAGGAAATAAGCATGCGTAAAGTAGTTCAAAAGAGTTAGACCACCATCGGACTTAAGTTTACAACTCAATCAACAAAAAGCTTCAGAAGAGCGAGAGTTGTAACTTAAACAAAAATAAGCCCATATAAGAGACCCGCTTAAAGACTAACTCAAAATTTCTCCCCCTTTGTCATCGAAGACCAAAAGGGACGAAAAAGTGAGGACTAACGCCCCTTGAAGAATGTCAACGTGTTGGTGAAGAAGGAGCGCCAACGTTGTCGGGGTCGTTTGTCGATGCAGGGCCTGTCACAGTGTCGTCAATGTCTTCATCTTCATTGCGCTCACGTGATGAAGAATATGAACTTGTGACCATCAGAGGAACTTGGACTTTCTTGAACTTCTTCTATGGTCGACGAGCCCAGTCAGGGTGTTCCTCAAAGTTCAGCTCGTTCAGTTCTTCAGGAGTTGTGAGGTGAGACAAGACAGCCCAAGTGCGCTTGAGGGTTTCATGTGCATGGTAGTGATTTCTCTTCATAGAGTTCTAAGTCACAGTCATGTTTTGCACAATGTAACCAAGTTGACTCTTGAGGTCTTTGAGCTGAGTCCTTTGCTTCTGAGTCCCGAGTTGAAGTGTCATCATTGGTGGAGAAGGAAGCAGCTTTGCGAAACTGCCCATCCGATGGATGAGTGCCTTCATCAATGACAGCATTGCCTTTTCCTTCCACTAAGTCAATTGTGCTCTTGATGACTTCGATTGGAGGCAGGAAGCCAAAGTGGTTCTGTAAATTAGCATTGAAGGGAACTGAGGACTTTACCCTGATGAATTTCATGATCCAAGGTGCATAAGTTGTCACGCCCAAGATGCGCACCTATCCATTTTAACACACGAGGGCCTCGCAAGGGATAGAGGCGCATCTTGCCATTAGCAAGTATAGTAAAGTTGCGTCATACATTACAGAAGAGATGAGTATACAAGTTGGCTTACACTCGCCACATGCCAAATTACAATTCCACTCAGTGTTCAAGTCATCAAGATGAAAACAGGGTCCGACTACGGACGAAATCAAACGATAAAATAGATGCAAATGAAACTATTTCGCTGCCCCAAAGATTACGACCAGGTCCTCTACTCATCCGGATACGTCACGTACATCCTGCCTCTTTCCTCATCATACTCCCACTGGAGCTGAGTAAGATCATCCTGCACGTACTCATCTGAACTTGTACCTGGAGTTGTTGTAGTAAACTGTGAGCCACAGAGGACTCAGCTATCATGTGCCCGAGTACCGAGACTATTGAAGCTTAAAGGTTGGGATGGGGTAAGTGTTTAGTTTGCAGCAGCACTAAGCGTATATGGTGGCTAGCTTACACAACATGAAACAAATATGAGTGGCCTATGAAGAACGATCGAGTCTAATATGATCTCTATGAGATCCTGAACACCTGCTTACGTCAATCATAACCCCACCGTGTTCACTCTCGGATCATGTTCACGAGCAGAGACAATCGCGGTTACTCACACAGTTGGTGTATTTTATTAGAGTTTACTTCAAGTTTACTAGAACCGGGTGTTAAACAAATATCCAAGTTGCCACATAACCGCAGGCACGACTTTCCGAAAGATCTAACCTTGCAGGGGTGCTCCAACTAGTCCATCACAAATAACCAAACTCCGTGGGAATTCCTCGACCACGGATCTCATGGTCATCATCAGTAATTCCAAAGGAATTCCAACACCTCGAGAAAACCCGAAGAAAGTCAGAGTCCACACGCAGGACATTCGACGTGTCGATGAACCCGATAAGAGCCGTGTATCTCGTTCTCAGGAGACGACGGATGAGCGATGGTTTCCACGCCAATCACCGAGTTGCCCCGGGCAGTGTTAATAAGCTACTCTAGGTTGGACCAACACTCATGTGGAGCACTGGCCTGGGGGTTGATTAAATTATCCACGGGGTTGCAAAGCCCTATGTAAGTTAATTAAGGTATTAGCAAATATAGTACCAATGTTGGGTCTTGCCAGACAAGTTTTAATCTCAACCGAATAAAGAAGGGGGTCCCCATAACAACCCCAAGCGTGTTAGGAGCGCAAAATATGGAAAACATAACACCGGTAACCGGGAACTAATGGTGGTAACAGCGAAACAAATCACTTAGCAAAAGGCCAAGCCTTCCACCAATACCAGATATATATGTGCATTAGATTAAAAAACATAATTTATTGTGATATCCAATCGATGTTATCACATGGAACAACCTGCACCTGCAACTAAGAATGCTATAAGAGGGGCTGAGCAGCGGTAACTTAGCCAATCAAAGTTTGCTAGGATATGGAGGTTAGAGGCTGTCATGGCAACATGGGGGCTGACATCAAGTGGTAGGTAGCACAAATGTAACGATAAGAGCGAGAAACTAGCAAGAAAAATAGTATTGGGATCCGGGTACGATCATCTTGCCTGTTGGTTCTCCAACAGAACAAGTAGCAGGATCCTCGTAGTGGTACTCTCCAGGGTCCTCGAACTCAGTATCGACACTCGCGTCTACCCAAGAGAAACAACAAACAAATCTCCAACCAAGGTGCAATGCACAACCAAGATGATTCATGATTCATTTTACGAAGAATGTAACATGGCAATCCAAAACTAGTCAAGTTTCACATGCAAAGTTTGTAAAATAGTGAATCTGGACACAACCTCATGTTAAGTTATTTAGACATGCATGAACATGGCAAATATGGATGCATCATGCAAAATCAATAGAAATGCATATAAAGAACTGAAGAAACGGAGCTACGGTTCTCACGATACGCTCACGACAAGGTACGGAGGCAAAACACAAGGCAACCAAGACCTGGGCTACTTCTTGGAATTCCAAGGTATCCACTGGATAGGTTATGAAAAATCAATCACAATAGGCTCAAGAATCAATCAATTCCATGGAGTATAGCTCCCACAAGTCACAAAACAAGATAACACCAAATCTGCCACAAAACAGCAACATAGCAATTTGTAAAGCTCACAACTTGAGCTACAGGAACCCTACAGCCACAAACAAGATATTGATAGATTGTACTCAATACATACATCAACTTATCCAACTACACAAACAGCAAAGAAGCCACACATCAACAAGCATGAATCAATCAAGTTGGCAAGATGAATCAATTTTTTGGGACTTTGTGAAAATTCCAGTTTTTCTGGAATCTGAGATTATAAAGTAGCAAGTTGACAGCACTAGTGAAATATACTAGAGAGCTCCTATTGGCATGAAAATTAACAGGATGGTAGATGGAAATATCTACTACAAATAACTAACACTGAGCATGAGCAAAACCCAAACATATCACTAGATACAACCCACTCTTCAAGGCAAAACAATAACTACAGATCTCCCAGACTTAAGTCATTTTTAAGCAAGCTGGACAGAAACATAAAGTAGCTCACAAAACAGCATGGTTCCCACTTATCTGGTGATTTTTCACAAATAAAAAAAAATACATTGACATTTCCAGCAACTTTAACTAGCAATCTCATGTTGCCAAGAACTTAAAACCATGCATAGTATAAATCATATGAAATGGAAAAAAGGACATCACAGCATAAAAATACAGTTTTGTGAAGTTGCCCCAAAGTCAAATATGACTTCATAGATGCATTCATGGGTTGATTTAACCCCAAAATCACTACTCATACCCCTATGCTTGCTTGGAGCAAGAGGGAGAAAAGCTAGGTCAAAATTGACCTCCTAAGGGCATGGGTGACTTATGTCACTTATGCAACTTAATGAAAATGGCCCCAAAAGGCATGTGCTCTAATTTTGCTTATTGGAAATGGTTAAATATCATCCTAGGGACATGATATCATGGCATAGCATCATTTGCAAGGATGAAACTAACTAGAAGAGAAACTATGCTCATATGCACTTATGAGAGGAATACCAACACATGGAGCTACTCATGAACATGGTACAAAACCACTCGCTAGCATCTACTAGGCATCATTGCAAGAGAATAAATATGGATATGAGGCATTCTACCTACACGCACATCCACATGCTCACACACATATGACAATGGCAACTTGTGCCACACACACATATATAGAAGAACAAATAAGCAAGGAAGAAAAAGAACACAAAAGAAAGGAAAAAAAGAAAAGCACAAAAAAAGGGGAGGGGCTCGGGATCGAACTCAAGACCTCCTGGTCTACACACTCAAGCGCTACCACTGCGCTACGGTGACGACAGTTAACAAAGGAGGGGCGCATCGCCACTAGTACACACATATGCGCATCTAATCTGACGAAACTGAACCATACTGCACACACACATGACAGAGCATCGGCGGCGAGCAACGGCGACTACAGGCAGGCTACAGGGCATCTCTGGCAAAGGAAAGACGCTGCAGGGACTGCGGGATACACGGGAATCCATTCCCCCGTTCGTCTCGTGACGAGGGGGACTGCAGCAAGCTCAAGCGTGAGCTTCTCCGGCCGGCGGCGACGAGCATCACGACAGCAAGGTACGGGCTACGGCAAGGAGAGGGGGACAACGGGGGACCGGCTGCTCACCGAGGGGAAGCTCGGCGAAGCGGGGACACGGCGACACGAGACGACGAGGAAGAAGACGAAGAAGACGGCGGCGGCGCTCCCTCGCTTGCGGACGACGGCGACGATGGGGCGCTCCAGGGGCGCTCCTCAGCCCCTAGCACCAGGAATGGGACGCGGATGGCTCCGGGTCGCTACAGACCATCTTGACGGTGGTGGGGCTCCACCGGAGGCGACGATCCCGTCGATCCCCACGTCACTCTGAAACCCACTACCTCTCTGAACCCGAGACGGAGGAAGCATCAAGAGGGAGAAGGAGGAGGAGGAAGAAGGGAAAAAGCGGCAACGACGAGAGGGGAAAGGGAACCCTAGGGATCCGCACTCTATTTAAAGGGGCCTCAACGTCCGTGTGCCTCTAACGGCGACGGCGTCGGCTCTCGCTCTCGCACTCTGTTCTCTCCCCTCTACTGCCTGATGGAGGTGGAGGAACGGGGCAGGTGGCCGTCCTGCTGCTACTGGGCCGAGCTAGGGACTCTCCTGGGCTGGAAGCCCAGTGCCCCCACACTTCTCTCTCTCACCCAAACAAAATGTTTTTGATATTTTAAAAACAGCACCACTCAAAGAAAAACCTCAGAGGGATAAAAAGGGGTTTTAGTGCAAATAAAAAAATACTTTTGTAAACAAAATAATGTGCTCATATTATTAAATATATTAGGTTGATTTATTGCACAAGTTATTTAAACAATTATTTAAATAAAAGCCCCTGTTTTTAAAACAAACAACCCCAATCAACAAGAGCACCACATCCTAACTTAATAAGATTATTTGGGGCACCTCTTGAACATTTTAAAACAAATAAAACAACAAGTTAAATCTGATCATTAAATTAATAGGAAGAGAGGGGGAAGATAGAAGGTGGTGTTTGAAAGAGAGAAGAGAGGGGAAGAAAGAGGTTGCACACATGACTCCACCCACACTCTCAAACACCAACACCACACAAGGCACACTCTCAACCACTACATCACATACACATGAAGACAAGTAAGACAAGAAGAAAGAAATGATGCATGATGATATGATGCATGAATGCCATTCAACACATGGGACAAGGTGCAAATCATACATTAAGCCCATGTCACAAGTCATACAATGGGGTTACATGCCAAATAAGGTAGGGACATCACTTGGGATGTCACAACTCTCCCACACTACAAGAGGATCTCGACCCGAGATCTAGGAATGAAAGAAGTCCAGAAATTCGGAATGGAGCAGGTCCTCGCGTTCCCAAGTAGCTTCTTTGTTGGAATGATGAGACCACTTCACCTTGAGGAACTTGATAGACTTGTTGCGAGTCTTACGCTTAGTTTCTTCAAGAATTGCAACTGGGTGCTCACGATAAGAAAGATCTGCTTGAAGATCGATGTCTTGGAGGTCAATGGTTCTCTCAGGAGTCTTGAAAGATTTCCGGAGCTGAGAAACATGGAAGACATCGTGCACATTCACGAAATTTGGAGGAAGCTCTAGTTGATATGCAAGACCACCTCTCTTGCCAACAACTTTGAAAGGATCAAAAAAACGAGGAGCTAGCTTCCCTTTTATTCCAAATCGCTGTGTGCCTCTCATGGGAGAAACTTTGAGATAGACAAGATCATCCACTTGGAAGGAAACATCCAGATATTTGCTATCATAATAGCTCTTCTGATGGGACTGAGCTGCTTTGAGGTTCTCACGAATGACATGGCACATTTCTTCTGCTTCAGTGATCATGTCATTGCCCAAAATCTGACGCTCACCGGTTTCAGACCAATTAAGGAGGGTAGGACACTTCCTGCCGTAGAGAATCTCGAACGAGGCCTTGCCTGAACTAGCTTGAAAGCTATTGTTGTATGAGAATTCAGCGTATGGAAGACAGTCTTCCCACTTCATGCCAAACGAAATCACACAGGCTGTGAGCATCTCTTCAAGGATCTAATTGTCTCTCTCAACTTGACCACTTGTCTGCGGATGGAACGCCGTGCCGAAACATATCTTAGTACCCATAGCAGTCTGGAAGGACTCCCAAAACTTGGAAGTAAAGAGGCTTCCACGGTCAGAAGAGATGAGTTGAGGAATACCATGCAAAGACACTATCCTTGACGTATACAGCTCTGCAAGCTGAGCTGCCGAGATAGATTCCTGATTGGCAGGAAATGAGCAACTTTTGACAGCTTGTCGATAACCAGAAAGATGGCATCGTTGCCTCTCTTAGACTTGGGAAACCCAGTTACGAAATCCATCTCAACATGATCGAATTTCCACTCTGGGATAGGCAAAGGCTGAAGAAGACCTGCTGGACGTTGATGCTCCGCCTTCACTCTGCGACAAACATCACACTCGTTTACGAACTGAGCAATTTCACGTTTCATGCGAGTCCACTAGAAGGTTTTCTTGAGATCTTGATACATCTTGGAACTGCCTGGATGAATGGATAGAACAGAATTTTATGCTTCGTCCATGATAAACTTTCTGAGATCACCTTTTGGAACTACAAGACGGTCCTCAAAGAACACGGTATCTTTGTCATCGACACGAAAGCACTTATACTTTGGAATGCTCTTGGCCACCCCTTTCTTCACTTTCTTCACCATAGCGTCAAGAAGCTGCGCTTGGCGAACCTTATCTTCCAGAGTCGGAGAGACTTGAATATTTCCAAGAAATCTTTGCGGAATCATCTGAAGGTTGAGCTTGCGGAAGGCTTCACAAAGCTCGGGTTGAAGAGGCTTCAAGACCAGACTATTGAAGTACGCCTTACCGCTGAGCACGTCTGCAATGACATTTGCTTTCCTAGGAGTATGCTCAATGCTTGGGTTGAAGTCTTCAAGCATTTCCACCCAACAAGATTGCCGAAGATTGAGATTGGGTTGAGTGAAAATGTACTTCAATCTCTTGTGATTGGTGTACACCTCAACTGGTCTACCCAACAATAAATGCCTCCAAGTCATTAGAGCATACACAACTGCCGCCAACTCAAGATCATGAGTGGGGTAGTTCTTCTCGGCAGGCTTCAACTGACGCGAGGTATAGGCCACAATCTTCTTGTCTTGCATAAGAACACCACCAAGGCCTTGGAGAGAAGCATCACAGAAAACTTGGAAACGCTTGGACTGCTCCGGAGGAACAAGAACTGGAGCTGAAATCAGTCTCTGCTTGAGCGTATTGAACGTTGCATCACACTCTGGAGACCAAACATACTTGACACTCTTCTGGAGGAGATTGGACAGAGGCTTGGCAATTTGAGATAAGTTCTGCATGAACCTTCTGCAATAACTAGCCAGCTCGAGGAAACTCCGAAGCTGCTTGATGTTCTGAGGAGGTTCCCACTTCAATATTGCTTCAACTTTCTCAGGGTGCACTTTAATTCCCTCGGCAGAGATGACATGCCCGAGGTACACCACTTCATTGAGCTAGAACTCACACTTGGAAAACTTGGCATAGAACTGATGTTCCCTTAACTTATCCAGCACTAGGCGGAGATGCTCTGCATGCTCTTCTTCTCTCTCTGAGAACACAAGGATATCATCGAGATAGACCAAGACAAACTCATTCTTGAATGGAGAGAAAATGAAATTCATCATCCTTGAGCAGGTTGGAGGAGCATTCGCAAGACCAAACGACATAACGGTGTACTCATACGAGCCAAAACTCATCCTGAAAGCGGTCTTGGGAATGTCTTCTTCGTGGATGTGAATCTGATGATAACCGATTTGAAGATCCAACTTGGAGAAAACCTTGGCACCTTTCAGTTTTTCAAACAACTCATTGATGTTAGGGAGTGGGTATTTGTTTCTGATTGTCTTCTTGTTCAATGGCCGGTAGTCCACACAAAGACGATCCGTGCCATCCTTCTTCTTGACAAACAAATCCCCACAACCCCACGAAGAAGAGCTTGGTCTGATCAGACCCAGACGTTCTTGGTCATCTAGCTGCTTCTTCAACTCTTTCAGCTCTTCGGGGCCAGGTTTATATGGGCACTTGCAAACCGGTTTAGTTCCGGGCTCGAGATCAATCACGAACTCGACTGGCCGGTGTGGAGGCATTCCTGACAATTCTTCTGGAAAGACATCTTCATACTCACAAACCACCGGAATTTGAGAAATCGCTGAGATTTCACCCCTCATTAAGAGCAAAGAGACGGATTGTGTCATCGCAAGCCGCGAATATAATCACGTCTTCTGAAGGATGAGTCAGCTTGACTTCTTTTGCTTGACAAACAACATAAGCCTTATTCATAGCCAGGAAGTCCATGCCCAGAATGAGATCAATATCGGAATTCCCAAGAACAATTGGAGAAGCCAGAAAAGAATAATTGCCCATATTGATAGAAGCATCCTTAACAATCATATGTGAACTCATGTGCATCCCCGGAGAAACCACACGAAAATGACTAGCTAAATGCTCCACTGAAAACTCATGCATAGCGACAAAAGGCTTGGATATGAATGAATGCAATGCACCAGTATCAAACAATACTTTAGCAGGAAAATCATTAACTGAGAGATTACCCATAATCACATCATTGGACTGCTCTACTTCAGCTACATTCACCATATTCACTCGGACTGACTTGGGATTATGCTTCACCATTGCATTGCCTGGAGGATTGACAGGAGGAGGAGGCGAAAGACGCCGCTGGTTGCACTTGTTTGCATAGTGACCCTTCTGACCACACTTGTGACAAGTCACCTCAGAGAGCGGATGAACATTGCCTGGAGGAGGAACAAAGACTGCCTTGGACGCCTGGGTCTTCTGCTGAAATCCTGGGTTGGGTGGGTGGGAAGAACCACGACCACTAAACTGCTTCTGCTATTGAGGAGGACGAAACGGAAGAGGATTTGGCGCCCAATACTTCTGCTGCTTGGAAACCATCTGAGAGCTGGAAGAAGAATATGAATCCCTTGAACGCTTCTTGGAGTTCTCTAACTTGAGCTGAGCTGCTTCAACCTTCAGAGCCATGTTGTAAAACTGATCAAACTCATGAGGCTCTTGAAGAACAAGGCCTGGCAAAAGATCATCCTTGAGACCACCTCTAAACTGATAGATCATAGCCTTATCATCTGGAATATCTTGCTTGGCATAACGAGCTAGATTCTGGAACTCGACATTGTACTAGTAGACAGACTTGGTTCCCCGCTTGAGGTGCCTGAACTTCTCACGCATCTCCTCAACAAAGCTAGTCGGAATGTAATGAGCCCTGAAGTCACGACGGAAATCGTCCCAAGTAACAACACGATCGCCCCTGGAATCCTTGTACTGCTGCCACCAATCAGCTGCCTGACCCTTGAGCTGGAACAAAGCGAATCTGACAAAAGTCCTCTGGCCTGACATTGCTGCACTCAAAATGCTTACTCATATCACGAAGCCAATCATCAGCATAAAAAGGCTGCTCACAACAGGTGAAAGACTTGGGCTGGTTGGCAAGGAACTGATTGAGCATCGCAAACTGAGTCTGATTCTGAAAATTTCCTTGAAAACCTTGCTGACCCTGCTCCCTTTCTTGCAACAGCCCTAGCAACATCTGAGTGTTTGCATTGGTCACGGCCATCACAGCTTGCCAGGCTTCTGGAGGAGGAGGCGGAGGAGGCGGTGGCGGGGGTGGTGGTGGAACATCAGCCTGCTCCTCATCACGACCCGAATTGTTGCAAGTTGATGGAGCCATCCTGAAGATGGACAACACGCATTAGCACCTCATTGAATAGATGAATTCAAAGCTGAATTAAATGCTTGAAAGAAATTGGACAAATAACAACACAGCCTTCCTACTGATTTTTTTAGTAAGAATGCTTCTTCGGATTATGATAACATCATCAGATATAATATGCCACTTGCAATAACACAAAAGTATTGAGCTAAGCACTCGGAACAAATGTACATGCCCAATACATCTGGTGAAGATGATCCTAGATGACTACAAGATTTCCCACCTATGAACTTCCGAGAACTTTCTTGTTTATGCGATTCGGGTTGCGGACTCAGGAACCTACCCTAGGTAATCAGCTGCAACTGCATCCTCAACCTTCCACACCATAATTCAAGAAACTCCGTAAACTCATCTAATCTCGAATCCTCGAACTCACAACGATACTAAACCATGGTGGTACCCCGGACGCCTCCCCAGTACTGGGTGACTCCGACCTTATCTCACCATGATAAGTATTGAAGTAATTTTGAACATTCTCCGTTCTAAGATATCAAGGAAGCTGAATGATAACGATGTGCCAACATTCCCTAGAGCTCAACTCCCCGGAAGAAATCAAGTCATACAGGAGGCACCAAGACAGAACCCTGTCACATCGGTATCATATAGACTCCAAAATACCCGCGAGATCCTAAATTTTTTTTGAGTGAGAAGAGGAGTAGAATCAAAATTCCTAAGTCGGATACCTCACCAAAGCATAGAAGAGGAGTAAAAAGAATCCTACTCTCTGATATAACTAGACTCAAAATAGATTTTACTAGACACGACTCCGCCAAGTTCGAACAAGCAAAGGCTCCTATGGTCGTATGGCTCTGATACCAACTTGTCACGCCCAAGATGCGCGCCTATCCATTTTAAGACACAAGGGCCTCGCAAGGGATAGAGGCACATCTTGCCGTTAGCAAGTATAGCAACATTGCATCAAACATTATAGAAGAGATGAGTATACAAGTTGGCTTACACTCGCCACATGCTAAATTACAATTCCACTCACAGTTCAAGTCATCAAGATGAAAACAGGGTCCGACTATAGACGAAATCAAATGATAAAATAGATGCAAATGAAACTATCTCGCTGCCCCAAAGATCACGACCAGGTCCTCTACTCATCCGGATACGTCATGTACATCCTGCCTCTTTCCTCATCATACTCCCACTGGAGCTGGGCAAGATCATCCTGCATGTACTCATGTGAACCTGTACCTGGAGTTGTTGTAGTAAACTGTGAGCCACAGAGGACTTAGCTATCATGTGCCTGGGTACCGAGACTATTCAAGCTTAAAGTTTGGGATGGGGTAAGTGTTTAGATTGCAGCAGCACTAAGCATATATGGTGGCTAGCTTATGCAACATGAAACAAATATGAGTGGCCTACGAAGAACGATCGAGTCTAATATGATCTCTATGAGATCCTGAACACCTGCTTACGTCAATCATAACCCCACCGTGTTCCCTCTCGGATCATGTTCACGAGCAGAGACAATCACGGTTACTCACACAGTTAGTGTATTTTATTAGAGTTTACTTCAAGTTTACTAGAACCAGGTGTTAAACAAATATCCAAGTTGCCACATAACCGCAGGCACGGCTTTCCGAAAGATCTAACCTTGCAGGGGTGCTCCAACTAGTCCATCACAAATAACCACACTCCATGGGAATTCCTCGACCACAGATCTCATGGTTATCATTGGTAATTCCAAAGGAATTCCAACACCTCGAGAAAACCCAAAGAAAGTCAGAGTCCACATGCAGGACATTCGATAAAGGTAAAACAAATCCAGCAAGACCACCCGATGTGTCGACAAACCCGATAAGAGCCGCGTATCTCGTTCTCAAGACACGATGGATGAGCGTTGGTTACCACGCCAATCACCGAGTTGCCCCGGGCGGCGTTAATAAGCTGCTCTGGGTTGGACCAACACTCATGCAGAGCACTGGCCCGGGGGTTGATTAAATTATCCACGGGGTTGCAAAGCCCTATGCAAGTTAATTAAGGTATTATCAAATATAGTACCAATGTTGGGTCTTGCCAGAAAAGTTTAAATCTCAACCGAATAAACAAGGGGGTCCCCATAACAACCCCAAGCGTGTTAGGAGTGCAAAATATGGAAAACATAACACTGGTAACCAGGAACTAATGGCGGTAACAGTGGAACAAATCACTTAGCAAAAGGTCAAGCCTTCCACCAATACCAGATATATATGTGCATTAGATATAAAAGAATTTATTGTGATATCCAATCCATGTTATCACATGGAACAACCTGCACCTACAACTAAGAATGCTATAAGAGGGGTTGAGCAGCGGTAACTTAGCCAATCAAAGTTTGCTAGGATATGGAGGTTAGAGGCTGTCATGGCAACATGGGGGCTGATATCAAGTGGTCGGTAGCCAAATGTAACGATAAGAGCGAGAAACTAGCAAGCGAAGATAGTATTGGGATCTGGGTATGATCATCTTGCCCGTTGGTTCTTCAGCGGAACAAGTAGCGGGATCCTCGTAGTGGTACTCTCCAGGGTCCTCGAACTCAGTATCGACACTCGCATGTACCCAACAAAAACAGCAAATAAATCTCCAACCAAGGTGCAATGCACAACCAAGATCATGCATGATTCATTTTACGAAGAATTTAACATGGCAATCCAAAACTAGTCAACTTTCACATGCAAAGTTTGTAAATTAGTGAATATGGACAGAACCTCATGTTAAGTTATTTATACATGCATAAACATGGAAAATATGGATGCATCATGCAAAATCGATAGAAACGCATATAAAGAACGCAAGAAACGGAGCTACGGTTCTCACGATACGCTCACGACAAGGTACGGAGGCAAAACACAAGGCAACCAAGCCCTTGGCTACTTCTTGGCATTCCAAGGTAGCCACTGGATAGGTGATGAGAAATAAATCACAATAGGCTCAAGAATCAATCAATTCCATGGAGTATAGCTCCCACAAGTCACAAAACAAGATAACACCAAATCTGCCACAAAACAGCAACATAGCAATTTGTAAAGCTCACAACTTGAGCTACAGGAACCCTACAGCCACAAACAAGATATTGACAGATTCTAATCAATACAAACATCAACTTATCCAACTACACAAACAGCAAAGAAGCCACACATCAACAAGCATTAATCAATCAAGTTGGCTAGATGAATCAGTTTTTTGGGACTTGGTGAAAATTCCAGTTTTTCTGGAATTTGAGATTATAAAGTAGCAAGTTGACAGTACTGGTTAAATATTCTAGAGAGCTCCTATTGGTAGGAAAATTAACAGGATGGTAGATGGCAATATCTACTACAAATAACTAACACTCAGCATGAGAAAAACCCAAACATATCACTAGATACAACCCACTCTTCAAGAAAAAACAATAACTACAGATCTCCAAGACAGTCATTTTTTAAGCAAGCTGGACATAAACATAAAGTAGCTCACTAAACAGCATGGTTCCCACTTATCTGGTGACTTTGCACAAATAACAAAAATACTTTGACATTTCCAGCAACTTTAACTAGCAATCTCATGTTGGCAAGAACTTAAAACCATGCATAGAATAAATCATATGAAATAGACAAAAGGGCATCACAGCATAAAAATGCAATTTTGTGAAGTTGCCCCAAAGTCAAATCTGACTTCACATATGCATTCATGGGTTTATTTAACCCCAAAATCACTACTCATACCCCTATGCTTGCTTGGAGCAAGAGGGAGAAAAGCTAGGTCAGAATTGACCTCCTAAGGGCATGGGTGACTTATGTCACTTATGCAACTTAATGAAAATGGCCCCAAAAGGCATGTTCTCTAAGGTTGCTTATTGGAAATGGTTAAATAGAATCTTAGGGACATGATATCATGGCATAGCATCATTTGCAAGGATGAAACTAACTAGAAGAGAAACTATGCTCATATGCACTTAAGAGAGGAATACCAACACATGGAGCTACTCATGCACATGGTACAAAACCACTCACTAGCATCTACTAGGCATCATTGCAAGAGAATAAATATGTATAGGAGGCATTCAACCTACACACACATCCACATGATCACACACATATGACAATGGCAACTTGTGCCACACACACATATATAGAAGAAGAAATAACCAAGGAAGAAAAAGAACACAAAAGAAAGGAAAAAAGAAAAGCACAAAAAAGGGAGGGGCTCGGGATCGAACCCGAGACCTCCTGGTCTACACACTCAAGCACTACCATTGCGCTACAACGACGACAATTAACAAAGGAGGGGCGCCTCGCCACTAGTACACACATATGCGCATCTAATCTGACGAAACTGAACCGTACTACACACACACATTACAGAGCATCGGCGGCAAGCAACGGCGACTACAGGCAGGCTACAGGGCATCTCCGGCAAAGGAAAGACGCTGCAGGGACTGTGGGATACACGGGAATCCATTCCCCTGTTCGTCTCATGACGAGGGGGACTGCGGCGAGCTCAAGCGTGAGCTTCTCCGGCCGGCGGCGACGAGCATCACGACGGCAAGGTACGGGCTACGGCGAGGAGAGGGGGACAACGGGGGACCGGCTGCTCACCGAGGGGAAGCTCGGCGAAGCGGGGACACGGCGACACAAGCCGACGAGGAAGAAGACGGCGGCGGCGCTCCCTCGCTTGCGGACGACGGCGACGACGGGGCGCTCCAGGGGCGCTCCTCACCCCCTAGCACAAGGAATGGGACGCGGACGGCTCCGGGTCGCTGCAGACCATCTTGACGGTGGTGAGGCTCCACCGAAGGCGACGAGCCCGTCGATCCCCATCTCACTCTTTGAACCCGAGACGGAGGAAGCAGCAAGAGGGAGAAGGAGGAGGAGGAAGAAGGGGAAAAGAGGCAGCAACGAGAGGGGAAAGGGAACCCTAGGGATCTGCGCTCTATTTGAAGGGGCCTCAACGTCCGTGTGCCTCTAACGGCGATGGCGTTAGCTCTCGCTCTCGCACTCTGCTCTCTCGCCTCTGCTGTCTGACGGAGGAGGAGGAACGGGGCAGGTGGCCGTCCTGCTGCTGCTGGGCCGAGCTAGGGGCTCTCCTGGGCCGAAAGCCCAGTGCCCCCCACACTTCTCTCTCTCACCCAAACAAAATGTTTTTGATATTTTAAAAACAACACCACTCAAAGAAAAACCTTAGAGGGATAAAAGGGGGGTTTTAGTGCAAATAAAAAAAATACTTTTGTAAAGAAAATAATGTGCTCATATTATTAAATATATTAGGTTGATTTATTGCACAAGTTATTTAAACAATTATTTAAATAACAGCCCCTATTTTGAAAACAAACCAAAAAATAAACAACCCCAATCAACAACAGCACCACATCCTAACTTAATAATATTATTTGGGGCACCTCTTGAACATTTTTAAACAAATAAAACAGCAAGTTAAATCTGATCATTAAATTAATAGGAAGCGAGGGGGAAGACGGAAGGTGGTGTTTGAAAGAGAGAAGAGAGGGGAAGAAAGAGGTTGCACACATGACTCCACCCACACTCTCAAACACCAACACCACACAAGGCACACTCTGAACCACTACATCACATACACATGAAGACAAGTAAGGCAAGAAGAAAGAAATGATGCATGAATGCCATTTAACACATGGGACAAGGTGCAAATCATACATTAAGCCCATGTCACAAGTCATACAATGGGGTTACATGCCAAATAAGGTAGGGACATCACTTGGGATGTCACATAAGGCTTCTGTTCGAATGGAGCTAAAGCAGCATTGGCCAATGTCCTCATGAAGAAATCGTGTAAGTCGATGGGAACCCCATGAATGATGTTGAAGAGCATATTCTTCATGACTCCCTCCACTTCTTCTTCAGAATTGTGGCCCTTCTGGGGACATAGAGTATTTGTGAGTATGCGGTAGACCGTCCTGGGCACATATAGCAAATCCTTCACAAGGAAGGTTTTCCGTTGAGGCTTTCCCGGAGGCAATGTCTTCATCAGCACTTCCATCAGCTGATTCAGAAGTGCAGGTTCGTCAAACAGTCTGCGAGCTTCATCTGAGGGAATTGGAACTGGTACACACTGAAGCAATTCAGAAGCTTGAGCAGTGAAGTGAGTTGATCCTGTCGTCTAGTCCAAAACCTAGGAGTTGATGTCTGAAGCATTTCCACTAATATTTAGTGTGACATAGAACTGAAGGATGAGTTCTTCATTCCAGTCGCAGATGTCGATGCAGAAAGGAAGAATGCCTGCATCGTGAAGAACTTGGAGGACTGGTGTGAACGATGGAAGTGTTTCCATGTCAGCATGAGGAATTTGGTGGTGCTCGAAGACTTTCTTCTTCTCGAACAGGACTGATGCATAGTAATTGAGTTGAGTTGCTGTCAAGAATCTGCTACAACCGGCCCTTGCAAAGTCATAAGGATTTGGACCTGTGAAGAACATGCGCTCATTGAAGAAATTGCTCTTGAGGAATTTGCGGCGTGCTGAGCCTCTGAATGGCATTCTTGGCTTCGGTTGAAGATTTGGCTTGAAGTGGCCCTTGATCTCCTTTGCCATAGGAGGAACTTCTTCAGACTGAACAATTTAGAGGGCTGGTTCCTTAGTTGCAGGTGGTGCAGCGAAGTCATCAGCTATTGCAGCTGGAATTTCTTTAGTGACTTGGGTGGTCTGATCAACAGATTCTTCATGTACTTCTTCAGTCAGAGCAGGCGACTGAGAAATCTATGTTAGAGGAGTAGTCATTGGTGAATTTGGGTGTGTTGATTCCCAATATTCATCGTTGATAACAGGAGTTGTATTGCCAATGTCTACATCCTCATCAATTTCTTCAACACCAGCCTCTTCAGAAGTGAACTGGGGCTGGGGCGATGATACATTTGGAGTTGAAGCAATGTGTTCAACTTCAATTTATTCATCAATCTACTCTGTCGAAGCAGCAAAATGATCTTCATCTTCTTCATCTGGGATGACATAGTCAATCCCAAATGGTACAAGTTCATAAGCCGGTGCAGAGGAGAGTGGTGTAGCATCAATGGGTCCAGTTGAAGAACTTGGCATAGTCTTCAACTTCTTCACAGTTGAGGATTCTGAATCTGATGCTTTTCTCTTAAGAGTCTTTTCTTCTGCAGTTTTAGCTTCTTCATGCATGACTGATGCAGTCGCCCTGGTGGGTTCAGGTTCTTTAGACGCAGCAAAAACATCAGCTGGCCTTTTAGTTTCTTCAGGCACAACAGTGGTGGTTGTCCTGGCATGGTCATCAGTGGTCTGAGTTTCTTCAGCAGTGTTGGCTGTTGCTTCTGGTGCAGAAGCATTTTCATCAGGCTGAGCAGTTTCATCAGCACCCTGAGGAATTTCATCAGACTGAGGATTTTGTGGTTGCGATCGAGCTGCAACCTTTGTGTTGTGATCCTTCACAGCAGCTTGAGCAGCCCTGACGAATCTCACCTTGGTGCCTTTCGGTTCAGGATCATACCTGTCTTGATCCTCAGAGAGTGTGCGAATTTCAGACTGAACCGTGTCGAGTTGATTTGGGGTCAAGTTCATCACATTGTCTCTCAGGAACTTTTCTTTCTGAGCCCTGTTCCTCTTAGCTCTCTGATCTTGTTCTCTCTTTCATTTTTCTTCAGAGATGAAGTGGGTGAGGACATAATCCACACCAAGAGGCAGGTTTAGTGAAGAAAGTGGGGTGTTTGGATCTTCATGCCATATATCGATGAAGTTGAGGATCATCTTGGGATCTAGCATGAGAGGAACAGAGCTGCCTTTGGCTATTGCAGCTTTTTGCTGGCTCTCTCTGATGATTTGTTCAAGTTCTTCATCATCAGCTTCATCATCATCATCCTTAGATCCCGAGGGTATGGTTACCACAACCTTGCTTCTGTGAGGACTTGGTCTTTGACCTTGTCTAGCCGTTTTCTTCAGCTTCAACACTGTAGGACTAGTTGAAGACTTGGCTGTAGTAGAGGGGCTTGCTGAGATCTTTGGAACATTTAAGAATCCCTGAGTCCTCTTACATGATGCCAGGTGCACAGGAGTTGAGGACTTTGCAGCCGTAGCAGAAGACTGAGCAGCAACAGTACCAGCAGTTGAGGCCTTTGAAAGTTGAGGCCTTTGGACTTGAGGAATCTGCTGTGATGGTTTTGAGGTTGAAGAACTTGTCTTCACAGCAGATTTCTTCATCATTGATTTCTTTGGAGCACTTGTAGAGGCTCTGGCAGAGGCAACTTCAGCAGAATCTTCATTGAATTTCTTCACTGCCTCTTTGACTTTCCTCGCCAGCTTGTCTTGCTGCTTCTCCCACATATGAGGAAAGTCCTCACCAGTCTAGAGACTAGTGGGATCAGCAATTTGATTTTGAGCCAGGGGAGGTCTGCTGCAAGGAGGTGTCACATCGAATTTCATCATGTATTTAGGAGTTACATAACGATATTCCTTCCATTCCCTTGCCCATCTCCTCTCAATTTTCTACAGACGGATTTTTCTTTGCTTGGTCGTTTCTTTGCCATGAGTTTGTTCATCGGGTGTGCAGTATCCCGCATACAAGTCATCTGGAATGTCAAAAGTAGTGTGCACATGTGGCTTCTTGCCACCTTTCTGAGGTTTCTTTCCGTCAACCATTTTCTTCAGCTGAGGAATTTGAACTCTTGAGGACTCTGAAGAAGTACACCGTTTTTCCTCAAGGAACGCTGCAAATGAGTTAAGTTGATGAGAACCTAGTGATTCATCAGCGGACATGTTGTACCTGTGAACAGAGTATAGGTGCGAGGAATTTGAAGAGATCATATGCGTTGTCAGATTTTTTTAAATAAAAATAGTTGTGAGGAATTTGACCATGGGTGTCTTGAGGAATTTCACTAAGTGTTCTTTGTCTTAGGTTCGAGAGTTGTGCAAATTTCGAGGATTCACATAATTGAGGAATCTTGAAGAAAATCATTACTTAGGGAAAATTATCAAGTATATGAAGATCTAAGGTGCTTTCGAATAAGATTCATGAAGAATAAACACCTTTTGAGGAATATGAAGAACATTTGAAGATCAAACAAGGGCAGTAAAAATAAATTTTATTTACCTTGGTGAAGAACACGACGAACTGAGAGATGAGATTGGGAAGTTCGTCAGTTCAGATCTTTCACGCCCTAGCTTGGCAGAGGGAGACAGCTACAGCGACAACGGGATGAAGACTTCCACGGACAATGCGAGTACGGCGACGGCGAGGTCGAGGTAGTGAATCTCTTCCACACCAGCGTCGATGACTTTAGCGGCGGTGCTAGGTTGGAGCTCGGGAGAGAGTAGAGATGAGGAGTAACCGAGCACAGTTGAAGGATTTTGGACAGGATTTCCCCTGACCCTTGCTCTCCATGCGATCGGTGTCAACCATGTATTGAGAAGTGGCGATAGTGGGGGATCGTGGGTTATCCAGTCGCGGGAATCGGAACCATTTGAGCGGGAACCGCTGAAAATTTTGATAGTGAATATTTCAAAGTTTCAGTTCGCAAATTCTTCAGTTGTCAAGGACATAGTGAAGACTTTGAACGAGTTTCAAAGTTGAACACATATGAAGAATTTGTGAACAGACTGGGTTGAGTTTAGCATAGAGAGGGAAGGGGTCCGATCACATTCACTTAGATGAAAATCAACTTGAAGAATTAGCAATAAGTGAATGCTGTTGAGGACATTGAAAACTCATATATATATATATATATATATATAGTCAATGAAGATCATGAGTTTCAAAGTTTGAAGAATTTTGAAAAGTTGAGGAATTTGAAAAACTTGAGGAATTTGCAACTTTGAGGAATTTGAAAATTTGAAGCATTTGCAAAATGATGAAAAAACTCAATTTTGAAGAATTTGAACTTTGGTTGGTGGCGTGACCCACCGTATAAGAATGATGATTTCAGACACCACGTACAATTGTCATAGGATTCTCAGAATTAAATTCTTCATTAATTTCTTCACACTTAGAGGGTTATTTTTCATTTATTGAAGAAAAACGTTACTTCGTGTGTTGCACATCTAAGTCATCCATTTTGCATAAGTTTTAGGATGTGTGTCCTTTTTCAAAGAACATTCGAAGATTCTAAGATGTTTAGCTCACACCGCAACTTGCAAAATCTCTTTTCATCCAAGGGCTTTGTGAAGATATTGGCCAGTTGTTCTTTCGTGGGGATGTGGTCGATGGAGATGTCGCCCTTGAGTACATGATCTCGAAGAAAGTGATGACAAATCTGGATGTCCTTGGTCTTGGAGTGCTGAACTGGGTTGTAAGCAATGTTGATGGCACTCTCGTTATCGCAGTAGAGAGGCACATTCTTCAACTTGATGTCGTAGTCCTTGAGGGTTTGCTTCATCCGTAGTAACTAAGCAGAACATGAGCCAGCAGCAATGTGCTCAGCTTCAACAGTAGAGAGTGAAACACAGTTCTACTTCTTCGAGGACCAACAGACTAAGGATCATTCGAGGAAATGACAAGTCCTGAGGTTGACTTGCGGTCCATAAGATCTCCAGCATAGTCAGCCTCAGAGTATCCGACGAGGTGCAGATTTGAGCCCTTGGGATACCATAATCCAAGTGTTGGTGTGTGAGCTTAGTATTGAAGAATATGTTTCACAATATTATGGTGTGATTCCTTCGGTGTTGCTTGGAATCGGGCACACATGCAAACACTTAGCATAATATCAGGCCTAGATGCACATAGATACAATAATGAGCCAATCATGGAGTGGTATACCTTCTGATCGAAATCTTTACTATTTTCATCAGTGCAGAGGTGTCCTTTTGAAGGCATTGGAGTTTTGATGACTTTGCAATCTTGCATGTTAAATTTCCTCAGAACATCCTTGAGGTATTTCTCTTGTGAGATGAAGATGTCGTTGTCTTGCTGACGAATTTGAAGACCTAAGAAGAATTTCAACTCTCCCATCATAGACATTTGATATTCTTCCCTCATCATATAGGCAAATTCATCACTGTAACATTTGTTAGTACAGCCAAAGATAATATCGTCGACATATACTTGCATATGAACAGTTCATTGTCATAGGATTTTGTGAAAAGAGTAGGGTCGAGTGAATCGAGTTTGAAGCCTTTCTTCATGAGGAATTCCTTCAGAGTGTCATACCACGCCCGAGGGGCCTACTTGAGGGCGTTGTTGAGTCTGAAGACTTTGTCAGGATGCTTAGAGTCTTCAAAACCTGGGGGTTGAGCAACATATACTTCTTCCTCAAGCTTACCATTGAGAAATGCACTTTTTACATCCATTTGATATAAGATGATATTATGATGGTTAGCATAAGAAAGCAATATTTGAATAGCTTAAAGTCTAGCAATAGGTGCAAATGTTTCATCAATGTCAATTCCTTCAACCTTTGTGTAGCCTTGAGCTACAAGACGAGCCTTATTCCTGACCACAAAGCCATTTTCATCTTGCTTGTTGCGGTTGATCCACTTGGTACCTATGATGTTGTGCTTGCGAGGATCTGGCCGCTTGACAAGTTCCCACACGTTGTATAGCTTGAATCCACTCAGGCTCCTTGAATGCTTCATCAACTTTGGTGGGCTCTATGATAGAGACAAAGGCAAAGTGCCCACAAAAGTTAGTTAAATGTGAAGCTTTTGAGCAAGTGAGGGGACCTGGTGCATTGATGTCATCGATGATTTTGTCAATCTGCACTTTATTTGCAACTCTTGGATGAGCAGGTTGACGTGGCTGAGGATTTTCATCGGCACCATTTTCTTCAGGTGTAGCAGCATGAAAGTCTTCATTCGTTGGAATGATTTCCTCATTGGGCATGAAATCTTAAGTAGCCTTCAGCTTAATGGATTCCTAAGGAGACTGTTCATATTGGGTTTCTTGCCAGTCATAAGTTCATACGAAGTCTTCTTGAAGAATTTGTGAAGATATACCCTGTTGATGATGTGGCATGCAGTATCAATTGCCCCAGGCCAGAAGCGACAAGGAGTCTTGTATTCATCAAGCATGGTGCGAGCCATCTCAACAAGAGTCCTGTTCTTACGCTGCACAACGCCATTATGCTGAGGAGTATAAGGGGCAGAAAATTCATGAGTAATACCAAGTTCATAAAGATATTCATCAAGATTAGTGTTCTTGAACCCTGTCCCATTATCACTCCTAATATGCTTGATCTTGACGCCGAAGTTGGTGGAGGCCCTTGAAGCAAATCGTTTGAAGACATCTTGCACTTCAGTATTGTACAGAATAATATGCACCCAAGTGTATCGAGAGTAATCATCACCAATGACAAAGCCATACAAACTTGAAGAATTTGTTAGTGTGGAGTAATGAGTGGGGCCAAAGAGATCCATGTGAAGCAATTCAAAAGGTTGTGTTCTGGTCATGATTTTCTTCGAGGGATGCTTGGATCAGGTCATCTTTCCAGACTCACATGCACCACAGAGGTGATCCTTGAGGAATTTGACACCTTCGATGCCAATGACGTGCTTTTTCTTCATGAGCGTGTGCAAGTTCCTCATACCGGCATGTCCAAGTCTTCCATGCCACAACGAGCCTTCTGAGGACTTTGGTAGTAAGCATGTGGCAGGCTCAGGACCTGTAGAGAAATCAACAATATACAAGTCTCCTCTCCTAAAGCCTTCGAAGACTTTGGAATTGTCAGATTCCATGATGACAACAAAATGATATTTTCCAAATACGACAATCATATCAAGATCACAAAGCATTGAGACAGACATAAGGTAGAACCCAAGGGATTCGACAAGCATCACCTTATCCATGGTTTGGTCCTTTGAGATAGCAACCTTACCAAGTCCCAATACCTTGGTTTTTTCCTTTGTCTGCGTAGGTGATATGCTTCAGAGGAGATGGAGCAAGTGGTAAATTCATCAGTAGATTCTTGTCACCAGTCATGTGGTTTGTGCATGCACTGTCGAGGACCCACTCAGTAGCTTTTGGAGTATCATCATACAGATGAATTAGTACAACTTATGACTCATATGCTTTTTAGTGAATAATATGACATCAATTTCATCAGACAGGATTTCATCACACAAGATAGTAAGCAAGTAGTGTGAGGACATGAGAAATGAAGAATTCATTTCTACGAGATTAGCTTGCGTCCTTTTAAGCATTTCCTCAGGTCTCCAGCAAATTCATCAGATGTTCAAGTTCATCTGGAGACCTGACCCTGCATAAGATATTAGTTCAATTTCTTTGCCACCCACATCTGGAGGGGTGGCAAAGAGTTCATCATTCTGCGAGCACCATATGAGAAGTGAGGCATTGAAGCAAGCGTGCTTCGTTTCACAGGTCGAGGGTTAGAGTACTCAAATGAATAAGCAGAGAAATTCTTCGAGGACTTATGAACATAATGGTTTGAAGAATAATGCACATATTCATAACTCTTAGATTTTCCCTGCGAAACAGAAACATTAGCGCGAAAATGATATTTTTGACCATTTGAGGAATTTGGTCCATATGAGGAATTTGATCTGGGGTTCCTACTCTTCATGAGTGGTGTCATGAGGACATTCACTTGAAGATTTTGTAGGTAGCTCTTGGGAACCCAGATTTTCTTCATAGGAGAACTGTTCCTGCAGTTAGTTCCAACAAATCTAAAAAATACTTTACATTTTTGATTTTTGAAGAATTTGTAGTTGGAGTCAAATGACTCATCAGAGGAATATGAAGTTTCACTAGTAAAGCTAGATAAAGTGGATGGATCTACAGGAGGTCCTTTCGCAGCAGCCCATGAGGTTTTGGGGTACTGCTCAGGTGTCTAGTAGGATCCATCAGCGTTGAGTTTCCTCACAAAGGCAATACCCTCTTCCCTAGGGTTCCTGTTTAGAATCTGCTTTTTTGAGGACATTTTAAAGGGTTTGATGCCCTTTGAGACTTTTGTGCATGCCTGTCACATACAATTCCTTCATTCCTGCATTGTCCTCAGCAAAGGTTGTCAGAATCATGATTTTGAATCGGATCGGAACTCTGATGGTAGGATCGCAAATCTTAGAATATTCACTATCAGGATCGTAGAAATGTAGATTCTATGAAGTATAATTGTAGAATCATAGGGGTTAATTTGGATCGTAAAGTCATAGAATTGTATAACAGAATCGTGATTCTAACTACCTTGGTCGTCAATGATAGTTGTGGTATCCTAAGATGAGGAATTTGAGACCACTGGAATAGTTGAAGAATTTGCAGCAATAGAAGCATTTGAACATTCAGGTGAAGAATTAGCAGTTTCATGTTCGATGCATTTCAAACAAGGTGGAACAAATTCTTCTTGAGCGGTATTGATCTGTTGAGCTAGTAAGGAATTCTTTTCCATTTTGAGATCCTCATGTGACACCCTCAATTTCCTAAGATCTTGCTTTCTTTGAAGAAATTCATAAGAAAGCTTCTCATGATCGGCTAAGAGATCGTTATGATGACTCTGAAGGTTATCATACTTTGTCTGAAGACTTTTGAGATCGTCAGACAGAGTTTGTGTCTGATCCACTTCATAGTTCAACAGATCATCGCTTTTGTCTAGAATTTTCTAAAGCTTTTCAAGTGCACTTTGTTTCTTAGCGGCAAGTTTAACAAGTTTAGCATAGCTAGGTTTCACATATTCATCAGATTCACCTTCACTTGGTTCGGATGAGTAATGATGTTTGTGTACCTTTGAGGCTTTTGCCATGAAGCAATAGGTGGGAGGATAATCATCATTGCTGACGTCAGAGTCTTTGGAGTAGTCATTTTCTTCATCGTTGAAGATGGACTTGCTGACGAAAGCAGTGGAGAGAGCAAGGCTTGCAACACCAGATTCCGAGTCCTCCTCAGATTCTTCTTCTTCTTCATATTCTTCATATTCTTCCTCACAATCCATTTCCTTGCCAATGAATGCTCGAGCCTTTATGGAACCATTCTTCTTGTGCTTTGAGAACTTTGAAGATGAGGACTTTGCAGATGATAACTTTGAAGACTTCTTCTTTTTCTTCGAGTCATCAAAACTATCATCCTTGTACTTCTTCTTCTTCTTTGAGTGTTTTTCCCAGAGAGGACAGTCAGAGATGAAGTGACCTGGTTTCTTACAACGGTGACAGGTTCTTTTCTTGTAGTCATCTGAGGAATCTGATTTCCTTAAACCATTCTCCGATTGTCCTACCAAATCCACCTCTCCTTGAGAACTTTTGGAATTTCCTCACATGCATTGCTAGCTCCTGACTCAGTTCTTCAGGATCACCAAGGCTACTGTCAGAATCTTCTTCTTCGGATGAGGAAATTGTTTTTGCCTTCAGAGCACGAGATCTTCCATAGCTTGGCCCATAGAGGTCTCTCTTTTCAGCTTGTTGGAATTCATGAGTATCGAGTCTCTCAAGAATATCAGCAGGATCAAGTGCTTTGTAGTCTCCACGTTCTTGAATCATCAAAGCCAGAGTGTCGAATGCGGAATCGAGAGATCTTAGCAGTTTCTTCACCACTTCATGGTCAGTAATATCAGTGGCACCTAGTGCTTGAAGCTCATTGGAGATATCAGTGAGGCGATCAAAAGTTTGCTGAACATATTTATTTTCATGTCTCTTGAAGCGGTTGAAGAGATTGCGAAGAACATCAACAGGAGAGTCACGTTGAGTGGAAACACCTTCGTTGAATTTGGACATCCTATCCCAGATAAGCTTAGCAGTCTCCAAGGCACTCACTCTGCCATACTGACCTTTGCTCAGATGGCCACTAATGATATTCTTCGTTTGAGAGTCGAGTTGTTTGAATCTCTTCACATCGGCAACAGTAACAAGTGGGAGTGACTGAGGGCACACCATTTTCCACAACGTACCAGAGATCGTTGTCAATAGCTTCAAAGTGCATACGCATCTTGTTCTTCCAGTAGGGGTAGTCCATCCCATCGAAGGTAGGACAGCCCGCGGAAACCTTGATCATACCTACAGTCGACATAACTAGAACTCCAAGTGGTTAAACCAAAATCACACAGAGTGAGGGAGTACCTGCTCTGATACCAATTGAAAGTGCGTTATATCGACTGGAGGGGGGTGAATATGCGATTTTAACAAATCCATCACTTGAGGAATTTCAACTTTGAGGAATTTGAAATGTGATGAATAACTAGCAGTGGAATAAGTACTCAAGTGCATGAGGAACATAGTAACAGCATAGTCTTCATGATGAAATGAAATATGCACAGATTACAAGTAGCGTGATACTGGATAAGCAGTGGTGAACAAGGTAACTTGAAGAATTTGAGGTGAGGAAATTGAGAAAGTATTCAGTGAGATTCTTCAAACAGTAACAATCAATTTCATCAACAAGTATACGAGGAATAGAGGGGTTGAGGAAATAGAACCAGGTAGCTCGATGAAGACAATGGTTTCATGACCCAGTTCCAACTGCTGTGACAGTCGTACGTCTGGTTTGGAGCGGCCTGGTATTTAAACCACAGGACACATAGTCCCAGGACACATGGTCCTTACCGTATTCTCCTTGAGCTAAGGTCACACAGTCCTCGCCCAACACTCTTGGTAGGTCTTTAGGGTAGACATCCAAAACCCTCACAAACTGGTCAACCAACGATCCACAATTTGTGCTGGATGCTCTAGACCAAGGTCACTTCATGATCCCCAATTGACTGCAGGATGCACTAAACCATGACGCCTAACCGTCTGGAGGATGCACTGTCCTCAAAGGTAACAAGCATCGGCTCCACACAGGAATTTCTTCAGTGATGCTCAATCACTTTGTGTTTGGTGGTTTGGTTGTGCGTTTTTCCTCACTAATGATTTTCTCTCAAAGTCCTCGGAGGATGGGTTGCTCTAAAATGACAAGTGTCAGTTCTATCTCGAAGCAGCCAACCAACTAGTGGTTGTGGGGGTGGCTATTTATAGCCAGGGTGCAACCTAACATGATAAGACATAAATGCCCCCAATGATATGACCGTTATGTGGATGTTATGATTGGGCACAGCTGGCGCTAAGCACATCAATGGTCAGAATTTTGAACTATGAAAATCCTTAGGCTTATCATGTTCCTCACTTGTAGGCAATTCGCACTGGCGAAATCCTAACTTCTCAGTCAGATCAATTTCCTTAGAGACCAGAAGAACTTTGTCTCTATCACTGATGAACTTGACTGAACTGCAAGAGATTTTCAAAGGCTTCACTCAAAGGATTGTATAGGTTGAGGATTTTGGAGTTGAGCATTAGTTGGAGATTTTCCTTAGTATTACCTTGGCCCCCTTTAACAGTACGGTGTTTCCTATGACGCAAAGAAAGGAAATGAAACTACGAAAACAAAAGTCTTCACGCTTCATAGTCCTCGTTCATATCTTCAAGGTCACACCAACTTCTTCATTTTGAAAGTCTTCAGGGAATACCAAAGTCTTTAGCAAAGTCTTCACCAAAGTCTTCAGTTGGAGACATACATTTTTAGGGGTCAATTATCTCCAGATATATCAAACTACTCATCGACTTATAGAGCCTGTGTACACTCACAAACGCATTAGTTCCTTAACCTATATGTCTTCAATACACCAAAATCACTAGGGGCACTAGATGCACTGACAAGACCAGTTGTATAAGAAAAGCACCACAGGGGGCACTATGAAATGCATCTCTCTGGAAGATGGACTCCAGATCCCAAATGATATTCACTCAGGAACTTGTGGCCACCACGCGTCCTCTCGGACACTGGTCGCCAAACCTTTCCGAGCAGGTTTTTACTGGCCCCGAGCCAATGAAGCTGCGAAAGAGTTGGTTGAGAAGTGTGTCAGATGTCAGTTCTATAAGAACAAGTCCCACAAACCCGCGTCCGCACTGAAGACGATTCCACTCACTTGGTCATTCGCCGTGTGGGATCTTGACATGGTTGGACCTTTGCGAGTGGGGTCAAGTGGATACACCCACATGCTCGTGGCTGTTGATAAATTCACTAAGTGGGTTGAGGCTAAACCGATCAAAAGTTTGGATGCAAGCACTGCCGTCAGCTTCATTTGAAAGATTATCTACAGATTTGGTGTGCCACACGACATCATCACAGATAATGGGAAGAGTTTCGACTTGGACTAATTCGGTGAGTTTGCTAATCCCAGGGCACTCAGGTTAATTATGCCTACGTGGCTCACTAATAGTCAAACGGACAAGAAGAACGAGTGAAAGGAATGATCCTTCAAGGATTGAAACCCTGGCTGATGAGAGATCCTAAGCATGCTGCTGGAGCTTGGGTCGAAGAACTGCCATCAGTCTTGTGGGGCATTGGGACGACCCCTAATCTCTCTACGCAACACACTCCTTTCTTCATGATATATGGGTCGGAAGCCGTGCTGCCGTGTGATCTTCAATATAATTCCCCCCAAGTGGAACAATACGATGAAGTTGAGGCTGAAGCGGCACAACAAAATGGCCTCGACCTCCTGGAGGAAGAAAGAGAGTTAGCCCTCATAAGATCCACACTCTATCAACATGATTTGAGGCATTATCACGACAGACAGGTCAGAGGCCGAGCCTTTCAGGAAGGAGATCTGGTTCTCTGATTGGACCAAAAAAGACTCCATAAGTTGGAGCCTCTATGGTAGGAACCATATGTTATCTCCAAACTCCTCCACGATGGGACATACTGATTGTACAACATCAAGGATGATGCAGAAGAGCCTCACACCTGGAACACAGACCTGCTCCGCAAGTTCTACACTTAGAACACAACGAATGTAAATTAAGACTTTCATAATAAATCAGAATGATCTCGATGAATAAAGCTTTATTTCATTGTATCTTGTTGAAATTTTTCTGCCACCCCTAGTGGGTGTAAAACACAAAACACTTAGCCACGACTCCGCGTTACCTATGTTAGAAAACTTCTCGAGTGGGACATCCTACACACTCAATTGTCAACATGAACAGAACCATCATTGTTCATCTAAGGACAAACTACTCCGAGTGAGGATTTCACCCACACTCAAGGGCTTAGCCGCGACTCCACGTCGCCTAAGTTAGAAAACTTCTCGAGTGGTACATCCTCCAGACTCGATTGTCAAGATGAATAGAACCATCATTGTTCATCTAAGGACAAACTACTCCGAGTGAGGGTCTCACCCACACTCAGGGGCTTCGCTGCGACTCCACGTCGCCTAAGTTAGAAAACTGCTCCACTAGGACATCCTCCACACTCGATTGTCAAGATGAACAGAACCATCGTTGTTCATCTAAGAACATACTACTCCGATTGAGGGTCTCACCCACACTCGGGGGCTTAGCCGCGACTCTGCGTCTCCTAAGTTAGAAAACTTCTCGAGTGGGACATCCTACACACTCGATTGTCAACATGAACAGAACCATCATTGTTCATCTAAGGACAAACTACTCCGAGTGAGGATTTCACCCACACTCGGGGGCTTAGCCGTGACTCCGCGTCACCTAAGTTAGAAAACTTCTCGAGTGGTACATCCTCCAGACTAGATTGTCAAGATGGATAGAACCATCATTGTTCATCTAAGGACAAACTAATCTGAATGAGGGTCTCACCCACACTCAGGGGCTTAACCACGAATCCACATTGCCTAAGTTAGAAAAATTCTCCACTAGGACATCCTCCACACTCGATTGTGAAGATGACTAGGACCATCATTATTCATCTAAGGACAAACTACTCTCAGTGAGGGTCTCGCCCACACTCGGGGGCTTAGCCGCGACTCCGCGTCGCCTACGTTAGAAAACTTCTCGTGTGGGACATCCTCGACACTCGATTGTCAAGATGATCGTGCCCATCATTGTTCATCTACGGACAAACTACTCCGAGTGAGGGTCTTGTCCACACTCGAGGGCTTAGCCGCGACTCCGCGTCGCCTAAGTTAGAAAACTTATCGAGTGGGATTTCCTCCACACTCGATTGTCAGGATGAACAGGGCCATCATTGTTCATCTAAGGGCAAACTACTCCGAGTGAGGGTCTAACTCGCACTAGGGGGCTTAGCCGTGACTCCGCATCGCCCAAGATAAAAAACTTTTCGAGTGGGACATCCTCCACACTCGATTGTCAAGATGAACATGACCATAATTGTTCATCTAAGAACAATATACTCCGAGTGAGGGTCCTGCCCACACTCGGGGACTTAGTTGGATATCGGGGTCCGCAAAACCCTTGAGATTCAAACACAGGGGCGTGTACGAATATGCCCCCGCAGCCTCGCCCAATCGAGCTCACTACTCGATGAACCTAGCAATGAAATCACAGGATAGCGAGGAAGAGAATGAACACGACAGTTTACCCAGGTTCGGGCCGCTATGAAGCGTAATGCCCTACTCCTACTTTGGTGGATTGCCTCTCGAGGAGGTGGTGTGGATGAACTAGCACAATGTTTTAGAGCCACATGAGAGCTCCCTTAGAGGTGTTTGAGGCCGCCTATGGCTTCGTGATGGGTGAGTAGTGGCATGGATCCGGGGGTTGGAGGGAGCCCTCTCTACGGTGCAGCCTACCCTCTATATATAGCGGTGGCTCGGGTCCTGTTCCCTTATCGCAATGCCGGGAAGGGATCCCACAACGACCAAATTTGATGGGGGACAGGAGTACGTGCTCACCCTGCCCAAAGGCGGTCTTCGCCTGCAAAGTAGCTATCAACGACGCATGGATGGGCTCAGCGATGACATCCGCCCTACGGGGCGTGTGGTTGCGGTCTTGTTACACCGGAATGGAAAACTTTGGGGGGTGCTTTGGGAACCCGCATACGTCCCTGCTCCTTTTGCACCAAAGGGGAAACTACGCTTTCTGGCGTGCTAGCGCTCGACTGTCCTTCCTTGCGTCACCCTTGACTCCCGAGGCCAGGCCTTGCATAGAGATCTCCTCTACTCAGGAGGGGGCTGAGGAGGCCAATCCCTTGACGGTATTGACGATGTTCCTCCTCACGAGCCTAGGGCCCTCGTGAGGGCCTTGTCTTGAGTGAGGCCATGCCCGGCCGTGTTTGGTCAATTAAGTGGGCCGTGCCCTGGGCTGTAGGCAGGCAGGTCTGGGTACCCTGTTCCCAGAACACCAACAGTAGCCCACGGGCCCAAGGCGTGCCCGAGCTGGCTTGCGGACGAAGCCTGGTGGTCGGCCCGAAGCGCCACGGACCCTAGACGCTTGCGGGCCAGGCTTCCTACGCGGCAATCCAAGGAACTCTCACCCCTTCTCCTCCGCACTAGACCTGCCATTGCCAGGTTTGCCGAGTCCTTCAGGATACTCCATCAAACTGCCTTCATCTCCCATTGATCTTGCCGTCTGTTCTCCCTCCTTGCACGGCTCTCGCCCCTTCCGTCGAGTCCCCGTGCGTGCGCTGTGTTGTCTCCCCCCTTTTTTCCATGTCTCCGGAGAAGGGGGAAGGCGAAGGCTTGAGGGGACCGATGACCGCATCGGCGCTAAAGTCCGTGTTGGGTCGGTCATCGGTGGTGAACTTGGAGGGGTTGGAGAAGGTTCAGCTGGTAGGCACTATCGACTCCAATGAGTGGGGGGCCACCAAGATCTGGCTAGGTTCGCAGCTTAGGGCGAGCTGGTGGCCACCGCCACCCCCCTTCATATCCCTGCTGTTCTGCCGGGCATACTGCCTCCATTCTCAATCTTGCTTTTCTTTGTGCTCTCATATTACCAGATCCACGTGCTTCACCTTGACCCTGGATCCCTCGTCCTCATTTCGGCCTTCCCATTCCTTTGTGAGGCCTTTATTGGTGTCTACCCCTCCATGCCTTGTTACGCCACTTCTTCTCTCTTGAGTTGGCTTTGGGGGTACAGTATTTCGGGTGTGTCTCCTTGAGGATAGCAGATGCATCTGCCCAGGCGGGGCTCGACACCGAACTCTCCCCGGAAGCTAAATGGTTCCAGCGACAATGGGTGTACGTCAACGCCACCGGGTCCGAAGCCTCATTCCAACTCCCGCAGGCCCCCGTACCGCCGAATCATGGGTGGAGACATGAGGAGCTTGCCAATCCGGGGCTCGCATGGGTCCTAGCCAGGCTGGCGAGGGTGAAGCAGGCAGGCGTAACTATGACGATAGTGGTACAGGAGTTTACACGCTGATGTATCGCTCCCCTTCAGCACCACTCCTGTCTGATGTGGGCCTTCGTGGGTCCCCATGACCCGATGAGGATCCAGGTCCCGTCTCTTTCCCCTTACGTCCTGCGTGAGCTTCTCCACCGCTTGAATGGCGATGCACATGACAAGCTTCCCCGAGATGGCCTCCCCTTGTACAACTACAACGGCCAAGAAGCTCTCGTTGTGAATATGTCGTGCTCCGATGAGTGGGGGCTACTTCCTCTGGAGGAGGCGTGCTCTCAGGATACTTCTTTCCCGGAGGCCCCGAACTCTGCGATCTTGGAGGACGTCGACCTTCCTGTGGCCGGGGTAGGGCACCCTTTGCCACCCGTTTCTCCCGCTCTCGCCTCGGATTTGGCCGAAGTCATGGGCGATGCCCCGCCGATGGTGGAGGTCCGTGAGCGCGCCCTTGCTGAGGCTCAGGAAGCCGACTGTCGGCACAAGGCCTTTGAGGAATGCCTTAGGGAGCTTAGGCCTAAAACACCGACCTTGAAAAGCAAATTCAAGTGCAGAGGGCCACACTTGAGGGCTCGTCACCCGAGTCCCTCTCCGCCAGCGTGAGCCCCCGTGCGCTTGTCGACTCTTTGGTGTTGGAGGCGATGGAGAAGATCCTGGAGCAGGAGAGGCTGGAGGTGAGGGAACGCCAGACGTCGCTTGCCGAGGAGTCCCTTGCCTCCCGTGAGGCAAGGTTACAGGAGAAGGTAGATAACAAGGTGGTAGAGGCTTGGCGTTCCCTTCTCCAGGATTATCGCACGAAGCTAAAGCTCCAGGAGTCCCGTTTCTGCCAGCAACGTGACCTCCTGAAAGGCGAGGTAGACGACCTCAGGAAAAAGTTAAACCAGGAGGAAAGGCGCCGGCGAACCGCGTTGTACGCCCAGGCAGCTGCCGAGGCCAATCTAGCTTTTATTTATAAACAAGTGAAGGGTGTTGCTTCCCTGGCGAAGAAGACTTTGGACGAGGCGTACCGTGCTCGCGGCCTCCAGCACAGGCGCTCCCAGATGTTCCAATCCCTTGAGGGGAGGCCAAGCAGGCCCTGGACGACATCTGCGGTGCGAGCATCTCGAGCCCCTTAGTTCCGGATGATGCCGGGTATCTGGGCTTCTCTTCCAGGGCCGTGGAGCGCCTTGAGGGGTGTGTGGATAATATACGCATGGTCATGGAGGAGAAGCGTCGTGACCTCCTCGAGCGGGCGGCCTCAAACTTCTTCAGCGACCTCTTTCGTCTCGACCCACACTTTGATTTTAAGGCGGTGCTTGGTCCCATGCCTAAGGTGACTCGCACTCCCCTCGCTGATCGGGTCAAGGACCATGTGGACGACCTAGTGGCGGAGTTTTCTTCTGACAAACAGAGGGTCGTGCTTGAGCAGGGACGCGCGGGGCCGTCGCCGGGTGGCGGCGATGAGAGTTTTGGCGACGACGCTCCTCCCTTGAGCAGCCTTCTTGTGTTCTTGACAGGGTTATGCATGTGGCCTAGTGGAAACTTTAATGTATTTTGGAAATACCCTTAAATGTGTTCCCTGATGGCAAGGTGTGTAGTGGCACGCTTCCTTCGATCCGGTGTTGCCGCCGATCCAGTTGTCATGCTTATGGGGCGATGATGATCTTGTTCGCGCCGCTTGGTGTGACCGGACTATCCAAAGAACCCGTGGTTCCGCGTGGCACGCTTCCTCCTCGCTAGTAGGATGGTTTGGGGGCCCTTTTGGCACTCTGCATCTGCAGGCCCCAGTCCTGCAGATTTCCCGACCACCGTTGTGTACGACCGGATAACCAAGGATGCAACTATGGGGTCAGGCCCCGCCACCCTTGATGCCGACCGGATCACCAAGGATGACATCAAGGGGTGCGAGTGGCTATATGACCAGGAAGGCTCCTGAGGTGTGCTGCCCAGGAGCTCCCTTTGACACTCAAACCGGTCTACGTCGACAGGTCCCAGTCCCGCGCATTTCCCCACCTCCGTTAGGTATGACCGGAAACGGAGGACACACTTCACGGGGGGAGGCCCCGACACTCCTGATGCCGACCGGAAACCAAGGATGACATCAGGGGGTAGGTCGAGTGGCCTTTTGACCGGTAACGCTCCTTAGGCGTGCTGCTTAGGAGCCCCCTTTGACGCTCGAGCGATCTCCCATTTCGTTCCTGCGAGACTCCATGCTGCGGTGTCCTGCTGCGGTCAGAGCCCCCGAGCAGGGGCCTATGGCTAAGAGACACGTGCCCCTAAGGCATCAAAGCCTCAATACCCAGCCCCGAAGAGCCTCGGGGAGGGCCAGAGCATTCGGCTCCTTGCAAACGCAGACCCGGAAAGAAAGAACTCAAGATTGGTAAAATGAAGGAATCAAAGAGGAAAATACCCCGCCCTTCTTTTCTTTTAAAACATAGAGTTACAAAATCCTTGAAGTTCCGACTGGTTCAAGCACAAAAAGGACCATCGAAGGTTGCAACTTGGAATACAAAAAAGAGCGAGAAAACAATCGGGTCCTGCTTTTTAGGGTAGTCTTCGTCTTCCCCTAGCGCTGAGCGTAGGGCATCCATGTTGCATGGGCATAGCCATTGGGGGCAGTGTTGACTTCTCCACCAGCGCGGAGCTGTGGCTGCCACATTGCACGGGAGGAAATCCTCCGCGTCCTTGGGGGGCTCCGGGCGTATACAACCCGCTCATTATTACGTGGGAGTGTCACGGGTTGGTGTAGGTCCCGAGGGTGTAAAGGGAGCTCCATGCCTCGTGGGCACGAAGCCCGCTCCCAGCCCTCGGGCTCGTTGCCGCGAAGTGGGATCTGCTCTGGGCGGGCCCTCGAGCATAGGGGGGAGCCCCTTGCGCCCCATGAGTAGAAGGTTCGCCCCAAAAGATGGCCCTGGGTCTCCCGCGAGCGTGCCCTAGCGTGCCTCACTGAGGCCCCCAGGGTTCCCAAGCTGGTACTCGGGGCCCTGCCCCCAGGCCAAGTGAGTAGGACCTGGGGACATGGGCGAGTACATGATCGCCCGCCGATGATCGAACAAAACCGGACCCAGAGTGATGGGCGTATGTTCCACCCTCCATCTCCAAGTGGGCATTGCATGCCCCGGAGACGAGGGCGCGTGTTCTACCCTTTGCCTCCAGGTTGGGATCGTCTGGCCTAGGGACATGGGCATGTGTTCCACCCTCCGTCCCCAAGCCGGGCCCCCAGCCTGGGTACGAGGGGGCATGTTCTACCCTCTGTTCCCAGGCAAGTGACCCCCGGTCCCCAGACCCAAACACCTACTCAAGGCAGCTCCCTACCAGTGGGCATGCCTCGCGAGGGCCTCTGTGCCAGGCACCCTCGCGAGGCCAGACCCGCAAGCCGCCCCCGCGAGGTCACACATACCTGTCCACGTGGGGCTGCTCGCGAAGTCGCGTGCGCGCCTCCTGTCGCGTGGTAGCCGACATTGCTTCCTTCATGGCTTGGGCATGCGACAACATGGTTGTTTTTGAGTTGCACTAGCCCCAAGGCATCGGCATAGTTGAACCTCCAGTCCTCCTCTCTGGTCATTCCGAGCGTGCCGAGAGGCGCGAGGCCACACCCCTCTTGTGCGACCGGCACATTTGCCCCCGGCAGCTCGAGCCAGGTCCCTGGTGAGCGAGTGCCTCCATGGACGTCCCAAGCGCGCCCGTGTGGTCCAAGCGCCGCATCCTTCGGCCGTGCCAGTCCACAAACGCGAGCCCCGCTAAGGCACACCTGGGCTTCGTTGGCAGCGGTGTCACGTCGGGAGGCACGCTTGGTCTCGTTAGTGCGGTGGAGGCTATCCGTTGAAGCTGTAGCTCGTGCGCTACAAGGAGCATGATGTGTCTGTGTGTCGGGTCCTAGCAGACTCGGAAGAGCCACGGTGCTTCCCGAGCACGAGGGAGGGTGTGGGAGATGGGTGAGGGAGTCCTGGATTAGGGGCTCCTCAGATAGCCAGCCTGTTATTCATGGGCCATACTGTATGGGCTGCCAGGCAGGCATCAGATGATCGAAGACCGCCTGCGCAAGATGGAAGCTTTGAGGAGCCGTGACATATTCTCCAAGTTATTAGCTATAGTTAGGCATGTTATCTCTTCGGCATGTAACCGACCATGTGTAAGCCAAGGGCACCCTCGGCATCTATTTAAGCCAGAGGGTTTTAGGGTATAGGGATAGGACAACTCATCTAGGGTTAGACATACGATCTCGATGTAGATCAACTCTGTAACCCCTTACACCATCAATACAGTCAAGCAGGACGTAGGATATTACCTCCCTAGGGGGGCCAAAACCGGGGTAAACTTGTGTCCCCTTTGTCTCCTATTACCGTCGATCCTAGTCTCACAGTTTGGGACACCCTACCCGAGATCCGCCAGTTTTGACACCGACATTCGTGCTTTCATTGAGAGTTCCTCTATGAGCGTCGAAGGAATCGATGGCTCACCTGTCACAAGTAGCAATATTTGTATCGAGGGAACTCTCGCCCCTGATCAGAGTTTCATCGAGAACGACATCTTGTCGCATGCCGTCCCAGTCGGCCATCAAGGCCAGATCGGAAGGTTTTCCCCCAATCATAGTATCAAGTTCGGAACCCTAGAGTTCGTGGCTGAGTCAGGGGGAACACTCGTTCGGATGGAACCCTCAGCCTTCAAAGAAAAACCTTTAAGCCCGGATGCTTTGACGTCAAGGACAGCAGGTCCCACGGTGGAACGGAACACGGATTCGCTTCTGCATAACTCTAGAACAGTCACACCGCTTGACGAATCCACTCGTATCACTGAAACACATCCCGCCATCGCCTCGTTCTTAAACGAGTTGTTCGATCGGATCGAAGCTATGCATATATCGGATGACCAGGTTCCGATCTATGATCGGCTCGGTATCAGACCCGATGACAGGGAATTAATGTCCCTCCGGTCACCCACCTTGTCGCTACCATCAAGTGTCTGGCCATGGATTCTGCCCGACAGCAGGAATTGAAAACCGTCTATAACCCAGTCCTCGATCTCCAAGACCCCATTAGTGAATCAGAGGCGGGGAATCGCTTTAAAGTCAGACCGTCACCAGTCCAGGATCCATTGCATGATTTGGAAACTACAATTCTAAACAGTCCTTGCGACAGGGAACCAAATTTTTTCCCACCCACCGCCCAAGACGATTATCCAAGTACCGCGCCAAAGCCCATGTCTTTGAACTTTCGGGATATCAAGCAAATAGAAGGAGAATCAGTCCACCACTTTTGGGCAAGACTCCTACTCGCTAGGAGCAGAGTAAGAGGTCTTAGTGACCAAGGTGTAATGGCATTTTTCATTTGCAATTGCCATGATGAAGGGATTCTTAATGCCCTGGCCCGCCAACGCATCAGCGACTTTGCGGAGTTATCCGAATTGGTACAGAAGTACTGTGCCATGGAGAGTGTCTGGCAATCTGAGCGGTTGTTCTCAGAACCAATTTTCTCCGAACACCCTAGAGGAGCTCGGAAAAAGAGGATACATCCAAATCGGCCTGCCAGGTATGAAACCGTCAAAAAAAGAAACAAGTCCCTTTACGAGACCGACACCGTCCTTGATGGTCTTTTGGATAAACTAGGCCCCATTCATTCCGTGTTGTTAATCAAAAACCCTACACATAGCCATCGAGCTTGCTGGGTCATCAGACAAGTCGCAAAAGTGGCGAGGCCATCCTCGAAACACCTCTGTCGAACAGGCGCTCTCCTTCACCACCCGGATTTAACGACGAAGTCCTGATAGTCTATGAATCTCCCCCTCCAGGAGCAGGCGTAAAAGAGATCTTAGGGAGCACGAGCAAGTTTACCATGTGGCAGCTACTAGTCCATGGGCAGACATTCCGATTACTTTCGGAGACACTGACCAGCCACCCATCCTTCGCGACCATTCACCAGCCGCTCTAGTCTTGAATCTGATCATTGATGGATAGAGGCTACATAAAGTGCTAATGGATGACGGCAGTGGTCTTAACCTCATATCCGAGGCCACTTTGGAAAAAATGTAGTTCGACCGATCCCGCATCGAACATAGAAACACAACCTTCCAGGGAATTATCCTAGGGAAAGAGGCACATTGTTCCGGATGTATTATTCTGGGCGTTGTGTTCGGCACGCCCGAAAACTACCGATCCGAAGAACTTCTCTTCCACATCGTCCCTTCCCAAGAGGCTATCATGCCCTATTGGGACGTGATGCCTTTACAAAGCTCCAGGCTATACCCCATTACGGGTACATGAAACTCAAAATGCCAAGACCAAATGGAGTGATCACAATCGCCAGTGGTCCGAATATAGCACGTCGGGCCAAAAACAAAACAGCAGCGCTCGCTCTCGAGGCATTAGCGGAAACTTTTGCCGCTGAGGAGTTGAGAGCTCTGTGGTCGACAATTAATAGGCAGATGTAATCCTTAGCAAAAGGACCAAGTCCACATCCTTTAAACCTGCAGAGGAAATCGTCAAATTTCAGGTGCATCCAATGGACCCCAATTAAACAGCGTCCATCGAAGCCCAACTCAATCCCCTTATGGATGAAGCATTGCGGAATTTCCTCCGTGAAAACTGGGACATTTTCTCTTGGGATCCTTCCGATATGCCTTGAATCCCATGTCGGCTCACTGAACAGAGCTTAAACATTATTCCAGGCTTTAAGCCCATGGAACAGACCTTGCACCGTTTCTCCGAGCCCAAATGGCAAGCCATGGGTGAAGAATTAGCCAAATTCCTTGAAGACGGATTTATTCGGAATATTAAACACCCCGAGTGCCCAGCAAACCTGACAATGGTACCTAAGAAAGACAAGTCTTGGCGGATGTGTGTTGATTTGAAATACCTCAACAACAAAGTATGCCCCAAGGACCCTTTCCCCTTACCACGCATAGACCAGATCATTGATGCCACATCGGGACATGATTTGTTGTGCTTCCTCTATGCTTACTCCGGATATCATCCAATTTAAAATGAAGGAATCCGATCAAGCGGCTACTGGATTCATCACACCGTATGGGCCATTTTGCTTCAACACGATGCCCTTTGGGCTAAAAAATGTCGGGGCCACATACTAGTGCATGATCCAAACCTTCCTCGGGACACAGGTCGGAGAGACTGTCGAGGCATATGTGGATGATGTGGTAATCAAAACCAAACATGTCGACCAGTTGATCGACGACTTACGTCAAACTTTTGCTAATCTACGCGAATATGATATGCTGCTCAATCCGGAAAAATGTGTATTCAGAGTTCCCTCTAGTAAGTTGCTTGGATTCATCATCTCCCATAGAGGAATAGAGGCAAAACATGCTAAAATTTGTGCTCTATCAGAACTTGCAGTCCCCACAGAGCTGAAGCATGTCCAGAGGCTAGCCGGGTGCATAGCAGTGTTAAGCCGCTTTATCTCCCGCCTCGGAGAAAAGGCTTTGCTGCTCTATAAGCCGCTGAAACGGACCAATAATTTCGAATGGATTGATGAAGTAGCGGCTGCGTTGGAAGAAATCAAAACACCACGGGTAACCAACCCCATACTCACAACACCAGGCACTGGTGAACCCACGTTGTTATACATATCAATCACCAACAAAGTCGTCAGTGCGGTGCTCGTCATTGAACGAGATGAGGAGGGGCGTAAATTCCGGACTCAGAAGATGGTATATTATGTGTGAGAGGTGCTAATGCAGTGCAAGTCCAGACACCCACCTTATCAAAAAATGGCCTATACAGTATTCCTGGCATCGAGGAAACTCTGACACTACTTCCAGGAGTGTGCCGTAACGGTGGCATCGGAAGTACCCTTGAATGATATAATCAACAACAGGGACGCCACTGGTCGCATAGCCAAATGGGCTATTGAGCCCCTTCCATTTGAAATAACCTACAAGCCATGTCATGCCATTAAATCTCCGAAACTGGCGTACTTCTTGGTTGAATGGATAGAGGCCGAGCTCCCCAAGGAATATAGTGCATACTCCCATTGGACAATGTACTTTGATGGATCAAAGACCTAGGCCGGTCTGGGGGCTGGAGTTATCCTCACATCCCCCATAGGAAACAACGTAAGATACGTGTTGCAAATCATGTATGTCGACTCCAACAATGCTGCCGAATATGAAGCTCTTCTACATGGTCTTCGATGGTGGTGTCAATGGGTATACGATGGCTAGAGGTACGAGGAGAGTCAAACCTGGCCATATCCCAAATTAACGGCGAGTTCGACGCCAAAAATCCAAAGACGGAGGCATATAGAAACACCGTCCTCAAGATATCTGCTCGGTTCGAGGGGTTGGAATTGCACCACGTTGCTCGAGACAACAACCAAGCCGTCGATGTATTGGCCCGTATGGGAGCTAAGCCCAATATCGTCCCAAGAAACACCTTCTTGAAGCAGCTCTTCAAGCCCTCTGTAGTGTGGCAAGACGATGATAAATGTGCCGGTCCGAATAGGGTGGACGAAGTTGTTCCCCTATAAATGAGCCAGATCATGGCATTATCGGCAGCTCAATGATGAATGAGACGCCCTCAGCTCATGAGGTAATGGCAGTAATTGCGCCATGGACAGAGACCTTCCTCGCTTACCTTCTTCACAAGGAACTCCCCAACAATCAAACTGAGGCGCGGCGCATAGTTCGGCGATCCTAGGCCTACAAAGTGCACGAGGGTGAGTTATACAAGAAAAGCACCACCGGAATATTACAAAGGTGTATATCCGAGGAACAAGGACGGGAGCTCCTCACCGAAATCCATGCAGGCATGGGTGGGCATCATGCCGCGACAAGATCCCTCGTTGGCAAGGCCTTCCGAGCCGGTTTCTTTTGTCCTAAAGCTCGGAAGGACACCCAGTCACTTGTTCAACATTGCGTCGGGTGTCAACTCTTCACAAATCAAAGTAACATGCCCGCAATAGCTCTTCGAACTATTCCGATCACATGGCCTTTTGCGGTCTGGGGGCTGGACATGGTCGGACCCCTTAAAGGGGAACCACGAAAAAATAAATACCTACTGGTCATGGTTGACAAGTTCACCAAATGGATAGAAGCAAAGCCTATTAAATCGGCTAAATCCGGACCAGTGATTGACTTTATATATAGCATAGTACACCGTTACCCTGTCCCGCATAGTATAATAATGGACAATGGATCCAAGTTCATGGCCCAAGAGGACAAGGACTGGTGCGCAAAAATGGGCATAAAGCTTGATTATGCATCGGTCTATCATCCACAGACCAATGGTAAGGTTGAGCGAGCAAATAGTCTCATTATGAGCGGCATCAAGCCACGTTTTGTCTGATCTCTTCAGAAGTCCGACTGTCATTGGGTGGAGGAACTCGACTCTGTTCTATGGGGCCTACGTACCACCCCGAACAGATCAACGGGTTACACACCGTTTTTTATGGTCTATGGGGCAGAGGCAGTTCTCCCCTGTGATATTATCCACAATGAACCAAGAGTGCGCATGTACGTGGGAAAGGAGGCTGAGTTAGATCAGCAGGACAACATAGATGTCTTTGATGGGGAGCGGGACATAGCTCTGGCTCGATCCACTCTTTATCAACAGCAAGCTCGGCGGTACCAAAGTAGGGAGGTCAGGGCAAAACCATACAACGTAAGAGAACTTGTCCTACGGCTCCCAGAGAAACAGAAGCACAAACTCAACCCCAAATGGGAGGTTCCTTTCATTATCGACGAAGTGCTCGCGGGAGGGGCCTATCATTTGCGGAGTCCATCCGACAATTGCCTTGAATCGAACCCATGGAATGCAACTCGTCTTCGACGCTTCTACAGATAAACCAGTGTCGTCTAAACTCCCCTATATCTTTTCCTTTTCATTATTTTTTGCCTTTTTCACCTTTTCCCTTCCCACTTTGCGGTTTGATAGGGGAAATTCTTTTCTTACCCTATGTTCGGCTGAACCAATGTTGTACTCCAGATAATCGGCATACATCATCAAGTGTTAAATCCGAACATATCACATGGGGTCTTCTTTCAATATCCAACATTTTATTTGCTCTTACTTACCGGGCACGCGTGTTTCTTTTGTCATGTTCTAGCCATCATATGCATCAATTCGAACTAAGACTTCGCCAAGCTGGGTTGCCTCGCTCCTGTGATTACTCTCTACATTCCCGATTGTTCCGCTAGAGAGTAAAGGGAGCACCTCTATGATTGTTACGACCGGGTGATCCGGACACGTACCTCAGACGGGTGAAGTCGAAAGCTAGCTATCTCACATAGACAATTTGTCGGCTATGACGGAGACAACTTATACCGCTCTGGTTGCTATTACCGTTGTTTGGGTCTTTGCTTCCCAGAGAAAAACTAGCCGCATACTCCAAGTATGCGGATTTCTATCTACACTCTTTGTAGAACCCCGATGAAAGGTATCGATAGAGGTACTATTATCATCGGAAGATGTTTCTTGCGCTATGTCGTAATATAGCATATCTTTGTGTGTGCTTTCTGTCTGTTCGCACCACATGGACGGATTGCCTGGTTCCCCAAATATAGTTCGCTCTTTCAGGAGTGAATAATAAGGAGGAACACTCCCAAGCTCTTCACACGGGAGGGAAAAGCCGATGGACGGTTAAGACAAAGTTTACAACATGGATTGTTTATACACATGTACATATAAATTACATGTGCGGCTGCATATCAAGATCATCAATTATTGTGTTGAGGGGACAGTCTGCTTGCGGAAGACGGACGGATGGCATCACCTGGTCATCTACCAAGTGGAGTGGCACTTCTTTTCCATCCGATCCCATAGGACCAACCCGCGCCATATGCTCGGGGTTAAGATCGGTGAAACGGGTCTTGACCATTGCCCACGCCTCTCGTGCTCCCTCGCGGCACAGAAGTCTTCCACAACTCAAACCTATCCCGAGCCCCCCTAAATCGATCCACAAGTGCAGCTAGCCCTTCAGATGGCTATTTAGTGGGCCATAGTTCCTTCACCATCACTTTAATCGCTTTTTGCACGCGCCTATGGAGAGAGGTCGGCTCCTTCAGTAGCTGCCCTTGGTATGATTCGATCTCCTCTTCAGGATGCCTGGACAGGAGACCTGCACAAAAGATAACAGTGTGGTCACTATCATTCTCTACATCGGAAATATTTACTGATAGCAGAATCTTACTTACCGAATATGCCCCTCTGAAGCTTTTGATTCTCTTCTTGAGCTTTGGCCAATTGAGTCTTTAAACTCTTTATTTCTTTGGCCTGTTTTCGTATAAAAGGCAGCCAGCCTGATGCTAGGACTCCGCATACCTCTGAGAATCCCAGGCTTCTTCTAGCTGCCTTTCCGTATGTCCTATTGATTCAGCTGCTACACAGAATCCATATGTCACGCACGATGATATCAAAAGATTAGCAGTAAATGCATACTCACCATGAGCCTCTCGCGTGAAGCTCTTCACTTGTGCTAGTTTAACCTTCATGGATCATACTTCCGTGCGGCTCTCCCCGAGTTCCTTGGCAAATTGCTCGGACTGTTGCTTTAAGGCCTGCGTCAGCAGTCAAACAGTGAAGAGATCCTTAATTCGTTTGTTCTAAAAAAATTAAGGCTCGGGGGATACTAGGATTACACAAGTATTCGGATTCTATAAAATCCGATCAATTACCTGAATGTTGGTTGTTATCAGCTTCATAGCTTTGCCGAATCCAGCTCGGCGGCCCCGAGGTGTGCATCCGCCGAGCGTAAGGCACCAAGCTCCTGGTTATAGAAAATTGGATGCCGCATGGCCTCCCATCGGTGATGATGATGCATGGCACTCTCCACCTCCAATTTGGTGATGGACACTCCATCACCCGATTCGGCGGGATGGATTGGCCATGAGGGGCTTCTGTAGTAGAAGCCGCATGGGTCGTGGCCTGGGAGCTTCGGTCGTCTCCTGACACCCGGGTAGCCCCTTTGGTAGGAGAGGATTGGGTGTTTTGCCTAGGTATTTCAATAAAACGAGCTGCTATGAGACTCCACTGACTACAACAAGGAAGCGAATATCAGAACAATGTACCTTCAGGACGAGCGGACTGGTGGATTTGTCCCCATGTCCGGCTCTTGCACAGGTTCCCGGTTGGCCTCTGATTTACCCATAGCTCCGGCTGCCGGCGCCATGGCACGTGGATCGGCGGCCCTTGGGGGTCGTTACCGGCATGTCTAGGGTGCTCTTGGTAGCAGGCCTCTTGCGGGAGGACCTTTTCTTCTTGCCCGTGGATTGAATGGAGAATGACTCGAGGTAATCAATTATGATAGCCACCGAGGTCTGGACGATGCTGTCCTAGAAATAGATTCTGTTTTCAAAGTCAAGGAGAACATACGGGTCCTCGTTGAATCCCTGATCGTTGTCGCGTGAATGGTTCTCAGGCTAAGGGGCCGGATAGTTGTCTATCTTGATGAAACTCCTCCATTCCTATTCACGCCAAGACCTCGGTCAAATAGAGTGCAGAATGAAACCCCGAACTATTTCATGATTGAAAAAGAAAGGCTTACCTGTTCGGTGGGATTGTGGGCCGAATACCCTTCCTTGGTTGACCGCCGAATGAAGTCTTCTTGCTCTCCTTTGTACAGGTCGGCAAGTGCGGCGGCCAACGCTATTGGATTGGCGGGACCTAGTTTTCGTGAGTGCATGGCATCGCTTGTTGGAGGGGCTGTTCACCGGGAGATAGCGGTGACCATGACATCAATCATGGTCAGTTGATGGTGGGCAAGAATCTGCATCTGTACGGCCAGGCATCGCACCTCGGTGCTTTCCTCCTGAGATGAGCTCGTGGGTCGCCAGTTGTACCTCTTTTTCGGGAGGAGGTCGGAGTATTTGGGCAGACCTATCTGAGTTGGCTCGAACAGGGGGACATCTTGAATATAGAACCACTCTGAGGTCCAATCTTCGGATTTCCTTGGTGTGCCAGCCGGATACCCCGTTCCCGCTATGCGACATACTTTGGCCCCGCCGATCTCTAAGATCGTCTTGTCCCGAGTTCAGGGGACGAGGCAAAAGTATTTCGTCCATAGATCGAAATGAGCTTCGCACCCGAAGAACATCTCGTAGAGGGCGACAAAGCCCGAGATGTGTAAAATTGACCCTAGAGTGAGATTGTGGAGTTGGATCCCGTAGAACTCCAGTAACCCCCTCAGGAACGGATGGATTGGAAACCCAAGGCCCCGAAGGAGGAAGGGGATGAAGCACACACGCTCCCCCTTGTTTGGATTAGGGAAGCGTTCCTCGAAAACCTCGTCACAATAAGAGAGCAGACCTGCGCTGGTCGCCACCAGATCTGATGATGGAAGATATCCTTGGGTCTCCAGATTACGGAGTCATAGGAGTGTGATGGAGCAGCTGGTCTAGTACCCTAGGCGTTGGCCATAAGGGCGTGCGGAGGAGCTGGGAGCGTTAGCCATGTTTTCTGTGGATCTTCCACTAGGAGTTTCATTCGACGGGAGGGAAGAAGAAGATGTGGTCTGAACCACAATTTTGTTTGGTTAAATGGGTTGGTGCCTCCGTTGCGGAGGGGTAACGTCGTCATTTTCTGACGACAGATGCCATAGGGTGGCTTATCGTAGGTGGTTGGGGCCGGAGGACGCCGATGGGCTCTGGTTGCGAGATTGGGCACAAACGATGGTGACACATGATGTACCCAGGTTCAGGTCCCTCCGAGGGAGGTAATACCCCTAGTCCTACTTGGTTTTGTTAGATGTATGGGTATGGATACAATGGTGCTCTTGGAGCTGGGTCTAGAGGAGGAAGAAGGGGCAGCCGACTCCTCTTCCTCCACTGCTAGAAGGGGATATGTGGAGATGATCGTTCGTGTGTGCGTATGTTCGTTTGTCCATCCCCATTGCATGGGGGGCTCGGGGGGTTTTATGGGCCAACCCCCGGCTCTTACAATATGTTATAAGTACAAATGTGGTGGGACCCGGCTGACAGTCTCTCCGGCTGGACAAAGGGTCCCGCCGCTCGTGCCGTCTCGTCGTTGGTGGGGCCCGCCGGCCGAGCGGTCCCATCTCCCGTTGGGGCCCACCAACCGGCTCTACGATTGGCCCTCGCCCACCTGCCGCGGCACAGGCCGCCGGGGAGGGTGGGCGTCGTCTAGCGCGAGCCGGCCGAAGTCTCTGGTACGGACGGTGGCACTGTAGCCACGCAGGGGCAGGTAATCGAGTGGTGAGGGCGTGCCGACACTGTTCCCTCGCCCGGTCGCGCTCACCAAGGTCAACGGCCGGGACGGTTGGACTGTAGCCACGCGCCGTAGGACGTCAGCGGCCACTGTAGCCACAGGACCACTCGTCGTGTCGGTCGCATCGCATCGTCGTACCCGCGCGTAGAGGGACGGGATGGGGCATGTCCATCCCAAGGTCAACAGAAGAGCCGGCCCGTGGGCAGCCGGCCACGCCTAGCCGGCCAAGGGTCTAGCCGGCTCCTTGACCAACCGGCCCGGGCGCCAGCCGGCACTGGCTCGCGCCGAACGTCCTCCATCCAGCCATGGCCATACGACCGCGTAGTTTTTCTTCGAAGCAAAAGGGGGAGGACCCCATTGCTTTGGCCTCCCTAGGGGTAATAACCCCGTCAGTAGTCCCCGAAGCTGGTGGGGGACCGTGTCTGGCGGACGGTGGGGAGCCGGTGGCTTCCCCCTCAGCATTACCCACCTCCGGCTCAAAGGTGAAGGGGCAGCTGGTCGGCCATTGGACCCGATGCCTCGGGTACCAGCGTGCCACCCCGAGACCCGCGTCGGCACATGGCACGCCACGCGGCGAGTAATTATGTTGTGGGTCCCGCGCACGCGGGAAGACAGGATGTCGCTTGGGCCTAGCCCGCCAGGACCCAGGCGTAGCCCAGTAGGCCTCGGGGTGCAGTGCAGGATCCTCTGTGCCCCGAAGCGGCCATTACGGCCCGGGGCCACCCACGCGCACGGAGTGGGGTGTGTGGGCACAATCCATCCCACGTCCCCCGGTCGTGGCCTCCCCAATAAAAGGAGAGGAAGGGCAGGAGGCGAAGGTACCCGCGGCCCACATGCCTCCTTGCTGCCCTTCTTCGTTGCCTCTCTTCCTTCCTCGCACACCGTCGCACCCGAGCCCGCACCCGCACCCACACGCCGCACCGCCGCCATGATGGCCGATGGACGTGGTGGTAGCTGGGCTGGCTCCTTAGTGGTCGAGGCGGACATTGCCGAGCTGCGCCGCGCACGCGTGCTTCCGCCAGAGGAGCGGGTGGCCGCACGCGCGCGGCGCGACGAGATAGCATCAGCGCCGTAGCCAGGGGTACATGTCGTGTTCCTGTGGCACTTCTCCCGGGGCTTCGCGCTCCCGGTGTGTATCTTCTTTCGTCTCCTTCTAGATACTTTCGACCTCCAGCCGCACAACCTTGGTCCAAATTCGATCCTTTACCTCTCCGCCTTTGTGATGTTGTGCGAGGGGTACATTGGTATCCTTCCTTTCATCAACCTCGTCAATGCTCTCTTCTACCTCGAACCTCTGAAAAGCGACGCCTGTGGGGGCACGGTGGTGAGCTGCCACGGCGTCGCTTGTTTTCCTCCTCTTTGCCTCATTGATTCCGTCAAGTGGTGGCACTGGACGTTCTTCTACGTGAAGAACGTCGACCTGAGGACTGATTTCATCCGGCTGCTGCCGTTTGAGGACCTGCAGTCCTCCTAGCAGTACTGGCTGGGGACTGCCCCGTGCGACATGGCCCTAGACGAGCTTGGCCGGCTCACACAGCTGATGAGCTGCGAGGGGTTGGTCGCTGCCGACCTGGTGGCGGCCTTTATCTCGTGCCGGGTGTCGCCCCTGCAGATGAGGCCACACCGGATTTGCGACATGTCTGGCCGGCACGACCCCTGCCGGCTGTCCATCGTCGAGCTAACACCGGCTCAGGTGGCGAAGCGGGTGAGCGCTCTCACGGCATTCAAGCTGAAGCCCGCCTCATGGTCCTTCTGCATGGAGCCGTACGACCGCATCAACCGGCCTCCCCTGGTATGTTTTCCGTCGAGGCGGTTATTTTTCGTTTGATATTCCCTAGTCGGCAGCCGGCTCGAGAACTAACTTTGATGTGCTGACCGCAGCTGCTGCTGCGACAGAACAAGCCGGACGGCCCGCACCCGCAGAACTTCAAGGTGGAGTGTGAAAACTCCGACTCTGAAGACTACCAGATGGTAGGCCCCCCGAAGGAAGGAGTGGACTCCTCGGGAGGAGCCGACGAGCCGGCCGACCCGCGAACTGTCGCTCCCAGTGGAGCCAAAGGATCCAGCGAGGTAGGGGAGCCGAACGGAGCGGGTGAGTTCCCTCTTGCCCCCATGATCAAGGACTGTACGGATGACGACGATGATGATGATTCCTTGATGATTCTGAACAAGCCTCCCCCTTCGGTGCGCCTGGGCTGGAAGAGCGAGGAGCGGCCGACTCAAACACCTGCGGCCGGAGCGGCCGTTCAGGGGAAGAGGCCGGCTTAGGGGGGCGGCGGAAACCGCCGCCACGCGCCAAGCGGGCCTTGCCCCTTCTCATCGGGAAGTTTTTATTTCGCATAAGTTTTTTGCTTTCGCCTCATGAACCGGTCAATGACCGGTCCTTGGACGTTGCAGCGACCCCATCGAGCTCCACAAGGAGGAGACGACGGGGGAGCCAACGGATGCCGCTAGCCGCCTGGCCCGTGAGCACGTGGACACCCAGCGGGAGGAGAAAAGGAGGCTCGTGGAGCTGCGAGCCTGTAGGTCCGAGACGCGAGGAGGGGCCGCGCACTCCGAGACCTCGAGCAGCCGGAGGTGGAAGGGGTCGGTGGATCCTCCGCAGGCGACGGACTCGGTAGCGGAGTCAACGCGCATGTCGAGGTCTCCGTCAGGCAAGCCGTGAGGGGTGGCGAGGACTGTGTGACCTTAGCTCAAGGAGAATACGGTAAGGACTGTGTGTCCTGTGACTATGTGTCCTCTGGTTTAAATACGAGGCCGCTCCAAACCAGACGTACGACTGTCACAGCAGTTGGAACTGGGTCATCAAACCATTGTCTTCATCGAGCTATCAGGTTCTATTTCCTCAACCCCTCTATTCCTCATATACCTATTGATGAAATTTATTGTTACTGTTTGAAGAATTTGACTGAAGACTTTCACAAATTCCTCATCTCAAATTCTTCAAGTTACCTTGTTCATCACTGCTTATCCTGTATCATGCTACTTACTATTTGTGCATGCTTCATTTCATCATAAAGACTATGCTATTACTATGTTGCTCATGCACTTGAGTACTTATTTCCGTTGCTAGTTATTCATCACATTTCAATTCCTCAAAGTTGAAATTCCTCAAGTGATGAATTTGTAAAAATCGCCGATTCACCCCCCCTCTAGTCGATATAACAAACTTTCAATTGGTATCAGAGCAGGTACTCCCTCGCTCTGTGTGATTTTGGTTTAACCACCTGGAGTTCTAGTTATGTCGACTGCATGTATGATCAAGTTTTCCGTGGGGTGTCCTACCTTCGATGGGACGGACTACCCCTACTTGAAGAACAAGATGCATATGCACCTTGAAGCTATTGACAACAACCTCTGGTACGTTGTGGAAAATGGTGTGCCCTCTGTCACTCCCACTTTTACTACTGCTGATGTGAAGAGATTCAAGCAACTTGATTCTCAAGCAAAGAATATCATTTGTGGCCATCTAAGCAAAGTTCAGTATTGCAGAGTGAGTGCTTTGGAGTCTGCTAAGCTTATCTGGGATAGGCTGTCCAAAGTCAACGAAGGTGTTTCCACTCAACGTGACTCTCGTGTTGATGTTCTTCGCAATCTCTTCAACCGCTTCAAGAGACTTGACAATGAAAATGTTCAGCAAACTTTTGATATTCTCACTAATATCTCCAATGAGCTTCAAGCACTGGGTGCCACCAATATCACTGACCATGAAGTGGTGAAGAAACTGCTAAGATCTCTTGACTCCTCATTCGATACTCTGGCCTTGATGATTCAAGAACATGGAGACTACAAGTCACTTGATACTGCTGATATTCTTGAGAGACTCAATACTCATGAATTCCAACAAGCTTAGAAGAGAGACCTCTATGGGCCAAGCTATGGAAGATCTCGTGCTCTGAAGGCAAAAGCAATTTCTCCTCATCCGAAGAAGAAGATTCAGACATCAGCCTTGGTGATCCTGAAGAAGTGAGTCAGGAACTAGCAATGCTCGTGAGGAAATTCCAGAAGTTCTCAAGGAGATCTGGATTTGGAAAGTCATCAAAAAGTGGCCTAAGGAAATCAGATTCCTCAGAAGACTACAAGAAAAGAACCTGTTATCATAGCAAAAAGCCTGGTCACTTTATCTCTGACTGTCCTCTCTGGGAAAAAGATTCAAATAAGAAGAAGTACGAGGAGTTCTGATGACTCGAATAAAAAGAAGAAATCTTCAAAGTCCTCAAAGCACAAGAAGAATGGTTCCAGAAAGGCTCGTGCATTCATCGGCAAGGAAATGGATTCTGAGGAAGAATCTGAAGAATATGAAGAAGAGGAAGAATCTGAGGAGGAATTAGAATCTAGTGTTCCTAGCCTTGCTCTCGCTACTGCTTTCATCAGCAAGTCCATCTTCAAAATGAAGAATATGACTACTCCAACGAATCTTACGTCAGCAATGTTGATTATGCTCCCACCTATTGCTTCATGGCAAAAGGATCAAAGGTACACAAACATCATTCCTCTTCTGAATCGAGTGAAGGTGAATTTGATGAATATGTGAAACCTAGCTATACTAAACTTGTTAAACTTGCCACTAAGCAACAAAGTGCACTTGAAAAGCTTCAAAAAATGCTAGACAAAAGCGATGATCTGTTGAACCGTGAAGTGGATTGGACTCAAACTCTATCTGATCATGAGAAGCTTTCTTATGGATTTCTTCAGACAAAGTATGATAACCTTCAGAGTCATCATAATGACCTCTTAGCTGATCATGAGAAGCTTTCTTATGGATTTCTTCAAAGAAAGCAAGATCTTGAGAAACTGAGGTTGTCACAGGAGGATCTCCAAAGGGAAAACAAGTCCTTACTGGCCCAACAGATTAGTACCGCTCAGGAAGAATTTGTTCCACCTTGTTTGAAATGCATCGAACGTGAAACTGCTAATTCTTTGCCTGAATGTTCAAATGCTTCTATTGCTGCAAACTCTTTAACTATTCCTCTGGTCTCAAATTCCTCATCTAAGGATACCACAAGTATCACTCACGATAATGCAGGGTTGAAGGAATTGTATGTGACAGGCATGTACAAAAGTCTCAAAGGGCATCAAACCATTTGCGATGTCTTCAAAAAGCAGATTCTGAACAGGAACCCTAGGAAAGAGGGTATTGCCTTTGTGAGGAAACTCAACACTGATGGATCCTACTGGAAACCTAAGCAGTACCCCAAAACCTCATGGGTTGCTATGAAAGAATCTCCTATAGATCCATCCACTTTATCTGGCTTTACCTGTGAAACTTCATATTCCTCTGATGAGTCACTTGACTCCAACTACAAATTCTTCAAAAATCAGAAATGTGAAGTATTTGCTAAATTTGGTGGAACTAACTGCAGGAACGGTTCTCCTATGAAGAAAATCTGGGTTCCCAAGAGCTACCTACAAAATCTTCAAGTGAATGTCCTCACGACATCACTCATGAAGAATAGGATCCCCAGATCAAAGTCCTCACTTGGACCAAATTCCTCAAATGGTCAAAAATATCATTCTCGCGCTAATGCTTCTATTTCACAGGGAAAACCTAAGAGTTATGAATATGTGCATTATTCTTCAAACCATTATGTTCATAAGTCCTCAAAGAATTTCTCTGCTTATTCATTTGAGTACTCTAATCCTCGCCCTGTGAAACAAAGCGCACTTGCTTCAATGCCTCATTTCTCACATGGTGCTCGCAGAATGATGAACTCTTTGCCACCCCTCCAGATGTGGGTGGTGAAGAAATTGAACTAATTTCTTATGCAGGGTCAGGTCTCTAGATGAAACTGAACATCTGATGAACTTGCTGGAGACCTGAGGAAATGCTTGAAAGGACGCAAGCTAACCATGATGAAATGAATTCCTCATTTCTCAAGTCCTCACACTACTTGCTTACTATCTTGTGTGATGAAATCCTATCTGATGAAATTGATGTCATATTCTTCACTCTTAAGCATATGAGTTCGTAAGTTGTACTAATTCATCTACAGGATGATACTCCAAAAGCTACTAAGTGGGTCCTCGATAGTGGATGCACAAACCACATGACTAGTGACAAGAATCTACTGATGAATTTGCCACTCACACTATTTCCTCTGAAGCATATCACCTACGGAGACAAAGGAAAAAGCAAGGTATTGGGACTTGGTAAGGTTTCTATCTCAAAGGACCGAATCATGGATAAGGTGATGCTTGTTGAATCCCTTGGGTTCAACCTTATGTCTGTCTCAATGCTTTGTGGTCTTGATATGATCGTCGTATTTGGAAAATATCGTTGTGTTGTCATCATGGAATCTGACAATTCCAAAGTCGTCGAAGGCTTTAGCAGAGGAGACTTGTATATTGTTGATTTCTCTACAGGTCCTCAACCTGCCACATGCTTACTTGCAAAGTCTTGAGAAGGCTGGCTATGGCATCGATGACTTGGACATGCAGGTATGAGGAACTTGCACACGCTCGTGAAGAAAAAGCACATCATTGGCATCAAAGGTGTCAAATTCCTCAAGAACCACCTCTACGGTGCATGTGAATATGGGAATATTACCAGATCCAAGCATCCCTCGAAGACAATCATGACCACGACTCGACCCTTTGAATTGCTTCACATGGATCTCTTTGGTCCCACTCATTACTCCATACTAACAAATTCTTCAAGTTTGTATGGCTTTGTCATTGTTGATGATTACTCTCGTTACACTTGGGTGCATATTATTCTGTACAAAAATGAAGTGCAGGATGTTTTCAGATGATTTGCTTCAAGGGCCTCCACCAACTTCGGCGTCAAGATCAAGCATATTAGGAGTGATAATGGGACTGAATTCAAGAACACTAATCTTGATGAATATCTTGATGAACTTGGTATTACTCATGAGTTATCTACCCCTTATACACCTCAACGGAATGGCATCATGGAGCGCAAGAAAAGGACTCTAGTTGAGATGGCCCGCACCATGCTTGATGAATACAAGAATCCTCGATGATTCTGGCCTAAGGCAATTGTGCATGCCACATCATCAACAGGGTATGTCTTCACAAATTCTTCAAGAAGACTTCATATAAACTTATGACTGGCAAGAAAGCCAATGTAAGTTATCTCAAGTCTTCGGTGCAAAATGCTGGATCAGAGATCCTCACCACAGTTCTAAGTTTGCACCGAAAGCACATGAAGGTTTCATGCTTGGTTACGGAAAGGACTCGGACACCTACAAAGTCTTCAACACCTACCATCACAAGGTTGTCGAAACTGTAGATGTGCGGTTCGATGAAACTGATGGCTCTCAAAGAGAGCACCTGCCTTCTGTGTTAGATGAACAGTCTCCTAAGGAATCCATCAAGTTGAAGGCAACTGAAGATATCATACCCACTGAGGAAGTCATTCCAATGAATGAAGACTTTCATGTTGATACACCTGAAGAAAATGATGCTGAAGGAAGTCCTCAGCCACGTCAACCTGCTCATCCTAGAGTTGCAAATGAATTACAGATTTAAAAAATCATCGATGACATCAATGCACCAGGTCCCCTCACTCGCTCAAAAGCTTCACATTTAACTAACTTTGGTGGGAACTTTGCCTTTATCTCTAACATAGAGACCACCAAAGTTGATGAAGCATTGAAGGAGCCTGAGTGGATTCAAGTTATGCAAGAGGAATTGCATCAGTTCAAGCTCAACAATGTGTGGGAACTTGTCAAGTGGCCAGATCCTCAAAAACATAACATCATAGGTACCAAGTGGATCTACCACAACAACCAAGATGAAAATGGCCTTGTTGTGAGGAATAAGGCTCGTCTTGTAGCTCAAGGCTACACACAGGTTGAAGGAATTGACTTTGATGAAACATTTGCACCTATTGCTAGACTTGAAGCTATTCGCATATTGCTTGCTTATGCTAACCATCATAATATCATCTTATATCAAATGGATGTGAAAAGTGCATTCCTCAATGGTAAGATTGAGGAAGAAGTATATGTCGCTCAACCCCCATGTTTTGAAGACCCTAAGCATCCTGACAAAGTCTTCAGACTCAACAAGGCCCTCTATGGCCTCAAGCAGGCCCCTCAGGCGTGGTACGACACTCTGAAGGAATTCCTCATGAAGAAAGGCTTCAAACCCGGTTCACTCGACCCAACTCTTTTCACAAAATCCTACGACAATGAACTGTTCATATGCCAAATATACGTAGACGATATTATCTTTGGCTGTACTGACAAATGTTACAGTGATGAATTTGCCTATATGATGAGTGAAGAATATCAAATGTCTATGATGGGAGAGTTGAAATTCTTCTTAGGTCTTCAAATTCGTTAGCAAGACAATGGCATCTTTATCTCCCAAGAGAAGCACCTCAAGGATGTTTTGAGGAAATTCGACATGCAAGATTGCAAAGGCATCAAAACTCCAATGCCTTCAAAGGGCCACCTCTTCACTGATGAAAATGGTAAAGATTTCGATCAGAAGGTATACCGCTCCATGATTGGTTCATTATTGTATCTATGTGCATCTAGGTCTGATATTATGCTGAGTGTTTGCATGTGTCCCCGATTCCAAGCAACACCGAAGGAATCACACCATAAGGGTGTGAAACATATTCTTCGATACTTAGCTCACACACCCAACACTTGGATTATGGTATCCCAAGGGCTCAAATCTTCACCTCGTCGGATACTGTGATGCTAACTATGCTGGAGATCGTGTGGATCGCAAGTCAACCTCAGGCACATGTCATTTCCTCGGACGATCCCTAGTCTATTGGTCCTCGAAGAAGCAGAACTGCGTCTCACTCTCTACTGCTGAAGCTGAGTACATTGCTACTGGCTCATGTTGTGCTCAGTTACTATGGATGAAGCAAACCCTCAAGGACTACAATATCAAGTTGAAGAATGTGCCTCTCTACTGCGACAACGAGAGTGCCATCAAGATTTCTTACAACCCAGTTCAGCACTCCAAGACCAAGCACATCCAGATTCGTCATCACTTTCTTCGAGATCATGTACTCAATGGCGACATCTCCATCGATCAAATCCCCACTGAAGAACAACTGTCCGACATCTTCACAAAGCCCTTGGATGAAAAGAGATTTTTCAAGTTGTGGTGTGAGCTAAATATCTTAGAATCTTTGAATGCAACACACGAAGTAACGTTTTCCTTCAATCAATGAAGAATAACTCTCTAAGTGTGAAGAAATTAATGAAGAATTTGATTCTCAGAACCCTACGACAATTGTACGCGGTGTCTAAAATCATCATTCTTATACGATGGATCACGCCACCAACCAAAGTTGAAATTCTTCAAAATTGAGTTTTTCGTCATTTTTCAAATTCTTCAAATTTTCAAATTCCTCAACTTCTCAATTTTTCCAAACTTTGAAACTCATGTTCTTCATTGACTATATATTTATATATATATATATATATATTTGAGTTTTCAATGTCCTCAACAACATTCACTTATTGCTAAATTATTCAAGTTGATTTTCATCTAAGTGAATGTGATCGGACCATTTCCCCTCTATGCTAAACTCAACCCAGTCTATTCACAAATTCTTGATATGCGTTCTACTTTGAAACTTGTTCAAAGTCTTCACTGTGTCGTTGACAGCTGAAGAGTTTGCGAACAAAAACTTTGAAATTTTCACTATCAAAATTTTCAGTAGTTCCCATTCAAACTGTTCTGATTCCCACGACTCGATAACCCACGATCCCCCATAATTTCCTCTACTCAGAACGTGGGTGACACCTGTCACGTGGAGAGCAAGGGTCAGGGGCAATCCTGTCATAAACATCGAGCGGATTGGTTTTCACTTCCACTATAAATACCCCGTCCCCTTCAACGGTGCTCGGTTACTCCTCATCTCTACTCTCTCCCGAGCTCCAACTAGTGCCGTCGCTAAAGTCATCGATGTCGGTGAGGAAGAGCTTCATTGCCTCGACCTTGTCGTCGCCGTACTTGCATCGGCCACGAAAGTCTTCATCCCTCTGTCGTTGTAGCTGTGTCCCTCTGCTAAGCTAGGGCGTGGGAGATCTGAACTGACGAACTTCCCAATCTCATCTCTCGGTTCGCTGTGTTCTTCACCAGGGTAAATAAAATTTATTTTTACTGCCCTTGTTTGATCTTCGAATGCTCTTCATATTCCTCAAAAGGTGTTTATTCTTCATGAATCTTATTCCAAAAGCACCTTACATCTTCATATACTTGATGATTTTCCCTACGTAATGATTTTCTTCAAGATTCCTCAATTGTGTGAATCCTCAAAATTTGCACAACTCTGGAACCTAAGACAAAGAACTCTTAGTGAAATTCCTCAAGACACCCATGGTCAAATTCCTCACCTATTTTCTTTCAAAATTTCTGAGAACGCATATGACCTCTTCAAATTCCTCGCACCTATACTCTGCTCACAGGTACAGACATGTCCGCTGATGAATCACTAGGTTCTCATCAACTTAACTCATTTGTAGTGTTCCTTGAGGAAAAACTGTGTACTTCTTCAGAGTCCTCAAGAGTTCAAATTCCTCACGTGAAGAAAATGACTGACAGAAAGAAACCTCAAAAAGGTGGAATGAAGCCAGATGTGCACACTACTTCTGAGATTCCAGATGATCTGTATGAGGAATACTGCACACCTAATGAAGAAACTCATGGCAAAGAAACGACCAAGCAGAGAAAAATTCGTCTTTAGAAAATTGAGAGGAGATGGGCAAGGGAATGGAAGAAATTTGCAGTGAAACCTCCTTGCAACAGGCCTCCTCTTGCTCCAAATCAAATTGCTGATCCCACTAGCCTCAAGACTGGTGAGGACTTTCCTCATATGTGGGAGAAGCAGCAAGCCAAGATGGCAAGCAAAGCTAAAGAGGCAGTAAAGAATTTCAATGAAGATTCTGCTGCTGCTGTCTCTGCAGGAGCCTCTGCAAGTGTTGCGAAGAAATCAGTTATGAAGAAAGCTGTTGTGAAGACCAGTTCTTGAACCTCAATACCATCGCAGCAATTCCTCAAGTCCAAAGGCCTCGACCTACAAAGGTCTCAGATGCTGGTACTGTTGCTGCTCAGTCTTCAGCTGCAGCTGCAAAGTCCTCAACCCCAATGCATCTGGCATCATGTAAGAGGACTGAGGGATTCTCAAAAGTTCTGAAGATCTCGACAAGCCCCTCTACTACAGCAAAGTCTTCAACTAGCCCTTATGCGTTGAAGCTGAAGAAAACTGCTGGACGAGGTCAAAGACCAAGTCCTCACTCAAGCAAGGCTATGGTAACCATACCCTCAGGATCTGAGGATGATTATGATGAAGCTGATGATGAGGAATTGGAAGAAATCATCAGGCAAAGTCAGCAGAGGGCTGCTATAGCAAAGGGCAGCTTTGTTCCTCTCATGCTGGATCCCAAGATGATCCTCAACTTCATCGATATATGGCATGAAGATCCAAACACCCCACTTTCTTCACTAAATCTGCCTCTTGGAGTGGATCATGTCCTCACCCACTTCATCTCTGAAGAACAAATGGAAGAGAGAACAAGCTTTGAGAGCCAAGAGGAACAGGGTTCGGAAAGAAAAGTTTTTGAGAGACAATGTGATGAACTTGACCCCGAATCAACTCGTCACTGTTCAGTCTGAAATTCGCACACTTTCTGAGGATCAAGAAAGGTATGATGCTGAATGGAAGGGCACTAAGGTGAGATTCGTCAGGGCTGCTCAAGCTGCGGTGAAGGATCACAACACTAGGGTTGTAGCTTGATCACAACCACAAAATCCTCAGTCTGATGAAATTGCTCAACCTGATGAGACTGCTGATGGGAATGCTTCTACACCAGAAGCAACAGTCAGTGCTGCTGAGGAAACTCGGACCACTGATGACAATGCCAGGACAACCACCATTGTTGTGCCTGAAGAAACTAAAAGGCCAGCTGATGCTCTTGCTGCACCTGAAGAAACTGAACCCACCAGGGCGACTGCATCAGCCATACCTGAGGGAGCTGAAACTACAGAGGAAAAGACTCTCAAGAGAAAAGCATCAGATTCAGAATCCTCGGGTGTGAAGAATTTGAAGACTATGCCAAGTTCTTCAAGTAGACCCGTTGATGCTACACCCATTTCCTCGGCACCTGCCTATGAACTTGTACCATTTGGGGTGGAATATGTCATCCCAAAAGAAGATGAAGATCATTCTGCTGCTTCGACGGAGCAGATTGATGAAGACATTGAAGTTGAAGACATTGCTTCAAGTCCAAAGGTATCATCGCCCCAGCCTCAGTTCACTGCTGAAGAGGCTGGAGTTGAAGAAATTGATGAGGACATAGACATTGGCAATACAATGCCTATCATCAATCATGAATACTGGGAATCAGCACACCCAAATTCACCAATGACTACTCTTCTGACACAGATTCCTTAGTTGCCCGATCCGACTGAAGAAATACATGAAGAATCTGCAAGTTTGACCACCCAAGTCACTGAAGAAATTCCAGCTGCAACAACTGATGATCTTGATGCTCCCCCGCAACTGAGGAACCAGCTCTCCAAATCATTCAGTCTGAAGGTGTTCCTCCCATGTCAAAGGAGATTAAGGGCCGCTTCAATCCAAATCTTCAACCGAAGCCAAGGATGCCATTCAAAGGCTCAGCGCACCCCAAATTCCTCAAAAGCAATTTCTTCAATGAGCGCATGTTCTTCACAGGTCCAAATCCTTATGACTTTGCAAGGGCCGGTCGTAGCAGATTCTGGACGACAACTCAGCTCAACTACTATGCATCGGTCCTATTCGAGAAGAAGAAAGTCTTTGAGCACCACCAAATTCCTCATGCGGACATGGAAACACTTCCATCGTTCACACCGGTGCTCCAAGTTCTTCATGATGCACGCATTCTTCCATTCTGCTTCGTCATCTGCGATTTGAATGAAGAACTCATTCTTCAGTTCTATGACACACTGCATATTAGTGGAAATGCTTCAGACATCAACTCCTGGGTTTTGGACTAGATGACAGGATCAACACACTTCACTGCTCAAGCCTCTGAATTGCTTCAGTGTGTACCAGTTCCAATTCCCTCAGATGAAGCTCGCAAACTGTTTGATGAGCCTGCTCTTCCAAATCAGTAGATGCAAGTGCTGATGAAGACATTACCTCCTGGAAAGCCTCAACGGAAAACCTTCCTTGTGGAGGATCTGCTATATGTGCCCAGGACTGTCTACCATATACTCACAAACATGTTATGTCCTCAAAAGGGCCACAATTCTGAAGATGAAGAAGTGGAAGGAGTCATGAAGAATATGCTCTTCAACATCATTCATGGGATTCCCATTAACTTGCATGACTTCTTCATGAGGACTTTGGCCAGTGCTGCTTTAGCTCCATTTGAACAGAAGCCCTATGCGCCTTGGATAATGAAATTCATCAAGGCAAAGTCCTCAGTTCCCTTCAAGGCTGATTTCCAGAATGACTTTGGCTTCCTGCCTCCAATCGAAGTCATCAAGAGCATAATTGACTCAGTGGAAGGAAAAGGCAAGGCTATCATTGATGAAGGCACTCGTCCATTGGATGGACTGTTTCGCAAAGCCGCTTCCTTCTCCACCAATGATGACACTGCCACTCAGGACTATGATGCAAAGGCCTCAGCTCACAAACCTCAAGAGTCTGCCCCTCATGTGATGACTGATCGTGAGCTTCTAATAAGTCTTCATCAGATGGTCAATCGCAATCACAAGTGGGTGAAGTGTCAACTTGGTTACATTGTGCAAAACATGACTATGATGCAGAACACTGTGAAGAGGAATCACTTCTATGCGCATGAAAACCTCAACCGCACTTGGGCCATATTGTCTCAAGTCAAGTCTTTTGAAGAAGTGAATGAGCTGGATCTTGATGAACATCCTGACTGGGCTCGTCGACCATAGAATAAATTCAAGAAAGTCCAAGTTCCTCTGTTGGTCACAAGTTCATATTCTTCATCTCGAGAGCACGATGAGGATGAAGACATTGACGACACTGCGATAGGCCCTACATCCACAGACGACCCCAAGAACGCTGGTGCTCCTTCCTCACCAACACGATGAAATTGATTCAAAGGGGCGTTAGTCCTCACCTTTTCGTCCCTTTTGGTCTTCGATGACAAAGGGGGAGAAAATTTGAGTTAGTCTACAAGCGGGTCTCTATATATGGGCTTTTCTTGTTTAAGTTACAACTCTCGCTCTTCTGAAGCTTTTGTTGATTGAGTTGTAAACTTAAGTCCGATGGTGGTCTGACACTTTTGAACTATTTCCTCGCATGTTTATTTCCTCAAGTACCTTAATGCATACATGCTAATTTCGTCACACACCATTTTCCTCACACATTTCAAATTCTTCATATCATATGTTCAAATGCGTGTATGAATTTCAAGATATATGGGGAGTTCTCCATGTTTTAACTTGCCATGTGCATTTGCAGTCCAAAGCAAATTCCTCAAATATGCACATCTTCAAGGGGAGCTCTTCTATATCTTGCAATAAAATTCCTCAAACTCTATACTTTCACTTCATATGTTTATCCTCGTTGAAAACTTAATCTATTTGTCATCAATCACGAAAAAGGGGGAGATTGGTAGTGTATCTAGTGCCCCTTAGTGATTTTGGTGTATTGAAGACTTATAGGTTAAGGTACTAATGTGTTTGTGAGTGTACACAGGCTCTATAAGTCGATGAGCAGTTTGATATATTCTGAGATTATCGACCCCTAAAAATGTATGTCTTCAAGTGAAGACTTTGATGAAGACTTTCTGAAGACTTTGGTGAAGACTTTGTGAAGACTTTGAAAATGAAGAAGTTGGTGTGACCTTGAAGATATGAACGAGGAATATGAAGTGTGAAGACTTTGTTTTCGTAGTTTCCTTTCCTTTCTTTGAGTCATAGGAAACACCCTACTGTTAAAGGGGGCCGAGGTAATACTAAGGAAAATTTCAAACTGATGCTCAACTCCAAAATCCTCAACCTATACAATCCTTTGAGTGAAGCCTTTGGAATCTCTTGCGGTTCAGTCAAATTCATCAGTGACAGAGACGAAGTTCTTCTGGTCTTTGAGGAAATTGATCTGACCGAGGAGTTAGGATTTTCCTAGTGCGAATTTCCTACAAGTGAGGAACATGATATGTCTGAGGACTTTCATAGTTTGAAAATCCGACCGTTGCTGTGCTTAGCGCCAGCTGTCCCCAATCACAAATATCCACATAACGGTCATATCATTGGGGGCATTTATGTCATATCATGTCAGGTTGCACCCTAGCTATAAATAGCCACCCCCCACAACCACTAGTTGGTTGGCTGGTCCGAGAGAGAACTGAAACTTGTCATTTGAGAGCAACCCATCCTCCGAGGACTTTGAGAGAAAATCATTAGTGAGGAAAAACCCACAACCAAACCACCAAACCCAAAGTGACTGAGCATCACTGAAGAAATTCCTGTGTGGATCCGACGCTTGTTACCTGTGAGGATTGTGCATCCTCCAGACGGTTAGGCGTCATGGTCTAGTGCTCCTACAGTCAATTAGGGATCACGAAGTGACCTTCGTTTAGAGCATCCAGCAGGAAATTGTGGATCACCGGGTGACCAGTTTGTGAGGGTTTTGGAAGTCTACCCTGAAGACTTACCACGAGTGTTGGGCGAGGACTATGTGACCTTAGCTGAAGGAGAATACGGTAATGACTGTGTGTCCTGGGACGGTGTGTCCTCTGGTTTAAATACCAGGCCGCTCCAAACCAGATGTATGACTGTCACAGCAGTTGGAACTGGGTCATCAAACCATTGTCTTCATCGAGCTATCTCGTTCTATTTCCTCAACCCCTCTATTCCTCATATACCCGTTGATGAAATTGATTGTTACTGTTTGAAGAATTTGACTGAAGACTTTCAAAAATTCCTCATCTCAAATTCTTCAAGTTACCTTGTTCATCACTGCTTATCCTATATCACGCTACTTACTATTTGTGCATGCTTCATTTCATCATAAAGAATATGATGTTACTATGTTCCTCATGCACTTGAGTACTTATTCCATTGCTAGTTATTCATCACATTTCAAATTCCTCAAAGTTGAAATTCCCCAAGTGATCAATTTGTAAAAATCGCCTATTCACCCCCCCTCTAGTCAATATAACGCACTTTCACGACGTAGCAACCGTCCTGGTTGGGGAATTGGTCGATTAGACGACCGTCGTTTTGGGCCGAAGCCGGAGCCGGCGTCGGGGCGGTAGCTTGGGCCGGGGCCAGCACACGGGCTGGCGGTGCGGGGGGAGCCGGAAGGCCGGTCCCCGGGCCAATCACTGTGAGAAGCTGCACTGCCGGAGCATGTGGATAGAGGATTTGGCCGCTGAATGGTTCTTGCAGGGGAGGTCGAGAATTTTATCGAAGGTGAGCTTCGGCTGCCAGACAGCCTTGTCGGTGCACTGGCGCTGGCCGGAAGGCTGGGCAGTCGGCTCCTGATCCTTGACAGTGTTGACCTGCCGGCTCCCGTAGCAGGGATCCGGCTGGTCGTTCTTTCATTTGTTGTTCCGCGGCTGCCGGCTGTCTGCAGCCGCCTGTGTCGTGGCCGGTGTCGCCATTGCCTTGGCAGGGGGGTCATCTTGACCCGGATGGCCGAATCGGTCATGGCGTATTTGTCCGCCTTGGTCATGAGCTCGCCAAGCGTGGCCGGCTCGGAGCATAGGAGCTTATGCTTGAGAGGGGTGCCGTCCCGGCAGCCCTCGATGAAGTATTGCATGGCTTGCACCTCGTGCACCCCCTTGCAGGAGTTGCGGAGCTTGGTCCACCGAGTGAGGTAGTCGTGGAGGGATTTGTCCGGCCCCTGAATGCACATGGCGAGTTCACGGGGGTGGCCAAGCCACTTGTAGGTGATGGTGAAGTTACGGACGAAGGCCTCCTCGAAGTCCGTCTAGGTGTTGATGCTGCCGGGCGCTAGGTTGTTGACCCAGGTGCGGGCCGAGCCGATCAACATAAGGGGGGCGTAGCGAACGGCTACATGCTTGTTCCCCCTAGCGATGCCCATCGCGGTGGTGTAGTCGATCAGCCAGTCTTCGGCCTTGGCGGCCCGATTGTATTTCGGGGTGTCCCTAGGGAGTGTGAAGTCGGTTGGGAACGGCTCGGTGCGGATCCGGGGGCCAAAGCAGGCCGGACCAATCGAGCCCTCCTCCTCGAGGAGGGCGGATTGCGCGACCCTATCGATGCGGTTGCGGGCGTTGTTCTCGCTGCGGGGGACATGTGGTTCGAGCCGAGCCGAGAGCTCGAGACGGACGGTGGGCGGCACCGACTGCCCCGACTCGCGCCATGGGGGCGGCGTGTGCCCGTGGCTGCGTCGGCTACCGGACGCCAGTGCTTCGTGGTAGCGGCCGCTTCGAGACCGATCATTGGTGCGCCGGCTGCTGACAGCCGGTTGTTCGCTCCTCGACGTCTGAGAGGGCCGGGGGTTGTTCACTCCGGCCCGACGGATGGAGACGCGAGGGGAACAGGAGTACTGGGCCGCCTGGTGGCCGACAGTTCCCGTGCCCTCGTGCTCGGGCCGGGGGCCTTTAGTGGCGGTGCCGCCCGTCACGAGCAGATGATGCTGCGCATCAGCAGCATCGATGAGCTCCTTGATGTGGCGTTCGTGGGTGGCATGCTCTGCGCCCTCCAAGGTGGCTAGTTCCTCGTAGGCCACTATGAGAGCCCACGGGTTAGCTATGGGGGTGTCGTAGACGGGCATCTTGCCGCCAGGATTTCAGCGACCATGCGACCGTGATCGCGCACAGCCCCACGCCGGCTGGGCTCGATGCCAGTCGGGGTGAGTCCATAGGCGGAAGCGTACTCCCGCTGCACTGCCTTCATGTGGCGCCGCGTGGCCGCGAGGGCGGTGGCATCCTCGAACAGGATGTGACAAGCCGCCTCGAGATCGGCTGCGGCGGTGTCAGGATTCGCCTTGGGGCAATCAGAGTGCTCAAGCCTCGGAGGGCCGCACCGAGCGTGTCGGAAATGCCGACGCGGGCAGCGGTAGCGGTAGCCGCGACCCGCGCCAGTCCGGAGGCGGTGGAAGAGGTGATGGCCATCACTCCCACACGATCGTGGGAGCTGCTAGACTGTGTCGCAGCGAGTGTGCCCATGGCCGTGGGCAGGCCAGCGCAGACGAGCACCCCTGCGGGGTATTCGTCAGCGGATGGAGCCTCGGCGAGGCTGAGATTGCTGAAGCGCTCGGTGAGCGCGTCGATGTCGGTCGTGAGGCCGATGGAGTTGCCCGCAGGGCGTGCCGGGGCAAGCCCCATGAGCTCCCCACGGTTTCGCCGGGACGAGTGGCGGGAATGGCGAGGGGTCCCGCCCGGACCATGAATCCGGCCGGCGCCGCGTACGGCCCCACGGTGGGCGCCAACTGTCATCATTTTCTTATGACAGATGCCGTAGGGTGGCTTATCGGAGGTGGTTGGGGCTGGAGGACACCGACGGGCTCCGGGTGCAAGATTAGGCACAAGCGATGGTGGCACACGATGTACCCAGGTTCAGGGCCCTCCGAGGGAGGTAATACCCCTAGTCCTGCTTGGTTTTCTTAGATGGATGGGTACGGATACAATGGTGCTCCTAGAGGTGTGTCTAGAGGAGGAAGAAGGGGAAGCCGGCTCCTCTTCCTCCACTGCTAGAAGGGGATATGTGGAGATGATTGTTCATGTGTGTGTATGTTCGTTTGTCCGTCCCCATTGCATGGGGGGCTCGGTGGGTTTATAGGCCAACCCCCGACTCTTACAATATGTTATAAGTACAAAGGTGGTGGGACCCGGTTGGCAGTCTCTCCGACTGGCCAGAGGGTCCCGCCGCTCGCGTCGTCTCGTCGTCGGTGGGGCCCGCTGGCCGAGCGGTCCCATCTCCCATTGGGGTCCACCAGCCGGCTCTGTGATTGGCCCTCGCCAACCTGCCACGGCACGGGCCGCCCGGGGGGGCGTTGTCTAGCGCCAGCCGGCCGAAGTCTCTGGTATGGTCGGCGGCACTTTGGCCACGTCGGGGCAGGTAATCAAGTGGCGAGGCCGTGTCGGCACTGTTCCCTCGCCCAGTCACGCTCACCAAGGTCATCGTCCGGGACGGTTGGACTGTAGCCACGCACCACAGGACGTCAGCGGCCACTGTAGCCACAGGGCCGCTCGTCGTGTCGGTCGCGTCGCATCGTCGTTCCCGCACGCAGAGGGACGAGATGGGGCATGTCCGTCCCAAGGTCAACGGAAGAGCCGACCTGTGGGCAGCCGGCCATGCCCAGCCGGCCGAGGGTCCAACCGGCTCCTTGACCAGCCGGCCGGGGCGCCAGGCGGCATTGGCTTGCGTCGGACGTCCTCCAGCCGACCACGGCCAGCCGTCCGCATAGTTTTTCTTCCAAGCGAAAGGGGGAAGACCCCGTTGCTTTGGCCTACCTCGGGGTAATAACCCCGTCAGGTTAGATTATAAAATCGTTGGCCACTCGCCTCCCCATGACGTGCAAAAACCGAGGAACTCGCATAGTTATTATAATAACCATGCGCCCGCGACGCCTGGGATCTTACCGAAGACTGGTCAGTTGCCGAATGACGAAGGATGAGGGATTTGCCTTGCAAGCCAAAGATAACGACATAAGGAGATCGACCGAATATATATCTGCATTAAAGGCCAGTTCGGGGGCTATTGAGGGAGTCCTAGATTAGGGGGTCCTTGGATAGTCGGCCTGTTGTTGATGGGCTGGACTATATGGGCCGCCAGGCAGGCATCGGATGATCGAAGACCGCCAGTGCTAGATGGAAGCTTCGAGGAGCCGTGACGTATTCTCCAAGTTATTGGCTGTAGTTAGGCATGTTATCTCTTCCGCATGTAACCGACCATGTGTAATTCTAGGGCACCCTCGGCATCTATATAAGCCGGAGGGTTTTAGGATATAGGGATAGGACAATTCATCTCGGGTTAGACATACGATCTTGAGGTAGATCAACTCTGTAACCCCTTACACCATCAATACAATCAAGCAGGACATAGGGTATTACAACCCTAATAGGGCCCGAACCTGGGTAAACTCGTGTCCCCTTTGTCTCCTATTACCGTCGATCCTAGTCTCATAGTTCGGGACCCCCTACCCGAGATCCGCCGATTTTGACACTGACAACGGGGGCGTGCCGTGCGGTTGGTGAAGGCGACAGCGCCCAACGCCCGTTGGGAGTCTGGCCGGTGGCGGCGCCCGCCGAAGGCATGGTAGAGTGTCGCTGGGTGCCACGGCCCGCCGGTGCCGACCGCGCCACGCAGGCGGCCCGCCGCTCCGCACGGGCTCGACGTCCTTTGGTCATGAGTGCAATGAATGAAGGTAAGGCGAGGCCCGTGGAAGATTCCGGCACACCCCCTGCCTAGCGCGCAAAATGTCAAATTTCGGGCTCCGCAAAACCCTTGAGATTCGAACACAAGTGTGTGTACGAAGATCCCCGGCAGCCTCGCCCAACCTAGCTTGTTACTCAATGAACACAGCATAGAACTCGCACGATGGCGAGGAAGAGAATGAACACGACAATTTACCTAGGTTCCCGCCACTGCGAATCATAATACCCTACTCCTGCTTTGGTGGATTGCCTCTCGAGGAGGTGGTGTGGATGAACTAGTATAGTGTTTTAGAGCCTTATGAGGGCTCCCTTCGAGGTGTTCGAGGCCCTCTGTGGCTCGGTGATGGGTGAGTAGTGGAATGGATCCGGGGGTCGGAGGGAGCCCTCTCTACGGTGCAGCCTACCCTCTCTATATAGCGGTGGCTCGGCTCCTCTTACCTTATCGCAATGGAGGGAAGGGATCCCACAACAGCCAAATTTGAAGGGGGACAGGAGTACGTGCTCATCCTGCCCAAAGGTTGTCTTTGCCTACAAAGTAGGTGTCAACGGTGCAGGGATGGGCTCAGCGATGACATTCACCCTATGGGGCGGGTGGTTGCGGTCTTGTTACACCGAAATGGAAACCTTTGGGGGTGCTTTGGGAACCCGCATACGTCCCTGCTCCTTTTGCACCAAAGAGGAAACTGCGTCGTCTGGCGCTGGCGCCCGACTATCCTTCCTTGCGTCACCCTTGACTCTCGAGGCCAGGCCTTGCATACAGATCTCCGCCGCTCCGGAGGGGGCCTCAAGAGGCCCATCCCATGACAGTCTTGACGTTGTTCCTCCTCGCGATCCTAGGGCCCTTGTGAGGGCCTTGTCTTAAGTGAGACCCCGCCCGACCGTGTTTGGTCGATGAAGTGGGCCGTGCCCTGGGCCACAGGCAGGCAGGTCTAGGTACCCTGTTCCCAGAACGTCGATAGACTTAGCCGTGACTCCGCGTATCCTAAGTTAAAATTCATTCCAAGTGCAAAAACCATACACACTTGAAACCCCATGCGTGATCCTGCAATCGCTCGAGTATAAAACACTCAAAATATCAAAGATCAAGTTAAGATAAAGCAGATGAGAATTGCGTCATTCAAAACGGAAATATGGACGATAGGAGCCTCATGCTTGTTTAAATTCTCGTGGCTACAGCTACCACTCGGCATTCCGAGGCAAATGATTTAAGAGTTTTTTGGGCCAATGTTTACATGGGGCTAGGTGGGGTCACTGCTTCGACGAAGGTCTCCAAATCAAGGCTCTCTGTAATTCGGGTGGCTGCCTACATGAACATCTCCATGAAATCTTGGATTTTGGCGTGCTTTTGGTTGGAGACCTCCAAGGACTTCAAATTCTTCTCGTACACCCCCTTGTAGTGGACCCGAACCAGTGAAAGAGCGATGTCAGCTCTGGCCCGGGCCGCTGACTTCTTTCAAGCTTTCAATCGGTTTGAGACGTCTCCCACTCGGGTGTGCATAGCCTCCAGATCCTTGGAGAGGTCTTCATAAGAAAAGAGGTCTTTCTCAGCGTCCACCATTACAGGACGGAGCCTCTTGATATACAAAACCGCTTTGTCGACACGTTCTTCCAGTCAGAGAAAGGCCATGGCAGCGCTGTCCTTAAGCAGCTCTCTGGATGGGTCCAGCTCTTTTTCTATCTTGTCGGTCTCAGTAATGTCGAAGTAGAACTATGGGTTCTGTTGAATAAAGCAAGAGATCAGAGTCAAATAAAATTCACTTGGACATTCAAGAATAAATTTGAGCCATTCTAGTGGGTTTACCTTTGAGCTTCTCACCCAAAGTGTCGCCAAACTCTTCGACGAATTGCTCTAGGTCGGTCTTCTTAGCAGTGATATGCTCAAGCTTGGTGTTCAATCCATCGAGCTCCTCCTTGGACTTCTTCATGTGAACTTCAAGGGTTTTCTTCTCCTCTAGCCGCCCGACTGACTTCAGCGTCTCCTCGGTCTCTTTAGCCTTCCGACTGGCCTCCTTATAGGCAGCTGCCAGTTTTGTATCCTTCTTCTCAAGTGTTGTCTTCACGGTTACTAAAGAAACAGAACTCTTCATTCTCTCAACTAGTTTACGGTTTTCTCCATGAAGATCTGACGAGGTAAATTCAGTCGGACAGGGAGAAAGAACAGAGATGGTATCACTCGGACAAGACTAGCATACCTTCCATCACATTCTTCTCTTGATCCAGTCGAGCGATCTTGGCATTCTCAGCCTCAAGATCGAGGCGCAAGGTTAACACTTCCTCCTTCAAAGCATTGTAGTGGCTTCTGAGCTCACAAACAGACTATAGACAATAAATGGAAGGAAAGTTATAATTAGACAAAAACATATGGATCATCAATAGGATACAACATAACAGTTCATTCGGTTGATGTTCAAAGTTCTAAGACTCCTGCGGACTGCTTCAGTCGATGACAACCTCGGGGAATACTCCTAGTCGATGCACTCAGCGCGCCCCCACTAGAAAGTCGAGGTGAAGAGATTCTTCTTGACAAATGAACAGACATTTCTACACCTCTAGACTACCGCCGATTGCTTCAGTCAACAGTAGCCTTGGGGACTACACCCAGTGGTGCGCTGAGCACGCCCCCACTTTAAAAGTCAAACACCCACTAGGTGTACCCAAATGCAAATCCACTCGGGATTAAAACATAAGACAGACGGATCGAGATGCCGAATGAAGGTACTTACAAGAATACTTACTCGAACATTCTTCTACAGCACCACACTCGCATCGTACGCTGCCTTAAGTCGATCAAACATTAGCTCCAGCTGAATCAGCGCCTCCTTGCTTGCTCCCGTCTGGTCCTCTGGTACATGGTGTAGCGAGAAGATGTTGGTATCACGAGGAATCAATATAAGAGTGGGCGTGCCAGTTCCGAGTGCGACCCCAGCTCCTGAGCTAGTTACCTGTAATGACGCTAAGGCACCGGCAAGTGATGGCTCGTGCATTGTACCCTCTATATTTGCAGGAGGATTTGGCAGTTTAGCTTTATCGATCACATCAGTCAAAGCTACAAGTGTCCAAAAATCATTCGGAAACGATCAGAAGCAAGATAACAGCATATACAAGAAAAATCATTCAGGAAGGATATATAGATATTCGTAAAGTACATATAGATCTGCATGTCGCAGATCCATTGACTCTAGTGATCAACACCAGAACTCTATGTTTGTTCGATTCATCATAATGTAACTAGATTATTGACTCTAGTGCAAGTGGGAGACTGTTGGAAATATGCCCTAGAGGCAATAATAAAATGGTTATTATTGTATTCCTTGTTCATGATAATTGTGTATTGTTCATGCTACAATTGTATTAACCAGAAACCGTAATGCATGTGTGAATACATAGACCACAGTATGTCCCTAGTGAGCCTCTAGTTGGCTAGCTCGTTGATCAATAGATGGTCACGGTTTCATGAACATGGACATTGGATGTCGTTGATAACGGGATCACATCATTAGGAGAATGATGTGATGGACAATTCCCAATCCTAAGCATAGCACAAGATCGTGTAGTTCGTCTCCTAAAGCTTTTCTAATGTCAAGTATCGTTTCCTTAGACCATGAGATTGTGCAAATCCTGGATACCGTAGGAATACTTTGGGTGTGGCAAACATCACAACGTAACTGGGTGGCTTGAAAGGTACACTACGGGTATCTCCGAAAGTGTCTGTTGGGTTGGCACGAATCGAGACTGGGATTTGTCACTCCGTGTGACGGAGAGGTATCTCTGGGCCCACTCGGTAAGACATCATCATAATAAGCTCAATCTGACTAAGGAGTTAGCCACGGGATGATGTATTACGGAACGAGTAAAGAGACTTTCCGGTAACGAGATTGAACAAGGTATAGGGATACCGACGATCGAATCTCGGGAAAGTATCATACTGGTAGACAAAGGGAATTGTATACGGGATTGATTTAATCTCCGACATTGTGGTTCATCCGGTGAGATCATCGTGGAGCATGTGGGAGCCAACATGGGTATCCAGATCCCGTTGTTGGTTATTGACCGGAGAGATGTCTCGGTCATGTCTACGTGCCTCCCGAACACGTAGGGTCTACACACTTAAGGTTCGATGACGCTAGGGTTATAGGGAAATAGTGTACGTGGTTACCGAAGGTTGTTCGGACTCCCGGATGAGATCACGGACATCACGAGGAGTTCCGGAATGGTCCGGAGGTAAAGATTGATATATAGGAAGTGAGGTTTTGGTCACCGGAAGTGTTCCGGACATCACCGGTAACGTATCGGGACCACCGGAAGGGTTCTGGGGGTCCACCAAGTGGGGCCATAGGCACCGGAGGGCTGCATGGGCCGCAACTGGGAGGGAACCAGCCTATAGGTGGGCTGGTGCGCCCCCCACAAGGGCCCAAGGCGCAGCACAGGTGGGAGGGGGCAACCCTAGGGGTAGATGGGCCCTAGGCCCACCTAGGGCGCCGCCCCTCCCACTCCCTCTCTTGGCCGCCGCCCTAGATCAATCTAGGGTTGGCCGCCGGCCCTAGGGTGGGAACCCTAGGGCTGCCGCACCCCTCCTCCTCCTCCTATATATAGTAGGGCTTTTAGGGCTGCCAGACACACGAGTTCCTCTCTCTCTCGACGCAGCCCTACCCTTCCTCTTCCTTGTTCTCCGTAGCGCTTGGTGAAGCCCTGCCGGAGTACCACGCAGCTCCACCATCACCTCGCCATCATGCTGCCGGAGCTCTCCCTCAACCTCTCCTTCCTCCTTGCTGGATCAAGGCGTAGGAGACGTCACCGGGCTGCACATGTGTTGAACGCAGAGGCGCCTTTGTTCGGCGATCTAAATTGCTACGAGTACGACTCCACCAACCGTGTTCTAGTAACGCTTCAACTTTGCGATCTTCAAAGGTATGAAGATGCACTCTCCCCACTCGTTGTTGGTTTCTCCGTAGATGGATCTTGGTGAACACGTAGGAATTTTTTTTGATTTACTACTATGTCTCCCAAAAGTGGCATCATGAGCTAGGTCTATGCATAGAATCTATGCACGAGTAGAACACAAGTTGTTGTGGGCGTCGATCTTGTTAATTTGCTTACCATTACTAGTCCTATCTTGATTCGGTGGTATTGTGGAATGAAGTGGCCCGGACCAACTTTACACATACGCTTACGTGATACCAGTTCCACCGCCTGACATGTACTTGTTGCATAAGGTGGCTAGCGGGTGTCTGTCTCTCCCACCTTAGTCAGATTGGATTCAATGAAAAGGGTCCTTATGAAGGGTAAATAGCAATTGGCATATCAGGATGTGGTTTTGGCGTAGGTAAGAAATGTTCTTTCTAGAAACCTATAGCAGCCACGTAAAAACTTGCAACTACAAATTAGAGGACGTTTGACTTGTTTTTCCAGCATATGCCTTGTGATGTGATATGGCCAAAGGATGTGATGCGATGCATTGTGATGTATGAGATTGATCATGTTCTTATAATAGGATTCACGACTTGCATGTCGATGAGTATGACAACCGGCAGGAGCCATAGGAGTTGTCTTAATTTATTGTATGACCTGCGTGTCAATCATAAACGCCATGTAATTACTTTACTTTATTGCTAATCGTTAGCCATAGTAGTAGAAGTAATAGTTGGCAAGACAACTTCATGAAGACACGATGATGGAGATCATGATGATGGAGATCATGATGATGGAGATCACGATGATGGAGATCATGATGATGGAGATCATGATGATGGAGATCATGGTGTCGTGCCAGTGACATTGATGATCATGGTGCCCCGAAGATGGAGATCAAAGGAGCGAGATGATATTGGCCATATCATGTCACTATACTGATTGCATGTGATGTTTATCATGTTTGCATCTTATTTGCTTAGAATGACGGTAGCTAAATAAGATGATATCTCTCTAAAATTTCAAGAAATGTGTTCACCCTAACTGTGCACCATTGCTAAGGTCCGTTGTTCTGAAGCACCATGTGATGATCGGGTGTGATAGGTTCTAACATTCGCATACAACGGGCGTAAGCCATATTTACACATGCAATACACTTAGGCTGACTTGACGAGCCTAGCATGTACATACATGGCCTCAGAATATGGAAGACCGAAAGGTCGAACATGAGTCGTATAGAAAATACGATCAACATGGAGATGTTCACCATGGATGACTAGTCCGTCTCACGTGATGATCGGACACGGGCTAGTTGACGTGGATCATGTATCACTTGGATGTCTAGAGAGATGTCTATCTAAGTGGGAGTTCATTAAATAATTTTATTATGTGAACTTAATTATCATGAACTTAGTCTAAAATTGTCTTTACAATCTATACTGTAGATCAATTGGCCAACGCTAATGTCACCCTCAACTTCAACACGTTCCTAGAGAAAACAAAGTTGAAAGACGATGGAAGCAACTATGCGGACTGGGTCCGTAGCTTGAGGATCATCCTTATAGCTTTCACTAGATTGTATGTCCTTGATGCACCGCTAGTTGACCCACCCATTTTCCCAGTAGACCAAGATGTTACAAACGCTTGGCAGTCACGCTGTGATGATTACTCCCTGGTTCAGTGCGGCATGCTTTACAGTTTAGAGCCGGGGCTCCAAAAGTGTTTTGAGCAACACGGAGCATATGAGATGTTCCAAGAGCTGAAACTGGTTTTCCAAGCTCATGCCTGGGTCAAGAGATATGACGTCTTCGACAAGTTCTTCAGTTGTAAGATGGAGGAAAATAGTTCTGTCAGTGAGCACATACTCAAAATGTCTGGGTTGCACAACCGATTGACTCAGTTGGGAGTTAATCTTCCGGATGACTCAGTCATTGACAGAATCCTCCAGTCGCTCCCACCTAGCTACAAGATCTTTGTGATGAACTACAACATGCAGGGGATGGAGAAGTCCATTCCCGAGTTGTACTCAATGCTGAAATCAGCGGAGGTCGAGATCAAAAAGGAGCATCAAGTGTTGATGGTCAATAAGACCACTAGTTTCAAGAAAGGCAAGGGTAAGAAGAACTTCAAGAAGGATGGCAAAGCAGTTGCCGCTCCCGGTAAGCAAGTTGCCAGGAAGAAGAACAAGAATGGACCCAAGCCTGAGACTGAGTGCTTTTATTGCAAGGGTACCGGTCACTGGAAGCGAAACTGCCCCAAGTACTTAGCGGATAAGAAGGCCGACAATGTTAAAGGTATATGTGATATACTTGTTATTGATGTGTACCTTACCAGCGCTCGTAGTAGCTCCTGGGTATTTGATACCGGTGCAGTTGCTCACATTTGTAACTCCAAGCAGGAGCTGCCGAATAAGTGGAGACTGGCAAAGGATGAGGTGACGATGTGCGTCGGGAATGGTTCCAAGGTTGATGTGATCTCCGTCGGCACGCTACCTCTACATCTACCTTCGGGGTTAGTTTCAAACCTCAATAATTGTTATTTAGTACCAGCTTTGGGCATGAAAATTGTATCTGGATCTCGTTTGATGCGAGATGGCTACTCATTTAAATCTAGAATAATGGTTGTTCTATTTATATGAGAGAAATGTTTTATGGTCATGCCCCGCTGGTCAATGGTTTATTTTTGATGAATCTCGAACGTGATGTTACACATGTTCATAGTGTGAGTACCAAAAAGTGTAAGGTTGATAAGGATAGTCCCACTTACACGTGGCAGTGCTGCCTTGGTCATATTGGTGTTAAACACATGAAGAAACTCCATGCTGATGGACTATTGGATTCCCTTGATTTTGAATCATTTGACACATGCGTAACATGCCTCATGGGCAAGATGACCAAGACTCCGTTCTCCGGAACAATGGAGCGAGCAACTGACTTGTTGGAAATAATACATACCGATCTATGTGGTCCAATGAGTGTCGAGGCTCGTGGTGGCTACCGTTATGTTCTCACCCTCACTGATGACTTGGGAAGATATGGGTATGCCTACTTAATGAAACACAAGTCTGAAATCTTCGAAAAGTTCAAGGAATTTCAGAATGAGGTAGAGAATCAATGCGACAGGAAACTAAAGTGCCTACGATCTAATTGTGGCAGAGAATATTTGAGTCACGAGTTTGGCATGCACCTAAGGAAATGTGCAATTGTTTCACAACTCACACCGCTTGGCACACCTCAGCGAAATGGTGTGTGTGAATGTCATCATCGCACTCTATTGGATATGGTGCGATCTATGATGTCTCTTACCGACTTACCGCTGTCATTTTGGGGATATGCATTAGAGACTGCCGCATTCACTTTAAATAGGGCAATGTCGAAGTCCGTTGATACGACACCGTATGAATTATGGTTTGGAAAGAAAACTAAGTTGTCGTTTCTAAAAGTTTGGGGATGCAATGCTTATGTGAAGAAACTTCAACCTGAGAAGCTCGAACCCAAAGCGGAAAGGTGCGTCTTCATAGGATAGCCCAAACAAACTATTGGGTATACCTTCTACCTCAGATCCAAAGACAAAATCTTTGTTGCCAAGAATGGATCCTTTCTAGAGAAAGAGTTTCTCTCAAAAGAAGTAAGTGGGAGGAAAATAGAACTTGATGAGGCAATTGTACCTCCACTCGAACCGGAGAGTAGTGCAGCATAGGAAGTTGTTTCTGTGGAGCCTGCACCGGCTGGAGAGGAAGTTAATGATGATGATCATGAAACTTCAGATCAAGTTGCTATTCGAAGGTCCACTAGGACACGTTCCGCGCCAGAGTGGTATGGCAACCCTGTCCTGGAGATCATGGTCTTGGACAACGGTGAACCTTCGAACTATGAAGAAGCGATGGCGGGCCCGGATTCCAACAAATGGCTTGAAGCCATGAAATCCGAGATAGGATCCATGTATGAGAACAAAGTATGGACTTTAGTGGACTTGCCTGATGATAAGCGAGCCATAGAAAATAAATGGATCTTTAAGAAGAAGACTAACATGGATGGTAATGTGACCGTCTATAAGGCTCGGCTTGTCACTAAGGGTTATCGACAAGTTCAAGGAGTTTACTACGATGAGACTTTGTCACCCGTAGCGCTGCTGAAGTCCGTCCGAATCATGTTAGCAATTGCTGCATTTTATGATTATGTGTAGGACCGAAAGTATTTCTAGAGGGGGGGTGATTAGACTACTTGACCAATTAAAATTTTGCCTATACCAAGTTTTAGGGTTGACAGTTTTTAGCATTTCATGGCAAGTCAAGTACACCCTACACATGCAAGTCTAAGAGTATATAGCAGCGGAAAGTAACAACAAGCATGTATAGAAGGGATAGGGTAGGAACATCAAACGTAGTTGTAGACATGATGATTATTCCCATGGTTCCGATAGGTGGCGCTATTGTACATCCACGTTTATGGAGTCTTCAACCCACGGAGGTTAACGGTCGTGAGAGTCCACGGAGGGCTCCACCCAAAAGGGTCCACGAAGTAGCAACCTTGACTATTCCATACGGCTTCCATCCACGAAGGACTAGCCTCACTATGGGTAGATCTTCACGAAGTAGGCGATCTCCTTGCCGTTACCAACTTCTTGGTTCACTCCACAACACGAAGTAGGAGGCTCCCAAGCGACACCTAACAAATCTAGGAGGAATCACCCTCCAAAAGGTAATAGGCTCGGTAATGACGATGAACTCCTTGCTCTTGTGCTTCAAGATGATAGAATCCTCAGCACCCAATCACTCTCTCATAGATTTGGAATGGTGGAAGAGATGGGGTTGGTGGAAAGCTACTTGGGGAGGCTAGAGATCAAGATCCATATGATTGGAGCGGAATATCTTGACCTCAACACAAGGGTAGGTGGTTTTCTCTCAGAAAATCTGATAGGATAGGTATGGAATAGTTCTGAGTGCTTCTCTTTCGAGTAGGTGGTGGTGAAGGGGTGTATATAGGCATCCCCAAAAATCCAACCGTTACACACAAAATGACCAACTCGGTGACACCGATGTGTTAAACTCGGTGGTACCGAAGTGACCAAAAGGTGGCAACTTTTGAATCTCAGTGAGACCAATATTGGAAACTCGGTTGCACCGATAAGGTAACCAACGGTCAGATTTCCAATCTCGATGACACCGATCCAACATTCTCAGTGGGACCGAAAATGTGAATTTGTGTAACAGAAAGTTGGCAACCTAAACTCGGTGGCACCGGTATGGAATCGGTTGCACCGAAGTGGCTAGAGTTTGGCTTGAGTCTGTCTAGGTTCTGGAATCGGTGGCACCGAAGTGGGAAAGTTGGTTGCACCGATTTTGAGTGTTAGGTATAGAACAGACTTTTGTGGGAGAGTTTGTGGATGTTTTTGGCGACTATCACTGGTGCACGTTTGAGCATATTGTTCACCAACAAACCTTGCCCCCTTTTAATAGTATTGGCTTTCCTATGGACTCAAAGTGATTTCTCACAAGTATAAAATGTAGAGTCCTCTTGCTTGAAGCTTGGCCAACCTATTTCCTTACATCTTGGGGTTTCTCCACAATCTCCTTTTGCCAATCCTATCATTTAACATTTTCTGAAATATACTTGGTGGAAACATTAGTTCAATGACTTATATGTTGTTATTAATTACCAAAACCACAAAGGGAGCAAATGTGCTATCAATCTCCCCCTTTTTGGTAATTGATGACAACATATAGATCAAAGCTTCAACATATGATAAAACCAATGAATATAATCATCGCTTTGAGAGGTATGTGATAAGCAAGAGCTCCCCCTAAATTTGTGCATTATTTTGAATTTGCGTTTGAATGCAAATGCACAATCGATTAGGTATATGGGGTACTTCTTCCATGTCACATACAACTTGGTGGTGTGCGAGAATAATTTAGAATGAATAACATGAGACAACACACTCAAGCAAGGGTGCATGATCATCTCATAAGCATTAAGATGATAGGAAACAGTAGCATCACCCATAACAACGTATGATCACACAAAAGTATTTCACGTCAAACCAAAAGAACCAAATGTTTTGAAAAGCAACAAAACACCAAAACGCTCTCTCTCTCGCTCGAAGCCTAAAGATCTATATACACTTCTCCCCCTTTGGCAACAAGTTACCAAAAAGTTCAAAGGCATATATCTAAACGTTCTTGGGCATATCTCCTCTAGTTGTTGATGAAGGAGTCAAGACGACAGCGTCGGCGAAGATCTCTGCAGATGTTGTGGATGGAGCTGGAGTGGTCACTGGTGGAGTAGAAGCTGATGGAGCTAATGGAGTTGGCACAGTGGCTGATCTGGCCTGAGTGGTGAACTGAGTGCCTGGCCCTAGAGGTGATTCATCCTCCTCCTCATCATCATTATTGTCATCATCTGAAGTAGAAGAGACCCGAGGGATGTGCATGGAGTCAACTTCCTTCTGAAGCTCTATGACGGTCTTAGTCAGACTGTCCACTTTATCAGCAAGGGTCTTGATTCTGGTCTCAAAGATCCTGACAAGATTGTTCTGGTTGTCCAGAATCCCCTTAATGTCCATCTGCATGCCCTGAACAGATGATATCAATAGATCCATTTGCTCGTTCCTGGATCTAGGGGCTTGAGCACTAGTGGCTCTAACTGCCTCTGCTTCTACCTGAGCTGCAGTTGAAGTGGGATGATCAACATCCATCACCACAACATTGTCTTCGAGATCTGGCTGTAGGGGCAAAGGAGGAGGATCTAGAGAAAAGAAGTGCTTCTCCAATTTTGAGTTGATGAGCATCTGGATGTAGGGTGCATAACAGCATGAGCGCTTCTGGTCAGCAGCAACCCTCTTGATTGTCTCAACAATCAGATCCATGACTCTGATCCTCATGTGACTGTCAATGTGGATCAACATATTTATGGAGTGGCCTCGGATCATCTTGTCATCTTCGGACTTGGGCATCAAGGTATGCCTCGGAATGGTGTTGATAGTGCGGAGGCTATCCTGGAGAAAGTAGATTGATCCTAGCCTGTGAGACTTCACATTAGCAGCAGGGATCTCCTTGTGCATATTAGACATAGCATTGTGGCTAGCCTTGGATTCTGGGTATACATCCAAGTCTCCATCATGTGCTTCAGGAATTCCTAAGATAGCAGCCCACTCTTCAACAGTTGATTCGTACCTTGCGCTTTCAGTCATCCACACAATTCTACCATCTCCGTAGAAGTGTGCAGTGGAGTAGAATTGCATGATCATTTCATCATTCCAAGCTGTGAATTCTCTGCCAACGATCCCATCCAGACCTATGCAGTGAAAGTTGTCCTAGACACTTGGAAAGTAGTCCTCATTCTCCTTGATGAACTTCCAATCAGCGTACCACATATCACTGATAGCTGGACTCTTGTCAAAGAGCATAGTCTCATAGAAATCATGTTGCTCTCTGGTATAGAAATTGTAGTCCACAATAGTCTTCTTCCTCTCGGCATAAGGATCAATAGCTCTCCATGCCCTCAATCCTGAGTCCTTCCTCTTCTTCATGTCCTCAGCTAGTGAGTAGCTGGCATTGTGTACTGGGAGGTGTGGTCTGAGCTTCATCAATGTTGTCAAGTCATCCACATCTTCAACTCTGGAAGCAGTTCCTTTGTTCTTCTCAGAAGCTGGAATCTGCCTGGTTGTCCTCTTAGGTTTCTCAGCAGCCTTCTTGGATGTGCTGATCTTAGTCATAGCATCAGACATAAGTTTCTTTGCCTTCTTCTTGGGAGGAGCCTTTGTAGCTGGCTCATCCTCCTCTTCCTCAGCAGCAGCACCAGGTGCTTCCTCTGGATCTTCATACATGGAAGTGGGCCTGCTAGTCACATGAATGATCCTCTTGCTAGACTTCTCTCCCCTGCCTTCTTAGGCATAGCTCTCTTGGGGACCTCAACAAAAATTGTTGCTCTTGCAGTCTCATGAGCCTTAAAGGTAGAAGAAGGTGCATAAATCTTACTGACAACGCTTTGAGAGGAAGTAGCTTCAGTTACTGACTTCTTGGTAGCCTTCTCTTGCTTCTTAGCAAGAATCTCTTCTAGAACGAAGTCTGAATCTTCTTCATCTGAGCTCAACTTTTTCCTGGTTCTGGTGGCAGCCTTGGGCAACCCATGAGAGCTGGGGGTGCCTGGATCTGAGAAAGAACTGGCTTCTGGGCTTGTTCCGGAACTCATATCAACTCCCTGCTCTGGCACATTCTGACTATCTTCTGAGCCTGACATACTGACCCTGTGAATAGAGTGTATATGAGTAGAAGTAGATGAGTTATCACAAAATGAGGCTGGTTTTTGAAATTTGGGCAATGAGTTTTCTAAAAGTTTTGCAATCTGTCACATACATATTGGTGCAGCCGAAAAGAAATTTTCGGTGAGACCGAGACAAACTAACTCTTTTAACAGGAACTTGGCAGCCTTTTCGGTCGGACCGAAAAGAGCTACTCGGTTCCACCGAGTTAGTTCTCACCCTCACTGAAAAGCATATCGGTGAGAACGATATTTTCGTTTCGGTTCCACCGAGATATATTGGGCGGACGACAAAACCCTAGAAAATCCATCTAACTCGAGATTTTGCAGATTTAAGTGGATGGATATATGAGCAAAGGGTGTAAAGATGGTAATCAAGTATCTAATGCGCAAGAATCGGATGGGGAGTGCACTAGAGATCGAATCCGTACCCTAACTTGGCGCGGATCCTCTATGGTGACACGATGGAGTAGATTTTGTCGACGGCGGCGATTCCCAGCGTCGGAGGAGCGCAGGAAGACAAGGGCAATGACCAGGGGTCTCGAGGCAGCAGCTTCGAATTCTGAGGCAAGATGTTGATGATTGAATTTCAAAGCGTCGGGGTCCACAGCATATATACCCTTTACTATCGGTGATACCGATTTTATGTTTTTGGTGTCACCGAGTTCCACAACTGTCAGCTGACAGCGAAACTCGGTGTAACCGAGAATATGAAATCGGTAGTACGAAGATTGAAAACCAGATAAACCCGAGGCAATCGATGAGACCGAGATTGTGGTGTTGGTTCCACCGAGTTGCACTTGCGAGGTTTTAATGGTCAGTCCTTGTCGATACGAAACTCTGAGTGCTCCACACACAATGGGATCGAAAAGCACTTGTTCAAATTTTGTGATGCAGCATGAATGGAGTATGAGGTGAGAAAGGCATAGATAGCTAAAGAGTGGTCCTAGGCATTCTTGTCCATCCAATTGGCAAAACATAAATCAAAATCTAAATAGCAACAATTGGATGTCCTCGAATGAGAAAATAAATGCAGACCAACATGCTCACACAATAAGATGTCAAAAGAAATCATGACAAACATTCATAAACACTCTAGCATCTAACAAGCACTTGGGCGATGACGAAGTCATCTATATATGTGTATTTGACTTAGGATCCAAGTAAGAGTACTTGATCATAAGTCATAATCATCGTTTAAGCACAAGTGGGGTTACCACTTTCTTCATAAAGCATTTAATGTTGTCACATACTAAGAGACGCTTTGACTCAAGTCATAGAGTAAAGCTCCCCCTTAATATGACATCCCCCCATAATAGGCATAAACTAACCTTGGGTTTTGTTAATGAAGACTTCATGTTGGTGAGGTAGTTGTGGATTCTCAATGTTGATGAAGATCACCAAGAGTTGGTAGCATCCTTGTTTTTTCCTTTCTCTTCTTACCTACATGGGTTAGTCCCAACACACGAGAGACAAATACAAGGATATCTATGGACATGGAATGCAAAGCATATGTTATGATTTCCATTGATTAGTTGATTACCTTGTCCCTTTCTTACCTTTGAGGGAATGTGTGACTCCTTGAACTATTGCATTGAGTTGATGTTGAGTGCAAAAAGTCCTCGCCAATAATGAATGTGAGTGGATTTCATTGATGGAGTCACCCCTCAAGAACCTTCTAGTTCTTCTTCTTAGGGACCCACATCAAGTTGATGGGGATCCTTGGTATTGAAGTAGACTTAGTAGTAGTTGAGCTTGAAGTAGCCTTGGGAACCCATTCCACCAAAGCTAGGGGTTCATCTTCATATGAGTCAATGTCCTCTTGAAGCTTTTTCTTGCCCTTTAGCTTGTGGTCTTGTGGTGGAAGGTCATATTAAATGTTTGTCCCCATGGGAAGAGTATTTTCATACTTCTCCTTTTGAGGAACAAACTTGGGCTTGGGATATTGACCTTCTTCCCACTCAACTCCATTAGCGTTGAAGTAGCCAACACCATGATTCTTCCGGTATCCTCCGTGCTTGCGTACAATTTCCTCAAATTGCTTACATCCGGCAAGACTCTTGTAGATACCCTTTTCTATAATTCCTTTCAATAAAGCATTTTCTTGCGCAAGTGTAACTTGGCTAAGAGAATCATCATTAGTGGAATCAATAGAATTACTAGAAGCAACATCATTGGGTTTAGCATTTTTATTGTTGCTACTAGATGAAGAACCTTTCTTGCCTTTGTTACTAGATTGCTTAGTTTTAACTTGAGGCATGAAAGTAGACAAGAGTAGTCGTTTGGCTAGATAAGATGATAGCTTTGAGAAACTCATGCTCCTTCTCCAAGTTGAGCTTCTCGAAGCATAGCTTCTCATGAGTGCTCACAAGCTCTCTATGATCTTCGAGAGTAGATTCATGAGCTAACTTAAGAGTGTTTAGTTCTTTAGTTAGTTGTTCTATTTTCATCTTGTCATCAAATGACTCATCTTGACTAGCATGAGAATTATCAAGTTCATTTTGATCAATGTCACTAGTTTTATCACAAAGCAAGTCATCATCACAAAGCAAATCATCTTCATCACTATCAAAATCAAGATACTCGGGGTGTGATACCTTGGGGCCTTTAGCCATGAAGCAACTTCCACTCCCTTCGTTTGGTGAATCAAATAGATCGTAGGAGTTGGTAGTCACTAGAGCAATTTCGGCAACACCATCATCTTGGCAATGGTCGGAGTCGGAGTGGTAGCTTCTCTCAGAGTTGTTGTCGGAGTCGGAGCCAGAAACCCATTCACCAACATGACCTTGATGTTTTCTTCTTGTGTAGATCTTGGTGTACTTGTCCTTCTTCTCCAAATCTCTACTTCTCCTTGAGTGTCTTCGTTCATAACGATCATCTCTACTCCTTCTCTCTCTTTGTGGTGACTCATTTCTTGAGCTTCGTCTTCGAGGTGAATCTTCTGTTCTTTTGTAGGGACCCGTGCACTCATTTGAGTAGTGTCCGGGCTTCCCACAATTGTAACTATTGCGGTCATGACTTGATGAATGCTTCTCTTCATATCTTGAGTTGGAGTTTCTTTCTTTGCCTCTATTCTTGTAGAACTTGTTGAATTTCTTGACCATGAGGCTTATCTCTTCATTGGTGACAAGGTTGTTGCTTGAAGTTGCGGGAGCATCACTTGTGGATTTGTAAGCACCGCTAGACTTGTGATGAAGCTCTTCTTTATCTTTGAGTGTCATCTCATGAGCAACAATCCTTCCAATGACTTCCGTAGGCTTGAGATCTTTCTAGTTTGGCATCATTTGGATTAATGTGCACACAGTGTAGTATCTCTCATCCAAAGCTCTAAGTATCTTCCTGATGATGAATTTGTCGATCATTTCTTTGCTTCCTAAGCCGGCAATCTCATTGGTGATGAGAGATAGCCTAGAGTACATCTCTGTGACTCCTTCACCATCCTTCATCTTGAACTTGTCAATCTGACCTTGAAGAACATCTAACTTGGATTCTCTCATGGACTTGGTTCCTTCGTGCATATCAACCAAAGTATCCCAAATCTCTTTTGCATTCTCAAGACGACTGATTTTGTTGAATTCTTTGGGGCATAGGCAGTTGAAGAGAATGTCGCATGCTTGAGCATTGAGTTGCAACATCTTCAATTCATCCGCGGTCGCTTCACGATCCAGTTCCCGTCCATCCGCAAAGAACTCACCTTGCAAGACAACACGAACAACAGCCCAAATGGCAGGGTTATGATCAAGAATATGCATTTTCATTTTGTGTTTCCATCTAGCAAAATTAGTGCCATCAAAGTTTGGACCTCTACAGTGATAACTTCCCTCACTAGACGCCATACTTCTCCTAGGTTGTGAGTGTTGGGGAACGTTGCATGGGAAACAAAAAATTTCCTACGCACATGCAAGATCTATCCATGGTGATGAGCATCTACGAGAGGGAGAGTGGATCTACATACCCTTGTAGGTCGCTAAGCGGGAAGCGTTAAGAAATGCGGTTGGTGTAGTCGAACGTCTTCGCGATCCAAATCACCGAGCGTCCTGCGATCTCATCATGATCCGTCCCGTGATCCAATCACGATCCGTCCCGTGAACTCATCACTATCCGTCCCGTGATCTCATCACGATCCGTCTTGTGATCTTGATCATGGTCCTTCCGATCTAGCGCCGAACGGACGGCACCTCCGCGTTGAGCACACGTACAACTCAATGACGATCTCCGCCTTCTTGATCCAGCAAGAGGGAGTGGAGAGGTAGAAGAGTTCTCAGGCAGCGCAATGGTGCTGCACCGATGGTGGTGGAGCTATTCTGGCAGGGCTTCGCGTAAGCACTGTAGAAAACCGATCTGGGGGACAAACTATGCACTAGAGGAGAGGGTAGCACGTGGCAGAAAATCTGGTGCAAAACCCTAAAACCCTCTAGTATATATAGGAGGAGAGGAGGAGGAGGCTTGGCTCCCAAGGATCCATCCCTTGGGTCGGCCGACCCAGGAGGGAGGAGTCCTCCTCCTCCACTCCTAGTAGGATTAGGACTCCTTCCTAATTTATCCTTTTGCCTTTTTCCACCTTTTTCCTTTTGGGCTTTTTCTTCCCAGCCGCATGGGCCCTTTTGTGGGACTTCCTCCAGCCCACTAAGGGCTGGTATATATCCTCCCACAGCCCATGTAGCCTCTTGGGTCGAAATACCCCTCCCGATGGTCTCCCGGTACACTACCGGCACTCCCGGTACACTACCGATGAGCCTGAAACTTTTTCAGTGACCAAAATAGGACTTCCTATATATCAATCTTTACATGCGGACCATTCCGGAGCTCCTCGTGATGTCCGGGGTCTCATCCGGGACTCCAAACAACTTTCGGTCACCACCATACATAATTCTATACTACCGAAACGTCACCAAATGTTAAGTGTGCAGACCCTGCGGGTTTGAGAACTATGTAGACATGACCGAGACACCTCTACGTTCAATAACTAATAGAGGGACCTGGATGTCATTATTGGTTCCAACATATTCTATGAATATCTTTATCGGTCGAACCTCTGTGTCAAGGATTCAATTAATCTCGTATGATGTTCCCTTTGTTCTTCGGTATGTTACTTGCCCGAGATTCGATCGTCGGTATCTCCATACCTAGCTCAACCTCGTTACCGGCAAGTCTCTTTACTCGTTCCGTAATACAAGTGTAGCGACCCGACTCAAAACGATTCAAGCCTCTGTGTGTTCTGTGTCATCCCTGGATCAGTATGCTGGCACACACAGTACATCAATGTATATATCAAAGTGCAATCACATGTAAATAGCGTAAAACTGATATATACCTTAAAATAGCAGCGGATACAGTCAACGGGAGTGGAGTCCCAATAACACCAACGGCAAGTTGAGTGCGGACCGTAACCCTGAATCGTACTCTTACCCGTCGTAGAAGAGTATCTGCAACATAAGACGTTGCAGCCGTGTAGGTCGGTACATTGAATGTACTGGCAAGATCACCATAGTAGAACACAAGAATAAAGGCTATTCTATATGCAAAGGCTTTGTGGCTCTGTGTCTAAGTTTTTCCGTAAAAACTGATTTTATTTTCCTATAACAAAGGAATATCAGGAATTTCACTATGGAGTTACCTATCATGACATGGTTCCGCCAACCAATGTCTCAATGCCCACAAGTATCTTAAGTTGCCCACAATTAGTTATCAGTCCAGTGTTGAGAGTTCAGAGATAGATCCAAGTCTAGAAGCTCAAATTGTCCGCAACCGGGGACACGGCTAATCGATTAGGTTTAACTCTACAGAGTGTTGTGTACTTTACCCACAAGATTCGTTCCCTCCTGGTAAGTCCTCGCACTGCCTGGTGTTTGAGAACAGGATGAACGAAACATGGTCTTTCAAAGTGTTTCCCTGACTGTCCGACAGTGCCCATCCAATCCTAACGTCGACTACATCTCGTAGCACTGCCCAGCAGAGTCACAAAAAAGATCAACCAAGCCAGAGCCCATAATGACTTGTGGCTACACAGGTAAGCTTCCAGGCATGAAGTATTCATCCTTCTCTTTGAGTCTGGGTGAGGCTTTCCGCGTGAATACTGGCACTTCTCCAGCAACACCTAGGCAAATCCACTGGTTTCTCCAGGGTGCCATTCCAACCATCCCTCACCCAGTAGTGTGTATTGAAAACTTGCTTCTCGAGTCTCGAAGTCTTGAGGTCTTGAAGATGCAGGTCTTGAAGATGTCTTCATGAAGTTGTCGTCTTGACGTAGAGTCCTTCTTCACACCACTCACGAACACTCATACCAGACCCCGTCTACTTTAGCATAGCATTGCACTAACTAGCGTTCCCGGGGCTTTAGTAACAAGTGGTGGGTTCCTACCTCATGCATTCTACTCAACTACAAGAATTTCAATAACACTACGGGAGGGATTTGTTGAATGATGTCACTACATGCAATAAAAACATAGGTATGAAATAGATGGTCAAAGTGAACTTGTCTGGTATTACTTGATGAAGATAGTCGCTCTCACAATCTTGATAATTCTACTCGTCACACTCCGAGAAATCTATCGTAAGTAAATAACATTCAATAAACATTCATGCCAAAACAAAGAACCGAAAAATGCAAGAACAAAACATGTCTTGGAGCGAATATAACAACATACTAGGGTTAAATAAGAAAAGATAGGTTCTAACGGTGTTGTAAAGTGAAAGTGGAGGAATCAACTCAAAAGAGTTAATGGATGATGAACTATTGCTATATAAGCATAGGTTGGAGAGACTACGAAAGACGATCCAAAGTATGGGAGAACAACATGAACGTTGTTTGACAAATAGTATAAGGAATAAGAATTTATTTGCAGAAAGAATTTAATTGAAAAGGTCAAAAGAAGTTGAACTGTAAATTCAAGTATGAATTGAATCTAAATTCACAAAGTTCAAAAGAAGTTGAACCAACGTACGATGGTTATGAATAGAAATATATGACACGAGTATTTAGGGGCAAAAGGAATCAATTGAAAAGGTGTTACAGTTTGCAAGATATGATCAAATGAAGGTTCGGATTCAAATTGAATCGCTCAAATTTGAAAGGTTCAAAGATTGAAACTAATGATGTTACTATATATGGGAAGTCAATATGAACGTGTAGAAAAAAGAATTACTAGGTTCAAAATGACGGATCAAAAGTTATAAGCAATTCAATATGACATTGAAGTAGGTTAGTACGATGTGTGAACACATTTTGGGGACTAATAGAGAAGTATGAGAAAGATCAAAATTATATGTTGATATGATAACACTAATGATGTGAACGGAAACATTACTTTGATACGGATCCGACGCAATTGGATTCATCGGAAACGGAGCTACGGATAAAAAGATATGATCAAAAGAAGTTTGAATATAAATCTGAATAAATTTCGAAATTTGAAATTTGAAAAAAGTTGACGTGATAGGTTGATTGGATAGGTGAGGTCAAGACGAAACTCTAGGCGTTGGTTTCATCTAATTCTGATAAACGAGTAAAAAGTTATGGCTATTTGAAAAATCTGGGCCAAGCTGTTTTACGGAAGAAAATGCTATGTCTAAAAGAATTCTAGGACTAATGAGTAAATACGGAGACTAATTAATAATCGAATTACTCTATCGTATACTACTAGAAAAATAGTAGTCTAGGGATATTAAATTACAGGAGTATAAAAGAAAATACGAAGAGAATACCTTTAGAATGCAGAGAAGATATAAATCCAAAGAGAAGACGACTTCCAGAAATCCCGCCGAAGAGAAGATTTTTTTTATAAAGCTAGTCAAACCGAAACGATTTGATTCAACCTGAAGTGGATGACTTTTGGGTTCAGCTATGGGTCTATATTTATAGGTGGAAGGGAGGTGCAAAGGTCCAAAGCTAAGCGAGGTGGGACTAAAATCATAGACAAAGAGGAAAAGAGAGAAGAAGAGGGCCACATGGGCTTCGGTGGCTGCAGGATTTTATTTTGTCCCGGATGAACAGTGTCCGCAATCAACAGTGTTTCCTGTTTTTTTTTAAAACCAGCACAGCAAAACAAATAAACAAAAAGAGAAGAACATTTTATATAGGCATATTATATATCATAGTTTTCAGAAAAATATTTCCTAAAACATGAACATTTTTAAGGCCGAATAAAACACTTTAAAAATAGTTTTTTTGCAATAACTCCAAAATGAAAAGAAACTAGAATTTCAAATAAATGGCAAATAGTTTTTATTTTAAAATTTGAGTCAAAACATTGTATCTGATTTTTGAGTGTCATTTACCTCCTCTCGTTTGAGAAATTTTATAAGAGGGTTTTGAAAATATTCGAACTCAAAATTGAATAGGGATTCGAAATAGAAAATTTTGGGAAATTCATTTTATTCCCTCTCATTAAAATTTCAAAAGTTTCAAAATTCCACTCAATTTCACACAATCATTCACACAAAATTCAAGCAAACAATCCTACTTATTTATTTAATATTACATTCCAAAATTTAGAATTTTGGGATGTTACAAACTACCACACTTAAAATGAATCTCGTCCTCGAGATTCGAAAAGGCTAGAAAGAATAGGTTAGGTTTGGGGTCTTCTAGCAAAACCATTGACCAAGAAGGCGTGGGATCTACCACACTTAAAATGAGAGTTACTAGTCCCTCAAAATCATGATAGTCCTCTGGGTGCATCTGTCTCTTCACATACTTCACGATAGCTCCTTCGATGACGCTCTTCCGTTTTAAATCAAAATCTCGTGTTCTCATAACAAAATGTATTACCACCGATACTGGGTCTTCTTAGCTGGCAGGTCTCGCGTTCATTCTAAGTAACTTATCGACGATCTCATGGTGGTCTACCATTAGTGGTTATCCTGTAGTGAAAAATGGGTCGTGGCTTCATTCCTCACCGTAAAATTCCTACGGGTGACAGCAACTGCCATATACAAGGGGTTTACATCATACCATTCTAAGGCTTAAACAAAAAGCTTCAAAGAGCGTCGTCTCTTTGCTATGGGTAAGTCACTCAGATTTACCATTCCGAATAGCAAAAGAATGATAAGAGTAAGTCGTCATGGTGGCCAAGCCATGTCGCACTGAAATCATTACCTTGTATAAGGTTTAGTGAATCTCGTATTCTAACACTTGGGCATCCTCACAAGCATTGCAGAAATATCTCTTATCAATGAACGAGGTTCGGATAAATCCATTGATTCTGCAAGCTAAGCAAAAACCTCTATCGTTTCTTCACCACTCTCAGGTTTTCGTGTACTCCTAAGAAAACGTTTGCTAATCAGACTAGGAAACCACAACCATCTTTGATCAACAAGCTAGTCTATTAGAGGCATACTAGGGACATGGTGTTGTCTATGTATCCACACATGTATCTGAGTTTCTGATCAACACAATTATTGCATGGATAATAAACGATTATCATGAACAAGGAAATATGATAATAACCAATTTATTATTGCCTCTATTGCATATTTCCAATAGTCTCCCACTTGCACTAGAGTCAATAATCTAGTTCACATCACCATGTGATTGGCATTGTTATGAATCTAACACCCGATGAGTTCTGGGGCTCGATCATGCTTTGCATGTGAGAGAGGTCTTATAGTCAACGGGTCTGTGGCATTCAGATCTGAGTGTACTTTGCAAATCTCTATGTCAAACGGTAAACATTGCTACCACACTCCACTTGGTACTATTCCAAATGGCTTCTCCACTATACGTATCCGGATTGCTACTAAGAGTCATCCTGATTCGTGTTAAAGCTTGCATCGACGTAACTCTTTACGATGAACCCTTCATCACCTCTAGAATCGAGAAACATTTCCTTAGTATTTTAGTCACTAAGGCTAATATTGACCGATGTCCAGTGATCCACTCCTGGATCACTCTTGTACCCCTTGACGGACTCATGGCAAGGCACACACAGGTGCGGTACATAGCATGGCATACTATACATATCCTATGGCTAAGGCATAGGGGACGATGTTCTTCCTTTCTCTTTCTTCTGCCGTTGTCGAGCTTTGAGTCTCACTCAACTTCACACCTTATGAATCAGGCGAGAACTCTTTCTGTGACTAATCCACTTTGAACTCTTTCAAAATCTTGTCAGGGTATGTACTCATTGAAAGTCTCATCAAGCATCTTGATGTATCTCTATAGATGTTCATCCTAAACAATTAGGTAGCTTTATCCAAGTCTTCCTTTGAAAAACTCTTTTCAAACAACCGTTTATGCTTTCCAGAAATTCTACATCATTTCCGATCAACAATATGTCATCCACATATACTTATCAGAAATTCCATAGTGCTCCCACTCACTTTATTGTAAATACAAGTTTCTTGTAAACTTTGTATAGACTCAAAAACTTTGATAACCTTATCAAAGTGTATATTCCAACTCCGAGATGCTTGCTTCAGTTCATAGAAGGATCACTGAAGCTTGCACACCTTTTAGCATCCATAGGACTGACAAAACCTTCTGGTTGTATCACATACAACCTTTCCTCAAGAAAACCATTAAAGACTCGATGTTTTGACACCCATCTGCCAGATTTCATAATTGAAAAATGCAGCAACTTCTAACATAATTCCAACAGACTTTAGCATCGCTACGAGTGAGAAAGTCTCATCGCAGTCAACTCCTTGAACTTGTCGTAAACTTGTTTGCAACAAGTCGAGCTATACAAATGGTGACATTTACCATGAGCGTCTGTCTTCATTTTAAACATCCATTTGTACACAACGACCTGCCGTCTAACGAGCAAGTCTACCAAAGTCTATACATGGATCCTTTCTCGGATTTCATGGCCTCTAACCATTTGTCAGAATTCGGGCCCATCATCGCTTCTCCATAGTTCGTAGGTTCATCATTATCGAACAACATAACCTCTAAGACAGGGTTGCCGTACCACTCAGGAGTAGTATGCGTCCTTGTCGACCTACGAGGTTCGATAGTAACTTGATCCGAAGTTTCATGATCATTATCATTAACTTCTTTTCAACTAACGTAGGCTCCACAAAAAACATCTTTCTGCGCTGCGCTACTCTCCGGTTGAAACAAAAGGTTCAACAACCTCATCAAGTTCTATCTTCTTCCCACTCAATTCTTTCGAGAGACACTTTTCCTCGAGAAAGGACCCAGTTTTAGCAACAAACACTGTATGCTTGGATCTGAGATAGAAGGTTCACCCAACTGTTCTTAGGGTATTCTATGAAGATGCATTTGTCCACTTTGGGTTCGAGCTTATCAGACATAAGTGTCGCATTCCCAAACTCTAAGAAATGACAACTTTAGGTTTCTGCCAAACCATATGGTGTCATCTCAATGGATTTAGATGGTGCCCCTTTTAAAGTGAATGTAGTTGTCTCTAATGCATAACCCCAAAAACGATAGTGGCAAAACGATAAGAGACATCATAGCACGCACCATATCCAATAGAGCACAACTATGACGTTCGGACACACCATCACACTATGGTGTTCCAGGTGGCGTGAGTTGTGAAACAACTTTCACATTGTCTAAAGTTGTATGCCAAACTCGTAACTCGGATATTCACCTCCACGATCATATCATAGACATTTTTTTATCTTCTTGTCATGATGATCTTAAACTTTCACTCTGAATTTGGTTGAACCTTTCAAACGATTCAGACTTGTGTTTCATTAAGTAAATATACACTACATGTACTCAAATTATCAGTGAAGGTAAGAAAATAACGATATCCACCGCACGCTACAAGACTCGTTGTATTGCATACATCAACATGTATCATTTCCAATAAAATCACTTGCCCACTCCGTCAATCTCGAAAACGGGGTCCTTAGTCATCTTGCCCAAGAGGCATGGTTCGCATGTCTCAACAGATTCGAAATCGAATGAGTCCAAAGATCCATAAGAATGGAGTCTCTTCATGCGCTTTATACCAAGATGACATTTAGCGGCAGTGCCACAAGTATGTGCTACTATCATTATTAACTTTGTATCTTTTGGCATCAATATTATGAAGATGTGTATTACTACGATCAAGATTCAACAAACCATTCTCACTAGGTGCATGACCATTAAAGGTATCATTCATGTAAATGGAATAACCATTATTCTCTAACTTAAATGAATAACCGTGTTGCAATAAACACGATCTAATCACGTTCATGCTCAATGCAATACACCAAATAACATTTATTTAGGTTTGTCACCAATCCCGAAGGTAGAGAGAGCATGTGATGTTGATTACATCAACCTTGGAAACATTTCCAACACACATCGTCACCTCACCCTTAGCTAGTTCTCCGTTTATTCCGTAGCTTTTATTTTGAGTTACTAACATTTAGCAACCAAACCGGTATCCAATACCCAGGTGCTACTAGGAGTACTCGCAAGGTACACATCAATAACACGTATATCAAATATACTTATGTCGATGTTGCCAGCCTTTTTATGTACCAAGTATCTAGGGTTTTTCCGCTTCAGCGACCGCTCTCCTCATAATTGAAGCACTTAGTCTTGGGTTTCGGTTCAACTTTGGGTTGCTATATTGGAGCAGCAACCGACTTGCCATCCATGAAGTTTCCTTCCTTTCCCTTGCCCTTCTCGAAACTAGTGGTTTTACTAACCATCAACACTTGACGCTCCTTCTTGATTTCTACCTTCGCGGTGTCAAACATCGCGAACAGCATAGGGATCATTATTTCTATCCCTGGCATTTTATAGTTCACCACCAAGTTCTTGGTGTCAAACATCGCGAACAGCATAGGGACCATTAGTGACAGTGACTTGGAGAACTATATCAATTAGTATCTTATCTGGAAGATCAACTCCCACTCGATTCAAGCGATTGTAGCACCTAGACAATCTGAGCACATGCACAATGATTGAGCTATTCTCTTTCATCTTGCAGGCAAAGAATCTTGTTGGAGATCTCATATCTCACGACATGGGCATGAGCCTGAGATCCTAATTTCAGCTCTTAGAACATCTCATATGTTCTGTGACGTTCAAAACGTTTCGGAGCCTCAATTCTAAGCCGTAATGCATGAAGCACTAAACTATCAAGTAGTCATCAGAATGTGCATGTCAGATGTTCACAATATCTACAGACGATGCTAGAGGGGTTGGTGCACCGAGAGGTGCATTAAGGACATAATCTTTATGTGCAGCAATGAGGAAAATCCTCAGATCACGGACCCAGTCCGCAATATTGCTACCATCATATTTCAACTCCATTTCTCTAGGAACATATAAAAATTCAAGCGAGCTACAACGCGAGCAAGTAATCTACAATATAATTTGCAAAGACACAACTGACTATGTACATGATAATGAGTTCAATTAATCATATTACTGAAGAACTCCCACTCAAATTGACATCCCTTCGGTCATTCGAGTGATACATGATCAAAATTCACCAACTCAAGTCCGATCATCACGTGAGTTGAGGTGGTTTCAATGTTGAACATCATCATGTTGATCATATCTACTATATGACTCATGTTTGACCTTTCGGTCTCTTGTGTTCCGAGGCCATGTCTGTACTTGCTAGGCTCGTCAAGTTTAACCCAAGTGTTCTGCATGTGCAACACTGGCTTGCACCCGTCGTATGTGAACGTAGAGTCTATCACACCCGATCATCACGTGGTGTCTCGATACGACGAACTTTCGCAACGGTGCACACTCGGGGAGAACACAATTCATCTTGAAATTTAAGTGAGGGATCACCTTATAATGCTACCATCGTCCTAAGCAAAACAAGGTGCATAAAAGGATTAACATCACATGCAAATCATAAGTGACATGATATGGCCATGAACTTGTGCTTTTGATCTCCATCTTGAAAGCACCGGCATGATCTCCATCATCACCGGCATGACACCATGATCTCCATCAACGTGTCGCCATCAGGGTTGTCTCACCCACCATGCTTCTACTACTATTGCTACCATTTAAGGATAAAGTAAAGCATTACATAGTGCTTAATGATTGATACGCAGGTCATACAATAATTAAAGACAACCCTATGGCTCCTGCCGGTTGCCATACCCATCGACATGCAAGTCGTAATATTCTATACAAAACTTGATCATCTCATACATCACATATATCTCATCATGTAATTGGCCATATCACATCACAACATACCCTGTAAAAACAAGTTAGACGTCATCTAATTGTTGTTGCATGTTTTACGTGGCTGCTACGGGTATCTAGCAAGAACAATTCTCACCTACACAAAAACAACAACGATGATACATAAGTTGCTTTTCAACCTTCTCAAGGACCGCCTTTGTCGAATCCCATTCAACTAAAGTAGGAGAAACAGACACCCGCCAGCCATCTTTGTGCAACAAGGTTACACGTCAGTCGATGGAACCGGTCTCTCGTAAGCGTATGAGTAAGGTTGGTTCAGGCCGCTTCATCCCACAATACCACTGAACCAAAACACGACCAAGGGAGGAAGCAATCTAAGTATCAACGCCCACACACTCTTTGTGTTCTACTTGAGATCTCATCTACACATAGACCTAGCTCTGATACCACTGTGGGGGAATGTTGCATGGGAAACAAAAATTTCCTACACACATGCAAGATCAATCCATGGTGATGAGCATCTACGAGAGGGAGAGTGGATCTACATACCCTTGTAGATCGCTAAGCAGGAAGCGTTAAGAAACGCGGTTGGTGTAGTCGAACGTCTTCACAATCCAAATCGCTGAGCGTCCTGCGATCTCATCATGATCCGTCCCGTGATCCAATAATGATCCGTCCTACGAACTCATCATGATCCATGTCGTGATCTCATCACGATCCATTTCGTGATCTTGATCACGGTCCTTTCGATCTAGCGTCGAACGGATGACACCTCCATGTTCAGCACACGTACAACTCGATGACGATCTGCGCCTTCTTGATCCAGCAAGAGGGAGCAGAGAGGTAGAATAGTTTTCCGGCAGCGCGACGGTGCTGTGGTGATGGTGGTGGAGCTATTCCGGCAGGGCTTCGCCTAAGCACTATAGAAAACCGATCTAGAGGAGAAACTATGCACTAGAGGAGAGGGTAGCACGTGGCAGAAAATCTAGTGCCAAAACACTAAAACCCTCTAGTATATATAGGAGGAGAGGAGGAGGTGGATTGGCTCCCAAGGAGCCAGCCCTTGGGTCGGCCGAACCAAGAGGGAGGAGTCCTCCTCCTCCACTCCTAGTAGGATTAGTACTCCTTCCTAATTTAGCCCTTTTGCCTTTTTCCACCTTTTTCCTTTTGGGCTTTTTCTTCCCAGACGCATGGGCCCTTTGTGGGACTTCCTCCAGCCCACTAAGGTCTGGTATTCATCCTCCCACAGCCCATGTAGCCTCTTGGGTCGAAATACCCCTCCCGATGGTCTCCTGGTACACTACCGATGAGCCCGAAACTTTTCCGGCTACCAAAATAGGACTTCCTATATATCAATCTTTACCTCCAGAGCATTCCGGAGCTCCTCATGAAGTCCGAGATCTCATCCGAGACTGAAAAACCTTCGGTCACCACCATACATAACTCTATACTACCGAAACGTCACCAAACCTTAAGTGTGCAGACCCTGCGGGTTCGAGAACTATGTAGACATGACCGAGACACCTCTACGGTCAATAACCAATAGCGGGACCTAGATGTCCATATTGGTTCCTACATATTCTATGAAGATATTTATTGGTCGAACCTCTATGTCAAGGATTTAGTTAATCCCGTGTGATGTTCCATGTGTTCTTCGGTATGTTACTTGCCCGAGATTCGATCGTCGGTGTCTCCATACCTAGATCAACCTCGTTACTGGCAAGTCTCTTTACTCGTTCCATAATACAAGATCCCGTGACTAACACTTAGTCACATTGCTTGCAAAGCTTATAGTGATGTTGTATTACCGAGTGGGCCCTGAGATACCTCTCCGTCACGCGGAGTAACAAATCCCAGTCTTGATCCATGACAACCCATCAGACACCCACGGAGATACCTGTAGAGCACCTTTATAGTCACCCAGTTATGTTGCGACGTTTGATACACACAAGGTACTCCTCTGGTGTCAGTGAGTTGCATGATCTCATGCTCATAGGAACAAATACTTGACATGCAGAAAACAGTAGCAATAAACTGACACGGTCATATGCTACGTTTGTAGTTTGTGTCTTGTCCGTCACATCATTCTCCTAATGATGTGATCCCGTTACCAAATGACATCTCATGCACATGACTAGGAAACCACAACCATCTTTGATCAACGAGCATGTCTATTAGAGGCATACTAGGGACATGGTGTTGTCTATGTATCCACACATGTATCTGAGTTTCTGATCAACATAATTATAGCATGGATAATAAATGATTATCATGAACAAGGAAATATGCTAATAACCAACTTATTATTTCCTCTAGGGCATATATCCAACAGTGAGACCTAAGCAATGGAGACCAAAGCTCTAATACCACTTGTAGGACCGAAAGTATGTCTTGAGGGGGGGTGATTACACTACTTGACCAATTAAAAGTTTTTCCTCTACCAAGTTTTAGGGTTGAAAGTTTTTAGCATTTCATGGCAAGTCAAGTAAACCCTACACATGCAAGTCTAAGAGTATATAGCAGCGGAAAGTAACAACAAGCATGTATAGAAGGGATAGGGTAGGAATACCAAACGCAGTTGTAGACACGATGATTTTTCCCATGGTTCCGCTAGGTGGTGCTATCGTACATCCAAGTTTATGGAGTCTTCAACCCACGGAGGGTAACAGTGGTGAGAGTCCATGGAGGGCTCCACCCAAAAGGGTCCACGAAGTAGCAACCTTGACTATTCCATACGGCTTCCGTCCACGAAGGACTAGCCTCACTATGGGTAGATCTTCACGAAGTAGGCGATCTCCTTGCCCTTACAAACTTCTTGGTTCACTCCACAACACGAAGTAGGAGGCTTGCAAGCGACACCTAACCAATCTAGGAGGCACCACCCTCCAAAAGGTAATAGGCTCGGTAATGACGATGAACTCCTTGCTCTTGTGCTTCAAGATGATAGACTCCTCAGCACCCAATCACTCTCTCACAGATTTGGCATGGTGGAAGAGATGGGACTAGTGGAAAGCTACTTGGGGAGGCTAGAGATCAAGATCCATATGATTGGCATGGAATATCTTGACCTCAACACAAGGGTAGGTGGTTCTCTCTCAGAAAATCTGATAGGATAGGTATGGAATAGTTCTGAGTGATTCTCTTTCGAGTAGGTGGTGGTGAAGGAGTGTATATAGGCATCCCCAAAAATCCAACCATTACACACAAAATGACCACCACGGTGACACCGATGTGTTAAAATCGGTGGTACCGAAGTGACCAAAAGGTGGCAACTTTTGAATCTCAGTGAGACCAATATAGGAAACTCGGTTGCACCGATAAGGTAACCAACGGTTAGATTTCCAATCTCGATGATGCCGATCCAACATTCTCGGTGGGACTGAAAATGTGAATTTCTGTAACATAAAGTTGGCAACCTAAACTCCATGGCACCGGTATGGAATCGGTTGCACCGAAGAGGCTAGGGTTTGGCTTGAGTCTGTCTAGGTTCTGGAATCGGTGGCACCAAAGTGGGAAAGTTGGTTGCACCGATTTTGAAGTTAAGAACAGACTTTGGTGGGAGAGTTTGTGGATGTTTTTGGCGACTATCACTTGTGCACGTTTGAGCATATTGTTCACCAACAAAACCTTACCCCCTTTTAATCGTATTGGCTTTCCTATGGACTCAAAGTGATTTCTCACAAGTATAAAATGTAGCGTCCTCTTTCTTGAAGCTTGTCAAACCTATTTCCTTGCATCTTGGGGTTTTTCCAGAATCTCCTTTTGCCAATCCTATCATTGAACATTTCTTGAAATATACTTGGTGGAAACATTAGTTCAATGACTTATATGTTTTTATTAATTACCAAAACCACCAAGCGAGCAAATGTGCTTTCATTATGAGATGTGGCAAATGGACGTCAAAACGGCATTCCTTAATGGCTTCCTTGAGGAAGAAATGTATATGATGCAGCCAGAAGGTTTTGTCGATCCTAAATATGCTAAGAAGGTATGGAAGCTCTAGTGGTCCATCTATGGGCTGGTGCAAGCATCTCGGAGTTGGAACATTCGCTTTAATGAGGTGATTAAAGTGTTTGGGTTTATACAGGTTTATGGAGATCCCTGTATTTTCAAGAAAGCGAGTGGGAGCACTGTAGCATTTCTCATATTATATGTGGATGACATATTGTTCATGGGAAATGATATAGAACTTTTGGAAAGCATAAAGGCTTACTTGAATAAGTGTTTTCAATGAAGGACCTTGGAGAAGCTGCTTACATATTAGGCATCAAGATCTATAGAGATAGATCAAGACGCCTCATAGGTCTTTCACAAAGCACATACCTTGACAAGATATTGAAGAAGTTCAATATGAATCAGTCCAAGAAGGGGTTCTTGCCTGTGTTACAGGGTGTGAGATTGAGTACGACTCAATGCCTGACCACGACAAAGGATAGAGAAGAGATGAGTGTCATGCCCTATGCTTCAGCCATAGGCTCTATTATGTATGCCATGCTGTGTACCAGACCTGATGTGAACCTTGCCATAAGTATGGTAGGGAGGTACCAAAATGATCCCAGAGCGGAATACTAGACATCGGTCAAGAATATCCTGAAGTACCTGAAAAGGACCAAGGATATGTTTCTCGTTTATGGAGGTGCCGAAGAGCTCGTCGTAAAGGGTTACGTCGATGCTAGCTTCGGCATGGATCCGGATGACTCGAAGTGACAAACCTGATACGTGTATATTTTGAATGGGGGGAGGGCAGTCAGCTGCTGCAGTAGTAAGCAAAGCGTCGTGGGGGCAACTACATGTGAAGCGGAGTACATAGCTGCTTCGGAAGCATCAAAGGAAGGAGTCTGGATGAAGGAGTTCATCACCGACCTAGGAGTGATTCCCAATGCGTCGGGCCCGATGACTCTATTCTGTGACAACACTAGAGCTATTGCCCTTGCCAAGGAGCCCAGGTTTCACAAGAAGACAAGACACATCAAATGCCCCTTCAACTCCATTCGTGATTACATTCAGGAAGGAGATATAGATTTTTGTAAAGTACCTATGGATCTGAATGTCGCAGATCCGTTGACTATACCTCTCTCACGAGGGAAACATGATCAACACCAGAACTCTATGGGTGTTCGATTCATCACAATGTAACTAGATTATTGACTCTAGTGCAAGTGAGAGACTGTTGGAAATATGCCCTAGAGGCAATAATAAAATGGTTATTATTGTATTTCCTTGTTCATGATACTTGTGCATTGTTCATGCTACAATTGTATTAACCAGAAACCGTAATGCATGTGTGAATACATAGACCACAGTATGTCCCTAGTGATCCTCTAGTTAGCTATCTCGTTGATCAATAGATGGTCACGGTTTCATGACCATGGACATTGGATGTCGTTGATAACGGGATCACATCATTAGGAGAATGATGTGATGGACAAGACCCAATCCTAATCATAGCACAAGACCGTGTAGTTCATCTCCTAAAGCTTTTCTAATGTCAAGTATCGTTTCCTTAGACCATGAGATTGTGCAACTCCCAGATACCGTAGGAATACTTTGGGTGTGCCAAACGTCACAACGTAACTGGGTGGCTAGAAAGGTACACTACGGGCATATCCGAAAGTGTCTGTTGGGTTGGCACGAATCGAGACTGGGATTTGTCACTCCGTGTGACGGAGAGGTATCTCTGGGCCCACTCGGTAAGACATCATCATAATGAGCTCAATATGACTAAGGAGTTAGCCACGGGATGATGTATTACGGAACGAGTAAAGAGACTTGCCGGTAACGAGATTGAACAAGGTATAGGGATACCAACGATCGAATCTCGGGCAAGTATCATACCGGTAGACAAAGTGAATTGTATATAGGACTGATTGAATCCCCGACATCGTGGTTCATCCGATGGGATCATCGTGGAGCCAACATGGGTATCTAGATCCCGCTGTTGGTTATTGACCGGAGAGATGTATCGGTCATGTCTACGTGCCTCCCGAACCCGTAGGGTCTACACACTTAAGGTTCGATGACGCTAGGGTTATAGGGAAATAGTGTATGTGGTTACCGAAGGTTGTTCGGAGTCCGGATGAGATCCTGGATATCATGAGGAGTTCTAGAATGGTTCGGGGGTAAAGAATGATATATATTAAGTGAGGTTTTGGTCACCGAAAGTGTTCTGGGCACCACCGGTAACGTACCGGGACCACCGGAAGGGTTCCGGGGGTCCACCAAGTGGGGCCACATGCACCGAACGGCTGCATGGGCCTCAAGTGGGAGGGAACCAGCCCCTAGGTGGGATGGTGCGCTCCCCACAAGGCCCAAGGCGCAGCACAGTTGGGAGGGGGGCAAACCCTAGGGGCAGATGGGCCCTAGGCCCACCTAGGGCGCCGCCCCTCCCACTCCCTCTCTTGGCCGCCACCCTAGATCAATCTAGGGTTGGCCGCCAGCCCTAGGGAGGGAACCCTAGGGCTGACGCACCCCTCCTCTCTCTCTCGGCACAACCCTACCCTTCCTCTTCCTCGTTCTCCGTAGCGCTTGGCGAAGCCCTACCGGAGTACCACGCAGCTCCACCATCACCACTTCGTCATGCTGCCGGAGCTCTCCCTCAATCTCTCCTTCCTCCTTGCTAGATCAAGGCGTGGGAGACGTCATCGGGCTGCACGTGTGTTGAACGCGGAGGCACCATTATTCGGCGCTTAGATCGGATTCCACCGCGATCTGAATCACAGCGAATACGACTCCACCAACTGCGTTCTAGTAACGCTTCCGCTTTGCGATAGTCAAAGGTATGAAGATGCACTCTCCCTACTCATTGCTGGTTACTCCATAGATGGATCTTGGTGAACACGTAGGAATTTTTTTGATTTACTATTACGTCTCCCAACAGTCCTTTCATGCAATGAATGTCAAAGAGTTGGTAACATTGGTAAGCATCAGGAAATGACTATGAATTACTCATTTGCTATTGATCCATTTGATGTTTGGGTTTTTGACTCTATGGGACCTTTTACTTCCTCAAATGGGTATACTCATATTTTAGTTGCTATTGATTGTGTTACTAACTGGGTAGAAGCTATTCCAACTAGTAGTGCTGATCATAACACCTCTATTAAAATGCTTAAAGACATCATTTTTCCGAGGTTTGGAGTCCCTAGATCCCTAATGACTGATGGTGGTTCACATATTATTCATGGTGATTTCCGTAAGCTTCTAGCTAAATATGATGTTAACCATAGTATTGCATCCCCTTATCATCCTTAGTCTAGTGGTTAAGTTGAATTGAGTAATCTAGAAATAAAATTAATCTTGCGAAACACTGTTAATAGATCTAGGAAGAATTGGTCTAAGAAACTATATTATGCACTATGGGCTTATAGAACTGCTTATAAGAATCCTGTGAGTATGTCTCCATACAAAATGTTCTATGGAAAGGTGTGTCACTTACCTTTCGAGCTAGAACATAAAGGTTATTGGGAAATTAAAGAACTTAACTATGACTTTAACCTCGTGGGTGAAAAGAGGTTATTTGACATCAGCTCACTTGATGAATGAAGAACACAAGCCTATGAAAATGCTAAGTTGTTTAAAGAAAAGGTTAAAATATCACATGACAAAAGGATTCAAAAATGAGATTTAAATGTAGGAGACTTAGTTCTTTTGTACAACTCTCCTTTTAGATTTTTTGTTGGAAAACTTCTCTCCAAATGGGAAGGGCCATACGTTGTTGAGGAGGTTTATCGCTCCGGTGCTATAAAATCAATACCTTCAAATCCAAGAACCTGAGAGTGGTAAATGTGCAAAGAATCAAGCATTATATTTCAGGTGCACCCATTAATGAAGAAACAAATGTCATCCAAGTTATTACACCAGAAGAACACATCAAGGAGGCCTTCCAGAATACTCCAAAAACCTGAAAAGGGGGTAGGTATGTGGTACGGTAAGTAAACCCACTCCCAAAATTCCAAAAACACAATAATTTCTATCGCTTTGGGTACTTTAGAAAAATTACAAAAATAAAACTAAGTGAGGAGGACTCACGAGGGAGGCACAAGCTAATAGGGCGCCCCCCCTGGGGCATGCCCTAATGGCTTGTTGGGCCCTCATGTGCCCTCCGGACTCTGATTTCTTCCAGAGCACGTATTGTGACTGTGAGAGCCTAGCTTAATAGGAATGATAGACTACTCATATCAACAAGGCATTCCTTCTTTTCCGGAATCCCACTCGAAAAGAACTCCAAAGTTAAGCATGCGTGGCTCGGAGCGATTCTAGGATGGGTGACCGACCCGGAAGTTGGTCCCGGGTGCGCGCGAGTGAGGACAAAGTGCGCCGGAAAGACTAGTGTTGGTCTGTGGGGATAGTCTAGATCCCTCCAGGCATAACGGCGTATTAAAATTGGTATCAGAGCCGACCCTTGCGGTTACATGGGCATGCGCGGGTCAGGTGCGCGGGCATGTGGCACAACTCCCCGGGTGCGCGCGAGTGAGGACAAAGTGCGCAGGAAAGTCTAGTGTTGGTCTGTAGTCTAGATCCCGCCAGGCGTAACGGGGTATTATAGTGACCTATAAAAAATATTATATATAAACTCCCGTATGTTTTGACCAACGTATCACAAGTTTCTCCTCTGTTCTTGTTTCGAGCTATTTTTCTGGCAGATCGGAGAATATGTCGTCCCAATATTCGGAAGGAGAGAGCTATGTCTCCCGCTATGTTGCAGACCCAAAGATCTTTAAGGATATTTATCCCTACTTGTGGAACACGGATAAGTAAGTAGACACCAATTTGGAGGAGATAGAGGATGCCAGTCCGGATGCTAGTTCGGATGAAGATGAAGGTCCACTACCTCAGCCTGGAGATATGCACGTGGAATTCAAGAAGTCAAGCCTCCCTAATGGAGGAACAAACCCAATACCCAATTTATCCCTTCTTGTTTTCTGCAGAAGAGCAAGGAAGCTTTATACAAAAGGATATTGAAGCTCGAACAAGAGAACGACGATCTAAGGGATGAAAATTTCATCCTCAAGCATAAATTGGAGAAGAAGAATACTACTATAACACCACCGACATCGCCGCAGAACTCTTCAGTATATGGGTTTGGGCACCACCCTTGGCTTTGTTCCAAGATTGGGGGAGGTGCCCCGGTATCGTATCACCATCAGATTTCATCACCATTACCTATCTTAGTTCGATCTTTAGTTTTTTCTTCATGATTCAGAGAGTTAGAATTTCAGATTTGCTTTGTTTAGAGTTTTTGCTTTGAGTTCTACCTATCCTTGTAACTGAGTGTGAGCGTTATATAATAAAGTTACTTAGTTCGTGTGCCTCACCCTCACTTGCACCCATCATCTTAGCATGGCAATGAAAAGAATAGAAAAATATCATATGCTTATTTCATGAGAAGTAATGACTTCACATAGAAAAGATGTATAAGCAATAAAAGGTGTTAAAAACCAAAAAACATAATGTTAGTAATTGGTATTATCTATGCAAAAGTATAGTAAAGAAGAGGAGATTTACATATAAATACACTATCTTGAACACCTTGTATGACTGTGAGCTTCCATTAACATATTACAGAATGACCAAGTGTTGCAGTGGGTCATGGAAGACAATATAATGATCATGGTTGTTTACATTTGCATAGAAGCTATATGGTATTGGATCACTTAACATGTGATGCTTTCTTAATATCTTTTGCTCGACCAAAGATTCGCACTAAGTAGAGATACTACTTGTGCATCCATAACCCTTAAACCCGGTTTCCTGCCATAAAAGTACACCATGCCTACCTATGGATTGAATAAGATCCTTCAAGTAAGTTGTCATTGCTGCACAAGGCAATAGAAATTGCCTCTAATCATTTAAGATCTTTTATTGTAAGGGAAATAAAGCGTTGTAAGATCTTGTGATGGTGACAAAATAAAAGCGACGGAGTGCATAATAAAGTTCACTATCACAAGGGGCACTATAAAGTGATGTTCTCTTTCATTAAGAGATTGAACATATCAAACAAATAAAAAATCATGACAACCTCTGCTTCCCTCTACGAAGGGCTTATCTTTTACATTTATACAAAAAATAAATCATGCAAGAGTCAATAATATTACCCCTTATTCCTACTCTTGAAATATCTAGTGGCAAGCATTATGTGTTAAGGAAAGATACAAACAAATATATCAAGTTGAATGTAGATGATTATGCTCCATTATTGTTTACATTATCCTTGAGGTAAATAAATTTGGTGGCAAGAACAATAAAGCCCCCATCTTCCTATGTGTCCCACGAAATCACTTGTTCCAAAAATATGCAATGTGTGTTAACAATCATAGAAGGCTACATTGTAGCTGAATATGTGAACTTGCTAGAAATACAAAGGTCTTACATAGACTCTTCTCTCGATTACAAAATCTATGATTATCTCAGTGACGAATTTCATTTCTTGTTGGTCCTCATAAATGCTTCATATCTCTTCAGTTGTGAATAGATTGTTACTTGTTTATGAGAAGTTATATGATGAAAAGCTTGCTCCAATGATGATATTCATTATTCTCCCATGCTCGTATTCTGTTTTTTTATCCACACCTCTCTCTCAAATTATGTGGTCACTATGTTAGAGTTCGGCTTTCGCTTGAGGACAAGCAAGGTCTAAGATAGGGGGAGTTGATACGTCCATTTTGCATCATGAATTCGTATTACAATTTACTTAATTCTAGTCCATTATTCCAATTATTTTACAATTCTTATGCCTTTTCTCTCTGAATATGAAAGATACACCACAAGGAGGGAAATATCTAGAAACTGGAATTCTGACCGAAAACCGACAAAAAAAGCAGAAAAATCACCAGACTCCAAATGACCTGAAACTTCACGGAGAATGTTTTTCGAATATTTAAGAATTTCTAGAATTAAAATATATCAGAGAGGGACCACCAGCAGGGCACAAGCTAATAGGGAGCCCCCTAGGGGCACGCCCCGATGGCTTATGCCCCCCTGCTGGTCCTCCAACGCCCCTCTTCTCCTGTATGGTGTGTTTTACCCTAGAAAAAATCATAAGCAACATTTCGGGACGAAGCGCCGCTATCTCGAGGCTGAAACCTGGGTGGAGGCCCTTTTGCACTCCGACAGTCAGATTCTGCCGGGGAAATCGCTTTCCGGGAGGGGGAGATCGAAGCCATCGTCATCAGCAACGCTTCCTCCTTCGTGGGAGGACCAATCTTCATCAACATCTTCACCATCAGCATCTCATCACCAACCCTAGTTCATATATTGTATTCAATCTTTGTCCCAAAATCTCAGATTGGCACGTGTGGGTTACTAGTTGTGTTGATTACATCTTGTAGTTAATGCTTGTAGGATTACTTGGTGGAAGAGATTATGTTTAGATCCTTAATCATCATTATTGTACCTTTGATCTTTAACATGTTGATGATGTGTGAGTAGTTACTATTGTTCCCGAGGACATGGGAGAAGTCTTGTTATAATTAATCTTGTGAAGTCGGTATGCGTTTGATATTTTGATGATACGTATGTTGTTAGTTCTCTTAGTGGTGTCATGTGAACGTAGACTACATGACACTTCACCATGTTATGGGCCTAAGGGAAGTAATTGTGGATTAATATGTAGATGATGTTTTGCGAGAGTTACAGAAGTTTAAACCCCAGTTTATGCGTTGCTTCATAAGGGGCTGATTTTGATCCACATGTTTCATGCTATGGTTAGATTTATCTTAATTCTTCTTCCATAGTTGTGGATGCTTGCAAGAGGGGTAATCATAAGTAGATTGTTAGTTCAAGTAAGAACAACACCTTAGCACTGATCCACCCACATATCAAATTACCAAAGTAGAGAACACGAATCAACTCAACATGACGAACATGACTAGACAGAAAATTCCCATGTGTCATTGGGACCACTTCCTTAATATAAGAGTATTTTCAAGCATGTCCTTTACTACAAAAAGGATTGGGCAACGTTGTTGCACCTTTGTTACTATTGTCACTAGTTACTTGTTATGAATTATCTTTCTACAAAACTATCTACTATTGTTACTCACAGCACTTGAAGAGAATACCTTGCTAAAAACTGCTTATCATTTCCTTCTGCTCCTCTTGGGTTCAGCACTCTTACTTACCAAAAGAACTATGATTGATCCCCTATACTTGTGGGTCATCAACCAACTAGGCTAATATCCCCTAGTCCAGGACACCATCAGTAGCCCTCGAACTGGTCTTCTACGCCAAGGACGATTCCCTTGATGAAAATAACCTTAGATCCGAAGTCCTTGGCTTGATAGATGAGTTCCCCTTCACTATATCCAAACTCCACATCCGCTCTTAAAATAAGTGGCATCTTATAAAAAATACCTAGCCGAGCACATACCTTGTTCGAGGAGACGGGGTAACTTAGCCTCGGAGGTCGACTACGTAGGTGTGAATAGTTCCATCTATCCTAACAACTTTATTGAAACGGCGCACCCCATGATAGGCCGAGCAGTTACGACCACCCCGAATCGCGACCTGAGGCATCATTTTTGCTGGCACATCCCTTTGAGGTGGAGATCGTGCCTGTTTTCTTAGATTCTGTTTCCCACCATATGCCGAACCGCATCTTCTGTGGGAGTGGCATGTTTATCTGCACGGTAAAGGGGACGCTTGGCATTTCAACAACCTATAAGAGTAAAAAGAGGATGGTACAAGCAACCACACTCTCATTCCCCCCACGTGCTACTTCGTCTAGCTCCCGTGCCTAGATCCATTCTCGCACCCAAACTCCACCTCCGGCCATGGCCGATACCCTCAAGGGGCATGTGGTGGTTTCTACATGATGGACGGCACCATCCTAGAGCTGCGTGTCGCGGGGTACCTCTCCGCCACCATCAGCACTTGTGCCCGCTCCCAATGCAGGGGGAGCGGTAGTCTTCATTCCCCACCTCGTTCAAGGCTTCAGATTCCTGCTGCACCCACCTATGCACGGTATTATATTCTACTATGGTCTCGACTTACACCACATGGCCCCAAACTCCAGTCTTCACCTGCCTCCTTCATTACGGTATGTGAGGCCTTCCTCTGCTGCGAACCGCACTTTGGCCTCTGGCTGAAGACCTTCGGATTTAATCCGAAGTCCAACAGCTCCAATCTGGCGGAGTGTGGAGGGGCCATGTTCAGCAAGAACCAAAATGCTGACTGGTTCCAAGGCATCTTCATAAAGATATTGAGGGAATGGTAGCATGAGTGCTTTTACATCACTAAGCCGCGCGCCCCTGGCCAAACCGAGGTCCTAGACTTTTCGGCTGGACCCCGCAGGAATCTCAAGTCCTGGATGGAAAATCACATCGCTTGGGGGGATGCCAACGAGGTGGGGGCACTGATCAAGAAGATCAAAGTAGTGGTGCATCGAGAATAACTTCTAGCTATGTGAGGTGACCACTGGTATGCTAAACCGCCGGGAGCTCCAGCTCCAACTTCGGGCCAAACCGATGTGGGATTATCAACCCAAGGATATGGGGCACTACTAGGGAAAAGCCTAGTAGTAGCATGGGTTTTTGGATTATCAGTAGCGTTGGGGCCCGCTCTACTAATAAAATGCTACATCTAACTGATGGTGCATGCGTTACTGCTACCCTTACGTAGCAGTAGCGCCCTTTCATGAACAACTTTAGTACTAATTGTGCATTAGTAGTAGCGAGCCTCTGCAACCCACAGCACTGCTAAGACACGTATTTATGTTTATATTTATATTATATTTACACACGTTTATACATAATAATATACAACATCAATAATAATTGTGCAAAATACGACATTTCGATTAAAGTGGATGTGTGCAAGTGATCAAGTTCAATTAGAGAAAAATACGATTTGCGAATCGCAACATCATATTTTCCTCTCATTCAACTTGGTCACTTGCATCCATACACTTTAATCTAATATATGTCATATATATTATCATCCTCTTAATCATCTAACAACTCATCATCGTCTTAACTATCTAACAACTCATCATCCTCTTAAACATCTAACAACTCATCATCATCTTAAACATACCAAGTTAAAATGTCATAAAACAGAAAAACACCATAATAATCTGTCGGGACCCTGATCCTAAGTCATATGAATCCAGTCTATAACATATCACATCACTTTGTGGCCTCACGCACGGTAAGCTCCACGGCTGCAACCTTACCTTAGCCGGGACCGTTTGCGTCTTTTGGCTCACGTATGTGAACATGTCGCTGGCAATCAAACGACAGAGAACCCGGGCCGACATAACTAGTCATAGAACCCAAGTGGCACATCTGTACGGAAACAGGCATACATAACCCAACAATGCAGGTGTCGGCCTCAAGCGTGTGTAGACGAGTCATAGCAAGATACAAGGACTCCATTACGTTGTGGGACATAAATGTCATCACTGCACGTAGACGAGTCGTAGCAGGCTACAGGGACACCATTACACTGCGAGACATTTCCCCGAAGGGACAGACATAGCAGCAAAGAAGGATACATGTCGGTCACTCAATGTGTCCGGAGCAGTAGCAAGCTACCATGGCTCGGTGGAAGCACAAAGAGGCGGTTTCCCGTAAAGAGTACTACTAAAGGCACACAACTAGGTGTTGGATCCCATACATACCGTTGCACGTCACACGTACGCATGACATGCCCGATATGCATAGATACAACTGTGGCATCACAACATAACCATATAACAACACAGCTTTTATTTAAGAGGCTCAGACGAGCCTTGCATAATATGTTCTTATAGATAGGGGTCGCATGACCCGACACTCAAGTCATACAAACAAGTTCATACAAACTCAGCGGAAGCTTAAGCTGTTTGAGTACAGACAGATGAAAGGGGTAAAAAGGCACATGGCCTGACACTATCTACAGCCCACCACAAGGCATAAGGTCGTAGCAGGGACACCAGCTATTCGACATCGTCACATCAAGAAAGAACCCACCTGATGGGTCCTGGGTCTCATTTGCAACGTTTATTAAGCAAACGTGAGTACAAACATACTCAGCTAGTCTTTAAAACAGACCTAGTCTAATCATGCTCATGTATCAACAAGGGAAGTGGTGGAGTTTATGCAGCAATGCCAGCTTTGACTCATGGCTAACCTACACTACTCAAATTTTAACTCTTTGTTACAATTTTAGATATCGCACACGAGTCCACCAACTTCATAGTAATACACCACCATGGATTCACTTTCCTCTCCTAGGTGAGTGCCATCCACGGTACTCACACTTGTCTTGATATTTTTATGAGTATCCATTTGATTATCTATGAATAACATAGTTCTCCAAGTAGTCCATATCCGAGGACGCGGCTACTCGAATAGTTTCATACCCTGCAGGGGTGTACTTCTTCACACACGCTCTCGCCACTCATCGTTGTGTGCTCATAAAACCATGCACCTTGGCAACCTTCAAGCGGATGCCCAGCGAGGGAGTCGGCCACGACCGTCAATCACATAAGACCTCTAGTCGAGGCTATCGCCTATTTGAGACTGAACCCGCACGGAAGTCCGGCCGAAGTTTCCACTACGGCCCCAAATGATGTGCGCAGGGTTCCCAAGAGCACCATTCGGGTGACCCTTGGTACACCATGCCACTGCCTACCGCATCGTAACCCACCCCTAGGGTTAGCCCTATGCACGGCCTCCAGCATGCTATAAACACCAGAAACTACTTGCAACTCCTGGACCAAGGACTAAGCGGCTGATTAGTCGAGAGGGGTCGAGTTACCGGAACCCAATTTGTGGTAGTAACTAGTCTTGGATCACAAACACGGAACTCAGTTCCTTAGAACGGTCCCAATGAGACAACCTGCTATATACTCCTACATAGCCTCTCATCGCTACCTTTACCAAACCGGGTTCATCATAAGTCATCACATTAGAACAACATTGTTTCACTTAGTTCATCACACAGATGAATCAGACCTGACACAACTCTAAGCATACCAAGCATAGCAGGCAAAGTAAGCTAAGCACATCATGGCACAAGCATCTAGCAGGTACGCTAGGTTGCAAGGTTTAGCTATTTACTATGACAATGACAGGTCATGCATAAGAATAGGTTCATCTACCGTGTATGACTGACATGTGATCGTTTGTCCTAATACAGTAAACAAGAGCAGGAGCGAGAGAGTGAGATGTTATCGAAATGATCAATGGGGTTGCTTGCCTTGCTAGGTAGCGGAAAGGTTCTCTCCTTCATTAGAATACTCGGGGGTATCCTCAGAAGCAGGGCCTACCGCAATGCAGATAAGAAACAATCAATACACGCAAGTGCAACAATATGATGCATGATCATGGTATGATAGCATGTATGGATGAGCTAATGTATCTAGTGATCATGTTAATTTGAAATGAGTTTGAATATAGGTTCAAAGTCGTTCTTCATTTCAAATTCCATATACTACCCTATTAGTAAATGTCAATGTTCACCTATTTAGATTGCTCTATCATGCATGACAATAGCACCATTGGATTCATTGGATTTTTCTGATAAATTTTCATATATAAATTATTTTCATCTGATTTACATATTAATTTATATGAAGTTTTGAAGTTTTAAACAATTTCTGTAACTATTTTAAAACTGGAAAAGATTAAATATGACGTCAGCCTGACGTCACTATGATGTCAGCTGGTCAGCTGACCAAGCTAGGTTAAATCTGACATGCGGGGCCTGCATGTCAGTGACAGGGCCCTAACCTCCGCGCTGACCAGGGGTTTGACCCACCCTGGGGCCCACAGGTCAGTGGCAGGAGGCTAACTAATCAGGGGGGATTAGCCCTTATGATGGCCATGTCGGCGCCCACCGGAGCAGGGCCGGCGGCGATCATCCGCATGGCGGTGACCCACCGGAGTTGCGCCTCCGGCAACCATTTGGCGCGCGGAGGGCACCCGGGGGTAGCTCGTGCACGCGCGCATCCAAAGCTGCGGTAGAGGGGGCTCGAGGCCATCGGAGCTACGACCAGCGATGACCCGAGCAGCGGCGAGCTTCGACAATAAGGGAAACGGCACCTACGGCGAGGGACGGGCCACAAGAGAAGGGGGAAAGGGAGTAGGCGCCCATGATAGGGTTGCTGGGGACGACGGCGGCCTCGGAGATGCACAGATGACCTCGAATCGCCGAAGGAATGCTTTGGCAACCGGCAGGGAAGAAACGGCAACAACGCACCACGGAGGGTTCCTGGCGTCTTCTAGCGTCACGGGGAGGACGAGGGGGTCACTGTGGGGCTGCTGCGGGGCTCAGATGGGCGCGGGGGAGGCTAGAACGGCGGCTACGCGGCGGTGACAAGCTCAGCCATGGCGGAGCAGAGGAGGGAGGAGAACGAGAGAAAGAGGGCGCGCGAGGGAGAGAGGGAGAGGAGAAGGAGGCCACAGCGAGGAGGCCTCGCGTTGGCGCTCTCCCAGCCCTCCAGGCCAGCAGCCAGGCAGGGAGGAGGTGGTCGGCGTGTGCCCGCGCGCGGCAAAGGCACACCCCTGTCCTCCTGGCGAGAGGACAGGGATGACTGGCCATGGGCCAGATGGGCCGGTTCCCCGTGGGCCTCTGCTTTCTTTCTCTATTTTTTTCTTTATTTCATTTCTTTTCTAATTTCTAACATTTGTTTAATTCTTTTCCAGGTACAAAATGACTTTGCAAAATATCCTAGGTATTTTTTATATTGAAGTTTGAATATTTCAAACTTATCTGAAAAGTTTCAGGATATTTTGTAAACTAAAATAATGATAATGCTTTATTTGATATTTTGAGAAGCTTTATCATTTATTTTTTAAAGTGCTTCAGTTGTTCAAATATTTTGAATGACCCTTGTATAATCATGTCCATAATTTTCAGACACCGAGGACATTTTAGATGGGCATTTTGGATTTGTTGAATTTTCACCAACTTTGTATTGGTTTGATTCAAATATGAGCTTGGGGTTTCTTTTAGTCCCCATTTCATGTTGATGCAAAATTGAAACATGATGCAACACCCATGCTGTCCTATGACATCCAGCTAGGGATGTGACAACTCACCCCCACTCAAAAGAATCTCGTCCCGAGATTTTGAAGTCGCTGGGAAGAGTGCGGGGTACTCTAGTCGAAGATGATCTTATCTTTCCCATGTGGCCTCCTTTTCAGAATGGTGTGACCACTGAACCTTGAGAAACTTGATGTTCCGACACTGAGTGGTACACTCAGCTTGATCAAGAATACTAACAGGGTATCGATATGTAAGGTTATCTTGGAGATCAAGCGCTTCATGGTCTACTTCACGGACAGGGTCCGAGAAGCAACGCCTGAGTTGTGAGACGTGGAAGACATCATGAACCTTGGAAAGATGCGGCAGAAGTTCCAATTGGTAGGAAACCTCTCCTCGTTTAGCAAGAATGCGAAAAGGTCCAATGTAATGAGGAGCCAACTTGCCCTTGATACCGAATCGATGGGTACCCTTCAGAGGTATAACCCGAATGGTAAGCCTTCTCGTCAACTTCATAGGTCACAGCCTTATGATGGTGATCATATTGGCTCTTTTGACGAGATTGGGCTCTTTTGAACTTTTCACGAATAATGCGAACTTGCTCCTTTGCATCCTGGATCATATCCGGGCCAAAGAGTTGCCTCTCTCCGGTTTCCGACCAGTTAAGAGGTGTTCGACACCTTCGTCCATAGAGAACTTCAAAAGGGGCTTTGCCCAAGCTTGATGGATAACTATTGTTATAAGCAAATTCGGCAAATGGAAGACATTTCTCCCAGTTCATACATAAAGATATAACACAAGCTCGGATCATGTCTTTGAGGATTTGATTCACTCGCTCAACTGGACCACTTGATTGCGGGTGGAAAGCAGTGCTAAAGGATAGATGAGTCCCCATAGCGGTTTGAAAACTTTCCCAAAATCGGGAAGTAAAGATACTTCCATGGTCCGAGTTAATCTCCAACGGAACACCATGAAGAGAAACTATTCGAGAAACATACAACTCCGCTAGCTGGCTAGCAATTATACTCTCCCGAACAGGAAGAAAATGAGCCACTTCGGAAAGGCGGTCGATGACCACAAAGATAGCATTATTCCCTCTTAGTCTTGGGAAATCCGGTAATAAAATCCATACCGACTTTATGCCATTTCCATTCAGGAATAGCTAAAGGTTGAAGGGTGCCAGCAGGCCTTTGATGTTTTGCTTTCACGCAACAACAAACGTCGCAGTTAGCAACGAAAATAGCAATTTCTCTCTTCATCCTAGTCCACCAGAACCTCTGGTGTAGGTCCTGATTCATCTTGGTACTACCCGGATGAATTCAGAGGGGAGAATCATGACCCTCCTTAAGGATCAACTGTCGTAGATGTTGCTTCTTCGGGATCACCAAATGGTTCTCAAAGAAGACAACACCCCGATCATCTTTGAGAAGCATCTAACATTACCCTTCTTAATGTTTTTCTTGATCCGAGATATCCCGGCATCATGCTTCTGTGCTTCTGTAATTTGATCCGTAAGTGTAGGTTTCGCCACCAAGTTGGATAGGAATCCTTGAGGAACAAGGTGAAGGTTCAACTTCCGAAATTCCTCATGGAGAAGTGGCTGACCTTGTTGTAACATCAGATTGTTACAATAAGACCTACGACTTAGTGCATCAGCCATACATTGGCTTTCCACGGGGTGTAAGTTATACCTAAGTCGTAATCTGTAATCAACTCAACCCACCGTCTTTGCCTGAGATTCAAATCTGGCTGGGTGAATATATATTTTAGACTTTGGTGATCAGTGTAAATTTCGCAACGATTACCCAGAAGGTAATGTCGCCATGTTTTCAGTGCATGGACTACAGCTGCAAGCTCAAGATCATGTGTTGGATAATTATCCTCATGTGGACGCAACTGTCGAGAAGCGTATGCAATCACATGACGATCTTGCATGAGAATGCAACCTAATCCTTGTCGCGAGGCGTCGTAGTAGATAACAAAGTCCTTAGAGAAGTCTGGTGGCACCAGAACGGGAGCAGAGGTCAGTCATCTTTTCAACTCCTGAAAACTGTGCTCACATTGTGGGGTCCACTCGAACTTTTTATCTTTCTTGAGGAGTTCAGTCAGAGGTTTCGCAACCTTGGAGAAGTTCCCGACAAAGCAGCGACAACTTAACTGATTCAGGTTGAGTCCAATCAAGGACGGCCTGAACTCTCTTAGGATTGACAGCAATACCTTTACCAGATATCACGTGGCCCAGATAGGTCACTTCTGGCAACCAAAATTCACACTTGGAGAATTTGGCATACAGACGGTGCTCTCGAAGTTTCATCAATACCAACATTAGATGCCCGGCATGTTCTTGTTCGTTCCTTGAGTAGATGAGTATATCGTCGAGGTAAAGCACGACGAATTTATCTAAATACTCCATGAAGATCGAATTCATCAAACGAGAGAAGGTGGCTGGGGCATTGGTTAAACCGAAGGACATGACGGTGTACTCGTATTGGCCATAATGAGTCACAAAAGCCGTTTTTGGAATGTCCCCGTTCCTAATTCTGATTTGATGGTATCCCAACCACAAATCCATTTTGGAAAAGACAGAGGATCCAGCGAGTTGATCATACAAATCATTGATCATGGGGAGCGGATACTTGTTCTTTATGGTGACCAGATTCACTGGCCGATAATCCACAACCATCCGATCCGATCCATCCTTCTTCTTGACGAAGAGAACGGGACAAGCCCAAGGAGAAGAGCTGGGACAGATGAAACCTTTCTTCAAAGCCTCTTAAGTTCGGCTAGTTCTAAGGGTGCCATCTTATAGGGTCTTCTGGCTATTGGGACAATCCCTGGAACAAGCTCTATCACAAACTCAACATCTCTGACAGGAGGAATTCCTAGCAGTTCTTCTGGAAAGACATACGGAAAGTCACAGACTACCGGAATATCTTCTAACTCTAGAAGGGGGCTAGCATTGAGGGAGTAGAGTTGGCGCTTGGTTGTTCGAGTGGAGACATTAACTATCTCACCCAATGAATGTGTAAGTTGAACATTCCTAGTGAGAGTATCAATCTTAGCATAGTGGGCTTTCATCCAATCCATGCCTAGAATGATATTGATGTCCGAAGACTTGAGGGCTATCAAAGATGCTAGTAAGACTAGCCTATCCACCAGAATCTCATTATCATGGCTCACTCTACAAGTTTGCCATTTTGAACCAGGAGTTTGAACTACTAAAGGAGTAGGCATATCACAAAAAGACATGTTACGCAACTGTGCATAACTTTCTGAAATGAAAGAATGAGATGCCCCGGTATCAAATAGAAGAGAAGCTGGATGACTATTGACAAGGAGCATACCTAGGATAACATCGGGATCCTCAAGGGCTTCCTCAGCAGACACATAGTTCACTTGTCCACGAGCAGGAGCTGGCTTCACATAAAAGGCTTTTCCTGGCTTTCCACGTCCAGCAGGCTTAGCATTATTCTGGGGACACTCACAGGGAGTAGTGTCCCGGTTCTCCGCATTTGTAGCAAACCACGGTGGCATGGGGTGCAACATTTGCAGGCGGTCCTCCAAATGGCCTGACTGGATGATTGGGCTGAGCTGGGTGAGGCGCCTGGAAGGATGGCCTCGCATTGTATCTTGGCGGCAGGGCTGCGTTGGGCACCCAGACCCGGCATTTATTGGGGCCCGAGCTAGATGCGGGGCTGAAGTCACGGGTGTGCTTTCTCATGGCCTCATAATCAGTCTGTCCAGTCTCGGCATTGATAGCCTTGTTGACGAGAGCCTGGAAAGTGGTGCACTCATGCAGGCACAGGTCTCGATGGAGCTCAGGATTAAGTCCCTTGCGGAACCTAGCCTGCTTCTTGGCATCAGTAGAAACTTCCTCGGGAGCATAGCGAGCAAGGTTTCCAAACTCACGACTATAGGCATCCACTGACAGTCTGGCCTGGGTGAAGGCACATAATTCCTCTCTCTTACAATCCATCAGCCCTTCCGGGATGTGATGGGTACGAAATGCGGCACTGAATTCTGTCCAAGTTGGTACGGGGCCTACGGGAGGCATGGCTTCAAAATTTTCCTTCCAAATATTGGCGGGTCCTTCCAGAAAGTAAGTTGCAAAGGTCACCTTGTTGGTCTCGGACACATTGGGAGCCCAGATCTTGCGGTACATGCTAGTCAGCCAGTCATCCGCGTCGAGTGGGTCAACCGAATGATGATACTTGGGTGGGCAGAGTCTGATGAAATCACCGAGTGACACGCCATCATTGAGATCATTGCAGGGAGCACGTGTTGTGTTCTGCTCAATTCGCTCCAATAGCATGTTGGTCTCTCTCTTGTTCCTTTCGGCTTCAAGTGTCACTTCTGCTAGAGAAGGCGCATGTGGCAGATCCTCTTGCCTTGGCTGGCTTCCCTTGCCCTGCTCAGGGGCAGGCATGGGGTTATTCCTAGTTGCCACCATCCTGGGAAAACAATCCATAGCTTAATCATAGGGAACAACAACTCTAAGACATGAGATAAGGAATGTACTGGACAACATGGCATGCAGGGTATACACCGATCAACATGGTAAAACAACTGTCATATGAACACCATGATTCATACACACCATGACATAGTTAGTACAAGCCAAGCTGAAATACAACTACGGAGAGATGACGCAACTCATCGGAGGCATTACAAGCTTCCTATACATGATCTATCTACACCTCCGGAACTCAACTCTCAACCTCATCATATCCCACAAGACACACAGGACTATGGCGATACGATTACTACCATACTAGAACTAACATTCACGTACTCAAGCATCGCCGTAGAATGCCTCATACAGCGTTACCCCCATGACCCGGGAGCTGAATCTGAGGATCTGGGAACACTCTAGCCTATGATCCCTGGGAACCGTAAGGACATGGATGTGGCCTTGGTCCCCTTTTTGGTGGCAACAGCGGTCCTCGAAGAGGGGTGATGCCTCCAACATCGGGCCAGTCTACGTGTGCTGGCAGATGAGTCTGCGATGGGGTCAGCATCTCCAAATCTCCATAGCCTGTCTGCACAACAAGTGCCAATTGCGTCAGGGCTGTCCAAAGACGTGCACGGGTGGCATAAAGCTCCATGCGAAGGGCACGTGCATCACGATCCCTGTTCTCCAACATCTGAGCAGTCACCTGCAGCCTAGGATCCTCATGGGAATGATCATAGTAGGCTGCACTAAGATAACCATCCTCTTCTCCCATAGAAGCAGGAACATAACAAAACTCTATGTTCTGAAGCAAACCATGGTGAAACCTCATGATAGTCAGCATGGTGTAAGGGGCCTCCTGAACTACCATATCTATGGTGACACCTAATCCATAAGTCCAGTGAAGCGGCTCTACAGCTCCAGGATATGAAGGATAAATCTTGATGGTACACAGATACTGAATCTGGTTGAAATCTCGATACTGTTCCTCCACTGTGTACTCTGGGTACCAACGGTAACCAGCCTCCATCATAACTCTAACCAACATGGCCGTGTGACCCGGTACATCGATGCACCTGGTCAGACAGACCACCTGACGGGAAGGACGAGGGGGCATCTGAAACAGAGAATGATGCAAAGACATCAGAGACTCTAGCAGAAATTGGACAGCATAACGGCTGTAATTGCTCACAAAGGATTTTGAGACAACTGCAAAAGATTGGAAAAGCATAACCACTCGACTTTCTAGACTCAAATCTCTTCTCCATCTGTTTGTCACACCAACAATACTTGAGTACCCACATTCACTTGCAAACAAGCTAGCTAGCGGTCCATGGTTAGTAACTCGGCATCCTAAGCAATGGACGAGAAGCCTAGTTCTTATCCCCGTAGAAAAGATGAGAATGACTCAGAATAGAATAACTTGGGAAGAGGAGTAAAAAAGCCTTACGTTCCCTTCCACAATCAATTCCCCTACTTTTCTATAGTGTTTCTAGACTTAACTTCGACCGGTTTGGCTTGGTAGTCCTACAGTCAGTCAGGCTCTCATACCAACGTTGTCGGGACCCCGATCCTAAGTCATATGAATCCAGTCTGTAACATATCACATCACCTTGCGGCCTCACGCACGGTAAGCTCCACGGCTGCAGCCTTACCTTAGCGGGGACCGTTTGTGTCTTTTGGCTCACGTATGTGAACATGTTGTTGGCAATCAAACGATAGAGAACCCGGGCCGACATAACTAGTCATAGAACCTAAGCAGCACATCTGTACGGAAACAGGCATACGTAACCCAGCAATGCAGGTGTCGGCCTCAAGCGTGTGTAGACGAGTCATAGCAAGTTACAAGGACTCCATTGCGTTGTGGGACATAAATGTCATCACTACACAAAGACGAGTCATAGCAGGCTATAGGGACTCCATTACACTGCGAGACATTTCCCCAAAGGGACAAACATAGCAGCAAAGAAGGATACATGCCGGTCAATCAATGTGTCCGGAGCCGTAGCAAGCTACCATGGCTTGGTGGAAGCACAAAGAGGCAGTTTCCCGTAAAGAGTACTATTAAAGGCACACAACTAGGTGTCGGATCCCATACATACCATTGCACGTCACACGTACGCACAACATGCCCGATATCCATAGATACAACTATGGCATCACAACATAACCATATAACAACACAACTTTTATTTAAGAGGCTCAGACGAGCCTTGCATAATATTTCTTATAGATAGGGGTCACATGACCCGACACTCAAGTCATACAAACAAGTTCATACAAACCAAGCAAAAGCTTAAGCTATCTGAATACAGACAGATGAAAGGGGTAAAAAGGCACATGGCATGACTATCTACAGGCCGCCACAAGGCATAAGGTCATAGCTGGGACATCAGCTATTCGGCATCGTCGACATCTAGAAAGAACCCACCTGATGGGTCCTGGGACTCATCTGCAATGTTTATTTAGCAAATGTGAGTACAAACGTACTCAGGAAGTCTTTAAAATAGACATAGTCTAATCATGCTCATGTATCAACAAGGGAAGTGGTGGAATTTATGCAGCAATGCCAACTTTGACTCATGGCTAACCTGCACTACTCAAATCTTAACTCTTTGTTACAATTTTAGATATCGCACACGAGTCCACCAACTTCATAGTAATACACCACCATGGATTCACTTCCCTCTCCTGGGAGAGTGACATCCACGGTACTCACACTTGTATTGATATTTCTATGAGTATCCATTTGATTATCTATGAACAGCATAGTTCTCCAAGTAGTCCATATCCGAGGATGCTGCTATTCGAATAGTTTCATACCCTGCAGGGGTGTACTTCCTCACACACGCTCTCACCACTTATCGTTGTGTGCTCATAAAACCATGCACCTCGACGACCTTCAAGTGGATGCCCAGCAAGGGAGTCGGCCACGACCGTCAATCACATAAGACCTCTAGTCCAGGCTATCGCCTATTTGAGACTGAACCTGCATGTAAGTACGGCCGAAGTTTCCGCTACGGCCCCAAATGATGTGTGTAGGGTTCCCAAGCCCACCATTCGGGTGACCCTTGCTACACCGTGCCACTGCCTACCACGTCGTAACCCACCCCTAGGGTTAGCCCTATGCACGGCCTCCAGCATGCTATAAACACCAGAAACTACATGCAACTCCTGGACCAAGGACTAAGCGGCTGATAAGTCGAGAGGGGTCGAGTTACCGGAACCCAATGTGTGGTAGTAAATAGTCTTGGATCACAAAGACGGAACTCAGTTCCTGAGAACGGTCCCAATGAGACAACCTGCTATGTACTCCTACATAGCCTCCCATCGCTACCTTTACCAAATCGGGTTCATCATAAGTCATCACATTAGAACAACATTGTTTCACTCAGTTCATCACCCAGATGAATCAGACCTGACACAACTCTAAGCATAGGAAGCATAGCAGGCAATATAGCTAAGCACATCATGGCACAAGCATCTACTAGGTATGCTAGGTTGCAAGGTTTATCTATTTACTATGACAATGACAGGTCATGCATAAGAATAGGTTCATCTACCGTGTATGACTGACATGTGATCGTTTGTCCTAATGCAGTAAACAAGAGCAGGAGCGAGAGAATGGGATGTTATCGAAATGATCAATGGGGTTGCTTGCCTTGCTGGGTAGCGGGAAGGTTCTCTCCTTCGTTGGAATACTCGGGGGGATCCTCAGAAGCAGGGCCTACCGCAATGCAGATAAGAAACAATCAATACACGCAAGTGCAACAATATGATGCATGATCATGGTATGATGGCATGTATGGATGAGCTAATGCAGCTAGTGATCATGTTAATTTGAAATGAGTTTGAATATAGGTTCAAAATCATTCTTCATTTCAAATTCCATATACTACCCTATTAGTAAATGTCAATGTTCACCTATTTAGATTGCCCTATCATGCATGACAATAGCACCATTGGATTCATTGGATTTTTCTGATAAATTTTCATGTATATTTATTTTCATCTGATTTACAGATTAATTTATATGAATTATTGAAGTTTTAAACAATTTCTGGAATTATTTTAAAACTGGAAAAGATTAAATATGACGTCAGCCTGACGTCACTATGACGTCAGCTGGTCAACTGACCAGGCCAGGTCAAACCTGACGTGCGGGGCCCGCACGTTAGTGATAGTGCCCTAACCTCCACGTTGACTAGGGGTTTGACCCATCCTGGGGCCCATTGGTCAGTGGCAGGAGGCTAACTAATCAGGGGGGATTAGACCCTGATGATGGACACATTGGCGCCCACCGGAGCGGGGCCGGCGGCGACCATCCACACGGCGGTGACCCGCCGGAGTTGCGCCTCCGGCGACCATTAGCGTGCGGAGGGCACCCGGGGGTAGCCCGTGCACACGCGCATCCAACGCTGCGGCAGAGGGGGCTCGGGGGCCACCGGAGCTACGGCCGATGACGACCCGAGCGTCAGCGAGCTTCAACAGCAAGGGTAATGGCACCTACGATGAGGGATAGGCCGTAACAGAATGGGGAAACGGAGCAGGAGCTCACGACGGGGTTGCTGGGGACGACGGCGGGCTCGAAGATGCGCAGACGACCTCGAATCACCAGAGGAAAGCTTTGGATACCGGCAGGGAAGAAACGGCAACAATGCACCATGGAGGGCTCCCGGCATCTTCTAGTGTAATGGGGAGGACGAGGGGGTCACTATAGGGCTGCTACGGGGCTCAGATGGGCAGGGGGGAGGCTAGAACGGCGACGGCTCAGATGGGTACAAAATGACTTTGCAAAATATCCCAAGTATTTTTTATATTGAAGTTTGAATATTTCAAACTTATCTGAAAAGTTTCAGGATATTTTGTAAACTAAAATAATGATAATGCTTTATTTGATATTTTCAGAAGCTTTATCGTTTATTTTTTAAAGTGCTTCAGTTGTTCAAATATTTTGAATGACCCTTGTATAATCATGTCCATAATTATCAAACATAGGGGACATTTTAGATGGGCATTTTGGATTTGTTGAATTTTCACCAAGTTTGTATTGGTTTGATTCAAATATGAGCTTGGGGTTTCTTTTACTCCCCATTTCATGTTGATGCAAAACTGAAACAGGATGCAACACCCATGCTGTCCTATGACATCTAGCTAGGGATGTGACATAATCATTGATACGTCCAATTTGCATCATGATTTACTATTGTTATTTATAATATTTTTATGCATAATAATTCTTTGGGGAGTAATTCTAATGACTTTTCTCTCACAATTTGCAAGGTTTACATAAAGAGGGAGAATGCCGGTAACTCAAATTCAGCACCCTAAAAAAGCACGTTAGAGATAGCTATTCTTCACAACTCCAATGAAGCTGAAAATATATGGAGATTTCTTATTCAATAAATGAAAAATACTGGAGCTGCAAACTACCGGAGGGGGGCCACCAAGTGGCCACGCCCCACCAGGGCGCGGGTGCCACCCCTGGCAAAAGAAATATAAGAGCACCTAAGCCCTCTGAATAAATTAAGGTAGAACCTAGTATTTCTATGGTTAAAGATCTCTTGCTAGAAAATATTGATGGGCATGTCATTTACTTCTGTAATGAAGCTGCTAGAATTTCTAAACCCGATGAAAAAGACAAACATAGACCAATAGTTGGCTTGCCTGTTGTCTCAGTTAAAATAGGAGATCATTATTATCATGGCTTATGTGATGTGGGTGCTAGTGTGGGTGCTATTCCTTTTACCTTATATCAAGAAATTATGAATGGCATAGCACCCACTGAAATAGAATATATTGATGTTACTATTAAACTTGCTAATAGAGACACCATCACACCACTTGGGATTATTAGATATGTTAAAGTCTTGTATGGGAAAATAAAATATCCTATGGATTTTCTAGTTCTTGGTTCCCCACAAGATGACTTTTGTCCCATTATCACTGGTAGACCTTTCATGAACACTGTTAATGCTAAGATAGACTGTCAAAGAGAAACTATCAGTGTTGAGCTTGGTGATGTGTCTAATGAGTTTAATTATTTCCAAGTTTAGTAGACATCCTCGTGATAGAGAATTACCTAGTAAGGATGAAATAATTGGTCTTGCTTCTATTGCCGTTCCTCCTGCTGATCCACTAAAACAATATTTGCTAGACCATGAAAATGATATGCACATTCATGAAAGAAATGAAATAGATAAAAATTTATTTGAACAACAACCTCTATTGAAAAACAATTTGCCTATTGAAACTCTTGAAGGTCCTCCTCCACCTAAAGGTGGTCCTGTCTTTGCACTAAAAGAATTGCCTGACACTCTGAATTATGCTTCTCTTCACGAGAAAAAGTTATATCATGTTATTATTGTTGGAAATATGCCCTATAGGCAATAATGAATTAGTTATTATCATATTTCCTTGTTCATGATAATCATTTATTATCCATGCTGGAATTGTAATGATCGGAAACTCAGATACATGTGTGGATACATAGACAACACCATGTCCCTAGTATGCCTCTGATGGACTAGCTCATTGATCAAAGATGGTTAAGGTTTCCTAGCCATGGACATGATATGTCATTTGATAATGGGATCACATCATTAGGAGAATGATGTGATATACAAGACCCAAACAATAAACATAGAATATGATCGTGTCAGTTTATTGCTACAGTTTTCTGCATGTCAAGTATCTGTTCCTATGACCATGAGATCATGCAACTCACTGACACCGGAGGAGTACCTTGTGTGTATCAAACATCGCAACGTAACTGGGAGGCTATAAAGGTGCTCTACAGGTATCTTTGAGGGTGTCTATTTGGTTGGCATGGATCAAGACTGGGATTTGTTACTCCGTGTGACGGAGAGATATCTCAGGGCCCGCTCGGTAATAAAACATCACTATAAGCCTTCCAAGCAATGTGACTAAAGAGTTAGCCACGGGAGCATGTATTACGGAACGAGTAAAGAGACTTACCGCCAACGCTATTGAACTAGGTATAGAGATACCGTCGATCGAATCTCGGGCAAGTAACATACCGAAGAACAAAGGGAACATCATACAGGATTAACTGAATCCTTGACATAGAGGTTCAACCGATAAAGATATTTGTAGAATATGTAGGAACCAATATGGGCATCCAAGTCCTGCTATTGGTTATTGGTCGTAGAGGTGTCTCGGTCATGTCTACATAGTTCTCAAACCCGCAGGGTCTGCACACTTAAGGTTCGGTGACGTTTCGGTATAGATGAGTTATGTATGTTGGTGACCAAAGATTGTTCGTAGTCCCGGATGAGATCCCGAACATTACGAGGATCTCCAGAATGGTCCGTAGGTAAAGATTGATATATAGGAAGTCGGTATTTGGGGTCGAGAAAAGTTTCGGGACTTATCGATTTTGTGACGGGAGTGTCGGAAGTGTTCCAAGGGTCCACCGGGAGGGTCCACCTGCCCCGGAGGGACGCATGGGTTGTGAGAGGGGGTGCACCAGCCCCTGGTGGGCTGTCCTCCGCTCCCACCTCAGGCCCATGTGGCTGGAAGGGCTAGGGCAGGCCCAAGAGGGGGCGCCCCACTTGCCTTGGGGGCCAAGTTGCCCCCTTAGCCGCCGCCTCACCCTAGGGGAAACCCTAGGGCGCCCCCTCCTCCTCTCCCTCCTATATATATGTGAGGGGAGGGAGGTTTGCAACACCACAAGCCACGGTGCATCCTCTCCCTCCCCCTTTAGATCTGTTTCTCCTCTAGATTGTCGCGGTAGCGCTTTGTGAAGCCCTGCCGGGACAGCTCAACCATCACTGCCACCACGTCGTTGTGCTGGCGGAGAACTCATCTACCTCTCCACCCTCGCTTGCTGGATCAAGGAGGTGGAGATCGTCATCGAGATGTACGTGTGCTGAACGCGGAGGTGTCGTCCGTTCGGCACTAGATGGGAAGGACCACAATGGGATCGCGGGATGCGTGATGAGATCGCGGGACGGATCATGATTGGATCATGAAGAACTTTGGTAGTGCATCTAGTGCCCCTTCATGATTTTGGTGTATTGAAGACTTATAGGTTAACGCACTAATGTGTTTGTGAGTATACACAGGCTCTATAAGTCGATGAGGAGGTTGATATATTCGAAGATTATCGACCCCTAAAAATGTATGTCTTCAAGTGAAGACTTTGCTGAAGACTTTTTGAAGACTTTGGTGAAGACTTTGAAAATGAAGAAGTTGGTGTGACCTTGAAGATATGAACGAGGAATATGCGTGAAGACTCTTGTTCTCGTAGTTTCATTTCCTTTATTTGAGTCATAGGAAACACCGTACTGTTAAAGGGGGCCGAGGTAATACTAAGGAAAATTTCCAACTGATGCTCAACTCCAAAATCCTCAACCCATACAATTCTTCGAGTGAAGCTTTTGGAAATCTCTTACGGTTCAGACAGGTTTTTCAGTGACAGAGACGAAGGTCTTCTGGTCTCTGAGGAAATTTATTTGACTGAGCAGTTAGGATTTTGCCAGTGCGAATTGCCTACAAGTGAGGATCATGATAAGCCGAGGACTTTCATAGTTCGAAATTCCGACCGTTGCTGTGCTTAGCGCCAGCTGTCCCCAATCGTTCTTATCCACATAACGGTCATATCATTGGGGGCATTTATGTCTTATCATGTCAGGTTGCACCCTGGCTATAAATAGCCGACCCCCACAACCACTAGCTGGTTGGCTGCTGCGAGAGAAAACTGACACTTGTCATTTGAGAGAAACCCATCCTCTGAGGACTTTGAGAGAAAATCATCAGTGAGGAAAAACCCACAAACTAAACCACAAAACCCATAGTGATTGAGCATCACTAAGAAATCCCTATGTGGAACCGACACTTGTTACCTTTGAGGACTGTGCATCCTCCAGACGGTTAGGCGTCATGGTCTAGTGCTCTTGCAGTCAATTGGGGACCACGAAGTGACCTTGGTCTAGAGCATCCAGTAGTAAATTGTGGATCGCCGGGTGACCAGTTTGTGAGGGTTTTGGAAGTCTACCTTGAACACTTACCACGAGTGTTGGGCGAGGACTGTGTGACCTTAGCTCAAGGAGAATACGGTAAGGACTGTGTGTCCTGGGACTGTGTGTCCTGGGACTGTGTGTCCTCTGGTTTAAATACCAGGCCGCTCCAAACCATACGTACGACTGTCACAGCAGTTGGAACTGGGTTATCAAACCACTGTCTTCATCAAGCTACCTGGTTCTATTTCCTCAACCTCCTTATTCCTCATAAACCTGTTGATGAAATTGATTGTTACAGTTTGAAGAATTTGACTGAAGACTTTTGCAAATTCCTCACCTCAAATTCTTCAAGTTGCCTTGTTCATCACTGCTTATCCTTATCACGCTACTCACTGTTTGTGCATGTTTCATTTCATCATGATGACTAAGCTGATACTATGCTCCTCATGCACCTGAGTACTTATTCCGCTGCTAGTTATTCATCACATTTCAAATTCCTCAAAGTTGAAATTCCTCAAGTGATGAATTTGAAAAAATCGCCTATTCACCCCCCTCTAGCCGATATAACGCACTTTCAATTAGTATCAGAGCAGGTACTCCCTTGCTTTGTGTGATTTTGGTTTAACCACCTGGAGTTTTTGTTATGTCGACTACAGGTATGATCAAGGTTTCCGCGGGCTGTCCTACCTTCGATGGGACGGATTAGACCTACTGGAAGAACAAGATGCGTATGCACCTTGAATCTATTGACAATGATCTCTGGTATATTGTGGAAAATGGTGTGCCCTCTGTCGCTCCCAGTGTCACTGCTGCTGATGTGAAGAGATTCAAGCAACTCGATTCTCAAGCAAAGAATATCATCTGTGGCCATTTGAGCAAAGGTCAGTATGGCAGAGTTAGCGCTTTGGAGTCTGCTAAGCTTATCTGGGATAGGCTGCCCAAAGTCAACGAAGGTGTTTCCACTCAACGTGACTCTCGTGTTGATGTTCTTCGCAATCTCTTCAACTGCTTCAAGAGGCTTGACAATGAAAATGTTCAGCAAACATTTGATCGCCTCACTGATATATCAAATGAACTTCAAGCACTGGGTGCAACTGATATCATTGACCATGAAGTGGTGAAGAAACTTCTACGATCTCTTGATTCCTCATTTGATACTCTGGTTTTGACGATCCAAGAATGTGGAGACTATAAAGCTCTTGATCCTGCTGATATTCTTGAGAGACTCAATACTCATGAATTCCAACAAGATGAAAAGAGAGACCTCTACGGGCCATGCTATGGAAGATCTCGTGCTCTGAAGGCAAAAGCAATTTACTAATCTGAAGAAGAAGATTCTGACAACAACCTTGGTGATCCTAAATAACTAAGTCAGGAACTAGCTATGCTTGTGAGGAAATTCCAGAATTTCTCAAGAAGAGGTGGATTTGGAAAGTCATCAATAAGTGGCTTGAGGAAATCATATTCCTCAGAAGATTACAAAAAGAGAACATGTCATCGTTGCAAGAAGCCTGGCCACTTTATCTCTGATTGTCCTGTGTGGGAAGAAGACTCAAATAAGAAGAAGAAATACAAGGATGATAGTTCTGATGACTCGAAGAAAAAGAAGAAATCTTCAAAGTCCTCATCTACAAAGTCCTCATCTTCAAAGTCATCAAAGCACAAGAAGAATGGTTTTAGAAAGGCTCGAGCATTCATCGGCAAGGAAATGGATTCTAAGGAAGAATCTGAAGAATATGAAGAAGATGATGAATCTGAGGAGGAATCAGAATCTGGTGTCGCTAGCCTTTCTCTCGCTACCGCCTTTGTCGGCAAGTCTATCTTCAACGATGAAGAATACGACTACTCCAACGACTCCATTAGCAATGATGATTATGCTCCCACTTATTGCTTCATGGCAAAAGGCTCAAAGGTACACAAACATCATTCCTCATCTGAATCAAGTGAAGGTGAATCTGATGAATATGTGAAACCTAGCTATGCTAAACTTGTTAAAATTGCCACTAAGCAACAAAGTGCACTTGAAAAGCTTCAGAAAATGCTAGACAAAAGCGATGATCTGTTAAACTGTGAAGTGGATCGGACTCAAACTCTCTCTGTTGATCATAAAAATCTTCAGACAAAGTATGATAACCTACAGAGTCATCATAACGACCTCTTAGCTGATCATGAGAAGCTTTCTTATGAATTTCTTCAAGGAAAGCAAGATCTTGAGAAACTGAGGGTGTCACATGAGGATCTCCAAAGGGAAAATGATTCCTTACTGGCTCAAAAAATCAGTACCTCTCAGGAATATTTCATTCCACCATGTTTGAAATGCATCGAACGTGAAACTGCTAATTCTTCACCTGAATGTTCAAGTGCTTCTATTGCTGCAATTTCTTCAACTATTGCCGTGGTCTTAAATGCCTCATCTAAGGATACCACTAGTATCACTGATGAAAATGCAGGGTTGAAGGAATTGTATGTGACAGGCATGTACAAAATTCTCAAAGGGCATCAAACCCTTTGCGATGTCCTCAAAAAGCAGATACTGAACAGGAACCCTAGTAAAGAGGGTATTGCCTCTGTGAGGAAACTCAACGCTGATGGATCCTACTGGACACTTGAGCAGTACCCCAAAACCTCATGGGTTGCTGTAAAAGGATCTCATGTAGATCCATCCACTTTATCTGGCTTTACTTGCGAAACTTCATATTCCTCTGATGAGTCACTTGACTCCAATTACAGATTCTTCAAAAATCAGAAAAGTGAAGTATTTGCTAGATATGTTGGAACTAACTGCAGGAACGGTTCTCCTATGAAGAAAATCTGGGTTCCCAAGAGCTACCTACAAAATCTTCAAGTGAATGTCCTCACGACACCACTCATGAAGAATCGGAACCCCAGATCAAATTCCTCATATGGACCAAAGTCCTCACTTGGACCAAATTCCTCAAATGGTCAAAATCATCATTCTCATGCTAATGCCTCTGTTTCACACGGAAAACCTAAGAATTATGAATATGTGCATTATTCTTCAAACCATTATGTTCATAAGTCCTCAAAGAATTTCTCTGCTTATTCATTTGAATACTCTAACCCTCGCCCTGTGAAACTAAGCACACTTGCTTCAATGCCTCCCTTCTCACATGGTGCTCGCAGAATGATGAATCCTTTGCCACTCCTCCAGATGTGGGTGGTGAAGAAAACAAACTGACATCTTATGCAGGATCAGGTCTCCAGATGAATTTGAACATCTGATGAATTTGTTGGAGACCTGAGGAAATGCTTGAAAGGACGCAAGCTAACCATAATGAAATGAATTCTTCATTTCTCACGTCCTCACTCTACTTGCTTACTATCTTATGTGATGAAATTCTGTTTGATGAAATTGATATCATATTCTTCACTCTGAAGCATATGAGTTCGTAAGTTGTACTAATTCATCTGCAGGATGATACTCTAAAAGCTATTGAGTGGGTTCTCGATAGTGGATGCACAAACCACATGACGAGTGACAAGAATCTACTGATGAATTTGCCACTCACTCCATCTCCTCTGAAGCATATCACCTATGCAGACAAAGGAAAAAAGCAAGGTATTGGGACTTGGTAAGGTTGCTATCTCAAAGGACCGAACCATTGACAAGGTGATGCTTGTTGAATCCCTTGGGTTCAACCTTATGTCTGTCTCAATGCTTTGTGATCTTTATATGGTTGTCGTATTTGGAAAATATCGTTGTGTTGTCATCATGGAATCTGACAATTCCAAAGTCTTCGAAGGCTTTAGGAGAGGAGACTTGTATATTGTTGATTTCTTACAGGTCCTCAACCTGCCACTTGCCTACTTGCAAAGTCTTCAGAAGGCTGGTTGTGGCATCGACGACTTGGACATGCTGGTATGAGGAATCTGCACACACTCGTGAATAAAAAGCACGTCATTGGCATCGAGGGTGTCAAATTCCTCAGGGACCACCTTTGTGGTGCATGTGAATCTGGGAAGGTGACCAGATCCAAGCATTCCTCGAAGACAATCATGACCACTACGCGACCTTTTGAATTGCTTCATATGGATCTCTTTGGTCCCACTCACTACTCCGTACTAACAAATTCTTCAAGTTTGTATGGATTTGTCATTGTTGATGATTACTCTCGGTACATATGGGTGCATATCATTCTGTACAAAAATGAAGTGCAGGATGTCTTCAGACGATTTGCTTCAAGGGCCTCCACCAACTATGGCGTCAAGATCAAGCATATCAGGAGTGATAATGGGGCTGAATTCAAGAACACTAACCTTGATGAATATCTTGATGGACTTGGTATTACTCATGAGTTATCTGCTCCTTACACTCCTCAGCAGAATGGCATCGTGGAGCGCAAGAACAGGACTCTTGTTGAGATGGCTCGAACCATGCTTAACGAATACAAAACCCCTCGTCGCTTCTGGACTGAAGCAATTGATACTGCATGCCACATCATCAACAGGGTATATCTTCACAAATTCCTCAAGAAGACTTCATATGAGCTCATGACAGGCAAGAAACCCAATGTAAGTTATCTCAAAGTCTTCGGTGCAAAATGCTGGATCAGAGATCCTCACCATAGTTCTAAGTTTGCATCGAAAGCACATGAAGGTTTTATGCTTGGTTATGGAAAGGCCTCGCACACCTACCATCACAAGGTGGTTGAAACTGTAGATGTGCGGTTCGATGAAACTAATGGCTTGCAAAGAGAGCACCTGCCTTCTGTGTTAGATGAACAATCTCCTGAGGAATCCATCAACTGAAGGCAACTGAAGATGGCATGCCCACTTAGGAAGTCATTCCAACAAATGAATACTCTCATGCTAATATACCTGAAGAAAATGGTGATTATGAAACTCTTCAGCCTCGTCAACCTGCTCATCCAAGAGTAGCAAATGAAGTGCAGATTGACAAAATCATCGATGACATCAATGCACCAGGTCCTCTCACACGCTCAAAAGATTCACATCTAACTAACTTTTGTGGGCACTTTGCCTTTGTCTCTATCTTAGAGCCCACCAAAGTTGATGAAGCATTCAAGGAGCCCAAATGGATTCAAGCTATGCAAGAGGAATCGCATCAGCTCAAGCTCAACAATGTGTGGGAACTTGTCAAGCGGCCAGATCCTCGCAAGCATAACATCATAGGTACCAAGTGGATCTACCGCAACAAGCAAGATGAAAATGGTCTTGTGGTGAGGAATACGACTCGACTTGTAGCTCAAGGCTATACACAGGTTGAGGGAATTGACTTTGATGAAACTTTTGCACCTGTTGCTAGACTTGAAGCTATTCGCATATTACTGGCTTACACTTACCATCATAATATCATCTTATATCAAATGGATGTGAAAAGTGCATTCCTCAATGGTAAGCTTGAGGAAGAAGTATATGTTGCTCAACCCCCAGGTTTTGAAGATCTTAAGCATCCTGGTTCCTCATGAAGGTTTTGAAGATCAAGCAGGCCCCTCGGGCGTGGTACGACACTCTGAAGGAATTCCTCATGAAGAAAGGCTTCAAACCCGGTTCACTCGACCCTACTCTTTTCACGAAATCCTATGACAATGAACTGTTCATATGCCAAATATATGTTGATGATATTATATTTGGATGTACTGACAAACGTTACAGTGATGAATTTGCCCATATGATGAGTGAAGAATATCAAATGTCTATGATGGGAGAGTTGAAATTCTTCTTAGGTCTTCAAATTCATCAGCAAGACAATGGCATCTTCATCTCACAAGAGAAAAACCTCAAAGATGTTCTGAGGAAATTCGACATGCAAGATTGCAAAGGCGTCAAAACTCCAATGCCTTCAAAAGGCCATCTCTGCACTGGTGAAAATGGTAAAGATTTTGATCAGAAGGTATACCGCTCCATGATTGGCTCCTTATTGTACCTATGTGCATCTAGGCCTGATATAATGCTAAGTGTCTGCATGTGTGCTCGATTCCAAGCAACACCGAAGGACTCACACCATAAGGCTGTGAAACATATTCTTCGATACTTATCTCACACACCAACACTTGGATTGTGGTATCCCAAGGGCTCAAATCATCACCTCGTTGGATACTCTCATGCTGACTATGCTGGAGATCGTATGGATCGCAAGTCAACCTCAGGCACATGTCATTTCCTTGGAGATCCTTAGTCTGTTGGTCCTCGAAGAAGCAGAACCGCGTTTCACTCTCTACTGTAGAAGCTCAGTACATTGCTGCTGGCTCGTGTTGTGCTCAGTTACTCTGGATGAAGCAAACCCTCAAGGACTACGGTATCAAGCTGAAGAATGTGCCTCTTTACTGCGACAACTGGAGTGCCATCAAGATTGTGTACAACCCAGTTCAGCACTCCAAGACCAAGCACATCCAGATTCGTCATCACTTTCTTCGAGATCATGTACTCAAGGGCGACATCTCCATCAATCACATTCCCACTGAAGAACAACTGGCTGATATCTTCACAAAGCCCTTGGATGAAAAGAGATTTTGCAAGTTGCGGTGCTAGCTAAATATCTTAGAATCTTCGAATGTTCTTTGATGAAGAACACACATCCTAACACGTATGTAAAATTGATGACTTAGATGTGCAACACACGAAGTAACATTTTTCTTCAATCAATGAAGAATCACTGTCTAAGTGTGAAGAAATTAACGAAGAATTTGATTCTCAAAACTCTACGACAATTGTAAGCGGTGTCTGAAATCATCATTCTTATACGGTGGGTTACGCGACCAACCAAAAGTTGAAATTGTTCAAAATTGAGCACCGTTGCAAATTCTTCAAATTATCAAATTCCTCAATTTTGCAAATTCCTCAAGTTTTCAAATTCATCAACTTTTCAAATTCTTCAAAACTTTTGAGACTCATATTCTTCATTGACTATATATATATATATATATATATATATATATATATTTGAGTTTTTCAATGTCCTCAACAGCATTCACTTATTGCTAATTCTTCAAGTTGATTTTCATCTAAGTGAATGTGATCGGACCCTTTCCCTGTCTATGCTAAACTCAACCCAGTCTGTTCACAAATTCCTCATATGCGTTCTACTTTGAAACTTGTTCAAAGTCTTCACTGTGTCCTTGACAGCTAAAGAATATGCGAACAAAAACTTTGAAATCTTCACTACCAAAATTTTCGGCATTTCCCGCTCAAACTGATCCAATTCTGGCGCCTGGATAACCCACAATCCTCCACAATCTTCACTACCCACATCGTGGGTGACACCTGTCGTGTGGAGAGCAAGGGTCAGGGGTAATTCTGTCCAAAATCTTCGGGAGGATCAGTTTTCACTTCCTCTATAAATGCCCCCTACTCATCAATTGTGCTCGGTTACTCCGCATCTCATCCCTCTCCCGAGCTCCAACCTAGTGCCGCCGCTAAAGTCATCGTCGCCGGTGAGGAAGAGCTTCGCTGCCTCAACCTCGTCGTCGCCGTAATCGCATCGGCCGCGGAAATCTCATCCCGCCGCCGTTGTAACTGTCTCCTTCTGCCAAGATAGGGCATGGGAGATCTGAACGGACGAACTTCCTCATTTCATCTTTGTGTTCGTCGTGTTCTTCACCAAGGTAAAAAAAATTTACTTCCCCTGTTTGATCCTCAACTACAACTACTATTCCTCAATAGGTGTTTATACGTTATAAATCAAATACACAAGCACCTTACATCTCCTCATACTTGATACTTGATGACTTTCCCTAAATAATGACTTTCTTCAAGATTCCGCAATTGTGCGAATTCTCAAATTTGCACAACTCTGGAACCTAAGGCTAAGAACACTTAGTAAAATTACTCAACACATCCATGGTCAAATTCCTCACACCTATCTCTCTTAAATTTCAGAGAACGCATATGACCTCTTCAAATTCTTCACACATATACTCTGTTCATAGGTACAACATGTCCGCTGATGAATCACTAGGTTCTCAGCAACTTAACTCATTTGCAGCGCTACTAGAAGAAAAATTGTGTACCTCTTCAGAATCTTCAAGAGTTCATATTCCTCAAGTGAAGAAAATGTCTGATGGAAAGAAACCTCAGAAAGGAGGGAAAAAGCCAGATGTGCACATTGCATTTGAGATCCCTGAGGATCTGTATGATGAATATTGCACACCTGACGAAGAAACTCATGGAAAGGAGACGACCAAGCAGAGGAAGATCCGTCTACAAAAGATTGAGAGGAGATGGGCCAAAGAATGGAGAGAATATCGTTATGTAACTCCAAAATACATGATGAAATTCGCTGTGAAACCACCTTGTAGCAGGCCTACTCTTGCTCCTAACCAAATTGTTGATCCTACTAGCCTCAAAACTGGTGAGGACTTTCCTGACATGTGGGAAAAGCAACGAGCCAAGTTGGCGAGGAAAGCCAAAGAGGCAGTGAAGAAATTCAACAAGGATTTTGCTGCTGCTGCCTCTGCGGGAGCTTCTGCTAGTGCTCCGAAGAAAATGGTAAAGAAACCTGCCCTAAAGATTGTTTCTTCAACATCAAAATCCTTAGTAAAAATTCCTCAAGGTCAAAGGCCTCAGCCCAGAAAACCTTCTGCACCTGGAACTGTTGCTGCTCAGTCATCTGCAACAGCTACAAAGTCCTCAAACCCAGTGCATCTGTCAACATGCAAAAGGACTAAGGGTTTCACCGTAGTTCCGAAGCTCACTGCAAGCCCCTCCACAACTGCAAAGTCTTCAACCAGTCCCTCTGCGCTTAAACTAAAGAAGACAGCTGGACGTGGTCAAAGACCAAGCTCTCACACCAGCAAGGCTCTGGTTACAGTCCCCTCAGATTGTTCAGAGGGTAATGATGATGATGATGATGATATTGATGATGAGTATTTGGTAGAAATCATCAGACAAAGTCAGCACAGGGCTGCTAGAGCAAAGGGTAGCTCTGTTCCTCTCATGTTGGATCCCAAGTTGATCCTCAACTTCATTGATATATGGCATGAGGACCCAAGCACTCCACTTTCCTCACTAAATCTGCCTCCTGAAGTGGATCATGTCCTCACCCACTTCATCTCTGAAGAACAATGGAAGAGAGAGCAAGATTAGAGAGCTAAGAGGAACAAGACTAGTAAAGAAAAGTTTCTGCGCAAAAATGTGATGAACTTGACCCCAAATCAACTCGTCATAGTTCAGTCCGAGATTCGCACTCTCTCCTTGGATCAACAGAGATATGATGCTGAATGGAGGGGTACCAAGGTCAAACTCGTCAAAGCTGCTCAAGCAGCTGTAAAGGATCACAACACCAGGGTTGCAGCTCGATCGCAACCACAAATGACTCAGTCTAAAGAAATTCCTCAGGCAGCTGATGAAAATGCTCAGCCTGATGAAACTGCAGTAAGAAATGCTTCTGCCCCAGAAGCAACTGCCAGTGCTGCTGAGGAAACTCAGACCACTGATGAACATGCCAAGGCAACCTCCATTGTTGTACCTGAAGAAACTGAACCAACCAGGACGGCTGCATCAGTCTTTCCTGAAGAAATTGCTACTACTGAGGAAAATCCCCTCAAAAGAAAAGCATCAACTTCTGAAGCCCCTATGTTGAAGAAGTCGAAAACTTTGACAAGTTCCTCAGCTACACCACTTGATGCAACTCCAATTTCCTCGGCACCAGCCTATGCTATTGTGCCAATTGGGGAAGCATATGACATTCCTCAAGAAGAACAGAATCATTCGGCTACTTCCTCCGAGCCTCTTGATGAGGAAATAGTCATTGATGACACTACATCAACTCCCAAGGTATCATCGCCCCAGCTTCTGCTAACTGCTGGCGCTGAAGAAATTGATGAAGAAGTTGACATTGGTGACACTACTCCTGTCATCAATAATGAATATTGGGAATCTGCACATCCCAATTCACCTGTGGCAACTCCCCTGATGTTGATTCCTCAGTCACCTTCACAAACTGAGGAAATACCTGAAGATTCTGAACACCTGTACCTTCCAGACCGTGAAGAAATTCCAGCTGCAACAGCTAAGGAAATTGATGCTCCGGCCATTGCTATTCCTTCCATGCCAACAGAGATCAAAGGGCGTACACGGACAAATCTTGAGCCCAAGCCAAGATTGCCTGTCAAAGGCTCTGTTCGTCCCACATTCCTCAAGACCAATTTCTTCGATGAACACATGTTCTTCTCTAGACCAAACCCCTATGACTCTGCAAGGGCTGGTCACAACAGGTTCTGGACTCCCACTCAACTGAATTATTATGCTTCAGTCCTCTATGAGAAGAAGAAAGTCTTCGAGCACCATCAGATTCCTCACGCGGACATGGAAAGTCTTCCATCATTTACTCCTCTGCTTCAAGGTCTATATGATGCTGGACTTCTTCCATTTTGTGTTGACATCTACGATTGGAATGAGGAAATCATCCTTCAATTCTATGCCACATTGCATATCAGCGGAGATTCCTCAGACATCAACTCTTGGATACTAGACTGGATGACTAGCATAACACACTTCACTGCTCACGCCTCTGAATTGCTTCAGTGTGTCCCAGTCCAATTCCCTCAGAAGAATCTCGCAAGTTGTTTGATCAACCTCCTCTACCCAATCAACTGATGAATGTGCTGATGAAGACATTGCCATCTGGGAAGCCTCAACGCCAAGTCTTCTTAGTGAAGGATCTGCTCTATGTGCCCCGCACAGTCTATCGCATATTGACAAACACACTATGTCCTGAGAAGGGTCACAACTCTGAAGAATAAGAAGTTGAAGGAATCATGAAGAATATGCTCTTCAACGTCATCCAAGGTATTCCCATTAACTTGCATGATTTCTTCATGAGGACTTTGTCCAGTGCTGTTGACGCTCCATTTGAGCAGAAGCCATATGCACCCTGGATTATGAAATTCATCAGGGATAAGTCCCCAGTGCACTACAAAGCTGATTTCCAGAATCACTTCAGTTTCCTGCCACCCATTGAAGTCATCAAGAGTACAATTTCATCAGTTGAAGGGAAAGGCAAGTATGTTATTGATGAAGGAACACGTCCCCTAGATGGACAGTTTCGCAAGGCCGCTTCCTTCTCCACAAATGATGACACTGCCACACAAGACTCTGATGCAAAGGCCTCAGCCCCCAAAGAGTGTGCCCCTCGATTGATGGCTGACCGCGAACTTCTTATAAGTCTTCATCAGAAGGTCGATCGCAATCGTAAGTGGGTAAAGCGTCAACTTGGGTATATTGTGTAGAATATGACTATGACGCAGAACACTGTCAAGAGGAACCACTACTATGCTCGTGAAAACCTCAAGCGCTCTTGGGCTGTGCTAAATCACATCATGTCTTCTGAAGAATTGGATGAGCTGAACTTTGAAGAATATCCTGACTTTGCTCGCTGTCCTCAGAAGAAGTTCAAGAAAGTCCAAGTTCCTCTAATGGTCACCAGTTCATATTCTCAAATATGCACATCTTCAGGGGGAGTTCTTCCATATCTTGCAATCAAATTCCTCAAAATCTGTACTTTCACTTCATATGTTTATCCCCGTTGAAAACTTAACCTATTTGTCATCAATCACCAAAAAGGGGGAGATTGTTAGTGCATCTAGTGCCCCTTAGTGATTTTGGTGTATTGAACACTTATAGGTTAAGGCACTAATGTGTTTGTGAGTATACATAGGCTCTATAAGTCGATGAGGAGGTTGATATATTCGAAGATTATCAACCCCTAAAAATGTATGTCTTCAAGTGAATACTTTCTAAAGACTTTGGTGAAGACTTTGTGAAGACTTTGAAAATGAAGAAGTTGGTGTGACCTTGAAGATATGAATGAGGAATATGAAGCATGAAGACTCTTGTTCTCGTAGTTTCATTTCCTTTATTTGAGTCATAGGAAACACCGTACTATTAAAGGGGGCCGAGGTATACTAAGGAAAATTTCCAACTGATGCTCAACTCCAAAATCCTCAACCCATACAATTCTCCGAGTGAAGCTTTTGGAAATCTCTTACGGTTCAGACAGGTTTTTGAGTGACAGAGACGAAGGTCTTCTGGTCTCTGAGGAAATTTATCTGACTGAGGAGTTAGGATTTTGCGAGTGCGAATTACCTAAGAATGGATCATGATAAGCCGAGGACTTTCATAGTTCGAAATTCCGACCGTTGCTGTGCTTAGAGCCAGTTGTCCCCAATCGTTCTTATCCACATAACAGTCATATCATTGGGGGCATTTATGTCTTATCATGTCAGGTTGCACCCTGGCTATAAATAGCCGACCCCCACAACCACTAGCTGGTTGGCTGTTCTGAGACAAAACTGACACTTGTCATATGAGAGCAACCCATCCTTTGAGGACTTTGAGAGAAAATCATCAGTGACGAAAAACCCACATACCAAACCACAAAACCCATAGTGATTGAGCATCACTGAAGAAATTCCTGTGTGGAACCGACGCTTGTTACCTTTGAGGACTATGCATCCTCCAGACGGTTAGGCGTCATGGTCTAGTGCTCCTGCAGTCAATTGGGGACCATGAAGTGACCTTGGTCTAGAGCATCCAGCAGTAAATTGTGGATCGTCGGGTGACCAGTTTGTGAGGGTTTTGGAAGTCTACCCTGAAGACTTACCACGAGTGTTGGGCGAGGACTATGTGACCTTAGCTCATGGAGAATACGATAAGGACTGTGTGTCCTAGGATTGTGTGTCCTTTGGTTTAAATACCAGGCCGCTCCAAACCAGACATACGACTGTCACAGCAGTTGGAACTGGGTTATGAAACCATTGTCTTCATCAAGCTACCTGGTTCTATTTCCTCAACCTCCTTATTCCTCATAAACCTGTTGATGAAATTGATTGTTACTGTTTGAAGAATTTGACTGAGGACTTTCGCAAATTCCTCACCTCAAATTCTTCAAGTTGCCTTGTTCATCACTGTTTATCCTTATCACGCTATTCATTATTCGTGCATGTTTCATTTCATCATGATGACTAAGCTGATACTATGCTCCTCATGCACCTGAGTACTTATTCCGCTGCTAGTTATTCATCACATTTCAAATTCCTCAAAGTTGAAATTCCTCAAGTGATGAATTTGTAAAATTCGCCTATTCACCCCCCCTCTAGCCGATATAACGCACTTTCAATCTTCGACTACATCAACCGTGTTTCTTAACACTTCCCTCTTAGTGATGTACAAGGGTATGTAGATCCACTCTCCCTCTCATAGATGCTCATCATGATGGATAGATCTTGCTTGTGCGTAGGAATTTTTTTGTTTCCCATGCAACATAAGCGAACAGTGGCATCATGAGCTAGGTCTATGTGTAGATGAGATCTCGAGTAGAACACAAAGGAGTTTGTGGGCGTTGATGCTTAGATTTCTTCCACCCTAGGTCGTGTTTTGGTTCAGCGGTATTGTGGGATGAAGCGGCCCGAACCAACCTTACTCGTACGCTTACAAGAGACCGGTTCCATCGACTGACGTGTAACTTTGTTGCACAAAGATGGCTGGTGGGTGTCTGTTTCTCCTACTTTAGTTGGATCGGATTTGACAAAGGCGGTCCTTGAGAAGGTTGAAAAGCAACTTATGTATCACCGTTGTGATTTTAGAGTAGGTGAGAATTGTTCTTGCTAGATACCCGTAGCAGCCACGTAAAAATTGCAACAACAATTAGAGGATGTCTAACTTGTTTTGTAGGGTATGTTGTGATGTGATATGGCCAATTAAATGATGAGATACATGTGATGTATGAAATGATCATGTTTTGTATAGAATATCACGACTTGCATGTTAATGAGTACGGCAACCGGCAAGAGCCATAGGGTTGTCTTTAATTATTGTATGACCCGCGTGTCAATCATTAAGCGCTATGTAATGATTTACTTTATCACTAAACTATAGCAATAGTAGTAGAAGCATGATGGGCGCGACAACCCCGATGGCGACACGTTGATGGAGATCAAGATGATGAAGATCATGGTTTCATGCCGTTGACGATCGAGATCATGCCCGTGCTTTATAGATGGAGATCAAAAGCACAAGTTCATGGCCATATCATGTCACTTATGATTTGCATGTGATGGTAATCCTTTTATGCACCTTGTTTTGCTTAGGACGACGATAGCATTATAAGGTGATCCCTCACTTAAATTTCAAGGTGAATTGTTTTCTCCCCGAGTGTGAACCGTTGCGAAAGTTCGTCGTGTCGAGACACCACGTGATGATCGGGTGTGATAGACTCTACGTTCACATACAACGGGTGCAAGTCAGTCTTGCACATGCGGAACACTCGGGTTAAACTTGACGATCCTAGCATGTACACACATGGCCTCGTAACACAAGAGACCGAAAGGTCAAACATGAATCATATAGTAGATATGATCAACATGATGATGTTCACCATTGAAACCACCTCAACTCACGTGATGATCGAACTTGAGTTGGTGAATTTGGATCATGTATCACTCGAATGACAAGAGGGATGTCAATTTGAGTGGGAGTTCTTAAGTAACATGATTAATTGAACTCATTATCATGAACATATCAGTAGTGTCTTTGCTAATTATGTTGTAGCTCACGTTGTAGCTCCCTTGAATTTTGATATGTTCCTAGAGAAATAGAGTTGAAAGATGATGGTAGCAATATTGCGGACTAGGTCCGTGATCTGAGGACTGTCCTCATTGCTGCACAGAAGGCTTATGTCCTTAATGCACCGGTTGGTGCGCCACCCCCTCTAGCGTCATATGTAGATGTTGTGAACATTTGACAGGCACGTTCCGATGACTACTTGATAGTTTAGAGCATCATGCATTATGGCTTAGAATTGAGGCTCCAAAACGTTTTGAACGCCACGAAACATATGAGATGTTCTAAGAGCTGAAATTGGGATCTCAGGCTCAGGCCCATATGAGATCTCCAACAAGATTCTTTGCCTGCAAGACGAAGGAGAACAGCTCAATCATTGAGCATGTGCTTAGATTGTTTGGGTGCTACAATCGCTTGCATCGAGTGGGAGTTGATCTTCCAGATAAGATAGTGATTGATATACTTCTCCAAGTCACTATCACGAAGCTACTAGAACTTCATCATGAACTATAATTATGCCAGGGATGGAAATGATGATCCCTGAGCTATTCGCGATGTTTGACACCATGAAGGTAGATATCAAGAAGGAGCATCAAGTGTTGATGGTTAGTAAAAACACTAGTTTCGAGAAGGCCAACGCCAAGTAGGGAAACTTCATGAATGGCAAGTCAGTTGTTGCTCCAGTGAAGCAACCCAAAGTTGAACCCAAACCCGAGACTAAGTGCTTCTATTATGAGGAGAGCGGTCGCTGAAGTGGAACAACCCTAGATACTTGGTAGATAAGAAGGATGGCAATGTCGACAGAAGTATATTTTGATGTACATGTTATTGATTTGTACCTTGCTAGTATTCCTAGTAGCACCTGGGTATAGGATACTGGTTCGGTTGCTAAAATGTTAGCAACTCGAAATAAAAGCTATGGAATAAACGGAGACTGGCTAAGTGTGAGGTGAAGATGTGTGTTGGAAATGTTTCCAAGGTTGATGTGATCAACATCGCAGTCTCTCTCTACCTTTGGGATTAGTGAAGAACCTAAGTAAATGTTATTTGGTGTTTGCATTGAGCATGAACGTGATTAGGTTGTGTTTATTGAAATACAGTTATTCATTTAAGTCAGAGAATAATGGTTATTCTGTTTAAATGAATAATACCTTCAATGGTCATGCACCCAATGAATGGTTTGTTGAATCTTGATCGTAGTAGTACACGTGTTCATAACATAGATGTCAAAAGATACAAAGTTAATAATAATAGTACCACATACTTGTGGCAGTGCCGCTGAATATCATATTGGTGTAAAGCGCACGAACAAACTCCATCTTGATGGATCTTTGGACTCTTTCAATTTTGAATCGGTTGAGACATGCGGACCATGCCTCATGGGCAAGATGACTAAAACCCCATTTTCTGGCTTGATGGAATGGGATAGTAACTTATTGGAAATAATACATGTTGATGTATGCGGTCCAATGAGTGTTGTAGCGTGTAGTGGATATCATTATTTTCTTACCTTCACTAATAATTTGAGTATATATATGAGTATATTTACTTAATGAGACACAAGTATGAAACGTTTGAAAAGTTCAAACAAATTCAGAGTGAAGTTTAAGATCATCATGACAAGAAGATAAGAATGTCGACGATATGATCGTGGGGTGAATATCTGAGCTACGAGTTTGGCATACAACTTTAGACAATGTGAAAGTTGTTTCACAACTCACGCCATCTGGAACACCATAGTGTGATGGTGTGTCCGAACGTCGTAGTCGTGCTCTATTGGATATGGTGCGTACTATGATGTCTCTTAACGATTTTCCACTATCGTGGGGTTATGCATTAGAGACAACTACATTCACTTTGAAAGGGGCACGATCTAAGTCCGTTGAGATGACACCATATGAATTTTGGTTTGGCAGAAACCTAAGCTGTCATTTCTTAATGTTTGGGGCTGCAACGCTTATGTGAAAAAGGTTTTCACTTAATGAGCTCGAACCCAAAGCGGACAAATGCATCTTCATAGAATACCCTAAGAACAGTTGGGTATACCTTCTATCTCAGATCCGAGTGCAATGTGTTTGTTGCTGAAAACAGGTCCTTTCTTGAGAAAGAGTTTCTCTCGAAAGAATTGAGTGGGAGGAAGATAAAAGTTGATGAGGTTGTTGAACATTTATTTCAACAAAAGAGTAGCGCAGCGCAGAAAGATGTTTCTATGGAGCCTACATTAGTTGAAGAGGAAGTTAACGATGATGATCATGAAGCTTCGGATCAAGTTACTATAGAACCTCGTAGCTCGACAAGGACACATACTGTTCCTGAGTGGTACGAGAACCTTGTCTTAGAGGTCATGTTGTTGGACAACTATGAACCTACGAGCTATGGAGAAGCAATGATGGGCTTGGATTCTAACAAATGGTTAGAGGCCATGAAACCTAAGAAAGGATCCATGTATGGAAACCAAGTATGGACTTTGGTAGAATTTCCCGTTAAACGGCAGGTCGTTGAATACAAATGGACCTTTAAGATGAAGACAAACGGTGATGGCGAATATCACCATTTGTAAAGCTCGACTTGTCGCAAAGAAGTTTCCGCCAAGTTCAAGGAGTTGACTATGATGAGACCTTCTCACCCGTAGCGATGCTAAAAGTCTGTTGGAATTATGTTAGCAGTTGTTGCATTTTTCAATTAAGAAATCTAGCAGATGGATGTCAAAAACATTGTTTCCTTAACGGTTTCCGTGAGGAAAGGTTGTATGTGATACAATCGGAAAGTTTTGTCACTCCTAAGGATGCTAAACAGGTGTGCAAGCTCCAGCAATCCTTCTATGGGCTGGAGCAAGCATCTTGGAGTTGGAATATACGCTTTGATGAGGTGATCAAAGTTTTTTGTGTTTATACAAAGTTTACTAGAAAATTGTATTTACAAGAAAGTGAGTGGGAGCACTAGAGAATTTCTGATAAGTATATGTGGATGACATATTGTTGATCGGAAATGATATAGAATTTCTGGCAAGCATAAAGGGTTGTTTGAAAGGTGTTTTTCAAAGGAAGACCTGGATAAAGCTACTTAATTATTGGGCATCGAGATCTATAGAGATAGATCAAGTCTCCTGATGAGACTTTCAATGAGTACATACCTTGACAAGATTTTGAAAGAATTCAAAATGTATCAGTCAAAGAAGGAGTTCTTGCCTGATTTGTAGGGTGTGAAGTTGAGTGAGACTCAAAGCTCAACCACGGCAGAAGAAAGAGAAAGGATGAAGGTCGTCCCCTATGCCTTAGCCATAGGCTCTATATTATGCCATGTTGTGTACCGCACCTTGTGTGTGCCTTGCCATGAGTCTGTCAAGGGGTATAAGAGTGATCCAGGAGTGGATTGCTGGGTAGCGGTCAAAATTATTCTTAGTAACTAGAGGACAAAGGAGATTTTTCTCGATTATGGAGGTGATAAAGAGTTCGTCGTAAAGAGTTACATCGATGCAAGCTTTAACACCAATCCGGATGACTCTTAGTAGCAATCCAGATACGCATAGTGGAGCAGCCATTTGGAATAGTTCCAAGTGCAGTGTGGTAGCAGTGTTTACAGTATGACATAGAGATTTGAAAAGTACCACGAATCGGAATATCACAGACCCGTTGACTAAAAGACCTCTCTCACATGCAAAGCATGATCGAGCCCCAGAACTCATTGGGTGTTAGATTCATAACAATGCGAATCACATGGTGATGTGGACTAGATTATTGACTCTAGTGCAAGTGGGAGACTATTGGAAATATGCCCTAGAAGCAATAATAAATTAGTTATTATCATATTTCCTTGTTCATGATAATCGTTTATTATCCATGCTAGAATTGTATTGATCGAAAACTTAGATACATGTGTGGATACATAGACAACACCATGTCCCTAGTGTGCCTCTGATGGAGTAGCTCATTGATCAAAGATGGTTAAGGTTTCCTAGCCATGGACATGAGATGTCATTTGATAACAGGATCACATCATTAGGAGAATGATGTGATGCACAAGACCCAAACTATAAACATAGCATATGACCGTGTAAGTTTATTGCTATAGTTTTCTGCATGTCAAGTATATGTTCCTATGACCATGAGATCATGCAACTCACTAACACCGGAGGAGTATCTTGTGTGTATCAAATGTCGCAACGTAACTGGGTGACTATAAAGGTGATCTATAGGTATCTCCGAGGGTGTTTGTTGGGTTGGCATGGATCAAGACTAGGATTTGTTACTCCGTGTGACGGAGAGGTATCTCAGGGCCCACTCGGTAATACAACATCACTATAAGCCTTGCAAGCAATGTGACAAAAGAGTTAGCCACGGGATCTTGTATTACGGAATGAGTAACAAGATTGAACTAGGTATGGAGATACTGATGATCGAATCTCGGGCAAGTAACATACCGAAGAACAAAGGGTACATCATACGGGATTAACTGAATCCTTGACATAGAGGTTCAACCGATAAATATCTTCCTAGAATATGTAGGAACCAATATGGGCATCTAGGTCCCACAATTGGTTATTGACCGTAGAGGCATCTCAGTCATGTCTACATACTTCTTGAACCCGTAGGGTCTGCACACTTAAGGTTCGGTGATGTTTCGGTATAGATGAGTTATGTATGTTGGTGACCGAAGGTTGTTTGGAGTCCTGGATGAGATCCCGCACATGACGGGGAGCTCCGGAATGGTCCGGAGGTAAACATAGATATATAGGAAGTCGGTATTCAGGTTTCGAAAAAGTTTCTGGACTTACCCGTTTTGTGACGGGAGTGCCGCAAGTGTTCCGGGGGTCCACTGGGAGGGTCGACCCACCCCGGAGGGCCCCATGGGCTGTGAGAGGGGGCGCACCAGCCCCTGATGGGCTGGCCACCCCTCTCACCTAAGGCCCATGCATATGGAAGGTCTAGGGTAGGCCCAAGAGGGGGCGCCCCACTTTCCTTGGGGGCCAAGTTGCTCCCCTTGGCCACCCCACCCTAGGGGAAACCCTAGGGCTCCCCCTTCTCCTCCCCCTCCTATATATATGTGAGTGGAGGGAGGGCTGCAGCACCACAAGCCACAGCGTAGCCTCTCCCTCCCCCTCTAGATCTGTTTCTCCTCTAGATTGTCGCGGTAGCGCTTGGCAAAGCCCTGCCGGGACAGCTCCACTACCACCGTCACCATGCCATTGTGCTGGCGGAGAACTCATCTACCTCTCCACCCTTGCTTGCTGGATCAAGGAGGTGGAGATCATCATCGAGCTGTAAGTGTGCTGAACGCGAAGCTGCCATCCGTTCGGCACTAAATCGGAACGACCACGATGGGATCGCGGGACGGCTCGTGATGAGATTGCGGGACGGATCGTGATTGGATCATGAAGATGTTCGACTACATCAACCACATTTCTTAATGCTTCCCGCTTAGCGATCTACAAGGGTATGTAGATCCAGTCTCCCTCTTGTAGATGCTCATCACCATGGATAGATCTTGCGTGTGCGTAGGAAATTTTTTGTTTCCCATGCAACATTCCCCAACAATTATCAGTGCTGACCTTTCAGAACATGAAGTAGTGAGATTATTGAAAATTCTGAGGATGCACATGGCTGCTATTGGATATACTCTTGATGATCTTAAGGACATTAGTCCCACTCTATGTCAGCACAAGATTAATATGGAACCTGATGCTAAACCCGTTGTTGATCACCAACGACGGTTGAATCCCAAAATGAAAGAAGTGGTAAGAACTGGAATATTAAAGCTTCTGGAAGCAGGTATAATCTATCCCATAGCTGATAGTAGATGGGCGAGTCCCGTTCATTGTGTCCCTAAGAAAGAAGGTAATATTGTTGTTCCTAATGATAAAAATGAGCTTATTCCAAAAAGAATTGTCACTGGCTATAGGATGGTAATTGATTTTAGAAAATTAGACAAAGATACTCGAAAAGATCATTACCCCTTGCCTTCTATTGATCAAATGCTTGAAAGATTATCTAAGCACACACACTTTTGCTTCCTAGATGGATATTTTGGTTTCTCTCAAATACCTGTGTCACAATCTGATCAAGAGAAAACTAATTTTACTTGTCCTTTTAGAACCTATGCTTATAGACGTATGACTTTTGGTTTATGCATTTCACCTGCTGCCTTTCAAAGATGTATGGCTACTATATTCTCTGATTTTTGTGAAAAGATTGTGGAGGTTTTCATGGATGATTTTTACGTTTACGGAACTTCTTTTGATGATTGCTTAAGCAACCTTGATCGAATTTTGCGGAGATGTGAACAAACTAATATCATCTTGAATTGGGAGAAGTGTCACTTTATGGTTAATGAAGGTATTGCCTTGGGGCATAAGATCTCTAAACGAGGTATTGAGGTGGATCAAGCTAAAGTTGATGCAATTGAGAAAATGCCATGTCCTAAAGTTATCGAAGGTATTCGAAGCTTCCTTGGTCACGTTGGTTTCGATAGGAGGTTTATTAAAGACTTCTCAAAGATTTCTAGGCCTCTTACTAATCTTTTGCAAAAGGATATTCCCTTTGTTTTTTATGACGATTGCATAGAAGCCTTTGAAACGCTAAAGAAAGCCTTAACCACTTCACCTATTGTTCAACCACCTGATTGGAACCTGCCATTTGAAATTATGTGTGATGCTAGTGATTATGTTGTTGGTGCTATTCTAGGACAAAGAGTTGATAAGAAATTAAATGTTATCCATTATGCTAGTAAAACTCTAGACAGTGCCCAAAGAAATTATGCTACTACTGAAAAAGAATTTTAGCAGTCGTGTTTCCTTGTGATAAATTCAGACCTTACATTGTTGATTCCAAAGTTACTGTTCACACTGATCATGTTGCTATAAAATATCTTATGGAAAAGAAAGATGCTAAACCTACACTCATTAGGTGGGTTCTCTTGCTTCAAGAATTTGATTTACATATCATTGATAGGAAAGGAGCTGAGAACCGTGTAGCTGATAACTTGTCTAGGTTAGAAAATATACTTGATGACCCACTACCTATTGATGATAGTTTCCCTGATGAACAACTAGCTGCAATTAATTTCTCTCAAAACACTCCATGGCATGCTGATTATGCTAATTACATCGTTGCTAAATATATTCCACCTAGTTTCACATACCAACAAAAGAAAAAAATTCTTCTATGACTTGAGACATTACTTTTGGGATGACCCACATCTTTATAAAGAAGGAGTAGATGGTATTATTAGACGTTGTGTACCTGAGCATGAACAGGAACAAATCCTACATAAATGTCATTCATAAGCTTATGGAGGGCAACTTGCTGGAGATAGAACTGCTCACAAGGTATTACAATCTGGTTTATATTGGCCTACTCTTTTCAAGGATGCCCGTAAGTTTGTCTTGTCTTGTGATGAATGTCAAAGGATTGGTAATATTGGTAAGCGTCAAGAAATGTCTATGAATTATGCACTTCTTGTTGAACCATTTGATGTTTGGGGTTTTGATTATATAGGACCTTTTCCTTCCTCTAATGGGTACATTCATATTTTGGTTGCTGTTGATTATGTCACTAAGTGGGTAGAAGCTATTCCAACTAGTAGTGTTGATCATCATACTACCATTAAAATGTTTAAAGAAGTTACCTTTCTGAGGTTTGGAGTCCCTAGACATCTAATGACTCATGGTGGTTCACACTTTATTCATGGTGCTTTCCGTAAAATGCTTGCTAAACATGATGTTAACCATAGAATTGCATCACCCTATTATCCTGAATCTAGTGGTCAAGTTGAACATAGTAATAGAGAAATAAAATTGATATTACAAAAAACTGGCAATAGGTCTCAAAAGAATTGGTCTAAGAAATTAGATGATGCACTTTGGGCCTATAGAACAACTTATAAAAATCCTATGGGTATGTCTCCATATAAGATGGTATATGGGAAAGCTTGTCATTTCCCTCTAGAGTTAGAACATAAAGCATTTTGGGAAATTAAAGAACTGAATTATGACTTCAAACTTGCTGGTGAATAGGTTATTTGATATTATCTCATTAGATGAATGGAGAACCCAAGTTTATGAAAATGCCAAGTTATTTGAAGAGAAAGTTAAAAGATGGCATGACAAAAGAATCCAAAAGCAAGAATTCAAAGTTGGAGAATATGTTCTTTTATACAATTCTTGTTTCAGATTTTTTGCAGGAAAACTTCTCTCCAAATGGGAAGGACCCTATGTTATCGAAGAAGTTTATCACTCTGGAGCTATTAAGATTAATAATGCCGAAGGTACCAACACGAAGGTGGTCAATGGACAAAGAATTAAACACTATATCTCAGGTACGCCAATTAATGTTTAAAGCAATATTACCCAAACCATGACACCGGAGGATAACATAAAAGAAACCTTCCGGAATGCTCCAAAATCGTGAAAATGAAGAGGTACGTGATACGGTAAGTAAACGGTCTCCGAAAAATCCGCAAAAATAATTTTTATAAGTTTTGGAATATTTATGATTTTTAGGAATTAAAAAATAAACCGCAAGGTAACCGAGGAGGGAACGGAGTACCAGGGCGCGGTTGCCATACCTAGCGTGCCCTGCTGGAGCGTGCCCACCTCGAGAACCTTCCCGACTCAGTTTTCCTCTCGTTTTCTTGGTTTTGAAGAATAAAAATTACCTATATATATACCCATGGCTGTTTTTACAATCACATCGTGAGATTTTATTGCGTTCTTGTTTCATGTTCTTTTCTTGCTAGATCTAAATTTCCATGGCTTCCTCAAGTTCCCCCAAGGACAAGTTCTTCGAGAAGGTTACGAACCCGTACCTGCGAGAGGTGATGAAGAACCCTCAAACCATTGGGATGCATGAGGGGGTGCTCCACATTCGAGATGTTCAGGTGCCCAAGAAGATGGGAAGTGTGGAGGCTAGGTTGGAAGCTATGGAGCAAGACGTCTTCAAGTGCAAGGGGGTGGTGGAATGTGGACTTGATGCCAATCACTCCATTATCACAGAATTCACCCGTGATCACATGGTGGATGGCCAGTCCATGAAAGACATCGTCTTCAACTTCAACGAGCAAATCAACTTTCTGCAGAGTCAAATCTATGATCTTCAAAATCAGGTTTTTTTAATATGAAGCGAGATTTAAAGGTATGAGTTTAGCTGCCAATTGTAGGACTCCAGGGACTCATGCATCAACTTTTGATGGTGAACCCTTTCCCTGCAAGCCGGAGGACAAATCTACTACCGCTTCATCGCCACCACCTTCATCATCACTGCCACAAAAGGAGATCCGAGTACACGGGTATGGGCACTTCCCTTGGCTTGAGCCAAGCTTGGGGGAGGTGCCCCGATATCGTATCACCATCACTTTTAATTTTTCTTTGTATTTCGATCCTTAGCCTTTTCATGATTTAGTTGAATAAAAGTGTAGTGTGATTTATTTTCAAGTATTATTTTCATGATCTATCTATCTATGTAATCGAGTGAGAGTTATATAATAAAGTTTAGTTTGAGCCTTTGCCCCTTTACTTCCTGGTTGCAATCATGATAAAAGAAAATAAATGAGAAAGGATCATATGCTAATCTTATGGTGAGTAATGACATTACAATAAATAAAAATATAAGTGGTAAAATTTGTTGGAGATTGGCAAACATAGCATTAGTCAATAATGCAATTCATGAAAGAATAAATTTGGGAAGAGAAGATTCACATGCAAATACACTATCACGACATCTTTTATGATTGTGATCCCCCCATTAAATATTATATGCCAAAATGGTTGACGTTGGACAAGGAAGACAACGTAATGATTTATGGTTGTTCATATTCACATTGAAGTTATTTTGTCATAGATCCTTCGACATGTGGTGCTTGCCCAATATCTCTTCTAGCCAAAAATTCTGCACTAAGTAGAGATGCTACTTGTGCATCCAAAAAACCAAAACCAAACACATTTTCGAGAGTCCACTATACCTACCTATGGATTGAATAAGATCCTTCAAGTAAGTTGTCATCGGTTCATCAAGGCAATAAAAATTGCTTCTAAAAGTGTTGGATCAATTAGTGTAAGATAAAATTGAGCGTTGCACGAACTTGTGATGGAAAGTAATAAAAGTGATGGACTTCATAATAAAGGTTGCTATCACAAGAGGCAATGCAACGTGACATTCTTTTGTGCTAAGGGATTTGGCATACAAAATAAAAAGCACATGACAACCTTTACTTCCCTCTGTGAAGGACCTATCTTTTACTTTTATGTACTTACTTTTATAAAAGAGCCAAAGTATTTCTCCTATTCCTTTTTATTTTTCTCCTTTGGCAAGCATCATGGGGCGAGGAACGATCTAGGCACATAGGACCAGTTGGATATGAGTAAACATGAGTTATTATTGTTGACATCACCCTTGAGGTGAATATGTTGGGAGGAAAACTATAAGCCTCTATCTTTCTATGCGTCCAGTTGAAAAAATTGTCCATGGGAATACTGTGAGTGTTAGCAATCATAGAAGACTAAATAATGGTTGACTATGTGGACTTGCCAAAAGCCTCCTACATGAGACCCTTCCTGAAAATATGATGAATTTTAGTTGCAAAGTTGACTGAGAACATAGTTTTTTGGTTTCCAATAAGGTTTATGCTTTGTACTTGCTCATAAGAAGTTATATGATGTTGTTATGAAATAAAAGTTTTATGTTAGTTTTTGTTGTTGTTATAATAATAAGTATGATGCTACCATGTCCATATTTTGTTTTTATCGACACCTCTCTCTCAAACCATGTGGGAATGTTCTTCAATATCGGCTTTCGCTTGAGGACAAGTGAGGTCTAAGCTTGGGGAGGACGCTCTGTGTAGGCTGCGGTGAAGACCCCAAGACTCCAGATGAAGCCGTCAATAAGAAGACTCAGGCGCAACCTGCCTTGAGGTAGGGACCTCACAAGGCCAAAGCACCCTCGTGAGCTCCAGATACACCTCCTAGTTCTACTGTGCCAGCCACGCATACGAACTCGATGTGCTGTACATGCCCGGAGCCCCCTGAGGACGCGGAGGGGTTCCATCCCATGCAATGTGGTAGCCATAGCTCCGTGCTGGCAGAGAAGTCTACACTGCCCACCAATGGCTATGCCCACGCAATGTGGAAGCCATAGCCCCGTGCTGGCGGAGAACTCAACACTGCCCACCAATGGCTACGCCCATGCAATGTGGAAGCCCTATGCCCAGTGTTGGGGATAAACAACTGAGGGCGCCCCAGCGGCTGCATCCAACCTCGGGAAGGCTCCTTGTGGCCCCGCCTCGCTGCATTCCCTGGGATGTACGCATGAGGGGCAGCATGGGGGCAACTACAGATGTTCTTCGGGAAGGTACGGGAGCCGCTCATACGTCAAGGGGGACTCCTGAGCATTGCAACTCAGAAGCCTCACTGGCTCCGTTGCCCCTCGCTCCTCGGGGCCGTCCCTGCTGATCCGATCGCCCCCGGTGGCGGTAGAGCTATGTGCGGGGCCGGGCCCTACCGACACAGAGCTCAGTGCGCTCAAGCTTGAAACTTTAAGGAGGATGCTAAAGCCGCTCGTATGTCAAGGGGGACTCCTGAGCATCACGACTCAGGAGCCTCACTGGCTCCATAGCCCCTCGCTCCACGAGGTCGTCCTTGGTGATCTAGTCAGCCCCGACGGAAGTTGAGGTATGCACGGGGCCGGGCCCTGCCAACGCAGAGCATAAGTTGTTCAGAGTTCCAAGTCAACCTATCTTCACCATGTTCCCTTCATGAGGGCTGCTTGTGCGTCAAGGGGGATTCCTGAGCATCATGACTTAGGGGCCTCATTGGCCCTGTAGCCCCACACCTCTTGGGGCCGTCCTCGGTGATCCGGTTGGCCCCAACAGCGGCTGAGGTATGCGTGGGACTGGGCCCGGCCAACGCAGAGCGACACAAAAAGCAAGAAGAAAACAAGGCGAAGAGGGCAATCGTGCAATTCAACAATTATTACAAGCATTAAAGTTTTTGCGAATACAACCAGTTCAACGCCTCCAAGAGGCATGTCAAATGATGTAGGAAAGAAACGGGAAAAGGGAATCCGGGGGAGCCTGCGCCGCCGCTCGCCCCTTCCACGGAGAGCTCATCGTCTGCATCGTCGGCATCGTCCTCCTCACCCCTAACTACTGTAGTTTCAGGGGACAGTTGAACGGTGACGCGGGTGAACCTCTTCACCAGCTTCTTCATGCCAACCTTCACTACTTCCAAAGCACTGTTGAGGATCCCGAGGGCAACCAGGCAGATCACGGAGTCGAAGTCGAACCCTGACTCGCGGAGGTGAAGATGGCTAAAGACGCGCGTCATGGCCGCAGAAAAGAGGCTGTGGCACTCACTGTCCAAGACACCTTCCACCTTGCGGATGGCGCCCTCCAGCGCCTCGATGAATCTTGAAGCAAGATCCACGTAGCCGCCCTCAGGAGCCACCAGGGATTCCTCAAACCCTTCCCGGCAGAGGGAGTGGAGCGCTCGGCACTGCCTAAGCTTGATCGAGGGAAGGGCACTAAGCTTCGTGGCCTTTCCACCCTCGTCTTCGGCTAAAGCCCTTTCCGCGACTTCGAGTCGGACCTTCTCCAGGGTTGCCTCCTTCTCCCTCGCCTCCAAGCGCCCTCGCACCACGGCGCCATCGGCTTTTGATTGGGACAGCTCAGAGTCCCAGTCGACAAGCTGAGCCTTGCAAGACTCAAGGGCCTCCCGCTTCCCGCGGAGTTCTTCCTCGAGCGCGGACTTCTCCTCCTAAAGGGCCCTTAGTGGGACTCCACCTCGTCATGGCGGCCTTCAGCAGACACCACATTGGCTAGCGCCGTCACGAGGGCCGCTTTGACCAACACAGCCTCCTCCCCGCTCCTCGCCACGGCGGCCTTGTCTTGGACGGAGCACGCCACAATAGAGGCGTTGGCCCGGAGCCATCCGGCGAGGAGCCCCAGAAGCCCGCTCGTGAGGCGATCGTCGGCACCCATGAGGGCATCCCGAACCTCGTCTAGGAGGTCAAGACCATGCAGAGGAGTCACCAAGACCCCCTCCGAAGGAGTCGCCTGCATGACCGCAGGCGGGGCCTCCTGAGAGACAGCAGCGTGAGGAACAGGAGGCTCCGGAGGCTGTTTAGCAACCAAGGTCAAGGCAGATGCAGACGAGTCCATGGGCTGTCGGCCCTCGGGGGCTGGCCCTCCGGACTTTGGCACCAGCACACCCTCAAGAATAGAAGCTACCACACAAGTACGCCTCAGGGGCTCCGGGGGCTTCGCGGCGGAGGCCAGGAGGTTCGCCTCACGAGCCTTCGACCCTTGCCCATAGGAACCTCGTCAGGCGATGACAGCGCGACCAGAGCAACCGGGGCATTGGAGGACGCCTTCGGCTTGACGCCTGCCTTCTTCCTCATCTTCAATGCGAGGACAACCCTAGTTGACAAGCAAGGGAAGAACCATTAGCATCCAAGTTACTGAAGGGCATGCAAGGTCAGACCAAGTCCTTACTCCTCAATGTCGACCTACTTCCTCTTCCCCTCCGCTCCGACGATGGCGATGCCCTCACTAAAGGGGGCGACAAGGGCACCAAGTGGCAGCACTGCTGCCGGAGGGATCGTCGCGGCCGCGGCCTTGCCCGCCTGGCCCACAGGCTGCAACTCGGATGGGGGAGAGGCCGGCACTTCAGCCATCATGTCTGCTGGGGCAGGGTGCATAGAAGGATACTCAGCCACTCGCTTCTCGGGGGCCGTCAGGCAGGCGGACTACCTGGCCCGGGGGCCGGCACGAGCCGTGGAGACCATGGCGGGACGCGGAGAACCCCAGGCAGAAACTTCACCAGCATCATCGTCGTCCTCAAGGTCGCGCAGGAGCACGCTCTGTGACGGGGGGACGCTCCTGCCGGGTATCCATCCGATGTCTTCTCCGAATCCTCCCCGCCTGAGGTGTCACTGGATCACATTGTCACTGGGAAGCCAAGGCCCTCGACTGGGCAGGCCCCCATTCATCAAAGGCAGGCATCTTGGCAACCAAAGCGGTCGCGTTGTCGCGATGGTACAGCGGGGCACAGCCCTCAGGGAGATCACCGGGGTCGCCGTTGAGCAGGGTCGCCACAACCATGTTGAACTCCTCGGGGGTTATGCACACGTTCCAAAGCCTGAGGTTGTTTCCGCTGCCCCCATAGTCCCACAGGGGCCTAGAGTGAGACTGGAGGGGTGCCATGCGCTCCGTCAAGAACTCTATCATTCCCCCAATCAGCTTCCGAGCACTGCTGTTGCGGGAGATCCGCTCCAGGACGGGCTTAGCCCGGGGGTCAGAAATCTTCATGAAGCCCCACGTAGGGCTCTTCTCCGGCAGCCCCTTTGGCAGCTCCAAGCAGGAGTTAGGGCTCACAGGATCCATGAAGACCCAAGGGTGCCAGAAGTTCTCCACATTCTTCCTGGGCTTTCAGAGCATGTTACCGCTCTGGACCGCAACAACAGAGACGCATGCCGACCATTGAGCACCATCGTGCACGCGCAAGCTAAAGAAATTCCGGAAGAGGGACACCGAAGGCTTCACGCCCATGAAGGCCTCACTATAAAAGGTGAACACAAACAAGAGTAGGATAGAGTTGGGATGGAGGTGAAGCGCCTGGATCCCTTAGTGGTCACGGATGGCGATGAAGAACGTGGAGAAAGCCGGGATGATGTCGGTGAAGATGCTATGGAGGAAGAAGGGGTAGGATGACATGGATGAGGCCCACCTCTCTGAGGATCCGCCCCATATCAAGGTCCGCCCGTGCTCGTTGGTCCCGTTCGCCGTCAACGGGAGCACCGGGACTAGGTCGCTGTCCTTGGCAATGGTGGACACGAAGAGCATTGGCGATATGGGAGCGGGGGCCAAGCCATGTGCCTCCGGCTTCGACTTGTCGGCGGGGGCCATTCGGAGGGAGAGCGGAGCGACACCGGATCTGGAGGGGTCTCAGCTAAGGCCGGGATCTGGAAGCAAGAGCAAGTGCGCAGAAGAGGAAAGAAATAATGGCTTGACACTGGAAGTTAGGCTTTTGACGATTCAGGCAATGGCCATGGGGACGCCCCACGTTAGACACACGACGCGTGCTAGCCGTGGCCCCGCAGGCGTTTGGGGATCGCAGCGCTTTGGCCGCCCTCAAGGCTTCATCCTGAAGTCGGCTCGAGCATGCGCCTAGGCCCGGGGGCTACTGTCAGCATTCTGGGAATAGGGGTACCCATTCCTGCCTGCCTGCGGCCCAGGACATGGACCACTTCGTCGGCCAAGCGAGGCCTGGTGCAACATTACCCAAGACAAGGCCCTCACGACGACCATGGGCTCACAAGGAAGAACGACATCAAGACCGTCAAGGATGGGCCTCCTTAGCCCCCCCCCCCCCCGAGGGGCAGAGATCTCTATGCAAGGCCCGGCCTCAGGAGTCAAGGGTGATGCAAGGAAGGACAGGTGGGCGCCAGCACGCCAGGTGGCGCAGTTTCCTCTTTGGTGCAAAGGGATCAAGGACGTACGTGGGTTCCCAAAGCGCCACCCAAAGGTTTCCCTTCCAGTGCAACAAGACCACGACCACGAGCCCCGCAGCATGGATGTCATCGCCGAGCCCACCACCGCGTCACCGACAGCTACTTTGCAGGTGAAGAGGACCTTTGGACAGGGCGTGGATGTACTCATGTCCCCCTTTAAAATTGGCCGTTGTGGGATCCCTTCCCGTTGTTGTGATAAGGGAAGAGGACATGGGCCACCGCTATATATAAAAACTAGGTCACACCGTAGAGGAGGACCCCCGGTCCAATCCAATACTTAGCTACTCAATAACACCACCGCAAGGCCGAGAGCCAAGAACACACCTTGAGCCCCCTCGGGAGGCTCAAGCACACAGTACTAGTTCATCCACCCAAATCTCCATGAGAGGCAATCCACAAAAGCAATAGTAGGGTATTAAGCTTCGCAGCGGCCCGAACCTGGGAAACTGTCGTGTTCATCTTCTTCCTCATCATTGAACGAGTTCGTCGTTGTGTCCATCGAGTAGTGAGCTAGGTTGGGTGAGGCCATAGGGAAACCTTCGCACACACCCCTGTGTTCGAATCTCGAGGGTTTTGCGGAGCCTGAAATTCGACGGTAACTACTAAAGATCATTAAGGTAAACCCAACCGTAGAATTAACACATCAAGTCCTCTTTACTCCCATACGCAGCAATCCCCTTACTCGGGTGTAAGCTTCTATGAATCTAGACACCCACTATAAGAGAATAATGAACATATTGCAACACACTTGACCAAGAATGCCCCACATGTGCGCGGCATGGGAGGAACCTTAAGAAAGCACCAAAATAAAACATACAACTCAAACCAATCACAATCATCAGTAAACCCATAGGACAAAAGAAATCAACTCAAACATCATAGGATAGTCACACATCATTGGATAATAATATATAACATTAAGCACCATGTTTAAGTAGAGATTACAACTGGGAAGAGAGGTTTTACATCGCTACATAGAGCGAGAGAGAGAGTTGGTGGTGATGGCGCCAAAGTTGTTGGTGTGGATTGTCGTCACAATGGTTGCCCCGGTGGTGCTCCGGCGCCGTCGGGACAGAGGGGGATAGATATCCCCTCCTTCTTCTTCCTTGGTCTCCCCCTAGATGGGAGGAGAGTTTCCCCTCTGGTCCATGGCTGCCATGGCTCCCGGAGGGTAGCAGCCCCTCCGACATTGGATCCTTCTCTCTTTGTTCTCTCCTATTTTCTTGAATGTTTTCTGACCCCTTCACCTTTTCTTAAATATTCAGAGATCCGTAACTCCGATTGGGCTGAAACTGTAAGGGGAATTTTAACAGGAAATTATCTTTCTTGCGGCAAAACAAGGGCTCCAACCGACTTACGAGGTGGCCCCAAGCCATCAAGGTGCGAACACCCCTGGTAATATAAAATGTTTCCAAAAGTATATTGAAGATGTAGAATATTGCCATGAAACAATTAAAAATTATTGATACGACAGAGATGTATCACTTATCGCCATCGGCGGTGGCGTTATTGCCATTGGGCTCCCCATTGTTGCCCCTTCAACGTTTGCACTGATGTCTTGTAGGGGATTTGGGGGTATCCACCATATAGACATCATAGGTGGATGTTGCGGTTCACTTGCCAGTGTTTACCAAGGGCACAATGTCTTCTATGGGGCCATCGACATCTTCATCCATATCCGTGGCCTCATCGTTGTCTCATACTTGTGATCTGTGTTGGATTTTCCCCCGAAGAGGACGACATGATGCAGCATAGTATAGATAAGTATTTCCCTTAGTGAGAACCAAGGTTATTGAACCTATAGGAGAACCACAAAATTCCCCGTCTTCAGCACCTACACACAAAAGAGCACACACTTACACCCAATGCGGGCAAGAGGGTTGTTAATCCCCTTGAACTCCTTACTTGCATGCAATGAGTTGTGTAGATGATAGTTTGATAAATATAACATCTAAAATAAATATAAATAAAATATTGGCATCAAGGTATTAAGAGCGTTTATAAATATATTTGCGAATAGACCCTAGGGCCATAATTGTCACTAAAGGTTTCTCTCTCGAAGAAGGCATACGGTGGGTAAACAAATTACTGTTGGGCAATTGATAGAAAAGCGCATAGTTATGCAATATTTATTCATGGAAATGATCATTACATATAGGCGTCACGTCGGTAAGCAAGTAGACCAACTCCTGCATGCATCTACTACTATTACTCCACCCATCGATCGCTATCCAGCATGCATCTAGAGTATTAAGTGAAACAGAGTAATGCTTGGAAAACAATGACATGATGTAGACAAAGTAAATCCAATTAATATGAATTAACCACGTCGTCTTACCCTTAGTAGCAACAATAAAATACGTGGCATGTCCCTTTCTGTCACTAGTATTGAGCATGGCAAGATTGAACCCACTACAACGCACCTCTCCCATAGAAGATAAATCAATCTGTTTGCCCAACTACATCAATATATCAGAGAGAATTACAAAGCTATCATATAATCATGCATATATATGAAAAGACCAGCAATGAACTCAATATAATATCATGAATAATTTGAACATAAACCCACAATTCATCGGATCCCAACAAACGCACCACACAAAAATGATTACATCGAATAGATCATCACAAAGATGCGATGAAATTTGTATTGAAGAACATAGGGACGGAGATATAGCCATCTAGGTACTAAGTACAGACTCGTAGGTCTATGGTGAACTACTCACACATCACCATGTGAGCAGCAAGGATGATGTAGAGGCCCTCTGTGATCAATCCCCACTCTGGCAGGGCTCCGGAACAGGGCTCTAGATGGGCACACGGCGGAACAGGGACTTGTAGTCGCGGAAAAAGTGTTTCGGGAGGCTCCCTAGGGTTTTGGGGGAATATATGAATTTATAGGATAGAGAGGGATGCCAGAGGCCGAGGGAGGTGGCCTCAAGCCATCAGGGCACAACCATCGCCCATGGGCGCGCCCTCTTGGCTTGGATTCACCTCGTGTGCCCTCCGATATTCCTCTGAAGCTTTCAGATCTTTATTTTGTCTAGAAAAATCATCAAAAAAATTCATGGTATTTTGACTTCATTTGGTACAGTATTCATGAAAAGCCAAAAACATGCAGAAAACAACAACTAGCACTTAACACTGGGTTAATAGGTCAGTGCTCAAAAATAATATAAATCATCTAGTAAATGCCTAAAAAGCATCCTAGAAGGATAATATAATAGCATGGAACAATAAAAAGTTATAGATATGTTGCAAACAAATCATAGTCTAGTACGTCGGTTAAGTCATCGACCGTGGCGACTAGATGGGTGATGGGTGGGACATAAATTTCCCAATCATCGGCTTTAAGTCCGATCTTGTTGTAAACCAAAGTCTTGCCATGTGATATGGACATGCCCTGGATACGATTGAGCATCACATTCAGGTGAGATAGTTCTTCGGAGTTCATTGGCTGGCTATAGGAGGGGCTGACTCGAAGTGTGCCTGGTATATAGCTGACGTGGCTTGAGACTGCGTCGGTATTTCCCCAAAGAGGAAGGGATGATGCAGCACAGCGACGGTAAGTATTTGAAATCAAGGTATCTATTCGTAGAGGAAGAACACGCACCCACGTAAATGGCACATGCACACAAATAACAAATACTTGCAACCCGACGCGAAAGATAGGTTACCAAACTCTCCATCATAATAACATAGATTAGGTAGTGATAGTTTTGGCAAATAGATCTCTCAAGAACACAAGATAAAATAGATAAAAAAAGATCCGCAAGGTATTTTTTGGTTTTTGGTTTTATAGATCTGAAAATAAAAAATGCAAATAGTAGATCGGAAAGCAATATGTTGGAAAAGTAGACCCGGGGCCGTCGGTTTCACTAGCGGCTTCTCTCATGAGTATAGCGCACGGTGCGTGAACAAATTACCATTAGGCAATTGATAGAAGATGAAATAATCATGACAATATATAGGCAATGATCATTATATAGGCATCACATCCAAGACAAGTAGACTGAAATGATTCTGCATCTACTTCTATTACTCCACACATCGACCGCTATCCAGGATGCATCTAGTGTATTAAGTTCATGGAGAAATGGAGTAATGCAACAAGAACTATGACATGATGTAGACAAGATCTATTCATGGAGGAATAGACCCATCTTGTTATCCTTAATGGTAACGATACATGCGTGTCTTGTTGCCCCTTCTGTCACTAGGAAAGAACACCGCAAGATCGAAGCATCACAAAGCACCTCTTCCAATGGCAAGAAAAATCGATCTAGTTGGCCTAACTAAACCAAAGATTCGAAGAATAAATACGAGGCTATAATTAATCATGAAAATAAGACATAAAATAAGACTCAAATCATATTCATGGATAGAAACTGATCATGAACTCAAAATTCATCGGGTCCCAACACATACACCGCAAATGTCATTACATCAAGTGGATCTCCAAGAGACCATTGTATTGAGAAAGATAGAGAGAGAGGAAGCCATCTAGATACTGCCTATGGACCCATAGGTCTATGGTGGACTACTCACGTATCATTGGAGAGGCACCTATGAAGAACATGAACCCCTCCATAATGGTGTCTAGATTGGATCTCGAGGTTCTGGAACTTGCGGCAGTTGGAATTGTGTTTCGTCGACTCCTCTAAGGTTTTTGGATTTTCAGGGAATTTATAGACATGATAGTTGGTTGGGGGCACCCAAGGCTCCCACACTCCACCAGGCCGCCTCAAGGGCCTCTGGCACACCCTGGTGGGGCGTGGTCACCCTGGGCCCCCTCCTCTTGTGTTCTTTGGCCCATTGGCTTTGTTCTGGTCCATAAAAATCAACAAGAATCCCCGCAGCATTTGGGCTCCGTTTAGTACTGATTTTCTATGAAGTAAAAAAAAGCAAAAACAGCAATTGGCACTTTGGCACTAAGTCAATAGGTTAGTCCCAAAAAATTATATAAAGTTACTATAAAATGATTGTAAAAAATCCAAGAATGATAATACAACAACATGGAACAAGCAAAAATTATAGATATGTTGGAGACGTATCAATATCTTAGTGTGCATGGGGTCCAAGGGTGTTTCTAGACCTGTGCTAGGGTTCGCTCGAGATCCAACATAGCTTCAAGGATAGGGGCGGGACTGGGTCTGGGCCGACATTCAAGGGGAGCTCGCCTCGAGTTGCTACGAGGATCTCAGTCAATACCAAGGCTTTTGGCCCAATGTCCTCGAAAGAGATCGGTTCCAGAGTCGATGCTCCAAAGCCAGGTAGCCCCTCCATCTAGACGGGCGTCCAGCCTCCAGCCTAACAAGATGAGTTCTCCATGGGAATCTGCGGTGTATTTCAGGCCTCCAAAGGTCACGATCTGACCTGGGGCGTAGTTCTCAATGGAGGCCAGCTGGATGGACGAATAGGCATAGAAAATCATGTTGCCGAACACAGAAAGTTAGCTGAGGACTTAAACGTTCACATTGAAAATGTCGCAGTTGATATACAAATGAGCCATCCATCCTTCTATCGATCTCACAATGGAACTCTCAATGAAAGCACGAGTTTCGGTGTGTCAACTGACAGACCTCCATCAAGAGGGCATGAACCTATGTAAACATTGTCTCTTTTCTCATGTTATGATCTGTCCGAGATCCATAGCTCAGGACCCCTACCCCAAGGTATGTCGGGTTCCACACCAACACCCTGTGGATGCGGCCTCTCTAAGGGATCTTTATAATTCTCTGGTCAATGTCAATGGTTTGGAGCAAGAGGCTTTTACTTTCACCTCGAAATACAATAAAATCCTAGCCCTTTACAACGACAGTGATATACTTCATGGACATAAGGCACAAATGTTGAGTGTGGCCCCTTCACAACATTCACGAAGTTATCAAACTAAGCATTCAACAAGGAATCTCATACCCCAAAATAACGTTTTAGATCTTAAACATACCAAGGTTCATCCATATCCCCGAGAACTAGGGTTCTGCTCACACATGGGAGACACTAATATCATAACCACAACAATGGATTACATCGGTGGATGATTCGTATAACACACAAGACGATCCACTAGGTTTCTTCATGTTACAAAAATAAGGATCTAGATGATGATGATGATGATGATGACGGAGGTTGTCGTGGTTTTGTCACGGCAGATGTCCTAGTGAAAGTACTTAAGGGTGCGACCATCGCTATGGTGACTAGCTCGAAGGGGTTGATCAGGACGAGAGACACGAGTTTACTCAGGTTCAGCCCCTCCCGAAAGAGGTAAAAGCCTATGTCCTACTTTGAGTAATATTCATTGGGTATTGACTACAAGGGAGCGGATTTGCTTAAGCTATCTCTCGATGGATTGTTTCATACCCTAAACCGTCGCAGGGACTTGCCTTTATATAGGTAGGTCAAGGCCCTGGGCTTACAAGAGTCCGGACTGAGTTATACTCCGTAACCGGGTTTATCTCTAAGTCGCCTTGCCTTATACGGCAAACCATCTCTGGGCATCTTACGCTTCCGGGTTACTTGTCGCCTTCTAGCTCTGGGACTCCGTCCGGCCCGCCTGGCAAACCGCCTCCATGCTTGTCTCGATCTCAAGGCTCGTTTAAGGCCTTGCTGATGAGCCGCCAACCTCTTGACCCGGACCCTCTTGGGCGGTTATACCATGGGGTTATATCCCCAACATTAGGCCCCAGATTGATTTGAACTTGTTCATGTCAATCTTCAAGTCTTTTGGTTGGCGAGTCATTATCATGTCACCTCGATTCCCGTGCTTGGATTATTGCTGTTTTCACTTCCTTCCTTATAAATAGGCACGGGGGCATTCCTTTCACTTTCCCCCGTTGTTGTTCCTTCTTCTTCCCCCAAACTTCTCATGTGACGAAAGCTCCGCCGCCATCGCCGGACTGTGTCGTCTTCTTGATCAAGGCCGCTGCATCAACTTGATTGTGACCAGAGCTTGCCGGCGCACGCCCGCGCTCCTTTATCCTCCCGGGTTCCATCCTTTGGCTTTCTCAGATCTGCATTAGGTCACCAGAATCCCTTAGAGATCGTCGCCGTTCATCGGGATTTCATGCCATTGCCTAGAATAAGAATCATCTTTTGGCTTGAAAGCACTAGTAAACTCATGCGGTGCCTTGCTTAGTATGCATTTTGTACTTGGACTAGATTGATTCCTCCCCAAATCCGCATTGCCTGATAGTTCTCCCGTTGATGTTTAGGGTTAGAAATGTATTCCCCTTTTATCTCCATCCATAGATCCATAATTATAGCTACAACTTGTGAAACTTGTTCATCCACACTTAGCAGTTTTTTCAGTACTCACTTCCTTATTGACCCGCCATCACGTTGCCGGTTCACTCTAGCAAATATAACCAGCATCATACTTGTAGTTGACCATGGCTCATATTTTATCAATGACCCATCAAATAATATTATCTCAGAACCATACTTCGCTTTGACATATAACACTTTTAACCCGCTGTAATTTCATGCCTTTCCGCATCCTTTAACCCGCCGCCATGACTAAGGCCCCGTCTTCCTATGATTGGGTAGGCTCTAGGGTTATCGAGGAACTACTCAATGATTTCGTCGTCATGGGGGTTTTACCGGCTGAAGATGTCATCCATTGGCGGCTCCTGGTCCCGAGACCACTCCCAAATGAAAGGAAGGGGAGGTGGTTGTCTTTACAGATCATCTCCTCCGTGGCTTCTCACCGCCCGGGTCAAAGTATTTTCGGGATGCCATGCACTTCTATAAACTCCACCCTCAAGACATTGGCCCCAATTCTGTCACCAATTTATGTCAATTTCATGTTTTCTGTGAAGTTTACCTGCGAAGAGTCCCCTTTTGATCTTTTCCGAGATTTCTTTTACATCAACCGTCAGACTGAAATTGCTGACGGGCCAAGTCTCGATCTTGGAGGCGTTTCCATCCAAAGGCGGAGAGATGCATCTTTTGCCTCTGCCATTCTGCCCAGCCATGCCAAGGACTCGAATCGCACTTGGCTTTATTGCACAGACATGGTCGTGGCTCATGAGAACCCATTGTTTGGTTACCGCACCTTCCGGATTTGCACCACCGCAGAGCTTCAAGACTAGTTATCCACCTCAGACCGCGTTCAATATGCTTCCACATTTTCAAATATCTGGGCCTTATTGGCTAATGGGTTAAGTGGTGTTGACTTAACCCGCTACTGGGTTACCTGGAGAATTTTGCCACTGAGCTGGAGCAGCAGCTTAATGTGTTAGTGCACTGCTGAGGTGGATGACCCTCTGCGCTTCAACCGGACGCCCGTGAAAGACAAGGATCTCAATTCAATTGTCAAGTCACTGCTTGGAGAACCTCAGGAGGTTTGTAACAAGATCGGGTTAAATCCCTTCTATGTTCATAATTTGGCTCCAGAGGTAGAAAATCTTTGAACGAACTACGTGTTTCATCTGAATTTTGTACTTCATATACTTTCAAATCTTTCTGCAAACGTATGTAGGCCAACTCTCCCTTCAGGAAGAAAAGAGTGACTCTATCTTCCAAAAAGAAATCCAAAGTTATTAAGACCCGTCCTCCGGGTCATCCAAATAAATCATCAGCCCAAGATCTGCTTGAACTAGATGATTCGTAGGTAGAACTTGACTCCCTTGGCCTTCTTTTTATGCAACTTATTAACGCTCACTCCTCTCAGGATAAAATGGAGACAGGTCACACCGGCACCGCAGAGGTAACTTGCATCTCCTCCGACTCAGAACCCTTTCCACGAGAAAAAACTCGACGGCTCATCCGAAAAGTAAATTTTTCACATACTCTTCCTCACATGGACCCCGATTTTCCTTTGAAGAAGCAACATCACGAGTCTAGACGTCAAACCCAGAGCGACGGCGCTGAAGACCTTCTGGCCGGTTTACCCAAACCTCCGGCTCCCCGGAAACGTCACGTCGAGGTGCCTGCTAGCCCAACTTTATTTCTTTCCCGTGCTAGTCTTATGCAAAACTTCTTAATCCTTTCCATATCTAGTTATCAGGAGACACCTCCATCTTCTGGTGACTGTACTAGCACCCAGCTACCTGCCTTCATTGTTAAACCTAGGTAAAGAGTTTTACCTTTATTAATGTCAAACAACATGTTTATCGTGTACTTATAAACTTGTCTGTTACTGTTCCAAGGCCAAGGCAAAGATGAGCAAAAACACAGAATGAGCGGATCTTCCAAAATCTCTGAGGTCTCTGAGCCGGAGAAAGAAGCGTTGAATCCCCCTAGAGCCCCTATCCGAAGCTCTGATGACCCTGCCACCCAGCAAGATGATCCGCCACTATAGGTTGAGGAAATTCCTTCTGAAGTCATGGGCACAGATGTTGATTCAGCCCGCGAGCATGATCCGTCTATTCCAATCATTTTACCACCAACTGACAAACTCCCTTCTGAGAAGAGCATCGATGATGTTGTCATCATTAAAACGGATTATAAGCCCCCAGGCGTCTCCAATGTAGTGGTGAAGCAAAAGGAAGAGTCGTCTTCACTCGAGGAAGGTAAGTTAAAGTTGGATCTGTAGGACTATGCAGCATTCAGTGCCAATGAGGTGCACACGGGTTATCTGAACCGCCTTCATACAAGCCACGACATGGAAGCCGTCTTAGTAAACATCATGAAGAAGAAATATGAGGTACGAATTTAATCCCCTTTCATATTATAGATATATACCAATATAGCCCCCAAGGGTTGGCATATTCTTGAAAGGGATAAGTCTGGTCTTTCAATTTAACCCTTCATAAAAAATGCGCTCCTAGCCCCCAAGGGCCGGCTCAACTTTGTAGAAGATGAGTCAGGTCTTAATATAAATTGAAAATGGCCTGCATTAGCCCCCAAGTGCCAAGTGTATTGCTTGCAATGTACTTGGGACTTGAATAAAACAACTTTGCTTGAAAACTGATTCCCAACTGTACTCTTCAATCGTTTTATAGGAAGCATTAAACTTGAAAGAGTCACATGTTAGCGACTTAAACAAAAGTATAGAAACGATGGAAACCAGGAGCAAAAAGGTTGAGTCAGAACTGAAGTCTGCCTTGGAAGAAATAGAGTAGCTAAAGAGCAATTTCACTGCCGAAAAAGCCACCCTTGAGTCAAAAAAGAGTGTCTTACTGAAGCATGCACAGGACACTGAGAAAAAGCTTGAGCCGGTCACTAAAGAACTTGCCGGCTTAAAACAACAAATATCCCAGATGACATCCGCCATGTTTGGTAAGTATAAAAAACTTGATCTATATGTAAAATAACTCATGATTGAAAGAGATGGCAGCTTATACCATATGGCGACTTACAGATCCTTAGCTAACTTATGCTCTGGATTGTGTAAGAGGTGCCAGGAGTGCTAACCTTGGCCATGATATGCTGGTGAAGCTAAAAGTTGGTTACGCCTTTATAGAGAAGCTGTAAGCTAGGAGTTTGTGGATGCTTGTACCTATATCCTTTGGCAAAAAACTCCTCCACTCATCAAGTACGTGCTAGAGCACTTATCAACCGTCCATTGTAGATAGAGGAGATAAAATTGCCAGTTGCCCGCGTAGGGGCCCTTACTGCCTTGAGTCGGGCCAAAGCATGGGAATCCGAGCTAGACCCAACAGAACTGGCTGGCGGGTATCCACAATATAACGATGATGGAACCGACTTCAGTGAAGCCAACTTTACCAGATGCATCAAGGATATGAGGCCTTTATCATGCAAGCTTGCGCAAGAAGCGAATCTGAAGAAGTACCAACCGGCTCATGATGACAACAACGTTCGCATCAAGGCGCCTTCCCATGCAGTTATAGACTTAACTCCTCAAAGGCGTAAGCACTACTTTGCCTCTGACATTGATCCTTCTCTTATTCTTAACGATGAAGCCACCTTCGAGGTGTTAACCAAAATCGACTGGACTTCAGATAATCTTCAGATGGCAGACGACGAAGAGCCGGCTCAGGATGATACATGCCTTCTACGTCTCAACGCTAGGGTGATATTGCTTCTACTTATCGTAACCCGAATGGTACTATGGCAGGCTCAAAGTGATCTAACTCTGAAAAACACTTAGCCAGAAATTTGAAGGGCCCAACTATGGCCTTGTAATAATGTAGCTTTTGACCACCTATGACTTTTGCCATGCCTTCGCGTATGCATGATCCATTTATATTCGGGTGGCTTAACCACTGCAACCTGTATCAATCATGTGTATGATTGATGTGATCATATGTCTTGACGCTATTTGGCGGGTTATGACAGCTGCAAACTTTAACAATGAATGATACTAAGCCGGATCACTTGTCATCCAAGAACTAAGAATTCCTTTAGAAAAATCCATGTAAAACAACAAACCGAAAGTATAGACACGTATATTTTCCTTTGTTGTAAGGTGGCTTTGAAAGAACAATCAAAAGAGAACGACTCTTTATTTACGACTTTGAAAAACTCAATAGTTTTTGCTACAAAGAATCTAGACATGAATGCCTACAATCCCGTAAGCCGGCTCTCAGGTGACATAAATCCGTCATTTTAACCTTGAAGAGTTCAAGGTCTTAAAGAAGATATACTGTTAAGAGTACGAACTGGCCACATAGCGGAGAGACTACAGCAGACGGGTGGTTTTATCCTAGGTCACTGTAAGTCGGCTCTCTCGTGACATAAACCACCATTTTAACTTTGACAAGCTCAGGGTCTTGAAAAAGATTGGCTATCAAACGTACGGTGGGTCAACTGGCAGAGTAGCAACTTGCAAACAGGCAACTTTAACTCAAATATGGCATGTAAGCTGGTCAAGAGAGTATGAAAGCTAAACTTGTTGAGTTGGAAGCCACCAAGTGACAATATGAAGAACCAACTCTTGAACAAAGAATCATTGGAAGAAAAACGGCAAAGGACCCAAATTATGGGGATGCCAAGTTTATTATACTAAGTATAAAAAGGTATATGCAATGACAGAGGTATGTACATTGATGAGAGTCAATGACTCAAGTGTAGTAAGGCCGAAGATGAGCAATATTCCATGCCCTACTAGTTTCCTGCCCAGAGATATGTGACTTGTCACTGTCCCGCATATCTATGAGATAATAGGACCCATTATTGAGATTCTTGCTGACCACAAAAGGTTGTTCCCAAGGAGGTGATAACTTATGCATATCTGTCTAATCTTGAATCAAACGGAGCACTAAGTTGCCCTCTTGGAATGGCCGGGTTTTAACCCTGCGGCTATGATAGCGACGCAAATCTTGTTGGTAAATTGCTGATCATGCTACTGCAAGATACCTCTCTTCATCCAAAGCATCAAGTGTGTTCTAACATGCCGTCATTATCAGTTTCCACGCAAGCCGCCACCCTGGGCGAGTCATGACGAATATCACTGAGGAGAATTGCTTCTGCACCATACACCATGAAAAAGGCGTGTAGCCTGTTGATTTGTTGGGAGTGGTTCTGACGCTCCAAAGAACTAAAGGTAACTCCTCAACCCAACAACCCAGCGTTCGTTCCAAATGAACCATAAGACGGGGTTTGATGCCTCTCAAGATTTCCTATTTAGAACGTTATGCTTGGCCATTGGACTGTGGATGGGCTACCGAAGAGAGATCAACCCAGATGTGCTCACTTTAAAAAAACTCTTTCATAGCCCCTTTAGATATATTTGTACCATTAACTGTGATGATGTTGTGGGGGTAACCAAAATGGAAGATCAACTTTTTGATGAATTGAACAACAGTTGCTACATCACACTTAGAAATTGGCTCCGCCTCAATCCACTAGGTAAACTTATCAACTGCCACCAACAGGTGGGTCTTCTTATCTTTAGACTTTTTAAATGGTCCAACCATATCAAGCCCCCATACCACAAACGGCCAAGTGATCAGAATCATCCGCAACTCCTGAGCCAGCACATGTGCTTGCCATGCAAATTTCTGACACCCGCCACATTTAAGAACTATGTCTTCTACATCCTTATGGGCCGTCAAACCAATAAAACCCATGCCAAAAAGCCTTGGCCACAAAAGATTTTGAGCCGGCGTAATGACCACAATGACCAACGTGTATCTCTTGTAAGATTTCACAGCCTTCCTTGGGAGAAACGCAGCGTTGAAAAACAACAGTCACACTGCATCTATGCAACTCGCCATTGACAATAGTCATGGACTTAGATCGCCTCGTGATTTTTCGTGCCAAAGTTCCATCCTCAGGTAACTCGCCACAGGCCAGATACGCCAGATAAGGTAGCATCCAATCAGGAATAGCATGAAGAGCGCCCACCAATTGTCCTTCCAGGTCAGGTATCGCAATGTTGTCTTCTGAAGGTAACTTGACCGATGGATTATGCAACACATCAAGGAACACATTAGGTGGCACCGGCTTACGCTGAGAACCAAGCCGGGATAATGCATCAGTCGCCTCGTTCATCCGCCGATCAATGTGATCCACCTGATATCCTATGAAATGGCCAGCAATGATATCAACTAACTTACGGTAAGCCGCCATACGAGGGTCCTTAGATTCCCACGTGCCTGAGACTTGTTGAGCTACGAGGTTTGAGTCTCCTAAACACCTGACTCGGCTCAAATTCATCTCCTTGGCCACACGGAGCCCTTAGAGAAAGGCTTCATATTCAGATGCATTGTTGGTACAAGGAAACATTAACCTTAAGACATAGCAAAACTTATCACCTCGTGTGCAAGTTCAAACAACTCCAGCACCGGAACATTCCAATTGCTTGGATGTGTCAAAGTGGATTGTCCAATATGTATTGTCCAGCTTCTCCTCGGGTGCTTGACATTCTATCCAATCATTGATAAAATCCACCAAAGCCAGATATTTGATAGTTGTTCGAGGCACATACCTCACACCAAGAAGCCCAAGCTCAAGTGTCCACTTAGCAATCATGTCGGTGGCCTCTCTGTTTGGAATGATATCTCCCAAAGGATCAGAGCTAACCACTGTGATTGTATGTCCAAGGAAATAGTGCTTTAGCTTGCGATTCGCCATGAACACTCCGAGTACTAGCTTCTGCCAATGCGGGTACCTTTGCTTGGACTCGGTAGAAACTTCACTGACATAACAAATCGGCCGCTGGACTAGGTATTCTTTACTTTCCTCCTTGCATTCCACCACAACCGCCACACTAATAACTCTATTATTATCTGTCACGTATAAGAGCAAAGGCTCTTTGTCTACGGGAGTGGCCAAGACAGGCGGCTCAGCTAACTACTTCTTGAGTGCCTCCAATGTTGGAAATATGCCCTAGAGGCAATAAATAAAGTGTTTATTATTATATTTCCTTGTTCATGATAATCATTTATTATCCATGCTATAATTGTATTGATTGGAAACACATTACATGTGTGGGTTAATAGACAACACTCTGTCCCTAGTATGCCTAAAGTGAACTAGCTCGTTGATCAAAGATGGTCAAGATTTCCTAGCCATTGACATGTGATGTCATTTGATAATGGATCACATCATTAGGAGAATGATGTGATGGACAAGACCCAAACTACAAACGTAGCATATGATCATGTCAGTTTAATGCTATTGTTTTCTGCATGTCAATTATCTGTTCCTAAGTGTTAGTCATGGGATCTTGTATTACGGAACGAGTAAAGAGACTTGCAAGTAACGAGGTTGAACTAGGTATGGAGATACCGACGATCGAATCTCGGGCAAGTAACATACCAAAGAACAAAGGGAACATCATACGAGATTAACTAAATCCTTGACATAGAGGTTCGACCGATAAAGATCTTCGTAGAATATGTAGGATCCAATATGGGCATCCAGGTCCTGCTATTGGTTATTGAACGTATAGGTGTCTCGGTCATGTCTACATAGTTCTCGAACCCGCAGGGTCTGCACACTTAAGGTTTCATGACGTTTCGGTAGTACAGAGTTATGTATGGTGGTCACCAAAGGTTGTTCGGAGTCCCGGATGAGATCCTGGATGTCGCGAGGAGCTCCGGAATGGTCCGTAGGTAAAGATTCATATATAGGAAGTCCTGTTTTGGTCGCCGGAAAAGTTTCGGGCTCATCGGTAGTGTACTGGGAGTGCTGGTAATGTACCGGGAGACCATCGGGAGGGGTATTTCGACCCAAGAGGCTCCATGGGCTGTGGGAGAGTTTTTACCAGCCCTTAGTGGGATGGTGTAAGTCCCACACAAGGCCCATGTGGTTTGGGAAAAAAGGCCCAAAGAGAAAAAGTGGAAAAAAGGCAAAAATAGGGTGAATCCTAGTCCTACTAGGATTGGAGGTGGAGTCCACGTCCTCCACCTGGTTCAGCCGACTCCTTGGAGGCTTGTCCCTTGTGCCAAGCCTCCTCCTCTCTTCCTCTTAAATATACAGGAGGTTTTAGGGTTTTGGCACAGAATTTTCAGCCACGTGCTGCCCGTTCCTCCAGTGCATAGTTTCTCCTCTAGATCGGATTTCTACAGTGCTTAGGCGAAGCCCTGTCGGAATTGCTCCACCACCATCGCCGGAGCGCCGTCAAGCTGCCGGAGAACTCTTCTACCTCTCCGCTCCTTCTTGCTGCATCAAGACGGCTAAGATCATCATCAAGCTGTACGTGTGCTGAACGCGGAGGTGCCGTCCGTTCGGCGCTAGATCGGAAGGATCGTGATCAAGTTCGTGGGACGGATCGTGATCAAGTTCGTGGGACGGATCATGATTGGATCGTGGGACGGATCATGATTGGATCACGGGATGGATCATGATTGGATCGTGGGATGCAAGGCAATTTAGATCGCGAAGACGTTCGACTACACCAACCGCGTTTCTTAACGCTTCCCGCTTAGCGATCTACAAGGGTACGTAGATCCACTCTCCCTCTCGTAGATGCTCATCACCATGGATAGATCTACGTGTGCGTAGGAAAAATTTTGTTTCCCATGCAATGTTCCCCGATAGTGGCATCATGATCTAGGTCTATGTGTAGATGAGATCTCGACTAGAACACAAAAGGTTTGTGGGCGTTGATGCTTAGATTGCTTCCTCCCTTGCTCGGATTTTGGTTCAGTGGTATTGTGAGATGAAGCGGCCCGGACCAACATTACTCGTACGCTTACGAGAGGTCGGTTCCCTCGACCGCAACTTGTTGCATAGATGGCTTGCGGGTGCCAGTTTCTCTCACTTTAGTTGGATCGGATTCGACAAAGGCGGTCCTTGAGAAGGTTGAAAAGCAACTAGTGTATCACCGTTGTGGTTTTCGCGTAGATGAGAATTGTTCTTCTAGATAGCCATATCAGCCACGTAAAACATGCAACAACAATTAGAGGACGTCTAACTTGTTTTTGCAGGGTATGTTGTGATGTGATATGGCCAATTACATGATGTGATATATGTGATGTATAAGATGATCATGTGACGTATAGATTATCATGACTTGCATTGCGTTGAGTACGGCAACCGGCAGGAGCCATAGGGTTGTCTTTAATTATTGTATGACCTGTGTGTCAATCATTAAGCGCTATGTAATGCTTTACTTTATCGCTAAACGGTAGCAATAGTAGTAGAAGCATGTTGGGCGCGACAACCCCGATGGCGACACGTTGATGGAGATCAAGATGATGAAGATCATGGTGTCATGCCGGTGATGATGGAGATCATGCCGGTGCTTTCTAGATGGAGATCAAAAGCACAAGTTCATGGCCATATCATGTCACTTACGAATTGCATGTGATGTTAATCCTATTATGCAGCTTGTTTTGCTTAGGACGAAGGTAGCATTATAAGGTGATCCCTCACTTAAATTTCAATATGAATTGTGTTCTCCCCGAGTGTGCACCATTGCGAAAGTTTGTCGTGTTGAGACACCACGTGATGATCGGGTGTGATAGACTCTACGTTCACATACAACGGGTGCAAGCCAGTGTTGCACGTGCAGAACACTCGGGTTAAACTTGACGAGCCTAGCATGTACAGACATGGCCTCGGAACACAAGAGACCGAAAGGTCAAACATGAGTCATATAGTAGATATGATCAACATAATGATGTTCACCATTGAAGCCACCTCAACTCACATGATGATCGGACTTGAGTTGGTGGATTTGGATCATGTGACACTCAGATGACCTGAGGGGTGTCAATTTGAGTGGGAGCTTTAGTAATTTGATTAACTAAACTCATTATCTTGAACAATAGTCTAAGTAAACTTTGCATATTTATGTTGTAGATCAATGGCTCGCGCAGTAGCACCCCTAGATTTTAATGCGTTCCTAGAGAAAGCTAAGTTGAAAGATGATGGAAGTAACTTTGTTGACTGGGCCCGTAATCTAAGGATTATCCTCACGGCTTCCCAGAAATCATATGTCCTTGATGCACCGCTTGGTGACCAACCAGAAGACATGACCTCCAAAGACGTTAAGAACGCTTGGGAGGCACGTACTAGAGATTACTCAATAGTTCAGTGTGCGATATTGTATGGCTTAGAACCGGGACTTCAATTACGTTTTGAACGTCATAGAGCATATGAGATGTTCCAGGAGTTGAAGTTTATCTTTCAGAAGAACGCCTGGATCGAGAGGTATGAAAACTCTGATAAGTTCTATGCTTGCAAGATGGAGGAGAACAGGTCTATCAGTGAACATATACTCAGAATATTTGGGTATTCGACTCGTCTAGTGGAGTTGGGAATTGCCCTTCCGCCAGAGGCGATCACTGACAGAGTTCTTCAATCACTGCCACCTAGTTACAAGAACTTTGTGATGAACTATAACATGCACGGGGTGAACAAGTCAGTCGCCGAGCTGTTTGCGATGCTAAAAGTCGCTGAGTCTGAAATCCAGAAAGAACATCAAGTGTTGATGGTCAATAAAACCACTAGTTTCAAGAAAAATGGCAAGGTCAAGGGAAAGGGAAAGAAGGGTAAAACCAAGAAGGATGGCAAAGCAGTTGCTACTCCTGTAAAGAAGCCCAAGCATGGACCCAAGCTAGAAACTGAGTGCTTTCATTGCAAGGGAACTGGTCACTGGAAGCGGAACTGCCCCAAGTACCTGGCTGACAAGAAGGCGGCCAATGACAAACAAGGTATATATGATATACATGTTATTGATGTGTACCTTACTAGCTCTCATAGTAGTGCCTGGGTATTTGATATCGGTTCGGTTGCTCACATTTGCAACTCAAAGCAGGAACTACGGAATAAACGAAGGCTGGCAAAGGACGAAGTGACGATGTGCGTGGGAAATGGTTCCAAGGTTGATGTGATCGCCGTCGGCACGCTCTCTCCTTGATTACCATCGGGATTAGTGATGAACCTGAATAATTGTTATTTAGTGCCTGCGTTAAGCATGAACATTATATATGGATCTTGTTTATTGCAAGACTGTTACTCATTTAAATCAGAGAATAAAGGTTGTTCTATTTATATGAGTAATATCTTTTATGGTCATGCACCCAATGTTAGGGGTTTATTCATATTGAATCTTGATAGTGATGATACACATGTTCATAACATTGATGCCAAAAGATGTAGAGTTGATAATGATAGTACCACTTTCTTGTGGCACTGCCGTTTAGGTCATATTGGTGTAAAACGCATGAGGAAGCTCCATGCTGAAGGACTTTTGGAGTCACTTGATTTTGAATCACTTGACACATGTGAACCATGCCTCATGGGCAAGATGACTAAAACGCCGTTCTCTGGAACAATGGAACGGGCAAGTGACTTATTGGAAATCATACATACTGATGTGTGCGGTCCAATGAATGTTACAGCGCGTGGTGGATATCGTTATTTTCTCACCTTCACTGATGACTTAAGTAGATATGGGTATATTTAGTTAATGAAACACAAGTCTGAAACGTATGAAAAGTTCAAGCAATTTCAGAGTGAAGTTGAGAATCATCGTAACAAGAAGATTAAGTTCTTGCGATCTGATTGAGGAGGTGAATATCTGAGTTATGAGTTTGGTAGTCACTTAAGACAGTGTGGAATTGTTTCACAGTTGACACCGCCCGGAACACCACAGCGTAATGGTGTGTCCGAACATCGTAATCGAACCTTATTAGATATGGTGCGTTCTATGATGTCTCTTGCTGATTTGCCATTATCATTTTGGGGTTATGCATTAGAGACAGCTGCATTCACTTTAAATAGGGCACCATAAAATCCGTTGAGACGACGCCATATGAACTATGGTTTGGCAAGAAGCCAAAGTTGTCGTTTCTTAAAGTTTGGGGATGTGATGCTTATGTCAAAATGCTTCAGCCTGAAAAGCTGGAACCCAAAGCGGAAAAATACGTCTTCACACGATACCCAAAAGAGACAGTCGGGTATACCTTCTATCTCAGATCCAAAGGCAAAGTGTTTTTCTGTAAGAACGGGACATTTCTTGAGAAAGAGTTTCTCTCAAAAGAATTGAGTGGGAGAAAAATAGAGCTTCATGAGGTTATTGAACCTTTACTTCAACCAGAAAGTAGCGCAGCGCAGAAAGATGTTTCTGTGGAAACTACGACTGTAGAAGAGGAAGTTAATGATGATGATCATGAAGCTTCGGATCAAGCTACTATTGAACCTCGTAGGTCGCCAAGGCCGTGTACTACTCCTGAGTGGTACGGCAACCCTGTCTTGGAGGTCATGTTGTTGGATAACAATGAACCTACGAGCTATGGAGGAGCAGTGATGGGCTTGGATTCCGAGAAATGGTTAGAGGCCATGAAATCCGAGATGGGATCCATGTATGAAAACAAAGTATGGACTTTGGAAGTATTACCTGAAGGGCGAAAGGATCTTTAAGAAGAAGACACACGCGTACGGTAATGTCACCGTCTATAAAGCTCGACTTGTGGCAAAGGGTTTTTCACAAGTTCAAGGAGTTGACTACGATGAGACCTTCTCACCCGTAGCGATGCTTAAGTCTGTCAGAATCATGTTAGCAATAGCTGCTTATTTTGACTATGAAATTTGGCAGATGGATGTCAAAACAGCATTCCTCAATGGTTTCCTTGAGGAAGAGTTGTATGTGATGCAACCCGAAGGTTTTGTCGATCCAGAGAATGTTGACAAAGTTTGCAAACTCCAGCGATCCATTTATGGACTGGTGCAAGCATCTCGGAGTTGGAATGAGCGTTTTGATGAGGTGATCAAGGCGTTTGAGTTTATACAAGTTTTGGAGAAGCTTGTATTTACAAGAAAGTGAGTGGGAGCTCTAAAGCGTTTCTAGTATTATATGTGGATGACATATTGCTGATTGGAAACAATATAGAAATGCTGGAAAGCGTGAAGGAATATTTGAACAAGAGTTTTTCAATGAAGGACCTAGGAGAAGCTGCTTTCATATTAGGCATTAAGATCTATAGAGAAAGATCGAGACGCTTAATAGCACTTTCACAGAGCACATACCTTGATAAAGTTTTGAAGAATTTCAAAATGGATCAGTCCAAGAAGGGGTTCTTGCCCGTGTTACAAGGTGTGAAGTTGAGTAAGACTCAATGCCCAGTGACTGCAAAAGATAGAGAAAAGATGAGTGTCATCCCCTATGCTTCAGCCATAGGCTCTATCATGTATGCAATGCTACGCACAAGACCCGATGTCAGCCTTGCCATAAGTATGGCCGGAAGGTTTCAAAGTGATCCTGGAATGGAGCACTAGGCAGCGGTCAAGAATATCCTTAAGTACCTAAAAAGGACTAAGGAAATGTTTCTCGTTTATGGAGGTGATGAAGAGCTCGTCGTAAAGGGTTACGTCGATGCAAGCTTTGACACTGATCCGGATGACTCTAAGTCGCAAACCGGATACGTATTTATTCTCAACGGGGGAGCGGTAAGCTGGTGCAGTTCCAAGCAAAGCGTGGTAGCCAATTCTACGTGTGAAGTGGAGTACATTGCAGCCTCGGAGGCAGCGAAGGAAGGTGTCTGGATGAAGCAGTTCATGACAGATCTTGGAGTAGTGCCCAGTGCACTGAATCCAATGAGCCTGTTCAGTGACAACACTGGTGCCATTGCTCTGGCCAAGGAACCAAGGTTTCACAAGAGGACCAGACACATAAAGCGACGCTTCAACTCCATCCGCGATTACATCGAGGAGAAGCACATAAATATTTGCAAAGTGCACATGGATCTGAATGTTGCAGACCCGTTGACTAAACCTCTTCCAAGGGCTAAACATGATCAACACCAGAACTGCATGGGTGTTCGATTCATTACAATGTAAATCACATAGTGATGTGAGCTAGATTATTGACTCTAGTGCAAGTGGGAGACTGTTGGAAATATGCCCTAGAGGGAATAAATAAAGTGTTTATTATTATATTTCCTTGTTCATGATAATCGTTTATTATCCATGCTATAATTGTATTGATTGGAAACACATTACATGTGTGGGTTAATAGACAACACTCTGTCCCTAGTATGCCTCTAGTGAACTAGCTCGTTGATCAAAGATGGTCAAGATTTCCTAGCCATTGACATGTGATGTCATTTGATAATGGGATCACATCATTAGGAGAATGATGTGATGGACAAGACTCATACTACAAATATAGCATATGATCGTGTCAGTTTATTGCTATTGTTTTCTGCATGTCAAGTATATGTTCCTATGACCATGAGATCATGCAACTCACGGATACCGGAGGAGTGCCTTATGTGTATCAAATGTCATAACGTAACTAGGTGACTATAAAGGTGCTCTACAAGTATCTCCGACGGTGTCTGTTGAGTTGGCATGGATCAAGACAGGGATTTGTTACTCCGTGTGATGGAGAGGTATCTCAAGGCCCACTCGGTAATACAACATCACAATAAGCCTTGCAGGCAATGTGACTAAGTGTTAGTTGCGGGATCTTGTATTAAGGAACGAGTAAAGAGACTTGCCGGTAATGAGATTGAACTAGGTATGGAGATACCGACGATCGAATCTCGGGCAAGTAACATACCGAAGAACAAAGGGAACATCATACGGTATTAACTGAATCCTTGACATAGAGGTTCGACCGATAAAGATCTTCATAGAATATGTAGGAACTAATATGGGCATCCAGGTCCCCCTATTGTTTATTGAACGTAGAGGTGTCTCGGTCATGTCTACATAGTTCTCGAACCCGCAGGGTCTGCACACTTAAGGTTTGGTGACGTTTCGGTAGTATAGAGTTATGTATGGTGGTGACCGAAGGTTGTTCGGAGTCCCGTATGAGATCCCGGACATCACGAGGAGCTCCGGAATGGTCTGAAGGTAAAGATTCATATATAGGAAGTCCTGTTTTGGTCGCCAGAAAAGTTTCGGGCTCATCGGTAGTGTACCGGGAGTGTCGATAGTGTACCGGGAGACCATCGGGAGGGGTATTTCGACCCAAGAGGCACCATGGGCTGTGGGAGAGTGTTTACAAGCCCTTAGTGGGCTGGTGGAAGTCCCACACAAGGCCCATGCAGTTTGGGAAAAAGGCCCAAAGAGAAAAAGTGGAAAAAAGGCAAAAATAGGGTGAATCCTAGTCCTACTAGGATTGGAGGTGGAGTCCACCTCCTTCACCTGGTTCGGCCGACTCCTTGGAGGCTTGGCCCTCGTGCCAAGCCTCCTCCTCTCTTCCTCTTAAATATACTGGAGGTTTTAGGGTTTTGGCACAGATTTTTCAGCCACGTGTTGCCCGTTCCTCCAGTGCATAGTTTCTCCTCTAGATCGGATTTCTGCAGTGCTTAGGCGAAGCCCTGACGGAATTGCTCCACCACCATCGCCTGAGTGCCCTCATGCTGTCGGAGAACTCTTCTACCTCTCCGCTCCTTCTTGCTGGATCAAGACGGCGGAGATCGTCATCAAGTTGTACGTGTGCTGAACGCGGAGGTGTCGTCCGTTCGGCGCTAGACCGGAAGGATCGTGATCAAGTTCGTGGGACGGATCGTGATCAAGTTCGTGGGACGGATCGTTATTGGATTGCGGGACGGATCGTGATTGGATCGCGGGACGGATCGTGATTGGATCGCGGGATGCATGGCGACTTGGATCGTGAAGACGTTCAACTACACCAACCATGTTTCTTAACGCTTCCCGCTTAGCGATCTACAAGGGTACGTAGATCCACACTCCCTCTCGTAGATGCTCATCACCATGATAGATCTTCATGTGCGTAGGAAAAATTTTGTTTGCCATGCAACATTCCCCGGCATCCAACGCATCATTGGTCGCGTCACTCGAGACGAAATTATCTGTTTTCTTCATCATCTCATATAAAGGGATAGCCTTCTCCCCAAGTGGCAATATGACCTGCCAAGCGTTGAACATCATTGATACACAACAGTTTATTAAGAGAAGCGATGGCCTTGATTTTCTCCGGGTTAGCCTCAATGCCCCGCTCGGAAACCAAAAATCCGAGCAGATTGCGTGTAGGTACGCCAAAAACACACTTAGTTGGGTTAAGCATCATCATGTAAACCCGGAGGTGATCAAAAGTTCAATATTCAAATAGCAGAGATTCACGAAGAAGTATTGCGCTATTTACCCTTCTTCCTACATCTTCGAGTAAGGGGCAACCTTTTTTGATTAATTCATAGGTAAGGCAAAGTGCTTTCTTTTAAAGAACCATCTAGTTCCATCTTTCTTTCGTTAGTTAAGCCACCTTTTATTTCCTTCAAATCTGCGAGCAGACTCTCCCTCTTCCTTGACTTGACCACGATATCATCCACATAGGCATGAACATTGCGCCCAATTGGACTATGAAGACATTTCTACGCACAACGTTGGTAAGTTGCCTGAGCGCTTTTGAGTCCGAAAGGCATAGACATATAGCAAAAATCTCCAAAGGGCATTATGAAAGATGTATTCTCCTAGTCGTTGACTGCTATCTTGATTTGATGATTGCCTGAATAAGTATCCAGGAAGCATAAACTCTCACAACCTGCCATCGCATCAATGATCTGGTTGATATGGGGGAGAGAAAATGGATCAGTCGGACTAGCTTTGTTAAGGTCTGTGTAGTCCACACACATCCGCCATGTGTCGTTCTTCTTAAGGACGAGCACGAGATTGGCTAACCACTTCGTGTGAAAAACCTCCACAATAAACCCAGCTTCCAGGAGCCGGGCAACTTCTTCTCCTATAGCTTTGTGTTGCTCCTCATTGAAACGTCGGAGGAATTGCTGAACCGGCTTGAATTTAGGATCCACATTAAGGTGGTGCTCAGCCAATTCTCTCGGTACACCTAGCATGTCAGAAGGTTTCCATGCAAAGATGTCTCGATTCTCACGGATGAATTCGATGAGAGCGCTTTCCTATTTGGCGTCCATGTTAGCCCCTATAGTGAACTGCTTCCATGAATCGCTAGGAGCAAAATCCACCAACTTGGTATCCTCCGCCACGAATTTCAGGGGTAGGTCAGACTTTGTGTTGGGCTTTTTTAAGGGGGTCATATCTGTCGGGTCAACATTATCTTTATAAAATTTGAGCTCCGCGTCAGCACAGCTCGTCTCTGCATATGCAGTGTCTCCTTCCTCACATTCCAAAGCAATTTTTCGGTCGCCGTGCACCATAATCATCCCTCCTTACCCCCTTGGTCCTGGCCCTAGCATCTTAAGCTGCAGGTAAACATAACAAGGCCGAGCCATGAACTTAGCATAAGCCAACCGTCCAAACAGGCCATGTTACGGGCTCTTAATTTTGACCACCTCAAACCACAATGTCTCGACCTGGTAATTGAACTCATCGCCAAATGCCACCACGTGGGAAATTTTACCTACTGGGTATGCCGACTTGCCAGGTACCACGCCGTGGAACACTGTAGATGACTTCTTAAGATCCTTAACAGTCAGATTCATCCGGCGGAAGGTGTCGTAGTATAAGATGTTGATGCTACTGCCGCCGTCCATCAGAACATTCGTGAATTTATAGCCTGCTACTTGAGGGGCAACCACAAGGGCTAAGTAACCCGGATCATCGACCCGTGGTGGGTGATCCGTCTTGCTCCAGGTTATTGTCTGCTCGGACCATTTCAAATCTTGCGGGACAGTCGGTGCGGCTGTATGAACCGCCCTCTTACGAATCTTCTGGTCACGTTTGCAAAGACTCATAGTAAGACATGATATTGACCTTCGTTCAACTGCTTTGGGTTACTCTGATATCCTGACTGATTGTTTTGCTGCTGGCCACCACCATTACCAGATTGTTGATTGTGACCACCCGGGTGACCCTGGTAACCCGAATTCGAACCACCTCCACCAAAACCGGATTCCCGAGGACCGGATCCTAAACCGTCGGGCGGTCCATTGCCGTTACCATGGTGCTGGTTGAGATTATAATTCCCGATCTCTCGCATGATATAACAATCCTTCCATGCATGAGTGGACGGCTTGTTTGGGATATTGTGCTTTGGGCAGGGGTCATTAAGCATTGCCTCAATATTGAAAGGTTTCGACTTACCGAAAGTGGCTTACCGTTACCCTTGGTGTGGTTGTTTCCAGTGTCGGCGTTGTCCACTAGATCTGACCCGTTGTCTGGGTGTTTCCTCTTACTACCATTTCTCGGGTGATTTTTTCCCGCCATATTCTGTTGATGACCCTTGCAGTTGCCATTCTTTTTGCCCTTTGGTCGACTTCTCATCATCCGAGCTAGGGTCTTTTGTATTATCAGAATCTTCATATTTAGTGAGAGCCGCCATGAGCTCACCCATGTCCTGGCAAGTGAGCTTGAGCCACCCCAGCTTCTGTTTAAGAGGCACAAAGTGGCAAATTTTCTCCAGAACCAAAACTGCTTGAGTCGTTGTGATGTTATCAGACGAGTGGATAATGGCGGGAACTCGCCGGACCCAAAGGTGGGCCAACTCATCCTCATGCTACACACAATGATCCAGATCAACAATCATCATAGGCTCTGCATGTCCCTTGAAAGTTCTTGATAAATCGCGCTTTCAACTCGGCCTAGGAGTTGATGGAATTAGGAGGCAACCCTTTCAACCACGTTTGAGCCGGCCCTTCCAACATCATCATGAAGTACTTGGCGCAGACCGCATCACTAACGTCCAACATCTCCATGGCTAACCCATAACTCTCAATCTAGGCTTCGGGGGGAAGGTCAGCTGTGTAGTTCGGTACCTTGCATGGACCCTTAAAATCCTTTGACAGGCGCTCGTTTCACAGAGATGATGCTAGACAAGGCACCCCAACAGCCCTAGAGGTAAACCCGGCTCCCACTAGTGTTGGAGGGGTTACTCGAGCCTGAGTATCGGGCGGGTCATCACGGGGTGGGCTGTGCCATCGCTCATTGCTGGAGACTGCCAGCGACTCTAAGCGTCGGCTGTAACTTCGGCTTTGAAGAGGGGTTGAGTGCACACGACCTTGACTGTATGAATATTTTTCCTGTTGCGCCACTTCTGTCTGTAAAATCTTGATGGCGTTCCGTGCCTCCGTAGCTAAGGGCGTCCCTTCGGCAAGAGGGAGTGCATTGAGCCTGGTGGCTGGTACCACCATGTTTTCCACCGGGTTGGATTAATGACCAAGTGGCATCAAGAAACGTCGTGGCGGGGTATGGTTCCTGCAAGGCTGAGCCGCCGCCATATTCCCTGGCACCTCTGCAGCCCGGGTCATGGCTAATGGCCTATTTGCAGTCGCCCCTAGAGTATGGAACAAATTCTTGGGCTCATACTGCTCCGGCAGGCGGGACTGATGCCTGATCCGAAGAACCGCTTTAGAAGCATTCTGATCCAAGATTAATCGGAAAGCCTCTGCCTTCAGACGCTCCGACTCAATGTCCATCTGAGCCTGCAGTGTATTGATATCCTCCTGGGCCTTGTTCATCTGCTCCTTCAACCTTGCAATCCCCGTGTTGCGCTCTGCTTGATTCGCAGTTGTAACCTCGGTTCCGATCAGAGCCATCAACTCATCCATCAATTTAGCAAAACCTGAGCCAATGGCCTAGCCGAGCCGGATCCTGGCAGGTCAGTGGCCGCCGCCGCTCCGGCTGCCATGTCGGCCATGAAGATAGCGGCTCGGCTCGGGGGTTCACCGGAATCCGAAAAACTGTCACCATCGGAGTAGCCCCCAAGCCTGCCGTCGAAAAGCTGATAAATCGACTCCGACCCTCCATATAGGGACTCGTCCTCCAAGTTAACAAAAGTTTCCTTCCCTGATGCGGAATCTTCCGCAAGTACCATGCCCTGTGTGAAGCCAACATACACACGCTTTTGGCCGGCTTGAATCAGGGTGGGTGGTGTGCATTGAGCCGGCTCGATGACGTCGGTGCAGACGTCCGGCCCAGGCTTAGATCCGCCGATTTTTCCGATGAAAACGTGAATTCTGCCAAGGGGGACCCGGTACCCGTACTCGACTAAGTCGACCTTGGGACCCCAGCCAGTGTCGTGAATGTAGAGCTTGTCGCGGCGACTCTTAGTTATCCTGCCGACGGCGTATCCCTCGATCACTCGGAGAGAGCCCTTCGAGAACTCCAAACCATCGCGCATCTGCCACACAGTGGGTGCCAATTGTCATGGTTTTGTCACGGCTGATGTCCTAGTCAAAGGACTTAAGGGTGCGTCCATTGCTACGGCGACTAGCTCGAAGGGGTTGGTCGGGACGAGAGACACGAGTTTACCCAGGTTTAGCCCCTCCTAAAAGAGGTAAAAGCCTACGTCCTGCTTTGAGTAGTATTGATTGGCTATCGATTACAAGGGAGCGTATTTGCTTAACCTAGCACTTGATGGATTGTTTCGTACCCTAAACTGCCACAGGAACTCGCCTTTATATAGACAGGTCAAGGCCCTGGGCTTACAAGAGTCCGAACCGGGTTATACTCCCTAACCGGGTTTATTTCTAAGTCGCCTTGCCTTGTACGGAAAGACATCTCCGGGCGGCTTACGCTTCCCGGTCAGTTGTTGCCTTCTAGCTCTGGGCCTCCGTCTGGCCCGCATGGCAAACCGCCTCCAGGCTTGTATCGATCTCAAGGCTCGTTTAAGGCCTTGCTGCTATGCTGTCAACCTCTTGACGCGGCCCCTCCTGGGCGGGTTATATCTCCAACAGAGGTGATGGTGATGATAAAAATGGTGATGATGTTGAAGGCCCCGTGCACGTGGTGAGGAAGACGACATTCTTCTCCTTGTGAACCCCCCTCCATAAGGACTCCGGAGGCTAGGGTTCTGCTTTTTGTACGAGTTTTTGGTGTCTCTATACATCTGATTCATGACCCTATTTCACAAGGGTGAAGTAGTCGACTAGGGGGTGGTTGCAACACTCCAAACGACCCGCCCATACGAGCTGGTGTGGTCTATGGAATGTCGTCTTTCACTCTGGTGCTTTTGTGATGTTTCCTTCTTTGGCCTCCTTGCCCAATTTTTTATGGTAAGTGATTATCACCTTAAATACGTGATTTCACTATCATTTCTGGGGATCTTCTCCATATTATGCTAATTGGTCCAAAAAGCGTTACCTGAAGGATTATCAATAAAGACAGGTGCGCGAACACAGTAAAATTCCACAAAGGCTACGGTGAAGGCATAAAATACTTAGTAAAAATTGTCACATAAATTGCACTCATTAAGATTGTTCTTGCAAGCTACAATGATTGCTTGGGTTCGATAAAGATTTAACTTGGGGGAATTGAAGTTTCCAAAGTTTTGGGTGTTTTACCCTTTGTCTTGTGCATACATAGTAGTCTTTGCCGGATTATACCGTGTTCTGTCACTTCTATTTGTCTATTTTCACTAGGATGTGATTCAGATGTGTTTGAGAGTTTAAGGAAAGAATGCCAAGAAAGGGTAATGTAATAACGTCAATTAATGTGATAAAATATTTCCTTAAATAATACAGCATTGGGGTGGGGAAATGAGCCCTGAGGAGGCAAACGGGGCGCTTGACGGCACATGGTACGAGCACATGTGCTCGTACCACCGCTTGTACCACATGCCAATGTAACCACATGGTGAACTACTTTAACCCCACGTGATCGGATCATGGATGATACGTCTAGAGACCCGAGAAACTCATTTATAAGAGAGAACCCCATCCTCCGAAATTCATCCGGAGGGGAAACATCAAGAAGGATATCGCCCTTATCACAACCTTGTGCCAGGGGAAGTCGGCATCAATCACACTCATCATCATATTCACCGCAATCCATCTCCATCTTGTTGTAATACTGAACCCTTATGGATCCGCATCTATTCGTATGATGTTTGCCTTCTCTATGTGTGAGTAGTTCCCTTAGTTCTTGGGGATATTGATGAACCTTGGTATGTACAGGTGTTGAAGCATTAATCTGGATATGAGATTGTTTGTTGAATGTTTGCCTTAGTAGTTTTTGTGAGTGTCGTGAAGGGGCCCCACAAAGCATTTCCGCCGCATGGCCACGAAGCATATTACTTTCAGTGTACAGGTTAGGTTGTTGAGGTAATTTGAGGAGATAGTAAAAGCCTCTCTATCTCACCTTTGAAATTTCATAGGGGAATAAAGGAGAACCCTTGGTGTGGCCGCATCCATGGGGAAACCCCTAATTACCATAGTGAGAACCAGAGCGGGAAACTAGGTAGCAGTGTGCATGGTATGAAGTCTGCCTCGAGAAAACAAATTCCGTACCAAGATCATCCCAGTCACAAATATCAAGAGTGATTACTATCCAACTTAGAACTATGTAGTAGCCTATGTTACACTAGACACATAGCAGTGGTAATTGCAGGCTCCCAGAGAACTCTTAAATCCTCTATCGGTTTCAATGCTCTATTCGCCTTTTTGTGATCTTCTAATTCTTTTATGCTAATTTCTATCCTTTTTTGCACTCAACTCAAAATCATTACAATCTTCCGCCTTCATTTTGCTTCGTGTCTACAACTAATTTGTAGGCACATCGACATAAGTCTCTATAAATTATGAAGTCCAATTCTTGTGCTCCCTCTAGGATCAATACTCTTACTTCGAAAAAGTTATAACTAAACTATGTGCACTTACATGCCATCAACAACACAACCTGAAGCACCATGGTTCACGGCTAGATTGGTCTCCATATACTCCCTCCTCCTTTCATGTATTATCTTTTTTCCACCCATTTTAATACGTTTCCACTACAATTATGCACACGCGGTGCATGTTGTTTCAGATATTCTATGATTGATGAGCATTCCAGGTCACTAGTAACCATTTACGAGAAAATACATAGAAATTTAATGTACACATTGAATAGAACATTCATTATTCAATTCATTAACTTTATATCAACATGTACATATAATATTAAATACCTTAACAAACAATCCCTATATTCCATAATATAAGGTGCATCAAGTTTTATGATAGTCGAACATTTGTATGTTTGGCCAATATTATAGAATTAAATATCAATATCCACAATACCTAATAGATAAACAATGAGAATAATTTCCATGATGGATTGAAGGATACAAAATTGGTATTACAGAGTTAATATTTTTTCCTCAAAACTTGGTCAAATATGCACATGTTTGACTTTTGAGAAAACTAATACACCACATATTTTTTGGAAAGGAGGGAGTAAAAGATATTTGTTATTTAAAATTTGACTTCGCACTAGGAAGTGTGAAGGAAAAAATGCTTCTCATTCGCTGTCTACACGAAACCACTTCACAATTAATATAAACAATGAAAAATAATCAACCATGCAAATTTTATAGACCACTTCTTCAATTTTTATAGGCCACTTCTTAGTTCCATATAATTCGAGAAGTAAGACTAGATTCATCGCTCTTCATATGGCTTATACGTGTGAACAACCTTGCTGCTACAGCATTTGTGATTTCGTCACTTATTCACTCAACACACTATACCGTCTTAGCTAGTCCGTTTTTTCATTACTGTGGATGGCTGGAGGATGGTATATGCAAAATGAGCACTTGCACCCCTCGGCAAACACTCGCCAGATTTGTATTGCCCTGTACGTTTGGAGCATGCGTCTTCGCAAGTTTTGTTATCACATGGTGGATTTGCGATTGCTTTTGACACACATGTGATGAGTTTAATGCTATCTCTTGATGCCTCCACTACCACATCTGTAAAATCTTGTCATGTAGAAAAGGGACGATCACAACATAACCATTATTTGTTGAGAGAGATTATGCATAAATGTGTTACATGAACAAATGAGTACCTGATGCTAGCACAAGAAAGACCAAGGCCCCAAGCCACACATGGGTAGTCCTCATTTCAACTTGTTGTTTGTCCTGAAGGAATGAGTTGTTGATTTGTGTGATATGTAAGTTCGCACGAGAACAAAAGATATGGGCACGCCTTTTATAGTGGTTTATGACATTAAACTAGTGATTTGGTGAGATTTCCAAAATTAATAGGTACCAAGTGAATTAATATATATATATATAATATTAATACATTATATTTAATTTATTTTTGGAGATTTACCAAATTAATGGTCATCAAGTGAAGATATGTACACATGTATTCTATTTATTTCGATGACGGATGAGCATTCCTAGCCACCAGTGATAATGTACATAGAAATGAAAACAATTTATTGTGCATATCAAATAAAACATTATTTATTCAATTATTTAACCTTATATAACAGAACACCATACTAAATAACAAACATATCTTATTTGAAATTGTTGCTTCACACAAGGAAAACTACAAAGGAAAATAGCATTCTTATTCACCGTCTAGATGCAAGATACATCACATTATTATCCTATAAAGGATGGGGAGTACCCATGTTCCTGATGCTCGCGGGTAGAGAGATCCTCCTGGTCGTCCATTGCATAGTGGCTTCTGGTGGGAGCTTCTCGGGGTCGATGAGAGCCATCCAATTTCCTCGGACGGCTCAGACCCATGTGCCCGGGCTGGCAGGTCGATGATGGGTGGACCGAGGGCGCATGATCGCTACAGTCGACATGCGTCTGTGATGAGTGGAGCATTGTTGGATGACTTGCGGCAGGAGCTACTCAGGGGCGATGCGAGTCATCCGTTCTGCCAGCCAGGCTGGTGGTGGGCCGAGGACGTCGGACTGGTGGTTAACTCCTCGTGTGGCCAAGAAGGGTCACCATCTTGGTCCATTTCTGCATCAGCCATGACCGAGGCATTCTTCTCGATCGTGGTATCAACAACCTAGTCCCCGACGTTGGAGGTCTGGAAGGGGGATTGAGATCATCCCCCCAGCTTTGGAATGGACGAGAAGGGGATGGACTTCCACCTTGGGGTTCGGGTGATGACCGCCTCATCAGCACGCGGTGGCACCACCTTGTGAATGGAGGACACATCCTCCACAATCGTGCGCCACCTCCTGATGGAAGGATGATGGAAAGATTGAAAATTGGCATTGACTGGGAAATATTACCTTGGTGTATAGAGTTGCTCTTGGCTTACTTGTGGTGGGCAGTCATGCTCGTCGGACTCGGTCTAAAAACCACGATCACTCTTTAGGATCGTTGGATGGATGGTGGTCGTGGGTGGTTAGGGATAGACATGCCATGGGAAACCCGACCCGACCGGCCCGACCCAACCCGGCCCGAAATTCCTGGGTCGGGATGGGCCTGGGCTGTAGAATCAATCCCAAAGGTCGGGTCGGGTCGGTCTCACGCTTGCAAAACCTAGTTTTGTGCCTATCTTGGGTCGGGCGTGCCTGGTCAGGCCGGGCTTTTTCAATCCTAGGTCAGGCTTGGGCCAAGAAAGTAAGCCCGACGGTCAGGCCGAGCTGGGCATGGGCCTGAGTTTTGTAGAGTGGGATTTCTTAGACCCGACCTGAAGCCCGGCCTGGCCCAAGTTTTGGCTAGGCATATTGGGGCTGAGGATGGGCCCGATGCTTGGATGTCGGGTTCTCGTTGACGCGTGGCGCCTGATGTCTACCACACAATTTTATTCTTGTAGACTTGGTTGGGCCTCCAGCCGAAGAGCTTTGTTGGACAATAGAAAATTTTCCCTCAAGTAGATGACCTAAGGTTTATCAATCTGTGGACGTGTAGGATGAACATCATCTCTCTTAAACAACCCTGCAATCTTATACAAGCAGTATCTAGTGTCATAAACACACCGAATACTACAGTAGATTGTATAGGTGTACTAGTTCGGTGAAGAGATGATGATAAAAGTGTAGTATGAATAGTGGATATAGGGTTTTATAATTTGAAATAATAAAAACAAGAAGGTAGAAAGTGAAAAAAGTGATCACAAACGGTATTGCAATGCTTGGAAACAAGGCCTAGGGTTCATACTTTCACTAATGTGATCTCTCAATGTTACTTGCATAATTGAATCATATGAAGATCCCTCAAAGTGCGGTGAAGAATTGCTCCATAGTTTCTATTCCTATCGGATAAAGTAGGATGAAATTGTGTAGGTAGTAAACCACCTCAAAGTTGTGTTTCCACTCAATCTATTGAATCACCCCAAAGTTTCACAAATAGTTCTAGAGATCAGACTCTGACAACACCATATGATACCCATCAATCGACTCTAATGTCACCTAATTACCCGAGTGTGTCCACTGGTATCCGTGAGTGAGACAAGCATCAAGTGATCTCAAATCCAAAGTATTCAATCCAATAACAAAGAAAGTTCAAAGAGCAAGATTCAATTCACCATAAAAGAGGTAGAGAGGAAGAACACCATATGATCCAACTATATTAGCAAAGCTCATGGTACATTAGGATCATGTACTCTCAAATCACGAGAGGGAGAGAGAGAGAGATCAAACACGTACATACCCTTAGCCCCGAAGTTGAACTACTCCCTCCTCATCATGGAGGCAACGAGGATGATGAAAATGGCCTCCAGCGATGGCATTCCCCCTTTGATAGGGTGCTGGAATAGGGCTTCGGGTGAGATCGCTTTGTAATAGAGGGCAGCAACGATGGCGTGAAATTCTAGGTTCCTTTCTGGGGCTTTCTCAATTTATAGCAATTTTTAGCGTTGGAATCACACCAAAAGGAGATACGAGGCCCCTAGAAGCTCAGATGGCACTCCCGACACCCTAAGGCGCACCATGTGAGCTTGGGGCATCCTCGTGGGTCTTCTAGTCCTTCCCCAAAGCTTCGAGGGTCTCTTATGTTCCAAAAAAATTCACCATGAATTTTTATCGCGTTTGGACTTCGTTCGGTATGGTTTTTCTACGAAAGAAATAAATAGGTCAAAAAATAGGAACTCACACTCAGCACTAGATTAATATGTTAGTCCATAAAAGTAATAGAAAAGTGCACCAAAACCATGTAGAACTCTTGTAAATATAACATGAATATTTCATAAATTATAGATACGTTGGAGACGTATTGACATTCCCAATCTTAATTCCTGCTCATCCTCGAGTAGGTAAATTATTAAAAAAATAATTTATGAAGTTTGAATGCTAGAATAGAACAAATCTTTGATTACATAGGCAATGATATTTTTTATAAAAGGTAGCACATTTTCAATAAGTTCAACATAGCATAAAGTGGTAATGGAGTATCTCGCAACCTTCCAAGATTATATTGTAAACGTAAAGCAATCAAGGAATTAAAGATGACGACTAGGTACCCCACTTTGAAGAGAACCATCATATTTATCAAATGCTCAACTCATTTCTACTAGAAGAATGCATGCAATGCTAAGAGTGGCCCATGCTTAGTACGGGGTGACAAAAAAATAAAGATGGAATTGACTTAACATAAAAAAGTAAATAGACAGGACCTTCATAGAGTGAAGTAGGGATTTGCTTATGTCTGAGAGCTCATTACTTAAAATAGAGATAATTTTATTTGACAGGTGTACCTTTTCTGTCAGTTTAAAAAATGAGCAATTACAACTCTTTTAAAGCCCAATATTATAAAATATACGATGAAACAAGGGAAAGAAAATAACCTTGTACCTTGCCAAGGGTGCGCCCCACTCGGTAGCCATCATCGAGTCGCTCGGTCCTAAAGGATAGATCCTTCTTGCTAAAGAGGAGGGTTTGCATCGAAGCAATAGTCTTCCTACCGTGAAATTGTCAGATTACCGAGGTCACTCTCCCTCCTCAGTGTACTTACACATTGAGTGGGATCAATCCTGGAGAGCATGGATGTTGCGGTTGATGGCCACGTACATCATGTCGATCAGGTTTATGTCCTCGTCCATGAAGTGTTGCACTTGTTCTAGAAGCTTCGACGTCCTCCCAAGTGTTGCTCTTGACAATCCAAGAGTTCAACCTCACTGGGGGAGTGGTAGTGAAGGGAGTAGGGATGCCTTCTCGGTTACCGAGAGGCACATCGATGATATAAAACCACTCCTCCTACAAGTTCTTCACGATCTCGATAAACTTTCCCTCTGGACATATCGAGTTGTCCTCCTACTTATCATGGCAGGCCACACTCGTTGGGTTAGGATCCGTTCATTTGCATTTTGACGCATAAGAGCTTCAACCAGAGCCCAAAGTGAGGCTCGATGTAGAGAAAGGCATCATAGAACGTGACATAGCACACGATGGAGTTGGGGCAAGATGATGAAAATGGAGACCGCAAAAATAGAGCAGACCCTAGAGAAAGGGGTGGATTGGAAATCCCAAACCATAGAGGAGGTGGGAGAGAAAGATAACATGCTTACCGGAGCGATCTCTCGACACCCTAGGCCAAGTGGTGGTGCGTTCGGTCCCACAAGGGAGTGTGTGGAGGCCACGTCAAAGGGCGGCATATATCTATTGTCATGGATTTGTTCCCCCCCCCCCCATGACAAAAGAGGGCTTCCATAGCCCCCTGGTGATTAACGATGTCAGGCCCTCATCTAGGGCCTTCTTGTCGCTCTTTGCGGCTTTCGCTGTTGTTTTAGAGGTGCCTGGCCATCCTTTGACTTGGCGGCGAGGGGAAAGGGGGAAAGCGGGAGCTTGGTTGGGCTCGGGATTTTTTGGGCGCTGGAGCTCTGAGAGGTTGAAGGCAAGGGGGAATGGGTGCATAAGGTTGGAATACCCTCGGTTTTTACCTTCTATAAGGATGTGAAGATGCCAGGCCTGCGTGGCGCGTGATAGTAATATCACAAGCTCCCAGGCATCATGTGCGAAGAACGAGGAGTTTGGTTGATGGTGCTCCTAAGAGTCCGACACAGAATTTATTTTGATTTGACACATCAATGGACAGGGCCTCGATCCATGGTCAGATGTAATGATGGATTTTGAAACTGACCACCCACAATAGCCAAGGGTGGTGACGCTTCAGTTTGGTCAAGTTGTCACGGATGGACCTCGGGTTGTGCAAAACCGAACCAAAAAACAAAAAAGCAAACTGAACCAAAATTGTGGCTTTAATTGTTTTTGATTTCAGTTATGGTTTCCAGATCTCAAAACCATATGCCATTTGTTTTTTCGATTAAAAAACGGAAACCATTGGGTTCAAACCGAAAACCCCGAAATGATGTGAAGTGCACGCTCGCTAAAACTAATTTGCATGGACATGGAGTCGAACCCCTAACCTCAGAGTAGAAGACTGAGTGCGTTGAAGCTTATTAGCCAACAAGGCCAACTGCACTTGCTGATTTATACTAGGAAGGGAAATTTTCTATACTTAATATGCATATTCCATTGTACTAATTCCACATGAAGTCACCATGTGTTTGTACAAAGTTGCCCATCCAGGGGTATGAAACTTGTAAAGCATAACTAAGAGGGCAAAAGAACTTTATCATCATTCGATAATTAAGTTTGTTACATGGGACCATTCCATTTCACTCTCACATGTGTATTTGATCATGCTATTTACCAATTTGCACTTTTAAGGAAGTTGCACGTAGGAAAAAAATGTACAACAATGAAACATACTTCAATCTTTGATTATCCATGAACTAAAAATTGAAATATGTGACAAAAATCATGTGTTCTTAAAAATATCGCGTCAACTTTGGTTAATATGGTTATTACCGAAATCGAACCGAATTCAAATTGTTATTACCGAAACCGAACTATATTTTTATACGAAACTGTATAAATCAAAGTATAAAAACCATATTAACCAAAAACCGTATAAACTGAAACAAATCAAACCGAAAAAACTAAACGCACACCCTAAGATGGACCTCACCAAGAACCTTATCCTTGACCCAGAAGGCTTGACCACTAAGGAATATTATATTTGTATATGAATTAGCATGCCCATGTAACACCTCGGATGCCCGAGGTATGTGACTCCTCGGCCAAAGAATAAGAGAAAATCATGAAGCCATATGTCGTGGATTTGTCACGGCAGATGTCCGGGTGAACGTACTTAGGTTCGGGGTAGAAGCGCAACTATGTGGCGGCTTGAAGGGGTTGGTCGAAATCGAGAGACGCGAGTTTTTACCCAGGTCCGGCCCCTCTACATGAGTTAAAAGCCTACGTCCTGCTTCTCTGGTATTGATGATGAAGAAGATCTTTCGGTTACAAGGGTGCAGTCTTGCTACCTCTAATCACGAGAGTCTCTAATCTCTTGTCTATCTAAGACCTGTCTATTAAGACGTCTCAAAACTTGACACTCTCGGGGTGACCCGCCCCTCCTTATATAAGTTAAAGGGGCGGCTTACATGTAGAGTCTAAGTCGGATTGAGACATAACTTATTATAACTTCCTATTGTGGGCTTCTCTTCATGGGTTTCTGAGTCCCGGGCTTCTTATCTCAGACGGGCGGCTTACACAGGGTGGCTTACATCGGGCGGCTTACAACCGGGCAGCTCACACCGGGCATCTTAGAGCCGGGCGGCTTATACCAGGCGACTTAGAACCGAGGACTCATCTTCAGGGACTCATCTTCAGGGACTTACAACCGAGACTCATTTTCAGGGACTCATCTTCAGGGACTTACAACTGAGGACTCATCTTCAGGGACTTACAACCGAGGACTCATCTTCAGGGACTCATCTTCAGCCGGGTCATAACTATCACCGGGTTATACCTGTCTCCCGGGTCATACCGCGGGGTATATCCCCGACATTAGCCCCCAGGTTAGCTTGAATTTATTCATGGTAACCTCCTGAAATAAGAATAGTAAATATGTTAAGTGAGTCGTCTTGAGAATCGTCTTGCTTGATCCTTTGGCCGGCTTATGAAGTGGCTTCTCAAAAATCCGGGTCTTTCTGCATATAAATGAGTCGTCTTGAGAATCGTCTTGCTTGTCAATGTCCTTTGAAAAATATTAGGAATAGAATACCCATGTGCCATTGAGTCGGCTTCCAACACTTTGGCTTAATGAAAATCTTGAAAATAAGAAATCCTCATGACATAGATCCAGACTTCCATCATTGTGAAGTAGGGTGGCTTATCTAAACTTTGGCGGGTTATGATCTTTTGATAACACCGGGTCATGAATGTTGGTGATGCCGGGTCTAACAATTGAACTCCATAATTAACATCTTGAAAAATCTCCTCAAAGTTTTTGATATCTCCATATTACCTGTAGCCCCCAAGGTCTGAGGTTATCCATGATAACTTGGTGCTTTGCAATAATATTTTGGAGTGTGTAGCCCCCAAGTACCAGGTTGTCCTGCCTGCAACAACCTGGTACTTATAGCTGTCTTATACCTTATAAAACTTCTGCACATGTAGCCCCCAAGGGCCGGCTCATCGGAATGTGATGCGTCGGGTCTTCAATTTGGTCCTCATACTCTGTTTGAACAGCTGAATACTGTAGCCCCCAAGTGCTGGGTCGCTCACCTGCGGCGACTTGGGACTTTAGAAAAATTGATCTGAGCAGTGTAGCCCCCAAGGGCCAGGTCAGTAAGAATTACTGGGCTGGGACTTAGAAAAATATAGAAAGGCCGGCTCATCTCCTTGAGATGATAGGGTCTTGCTGACAATGTAATGATTTGAAAATTGGCTTGCATTATCCCCCAAGTGTCGTGGTGCGTGCTTGCAGCGACATGGGACTTGCATAATTGATATAAATTGTACTTGAATAGTGTAGCCCCCAAGTGTCGGGTCGCCTGCCTGCAGCGACTTGGGACTACGTAAGAATAATATGACTCATCACAATTTGTTGAATGAATCCTTGACCGTGGTTGTAATATAACCCGGAATGAATATCCTGGAATAATTCCTTTGTATTTGACATGAAATCCCTGCTCATGGTTGCGGTGCAACCCGGCAAATATATATTGGAGAAATCCATGAGTGTTGTAGATTACTACATAACACAATTGAAGAAATCCGAGAACCAGTCAATTAGTTGACACGACATTATATCTGATAGGGCGGCTCTTAAAAAATAATGAATTCTCCGAGCTGGTTTGCAAACCCCAATCATTTAGTATTGGTTAAGATAAACCATGAAGATCCAGCCAAGTTGGCTATTAAAGATACATTTGCTCTTGTAGAAATTTTTTATCATACTTTACGGCGGCTCATCTTAAGAGATAAAACCTGCAAAAATAAACAAGACAGAATATATTCTGCATTGTTGTAAGGACGGCTTGAAAAAGCACAACCCGGAGATATTATATCTTTCCTGATTTTTGAAAAAACTTTGAACTCATGTGCTGGTTCTTCTGGTGGACTTGCTAATTAAAACTCCTAATTAGTACAGGGTCTCTATCGAGATTGGCCGTCAATTTTTTAGAATGGCTCGGGGTCTCTAAGCGAGATTAACTGATAGGAAGTGTAACGTCCCAGAAAGAAACACGGCAGGGCATGAGTACCCTGGTAGCTCATAAACTGCCTCTCACGTGACATAAATCCGTTGTTTTAACCTTAAACAGTGCAGGTCTTTAAAAGATTAACTGTCTAAGAGAAGGAACTGGCCACATAGAGGAGAGTGGGCAGTAGATGAGAGAGTTTATCCTTACTTTCCGTAAGCCGGCCCTCACATGACAAGAACCGCCGGTTTAACCTTAACCGGTATAGGGTCTCTAACGAGATTGGCCGTCAATTTCTTTGAACCGGCTCAGGGTCTCTAAGTGATATTAACTGATAAGAGTTTGGCAGGTCACCTAGCAGAGCAGCATCAGCTTACAGGCAGGTTTAACCCTGTATGGCTTAAGAGCCGATCAAGAGGGTATGTAAGCTAAACCCGGTGGGTTTGAAGCCCCCAAATGACCTTTGTTGACGGAGTCAACTGTTTGGCTTAAGAGCCGATCGATAGGGTCTGATAAACTAAACCCGGTGGGTTGGAAGCCCCCTGGACGATCATGTTGACAGAGTCAACTATTTGGCTTAAGAGCCGATCGATAGGGTCTGATAAGCTAAACCCGGTGGGTTGGAAGCCCCCTGGATGATCATGTTGACGAAGTCAACTATTTGGCTTAAGAGCCGATCAATAGGGTGTGATAAGCTAAACCCGGAGGGTTGGAAGCCCCCTAGTCGATGATATCAACTTGTGCACCATCTTGTAAGTCGCCATCTTGTATGAAGAAACGACAAAAGCTCCAAGTGACTTTATGATGATCCAATAAATCCGGGCACCCATGTTTGAATGGTGCATCACGGCAGTTCGTCCTCTTGGACAACTTTTAAACTTCCGTCAATAATGTAATAGGCCCCATGATTGGGTTTTCTCTTGCAAAGACCCGGGGTTCTCTTAAAAAAATGACCAAATGTGTGTCGCCATGTCTGTAGCCCCCGAGTCTTAAGTTGACTCGAAGAGGCGGCTTGAGAATCTCCACTGAGAGTTGAGGTTGGCTGTGGCGGGTTATAGATGATCCCATTTTGTTTCAATAATCCGGTCGATGGTTCGTCCCGGCTGGCTGTTGAAGTGAACCAAACTATAGTAGCGGCGACTCATGCGCATGTCCGTCGGGTGGCTCATGCAGATGAGCACCACACCGATATGTCAATGTAGATTGGACCACAAGGCGGTGATTCAGAGCCGTCTGTTGGGCGGCTCGTACTGGTATCTGCAGCCCCCGGTGTGTTGATGTAGACGTAGAAGTCAACCGTGGCATTATAAGCCAGTGAGGTCATGATAGACGGCCGCGGCATTGTAAGTCGGCATGAACGGCGAGTCCCCATGGCATTGTTAAACGGGTGCATTTGGTAAGTCGCACATGGTATTTATAAAACGGTGTGGGCGGTGGGCCGCCCGTGGCGTTGTTAAGCCGGTGCAGACACTTGAGGCGGCTGCAACATGGTCGATGTAGACCCGACCGTGGGTATGGCGGATTGTGGACGGTACCGATGTGTTGTTATAGACCGGGCCGTGATGGCGGCGGCTTACGTGCAACTATGAAGTAACACACCGCCAATGATCACCAGTGCATAATGACGCTGGCACGCACTCCATACCCGCAATATAACACCATTTGAATAATCCTCTTGTGCAAAAAATATTGCAAAAAGCCGGAGTAATTGTTCTTGAAAGAGTTAGTACATATGGAAAAATATATAAGATGAATATCACCTAAGTTTTTCAACAGCAGAACAGCACACCGCTAGGTTATGGCAGCATTTTTTTTACTTCTCAAGCGGCTCCCCACCTCTCCTTCCTTATCTTTTCTTACTCTAAGCACCAACGCAGGAGAGGAGGCAACTGACGCGGGGCTGGCTCGAGAGCTCCCGACCGGGTGCCGGTGCTTTGTAGGCAGAGCCAGCAAGGCGGCGAGGCCAGCGGGCGAGGCGAGGCGACGGCGGCTGGCAGGGCAGAGCCAGTGTCTCACAGCAGCCGGGCAGCTCACGAGGCACGGAGGCGGCGACAGGGCACCGGTAGGGGAGACGGTAAGGGAGACAGCGGCTCAGCCAAGGCGTCGGCGGGGAGACGGCGTCGGCAGGGAGACGGTGGGGCACCGACCCGTAGCAAAGGCGGAGGTGGCGTCGGCGCCTCATCCACAGCGTCGGCAGGGAGACGGCGGGGCACCGGACCGCAGCAGAGGCGGAGGTAGCATCGACGGCCCATCCATGGCATCGGCAGGGAGACGACAGGGCACTGGCCCGCAGCAGAGGCGGAGGTGGCGTCAGCGTCTCATCCACGGGCGGAGCGGCGAGTCGGAGCGAACTAACGTGCGGCAGAAACGGAGCAGCACATGACGGGGCGATGCCACGGCGAGACGGGGCGAACCGGCATGCAGGTGCGTCGAGTCCATGGTTAATATGTCGTTCAGGTCATGCGTGAGCGCGCGGAGCGAACCGGCCTGCGGTAGAGGAGGTTGCTTGCATGAGTGCGGGCGCGGGCGGGTCGAGGCCGAGTAGTGGCTCGAGACGAAGCGGGTCCATGGCGGCTCGGACACAAAGACAACGGAGCCCGGCGTGGTGAGACAAACTAAGGAAGACCCGGGCAGCAGGGTGAATCATAGCAGGGCGACTTGTCGAGGTGAGACGAAACGGTGGCCAGCGCGGCGCAGTGAGAGCTGGCGGCCAGCGCGCAGAGGTTCAGCGGCTCAACGGTGCTGCTCACTGAGGGCAACGTGGAGGCGGCTTGGGAGCTTCGGCGATTTGGAGTCGGTCGCCGGCTCAACACCGAGGTGAGGTCGTCCAGCAAGGCAATGACCCGGCCAGGACGGGCGTTTCAAAAGCGCCGTGAGCCCGACGCGACGGCGGCTTGAGAAGGCGAGACCGCAACCATGGTGACAGCGGAGTCCAGGATAACTCAACGCGAGGCTTGGGGCTGACCCGACGGTGGAGTCTGGGCGCGACTGGAGAACAGAGAGGACCCGTAGTCGAGATCGGAGACGACTCGGAAAGTCGTCGATGGAGGATATAGGACAAGAGGGGCGAGTTTGACTCGAACTGCAATCGATCTTTTTTTTGGACTCGGAACTGCTGGATGTACCGATGTGAAACAAGGCTCCTCCACCATCGAGGATATGTAGCATTGACCCAATCTTTGTCGGTCTTCGTCAGAATTTGTAGCTAGGTCTGCTTGACGGTTCTCCTGTGATTGTCGCGGTGGATGCACTACCAACTTAGATCCTTGTACCATAAGTTCCAAAGTTCATCATGATTCTAATAATAAGACGATGAATTTGGCCGGCTCTACCCAACGTTGACTCATGCCAGGTTATCCTGCATGATTGATCCGTGCAATCTCTTCTTCCTCTGACTCATCAAATTTCTCGATCCCTAAAGAGGTCCCTCCAAGAACACAACACCACCGTGCGTAGCCCCACGGTGGGTGCCAACTGTCGTGAATTTTTCACGGTAGATGTCCGGGTGAACGGACTTAGGTTCGGGGCAGAAGCGCGACTATGTGGCGGCTTGAAGGGGTTGGTCGGAATCGAGAGACGCGAGTTTTTACCCAGGTTTGACCCCTCTAGATGAGGTAAAAGCCTACGTCCTGCTTGTCTGGTATTGATGATGAAGAAGATCTCTCGGTTACAAGGGTGTTGTCTTGCTACCTCTAATCACGAGAGTCTCTAATCTCTTGTCTATCTAAGACCTATCTATTAAAACGTCTCAAAACTTGACCCTCTCGGGGTGACCCGCCCCTCCATATATAAGTTGAAGGGGCGGCTTACATGTAGAGTCTAAGTCGGATTGAGACTTAACTTATTATGACTTCCTATTGTGGGCTTCTCTTCATGGACTTCTGAGTCCCGAGCTACTTATCTCAGACGGGCGGCTTACACAGGGCGGCTTACATCGGGCGGCTTACAACCGGGCAGCTCACACCGGGCAACTTAGAGCCGGGCGGCTTAGAACCGGGGACTCATCTTCAGGGACTTACAACCGAGGACTCATCTTTAGGGACTTACAACCGAGGACTCATCTTCAGGGACTCATCTTCAGGGACTTACAACCGAGGACTCATCTTTAGGGACTCATCTTCAGTCGGGTCATAACTGTCACCGGGTTATAACTGTCTCCCGGGTCATACCACGGGGTATATCCCCGACACCATACGCTGCCTGGGAACTGCTCAATCCCAAAATTCTAGAGCAGTTGGACAAAATCCGAAGACACTGCCTTTGGAACAAGAAAATTGAAAATGGTGACAAATGTAACTCTCTTGCTGCCTGGGATATGGTATGCCGACCTAAAAAACATGGTGGTCTAGGAGTGATTGATCTGAAAGTTCAGAATGAAGCACTTCTCATGAAATTTCTACACAAGTTCTACAACAAGCTAGACATCCCTTGGGTATCCCTCATATGGAACACCTACTATCAAACATCTGTCCCACATACATTGGGATCATGCGGATCATTCTGGTGGTGTGACATTAACACCATGAACCCTTCATTTCGAGGGATTTCCAGGGTACAGGTCGAATGTGGAACAACTGTGCTATTTTGGAAGGATCTCTGGCTTCATAACACACTTGATTTGTACTGCCCAAGAGCCTATTCATACTCGTGTAACGAAGATGTGTCTATCCGCGAGTTCTTGCTCACCACCAACCTACAGGATATATTTCATCTCCCGCTGTCGATTCAAGCTCACGAGGAAGTGAGGACGATGCAAAGTTTGACCAGTGACACCACCATCGCACAAAATGGCAGTGACAATTGGACCTACATCTGGGGCAAGGCTGAATTCAAGGCCAAGGATTACTACAATCACTACTTCAAGGATGTTCAGGCGCATGATGTCTTCCGATGGCTGAGGAAATCTAAATGCACCCCGAAACTCAAGGTCTTCGATGGGCTTCTTTTCTCTGATAGGCTCAATACGCACAGCATGTTGAAAAGAAGACATTATAACATTGGACATGTGTTGGACTGTCTACTCTGTAAACCAATACAGAAGAAACAGTTGAACATCTCTTCTTTCACTATGAATTCAGCAAAACATGCTAGGAAATGGTTGATATTCAGTGGGAGACCATCGATCATCAATTTGCCCTGATTGATCAAGAGAAGACAAATTGGAGGAAACCAATGTTCATGGAGGTCTTCCTAGTTGTTGTTTGGAGCTTATGGAAAGAACGCAACAACAACCATTTTAGAAAAATCCAGCCAACTTTTATCTCATGGCAGAGAAGATTTGTTGAGTTCTCTTACTTGCAGTATAGGACCTCTGACAATAATAGACAGTTTATTACTGCCTTCCTAGCTAGCTTAAACCCACCACCCTAATTCTGTAGATAGTCCTTTTTCTTTTCTGAGTTTTGTTGCCCTGCCTGGTGGGGTGACATGTACACATGTAACAATGTAACAGTTTGTCATCTATATAAGTAATAAAAATATGCAGTAGGGGGATCCCCTATTGTTTCAGTGGTAAAAAAACACTGAAGATGTGAAGCAGCTTGGGAAGACCGAGGAGTGTCCTCGGCTTGAACACCAATTCAGGGGCTACTGACGTAGTCTTGAACTAGGGGTGATTGGCATGTCGGTTGCTCATCCTTTGAGGTTGGCTACCCCCCCCCCCCCAACCCACCCACCCCTTAAGGCCATCACGGGTGTGCCTCCTTCGTCTAGACCATAAGCATCAAGAAGGAATGACACGAAGACTTAGCGCATACTTCAAGATGTAGAGATTGTTCTCGTCATGTTTGCCCCTTAGATATAGTCGACCATATGTAAATCCTAGGAACCCTGTTATCTATATAAACCTAGGTGCCATGGCCATAGAGGGTAGATTCATTCAAATCTGATCTAACGGTAGATCATTTGTACTTTGTACCTCATCCACAATCAATACAAGCAAAGCAGAACGTAGGGTTACCTCTTCGAAAGGGCCTGAACCTGGATAAACCTTGTGACTCATGAGTCATTATTACCATCTAGGAAACACTACCAGATCGGTACCCCCTATTCGAGATCCATCGAATTTAGCTCTCACAAACGCCGCTAGTTACGGAAGAACTCGATGAATGTGAGACACTGCCGAGTTTGTTTCTTTTGTAGTCCCTTTTCCATGCCAATCGGAAAACGGTGAAGTTTACTGAGTTGTGTGCACTGCCGAGTTCATTTTTTGTCAAACTCGGCAGGACATTTGTCTCCCGAGCTCCCAATGAATTGAACTCAGCCAAAACTCAGAAGTCGGCAATCCCAAGTTCTAGTAGTGCTTGATGTGATTATAGTTTATAATATGATTATAATTTTTTATCCAGTGTAGTCTTTTGCAGGAAACTTTCGATATATTCATCTTTACTCGTGACAGTACGACGAACACCAAAAATAATAAAATTACATATAAATTCGTAGACACCCTAGCGACAACTACAAACACTGAAGCGAGTAGAAGACGCGTCGCAGTCATCGTCCCTCCCATGCAAGAACTGGGCAACACTTGTTATACTAAATAGTGGGAAAGTCGTCGTGCTAAGACCTCATAGGACCACTGCACCAGAACAACAATCACTACCGATGAAGAGAAGGATAGATCCGAAGGATCCAAACTGAAAACACACGAATATAGTTGACCGGATCCGAACAACACCAAAAACAACCACTAATGAGAAGGAAACAGATAGTTTAGTTAGAATCTATATCACTGCATTTCGAGCCAGTGTTACGCCCTACACCAACTCTTCAACAGTTTGATCAAATAAGAAATTCAAAACCCAGTTTATGAACTTATTACATCTGCAGTCAATAGTCCCCCTACTGGTTTTTTAGTCACTTCTTCCTCCAGAAAGAACAAGGACGAGCAATCACTAGCATATTCGACAACTACAAAGAGGCATAATCTAAACGGAAATACTAAACAAATACTTGTCCTTCTAGTATGATTTAGTCGCTGTTTGGCCGTGTCGTGTCTTCTGAAAAGCACAACAACTTTATTTATTTATACTACTATCGAACGTCACGGTTAGTTGAGAGCAGAAATTTATGAGATGCAGCACGAATCAGTAGTCCCGCAATGACAAAGTACCCAGAAAAGCACATTCATCTGACCTAATTTGAGAAATTCGGAATAATGCCTCAACCCAATGCGAGGGATGCCGATTGTGTGTACACATGCCTGATAATTTTCTTAGATTAGGTGGAAACTTAAAGTTATGCCATCTCAACATAGCTTTCTTACATATAGTGATCTAAACATTCTTATATTAATTTACAGATGAAGTAATATATTATTTTCTTCTAACAAACTATATACTGCTCCTGTATGTTTGTGCGTATAACAAACTTATTAGTGCCATAATAATTAATATTATAAACGAAAACATTTCGCTTTCAAGTGGAAACGAATCCTAATAAAACAGGATCATTACACATGTAAAGCATTTCGCTTCCTAGTAGTTAATTGAACCATCCTACTGGGTACGTACTGACCGTCGACCGACCGATCGAGAAGCTCATCTCACACCTCCATGACCCAAAGCCATCTTCATGGATTAGCTCCGCTGGCCACAACTACTGACTCAGCCTGCAGCCACAACGACGTGCTAACCCACGCATCACCAAAGCGCCTATATAAACATTGGCTCGGGTGCATGTATTTCACACAGCCCAAGTTAATCAATCAACATGACTTCTTCCATGCCTTGCCTAGTCCTACTCTTGGGCATCGCCTGCCTCCTGCAGGCATCGCTGACCATGGCGAACCCGCCGGAGCGCCCATCGTGGGAGCTGCCGGAATCCGAGGTGAGGTCCAGGTGGACGAGGTGGCAAACCAAGTACTCCAAGCGCTACCCGAGCCACGAGGAGCAGGAGAAGCGGTTCCAGGTATTCAAGACCAACACCAACTCCATCGGCGCTTTCGCCAGCCAGACTACGGTCAACGCCGTCGTCGGCGGGTTCGGGCCCCAGACCATCACCACCGTCAGGGTCGGCATGAACAGGTTCGGCGACCTCAACCCCAGCGAGGTCGCCGAGCAGTTCACGGGGTTCAACAACTCCGTCTTCACCCCAGAGCGTCCCACCCCGCTCCCCTACGACTCATGGAAGCCGTGCTGCGTTGACTGGCGCTCGAGCGGCGCCGTCACCGGCGTCAAGTTCCAGGGCTCTTGCTGTAAGTCAAGCTAGCAAACTCCTGCTCTGGTTTATATGTTTGTCAGTTCTTGTTGAGTAACCAACATGTATATGTGGCAGTGTCATGCTGGGCATTCGCGGCCGTGGCGGCCATCGAGGGCATGAACAAGATCAGGACCGGCGAGCTGGTGTCGCTGTCGGAACAGCAGCTTGTGGACTGCGACACCGGTAGCAGTGGCTGCAGCGGCGGCCGCACTGACACTGCCCTGGGCCTCGTGGCCGCCCGCGGCGGCATCACGTCAGAGGAGAGGTACCCGTACAGCGGCTTCAAGGGCACCTGCAACGTGGACAAGCTGCTGTTCGACCACCAAGCATCCGTCAAGGGATTCAAGGCCGTGCCGCCCAACAACGAGAGGCAGCTCGCGCTGGCCGTGGCGCGACAGCCCGTGACGGTGTACATCGACGCCAGCACGTGGGAGTTCCAGTTCTACTCAGGCGGCATCTTCCGAGGCCCCTGCTCCTCCGACGCCGCGAGGGTCAACCACGCCGTCACCATTGTTGGCTACTGCGAGGAGTTCGGTGAGAAGTTCTGGATAGCCAAGAACTCGTGGAGCAACGACTGGGGCGACCAGGGATACATCTACCTCGCCAAGGACGTCGTCGGGCCGACGGGCACCTGTGCCCTCGCCACCTCGCCCTTCTACCCGACGGCTTGACCGATGCCGGCTTGCCCGGTAGAGCTTTTAAATTTGCGCGCGCGCAATACTTGCTTACGTTTAGTGCATCGATCGAACGGATTGTTAAGAATGATCGATGATTGTGTGTCATTGTTTCCCTTATCATTGTGATAAATAATGCACAATAAAATATTGATTGTGTTTACGCATAGTTGAACAATCAGTAAATTAAGACAGACGGCTGGAATGTATTCGTTCATATATAGACTTGCTTCCACAAAAATCTTTTCACATTTCAACATGGCGTGATCACATATCAGAACTAAACATGCAGCTAAGCGTCAGCTGAAGCGAGAAGCAAAAGCTTACTGAAAGCAAAAACATTTTTTTTTTATGATTGGCCTGAATCGTCATAGCAGTACCAACACTATTGGAATCTGGGATTTCACCAAGTTCTGATGTTTCGCCGTCATTTCATCGTGAGCTCGGCAGAGAGATGTATCTGCCGAATTTGATAGAAAATGGACACGGTTTTTATTTTTGAAAGATCCAGACTTGCTGGGCGTTCGTTGATTTAGTAGGGAAGCAGGAAAAGAATGTTGATCAACGATCAAAGGATAAAAAAGAAAAGAAAGGAAAAAAGAGCCCCTAGGCACATCAACAAGCCTATATCTACCCCGGAAACAGAGAAAATAACAAGCCAATATCTCATCTCTCAAAAGAAAAATACAAGCCAGGCAAAGCCTGTGTGGCTGACGGCGGCAGCTGGGCTCCGGGCAACGGCTTCGACGCAAGGCGCGGAAGAGCGCGCGAGGCGAAAAACAATTCAACAGCGATCTTCATGCAACAGTGGAAGGCTAGAATGATCTGTGCGCAGGGACATGCAGCGGCGGACGGTCTATGCACAGGGCCGTGCATCGGTGGATGGCTAGAGTGATAAGGGTCATCTGCGTTCTTTGGTGCACTGCATCCCAGGGCGACCCAAAACGTTCACCGCTGTTGTCGCCAACAGATCACAATGCCAACGGTGGTTGGTGATGGCGTCTCCCGACTTAGATCGGTTGGCCGATGCTTGGCGCTTGGCCACAGGTGGTTTGTCTGATCGATGCGAGGAGGTGGTTTCCGTCCTGACCGTAGCGGCACTGTCCGACCACTCGAGTGGCGGATTGCAGTGGCCACTCATAGTTCCTCAGAGTTTTTTCTCCAAATCCGATGGCCGCTGGCTCACGCTAGCGAGGTTGCATGATGTAACCAAAAGGCTCCAAGGTGGTTCTCAGCGTGGCTAGTTTGCATTCAGCGATGAGATAAATTCTATGGACGACGGCTTGACCGAGAGGATATAGTTGTGACGTGATGGTCGTGCCATCACGTAAAGACTGTGTCACGCTTATAGCTCCTGGGATCACTGAAAGTGATGGCGAGAACATAATTACTTCGATTTGATGGTACTACTTGAGTGTCAGGTGTCGAGTTCTCGCGTGAAAACCAATAAGACCCAAATTGGTTATATCTGGCGATGGCAATATTTTTGCATCGTTATCTTGATGAAGGCATTGCTCGGATGTGCACGGACTTGTTTCTTAGAGTGAAAATCTAGAATTTGGCCTTTATTGGTTGGATCCATAGACAGTGACGTTTGTGCGTCGCTTCCTTCCTGAAGGGCTTGCTATTGAAAAAACTTTCCCATTGTCCTTATACTGTCAAGAGATGGTCGATGCAGATATGGTCGTTGATGTAGTTTATCGGCCGTTGTTTCGATCATTTCAGAGTTTTTTTCACCCCCCCCCCTTATGTGTAGCTTGAGTCTTGTTTGACTTTGCTCTTTGCCAGCGTGTTTTTATGTGTGTGTGCACTAGTGTTGGTTGTGTGCATCGTGGTTATGTAGAGGTCAGGTGTGTGCTCATTGTGTTTATATTTCATCGATGCTTCATATTGAGTCAATAAAATCCATCCTTTGTCAAAAAAACAAGCCTATATCTCACGGTGGATCCCGAAGGGGCTCTTTCAATTTTTTTCTCCTGGCGCCATAGCTCAATTGGGGAACTGAGCGTGTTGTATCACATTTGTGCTCCGTGATTCCTTCCCCCTGAGATGCGATTTGTTTCACTCCTGACATATCTCATGGGTAATCAGGATGATCATTGACTTGGTCCCTCGTCTTGCAAGCTTTGATAGGTAGCTCCCGATAATGGATGATACTGCTTTCATGGATGCAGCCAATGCCGGTCTTCGTTATTCCCTCATTGAATTGGTAAAGACGAGATAGATAGAGGTTACTTCTATCATGTCGTCTCCTCCACTTCCCAAGAGATTGCCCCATAACGGCTTTCTCCCCTCTCTGATTCATCCGATAGTAATATCCTTGTGTTCAAAATAGTAAAATGTTGGATCGTGCAGTTCAACCAACATCATGAAGAATATTAACAATACATGACAGAGGGGATTTTATAGCACACAAAATTATTCGATGCTAGCACAAACTAGAGTTCATCACATTCCCCGGGAACTAATAATTCTCTCAAAGATTTAGATGGAGTACATAGAGGATAGAGACAAGTTACAAGCAACATGATGTTGAAGATCGAGAGGAACATGGTGGTAGAGGCGATGGAGATAGCACCGACCCTCTGGACGGTGTCGGGCATGAGAGGCGTCCCCTCTCCTCCTCCTTCTTGTCTTGTATCTCTCCCTCTCTCTCTCTCTCTCTCCCTCTCTATATCTCTCTATGGTGAAGTTGCTGCAATGGAGGTGTGGCTGCGGCTGATGGAACTTCTGGATGATGGAGACGATGATGCCCGGCGGCTAGGGTTGAAGGTCTTCTTATAGGAGTCCTCCTCGGGTGTTCTACGTTGATGTAGCCTCATCCCTTTCATCCAAGGGTTATAGGACATCCAAATCCACGTCTAATACAAGCCTTGGTCGTCAAGGATCCCATAGGAACAAAAAATCGGAGCAAGATCCGGAAAGTTCTGGCATATTACGAAGTTGTCGTGAGCTTGTACGAGCACCCATACAAGCAGCTGCTCTCGTGTGGAAGGTTGTTGTGTGCTCTAGACTCCAGGAGCTGTTTTGTATTTCGGCCATCATTTCTTCATACGAACTCTGATTTTGACGTTCTTGAGCTTGTTGGACTATGAGTGAAAATCCCAATGTGTCAGTTTCCTTGGATATTCAATTTGAGCGCTTTAATAAATGTGAAAACAGCAAACACTCTGTAGGGCCTTGATCTGGAGCCTATAACTTCTCCGGATTGACCCTGAAATTGGTTATTCTGATGTTCCAAGTCCATGAACATGTCAACACACCTGTGAAGATCACAAAACAAAGGAAAACCAATAAAAATAATAGTTGTGTAGAGAACTTGGTAAAACGAGTAAAAGCCAGAAACTATGCAATGGTGACTTGAATAAGTGATAGATGGATATGTTATGAGGGATTTTCGTACTAAAATAGTATGCATAAAATCCACTCATCAGCTTGCAACTAGGGGCAAAGGGTCAGCTCGTCCCTCCCAAGTTTGCATTGAGGGTGGATTTTCAACCAGGACAAAAATGAGTTAGGTCCAGTTACATATCTGAGGGTAGATTTGCAACAAGGACAACAACGAAAACCGGGCCAAGTTGCATGTCGGGGGTGAGCTTGCAACTGGGACAAAAAGGATCGAACCTCAACTTGTGTTTTGAGGGTGGAATTCCAACTTGGACACTAATGAATTAGGGTTAGTTTCGTATCAAAAGATGGACTTGCAACTAGGAAAAAAGCAGGCCCGACTGCATATTGAGGGTGTATTTGCAACTACGATATGTAGTTGATACCGACAAAAAATGAATGTAAAATATAAAATAAATAGAAGAACACCAGAGGCTGACTCCTTTAATTCAAGTTGGAAGCAAGTTGCATGTCGATAATGTACAAGCATCTCGGTCCGAGTAAGGGCATCTCAAAAGCGGACGCGCAAATTTTCACTGTATGTCTACACCATAGTATCCGGACCACTTTTGCCATCCAACGGGGATTTTTATATGTCCGATTAGTAGTGCGGACATATGTATGCCAAAATCCTAGAGATAAACGTGGGGGGCTTTCCCGGAGTCTAGACATCCACTTGATCAATCGAAAGCCTCTGCGTGGTCATTCTCTATTCACTCTTTTCATATGCATGGTCCCGTCGTCTCTCTCCTCCCAACCGAACACCACATCACAAATCCCATCATATGCATGGTCCCCCTCTACTCTCTCTCCTCCCAATCGGATTAATTTGTGAATAGCTTTTAATGGCACTCTCCGGCAGACATTTGCGGGTCTGCTTTGAAGATGCCCAAAGGATGAAAGATGAGGTCGAAATTGCGTGGTGATGATTGAAATGCGATTGGATAGAGTGGAAACAAACCGTGTCAATGATGGACATGCATATAAGGGTGTTTGAAATAAAAGATCGCATGGACAAGATAGATCCACCTCTAACTCCTCTCCGCATCTTGGTCATAGCTTTCTGCTATTTTGATTAAAGAGGAAATGAGAGTGAGAAAAGAAAAAGAGGGATGGTGACGGCTCATACGATTTTATAAAAAAAATGGGGTAAACCCTATTCGACGCTTTAGACGCCGGTTAAGGGTTATTTTCCTAACCATAGCACACTACCACTCATAGCTGGGCTAACCCATCTACTCTTTTTTCATCCTGTGATAAATGTCAAAAAAGGATGCGCGGGCGTCTCTCTCTCCTCCCAACCAGCCACCACATCAAAATCCCACCAGATACATGGTCCACCTCTACTCTCTCTCTCTCTCCCTCCTCCTGATCGGATTAATTTGTGAATAGCTTTGTATGGCTCTCTTCGGCAGCATGCCCGCGGACCACGTCCAGACATAAAAACGGACATATATCGGAGATATTTGCAGGTCACCTTTGAAGATGCCCAAATGATGAAAGATGAGGTTGAAATTATGTGTTGATGATTGAAATGCAATTGGATTGAGGTGGAAACAAACCATGTTAATGATGGACATGCATATAAAGGGGAGGCTGGAATAAAAGATCGTTTTGTTGGAAATATGCCCTAGAGGCAATAATAAATTGGTTATTATCATATTTCCTGGTTCATGCTAATCGTTTATTATCCATGCTATAATTGTATTGATCGGAAGCTCAGATACATGTGTGGATACATATACAACACCATGTCCCTAGTATGCCTCTAATAGACTAGCTCGTTGATCAAAGATGGCTATGGTTTCCTAGTCATGGACATGAGATGTCATTTGATAACTGGATCATGTCATTAGGAGAATGATGTGATGGACAAGACCCAAACTACAAACGTAGCATATGATCGTGTCAGTTTATTGCTACTGTTTTCTGCATGTCAACTATTTGTTCCTATGACCATGAGATCATGCAACTCACTGACATCGGAGGAGTACCTTGTGTGTATCAAACGTTGCAACGTAACTGGGTGACTATAAAGGTGCTCTACGGGTATCTCCGAGGGTGTCTGTCGGGTTGGCATGGATCAAGACTAGGATAAGTTACTCCGTGTGACGGAGAGGTATCTCAGGGCCCACTCGGTAATACAACATCACAATAAGCCTTTCAATCAATGTGACTAAGTGTTAGCCATGGGATCTTCTATTCTAGAATGAGTAAAGAGACATGCTGGTAATGAGGTTGAACTAGGTATGGAGATGTCGACGATCGAATCTCGGGCAAGTAACATACGGAAGAACGAAGGGAACATCATACAGGATTAACTGAATCCTTGACATAGAGGTTCGACCGATAAAGATCTTTGTAGAATATGTAGGAACCAATATGGGCATCAAGGTCCCGCTATTGGTTATTAACCATAGAGGTGTCTCGGTCTTGTCTACATAGTTCTCAAACCCGCAGGGTCTGCACACTTAAGGTTCGATAACGTTTCAGTAGTATAGAGTTATGTATGGTGGTGACCGAAGGTTGTTCGAAGTCCCGGATGAGATCTCAGATGTCACATGGAGCTCCGGAATGGTACGGAGGTAAATATTGATATATAGGAAGTCCTGTTTTGGTCACCCGAAAAGTTTCGGGCTCATCGATAGTGTATCGGGAGTGTCGGGAGGGTACCGGGGAACCATCGGGAGGGGTGTCTCGACCCAAGAGGCTACATGGGCTGTGGGAGGAGGTAAACCAGCTCCTGGTGGGCTGGCTGAAGCCTCCTCTAAGGGCCCATGCGGCTGGAGTGGTTTGAGAAGGAAAAAATCCAAAGGTGGAGAGGTGGAAAGAGTTTCCAAGTGGAAAGGAGGAATCCTACTTCTAATAGGATTGGAGTAGGACTCCTCCACCTCCAATTTCGACCAAACTTTGAGGGTTTGAGGCTGCCTCCTCCCCTCCCTCCCTCCTATATATACTAGAGGATTTAGAGGAAAATCTAACTCTCATAACCACGTGCTACCTCTCCTCTAGATCGCAGTTTCTCCTCTAGATCGGTTTTCAGTGGTGCTTAGACGATGCCTTACTGGAATAGCTCCACCATCATCGCCGCAACGCCATCGCGCTGCCGAAGAACTCATCTACCTCTTCGCTCCCTCTTGCTGGATCAAGAAGGTGGAGATCATCATCGAGCTGTACGTGTGCTGAACACGGAGGTGTCGTCCGTTCGGCGCTAGATCGGAAGAACCGTGATCAAGATCGCGAGACGATTCATGATTGGATCGCGGGACGGATCATGATGAGATCGCGGGACGGATTGTGATTGGATCGCGAGATGGATCATGATGGGATAACGGGACGCTCGGCGATTTGGATCACGAAGACGTTCGACCACATCAACCGCGTTTCTTTACGCTTCCCGCTTAGCGATCTACAAGAGTATGTAGATCCACTCTCCCTCTAATAGATGCTCATCACCATTGATAGATCTTGCGTGTGCATAGGAAAAAATTTATTTCCCATGCAACGTTCCCCAATAGTGGCATCATGAGCTAGGTCTATGTGTAGATAAGATCTCGAGTAGAACACAAAGAGCTTGTGGGCGTTGATGCTTAGATTGCTTCCTCCCTTGGTCGTGTTTTGGTTTAGCGGTATTGTGGGATGAAGCGGCCCGGGCCAATCTTACTCGTACGCTTACGAGAGACCGGTTCCATCGACTGATGTGTAACTTTGTTGCACAAAGATGGCTGGCGGGTGTCTGTTTCTCCTACTTTAGTTGGATCGAATTCGACAAACGCGGTCCTTGAGAAGGTTTAAAAGCAACTTATGTATCACCGTTGTGGTTTTGTGTAGGTGAGAATTGTTCTTGCTAGATACCCGTAGCAGCCATGTAAAACATGCAACAACAATTAGAGGACGTCTAACTTGTTTTTGCAGGGTATGTTGTGATGTGATATGGCCAATTACATGATGAGATATATGTGATGTATGAGATGATCATGTTTTGTATAGAATATCACGACTTGCATGCCGATGAGTACAGCAACCGGTAGGAGCCATAGGGTTGTCTTTAATTATCGTATGACCTGCGTGTCAATCATTAAGCGCTATGTAATGATTTACTTTATCGCTAAACGGTAGCTATAGTAGTATGAGCATGGTGGGAGCGACAATCCCGATGGCGACACAATGATGGAGATCATGATGATGGAGATCATGGTGTCATTCCGGTGACGATGGAGATCATGCCGGTGCTTTCAAGATGGAGATCAAAAGCACAAGTTCATGGCCATATCATAGCACTTATGATTTGCATGTGATGTTAATCCTTTTATGCACCTTGTTTTGCTTAGGACGATGGTAGCATTATAAGGTGATCCCTCACTTAAATTTCAAAATAAATTGGGTTATCCTCGAGTGTGCACTGTTGCGAAAGTTCGTCGTGTCGAGACACCACGTGATGATCGGGTGTGATAGACTCTACGTTCACATACAACGGGTGCAAGCCAGTGTTGCACATGCGGAACACTCGGGTTAAACTTGACAAGCCTAGCATGTATAGACATGGCCTCGAAACACAAGAGACCGAAAGGTCGAACATGAGTCATATAGTAGATATGATCAACATGATGATGTTCACCATTGAAACCACCTCAACTCACGTGATGATCGGACTTGAGTTGGTGAATTTGGATCATGTATCACTCGAATGACCGGAGGGATGTTAATTTGAGTGAGAGTTCTTAAGTAATATGATTAGTCGAACTCATTATCATGAATATAGTCAGTAGTGTCTTTGCAAATTATGTTGTAGCTCAAGCTAAAGCTCCCTTGAATTTTTATATGTTGCTAGATAAATAGAGTTGAAAGATGATGTTAGCAATATTGCGGACTGGGTCCGTGATGTGAGGATTGTCCTCATTGCTGCAAAGAAGGCTTATGTCCTTAATGCACCGCTCGGTGCGCCACCCCCTCTAGTGTCATCTGTAGATGTTGTGAACATCTGACAGGCACGTTCCGATGACTACTTGATAGTTATGTGCGTCATGCATTACGGCTTAGAATTGAGGCTCCAAAACGTTTTGAACGTCAGGGAACATATGAGATGTTCTAAGAGCTGAAATTGGGATCTCAGGCTCGTGCCCGTGTTGTGAGATATGAGATCTCCAACAAGATTTTTTGTCTGCAACATGAAGTAGAATAGCTTAATCGTTGAGCATGTGCTTAGATTGTCTAGGTGCTACAATCGCTTGAATCGAGTGGGAGTTGATCTTCCAGATAAGGTAGTGATTTATATAGTTCTCCAAGTCACTGTCACTAAGCTACTAGAACTTGGTGATGAACTATAAAATGCCAGGGATGGAAATAATGATCCCTAAGCTGTTCGCGGTGTTTGAAACCGCAAAGGTAGAAATCAAAAAGGAGCATCAAGTGTTGATGGTTAGTAAAACCACTAGTTTCGAGAAGGGAAAGGGCAAGAAGGGAAACTTCATGGATGGCAAGTCAGTTGCTGCTCCAGTGAAGCAACCCAAAGTTGAACCCAAACCCAAGACTAAGTGCTTCTATTATGAAGAGAGCGGTCGCTGAAGTGGAACAACCCTAGATACTTGGTAGATAAGAAGCAGTGGCGGAGCCAGAAATTTTGTGAAGCCTGGGCAACTTAAGATTGGATGTCTAACATGCAAATGAAAAAAATTTGGTATTCGGGTAGACAATATATAATAAGCAGCAATCTTGCAAAGAACAAATCCACATTAATATTTATGTGAAAATACGAACATAATAGTCACATAAATGTAATTTTTAAAGTGAACTAATATATCAATATTCCATTTCAGAGAGCAAATTAAGTTGTGACTTGACAATAAAAGTCACATAATCGGGCCACTCAACCAAACTAGCCATCTCGTCAACAAAAGTGTAGTCGTCAAAACCATCATGACACGCCATCAATATATCCTAGAAGACACTACGGCATAAGAAAATGGATTTTTCATTCACAAAAAAATAGTGTTGTGATTTGTTTATTTATTCAAAACAAAGAGCTTGTAGCAATAGAGAAGGTGAGATGGAACATACCAATAGTGTGCTAAAGAAAATCACGAGGCAAATGTCCTTTTCGAGACTTCATTGCTATAAATGTTCGAATAATATCCTTGTCATCAACTGACTTGAATAATGCCCGCTCGGTGTAACATATCATCAAGTCATTGAACCATTTGTTGTTGATCTTGCTACACAATTTATTCTTGATAATCTTCATTGCTGAAAATGCTCTCTCAACAGATGTGGTTGACACCGGCAATATCAATGCCAATTCAATAAGTTTGTATACCAATGAAAATACCAAAATTTTCTTAGTTTCAACCATCTTCACGGCCAAACTTTGGACATCATCACAAATTGAACAAGAAGCATGCCTTTTCACTTGACTTATGTAAGTGAGGAGTTGCTCTCTTATTGTTTCACGATCATCATTAGAGACGTCTTCGTGATAAATTTCAGTAAGACGAGCAAGTTTATCAACACTGAACTCGGAGAAAGAGTCCTTGGGATCAAGACATGAGAAGAAATCAAGCACCCAATTTTCCCCTTCACTAAAGCGGTGATCCATCTCCACACATATTTTGTCAATAGCAGCATAAAAAATCTCCATGCGGTAATGGTGAAGATTAGTGACCGTCCTCCCTTCTCTCCTTGAACGACCACGAACTGGTATTACTTCGTCCATATTAGGTACCAGAATACTATTAGCACCACAAAATTCTTGGACATCACCAAATAAATTATCCCAACCACTCTCTCTAAACATTCCCAACCGAGCCTTGACATCATTAACTAATTCCATGGCAAGAACAATATTAAGATCTTTTCTTTGCAAGACTTTTGAAAGCTCATTTGTGATGCCAAATAACTTCAACATAAGCTTCAGAATGAAAGCAAATTTAAAGCTCTCCATTTTTTCTATCAAAACCGCCGCTTGAGATGATCCACGTTCGTATTCATCAACTGTATTAAGCACCTTTAACACGGAGGACCGCATTTATCCAAACAAAATAAGGTAATATGATGTGAACCCCATCTTGTATCTCCCGGCCTAGGAAGAGTAGATTATTGTGTTGGAAATATGCCCTATACGCAATAGTAAATTGGTTATTATCATATTTCCCTTGCTCATGATAATTGTTTATTATCCATGCTATAATTGTATTGATCGGAAACTCAAATACATGTGTGGATACATAGACAACACCGTGTCCCTAGTATGCCTCTAATAGACTAGCTCGTTGATCAAAGATGGCTATGGTTTCCTAGTCATGGACATGAGATGTCATTTGATAACGGGATCACATCATTAGGAGAATGATGTGATGGACAAGACCCAAACTACAAACGTAGCATATGATCATGTCAGTTTATTGCTATTGTTTTTTGCATGTCAAGTATATGTTCCTATGACCATGAGATCATGCAACTCACTGACGCCGGAGGAGTACCTTGTGTGTATCAAACGCCACAACGTAACTGGGTGACTATAAAGGTGCTCTACAGGTATCTTCGAGGGTGTCTGTTGGGTTCGCATGGATCAAGACTAGGATTTGTTACTCTGTGTGACGAAGAGGTATCTCAGGGCCCACTCGGTAATACAACATCACAATAAGCCTTGCAAGCAATGTGACTAAGTGTTAGTAATGGGATCTTGTATTACGGAACGAGTAAAGAGACTTGCCGGTAACGAGATTGAACTAGGTATGGAGATACCGACGATCGAATCTTGGGCAAGTAACATACCGAAGAACAAAGGGAACATCATACGGGACTGAATCCTTGACATAGAGGTTCGACCGATAAAGATCTTCATAGAATATGTAGGAACTAATATGGGCATCTAGGTACCACTATTGGTTATTGACCGTAGAGGTGTCTCGTTCATGTCTACATAGTTCTCGAATCCGCAGGGTCTGCACACTTAAGGTTCGGTGACGTTTCGGTAGTATAGAGTAATGTATGGTGGTGACCGAAGGTTGTTCGGAGACCCATATGAGATCCCAGAAGTCACGAGGAGCTTTGGAATGGTCCGGAGGTAAAGATTGATATATAGGAAGTCCTGTTTTGGTCGCCGGAAAAGTTTCGGGCTCATCGGTAGTGTACCGGGAGTGCCGGTAGTGTATCGGGGAAGCATCGAGAGAGGTATTTCGATCCAAGAGGCTACATGGGCTGTGAGAGGAGGTAAACCAGCCTCTGGTGGGCTGAGCGAAGCCTCCTCTGAGGGCCCATGCGGCTGGAGTGGTTTGAGAAGGAAAAACTCCAAAGGTGGAGAGGTGGAAAGAGTTTCCAAGTGGAAAGGAGGAATCCTACTCCTAATAGGATTGGAGTAGGACTCCTCCACCTCCAATTTCGACCAAACCTTGAGGGATTGAGGCTGCCTCCTCCCCTCTCTCCCTCCTATAATACTAGATGATTTAGAGGGAAAAAGCTAACCCTAATAGCCACGTGCTACCTCTCCTCTAGATCGTAATTTCTCCTCTAGATCGGTTTCTGGCGTTGCTTAGGCGAAACCCTGCTGGAATTCCTCCACCACCATCGCTGCAACACCGTCGTGCTGCCGGAGAACTCGTCTACCTCTCTACTCCCTCTTGCTGGATCAAGAAGGTGGATATCGTCATCGAGCTATACGTGTGCTGAACGCGGAGGTGCCATCCGTTCGGCGCTAGATCGGAAGGACCGTGATCAAAATCGCGAGACGGATCGTGATGAGATCACGGGATGGATTGTGATGAGTTCGCAGGACGGATCATGATTGGATCGCGGGATGGATCGTGATGAGATCGCGAGATGCTCGGCAATTTGGATCGCGAAGACGTTCGACTACACCAACTACGTTTCTTAACGCTTTCCGCTTAGCGATCTACAAGGGTATGTAGATCCACTCTCCCTATCGTAGATGCTCATCACCATGGATAGATCTTGTGTGTGCGTAGGAAATTTTTTGTTTCCCTTACAACATTCCCCAATAGTGGCATCATGATCTAGGTCTATGTGTAGATGATATCTCGAGTAGAACACAAAGAGTTTGTGGGCGTTGATCCTTAGATTGCTTCCTCCCTTGGTCGTGTTTTTGGTTCAGTGGCATTGTGGGATGAAGCGGCCCGGACCAACCTTACTCATACGCTTATGAGAGACTGGTTCCATCGACTGACGTGTAACCTCGTTGCACAAAGATGACTGGCGGGTGTCTGTTTCTCCTACTTTAGTTGGATCAGATTCGACAAAGGCCTTGAGAAGGTTTAAAAGCAACTTATGTCTCACCATTGTGGTTTTTGCGTAGGTGAGAATTGTTCTTGCTAGATACTCGTAGCAACCACGTAAAGCATGCAACCACAATTAGAGGACATCTAACTCGTTTTTGCAGGGTATGTTGTGATGTGATATGGCCAATTACATGATGAGATATATGTGATGTATGAGATGATCATGTTTTTTATAGAATATCACGACTTGCATGTCGATGAGTACGGCAACCGGCAGGAGCCATAGGGTTCTCTTTAATTATTGTATGACCTGCGTGTCAATCATTAAGAGCTATGTAATGATTTACCCTATCGCTAAACGGTAGCAATAGTAGTAGAAGTATGGTGGGCGCGACAACCCCGATGGCAACACGTTGATGGAGATCATGGTGTCATGTCGGTGATGATGGAGATCATGCTGGTGTTTTCAAGATGGAGATCAAAAGCACAAGTTCATGGACATATCATGTCACTTATGATTTGCATGTGATGTTAATCCCTTTATGCACCTTGTTTTGCTTAGGACGACGATATCATTATAAGGTGATCCCTCACTTAATTTCAAGATAAATTGTGTTCTCCCCGAGTGTGCACCGTTGCGAAAGTTCGTCGTGTCGAGACACCACGTGATGATCGGGTGTGATAGACTCTACGTTCACATACAACGGGTGCAAGCCATTGTTGCACATGCGGAACACTCGGGTTAAACTTGACGAGCCTAGCATGTACAGACATGGCCTCGGAACACAAGAAACCAAAAGGTCGAACATGAGTCATATAGTAGATATGATCAACATGATGATGTTCACCATTGAAACCACCTCAACTCATGTGATGATCGGACTTGAGTTGGTGAATTTGGATCATGTATCACTCGAATGACCGGAGGGATGTCAATTTGAGTGGGAGTTCTTTAGTAATATGATTAATTGAACTCATTATCATGAACATAGTCAGTAGTGTCTTTGCAAATTATGTTGTAGATTGTTTGGGTGCATGTCTGTACTAGAACATGTCTGTACTAGAAATATGCCCTAGAGGCAATAATAAATTGGTTATTATCATATTTCCCTTGCTCATGATAATTGTTTATTATCCATGTTATAATTGTATTGATCGGAAACTCAGATACATGTGTGGATACATAGACAACACCATGTCCCTAGTATGCCTCTAATAGACTAGCTCGTTGATCAAAGATGGCTATGGTTTCCTAATCATGGACACGAGATGTCATTTGATAACGGGATCACATCACTAGGAGAATGATGTGATGGACAAGACCCAAACTACAAATGTAGCACATGATCGTGTTAGTTTATTGCTACTGTTTTCTGCATGTCAAGTATATGTTCCTATGACCATGAGATCATGCAACTCACTGACGCCAGAGGAGTAACTTGTGTGTATCAAACGTTGCAACGTAACTGGGTGACTATAAAGGTGCTCTACAGGTATCTCTGAGGGTGTCTGTTGGGTTGGCACGGATCAAGACTAGGATTTGTTACTTCGTGTGACGGAGAGGTATCTCAGGGCCCACTCGGTAATACAACATCACAATAAGCCTTGCAAGCAATGTGACTAAGTGTTAGTCAGGGGATCTTGTATTACGAAACGAGTAAAGAGATTTGCCGGTAACGATATTGAACTAGGTATGGAGATACCAACGATCGAATCTCGGGCAAGTAACATACCGAAGAACAAAGGGAACATCATACGGGATTAACTGAATCCCTGACATAGAGGTTCGACCGATAAAGATCTTCGTAGAATATTTAGGAACTAATATGGGCATCCAGGTACCGCTATTGGTTATTGACTGTAGAGGTGTCTCGAGCATGTCTACATAGTTCTCGAACCTGCAGGGTCTGCACACTTAAGGTTCGGTGACGTTTCGGTAGTATAGAGTTATGTATGGTGGTGACCGAAGGTTTTTCGGAGTCCCGGATGAGATCCCGGAAGTCATGAGGAGCTCCGGAATGGTCCAGAGGTAAAGAATGATATATAGGAAGTGCTGTTTTGGTTGCCGGAGAAGTTTCGGGCTCATCGGTAGTGTACCGGGAGTGCCGGTAGTGTATCGGGGGACCATCGGGAGAGGTATTTCGACCCAAGAGGCTACATGGGCTGTGGGAGGAGGTAAACCAGCGTCTGGTGGGCTGGCCAAAGCCTCCTCTAAGGGCCCATGCGGCTGGAGTGTTTTTAGAAGAAAAAAATCCAAAGGTGGAGAGGTGGGAAGAGTTTCCAAGTGGAAAGGAGGAATCCTACTCCTAATAGGATTGGAGTAGGACTCCTCCACCTCCAATTTCGACAAAACCTTGAGGGTTTGAGGCTGCCTCCTCCCCTCCCTCCCTCCTATATATACTAGAGGATTTAGAGGAAAAAGCTAACCCTAATAACCACGTGCTACCTCTCCTCTAGATCGTAGTTTCTCCTCTAGATCGGTTTTTAGCGTTGCTTAGGCGAAGCCCTGCTGGAATTCCTCCACCACCATCGCTGCAATGCCGTCGCGCTGCCGGAGAACTCGTCTACCTCTCTGCTCCCTCTTGCTGGATCAAGAAGGCGGAGATCGTCATCTAGCTGTACGTGTGCTGAATGCGGAGGTGTCGTCCGTTCGGTAGATCGGAAGGACCGTGATCAAGATCGCGAGACGGATCGTGATGAGATCGCAGGACGGATCGTGATGAGTTCGTGGGATGGATCATGATTGGATCACGGGACAGACCGTGATGAGATCGCGGGATGCTCGGTGATTTGGATCGCGAAGACGTTCGACTACACCAACCGTGTTTCTTAACGCTTCCCGCTTAGCAATCTACAAGGGTATGTAGATCCACTCTCCCTCTCGTAGATGCTCATCACCATGGATAGATCTTGCGTGTGCATAGGAAAAAAAATTCCCGTGCAACGTTCCCCAACAGATTGGTGCAAGCCCCTTCTAGTAGATATCTCACCACTCTCAAGTCTATCCAGAATATCTTGGTGTTGTGCCTCGGTCAATGCATCCCTTCTCTGGCAAGATGTTGTTGTTGTAGTCACAATCAAGGAGATGTACTCAAAGAAATCATGAATGGATGAGCAACTACTAGCAACAGACACAACCACCAACTGCAGGCGGTGAGCATAGCAATGAACATAGAAAGCATAAGGGTTTTCATCTATGATCTTTTTCTACAAACTGTTAAATTCACCTCTCATATTTGAAGCCCCATCATATCCTTGACCCTGTATCCTTGAAATTGATAACTTATAATGATCAACAATACCATAAAGAGCATCCTTTAGTGACTCGGACGTAGTATCTTTGACATGATGCAGAGCAAGAAATCTTTCCACAACCTTCCCTTCATCATTCAAAAACCTACATAAAACGCAACAACATCATTTGTTTGCATAGAGAATAAAAGACAAACAAATAACAAAATAAAAGTGAAACTACTAACCTCAACATCACAGCCATTTGCTCTTTAACAGATATATCACGTGATTCATCAATAAGCACCGAGAATTGTTTATCACCAAGCTCTGCCATGATCTTCTTGCTAACTTCATGTGCACAACACACTGCAAGCTCCTTTTGAATGTCATGAGATGTCATTGTGCAATTTCTTCCACCACGGTCAAAAGCATCTCTGACTTGCTCATTCTTAGTTTTTTCCAAATCTACCATCTCTCTAAAGTTTCCCTTGTTTAGAGAAGTAGCTGATTCATCATGTCCACGGAATGCCAAGCCTTGTGTCAGGAGATATCTTGAACAACTTACAGAACAAGTTAAGCGAATCTTATACATTTCTTCTGATTCCTTGCTTGCTCTAGCAAGAGTGCTTGCCAACTTTGTCTTTTATTATTATAATCATTGATTATTATAATCATCATAATGCTTGACACAAGAGTTGTGCTTACTACCATGTCCACCAATATGATCTTTGAAGCCTTTAGATGCATGCTTCCAATCTGTAAATCCCTCTTCGGTGAAGACTTCATAACCAAAGTGTTCAGCCCTTCCGGGTTGCTTAAAGAGAAAACAATAAAAACAATAAGCATCATTCTTCCACTCACTGTATTCTATCTAGTCGTACCTTTTATACCAAGATTTATAAAATGCTCTTGAGGAACGCGAACTTCCAAATTCTGTACGATGGTATTTTTGCAAATCTGGTTGCATTGGACCCTTCAATATATATGCTCTCCTCACTTGGTCTTGAATATCAGGAGGATACTCACAAATTTGTTTCCTCTTTCCCGGATTGCGCTCAATCGTATTTGGATTAAATTCATTGGCAACGTTAGGTGCTGGTGGCTCTACTTCTATTTCAAGCTGCCCATCATTCACATTTTCAGTCATTTGCTCTACTTCTACTTCAGGATGCACATCATTCACATTTTAAGTCCTTGCTCTCTTAAGCAAAAACCTCCTCATCTCTGAAATTTAGTGACTACAAAAAAATCTGAAGTTAGTTTCTACACAAATAGGAAGATGGGCTATCACAAGTTCATACTTCATAGTACAGTACAATAACAAATCTACTTAAGTACAATTTATTCTTGTTCATACTTCATAGACATAGTACAGTACAATAACAATGTATCAGACTATCAAATATTTCTTGGTGATGCCCAAAGTGAAATCAGTCAAATATATCTTGCCCTATTACTAGAGGAAAGAGTCTGCAACCTGCATATTAGTTTGTCAGTCTACTTAACATACAGTTTATGTAGTTTCCAATAGCTAACAAAAAGATTTTCTCTTTGGTCACTATTAACCCCAATCAGAAGTTCCTAAATAATCCCTAAGTACATCAATCTCAAGTCGAAATCAGCTATTTAGTACGAATCTTACTAAAAGAAGAAGGAACGGAACTAGTGGCCTCAGTCCTATTGCCTGCCATATGCCTGCAGGGGATGAAGGGGCATAGCAGGGGGCGAGTAGATTGACTGACTGCCCATGCGCCGTCATTGGCGGCCTGCCGGCTGCCTCTAGCCTCAGCTCACCCAGCCGCAGATCATGTCCTCGCCGCCTAGCCTTCAAGTCCCTGCCGCCTGCGCCGTGCACTTGGGAAAAAATGAGGAGACGCGAGCGCGACTATGCGAGAATTGTCTGGACTCTAGACTCAGGAGCGATTGATGGTATTCCCTGTCGCCTCGTGGGCTGGAGCGAAGCCATCGATGTTATTCCTTTTTCTTGTGGGTTGGAGCAGTAGTGGGCTGGAGTGATCGGGAAGCAGTCCTATTGTTTTGGACTTTTGGGCTAGGCTGTGAAGGAGGCTAAACTAGTTTTGCCCGGGTAAATACGCTCGGTAGCGAGCAACTTTACATACTGTGGTATGACCATGTTGTCGTCGGAGTGACAGTGAGCCCGGAAAACTACCCAGGGTCGCTGGGTGCTCGCTCCACGAGTGATAAGAAGGCTGGCAGCGTCGACAGAAGTATATTTGATATACGTGTTATTAATGTGTACCTTACTAGTATTCCTAGTAGCACCTGTGTATTGGATACCGATTCGGTTTCTAAATGTTAGTAACTCGAAATAAAAGCTACGGAATAAACGGAGACTAGCTAAGTGTGAGGTAACGATGTGTGTTGGAAATGTTTCCAAGGTTGATGTGATCAACATCACATGCTCTCTCTACCTTCGGGATTAGTGACAAACATAAATAAATGTTATTTGGTGTTTGCGTTAAGCATGAACATGATTGGATCGTGGTTATTGCAACACAGTTATTTATTTAAGTTAGAGAATAATGGTTATTCTGTTTACATGAATAATATCTTCAATGGTCATGCACCTAGTGAGAATGGTTTGTTGAAACTTGATCGTAGTAATACACATGTTCATAACATTGATGCCAAAAGATACAAAGTTAATAATGATAGTACCACATACTTGTGGCACTGCCGCTAAATGTCATATTGGTATAAATCGCATGAAGAAACTTCATGTTGATGGATCTTTGGACTCATTCGGTTTCAAATCGGTTGAGACATGCGGACCATGCCTCTTGGGCAAGATGGCTACAGACCCCTTTTTGGTATGATGGAGCGGGCTGGTAACTTATTAGAAATAATACATGTTGATGTATGCGATCCAATGAGTGTTGTAGCGTGCAATGGATATCGTTATTTTTCTTACCTTCATTGATGATTTGAGTATATATGTGTATATTTACTTAATGAAACACAAGTCTGAATCGTTTGAAAAGTTCAAGAAAATTCAGAGTGAAGTTTAAGATCATCGTGACAAGAAGATAAAAATTTCTATGATATGATCGTGGAGATGAATATCTGAGTTACGAGTTTGGCATACAATTATAGGTAATGTGAAAATTGTTTCACAACTCATGCCACTTGGAACACCATAGTGTGATGGTGTGTCCGAACGTCAATGTCGTGCTCTATTGGATATGGTACATGCTATGATGTCTCTTATCATTTTGCTACTATAGTTTTGGGGTTATGCATTAGAGACAACTACATTCACTTTAAATAGGGCACCATCTAAATCCGTTGAGATGACACCGTGTGAATTATGGTTTGATAGAAACCTAAGCTGTCATTTCTTGATGTTTGGGGATGCGACGCTTATGTGAAAAAAATGTTTTCACCTAATTAGCTCGAACCCAAAGCGGATAAATGCATCATCATAGAATACCCTAAGAACAGTTGGGTAAACCTTCTATCTTAGATCCAAGCATAAAGTGTTTGTTGCTAAAACTGGGTCCTTTCTCGAGAAAAATTTCTCTCGAAAGAATTGACTGGAAGGAAGATAGAACTTGATGAGGTTGTTGAACCTTTATTTCAACCAGAGAGTAGCGCAGCGCAGAAAGATGTTTCTGTGGAACTGACATCAGTTGAAGAGGAAGTAAATGATGATGATCATGAAGCTTCGGATCAAGTTATTATCGAACCTCGTAGGTCGACAAGGACGCGTACTTCTCCTGAGTGGTACGACAACCCTGTCTTGGAGGCCATGTTGTTGGACAACGATGAACCTATGAGCTATGAAGAAACGATGATGGGCCCGGATTTCGACAAATGGTTAGAGACCATGAAATCCTAGAAAGGATCCATGTATGAAAACCAAGTATAGACTTTGATAGACTTGCTCGTTGGACGGCAAGTCGTCGAGTACAAATGGACCTTTGAGATGAAGACAGACGCTGATGGTAAATGTCACCATTTATAGAGCTCGAGTTGTCGCGAAGAAATTTCCGACAAGTTCAAGGAGTTGACTGCGATGAGACTTTCTCACGCGTAGCGATGCTAAAGTCTGTTGGAATTATATTAGCAGTTGTTGCATTTTTCAATTATGAAATCTGGCAGATGGATGTCAAAACATCGTTTCCTTCCTTAAGAAAAGGTTATATGAGATACAACCAGAAAATTTTGTTAGTCCTAAGGATGCTAAAAGGTGTGCAAGCTTCAGTGATCCTTCTATGAACTGAAGCAAGCATCTCGAAGTTGGAATATACACTTTGATGAGGTGATCAAAGTTTTTGAGTCTATACAAAGTTTATGAGAAACTTGTATTTACAATAAAGTGAGTGGGAGCACTATAGAGTTTCTGGTAAGCATATGTGGTTGACATATTGTTGATCGGAAATGATGTAGAATTTCAGGAAAGCATAAACGGTTGTTTGAAAAGTGTTTTTCAAAGGAAGACCTGGATAAAGCTACCTAATTGTTGAGCATCAAGATCTATAGATATAGATCAAGATGCTTAATGAGACTTTCAATGAGTACATACATTGACAAGATTTTGAAAGAGTTCAAAATGGATTAGTCAGAGAAAGAGTTCTCGCCTAATTTGTAAGGTGTGAAGTTGAGTGAGACTCAAAGCTCGACCACGACAGAAGAAAGAGAAAGGACGAACATAGTCCCCTATGTCTTAGCCATAGGCTCTATATAATATGCCATGCTATGTACCGCACATGTGTGTGCCTTGCCATGAGTCTGTCTAGGGGTACAAGAGTGATCTAGGAGTGGATCACTGGACAACGGTCAAGATTATCCTGAATAAATAAAGGACTAAGGAAATGTTTCTCGATTATGGAGGTGATGAAGAGTTCGTCGTAAAGAGTTACGTCGATCCAAGCTTTAACACTGATCCGGATGGCTCTTAGTAGCAATTCGGATACGTATAGTGGAGCAGCCATTCGGAATAGTTCCAAGTGGAGTGTGGTAGCAGTATTTACAGTATGACATAGAGATTTGCAAAGTACACACAGATCTGAATGTCACAGACCCGTTGACTAAAAGACCTCTCTCACATGCAAAGCATGATCAAGCCCCGGAACTCATTGGGTGTTAGATTCATAACAATGCGAAACACATGGTGATGTGAACTAGATTATTGACTCTAGTGCAAGTGGGAGACTGTTATAAATATGCCCTAGAGGCAATAATAATTTGGTTATTATCATATTTCCTTGTTCATGATAATCATTTATTATCCATGCTATAATTGTATTGATCGGAAGCTCAGATACATGTGTGGATACATAGACAACACCATGTCCCTAGTATGCCTCTAATAGACTAGCTCGTTGATCAAAGATGGCTATGGTTTCCTAGTCATGGACATGAGATGTCATTTCATAACGGGATCACGTCATTAGGAGAATGATGTGATGGACAAGACCCAAACTACAAACATAGCATATGATCGTGTCAGTTTATTGCTACTGTTTTCTGCATGTCAAGTATTTGTTCCTGTGACCATGAGATCATGCAACTCACTGACACCGGAGGAGTACCTTGTGTGTATCAAATGTTGCAATGTAACTGGGTGACTATAAAGGTGCTCTACAGGTATCTCCGAGGGTGTTTTTCGGGTTGGCATGGATCAAGACTGGGATAAGTTACTCCGTGTGACGGAGAGGTATCTCCGGGCCCACTCGGTAATACAACATCACAATAAGCCTTGCAAGCAATGTGACTAAGTGTTAGCCACGGGATCTTGTATTAAGGAACGAGTAAAGAGAATTGTTGGTAACGAGGTTGAACTAGGTATGGAGATGTCGACAATCGAACCTCGGGCAAGTAACATACCGAAGAACGAAGGGAACATCATACAAGATTAACTGAATCCTTGACATAGAGGTTCGACCGATAAAAATCTTCATAGGATATGTAGTAACCAATATGGGCATCCACGTCCCGCTATTAGTTATTGACCGTAGAGGTGTCTCGGTCATGTCTACATAGTTCTCGAACCCGCAGGGTCTACACACTTAAGGTTCGGTGACGTTTCAGTAGTATAGAGTTATGTATGGTCGTGACCGAAGGTTGTTCGAAGTCCCGGATGAGATCCCAAACGTCGCGAGGAGCTCCATAATGGTCCGGAGGTAAAGATTGATATATATAGGAAGTCCTGTTTTGGTCACCGGAAAAGTTTCGGGCTCATCGATATTGTACCGGGAGTGCAGGGAAGGTACTGAGGGACCATCGGGAGGGGTGTCTTGACCCAAGAGGCTACATGGGCTATGGGAGGAGGTAAACCAGCCCCTGGTGGGTTGGCCGAAGCCTCCTCTAAGGTACCATGTGGCTGGAGTGGTTTGAGAAGGAAAAAAATCTAGAGGTGGAGAGGTGGAAAGAGTTTCCAAGTGGAAAGGAGGAATCCTACTTCTAATAGGATTGGAGTAGGACTCCTCCACCTCCAATTTCGACCAAACCTTGAGGGTTTGAGGCTTCCTCCTCCCCTCCCTCCCTCCTATATATACTAGAGGATTTAGAGGAAAAAGCTAACCCTAATAACCATGTGCTACCTCTCCTCTAGATCGCAGTTTCTCCTCTAGATCGGTTTTCAGCGGTGCTTAGACGAAGCCCTGCTGGAATAGCTCCACCACCATCGCCGCAACGCCGTCGCGCTGTCGGAGAACTCATCTACCTCTTCGCTCCCTCTTGCTGGATCAAGAAGGCGGAGATCGTCATCGAGCTGTACCTGTGCTGAACGTGGAGGTGTCGTCCGTTCGGCGCTAGATCGGAAGAACAGTGATCAAGATCGTGAGACGATTCATGATTGGATCGCGGGACGGATCGTGATGAGATCGCGGGACGGATCGTGATTGGATCGCGAGATGGATCGTGATGGGATCGCGGGACGCTTGGTGATTTGGATCGCAAAGATGTTCGACTACATCAATCCTATTTCTTAACGCTTCTCGCTTAGCGATCTATAAGGGTATGTAGATCCACTCTCCCTCTCGTAGATGCTCATCACCATGGATAGATCTTGCGTGTGCCTAGTGAAATTTTTGTTTCCCATGCAACGTTCCCCATCACGCATGGTCAAAGATCTGTTCCGCGGACAAGATCGATCCACCTCTGATTCCTCCCCTCGTCTTGGTCGTAGCTTTCTACTATTTTGATTAAAGAGGAAATGAGAGTGAGAAAATAAAGCGAGCGATGGTGACGGCTCGTGCGATTTTATACAGAAAAGGGGGCAAACCCTATTCGGCGCTTCACGCACCGGTTAGGGCCTTTCCTAATCAGAGCGCACTACCACTCATAGATGGGCTAGCCCATCCATTCTTTTTCTTTCCATCCTCCGTTAAATTTCAACAAAGGATGCACAGGCGAGGGGGGTTCAAACTCACTCTCTGTAGGTTCAGATCGAAGTGCGCTAACCACTAGGACAACACAACCCATGTGAAATTTTACATATTTTTCCTATTTTAAACTTTCTGCAGTTTGGGGGAAGCCCCCGGTTTTGGGAAACTTCTACAAGCTCCCCGAACCGGATTCTCCAGGTTTGCTGGGTAGTTTTCCACATTGTTCTTATACGTTCTTTTTCTTTCATTTCCTTTTCCCTTTTTTTCTTTTCTTTTTTCAGTTGCTATGAACTTTTTAATTCAATGGACTTTTTTAAAATTCGGTGAACTCTTTTAAAATTTGATGAACTTTTTTCAAACGCAATCAACTTTTTTCAAAAATGATGAACTTTTTACAGATACGATGGAATGTTTTTGCAAAAACAACGAAATTTTCTCAAAAATTATGAATTGCTTATTTTTTTGTAATGATTATCTTTTTCTCAAATTAGATGAAACTGTTTTTATTATTTTTTAAAAAAATTGAACATTTTTTTAAGTTTACAAACTTTTAACCAGAACCCGTGGACATTTTTTGAAATTTGATGAACATTTTTTCGAATTTCATGAACTTTTTTCCGTGCTGGTGAACTTTTTTTATGGCAAGTATATGATTTTGTTTTTAAAATTCACGTTTTCTTTTTTGAGATGATTTATATGGGTACAAAATTTAGGTTAATGTTGTAGAAGAAGTATTAAATAGCTTTGTTTTCAGTTTGTAGACTACCAGGTCCTATTTTGGTGGTTAATGCGCCTTGTCTTTCGGCCGACTACCTTAGCGCGTGGCTTCGATTCCCAGGTGTCCCGCAGATATTTTTCATCCATGTGTGTTTCTGAAGGAGGTTGCTCGCCGGTCCGCTAGACGCGCGCGAGCGCTAGGAGCACGAAGCGACGCAGAAAGCGGCAAATAGGAGCTCCCCATGAGAATTATGCATCGATTCATTAAAAAAGGGAAGTATTCAAACATTACAACAGCCCGCCCGGGCCTACAAGAACTACTTAGATATGACATACTTATTTCTCATCTAGATAAGAATTAGCAAATTCGTTACTCATATTTGACGCTCTCAAAATAAGGTAGGAACTTTCTTGCAATCTGTGCTCGTCTAGAGAGTAGAACCATGACCTGGCTTGTTCTGGCCTGGTGTCATTGAGCTAAACTCGTTGTAATACATATGTGATTGAGTAATACAAGTTTTCTACCCAAAAATAAAAGAAAAGAAAACCATAGGTAGGGATCGATTCAGGGGCTGCCTCCTGGGCGCCCCTATGTCTCGCCGTAAGCGAGCCAGGGGAAACTCTCGCGTCGGGGGGAGCCCCAGACGGGCCGGCCCAACCACACGAGAGGCGACGACCTAGTTTTTGTTTTTTTTATCATTTTTTCTTTATTTTTGTACTTTTATTTATACTTTAAAATATTCTATACATATAATATATTACAAAATAAATCTTCAAAAACAAATTTGAAAAATGTGGAATAAGTATTAATTCTTTTTTTTGCGGTGGTGTCAAATAAGTATTTGAAAATGCTGAATAAGTATTAAACAGTGTTGAACAAGAATTTCAAAAATGTTCAACAAGTATTTTTAAATTTTTTAATGAGTATTAAGATAGTAATCAAGTATTTGAAAAATGTTGAATACGTATTGAAAAAATTTGAACGAGTATATAAAAAATGTTGAACAAGTATTTGAAAATTTTGAATAAGTACTAAAATATGTTGAGCAAGTATTTGAATTTTTTATTAAAGTAATAAAAATATTGAGTGAGTATTTGAAAAAATTTGAATAAGTACTTGTAAAAATTTACATAAGTATTTAAACAAGTAATTGAAAAATGTTGAATAATTGTTCGGACAATGTTGAACATATATAAAAAAATATTAATCACTTATTTAAAATATTTTTTAACATATACGGAAATGTAGAGTGAAAATGAAAACAAACAGAAAAAACAGAAAAAGAAGCCCCCTCCCCCCCTCCCCCCCAACACACACACACACACACACAAAAAGAACGGCTACTGCAGCCTCAAATAGAACGCGCCCCTAGTTCTTACCACGAAAGAAACTTGGTTTGAGGTGTTAGTGCGACGCACGTTCTTTCTAAAGATCTCGGCTTGATGCATCTTTCTCGCGCATTTCTTTGCTCTTTTTACATTGTGCACCCATGAATGGGCTAGTCCAATACGACACGAGGGGAAAGCTTCAGCTAGAAATGCTGCTTGTATCGGTTAAGGCGATAAATAGTCGCCGCGCCGCTTCCTCGTGTGCGTGTGCTTACCGAATTCCATGAATCAATCAAGATGCGCGAACAGGCCATCGTTTTATTCACGCGCAGGAAAAAGCAGAGGTACATATGCGTGTACACAGTACGGATACATTCATATTTAGTACTCCAGTGACCAATAACCTAACATGGTAATGGTGGAAGCGGAAGCAGTTGCACACGTATGGCATGGCAAATTAATGTGATCAGCTGGTCGCGATCTCCTCGATGGAGGCGGTGGATCCCGAGTAGTAGTCCTGGCGAGCCATCTGAATCTCGGGGGCTGCCATAGCCACCGACGACCTGTTGTTGACGACGCTGCAGTTGCGCCGGATCTCCCCCTGGGTGCCCGTGAGCACCTCGATGTTCCCCATCTTCACCATGGCCGCCACGAACCTCTGCTTCCACAGCGTCTCGTTCGCCGCGAAGCTGTTCACGGACGCGTTGAGCGTCGCGTTGGTCCGCAGCTGGTTGTCGGAGAAGAAGAGGCCGAGGTTGAGCGACAGGAGCTTGTAGTAGTTGTTGTCCAGCACCGCCGGCGTGCTCGGGTCGATCGCCGTCGTCGTGGCCGCGTTCGGACTCGACGGGCACAGCGCCTGCAGCAGCGCCGCGTACGCCGGGCTCAGCCCCGTGTCCACCTGCACGTATGTATACGGTAGTAGCTTCGCGTTACATACATATATATGGTCACCATGGACAGCTGCAAGCGTTACCGCTGCCAGGGATCGGGCTCGGAGGACGTACGGTGGCGGTGGTGTTGTTCCATATGCGGGCGAGGAAGGAGCTGCAGAAGGAGCGACCCACGGTGTGGGCGCCGGAGAGGATGACCATCTCCTCGGCGGTGAGGGTCTTGTTGGCGAAACGGTCCACGAGCTGCTGCGCCGTGAACGTGGGCGGAGGCAGGTTGTTGAGCGCGTCCTGGTCGAGGGAGAAGTTGCCGTCGCGCCGGCCCGAGGGCACCTGGTACGCGGCCTGCCCGGTGAGGTTGATGCTGTCGCGGGCGGCGAAGGCCACGATGTCGGCGCAGGAGACGGTGCGCGCGCAGCTCCTCTCCACGGCGGCCTTGGCGGCGTCGATCACCTCGAAACCCCGGAGGCTGGGCTTGTTCGGGGCCGCGTCGCGCTCCGCCGTGCCGTTGGCGGACACGAGCAGCACTGAGGCGTCACATCCCTGAACGACCACAGCCAAACGTAAGCACTAGTACTTACTGCTAGCTAGTAACATCAAATCAAATCAAATCATGTAAAGATCTGTCCTAACTCCCAAGTGATGTTCGGCTCTTCAATCAACCATCTCTTTCCTTGTGCAGTTGTTGTTACTTTGTTCGACTCTTCAAACGACAGGAACAAGAGGGAGGCCCTGCTTTCACTTGCATTTTCAACTTTCTAGCAAAATGTGCACCCTTCTTCCATGTGTGGGCAAGGTGTAGATCGAATCATTGGAATAGCAAACATACAAAGAAACTGTCCTCCCAGTATAGTACTACTACTAGAGACTGGAGAGTGCCGTGTACTGTTAACAAATTCGAAGACAAGAAAATAATAATACGTATTTTGCAGCTTAGCTTGCTAGGTAAAAACTCATCAGGATGGATATTGATGTGCTAAACAAGAGCGTAAGGGATCTAGAAGCAGCCATGGAAATACGTACCCGGACAAAGCAGTCATGGAAATGGAGGCGGATGAGGCCGGCGGCGATGCCGGAGTCGTTGGCGAAGGCGCTGGCGACGGCCTGCTGCACCAGCGACTCCGCGTTGGGGCAGCTCGTGTTGTAGAAGCCCACCTGAAGCTGCCCGCGAGCCACCGCCGGCAGCCGCAAGCACACCACCACCATAACCACGGCAACTATGGCAGCCACCATCTCTAAATCTCTAATCTGTTGGAGGCTTTGGGGGCAATGTGTTCCTGATCTGTCCAGAGCTAGCTAGCTAGTGCTGGATCCCTTATGCGATGCACATCACATGGTACAGTCTTGAGGGTTTTATATAGAACTTGAAGCAGAGGGTTTTGTATGCATGTTAGTTGAGGTGAGTCCATACACTGCCAAAAGTAGTTAGCCATGCTCATGCTACCGCACCGGTCTACAATGAACATGACCATGTGGTTGCATGTGTTGCATACCTGCTTTAGATTTGCTTTCTTAAATTTGCAACTTGTTCTCGTAGATGAGTCTTTGTGTACTTGCGTGACAATTCTCTATCACCCATGCAACGTGCCCGAAGTCTCAGCAACCTCGAAACATGCTTTCGTCCTGCTTTATAGATAAAGCAACACCGAAAAAATACATGATCAAACGGTACAAGATGATGATGTAGCCCTCTTATAAAGCCAATCCTAATATAACCGGCAAACACAGAACGCACGCAACTATGTTACCAGTGCAAAGAACACCGAGAGAACTAAACACGCCCCCACGCTACAACATAATACACCTAAGCTCCACGACAACGCCCCCAAGAGGGAGAACGGCGCAGAGCGTCGTCGCTGCCGAGTCCACATGGACAAAGATCTTCACCCGGAGCCCTGACACGGAGAGAAGAACCACAACGACGTCTCCAAAAAGAACGCGACACCCACAGGTGTCGCTGTCGTCGGCACCAAGGCACGAAGCTTTCGCTCGGCAACTCACCCGTGCCACCACAAGGCTGCCATGAGGAACATGACGATGTCAGATCCCCAGATCCGGATCAGGCCGCCGCCCTCCGAGAGAGAAGGTGCATCAGAGCTACCCCTCGCCACACCTCCCGCTGCCCACACAATCCAGGAGAGGAGCCACCACCACCGCAATGATGCTCGCCGAAAAGCAACCATGCGACCACCATCCGGGGTCGTTGCCTCGGCATCCCTGTTGCGAGATAGCGTGCGCCGCGGGAACTACTCTCTCCGATCCATGCTAAGTTTCGCAGTTGTGAATTTAACGTCGGAGGGAGGGCAAGGGGAATTTAGTCGGCCGCCTCCAGGATGACTATATTTATATTTACTCCTCCGCGAGACTGAAGAATAAAAAAATTACTCTTCTAATCTGTTGCGAGATCAGCTAGATGTCGATTAGAGGTGTAAAACCTAAAAGTTACCCCTATATAGCTTTTTAGGGGGGCGACTAGAGATGCTCTAACATAAAACTAAAATCTAGGGTCTGTGTTAATTCCCGATGTAGCAACTTACAAATTCTGGGTTCGGTAGTATCAGACACATTGACCACCCATCATAGACAAACTAATCACATAATGTTGTCCTCTAAGCCCTTATAGTTGAAGTGGCATGTAATCGGTGTTCACGCATCACCACTAAAGAATTATATCATAAAATAATATTAAGACATTAAACTTTATGCAATGTCACATAGTTACTAACAACTCGGTTTCTCTCAGATGATCAAGGATGTAAAAATTATCCACAAGACATCATAATGATCATGATCAGTGGGGTAGAGATATGGATAACAATATGAACCTACAAATCTTTCACAAATAAACCTCTAAGCATCAACTACAAGGAAGTACTTAACACCAAGAACTGGTCTCAACATATCTGTGGTAATAGTTCATATAATGAATAGGGAATAGACGTGGAGGTGATGATGGAAATAGTGTTGATGAAGATGGAGTTGGTGGTGAGGATACCCACGATGAACAGGTTGTTAGTGATGTTGATAACATCAATTTCCCTACCCGGAGAGGAAAATGCCCCTCTCTATTTTTGCGTCAAATATGGTAGCAAAAAATTCCTTAAAATACAGGTGAAGGTTTTACGGTAAAATTGGACCATGTGCACTAGAGGGCAACGATAGGCATGTGGGCACCACACCCCCTAACTCGTGGTCTAGGGCCACGCCCCAAGTTCAGGCTGCATGGGCACCATCTCGGAACAGGCTTGCACCCCGCTTTATAAATAAATCAACAACATCCAAATTACACGGCGAAATGATACAAAATGGTGAGGTAGCCATCTGACACAGCAGATCCTAAATAACAGGTCACCGTAATCGCACACGACTATAATGCCAAACAACTAAGCACGGGAGGACCTGTTTACACCGCCACGACATGACCTAGGACACCTAGCCTACACAACAACGCCCTCAGGAGGGGAACGAACACCGCCGCTGCCGAGTCCAAAAGGACAAGGATTTTCACCCGGAGGCTTGTCACGGAGAGGAGAACCACAACGGCGTCTTCAAGAAGATAACGGCACCCGCGGAAGACGTCGCCGCCGGTGCCAAAGCGCGGAGCTTTCGCTCGGCAGCTCACCTTGACACTATGAGGCACCCAGAACAATCGCGATGAGATCCGGTCTCCAGATCTGGATCTGGGCAACGCTATTGCCAAGGGCAGAAAGTGTGCCCGAAACAGCCACCGCCATGCCCCTCGCCATCCAAACGACTAAGAAGTGTGGCCACCACTACCGCCATGGGGCCTGCCGGAAAGCCACCATACGGACCGCCATCCGGGGGCGCCGCCCTGGCATCCATGTCCTAAGTCATTGCCAACCGTCAACTTCACAACGCCCAGCCATGATGGAAGGAACGAAAAGGACATCCTTTCGCTCCTAGCCCAGCATCAGCCACATGGCCTGGGTGGGCGCCTCCACGGTAGGAGGCGTCCGAGCCTGCATCCCCAGTCAATCCATGTGGATCGAGGGGGACATGGCCTAGTATCTACCGACGGCCACCGTCGAGCCAGCCCCAGCACTGGTCCTCGACCTTGGTCGAGATAAGCTCACACGCAGCCACACACATGGCCACCGGCGCTGCTCCGACCAATGGCATAGCAGCCACGAGGGAGCCTACTCGGACCGACGCCATAATAGAGCCACGTAACAAATGGGCGGTAACGCGATGGACAGAGCCACCACGGACTAGGTTGCCCTCCTGCCTTCCAAGCCGTCGAACCCCATCCACCGCCACAAGTTGGATCCGCTCCGTCCATCGAGGCCAGCCTGAGCGGCCACACCCGACCGCCGACGCCATGGATCGAGCTGCCACCAGACAAGGGAGCGGCCCCACCCCATCGCCGCCAGGGATTCCCAACCGGGCCACCGCGCCAAGCGCGAGACACCCCGTCGCCCCTACACCAGGAGCAGACCAGGCCGCATGCCCACCGCCCCCAACGCACCATGCCCCGCTCTGCACACCAGCCCCGTCGCCTGATCTAGCCGGGAACAAGGGTACCCGCATCCACCCGATCTGACTCACCAGTAGCCGCCATGCCGCAACCAAGCCATAGGGAGACACCGAGCCGCCACTTGCCGCCACCGCCACCACCTTCCGTGCCTGTTGCTGCGCCACCGAGCCCCACCATAGCTTAGCACCTCGAGCGGTCATCCGTCCCGCACCAGCCAGGGAACCCGCATGAAGGGGAAGGAGCAGCCTCATCGCCGCCTGCGCCGACCGGGCTTCGCCTGGCGGCATGTCTAGGCGGTGGCGAGGGAGGATTGACCGGAGGGGAGGGGTGAGGGGCGACGGGGATAGGGGTTCCCCCGTCCGCTCACGGGAGCGGCACAAGGGTGGGGGGAGTTCGTCCCTGGTCGCTTTGGTATTGGATCCTGCATGGGCACCATGCATGCCCCTGGTTCTCTTCCCAGAAATGCTAACATACTGATTTTTGGTGATTTTTTCGACCTATGAAAAAAATAGATTCTTCACTTCCCTTCTTTTGGGTATTTTTCTACAGTTATCTCGCAATTCCTCCTACTCTGCTGTGACATGCAAATTATGAGGAAAATATATTAGAATGAAGTGATAATGTGCAAAACATGGACAATCAATTAACAATAAGAAATATTGATGCAAAATGGGTGTATCGAGGGGTAGCATCAACCCCCATCGCCTGTGAGGATGCACTACTTGGGTGGCCTAGTACGACATTTCCCATATCATAGAGAACAATTCCCTCCGCGAGTTTCACCAGTCCTGTCAAGTTCAGAGAGGCCATCATCTTTAGCTCCATCATCATTTTCATCATCACGCTTGGGTGGGCGACCGTTCGGTCCATTGTCAGGCCGTGACAACGTTGTATGACTGGTGAGCTCCGACTACAACTCTATGAAGCCACAAACCCCACTATAACACTAGTCTACCCCTTAGCTTCATGGGTTCCCGACAACGCACATTTTCACACCTTTTCGAGCTTAATTATAGACAACTCATCAATCAAGACAAGCTTTCCAATGGGCCTCGCCATCTGCCAAATCACTAGATCCTTGCGAGTTTCGTCTCGGATGCCATAAAGACACACACAAACCGTGACACACCTTGGGTTTTGCACCGTGCTAGAATTTGCTTGAGGAATAAAGTCATTTCACCATGAGCGAGTGCACAACCGCAAGCTTTCCTTTGAAATAAAGGCCACCGCGAAATTGGTGGTGGAAATTTTCTTGATCTTCCAGCGCCATGGTTTATGAGTGAGGTGTCTCATTTTGGCTTCTATAATAGCTGCCAATGTGGATCCAGACTTGATTGGGGATCAGGGCCAAGTGTTCCGCCTTTGGGCGCATCCTCGTTGTCGATCTCAATGTAGAAGAAACCTTGATCCTTGATGTTATGCCCCAACATTTGCATCTCATAGAGCATGGGCCAAAAAAAGGCAATTAGCCATATTATGACTAGCCCCCTTACACGTATAGAAGCACGGGGAATCGGGTTAATTAGAGGAATAGTACCTAGGCCCGACCACAACTGAAGTATGTCACTGTGGCTTCTGGCTCCAAGTATGACGACAAGACCTAAGTCTTCATGTGATATAACCTGGTATGGGGAGGTCGGGCAACTCCCACACCTGCCTCTTGCCCTTCTTCTTCCTCTTTGGCTTCCGAGAATGCACGATTGATGGGTGGTCATGCGCGGTAGAGGTGGAAGTCACTGGTGATGGGTGGTCATGCGCGGTAGAGGTGGAAGTCACTGGTGTGAAGGTGGGGCGGGGTGAGGAGCGCAATGTGCTCCGGACTCCGCAACCAGAGTGACCACGTAAATTCTACGCATGATGTATCATAATAATAACTAATAACGTGCGAGCCACACAATGTATCGTCTTGTATACTATATGCAGGGAGTGGATTTTTTTATCCCAAGCTTCATGGAGTTAGATATTTTGAAAAAAATCAAAAATTAAAATTTACAGTTTAAAAAAATTGTGAAACAATGTACACATGTATATAGAGATGTATACTTCATCTCTGTAAATATTCAGGATGAAATACGTTTTTGATGTGGTCTACAAAGAAGCAAAATCATGAACTTTATAGTGAATAGTCCATGAAAGTCATGTTTTGTTTGTAGCTCACATCTGAACGTATTTCATCATGAAATTTTACAAACATGAAGTATACACCACTAAGTACAGTTGTATTTTTCTTCAGAATTTTCTGAAACTTAGAAACTTATTTAAAAATAATAATCAAAACTCATGCTCCATAGTGCCCGAGCTCTATTAGGAATTTCCGCTACACGCATGCATATAGAATATATATTTTTGTTTTATATCTCGTTGAACATATCTAGTTGCGTGTGATTGCTGCCTTTGACCGTGGCTGTAGGGTCGGAGACGACGGAGAGGATTGATTTCATACAAGGCTGAATTTGCACACATGCATCATGGTGTGACCAAAAGTAGCACCTTGTCTCATAATTCATTCATGGTTCGTAAAGACAAACTGTTGACAATTTAGAACAAGGACATATGCTTCGCTTGATTCTTAGTCAAGGTACCCCCATGGGCAAATCTGAGCGTGAAAGCTGTGAGTACATACAGGGGTACATGCAATCATTCCCTCGCAAAGAAAAACAAAACGGTAATGATCATTGCTTTTCATTTGTTTTGTCTACTTTCAAGTGGATAGGGATATGTGCATGCGCTTCATGTTAAGAAGAAACTACAAAGCTTTAGAACATTTATAGCAGGACCCTTCATATCCTCCTCAAAAGTCGTTCGGTCACAAAAAATCGATCCAGACGGGTTCCTCAAACCGGCTTCAAACGCCTGGACTGACCGACGTCCCTCATTTCCAGCCTAAATATGGGCGGATATAGGGGAGCCTTGACACGCCCGCCTGACCCGTACTTGCCCGCATCTATCCCACATATACTCGTCCCCATCCGCTCGCCGGACCAAACCCTAGCCACTTCACTTCGCCCCATCCACTCCCATCCGCCACCCTTTCTCACCTCCGGCGATCTCCGCCTGTCTCTGGCATGAAGGCCAGCGGATCTGACTCCGACCAGTCCGGATCCATCGACTGGGGGGTCGTCCCCTACGGATTGGAGGAGGCAATGGCGGTTCTCATTGCACTCCGCCGCTCCCGCGAGGACAGCGCCCGACCAATGGCAGGCTCTGTCCGCCGCGACTCCATAGCGTCTGCTCAGTGGGCGCTCAGTTCCTCCGGGTTAGCGTCAAGGTCCCGACGGGCGGATCCGTAGGCCTTCGAGTCCCATCGAGAACGGACCGCCTGCCGTGGGAAGGAGCGGATAAGGATCGCCGAGGCCTTTCTCGCGGAGGAAATAACGGAGACAGAGGCGGCTAATGCAGCGGCGCGGGCGGCCGCAGAGGAGGAAGCCATCCGCGTTCGCATTTTGAAGAAACCGCAGCGGAGGAACACGCATGCCCTCGGCCGCGAGCAGAATCGGGCGATCCGTGAAATGGCCATATTGCCACCGAAGGAGGAGAAGGAGGTCAGCGACGGTGAGGACAGCTCCGACGACGAGGAGATCCGGCTCAACCCGTACTGCGTCTTCGACCCGTACTTCCACGACAAGGACGGCAAGGGCGCCGGGAAGGACAAGGGCAATCATGGATGATCTCCACCATAGCCAAACATGTCAAATTGTGGTACTCCGATGGCATGTTAGTAGTGATGGAGTAGCCGGATCGACATAGTAGTTTCATGAGTTTGTATGGATTTGAGATGTTCGGGTACAAAATGCATTATTTGATGCGTGACCGATCAGTGTCCGCAGACGTGTCCGGACGCGTCCGCATACGTTTGAAGACCCGGATTTGCAAGGTCTAACCGTAGATGCTCTTAGAACCAAGGTGTCCCTGATGACCGGACGTAGAAAAGAAGGGTGAGGCGCAATGTACGAGGGCTATGTACAGTACATCACCTGTAAACTAAAGGTAACTGCACAGCGTCTATAGTTAACTACGGGATACTGATGGTGCATTAGATTCTCACACGAGACATTTGACTGCTTGGTTGCACTTTAGTGAACATTTATGTTATGCGCTGCCTATCTTTTTCTTATATTTTACATTTCCTTTACCATATGTATATGTTTTAACTCGAACCAGTGCTGATTCTAAGATAATCATGTGAAGGCACATTCATGCTTTAGCACTGCCTCCTGCGGCACATAGTGATTCAACTACTTTAGCATGTCCGGTTTATTCCTTCTCGTGAAGGAAAGGAACTCTTCAGCATATTCTATATACACAATATAATGATGTATTGAGAGGAGAGCCTTGTCTAATCTAACACTACAACAATGAATTCGTTGCTGTCCTCTTGTCCCATGCAGGTTGCTTTATACATTCGTACGTACTTACGCCTATGAGTACCTTTGAGAGAATGAACTGACCTATCTCTTTAGATCGATGAAGTCGTCTCACACGTCTTCGATTCGTAATCGATGAGAATATCTCTTCTCAATGAACGCACATCGCCGAAAGGTCTGCAATAAATTCAAAAAGATGTAGTACCGATGACATGTTTAGAAAGTGAATCCTGATGAGTTGGTTTCACGAAAACAAGCCTAACCATCTAAGCTACTCTCGGTTCGCAAGTTTCTTTATATTCCGTCAAGGAAGCATCTGATTATGTTGGCCTACTCGGTTTTTTTAATGGGACTGTTAAAACTCCGCATGCCGAAAATTAATTCGGTCACATTCCCTAATTCATTTGTTCGATAAAAATTTACGCCATGATTTATGCAATTATCTGAGGACATGTACGTCCTCCCTGGCTGGCAGTTTTCTTTATTGCTCGTGTCTGGCGTGTCTTGTTTATCAAGTTGTGTAGTTATATTATTTGTCACACAATGACGGGTTTTTTACAAGCCCTTTTGTCTTGACTCATAACTAAGTTAACAAGACTCAAAAATTAGGGCCAATTAAAATCTTTTGAGTGCATTTGAATGCTTGACTTATGTGTTATTTGTTTGCATGTTGATTGCTTCCTGGTGTTCTATAATTCTTAAAACATCCTCCTACCCTCAAGAACTCTTTTCCTTGATCCCAACTCTTGTCCAACGATCATGCCATGTGAATAGGACTTAAAAGTATTTTTTTTACAAAATATTATCTTGGCCAAAAAGCATTTATTTAAATTAGGTTTTCAAAACCCATTGATTTGAGATTTGCACTGCAAGTCCCCAAATTTGGTGGATCCTTTTTCTCCAAATGCTTTATTTGAAGCCCACTATATATAAGACTTACCAAAATCGCCAAATATTAATTTTAACGATTATTTTACTATTTTATTTAAAGGCTTTTTCTTAAGGCGAGAAATGGTCTTTTATAGGGAAAATTTATTTAAATGCTTTAAAAATATTTGAGAAAAGTTAGGAAAACAAAGTGGACATATATTGTCCATATATAAGAGTTTCAACACATGGTAATGTTCAAAATATTGGACAAAATCCTTCAAACCCATTTCGGCCTATTTCAAGCATTTGAAAATTTTCTATAAGAAATATTCTCAAATAAATCCAAGAAAAATCTAGAATGTGACACATGATCTATGTGATCATCTTGCCAAGTTTCATCTCAATCTCAATTGTTTTGGTTCACCAAAATATCCCAAAATACTCTTGTCCAGATCCAAATTTGAGCAACTCTACATTACCAACTGTCCCCCCTTAAGCTCAAAATTTCTGGACATGACCCAATCCTCCAATAATGTATCCACACCAAGTGGTGCATCAAGGAGAACAGGTTCACTTGCCCAAATCACCCCAAACCCCTTCCTGCTCATTTCAAAAATTGGGAATGTTTGCATTCTCAAGTTTTCCCAATTGGTCCCAAACTTTTTGGGCATGCTCTAATATCCAAAGTATGCCACCACAGCAAGTGGTGCATTAAGGAGAATATCTTAGCATGACCAGATCTATTGAAATCTAATTCTGTTGATTCCTAGGGTTTGCCAAAGTTACATAGGGAAATTTCCTCAACAAATCTCATACTTGGTGGTAAATCTCAATTATACCTACCATTTGATCTTGTTAAGTCTCATAGTAAGGAGAATCTTTTTTACTTGCTCAAACTTGCATCACATACCTTCTGTTGAATTACAAAAGGTATTGTTTTGACCACTTCTACTCTTCTCCTTGAGCTCAAAATTTAACCAGAGCCCTTACTAGTCCGCCTTTACCTCCAGTAAGATCTGCATGGCCATATCCCAATTATTGGTGGGGTAAAACCTCATATTTCCTCCCTGGACAGTAGTATTTCCAGCTCTTTTTACCTCTCCTCTTGCTTCTACCCCACCCCTCCTCTACAAGAGCATCCTAGGAGCATCCCTACATCCCCCGAGAACAAGTGGACAAGGTGGGAACGCCCAGATCACGTGTTGCATGCCATGGCATGCAATTAGCATGCTCTGGAGCATGCTACAGTGCGCCCCCACACTGTAGCCGCCGCCCAATGCATGGCCCCGACCACCTCAGGCTCCCCCTTTCGCCACTTGGATGGCCTCGGCGTCCGGGACATGCCGGACGGTCGTCCCCTCCTCTCTGTCCCTCCTCTGGCCTCCCTCGCACGCACGCTATGCCGCCCGAGCACCCCTATGGGCGAGCTCACATGCGCGAGCCCTATGTTGGAAATATGCCCTAGAGGCAATAATAAATTAGTTATTATCATATTTCCTTGTTCATGATAATCATTTATTATCCATGCTAGAATTGTATTGATCGGAAACTCAGATACATGTTTGGATACATAGACAACACCATGTCCCTAGTATGCCTCTAATAGACTAGCTCGTTGATCAAAGATGGTTAAGGTTTCCTAGCCATGGGCATGAGATGTCATTTGATAACAGGATCACATCATTAGGAGAATGATGTGATGGACAAGACCCAAATTGTAAATGTAGCATATGATCGTGTTAGTTTATTGCTACTGTTTTATGCATGTCAAGTATCTGTTCCTATGACCATGAGATCATGCAACTCACTGACACTGGAGGAGTGCCTTGTGTGTATCAAACATCGCAACGTAACTGGGTGACTATAAAAGTTCTCTACAGGTATCTCTGAGGGTGTCTGTTGGGTTGGCATGGATCAAGACTGGGATTTGTTACTCCATGTGACGGAGAGGTATCTTAGGGCCCACTCGGTAATACAACATCATAATAAGCATTGCAAGCAATGTGACTAAGTGTTAGCCATGGGATCATGTATTACGGAACAAGTAAAGAGACTTGCCGGTAATGAGATTGAACTAGGTATAGAGATACCGACGATCGAATCTCGGGCAAGTAACATACCAAAGGACAAAGGAAACAGCATACGGGATTAACTGAATCCTTGACATAGAGGTTCAAGCGATAAAGATCTTCGTAGAATATTTAGGAACCAATATGGGCATCCATGTCCCGCTATTGGTTATTGACCGTAGAGGTGTCTCGATCATGTCTACATAGTTCTCAAACCCGTAGGGTCTGCACACTTAAGGTTCGGTGATGTTTCGGTAGTATAGAGTTATGTATGGTGGTGACCAAAGGTTGTTCGGAGTCCTGGATGAGATCGCAGACATTACGAGGAGCTCTGGAATGGTCCAGAGGTAAAGATTGATATATAGGAAGTCTTGTTTTGGTCACCGGGAATGTTCTGGGCTCATCGGTAGTGTACCGGGAGTGCCGGAAGGGTGTCGGGGGACCATCGGGAGGGGTATTTCGACCCAAGAGGCTACATGGGATGTGGGAAGAGGTATACCAGCCCTTATTGGGCTGGCCTAAGTCCCACAAGAGTCCCATGCGGCTGGAGTTGAAGGAGAAGGAAAAAAAGGCCAAGGTGGAAAGAGTTTCCAAGTGCGAAGGAGGAGTACTAGTCCTAGTCCTACTAGGATTGGAGGAGGACTCCTCCTCTCCTCCTTGCGCCAAAGACCAAAGGGCTGGCCCTTGTGCGCCAGCCTCATCCCTCTCTCCTCCTATATATACTAGAGGTTTTGAGGGTTTTGAGACACAGAAAAACAGTCACGTGTTGCCCTGTTCTCTAGATCGTAGTTTCTCCTCTAGATTGGTTTTTAGGGGTGCTTAGGTGAAGCCCTGCTGGAATAGCTCCACCACCATTGCCACAATGTCGTCATGCTGCCAGAGAACTCATCTACCTCTCTGCTCCCTCTTGCTAGGTCAAGAAGGGGGATATCATCATCGAGATGTACGTGTGCTGAACGCGGAGGTGTCGTCCGTTCGGTGCTAGATTGGAAGGATCGTGATCAAGATCGCGAGAGGATTCATGATGAGATCGCGGGACGGATCATGATGAGATCGCGGGACAGATCATGATAGGATCGCGGGACGGACGTGATAAGATCGCGGGATGCTCAGCGATTTGGATCGTGCAGACGTTCGACTACATCAACATCGTTTCTTAACGCTTCCCGCTTAGCGATCTACAAGGGTTTGCAGATCCACTCTCCCTCTCGTAGATGCTCATCACCATGGATAGATCTTGCATGCGCGTAGGAATTTTTTTGTTTCCCATGCAACGTTCCCCAACAGTGGCATCAAGAGCTAGGTCTATGTGTAGATGAGCTCTCGAGTAGAACACAAAGAATTTGTGGGCGTTGATGCTTAGATTGCTTCCTCCCTTGGTCGTGTTTTGGTTCAGAGGTATTGTGATATGAAGTGACCTAGGCCAACCTTAGTCGTACGCTTACGAGAGACCGGTTCCATCGACTGACGTGTAACTTCGTTGCACAAAGATTGCTGGCGGGTGTCTGTTTCTCCTACTTTAGTTGGATCGGATTTGACAAAGGCGGTCCTTGAGAAGGTTGAAAAGCAATTTATGTATCACCGTTCTGGTTTTGCGTAGGTGAGAATTGTTCTTGCTAGATACTCGTCGCAACCACGTAAAATTTGCAACAACAATTAGAGGACGTCTAACTTGTTTTTGCAGGGTATGTTGTGATGTGATATGGCCAATTACATGATGAGATATATGTGATGTATGAGATGATCATGTGTTGTATAGAATATCACGACTTGCATGTCGATGAGTACGGCAACCGATAAGAGCCATAGGGTTGTCTTTAATTATTGTATGACATGCGTGTCAATCATTAAGCGTTATGTGATGCTTTACTTTATCGTTAAACGGTAGCTATAGTAGTATGAGCATGGTGGGCGCGACAACCCCGATGGTGACACAATGATGCAGATCATGATGTTATGCCGGTGATGATGGAGATCATGTCGGTGCTTTCAACATGGAGATCAAAAGCACAAGTTCATGGCCATATCATGTCACTTATGATTTGCATGTGATGTTAATCCTTTTATGCACCTTGTTTTTCTTAGGACGACGGTAGCATTATAAGGTGATCCCTCACTTAAATTTCAAGGTAAAATTGTGTTCTCCCCGAGTGTGCACCATTGCGAAAGTTTGTCGTGTCGAGACACCACGTGATGATTGGGTGTGATAGACTCTACGTGCACATACAACGGGTGCAAGTCAGTGTTGCACGTGCAGAACACTCGGGTTAAACTTGACGAGCCTAGCATGTACAGACATGGCCTCAAAACACAAGAGACCGAAAGGTTGAACATGAGTCATATAGTAGATATGATCAACATGATGATGTTCACCATTGAAACCACCTCAACTCATGTGATGATCGGACTTGAGTTGGTGAATTTGGATCATGTGTCACTCGAATGACCAGAGGGATGTCAATTTGAGTGGGAATTCTTAAGTAATATGATTAATTGAACTCATTATCATGAGCATAGTCAATAGTGTCTTTGCAAATTATGTTGTAGATTACTAGCTCATGTTGTAGCTACCTTGGATTTTTATATGTTCCTAGAGAAATAGAGTTGAAAGATTATGGTAGCAATATTGTAGACTGGGTCCGTGATCTAAGAATTGTCCTCATTGCTGCACAGAAGGCTTATGTCCTTAATGTACCGCTCGGTGTGCCACCCTCTTTAGCATCGTCTGTAGATGTTGTGAACATCTGACAAGCACGTTCTGATGACTACTTGATAGTTTAGTGTGTCATGCATTATGGCTTATAATTGAGGCTCCAAAACATTTTGAACGTCACGGATCATATGAGATGTTCTAAGAGCTGAAACTTGAATCTCAGGTTCGTGCTCGTGTTGTGAGATATGAGATCTCCAACAAGCTTGTTTGCCTGCAAGATAAAGGAGAATAGCTCAATTGTTGAGCATGTACTCCGATTGTCTAGGTGCTACTATCGCTTGAATCGAGTGGGAGTTGATCTTCCAAATAAGAAAGTGATTGATATAGTTTTCCAAGTCACTATCACTAAGCTACTAGAGCTTCGTGATTAACTATAAAATGCCAGGGATGAAAATAATGATCCCTGAGCTGTTCGCGATGTTTGACACCGCGAAGGTAGAAATCAAGAAGGAGCATCAAGTCTTGATGGTTAGTAAAACCACTAGTTTCGAGAAGGGCAAGGGCAAGGAGGGAAACTTTATGGATGGCAACTCAGTTGCTGCTCTAGTGAAGCAACCCAAAGTTGAACCCAAACCCGATACTAAGTGCTTCTATTATGAGAAGAGCGGTCACTGAAGCGGAACAACCCTAGATACTTTGCACATAAGAAGTCTGGCAACGTCGATAGAAGATATTTGATATATGTGTTATTGATGTGTACCTTGCTAGTACTCCTAGTAGCACCTGGGTATTGGATATCGGTTCGGTTGCTAAATGTTAGTAACTCGAAATAAAAGCTACAGAATAAACGGAGACTAGTTACGTGTGAGGTGATGATGTGTGTTGGAAATGTTTCCAAGGTTGATGTGATCAACATCGCACGCTCTCTCTACCTTTGGGATTAAGTACAAACCTAAATAAATGTTATTTGGTGTTTGTGTTAAGCATGAACATGATTAGATCGTGTTTATTGCAATACGTTATTCATTTAAGTGAGAGAATAATGGTTATTCTTTTTACATGAATAATACCTTAAATGGTCATGCACCCAATGAGAATGGTTTGTTGAAACTTGATCGTAGTAATACACATGTTCATAACATTGATGCCAAAAGATGCAAAGTTAATAATGATAGTACCACATTCCTGTGGCACTGTCGCTCAATGTCATATTGATATAAATCGCATGAAGAAACGCCATGTTGATGGATCTTTGGACTCATTCGATTTTGAATCGATTGAGACATGCGGACCATGCCTCTAGGGCAAGATGACTAAAACCCTATTTTCCAGCTTGATGGAACGGACAAGTGACTTATTGGAAATGATACATATTGATGTATGTGGTCCAATGAGTGTTGTAGCGTGTGGTGGATATCAATATTTTCTTACCTTCACTAATGATTTGAGTAGATATGGTCTATATTTACTTAATGAAACACAAGTCTGAATCGTTTGAAAAGTTCAAGCAGAATCGGAGTGAAGTTTGAGATCATCATGACTAGAAGATAAAATATTTATGATATGATCGTGGAGGTGAATATCTAAGTTACGAGTTTGGTATACAACTTAAGACAATGTGAAAAGTTGTTTCACAACTCATGCCACCTAGAACTCCATAGTGTGATGGTGTGTCTGAACGTCGTAGTCGTGATCTATTGGATATGGTGCGAACTATGATGTCTCTTATCGCTTTACCACTATCATTTTTGGTTATGCATGAGAGACAACTACATTCACATTAAATAGGGCACAATCTAAATCCGTTGAGATGACACCGTGTGAATTATGGTTTGATAGAAACCTAGGTTGTCATTTCTTAATGTTTGGGGCTGGGACGCTTACATGAAAAAGGTTTTCACCTAATCAGCTCGAATCCAAAGCAGACAAATGCATCTTCATAGAATACCCTAAGAATAGTTGGGTAAACCTTCTATCTCAGATCCAAGCATAAAGTGTTTATTGCTAAAATGGGTCCTTTCTCGGGAAAGAGTTTCTCTCGAAAGAATTGAGTGGGAGGAAGATAGAACTTGATGAGGTTGTTGAACCTTTGTTTCAACCAGAGAGTAGCGCAACACGGGGAGATGTTTCTATGAAGCCTACATTAGTTGAAGAGGAAGTTAATGATGATGATCATGAAGCTTCGGATCAAGTTACTATTGAACCTCGTAGGTCGACAAGGACATGTACTACTCCTGAGTGGTATGACAACCCTGTCTTAGAGGTCATGTTGTTGGACAATGATGAACCTACGAGCTATGGAGAAGCGATGATGGGCCCAGATTCCAACAAATGGTTAGAGGCCGTGAAATCCGAGAAAGGATCCATGTATGAAAATCAAGTATGGACTTTGGTAGACTTGCTCGTTGAACGGTAGGTCGTTGAGTACAAATGGACCTTTAAGATGAAGACATATGCTGATGGTGAATGTCACCATTTATAAAGCTTGACTTGTCGCAAAGAAGTTTCCAGCAAGTTCAAGGAGTTGACTACGATGAGACTTTCTCACTCGTACTGATGCTAAAGTCTATTGGAATTATGTTAGCAGTTGCTACGTTTTTCAATTATGAAATCTGGTAGATGGATGTCAAAATATCGTTTCCTTCCTTGAGGAAAGGTTGTATGAGGTACAACCAGAAGGTTTGGTCAGTCCTAAGGATGCTAAAAGTTGTGCAAGCTTCAGTGATCCTTCTATGGACTAAAGCAAGCATCTCGGAGTTGGAATATACGCTTTCATGAGGTGATCAAAGTTTTTGAGTCTATGCAAAGTTTATGAGAAACTTGTATTTACAATAAAGTGAGTGGGAGCACTATAGAGGTTCTGATAAGCATATGTGGATGACATATTATTGATCGGAAATGATGTAGCGTTTCTGGAAAGCATAAAGGGTTGCTTGAAAAGAGTTTTTCAAAGGAAGACCTGGATAAAGCTACTTAATTTTTGGGCATCAAGATCTATAGAAATAGATCAAGACGTCTGATAAGACTTTCAATGAGTACATACCTTGACAAGATTTTGAAAGAGTTCAAAATGGATCAGTCAAAGAAAGAGTTCTTGCCTGATTTATAAGGTGTGAAGTTGAGTGAGACTCAAAGCTCGACCACGGCAGAAGAAAGAGAAAGGAAGAATGTCGTCCCCTATGCCTTAGCCATAGGCTCTATATTATGCCATGTTGTGTACCGCACCTGGTGTGCGCCTTGCCATGAGTCTGACAAGGGGTACAAGAGTGATCCACGAGTGGATCACTGGACAGCGGTCAAAATTATCCGTAGTAACCACAGGACTAAGGAGATGTTTCTCGATTATGGAGGTGATACAGAGTTCGCCGTAAAGAGTTACATCGATCCAAGCATTAACACCAATCCGGATGACTCTTTGTAGCAATCCTGGTACGTATAGTGGAGTAGCCATTTGGAATAGCTCCAAGTGGAGTGTGGTAGCAGTGTCTACAGTAAGACATAGAGATTTGCAAAGTACACACGGATCTGAATGTCGCAGACCCGTTAACTAAAAGACCTCTCTCACATGCAAAGCATGATCGAGCCCCAGAACTCATTGGGTGTTAGATTCATAACAATGTGAATCACATGGTGATGTGAACTAGATTATTGACTCTAGTGCAAGTGGAAGACTGTTGGAAATATGCCCTAGAGGCAATAATAAATTAGTTATTATCATATTTCCTTGTTCATGATAATCATTTATTATCCATGCTAGAATTGTATTGATCGGAAACTCAGATACATGTGTGAATACATAGACAACACCATGTCCCTAGTATGCCTCTAATAGACTAGCTCGTTGATCAAAGATGGTTAAGGTTTCCTAGCCATGGGCATGAGATGTCATTTGATAACAGGATCGAATCATTAGGAGAATGATGTGATGGACAAGACCCAAACTATAAACGTAGCATAGGATCATTTCAGTTTATTGCTACTGTTTTCTGCATGTCAAGTATTTGTTCCTATGACCATGAGATCATGCAACTCACTGACACAGGAGGAGTGCCTTGTGTGTATCAAACGTTGCAACGTAACTGGGTGACTATAAAGCTGCTCTAAAGGTATCTCCAAGGGTGTCTGTTGGGTTGGCATGGATCAAGACTGGGATTTGTTACTCTGTGTGACGGAGAGGTATCTTAGGGCCCACTCGGTCATACAACATCACAATAAGCCTTGCAAGCAATGTGACTAAGTGTTAGCCACGGGATCTTGTATTACGGAACGATTAAAGAGACTTGCCGATAACGAGGTTGAACTAGGTATGGAGATACCGACGATCGAATCTCGGGCAAATAACATACCGAAGGACAAAGGGAACAGCATACGGGATTAACTGAATCCTTGACATAGAGGTTCAACCGATAAAGATCTTCGTAGAATATGTAGGAACCAATATGGGCATCCAAGTCTCGCTTTTGGTTATTAACCGTAGAGGTGTCTCGTTCATGTCTACATAGTTCTCAAACCCGCAGGGTCTGCACACTTAAGGTTCGGCGACGTTTCGGTAGTATAGCGTTATGTATGGTGGTGACCTAAGGTTGTTCGGAGTCCCGAATGAGATCCCATACGTCATGAGGAGCTCCGGAATGGTCCTGAGGTAAATATTGATATATAGGAAGTCTTGTTTTGGTCACCGGAAAAGTTTCGGGCTCATCGGTAGTGTACCGGGAGTGCCAGAAGGGTGCCGGGGGACCATCGGGAGGGGTATTTTGACCCAAGAAGCTACATGGGCTTTGGGAAGAGGTATACCACCCCTTAGTGGGCTGGCCTAAGTCCCACAAGAGTCCCATGCGGTTGGAGTTTAAGGAGAAGGGAAAAAAGGCCAAGGTGGAAAGAGTTTCCAAGTGGGAAGGAGGAGTCCTAGTCCTTCTAGGATTAGAGGACTCCTCCTCATCTCCTCCTTGCGCCAAAGACCAAAGGGCTGGCCCTTGTGCGCCAGCCTCCTCCCTCTCTCCTCCTATATATACTAGAGTTTTGAGGGTTTTGAGACACAGAAAAACAGCCACGTGCTGCCCTCTTCTGTAGATCGTAGTTTCTCCTCTAGATCGGTTTTCAGTGGTGCTTAGGCGAAGCCCTGCTAGAATAGCTCCACCACCATCGCTGCAACACCGTCGTGCTGCCGGAGAGCTCATCTACCTCTCTGCTCCCTCTTGCTGGATCAACAAGGCAGAGAGCGTCATCGAGCTTTACGTGTGCTGAACGTGGAGGTGTCATCCGTTCGATGCTAGATCGGAAGGACCGTGATCAAGATCGCGAGACGATTCGTGATGAGATTGCGGGACAGATCGTGATGAGATCGCGGGACGGATCGTGATTGGATCGCGGGACGGATCGTGATGAGGCCGCAGGACGCTCGGCTATTTGGATCACGAAGACGTTCGACTACATCAACCGTGTTTCTTAACGCTTCCCGCTTAGCGATCTATAAGGGTATGTAGATCCACTCTCCCTCTCGTTGATGCTCATCACCATGGATAGATCTTGCGTGCGCGTAGGAAAATTTTCGTTTCCCATGCAACGTTCCCCAACACCCTATCGGCTACCGGCTCTCTTTCTCCTCCTCCCTAGGCGTGGATCTCGTCCACGAAGTCCGTAGATATGTTCCCGCGACCCCCGAGCCCTTCAGCAGCGACAATGCTCAAGCTAGCGCACGAGCCTACGATGCACCGCGCCCCCGCCTATAAGAACCCTCCCAAGCTCACATCTGCCCTCCTTTAGCCCCTTATCCCCCATGTGAACCTCCCAGACCAGCCAATCATCCTCCCCTGGCCTCCATCGACGTCCATGGTCGAAGCCCCGCCGGCGGCTTCTACTCAAATTCGAGCACGATGGGCAACCTCTCCCTCTCTAAGCCTCACCAAATCACCTCGTCTTCCGCGTTAACATCCCATGTGCTCCAGTTCTTCGTCCCGATGGCCATAGCTCCAAATCCATCTTGACCGTCGCCATCTTCTACCGTGGTGGACGCTGCGCTCGGCCCCGACTCCCCTAGGGCTTGAAAACATCCTGGGCGCATGACGCTTAGCGCCCTGAACACGCCGGTGGCCGGAGCGCTGCCAGAGGTGGCTGAAGCCACCGGGACGGGCGTCGGCACGTGACCGGACATGGCCTCCCCTGTCTCTCCTCCGCTCGAGCGGGAGGAAGGAGACAACCCTGACAGGTGGCACCCACCTACCAGCGGCAGCAACTGGCGACTGGACCCTCTTGTCGGGTTAAGTGGACAAGTCTCTCGCGTGCTTCCGCTTCCCTACGGCGAAAGCGCCCCCACCAGGAAGGCGCCTTCGACATTTCCCCGGGCCCCGTGCAACTCGACTGCTGGGCCGGCCCAGTCAGTGCCAAGCCGGTGCGTTGTGCGGCCCAGATGCTTTGGCCCATTTAGGTATAGGTCCTTTTTTCCTTTTTCCTTTCTTTGATAGACAAAACAATTCACAAATATTTCATTTGACCTCCAAATTTGACGAATCAAATTTTTAAAGACTCCTAAATTCATGAACAATCCAAATATGTGCATTGCACAATTTTTCCATATAGCATATTCTGATCCACCCATATTTTGTTATAACTTGTATTATGGAGCCACCTTCAAAAATCCTAGATCCTTCGTATCAACTCCAAATTGAGTGTTTCAAAATTCCTAGGTGTATCTAGATTCATGCTCTAATTGATGAGCATTTTTCCTTGCACTCCATCTGCAATCTAGATTATTGAGATACTTCTTCATATATGGACCACTTGTTAAATCTCTAGTATATTCATGCTAACTCCAAATCTAGTGAAACCACTTCCTGCATGTTTCTAAAATCAAGCCCTATTTGTTGGGTATATCCACCCATTTTTATAAAAAAGGTTTTATGTAGACTTCTTGTAGGACCACCAATTCCCCTATTTCCACCATTCAAAACTCCCTCTTGACCCACATCCAATAAAAACTCCTTGGTTATTTTCCTCATGACCAGAGGTGTCCAAGAAAAATATAACTCCTTTTTATAGAGCACTTTTATTTTCTGCTTGTTGTGTTGCTTATTGTGGTTGTTTACTAATGGTAGTTGACAAGATAAACGGAGTGCTCGGAGTTGGACGAGAAGCGTGTGAAGACCTCAAAGACTTTGCGAAGCCAGGCAAGCAGCCCTTTGACCATGACTATGAACCCTTTTATTGCATGGCATATAGCGCTTTAATTCGTTGTGTTGATCATGAGTTGGTGGTGACCACTTTGGTGGGATGCCTCCGATACATTACCATTGATACTGGCATCATGCATGACCCTACCTCCTTATGAGGGTTGTGCGGGTGGGAGTAGTTAGGTTGCTAGTAGATGCTACGCAAATGGGATCGGGAATATGCATGGTGATGGAAGTAAAATGATTTCAAATACTTTTTTTTCGAAAACACTGTCGGGTGCCACTAATGCCCGAGGGAGATGATGTTGAGTTGGGTAACAACTTGAGAAAGAAGTGGTGTACCGGAGCAAGTGAGTGTGTGTGGTTTTCAAAAACGGATTGGTGTAAGTTGCGACTGTTACTCCAACCTTACATGTACAACCACGATACCGCTTATGGGATGGGGCTTTGTGTTGTAAATATGCCCTAGAGGCAATAATAAATTAGTTATTATCATATTTCCTTGTTCATGATAATAGTTTATTATCCATGCTATAATTGTGTTGATCGGAAACTCAGATATATGTGTGGATACATAGACAACACCATGTCCCTAGTATGCCTCTAATAGACTAGCTCATTGATCAAAGATGGCTATGGTTTCCTAGTCATGGACATGAGATGGCATTTTATAACGGGATCACGTCATTAGGATAATGATGTGATGGACAAGACACAAACTACAAACGTAGCATATGATCGTGTCAGTTTATTGCTACTATTTTCTACATGTCAAGTATTTGTTCCTATGACCATGTGATCATGCAACTCACTGACACCGTAGGAGTACCTTGTGTGTATCAAACGTTGTAACGTAACTAGGTGACTATGAAGGTGCTCTACAGGTATCCTCGAGGGTGTCTGTTGGGTTGGCATGGATCAAGACTGGGATTTGTTACTCCGTGTGACTAAGAGGTATCTCAGGGCCCACTCGGTAATACAACATCACAATAAGCCTTGCAAGCAATGTGACTAAGTGTTAGTCATGGGATCTTGTGTTACGGAACGAGTAAAGAGACTTGCCGGTAAGTAACATACCGAAGAACAAAGGGAACATCATACGGGATTAACTGAATCCTTGACACAGAGGTTCGACCGATAAAGATCTTCGTAGAATATGTAGGAACCAATATGGGCATCCAGGTCCCGCTATTGGTTATTGACCGTAGATGTGTCTCGGTCATGTCTACATAGTTCTCGAACCCGCAGGGTCTGCACACTTAAGGTTCGGTGACGTTTCGGTAGTATAGAGTTATGTATGGTGGTGACCGAAGGTTGTTCGGAGTCCTGGATGAGAGCCCATACGTCAGGAGGAGCTCCGGAATGGTTCGGAGGTAAAGGTTGATATATAGGAAGTCCTGTTTTGGTTGCCGGAAAAGTTTCGGGCTCATCGGTAGTGTATCGGGAGTGCCGGTAGTGTACCGGGAGGCCATCGGGAGGGGTATTTCGACCCAAGAGGCTACATGGGCTGTGAGAGAGTAAATACCAGCCCTTAGTGGGCTGGTGGAATTCCCACACAAGGCCCACGCGGCTGGGAAGAAAAGCTAAAAGAGAAAAAGGTGGAAAAAGGCAAAACTAAGGAGGAATCCTAGTCCTACTAGGATTGGAGGAGGAATCCTCCTCTCCTCCTTGGTTCGGCCGACCCAAGGACTAGCTCCTTGGGAGCCAAGCCTTCTCCTCTCTTCCTCTTATATGTACTGGAGGTTTTAGGGTTTTTGGCACTAGATTTTCAGCCACGTGCTATCCGTTCCTCCAGTGCATAGTTTCTCCTCTAGATCGGATTTCTGTAGTGCTTAGGCGAAGCCCTGCCGGAATAGCTCCACCACCATCGCCGGAGCGCTGTCACACTGCTAGAGAACTCTTCTACCTCTCCGCTCCCTCTTGCTGGATCAAGAAGGCGGAGATCGTCATCGAGCTATACGTGTGCTGGACGCGGAGGTGTCGTCCGTTCGGCGCTAGATCGGAAGGACCGTGATCAAGATCGCGAGACGGATCATGATGAGTTCGCGGTACGGATCGTGATTGGATCGCGGGACAGATCGTGATTAGTTCATAGGACGGATCGTGATTGGATCGCGGGACGGATCGTGATGAGATCGCGGGATGCTCGGCGAATTGGATCGCGAAGACGTTCGACTAAACCAACCGTGTTTCTTAGCGCTTCCCGCCTAGCGATCTACAAGGGTACGTAGATCCACTCTCCCTCTCGTAGATGCTCATTACCACGGATAGATCTATGTGTGCATAGGAAAAAATTTGTTTCCCATTCAACGTTCCGCAACAGTGGCATCATGAGCTAGGTCTATGTGTAGATGAGATCTCGAGTAGAACAACAAAGGTTTGTGGGCGTTGATGCTTAGATTGCTTCCTCCCTTGGTCGGATTTTGGTTCAGCGGTATTGTGAGATGAAGCGGCCTGGACCAACATTACTCGTACGCTTACGAGAGACCGGTTCCCTCGACCGCAACTTGTTGCATAGATGGCTTGCGGGTGCCTGTTTCTCTCACTTTAGTTGGATCGGATTCGACAAAGGCGGTCCTTGAGAAGGTTGAAAAACAACTAATGTATCACCATTGTGGTTTTTGCGTAGATGAGAATTGTTCTTGCTAGATACCCGTAGCATCCACGTAAAACATGCAACAACAATTAGAGGACGTCTAACTTGTTTTTGCAGGGTATGTTGTGATGTGATATGGCCAATTACATGATGCGATATATGTGATGTATGAGATGATCATGTGAAGTATAGATTATCACGACTTGCATGTCGATGAGTACGGCAACCGGCAGGAGCGATAGGTTTGTCTTTAATTATTGTATGACCTGCGTGTCAATCATTAAGCGCTATGTAATGCTTTACTTTATCGCTAAACGGTAGCAATAGTAGTAGAAGCATGTTGGGCGCGACAACCCGGATGGCGACACGTTAATAGAGATCAAGATGATGGAGATCATGGTGTCTTGCCGGTGACGATGGAGATCATGCCGGTGCTTTCAAGATGGAGATCAAAAGCACAAGTTCATGGCCATATCATGTCACTTATGATTATCATGTTATGTTAATCCTTTTATGCACCTTGTTTTGCTTAGGACGACGGTAGCATTATAAGGTGATCCCTCACTTAAATTTCAAGATGAATTCTGTTCTCCCCGAGTGTGCACCATTGCGAAAGTTTGTCGTGTTGATGTTGGGAGACATAGTAGTAAATAAAAAAAATCCTACGTATCACCAAGATCTATCTATGGAGAAACCAGCAACGAGTGGGGAGAGATTGCATCTTCATACCTTTGAAGATCGCTAAGCAGAAGCGTTACAAGAACGCGGTTGGTGGAGTCGTACTCGTAGCGATTCAGATCGCGGTGGACTCCGATCTTAGCGCCAAACAACGGCGCCTCCACGTTCAACACACGTACAGCCCGGTGACGTCCCCCACACCTTGATCCAGCAAGGAGGAGGGAGAGGTTGAGGGAGAGCTCCGGCAGCACGACGGCGTGGTGACGGTTGAGCTACGTGGACTCCGGCAAGGCTTCGCCAAGCGCTACGGAGAACGAGGAAGAGGAAGGGTAGGGATGCACCGAGAGAGAGAGATAATTCGTGTCTCAAATCAGCCTAAACCCTTGGGTATATATAGGAGGAGGGAGTGGGAGGGCTGCCTTGGCCCCTCCTCCAAGGAAGAGAGGCTCGGCCGAACCTAGGGAAGAGTCCACCTCCCACAATTGAGGTGGATCTCTTCCTTTTGAATCCTTTTCAGCCTTATCTCTTATCCCTAGCCTCTTGGGCCTTTCTAGAAGGACTTGTCCAGCCCAATAAGGTCTGGCACACCTCCTCTAACAGCCCACGAAGCCCTTTGATCGTCATACCCGTCACGGGGGTCCTCCGGCACCCTCCCGGCACTCCCGGTACACTACCGATGATCCCGAAAACTTTCCGGTGACCAAAATTGGACTTCCTATATACCAATATTTACCTCCGGACCATTCCGGAGCTCCTTGTGACATCCGGGATCTCATCCGGGACTCCTAACAACCTTCGGTAATCACGTATACCATTTTCCTATAACCCTAGCGTCATCGAACCTTAAGTGTGTAGACCTTACGGGTTCGGGAGACACGTCGACATGACCGAGACACCTCTCCGGTCAATAACCAACAGCGGGATCTGGATACCCATGTTGGCTCCCACATGCTCCACGATGATCTCATCGGATGAACCACGATGTTGGGGATTCAATCAATCCCGTATACAATTCCCTTTGTCTATCGGTATGATACTTGCCCGAGATTCAATCGTCGGTATCTCTATACCTTGTTCAATCTCGTTACCGGCAAGTCTCTTTACTCATTCCGTAATACATCATCTCGTGGCTAACTCCTTAGTCACATTGAGCTCATTATGATGATGTCTTACCGAGTGGGCCTAGAGATACCTCTCCGTCACACGGAGTGATAAATCCCAATCTCGATTCGTGCCAACCCAACAGACACTTTCGGAGATACCCGTAGTGTATCTTTATAGCCACCCAGTTTCGTTGTGACATTTGGCACACCCAAAGTATTCCTACGGTATCCAGGAGTTGCACAATCTCATGGTCTAAGGAAATGATACTTGACATTGAAAAGCTTTAGCAAACGAACTACACGATCTTGTGCTATGCTTAGGATAGGGTCTTGTCCATCACATCATTCTCCTAATGATGTGATCCCGTTATCAATGACATCCAATGTCCATGGTCATGAAACCATGACTATCTATTGATCAACGAGCTAGTCAACTAGAGGCTCACTAGGGACATGTTGTGGCCTATGTATTCACACATGTATTACGGCTTCCGGTTAACACAATTATAGCATGAACAATAGACAATTATCATGAACTAGGAAATACAATAATAACCATTTTATTATTGCCTCTAGGGCATATTTCCAACAGTTGAGACACCACGTGATGATCGGGTGTGATAGACTCTACGTTCACATACAACGGGTGCAAGCCAGTGTTGCACATGCAGAACACTCGGGTTAAACTTGACGAGCCTAGCATGTACAGACATGGCCTCGGAACACAAGAGACCGAAAGGTCGAACATGAGTCATATAGCAGATATGATCAACATGATGATGTTCACCATTGAAACCACCTCAACTCACGTGATGATCGGACTTGAGTTGGTGAATTTGGATCATGTATCACTCGAATGACTGGAGGGATGTCAATTTGAGTGGGAGTTCTTAAGTAATATGATTAATTGAACTCATTATCATGAACATAGTCAGTAGTGTCTTTGCAAACTGTGTTGTAGATTACTAGCTCACGCGGTAGCTCCCTTGAATTTTTATATGTTGCTAGAGAAATAGATTTGAAACATGATGGTAGCAATATTGAGGACTGGCTCCGTGATCTGAGGAAAGTCCTCGTTGCTGCACAAAAGGCTTATGTCCTTAATGCACCGCTCAGTGCGCCAACCCCTCTAGCGTCGTCTGTAGATGTTGTGAACATTTGACAGGCACGTGTGATGACTACCTGATAGTTTAGTGCGTCATGCATTATGGCTTAGAATTGAGGCTCTGAAACGTTTTGAACATCACGGAACATATGAGATGTTCTAAGAGCTGAAATTAGGATCTCAGTCTCGTGCCCGTGTTGCGAGATATGAGATCTCCAACAAATATTCTTTGCCTGCAAGATGAAAGAGAATATCTCAATCGTTGAGCATGTGATCAGATTGTCTGGGTGCTACAATCGCTTGAATCGAGTGGGAGTTGATCTTCCAGATAAAATAGTGATTGATATAGTTCTCCAAGTCACTATCACTAAAGCTACTAGAACTTGGTGATGGACTATAAAATGCCAGGGATAGAAATAATGATCCCTGAGCTGTTCGCGATGTTTGACACCGCGAAGGTAGAAATCAAGAAGGAGCATCAAGTATGATGGTTAGTCAAACCACTAGTTTTGAGAAGGGCAGGAGCAAGGAGGGAAACTTGATGGATAGCAAGTCAGTTGCTGCTCCAGTGAAGCAACCCAAAGTTGAACCCAAACCCAAGACTAAGTGCTTCGATTATGAGGAGAGCGGTCGCTGAAGTGGAAGAACCCTAGATACTTGGTAGATAAGAAGGCTGGCAACGTCGACAGAAGTATATTTGATATATGTGTTAATGATGTGTACCTTGCGAGTACTCCTAGTAGCACCTGGGTATTGGATACCGGTTCGGTTGCTAAATGTTAGTAACCTGAAATAAAAGCTACAAAATAAACAGAGAACTAGCTAAGGGTGAGGTGAAGATGTGTGTTGGAAATGTTTCCAAGGTTGATGTGATCAACATCGCACGCTCTCTCTACCTTCAGGATTAGTGACGAACCTAAATAAATGTTATTTGGTGTTTTGCGTTGAGCATGAACGTGATTAGATCGTGTTTATTGCAACACGGTTATTCATTTAAGTTATAGAATAATGATTATTCTGTTTATGTGAATAATACCTTCAATGGTCATGCACCCAGTGAGAATGGTTTGTTGAATCTTGATCGTAGTAATACACATGTTCATAACATTGATGCAAAAAGATACAAAGTTAATAATGATAGTACCACATACTTGTGGCACTGCTGCTAAAAGTCATATTGGTATAAAGCGCATGAAGAAACTCCATGTTGATGGATCTTTGGACTCATTCGATTTTGAATCGGTTGAGACATCCGAACCATGCCTCTTGGTCAAGATGGCTACAGACCCCGTTTTTAATATGATGGAGCGGGCTGGTAACTTATTGGAAATAATACATGTTGATGTATGCGATCCAATGAGTGTTGTAGCGTGCAGTGGATATCGTTATTTTTCTTACCTTCACTGATGATTTGAGTATATATGAGTATATTTACTTAATGAAACACAAGTCTGAATCGTTTGAAAGGTTCAAGCCAATTCAGAGTGGAGTTTAAGATCATCGTGACAAGAAGATAAAATGTCTGCGATATGATCGTGGAGGTGAATATCTGAGTTACGAGTTTGGTATACAACTTTAGACAAATGTGAAAGTTGTTTCATAACTCACGCCACCTGGAACACCATAGTGTGATGGTGTGTTCGAACGTCATAGTCGTGCTCTATTGGAAATGGTGCTTGCTATGATGTCTCTTATCATTTTGCTACTATAATTTTGGGGTTATGCATTGGAGACAACTACATTCACTTTAGATAGGGCACCATCTAAATCCGCTGAGATAACACCGTGTGAATTATGGTTTGATAGAAACCTAAGCTGTCATTTCTTAATGTTTGGGGCTGCGACGCTTGTGTGGAAAATGTTTTCACCTAATGAGCTCGAACCCAAAGAGGACAAATGCATCTTCATAGAATACCCTAAAGACAGTTGGGTAAACCTTCTATCTCAGATCCAAGCATAAAGTATTTGTTGCTAAAACCGGGTCTTTTCTCAAGAAAGAGTTTCTCTCGAAAGAATTGAGTGGGGGGAAGATAGAACTTGATGAGGTTGTTGAACCTTTGTTCAACCAGAGAGTAGCGTAGCGCAGGAATTTGTTTCTATGAAGCCTACGTTAGTTGAAGAGGAAGTTAATGATGATGATCATGAAAGCTTCGGATCAAGTTACTATCAAACCTCGTAGGTCGTCAAGCATGTGTACTGCTCCTGAGCGGTACGACAACCCTGTCTTGGAGGTCATGTTGTTGGACAACGATGAACCTACGAGCTATGGAGAAGCGATGATGGGCCTGGATTCTGACAAATGGTTAGAGGCCATGAAATCCGAGAAAGGATCCATGTATGAAAACCAAGTGTAGACTTTGGTAGACTTGCTCGTTGGACGGCAGGTCGTTGAGTACAAATGGATGTTTAAAATGAAGAAAGACGCTCATGGTAAATGTCACCATTTGTAAAGCTCGACTTGTTGCAAAGAAGTTTATGACAAGTTCAAGGAGTTGACTGCGATGAGACATTCTCACTCGTAGCGATGCTAAAGTCTATTGGAATTATGTTAGCAGTTGCTGCATTTTTCAATTATGAAATCTGGCAAATGGATATGAAAACATCATTTCCTTAACGGTTTACTTGAGGAAAGGTTGTATGTGATACAACTAGAAGGTTTTGTCAGTCCTAAGGATGCTAAAAGGTGTGCAAGCTTCAGTAATTCTTCTATGAACTGAAGCAAGCATCTCGGAGTTGGAATATACACTTTGATGAGGTGATCAAAGTTTTTGAGTCTATACAAAGTTTACGAGAAACTTGTATTTGCAATAAAGTGAGTGGGAGCACTATATAATTTCTGATAAGTATATGTGGATGACATATTGTTCATCGGAAATGATGTAGAATTTCTGGAAAGCATAAACGGTTGTTTGAAAAGAGTTTTTCAAAGGAAGACCTGGATAAAGCTACCTAATTGTTGAGCATCAAGATCTATAGAGATAGATCGAGATGCTTGATGAGACTTTCAATGAGTACATACCTTCACAAGATTTTTGAAAAAGTTCAAAATGGATCAGTCAGAGAAAGAGTTCTCGCCTGATTTGCGAGGTGTGAAGTTGAGTGAGACTCAAAGCTTGACAACGGCAGAAGAAAGAGAAAGGACGAATGCCGTCCCCTATGCATTAGCCATAGGCTCTGTATAGTATGCCATGCTGTGTACCGCACCTGTGTGTGCCTTGCCATGAGTCCGTCAAGGGGTACAAGAGTGATCCAGAAGTGGATCACTGGACAGCGGTCAATATTTTCCTTAGTGACTAAAAGACTAAGGAAATGTTTCTCGATTATGGAGGTGATAAAGGGTTCATCGTAAAGAGTTACATCGGTGCAAGCTTTAACACTAATCCGGATGACCCTTAGTAGAAATCCGGATACGTATAGTGGAGCAGCCATTTGGAATAGTACCAAGTGGAGTGTGGTAGCAGTGTTTACGGTTTGACATAGAGATTTGCAAAGTACACACAAATCTGAATGTCGCAGACCCGTTGACTATAAGACCTCTCTCACATGCAAAGCATGATCGAGCCCAGAACTCATTGGGTGTTCGATTCATAACAATGCGGATCACATGGTGATGTGAACTAGATTATTGACTCTAGTGTAAGTGGGAGACTGTTGTAAATATGTCCTAGAGGCAATAATAAATTAGTTATTATCATATTTCCTTGTTCATGATAATCGTTCATTATCCATGCTATAATTGTGTTGATCGGAAACTCAGATATATGTGTGGATACATAGACAACACCATGTCCCTAGTATGCCTCTAATAGACTAGCTCATTGATCAAAGATGGCTATGGTTTCCTAGTCATGGACATGAGATGTCATTTTATAGCGGGATCACGTCATTAGGATAATGATGTGATGGACAAGACACAAACTACAAACGTAGCATATGAACGTGTCAGTTTATTGCTACTGTTTTCTGCATGTCAAGTATCTGTTCCTATGACCATGAGACCATCCAACTCACTGACACCGGAGGAGTACCTTGTGTGTATCAAACGTTGCAACGTAACTGGGTGACTATAAAGGTGCTCTACAGGTATCTTCGAGGGTGTCTGTTGGGTTGGCATGGATAAAGACTGGGATTTGTTACTCCGTGTGACGGAGAGGTATCTCAGGGCCCACTCGGTAATACAACAACACAATAAGCCTTGCAAGCAATGTGACTAAGTGTTAGTCATGGGATCTTGTGTTACAGAATGAGTAAAGAGACTTTCCGGTAACGAGGTTGAACTAGGTATGGAGATACCGACGATCGAATCTCGGGCAAGTAACATACCAAAGAACAAAGGGAACATCATACGGGATTAACTGAATCCTTGACACAGAGGTTCGACCGATAAAGATCTTCGTAGAATATGTAGGAACCAATATGGACATCTAGGTCCCACTATTTGTTATTGACCGTAGATGTGTCTTGGTCATGTATACATAGTTCTCGAACCCGCAGGGTCTACACACTTAAGGTTCGGTGACGTTTCACTAGTATAGAGTTATGTATGGTGGTGACCGAAGGTTTTTCGGAGTCCCAGTTGATATCCCAGACATCACGAGGATCTCCGAAATGGTCCGAAGGAAAAGATTGATATATAGTAAGTCATGTTTTGGTCGCCGGAAAAGTTTCGGGCTCATCGGTAGTGTACCGGGAGTGTCGGTAGTGTACCGGGAGACCAGCGGGAGGGGTATTTCGATGCAAGAGGCTACATGGGCTGTGGGAGAGTAAATACCAGCCCTTAGTGGGCTGGTGGAAGTCCCACACAAGGCCCATGCGGCTGGGAAGAAAATCCCAAAGAGAAAAAGGTGGAAGAAAGCAAAAAAGGCAAAAATAAGGAGGAATCCTAGTCCTACTAGGATTGGAGGAGGAATCGTGCTCTCCTCCTTGGTTCGGCCGACCCAAGGGCTGGCTCCTTGGGAGCCAAGCCTTCTCCTCTCTTCCTCTTATATATACTGGAGGTTTTAGGGTTTTTGGCACTAGATTTTCAGCAACATGCTACCCGTTCCTCCAGTGCATAGTTTCTCCTCTAGATCGGATTTCTGCAGTGCTTAGGCGAAGCCCTGCCGGAATAGCTCCACCACCATCGCCGGAGCGCCGTCACGTTGTCGGAGAACTCTTCTACCTCTCTGCTCCCTCTTGCTGGATCAAGAAGGCGGAGATCGTCATCGAGCTGTACGTGTGCTAAATGCGGAGGTGTCGTCCGTTCGGTGCTAGATCGGAAGAACTGTGATCAAGATCGCGAGACGGAACGTGATGAGTTCGCGGGACGGATCATGATGAGTTCGTGGGACGGATCGTGATTGGATCGCAGGACGGATCATGATTGGATCGCGGGACGGATCGTGATGAGTTCGCGGGACGGATCGTGATTGGATCGCGGGACGGATCATGATGAGATCGTGGGACGCTCGGCGATTTGGATCGCGAAGACGTTCGACTACACCAACCGCGTTTCTTAATGCTTCCCGCTTAGCGATCTACAAGGGTACGTAGATCCACTCTCCCTCTCATAGATTCTCATCACCATGGATAGATCTGCGCGTGCGTAGGAAAAAAATTCACATGCAATGTTCCCCAACACTTTGTTGATTACCTTGGTGGGTACTAGCATGGAGCCCGCATTACTAGTGGCGGGAGTAGTGTGGTCACTCTCGATACGGGGTCATACCGGAATGGACGATCATGCACTGTCTTTACAGGCACCAGCCACACAGTTGGTCACTGCATGGATGCTACGTGTGATGTACATAATGTGGGTTAGGTACCCATCGAGTGGACTCTTTGTTTAGTATCACCAGGGGAAAGACAATGTTCGGGTGCTTACCTCGGGTATGTTATATGCCGTGAGTCGTGTATGACACGGAAGTTCCCCGAGTCTTGTGGGTAAAGTGTGCAACGTCTACAGAGTGTAAAACTATTCGAATAGCTGCGTCCTCGGTCAAGGACAGTTGGATGACCAATCTTGTGCTACGTCCATGGTTTGTAAACTTGGTGTGGGTGGGTGTGGGTGGATGACACAAAGGTGATACTTGAGCTAAGTCTGATAACTCAGCCTGATGGTGAACATGAGATGTTCCACCCTTGCTTATGATGATGACTGTGACTCGTTCATATCAATACCTGTCTATAGTTGATGCATGCTTACTTAAGTTTCTTGATCATGTCATTGCACTCAAAATTAGCTTTCTGCAAAACTTACCTACTTAGTGCTATATCATGCATTGTTATACCTTCTTCCACAACTTGGGTTGCTTGCGAGTACATTCAAAGTACTCATTGGCTTCCCACTGGTTTATTAATTGGTCAGGCATGGAAGAGCAGGAATATGGTGAAGAGTTTGTTGGTGACGAACATGCGAACTAGGACGATTCCCAGTCAGAATGCATGTAGGTTTAAGGTAGATGGCATGGATTCACGCTTTCGATCAAGATTTCCGCTACTTGTTATGTTTAAGTGTTTCGCCCTTGCGGCCATATCTATGTAAGACTTGACCTTCATGGTATTTATTTATGTAAGACAGTATGTAAGGATGTAAGACTCTTGTTATCCAGCTTCTGTGTGTTCAGTGAGCATTGATCTCTAGGATCACTATACACCTGCATTCGCTGATCTCAACTTATGAGTCGGGGTCCCCACAGAGCTGGTATTAGAGCCATCCTGACTGTAGGAAGCCCTTAGTTAGCATGGACGTTGGTTAGCACAAAACCATTTTTCCAGACCCTTCAAAATCACCTACAAAGCCTCTATATTTGTCGCCTCTCCTAAAATTCCAAGGGAAGAAAAGGTTTTTGCCTGAGCACTTCCACCACTTTTCTCTTAGCTCTCCTCGTCTGCTTTTCAAAAACTTTGCAAATGGTCGCTACTACCCTTGTGCCCCTAACCACGGGATTCCGTGTAATCCTCATGGGTAACCTGGAAGGAAGCCACCTTGCCAGACTATTGCCGACATATCTTGCACCCAAGTTGGCGACACTAGACAAGGAGCTACCAACAGAAGATACCTTCTCGAAGGATGAGGATGTCAAGACTTGGATGATAGTGACAACCTCGACACAGCCCCAGGATGATGCCACCGTGGCCTTCGATGAACAGGGCACAAGACATGCAATGTCATGATATGCATCGCTAATAGAGCAACCCTGTCCTTTTTGTTGTTATATCGGTAACCACCGGTGGATGAGAACCTCGCCATTTGGTCCGCCTCACTATAGTGAGCACGAAAACGGTTCTCATCATCCCCCACTCTTGGTGCCGATGATATCGTCAATGTGACCGGCAGGATACAACTCTACCATGCCTTGTTAATGACATTGCATAAAAGGTTGCCGACCTAGAATGCTCGACGACTCAGAAGACAAGAAGGCATTGTCACGATCATGAGGACACCAAAAGACCCTGTTAACAACAGCGGTGAAGAATCACCTTCGTCGTCAACTCAACAGACCCAAAGTCATGAAGGACTCTTCAGGCGCAACCATGATCGTTTTGATGCACAACAACCAGAGACATAGCAACACAAGAAGAACACCCCGAAGGCTAAGCAAACTCCTCTCCAAGACACGAAGCAAGTACGACTACTGAGTCTGAGAACCCCTAGGGTAGGATAGGTCGTATGTCCCCTATGCGAAGTCGAGTCCGTATGATGGTTCTGATGGAACCATGATGTGTTGCTTGTTTCGCTTGTTTGTGCTTTGGTGTAAGTCACACTTTTTCCCCATGCAACAAGTGCGTGACTATATCACCTACCTTACCTTGATGTGTGTGTTTGGCCTTTTTGGCACTTGCTTGATTGCACTTGCACTATACCACCCCCTTAGGTACTCCTCTCGATGCTACTTTCTCTCCCCTATCTCGTCAACTAAAGACTAGCAAGACAACATGCACAAGGATCCACCTCGATGGAGAGCTAGCGTTGAAGACTATGACCGAAATGTACTCAACCAGACGCAAGCCCATAGGGTTAGGCTCTTCCCTAAAGATTGGAAACCCCTCCCCAGACCAACCTAGACCTGATAACCTCCCCCATCACAAGCCTCTGATCATGTGTTTATACACGGATTTGCCAGAGACTTATTGAGCTTCAATAACCCCTGCTTAGCACTGGGTTCATTATGGAGCTAGTGATCATAGTGAACAAACATCCTTCATTCCTACACTAGAACTAGAGCCTTGATGCCATAGGAAGGATCATTCTAAGGGTATATTATTTGTGGATAATGATTTGATTTAGCCATAATAGATGTCCTGAGGAAATAGTTGAGACCCTTTTGTGGATTATGAGGCTTAATGTTGGTAGACGAACTTGGTGGATCAAGATTGATAGAGTAGCATAACTTACTTGTCCCTTGAGCAAATTGGGTTAGTAGGAAAATATGGTCACAAGCTGAAATTCTTGGTGGATACATGACTTAACTTTGGCAAGTAATGATTGATAGTGGATTAATGGTGGTATGATAGTGACTGGAGTAACTAGTAGGGAATTCCTACTAGATGTAAACCTTGGATTTAAATAGGTGATTCTAATAGGTGCTCAAGATCAATCAAACCACATGGTTCGGAGTAATTTGGATTTAGTCCAATGATCTTGATAATGATACCATGTTTCTCGGTGGATGATAGTAGAAGGAATTGAATGATGTTAGGGATAATTTAGGGATCTATATAAGCTCGACCTTGGAGTTTAGTTGGCCATGAGATTGGAAGTTCATGGATATACCGTGATAATAGTCCTTGAGATGAGATTTGGATTATATGAACTCGAGGAGATTATGTTGGACACCATCGATGCTGGATTTGTAGCAGTAATGGATCATGTAATAGTGGGTGATATTCGTGGATCGATTAAGTTGAATTCGTAGGAAGGAAACAAGATCTTGGATTGGTAGTGTCATGATCAAGCTTAGCGGCTTGTAAAGTATCCTAATGATTTTTTATATAGGGACATATGTGAGTTAGCTATAGTGTACATATGAGTTTTTCGGTTCTTTTTACCAGATCAAAAAAATTTATGTTGAAAAGAAAAATTTATAGATCCAATGTCACATTCCGTAAAAAATTATGATATGGTCCTTCTCTCAAAACCTTGGATATATGAGTAGCGTGTGTAATATTGGAGTTGACTTATATGAGATGATACCTTCAAGGATATAGGGTGATTTTGTTTGGAGTAATAGGCATTACTATTGGCATCTAAGAACTATGCTCGAGGATAAGATGGTAGACGTTCACTCACATCCTAAACTCCTTGAAACCTCTAAGCTTTACTGAGCCACAATATGATCAGGTTATGACCATAGGTCTTGGTTCTTAATCATTTGACTATGGGCGATTCTCCACCTTGACCTCCACCAGACATGTTCATAGGGAAGATGGCCGCAAGGACCTGTATTAGGTTGGACCGCAAACCCATGGACAAGTGACCACCCGAAACAAACGACCGCCTCTCTCACACATCCCATGAGCAATGTGTTTATGTGCTATTTGGAGGAATATGTTGTTATCCTCACGGATGACATACTTATTTTCCCAATGAGAGGAAGGAGCACCTTAGTCCTGTTCGGACAAGCCCCAGGAACACCCATTACCATGCCTCTCGAGTATAAGGTCTCACCTTGAAGGAATTGGACTCCGCGAGGCACCCTCCCTATAGAAGAAGACTTTCTTGCCCAAGCAAGATGAAGACCCACATGATTGCAAATCCACGACAACGACGAAGAAGAAGCAAAAGAAGTCAACCACCACTACTCTGCCAGCTACATCAACTAGACTACATCTAGAAGCACCGATGCCCAAGCACGATGAAGCCCTTGCACATCAAGAGGGTTGAAGAACCCCTTGTTATGATCTGTCATCCATCAGTTCCTGACTAGGAAGGAACCAAGGAGTGGACAACACCCCTCACTCCACCACTTTGATAGTGTACGGTGAGCATGACGTCCCTACTCCCTTCAGATGCCTGGAATGGAGTGGACGATTGTCATGACTTCGTTATCAGCCCTTTTTAGACAATCGAGGGCGTAAACCATGACTCGATCATGGTAAGCCACCTGTCAAAGGTAGTTCACCCCACTTTCCAAGCATCATACCTTGGGATTAGATGGCTGATCTATACTGTGAATAGTCACCTTACCTAGAACCTCGTTGAAACCTTCCCAGATGGTAGAACCCGTTTTGACACCAAGTCGCTAAGCTCAGTCTTAGGGACGAAGCTCAGCGCAGACCTTGCCACGGAGAGATGAGTAGTCCAAACACTCAAAGACCCTCCAGAAAAGTGCTTCCATGACGATGAAGACAAACTACCAAAGAAGAATGAAGAATCTACCTGGGCAACCTACTCAAGGAGAAGGTCTCGACGAGAAGCCCACGATGATGCTCCTCAACACTATCAAGGATGAAGACCACCTACGACTGAAGATATCTTGCTTTAAGGAAGATAAGGACTTCCCCGTCAATGAGAAGCTACACCAAGGCTCGACCCTTCTATTATAACATGAGACATCCTCATGTCACTAACCAACATGAGCAACCTCAGGACCAACACACAGACACACTACTTGGTCACGTATTCCGACCTTGGAATACACACGCAAGCCAGGCCCTTGCCAAAACCACGTTCACCCTTAGACAAAGTCAACAATGCACTGGAAGACATATCTTCAGGCACTTAAAGACCCAGAAGCACAACCATGCCGGAGCAGAAGCAACATGGCACGTGAAGACTACCTCACCTTTGAATGTCTGCATCTTTTTCAGCACCTAGCCTAGGAATCTCGAGGAAGAGATTCTTGTAAGGGGGGTAGGTCTGTCACACCCTGTGTTTTGCCTCATAACTAAGTTAACAAGACTCAAAAATTATGGTCAATTAAAACTTTTTGAGTGCATTTGAATGCTTGACTTGTGTGTTATTTGCTTGCTTGTTGATTGCTTGTTGGTGTTCTATAATTCTTAAAACATCCTCCAACCCTCAAGAATTCTTTTCCTTGATCCCAACTCTTGTCCAACGGTCATGCCATGTGAATAGGACTTAAAAGTGTTTTTTACAAAATATTATCTTGGCCAAAAAGCATTTATTTAAATTAGGTTTTCAAAAACCCCTGATTTGAGATTTGCACTCCAAGTCCCCAAATTGGGTGGATCCTTTTTCCTCAAATGATTTATTTGAAGCCCACTATATATAAGACTTACCAAAACCACCAAATATTAGTTTTAAAGATTATTTTGCTATTTTATTTAAAGGCTTTTTCTTAAGGCCAGAAATGCTCTTTTATAGGGAAAAATATTTAAATGCTTTAAAAATATTTGAGAAAATTTAGGAAAACTCAGTGGACATATATTGTCCATATATAAGAGTTTCAAGACATGGTCATGTTCAAAATATTGGACAAAACCCTTCAAAACCATTTCTACCTATTTCAAGCATTTGAAATATTTCTATAAGAAATATTCTCAAATAAATCCAAGAAAAACCTAGAATCTAACACATGATATATGTGATCATCTTTCCAAGTTTCAACTCAATCCCAATAGTTTTGGTTCACCAAAATATCCTAAAATCCTCTCTATCCAGATCCAAATTGGAGCAACTCTACATTACCAACTGTCTCCCCTTAAGCTCAAACATTGTGGACATGACCTAATCCTCCAATAATGTATCCACACCAAGTGGTGCGTCAAGGATAACAGGTTCAATTGCCCAAATCACCCCAACCCCCTTCCTATTGATTTCAAAAATTGGGAATGTTTGCATTGTCAATTTTCCCAATTGGTCCCAAATTTTTTGGGCATGCTCTAATATCCAAAGTATGCCACCACAACAAGTGGTGCATTAACGAGAATAGCTTAGAATGACTAGATCTATTGAAACCTAATTATGTTGATTCCTAGGGTTTGCCAAAGTTACATAGGCAACTTTCCTCAACAAATCTCATACTTGGTGGTAAATCTCAATTTTACCTACAATTTGATCCTATTAAGTCTCATAGGAAGGAGAATCTTTTTACTTGCTCAAAATTGCATCAAACACCTTCTCTTGAATTACAAAAGGTATTGCTTTGACCACATCTACTCTTCTCCTTGAGCTCAAAATTTTACCAGAGCCCTTACTAGTCCCCCTTTACCTCCAGTAAGCTCTGCATGGCAATATCCCAAATATTGGTGGGCTAAAACCTCACGTTTCCTCCTTGGATAGCAGGATTTCCAGCTCTTTTTACCTTTCCTCTTGCTTCTACCCCACCCCTCCTCTACCAGAGAATCCTAGGAGCATCCCTATATCCCCTGAGAGCAAGTGGACAAGCTGGGCACGCCCAGATCATGTGTTGCATGCCATGGCATGCAATAAGCACGCTCTGGAGCGTGCTACAGTGCGCCCCCGCACTGTAGCTGCTGCCCAATGCATGGCTCCGACCACCTCGGGCTCCCCCTTTCGCCATTTGGATGGCCTAAGCGTCCAGGACATGCCGGACGGTCGGCCCCCTCCTCTCTCTCCCTCCTCTGGCCTTCCTTGCACACGCGCTATGGCGCTCGAGAACCCCTATGGGCGAGCTCACACGCGTGAGCCTTTTAGGCTCCTGGCTCCCTCTCCTCCTCCCTAGGCATGGACCTTGTCCACGAAGCCCGTAGACATGTTCCCGCGACCCCCCGAGCCCTCCAGCAGCAGCAATGTCCGAGCCAGCGCACGAGCCTATGGTGCACCGTGCCCCCACCTATAAGAACCCTCCCGAGCTCACCTCTGCCCTCCTCTCGCCCCTTATCCCCCTGTGAACCTCCCAGACCAGCCACTCATCCTCCCCTAGCCACCATCGATGTCGATGGGCAAAGCCCCGCTGGCGGCTTCTACTCAAATTCGAGCACGATGGGCAACCTCTCCCTCTCTAAGCCTCACCAAATAAACTCCTCTACCGCGCTAACCTCCCCCGTGCTCCAGTTCTTCTTCTCAACGGCCATAGCTCCGCATCCATCTTGACCGTCGTCGTCTTCCGCCGTGCTAGACGCTCCACTCGGCCCCGACTCCCCTAGGGCTTGAAAACATCCCAGGCACACGAGGCTCAGCGCCCAGAACACGTCGGCAGCCAGAGCGCCGCTAGAGGTGGCTGGAACCACCGGGACGGGTGTCAACACGCGACCGGCCACGACCTCCCCTGTCTCTCCTCTGCTCGAGCGGAAGGAAGGAGACAACCTTGGTAGGTGGCGCCCACCTGCCAGCGGCAGCAGTTGGCGACCGGGCCCGCCTATCGGGTTAATTGGACACGTCTCCTGTTGGGGATATAACCCCGCAATATGGCCCGCCCTTAAGGCTCCGGGTCGTATTCATGGATCGTGAGCCGGCCCGAGGGTGAGCCGTAAAGCCTACGGCCCAGGAAGATAGGCGGCTCATGGTGTGGGCCGTAAGGTAGCCCGAACGGAGAAGACCCGAGCGTGTAAGCCGCTCGGGGACAACTTGGACAAGAAGATAGAGGAAGACTCGAATAGACAATGAGACTCGGTTAGACAATTGTAAAGACCCATGATCCTGACCTCTTATATAAAGGCAGACCCGGGGCGACTTAGAGATGGGGTGATCAAGAACTAGGTCAAGCTTTAGCTCCCTTGTAATCGATACAACAAGCAATACAAGAACAAGCAGGACGTAGGCTATTACCTCGACTTGAGGGGCCAAACCTGGGTAAACTCGTGTCCTTCGTCCCAATCAACCCCTTTGAGTCCATCACGTTAGCGATGGCCTCGAATCCAAGTCCGTTCATCCGGACATCTCCCATGATAAATCCATGACAGTTGGCGCCCACCGTGGGGCTTGCGCTTGGTGGTGTTGAGTTCTCAAAGGGCTCTCTCCTAGGGCTCGAGGGATACGTGGTCGGAAGGATGAGCAAGAGTCGCCGCGGCCGGTTCTACATCGACGATGTCGGCTGGGGGCTTGACGCCGAGTCCGTGGAGTATGGATTCCGGGTTCCGTTCGGCGGGATCCATGTTTTCATCGGAAAGGCTAATGGATCTACACCCGGGCCGAACGTCTGCACCAACATCATCGATCCGGCTCGACGTCTCCAATCTGCAAGTAACGTGCGGCCTGCCCGCGCCAATCCGGGTCAGAGGCATGTCTTTGTAGGCTTCACTCAAGTGTACCAGCTCCGCAACGGTGGCCTTGGGGGCTACTACGATGCATGCTCTAAGTCAGATGGCTTTGAGTCGGATGTTATGACACCTCCAGTTCATGTGACGGTGTGCATGGCGGGATCAGCCCCAGCCGCAAGTAACACAGCCGCGAGAGCCGCCACTTCGGATGATAACCCGCCGCCGCCGGCTCAAGTTCTTGTGGAGCAGATGGATGAACTCGCGTCTCTCATGGCCACTGAAGTCACACCAGATAATCAAGCAGCTCGGAATCTAGAGATTGCAAAGATCAAGGGCCGAATGGCAGAGGAACGACAAAGGATGGCTGAGCTGAAGGTCCAGATGGAAGAAGAGGCAGAGCATATCAAGACAGATACTTTTTGTCTAGGGCTAGAGCAAATGTCAGCAGCGGCGGTACACCGGAGGAGGCGTCAGTCCCGTCTACCAGAGCGTTATGAAATGAGGAACATCTTTAATACCCCTAGCGCGGGGCGAGCCGCGGGCGTGCCCGAGAGCCGCCCAACGGAACGGCCGGCGACTCATCCAGCCCAACGTAACCAAGCCTCACCTGGGGGCTTTCCAACGCTGGCGGGTCATTATTCTAACCCGGCCAAGAATATGGTTGCAGCTGCCACCCGGCTTGAGACGATCCCTATCCCGGATGAAGCACCCTTTGGAGAGGATGTGCGGAACGCCATCGGGTACTTGCAGATGGCCATGGCCTAGTAGGAGAGATACGCTCATAGCCGGAGCCGCGTCCATTCAACCCCTCTTCCTAGCCGTAGTTTTAGCCGGCGCTACGAGTCGCCAGTAGGTTCCAGCAGCAACCATCACAGAGAGATTCCAACGGGTCACCGACCGCGAAGAGATACACAGGCATGTGTAAACCATGTGGGAAGCCTGCAAGAGGTGCCAGCTAGGACGGCTTACCAAGAGCACGGGCCTTCCGTTTCCGTAGGGGCAGGAGTAACCCCCAGGACGGGAGGGCTGTCGTGTCTATCGCCGACTCTCCGGAGCGAGCGGTTGCCGAAAGACTTCAAAGGTCCCCGCAAGGTCCCAAACTACACCGCTGATTTACCCCAGAGGCCTGGGTGGAAAGCTATGAACTAGCGATGCAGATGCTGGATGTTAGTGAGGTAGTTTGTGCCAAGTATTTTGTCATGATGCTTGAAGGCCCGGCTCGTACATGGCTAAAGGGGTTACCACCTAATACCATCAATTCATGGGCAGAGCTCAGGGCTCGATTCATTAAAAACTTTCAAGGGGCGTGCAAGCAGCCTATGACTATTGTGGATCTTGATCACTGTGTCCAATAGGAGAGCGAGTCGGCTCATCATTGGGTACGGTGGGTCTCGACAATTATTCACTCATTAGAGCAGATCACGGCAGCTCAAGCGGTGTTGATCTTAGAGAAGAACTGCCACTTTATTCCTCTAAAGCAGAAACTTGGCTGGCTCAAGCGTACGTGTCAGGACATGGGAGAGCTCATGACCGCTCTCACAAAGTACGCCGACTCAGACAACACAAAGGATCCGGGTTCTGATGAGGAAAAGGCTAGTCAAGGCAAGAAGGGCAACCAAGACAAGGGTGCGATGAACAATGGTAGCCAGAGTAAGCGCGAGAATCGAGAAGCAGGATTAGAGGGGGTGGCCAACACAAATGCCCAGCAGAATCATCCCAAGGGCAACAGGAGGTTTGGACCGCCCTTAGGCAGGGATAATTTTTCCTTGAACATGGAAGAGTTTCTTAAGCAACCTTGTCCGAATCACAGTTTGCCTGATAGGCCGGCAAATCATACATGGGAGAGTTGTTCTTTTATGCAGAAATTCAAGCGGTATGTCACACAACCCAACCATCGTGGTGGCGGCCCGCCAGGCAGCCCAGGACATGGCGGGTCTGGAGCCAGATTTGGTTCTGGCGGTTCCGCATCCGGTCATTCGGGTCAGGATAATCACGGGGGACAGCAGCCACACTCTGGTAATAATAATCAACAACAGCAGCAACAGCGGAATCAGTCCGGTTTTTAGAGTAACCCGAAGCAGCTCAGCTCTGGGCAATACCACGTCTTCACGACTAGTCTCAATAGACGGGACCAGAAGTTGCGAAAATGGGTGGTCAATGCGTTTACGCTGGCTCTTCCACAGTATCTAAAGTGGTCTGAATATGACATAACATGGAGCCGTGAAGATCACCCGCCACGCGTTGATGACCTGGGGTGGCTGGCTCTGGTTGTAGCCCCCCAAGTGGGTGGGTATATGTTGAACAAGGTGCTCATGAATGGCAGCAGCAGCATAAACATCCTTTATTATGACACCTTCCGGCAGATGAAGTTGCTCGACAAGGACTTAAAACCTTTGTCCATTGTTTTTCATGGTGTGGTGCCGGGTAAGTCGGCGCATCCGGTGGGCAGGATTTCTTTGGAAGTGGCTTTTGGCGATGAATACAACTACAGAGTGGAGTCCTTATGGTTTGAGGTGGTTAAGATCAAGAGCCCTTATCATGCCTTGTTTGGACCTGCCCTGCTAAGTTCATGGATCGGCCCTGCTATGTTTACTTATAGCTCAAGATGTCCGGCTTAAACGGTACCATCACCGTTCATGGCAACCGAAACACGGCTATTGAGTGCGAATAAGGAGATGCGTCTTACGCAGAGTCCAGTTGCGCCCAGGAGGAGCTTAAGTTTTATAAGGAGAATGTTGATCCGGAGGATATGACCCCCCTGAAAAAGCCAACCATGGAGGTTTAGCTGCCCCTCAAGTTCTCGGCAGATGATACCAAGGCAGTAGATTTCAATCCGGGCGACTCATCTAAGCAGTTCATCATTGGAGCTCATATGGATCCCAAATAGCAAAGCGCGCTCATCGAATTCATCCGTGAGAATTGGGACATCTTTGCATGGAAGCCCTCTGACAAGCCAGGTGTATCGAGAGAATTCGCTGAGCACAGCCTTAATGTGGATCCAAAGTTTAAGCCAATCAAACAATTTCTGCGGTGGTTCAATGAGGAGAGACGCAAGGCTATTGGGGAAGAAGTTTCCCGGCTCTTGGCTGCGGGTTTTATTGTTGAAGTTTTTCACCCGGAATGATTGGCTAACCCAGTGCTGGTGCTCAAAAATAACGGCACATGGCATATGTGTGTGGATTACACGGACCATAACAAGGCTTGCCCAGCTGATCCCTTTGCCCTCCCATGTATTGGTCAGATCGTTGATGCTACAACAGGATGTGAACACCAGAGGAGGGCCGACAGATCTTGAATGAAATTCATGCTGGTGATTGTGGACACCACGCCGGCTCGAAATCTTTGGTGGCCAAGGCTTTCCGGCACGGGTTCTTCTGGTTAACTGCTCACAAGGATGCATCGGATTTAGTCCGCAAGTGTGACGGCTATCAGAAATTTGGCCGGCATGCTCATGTTCCAGCTCAAGAACTGAGGATGATACCAATCACTTGGTCGTTTGTGGTCTGCGGGCTGGACATGGTCGGGCCCTTCAAGAGATCCAAGTACAAGAAATGCACCTCCTGGTGGCGGTTGACAAATTTACCAAGTGGGTAGAGGCAGAGCCGGTCAGCAAATGTGATGCGGCTACAACGGTTCTATTTATTAAGAAGCTGATCTACCGTTTTGGTTACCCGCACAGCATCATTACTGACAATGGTACAAATCTATCCAAGGGGGCTATGAAGAAATTCTGTGACGAAGAGCATAACCGGCTTGATATTTCAGCCGTGGCACATCCACAGTCCAATGGTCAGGCGGAGCGCGCCAATCAGGAAATTCTAAGAGGGGTTAAACCGTGGCTTATGGTTCCTTTGCAGCGAACGCCCGGGTGTTGGGTCGAAGAATTACCCTCCGTCTTACGGAGCATCAGAACCACCCCTAACAAGTCCATGGGTTTCACGCCCTTCTTTATGGTGTACGGCGCCGAGGCTGTCTTACCCAATGACATCTCGCATGACTCGCCAAGGGTGGCGGCTTATGTTGAGACAGACAACGAGACAGCATGCCAAGACGCATTGGATGCTTTGGAAGAGGCACGAGAGTTAGCAGCGGCCCGATCGGCGATTTATCAACAAGACCTGCGCCGCTATCACAGCCGCAGGGTCAAGACCCGGATATTCTAGGAGGGTGACTTGGTGCTCCGGCTGATTCAAGACCAGACAAATATGCATAAGCTGTCACCCCCATGGGAAGGACCCTTTGTGGTCAGCAGAAATCTCAACAACGGGTCATATTATCTCATGGATATTAGAAACGACTCAAATACGGCGGGTCAAGAGACCCGTCGGCCATGGAACATCGCGCATCTCCGGCCCTATTTCACTTAAAGGGTATCGAGACCCACCATTGTACACTATCATTGTACATATCATAGATGTATAAATAAAGAAGCCTCTGCTATTTCACGCATCCTCATATGGGAAAGATTACATAGTATTCCGGTTGATGCATCAATTGAGATTGGAAAACGGCGGTAGATGCCTATCAACCAGGCTTTATGCCACAAAAATCCGATTCAGAAAAATGAGCCGTGGCGAGGGCGGCTTCCTACCTTTAGCCGGTACAGCTTCTAACGCTTACTCGCCGGCGCTTTGCGTCGTATCGCTGAACGGTGGTAGACACCTATTAAGCCGGCATTTTTGCCACAAAAAACCGACTAAGGTAAATTAGTCGTGGCGAGGGCGGCTTCTTACCTTCGGGTACAGATTCTAACGCCTATCCGCCAGCGGGTCATGCCGTATTGCCGAGGGGGGCTTCTTACCGACGGGTATCGCTTCTAACACCCTATCAGCTGGCTTTATGCCATCTCCGGCTAACCAGTTTAGCTGCGGTTATGAGAGGTTTTTTACCGACGGGTAGCTAACATCTCATGACCCACGAACAGCGGCTTCTTACCTTCGGGTACAGCTTCTAATGCCTATTAGCCGGCCTAAGGCCATGTAAAAATAGCTAAGGTAAATTAGCTACGGTGAACGGTTGCTTCTTACCTTCGGGCACAACTTCTAACGCCTATTAGTTGTTCTTGTAAAAACAGCTAAGGTAACTTAGCTGCGGTGAATGGCGGCTTCTTACCTTTGGGTACAGCTTCTAACGCCTATTAGTTGTTCTTATAAAAATCCGGCTAAGGAAAATTAGCCACGGCGAGGGCGGCTTCTTACCTTCGGGTACAGCTTCTAATGCTTATCCGCCGGCGTCTATGCCATATTATTACCTCCGGGTGTATCTTCTAAATGCCTTATCGGCCAGGCTTTATGCCATATCCGGTTGACCAGATTAGCCGCAATCACCAAAAGGGAGTCACCGCCTTCGGGTGAAGTTTACCTACTCTCAGCTACAGGTGTGTTCTATGATGACAAGGCAAGTCTTAATGATTCAAAGCATACAGAGACAAATGGCAGCCACAAGCCGGATCATCTTATAGAAACATCATGACAAGTTTCAGACAAATTTCATCTAGCTATTACACTCCCAGAGGAGATCAAAATTTTAGACAAGTTTTTCAGCCATCACACGGCGGGTTAAGCTGATACAAGTTCTTAAAGCAGAAGCTAATTAGCTGACGGGTCATCCTGCGCCGGCTCTTCTGTGGCCCTGATCTGGAGGTTGTCCAAATCCCAATTGCAGTTCGTTAGAGACGCAAAAGAGCCTTCAAAATAAGGTGACGGGTCAAGATCTGGAGCAAAGAGGTCCTTACTCCGAGCAGGCGTCAAGTCTTTGCACTCGTACAAAGGACCGCGGACTCTCTTCTGCTCCGGGTCATAGGTTGCTTGATAAGTGGATAGATCAACCTCCTCCGCCAAGACAGAAGCTAACACCCGGGACTCCTTCATACACCGGCTGTAGTCAGTGTCAGTAAACTTTGAGCCGTCATCTTTCCTTGAAGGGAAGCCCTCCATCATCTCGGCGGCTGTTAGACCTGGAGCAAAGGCCAAATCCTAGTTGATACCCGCAATGGCCCCTTGGTGGGCGGCTGATTTCTTGAGCTTGGCGATTTGCTTCGGCATGGTGGAGAAGAGCTCTAAAACACCCTTGAGAGTTGCCGGAATTTTATCCTTATATTGCACAGCCTTGATAGTGCAGATTGCTCCACAGTACAGTTGTTCAGTTAAGGTGTATATGGCTTTCAACGGCAATAGGCTATCAGAAGCCAATTGCCAGCTCCTAGGACCTGTATAAACCGAACAATTCAGATGAGTCGCCAGTCTAAGATGTAGCCATTTGAAACACAAAGTTGTCAGAAGCTTACCAAAGAGGGCAGTTGACATCTTGCTTATGTGGCGCTTCAAGCCTTGGAGTTCATCCGCCACAGCTATCAGCCGCTAGTCGGCGTCATCCGCCCGTTGGGTCAAAGTAGTCTTCTCAGATTCAGCTGACTCCTTAAGAGCAGCAAAATCAGCTTTGATTGTGGCCAGCTCCTCAGAGAGAAACCGACACTTTTCGTCGGCGACGCTGCGGGCCTCTTGTTGAGCCACCAGGTTGGTCTTCAGGTCCATCAACTGCGACCCGGCTTCATTTAAGGCTTCCTATGACATATCAAAATACAGAATAAGTCGCCAGAATGGAAATCGCATCAAATGATGAAGGTTAAAGATAAAGTTATACAAGTCTCAAGAAGATTGCAAGCAATATGTTTGACACTTGGGGGGTATATTTTATCTTCGAGAATTCAATACAGTTCCGGCTCATCTTCATCAAAGTTAATCCGGAACATGGGGGCTACATTATGGCTCTTCAGATTGACTTATAATAAAAGCTCCGACTCAACTCTATCAAGTTCGAGTCGGCCCTTGGGGGCTACAAGTGGTTCTTCAGGATATCTACATTAAAGCTCCGATTCGACTTTATCAAGTTTTAGTCGGCCCTTGGGGGCAATGGATTTGGATTTTCTAGAGAGGATCAGAAAAGACCCAGTTCAACTCTTAAGCTAGAATTGAACCGGCCCTTGGGGTCTAAGTAAGGTTATAGCAAGAGGAGGAGTACCTCATATTTTATCTTCATCTAGTTGACCAGCCGAAGTTCTAGATCTCGGCTGGTGGAAATCCGGTTCGTATACCCGGCATGGAGTTCTTCGGTCGTCATCTTCTCAAAAGAAGAGTCGAAGTCCATCTTCTTGAAGGCCTCGGCCGACTCTTTATGCCTGATCAACACATGAGCCGGAGGAGACTGACGAGCAGAGCCGGTGATCGTGACTTCCGGAGTTGCAGTGGTCTTGGCAGGACTTGGCGGTTTTGAAGGACCCCTTAGAGGGCTCTCCGGGATGATATCTTCAGCAGTTGGCTCAGTGGAGGCAATTGGCGGATCTACATCCGGTTGTGGCTCCTCTGATTGTTCTTGCTTCGGCTCTTGAACAATAGGGTCGGGGGAGGGCTTGTTGGTCTTCCGACGCTTGGCTTGAGCACTTCAACATAGAAATATCAGAATCCAAAGGATATTACTACCCTACAAAGAACCGGATGTTATAGTGGAAAAACACTTACAACGATTTGATCTTGGGATGCGACAGACCAGTTGCCGAAGAGTCGCCGGAAGAGGGCGATTTCTGAGATGAAATTTAAGAAAGATGAGACAGCACCAAGGTTGTAAAGAGAAATGAATCAAACAGGAGCACATACCTCTGCGGGGCGTTTCTTCGGAGCCGGCGAGTTCGGCAAGCCGGACATAAGCTCAGTGGAGCCGGCGCTCCGGGTCTGGCGACGTTCAGCCTGTTGTTGCTTTTTCAAAAGAAAGTCGGGAGCCAGATAAGCGAGAGGATGAGAAAGAGGAACTTTTCTGATAACCCGCCGCGGCTTTCGGGGGACAAAATACTCTAAGCCAGAAGAAACATAGTTTACCTCAGGGGCGTTGGCACGGTTGGTCTCCACGTCATCCTATGCGTAAAACAAGCATTGGTAAAACAGGAAGGCAAAGTATCAAACAGACAACTAAAATTTTACCTCTGAGCTGGATGACGGTGGCAGGTCAAACCATTCCTCTCGCGGGGCATCTCTCTTTGGCTTCTTGGCTGGAGCCTTCTTCTTGAGCTTCTTCGAAGGAGGGACGTATTCCTTCTTCCAGAAATCATAGTCGTCCTGCGAAAGTAAACCGGAGAAGAGTAATAGATCAGCAAGGGACAAACAAAAATCCAAGAGACAGATGGAAAGAAATTGACTTACATCTGGAGCCGGATGGTTGACTCTAAAAGGCGTCAGGCCAATGGAGCTGCATGAGCCGGAGGCTTCATGGACAAGGCTCCGGATGACAGTAGTGATGTCATCCTTTGTCAGGGTTGATTGACTGAAGCATAAGGAGTTGTCATACTTGCCTTCATATTCACACATAAGCAGGCTTCTATGGCTTAAGGGCATGATCAGCCAAGAAATCCAGCAGCGGATCAAATCCAATCCAGTTAAACCATTGGCCATGAGTGCCTTGATCTTGGCATGAGCCGGCTCATACCTGGCATGTTCTGAAGCTAAGAGCCGACCAGGAAGCTCTGAATCTGTCCTGAGCCGGGAGGGACGATAACCCAACAATGGGCGCTCATTCTCAAGAGAGGTGTCCTTGCAGTAGAACCAAGTCTTGTTCCAATCCTTTAGATGACTCGGCATCTGCGCAGCCGGAAAGATGATGTCTCTGTGTCGTTGAATGGAAATACCGCCAAGCTCCAGACCTGGACCGCCTTTCATTTCGGTTTGGCGGTTGGCGTAGAAAAACTCTCGGAACAAACCCACAGACGGCTTGATTTGCAGGTAGACTTTGCAGAGCACTTGGAAATTGCATATGTTTGAAACGGAGTTGGGGGCCAAGTCTTGAGGTGAAGCTTGTATAGGTGAAGAACATCACGGAAGAATTTCGAACCGGGTGGCACGAATCCTTGCTCGATATGGTCAAAGAAAACTACTACCTCTCCTTTTTAGGGAGAGGGTCGTGTTTTGTCACCTGGAACCCGCCAATGAAGGACCTCCTTGGAAGGAAGAGTGCCCGCACCAACAAAATCCGTTAAGTACTCTTCCATGATGCAAGACCCGACCCAGTTGCATGAGTTGGAGGCCCGAGACATATTGGCGGCTTAAAGACTGTGCAAAATTAAATACACGGCGAGTTAAGAGCAAGCAGATATTTGTGACGGCTTACAATTTTAAGGGCTCTACAAATACTATGCCATAGTCCGGTTGATGAGAGCCGGAGAAGCCTCACGGTTCAACAAGGAAAGGAGGAGCGAAAATCGGCTAAGTCCTGAAAACAGGTGAAGCAGAAGAAAGAAACAGAGCCGCGACGGATCCACACATTGTGTACGGCCGCCCCGTACGTGGCGGCGCGGCAGGGACACGCATTAAAGGTGTCAACAATGTTGGGAGTACACTAACAATGGTGCTGGCAAAGCCCGAGCGGCGGCGGCAGAGCTTCCACAAACCCTATCACGGCGGCGATGGATCTAAGGAGGAGCTTGGGCTTACCGATGATGGAGCGGCGGACGCAAAAGAAACTCTGGATCGACACAGGTTGATGCAGCGGCCTGGTTGATGACGATGCGAAGATGGCGCCAAAGCAAGGAGTGCTAGAGTGGAGACGACGAGAGGAAGACGATGAAGGGTGAGCGGGAGAAGGAAAATTTCCACCCGCAACACGTCTTATTTAAAGAAAAGACAAGGTGGGCGCGACAATCTAGGCGACGGAACCATTTGACCGAGGCGGATGCCTCGATTTTCGGGCTGACCATTTAATAAAAGATTCGGTGGTATGTCAGCGGATCTTTCTTGCAGGGACCACGTAACGTCACGCCGGGTCATCGCCGGGCGACTCGCCGAAGAGCAGAAGAAAGGGATGAAGTGAGCAAGCTCAATTCAACCTGGGGCCTAATGTTGGGGATATAACCCCGCAATATTACCCGCCCTTAAGGCTCTGGGTCATATTCATGGCTCGTGAGCCGGCCCGAGGGTGAGCCGTAAAGCCTACGGCCCAGGAAGATAGGCGGCTCATGGTGTGGGCCGTAAGGTAGCCCGGACGGAGAAGACCCGGGCATGTAAGCCGCTCGGGGACAGCTTGGACAAGAAGATAGAGGAAGACTCGGATAGATAATGAGACTCGGTTAGACAAGTGTAAAGACCCGTGGTCCTGGCCTCTTATATAAAGGTAGACCCGGGGCGACTTAGAGATGGGGTGATCGAGAACTAGGTCAAGCTTTAGCTCCCTTGTAATCGATACAACAAGCAATACAAGAACAAGCAGGACGTAGGCTATTACCTCGACTTGAGGGGCCGAACCTGGGTAAACTCGTGTCCTTCGTCCCAATCAACCCCTTTGAGTCCATCACGTTAGCGATGGCCTCGAATCCAAGTCCGTTCATCCGGATATCTGCCGTGATAAATCCACGACATCTCCCGTGCGCTTTTGCTTTCCTGTGGCGAAAGTGCCCCACCAGGAAGGCGCCTTCGACGTCGCCCCGGGCCCCTTGCGACTGGACTGCTGGGCCGGCCCAATCACTGCCGAGCCAGTGCGCTGTGCGGCCCAGAGGTTTTGGCCCATTTAGGTATAGGTCCTTTTTCCTTTTTCCTTTCTCTGATAGACAAAACAATTCACAAATAATTCATTTCACCTCCAAATTTTATGATTAAAATTTCTAGAGACTCCTAAATTCATGAACAATCCAAATATGTGCATTGCACGATTTTTCCATATAGCATATTCTGATCCACCCATATTTTTGTTATAACTTGTATTATGGAGCCACCTTGCAAAAATCTTGGAGCCTTCATATCAACTCCAAATGGAGTGTTTCAAAATTCCTAGGTGTATCTAGATTCATGCTCTAATTGATGAGCATTTTTCCTTGCACCCCATCTGCAATCTAGATTATTGAGATAATTCTTCATATATGGACCACTTGTTAAATCTCTAGTATATTCATGCTAACTCCAAATCCAGCGAAACTACTTACTGCATGTTTCTAAAATCAGGCCCTATTTGTTGGGTATATCCACCCATTTTTATAAAAAGGTTTTTTGTAGACTTCTTATAGGGCCACCAATTCCCCTATTTCCACCATTCAAAAGTCCCTCTTGACCCACATCCAATAAAACCTCCTTGGTTATTTTCCTCATGACCGGAGGTGTCCAAGAAAAATAAAACTCCTATTTATAGAGCACTTTTATTTTTTGCTTGTTGTGTTTCTTATTGTGGTTGTTTATCCATGGTAGTTGATGAGATAAACGGAGTACTCGGAGTTGGACGAGAAGCGTGTGAAGACCTCGAAGTCTTTGCGAAGCCAGGCAAGCAGCCCTTTGACCATGACTATGAACCCTTTTATTGCATGGCATATATCACTTTAATTCATTGTGTTGATCATGAGGTGGTGGTGAGCACTTTGGTGGGATGCCTCTGAAACATTACCATTGATACTTGCATCGTGCATGACCCTACCTCCTTATGAGGGTTGTGCAGGTGGGAGTAGTTAGGTTGCTAGTAGATGCTACGCAAATGGAATCGGGAATATGTGTGGTGATGGAAGTAAAATGATTTCAAAGACTTTTTTTTTAAAACCCCGTCGGGTGCCACTAATATCTGAGGGAGATGATGATGAGTTGGGTAACCACTTGAGAAAGAAGTGGTGTACCGGAGCAAGTGAGTGTGTGTGGTTTTCAAAAACCAATTGGTGTAAGTTGCAACCGTTACTCCAACCTTACATGTACAACCACGATACCCTTATGGTATGAGGATTTGTTGATTACCTTGGTGGGTACTAGCATGGAGCCTGCATTACTAGTGGCGGGAGTGGCGTGGTCACTCTCGATACGGGGTCGTAACGGAATGGACGATCATGCATTGTCTTTACAGGCACTGGGCACACAGTTGGTCCCTGCATGGATGCTACGTCTGATCTACATCATGTGAGCTAGGTACCCATCGAGTGGACTCCTTGTTTAGTATCGCCAGGGGAAAGACAATGTTCGGGTGCTTACCTGGGGTATGTTATATATCGTGAGTCGTGTATGACATGGAAGTTCTGCGAGTCTTGTGGGTAAAGTGTGCAACCTCTACAGAGTGTAAAACTATTAGAATAGCCGCATCCTTGGTCAAGGACAGTTGGATGACCGCTCTTGTGCTACGTCCATGGTTTCTAAACTTGCTGTGGGTGTGTGTGGGTGGATGACACAAAGGAGATACTTGAGCTAAGTCTGATGACTCAGCCTGATGGTGAACATGAGATGTTTTACCCCTGCTTATGATTATGAATGTCACTCATTCATATCAATACATGTCTACAGTTGATGCATGCTTACTTAAGTTTCTTGATCATGTCATTGCACTCAAAATTAGCTTTCTGCAAAACTTACCTACTTAGTGCTATATCATGCATTATTATACTTGTTCCACAATTTGGTTTGCTTGCGAGTACATTCAAAGTACTCATTGACTTTCCACTGGTTAGTGGCCAGGCATGCAAGAGTAGGAATACAATGAAGAGTTCGTTGGTGACGAACATGCGAACTAGGACGCTTCCAAGTCAGAATGCATGTAGGTTTAAGGCAGATGGCATGGGTTCATGCTTTCGATCAAGATTTCTGTTGCTTGTTATGTTTAAGTGTTTGGCCCTTGCTTTCCTATCTATGTAAGACTTGACCTTCATAGTCTTTATTTGTGTAAGACGGTATGTAAGGATGTAAGGCTCTTGTTATTCAGCTTTTGTGTGTTCAGTGAGCATTGATCTCTGGGATCACTGTACATGTGCATTCGGTGATTTCGACTTATGAGTCGGGGTCCCCACACCTTTTTCTTTCCCATCATGTGTGTTGTGAAGTTTCTTACTCCCTTTGTCTCATAATATAAGATGTCTTTAGAAGCTATACTAGCTTGCAGAAAAAAGGGGGGAGGCGTTTTGGCTCTTGGGTGCATTTGCATCCGGATGAACAGTAACCAAATTAATAATATATATATATATATATATTTCAAAAATTTCTGATTTTTTGTAGATGTTCTAGTTAGTGCCGCAAGCATGCTTAACAATTTTTTCATGCAAAACAGAGAAATGGTGTTTTGTTTGTGAGACAAAGAAATGTGGATGAGAAATTTTGGGGTAACTATCAATGTTCATTTTTTAGCACATGCCACAATGCTTAATCTTTTTGCCTAAAAAGTTTCAGGTAGCATTTGCATGTGACAAAGAACGCATAAAAAAATGTTGGGATTTTTTTGACATTCTAAATTTCATTCTCCATGTGCAGGAGCACATGCTCCTGGGAGCCAAATAGCATTTCCAGCAAAACCAACATATTATAGGACGGAGGGAGTGGTTGAGTTTTTTTCTTTGTGAAATTGGAACAATAAAGTGAGACTTTTCGTGTTCTTTTTGCCTTGTAGAGCTCTAATGTGTGATGATTGGGCAACATCACCTTTTTTATAGGCAATAGTACAACATATTGGTTATAAGTTCGAACCTTTCTTGTATTATTTTCACTTTTTAAATTTTACTCTATCTTTTTCTGGATTATTCATTGTACTTTCTAGTAACTTATTTCACTTTTTGAATTTTATTTTTTGTTATTGTTGCTTTCCTCTTTTATTTTTATTTTCGTGTGAGGTTTCATTTTTTGTTTGAGCGCTTATACCTATTTTTTTTACCGTGGAAAATAATTTCACGAGGTACATTGTTTTTACATGGAAGGTTGACACTTCAAAGGCACGCAATATTTGGACAACATGTATATTTAAGTCTTTTCTTTATTTGTATAACATATTAATTTTCTGTTCTTCAGCATAGTCCATATACTAGTTGCATGTGCGAGAGTTGCATGTGATACATCCAGATGCAATTGCAACCATTTCAACATGCGCACAACTGGTGTTGGTGAGGGAGTCCTGGATTCAGGGGTCCTCGGGCAGCCGACCTGTTTTCATGAGCCGGACTGTATGGGCTGCAAAGTGACCATTGGGTGATCGAAGGCCCTGTTACTAGGGTGGAGGCTTCGAGAAGGCGTGACGTGTTCTCCAAGATTGTCAGCTATAGATAGGCGTGTTTATCTCTTCGGCATGTAACCGACCATATGTAAACCCTAGGTACCCCCGGTGTCTATATAAACCGGAGGGTTTTAGGTTGTAGACAGAGGACAGCTCATCTAGGGTTAGCTATTCGATCTCAAGGTAGATCTACTCTGTAACCCCCCTTCATCAATACAACCAAGCAGCACGTAGGGTATTACCACCATAGGAGGGCCAGAACCTGGGTAAATCTATGTCCCCTTCGTCTCCTGTTGCCATCGGTTCTAGTCTCACAGTTCGGAACCCCTACCCGAGATCCGCCGGTTTTGACACCAACATTGGTGCTTTCATCGAGAGTTCTGCTGTGAGAACTCAAGGAATTGATGGATCGCCTCATCGCGAACAATGACATATGTTTCCGAGGAACCCTCACCCCTGAATAGACTCTCGCAGGCGGTGACATCCTGTCACACGCCAGCCAGATCAGCCACATTGGCCAGATCGGAAACTCCCCCCCCCCATCATGGAATCAGGTTTGGAACCTTAGAGTTCGTAGCCGATTCATGGAGATTACTTGTCCTTACGGAACCTTCGGCCCTCGAGGAGGATCCTGTAAGTCTCGACGCTTCAAGACCGAAGACATTGGGCTCCACCCCCAACAGGGTCGTCACCCCCGAGCGATCTAGAATGCCCAACCCGGCCGATATGGCTAGATCTGCCATGGCCCAACGGAACACGGAGCCGCCTTCGCGCAGCTCTGGAGCCATTACGCCGCACATTGACTCCACTCGGCTTAGCAACACGCATCCTACCATTGCCTCATTTTTAAACATTTTGTTCGATCGAGTCGAACCCATGCGTATGATGGATGACCAGATTCCGCTCTATGACCGGCTCGGGATAGGCCCGACAACAAGGAGATTCATGCCCCCCTAGTCACCCACCTCGTCTCTACCATCGAGTGTCCGACTAAAGACTCATCCCGACAGCCAGAGTTGAAAACAGTCTATATCCCGGTCTCTGGTCGCCAAGACTTCATCGGAGATCCCGATGCCGGGATTTATTCTAAAATCGAACCGTCATCGGTCCAAGATTTATCGCACAAGTCTGAGTCCTTGATTCTGAACACTCAATACGGCGTGGAGTCGGATTTGTTCCCACCCACCACCCAAGATGATGATTCTATTATCGCACCAAAGCCCGAGTCTTCGAACTTTTGGGACACTGAGCAATTACTAGGAGAATCAGTCCATCACTTTTGGGCCAGACTCCTACTCGCTAGAAGCAGAGAAAAATGTCTTGGTGACCAAGAGATCATGGAAACCTTCAGAGCCAATTGCCATGATGAAGGGATTCATAATGCCATGTCTTGCCGACACATTCATGAATTTTCCGAGCTATCCGATTTCGTACAAAAATACTATGCCATGGAAAGTGCTTGGCAATCTGAGCGGTTATTTTCGGAACCAACTTTCCCCGAACACCCTAGTGGAGACCGAAAAAAGAGGACACCTCCAAAGCAGCTAGCCAGATTTGAACCCGCCGAAAAAAGAAACAGGCCCCTTTCTAAGGTCGGTACTGTCCTTGATGGACTATTGGATAAAGCTTGCCCCATAAATTCTGTCATGCTGAACACGAGCCCGACTCATAGCCTTAGAGATTGTTGGGTCGTCAGGCAGGTCGCAAAGACCGGCGAGGCCATCCTTGAGACACTTCCGCCGAAAATGCGTTATTCGTCATCGCCCGAATACAACGCCAAAGTTCTGACGGTCTATGAAACGTTCCCCTCAAAGAATGGGAGGAAGAGAGCTCTTAGAGAACTCGAACATGTACCATGTGGCAGCAACTAATGCATGGGCAGACATACCGATTACCTTGATATCGACCAGCCAACCATTATTTCCGATCATTCATCGGCCGCATTAGTCTTGAACCCCCTCATTGATGGTTACAGGCTTCATAAGGTGCTAATGGATGGTGGTAGTGGTTTAAACCTAATATACGAAGGCACCCTGGAAAAAATGCAGTTCGACTGATCTCGCGTCGAACACAGCAACACAACTTTCCGGGGAATTATTCTAGGGAAAGAGGCGCGTTGTTCCAGATGCATCGTCCTGGACGTGGTGTTCGGTACACCTGAAAACTACCGATCCAAAGAACTTCTCTTGCACATCATCCCCTTCCCAAGTGGCTACCATGCCTTATTGGGACGTGACGCCTTCACAAAGTTCCAGGCCATACCCCATTATGGGTACATGAAACTTAAAATGCCAGGACTAAATGGAGTGATCACAATCGCCAGTGATCCGAACATAGCCCTTCGGGCCAAAAATAAGACGACAGCGCTCACCCTCGAGGCATTAGTTGAGACTTTTGTCGCCGTAGAACTAATCGCACTACGGTCAACAGTTGATAAGGACGACGTGATCCTTAGCAAAAGTCCCAAGCCTACGTCCTTCAAACCCACAGAGGAAATCGGCAAGTTTCAAGTGCACCCGACGGACCCCAATAAGACAGCGTCCATCGGAGCTCAGCTCGACCCCCTTGTGGACGAGGCTCTGCGGAACTTTCTCCGTGAAAATTGGGACATCTTCACGGCATCCTTACGGTATGCCTGGAATCCCACAACGGCTCGCTCAGCACAGTCTGAACATTATCGCAGGCTTTAAGCCCATCAAACAAACTTTGTGCCGCTTCTCCGAACTCAAACGGCAAGCAATGGGTGAAGAATTAGCTAAGCTACTAGAGGCCGGATTCATGGAGGAGATTAAGCACCCAGAATGGTTGACAAATATGGTGATGGTACCAAAGAAAGACAAATCCTGGCGGCTTTGCATTGATTTCAAAGACCTAAACAAGGCCTGCCCTAAGGACCCTTTCCCCTTAACGCGCATACACCAGATCATCAACGCCACAGCCGGACACGACTCTTTGTGTTTCCTCGATGCTTATTCCGGATACCATCAGATTAAAATGAAGGAATCCGATCAAGCTGCAACCACATTCATCACCCCCTATGGGCCATTCTGCTTCAACACGATGCCCTTTGGGCTAAAAACGCTGGGGCCACATACCAGCGCATGATCCAGATGTGTCTCGCGACACAGGTCGGTAAAACAGTCGAATACGTGGACGACGTGGTAATTAAAACCAAACACATCAGCCAGTTGATTGATGACCTACGACAAACATTTGCCAGCCTACGCGAGTATGATATACGACTCAGTCTAGAAAAAATTGTATTTGGAGTTCCCTCTGGTAAACTGCTCGGATTCATCGTCTCCCATAGAGGGATAGAAGCGAATCTGGCTTAAATTCGTGCCCTATCGAAACTTGCAATTCTTACCGAGCTAAAGCATGTCCAGAGGTTAGCTAGGTGTGTAGCGGCGTTAAACCGCTTCATCTCCTGCCTTGGGGAGAAAGCTTTACCGCACTACAAACTGCTCAAACGGACCAACAATTTCGAGTGGACCAACGAAGCAGCGGCTGTGTTAGAGGAAATCAAAGCACTACTGGCAACCAATCCCATCCTCACAGCACTAGGTGTTGGTGAGCCCATGTTATTATACATATCAGCTACCAACCAAGTTGTCAGCGCGGTGCTCGTCATTGAACGAGATGAGGAGGGACACAAGTTCCGGACTCAGAAGCCGGTCTATTACGTATCAAAAGTACTAACGCAGTGCAAGTCCAGATACCCGCACTACCAAAAGATAGCCTACACAGTGTTCATGGCATCAAGGAAACTCAGACATTATTTCCAAGAGTGTGCGGTAATGGTGGCATCCGAAGTACCCTTGAATGATATAATCAACAACAGGGATGCCACCGGCTGCATAGTCAAGTGGGCCATTGAGATCCTTCCTTTCTAATTAACCTATAAGCCATGTCGTGCCATAAAATCTAAAGTATTGGCAGACTTCCTAGCTGAATGGACAGAGGCCGAGCTCCCCAAGGAATACAGCGCATACTCCCATTGGACAATGTAATTTGATGGATCAAAACCCCTGGCCAGACTGGGGGCTGGAGTTATCCTCACATCCCCCATAGGCGACAACGTGTGATACGTGTTGCAAATCATGTATGCTAACTCTAACAATGAAGCCGAATATGAAGCTCTCCTACATGGTCTTCGGATGGCAGTGTCAATGGGCATACGACGGCTAGAGGTAGGGAGACTCCAACTTGGCCATCTCCCAAATTAACGGCAAATTCGACGCCAAAAACCCAAAGATGGCGGCATACAGAAACGCCGTACTAAAGATATCCGCACGACTTGAGGGTTTAGAATTTCACCACGTCGCTCGCGACAACAACCAAGCTGCCGACATACTGGCTCGTAAGGGAGCCAAACGCGATCCTGTCCCGAGAAACACGTTCTCGGAACGGCTCTTTAAGCCATCTGTTGTGTGGCAGCACGATGACAAGGGTGTCTGTCTAAATACGGCGGACGAGGTTGCTCCCCCTATGAATGAACCAGACGATCAAATCATCGGCGACTCCATAATGGACAAGACGCCTTCAGCTCATGAGGTAATGGCGGTAAGCGCGCCATGGATAGAGCCCTTCCTCACCTACCTTCTTTGCAAGGAACTCCCCAATGACAAGACAGAGGCACGATGCATAGTTCGGCGATCCAAGGCCTACAAAGTACACGAGGGTGAGTTATACAAGAAAAGCACCACTGGAATATTACATCGATGCATATCTGAGGAAGAAGGACGAGAGCTCCTAGCCGAAGTCCATGCAAGCATGGGCGGTCACCACACCGCGGCAAGAGCCTTAGTTAGCAAGGCCTTCCGAGCTGGTTTCTTTTGGCCTACAGCCCGGATGGACGCCCAGTCGCTTGTTAAACATTGCGTGGGATGTCAACTCTTTGCAAATCAAAGTCACATGCCCCCCAACAGCTGTTCGGACAATTCCGATCACCTGGCCTTTCGCGGTATGGGGGCTAGACATGGTCGGACCCCTTAAAGGGGGGACCAAGAAGAATAAATACCTACTGGTCATGGTCGACAAGTTTACCAAATGGATAGAGGCAAAGCCCGTCAAATCGGCCATGTCCGAACCGGTGATCGACTTTATATCCGGTGTGGTACACCGTTACAGTGTCCCGCATAGTATAATAATGGATAATGGATCCAACTTCACGGCCCAAGAGGTCAAGGACTGGTGTGCAAAAATGGGCATAAAGCTCGATTACGCATCAGTCTATCATCCGCAGACCAATGGACAAGTTGAGCGAGCAAACGGTCTCATTATGAGCGGCATTAAGCCACGTTTGGTCCGATCTCTTCATGAGTCCAACTGCCATTGGGTGGAGGAGCTCGACTCTGTTTTATGGGGCCTGCGCACCACCCCGAACAGAGCAATGGGATATACATTGTTCTTCATGGTCTATGGGGAAGAGGCAGTCCTCCCCTATGACATTATTCATGACGCACCAAGGGTGCGTATGTACGAGGAAAAGGAAGCCGAATTAGATTGGCAAGATGACCTGGACACCTTAGAAGGAGTGCGCGACATAGCTTGGGCTGGCTCTACTTTTTACCAACAGCAAGCTCGACGTTACCAGAGTAGGGAGGTCAGGGCAAAATCATACAACGTAGGCGAACTCGTCTTACGACTTCCGGAGAAGCAGAAGCATAAACTCAACCCCAAATGGGAGGGCCCCTTCATAATCGACGAAGTACTCACGGGAGGAGCCTACCATCTTCGGAACCCATCAGATAACCGCCTTGAACCAAACCCATGGAACGCAGCTCGTCTTCGGCGCTTCTACGGATAAACCAGTGTCGTCTAAATACTTCTGCATTTTTCCTTTTTCTTCCTTTTCTCTTCTATTTTTTCTTTCCCCTCCCACTGTGTTGTTTGATAGTATTAAATTTTTTCTTTTTTCCTTCCATTTTCGGTTCAACCGATCTTGTACCAAGGTTATCGGCTTACACCATTAAGTGTTAAATCCGAACACAACACCTGGGGGCTTCTTCTCAAAGCCACCGCCTTTACATTGTAAGCATTTCTTCACACTTATCGTGTACACATGTTTCCTTTGTCACTCTCAAGCCATCATATGCATCAATTTGAACTAATACTTTGCCAAGCTGGGTTGCCTCGCTCCTGTGTTTGCCCTCTATGTTCCCGATTGTTCGGCTAGAAGGTAAAGGAAGCACCTCTACGATTGTTACGACCGGGTCATCCGGATATGTACCTCATACGGGTGAAGTCAAAAGCTAGCTATCTTACATAGACAATTGGTCGGACGTGATGGAAGCATTTATACGGCTATGGTCGTTATCACCATTATTTGGGTTCATTTTCCCTTCCTAAAAACACCCTTAGCCGCACACTAGAAGTGTGCAGATTTTTCCCTATGTTCTTCGTAGGGACCCGAAGAAAGGTATCGATAGAGGTAGTATTTTCCTCGAAAGATGTTTCTTACGCTAAGAAGTAATATAACATATCTCTCTGTATGCTTTCTGTCTGTTCGCACCAAATGGCCGGATTGCATGGTTCCCCGAACACAATTCGCTCCTTTGAAATAACAAATTGCGAGGAACACTCCCGTGCTCTTCGCACGGGAGGGAGAAGCCGATGGCCGATTAAGACAAAGTTTACAACACAGATTGTTCATACAAAACTATACAAAATTACATATTCGACTGTCGATCTAAATTATCGATTATGGTATCTAGGGAGCAGTCTTCTTGTGAAAGGCAGGTGGCAGGCATCACCTGGTCATACACCAGGTGGAGTGGCACTTCTCGTCCATCCGATCCCATGGGACCAACCTGAGCCATACACTCGGGATCAAGTCTGGTGTAGCGGGTCTTGATCATTGACCACGCCTCCCGTGCTCCCTCCCGGCAGGCCGATGTCTTCCACAGCTCGAGCCTGCTTAGAACGCCCTTGAATCGATCGGTTAGTTCGGACATTCCTTCAAGTTGCTGTTTGGCAGGCCATAGCGCCTTTACCATGCCTTTCATTGCTTTCCGAGCACGCTCATGGAGGGCGGACAGCTCCTTTAGCAAATTCCTCTAGTAGGATCCGATCTCTTCTTCAAGATGCCCGGACAGAAGGCCTATACATGAGGGAAAACATGCTTACTATACTTCCTTTATACAAAGTACTTACTAATATTCGAATCACACTTACCGAACATGCCCCTTTGAAGTTTCTGATTTTCTTCTTGGGATTGGGCCAATTGAGCCTTTAAATTCTCGATTTCTTCGGCCTGTTTTTTCTTCTCTGCCTGAAGACGGTTCATAACACCACACCCAGCCTCGTGCTGAGACTCGGCGTACCACTGAGCTTCTCGGGCTTCATCCCTCTCTTTTTGCATATGCCCTATGGATTCGGCTGCTAAATAGAACCCTTGTGTCAGCATGGACATTTACTAGAAATTAGCAGTATGGATATACTCACCATGGGCCAACCGGGTGAAGCTCTTCACTTGCTCCAGCTCCACGTTCACAGATTGAACCTGTGATTGGCTCTCCTTTAGCTCCTTGGTCAGTTGCATTTTCTGTTGCTTCGAAGCCTGGATTAGCAGCACAACAGCATAAAGGCGCTTAATTTGGTTGTTCCGAACCAATTTAAGGCTCGGGGGCTACTAGGTTCACACGAGTGTCCGGACTCTTTCAAGCCGATTACTTATCTGCAAACTGGTCGATATCATCTTCAGGGCCTCGCCGAACCCTGCTCGGGCTATGCCGATGTGTGCGTCCACAGTGCGTAGGGCGCCGAACTCTTGTTCGGAAAACACCGGGTGATGCAGGGCCTCCTGTCATCGCCGATGATTTGTAGCACTTCCTACCTCCGATTTAGTGACAGACACGCCATCACCGGAATCGGCGAGATCCGGGTTGGCTATAGGGGCCTCGACAGCAGGGTCGGCATGAGCCATAGCTCTGGAATTTTGAGTGCTGCCGGACACCTTGGGGACCTCTTCGACAGGGGAAGCCTAGGCCTTTCGCCTATGTGTTTCGATGTAAACTGACGTAAGGATCCATTATTTGTGTAAGAAAGCAGACAGCAGGACAAAATATCTTTGTGTTGAGTGAGCAGGCGAATTCGTCCTCGCGGTCGGCTTATTGGTTGTGCCCATGTTGGCTTCCGGGCCAGGTGTTGTTTCGGTCGTCGGCGCATGGCGTGTGGATCGATGGCGCTTAGGAGTAGAAGCCGGCGCGTTCGGGGCGCTATTGGATGCTTGCCTCTTGCGGGACGAGCTTTTCTTCTTCCTGCTTGTTGCAGGAACGGAGAACGACCCAAGGTAATTGGCTATGATAGCGGACTCTCCTGATAGAAGACTCCGTCTTCAAATTCAATTAGAAGATCCGGGTCTTCATGCAAACCCAGATCATCATCATGCACATAGTTTTCAGGCTGGGGAGCTGGACAGTCGACTACCTCGATGAAGCTCCTCCATTCCTATTTATATGATATTAAAAGGCTTCAGTCAAATAAAGAACAGAATGGAAGCTCTGAGCTATGTTCGTGGAAGAGAAAAGCTTACCCATTCGATGGGATTATGGCTTGAATACCCTTCTTTGGGTGCCCGGTGAATGAAATCTTCTTGCTCTCCCTTATATAGGTCGGCAAGGGCAGTGGCCGGCGCCGTCTGATTGGCGGGTCCCAATCTCCGGGAGTGAGTGGTGTCGCTTGTACCATTGTAGCGCCATAGGGGATGTATCCTCTATTGGAGGGGCTGCACGCACCATGTGATGTCGGCGGCCATGGCATCGGACATGGTCAGGTTGTGGTGGGTGCATGCGCACTTGGGCTGCCAAACGTTGCACTTCAACGCTGTCCCCTTGGGACGAACTCTTCGGCCGCCAGTTGTACCTTTTCTTCAAAGGGGCGTCAGAGTATCCGGGCAGACCTCTCCGAGCTGGCTTGAACAAGGGGACATCTTCAATGTAAAACCACTTCGAAGTCCACTCTTTGGATTCCTTTAGCGTACCCACCGGATACCTCGTTCCTGCTATGTGGCATACTTCGGCTCCGCCGACCTCCAAGATTGCCTTGTCCCAAGTTCGAGGGACAAGACAGAAGTACTTCCTCCATAGCTCGAAATGCGCCTCGCAGCCCAGGAACATCTTGCACAGGGCTACAAAGCCCGAGATGTGCAGGATTGACCCCGGGGTGAGGTGGTGGAGTTGGATTCCATAGAATTCCAACAATCCCCTCAGGAACGGGTGGATGGGAAACCCGAGGCCTCACAGGAGGAAGGTCACGAAGCATACACGTTCCCTCCTTTGAGGGTTGGGGAAGCGCTCCACGAAGACCTCGTTGTTGTAGGCAGTTAACCCTGCGCGGGTCACCGCTAGATCCAAAGAAGGGAGATACCTCTGGGTCTCCAGATTGCGCAGACACAGAAGTGATATGGAGCAGCTGGTCCAGTCCCCGGGACGTGAGTCGTAGGGGTGCACAGAAGAGCTAGGGGCGCTTGCCATGTTTCTCGTGGATTTTCTGCTAGGAGCTTTTCCGTTGGGGAGAAGGAGGAGGATGTGGTCTAAACCGCGATCTTGTTTACTTAAATGGGTGTAACCTCTGTTACGGAAGGGCAGCGTCGTAAAAAGTGGTTGAACCGCTCGCCTCCCCACGATACGCGAGAATCAAGGAACGCTCGCGGTTATTATAATGGACCTAAAGAGCTTGTGACGATTGGGATTTCACTGATCACTGGTCAATTGCCGAATAAAAAGGGAAATGGGACTCGCCTTCCAAGCCGAATATTATGAAGATCATCCGGATATACATTGGCATTGAAGACTAGTCTGGGGCTACTGAGGGAGTCCTGGATTCAGGGGTCCGCGGGCAGCCGACCTGTTTCCACGGGCCGAACTGTATGGGCCGCAAGTGACCATTGGGTCATCAAAGGCCCTGTTGCTAGGGTGGAGGCTTCGAGAAGGCATGACGTGTTCTCAAATATTGTCAGTTGTAGATAGGCGTGTTTATCTTTTCGATATGTAACCTACCATATGTAAACCCTAGGTACCCCCGGTGTCTATATAAACCGGAGGGATTTAGGTTGTAGACAGAGGACAACTCATCTAAGGTTAACTATTCGATCTCGAGGTAGATCAACATTGTAACCCCCCATATCATCAATACAACCAAGCAGGACGTAGGGTATTACCTCCATAGGAGGGCCCAAACCTGGGTAAATCTGTGTCCCCTTCGTCTCCTGTTATCATCGGTTCTAGGCTCACAGTTCGGGACCCCCTACCAGAGATCCGCCGGTTTTGACACTGACAGTTGGTGTTTTTAATTTTTATATTTTCTTACAAATCGCATGTGTGTGAGTTGTAGGCAACGCACCTTTGTGCAATTACAACCCACACAACAAGGGCAAGGTCGGCTTTATTGTTTCTTTTTAAAAAGGACTCCACTAGAAATATGACATCGAATTTTTGACCATGGCAAATTAAACATTTTTTCAAGGCACATTATGTTCTCGGAGGATGGCAAGTTTAGTTGCCGAGCATGACAAATCCGCTTCAGTTTATTTTTGTCTGAAAATTGTAGTGCTTACAAACTAAATTGTCCATCATCACGCTAATATAAATTGCCATGAAAAGTGTTGAATTTGTTGTGCCTAAACGCCAGACATCATATTTTTAGTGTTTTCGGTTTTTACCATCCAATGGAAACTTGTATATGTCCGAATAGCAGTCCAAATGTATGGATTCAAGTATCCTAGAGACAAACGTGGGGGGCTTTACCGGAGTCCGAACATCCACTTGATCAACCAAAAGCCTCTGCGTGGTCCTCCTCTCTTTTCTATTTCTTCATATGCATGGCCCCCTCGTCTCTCTCCTCCCAACGACACCATACCATAAACCCCACCACATGCATGGTTCTCCTCTCCTCTCTCTCTCTCCTCCCAACCGGATTAATTTGCAAATAGCTTTGAATAGTTCTCTCCGACATCATGTCCGCGAACCACGTCTGGATATAAAAACAGACATATTTCGAAGACATTCGTGGGTTAGCGGAGATCCTCAAAGGATGAAAGATGAGGTGGAAATTGCGCGGTGATGATTGAAGTGCAATTGGATCAAGGTGGGAAGAAACCGTGTCAACGATGGACATGCATATAAGGTAGAGGTCGACATACTAGATCACATGGACAAAGATCCTTTCTGTGGACAAGATCGATCCACCTCCGACTCCTCCACTCGTCTTGGTCGTACCTTTTCACTATTTTGATAAAAGAGGAAATGAGTGTGAGAGAAGAAAGCGAGTGATGGTGACGGCTCGTGCGATTTTATACATATAAAGGGAGCAAACCCTATCCGATTTGAAAAAATTATTTGAAAAAAATGTTGAATAAGTATTAAAACTGTTGAACAAGTATTTTAAAAATGTTGAGTTAGTAATAAAAAATACTGAACGAATATATAAAAAATATTAAACAAGTAATAGAAAACGTTAAATAAGTATTAAAAATGTTGATCAAGTATTTGAAAATATTTAATAAGTATTAAAAAAATTGAGAGGGTATTTGAAAAACGTTGAAAAAGTATTTTATTTTTTTAATAACTATTAAAATTTTGAAAAATGTTTTTAAAAATATTGGAAAAAAACTATTTTTAACAGGGATTTTTTAAACTTGCCGTGTGCAGCTTTTATGTATATAGATAGCATCACATTTTTTAATTTTTTATTATTGTAGGCACCATGTCACTTTTATTATAAGTCACATGGCAGTTCATTGTTAATAAGAGATTGGTATTTTAAAAAGTATTAACATGGCATTTTTTATCATCAATATGATGATAATTTATTATTAAGAGCATGTCATTTTCATAATTAATAGTATTTCATTTTTATTATTAGAAAGATGGTAGATTTATTATTAATTGGGTGGATGTTTTATTATTGGGGACATGGCATTTTCATTATTTGTTGACATGGCATTTTTATCATTAGGAGGATGACAATTTCATTATTAACAGGATGCCTGATTTATTATATTGAGCATGACATTTTTCACTATTGTTGATATGTCATTTCCATTATTAGGAGGATGACAGTTTTATTTCTTAGTTGGCGTGGGGGGAAATTTATATTGACATGAATTTTTTAATGAGAAATGCACGGGTTTTTGTTCATGGCATGTTTGTTACGAGGGTGTCACTGTTTACTTTAATGGCATGAAAATTTATAAGAAATGTATTTTTTAATGTTGAAGGATGACCTTTGTTTATGGCATGGCAGTTTCTTTTGGGGCTTATCCAGATAAAACATTTTATTCAGAGGATAGCTATTTTATAAAGTGCTAGGCACACAATGTATCGTAATAATAACTAATAATGTACGAGGCACACAATGTATTGTAATAATAACTAATAACGTGTGAGGCACATGTGGGGAACACAATGTATCGTCTTATATACTACTATATGCAGAGGGTGTAGTTTTTTATCCCAAGCTTCATGGAGCTAGATATTTTCAAAAAATCATATATTAAAATTTACAGTTTCAACAAATTGGGAAACATTGTACACATGTATATAGAGATGTATACTTCATCTATGTAAATGTTCAGGATGAAATACGTTTTTGGTGTGGAAATAAAATCATGAACTTTATAGTGAATAGTCCATGAAAGTCATGTTTTGTTTGTAGCTCACATCTGAACGTATTTCATCATGAAATTTTACAAACATGAAGTATACACCACTAAGTACAGTTGTATTTATCTTCAGAATTTTCTGAAACTTAGAAAGTTATTTAAAAAAAATCAGAACTCATGCTCCATAGTGCCCGAACTCTATTAGGAATTTCCGCTATATTCATGCATATAGAATATATATTTTTGTTTTATATCTCGTTGAGCATATCTAGTTGCGTGTGATTGCTGCCTTTGACCGTGGCTGTAGGGTCGGAGAGGATTGATTTCATACGAGGCTGAATTTGCACACATGCATCATGGTGTGACCAAAAGTAGCACCTTGTCTCATAATTCATCCATGGTTTCTAAAGACAAACTGTTGACAATTTAGAACAAGGACATATGCTTCGCTTGATTCATAGGCAAGGTACCCCCATGGGCAAATCTGAGCGTGAAAGCTGTGAGTACATACAGGGGTACGTGCAATCATTCCCTCGCAAAGAAAAATAAGACGGTAATGATCATTGCTTTACATTTGTTTTGTGTACTTTCAAGTGGATAGGGATATGTGCATGCGCTTCATGTTAAGAAGAAACTACAAAGCTTTAGAACCAAGATGTCCATGATGAGTGACCAGACATAGAAAAAAAGATGAGGCGCAATGTACGAGGGCTAGGTAGAGTACATCACATGTAAATTAACCACGTAGTGTCTATAGTTAACTACGGGATATGGATGGTGCATTAGATTCTCACACAAGACATTTGACTGCTTGGTTGCGCTTTAGTGTACATTTATTTTATGCGCTGCCTACCCTTTTCTTATATTTTACATTTCCTTTACAATATGTACATGTTTTAACCGGAACCGGTGCTGATTCTAAGATAACCATGTGAAGGCACATCCGTGGTTTAGTACTCCCTCCTGCGGCACAGAGTGATTCAACTACTTTATACTCCCCGTTTTAAAATATAAAGCCTTTTAAAAAAATTACTATGAACTACATACGAAGTAAAATGAATGACTTTATATAGACTATAGTTGAATCTCTAAAATGTCTTATATTTAGAAATGAAGAGATATACTGGTACATACTTACACCTAAGGACACTTTGAGAGACTGCACGGACATATCTTTTGAGATCAGACGTCTTCGTAGGCGATAAGAACATCTTCTCTCACTAAATACACATCGTCAGAAGGTATAAAATATATTTTAAAAAATGCGACCATCAATAACAAATTTAGGGAAAAGATAACGCCCACAAGTTGGGTGTTTTGCAACCCGTCCACACGCGTGGATCATCGTTCATGTGACTTTGCTCGAATCTTGACACGATTTGGCAGATTTTGTGTCCCACGTAGGAAGGGTCTGGTGTGTGGGAGTTTATCAGTTCGTCCACACGCCTGTTTCGCGCACGCGAAGCTCGCGGTAGCCAACCCGACGTGTGATTGAACTGCCGTCGCGGCCACACGCTCGCACACCTGTCAGTTGCCATGTCTTTTCAGTGTTACATGGCAACTACCTAGTATTAGTAGGTGGCAACTCTTATAGTTTTTAAATCATGGCAACTGTAGTAGACCAGGCATGGCAACTGCAAGTGATAAGTGGTGGTAGCTACAGTTGGCCATACATGACCTGAGATGGCAACTACAGTTGTTCAGACATGGCAACTACAGTTGAGCAACCATGGCAACTGTACTTGTCTAGACATGGCTACTGCAGTTAAACAAGCAATTGCCATGGTTCAACAACCATGGCAATTGTCACGCGGGGGCACGCGGGACAGTGGGGTGGGAGGCCAGACGTGCGGGCTGCGAGGCAGGAGACCGGACGTGTGTGCGTATCCTCTTTTGCCCACACGTAGGCGTGTGGTCTGTTTCTCTTACATACCACACGGGACGTGTGGCAACACCCCTTAACGCCCACACGCGTGGGCAATATTAGAACCCCAAATTTAAGACTTCAATCCTCATGAGTTGGTTCCACCAAAACGAACCTAACCATCTGAACTAAACTTAGTTTGCAAGTTGCTTCTACCAAGGAAGCATCTGATTATGTTGCCTTACTCGTTCTTTGAATGGGGTTGTTAAAACTCAGCTAGCTGAAATTTAGTTCGGCCTCAGCGGGCGGGCTATTGATTCTTCCTCCTCACACCAGGTGCGGTTTGGATCGTTCGGATCCTCTTCGGCACCGAGTAAGCTTTGGGGAGTTAGAGTGGAGCTTGATGACCCAGAGGAACAACAACTTCCTCCGCTGTCACCACCTATGTCACCGCAGGTCACTCAAGCTTCTCCATGGAGAGGGGAAGCCGCGCCCACAGCATCCAGAGGTTCTGTTTGTTCATCTGCCGCTTCCCTAATTAAGATTGTTGCTTCACCTTCACACGATCAGGGGATGGGGCGTGGTTGGAGTTCTGGCGGGAGACCGTACTTCAGCTACTAACAGAGCAACTCCATCCTTGGATATTGCGGTGTCGGCGACAGGAGGTCATTTGGCGATGGCAGGTGAGGGCGAGGCTGCCGGTGTTGCCACACCGGGGCTAGCAGATCGCCCACCGGTTGCTGTCATCCCACCATGCAGCGTCTCCCCGACGGTGACAGGAGGTCACCCGGTGAGTCCGGGCGGCGCCATGTTGGAGACACCACGTCAGGGCCAACAGGTGGTCTTGGGTGGGGGCAGCCCGGCTTGCAGCGTGGTGGCGCCGGAGACAGGAGGTCTTCGGGTTGCTGCTAGCCCGGCTTGTCACGGCGAGGATTCGGTGACAGGAGCTCATCCGGTTGCAGCTGGAGTACCAGATGCCATGATGGGACGAGGGGCGGGTAGCCCCTCTTTGCTGATGCCCTCGACCGAGGAGGTGGTCACATTCAGAGGCATTCCAGACCCGGCGATCGTGGAGAGGCGGATGAGCCGCAGACTCCAGGAGCAGCCGGATGCGGATGACCTGATGATGGGCAGTGCCATGAGGGCGGCCAAGCTCTATGACATTCAGACCACGACAGGTATGGACGTAAACACGAGTCATTCTATTTTACATTTTTCAGATGATGAAATTATTTCGAATGCAAACAAACTAGGAGTGTCTATGGGTAGTAATGCTAAGGAAATTTCCAGATCTGTTAATAACCTTTTAGACTTAGAGGCCGAGAGAGATCTGGCAATGTTGCGTAATATTGTCGTTGTAAAACCAATGAATGATGATGAGATTAATGAACTGGGGATGGGAGCTATAGAACGTCTATGTGAGGATCTTGTGCCATCATCCCTGGTAAATGAGGAGGAGGATAACATTGGTAACGTGGGATATGTAGACCCAACGCAACTGAAAGAAAGCTCGCACATCGTAACCGGTTATGTGAACCGTGTTGCTGATAAGGACAAGCCAAAGCGATCTTGGAAATGGAAAGTGTATCCGGTATCGGCAGTACGCCGGAGTGCCCGATTTAAGACTGCAAAGAAATTCCATGATGAACGACGAAAGGAATATTCTCGAATAGCAGAGGTCTTGCTGACTTGGCTAAAAGGGGATTTCTAGCAGAAGCAACTATTGAGCACAGGCTCGATTTTATTGCTCTAATGGAAACTGGCAGGGACAATTTTACCTCTGAGTTCCTAAACACCATATCTGGTGGAATTGACTTTGATTGGCACTGCCTACCCCCAAGAGGAAGGTCTGAAGGGATCTTACTCGGGGTGAGGTGTGAGACACTAGAGGTCATAAATGTAGTGTTGGGGGATTTTGCCGTCAAACTCAGAGTACATTCCAAGGAGGATGGGTTCCAATGGGCACTAGTGGCGGTATATGGTGCGGCGCAACCAGAATTCAAGATGGACTTTCTGGCGGACCTTGTTCGGGTTTGCGGAAATGAGAGGTTACCCATCTTAGTGGGAAGGGACTTCAATATTATTAGGCGAAGGGATGAGAAGAACAATGATAACTTCGATGGAAGATGGTCATTTATGTTTAATACAATCATCGACAGCCTAGATCTATGAGAGATTGAATTCACATGCATAAAATTCACGTGGGCTAACACGTTGCCGAATCCAACGTATGAGAAGCTGGATCGGGTACTGACCAGTGTGGAATGGGAGCAAAAATTACCACGTGTGACAGTACGAGTGCTGCCTAGGGTTATTTCAGACCATACCCCATTGTTTGTTGACTCCGGAGAGGCAACTCATGTGGGTAATAAGAATGGCTCTTTCGAGTTGGCTTGGTTCGAAAAAGAAGGATCCATTGACCTTGTAGCAAGAGAGTGGAATAGGGCTACAGGGGGACGATCTAATGTCGATAAATGGCAAAATAAAATTAGACACTTGAGACAGTTTCTTCGGGGGTGGGCGAAGCATGAGAGCGGGGTCTATAAGCTCAAGAAACAAAGCCTTATCGAGTTTATTAATGACCTTGATATTAAAGTTGAATATGTGCTATTGGATGCTCATGAGAGGGCAACCAAAGCGGAGGCAGAACACAATCTCAAACAACTTCTTAGAGAAGAGGAGTTGAAATGGGCACTTAGAGCAAAAGTGCGCCAGGTGATTGAAGGGGATGATAACACACAATTCTTCCATTTGATTGCTAATGGAAAACATAGAAATAAGAAAATTTATCAACTCGAGAAGGATGAGGGTACTATCGTTGGGCATGATAACCTAAAGTTGTACATCTCGGAATATTATAAGAAACTTTTCGATGCTCTTGATGACAATACTGTGTCTATGGATGAGCACTCGATCGATGATATACCTCAACTCGGGAGGGACGAGAATGAGATATTAACCGCACCGTTCTCAGAGAAAGAGGTGTTTGATGCAATATCGCAAATGAAGAATAATAAGGCACCAGGGCCAGATGGGTTCCCGGCTGAATTTTATAAGCGATGTTGGCATATCATTAAAGGAGACTTAATACCGATGTTTCAGGACCTGTTCGATGGGCACTTGCAGTTATACCACCTAAATTTCGGGACAATTATGTTGTTTCCAAAGGAGGAGGGGGCAGTGCGTATTGAACAGTTCAGACCGATATGTCTACTTAATGTGTCATTCAAAATTTTTACCAAGGTCGGGACTAATAGATTGACGCAGATTACACATGCAGTTGTACAACCTAGTCAATCGACATTTATGCCTGGTAGAAATATTTTAGAGGATGTGGTTGTACTCCATGAGACCCTGCATGAAATTCATTTGAAGAAACTAGACGGGGTTATCTTCAAAGTGGATTTCGAGAAAGCATATGATAAAGTTAAATGGCCATTACTACAACAGGCATTGCATATGAAAGGTTTTGATGCACTATGGAGGAAGCAAGTTGAATCCTTTTTACAACAAGGGAGTGTTGGAATTAAAGTTAATGATGACATTGGTCATCTTTTCCAAACTCATAAGGGTCTCCGGTAGGGAGATCCAATGTCCCCATTCCTATTCAATGTCGTTGCGGATATGCTTGCAATACTAATAGGAAGGGCAAAACAGGAAGGCCTGGTGGGTGGGCTAGTGCCACATCTAGTTTAGGACGGTGTCCATCCTACAATATGCTGATGACACTATCCTCTTTATGGAGCATGACATAGCGAAAGCAAGAAACATGAAACTTATCCTTTGCTTGTTTGAACAGTTATCGGGTTTAAAAATCAACTTCCACAAGAGTGAATTGTTCTGCTTTGGAAGAACCAAAGAAGCACACGACGATTATAAACAGCTATTCGGTTGTGAGTTGGGTAGCTTGCCATTTAGTTACTTGGGTATACCAATTCATCATCGAAAGTTATCGAACCAAGAGTGGAAGTGCATAAAGGATCGATTTGAGAAGAAGCTAAGCTGCTGGAAAGGGAAGCTTCTGTCTTATGGAGGAAGGCTTATATTGATTAGCTCGGTGCTCACGAGTATGCCCATGTTTCTCATTTCTTTCTTTGAGATACCAGTAGGGGTACGTCAAAGATTGGACTTTTATCGATCTAGGTTCTTTTGGCAGAGTGATGAAGTAAATAAAAAATATAGACTTACTAAATGGGACATAATTTATAGACCCAAAGATCAGGGAGGTTTGGGGATTGAAAACTTAGAGGTTAAGAATAGATGTCTGCTTATTAAGTGGATGTACAGATTATCATTAGAGACTGAAGGAATGTGGGCACAGATTTTACATAATAAATACCTCCATTCCAAAACATTAGCTCAAGTTATGGTTTGATCGACTGACTCTCCATTCTGGAAGGGCTTGATGAAGGTCAAGGCTCAATTCTTCCATAGAACTCGGTTCATCATTGGGAATGGAGGTGCTACGAGATTTGGGAAGATACGTGGCTGGGGGAGACGCCCTTAGCTTTACAGTATCCTGCCCTTTATAATATTGTGCAACGTAAATATGTGTATGTTGACACAATATTCCAGTCCATTCCGCTCAACATTCAGTTTTGGCGAACTCTGATAGGACATCGTTGGACAGAGTGGTTGCACTTAGTCAGACGCCTCATGAAGGTACAGCTATCGGACGAGCCCGATAGGATTACGTGGAAGCTCACAGCTTCAGGCATATTTATAGTCAAATCCATGTACCTTGACCTTATTGACACGACGGAGGTATCCAAGTCGATTCACATTTGGAAGGTCGAGGTTCCTTTGAGAATCAAAGTCTTCATGTGGTTTGTTCACAAGAAGGTGATCCTCACTAAGGACAATTTAGCTAAGAGCAATTGGCCAGGAAATACAAGATGCAGTTTCTGTAATCACCAGGAAACCATCAAACACTTTTTTCTCCACTGCCCGCTAGCAAAACTATTATGGCAAACTGTTTGGGTAACTTTTAATATTGTCCCTCCCGATAGCATTGACACATTATTTGGCACGTGACTGAATGGAGTTGACACAAACATTGCTAGACACATACACATAGGAGTATGTGCATTTCTTTGGGCTATATGGAACTGCAGGAATGACATGGTTTTTAAAAGGAAAATACATATACATTTTGCAGGTACTACACAGGGCGTCGGCGTTGATTCGTACGTGGTCATTACTCATTCCTGTGGAAACCAGGGAGCCTTTGGTTACTGGGTGTGTCCGGTGAGAGACGGTAGCGCAGGATATATTCAACCGGTTTGGATGGCGGTCCACTAATAGGATAGATGGTTAGGCATCTAGGTCTATTTTCGCCGGTTGCGGCTTCTATTGATTTATTTTACATTTTTGTAACTTCCCTCCTTTAGAGCATGCTTGGAACCGTAGACTACTTGTTATCGCACTTTTAATAATGTGGTCGTATGCATCACGCTGATGTAGAGGCCGGAGGTCACACTTCTTTTCTAAAAAAAATCTCAGGACACGTTGTACGTGGCCCATGGCTGGCAGTTTTCTTTATCGCTCGCTTCTGCCGTGTCTTGTTTATCAAGCCACTTATCTTGTTTTTCAAACAATAATGGGGTCTTACAAGCCCTTTCTGGTTCCCATCATGTGTGTTGTTATGCTTTTTGTACTCCTTTTGTCTCATAATACTAGACGTCTTTACAAGCTAAACTAGCTTTCCAAAACGCCATATTATAGGACGGAGGGAGTAATTAGGTTTTCTTTTTCTGAAACTGTAACCAATAACGTGGGAATTTTCGTGTTCTTTTTTCCTTGTGGAGCTATAATGTGTGATGATTGGGCAATATCATCTTTCTTATTGGTATATACAACCTATTGATTATAAGTTCGAACCTTGTTTTTTTGTGGACTTTTCACGTGTCTTGTATTATTTTAACTTTTTAACTTTTACCTTTCCTTTTCCTTGATTATACTTTCTACTTTCTAGTAACTTATTTCACTTTTTGAATTTTATTTTTTGTTATTGTTGCTTTCCTCTTTTATTTTTATTTTCACGTGATTGCTTTTGTTTGAAAACTTATACCAATTGTTTTTCACAGAGGAATTTTTTCACAAGGTACATTGTTTTTGCATGGAAGGTTGACACTTCGAAGATGCACAACATTTGGCAACATGTATATTTAAGTTTTCTCTTAATTTGTATGACATGTTGATTTTCCCTTTTTCACATCAAAGTACATACTAGTTGCATGTGCGAGAGTTGCGCGTGATGCATCCATATGCAATTGCAACCATTTCAACATGCATAGAACTAGTGTTGGTGTTTTTTATGTTATCACTACAAGAAATATACCAACTTTCGACCATCAATATTGGTCACTGAATGGTCATTGTTTTTCATTTGGGACCTATTTGTGACCCAAAACAGTTGGTCAAAAGCTAACCGTCGTTAATGAAATTTAACAAGCTTTGTTCTGAAATGGTAAAGGTCGTTGGTTCTACGACCAATTGTTTTGGTCACTGGTAGTCTGCCCAGGCCACGTCGGATCCAACGTGGCAATCTGATGTGGCAAAATTGCGAGCAATTGAATTGGTCTTTGATTAGAATCGGCCCGGTCCGGTTCGACATTTTACATGGGTCGAGCCCAACAATTCGGCCTTTTTATATTTTTTCTATCAATTTTTGATCAGCTTCATGGGACAAGCCCAACATTGCAGCCTTTTTTATTGTTGGGCCATTTGCCCTCAACCCCTTTATAGTCCATTTCTGTTTTGGGCCCTGGCCTTTTCAATAAGTTTGTCCCATTGGTCATCTTTCTATTTCTCACACTTTCACAATAAACAAATGAAAAATATTTCAAATAGCAATAGAACATACGAAACTGTTGAAATGATAGCCAAAATTAGCACCAAATATGCTGACTACTGTGTTGGAAATATGCCCTAGAGGCAATAATAAATTGGTTATTATCATATTTCCTTGTTCATGATAATCATTTATTATCCCTGCTATAATTGTATTAATCGGAAACTCAGATACATGTGTGGATACATAGACAACACCATGTCAATGGTATACCTCTAATAGACTAGCTCATTGATCAAAGATGACTATGGTTTCCTAGTGATGGACATGAGATGTCATTTGATAACGGGATCACATCATTAGGAGAATGATGTGATGGAAAAGACCCAAACTACAAAATGTAGCATATGATCGTGTCAGTTTATTGCTACTGTTTTTTTGCATGTCAAGTATTTGTTCCTATGACCATGAGATCATGCAACTCACTGACACCGGAGGAGTACCTTGTGTGTATGAAATGTCACAACGTAACTAGGTGACTATAAAGGTGCTCTACAGGTATCTCCGAGGGTGTATGTCGGGTTAGCATGGATCAAGACTGGGATTTGTTACTCCGTGTGACGGAGAGGTATCTCAGGGCCCACTCGGTAATACAACATCACAATAAGCCTTGCAAGCAATGTGACTAAGTGTTAGCTGTTGGAAATATGCCCTAGAGGCAATAAATAGAGTGTTTATTATTATATTTCCTTGTTCATGATAATTGTTTATTATCCATGCTAGAACTGTATTAATTGGAAACATGGATACATGCGTGGATACATAGACAAACACAATGTCCCTAGTATGCCTCTAGTGAACTAGCTCGTTGATCGAAAGATGGTTAAGGTTTCCTAGCCATGGACATGAGATGTCATTTGATAACGGGATCACATCATTAGGAGAATGATGTGATGGACAAGACCCAAACTACAAACGTAGCTTATGATCGTGTCAGTTTATTGCTACTGTTTTCTACATGTCAAAGTATATGTTCCTATGACCATGCACTACAGGAATCTGAGACTTTGCCGTTTGCCATGGCTGACGGCAAAGGGGGGAATACCGGACGGCAAAGGCTTTGCCGTCCGTTAGCTAACAGCAAACTAGACGGCAAAAAAATATCCGGTGAAGAGGTTATTTGCCGTCAGCTTTAGGAAGGTGGGCGGCAAAGAATCTTTGCCATGGGTGGGCTGACGGCAAAAAAAATGGGACGGCAGATCCGCAAACGCTCCCGTCAAGTGCTAACGGCAGGTTGCTGGGCCCACCTTCTGTTTGCCGTCTGCCCTAGCCCCTTTGCCGTCTGCTCTACCCCCTTTGCCGTCAGCCATGGGTGGGCTGACGGCAAAGGGGCACTGACAGCCTCTCTCTCCCGCCACCTTTGCCGTTAGCCCACCCCCCCCCCCCTTTGTCGTCAGCCCACCCCCCTTTGCCGTCAGCCGTGTTCTAGGCCGACGGCAAAGGGGCGCTCCCAGCATGGTTCAGCCAGGCTGTTTTGAGCCTTTGCCGTCTGCCCTAGGGACTTTGTCGTCGGTAGGCGGACGGCAAAGACTCAAAACAGCCCCCCTTTATTTTACTTCCTATTATATCCAGCAATTTTCACAATAATCAGGATATATATATATTTGACAGAAATAATTTTGTTTCCGTACTCATAACCATATTAAAATAATCAGGATATATATAATACATACATACTATGCAAGTTGCATCCGTACCAAACCATATATTACACCAGTTTCATCCATGCATACAAAGTTTCATATATATCCATACACTACAATAGTTTCAATCAAAGCTTCCGTGAAGCCATGGTAGAAGAAACCATATTCAAGCATTCCATTAATATAATCCAAGCTTCCCGTGAAGTGAATGTAATCTGCAAAATGGCAAATAATAAAGTTAGAAGAAGAAGACTATATGAAGAAGAGAAGTATAGGTTATTTCGGAGAGAACTTAGCTAAGTATAGTCCATTTAATAGCTAAGTTAGGTGTAATAGGTCATCTTGGAGCTACATAGCCTTATTATGTCATTTAGGAGAGAACTTAGCTAAGTATAGGTCATTCTAGAGCTAACTTGGATAAAATATGTCATTTTGTAGCGAACTATGATTATTAATCCATTTTGAGCTTATTATGTCATTTTGGATCTGAATTAGTCATCTCAATGAGCTAACCAGGGTTCTAACTAAGCTAATTATGTCATTTTGGAGGATAATTAGCTAACTATGTCTTTTTGGGGGGAAATAAGCTACGTAGAAGAAGAAAGACAAGAAGCAAGAAAAGAAGAAGAAGGAGAAGAAAAAGAAGACGAAGAAGGAGGAGGAGGAGGAGAAGGAGAAGGAGAAGGAAGAGGAGAAGAAGAAGAAAAGAAGAAGGAGAAGAAGAAGGAGAAGGAGCTTCTCTCTTCCTTCTTCTCCTTCTTCTCCTTCTTCTTCCTCCTTCTCCTTCTTCTTCTCTTCTTCTTCATCCTTCTTTTCATTTTTCCTCTTTCTCCTCCTCTTGTCCTCTTGTTCAGGCTAAATTAGCTAATTATGCCTTTTTGGAGCTAATTATGTCATTTTGGAGGACAATTAGGTAAGTATAGGACATTTTTTTATTAAATAGGCCATTTTGGAGCTAACTAAGCTAATTATGTCATTTAGGTGGAAGCCAAAGCTAAGTATAGGCCATTCTAGAGCTAACTTGGGTAAAATATGTCATTTTGGAGCCAACTATGATTATTAAGGCATTTTGGAGCTAAATTGGCTAATTATGTCATTTAGGTGTAAGCCAAGCTAAGTATAAGCCATTTCTAGAGCTAACTTGGGTAAAATATTTCATTTTGGAGCCAACTATGATTATTAAGGCAGTTTGGAGCTAAATTGGCTAATTATGTCATTTAGGTGGAAGCCAGGCTAAGTATATAATATTCATGAGCTAACCAAGGTTCTTATGCCATTTTGAGCTTATTATTTCATTTTCGAGCTAAATTAGTCATTTTAATGAGCTAACCAAGGTTCTTATGATGTTTTCACCTAACTAAGCTAATTATGTCATTTTGTAGGATAATTAGCCAATTTAGTCTTTGTTGGATGAGTGTAAGCTACGTAGAAGAAGAAAGAGAAGAAGCAAGAAGAGAAGAAGAAGGAGAAGTAAAAAAAGAAGGAGGAGGAGGAGGAGAAGGAGAAGGAGGAGAAGGAGAAGGAACAGGGGAAGAAGAAGAAAAGAAGAAGGACAAGAAGAAGGAGAAGAAGGAGGAGAAGAAGGAGAAGGATCTTCTCTCCTCCTTCTTCTCCTTCTTCTCCTTCTTCTTCATTCTTCTCCTTCTCCTTCTTCTTCTCTTCTTCTCTTCTTCTTCTTCCTTCTTTTCATTTTTCCTCTTTCTTCTCCTCTTGTCCTCTTGTTCGGGCTAAATTAGCTAGTTATGCCTTTTTGGAGCTAATTATGTCATTTTGGAGGAAAATTAGGTAAGTATAGGTCATTTTTTATTAAATAGGCCATTTTGGAGCTAACTAAGCTAATTATGTCATTTAGGTGGAAGAGAAGAAGAAGGAGAAGGAGAAGAAGAAGAAGTAAAAGAAGAAGAAGGAGGAGGAGGAGGAGAAGGCTGGTGATGATAGCTGGCAATGGGAGGCCCCATAATTAGCTAGCAACGGGAGGCCCCATGGCTCGAGCCATCTGGCCATGGGGCCTCCCGTTTCCTCTCGGGTTAAAGCCCTCCCCTTTCCTCACCTTCCCGTGATCTCTGTACTTCACGAGCTTGTGGTGGGAGGAGATGTTGGTGAAGTTTTCTGGATGCTCGAGGTCAGACTCAGAGAATGCCTTGACCTTCTTATACGAGGCAGTATGGGCCATCGCATACAGGTCGTACATCTGTGGCACCTCCGTCTTATTGTGATACGCCTAAAAGAGAGAGAGAGAGAGGAAAATTGTATTAGTAAAGGGCTCAAGATAGCATTAAGAATGAATTGCATAAGGCATGAAGCAAACCACATACTCAGTTCTCGCCAAATTGGATTAAGTTGACGCTCCCTTGATGGTGTGGCACACCAACCATTTTGCCACGCCTCTCCTTGGCGTTGTTGTGGCTGGCCTCCCACGTTTCGGAGCACCACTGATCCACCAAGGCCTCCCAACAATGCATCTTATCCACACACCATCTTGGGGGCACCTAAGTTAATAAAGAGAAATTTGAGCGCGTAAGAACCAAATCAAGGAAACTAACTACAAAGCCTTAATAATATGTAATTACCTTCATGTAATGCTCCTTCTCCATCTTAGAATCACGGCACTTCGCCTTGTCCTTCCTAATACGCCGCGAGGCATAGTAGTCTCGAACAGCCTGCACCCAAACCTCGTGCCGAAAGTTTTGAAGTAGGCGGCGACATTCGGTATCGATAACCATTGCCGCGTCCTCCTCGTCATCATCGCGTCATAGCATTCTCTGCCTAGGTTTAATTGAGCCTTCAGAGCCATTACTTGCGCGATGGCATCCAGCTGACAAAGCTCGGTCTGCTCGTGGAGAGGACGTTTTGAAGACTCCAACATTTCATAGAAGGCCTTTGCAGATTCCTCCATCTCATCGTCTGAATCTCGAGCATCATCAAAGTCTTGCACCATGTCTTCGATCCCGATACCATGCTCGTCGGTGCGACGACGAATCACCTCAGCTCTGGCACGTTGGTCAGACTCACCATGAAAAGTCCACACCGTATAATTAGGCATAAAACCCCACTTCTGCAGGTGTTTACCCATTTCAAACTCTGTCTGCTTTTTCCAGTTGTCGCAATTGGGACAGGGGCACCATGTTTTTTGCTGGCCATTTGCAAATGTAGCTCTCACAAACCCCCTGGTTTTTGTTAACCATTCATTGGTCATGTCTTTCTAACTAGGGTGACCAGTGTACATCCAAGCACGATCACTCATGTTGCCTGAATACCTATGGGCGCACAAGAAATAAACATATGATTCATCACCTATTATCATCCGCTAATCAAGTTTGTCAGTTTTATTACGTCCATGCAATCTACACGCTAATAGGTAAAGATAGGTCCTAATCCCACCCGAGTATGTGTAGACTGGGTTCGTTTTCCCATGCTCTGCTCCAGATGCGATGCAGAATTTCGGCAGCACCTCCCCGTTGTTCTCCTAATACACGTCTCGGCAATAAGCAGAGAGGATGTGTACCCGGAGAACAACAGGGAGGCACTGACAAAATTCCGCATCGGATCCGAGCACAGCATACGGGAAAACGAACCCAATCTACACATACTCAGGCTGTCCATGGATAACGTTGGACAATTTGAAAGGATGGCGGTTATAAATATGCAAAGACATGCATATTTATAGATGTCGCCCTTTCGAACGAGAGACGCATACTGCTCACACATACTCATGATTGAAGAAACCTATAGCTAGCAAGTTTCATCGGCACGAAGACCGGAACAGAGCAAATTAAGGGGGTAGGAGGAGAAGTCATTTGTTCTCACCAACAAACGCAGGGGCGGAGCTCGTCCAACGCACGTGGAGGTCGTCGAACAACTGCACATTAAAATTCACCCGATCAACACAAGTATGATGTTTTTATAAAAAATCTGAAAATATGTGACCTAACTCATAATTTACAAAACTATGACCTCCTTGGCCTCTGGAAGGCCGAAGAGCAGCTTTTCGGTCAACAGGAGGCGGAATAGGTGTCGGGGGGCGGGGGTCAGTGGCATCGGGAGTCAGTGGCGTCGGGAGTTAGTGGCGTGGGGGGTGTCATGTCGGGGTCGGGGTGCCGTGTCGGGGTGTCGGGGTCGGGGTGCTGTGTCGGGGTCTCGGGGTGTCGGGGTCGGTGTGCCGTGTCGTGGTGTCGTGTCGGGGTGTCGGGGTCGGGGTGTCGGGGTGTCGGGGTGTCGTGTCTGGGTGTCGTGGTGTCTGCTTTGTCATGTCGGGGTCAGGGTGTCAGGGTGTCGTGTCGGGGTCGGGGTGTCGGGGTGTCGGGGTGTCGTGTCTGGGTGTCGGGGTGTCGGGGTGTCAGGGGTGTCGGGGTGTCGGGGTCGGGGTGGCATGTCGGGGTCGGGGTGGCGAGGTGTCGGGGTCGGGGTGCCGTGTCGAGGTCGGGGTGTCGGGTCGGGGTCGGGGTGTCGGGGTGTCGGGGGTGTCAGGGGTGTCGGGGTCGGGGTGCCATGTCGGGGTCGGGGTGTCGGGGTGTCCTTTTCTTTTATTTCCTATCTTTCTTCTACTTCTTCTTCTTCCCTTTTTCTTCTTCTCTTCTTCTTTCCTTTTTCTTCTCCTAAATCTTACTCCTATTACCTAAATAATACAAACAAAGAACAAATCTAAAACTAACTAAAAGAAAGAGGAACACTTGTAGGCATGAACAGATAGCACCAACAGTTAATGGCACATGTATAACAAAAGTATAACATATATATGAACAACAGTTATATATAATAACCATAGTAAGAGAACAATATTCAGTAACTATGGAGTGAGTGTGACAGTAACTATATATCATAAATAGCTAATACCTATCATGTCTAAAGAGAGCACCAGGACAGCAGCATAATGGCATCTTAGTAGACTCCAACAGCAGTATCACAAGCATCATAGCAACAGCAGCACACACACATATATGGATTAGGAGCAGAACCACAAAGACTAGCTAGTATATGGCTATATGCAACCTAGAGGCAGCACAGAGCAATGACCAATGCCACAGTAGCTATACAACATGTATGGAGTTAACCAGCAGCACCAAATCCCACATCATCTCCTCCTCCTCCTTCTCCTTCTCTTCCTATTCTTTATCTTCTTATTCTGTTTTTCTTTTCCCTTTCCATTTTCCTTTAATTATATTTACATCTACATCTTTTTCTTCTCTTTCTTTTCATTTTCTTTCTTTCTTCTATTTCCTTTTTCTTCTCCTAAATCTTACTCCTATTACCTAAATAATACAAACAGAGAACAAATCTAAAACTAAATCTAATTCAGCCTAAAAATTAAATGTAACTAATACAAACAGAGAACAAATCTAATTAAACTAAATAAGAAGATAAACAGGGAACAAAAAGAACAGGGGGGGAGGGGGCTTACCTTCGGTGGCTGCGGGTGGGGGTGAGGTGGCTGCGGGGAGGAGGATGGTTGCGGGTGGGGGGGAGCTGGCGTCGGTGACGGTGCGGCTCCGGTGGCAGGGCGGGGCAACGCGACGCGGCACGGCTCCAGTGATGGGGCGGGGCAGGGCGGCCGCCGCGGCCTGGGTCCGCTGAGCGGGGCGGCCGGCGACAGGACGGGCTCCGAGGGCGGGAGAGCGGGGCGGGGCGGCAGCGCGGGGTGGCGGAGGGGAGGAGCGGGGAGCATCGGGCGGCGGCGGCGGGGGTCGAAAATTAAAAGGGGATAGGGCGCGGGAGACAGAGAAGAGAGAGAGGAGGTGGGGGGTAACGCCGTTAGGGGGTTATTTTCTTTGTCATCTGCCAGCGGACGGCAAAGTTTCTTTGCCGTCCGCTAGCAGACGGCAAAGAGGTGGGGTTGGCCGTTGCAGTTAACTGGCCTCCACAGGGCCCACCCCACCTCTTTGTCGTCCGCTAGCGAATGTCAAAGAAAGTTTGTCGTCCGCTGGCAGACAGCAAAGAGATGGCTGATGGCAAATAATGACGTTGCCATCAGCCAGATCTTTGTCGTTTGCCTTGCCAAAGCAGACGGCAAACAACTTGTTTGCCATCTGCCAGCAGACGGCTAAGAGCTGGCAGATGGCAAAGTCCCTGATTCCAGTAGTGATGAGATCATGCAACTCACGGACACCGAAGGAGTGCCTTGTGTGTATCAAATGTCGCAACGTAACTGGGTGACTATAAAGGTACTCTACAGGTATCTCCAAGGGTGTCTATTGAGTTGGCATGGATCAAGACTGGGATTTGTTACTCCGTGTGACGGAGAGGTATCTTAGGGCCCACTCAGTAATACAATATCACAACAAGCCGTGCAAGCAATGTGACTAAGTGTTAGTCACGAGATCTGGTATTACGGAATGAGTAAAGAGACTTGCCGATAACGAGGTTGAACTAGGTATGGACATACCGACGATCGAATCTTGGGCAAATAACATGTCGAAGAACAAGGGAACATCATACGGGATTAATTGAATCCTTGACATAGAGGTTCGACCCATAAAGATCTTCGTAGAATATGTAGGAACCAATGTGGACATCCAGGTCCCGCCATTGGTTATTGACCGTAGAGGTGTCTCGGTCATGTCTACATAGTTCTCGAACCCGCAGGGTCTCCACACTTAAGGTTTGGTGACGTTTCGGTAGTATAGAGTTATGTATGGTGGTGACCGAAGTTTGTTCGGAGTCCTGGATAAGATCCCGGACATCACCAGGAACTCCAGAATGGTCCGGAGGTAAAGATTCATATATAGGAAGTCCTGTTTTGGTCGCTGGAAAAGTTTCGGGCTCATCGGTAGTGTACCGGGAGTGCCGGTAGTGTACCGGGAGGCCATCGGGAGGGATATTTCGACCCAAGAGGCTGCATGGGCTGTAGGAGGGTGTAAACCAGCCCTTAGTGGGCTGGTGGAACATCCACAAGAGGCCCATGCGGCTGGAGGAAAAAGGCCAAAGAGAAAAAGTGGAAAAAAAGGCAAAATAGGGTGAATCCTAGTCCTACTAGGATTGGAGGTGGACTCCACCTCCACCACCTTGGTTCGGCCGAAGCTCTTGGCTTGGAAGCCAAGGCTGCCTCCTCTCCTCCTCTCCTCCTATATATACTACAGGGTTTTTGGTTTTTGCACTAGTTTTTACAGCCACGTGATACCCGTTCCTCCAGTGCATAGTTTCTCCTCTAGATCGGATTTCTGCAGTGCTTAAGCGAAGCCCTGCCGGAATTGCTCCACCACCATCACTGAAGCGCCGTCACGATGTCGGAGAACTCTTCTTCCTCTCCACTCCTTCTTGCTGGATCAAGACGGTGGAGATCGTCATCAAGCTGTACGTGTGCTGAACGCGGAGGTGTCGTCCGTTCGGCGCTAGATCGGAAGGATCGTGATCAAGTTCGTGGGACGGACCGTGATCAAGTTCGTGGGACGGATCGTGATCAAGTTTGTCAGACGGATCGTGATTGGATCGCGGGACGCACGGCGATTTGGATCGCGAAGACGTTCGACTACACCAATCGCGTTTCTTAACGCTTCCCGCTTAGCGATCTACAAGGGTATGTAGATCCACTCTCCCTCTCGTAGATGCTCATCACCATGGATAGATCTGCATGTGCGTAGGAAATTTTTTGTTTCCCATGCAACGTTCCCCAACATTAGCCACGAGATCTTGTATTACAGAACGAGTAAAGAGACTTGTTGGTAACGAGGTTGAACTAGGTATGGAGATGCCGACGATCGAATCTCGGGCAAGTAACATACCGAAGAACAAAGGGAACAACGTACGGGATTAATTGAATCCTTGACATAGAGGTTCGACCGATAAATATCTTCGTAGAATATGTAGGAACCAATATGGGCATCTAGGTCCCGCTATTGGTTATTGACCGTAGAGGTGTCTCGGTCATGTCTACATAGTTCTCGAACTCGCAAGGTCTGCACACTTAAGGTTCGGTGAAGTTTTGGTAGTATAGAGTTATGTATGGTGGTGACCTAAGGTTGTTCGGAGTCCTGGATGAGCTTCCGAGCGTCACGAGGAGCTCCGGAATGGTCCGGAGGTAAAGATTGATATATAGGAAGTCCTGTTTTGGTCACCGGAAAAGTTTCGGGCTCATCGGTAGTGTACCGGGAGTGCCGGGAGGGTACCGGGGGACCATCAAGAGGGGTGTCTCCCTCTCGTAGATGCTCATCAACATGGATAGATCTGTGTGTGCATAGGAAAAGTTTTGTTTCCCATGCAACGTTCCCCAACAGTGGCATCATGAGCTAGGTCTATGTGTTGATGAGATCTCGAGTAGAACACAAAAGGTTTGTGGGTGTTGATGCTTAGATTGCTTCCTCCCTTGGTCGTATTTCGGTTCAGCGGTATTGTGAGATGAAGCGGCCCGGACCAACATTACTCGTATGCTTACGAGAGACCGGTTCCCTCGACGCAACTTGTTGCCTAGATGGCTTGCGGGTGGTAGTTTCTCTCACTTTAGTTGGATCGGATTCGACAAAGGCGGTCCTTGAGAAGGTTGAAAAGCAAATTATGTATCACCGTTGTGGTTTATGCGTAGGTGAGAATCGTTCTTGCTAGAAACCCGTAGCAGCCACGTAAAACATGCAACAACAATTAGAGGACGTCTAACTTGTTTTTGCAGGGTATGTTGTGATGTGATATGGCCAAGTACATGATGTGATATATGTGATGTATGAGATGATCATGTGATGTATAGAATTTCACGACTTGCATGTCGATGAGTACGGCAACCGGCAGGAACCATAGGGTTGTCTTTAATTATTGAATGACCTGCGTGTCAATCATTAAGCGCTATGTAATGCTTTACTTTATCGCTAAACGGTAGCAATAATAGTAGAAGCATGCAGGGCGTGACAACCCCGATGGCGATACGTTGATGAAGATCAAGATGATGGAGATCATGGTGTCGTGCCGGTGACGATGGAGATCATGCCGGTGCTTTCAAGATGGAGATCTAAAGCACAAGTTCATGGACATATCATGTCACTTATGAATTGCATGTGATGTTAATCCTTTTATGCACCTTGTTTTTCTTAGTACGACGGTAGCATTATAAGGTGATCCCTCACTTAAATTTCAAGATAAATTGTGTTCTCCTCGAGTGTGCATCGTTGCGAAATTTCGTCGTGTTGAGACACCACGTGATGATCGGGTGTGATAGACTCTACGTTCACATACAACGGGTGCAAGCCAGTGTTGCACGCGTAGAACACTCGGGTTAAACTTGACGAGCCTAGCATGTACAGACATGGCCTCGGAACACAAGAGACCGAAAGTTTGAACATGAGTCATCTAGTAGATATGATCAACATAATGATGTTCACCATTGAAGCCACCTCAACTCACGTGATGATCGGACTTGAGTTGGTGGATTTGGATCATGTGACACTCAGATGACCTGAGGGATGTCAATTTAAGTGGGATCTTTAGTAATTTGATTAACTAAACTCATTATCTTGAACAATAGTCTAAGTAAACTTTGCATATTTATGTTGTATATCAATGGCTCGCGCAGTAACACCCCAGAATTTTAATGCGTTCCTAGAGAAAGCTAAGTTGAAAGATGATGGAAGTAACTTTGTTGACTGGGCCCGTAATCTGAGGATTATCCTCATGGCTTCCCAGAAATCATATGTTCTTGATGCACCGCTTGGTGACCAACCAGAAGACATGACCTCCGAAGACGTTAAGAACGCTTGGGAGGCACGTACTGGAGATTACTCAATAGTTCAGTGTGCAATATTGTATGGCTTAGAACCGGGACTTCAAAGACGTTTTGAACGTCATGGAGCATATGAGATGTTCCAGGAGTTGAAGTTTATCTTTCAGAAGAACGCCTGGATCGAGAGGTATGAAACCTCCGATAAGTTCTATGCTTGCAAGATGGAGGAGAACGGGTCTATCAATGAACATATACTTAGAATGTCTGGGTATTCAACTCGTCTAGCGGAGTTGGGAATTTCCCTTCCACTAGAGGCGATCACTGACAGAGTTCTTCAATCACTGCCACCTAGTTACAAGAGCTTTGTGATGAACTATAACATGCACGGGATGAACAAGTCAGTCGCCGAGCTGTTTGCGATGCTAAAAGTCGCTGAGTCTGAAATCCAGAAAGAACATCAAGTGTTGATGGTCAATAAAACCACTAGTTTCAAGAAAAATGGCAAAGTCAAGGGCAAGGGCAAGAAGGGTAAAACCAAGAAGGATGGCAAAGCGGTTGCTACTCCTGTAAAGAAGCCCAAGCATGGACCCAAGCCAGAAACTGAGTGCTTTCATTGCAAGGGAACTGGTCACTGGAAGCGGAACTGCCCCAAGTACCTGGCTGACAAGAAGGTGGCCAACGACAAACAAGGTATATATGATATACATGTTATTGATGTGTACCTTACTAGCTCTCGTAGTAGTGCCTAGGTATTTGATACCGGTTCGGTTGCTCACATTTGCAACTCAAAGCAGGATCTACGAAATAAACGAAGGCTGGCAAAGGACAAAGTGACGATGTGAGTGGGAAATGGTTCCAAGGTTGATGTGATCGCCGTCGGCACGCTCTCTCTTCAATTACCATCGGGATTAGTGATGAACCTGAATAATTGTTATTTAGTTCCTGCGTTAAGCATGAACATTATATCTGGATCTTGTTTATTGCGAGACGGTTACTCATTTAAATCACAGAATAAAGGTTGTTCTATTTATATGAGTAATATCTTTTATGGTCATGCACCCAATGTTAGGGGTTTATTCATATTGAATCTTGATAGTGATGACACACATGTTCATAACATTGATGCCAAAAGATGTAGAGTTGATGATGATAGTACCACTTTCTTGTGGCACTGCCATTTAGGTCATATTGGTGTAAAACGCATGAGGAAGCTCCATGCTGATGGACTTTTGGAGTCACTTGATTTTGAATCACTTGACACATGTGAACCATGCCTCATGGGCAAGATGACTAAAATGCCGTTCTCTGGAACAATGGAACGGGCGAGTGACTTATTGGAAATCATACATACTGATGTGTGCGGTCCAATGAATGTTACAGCGCGTGGTGGGTATCGTTATTTTCTCACCTTCACTGATGACTTAAGTAGATATGGGTATATTTACTTAATGAAACATAAGTCTGAAACATTTGAAAAGTTCAAGCAATTTCAGAGTGAAGTTGAGAATCCTCGTAACAAGAAGATTAAGTTCTTGCGGTCTGATCGAGGAGGTGAATATCTGAGTTATGAGTTTGGCAGTCACTTAAGACAGTGTGGAATTGTTTCATAGTTGACACCGCCCGGAACACCACAGCGTAATGGTGTGTCCGAACGTCGTAATCAAACCTTATTAGATATGGTGCGTTCTATGATGTCTCTTGCTGATTTGCCACTATCGTTTTGGGGTTATGCATTAGAGACAGCTACATTCACTTTAAATAGGGCACCATCAAAATCCATTGAGACGACGCCATATGAACTGTGGTTTGGCAAGAAGCCAAAGTTGTCGTTTCTTAAAGTTTGGGGATGTGATGCTTATGTCAAAAAGCTTCAGCCTGAAAAGCTGGAACCCAAAGTGGAGAAATGTGTCTTCATAGGATACCCAAAAGAGATAGTCGGGTATACCTTCTATCTCAGATCCGAAGGCAAAGTGTTTGTCGCTAAGACTGGAACATTTATTGAGAAAGAGTTTCTCTCGAAAGAATTGAGTGGGAGGAAAATAGAGCTTGATGAGGTTATTGAACCTTTACTTCAACCAGAAAGTAGCACCAGCGCAGAAAGATGTTTCTGTGGAACCTACGACGGTAGAAGAGGAAGTTAATGATGATGATCATGAAGCTTCGGATCAAGCTTCTATTGAACCTCGTAGGTCGACAAGGCCACGTACTACCCCTGAGTGGTACGGCAACCCTGTCTTGGAGGTCATGTTGTTGGACAACAATGAACCTACGAGCTATGGAGGAGCAGTGATGGGCCCGGATTCCGAGAAATGGTTAGAGGCCATGAAATCCGAGATGGGATCCATGTATGAAAACAAAGTATGTACTTTGGAAGTATTACCTGAAGGGCGAAAGGCCATTCAGAATAAATGGATCTTTAAGAAGAAGACAGACGCGGACGGTAATGTCACCGTCTATAAAGCTCGACTTGTGGCAAAGGATTTTTCACAAGTTCAAGGAATTGACTACGATGAGACTTTCTCACCCGTAGCGATGCTTAAGTCTGTCAGAATCATGTTAGCAATAGCTGCTTATTTCGACTATGAAATTTGCCAGATGGATGTCAAAACAGCGTTCCTCAACGGTTTCCTTGAGGAAGAGTTGTATATGATGCAACACGAAGGTTTTGTCGATCCAGAGAATGCTGACAAAGTTTGCAAACTCCAGCGATCCATTTATGGACTGGTGCAAGCATCTCGGAGTTCGAATAAGCGCTTTGATGAGGTGATCAAAGCGTTTGAGTTTATACAAGTTTATGGAGAAGCTTGTATTTACAAGAAAGTGAGTGGGAGCTCTATAGCGTTTCTAGTATTATATGTGGATGACATATTGCTGATTGGAAACAATATAGAAATGATGGAAAGCATGAAGGAATATTTGAACAAGAGTTTTTCAATGAAGGACCTAGGAGAAGCTGCTTTCATATTAGGCATTAAGATCTATAGAGATAGATCGAGACGCTTAATAGCACTTTCACAGAGCACATACCTTGATAAAGTTTTGAAGAAAGTTCAAAATGGATCAGTCCAAGAAGGGGTTCTTGCCTGTGTTACAAGGTGTGAAGTTGAGTAAGACTCAATGCCCAGTAACTGCAGAAGATAGAGAAAAGATGAGTGTCATCCCCTATGCTTCAGCCATAGGCTCTATCATGTATGTAATGTTGTGCACAAGACCCGATGTCAGCCTTGCCATAAGTATGGCCGGAAGGTTTCAAAGTGATCCTGGAATGGAGCACTGGCAAGCGGTCAAGAATATCCTTAAGTACCTGAAAAGGACTAAGGAAATGTTTCTCGTTTATGGAGGTGATGAAGAGCTCGTCGTAAAGGGTTATGTCGATGCAAGCTTTGACACTGATCCCGACGACTCTAAGTCGCAAACCAGATACGTATTTATTCTTAACGGGGGAGCGGTAAGCTGGTGCAGTTCCAAGCAAAGCGTGGTAGCTGATTCTACGTGCGAAGCGGAATACAACGCAGCCTCGGAGGCGGCGAAGGAAGGTGTCTGGATGAAGCATTTCATGATAGATCTTGGAGTAGTGCCCAGTGCACTGAATCCAATGAGCCTGTTCTGTGACAACACTGGTGCCATTGCTCTAGCCAAGGAACCAAGGTTTCACAAGAGGACCAGACATATAAAGCGACGCTTCAACTCCATCCGATATTACATCGAGGAGAAGGACATAAATATTTGCAAAGTGCACACGGATCTGAATGTTGCAGACTCGCTGACTAAACCTCTTCCAAGAGCTAAACATGATCAATACCAGAACTGCATGGGTGTTCGATTCATTACAATGTAAATCACATAGTGACGTGAGCTAGATATTGACTCTAGTGCAAGTGGGAGACTGTTGGAAATATGCCCTAGAGGCAATAAATAAAGTGTTTATTTTTATATTTCTTGGTTCATGATAATTGTTTATTATCCATGCTAGAATTGTATTAATTGGAAACATGGATACATGTGTGGATACATAGACAAACACAATGTCCCTAGTATGCCTCTAGTGAACTAGCTCGTTGATCGAAAGATGGTTAAGGTTTCCTAGCCATGGACATGAGATGTCATTTGATAATGGGATCACATCATTAGGAGAATGATGTGATGGACAAGACCCAAACTACAAACGTAGCTTATGATTGTGTCAGTTTATTGCTATTGTTTTCTGCATGTCAAAGTATATGTTCCTATGACCATGAGATCATGCAACTCAAGGACACCGGAGGAGTGCCTTGTGTGTATCAAACATCGCAATGTAACTGGGTGACTATAAAGGTACTCTACAGGTATCTCCGAGGGTGTCTGTTGAGTTGGCATGGATCAACACTGGGATTTGTTACTCCGTGTGACGGAGAGGTATCTCAGGGCCCACTCGGTAATACAACATCACAACAAGCCTTCCAAGCAATGTGACTAAGTGTTAGTCATGGGATCTTGTATTACGGAACGAGTAAAGAGACTTTCTGATAACGAGGTTGAACTAGGTATGGAGATACCGACGATCGAATCTCGGGCAAGTAACATACCGAAGAACAAAGGGAACATCATACGGGATTAACTGAATCCTTGACATAGAGGGTTCGACCGATAAAGATCTTCATAGAATATGTAGGAACCAATGTGGACATCCAGGTCCTGCCATTGGTTATTGACCGTAGAGGTGTCTCGGTCATGTCTACATAGTTCTCGAACCCGCAGGGTCTGCACACTTAAGGTTTGGTGACGTTTCGGTAGTATAGAGTTATGTATGATGGTGAACGAAGTTTGTTCGGAGTCCCGGATGAGATACCGGATGTCAAGAGGAGCTCCGGAATGGTCGGGAGGTAAAGATTCATATATAGGAAGTCCTGTTTTGGTCGCCGGAAAAGTTTCGGGCTCATCGGTAGTGTACCGGGAGTGCCGATAGTGTACCGGGAGGCCACCGGGAGGGGTATTTCGACCCAAGAGGCTACATGGGCTGTAGGAGGGTGTAAACCATCCCTTAGTGGGCTGGTGTAACATCCACAAGAGGCCCATGCAGCTGAAATAAAAAGGCCAAAGACAAAAGGTGGAAAAAAAGGCAAAATAGGGTGAATCCTAGTCCTACTAGGATTGGAGCTGGACTCCACCTCCACCACCTTGGTTCGGACGAAGATCTTGGCTTGGAAGCCAAGGCTGCCTCCTCTCCTCCTCTCCTCCTATATATACTAGAGGGTTTGGGGGTTTTGCACTAGTTTTTACAGCCACGTGCTACCCGTTCCTCCAGTGCATAGTTTCTCCTCTAGATCGGATTTCTGCAGTGCTTAGGCGAAGCCCTGCCGGAATTGCTCCACCACCATCGCCTGAGCGCCGTCACACTGCCGGAGAACTCTTCTTCCTCTCCACTCCTTCTTTCCGGATCAAGACGGTGGAGATCGTCATCAAGCTGTACGTGTGTTGAACGCAGAGGTGCCGTCTGTTCGGCGCTAGATCAGAAGGATCGTGATCAAGTTCGTGGGACGGATCGTGATCAAGTTCGTGGGACGGATCGTGATCAAGTTCGTGGGATGGATCATGATTGGATCGCGGGACGCATGGCGATTTGGATTGCGAAGACGTTCGACTACACCAACCGCGTTTCTTAACGCTTCCCGCTTAGCGATCTACAAGGATATGTAGATCCACTCTCCCTCTCGTAGATGTTCATCACCATGGATAGATCTGCATGTGCGTAGGAAAATTTTTGTTTCCTATGCAACGTTCCCCAACATTTGCCACGGGATCTTGTATTACAGAACGAGTAAAGAGACTTGTTGGTAACGATGTTGAACTAGGTATGGAGATGTCGACGATCGAATCTCGGGCAAGGAACATACCGAAGAACAAAGGGAACAGCATACGGGATTAATTGAATCATTGACATAGAGGTTCGACCGATAAATATCTTCGTAGAATATGTAGGAACCAATATGGGCATCTAGGTCCTGCTATTGGTTATTGACCGTAGAGGTGTCTCGATCATGTCTACATAGTTCTCGAACTCGCAGGGTCTACACACTTAAGGTTCGCTGACGTTTTGGTAGTATAGAGTTATGTATGGTGGTGACTGAAGGTTGTTCGGATTCCCGGATGAGCTCCCGGGCATCATGAGGAGCTCCGGAACGGTCCGGAGGTAAATATTGATATATAGGAAGTCCTGTTTTGGTCACCGGAAAAGTTTCGGGCTCATCGGTAGTGTACCGGGAGTGCTGGGAGGGTACCGGGGGACCATCGTGAGGGATGTCTCGACCCAAGAGGCTACATGGGCTGTGGGAGGAGGTAAACAAGCCCCCGATGGGCTGTCCGAAGCCTCCTCTAAGGTCCCATGCGGCTGGAGTGGTTTGAGAAGGAAAAAATCCAAAGGTGGAGAGGTGGAAAGAGTTTCCAAGTGGAAAGGAGGAATCCTACTCCTAATAGGATTGGAGTAGGACTCCTCCACCTCCAATTTCAACCAAACCTTGAGGGTTTGAGGCTGCCTCCTCCCCTCTCTCCCTCCTATATATACTAGAGGATTTAGAAGGAAAATCTAACCCTAATAGCCTCGTGCTACCTCTCCTCTAGATCGCAGTTTCTCCTCTAGATCGGTTTTCAGCGGTGCTTAGGCGAAGCCCTGCTGGAATAGCTCCACCATCATCGCCGCAACGCCATCGCATTTCTGGAGAACTCATCTACCTCTCTACTCCCTCTTGCTAGATCAAGAAGGCGGAGATCGTCATTGAGCTGTACGTGTGCCGAACGCGGACGTGTCGTCCGTTCGGCGCTAGATCGGAAGGACCGTGATCAAGATCGCAAGACGATTCATGATTGGATTGCGGGACGGATCTTGATGAGATCGCAGGTTGGATCGTGATTGGATCGTGAGATGGATCGTGATGGGATCGCGGGACGCTCGGTGATTTGGATCGCAAAGACGTTCGACTACATCAACCGCGTTTCTTAACGCTTCCCGCTTAGCGATCTACAAGAGTATGTAGATCCACTCTCCCTCTCGTAGATGCTCATCACCATGGATATATCTTGCATGTGCATAGGAAAAAAAATTCTTCCCATGCAACATTCCCCAACAGTGGCATCATGAGCTAGGTATATGTGTTGATGAGATCTCGAGTAGAACACAAAGAGTTTGTGGGCGTTGATGCTTAGATTGCTTGCTCCCTTGGTCATGTCTTGGTTCAGCGGTATCGTGGGATGAAGCGGCTCGGATCAACCTTACTCGTACACTTACGAGAGTCCGGTTCCATCGACTGACGTGTAACTTCGTTGCACAAAGACGGCTGGCGGGTGTCTGTTTCTCCTACTTTAGTTGGATCGGATTCGACTAAGGCGGTCCTTGAGAAGGTTGAAAAGCAATTTATGTATCACCGTTGTGGTTTTGCGTAGGTGAGAATTGTTCTTGCTGGTACCCATAGCAGCCACGTAAAACTTGCAACAACAATTAGAGAACGTCTAACTTGTTTTTGCAGGGTATGTTGTGATGTGATATGGCCAATTACATGATGAGATATATGTGATGTATGAGATGATCATGTGTTTTATAGAATATCATGACTTGCATGTTGATGAGTACGGCAACCGGCAGGAGCCATAGGGTTGTCTTTAATTATTGTATGACCTGCGTGTCAATCATTAAGCGCTATGTAATGCTTTACTTCATCGCTAAACGATAGTTATAGTAGTATGAGCATGGTGGGCGCGACAACCCCGATGGCGACACAATGATGGAGATCATGATGATGGAGATCATGGTGTTATTCCGGTGACGATGGAGATCATGTCGGTGCTTTAAGGATGGAGATCAAAAGCACAAGTTCATGGCCATATCATGTCACTTATGATTTGCATGTGATGTTAATCCTTTTATGCACCTTGTTTTGCTTAGGACGACGATAGCATTCTAAGGTGATCTCTCACTTAAATTTCAAGATAAATTGTGTTCTCCCCGAGTGTGCACCGTTGCGAAAGTTCGTCGTGTCGAGACACCACGTGATGATCGGGTGTGATAGACTCTACGTTCACATACAACGGGTGCAAGGCAGTGTTGCACATGCGGAACACTCAGGTTAAACTTGACAAGCCTAGCATGTACATACATGGCCTCGGAACACAAGAGACCGAAAGGTCGAACGTGAGTCATATAGTAGATATGATCACCATGATGATGTTCACCATTGAAACCACCTAAACTCACGTGATGATCAGACTTGAGTTGGTGAATTTGGATCATGTATCACTCGAATGACTAGAGGGATGTCAATTTGATTGGGAGTTCTTAAGTAATATGATTAGTTGAAGTCATTATCATGAACATAGTTAGTAGTGTGTTTGCAAATTATGTTATAGCTCACGTTGTAGCTCCCTTGAATTTTTATATGTTCCTAGAGAAATAGAGTTGAAAGATGATGGTAGCAATATTGCGGACTGGGTCCATGATCCGAGGATTGTCCTCATTGTTGCACAGAAGGCTTATGTCCTTAATGCACTGCTCGGTGCGCCACGCCCTCTAGCATCGTCTGTAGATGTTGTGAACTTCTGACAGGCACATTCCGATGACTACTTGATAGTTTAGTGCGTCATGCATTATGGCTTAGAATTGAGGCTCTGAAACATTTTGAACGTCAGGGAACATATGAGATGTTCTAAGAGCTAAAATTGGGATCTCAGGCTCGTGCCCGTGTTGTGAGATATGAGATCTCCAACAAGTTTTTTTGCCTGCAAGATGAAGGAGAATAGCTCAATCGTTGAGCATGTGCTTAGATTGTCTGGGGGCTACAATCGCTTGAATCGAATGGGAGTTGATCTTCCATATAAGGTAGTGATTGATATAGTTCTCCAAGTCACTGTCACTAAGCTACTAGAACTTGGTGATGAACTATAAAATGTTAGGATGGAAATAATGATCCCTGAGTTGTTCGCGATGTTTGACACCGCGAAGGTAGAAATCAAAAAGGAGCATCAAGTATTGATGGTTAGTAAAACCACTAGTTTCGAGAAGGGCAAGGACAAGAAGGGAAACTTCATCGATGACAAGTCAGTTGCTGCTCCAGTGAAGCAACCCAAAGTTGAACCCAAACCCAAGACTAAGTGCTTCTATTATGAGGAGAGCGGTCGCTGAAGCGGAACAAACCCTAGATACCTGGTAGATAAGAAGGCTGGCAACGTCGACAGAAGTATATTTGATATACGTGTTATTAATGTGTACCTTACTAGTATTGCTAGTAGCACCTGGGTATTGGATACCGGTTCGGTTGCTAAATGTTAGTAACTCGAAATAAAAGCTACGGAATAAACGGAGACTAGCTAAGTGTGAGGTGACGATGTGTGTTGGAAATGTTTCCAAGGTTGATGTGATCAACATCGCACGCTCTCTCTACCTTCGGGATTAGTGACAAACCTAAATAAATGTTATTTGGTGTTTGCGTTAAGCATGAACTTGATTGGATCGTGTTTATTGCAACACGGTTATTCATTTCAGTTAGAGAATAATGGTTATTCTGTTTACATGAATAATACCTTCAATGGTCATGCATCCAGTGAGAATGGTTTGTTTAAACTTGATCATAGTAATACACATGTTCTAACATTGATGCCAAAAGATACAAAGTTAATAATGATAGTACCACATACTTGTGGCACTGCCGCTAAATGTTATATTGGTATAAATCGCATGAAGAAACTCCATGTTGATGGATCTTTGGACTCATTCGGTTTCGAATCGGTGCAGACATGCGGACCATGCCTCTTGGGCAAGATGGCTACAGACCCCGTTTTCAGTATGATGGAGCGGGCTAGTAACTTATTGGAAATAATACATGTTGATGTATGCGATCCAATGAGTGTTGTAACGTGCAGTAGATATCGTTATTTTCCTTACCTTCACTGATGATTTGAGTATATATGAGTATATTTGCTTAATGAAACACAAGCCTGAAATGTTTGAAAAGTTCAAACAAATTCAGAGTGAAGTCTAAGATCATCGTGACAAGAATATAAAAAATATCTACGATATGATCGTGGAGGTGAATATCTGGGTTACGGGTTTGGCATACAACTTTAGACAATGTGAAAGTTGTTTCACAACTCACGCCACGTGGAACACCATAGTGTGATGGTGTGTCCGAACGTCATAGTTGTGCTATATTGAATATGGTGCGTACTATGATGTCTCTTATCGTTTTTCCACTATAGTTTTGGTGATATGCATTAGAGACAACTACACTCACTTTAAATAGGGCACCATCTAAATCCGTTGAGATGACACCATATGAATTATGGTTTGATAGAAACCTAAGCTGTCATTTCTTAATGTTTGGGGCTGCGACGCTTATGTGAAAAAGGTTTTCACCTAATGAGCTCGAACCCAAAGCGGACAAATGCATATTCATGGAATACCCTAAGAACAGTTGGGTATAGCTTCTATCTCAGATCCGAGTATAAAGTGTTTGTTGCTAAAACTGGGTCCTTTCTCGAGAAAGAGTTTCTCTCGAAAGAATTGAGTGGGAGGAAGATAGAACTTGATGAGGTTGTTAAACCTTTGTTCAACGAGAGAGTAGCGCAGAGTAGAAAGATGTTTCTATGGAGCCTACGTCAGTTGAAGAGGAAGTTAATGATGATGATCATGAAGCTCCGGATCAGGTTACTATCAAACCTCATAGGTCAACAAGGACACGTACTGCTCCTGAGTGGTACGACAACCCTGTCTTGGAGGTCATGTTGTTGGACAACGATGAACCTGCGAGCTATGGAGAAGCGATGATGGGCCCGGATTCCGACAAATGGTTGGAGGCCATGAAATCCGAGAAAGGATTCATGTATGAAAACCAAGTATAGACTTTGGTAGACTTGCTCGTTGGACGACAGGTCGTTGAGTACAAATGGACCTTTAAGATGAAGACAGACGTTGATGGTGAATGTCACCATTTATAAAGCTCGACTTGTCGCAAAGAAGTTTCCGCCAAGTTTAAGGAGTTGACTACAATGAGACTCTGTTGGAATTATGTTAGCAGTTCCTCACTCGTAGCGATGCTAAACTCTGTTGGAATTATGTTAGCAGTTGCTACGTTTTTCAATTATGAAATGTGGCAGATGGATGTCAAAAACATCATTTCCTTCCTTGAGGAAAGGTTGTATGAGATACAACCAGAAGGTTTTGTCAGTCCTAAGGATGCTAAAAGGTGTGCAAGCTCCAGTGATCCTTTTATGGACTAGAGCAAGCATCTCGGAGTTGGAATGTACGCTTTGATGAGGTGATCAAAGTTTTTGATTCTATACAAAGTTTATGAGAAACTTGTATTTACAATAAAGTGAGTGGGAGCACTATAGAATTTTTGATAAGCATATGTGGTTGACATACTATTGATCGAAAATGATGTAGAATTTCTGGAAAGCATAGACGGTTGTTTGAAAAGAGTTTTTCAAAGCAAGACCTGTATAAAGCTACCTAATTGTTGAGCTTCAAGATCTATAAATATAGATCAATATGCTTGATGAGACTTTCAATGAGTACATACCTTGACAAGATTTTGAAAGAGTTCAAAATGGATCAGTCGGAGAAAGAGTTCTTGCCTAATTTGTAAGGTGTGAAGTTGAGTGAGACTCAAAGCTCGACCACGGCAGAAGAAAGATAAAGGACAAACGTCGTCTCCTATGCCTTTGCCATAGGCTCTGTATAGTATGCCATGTTGTGTACCGCACCTGTGTGTGCCTTACCATGAGTCCGTCAAGGGGTACAAAAGTGATCCAGGAGTGGATCACTAGACAGCGCTCAGGATTATCCTTAGTAACTAGAGGACTAAGGAAATATTTCTCGATTATGGAGGTGATAAAGAGTTCATCGTAAAGGGTTACGTCGACGCAAACTTTAACACCAATCCGGATAACTCTGAGTAGCAATCCGGATATGTATAGTGGAGCAGCCATTTGGAATAGCTCCAAGTGGAGTGTAGTAGCAGGTTCTACAGTATGACATAGAGATTTGCAAAGTACACACGGATCTGAATGTCGCAGACCCGTCGACTAAAAGACCTCTCTCACATGCAAAGCATGATCAAGCCCCAAAACTCATTGGGTGTTAGATTCATAACAATGCGAATCACATGGTGATGTGAACTAGATTATTGACTCTAGTGCAAGTGGGAAACTGTTGGAAATATGCCCTAGAGGCAATAATAAATTGGTTATTATCATATTTCCTTATTCATGATAATCGTTTATTATCCATGCTATAATTGTATTAATCAAAAACTCAGATACATGTATGGATACATAGACAACACCATGTCCCTAGTATCCCTCTAATAAACTAGCTCGTTGATCAAAGATGGTTCTGGTTTCCTAGTCATGGACATGAGATGTCATTTGATAATGGGATCACATCATTAGGAGAATGATGTGATGGAAAACACCCAAACTACAAAACGTAGCATATGATCGTGTTAGTTTATTGCTACTGTTTTCTGCATGTCAAGTATTTGTTCCTATGACCATGAGATCATGCAACTCACTGACACTGGAGGAGTAGTTTGTGTGTATCAAACGTCGCAACGTAACTTGGTGACTATAAAGGTGCTCTACAGGTATCTCCGAGGGTGTCTGTCGGGTTAGCATGGATCAAGATTGGGATTTGTTACTCTATGTGACGGAGAGGTATCTCAGGACCCACTCGGTAATACAACATCACAATAAGCCTTGCAAGCAATGTGACTAAGTGTTAGTCACGGGATCTTGTATTACGGAACTAGTAAAGAGACTTGCTAGTAACAAGGTTGAACTAGGTATGGAGATGTCGACGATCGAATCTCGGGCAAGTAACATACCGAAGAACAAAGGGAACAGCATACGGGATTAATTAAATCCTTGACATAGAGGTTCGACCCATAAAGATCTTCGTAGAATATGTAGGAACCAATATGGGCATCAAGGTCCCGCTATTGGTTATTGACCGTAGAGGTGTCTCGGTCATGTCTACATAGTTCTCGAACCCGCAGGGTCTACACACTTAAGGTTCGGTGACGTTTCGGTACTATAGAGTTATGTATGATGGTGGCCGAAGGTTGTTTGGAGTCCCTGATGAGATCTCGGATGTCACGAGGAGCTCCGGAATGGTCCGGAGGTAAAGATTGATATATAGGAAGTCTTGTTTTGGTCACCGGAAAAGTTTTGAGCTCATCGATAGTGTACCAGGAGTGTCGAGAGGGTATCGGGGGACCATCGGGAGGGGTGTCTCGACCCAAGAGGCTACATGGGCTGTGGGAGGAGGTAAACCAGCCCCTGGTGGGCTAGCCAAAGCCTCCTCTAAGGGCCCATGCGGCTGGAGTGGTTTGAGAAGGAAAAAATCCAAAGGTGTAGAGGTGGAAAGAGTTTTCAAGTGGAAAGGGGGAATCCTACTCGTGATAGGATTGGAGTAGGACTCCTCCACCTCCAATTTCGACCAAACCTTGAGGGTTTGAGGCTGCCTCCTCCCCTCCCTCCCTCCTATATATATACTAGAGGATTTAAAGGGAAAAGCTAACCCTAATAGCCACGTGCTACCTCTCCTTTAGATCGGTTTTTAGCGATGCTTAGGCGAAGCCCTATTGGAATAGCTTCACCATCATCGTCGCAACGCCATCGCGCTGCCGAAGAACTCATCTACCTCTCCGCTCCCTCTTGCTGGATCAAAAGACGAAGATCATCATCAAGTTGTACGTGTGCTAAACACGAAGATGCCGTCTGTTCGGCACTAGATCGAAAGAACCATGATCAAGATCGCAAGACGATTCATGATTAAATCGCGAGACAGATTGTGATGAGATCACGAGATGAACCGTGATTGAATCGCGAGATGAATCGTGATGGGATCGCAGGACGCTCGGCGATTTGGATCGCGAAGACGTTCGACTACATCAACTGCATTTCTTAACACTTCCCGCTTAGCAATACACAAGGGTATGTAGTTTCACTCTCCCTCTCGTAGATGCTCATCAACATGAATATATCTTGCGTGTGCGTAAAAAAATATTTGTTTTCCATATAACATTCCCAACATACTGTACAACATACGAAATTACAGTATTTACATAGTATTCATACAACCAGATATGCTGGCCACTATGCTGGCACTGTACAACATAACTAGCACTACATTATAACTAGCTACTCTTTACAATGTCGGGCTTCAAGCTTCTTCAAATTTCTTCAGCCCGGAGCTCCTGTAAAAGAGAGTTAAGGCCACACTTTTGAGTTTGATCAAGGCACAAATGTTTATTTGGTTGGGCATGAAAGTCATGCTGCAACAATCACATAGAAGCATAATTATAAGCACAAATACATCAACCATCTCAGTTCAAGCAAATGATCTAGTAGCAAAGCATAAAAAGGAAGCAACACATGGCAGGAACGTTTACAATGTCTCAGTTGATGACTTCAAATAGGAATAATGTATACAAGTATAATACAAAAATATGAGAAACTATCACAGTACAGAAATGGTATCACGGAATTATATAGCTAACTCAATGACAGATTGAAATGTTTTACTCAATGTATGGAACTCAAAGAACTTTTCTGGTTAGTCACGAGCATCGTGCATTTTAACTTCAATAACTACAGAAATTGGATAGTATGAAGGCAACATTCTAAAGATCAAAACAGATGAAGCTGACAACATAATATAACCAGAAGTCAATTGTATCTACTCATATTTTGTGTGTCCAAGTAGGTACCGTTGGAAGGGTGTACCTGTATGTAGGGCGTGAGGAGGAAGAGCTAGAGCGCCCACCTGAACTGGAGCTGCAGTAACCATGCACGAAAGCATCACCCAATACTCGGGCGCGCCAAAAAGAAGACCATGTCCTCAACAACACTCATGTGCACCTGCATCAACAAGAGGCGCCAAAACTGAGAAATGAGAACAAAATTTACATCAAATAGAAGTCTTAAAAATAAGTATGTTGCATCGCATAGCTAAAGAAACCATATAATGTGTAAACATACATTTGCAAAAATGGAGCTAGGTTCTCTCTAAGATTACTAGTCAGCTCACACTATATACATCACCTTCGTTCATCTTATATAACAGAAAATGAGCTAGGTTCTCTCCAGGATTATAGCATTTGTACAGCAATCCTATAATATGGTACTATCTTTGCTTAGTGAGTTGTAGATCGCACCACGATATCCATAAAGTCATAATATCCTGTAATTGTTGAATGACTCATGGTACAACTTTGTATTGTTAAAATGCAATGAACCAGGATTTTACTTAAACATATGGTTAAAGAAACAAACTTAAGGAATTAGTTAGAATCTCATATCACCCATGATCCACCGATTTAGACTAGTATTATATCTTACAAATCAAACTGAAGAAGTTCATTTCCAACCCAACTATCTGTCTCAGGCCAACTACTGTAAGATGAGACATTGTCACAAGAGACATCAGATGTGCAATACAAATACATTAGGGGCAAACAATAATTATAGACTAGTACCTGCAATCCTATGCAACTCTGTGTTTGCTCTACCCCAGTGACCAGATCATAAAGGGACACAAATGCTCCAGGTTGGGAGAGAGAGCAGAGCACTCATGCTGTTGACCAGTAACCACGACCGCACAAAATACCGTGACTACACGGGCATCCAACGAGACAAATCCACTACAATCGGGGCATATTGATTTCTGGAAGCTTTACTCTGTAGATAAGTGAACTGAGCTACGCTTTTTGTTGACTCTAGTACCTATAAAGTTGACACAATGGCACAAGAGCAGATGATAAACTACTGCACCTATATATATATATATATATATATATATATGAAAGGACTGATGCAAGTCTGGATCCTTTTCATAAAAAGGGAAGGATTCAAACTTGCTATATGCCCATGTCTGAACCAAATGAGAATGAGATCTACAAACTTGTTTCAATCCCCTGCTCTCATCTCTAGCTCGTAGCTAGCCTACCAGCAGTTCAACGAACACTGAACATCAGCAAAATGAGGATGTCATAGTTGTATACACTTCGAAATAAACCATCATCTGTTGCTTGTGTTTATCACAAATGAAAGGAGGCAGGGAGCAGAGAACTCACCATGGCTGTCATGTAGCCGACGTGGAAGAGGCAGCATGTCCGTCCAAGCAGGATCAGCAGCACCAGCGGACTGGTCCGGGGTTGTCGCCGCTCCTCCTTGTGGATGCTGAGGTCGGAGACGCCGGATACGTGCGGGAATCCACCTCCCATCCTTGCAATTAAAACTTTAAACTGAAATTAAAAGGCTCTATTTCCAATTAAAGCCCTAAACTGAAAACAGAGGTAGCCGGAGTGAGAAATTGTCTTTTGCAATTTACCACAAATTTTGTGAAATTATGCAAGAACTTGTGCAACGAATGTTCAAGTGTTTGTTGACACTTGATAGACTGACTTAATCTCTGTGATTCTTAGATCCAGTCCTGCTCGTGTTCTTATGTAAAACAGCAATTTGAATTCATGCATACAATGGAAATGTCTAGATAGAGCAATACATCACCATTTGATTTGAACCACAGAAAATGTCCTATGTCAGTGTATCTGTTCCTGCAGCATGATTTCAGCTGGTCAAAACAACAAACAGATGGTGCTCACTGCTCGCCATTGGCTCAAGGTCGCGGAAGGAGTTGACGAGCACGTGGTAGGCCTGGTCCAACCCATCGAACTGCGACAGCGCCGAGTCCAGGAACGCGGGGTACCACGCCGGCGCTGTGACGAACGGCGGCACATCGTTCGGCCCGAACTCCACGGAGAACCTGCCCCGCAGCACGCCCTGCGGAGACCCTGAAGCTTCTTTTTCAGTCATGTCAGCCATACCTCCAGATGTGGAGGTACCAGCACTGGTCGTTGCTGAATCCGATGCTAAATAATGCCTGAAGCTTCGGATCGGCGCCGGGGAAGATTTCCTGGAGTGCCACGACGGGGTCGAACTCCATGCTGATGCCGAGGTCGGCGGCCACGGCCGCGGCGGCGGACGGCGAGCACTAGCCCCGCTTCGCCTGCAGCACCTTGAAGGGGTCATTCAGGAAGGTCGTCGCCCCGCGGAGACCCTGAACGCAGCCGCAGCCACGCCGGCCTCCCGCGCCACGCGCCGCACCCACGACAGGTGTGAGTCGTACACGAGCACCCGGACGGGCTCGTCGTCGGCAAGGAGGAGCGACGTGAGCATGTCGGACCCGGCGACCTCCATCAGACGCAGGTACTCGGCGGTGTCGGCGCAGGAGGCGATGCCGCCAGCGTCGAAGCCATCGGAGATGGCAGCCACGGGGAACGGGCACTGAGTGGGGGTGCAGGGAGGGACGCGGGAGAGGGGAGGAGGAGCTCGATCTCGTCTACGGTGGGGACGGCGGCGGATCGAGATCTAAGGGAGGGAGAGGGCGGGTTGTGTTAGGGCTACGTGGACGAGAGGAGTAGTGAGGGGCTGAAGATTGTGTTCGGGCCAACCAATCACATGCGAGGCCACGGATCACCCCAAGATTAAATCCTGACCATCTACTCCTCCTACATCCAACGCTCCAAACACCTCCCTCGTCCAACACACCCATCTCTCTCTCTTTCTCCTCTTCTTTTCTTTAATTGGTTTAATTTTCGTTTTTTGAAGAACCTGCACATTATTTGCTTCAAAATTGGACCATAGCAATTTTCAAAAATATTAGAACATAGTCTATGTATAACTAAGCAAGTGGTTGCATGTTAAAAGCTTTTCATACACCTTCGTCAAATTGACAAATTTCTGCCAAATCAATAGGAACCAGGTCAAATTTGGACTATAATACTTCATAGTACGCTCGTTACTTTTTATAAAAATAGTTTTTAGATGCACAAGTAGCTACTTTATTAGAGATCCAACAAATGTTTTGCAAGATTCCGCACCTAGCTACGAACGGTCATGCCCGCTGTTTTGACCGCATTTTGAAACGGGTGTAAGAAATTTAAAAAAAATAACAAATGAAAACCCTTCGCATTGTGTCATTATGTGACCTGGTTACCAGGAAAATTAATAAACTTTTAATACGGTAATTATTCTAAAAAAAGTGTTCTTAGAAATGAGCTAACATGCGTGAAGATTCATGACTTTCAAAAAAATGATCAATTTTAAGGCCACATCATGGCATAGTTTGTTCAAATGATATAATATTATGCACAAGGTGCATATTGAAATGACAAACAATGTTGCCTGAGAAAGTTTTCGTTTTCTTTCGATGAAAAATTCATTTTCCATTTTTTGAGTGCCCAAAGTGAGTTTTTTTGTGAAGGACCTACCATATATTTATTGCAAAATTGGACCAAATCAATTTTCTAAAATATTAGGTCATATTTTATGTACAATTGACCAAATAGTTGGTCATAAAAAGGTTTTATTCACCTCTTATGAAAAAGATAAATTTCCGTCGATTCAATAGGAAGCGGGTCAAATTTGAACTGCGTCTGCCTCATAGTTTGCTCTGTATTTCTTCCAAAAATCAATTCTAGGTACAAAGGTATCTATTTAATCAGAGAAACATCAAAAGTTTTCAACCCCTAGCTACGAACGGTCATGCCCGCTGTTTTGACCGCATTTTGAAATGGGCATGAAATTTTCAAAAAAATGAAAAACCTTCGCATTGTGTCATTATATGTGACCAAGTTATCAGAAAAATAATAAACTTGTCATATGGTAATTATTTTGCAAAAGTATTCCCAAAAACGAGTTGTCATGTGTGAAGATCAATTGCTTTCAAGCCAAATGATCAATCTTATGGCCACATTCATGACATAGTTTGTTTAAATGATCTCATATTGTGCACAAGGGTGCATATTGGAATGGTAAACCATGTTGACTAAGGAAGTTTTCATTTTCTTTCAATGAAAAATTCATTTTTCATTTTTTCAGTGCCCAAAAAAAGCTTTTTTGTAAAGGACCTACCATATATTTGTAGCAAAATTAGACCAAATCAAATTTCTAAAATATTAGGCCATATTTAAAGCGCAATTGATCAAATGGTTGGATGTCAAAAGCTTTTATCCACCTGTCGTGAAAAAGACAAATTTCCAACGATTCGGTAGAAAGTGGGTCAAATTTGAACTACAAGTGCCTCATAGTTTGCTTTGTATTTTTTTTCCAAAAATCATTTATAGGTACAAAGATATCTATTTAATCATAGAAACATCAAAAGTTTTTTAAGATTCAACCCCTAGCTACGAACGGTCATGCCCGCCGTTTTGACCGTATCTTGAAATGGGCATAAAAAATTCAAAAAAATCAAAAATTGGACAACCTTCACATTAGAAAAAATAATAAACTTGTAATACAATAATTATTTTAAAAAAGATGTTCCTAGAAACAAGCTGTCATGTGTGAAGATCAATGGTTTTCAAGCCAAATGATCAATCTTATGGTCACATTCATGGCATAAGTCGTTCCAATGATCTCATATTCTGCATGAGGGTGCATCTTGGAATGGCAAATAATGTTGCCTAAGGATGTTTTCTTTTTCTTTCGTTGAAAAATTCATTTTTCATTTTTCGAGTGTCCAAAATGAGCTTTTTTGTGAATGACCTACCATATATTTGTTGCAAAATTGGACCAAATCAATTTTTTAAAATATTAGGCCATATTTAAAGCACAATTGACCAAATGTTTGGTAATCAAAAGCTTTTATCCACCTCTCGTGAAAAAAAACAAATTTCCACCGATTCAGCATAAGACAGGTCAAAATTGAACTACAACTACCTCATAGTTTGCTCTGTATTTTTTTTCCAAAAATCATTTATAGGTACAAAGGCATCTATTTACTCAGAGAAACATTAAAAAATTTCAAGATTCAACCCCTAGCTACTAACGGTCATGCCCGCCGTTTTGACCCCATTTTGAAATGGGCATTAGACGGTTTTTAATTACATCATTAACATTTTTAATAAATATTTTGATGTCTAATATTTTGAACACCTGTCTACATTTTTAAGACACATTTTCAAATAAATGATTAACATATTTTCATATATTCCCAACAAAAAAATCTACATACGTTTTTATGTCTATATTTGTTTCTACACATTGTACATTTTTATATACATATAAAAAATTGTTTATATAGGTTAGAAAATGTAAATACATGATTAACATTTTTATAAAATCTTGTTTTGTTGTCTACTTCTCCATATATATATATATATTGTAAAATTTCCACATATACGTACTGATGACTATTTTTTCATACACATGAAACTTTTTTTATACATATCTAATATTATTTATAATTATCATTTTTTATACGCATGAAACTTTTCAAATACACAATTTAGTTTTTTAAAGACATGATTACATTTTTTGAAATACATATTAACATTAACATTTTTCTGAATTACACGTTTAGTTTTTTAATTTCTAAACCATATAGCAAGATTCACGAAGGAGTTCATTATTTTTCTATTCTTATATTTTACATTGTTTAATTGGTTTCGAGATTTTTCTATAAGGAAAAACCTTTTTAGAGTTATACAATGAAAAACCCGTTTTCTAGATAATAATGATTTTTTCCTGATAAGTGATCATCCTTACCAAATGGTAATAATGAAAAACTTGTTTTTTTTCCATTTTTCGTTGGGCCGAATATAAGTTTTTTTTAAGAAATATGGGGGCATCCCACATTTCTTCCTGGATGAGCCAAGGCCTACATGGCACACGAAAATTTTAAAAGAAAAAAAGGAGGTGAACTTGTTTCACCGAGGCCCAAGTCCACCTGGAGCGACACCTTAAGTATCAATGCATTCACGTTCACAACCTCATGACCATTTATATTGGTCATAATCAGGTAGAAATAAGGTTGTCGACCACTCTTGTCTGCTTTATAACCATTTGGTGTAAGACAACTTTAAGGTTTGAGCCCATCCAAGCGAAATGGTCGTGGATTTACAACCAATTCAGCTTGGGTCACTGAGAGAAGATCACAAGTTGACATATTTCTTATAGTGTATATTTTCTTACAAATCGCATGTGTATAAGTTGTATGCGACACACCTATGTGCAATTGTAACCCACACAACATACACACAACTGCCCAAGGTTGGCTTTATTATTTCTTTTAAGAAAAGGTCTCCAGTATAAATCTAATGTCATTTTTTACCATGGCAAATCGAATGTTTTTCAAGGCACTTTACGTTCTACGACGATGGCAGGTTTAGTTGGCGAATATGGCAAATCCGTTTCAGTTCAATTTTTGTCTGAAAATTGCAGTGCTTGCAAGCTAAATTTGCCATCGAGGTGCTAATATAAATTGCTATGAAAAAATGTTGGATCCATGCCTAAAAGCCAGACATCAGACTTTTAGTGTTGCATATTATTTTTAACTTGGAGCACAGAAGCAACACTTTTTGTTTGAATGATGTGCAATTTTTTAAAGAGTTTGCAACTATTATCATAATTGAATAGATGAGATCCATTTAGTGGACGCCCTAAGAAAAAAAATCGAAGCATGCTGACGGAATTGACGTAAACCCTTTTGAATGATCTTCAAATTAACTTCATATCCTATTCTCAAAGAAATAAATAAAAACCACACATCATATCCAAATTCAACTTCACAAGCACCGGTTTTGTTCCAATACTCGATTTGGGAAAATAATATGGTTTAGATTGTCATATATAAAACATTTTATGCCAACCTCGTAAAAAGACAAAGAAATAGTAACCGGGGAACATTCCTCGGGGGGCAACCCTGGCGAATGCTCTATCCACCACTGTACGGATCTTGAAGCAGGCCTAGCCACGCTCGCTTCCTGGTGAACGCTCTTTGTTTTTCATCCAAAAACTCATGGACAATTGTGTCGTGTTTGATCTAGCAACCTCCTACGTGTGTGTGTGGGGGGGGGGGGGAGGGTCGCCACTCGACTACGTGCGGTGTATGTGAACACTTGGGACCGTCACTTCTATATCTTCTGAAAGCTAAATTTGTTCTAAACTCGATTATTCATTTAAAATTCTAATATCCGATTTTTTATATTTTGTTTACAAATAAAAAATCTCTACTTTTTAAGAGGGATTTTTTAAACTTGTCATGTGCATCTTTTATTTATATAGGTAGCATGCCATTTTTTTTGTTATTTTAGGTACCATTTCACTTTTATTATAAGTCAAATGAAAATTTCTTGTTAATAAGAGATTGTATTTTAACAAGTATTGACATGGCATTTTTTATCATCAATATGATGATAGTTTATTATTAAGAGCATGTCATTTTTATAATTAATAACATGTCATTTGTATTATTAGAAAGATGGTAGATTTATTATTAACTGGATGGCTGTTTTATTACTTGTGGCATGGAATTTTCATTATTTGTTGACATGGTATTTTTATCATTAGGAGGATGACAATTCCATTATTAACATGATGCCCTATTTATTATATAGAGCATGCCATTTTCACTATTGTTGATATGTCATTTTCATTATTAGGAGGATGGAAATTTTATTTTTTAATTTGCATGAAAAAAATACATTGATATGTCATTTTTTTAAAGACATGCACGGGTTTTGATTCATGGCATGTTTGTTACGAGGGTGTCACTGTTTACTTTAATGGCATGGCAATTTATAAGAAATGTATTTTTTAATGTTGAAGGGTGGCATTTGTTTATGGCATGTGAGTTTCTTTTGGGGCTTATCCAGACAAAACATTTTATTTAAAGGATAGCTATTTTATAAAGTAGCACAACAATTCTCAATTTTTCCAGAGCATGGCATTTTATGACTTTGTGCTTTTTTTTGCTCATGGCATTGTTTTATCTAGAGGATGGCAGTCTAAAGTTTAGCATGTTAAAAAGAATTTCTAGATCACTCAACTATTTTTTTATTTTGAACGCCAAGTATTCGGGTCGAAAAGATAAACAATTCACTCCACTTCAGCGTCTCAACCCTTTTCATTTCCCTCCTACATGTCCTGCCAAAACCAAAACAATTCCTCGCCCTTTCATCGTGTTTTTGCCAATTCCCCGCCAAAATTAGAGCCAAGCATCTCTGAAGGCCTAAACCCTCCTCCATCCCCTCCCTCCCTCCTTGCCAACCAATCCCCATCCTGCCCACGCCTCATTCCGATTTCAGCATGATGTCGTACGACGGCGACGAAGAAGAGCGCCTCATCGGCGGTTTTACCACGACCCTGCTCCCGGTGAGAGTGAAAATCGAATCTGCCGACGACGATGTCGATATGAAGAGGGAGCCATTCCATGCCTAATCCGACGAGGTGATTGTCAAGGCTGAGGCCCACGGTGGGGTCGAGGTGGTCAAGAGGGAGCGAATGCATTCTGACCACGGCGAGGTGAAGGCTAAAGCCGCCGGCGAGATTCAGGTAAAGAGGGAGCCAATTGATGCAGACATCAAGCATGGCGGGGTCAAGAATGAGGAGCAACCCGACGAGATCAAGGTCCCGGTCAAGGAGGAACAATGCAGAACTACGCCGCCACGCCGTGTAAAGGATGAAGAGGAGGATGAGGAGGGCTCTAGTGAAGACGAGGTGGAGATCATTGACCCCCCACCCAAGAAGTGGCGGACCCAGGAATAAAATGATGGGTGTGCACAGTCTAATTTTTTTTCTATCTAATCCAAGTGTAACAAAATATGACAAAAGAATAACATAAATAGATCAATTTCAAATCTCACAACCATTTAGTTCACAAAATATATCCCAAATGTGCTCGGTTGCAATACAAAAGGCTTACATGAAAGAACTAGAAGTAGAAAATTATAATAACAGGTAACTCTACGTTGTTGCATTGCCATGAAAGCATCAACTATGTCCACTTCACTTACTTTCATGAACACATCTCTCTCAATGAATGTCACCAAGCAATCATTCAAGCGATCATCACTCATAGTAGTCCTCAATTTATTTTTCACTAGATTCATTGCAGAAAATAACCTTTCAACACTCGCCGTTGCCATCGGTAAAATCAATATCAATTTGATGAGTGAGTAGACCAAATCATAAAGAACATGCTTCTTTGTGGCAACAAGCATAATAGAGAGCTCACCAATATTACTTGCATTTCTAAACCTATCATCTTGTCTCATATCATCAATAAAAGTAGCAAGTTGAAATTCTAGCCTAATCAAATCTGTGCTTGATATGTCCATGGGATAGAATTCAACAAGTCTCATTACCTTGAGTACATCATAAGAAGCAAATGAATTGAGGGGATTCAAAGCCGACATGCAAATAAGCAACTCCGTATTAACCTCATCAAACTGATTGTCAAGATCTTGAATGGTTTGATCAATGACACCAAGACATACTTCTCTTCTATAACGATCATCATTTGTTTGTACTTCATAATACCGATGTGATCGTCCATGAGGCTCATAAGTATCCTCCCACAAAGGGTTTAACTTCTTCATCATTTGCAGCAAGCCATTTAAGAAGTTCAAGAAAGTTTCCTATGTTGTTAGATTCTTCACTCTCATCATGTCCACGAAATACCAATCCTTGGTTCAAAAGATACCTCAAGCATCTAAGTGAATAAGTTAGTCTAGCCTTGTACATACATAGATCCTTTTTAGACACCCTCACAATGATATTGTCAATTGATGGTTGGAGTGCCACAAATAAATTGTACTTCTCTTGAGCTTTGTTGTGAATGCTATTAATACCACCCTCATGTTTGTCTAATGCATCAGGCTTATACCAATTTCCCACCCACCTTTAACAAAGTCATCACCCTTAGGTCCCCCATTCGATTTGCCTTTGAAAAAACAACACACAAAGCAAAATGTTGCTTCATATTTGACACTATATTCTAGCCATTTATAGTTCTCAAACCAAACAAAGTTGAAGTGTCGATTTTTACCATACATTTTCTTCACTTCAAAGTTGTGTGCATATGGTTGGACTGCATTCTTTGCAATGTACCGTCTCCGAACTTCATCTTGATCATCAACATCATACTCTGAAATAGGAATCCTTTCCCCTGGATTAGGTGGAAGCCTTTGAATATTATATGATCTTGCATGCGGGTGTTGGGGTGATGGTTGCCGTGGCGCTTCATCATCAATATCAATGTCAATCTCTGAATCCAAATGGAGTGGAAGTGGGTTAACATCAGGTTTAGTTTGCTCTTTGGCTGCAATCTTTCTTGTTCTTGCCTCATAATTCTGAAAAAGGACTTAATGTCGCCATTCCTCTTCATCTTTAATTCTACAATTAGAACATAATGTCAACAAGACTAGAGCGTACGTGCAAACAAAGAGCACAAACAAAAATGACACAGCTTGCTGATGTTCTGCACTTCTGCTAACAACATTTTCTAATTCAAATTCAGATAAAACATTACAAAGCTTCAACATTACCATTTTACCAGTGAGATCTAGCAGACTACAACACTACAAAGCTGCAACATTACCACTTTACCAGTGAGATCTACTAGCAGACTACAACACTACAAAGCTGCAAAATTCAGCCATCATATAACAAACTAGATCTAGCACTAGCAGTAGGCAACTCAGTCTCAGGCGTCATCAAACTCACCCATGACCGGGACAGCAGCGCCGGAGCGGGAGAGGACCAGAGGAAGGAGTTCCAGCGGCGGCCGAGCACGAGCGCCAAGCAGATCCTCCGCACCCGCAGAGGCGCTGCCATGGGAACGAGCCTGACAGTAGATGGTAGGGGTACGAAGGGAGAGGGCAGAGTCCTAGCTACGACGAGGGTGTACACAAAGATGTATGAGTTCAGGCCCCTCTCGTGGAGGTAACAACCCTACGTCTCAGTGCTTGGGAGCTTTATGTCGAGTGGAGTATAGATATTACAATGGTTGCAAACCCTTGTGCAGAAGGGGAGGGGAGGCTTATATAGAGTTCGCTGCCCCTCATAACTGCCCCGCATCAAAGGGCCTGGTCGTGGGATTAAAGTCTGTCATTACAGGTAACGTACGTAATAAAAGCTATTAATGACCATTGAACCAACGTCTGCCCGTTGGGCTCTTGATGATGGCTCCTAGTCTTCTGGCATCGAGTGAAAGCGGGGTCTTCCGAGTGATACGCGACTGCCGAGTGAGAGCGGGAGTTTCCGAGTGGATTATTATCGAGTGACTTTGAACGTCTCCAGGGATCCACTCGAAAGTTCATGCTTGATCTTCAAGTCCTCCCATGTGGTGTCCTTAGGTAGGGTATGTAGGCCGTGCCTAGGACCCTACCCTAGGTACATATCCTCGTCATTAGCCCCTGAATGGATCGGGGTTTGAGTGGTGGAAAGAGGTATCTTCGAGGGCCTTGAGTTAGTGCATCAGATCCTGCGAATGATATTTGGTGTTTCCATGAAACTTGTGTCGATTGAACTCTGAGCATTAGCATTCATTCAGGGTCAACACGCAAAATCTTCCGAATGATATTCGGGGCTTCAACGAAACTTGTGTCGATTGAATTCCTCTCCGCTCGTCCAGATCCATTCAGCCTTAAAGGTGTTCGAGTGGATGTTCAGCATTTGTTTTGGTCCGAGTGAGTTGGTAGTATCTTGGGAGGCGACGGGTCGGTCTGACAGACCTAGATTTTCCGAGATACGAAAATTTGGGAAGCGCGCATGCTCGCGCGAAGATTACGCCATGATTGGGGCAAGTGGGGGCGTGACTCCTCGATTTTCGCACCGGTCGTATCGCCACGTACCGAGCGATATTAGCGGTTGGCGTGTGTGGTAACCTTGCGGGTCCACTGGTCAGTGAGACACTCGACAGCGTATAAAGCTGTCTTCGCTGTGGTTTGCACAATACCTCCGCCAGTTCTTTCTCTCTTTTCCTCCGCTTCCTCCGCTCCCAGCGCCCAACTCCGATCTCCCTCGACGAGAGCCGCCGCGATGAAGATGAAGAATCCGACGGAGAAGCTGGAGTGAGCGAAGAAGGGGGCAGCGAAGCTCAAGGGCAAGAAGCCCTCGACCGCTCGATTCACCGCGCCGGCAGGCTGGATGCTGGGGGATTTTCTCCCCTCTGTCGTCACTCGCGAAGATATGGAGGGCCTCGTCTCCGATAGGCTCGTGGCGGACGGCGCCTGGAGGCTGCCGGGGGAGGAGCACGAGCCGGAGCCACGCGATGGGGAGCGGGTCCTCCTTCTCTCCCACGTCGAGCGAGGTTTTTCTCTGCCGCCCCACCCGTTCTTTAGGGGCTTTCTGAATTTTTTCGGTGCCCAACTGCACCACCTCTCGCCCAACACCATAGCCTATCTATCTGCATTCGTCACTCTGTGCGAATGTTTCCTGGGCTGCACTCCTCATTGGGGATTGTTCAAACACCTCTTCACGGTCAGATCCCAGACTGTGAAGAAATCCCTCCCCACCGATGGGAAGACCCACGTGCTCTAGCTATGCGGAGGGTTAGGAGTTCAGAAAAGAGCTCGTAGCTCCTTCCCCGCCATGACCTTTCCTGAGTCTGTAAGGGGTTGGCAGTCGACCTGGTTCTACTTCAAGGATGCAACATCACCCAATATGTCAACTAGCCTTCCCCCATACACACCCGACCATCCGGCTGTTCCCAAGTCCCTGAAGGTGACTGAAGAGGAGCACGTCCAAGTAGGCATCTTGGTTGAAGCGGTGGTGCAGCTGATCCGGGGTGGGGTGACCGGCATGGATCTGTTGGAGACGTTTCTCGGTCGACGTATCCAGCCGCTCCAAGCTAGAGACCACACCATGTGGCACTATGCGGGCCCTGAGGACTCGACAAGGATGCATCCTGAGGAAGTTCCTCAGAAAACTATCGAGCAGTGGCTCCATAGCATCACCGGGGCCTACGACAATCCTTTGGGAGCCAAGAGGATCCAGCCATATTTGGCCGAAAACTCGCCGAAGAACCTGGTGAGTTGTGTAATGTCGACTGATGTATTATACTGTCGAGTGATATATTGAACTGACTTCTTTGCTTGAATCATGCAGGAATGGACGCACATGCACTCGCCCGTTCCTAACGGGAACCATGCTGAAGACGGCATGGTGAGCGAGGGTAGTAGTGTGGACGGCGACGGTTCTTCCGACTCCGAGGAAGAATACGAGGATTCCGGTGAGGAGGAAGAAATCGAGTCACCTCCCCGCCGTGAAAGTCGCACCAAGTCCCGCCAAGATCCGTTGACTGTTGAGGACAGGGCTCCGAGCCCTAGCGAGAAGAACCTGAAGCGCAGCCGCCCCTCGACCGTTAAGCCGAGCGAAAAACTGGCTAAGCAGCCCAAGCAAGCCGTCACCAAGCCTCGCAAGGCTCTGCCTCGCATGAGGGTGGTAGTGCCTGTCGTCTCCACATAAGAGTTTATTTCCGTACTTGTTCTGTCGATTGAAGTCTGGAGTTGTATTTGACCGAATGCCACTCAATTCATCAGAGCTGCTACATCTGTGTCTTCGCCTCATCGAGATGAAGGGGATGCAATGGATGTCGACACTGCTAACGCGGCCACTTCTCATAGAGGTTAGATAGTTGTTGGTTCGTCCTAATGGAACTCGACATATGCAAATGTTAACACCGTCGGTTGTCGATGCAGATGCCATTCAGGTGGAGGACGACGAGGAGCGACTTGGCACTTCGTGCCCTCACATCCAAGGAGCGTCATCGGCGCAAGCACTTCAGCGGTTGACTACAGAGTCTTTCCAGGGGGTGGCTCGACACAACCCAGGGCTGAACCTGCAGTACCTCTATCGCATGCTCCTCCAACTATTTCGACCATTGTGGCTTCGACTCCAACTGGGCCCTCTCAGACTGCCTCAGCTGCTCCTGCAACCATGCCAACCCCACCTGTGACGGCCTTCTCTCTGCATTGCACCCTGGAAGATCAAACCGGTGCTGCGAAGGAAGCCATGATCCAGGCGGAGCAACTCATGCTGAGGACCAAGGAGGTGTACGAGGCCAGCAAACTGGCTTTTGACGTCAGCGCAACCCTCCACACCAATGTCGGAGTAAGTTCGATTATAAGTCCATTGTTGATTGAATTCTTGTCTTTTCTTGGCTACTGTACACCCACTGGGTGATTGCCGTAGAATGTTTGAACTTTCTCCACTCAAATAGATCGGATCATAGTCAAGTAGGATTGGGATTGATAGTACGCATGGTACTAGTGTCACTCGACATGTCGAGTGTATTTTCTGACGAGTTACTCGACCGATCGAGAATTAACCGTCTCAGTGGGGGCACTCATTCTCCACTCGAATAAATCGGATCGTAGTCGAGTAGGATTGTGATTGATAGTACGCGTGGTACTGGTGTCACTCGACATGTCGAGTGTATTTTCTGACGAGTTACTCGACGGATCGAGAATTAACCGTCTCAGTGGGGGCGCTCTTAGCGCACCCACTGGGTGTAGTCCCGTGACATCCAAGTGATGTCCCTACCTTATTTGGCATGTAACCCCATTGTATGACCTGTAACATGGGCTTAATGTATGATTTGCACCTTGTCCCATGTGTTGAATGGCATTCATGCATCATATCATCATGCATCATTTCTTTCTTCTTGCCTTACTTGTCTTCATGTGTATGTGATGTAGGGGTTGAGAGTGTGCCTTGTGTGGTGTTGGTGTTTGAGAGTGTGGGTGGAGTCATGTGTGCAACCTCTTTCTTCCCCTCTCTTCTCTCTTTCAAACACCACCTTCCATCTTCCTCCTCTCTTCCTATTAATTTAATGATCAGATTTAACTGTTGTTTTATTTGTTTTAAAATGTTCAAGAGGTGCCCCAAATAATCTTATTAAGTTAGGATGTGGTGCTGTTGTTGATTGGGGTTGTTCGTATTTTGGTTTGTTTTAAAAACAGGGGCTGTTATTTAAATAATTGTTTAAATAACTTGTGCAATAAATCAACCTAATATATTTAATAATATGAGCACATTATTTTCTTTACAAAAGTTTTTTTTGTTTGCACTAAAACCCCTTTTTATCCCTCTGAGGTTTTTCTTTGAGTGGTGCTGTTTTTAAAATATCAGAAAAAACCTTTTGTTTGGGTGAGAGAGAGAAGTGTGGGGGCACTGGGCTTCCGGCCCAGGAGAGCCCCTAGCTCGGCCCAGCAGCAACAGGACGACCACTTGCCCCGTTCCTCCACCTCCGTCATGCAGCAGAGGTGAGAGAGCAGAGTGCGAGAGTGAGAGCCGACGCCGTCGCCGTTAGAGGCACACGAACGTCAAGGCCCCTTCAAATAGAGCGCGGATCCCTAGGGTTCCCCTTCCCCTCTCGCCGCCGCCGCTTTTCCCCTTCTTCCTACTCCTCCTTCTCCCTCTTGCTGCTTCCTCCGTCTCAGGTTTAGAGAGGTAGTGGGTTTCAGAGTGAGGTGGGGATCGACGGGCTCGTCGCCGGCGCCGCCTCCGGTGGAGCCCCACCACCATAAGGATGGTCTGCAGCGATCCGGAGTGTTCGCGTCCCGCTCCCGGTGCTAGAGGGTGAGGAGCACCCCTGCGGCGCCCCATCGTCGCCGTCGTCTGCAAGTGAGGGAGCGCCGTCGCCGTCTCCTTCGTCTTCTTCCTCATCGTCTTGTCGTTGCCGTGTCCCTGCTTTGCCGAGCTTCCCCTCGGTGAGCAGCCGGTCCCCCGCTGTCCCCCTCTCCTCGCCGTAGCCCGTACCTTGCCGTCGTGATGCACGTCGCCGCCGACCGGAGAAGCTCACGCTTGAGCTCGCCGCAGTCCCCCTCATCGCGAGACGAACGGGGGAATGGATTCCCCGTGTATCCCGTAGTTCCCGCAACGTCTTTCCTTCGCCGGAGATGCCCTGTAGCCTGCCTATAGTCGCCATTGCTCGCCGCCGATGCTCTGTCGTGTGTGTGTGTGTGCAGTATGGTTCAGTTTCGTCAGATTAGATGCGCATATGTGTGTACTAGTGGCGATGCGCCCCTCCTCTATTAACTGTCATCGCCATAGCGCAGTGGTAGCGCTTGAGTGTGTAGACCAGGAGGTCTCGGGTTCGATCCCGAGCCCCTCACCTTTTTGTGTGCTTTTCTTTCTTTCTTTCTTTTGTGTTCTTTTTCTTCCTTGCTTATTTGTTCTTCTATATGTGTGTGTGGTGATATAGAGAGCATGTGTGTATGTATGTGTGTAGATGTAGATCCCTATGTGTGTGTGGCACAAGTTGCCATTGTCATATGGGTGTGAGCATGTGGATGTGTGTGCAGGTAGAATGCCTCCTATCCATATTTTTTCTCTTGCAATGATGCCTAGTAGATGCTAGTGAGTGGTTTTGTACCATGTGCATGAGTAGCTCCATGTGTTGGTATTCCTGTCTTAAGTGCATATGAGCATAGTTTCTCTTTTAGTTAGTTTCATCCTTGCAAATGATGCTATGCCATGATATCATGTCCCTAAGATGATATTTAACCATTTCCAATAAGCAATATTAGAGCACATGCCTTTTGGGGCCATTTTTATTAAGTTGCATAAGTGACATAAGTCACCCATGCCCTTAGGAGGTCAATTTCGACCTAGCTTTTCTCCCTCTTGCTCCAAGAAAGCATAGGGGTATGAGTAGTGATTTTGGGGTAAAATCAACCCCTGAATGTATCTGTGAAGTCAGATTTGACTTTGGGGCAACTTCACAAAACTGCATTTTTATGCTGTGATGCCCTTTTGTCCATTTCATATGATTTATTTTATGCATGTTTTTAAGTTTTTGCCAACATGAGATTGCTAGCTAAAGTTGTTGGGAATATCCCAGTATTTTGTTTATTTGTGGAAAGTCACCAGATAAGTGGGAACCATGCTGTTTAGTGAGCAACTTTATGTTTCTGTCCAGCTTGCTTAAAAATGACCAAGTCTGGGAGATCTGTAGTTATTGTTTTGCCTTGAAGAGTGGGTTGTATCTAGTGATATGTTTGTGTTTTTCTCATACTCAGTGTTAGTTATTTGTACTAGATATTGCCATCTACCATCCTGTTAATTTTCATGCCAATAGGAGCTCTCTAGCATATTTAACCAGTGCTGTCAACTTGCTACTTTATAATCTCAGATTCCAAAAAACTGGAATTTTCATTAAGTCCCAGAAAACTGATTCATCTTGCCAAATTGATTGATTCATGCTTGTTGATGTGTGGCTTCTTTGCTATTTGTGTAGTTGGATAAGTTGATGTATGTGTTGATTAGATTCTGTCAATATCTTGTTTGTAGCTGTAGGGTTCCTGTAGCTCAAGTTGTGAGCTTTTCAAATTGCTATGTTGCTGTTTTGTGGCAGATTTGATGTTATCTTGTTTTGTGACTTGTGGGAGCTATAATCCATGGAATTGATTGATTCTTGAGCCTATTGTGATTGATTTTTCATCACCTATCCAGTGGCTACCTTGGAATGCCAAGAAGTAGCCCAGGTCTTGATTGCCTTCTGTTTTGCCTCCGTACCTTGTCGTGAGCGTATCGTGAGAACCGTAGCTCCGTTTCTTGTGTTCTTTATATGCATTTCTATCGATTTTGCATGATGCATACATATTTGCCATGTTCATGCATGTCTAAATAACTTAACATGAGTTTCTGTCCAGATTCACTAATTTACAAACTTTGCATGTGAAACTTGACTAGTTTTGGATTGTCATGTTAAATTCTTCGTAAAATGAATCATGCATCATCTTGGTTGTGCATTGCATCTTGGTTGGAGATTTATTTTCTGTTTCTCTTGGGTAGACACGAGTGTCGATACTGAGTTCGAGGACCCTGGAGAGTACCACTACGAGGATCCCGCTACTTGTTCCACTAAAGAATCAACAGGCAAGATGATCGTACCCGGATGCCAATACTATTTTTGCTTGCTAGTTTCTCGCTCTTATAGTTACATTTGCGCTACCTACCACTTGATATCAGCCCCCATGTTGCCATGACAGCCTCTAACCTCCATATGCTAGCAAACTTTGATTGGCTAAGTTACCGCTGCTCAGCCCCTCTTATAGCATTCTTAATTGCAGGTGCAGGTTGTTCCATGTGATAACATGGATTGGATATCACAATAAATTCTTTTATTTAATCTAATGCACATATATATCTGGTATTGGTGGAAGGCTTGGCCTTTTGCTAAGTGATTTGTTCCGCTGTTACCGCCATTAGTTCCTGGTTACTAGTGTCATGTTTTCCATATTTTGCGCTCCTAACACGCTTGGGTTGTTGTGGGGACCCCTTGTTTATTCGGGTGAGATTAAAACTTGTCTGGCAAGACCCAACATTGGTACTATATTTGCTAATACCTTAATTAACTTGCATAGGGCTTTGCAACCCCGTGGATAATTTAATCAACCCCCGGGCCAGTGCTCCGCATGAGTGTTGGTCCAACCCAAAGCAGCTTATTAACGCCACCCGGGGCAACTCGGTGATTGGCGTGGTAACCATCGCTCATCCGTCGTGTCCTGAGAACGAGATACGCGGCTCTTATTGGGTTCGTCGACACGTTGGGTGGTCTTGCTGGATTTGTTTTACCTTTATCGAATGTCCTGCGTGTGGAATCTGACTTTCTTTGGGTTTTCTCGAGGTGTTGGAATTCCTTTGGAATTACCGATGATGACCACGAGATACGTGGTCGAGGAATTCCCACGGAGTGTGGTTATTTGTGATGGACTAGTTGGAGCACCCCTGCAGGGTTAAATCTTTCGGAAAGCCGTGCCCGCGGTTATGTGGCAACTTGGATATTTGTTTAACACCCGGTTCTAGTAAACTTGAAGTAAACTCTAATAAAATACACCAACTGTGTGAGTAATCGTGATTGTCTCTGCTCGTGAACATGATCCGAGAGGGAACATGGTGGGGTTATGATTGACGTAAGCAGGTGTTCAGGATCTCATAGAGATTATGTTAGAATCAATCGCTTAACGTAGACCACCCACATTTACATTCTTGTTGCGTAAGATAGCCACCATATAATGCTTAGTGCTGCTGCAAACTAAACATCACCCCTTCCAACCTTAAGCTTAAATAGTCTTGGTACCCCGGCACATGATAGCTGAGTCCTTTGTGGCTCACAGTTTACTACAACAACTCCAGGTACAGGTTCAGATGAGTACGTGCAGGATGATCTTACCCAGCTCCAGTGGGAGTATGATGAGGAAAGAGGCAGGATGTACGTGACGTATTCGGATGAGTAGAGGACCTGGTCGTGATCTTTGGGGCAGCGAGATAGTTTCATTTGCATCTCTTTTTTTCGTTTGATTTCGTCTGTAGTCGGACCCTGTTTTCATCTTGATGACTTGAACTCTGAGTGGAATTGTAATTTAGCATGTGGCGAGTGTAAGCCAACTTGTATACTCATCTCTTCTGTAATGTATGATGCAATGTTACTATACTTGCTAACGACAAGATGCGCCTCTATCCCTTGCGAGGCCCTTGTGTCTTAAAATGGATAGGCGCGCATCTTGGGCGTGACAAGTTGGTATTCAGAGCCATACGACCATAGGAGCCTTTGCTTGTTCGAACTTGGCCGAGTCGTGTCTAGTAAAAACTATTTTGAGTCTAGTTATATAGGAGAGTAGGATTATTTTTACTCCTCTTCTATGCTCTGGTGAGGTATCCGACTTAGGAATTTTGATTCTACTCCTCTTCTTGCTCAAATTTTTTTAGGATTACGCGGGTATTTTGGAGTCTATATGATACCGATGTGACAGGGTTCTGTCTTGGTGCCTCCTGTCTGACTTGATTTCTTCCGGGGAGTCGAGCTCTAGGGAATGTTGGCACATCGTTATCATTCAGCTTCCTTGATATCTCAGAACGGAGAATGTTCGAAATTACTTCAATACTTATCGTGGTGAGATAAGGTCGGAGTCACCCAGTACTGGGGAGGCATCCCGGATACCACCATGGTTTAGTATCGTTGTGAGTTCAAGGATTCGAGATTAGACGAGTTTGCGGAGTTTCTTGAATTATGGTGTGGAAGGTTGCGGATGCAGTTGCAGCTGATTACCTAGGGTAGGTTCCTGAGTCCGCAACCCGAATCGCATAAACAAGAAAGTTTTCAGAAGTTCATAGGTGGGAAATCTTGTAGTCATCTAGGATCATCTTCTCCAGATGTATTGGGCATGTACATTTGTTCCGAGCGCTTAGCTCAATACTTTTGTATTATTGCAAGTGGCGTATTATATCTGATGATGTTATCATAATACGAAGAAGCATTCTTACTAAAAAAATTCAGTAGGAAGGCTGTGTTGTTATTTGTCCAATTTCTTCAAGCATTTGATTCATCTTTGAATTCATCTATTCAATGAGGTGCTAATGCGTGTTGTCCATCTTTAGGATGGCTCCATCAACTCGCAACAATCCGGGTCGTGATGAGGAGCAGGCTGATGTTCCACCACCACCCCCGCCACCGCCTCCTCCGCCTCCTCCTCCAGAAGCTTGGCAAGCTGTGATGGCCGCGACCAATGCAAACACTCAGATGTTGCTAAGGCTGTTGCAAGAAAGGGAGCAGGGTCAGCAAGGTTTTCAAGGGAATTTTCAGAATCAGCCTTAGTTTGCAACGCTCAATCAGTTCCTTGCCAACCAGCCTAAGTCTTTCACGTGCTGTGAGCAGCCTTTTGGTGCTGATTATTGGCTTCGTGATATGAGTAAGCATTTTGAGTGCAACAATGTCAGGCCAGAGGACTTTGTCAGATTTGCTTCATTCCAGCTCAAGGGTCAAGCAGCTGATTGGTGGCAGCGGTACAAGGATTCCAGGGGCGATTGTGTTGTTACTTGGGACGATTTTCGTCGTGACTTCAGGGCTCATTACATTCCGACTAGCTTTGTCGAGGAGATGCGTGAGAAGTTCAGGCACCTGAAGCAGGGAACCAAGTCTGTCTACCAGTACAACGTCGAGTTCCAGAATCTAGCTCGTTATGCCAAGCAAGATGTTCCAGATGATAAGGCTATGATCTATCAGTTCAGAGGTGGTCTCAAGGATGAGCTTTTGCCAGGCCTTGTTCTTCAAGAGCCTCGTGAGTTTGATCAGTTTTACAACATGGCTCGGAAGGTTGAAGCAGCTCAGCTCAAGTTAGAGAACTCCAAGAAGCGTTCAAGGGATTCATATTCTTCTTCCAGCTCTCAGATGGTTTCCAAGCAGCAAAAGTATTGGGCGCCAAATCCTCTTCCGTTTCGTCCTCCTCAGCAACAGAAGCAGTTTGGTGGTCGTGGTTCTTCCCACCCACCCAACCCAGGATTTCAGCAGAAGACCCAGGCGTCCAAGGCAGTCTTTGTTCCTCCTCCAGGCAATGTTCGTCCGCTCTTTGAGGTGACTTGTCACAAGTGTGGTCAGAAGGGTCACTATGCAAACAAGTGCAACCAGCGACATCTTCCGCCTCCTCCTCCTATCAAGCCTCCAGGCAATGCAATGGTGAAGCATAATCCCAAGTCAGTCCGAGTGAATATGGTGAATGCAGTTGAAGCAGAGCAGTCCAATGACGTGATTATGGGTAATCTCCCAGTTAATGATTTTCCTGCTAAAGTATTGTTTGATACTGGTGCATCGCATTCATTCATATCCAAGCCTTTTGTCGCTATGCATGAGTTTTCAGTGGAGCATTTAGCTAGTCCTTTTCGTGTGGTTTCTCCGGGGATGCACATGAGTTTGCATATGATTGTTAAGGATGCTTCTATAAAGATGGGCAATTATTCTTTTCTGCCTTCTCCAATTGTTCTTGGGAATTCCGATATTGATCTCATTCTGGGCATGGACTTCCTGGCTATGAATAAGGCTTATGTTGATTGTCAAGCAAACGAAGTCAAGCTGACTCATCCTTCAGAAGACGTGATTATATTCGTGGCTCGCGATGACACAATCCGTCTCTTTGCTCTTAATGAGAAGGGTGAAATCTCGGCGATTTCTCAAATTCCGATGGTTTGTGAGTATGAAGATGTCTTTCCAGAAGAATTGCCAGGAATGCCTCCGCACCGGCCAGTCGAGTTCGTGATTGATCTCGAGCCCGGAACTGAACCGGTCTGCAAGCCCCCGTATAAACTTGGCCCCGAAGAGTTGAAAGAGTTGAAGAAGCAGCTAGATGAGCAAGAACGTCTGGGTCTGATCAGACCAAGATCTTCTCCGTGGGGTTGTGGAGTTTTGTTTGTCAAGAAGAAGGATCGCACGGATCGTCTTTGTGTGGACTACCGGCCATTGAACAAGAAGACAATCAGAAACAAATACCCACTCCCTAACATCAATGAGTTGTTTGAACAATTGAAATGTGCCAAGGTTTTCTCCAAGTTGGATCTTCGAATGGGTTATCATCAGATTCACATTCGCGAAGAAGACATTCCCAAGACCGCTTTCAGGATGAGTTTTGGCTCGTATGAGTACACTGTTATGTCATTTGGTCTTGCGAATGCTCCTCCAACCTTCTCAAGGATGATGAATTTCATTTTCTCTCCATTCAAGAATGAGTTTGTCTTGGTCTATCTTGATGATACCCTTGTGTTCTCGGAGATAGAAGAAGAGCATGCAGAGCATCTCCGCCTAGTGCTGGACAAGTTAAGGGAACATCGGTTCTATGCCAAGTTTTCCAAGTGTGAGTTTTGGCTCAATGAAGTGGTGTACCTTGGGCATGTCATCTCTGCCGAGGGAATTAAAGTGCACCCTGAGAAAGTTGAGGCAATCTTGAAGTGGGAACCTCCTCAGAATGTGAAGCAGCTTCGGAGCTTCCTCGGGCTTGCTAGTTATTGCAGAAGATTCGTGGAGAACTTCTCTTAAATTGCCAAGCCTCTGTCCAATCTCCTCCAGAAGAGTGTCAAGTATGTTTGGTCTCTTGAGTGTGATGCAGCGTTCAATATGCTCAAGCAGAGACTAACTTCAGCTCCAGTTCTTGTTCCTCCGGAACAGTCCAAGCCTTTCCAAGTTTTCTGTGATGCTTCTCTCCAAGGCCTTGGTGGTGTTCTTATGCAAGACAAGAAGATTGTGGCCTATACCTTGCGTCAGTTGAAGCCTGCCGAGAAGAACTACCCCACCTCATGATCTTGAGTTGGCGGCAGTTGTGCATGCTCTAATGACTTGAAGGCATTTGTTGTTGGGTAGACCAGTTGAGGTGTACACCGATCACAAGAGCTTGAAGTACATTTTCACTCAACCCAATCTCAATCTTCGGCAATCTCGTTGGGTGGAAATACTTGAAGACTTCAACCCAAGCATTGAGTATACTCCTGGGAAAGCAAATGTCATTGCAGACGCGCTTAGCCATAAGGCATACTGCAATAGTCTGATCTTGAAGCCTCTTCAACCCGAGCTTTGTGAAGCCTTCCACAAGCTCAACCTTCAGAAGATTCCGCAAGGATTTCTTGCAAATCTTCAAGTCTCTCCGACTCTGGAAGATCAGGTTCGCCAAGCGCAGCTTCTTGACGCTATGGTGAAGAAAGTGAAGAAAGGGGTGGCCAAGAGCATTCCGAAGTATAAGTGCTTTAGTGTCGATGACAAAGATACCTTGTGCTTTGAGGACCGTCTTGTGGTTCCAAAAGGTGATCTCAGAAAGGTTATCATGGACGAAGCACACAATTCTCTTCTATCCATTCATCCAGGCAGTTCCAAGATGTATCAAGATCTCAAGCAAACCTTTTGGTGGACTCGCATGAAACGTGAAATTGCTCAGTTCATGAACGAGTGTGATGTTTGTCGTAGAGTGAAGGCAGAGCATCAACGTCCAGCAGGTCTTCTTCAACCTTTGCCTATCCTAGAGTGGAAATTCGATCATGTTGATATGGATTTCGTAACTGGGTTTCCCAAGTCTAAGAGAGGCAACGATGCCATCTTTGTGGTTATCGACAAGCTGTCAAAAGTTGCTCATTTCCTGCGAGTCAGGAATCTATCTCGGCAGCTCAACTTGCAGAGTTGTATACGTCAAGGATAGTGTCTTTGCATGGTATTCCTCAGCTCATCTCTTCTGACCGTGGAAGCCTCTTTACTTCCAAGTTTTGTGAGTCCTTCCAGACTGCTATGGGTACTAAGATCTGTTTCAGCACGACGTTCCATCCGCAGACAAGTGGTCAAGTTGAGAGAGTCAATCAGACCCTTGAAGATATGCTCAGAGCCTGTGTGATTTCGTTCGGCATGAAGTGGGAAGACTGTCTTCCATATGCTGAATTCTCATACAACAATAGATTTAAAGCTAGTTCAGGCAAGGCTCCGTTCGAGATTCTCTACGGCAGGAAGTGTCGTACCCCGCTTAACTGGTCTGAAACCGGTGAGCGTCAGATTTTGGGCAATGACATGATCACTGAAGCAGAAGAAATGTGCCATGCCATTCGTGAGAACCTCAAAGCAGCTCAGTCCCGTCAGAAGAGCTATTATGATAGCAAACATCGGGATGTTTCCTTCCAAGTGGATGATCTTGTCTATCTCAAAGTTTCTCCCATGAGAGGCACACAACGATTTGGAATAAAAGGGAAGTTGGCTCCTCGTTTTGTTGGTCCTTTCAAAGTTGTTGACAAGAGAGGTGGTCTTGCATATCAACTTGAGCTTCCCCCAAATTTCGCGAACGTGCACGATGTCTTCCATGTTTCTCAGCTCTAGAAATGCTTCAAGACTCCTGAGCGAACCATTGACCTCCACGACATCGATCTTCAAGCAGATCTTTCTTATCGTGAGCACCCAGTTGCAATTCTTGAAGAAACTGAGCGTAAGACTCGCAACAAGTCTATCAAGTTCCTCAAGGTGAAGTGGTCTCATCATTCCAATAAGGAAGCTACTTGGGAACGCGAGGACCTGCTCCGTTCCGAATTTCCGGACTTCTCTCGTTCCTAGATCTCGGGTCGAGATCCTCTTGTAGTGTGGGAGAGTTGTGACATCCCAAGTGATGTCCCTACCTTATTTGGCATGTAACCCCATTGTATGACTTGTGACATGGGCTTAATGTATGATTTGCACCTTGTCCCATGTGTTGAATGGCATTCATGCATCATATCATCATGCATCATTTCTTTCTTCTTGCCTTACTTGTCTTCATGTGTATGTGATGTAGGGGTTGAGAGTGTGCCTTGTGTGGTGTTCGTGTTTGAGAGTGTGGGTGGAGTCATGTGTGCAACCTCTTTCTTCCCCTCTCTTCTCTCTTTCAAGCACCACCTTCCATCTTCCCCCTCTCTTCCTATTAATTTAATGATCAGATTTAACTTGTTGTTTTATTTGTTTTAAAATGTTCAAGAGGTGCCCCAAATAATCTTGTTAAGTTAGGATGTGGTGCTGTTGTTGATTGGGGTTGTTTGTATTTTGGTTTGTTTTAAAAATAGGGGCTGTTATTTAAATAATTGTTTAAATAACTTGTGCAATAAATCAACCTAATATATTTAATAATATGAGCACATTATTTTCTTTACAACAGTATTTTTTTTATTTGCACTAAAACCCCTTTTTATCCCTCTCAGGTTTTTCTTTGAGTGGTGTTGTTTTTAAAATATCAGAAAAACCCTTTTGTTTGGGTGAGAGAGAGCAGTGTGGGGGCACTGGGCTTCCGGCCCAGGAGAGCCCCTAGCTCGGCCTAGCAGCAGCACGACGGCCACCTGCACCGTTCCTCCTCCTCCGTCAGGCAGCAGAGGCGAGAGAGCAGAGTGCGAGAGCGAGAGCCGACGCCGTCACCGTTAGAGGCACACGGACGTCGAGGCCCCTTCAAATAGAGCGCGGATCCATAGGGTTCCCCTTCCCCTCTCGCTGCCGCCGCTTTTCCCCTTATTCCTACTCCTCCTTCTCGCTCTTGCTGCTTCCTCCATCTCGGGTTCAGAGAGGTAGTGGGTTCCAGAGTGAGGTGGGGATCGACGGGCTCATTGCCGGCGCTGCCTCCGGTGGAGCCCCGCCGCCGTCAGGATGGTCTGCAGCGACCCGGAGCGTCCGCGTCCCATTCCCGGTGCTAGGGGGTGAGGAGCACCCCTGTAGTGCCCCGTCGTCGCCGTTGTCCGCAAGCGAGGGAGCGCTGCCGCCGTCTCCTTCGTCTTCTTCCTCGTCGTCTTGTCGTCGCCGTGTCCTCGCTTCGCCGAGCTTCCCCTCGGTGAGCAGCCGGTCCCCCGCTGTCCCCCTCTCCTCGCCGTAGGCCGTACCTTGCCGTTGTGATGCTCGTCGCTGCCGGCCGGACAAGCTCACGCTTGAGCTCACCGCAGTCCCCCTCGTCGCGAGACGAACGGGGGAATGGATTCCCCGTGTATCCTGCAGTCCCCGCAGCGTCTTTCCTTCGCCGGAGATGCCCTGTAGCCTACCTATAGTCACCGTTGCTTGCCGCCGATGCTCTGTCCTGTGTGTGTGTGTGTGTGTGCAGTACGGTTCAGTTTCGTCATATTAGATGCGCATATGTGTGTATTAGTGGCGATGCGCCCCTCCTCTGTTAACTGTCATCGCCGTAGCGCAGTGGTAGCGCTTGAGTGGGTAGACCAGGAGGTCTCGGGTTCGATCCCGAGCCCCTCCCCTTTTTTGTGCTTTTCTTTCTTTATTTATTTTGTGTTCTTTTTTTTCCTTGATTATTTGTTCTTCTATATGTGTGTGTGGTGATATAGAGAGCATGTGTGTATGTATGTGTGTAGATGTAGATCCCTATGTGTGTGTGGCACAAGTTGCCATTGTCATATGGGTGTGAGCATGTGGATGTGTGTGTAGGTAGAATGCCTCCTATACATATTTTTCTCTTGCAATGATGCCTAGTAGATGCTAGTGAGTGCTTTTGTACCATGTGCATGAGTAGCTCCATGTGTTGGTATTCCTGTCTTAAGTGCATATGAGCATAGTTTCTCTTTTAGTTAGTTTCCTCGTTACAAATGATGCTATGCCATGATATCATGTCCCTAAGATGCTATTTAACCATTTCCAATAAGCAACATTAGAGCACATGCCTTTTGGGGCCATTTTCATTAAGTTGCATAAGTGACATAAGTCACCCATGCCCTTAGGAGGTCAATTTCGACCTAGCTTTTCTCCCTCTTGCTCCAGGCAAGCATAGGGGTATGAGTAGTGATTTTGGGGTAAAATCAACCCATGAATGTATCTGTGAAGTCAGATTTGACTTTGGGGCAACTTCACAAAACTGCATTTTTATGCTGTGATGCCCTTTTGTCCATTTCATATGATTTATTCTATGCATGGTTTTAAGTTCTTGACAACATGAGATTGCTAGTTAAAGTTGCTGGGAATGTCCCAGTATTTTTTTTATTTGTGCAAAGTCACCAGATAAGTGGAAACCATGCTGTTTAGTGAGCAACTTTATGTTTCTGTCCAGCTTGCTTAAAAATGACTCAAGTCTGGGAGATCTGTAGTTATTGTTTTTCCTTGAAGAGTGGGTTGTATCTAGTGATATGTTTGGGTTTTGCTCATGCTCAGTGTTAGTTATTTGTAGTAGATATTGCCATCTACCATCCTGTTAATTTTCATGCCAATAGGAGCTCTATAGCATATTTAGCCAGTGCTGTCAATTTGCTACTTTATAATCTCAGATTCCAGAAAACTGGAATTTTCACTAGTCCCAGAAAACTGATTCATCTTGCCAACTTGATTGATTCATGCTTGTTGATGTGTGGCTTCTTTGCTGTTTGTGTAGTTGGATAAGTTGATGTATGTGTTGATTAGATTCTGTCAATATCTTGTTTGTGGCTGTAGGGTTCCTGTAGCTCAAGTTGTGAGCTTTTCAAATTGCTATGTTGCTGTTTTGTGGCAGATTTGATGTTATCTTGTTTTGTGACTTGTGGGAGCTATACTCCATGGAATTGATTGATTATTGAGCCTATTGTGATTGATTTTTCATCATCTATCCAGTGGCTACCTTGGAATGCCAAGAAGTAGCCCAGGTCTTAGTTGCCTTGTGTTTTGCCTCCATACCTTGTCGTGAGCGTATCTTGAGAACCGTAGCTCCGTTTCTTGCGTTCTTTATATGCATTTCTATCGATTTTGCATGATGCATACATATTTGTCATGTTCATGCATATCTAAATAACTTAACATGAGTTTTTGTCCAGATTCACTAATTTACAAACTTTGCATGTGAAACTTGACTAGTTTTGGATTGCCATGTTAAATTCTTCGTAAAATGAATCATGCATCATCTTGGTTGTGCATTGTACCTTGGTTGGAGATTTATTTGCTGTTTCTCTTGGGTAGACGCGAGTGTCAATACTGAGTTCGAGGACCCTGGAGAGTACCACTACGAGGATCCCGCTACTTGTTCCACTAAAGAACCAACAAGCAAGATGATCGTACCCGGATCCCAATACTATTTTTGCTTGCTAGTTTCCCGCTCTTATCGTTACATTTGCGCTACCTACCACTTGATATCAGCCCCCATGTTGCCATGACAGCCACTAACCTCCATATCCTAGCAAACTTTGATTGGCTAAGTTGCCGCTGCTCAGCCCCTCTTATAGCATTCTTAATTGCAGGTGCAGGTTGTTCCATGTGATAACATGGATTGGATATCACAATAAATTCTGTTATTTAATCTAATGCACATATATATCTGGTATTGGTGGAAGGCTTGGCCTTTTGCTAAGTGATTTGTTCCGCTGTTACCGCCATTAGTTCCTGGTTACCGATGTTATGTTTTCCATATTTTGCGCTCCTAACACGCTTGGGGTTGTTATGGGGACCCCTTGTTTATTCGGTTAAGATTAAAACTTGTCTGGCAAGACCCAACATTGGTACTATATTTGCTAATACCTTAATTAATTTGCATAGGGATTTGCAACCCCGTGGATAATTTAATCAACCCCCGGGCCAGTGCTCCGCATGAATGTTGGTCCAACCCAGAGCAGCTTATTAACGCCACCCGGGGCAACTCGGTGATTGGTGTGGTAACCATCGCTCATTCGTCGTGTCTTGAGAACGAGATACGCGGCTCTTATCGGGTTCGTCGACACGTTGGGTGGTCTTGCTGGATTTGTTTTACCTTTATCAAATGTCCTGCGTGTGGACTCTGACTTTCTTCGGGTTTTCTCGAGGTGTTGGAATTCCTTTGGAATTACCGATGATGACCACGAGATACGTAGTCGAGGAATTCCCACGGAGTGTGGTTATTTGTGATGGACTAGTTGGAGCACCCTGTTGGGAGACGTAGTAGTAAATCAAAATTTTCCTACGTTCACCAAGATCTATCTATGGAGAAACCAGCAACGAGAGGGGAGAGATTGCATCTTCATACCTTTGAAGATCGCTAAGCGGAAGCATTACAAGAACGCGGTTGATGGAGTCGTACTCGCAGCGATTCAGATCGCGGTAGATCCGATCAAGTGCCGAACGGACGGCACCTCCGCGTTCAACACACGTTCAGCCCGGTGACGTCTCCAACACCTTGATCCAGCAAGGAGGAAGGAGAGGTTGGGGAAGGGCTCCAACAGCAGCACGACGGCGTGGTGGTGGTGGAGTAGCAAGGTTTTCCGACAGGGCTTCGCCTAAGCGCTGCGGAGGAGGAAGAAGAGAGGTAGGGCTTCGCCGTGAGAGAGAGAGATCAAATCCTATCTCAAAACATCCAAAACCTCAAGTATATATAGGAGGAGGGACGTGGAGGGCTGGCTTGGCCTCTACTCCAAAGAGGAGATGGCCGGCCGAATTAAAGGGAGAGTCCACCTCCCACAAGGGAGGTGGATCTCCTCCTTTTAAATCCTTTTTGCCTTATCTCCTTATCTCCAGCCACATGGGCCTTTAGCAAAAGTATTTCCCAGCCAAATAAGGGCTGACACACTTTATCTAACAGCCCATGAAGTCCTCTGGTCGTCACACCCCTCCCGGGGGTCCTCCGGCACCCTCCCGGCACTCCCGGTACACTACCGATGAGCCCGAAAACTTTCCGGTGACCAAAACTGGACTTCCTATATATCAATCTTTACCTCCGGACCATTCCGGAGCTCCTCGTGACGTCCGGGATCTCATCCGGGACTCCGAACAACCTTCGGTAATCACGTATACCATTTCCCTATAACCCTAGCGTCATCGAACCTTAAGTGTGTAGACCCTACGGGTTCGGGAGACACGTAGACATGACCGAGACACCTCTCCGGTCAATAACCAACAGCGGGATCTGGATACCCATGTTGGCTCCCACGTACTCCACGATGATCTCATCGGATGAACCACGATGTCAAGGATTCAATCAATCCCGTATACAATTCCCTTTGTCTATCGGTATGATACTTGCCCGAGATTCGATCGTCGGTATCCCCATACCTTGTTCAATCTCGTTACTGGCAAGTCTCTTTACTCGTTCCGTAATACATCATCCCGTGGCTAACTCCTTAGTCACATTGAGCTCATTATGATGATGTCTTACCGAGTGGGCCCAGAGATACCTCTCCGTCACACGGAGTGACAAATCCCAGTCTCGATTCGTGCCAACCCAACAGATACTTTCGGAGATACCCGTAGTGCACCTTTATAGCCACCCAGTTACGTTGTGACGTTTGGCACACCCAAAGCATTCCTACGGTACCCGGGAGTTGCACAATCTCATGGTCTAAGGAAACGATACTTGACATTGAAAAGCTTTAGCAAACGAACTACACGATCTTGTGCTATGCTTAGGATTGGGTCTTGTCCATCACATCATTCTCCTAATGATGTGATCCCGTTATCAACGACATCCAATGTCCATGGTCATGAAACCGTGACCATCTATTGATCAACGAGCTAGTCAACTAGAGGCTCACTAGGGACATGTTGTGGTCTATGTATTCACACATGTATTATGGTTTCCGGTTAACACAATTATAGCATGAACAATAGACAATTATCATGAACAAGGAAATACAATAATAACCATTTTATTATTGCCTCTAGGGCATATTTCCAACAGTCTCCCACTTGCACTAGAGTCAATAATCTAGTTCACATCACCATGTGATTAACACTTACATCACCATGTGATCATATCATCATGTGATTAACACCCAATAAGTTCTGGGGTTTGTTCATGTCCTGCTCGTGAAAGAGGTTTTAGTCAACGGGTCTGCGACATTCAGATCCGTGTGTACCTTACAAACTTTCCATGTCATATTTGTAGATACTGCTCCCACGCTCCACTTGGAGCTATTCCAAATGGCTGCTCCACTATACGTAGCTGGATTTCTACTAAGAGTCATCCGGATTGGTTTTAAAGCTTGCATCATCGTAACACTTTACGATGAACTCTTTATCACCTCCATAATCGAGAAATATTTCCTTAGTTCTCAAGTTACTAAGGCTAACTTTGACCGCTGTCTAGTGATCCACTCTTGGATTACTCTTGTACCCCTTGACAGACTCATGGCAAGGCACACACAGGTGCGGTACACAGCATGGCATACTATATAGAGCCTATGGCTAAAGCATAGGAGATGACACTCATCTCTTCTTTATCTTCTGCCGTGGTCGGGTATTGAGTCTTACTCAATTTCACACCTTACAATACAGTCAAGAACTCCTTCTTTGACCCATCTATTTTGAACTCCTTCAAAAACTTGTCAAGGTATGTCTTCGTCGAAAAAACTTATCAAGCGAATAGATCTATCCCTATAGATCTTGATGCTCAATAAAATAGTAGCTTTATCTGGGTCTTCCTTTGAAAAACAAAACTTTTCAAACAACCCTTCATGCTCTTCCAGAAATTCTACATCATTTCCGATCAATAATATGTCAACTACATATTCTTATAAGAAATTCCATAGTGCTCCCACTCACTTTCTTGCAAATACAAGTTTCTCATAAACTTTGTATAAACTTAAACACTTTGATCACCTCATCAAAGCATATATTCCAACTCCGAGATGCTTGCTCCAGTCCATAGAAGGATCGCTGGAGTTTGCATATTATTAGCATCCTTAGGATTGACAAAACCTTCTGGTTGTATCACATACAACTCTTCCTCACAGAAACCATTACGGAAACCTTGTTTTGTCATCCATCTGCCAGATTTCATAATCGAAAAATGCAGCAACTGCTAACAAAATTTTAATAGACTTTTAGCATCGCTACAGATGAGACAATCTCATTGCAGTCAACTCCTTGAACTTGGCGGAAACTTCTTTGCGACAAGTCGAGCTTTATAAACGGTGACATTTCACCATTAGCGTCTATGTTTATCTCAAAGGTCCATTTGTACTCAATGACCCGCCATTCAACAGGCAAGTCTACCAAAGTTCATACTTGGTTTTCATACATGGATCCTTTCTCGGATTTCATGGCTCCTAGCCATTTGTTGGAATCCGGGCCCACCATCGCTTCTCCATAGTTCGTAGGTTCATCGTTGTCCAACAACATGATTTCCAAGACAGGGTTGTCGTACTACTCAGGAGCAGTACGCGTCCTTGTCGACCTACGAGGTTCGATAGTGACTTGATCCGAAGCTTCATGATCATCATCATTAACTTCCTTTTCAACTAAGTAGACTCTACAGAAACATCTTTCTGTGTTGCGCTATTCTCTGGTTGAAACAAAGGTTCAACAACCTTATCAAGTTCTATCTTCCTCCCACTCAATTCTTTCGAGAGAAACTCTTTCTCAAAAAGGACCCGTTCTTAGCAACAAACACCTTTTGCGCTTGGATCTGAGATAGAAGGTATACCCAATGTCTCATTAGGGTATTCTATGAAGATGCATTTGTCTGCTTTGAGTTCGAGCTCGCTAGGTGAAAAACCCATTTTCACATAAGCGTCGCAGCCCCAAACATTAAGAAATGACAGCTTAGGCTTCTGTCAAACCATAATTCTCACGGTGTCATCTCAACAGACTTAGATGGTGCCCTGTTAAAGTGAATGGATTTGTCTTTAATGCATAACCCCATAACGATAGTGGTAAAACGATAAGAGACATCATAGTACTCACTATATCCAATAGAGCACGACTACGACGTTCGAACACACCATCACACTATGGTGTTCCAGGAGGCGTGAGTTGTGAAACAATTTCCACATTGTCTAAAATTGCATACCAAACTCGTAACTTAGATATTCACCTCCATGATCATATCATAGACATTTATCTTCTTGTCACGATGATCTTTAACTTCACTCTGAAACTCCTTGAACCTTTCAAACATTTCAGATTCGTGTTTCATTAAGTAAATATCCCCATATTTACTCAAATCATCAGTGAAGGTAAAGAAAAACAACGATATCCACTGTGTGTTTCAACACTCATTGGACCACATACATCAACATGTATTAATTCCAATAAGCCACTTGCCCGCTCCATCATATTGGATGACGGGGTCTCAGTCATCTTGCCCAAGAGGCATGGCTCGCATGTCTCAACCGATTTGAAATCGAGTGAGTCAAAAAACATCCATCATCATGGAGTTTCTTCATGCGATTTATACCAATATGACATTACGTGGCAGTGCCACAAGCATGTGGTACTATCATTATTAACTTTGTATCTTTTGGTACCAATGTTATGAATATGTGTACTACTACGATCATGATTCGATAAACCATTTCGAGTGGGTGCATGACCATTGAAGGCATTATCCATGTAAACAGAATAACCATTATTCTCTAACTTATATGAATAACCGTATCGCACTAATCATGATCTAATCACGTTTATGCTCAACGCAAACACCAAATAACATTTATTTAGGTTTATCACAAATCCTGAAGGTAGAGAGAGCGTGCGATGGTGATCACATCAATCTTGGAAATACTTCCAACACACATCGTCACCTTTCACCTAGCTAGTCTCCATTTACTCCGTAGCTTTTATTTCGAGTTGCTAACACTTAGCAACCGAACCGGTATCTAATACCCAGGTGCTACTAGGAGTACCAGCAAGGTACACATCACTAACACGTATATCAAATATACTTCCATTGACATTACCAGCCTTCTTATCTACCAATCATCTAGGGTTTTTCCGCTTCAGCGAACATTCTCCTCATAACAGAAGCACTTAGTCTCGGGTTCGGGCTCAACCTTGGGTTTCTTCACTAGAGCAACAACTGGCTTGCCATTCCTGAAGTTTTTCCCTTCTTGCCCTTGCCCCTTTTGAAACTAGTGGTTTTCACTTAACCATCAACACTTGATGCTCCTTATTGATTTCTACCTTCGTGGTGTCAAACATCACGAACAACTCAGGGATCATCTTATCCATCCCTGGCATGTTATAGTTCATCACGAAGCTCTAGTAGCTTGGTGGCAGTGACTTGGAGAACTGCATTAATCACTATCTCATCTGGAAGATTAACTCCCACTTGATTCAAGTGATTGTAGCACCCAGACAATCTGAGAACACGCTCACCGATTAAGCTATTCTCCTTTTATCTTGCAGGCAAAGAATCTTGTTGGAGGTCTCATACCTCTCAACATAGGCACGAGCTTGAGATCACAATCTCAGCTCCTAGAACATCTCATATGTTCTGTGACGTTCAAAACATTTTGAAGCCTCAATTCTAAGCCGTAATGCATGACGCACTGAACTATCACGTAGTCATCAAAAAGTGCCTGTCATATGTTCACAACATCTACAGACAACGCTTGAGGGAGTGATGCAGTTAGCGGTACATCAAAAACATAAGCTTTCTGTGCAGCAATGAGGACAATCCTCAGATCACGGACCCAGTCCGCATTATTGCTACCATCAACTTTCAACTTACTTTTCTCTAGGATTGTATCAATAAAACTGGGGAGCTACAGCGCGAGCTATCTACGACATAATTTGCAAGGACATTTTTAGACTAAGTTCATGATAATTAAGTTCATTTAATCAAATTATTAATGAACTCCCACTTAGATAGACATCTCTCTAGTCTTCCAAGTGATACATGATCCATGTCAACTAGCCCGTGTCCGATCATCACGTGAGACGGACTAGTCATCCATGGTGAACATCTCTATGTTGATCGTATCTTCTATACGACTCATGTTCGACCTTTCGGTCTTCCGTGTTCCGAGGCCATGTCTGTACATGCTAGGCTCGTCAAGTCAACCTAAGTGTTTCGCATGTGTAAATCTGGCTTACACCCGTTGTATGCGAACGTTAGAACCTATCACACCCGATCATCACGTGGTGCTTCGGAACGACGATCCTTAGCAACGGTGCACAGTTAGGGTGAACACCTTTCTTGAAATTTTATTGAGAGATCATCTTATTTACTACCGTCGTTCTATGCAAATAAGATGTAAACATGATAAACATCACATGCAATCAATATAGTGACATGATATGGCCAATATCATTTTGCTCCTATGATCTCCATCTTCGGGGCACCATGATCATCACTGTCACCGGCACGACACCATGATCTCCATCATCATGATCTCCATCATTGTGTCTTCATGAAGTTGTCTCGCCAACTATTACTTCTACTACTATGGCTAACGCTTAGCAATAAAGTAAAGTAATTACATGGCGTTTATGATTGACACGCAGGTCATACAATAAATAAGACAACTCCTATGGCTCCTGCCGGTTGTCATAATCATCGACATGCAAGTCGTGAATCCTATTACAAGAACATGATCAATTCATACATCACAATGCATCACATCACATCCTTTGGCCATATCACATCACAAGGCACATGCTGCAAAAACAAGTTAGACGTCCTCTAATTTGTAGTTGCAAGTTTTTACGTGGCTGCTATAGGTTACTAGCAAGAACGTTTCTTACCTACGTCAACACCACAACGTGATTTGCCAATTGCTATTTACCCTTCATAAGGACCCTTTTCATCGAATCCGATCCGACTAAGGTAGGAGAGACAGACACCCGCTAGCCACCTTATGCATCTAGTGCATGTCAGGCGGTGGAACCGGTCTCACGTAAGCGTACGTGTAAAGTTGGTCCGGGCCGCTTCATCCAACAATACCGCCGAATCAAGATAAGACTAGTAGCGGCAAGCAAATTAACAAACTCGACGCCCACAACTGCTTTGTGTTCTACTCGTGCATAGATTCTACGCATAGACCTAGCTCTGATACCACTGTTGGGAGACGTAGTAGTAAATCAAAATTTTCCTACGTTCACCAAGATCTATCTATGGAGAAACCAGCAACGAGAGGGGAGAGATTGCATCTTCATACCTTTGAAGATCGCTAAGCGGAAGCGTTACAAGAACGCGGTTGATGGAGTCGTACTCGCAGCGATTCAGATCGCGGTAGATCCGATCAAGTGCCGAACGGACGGCACCTCCGCGTTCAACACACGTGCAGCCCGGTGACGTCTCCAACACCTTGATCCAGCAAGGAGGAAGGAGAGGTTGGGGAAGGGCTCCAACAGCAGCACGACGGCGTGGTGGTGGTGGAGTAGCAAGGTTTTCCGACAGGGCTTCGCCTAAGCGCTGCGGAGGAGGAAGAAGAGAGGTAGGGCTTCGCCGTGAGAGAGAGAGATCAAATCCTATCTCAAAACATCCAAAACCTCAAGTATATATAGGAGGAGGGACGTGGAGGGCTGGCTTGGCCTCTACTCCAAAGAGGAGATGGCCGGCCGAATTAAAGGGAGAGTCCACCTCCCACAAGGGAGGTGGATCTCCTCCTTTTAAATCCTTTTTGCCTTATCTCCTTATCTCCAGCCACATGGGCCTTTAGCAAAAGTATTTCCCAGCCCAATAAGGGCTGACACACTTTATCTAACAGCCCATGAAGTCCTCTGGTCGTCACACCCCTCCCGGGGGTCCTCCGGCACCCTCCCGGCACTCCCGGTACACTACCGATGAGCCCGAAAACTTTCCGGTGACCAAAACTGGACTTCCTATATATCAATCTTTACCTCCGGACCATTCCGGAGCTCCTCGTGACGTCCGGGATCTCATCCGGGACTCCGAACAACCTTCGGTAATCACGTATACCATTTCCCTATAACCCTAGCGTCATCGAACCTTAAGTGTGTAGACCCTACGGGTTCGGGAGACACGTAGACATGACCGAGACACCTCTCCGGTCAATAACCAACAGCGGGATCTGGATACCCATGTTGGCTCCCACGTACTCCACGATGATCTCATCGGATGAACCACGATGTCAAGGATTCAATCAATCCCGTATACAATTCCCTTTGTCTATCGGTATGATACTTGCCCGAGATTCGATCGTCGGTATCCCCATACCTTGTTCAATCTCGTTACTGGCAAGTCTCTTTACTCGTTCCGTAATACATCATCCCGTGGCTAACTCCTTAGTCACATTGAGCTCATTATGATGATGTCTTACCGAGTGGGCCCAGAGATACCTCTCCGTCACACGGAGTGACAAATCCCAGTCTCGATTCGTGCCAACCCAACAGATACTTTCGGAGATACCCGTAGTGCACCTTTATAGCCACCCAGTTACGTTGTGACGTTTGGCACACCCAAAGCATTCCTACGGTACCCGGGAGTTGCACAATCTCATGGTCTAAGGAAACGATACTTGACATTGAAAAGCTTTAGCAAACGAACTACACGATCTTGTGCTATGCTTAGGATTGGGTCTTGTCCATCACATCATTCTCCTAATGATGTGATCCCGTTATCAACGACATCCAATGTCCATGGTCATGAAACCGTGACCATCTATTGATCAACGAGCTAGTCAACTAGAGGCTCACTAGGGACATGTTGTGGTCTATGTATTCACACATGTATTATGGTTTCCGGTTAACACAATTATAGCATGAACAATAGACAATTATCATGAACAAGGAAATACAATAATAACCATTTTATTATTGCCTCTAGGGCATATTTCCAACACACCCCTGCAGGGTTAAATCTTTCGGAAAGCCGTGCCCGCGGTTATGTGGCAACTTGGATATTTGTTTAACACCCGGTTCTAGTAAACTTGAAGTAAACTCTAATAAAATACACCAACTGTGTGAGTAACCGTGATTGTCTCTGCTCGTGAACATGATCCGAGAATGAACACGGTGGGGTTATGATTGACGTAAGCAGGTGTTCAGGATCTCATAGAGATTATGTTAGAATCATTCGCTTAACGTAGACCACCCACATTTACATTCTTGTTGCATAAGATAGCCACCATATAATGCTTAGTGCTGCTGCAAACTAAACATCACCCCTTCCAACCTTAAGCTTAAATAGTCTTGGTACTCGGGCACATGATAGCTGAATCTTCTGTGGCTCACAGTTTACTACAACAACTCCAGGTACAGGTTCAGATGAGTACGTGCAGGATGATCTTACCCAGCTCCAGCGGGAGTATAATGAGGAAAGAGGTAGGATGTACGTGATGTATCCGGATGAGTAGAGGACCTGGTCGTGATCTTTGGGGCAGCGATATAGTTTCATTTGCATCTGTTTTTATCGTTTGATTTCGTCCGTAGTCGGACCCTATTTTCATCTTGATGACTTGAACTCTGAGTGGAATTGTAATTTAGCATGTGGCGAATGTAAGCCAACTTGTATACTCATCTCTTCTGTAATGTATGATGCAATGTTACTATACTTGCTAACGGCAAGATGCGCCTCTATCCCTTGCGAGGCCCTTGTGTCTTAAAATGGATAGGCGCGCATCTTGGGCGTGACAAGTCCCCGAGACCGCTGTCGAATGTTTGCATCGGTAGGTTTTTTTAGAGTTTATTGTATACGGGATACATTTTGCTTTTGAATCACACCACTCCATAGCTACCTTGCAGGTTTCATGGACATTAGTGGCAAACCATGATATGACGCTGCATAAGGATAGACTGCACTTCATAGAGTAGAGAGGCGCATCACTCGAAGGGTCGAGTGTCGTGACAGGGCTGACCTTGTCGAATGTTTGAATAACCAGTGGGGGCACGCTAAGTGCACCCATTGGGTGTAGTCCCCGAGGCTACTATTCATCGCAGACGATAAACAATAGGCTTGAAAACTTGTCATACGCATGGTACTGGGGTCACCTGACATGTCGAGTGTTCTTTTCTAACGAGTTACTCAACAGATCGAGAGCTAACCGTCTTAGTGGGGGCGCTCTTAGCGCACCCACTGGATGTAGTCCCCGAGACCGCTCTCGAATGCTTGCATCGACAGGGGTCTTAATTGAGACAACTTTTGAATTTGTTTATGGCGCGTGGAGCGCCAGAGTCAATCGACATGTCGAGTGGATTTTCTGCTTGAATTCTTCCAAGATGATCATTCGCCGGTGTTCATAACTCAGTCGACTGTCCAGGAACTACTTGCTCATTAAACTCCTGTCTTTTGTGGGTTCCAGACGGCTTGCAAACTTGGGACGCAGTACAAGGACATGGAGGATGAGAGGAACCGATTGTAGGTGGATCTGGCGGTCGCCAACAACGCCCTGGAGCGAGCACGTGCTGAGCTGAAGTCTTTGGGAGGTAATTACTGTCGACTGTCAGCATTCCCATCTTCACTTTCCATGTTTTGAACCGAGTGCTCTCGCTCGAACAGACGTGCGCAATGAAAACCGTCGACTCCAAACGCGACTCAACAATGTTGTTTCTTTAGATTCCATGAAGAAGGCACTAGAGGAGAAGGACAAGGCACTCGCGGACGCCCAACGGGTGGCCAGGGACAAAACTGAAGTTGTAGATCAGAAGCTGGCGGCTGCCCAGAAGCTGGAAGAGGAGAACACCAAGCTGAACCAGGAGCGTGCGGACCTCGTCAAAAGGGCCGAGCAGCTGAACAAGAGGAGCAATGGCCTGGAGAGGCATTTGGGCGAGTTCTCGAGGAAGATGTATATTATGATTGATGGTAAGTATTTTTGTCGACCGAGCTTTGAAAAATCTTTGAGGGTCGTAGTTCACCAATTCTCCTCCCATTCCCCATTGTTCAACAGAATTCTTCCAAGACTTTGAGAAGGAGATGGAGGAGGTTGAACCCAATCTGGATCCCACCAAGTCTCCTGTCCCATATGCGGTGGCCATGAACATGCTCCGACTCAATTTCCGGCTCCAGGGCGTCCAGGCGTATCATGTCCGGCTGAAGTCTGCGATGGAGAGAATCGACAAAGAGCTATGGCCGGAGGACACCCTTCAGCTCGACCTCAACTCTATGATGGCTCGCCTGGACGAACTTCCAAGTCGAGTGCAGGTCTGGAAGAAATCTGCCGCTCGTTGTGGGGCCGACATGGCGTTATCACTCGTCAGGGTCCATTGCAGGGACATGAAGGAGGAGAGGCTGAAGGAGCTTCAGGTGGTCAACACGAAGAAACTCCAGTTCAAGGACTTCATGGATACCTTCATCGAAGCGGCCACCAGAATCGCCGACGACATCGACCTGGACACTTTCGTCGAGCCCACCAGTCCGTCTCCTTCTTGAAAAACTTGTCTTTGAAAGAAACAGTTAAATTTGCCTCGGTATGCCAAGTGGATTTGTATCCTTAAAAACTTCGTTCAGGCCTTGGGTCTGAGCACATTTGCTTTCATACGAAACGTTTATCTATGGTTTACCCTTTGGATTTTGTTCGAATTTGGCTTTCGATCGTCTGTTCGACTGAGTTTGTTTTTAACTTAGGCGAAGCGTGTTCGTAGATAAGCCCCCCGAGTGTGAGGATTGCTCATCACTCGGAGTATTTTCGAACTTAGGCAAATGCCGATTCGCAACTAAGCTCTCGAGTATGAGGATTGCTCATCACTCAAAGTATTTTCGAACTTAGGTGAATGTCGATTCGCAGCTAAGCTGTTGAGTGAATGGATTATTATCCACCCGACGAGGTTTTTAACTTAGGCGAAACATGTTTCGCAGCTAAGTCCCCGAGTGTGAGGATTGCTCATCACTCAAAGTATATTTGAACTTAGGCGAATGTCGATTCACAGCTAAGATGTCGAGTGTGAGGATTGCTCATCACTCGAAGTATTTTCGAACTTAGGCGAATGTCGATTCGCAGCTAGGCTGTCGAGTGAATGGATTACTATCCACCCGACGAGGTTTTTAACTTAGGCGAAACGTGTTTCACAGCTAAGCCCCCGAGTGTGAGGATTGCTCATCACTCGAAGTATTTTCAAACTTAGGCAAATGTTGATTCGCAGCTAAGCTGTCGAGTGAATGGATTACTATCCACCCGACGAGGTTTTTAACTTAGGCAAAACGTGTTTTGCAGCTAAGCCCCCGAGTGTGAGGATTGCTCATCACTCGAAGTATTTTCGAACTTAGGCGAATGTCGATTTGCAGCTAAGCTGTCGAGTGAATGGATTACTATCCACCCAACGAGGTTTTTAACTTAGGCGAAACGTGTTCGCAGCTAAGCCCCCGAGTGTGAGGATTGCTCTTCACTCGAAGTATATTTGAACTCGACAAGTTTTTTTTTGAACCCAAGCAAAGACGGATTCGCAAATAGGTTGTCGAGTGAATGAGCTGCTATCCACCCGACAGGGTTTTTAACTTAGGCGAAACATGTTTCACAGCTAAGCCCCCGAGTGTGAGGGTTTCTCATCACTCGGAGTATCCCCAAGAATGTAACTGCACGGTTGGAATCGACGAAGTATTAATCGCAGAAACACGAATCGCATTGATGAAGTACTCTTATTACATCAGAAAACTCTTGTCTCAAGTGTAAAAACGCCGGAGCAGGTCTGCATTCCAGGCTCGTGGCTCATCTATCTGTTTCATGAGATTATATAGGTGATAGGCTCCGTTGTTTAGCACCTTAGTGACGACAAAAGGGCCTTCCCATGTAGGAGCAAGCTTGTGAGGTCGGTGTTGGTTCACTCGGAGCACCAAATCTCCTTCATGGAACGCTCGACTTTTGACATTCCTTGCATGGAAACGCCGTAGGTCTTGCTGATAGGCAGTGGTCCGGATCAGAGCCATCTCACGCTCCTCTTCTAGAAGATCTACCCCATCCTATCTGGCATGTTCAGCTTCAGCCTCAGAATATAGTTCCACTCGAGGAGAATTGTGGGCCAAGTCACTCGGCAATATGACTTCAGCACCATAGATAAGGAAGAAAGGAGTTCGTCCAGTTGACTGATTAGGCGTTGTCCTCAATCCCCACAAAATAGATGGCAGCTCAGTTACCCCTGCACCAGCGGCATGATCCAAATCGCGCATGAGACGAGGCTTCAGACCTTGCAGAATGAGACCATTAGCCCGCTCAACTTGCCCATTGGTTTGAGGATGTGCAACGGAAGTGTAATCCACTCGGGTGCCTTGGGAGTTACAGAATCTCCTGAATTCTTCCGAGTCAAAATTAGTGCCGTTGTCCGTGATGATGCTGTGCGGAATGCCATACCGAATAATGATCTCCCTCATGAACGTGACCGCCGTGCGGGAATTCAGCTTCTTGATGGGCTTGGCTTCAATCCACTTAGTGAATTTGTCGACTGCTACTAACAAGTGGGTGAATCCTCCTTTTCTAGGTCGGAAGGGACCAACCATGTCGAGTCCCCAAACTGCAAACGTCCAAGCGAGAGGGATTGTCTTTAGAGTAGACGCTGGCTTGTGTGACAGATTCGCATAGAACCGGCAGCCTTTGAAGTGATCAACGATGTCCTTAGCTATCTCATTAGCTCGCGGCCAGTAAAAACCAGCTCGGTATGCTTTAGCGACGATCGCCCTTGAAGATGCATGGTGGCCGCAAGTTCCCGAGTGGATTTCGTCTAGAATCATCCGACCTTCCACGGGGGAAATGCAGCGCTTGGTGACACCAGTCACACTCTCTCTAAATAGCTGATCTCCCATCATAGTGAAAGCCTTGGACCTGCGCACAATCTGTCGAGCCTCTACTTCATCTTTAGGGATCTCTTGTCTGAGGATATATGCAATGTACGACACAGTCCAGTCGGGTATGATAACTAGTATCTCCGTGACCAAGTCAATCACAGCAGGAACATCGACTTCAGTCGAGTCAGAGGAGCTTAAAGCTTGTGGGGGCTCTTCTGTGAAGGGATCCTCTTGAATCGAAGGAGCGTGCAAATGCTCCAGGAACGCCCCGCTAGGGACAAGCCATCGAGTGGAACCAATCTTGGACAGCTCATCAACAGCTTGATTTTTTTCAGTCGAGGAACATGGTGAAGTTCCAGGCCTTCAAATTTCTTCTCCAACTTTCGGACTGCATTGCAATATCCGGTCATGGCGGGGTTTCTAACATCCCATTCTTTCATCACTTGATTCACCTCCAAATCTGAGTCGCCATAAAACATCAGGCGCTTGACGTCGAGTGAGATAGCCATGCGCAACCCATACAAAAGTGCTTCATATTCTGCCTCATTGTTGGAGGAATCAAAATGAATCTACAAGACATAGCCGAGCTTGTCGCCTCTGGGGGATATCAAAACAACACCAACGCCGGACCCATTCAACATTTTGGAGCCGTCAAGAACATTGTCCAATGTATCGAGTGAACTTGGATGGGTTGCTGCTGTTCAGTCCACTCGACCATGAAATCTGCCAATGCTTGGGACTTGATTGCCTTCTTGGCCTCGAATCTGATGTCAAAGTGTCCAAGCTCAATTGCCCATTTAGCCACTCGACCTGATGCGTCGCGATTATTGAAAATCTCGGATAAAGGAGAATCAATGACGACTGAGATCAAATGGTCTTGGAAATAATGTGCCACCTTCTTCGTTGATAGGTAAATACCATACACCAGCTTCTGATAGTGTGGATATCTTTGCTTTGAGGGGGACAATACTTCCGAGACATAATAAACTGGCCGCTGGACTTTATAGGCTTTACCCTCCTCTTCTGGCTCGATAGTCAGCACTGTATTGACAACCTGATTTGTGGCCGCGATGTACAGGAGCAAGGGCTCTTTACTGGCAGGAGTGGCAAGCACCGGCTAGGTGGAGAGTAGGACTTTGAGCTCAACAAACGCTGCTTTGGCTTCGGGAGTCCAGTCGAATGTGTCGGACTTCTTCATCAAATGATATAAGGGCAGAGCCTTCTCACAAAGACGAGAAATGAATCGACTCAATGCTGCCAAGTAACCTATGAGCTTCTGAACGTCGTGCACTCACACGGGAGTCTTCACACGGGTAATGGCGCTGATCTTCTCGGGATTGACATCAATTCCTCACTCGGAAATGAGAAAACCGAGCAACTTGCCGCCAGGGACACTGAAGGTACATTTGGCCGGATTCAGCTTTATGTCGACTCGCCTCAGATTGGCGAATGTCTCAGCGAAGTCAGCCAGCTGGTCTGAACCTTTGCGGGACTTGACAACTATATCATCCATGTACGCCTCGACATTCCGAGGGATCTGGTCGAGTAAACATTTCTGAATCATGCGCATAAAAGTAGCGCCGGCATTCTTAAGACCAAAAGGCATGGTGATGTAGCAAAAGCACCCAAACGGGGTGATGAAGGCTGTTTTTATTTCGTCTGGGCCATACAGACGGATCTAATGGTACCCAAAATAGGCATCCAAAAACGATAAACGCTTGCACCCCGCTGTCGAGTCAACAATTTGATCTATGCGGGGGAGCGGAAAATGGTCTTTTGGGCACACCTTATTGAGATGTTTGAAGTCAATGCACATGCACAACGACTTATCTTTCTTGGGCACCATCACAACATTAGAGAGCCACTCGGAGTGATAAATCTCCCGAATGAACTTGGCTTGCAAGAGACGGGCCACTTCTTCTCCGATTGCCTTGCGCTTCTCCACCGCGGATCAACGCAAATGCTCCCTAACGGGCTTGGCCTTCGAATCCACTCGCAGACGGTACTCAGCCAGCTCCCTGGGAATCCCCGACATGTTAGCATGTTTCCATGCAAAGATATCCCAGTTCTCATGGAGGAACTGGATGAGCTCGGCTTCCTATTTACTGTCGAGTGTTGTTGAGATATTTGTCGGGGCAGCAGTTGGATCTGTCGGGTGGATGTGCACCTTCTTCACTTCCCCTGCCGACTGAAATGCCGACATGGAAGCTAGCTTTTTTGCGCGAAGCAAATCAGCAGGGTCAGCGGTTTTCTTGTACTCCTCCAGCTCGACCATGACCATCTGTTGATCGGTGATCTTGGATCCTTGCTGGAGACACTCTTCGGCCCGCTGTCGATTGCTAGTGACCGTGATCACGCCCTTAGGGCCTGGCATTTTCAACTTGAGATATACGTAACATGGTCGAGCCATGAAACATGCATAAGTGGGTCGACCCAAGATGGTGTGGTAGGCACTCTTGAAATCCACGACTTCAAATGTCAAATTTTCTTTTCGGAAATTTTTGCTATCTCCGAATGTCACATCCAGTGCTATCTGGCCGAGTGACTTGGCCTTCTTTCCTGGGATGACCCTGTGAAAATGCATGCTGCTCTCGCTCAGACGGGACATCGGAATGCCCATCCCTTTCAGGGTATCCGCATACAGAATGTTCAGGCCGCTGCCGCCGTCCATGAGGACCTTTCTGAGTCGAGTCCCCTACACCATCGGATCGACTACCAGAGCCTGTCGACCAGGAGTGGCCACATGAGCAGGATGGTCTGTCTGGTCGAATGTGACAGCATATTGAGACCATTTGAGGTAGGTGGGGGTGTCTGGCACAACCATGTTGATTTCTCTATTGATGACTTTCAGATGACTCTTGCTCTCGACATCAACAAAGATCACCAGTGTTGTAGTGACATCTAGGAATGTTTCCTTTTCCTCATCTTCATCTTCTTTTTCAGGAGACTTCGCACTCGACTAGTCTCCCTTGAATTGCTGGATAAGGGTTCGACACTGTCGAGTGGTGTTCTTGGGCAAAATCAGGTTGCCTTCTGCATCTTTCCTCGTGTGAATTACACACGGCTGATCCAAGATATCAGTTCCTGACTGACCTTTCCCCTTCTTGGGGTCATACTGAGCTTTGTCTTTGCCCTTGTTCTTCGACTGAGTCACCAGTGCTGCTGCCTCTGCCGGAGCCGGGTCTTCAGCCTTTCACTTTTGTTTCCGATTGTTGCCGCCACCAGACTCGTTGGTGACTGCTTTTCCTTTGCCGCTAAGGAGGCGGTCTTCTTCCTCGCCATTAGCATAGCGAGTGGCAATTTCCATCATCTTGCCGAGTGAAATGTCACCAGTGCGCCCGAACTTCAGGTACAACTCCCTGTATCTCACACCGGCCTTGAAGGCACAAACAACCTAGTGTTCTAACACATTCTCCACCGTATGATGCAGGGTGGACCATCGCTGAATATAATCCCTTAAGGTTTCATTGGGTTTCTGGACGTAGTGCTGTAAGTCGACCAGACCCGCGGGGCGCTTGCAAGTGCCCTCAAAGGTCCGGACAAACACTCGGGCAAGATCTTCCGAACAATGTATGCTGAAAGGAGCCAAACGATTCAACCAAGATCGAGCTGAACCATCCAACATGAGGGGCAGGTGCTTCATTGCGACATTGTCATTTCCGCCGCCAATCTGCACAGCCACTCGGTAATCATCTAACCAAGTCTCTGGTTTTGTTTCACCAGAAAACTTTCCGATCCCCGCCGCCATTCTGAAATTGGGGGGAATCTTCGCAGAACGTATAGCTCTGCTAAAACACCCAGGACCAGACACCATAGCTGAGCTTCCACTCGGAACATATCTGTCGAGTCCTTCCTTGTAGGCTCTGCTCTTGTCGATCCGCTTCTGAACCAGATAGGCTCGGGCGTTAAAGTCCGCGTCCCGCTCGTCACCACGGGGGTGCCTGTCGTCCTGGCGCCGAGGCGCGTACGGACCACTCCGTAGAGGAGTGGGCACTCGATGGTGGTCTTCGCGGTGATGCTGATCTCTGTCTTGCCCTTCACGAAAACCGCCGCCTCGACGACGCAAGGGCGATCCAGGGCTATGTGCCGACTGAACGGTCTCTGCCTTGGGTGAATTACTATATATCCTGTTACGGGACTAAGAAACTGCTGAATTCTGACGTTGTGCTGCATCCAACAACGCCCTGATCTGCAACAGCCCTCTACCAGCCTCTGACCGGGACGGCTTAATGGAATCCGCTATCCTAGCAACAGCAACAACATTTAGCACATGAGTTCGGTATACCTCAATGCCATCGTGAGATCCAGTCGGAAACAGTTGTCGATGACGTCGACTAGGGCGCGGCGGGCGCTGGCGAGCGCGCTCGTCAATCTCTGCCTGGAGCTCTTCCAGACGAATGTGCGCGGCCTCCAAAGCTTGGGCCTCGGTAGTCGTGCCGACGATGGGGGTATGAAGGACCTCCTCATCACGACGCAGCTGCACGTTCGACGAACCTCCAGCCTCGCGCTTGACACGGCCGAAGCCAGGCGGTGAACTCTGATGAGAGCCCGCCATCAAGACCTCCGCTACAGGATCATAGCTTTCGCACTCGGAAGGCACGTCGGATGGATCGGAATCCGACTCGAACATGCCGTGAAGGGACTCGGCGGGCTCGAGCGCTGCACCTGCGGAGAAGCTTGACGCGCCGCTGCGTGTTCGACCCATCGCTGGAGTCGTGAGCGGCCGGACCGCTTGTGACCGCGAACGGCGAGAGGAGCCGACGCGTAAGGGGTCGACGGCTGACGCAGCAACACGCTGCAGGGGCTCGCGCGGAAGTGCGCGGCCCCGCGGACCGGGAGGGCCTCAACATCGAGAGGCGCCTCCTGGAGCCATGCCGAATCGTCAGCGATGAAGGTGAGCACTCCGAAACGGATCTCGTGGCCCAAAGCAAAAACACCACCGGAAGACATGTTGAAGGATGAAAATCGCAACCTCGCCGGAAGTCGCTTAGACGCCTGCCCCACGGTGGGTGCCAACTGTCGTGGGAACAAGCCTGACAGTAGATGGTAGGGGTACGAAGGGAAAGGACAGAGTCCTAGCTACGACGAGGGTGTACACAAAGATGTATGAGTTCAGGACCCTCTCGTGGAGGTAACAGCCCTACGTCTCAGTGCTTGAGAGCTTTATGTCGAGTGGAGTATAGATATTACAATGGTTGCGAACCCTTGTGCAGGAGGGGAGGGGTGGCTTATATAGAGTTCGCTGCCCCTCATAACTGTCCCACATCAAAGGGCCTGGTCGTGGGATTAAAGTCTGTCGTTACAGGTAACGTACGTAATAAAAGCTATTAATGACCATTGAACCAGCGTCTATCCGTTGGGCTCTTAATGATGACTCCTGGTCTTCTGGCGTCGAGTGAAAGCGAGGTCTTCCGAGTGATACGCGACTGTCGAGTGAGAGCGGGAGTTTCCGAGTGGATTATTGTCGAGTGACTTTGAACTTCTCCAGGGATCCACTCGGAAGTTCATGCTTGATCTTCAAGTCCTCTCATGTGATGTCCTTAGGTAGGGTATGTAGACCGTGCGTCCTACCCTAAGTACATATCCTCGTCAGGCACAGACCGGAGCGGCGGCAGCCGTCTGCTGTCTGGTCCGGCCCGTCCGGGTTGACGATTCGGCGCGACGGCCAGTAATGGCGACGGCGCCTCGACAGGAGAGCCTCGGAGGCGGGGACGCGGGGCGGCTCACCTACTCGTGGCGAGGGGCAAGCGCCGAGCAGCGGCGGCGACAAGCGGGGAGCGGACGAGCGATGGTCCTCAATGCTGCGTTCTGCCTCTCTCTCGCTGGCTGATACGGGGAAAAGGACGAGTGGGCCTGGTCACTGGGCTCTAATCAAAGTTAATTTTTATATGTATAAAAAAAATTCTCTAATTTCTGGATGTGCCACGGCACACCCGGCACAACCGCTGGTTCCGCCAATGGAGAAACCGCCAAGATAACGACGACGTAGTCTTCATCGATCTCACAACGTCCCGCCCGGCGCCTTACCTGAACCCAAAGGCCATCCGGGCAATGCCGCCGCCGGGGGCCACGCCAGTGAGCGATTGGAAGATGGTTGTGGCGCCGCAGCCGGCGGAGCTGGACGAGTACCCACCGGACCACCGCGAATGGGTCTTCTTCACAAAGTCATACGCCATCGGGCTGTCGACTTGTCGCGGGAGGAAGTGGCTGGACGCCGGCGAGGTCGTCCACTTCGCCTTTCCTTCGCACGAAGGCAGGATCAGGGTGTCCTACAGGCAGGCGGTGGCGTCTGGAGAGGTTCCCACTTTACTCTGCTTTTGCTTCCCATGCAAATATACATCATATCTGCGCAGAAATAGCATCTGAATATTGACGGATTATTTGATGGCAACTAACTGCAGATCGGGAAGCTGTCTCCCGAGTGGGCGAGGTGCCTTGCCCCGCTGGTGAGTTCTTCCAAGGTTATGATCCAGGGGAAGATGGTGTTTCCGATGATGGAGCTCAGGCTGATGCAGGAGGTGTCGGTGTATGTCAGGTAATGACTCTGAATATCTCTGAACATGATTGCTACATGTATCCTGCGAGTCTATACTTATTTTTTGTTTCTTCGTAGCTTCTACATCCACCGCTCGTCCTTGTACCTGATTTCTCCTAAAACTGAATGCCATCCAAACAATCCCCTCCGTGGCCTCTTCAAGTTGCTTCGGCGATTCGGCGTAGCTGAAACCTGAAGCCCGAAGCTCCTGACGAGGCCAAGTTTGTCCGTTTGGGTCAACATGGAGCGCATACCATTTGCTGGTGGTAGTGTCAGGAGCTTGTTAGGAGTAGAGTAGTGTACCATTGCGTCGGGCAATTTTGGTCTTCGACTTGGTTGTAAGCAGCTCGGTGGCTGTTGCCCAGCAAGGCAAAACAATGCAATCACAAACGTTCCCTGTCTATCCCCCTGACTCATCTCTCTTCACCCACCCCTAAACCCTGAAATCTACTCGTAGCACTTTGTCTACCTGAGGTTGATGGCGACGCTGCATGTGTAGCCGCGATGCGCTGCAGCTGGCTTTTCTGTGCAGCGGCAAGAAGCAAGCAAGGTTCACCTAAGAAACTAGTGCTCAATGCAGCCTTTTACTGTGTGTTTGGGATTTGATAGCGGGATCTTATGGTTGGGCTCTGGATTTGAACACCATGTTCGGAGGCACTGTTTTTGCTGGTTTCAGAGTCTCTGCACTATTGGACTTCGTCGATTCATCCCTGATTTGAGAATCTTTTTCTTTTCTTTTCACATGGCCTTTCCTGTTAACATGATCAGTGCTAAGCCCTAGGTGCTTCACTCGGGTTCATGAGTTAAACTTTCACGTACTCATGATTCATGACCCATGAGTCACGCCCTTTCTCTGCTTTGCCTCTGTTATTCTACTTGTTCTTAAATCTGTATATGTGGACACATCATTTCTCCTTTCAGGCACGTCCAACCAGCGCAGACCACCGGCCATTGGATCCCGCAACGGACCTAGAATCACTACATTAAGGGTGCCAAAAAGTACATTTTGGGGTCTAGTGTATATTATGATCATTACTGTTGATACATGTTTCAAAGATGGATAATTTGGTATCTAAATTGATAAGGGCAGGCGCAGATCTATGAATAGGGAACGTTGCACTACTATCTACAGGACCTAAATTGTCAACCGGCTCCCCAAGAACTCCGAGAGTAGCTCCCGTGTCAATCACTTCCATTCCTCTCATCAACACGTCCCCAAATAATCTATGCAGCTTCAACTTCTCTTGGTCAACGAAATTTCATAAAAAGAATAGCTTATTCCTCTGCATCTCACATGGGTTTCATAATTATAGGAATTGGTTCCATAACCAATATTGGACTCAATGGAGCTATTTTACAAATATTATCCCATGGATTTATTGGTGCTACACTTTTTTTCTTGGCAGGAACCGGTTCTGATAGAATGCGACAATCAGTGTCTAGTATATATTAAAATTTAGATTGCACTTTTAGAGGGGGTGCTACGTGCCATGGGTGGCACCCCCACTAGATCCGCCACTGTTTGGATTGACGTGGTCGGGAGGTTCAACATCGTGGTTTCCTTTGCAACCCATTGCGAAACTCCTTTGTAATATGACACATGCTGCGTAGCTCCTTTCCAACACGACACATGTTTTGAAGCTCCAGTATTGCATTATCTCCCTATCTTGCGACAACATTGTTTGAGAAGCATGCCTCATGTAGTCATGTTGCAAAGATCGCAACACGCCTCAAGTTGCAGAAGATTGCAACGGGCCTCACGATTGTAGGAGCATGCTCATGCCTCAGATTAAGGAAGTTGTATAATGACCACAAAGTTGTCAGATCGGGGGCCATAGTACCCTCTGGTGAGTTATGTTCGTCCTTGATCGTTGGCGGTCGGCATGTAGCGCACGACAACCTTGCACATAAATGGAGACCATGCCAGTAGCTTGTGTCATGTGTCAAAACACCGTTTTTGACTTGCAACAAAGCAACAACGTTGGGGCCTTGAAGCCCTTGCAGCAATATCATGGGAGTGTGGCCTCGCAACCTATTAGTGTGGTCCTTAGCAGGGGATGGCGTGAAGGAGGAGCTGTGAGATGGGGTAGGAAAAGGAGGACACTCTCAAGGACTGCAACTCCTTGTGTTGCATGTAAGAGCAGCCAGATTGGGTGGAGCACGCCAGTCTGTAAGAGGAAGGAGTGGTAGGTTTAACATATGACAGCGGTCATTGAAGCATCACCGTTGGCCCGCTGCTGCGGGAATATGTTGTGCCACCATCGGGATCAAGAGAGAGATAGAGGCGTCATTGCGCATTTGTGGTGGAGGAGAGTTGAGCGGTGGGCGTTGGGTCCTTGTAGATAAGGGGAGCTGGGTTTGTGCTGGAGGCTTCTTGAGAGGAAAAGGTGAGACTGCATGTGTAGCTTGTTGCACCACCTGATATATGTCGATCCACGACAACATGCATGACTAATGTTATTCGTGGATCAATCGACCTGGGTGAAACATTTTTCTTCCATTTTAGGGGCAACTATGATGGGTAAAAGTAGGCCTAATTTTTTTATAAAAACAAGTTGTGTTCAAGACCTATGTCCAACATTGTACAACTAGGCAGAACAAGATGAACTGTATTATCACATATATGAACTAGGCTTGGCAAGGCGGGCAAATATCATACCCTGGTCTTGAAGAAGAATTCAATGAGGTAACTCTAATTGATCCCCACAAAACACAACTGCCGCCACAAAAAAACTATCCTCACCCTAAATTCAGTCCGACAACGATGGTGCAACGCATCCCCAATGCCCCCTCACAACTACCGCGGTGTTTATGCACGCAAGCGTCATTGCAGTCTACCGCACCTGCGGCCACAACGCTGTTGGAGAACGTTGCATGGGAAACAAAAAAATTCCTACGCACACGCAAGATCTATCCATGGTGATGAGCATCTACGAGGGGGAGAGTGGATCTACATACCCTGTAGATCGCTAAGCGGAAAGCGTTAAGAAACACAGATGATGTAGTCGAACGTCTTCGCGATCCAAATCACCTAGCATCCTGCGATCCCATCACGATCCTTCTCGCGATCCAATCACGATCCCATCATGATCCGTCCCGCGATTAAATCACGAATCGTCTCGCGATCCTGATCACGGCCCCTCTGATCTAGCGCCGAACGGACGGCACCTCCGCGTTCAGCACACATACTGCTCGATGACGATCTCCGCCTTCTTGATCCAGCAAGAGGGAGCGGAGAGGTAGATGAGTTCTCCGGCAGCGCAACGGCGTTGCGGCGATGGTGGTGGAACTATTCCAGCAGGGATTCGCCTAAGCACCGTTGAAACCGATCTAGAGGAGAAACTGCGATCTAGAGGAGAGGATAACACGTGGCTGATTTCTATGTCTCAAAACCCTCAAAACCTCTAGTATATATAGGAGGAGGGAGGGAGGAGGCTTGGCACCCAAGGGGCCAACCCTTGGCCTTGGCGCAAGGAGGAGAGGAGGAGTCCTCCTCCAATCCTAGTAGGATTAGGACTCCTCCTTCCCACTGGGAAACTCTTTCCACCTTGGGTTTTTCCCTTCTCAAACCTCATGGGCTTTAGTGGAGGCTTCAGACATCCCACTAGGGGCTGGTTTGTCTCCTCCCACAGCAATGAGGCCCCTCGGGGCGTGATACCCCTCACGATGGTCCCCCGGTACCCTCCCGACACTACCGGTACACTACCGATGAGCCCGAAACTTTTTTAGTGACCAAAACAGGACTTCCTATATATCAATCTTTACCTCCGGACCATTCCGGAGCTCCTCGTGATGTCCATGATCTCATCCAGAACTCCGGACAACCTTCGGTCATCACCATACATAACTCTACTATACTACCGAAATGTCGCTGAACCTTAAGTGTGCAGACCCTGCGGGTTCGAGAACTATGTAGACATGACCGAGAAACCTCTACGGTCAATAACCAATAGCGGGACCTAGATGCCCATATTGGTTCCTACATATTCTACGAAGATCTTTATCGGTCGAACCTCTATGTCAAGGATTCAATTAATCCCGTATATTGTTACCTTTGTTCTTCGGTATGTTACTTTCCCGAGATTCGATAGTCGGTATCTCCATACCTAGTTCAATCTCGTTACCGGCAAGTCTCTTTACTCGTTCCGTAATACAAGATCCCGTGGCTAACACTTAGTCACATTGCTTGCAAGGCTTATTGTGATGTTGTATTACCAAGTGGGCCCTGAGATACCTCTCCGTCACACGGAGTAACAAATCTCAGTCTTGATCCATGCCAACCCAACAGACACCCTCGGAGATACCTGTAGAGTACCTTTATAGTCACCCAGTTACGTTGCGATGTTTGATACACACAAGGCACTCCTCCGGTGTCAGTGAGTTGCATGATCTCATGGTCATAGGAACAGATACTTGACATGCAGAAAACAGTAGCATTAAACTGACACGATCATATGCTACGTTTATAGTTTGGGCCTTGTCCATCACACCATTCTCCTAATGATGTGATCCCGTTATCAAATGACATCTCATGTCTATCGCTAGGAAACCTTAACCATCTTTGATCAACGAGTTAGTTAACTAGAGGCATACTAGGGACATGGTTTTGTCTATGTACCCACACATGTATTTGAGTTTCCAATCAATACAATTCTAGCATGGATAATAAATGATTATCATGAACAAGAAAATATGATAATAACTAATTTATTATTGCCTCTAGGGCATATTTCCAATAGTCTCCCACTTGCACTAGAGTCAATAATCTAGCTCACATCACTATGTGATTTGTTATGAATCTCACACCCAATGAGTTCTGGGGTTCAATCATGTTTTGCACGTGAAAGAGGTTTTAGTCAACGGGTTTGCGAAATTCAGATCCGTGTGTACTTGGCAAATCTCTGTGTCATACTGTAGACACTGCTACCACGCTCCACTTGGAGCTATTCCAAATGACTACTCCACTATACGTGTCCGGATTGCTACTAAGAGCTATCCGGATTGGTGTTAAAGCTTGCATTGACGTAACCCTTTATGACAAACTCTTTATCACCTCCATAATCGAGAAATATTTCCTTAGTCCTCTAGTTACTAAGGATAATCTTGACCGCTGTCCAGTGATCCACTCCTGGATCACTCTTGTACCCCTTGATATACTCATGACAAGGCACACACAGGTGCAGTACATAGCATGGCATACTATACATAGCCTATGGATAAGGTATAGGGGACGACCTGTTGGGAAACGTTGCATGGGAAACAAAAAATTTCCTACGCACATGCAGATCTATCCATAGTGATGAGCATCTACGAGAGGAAGAGTGGATCTACATACCCTTGTAGATCGCTAAGCGGGAAGCATTAAGAAACACGGTTGGTGTAGTCGAACGTCTTCGCGGTCCAAATCGCCGAGCGTCCCGCGATCCAATCGCGATCCGTCCCGCGATCCGATCATGATCCGTCCCGTGAACTTGATCACGATCCGTCCCACAAACTTGATCACGATCCTTCCGATCTAGCGCCGAACGGACGGCACCTCCGCGTTCAGCACACGTACAGCTTGATGACGATCTCCGCCGTTTTGATCCAGCAAGAGGGAGTGGAGAGGAAGAAGAGTTCTCCGGCAGCATGACGGCTCTCCGGCGATGGTGGTGGAGTTATTCCGGCAGGGCTTCGCCTAAGCACTGCAAAAATCCGATCTAGAGGAGAAACTATGCACTAGAGGGTAGGGTTGCACGTGGCTGAAAATCATATCCAAAACCCCTAAAACCCTCTAGTATATATAGGAGGAGAGGAGGCAGCCTTGGCTTCCAAGCCAAGTCTGGTTCGACCAAATAGGAGGGAGGAGTCCACCTCCTCCACTCCTAGTAGGATTAGGACTCCTTCCTTATTTTGCCTTTTTTGCCTTTTTCCACCTTTTTTCCTTTTGGGCTTTTCTTCCCAGCCGCATGGGCCTTGTGTGGGACTTCCACCAGCCCACTAAGGGCTGGTATTCACTCTCCCACAGCCCATGAAGCCTCTTGGGTCGAAATACCCCTCCCGGTGGTCTCTCGGTACACTATCGTCACTCCCGGTACACTACCGACGAGCCCAAAAAATTTCCGGCGACCAAAATAGGACTTTCTATATATCAATCTTTACCTCCGGACCATTTCGGAGATCCTCATCATGCATAACTCTATACTACCGAAACGTCACCGAACCTTAATTGTGCAGACCCTGCGGGTTCGAGAACTATGTAGACATGACCGAGACACCTCTACGGTCAATAACCAATAGCGGGACCTGGATGCCCATATTGGTTCCTACATATTCTACGAAGATCTTTATCAGTCGAACCTCTATGTCAAGGATTCAGTTAATCCCGTATGATGTTCCCTTTGTTCTTCGGTATGTTACTTGCCCGAGATTCGATCGTTGGTATCTCCATACCTAGTTCAACCTCGTTACTGGCAAGTCTCTTTACTCGTTCCATAATACAAGATCCCGCAACGAACACTTAGTCACTTTGCTTGCAAGGCTTATTGTGATGTTGTATTACCGAGTGGGCCCTGAGATACCTCCCCATCACACGGAGTAACAAATCCCAGTCTTGATCCATGCCAACTCAACAGACACCCTCGGAGATACCTGTAGAGTACCTTTATAGTCACCCAGTTACGTTGCGACGTTTGATATACACAAGGCACTCCTCCGATGTCCGTGAGTTGCATGATCTTATGGTTATAGGAACATATACTTGACATGCAGAAAACAGTAGCAATAAACTGACACGATCATATGCTACGTTCGTAGTTTGGGTCTTGTCCATCACATCATTTTCCTAATGATGTGATCCGTTATCAAATGACATCACATGTCAATGTCTAGGAAACCTTGACCATCTTTGATCAACGAGCTAGTTCAGTAGAGGCATACTAGGGACAAAGTGTTGTCTATTAACCCACACATGTAATGTGTTTCTAGTCAATACAACTATAGCATGGATAATAAAAGATTATCATGAACAAGGAAATATAATAATAAACACTTTATTTATTGCCTCTAGGGCATATTTCCAACATGACATTCGTCCTTTCTCTTTATTCTACCATGGTCAAGCTTTGAGTCTCACTCAACTCCACACCTCACAAATCAGGCAAGAACTCTTTGTTTGACTGATCCATTTTGAACTCTTTGAAAATCTTGTCAAGGTATTTACTCATTGAAAAATCTTATCAGGCGTCTTGATCTATCTCTTATAGATCTTGATGCCGAACAATTAAGTAGCTTTATCCAGGTCTTCCTTTGAAAAACTCTTTTCAAACAACCCTTTATGCTTTCCAGAAATTCTACATCATTTCCGATGAACAATATGTCAACCACATATGCTTACCAGAAACTCTATAGTGATCCCACTCACTTTATTGTAAATACAAGTTTCTCATAAACTTTGTATAGACTCAAAAACTTCGATCACCTCATCAAAGTGTATATTCCAACTCCAAGATGCTTGCTTCAGTTCATAGAAGGATCACTAAAGCTTGCACACCTTTTAGTATCCTTAGGACTGACAAAACCTTCTGGTTGTATCTCATACAACCTTTCCTCAAGGAAGGAAACGATGTTTTGACATCCATCTGCCATATTGCATAATGGAAAACCGCAACAACTGCTAACACAATTCCAACAGACTTTAGCATCGCTACGGGTGAGAAAGTCTCATCGCAGTCAACTCCTTGAACTTGTCGGAAACTTCTTTGCGACAAGTCGAGCTTTATAAATTGTGACATTCACCATCATCGTCTGTCTTATTCTTAAAAATCCATTTGTATTCAACGACCTTCCATTCAACAGGCAAGTCTACCAAAGTCCATACTTGGTTTTCACACATGGATCCTTTCTCAGATTTCATGGCTCCTAGCCATTTGTTGGAATCCGAGCCCATCATCGCTTCTCCATAGCTCGTAGGCTAATCATTATCCAACAACATGACCTCTAAGATAGGATTACCATACCACTCAGGAGCAGTACGTGCCCTTGTCGACCTACGAGGTTTGATAGCAACTTGATACGAAGCTTCATGATCATCATCATTAACTTCCTCTTCAACTAATGTAGGCTCCACAAAAACAATTTTCTGTGTTGCGCTACTCTCTGGTTGAAACAAAGGTTCAACAACCTCATCAAGTTCTATCTCCCCCCACTCAATTCTTTAGAGATAAACCTTTTTCTCGAGAAAGGACCCGTTTTTAGCAACAAACACTTTGTGCTTGGATGTAAGATAGAGGGCTTACCCAACTATAACGTTAGGGTATTCTATGAAGATGCATTTGTCCGCTTTGGGTTTGAGCTTATTAGGTGAAAACCCTTTTTCACGTAAGCGCCGCAGCCCCAAACATTAAGAAATGACAACTTAGCTTTTCGCCAAACCAAAATTCGTATGGTGTCATCTCAATGGATTTAGATGGTGCCTTATTTAAAGTGAATGTCATTGTCTCTAATGCATAACCCCAAAACGATAGTGGCAAAACGATAAGAGACTTCATAGTACGCACCATATCCAATACAACACGACTATGACGTTCGGACACACCATCACACTATGGTGTTCCAGGTGGCGTGAGTTGTGAAACAACTTTCACATTGTCTTAAGTTGTATACCAAACTCGTAACTTAGATATTCACCTCCATGATCATATCGTAGACATTTTTATCTTCTTTTCATGATGATCTTAAACTTCACTCTAAATTTTTTTGAACTTTTCAAATGTTTCAGACTTGTGTTTTATTAAGTAAATATACCCAGATATGCTCAAATTATCAGTGAAGGTAAGAAAATAATGATAACCACTGCACACTACAACACTCATTGGAACGCATGTTGGGGAACGTTGCATGGGAAACAAAAAAATTCCTACGCACACGCAAGATCTATCCATGGTGATGAGCATCTATGAGAGGGAGAGTGGATCTACATACCCTTGTAGATCGCTAAGCGGGAAGCGTTAAGAAACACGGTTGGTGTAGTAGAACGTCTTTGCGATCCAAATCGCCTAGCGTCCCGTGATCTCATCACGACCCGTCCCGCAATCCAATCACGATCCGTCCCGCGAACTCAGCACGATCTGTCCCGCGAACTCATCACGATCCGTCCCGCGATCTCATCACGATCCGTCTCGCGATCTTGATCACGGTCCTTCCAATCTAGCGCCGAACGGACGACACCTCTGCGTTCAGCACACGTACAGCTCGATGACGATCTCCGCCTTCTTGATCTAGAAAGAGGGAGCGGAGAGGTAGACGAGTTCTCCGGCAGCGTGACGGCGCCGCGGCGATGGTGGTGGAGCAATTCCGGCAGGGCTTCGCCTAAGCACTGCAGAAAACCGATCTAGAGGAGAAACTGTGCACTAGAGGAACGGGTAGCACGTGGCTGAAAAACTAGTGCCAAAAACCCTTAAACCTCTAGTATATATAGGAGGAAAATAGGAGGAGGCTTGGCCCTCAAGGGGCCAGCCCTTGGTTCGGCCGAATCAAGGAGGAGAGGAGGACTCCTCCTCCAATCCTAGTAGGACTAGGATTCCTCCATATTTCGCCTTTTTCACCTTTTCTCTTTGGGTTTTCTCTCCCAGCCGCATGGACCTTGTGTGGGACTTCCACCAGCCCACTAAGGGATGGTATTCACTCTCTCACAGCCCATGTAGCCACTTGGGTCCAAATACCCCTCCCGATGGTCTCCCGGTACACTACCGGCAGTCCCGGTACACAACCGATGAGCCCGAAACTTTCCGACGACCAAAATAGGACTTCCTATATATCAATATTTACCTCCAGACCATTCCAAAGCTCCTCGTGACATCAGGGATCTCATCCGGGACTCTGAACAACCTTCGGTCACCACCATACATAACTCTATACCACCGAAACATCACCAAACCTTAAGTGTGCAGACCCTGCGAGTTCGAGAACTATGTAGACATGACGGAGACACCTCTACGGTCAATAACCAATAGCGGAACCTGGATGCCCATATAGGTTCCTACATATTCTACGACGATCTTTATCGGTCGAACCTCTATGTCAAGGATTCAGTTAATTTCGTATGATGTTCCCTTTGTTCTTCGATATGTTACTTGCCCAAGATTCGATCGTCGGTATCTCCATACCTAGTTCAACCTCGTTACCGACAAGTCTCTTTACTCGTTCCGTAATACAAGATCCCGTGACTAACACTTAGTCACATTTCTTGCAAGGCTTATTGTGATGTTGTATTACGGAGTGGGCCCTGAGATACCTCTCCGTCACACGGAGTAACTAATCCCAGTCTTGATCCATGCCAACCCAACAGACACCCTCGGAGATACCTGTAGAGTACCTTTATAGTCACCCAGTTATGTTGCGACGTTTGATACACACAAGGCACTCCTCCGGTGTCAGTGAGTTGCATGATCTCATGGTCATAGGAACAGATACTTGACATGCAGAAAACAGTAGCATTAAACTGACACGATCATATGCTACATTTGTAGTTTGGGTCTTGTCCATCACACCATTCTTCTAATGATGTGATCCCGTTATCAAATGACATCTCATGTCCATGGCTAGGAAACCTTAACCATCTTTGATCAACGAGCTAGTCTATTAGAGGCATACTAGGGACATGGTTTTGTCTATGTATCCACAAATGCATCTAAGCCTCTGATCAATACAATTATAGCATGGATAATAAACGATTATCATGAACTAGGAAATATGATAATAACTAATTTATTATTGCCTCTAGGGTATATTTCCAACAGTCTCCCACTTGCACTAGAGTCAATAATCTAGTTCACATCACCATGTGATTCACATTGTTATGAATCTAACACCCAATGAGTTCTGGGGCTCGATCATGCTTTGCATGTGAGAGAGTTCTTATAGTAAACGGTTCTACGACATTCAGATCCGTTTATACTTTGCAAATCTCTATGTCAAACCATAAACACTGCTACCACACTCCACTTGGTACTATTCCAAATGGCTGCTCCACGATACGTATCCAGATTGCTACTACGAGTCATCCGGATTGGTGTTAAAGCTTGCATCGACGTAACTCTTTACGACGAACTCTTTATCACCTCCATAATTGAGAAACATCTCCTTAGTATTTTAGTTACTAAGGATAATCTTAACCGCTGTCCAATGATCCACTCCCGGATCACTTTTGTACACCTTGACAGACTCGTGGCAAGGCACACACCAGGTGCGGTACACAACATGGCATAATATATAGCCTATGGCTAAGGCATAGGGGACGACGTTCGTCCCTTCTCTTTCTTCTGCCGTTGTCAAGCTTTGAGTCTCACTCAACTTCACACCTTACAAATCAGGCGAGAACACTTTCTCCGACTGATCCATTTTGAACTCTTTAAAAACTTGTCAAGGTATGTACTCATTGAAAGTCTCATCAAGCATCTTGATCTATCTCTATAGATCTTGATGCTCAACAATTAGGTAGCTTTATCCAGGTCTTCCTTTGAAAAACTCTTTTCAAACAACCGTTTATGCTTTCCATAAATTCTACATCATTTCCGATCAACAATATGTCAACCACATATGCTTACCAGAAACTCTATAGTGCTCCCACTCACTTTATTGTAAATAAAAGTTTCTCATAAACTTTGTATAGACTCAAAAAACTTTGATCACCTCATCAAAGTGTGTATTCCAACTCCGAGATGCTTGCTTCAGTTCATAGAAGGATCACTGAAACTTGCACACCTTTTAGCATCCTTAGGACTGACAAAACCTTCTGGTTGTATCTCATACAACCTTTCCTTAAGGAAGGAAACGATGTTTTGGCATCCATCTACCAGATTTCATAATTGAAAAATGCAGCAATTGCTAACATAATTCCAACAGACTTTAGCATCGCTACGAGTGAGAAAGTCTCATCGCAGTCAACTCCTTGAACTTGCCGGAAACTTCTTTGCGACAAGTCGAGCTTTATAAATGGTGACATTCACCATCAACGTCTGTCTTCATTTTAAAGATCCATTTGTACTCAACGACCTGCCGTCCAACGATCAAGTCCACCAAAGTCTATACTTGGTTTTCATGGATCCTTTCTCGGATTTCATGGCCTCTAACCATTTGTCGGATTCCGGGCTCATCATCGCTTCTCCATAGCTCGTAGGTTCATCGTTGTCCAACAACATGACCTCTAAGACAGGGTTGTCGTACCACTCAGGAGCAGTACACGTCCTTGTCGACCTACGAGGTTCGATAGTAACTTGATCCGAAGCTTCATGATCATCATCATTAACTTCCTCTTCAACTAACATAGGCTTCACAGAAACATCTTCCTGTGTTGCGCTACTCTCTGGTTGAAACAAAGGTTCAACAACCTCATCAAGTTCTATCTTCCTCCCACTCAATTCTTTCGAGAGAAACTTTTCCTCGAGAAAAAGACCCAGTTTTAGCAACAAACATTTTATGCTTGGATCTGAGATAGAAGGTTCACCCAACTGTTCTTACGGTATTCTATGAAGATGCATTTGTACGCTTTGGGTTCGAGATCATTAGGTGAAAACATTTTCCACACAAGCGTCGCAGCCCCAAACATCAAGAAATGACGGCTTAGGTTTCTATCAAACCATAATTCACACGGTGTCATCTCAACGGATTTAGATGGTGCCCTATCCAAAGTGAATGTAGTTGTCTCTAATGCATAACCCCAAATTATAGTAGCAAAACGATAAGACACATCATAGCAAGCACCATATCCAATAGAGCACGACTATGACGTTCGAACACACCATCACACTATGGTGTTCCAGGTGGCGTGAGTTGTGAAACAACTTTCACACTGTCTAAAGTTGTATGCCAAACTCATAACTTAGATATTCACCTCCACGATCATATCGTAGACATTTTTATCTTCTTGTCACGATGATCTTAAAACTTCACTCTAAATTTGCTTGAACCTTTCAAACGATTCAGACTTGTGTTTCATTAAGTAAATATACACTATATCTACTCAAATCATCAATGAAAGTAAGAAAATAACGATATCCACCGCACGCTACAAGACTCATTGGATTGCATACATCAACATGCATCATTTCCAATAAACCACTTGCCCGCTCCATCAATCCGGAAAATGGGGTCCTTAGTCATCTTGCCCAAGAGGCATGGTTCGCATGTCTCAACCGATTCGAAATCGAATGAGTCCAAAGATCCATCAGCATGGAGTTTCTTCATGTGCTTTATACCAATATGACATTTAGCGGCAGTGCCACAAGTATGTGGTACTATCATTATTAACTTTATATCTTTTGGCATCAATGTTATGAACATGTGTATTACTATGATCAAGATTCAACAAACCATTCTCACTAGGTGCATGAACATTGAAGGTATTATTCATGTAAACAGAATAACCATTATTCTCTAAATTAAATGAATAACCGTGTTGCAATAAACACGATATAATCACGTTCATGCTCAACGCAAAACACCAAATAACATTTATTTAGGTTCGTCACTAATCCCGAAGGTAGAGAGAGCATGCGATGTTGATCACATCAACCTTGGAAACATTTCCAACACACATCGTCACCTCACCCTTAGCTAGTTCTCCATTCATTCCGTAGTTTTTATTTCGAGTTACTAACATTTAGCAACCGAACCGGTATCCAATACCCAGGTGCTACTAGGATTACTAGCAAGGTACACATCAATAACACGTATATCAAATATACTTCTATTGATGTTGCCAGCCTTCTTATCTACCAAGTATCTAGGGTTGTTCCGCTTCAGAGACCGCTCTCCTCATAATCGAAGCACTTAGTCTCGGGTTTGGGTTCAACTTTGGGTTGCTTCACTGGAGCAGCAACTCACTTGCCATCCATGAAGTTTCCCTCCTTGCCCTTACCCTTCTCAAAACTAGTGGTTTTTACTAACCATCAACACTTGATGCTCCTTCTTGATTTCTACCTTTCGCGGTGTCAAACATCGCGAATAGCTCAGGGATCATTATTTCTATCCCTGACATTTTATAGTTCATCACCAAGTTCTAATAGCTTAGTGACAGTGACTTGGAGAATTATATCAATCACTATCTTATCTGGAAGATTAACTCCCACTCGATTCAAGCGATTGTAGCACCCAGACAATCTGAGCACATGCTCAACAATTGAGCTATTCTCCTTCATCTTACAGGGAAAGAATCTTGTTGGAGATCTCATATCTCGCAACACAGGCACGAGCCTGAGATCCCAATTTCATCTCTTAGAACATCTCATATGTCCCGTGATGTTTAAAACGTTTCGGAGCCTCAATTCTAATCCGTAATGCATGATGCACTAGACTATCAAGTAGTCATCGGAACGTGCCTGTCAGATGTTCACAACATCTACAGATGACGCTAGAGGGGGTGGCGCACCGAGCGGTGCATTAAGGACATAAGCCTTCTGTGCAGCAACGAGGACAATCCTCAGATCACGGACCGAGTCCGCAATATTGCTACCATAACCTTTCAACTCTATTTCTCTAGGAACATATAAAAATTCGAGGGAGCTACAGCGTGAACAAGTAATCTACAACATAATTTTGCAAAGACACTACTGACTATGTTCATGATAATGAGTTCAATTAATCATATTACTTAAGAACTCCCACTCAAATTGACATCCCTCCGGTCATTCGAGTGATACATGATCCAAATTCACCAACTCAAGTCCAATCATCACGTGAGTTGAGGTGGTTTCAATGGTGAACATCATCATGTTGATCATATCTACTATATGACTCATGTTTGACCTTTCGGTCTCTTGTGTTCTGAGGCCATGTCTGTACATGCTAGGCTCATCAAGTTTAACCCGAGTGTTCTGCCTGTGCAACACTGGCTTGCACCCATTGTATGTGAACGTAGAGTCTATCACACCCGATCATCACATGGTGTCTCGACACGACGAACTTTCACAATGGTGCACACTCGGGGAGAACACAATTTATCTTGAAATTAAGTGAGGGATCACCTTATAATTCTACCGTCGTCCTAAGCAAAACAAGGTGTATAAAAGGATTAACATCACATGCAAATCATAAGTGACATGATATGGCCATGAACTTGTGCTTTTGATCTCCATCTTGAAAGCATCGGCATGATCTCCATCGTCACCGGCATGACACCATGATCTCCATCATCTTGATCTCCATCAACGGGTCACCATCGGGGTTGTCGCGCCCACCATGCTTCTACTACTATTGCTACCATTTAGAGATAAACTAAAGCATTACATAGCACTTAATGATTGACACGCAGGTCATACAATAATTAAAGACAACCCTATGGCTCCTACCGGTTGCCGTACTCATCGACATGCAAGTCGTGATATTCTATACAACACATGATCATCTCATACATCACATATATCACATCATGTAATTGGCCATATCACATCACAACATACCCTGCAAAAACAATTTAGACGTCCTCTAATTGTTGTTGCATGTTTTACATGGCTGCTATGGGTATCTAGCAAGAATAATTCTCACCTACACATAAACCACAACGATGATACATAAGTTGCTTTTCAACCTTCTCAAGGACCGCCTTTGTCGAATCCGGTCCAACTAAAGTAGGAGAAACTGCCACCCGCCAGCCATCTTTTGCAACAAGTTGCAATTGAGGGAACCGGTCTATCGTAAGCGTACGACTAATGTTGGTCTGGGCTGCTTCATCCCACAATACCGCTAAACCAAAACACGACCAAGGGAGGAAGCAATCTAAGCATCAACGCCCACAAACTCTTTGTGTTCTACTCGAGATCTCATCTACACATAGACCTAGCTCATGATGCCACTATTGGGGATGGGAAACAAAAAAAAATCCTACGCACACGCAAGATCTATCCATGGTGATGAGCATCTACGAGAGGGAGAGTGGATCTACATACCCTTGTAGATCGCTAAGCAGGAAGCGTTAAGAAACGCGATTGGTGTAGTCGAACGTCTTCACGATCCAAATCGCCTAGCGTCCCACGATCTCATCATGATCCATCCTGCGATCCAATCACGATCCGTCCCGCGATCTCATCACGATTCGTCTCGCGATCTTGATCACGGTCCTTCCGATCTAGCGCCAAACGGACGGCACCTCCGCGTTTAGCACACGTACAGCTCGATGACGATCTGTGCCTTCTTGATCCAGCAAGAGGGAGCGGAGAGGTAGACGAGTTCTTCGGCAGTGTGACGGCACCGCGGCGATGGTGGTGGAGCAATTCTGACAGGGCTTCGCCTAAGCACTGCAGAAAACCGATCTAGAGGAGAAATTGTGCACTAGAGGAACGGGTAGCACGTGGCTGAAAAACTAGTGCCAAAAACCCTAAAACCTCTAGTACATATAGGAGGAAGAGAGGAGCAGGCTTGGCCCTCAAGGGGCCAGCCCTTGGTTCGGCCGAATCAAGGAGGAGAGGAGGACTCCTCCTCCAATCCTAGTAGGACTAGGATTCCTCCCTATTTTGCTTTTTTCACCTTTTCTCTTTGGGTTTTCTCTCCCAGCCGCATGGGCCTTGTGTGGGACTTCCACCAGCCCACTAAGGGCTGGTATTCACTCTCCCACAGCCCATGTAGCCTCTTGGGTCGAAATACCCCTCTCGATGGTCTCCCGGTACACTAACGACACTCCCGGTACTCTACCGATGAGCTCGAAACTTTTTCGGCGACCAAAATAGGACTTCCTATATATAAATCTTTACCTCCGGACCATTCCAGAGCTCCTCGTGATGTCTAGGATCTCATCCGGGACTCCGAAGAACCTTCGGTCACCACCATACATAACTCTATACCACCAAAACGTCACCAAACCTTAAGTGTGAAGACCCTGCGGGTTCGAGAACTATGTAGACATGAACAAGACACCTCTATGATTAATAAACAATAGTGGGACCTAGATGCCCATATTGGTTCCTACATATTCTACAAAGATCTTTATCGGTCGAAACTCTATGTCAAGGATTCAGTTAATCCCGTATGATGTTCCCTTTGTTCTTCGGTTTGTTACTTGCCCGAGATTCGATCGTCGGTATCTCCATACCTAGTTCAACCTCATTACCAGCAAGTCTCTTTACTCGTTCCATAATACAAGATCCCGTGACTAACACTTAGTCACATTGCTTTCAAGGCTTATTGTGATGTTGTATTACCGCGAGAGCCCTGAGATACCTCTCCGTCACACGAAGTAACAAATCCCAGTCTTGATCCATACCAACCCAACAGACACCCTCGGAGATACCTGTAGAGTACCTTTATAGTCACCCAATTACGTTGCGACGTTTGATACACACAAGGCACTCCTCCGGTGTCAGTGAGTTGCATGATCTCATGGTCATAGGAACAGATACGTGACATGCAGAAAACAATAGCATTAAATTGACACGATCATATGCTACGTTTATAGTTTGGGTCTTCTCCATCACACCATTCTCCTAATGATGTGATCCCATTATCAAATGACATCTCATGTCCATGGCTAGGAAACCTTAACCATCTTTGATCAACGAGCTAGTCTATTAGAGGCATACTAGGGACATGGTTTTGTCTATGTATCCACAAATGCATCTAAGTCTCCGATCAATACAATTATAGCATGGATAATAAACGATTATCATGAACTAGGAAATATGATAATAACTAATTTATTATTGCCTCTAGGGCATATTTCCAACACCCCATACATCAACATGTATTATTTCCAATAAGTTACTAGCCCGCGCCATCATACCGAAAACGGGGTCTTTAGTCATCTTGCCCAAGAGGCATGGTCCGCATGTCTCGACCGATTCGAAATCGAATGAGTCCAAAGATCCATCAGCATGGAGCTTCTTCATGTGATTTATACCAATATGACATTTAGCGACAGTGTCACAAGTATGTGGTACTATCATTACTAACTTTGTATCTTTTGGCATCAATGTTATTAACATGTGTATTACTATGATGAAGATTCAATAAACCATTCTCATTGGGTGTATGACCATTGAAGGTATTATTCATGTAAATAGAATAACCATTATTCTCTAACTAAAATGAATAACCGTATTCGAATAAACACGATCTAATCACGTTCATGCTCAACGCAAACACCAAATAACATTTATTTAGGTTCATCACTAATCCCGAGGGTAGAGAGAGCGTGCGATGGTGATCACATCAACCTTGGAAAACACTTCCAACACACATCGTCACCTCACACTTACCTAGCCTCCGTTTATTCCGCAGCTTTTATTTCGAGTTACTAACCTTTAGCAACCGAACCGGTATCCAATACCAGGTGCTACTAGGAGTACTAGCAAGGCACACATCAATAACACGTATATCAAATATACTTATGTCGATGTTGCCAGCCTTCTTATCTACCAAGTATCTAGGGTTGTTCCTCTTCAACAACCATTCTCCTCATAATAGAAGCACTTAGTCTCGGGTTTGGTTTCAACCTTGGGTTTCTTCACTGGAGAAGCAACTAACTTGCCATCCATGAAGTTTCCCTTCTATCCCTTGCCCTTCTTGAAACTAGTGGTTTCACTAACCATCAACACTTGATGCTCCTTCTTGATTTCTACCTTCGCGGTGTCAAACATCGCGAATAGCTCAAGGATCATTATTTCCATCCCTAGCATTTTATAGTTCATCATGAAGTTCTAGTAGCTAACTAACAGTGAGTTGGATAACTATGTCAACCACTATCTTATCTGGAAGATCAACTCCCACTCGATTCAAGCGATTGTAGTACCCAGACAATCTGAGCACATGCTCACCAATTGAGCTATTCCCCTTCATCTTGCAGGCAAAGAATCTTTTTGGAGGTCTCATACCTCTCAACACAGGCACGAGCCTGAGATCCCAATTTCAGCTCTTAGAACATCTCATATGTTTCGTGACGTTCAAAACATTTTGGAGCCATAATTCTAAGCCTTAATGCAATACACATTGAACTATCAAGTAGTCATCAAAACGTGACTGTCAGATGTTCACAACACCCACATTCGCCGTTTGAGGGGGTGGCACACCGAGCGGTGTATTAAGGACGTAAGACTTCTTTGCAGCAATGAGGACAATCCTCAGATCACGGACCGAGTCCGCATTATTGCTACCATCATCTTTCAACTCTATTTCTCTAGGAACATATAAAAAATTCAAGGGATCTACAACACAAGCTAGTAATCTACAACATAATTTGCAAAGACATTTTGACTATGTTCATGATAATGAGTTTAGTTAATCATATTAAATAAAAACATAATTTGCAATCAAAATGGTAATGCCATTCCATGAATGGGTCTTCCTGCATCAAATAAATTGGTTCCCGTTAGTTATAGTAGCAAAAAACCTAAGATTTCTCCGTTCATAAAAATTGAGTAAACTGATGTTGTGTTGTACCCAATATTGGTTTAGATAAATTAAGTTAGAATGGAAACATGGATCTCAAATCTGATCTAACTACCATTTTATTCAAGCATCCCCGTTCTTATTCTTTTCATATTTCTTACTTGGGATTAACCTATTAATATAAATGCACATGGGATATGTCAGAGAACTATATTCTTCTAGAAACATGGAGAGAGGTTTCAAAGATAAAGTAAGTACTCCCTCTGTCCGAAAATACTTGTCCAATAAATGGATGTATCTAGACTTATTTTAGTTATAGATACATCCATTTTATTCATTTTTAGGACAAGTATTTTTGGACGGGGGGAGTATATTGTAATTAGGGATAGAGGAGAGGAATAAATAGGGTTAGCACATATAGTAGCAGGTGAAACTGAAAATCATACTAAGTACATGAATGATGAATAAAGATTTCATGTACAAATACATTACTGGTACACAAGCACAATCCTGCAATGTATTTTTATCAACCATGGACACTACCTGCTAGCATATTGTTGGGTGTTGTGAACAAGGACAAGCCCCAAATCATCTCACATGCCACACCTAAAAAGAATAAACGAACAGAGGAAAATTCAAGAACAAAAACCTGCAACAGCATCACAAAAACCCTCAGAATGCATAGATCAGCGACAACCTCGGCGATAAGAGAGGTGCTTGTATGGCCTCGTTCCTCTTCCATCTTTGCAGCAGCCTAGAAATTGCCTTCTTTGCATGGTGCTTGGTGACCCGTGGACTACAAGATATGTCGTGGTCTACTCATGTGGTTCTGTGACAGCGGCAAACTGCAAGATGGGAGGAGCAACAGTGAGAGAGTGAGCGAGCGAGAGAGGTGAGCCATGGCCAACACCACAAAGGGGAGGAGACTCACCTCGGCATGATGCCCTCATCGGCGACAGCGGACTAGGTAGGGCCCTTTGGTGCCGATTGGCGATAGCTCGCGCTTGACTTTGTGTGGTTGGTCACTATAGGGGAGGTGAGGAGAGTGCCACAGTCGATGCGATCCTCCCTTGGAGCAGCGGTGCGAACAACATCATCCGCTCGGCAGGCGGGGAGGAGAAAGGCTGGGTCGGAGTGGAAAAGGTGGGCAGCGACCGCGGGGTAACCAAAGAGACGACGACATTTGGATTTAGAAACAGAACTGAGGGGAGGGGACGAAGCCAGGGCTGCAAAGAAGAGAGAGTGGCGGCTAGGGTTCCTAGTCTCACCCAATCTGCCACTCTTGCCCTTAGACACAATGGAACCACCCATAACACGCCACACAAGGGCCAAGAAGCGAAATCCCATAAATGCCCTCGGCGGGCAGCTAGATTTACAAGCGATGGCAAGACTTTCTCGGCCATAAGCAGACAACACCGGGAGTTCTATGCTCCACAATCGCTGACAGGCGCGACCCACACTGCTCGAGGTCTCACGTGTCATGGAGATCCAGCTCGGTAGCGTGGTTGTAGGAAGTCTGGGCACTACTCATTGCTAGTCACATCAATTCTGGTCCAATAGCCAGGATTGCTTCATAACAAAATCCGACGATTAGGAAACATTTGGACAACCAATCCAACAGTCGAGATTCCAAGCGCCCTAAGAGGCCTCCATTTCTTTCCTAAATCTAAAAATGGGATAATTGCTACTTGTGATGTGTTAGGATTTGCCGTGAAGAGGGAGGGTGATGTAGTAAAGTAGCAAAAAGTATTTTCCCTAGTTAAGAACCAAGGTTTATCAAACAACTAGGAGAACGATACGTCTCTAATGTATCTAATTTTTTTATTGTTCTATGCTACTATATTATCATTCTAGGATTCTTTTGGGTATATATTTACCTATTAATATTTTTGAGCACTAACCTATTAACCTAGTGCCCAGTGTCAGTTGTTGTTTTCTGCATGTTTTTGGCTTTTCAGGTTTACAGTACCAAGCGAATTCCAATTCCCACGAAACTTCAATATGACTTTTTGGGACCAAAATAAGACTTGGAAGCTTTGGGAGGATACTAGAGACCTCACGAGAGAAACATGAGCCAACAAGGCGGGCCCAGGGGGTAGGTCGTGCCTTGTTGCCTTGTGCTCCCCTCGAGTGCCTCCCGGTGCCCCTCTCTAGCCTATAAATTCACATATATTCCAAAAACCCTATAGAGCATCCCAAAACACTTTTTCTGCTGTGACCACCCTATGCCCATCTGGATCCCTATTTCGGTGCCCTGCTGGAGAGGGGATCGATCACAGAGGGCCTCCACATCATCCTTGTCGCTAGTAGTTCCCGACAAACCTATGGGGCTGTAGTTAGTACCCATATGGCTCTCTCTCTCTTGATCTTCAATACAATGATCATCGCATCCCCGCTTTGATCTATTCGATGCAATCCTTTTGTGCGGTGCGTTTGTTGGGATCCGATGAATTGTGGGTTTATGTTCAGATTATTCATAAAAAATATCCGAGTCTTCTCTAAAATCTATTATGATTCTTATGTGCATGATCAACATAGCTTCGTAAGTCTATCCGATCTATTGATTTGCTTTGGCCAAGTAGATTGATCTATCTTTAGTGAGAGGGGTGCGTTGTAGTGGGTTCAATTTGACGGGTTTCTATATCCCAGTTATAGAAGGGGACAAGATACTTATTTGTATTGTTTACACTAAGGATAAAACGAGGGGGTCAGTTCATATTAATTGAATTCTCTATGTATACATCATTTCATTGTTCTCCAAGCATTACTCCGTTTTACTTAATACTCTAGATGCATGCTGGATAGCGATCGATGGGTGGAGTAATAGTGATAGGTGCACGCAGGAGTCAGCCTATTTTATTGTGGACGCGATGAATATATACACATGATGATTGCCGTGAATATCACATAACTATGCGCTTTTCTATCAATTGCCCAACAATAATTTGTTACCCACCGTATGCTTACTTCCATGAGAGATGCCACTAGGGAAAACTGTGGCCCCCGAGTTTATCCACTTATAAGTTTACAAAAGCTACAATACCTTGCTGCAATTATTTTATTTTATTTTTATTTTGCAATTTACAATTATATACTACCAAACACACTACTTACAAGCTTGCAAATAACGAGTCCAAGGGGATTGACAACCCTCTTGCCCGCGTTGGGTGCATGTGTTTGCTCTTTTGTGTGTAGCCACTGAAGACGGGGATTGGTTGTTACTCCTATTGATTCGATAAACCTTTTTTCTCTACTGAGGGAAATACTTACCTATATTGAGTTGCGTCACCCATTCGTCTTCACGAAAAACCCAAAGCAAATCACAAGTATCAGGAAGGATGTCTGGCGCCGTTGCCAGGGAGTATCACCAACCTACTATCAAGTAACTTCACACAAAATATCATTCACTTGTTGTTCATTTTATTTGCTGTTGTATTTTGCTTGCTTCAAAAAAATAAAAATACAAAAAACATTTATCTTTGCTACTTGCTAGTTTACTTGTTTTGCTTGTTATGTTTGCTTGAAAGTTGCTATCATGTCTGATTTTGAAACTAGTGATACTTCCGCCTCTAGTGCGGAGTCATTAGAACATTCAACTTCACCTCTTAATGAAAATTCTAAAAGTAATTTTGATGAAGTTTCTAAGTAAAAACTTAATAATCTTGCGGATAATGATCCTTCTGAAGAAGAACCTATTATGCAAACTAAGAAATTCCGCATTGGTAGTGGTAATATTATTGGACAAAGTGTGATCCAAGACTTTTTCACTTGTGCTGGCTCATTACCCTTGATAGGAGGATCTATTATTGCTACAACTACAAGTTATGCGGATGCTATATCTTTTCTCATACTTGAATTGGAAAGACAATGTGTTCACATGCATCCGTCCATACAATGGTTGTTTCAAGAATTCTCTAATATTCAAGATGCTCCTACTAAACGGTTAGAAACAATATTTATTATCCATGAATTTAATCATATTATGCAGCAATAAATAGAAATATTTGCTCATTATAAGGTCAATGGTGAGTTCCCACTAATAGAGGGAATCGTTTATGAGATGGAAGAAATAAGGAGATTAAGATCAACAAACTATGTTGCCTACAATGAAAACCTAAGAAAGAAGGTTCCACCTAATGTCTTAATAGATAAAATCTCCAAATATAATGATAAAATCATTGCCCCCAATCTTGGATTGGATTATGATATTGAGAGAAAATTGAGAAAGTATCTTTATCAGAACCTTTACAATGAAGAATTTACTATCACCTATGAGAGACCTAAGGAGGAACCTCCTCCTTCTCCTCCGGAGATAGATCTTTCGGATCCTTGTGTTGTGAAGTTTAGTCCCTTAAATTATTTTTGGTTACCTATTATAAAATTTGATGATGAGAGGAAGGAATATGATTATATCAATATGAATATTTCTCGTGATAATTACAACACTTGATCATATGCATTACGCCTAGCTAGGGGCATAAAACAATAGCGCTAGTTGGGAGGCAACCCAATAGTTATCTTTGATTTTGATTTTTTACTTTACATTTTTATAAAATGGTTATTTATACTATAATGATTGTGTTTTTGTGTTTAAATTAGTGTTTGTGCCAAGTAAATCCTTTGGGATGACTTGCATGATAAGTAGAATTGATACGATGCATAAACAGGAACTTTAGTGTCTAGTGTAGAATTTCTATTATTTTACTCGAACGTATTTTTGATCAGAAATTTTTAAATAGTATTTATCTACAAATTTCTCAGGATTTCCTAATTGTTCATAATTTTTAGAGTTATAGAAGTATGGTTTATTTACAAATCATTATAGACTGTTCTGTTTTAGACAGATTCTATTTTTGCTTGCATAGTTTGCTTCTTTTGATGATGCCATGGATTGTATCGGGGGGTATAAGTCATGGATAAGTTAGAATAAAGTATATTATGAAATATAAAATAATAATCAATTTATAATATTACCTAAAGTATTTGATATGTTTATTATACTAACGGATCTCACAAAGTTTTTGTTGAGTTTAGTGTCCTGAAGTTTTCATGTTTTGGGTGTTATCGCGATGTAAAAAGGAATAAGGAGCGGCCGGAGCCTAAGCTTGGGGATGCCCAAGGCACCGCAAGGTAATATTCTAGGAATACTCAAGCGTCTAAGCTTGGGGATGCCCCGGCCCCGGAAGGCACCCCCTTTTTCGTCTCAATCCATCAGCATGTCACTTGGAGCTATATTTTTATTCATCACATGATATGAGTTTTGTTGGAGCGTCGTTTGCTTTAGTTTTTTTTTTCAATTTTCCCACAAAAATTGTTTGCTGGACACACCTATTTAATAGATACACACTATCACCATGATTTGTTAGAATACTCTATGTGCTTCACTTATATCTTCTGAGCTTCATAGTTGTTGTAGTACTTCACTTATATCTTTTACAACACAATGGCGTATAGGTTTTATAGAAATAATTGCACTCTTGTTCTTCACTTATATTTGTTTGAGAGTTAATAAATAGATACGGTAATTTGCATGGGTTATAAGACTAGTCCAAAAATAATAGGTAATGATATTAATGTGGTAATGTGAAAAAGCATGAGAGCTTGATCATTTGTAATAAGAGTATCGTGAATTAGAGGTTGTTAACTTGTTGTTCATCCAAATTTTTTTATGGCATGGTGATGATGTGTGAGCATACTTATTCCTTGTTGAAATCCTAGTGTTGTTTAAGTCGGGGATGCGCGATGGTTAACTCCTACCAACCTCCTCCCTAGGGGCATGCTTGTTCGAAATATGCCCTAGAGGCAATAATAAATTAGTTATTATCATATTTCCTTGTTCATGAAAATCTTTTATTATCCATGCTATAACTGTATTGATCGGAGACTTAGATGCATGTGTGGATACATAGACAAAACCATGTCCCTAGTATGCCTCTAATAGACTGGCTCGTTGATCAAAGATGGTTAAGGTTTCCTAGCCATGGACATGAGATGTCATTTGATAATGGGATCACATCATTAGGAGAATGGTGTGATGGATAAAACCCAAACTACAAATGTAGCATATGATCGTGTCAGTTTATTGCTACTGTTTTCTGCATGTCAAGTATCTGTTCCTATGACCATGAGATCATGCAACTCACTGACACCGAAGGAGTGCCTTGTGTGTATCAAACGTCACAACATAACTGGGTGACTATAAAGGTACTCTACAGGTATATCCGAGGGTGTCTGTTGGGTTGGCATGGATCAAGACTGGGATTTGTTACTCCGTGTGACGGAGAGGTATCTTAGGGCCCACTCGGTAATACAACATCACAATAAGCCTTGCAAGCAATGTGACTAAGTGTTAGTCACAGGATCTTGTATTACGGAACGAGTAAAGAGACTTGCCGGTAACGAGGTTGAACTAGGTATGGAGATACCGACGATCGAATCTCGGGCAAGTAACAAACCGAAGAACAAAGGGAACCTCATACGGGATTAACTGAATCCTTGACATAAAGGTTCGACCGATAAAGATCTTCATAGAATATGTAGGAACCAATATGAGCATCCAGGTCCCGCTATTGGTTATTGACCGTAGAGGTGTCTCGATCATGTCTACATAGTTCTCGAACCCGCAGGGTCTGCACACTTAAGGTTTGGTGACGTTTCGGTAGTATAGAGTTATGCATGGTGGTGACCGAAGGTTGTTCAGAGTCCCAGATGAGATCTCAGACATCACGAGTAGCTCCGGAATGGTCCGGAGGTAAAGATTGATATATAGGAAGTCCTATTTTGGTCGCCGGAAAAGTTTCGAGCTCATCGGTAGTGTACCGGGAGTGCCGATAGTGTACCGGGAGACCATCGGGAGGGGTATTTCGACCCAAAAGGCTGCATGGGCTGTGAGAGAGTGAATACCATCCCTTAGTGGGCTGGTGGAAGTCCCACACAAGGCCCATGCGGCTGGGAAAAAAACAAAGAGAAAAAGCTGCAAAAAGGCAAAAAGGCCAAAATAAGGAGGAGTCCTAGTCCTACTAGGATTGGAGGAGGAATCCTCCTCTCCTCTTGGTTCGGCCGATGCCTAGATGGCTTGGCCCTTGAGCCAAGTCTCCTCCTCTCTTCCTCTTGTATATGCTAGAGGTTTTAGGGTTTTTGCACTAGATTTTCAGCCACGTGCTACCCGTTCCTCTAGTGCATAGTTTCTCCTCTAGATCGGTTTTTTGCGGTGCTTAGGCGAAGCCCTGCCGGAATTGCTCCACCACCATCACCGCGGCACCGTCAAGCTGCTAGATAACTCTTCTACCTCTCCGCTCCCTCTTGCCGGATCAAGAAGGCGAAGATCGTCATCGAGCTGTACGTGTGCTGAACGCGGAGGTCTCGTCCGTTCGGCGCTGGATCGGAAGGACCGTGATCAAGATCGCAAGATGGATCGTGATGAGATCACGGGACAGACCGAGATGAGTTCGCAGGACGAATCATGATTGGATCGCGGGACGGATCGTGATGAGATCGCGGGACGCTTGGCAATTTGGATCGCAAAGACGTTCGACTACACCAACCACGTTTCTTAATGCTTCCCGCTTAGCGATCTACAAGGGTATGTAGATCCACTCTCCCTCTCGTAGATGCTCATCACCATGGATAGATCTTGCGTGTGCGTAGGAATTTTTTGTTTCCCATGCAATGTTCCCCAACAATGCTAGTAGTGCTTTGCTTCGAGAGAGATAATAAATCTTGCAATAAGTATGTGAGTTCTTTATTACTAATGTGAATCCATGGATATATGCACTCTCACCTCCAAATATTTGCTAGCCTCTTCGGTACCGTGCATTGTCCATCCTCACCTCGAGGATCGGTGCAACTTTTGCCACTTCATCCGAACCCCGTGACATGATAAGCTCTATTCCACACGAGCCTCATTATATCTTCCTCAAAACAGCCACCATACCTACCTATCATGATATTTCCATAGCCATTCCGAGATATATTGCCATGCAGCTTCCTTCGTCACACGTATGACTTGTACTTCCATTGTCATATTTTTTTGCATGATTGTAAGATAGCTAGCATGATATTTACATGTCTTGTCCATTTTTTAATATCTTTTTCTATGCTAGATCATCGCACATCCTGGTACACTGCTAGAGGCATTCATATATAGTCATATCATCCTATGAGCTTTTCATATTGAGTTGTAAGTAAATAAAAGTGTGATGATCATCATTTAGGGCACTATTTCGGTGAGGAAAGGATGATGGAGACAACGATTCCCCCACAAGTCGGGAAGATACTCCTAACGAAAAAAACAAAAAAATGAGAGAAAGAGAGAGATCGCGGGACGGATCGTGATGAATGCGCGGGACGGATCGTGATGAGAGAAAGAGAGAGATCGCGGGACGGATCGTGATGAATGCGCGGGACGGATCGCGGGACGGATCGTGATGAGATCGTGGGACGCTCGACGATTTGGATCGCGAAGACATTCGACTACACCAACTGCGTTTCTTAACGCTTCCCGCTTAACGATCTACAAGGGTATGTAGATCCACTCTCCCTCTCATAGATGCTCATCACCATGGATAGATCTTGGGTGTGCGTAGGATTTTTTTTGCTTCCCATGCAACGTTCCCCAAGAGTGGTATCAGATCCAGGTTTATGTGTACATGAGATCTCGAGTAGAACACAAATAGTTTGTGGGCGTTGATGCTTAGATTGCTTCCTCCCTTGGTCTTGTTTTGGTTCAGCGGTATTGTGGGATGAAGCGGCACGGACCAACCTTACTCGTACGCTTACGAGAGACCGGTTCCATCGACTGACGTGTAACCTCATTGCACAAAGATGGCTGGCGGGTGTCTGTTTCTCCTACTTTAGTTGGATCGGATTCGACAAAGGCGGTCATTGAGAAGGTGGAAAAGCAACTTATGTTTCACCGTTGTGGTTTTTGCGTAGGTGAGAATTGTTCTTGCTAGATACCCATAGCAGCCACGTAAAACATGCAACTTGTTTTTGAAGGGTATGTTGTGATGTGATATGGCCAATTACATGATGAGATATATGTGATGTATGAGATGATCATGTATTGTATAGAATATCATGACTTGCATGTCGATGAGTACGGCAACCGGCAGGAGCCATAGGTTTGTCTTTAATTATTGTATGACCTGCGTGTCAATCATTAAGCGCTATGTAATGCTTTACTTTATCGCTAAACGGTAGCAATAGTAGTAGAAGCATGGTGGGCGCGACAACCCCGATGGAGACACGTTGATGGAGATCAAGAGGATGGAGATCATGGTGTCATGCCGGTGACGATGGAGATCATCCCGGTGCTTTCAAGATGGAGATCAAAAGCACAAGTTCATGGCCATATCATGTCACTTATGAATTGCATGTGATGGTAATCCTTTTTATGCACCTTGTTTTGCTTAGGACAACGGTAGCATTATTATAAGGTGATCCCTCACTTAATTTCAAGATAAATTGTGTTCTCCTCGAGTGTGCACCGTTGCAAAAGTTCATCGTGTCGAGACACCACGTGATGATCGGGTGTGATAGACTCTACGTTCACATACAACGGGTGCAAGCCAGTGTTGCACATGCAGAACACTCGGGTTAAACTTGACGAGCCTAGCATGTACAGACATGGCATCGGAACACAAGAGACCGAAAGGTCGAACATGAGTCATATAGTAGATATGATCAACATGATAATGTTCACCATTGAAACCACGTCAACTCACGTGATGATCAGACTTGAGTTGGTGAATTGGGATCATGTATCACTCGAATGACCGGAGGGATGTCAATTTGAGTGGGAGTTCTTCATTAATATGATTAATTGAACTCATTATCATGAACATAGTTAGTAGTGTCTTTGCAACTTATGTTGTAGATTACTTGCTCGTGCTATAACTCCCTTGAATTTTTATATGTTCCTAGAGAAACAGAGTTGAAAGATGATGGTAGCAATATTGCGGACTGGGTCTGTGATATGAGGATTTTCCTCATTGCTGCACAGAAGGCTTATGTCCTTAATGCGCTGCTCGGTGCACCAACCCCTGTAGCATCGTCTGTAGATGTTGTGAACATCTGACATGCATGTTCTGATGACTACTTGATAGTTTAGTGCGTCATGCATTACGACTTAGAATTGAGGCTCCGGAACGTTTTGAACGTCACAGAACATATGAGATGTTCTAAGAGCTGAAATTAGGATCTCAGGCTCGTGCCCATGTTGCGAGATATGAGATTTCCAACAAGATTCTTTGCCTGCAAGATGAAGGAGAATATCTCAATCGTTGAGCATGTGCTCAGATTGTCTGGCTGCTACAATCGCTTGAATTGAGTGGGAGTTGATCTTCCAGATATGATAGTGATTGATATAGTTCTCCATGTCACTGTCACTAAGCTACTAGAACTTGGTGATGAACTATAAAATGCTAGGGATAGAAATAATGGTCCATGAGCTGTTCGCGATGTTTGACACCGCTAAGGTACAAATCAAGAAGGAGCGTCAAGTGTTGATGGTTAGTCAAACCACTAGTTTCGAGAAGGGTGGGAGCAAGGAGGGAAATTTCATGGATAGCAATTCAGTTGCTGCTCTAGTGAAGCAACCCAAAGTTGAACCCAAACCCGAGACTAAGTGCTTAGATTATGAGGAGAGCGGTCGCTGAAGCGGAACAACCGTAGATACTTGGTAGATAAGAAGGCTGGCAACGTCGACAGAAGTATATTTGATATACGTGTTATTGATGTGTACCTTGCTAGTACTCCTAGTAGCACCTGGGTATTGGATACCGGTTCCGTTGCTAAATGTTAGTAACTCGAAATAAAAGCTACGGAATAAATGGAGAACTAGCTAAGGGTGAGGTGACAATGTGTGTTGGAAATGTTTCCAAGGTTGATGTGATCAACATCGCACGCTCTCTCTACCTTCGGGATTAGTGACGAACCTAAATAAATGTTATTTGGTGTTTTGCGTTGAGCATGAACATGATTAGATCGTGTTTATTGCAACACGGTTCTTCATTTAAGTTAGAGAATAATGGTTATTCTGTTTACATGAATAATACCTTCAATGGTCATGCACCCAGTGAGAATGGTTTGTTGAATCTTGATCGTAGTATCACACATGTTCATAACATTGATGCCAAAAGATACAAAGTTAATAATAATAGTACCACATACTTGTGGCACTGCCGCTAAATGTCATATTGGTATAAAACGCATGAAGAAACTCCATGCTGATGGATCTTTGGACTCATTCGATTTCGAATCGGTTGATACATGCGAACCATGCCTCTTGGTCAAGATGACTCAGGACCCCGTTTTCTGGTTTGATGGAGCGGGCAAGTGATTTATTGGAAATGATACATGTTGATGAATGCAATCCAATGAGTCTTATAGCGTGCGGTGGATATCGTTGTTTTCTTACCTTCACTGATGATTTGAGTAGATATAGTGTATATTTACTTAATGAAACACAAGTCTGAATTGTTTGAAAGGTTCAAGCAAATTTAGAGTGAAGTTTAAGATCATCGTGACAAGAAGAAATGTCTGCGATATGATCGTGGAGGTGAATATCTGAGTTATGAGTTTGGCATACAACTTTAGACAGTGTGAAAGTTGTTTCACAACTCACGCCACCTGGAACACCATAGTGTGATGGTGTGTTCGAACGTCATAGTCGTGCTCTATTGGATATGGTGCTTGCTATGATGTCTCTTATCGTTTTGCTTCTATTTTTTGGGGGTTATGCATTGGAGACAACTACATTCACTTTAAATAGGGCACCATCTAAATCTGTTGAGATGACACTATGTGAATTATGGTTTGATAGAAACCTAAGCTGTCATTTCTTAATGTTTGGGGCTGCGATGCATGTGTGGAAAAATGTTTTCACCTAATGAGCTCGAACCCAAAGCGGGACAAATGCATCTTCATAGATTACCCTAAGAACAGTTGGGTGAACCTTCTATCTCAGATCCGAGCATAAAGTGTTTGTTGCTAAAACGGGTTCTTTCCCGAGAAAAAGTTTCTCTCGAAAGAATTGAGTGGGAGGAAGATTGAACTTGATGAGGTTGTTGAACCTTTGTTTCAACCAGAGAGTAGCGCAGCACAGGAAGATGTTTCTGTGAAGCCTACGTTAGTTGAAGAGGAAGTTAATGATGATGATCATGAAGCTTTGGATCAAGTTACTATCGAACCTCGTAGGTCGACAAGGACGTGTACTACTCCTGAGTGGTACGACAATCCTGTCTTAGAGGTCATGTTGTTGGACAACGATGAACCTACGAGCTATGGAGAAGCGATGATGGGCCCAGAACCGACAACTGGTTGGAGGCCATGAAATCCGAGAAAGGATCCATGTATGAAAACCATGTATAGACTTTGGTGGACTTGCTCATTGGACGGCAGGCCGTTGAGTACAAAAGGATCTGTAAAATGAAGACAGATGTTGATGGTGAATGTCACCATTTATAAAGCTCGACTTGTCGCAAAGAAGTTTCCAACAAGTTCAAGGAGTTGACTACGATGAGACTTTCTCACTCGTAGCTATGCTGAAGTCTGTTGGAATTATGTTAGCAGTTGCTGCATTTTTCAATTATGAAATTTGGTAGATGGATGCCAAAACATCGTTTCCTTCCTTAAGGAAAGGTTGTATGAGATACAACCAGAAGGTTTTGTCAGTCCTAAGGATGCTAAAAGGTGTGCAAGCTTCAGTGATCCTTGTATGAACTGATGCAAGCATCTCGGAGTTGGAATATACACTTTGATGAGGTGATCGAAGTTTTTGAGTCTATACAAAGTTTATGAGAAACTTGTATTTACAATAAAGTGAGTGGGATCACTATGGAGTTTCTGGTAAGCATATGTGGTTGACATATTGTTGATCGGAAATGATGTAGAATTTCTGGAAAGCATAAACGGTTGTTTGAACAGAGTTTTTCAAAGGAAGACCTGGATAAAGCTACCTAATTGTTCAGCATCAAGATCTATAGAGATTGATCAAGATGCTTGATGAGACTTTCAATGAGTACATACCGTGACAAGATTTTAAAGAGTTTAAAATGGATCGGTCAGAGAAAGAGTTCTCGCCTGATTTGTAAGGTGTGAAGTTGAGTGAGACTCAAAGCTCGACAACGACAGAAGAAAGAGAAAGGACGAACGTCGTCCCCTATGCCTTAGCCATAGACTCTATATTATGCCATGCTGTGTACCGCACCTGGTGTGTGCCTTGCCATGAGTTTGTCAAGGGTACAAAAGTGATCCAGGAGTGGATCACTGGACAGCGGTCAAGATTATCCTTAGTAACTAAAAGACTAAGGAGATGTTTCTTGATTATGGAGGTGATAAAGAGTTCGTCGTACAGAGTTACATCGATGCAAGCTTTAACACCAATCCGGATGACTCATAGTAGCAATATAGATATGTATAGTGGAGCAGCCATTTGGAATAGTACCAAGTGGAGTGTGGTAGCAGTGTTTACGGTTTGACATAGAGATTTGCAAAGTACATATGTATCTAAATGTCGCAGACCCATTGACTATAAGACCTCTCTCACATGCAAATCATTATCGATCCCCAGAACTCATTCGGTGTTAGATTCATAACAATGCGAATCACATGGTGATGTGAACTAGATTATTGACTAGTGCAAGTGGGAGACTATTGGAAATATGCCCTAGAGGCAATAATAAATTAGTTATTATCATATTTCCTTGTTCATGATAATCGTTTATTATCCATGCTATAATTGTATTGATCGGAGACTTAGATGCATGTGTGGATACATAGACAAAAACCATGTCCCTAGTATGCCTCTAGTAGACTGACTCGTTGATCAAAGATGGTTAAGGTTTCCTAACATGGACATGAGATGTCATTTGATAACTAGATCACATCATTAGGAGAATGGTGTGATGGACAAGACCCAAACTACAAACGTAGCATATGATCAACTTAGTTTATTGCTACTGTTTTCTGCATGTCAAGTATCTGTTCCTATGACCATGAGATCATGCAACTCACTAACACCGGAGGAGTGCCTTGTGTGTATCAAATGTCGCAACGTAACTCGGTGACTATAAAGGTACTCTACAGGTATATCCGAGGGTGTCTGTTTGGTTGGCATGGATCAAGACTGGGATTTGTTACTCCGTGTGACAGAGAGGTGTCTCAGGGCCCACTCGGTAATACAACATCACAATAAGCCTTGCAAGCAATGTGACTAAGTGTTAGTCACAGGATCTTGTATTACAGAATGAGTAAAGAGACTTGCTAGTAACGAGGTTGAACTAGGTATGGAGATACCGACGATCGAATCTTGGGCAAGTAACATACCGAAGAACAAAGGGAACATCATACGGGATTAACTGAATCCTTGAAATAAAGGTTCGACCGATGAAGATCTTCGTAGAATATGTAGGAACCAATATGGGCATCCAAGTCCCGCTATTGGTTATTTACTCTAGAGGTGTCTCGGTCACGTCTACATAGTTCTCGAACCCGCAGGATCTGCACACTTAAGGTTTGGGGACGTTTCGGTAGTATAGAGTTATGCATGGTGGTGACCGAAGGTTATTTGGAGTCCCAGATGAGATCCTGGATGTCACGAGGAGCTCCGGAATGGTCCGGAGGTAAAGATTGATATATAGGAAGTCCTATTTTGGTCGCCGAAAAAGTTTTGGGCTCATCGGTAGTGTACCGGGAGACCATCGGGAGGGGTATTTCTACCCAAGAGGCTACATGGGCTGTGAGAGAGTGAATACCAGCCCTTAGTGGGATGGTGGAAGTCCCACACAAGGCCCATGTGGCTGGGAAGAAAAACCCAAAGAGAAAAAGGTGGAAAAAAGGCAAAAAGGCCAAAATAAGGAGGAGTCCAAGTCCTACTAGGATTGGAGGAGGAATCCTCCTCTCCTCTTGGTTTGGCCGCCGCCTAGATGGCTTGGCCCTTGGGCCAAGCCTCCTACTCTGTTCCTATTATAGATACTAGAGGTTTTGGGGTTTTTGCACTAGATTTTCAGCCACGTGCTACCCATTCCTCTAGTGCATAGTTTCTCCTCTAGATCGGTTTTCTGCAGTGCTTAGGCGAAGCCCTGCCGGAATTGCTCCACCACCATCGCCGCGGCACCGTTACGCTGCTGGATAACTCTTCTACCTCTCTGCTCCTTCTTGCCGGATCAAGAAGGCGGAGATCTTCATCGAGCTGTACGTGTGCTGAACGCGGAGGTGCCGTCCGTTCGGCGCTGGATGGGAAGGACCGTGATCAAGATCGCGAGACAGATCGTGATGAGATCGTAGGACAGATCGAGATGAGATTGCAGGACGGATCGTGATTGGATCGCGGGACGAATCGTGATGAGATCGCGGGACGCTCAGCGATTTGGACCGCGAAGACGTTCGACTACACCAACCACGTTTCTTAATGCTTCCCGCTTAGCGATCTACAAGGGTATGTAGATCCACTCTCCCTCTCGTAGATGCTCATCACCATGGATAGATCTTGCGTGTGCGTAGGAATTTTTTTGTTTCCCATGCAACGTTCCCCAACAATGCTAGTAGTGCTTTGCTTCGAGAGAGATAATAAAATCTTGCAATAAGTATGTGAGTTCTTTATGACTAATGTGAATCCATGGATATATGCACTCTCACCTCCAAATATTTGCTAGCCTCTTCGGTACCGTGCATTGTCCATTCTCACCTCGAGGATCGGTGCAACTTTTGCTAGTGCATCCAAACCCGTGACATGATAAGCTCTATTCCACACAAGCCTCATTATATCTTCTTCAAAACAGCCACCATACCTACCTATCATGATATTTCCATAGCCATTCCGAGATATATTTCCATGCAACTTCCTTCGTCACACGTATGACTTGTACTTCCATTGTCATATTGTTTTGCATGATTGTAAGATAGCTAGCATGATATTTACATGTCTTGTCCATTTTTTAATATATTTTCCTATGCTAGATCATCGCACATCCTGGTACACTGCTAGAGGCATTCTTATATAGTCATATCATCCTATGAGCTTTTCATATTGAGTTGTAAGTAAATAAAAGTGGGATGATCATCATTTAGGGCACTATATCAGTGAGGAAAGGATGATGGAGACAACGATTCCCCCACAAGTCGGGAAGATACTCCGAACGAAAAAAACAAAAAAAATGAGAGAAAGAGAGAGAAGGGACAATGCTAGTACCTCTTATTCCACACTTCTGCCTCAAAGTGATACCTTGTTCTTCATATAGAGAGTCTCTTGTGTTGTCACTTCCATATGCTAGTGGGAATTTTTCATTATAGAACTTGGCTTGTATATTCCATTGATGGGCTTCCTCAAATGCACAAGGTCTTCATGAGCAAGCAAGTTAGATGCACACATACTTAGCTTCACTTGAGCTTTCATACACTTATAGCTCTAGTGCATCTGTTGCATGACAATATCTACTCCTCACATTGATATCTATTGATGGGCTTCTCCATAGCCCGTTGATACGCCTAGTTGATATGAGAATTTCTTTGCCACACCCCTTTGAAACCTACCACCATATTCTATTACAAATTTATGCTATGTCCATGGTTCGGGATCATGTATTGCGCAAGTAATAAAAAGCTAAAGCACATTAAAAAGTATGATCCAATTGCCTGACTTGACACCATGGTGCTTAACATTTGTATTTATGTGGTGAGGATGGAGGCATGCTATATTTATATGATAAAATGAATAGGGGGTGAATATTCTTTACGGATCATGTGCTTTGCAACTTGATGATTATGTTGCTTATGTTTATAAGTATTACTATGTTGATGTCTATTGATTCATCATTTCTCAATGATCAAACATGTAAAAGATTACATGTTGGGTAGCATGTCACATCAAACATTCCATTTTTATCATTTACCTACTCGAGGACGAACAAGAATTAAGCTATAATTTTTTATTTTCCCATTCTACTATATTATCATTATAGGACCCTTTTTGGGTGTTTATTTACCAATTAATATTATTTATCATCACTAACCTATTAATCTAGTGCCTAGTGCCAGTTACCGTTTTCAGCATATTTTTGGCTTTTCAGGTTTACAGTACCAACGAAGTCCAATTGCCACGAAACTTTAATATGCTTTCTTTGGACAAAAATAAGACTTGGAAGCTTCAGGAGGAGACCAGAGGCCTCATGACGGAGGCACGAGCCAACAGGGCGCGCCTAGGGGTTAGGTCGCTCCCTGTTGCCTTGTGCTCTCTGGCCTATAAATTCACATATATTCCAAAAACTCCAGAGAGCCTCCCAAAACACTTTTTCTGCCGCTGCAAGTCACTGTTCTGCCATGTGCCCATCTAGAGCCTTGTTCTGGTGCCTTGTCGAGGGGGGGGTCGATCACGGAGGGCCTCTATATCATCCTTAGTGCTCCCATGGTGATGTGTGAGTAGTTCCCCACACACCTAGGGGTCCGTATTTAGTACCTAGATCTCTGTCTCTCTCTTGATCTTCAATACAATGATCATCGCACCTTTGCTTTGATCTATCCAATGCAATCCTTTTGTGCGGTGCATTTGTTGGGATTGAATGAATTGTGGGTTTATGTTCACATTATTCATGAAAAATATTTGAGTCTTCTTTGAAATCTGTTATGATTTTTATGTGCATGATCATCATAGTATCATAAATCTCTTCGATCTATTGATTTGCTTTGGCCAAGTAGATTTATCTATCTTGAATGAGAGGGGTGCGCTATAGTAGGTTCAATCTAATGGGTTCCTACCAGTGACAGAAGGAGACAAGATACGTCTTTGTATTGTTGCCACTAAGGATAAAACTATCGGGTTAGTTCATATTAATTGAATTCTCTTTGTCTACGTCATGTCTTTGTTCTCCAAGCATTACTCTGTTTTACTTAATACAATAGATGCATGCTGTATAATGGTCGATGGGTGGAGTAATATTAATAGGTGCAGGCAGGAGTAGACCTATTTGCTTATGGACGTGATGCCTATATACACATGATCATTGTCGTTAATATCACATAACTATGCGCTTTCATGAGAGATGATTTGTTTACCCACCGTATGTATACTTTCATGAGAGATGCCACTAGGGAAAACTATGCCCCCCGGGGCTATCCACTTATAAGTTTACAAACGCTACAATACCTTGATGAAATTATTTACTTTTCATTTTATTTTTAAATTTACAATTATCTACTATCAACCACAATACTTACAAGCTTGCAAATAACGAGTCCAAGGGGATTGACAACCCTCTTGCCCGCGTTGGGTGCTAGTGTTTCATCTTTTATGTGTAGCCGCTGAAGACGGGGGTTGGTTGTTACTCCTATTGGTTTGACAAACATTGGTTCTCTATGGAGGGAAATACTTACCTATGTTGTGCTGCATCACCCGTTCCTCTTCACGGAAGACCCAATACAAATCACAAGTATCACACAATCACGCAAACAATTGTCAGCAACACCTACATAGAAAACAACAAATACTTGCACGCAACGCTGCCAAGAGGGTTGTCAATCTCCTTGTACTTGTTGACAACAAGGATTAAATCTGATAGTGATACATAAATAAATTACAAGGTTAAATAAAAATAAATAAATTACAACAAGGTATTTTTGTTTTTTATATATGATTAAAGTAGACATGGGGCCCATAGTTTTCACTAGTACAAGGGGATTGTTATGAAGTTATTCATGGCATGATCATATACATAGGCATTACGTCCATTACAAGTAGACCGACTCCTGCCTGCATCTGCTACTATTAGTCCATATATGGTATTAAGTTCATGACAAATGGAGCAATACTTTAAGCAAGATGACATAATGTAGACAGAATAAACCAAACAATATGATTAAACCCCATTGTCTTATCCTTACTACAACTCTCAGAAATACAACTCTCTAAATGTAGCACCCCCTTAGACTAAAACCATATACTCATCTCTACCCCTTTGGTACCAAGACACTAAGAAGTTTGAGTGATCCACTACAAAAACCTGAGTACTAAGAACTAGTAGGATAACTAGACAAAGATAAATATCATATTATGAAGAGCCTTCATTTTCTACATCTTCTAAGCTTGATACTTTAGAAGATTTGTCCTTTGGTCTTTGTAGGTGGGCCTTCTTTAGGTGGTGAAGCGGAAGCAGGAGAGTCTTCTTATGCTTCTGGTTCCTCTTCAACTGGTTCTTCTATGATAAGTTCACCACCTTGTTGGAGAAAAGGCTTGTTAAGATCAACCCTGATCTTCCATTGATCTTTTCTCTACTTAGTTTAAAAAAACTAAATATATGTTCATTAATAGCGTGCTAAGACATCACAAACATCATTATGATTTATGTGGTCTTCTTTTCTTCAAATATGTTTGAAGGAGAGAATCAAGGTCTTGTTAGCTTCCTTATTTGAGGTGCCTTCACCATCAACTAATTTCTGAACTCTTTTTTGGAATCTTGGAGTTTCTTAGGATCAAACTGACACTACTACAGGAAGGTCGTAAGACGAAACATCAGTCAGGGACTCCTCGACTAAACTATGTGCGATGCATGAATCATAAACGGTATAGTTTTAGGCCCGTCACCAATAAAACAAACTGTGTGCAATGGCTAGTCCATCAAGCACTATTCAGATAAGACTTGTGTGTGCGATACGTGGCATACAGTTGGTCCTAATGATTTGTTTGCGATTAGCCAAATTAACACAAATTCTTAACCAAATACAGATGTGTGTGATGTACGGTATACAGTTCATTTGGATAAACTATTTGCGTTGATCCAACAGAACACAAACGATGCCTGCTAGCAAGCTGTGCGTGTTGTGGGCAAACATTTTCTAGTAAAGAATTTTCCACGATCAATGAAATCATTACTGCCACTACATAGGGAACAACCATTTGCCATGTATTAAATATGCGAACATTTTATTATTATTACTCGTCTACGTGCGCATCATCGCGTCCTCCTCTCGCACATCTTGTCACCGTGTTGCAGCCAGAGGATTCCAGGGCCTGACCTTGAAGTTCTCATGCTATGTAATAGGTTTGATAGGTGTAATATTTTTGTGTAGAAAATTAGTTTATTTTTGCATTTTGCAAGTGATAACATAGAATAGTTAACAATTGTTGTTGCAAGAAAAACGAAAGTGTACGTGGAAGAACCTTGCGAGTCCAGTTTGGCGTCGGTGACAAATATTGACATGATATGCATATAAACAAGCACATGCCTATGAATGCATGGCACATATTGACATGGTCGGGCTAGAGACTTCACGTAGATACTGGCTACTTAGAACAACTTATCAGAGTGATCACAAGTTGAGTGCTAGTAATGCGAATGAGCGCGGTAGATATTGTTTTGAAGGTCATGAGTACAAACACACCACATAGTCGTCATAACAGAGCCATTTCTCTCTCCTCACACGAGACTTATTTGTTATTGAGTTAAGGCATCTTCAACAGCAACCCGTAAATTTTCTTTTGCATCCGTTCGCAGATAGGAAGGGATCAGTCCGTGGACACGGATGCAAGAGGGTGACATCCAATCGTAGCCGCATACATCCGCCAAATAACTCAAACACACTAGATGAAATTCGTGCAAACCCGGCAATATAAATCATCCATACATATCATGCAAATTAAGTCTAGTACAACAAGGTCTCAAATTAAGCACATGTCCAACAAGTTTTTGATCAAAAGATCATATCGTCCCACACAACTGCCCCTTCAGCTTCATCCAACAGTGTGTGCACGTAAATGGTCATCCCTCTTTCCTATAGTACATCACGACAGCGCGTGCAGGCTGCATATAATTTGTAGACCAGCATTGAGTGAATGAATCAATCAAGATGTTGAGTAAGAGGAATAAAAAAACTTACCAGCCCCTGATACGTCTCCAACGTATCTATAATTTATGAAGTATTCATGCTGTTATTTTATCATTCTTGGATGTTTTATAATCATTTTATAGCAACTTTATATCATTTTTTGGGACTAACCTATTGACCCAGTGCCCAGTGTCAGTTGTTGTTTTTTGCTTGTTTTTTACATCGCAGGAAATCAATATCAAACGGAGTCCAAACACCACGAAACTTTTTAGAGATTTTTTTGGACCAGAAGGAACCCAATGGGCCAGAGATGCACCTGGGGGGTGCCCCGAGAGGGCACAACCCACCAGGGCATGCCAGGGCCCCCTAGCACGCCTAGGTGGGTTGTACCCACCTCGGTGGCCTCCCGCACCCCCTCTTTGCACTATAAATTCCCAAATATTTTGAAACCCTTCGGGGCAGCCCTAGATGAGAATTTCCGCTGCCGCAAGGCTCTATAGCCACCGAAAACCAATCTAGACCCTGTTCCAGCACCCTATCGGAGGGAGGAATCATCTTCAGTGGCCATCTTCATCATCCCGGCGACAACCACGATGAGGAGGGAGTAGTCCACCCCTGGGGTTGAGGGTTTGTACCGGTAGCTATGTGTTTAATCTCTCTCTCTCTCGTGATCTTGAGATGTCATGATCTTGATATATCATGGGCTTTGTTAACATGGTTGGATCATATGATGTTTCTCCCCTCTATACTCTTCTTGTGATGAATTGAGTTTTCCCTTTGAGATTTCGTTGTTATCGGATTGAATACATTAATGGATTTGAGAACACTTGATATATGTATTGCAATTGAATACTCATGGTGACATTGGGGTATCGTATTGATTCACTTGATATATGTTTTGGCACTTAACTCGTGGATTCCCGAGGTGATATTGGGGTAATCTATGCATAAGGGTTGATGCACGTTCTTGTCTTTGTTTCTCCGGTAGAAATCTTCGGGCACTCTTTGAAGTTCTTTGTGTTGGATTGAGTATTATGAATATCTATTTGCTTTGGTGTTATTTTAGTACGAACTCTAGGATAGATCGAACGGAAAGAATAGCTTTGTGTTATTCTAGTATGAACTCTTGAATAGATCGAACGGAAAGAATAGCTTTGAGGTGGTTTTGTACCCTACAAACAATTTTGTCTTATGTTCTTTGCTAGATAAGAACTTTGGAGTGATTCTTTGTTGCACTTTGAGGGATAATCATATGGTCCAACTATGTTAGCACTGTTGAGAAATTGCACTAGCGAAAGTCTGGACCCTAGGCCTTGTTTTCAAGCATTGCAATACTGTTTTTGTGCCCGTTTACTATTTGCTACCTTGCTGTTTTTATTTATTCAGATTATAAAAATATATTTCTACCATCCATATTACACTTTTATCACCATCTCTTTGCCGAACTAGTGCACCTATACAATTTTCCATTGTATTGGATGTGTTGGGGACACAAGAGATTTCTTGTATTTGGTTGCAGGGTTGTTTGAGAGAGACCATCTTCATCCTACACCTCGCACGGATTGATAAACCTCAGGTCATCCACTTGAGGGAAAATTGCTACTGTCCTACAAAACTCTGTGCTTGGAGGCCCAACACGTGTCTACAAGAATAAAGTTGCGTAGTAGACATCAGCCCCTCATCTATCACGTGCAATGGACACCTTTCCTCGAGCTCACGAACCACATTGCAAAACTTCGTGATGCCGGTGTGGATCATATGCCAACGACATGACAATGACTTTATGTTGCGTGGTTGAATGATGTACATGTCGTAGGGCGCAATGTTCTTTCGTGTGCGAAATCTTTCGTGCAATTGCCGCTAGAAGGGCTCCCATCTGGTCCTGCCCATGAAATCTGTGGATGCCGCCAGCCACGCATCACACAACAACTCATCCTACATGGTCGAGTAGTTCACCATCCTCCGAACTCTAGAAGACATATCATTTGAAAATAAGCTCAATGGCATTTGATCGAACACCTATCGGACGTGGTGACTGCCATGGAGTTCCTCATTAGGGGTCGGAGTGTACTTAGGTACAAACGGCTCCACACTAGTAGAAAACAGACCTTTCGTCCGCCTCATTAGTCCCGGTCCGATTTTGAACCGGCACTAATGTGCTCATTAGTCCCGGTTCGTGATGGGCATCATTAGTGTCGGTTCGTCCCGGACCTTTAGTCCCGGTTTGTGCCACGGACCAACACTAAAGGTGTGGTGGCAGGCTGGCGTCAGCCTTGGGCCCCACGGAAACCTTTAGTCCCGGTTGGTGGCTCCAACAGCGACTATAGGCTAACCTTTAGTCGCGGTTGGAGCCACCAACTGAGACTAAAGGTCCCTTTATATGAACCCTTCGGCCAGCACGAGCACACTCCTCTCTGTTCTTCCCCTTTCCTCTCCTCTCTGTTCTTCCTCTCTTCCCCGAGCTAATCCTCCATTTTTAACAAAATTTGTCAAGATTTGGAGGCACCCCATCCATCCAAGTGTTCACAAAGGTTAGCAATTTTGTCCTTTCATCTCTCATTGCTAGATTAGCTCTTGCAATGCTCTATAAGTATAGTAATTTGTGGTTTTTAGTTTGTATGTGGTAGTTTATTTGATTTATGCAATTTGAGTTCAAATTAACTTCTTACTTTGCATTTGTAGGTGTGGTTTACTTAGTGCCTTCCCGTCCCCGTCCTAACCACCGTCGATCGCCCGCACCGTCCCATCGCCGCACCACCTTGGTGAGCCTCTTGTTCTTATTCTTTTTATTAAAAAACATGTTTGTAAGATTTAGTTATCTACTTTTGTAGTTTTCATACCTATATGGTTGTTTGTTATACATAGTGGCATAGTTTTGAAATCCGTCCCCGTCGGCCCTCGTTCGGTTTATAATTCGGATGTGGTATATACTCTCTTTTATAACTCTTTGTGGCATTTCGTGTTTATGACAAGTCTGCCCATCAAGTTGACATAAATATTTTTATCTAGGAGGTATGTGAACCGGAGATTCCAACCGACAAAGATATTCTTGTCAAGAAGTTAAATTTAATTGAAAAGAAAACGAGTATTTGAAAGAAAAATTGAATAGAGTTGAAGAAGAGAAGATGAAACTGGAGTTGTATATTGCCGATGTCGTCGATGATCACAAGATCAAGATGGGTGCAATGCACTTGAAGATTAGTGTAGCGACCCGACTCAAAATGAGTCAAGCCTCTGTGTGTTATTGCCATCCTTGGATCAGTATGCTGGCACACACAGTACATCAATGTGTATATCAAAGTGCAATCACATGTAAATAGTGTAAAGTTGATATATACCTCTTGAGTCTCAGCAGAAACAGTCAACGGGAGTGGAGTCCCAATAAACACCAACGACAGGTTGAGTGTAGACCGTAACCCTGAATCGTACTCTTACTCGTCGTAGAAAAGTATCTGCAACATAAGACGTTGTAGCCGTGTAGGTCAGTACATTGAATGTACCGGCAAGATCACCATAGAAAGAATGATAAAGGCTATTCTATATGCAAAAGGCTTTGTGGCTCTGTTTTTGAGTTTTTTTGTAGAAAAGCTAGTTTTATTTTCACTACAACAAAGGAGTCAAGCGGAAAATCACTGCAAAGTTCATTGTTAATGAGATGGTTCCACCAACCAATTCTAATATCCCAAAATTATTAATAGATCCACTCATCATAAAATTTATTAATTGTGTTGAAAATGGCTGATAGTATCATCTCCGGTGCTCATGTTGTCCGTAACCGGGGACACGGCCAATCAATTAGTTTGACACTTTGTAGAGGTTTGTATACTTTACCTGCAAGAATCGATCCCTCCCGTTATGTCCTTGCACTGCCTGGTGTTTGAGAACGGGACGATCAAAACATGGTCTTCCATAGTGATCCTCCGATAGAAAGTCAGTGCCCATCCAAATCCTACCGTTCTTCTACATCTCGTAGCAACTAACCTATCGGAGTCACCACTAGGGTCAACCAAGCCAGAGCCCATATTGACTTGCGGTTGCACATGTAAGCTTTCCGGCCTTAAAGTATCCATCCATCTCTTTGAGCCTGGGTGGCATTCTATTGGGATGATCACAGGTGGATACCAGGATTACCGGCATAACCATGACAGATATCAGGCTGCCAAAATGCATGTCCAATCCACCTAGAGGTACATTGAGTCCTTGAAGTCTTGATCATCATGCAGGTCTTGAAATAATTAATTAAGATCACAACACTCCTGAATCTCACAACCAAACCCCGTCTACTAAAGCGTAGCAATTATGAAGTAACGTGCCTTCTCGGGCAATGGTAACAGGGTGTTGGGTTTCTCCTACCTCGTGATACTACTAGAAGTTCAAGATGAACAACCTACTAGATGTATGATGGAAAGATTGATTTTAATGCAAATAAAACATAGGTAATGTAAGATGATCAAAGTGAACTTGCCTGTACTGTTGATGAAGAATAATATCGCTCTCAGAAATAACTTGATAGAACTATTCGTCACTCTTCGATGGAAATCTATATAACCAAACATTGCATTCATATAAGAAATCATACTATCAATCAATTCTAACAATCAAAAAGCCAAAGCAAAAACTATAACACACTAGTGTTGTGATGAAGGAAATACTTAAGACAAAAGTTAAAACAACAAAATTTCATCACAACAACCAATGTAGCCTTTTCCTACAAATAGCCTGTTTTCAAAGGCAACCAGACAAAAACAAAGTAAGATATAACAAAGGTATTTTAGTAAATATTTTACTAGCAAAAAGAATTACTTTTGAAGAACAAGTAAGAACTATGAAAACAACACACTAAACACCATTGGTTTTCTAGTTAATAAACTTAACAACAAGTAAAAACAAATAAAATAATAAGATAAGAGAAAACAAAATATAAAACAACTAAGTTAATAGAAAGTAAAACTTATAAAACAATTTATAGAAATATTTTTAAATAGGAGATCAAACTAGCAATGAAATCAATTTGCAAGTCATTATGAAACTAGAATTGATTTCATGCTATAAAAATAATAAATAACATAAAAATATATTTGGTTGAAGTACTAATGCTAACTAACATAAAACAAAGTAAAATTTATCAACTAAAATAAAATAAAATAAAGAAAAACAATTAAGAATAAAGAAAATAAGAATAAACTTAAAAAGAACTAAAACAGAATCTGTTTTGCTAAAAATCCTAATTTAGATTATTCTAAAAATTATCAAATTCTGCCTATTGATAAATAAGATCACTAGTGACCAGTAGCAAAAGAATCAACTAAAAATCTATTTTTAAACTCAAGATATTCAAATTCTAGTGCTTTGATCAAATTCAACAAAATTCAAATTTAAAATTTCGAATATGGTCAAATTTGATATCTATAGAGACTAGAACACATTTGTGACACAATGCAAAAAGAATCACATTAAAACAAGTAAAAACATAAAAGATATAAAGAAAACAAAAACAGAACTATTGTGTTAAAAAATGAAAATACAAAAAGATAAATATCTATTCTAATGAACATGGGGTCCACATGGCAGTTTCTGGTAGGCCGTGGGTGTGCGCGCGTGAGTGCAAACGAGTGAATGGCCACTGTATAGAGAAAAATGGTACGGCTATTTTAAAATGTCTAATCTCGATCGTTGAGCAAGATTCGATGGTTGAGAGGAGAGGGGGTGCTTATCGCTATGGATGTCAGGCTCCGGCGAGGTCAATGACGGCCGACAGCTCCGGATGGTCTGGGAAGATGCTCCCACGGTCGGGGACGACAGCGAAGGCTACCAGGCGATGGCGGCGGATATCCTGCGTCCTTTGGCGGCCTCGGCGGGGCATGGGGATGACGGGGATGAGCTCCTCGTGCTCGGGCGTGGCGAGGTCGTTGGGTGGTTGTCGACGACGGTGCTCTAGGGGCTCTGGGGCTCGGAGAAGGGGACTGGGAAGTGCACACAAGTGTGGTGGAGCAATTGGTGGGATCGGACAGCGTCGAGGAGGTTTAGGTGGAGCGGTGGTGCGGCAAAGGCATGGTGGTAGTGGCGGAGCTCCGACGAGAAATTGCGGCGAGAGGAGGGCTCGCGAGGTGAGGATTAGGGGCAAAACGGATGCAACGGTCTTTGGCTTTATAGGGGGTGGCTCGGGGTCGCTCGAGAGGCAACATATCGTCGAGGGGATCGACTGCCGACGTGGCTTCGGCGAGGAAATAGGAAAGAGAGGCGGGAGGAGGAAGGTGATCATGCGAGGGGAGGGGGCGGTCGACGGGTCCACGTGACAGAGAGAGAGAGGAGCAAGGAAAGGGATCGGATACCTGATCGGGTGATCTCGCGAGGGCGGTTTGGACCAAAACTTCCAAATGGGCCTCAGGCTTTCCTAACGCATGCGGCAAAAATTTCCTATTTAAAGCATTTTCAAAATAAAAATAACTAGAAAGACACAACAAGATTTGGAAAATCAAAACAAACTTAAACATGGAAGTTTTATATACCAAAATGATCAGAAAAATAATTTCAATAAGATGAACATTTTTACACGACCAAAATAAATATATTATTTTTAAAAAGATATTCTCAGAAAATACCTAAATTGCTTTTATTTATTTTTGCAAATATTTTTCAAATAACCCCATGGGTTTTATGATTCAAATATTTCACAAAAATACCCATGGTTTGGAGGGTCATGTTCCTCCTCTCAAAATGTTTGAATTTGGGCAAATGAAATTGAATTCTTTCAAATTTTCAAATAGAACCAAATATGCAATGAATTCCAAATAGGAAATCTCCGTAGTTTAACAAATCCACTATTCAAATCCTTTATTTTCAATAAGTCATATTATCTTCTCTCACTGATTTGTATCGAATGAATTTGAATTCAAAAGCAAAGGAGAAAGTCATTTTATTCGCTCTCATACAGAAGTTTCTAGAAGTTTCAAATATTCACTCAAATTCAATCACTCAATCAAACAATCAATCATCCTATTAATTAATATAACATTCCAAAATTTGGGATGTTACAATTAGAAAATTTAAAAGATATGCCATTGATAGTGAGGCTTGGTATCACTATGTTGTTGGATCAATTGTTACCTTAGTTGCGATGTTGATTGCATTTCTTGTTGCATTTAAATGCTTTAGCTAGAGAGTTTGTATGTTGTTTTATGAGAACAAGTGTGTATGAACTTTAGGTATGAACTTGTATTAATTTGGTCTTTTCGGTGTTGTGTAATGAAGATGAGCCGGCAATGGATGTACGACGACCGATACTCTCCCCAGTTCATTAATGGCGTGCATAATTTTTTGGTTGCGGCTAAGGCAAACAAGCGGCCAGATGGTTTCCGGATGGTTTTATGTATTGTCCATGTGCCGACTGTAAGAATGATCGAAATTACTCTAACTCAAGAACCATTCACATCCACATGTTTGAGTCCGGTTTCATGTCCGGCTATAACTGTTGGACCAAGCACGAAGAAAGAGGGGTCCTAATGGAACAGAATGAAGAAGAAGAGGATGACGATAGCTATCCTAGCCATGGGTTCCATGAATACGATGGTACAACAATGGGGGAAGAAGTTGAGCCGACAATGCGGGAAGGAGATGAAGAAGAGGCATCAGATGAGCCAACTGATGATCTTGGTCGGGCCATTGCCGATGCAAAGAGAAACTGCGCAAGTGAAAAGGAGAAGCTGAAGTTGCAGCGCATGCTAGAGGATCACAAAAAAAGGGTTGTACCCAAATTGCAAAGATGACAAGAAAAATCTGGGTACCACACTGGAATTGTTGCAATGGAAGGCAGAGAATGGTGTATTTGACAAGGCATTTCAAAAGTTGCTGATAATGTTAAAGAAGAAGCTACCAAAGGACAGTGAATTGCCAGAGAGTACGTACGAAGCAAACAAGGTTGTCTGCCCTCTAAGATTAGAGGTGGAGAAGATACATGCATGCCCTAATGACTGCATCCTCTACCGCGGTGAGTACGAGGATTTGAATGCATGCCCGGTATGTTGTGCATTGCGCTATAAGATCGGCCATGATGACCCTGGTGATGTTGAGGGCGAGCACCCCGGGAAGAAGATTCCTGCCAAGGTGATGTGGTATACTCCTATAATACACGGTTGAAACATTTGTTCCAAAACAAAGAGCATGCCAAGTTGATGCGATGGCACAACGAAGACCGTAAGAAAGACAGGAAGTTGAGAGTACCCGCTGACGGATCACGGTGGAGAAAAATTGAGAGAAAGTGGAAGGACTTTGCAAAGGACGCAAGGAACGTATGGTTTGGTTTAAGTGCAGATGGCATTAATCCTTTTGGGGAGCAAAACAACAATCATAGCACATGGCGTGTGACTCTATGTATCTATAACCTTCCTCCTTGGTTGTGCATGAAGCGGAAGTTCATTATGATGCCAATGCTCATCCAAGGCCCCAAGCAACCCGACAACGACATTGATGCGTACCTAAGGCCATTGGTTGAAGAACTTTTATAGCTGTGGAATGGAAAAGGTGTATGTGTGTGGGATGCAAAAGATCAGGAGGAATTTGACCTACATGCGTTGCTGTTTGTAACCATCAATGATTGGCCTGCTCTCAGTAACCTTTCAGGATAGACACACAAGGGATACCACGCATGCACGCACTGTTTAGATGATACCGCCAGTATATATTTGGATAAATGTCAGAAGAATGTGTATCTGGGCATCATCGATTTCTTCAGAGCAGGCATCCCGTAAGAAAGAAAGGCAAGCATTTCAAAGGTGAGGCAGATCACCGGAAGAAGCCTCGCCACCGTATGGGTGATGACATACTTGATATGGTCAGATTTAAAAGTAATCTTTGGCAAGGGTCCTGGTGCACAGTCTGTTCCGAATGATGCTGACAAACACGCACCCATGTGGAAGAAGAAATCTATATTTTGGGACCTACCTTATTGGAAAGACCTCGAGGTCCGCTCTGCAATCGATGTGATGCACGTGACGAAGAATCTTTGCGTGAACCTGCTAGGCTTCTTGGGCATGTATGGGAAGACAAAAGAAATATCGGAGGCACGGGAGGACCGACAACGTATCCACGGAGAAGATGGCATGGATCCAAAGCAGTTTCAAGGTCATGCCAGCTACACTCTTACCAAAGAAGAGAAAGAAATCTTCTTCGAATGCCTGCTCAGTATGAAGCTCCCGTCTGGCTTCTCGTCAAATATAAAGGGAATAATAAATATGGTAGAGAAAAAGTTCCAGAACCTAATTTTTTTGGGAAACAATGCATGGGAAACAAAAAATTTCCTACGCACACCCAGATCTATCCATGGTGATGAGCATCTACGAGAGGGAGAGTGGATCTACGTACCCTTGTAGATCGCTAAGCGGGAAGCGTTAAGAAACGCGGTTAGTGTAGTCGAACGTCTTCGTGATCCAAATCGCCGTGCGCCCCGCGGTCCAATCACGATCCATCCTACGATCCAATCACGATCCGTCCCGCGATCCAATCACGTTCCGTCCCGCAATCCAATCACGATCCGTCCCACGAACTTGATCACGATCCGTCCCATGAACTTGATCACGATCCTTCCGATCTAGCGCCGAACGGACGACACCTCCGCGTTCAGCACACGTACAGCTTGATGACGATCTATGTCGTCTTGATCCAACAAGAAGGAGCGGAGAGGTAGAAGAATTCTCCGGCAGCGCTCCGGCGCTCCGACCATGGAGCTATTCCGGCAGGGCTTCGCCTAAGCACTGCAGAAAACCGATCTAGAGGAGAAACTATGCACTGGAGGAACGGGCAGCATGTGGCTGAAAATTCTATGCAAAAACCCTAAAACCTCCAGTATATATAAGAGGAAGAGAGGAGGAGGCTTGGCACAAGGGCCAAGCCTCCAAGGAGTCGGCCGAACTAGGTGGAGGAGGTGGACTCCACCTCCAATCCTAGTAGGACTAGGATTCACCCTATTTTTGCCTTTTCCCACCTTTTCTCTTTAGGACTTTTTTCCCAAACCGCATGGGCCTTGTGTGGGACTTCCATCAGCCCACTAAGGTCTGGTAAAAACTCTCCCACAGCCCATGGAGCCTCTTGGGTTGAAATACCCCTCCCGATGGTCTCCCGGTACACTACCGGCACTCCCGGTACACTACCGATGAGCCCGGAACTTTTCCGGCGACCAAAACATGACTTCCTATATATGAATCATTATCTCCGGACCATTTCGGAGCTCCTCGTGATGTCCAGGATCTCATCCAGGACTCCAAACAACATTCGGTCACCACCATACATAACTCTATACTGCCGAAACGTCGCCAAACCTCAAGTGTGCAGACCCTGCGGGTTCGAGAACTATGTAGACATGACCAAGACACCTCTATGGCCAATAACCAATAGCGGGACCCTGATGCCCATATTGGTTCCTACATATTCTATGAAGATCTTAATCGGTCGAACCTCTATGTCAAGGATTCAGTTAATCCCGTATGATGTTCCCTTTGTTCTTCGGTATGTTACTTGCCCGAGATTCGATCGTCGATATCTCCATACCTAGTTCAACCTCGTTATCGGCAAGTCTCTTTACTCGTTCTGTAATACAAGATCCCGCAACTAACACTTAGTCACATTGCTTGCAAGGCTTATTGTGATGTTGTATTACCGAGTGGGCCCTGAGATACCTCTCCGTCACACGGAGTAACAAATTCCAGTCTTGATTCATGCCAACTCAACAGACACCATCGGAGATACCTGTAGAGCACCTTTATAGTCACCCAGTTACATTGCGATGTTTGATACACACAAGGCACTCCTCCGGTATCCATGAGTTGCATGATCTCATGGTCATAGGAACATATACTTGACATGCAGAAAACAGTAGCAATAAACTAACACGATCATATGCTACGTTTGTATTTTGGGTCTTGTCCATCACATCATTCTCCTAATGATGTGATCCTGTTATCAAATGACATCTCATGTCAATGGCTAGGAAACCTTGACCATCTTTGATTAACAAGCTAGTTCACTAGAGGCATACTAGGGACAAAGTGTTGTCTATTTACCCACACATATAATGTGTTTCCAATTAATACAATTATAGCATGGATAATAAACGATTATCATGAACAAGGAAATATAATAATAAACACTTTATTTATAGCCTCTAGGGCATATTTCCAACAGTCTCCCACTTGCACCAGAGTCAATAATCTAGCTCACATCACTATGTGATTTACATTGTAATGAATCGAACACCCATGCAGTTCTGGTGTTGATCTTGTTTAGCCCTTGGAAGAGGTTTAGTCAATGGGTCTGCAACATTCAAATCCGTGTGCATTTTGCAAATATTTATGTCCTTCTCCTTGATGTAATCGCGGATGGAGTTGTAACATCGCTTTATGTGTCTGATCCTCTTGTGAAACCTTGGTTCCTTGGCTAGAGCAATGGCACCAGTGTTGTCACAGAACAGGTTCATTGGATTCAGTGCACTGGGCATGACTCCAAGATCTGTCATGAACTGCTTCATCCAGACACCTTCCTTTCCTGCCTCCAAAGCTGCGATGTACTCCGCTTCGCACGTAGAATCGGCTACCACGCTTTGCTTGGAACTGCACCAGCTTACCGCTCCCCCGTTGAGAATAAATACGTATCCGGTTTGCGACTTAGACTCGTCCAGATCAGTGTGAAAGCTTGCATCGACGTAACCCTTTACGACGAGCTCTTCATCACCTCCATAAACGAGAAACATTTCCTTAGTTCTTTTCAGGTACTTAAGGATATTCTTGACCGTTGTCCAGTGCTCCATTCCAGGATCACTTTGAAACCTTCCGGCCGTACTAATGGCAAGGCTAACATCGGGTCTTGTGCACAGCATTGCATACATGATAGAGCCTATGGCTAAAGCATAGGGGATGACACTCATCTTTTCTCTATCTTCTGCAGTCACTGGGCATTGAGTCTTACTCAACTTCACACCTTGTAACACAAGCAAGAACCCCTTCTTGGACTGATCCATTTTGAACTTCTTCAAAACTTTATCAAGGTATGTGCTCTGTGAAAGTGCTATTAAGCGTCTCGATCTATCTCTATAGATCTTAATGCCTAATATGAAAGCAGCTTCTCCTAGGTCCTTCATTGAAAAACTCTTGTTCAAATATTCCTTCACGCTTTCCAGCATTTCTATATTGTTTCCAATCAGCAATATGTCATCCACATATAATACTAGAAACGCTATAGACCTCCCACTCACTTTCTTGTAAATACAAGCTTCTCCATAAACTTGTATAAACTCAAATGCTTTGATCACCTCATCAAAATGCTTATTCCAACTCTGAGATGCTTGTACCAGTCCATAAATAGATCACTGGAGTTTGCAAACTTTGTCAGCATTCTCTGGATCGACAAAACCTTCTGGTTGCATCATATACAACTCTTCCTCAAGGAAACCGTTAAGGAACGCTGTTTTGACATCCATCTGCCAAATTTCATAGTCAAAATAAGCAGCTATTGCCAGCATGATTCTGACAGACATAAGCATCGCTACGGGTGAGAAGGTCTCATTGTAGTCAACTCCTTGAACTTGTGAAAATCCCTTTGCCACAAGTCGAGTTTTATAGACGGTGACATTTCCGTCCGCGTCTGTCTTCTTCTTAAAGATCCATTTGTTTTGAATGGCCTTTCGCCCTTCAGGTAATACTTCCAAACTCCATACTTTGTTTTCATACATGGATCCCATCTCGGATTTTGTGGCCTCTAACCATTTCTCGGAATCCAGGCCCATCACTGCTCCTCCATAGCTCGTAGGTTCATTCTTGTCCAACAACATGACCTCCAAGACAGGGTTGTCGTACCACTCAGGAGTAGTACACGGCCTTGTCGATCTACGAGGTTCAATAGTAGCTTGATCTGAAGCTTCATGATCATCATCATTAACTTCCTCTTCTACCGTTGTAGTTTCCACAGAAACATCTTTCTGCGTTGCGCTACTTTCTGGTTGAAGTAAAGGTTCGATAACCTCATCAAGCTCTATTTTCCTCCCACTCAATTCTTTCGAGAGAAACTCTTTCTCAAGAAATGTTCCATTCTTAGCGACAAACACTTTGCCTTCGGATATGAGATAGAAGGTATACCCGACTGTCTCTTTCGGGTATCCTATGAAGACGCATTTTTCCGCTTTGGGTTCCAGCTTTTCAGGTTGAAGCTTTTTGACATAAGCATCACATCCCCAAACTTTAAGAAACAACAACTTTGGCCTCTTGCCAAACCACAGTTCATATGGCGTCGTCTCAACAGATTTTGATGGTGCCCTATTTAAAGTGAATGCAGCTGTCTCTAATGCATAACCCCAAAACGATAGTGGCAAATCAGCAAGAGACATCATAGAACGCACCATATCTAATAAGGTTTGATTACGACGTTCGGACACACCATTACGTTGTGGTGTTCCGGGTGGTGTCAAGTGTGAAACAATTCCACACTGTCTTAAGTGACTGCCAAACTCATAACTCAGATATTCACCTCCTCGATCAGATCGCAGGAACTTAATCTTCTTGTTACGATGATTCTCAACTTCACTCTAAAATTTCTTGAACTTTTCAAACATTTCAGACTTGTGTTTCATTAAGTAAATATACCCATATCTACTTAAGTCATTAGTGAAGGTGAGAAAATAACGATATCCACCATGTGCTGTAACATTCATTGGACCACACACATCAGTATGTATGATTTCCAATAAGTCACTCGCCCGTTCCATTGTTCCAGAGAACGGCGTTTTAGTCATCTTGCCCATGAGGCATGGTTCACATGTGTCAAGTGATTCAAAATCAAGTGACTCCAAAAGTCCATCAGCATGGAGCTTCCTCATGAGTTTTACACCAATATGACCTCAACGGAAGTGCCACAAGAAAGTGGTACTATCATTATCAACTCTACATCTTTTGGCATCAATGTTATGAACATGTGTGTCATCACTATCAAGATTCAATATGAATAAACCCCTAACATTGGGTGCATGACCATAAAAGATATTACTCATGTAAATAGAACAACCTTTATTCTCTGATTTAAATGAGTAACTGTCTCGCAATAAACAAGATCCAGATATAATGTTCATGCTTAACGCAGGCACTAAATAACAATTATTCAGGTTCATCACTAATCCCGATGGTAATCTAAGAGAGAGCGTGCCGACGACGATCACATCAAACTTGGAACCATTTCCCACGCGCATCGTCACTTCGTCCTTTGCCAGCCTTTGTTTATTATGTAATTCCTGCTTTGAGTTGCAAATGTGAGCAACCGAACCGGTATAAAATACCCAGGCACTACTACGAGAGCTAGTAAGGTACACATCAATAACATGTATATCATATATACCTTGTTTGTCATTGGCCGCCTTCTTGTCAGGCAGGTACTTGGGGCAGTTCCGCTTCTAGTGAATAGTTCCCTTGCAACGAAAGCACTTAGTTTCTGGGTTGGGTCCATGCTTGGGCTTCTTTACAGGAGTAGCAACTGCTTTGCCATCCTTCTTGGTTTTACCCTTCTTGCCCTTGACCTTGACCTTGCCATTTTTCTTGAAACTAGTGGTTTTATTGACCATCAACACTTGATGTTCTTTCTGGATTTCAGACTCAGCGACTTTTAGCATCGCAAACAGCTCGGCGACTGACTTGTTCATCCCGTGCATGTTATAGTTCATCACAAAGCTCTTGTAACTAGGTGGCAGTGATTGAAGAACTCGCCAGTGATCGCCTCTGGCGGAAGTGCAATTCCCAACCCCACTAGACGAGTTGAATACCTAGACATTCTGAGTATATGTTCACTAATAGACCCGTTCTCGTCCATCTTGCAAGCATAGAACTTATCGGAGGTTTCATACCTCTCGATCCGGGCATTCTTCTGAAAGATAAACTTCAACTCCTGGAACATCTCATATGCTCCATGACGTTCAAAACGTCTTTGAAGTCCCGGTTCTAAGCCATACAATATTGCACACTGAAATATTGAGTAATCTCCAGTACGTGCCTCCCAAGCATTCTTAACGTCTTCGGAGGTCATATCTTTTGGTTGGTCACCAAGCGGTGCATCAAGGACATATGATTTCTGGGAAGTCGTGAGGATAATCCTCAGATTACGGGCCCAGTCAACAAAGTTACTTCCATCATCTTTCAACTTAGCTTTCTCTAGGAACGCATTAAAATTCAGGGGTGCTACTGCGTGAGCCATTTATCTACACCATAAATATGCAAAGTTTACTTAGACTATTGTTCAAGATAATGAGTTTAGTTAATCAAATTACTAAAGCTCCCACTCAAATTGACATCCCTCAGGCCATCTGAGTGTCACATGATCCAAATCCACCAACTCAAGTCCGATCATCACATGAGTTGAGGTGGCTTCAATGGTGAACATCATTATGTTGATCATATCTACTATATGACTCATGTTCGACCTTTCAGTCTCTTGTGTTCCGAGGCCATGTCTATACATGCTAGGCTCGTCAAGTTTAACCTGAGTGTTCTGCGTGTGCAACATTGGCTTGCACCCGTTGTATGTGAACGTAAAGTCTATCACACCCGGTCATCACATGGTGTCTTGACACGATGAACTTTCGCAATGGTGCACACTCGGGGAGAACACAATTCATCTTGAAATTTAAGTGAGGGATCACCTTATAATGCTACCGTCGTCCTAAGCAAAACAAGGTGCATAAAAGGATTAACATCACATGCAATTCATAAGTGACATGATATGGCCATGAACTTGTGCTTTTGATCTCCATCTAGAAAGCACTGGCATGATCTCCATCGTCACCGGTATGACACCATGATCTTCATCATCTTGATCTCCATCAACGTGTCGTCATCGGGGTTGTCGCGCCCAACATGCTTCTACTACTATTGCTACCGTTTAGCGATAAAGTAAAGCATTAGATAGCGCTTAATGATTGACACGCAGGTCATACAATAATTGAAGACAACCCTATGGCTCCTGCCGGTTGCCGTACTCATCGACATGCAAGTCATGATAATCTATACATCACATGATCATCTCATACATCACATATATCACATCACAATATACCCTACAAAAACAAGTTAGACGTCCTCTAATTGTTGTTGCATGTTTTACGTGGCTGTTACGGGTATCTAGCAAGAACAATTCTCATCTATGCAAAAAAAATCACAACGGTGATACACTAGTTGCTTTTCAACCTTCTCAAGGACCGCCTTTGTCAAATCCGATCCAACTAAAGTAAGAGAAACTGGCACCCGCAAGCCATCTATGCAACAAGTTGCGGTCGAGGGAACCGGTCTCTCGTAAGCGTACGAGTAATGTTGGTCTGGGCCGCTTCATCTCACAATACCGCTGAACCAAAATCCGACTAAGGGAGGAAGCAATCTAAGAATCAACGCCCACAAACCTTTTGTGTTCTACTCGAGATCTCATCTACACATAGACCTAGCTCTGATACCACTGTTGGGGAACGTTGCATGGGAAACAAAAAATTTCCTACGCACACGCAGATCTATCCATGGTGATGAGCATCTACGAGAGGGAGAGTGGATCTACGTACCCTTGTAGATCGCTAAGCGGGAAGCGTTAAGAAATGCGATTGGTGTAGTCGAACGTCTTCGCGATCCAAATCACCATGCGTCCTACGATCCAATCACGATCCGTCCCGCGATCCAATCATGATCTGTCCCGCTATCCAATCACGATCCGTCCCACGAACTTGATCACGATCCTTCCGATCTAGCGCCGAACGGACGGCACCTCCGCGTTTAGCACACGTACAGCTTGATGACGATCTCCGTCGTCTTGATCTAGAAAGAAGGAGCGGAGAGGTAGAAGAGTTCTCCGGCAGCGTGACGGTGCTCCGGCGATGGTGGTGGAGCTATTCCGGCAGGGCTTCGCCTAAGCACTGTAGAAAACCGATCTAGAGGAGAAACTACACACTGCAGGAACGGGCAACACATGGCTGAAAATTCTGTGCAAAAACCCTAAAACCTCCAGTATATATAAGAGGAAGAGAGGAGGAGGCTTGGCACAAGGGCCAAGCCTCCAAGGAGTCGGCCGAACCAGGTGGAGGAGGTGGACTCCACCTCCAATCCTAGTAGGACTAGGATTCACCCTATTTTTGCCTTTTTCCACTTTTTCTCTTTAGGCCTTTTTTCCCCAAACCGCATGGGCCTTGTGTGGGACTTCCACCAGCCCACTAAGGGTTGGTAAACACTCTCCCACAACCCATGGAGCCTCTTGGATCGAAATACCCCTCCCGATGGTCTCCCGGTACACTACCGGCACTCCCGGTACACTACCGATGAGCACGAAACTTTTCCGACGACCAAAACAGGACTTCCTATATATGAATCTTTACCTCCGAACCATTCCAGAGCTCCTCTACACAATATGTTCCCCTTTGAGAGGTTCATGGGAGTCTTAAAGAAATATGTTCATAATCGTGCTAGGCCAGAAGGAAGCATCTCCAAGGGCCATGAAACAGAGGACGTCATTGAGTTTTGTGTTGACTTCATTCCTGACATTAAGCCGATTGGTGTTCCTGAATAGCGGCATGAGGGCAGACTGGGTGAAAAAGGAACGCTAGGAAAGAATTCACTAATATGCCGGGACAGACATTCTTTGGCGCAAGCACACTACATAGTTCTACAAAGTTCCGCATTGGTGGCTCCGTACATCGAGCAACACAAGAATATTCTACGCTCCAAACACCCGGAGAAGTCTGATGACTGGATTACACATGAACAAACGGTGACTTTCGCCGGTTGGTTGCAGACACGTCTCATGCATGACGACACTATTGAAGATGACCTCTACTTGCTGTCCAAGTTACCATCTTCGACTATATTGACTTTCAAGGGGTACGAGATAAATGTGAATACATTTTACACGATCGCCCAAGATAAAAAGAGCGCCAACCAAAACAGTGGTGTCCGCTTTGATGCAGCAAACGGCAATGGGCCAAAGGACACATATTATGGTTACATAGAGGAGATATGGGAACTTGACTATGGACTTGGTCTGAAGGTCCCTTTGTTTAGGTGCAAATGGGTCAATCTCATAGGAGGCGGGGTAAAGGAAGACCCGCAGTACGGAATGACAACAGTGGATCTCAGCAATCTTGGGTACGCAGACGAACCATTCGTCCTAGCTAATGATGTGGCACAGGTTTTCTATGTGAAGGACATGTCTACCAAGACGAGAAACAGAAAAGATAAGGAAGAGAATACACCATACGATGAGCCAAAGCACCACATAGTTCTTTCAGGGAAAAGAAACATCGTGGGAGTGGAGGACAAGACAGACATGTCAAAACATTATGAAAAGTTTCATGAAATTGCTCCCTTCATAGTGAATGTTGACCCGAGCATCTAGTTAAACAATGAAGATTGTCCATGGTTATGATGCAAAGGGACACATGCGAAGAAAAAGTTCTACACCCAAAGATCCCACTCTGGGATGTGACCGACTTCTCTAGTTAGTTTTCGGACTTATATATGTGGGAAGTCTCACTTCGGACAAACCGAAGGGAATCTTTGTAATAGTAGTGTACTTATGTGTTTTGTGCATTCAATATGCACCATTCGAAGGCAGGCCATCAATTTTCAATCCTTTCTCACTTCATTTGCTAGTTTTCATGCATTTACTGATTTTTTGAGCTAAATGATCCTGAAATTAATAAGCACTACAAATGAACTCTGAAAAGGTTGAAAGCTGGCATGGTATCATCATTTCACCCATATATCATGTGCTAAAAAGTTGAGAGGGTTATGGCAAAAACTGGATGCACTTCGTGTACAAAATGGACAATCTCTTTCGAAGTATCAGGGTTTCAGACGAAAACTCATCTGTTACAAAGGCATTTCATTTTTTTAAAATTTATTTCAACTCCAGACTTTTTGTGCGTTTAGTACGCACCATTCAAAGGCAGTCCATCAATTTTCAACCCTTTGTGACTTCATTTTCTATTTTTCATGCATTTACTGATTTTTTTGAACTAAATGACCCTGAAATTGATAAGCACTACAAATGAACTCTCAAAAGGTTGAAAGTTGGCATGGTATCATCATTTCACCCACATAGCATGTGAAAAAAAGTTGATAGGGTTAAGACAAAAACTGGATGCACTTCGTGTACAAAATGGACAATCTATTTCGAAGCATTACAGTTTCAAACGAAAACTCGTCTGTTAAAAAGGCATTTCATTTTTAAAACTTATTTCAAATCTAGAATTTTTGTGCGTTCAGTATGCACCATTGGAAGGCAGGCCATCGATTTTTAACCCTTTCTAACTTCATTTGCTATTTTTCATGCATTTACTGATTTTTGTAAGCTAAATGACCTAGAAATTGATAAGCACTACAAATGAACTCTGCAAAGGTTGAAAGTTGGCAATGTATCATCATTTCACCCACATAGCATGTGCTAAAATGATGAGAGGGTTACGGCAAAAACTGGATGCACTTCGTGTATAAAATGGACAATCTCTTACGAAGTATTAGGGTTTCAGAGAAAACTCGTCTGTTACAAAGGCATTTCATTTTTTAAAACTTATTTCAACTCCAGACTTTTTGTGCGTTTAGTATGCACCATTCAAAGGCAGGCCATCAATTTTCAACCCTTTCTGACTTTCATTTGCTATTTTTCATGCATTTACTAATTTTTTTGACCTAAATGACCCTGAAATTGATAAGCACTACAAATGAACTCTGAAAAGGTTGAACGTTGGAATGGTATCATCATTTCACCCACATAGCATGTGCTAAAAAGTTGAGAGGGCTACCACAAAAACTCGATGCACTTCGTGTACAAAATGGACAATCTCTTTCGAAGTATCAGGATTTCGGACGAAAACTCGTTTGTTACAAAGGCATTTCATTTTTTAAACTTATTTCAACTCCAAACTTTTTGTGCGTTCAGTATGCACCATTCAAAGGCGGGCCATCAATTTTCAACCCTTTCTGACTTCATTTGCTATTTTTCATGCATTTACTGATTTTGTTGAGCTAAATGACCCTGAAATTGATAAGCACTACAAATGAACTCTGAAAAGGTTGAAAGTTGGCATGGTATCATCATTTCACCCACATAGCATGTGCTAAAAAGTAGAGAGGGTTACGGCATAAACTGGATGCACTTCGTGTACAAAATGGACAATCTTTTTCGAAGTATCAGGGTTTTAGACGAAAACTCGTCTGTTACAAAGGCATTTCATTTTTCTAAACTTATTTCAACTCCAGACTTTTTGTGCGTTCAGTATGCACCATTGTAAGGCAGGCCATCAATTTTCAACCCTTTCTAACTTCATTTGCTATTTTTCATGCATTTACTGATTTTTTTGAGCTAAATGACCCTAAAATTGCGCACTACAAATGAACTCTGAAAAGCTTGAAAGTTGTCATGGTATATCATCATTTCATCCACATAGCATGTGCTAAAAAGTTGAGAGGGTTACGGCAAAAACTGGATGCACGTCGTGTACGAAATGGACAATCTTTTTCGAAGTATGAGGGTTTAAGACGAAAACTCCTGTTATAAAGGCATTTCATTTTTAACTTATTTCAACTCTAGACTTTTTGTGCGTTTAGTATGCACCATTCGAAGGGAGGCCATCAATTTTCAACCCTTTCTCACTTCATTTGCTATTTTTCATGCATTAACTATTTTTTTTGACCTAAATGGCCCTGAAATTGATAAGCACTACAAATGAACTTTGAAAAAGGTTGAAAGATGGAATGATATCATCATTTCACCCACATAGCATGTGCTAAAAATTTGAGAGGGTTACGACAAAAACTGGATGCACTTTGTGTACAAAATGGACAATCTCTTTGGAATTATGAGGGTTTCAGACGAAAATCCGTGTGTTACAAAGGCATTTCATTTTTAAGCTTATTTCAACTCTAGACTTTTTGTGCGTTCAGTATGCACCATTCGAACGCAGGCCATCAATTTTTAACCCTTTGTGACTTCATTTGCTATTTTTCATTCATTTACTCATTTTTTGAGCTAAATGACCCTAAAATTAATAAGCACTACAAATGAACTCTGAAAAGGTTGAAACTTGGCATGGTATCATCATTTCACCCACATAGCATGTGCTAAAAAGTTGAGAGGGTTACGACAAAAACTAGATGCACGTCGTGTATAAAATGGACAATCTCTTTCGAAGTATCGGGGTTTCAAACGAAAACTCGTCTATTACAAGGGCATTTCATTTTTTAAACTTATTTCAACTCTAGACTTTTTGTGCATTCAGTATGCTCCATTCGAAGGCTGGCCATCAATTTTCAACCCTTTCTCACTTCATTTGCTATTTTTCATGCATTTACTGATTTTTTTGAGCTAAATGACCCTTCAATTGACAAGCACTACAAATGAACTCTGAAAAGGTTGAAAGTTCGCATGGTATATCATCATTTCACCCACATAGCATGTGCTAAAAAGTTGAGAGGGTTACGACAAAAACTGGATGCACGTCGTGTACAAAATGGACAATCTCTTTCGAAGTATCGGGGTTTCAAACGAAAACTCGTCTATTACAAGGGCATTTCATTTTTTAAACTTATTTCAACTCTAGACTTTTTGTGCATTCAGTATGCTCCATTCGAAGGCTGGCCATCAATTTTCAACCCTTTCTCACTTCATTTGCTATTTTTCATGCATTTACTGATTTTTTTGAGCTAAATGACCCTTCAATTGACAAGCACTACAAATGAACTCTAAAAAGGTTGAAAGTTGGCATGGTATCATCATTTCACCCACATATCATGTGCTAAAAAGTTGAGAGGGTTATGGCAAAAACTGGATGCACTTCGTGTACAAAATGGACAATCTCTTTCGAAGTATCAGGGTTTCAGACGAAAACTCGTCTGTTACAAAGGCATTTCATTTTTTAAACTTATTTCAACACGAGGATTTTTGTGCATTCAATATGCACCATTCAAAGGCGGGCCATCAATTTTCAACCTTTTCTGACTTCATTTGCTATTTTTCATGCATTTAGTGATTTTTTGAGCTAAATGACCCTGAAATCGATAAGCACTACAAATGAACTCTAAAAAGGTTGAAAGTGTGCATGGTATCATCATTTCTCCCACATAGCATGTGCTAAAAAGTTGAGAGGGTTACGACATAAACTGGATGCACTTCGTGTACAAAATGGACAATCTCTTTCGAAGTATCAGGGTTTGAGACGAAAACACATGTGTTACAAAGGCATTTCATTTTTCTAAACTTATTTCAACTCCAAACTTTTTGTGCATTCAGTATGCACCATTCTAAGGCAGGCCATCAATTTTCAACCCTTTCTAACTTCATTCGCTATTTTTCATGCATTTACTGATTTTTTTGAGCTAAATGACCCTGATATTGCGCACTACAAATGAACTCTGAAAAGGTTGAAAGTTGGCATGGTATCATCATTTCACCCACATAGCATGTGCTAAAGAGTTGAGATGGTTACGTCAAAAACTGGATGCACTTTGTGTACAAAATGGACAATCTCTTTCGATGTATCAGGGTTTGAGACGAAAACTCGTCTGTTACAAAGGCATTTCATTTTCTTGAACTTATTTCAACTCCAGACTTTTTGTGTGTTTAGTATGCACCATTCGAAGGCAGACCATCAATTTTGAACCCTTTCTGACTTCATTTTCTATTTTTCATGCATTTACTGATTTTTTGGACCTAAATGGCCCTGAAATTGATAAGCACTACAAATGAACTTTGAAAAAGGTTGAAAGATGGAATGATATCATCATTTCACCCACATAGCATGTGCTAAAAATTTGAGAGGGTTACGACAAAAACTGGATGCACTTTGTGTACAAAATGGACAATCTCTTTCAAAGTATGAGGGTTTCACACGAAAACCCATGTGTTACAAAGGCATTTCGTTTTTAAGCTTATTTCAACTCTAGACTTTTTGTGCGTTTAGTATGCACCATTCGAAGGCAGGCCATCAATTTTCAACCCTTTGTGACTTCATTTGCTATTTTTCATTCATTTACTGATTTTATGAGCTAAATGACCCTAAAATTAATAACCACTACAAATGAACTCTGAAAAGGTTGAAACTTGGCATGGTATCATCATTTCACCCACATAGCATCTGCTACAAAGTTGAGAGCGTTATGGCAAAAACTGGATGCACTTTGTTTACAAAATGGACAATCTTTTTCGAAGTATGAGGGTTTTAGACGAAAACTCGTCTGTTACAAAGGCATTTCATTTTTCTAAACTTATTTCAACTCCAGACTTTTTGTGCGTTCAGTATGTACCATTCGAAGGCAGGCCATCAATTTTCAACCCTTCTGACTTCATTAGCTATTTTTCATTCATTTACTGATTTTTTGAGCTAAATGACCCTGAAATTGATAAGCAATACAAGTGAACTCTGAAAAGGTTGAAAGTTGGCATGGTATATCATCATTTCACCCACATAGCATGTGTTAAAAAGTTGAGAGGGTTACGACAAAAACTGGATGCACGACGTGTACAAAATGGACAATCTCTTTGGAAATACTAGGGTTTCAAACGAAAACTCGTCTGTTACAAAGGCATTTCATTTTTTAAACTTATTTCAACTCCAGACTTTTTGTGCGTTCAGTATGCACCATTCGAAGGCTGGCCATCAATTTTTCGACCCTTTCTGACTTCATTTGCTATTTTTCATGCATTTACTAATTTTTTTGAGCTAAATGACCCTAAAATTGACAAGCACTACAAATGAACTCTGAAAAGGTTGAAAGTTGGCATGGTATCATCATTTCACCCACATAGCATGTGCTAAAATGTTGAGACGGTTATAGCAAAAACTCGATGCACTTCGTGTACAAAATGGACAATCTCTTTCGAAGTATAAGGGTTTGAGACGAAAACTCGTCTGTTACAAAGGCATTTCATTTTTTAACTTATTTCAACTCCAAACTTTTTGTGTGTTCAGTATGCGCCATTCGAAGGCAAGCCATCAATTTTCAACCCTTTCTGACTTCGTTGGCTATTTTTCATGCATTTACTGATTTGTTTTTGAGCCAAATGACCCTAAAATTGATAAACACTACAAATGAACTCTGTAAAGGTTGAAAGTTGTTATGGTATCATCATTTCACCCACATAGCATGTGCTAAAAAGTTTAGAGGGTTACGGCAAAAACTGGATGCACTTCGTGTACAAAATGGTCAATCTCTTTCGAAGTATTAGGGTTTTAGACGAAAACCCATCTGTTACTAAGGCATTTCATTTTTTAAATAACCTAAGAATTAACAAATTGAATATATTGATAAAACATGCTAATATTAAATGGCAGAAAAAAGAATCAGTGAAAAATCTACTTTTAAAATAAAGTTATTCACAAATTAGTGATTCACACAAATTTCAAATAATTCAAATTTAAACTATTCAAATTTGGAAACTACTAGTACTAACAGAAATTTTATAATTTTTTACCTAAAGCAAAAATATTCACAAAGAAATTCTAAATAAATAAAAAATGAACTCACAAACAAAAGAAAATAAATAAAGGAGAAAAAATATTTAAAAAAGCCCGCCTATTGGGCCGCTAGGGCATGGCCCGTACGGCCCAATAGGCCCCAGTGGGCGGCAGAGGTAGGGTAGGCCCAGTAGGCCCGCATTAGAGAGGAGCTCGCCATGGTAGCCGTGGCGGGGCTTATAAACCGGTGCGAGCTCCTCTCCACTAGCGAGGTGGGACTAAACATCTCAATACGGGAAGCCAGACCTTTAGTCGCGGTTGGTGCCACCAACCGCCACTAAAGGCCCCCCTTTAGTCCTGGTTGGAGCCACCAACCGCGACTAAAGGGTTTCGCTTCCTGCCGCTTCGGCTGGTGAAATTCACCTTTAGTCCTGGTTGGTGGCTCCAACCAGGACTAAAGGGGGGCCTTTAGTCGCGGTTGGTGGCACCAACCGCGACTAAAGGCCTCCTTATATGTATACAACACTTCAAACAATTTCACAACCTCTGCTTTCTTCGACCTCTTCGACATCTATGCGCCATCGCCGTCTCGCCTCCCCGATGCCGGAGCTTGTCGCCGCCCCCGACGTCTGCCGCCCGCACCTCCTCGCGCCGATCTCCGACGCTGCCCGCGCCTGCTCCTCCCCGAGCCCGGCCTGACGCCGCCCGGGCCCGCTCTCCTCCGGCCCCGAGCTCCTCGCCTCGCCTCGCCATCACCCTGCTGTGAGCTCCCCCCTCTTCCCCTCTCCCTCGCCCCCTGTGTCGCCATGGCGGCCGCCGTCCCCTCGCGAGCCCCCCAAACACGTATATGCATGAACACACACTAGCTAGATGATTAGATGTATAGATGATTAGATGACTAGATGCAAGAATTTTGATGTATAGAAAAAAGTTAAGGAATTTTGACATTTGAGGAATTTTGACATAGATGCAAGAATTTTGACATTTTTTTCACTAGATGATTAATTAATTAGATGTATAGAAAAAATGAAGGAATTTTGACATTTGAAGAATTTTAATGTTGTATTTGCAAAAGTTTGTTATGTATTAATTTGCAATTAGTATTTGTTATGTATTTGCAAAAGTCACGGGTCATAAGGTTAAGATAATCCGTTAGGATTCCGAAGGTTCCTCGTATATAAGAAATCACAATCAAGCATTTAAAAAAGTTTAAATTTATATAGAATTTCTTTTCAGAGTCAATGATGCCTGGCTCCCATCCTCGTCATCGACTCGTTCACGACGACGTCCTGCTTCATAGGCGCCATGTCCGGGATTGGGCTCCGCCGGGCTGGCACTCGGAGGTGCTACCTTCAGGGGTGCGCAGCTTGGTGAGGAACCCGGGTCCCGTCGTCAACCCGGAGCTTCTTTGGTGGCATTCGCATGGGCCACTTTCGGTGCGGAGGCAGCCGGCCCTGCCGGAGGTGGTACGTCGCCGTGTTAGGGAGGAGGACGAGCACGTCCGTCGCTACATGGATGCGTTGGACGTCAAGATCTCCAATACCTGGAAGGTTCTTCAGGGATCTCACCCGAGCTATGATCATGTCATAATTCCTTCTCTTTGGGTGTCCACCGCCTGCCGCGCGAGACGTCAACTGGATCTGTAGTAGTGATATTATATAATTAATAATATTCGAGATGTATTAGTGATAATATTCGAGATGTATTCGATATTATATTCGAGATGATTTATTCGAGATTATATTCGATGATGCATATTATGTACTATGATTCAGTTTTCCTGATTGAGTGCGTGCATTCTAATTTGAATACTAAATTGTTTTATATTTCTTCTGGGTTAGTTAAATAAAAGCTATGGACAATACCGGTAGAGAAAGAGAAGAGGCTCTATTCGACATCATACGCTCCACGAGCCCAGAGCATGAACCTGAAGATGATGACAGCTCGCAATATCTGAACAGTTCCGGTGAGGGTTGTATATTTGATGAAGACGAATGAATAGATGAATTTGACAACGATGTTGACAAAGAAAATGTTCTTCAAATAAAAAAGACTGGCAAGGTATATTTATTATATAAGCCATCCGGTGATCATTACATGTCTTAATTGAGTTGTATCCGTATTAACAAATCGATTTTCTTCGTTTAGGCCTCCGGATCGAGCAAATCTTCTACAAGCGACAGGGTAGTTCGAGGCCCGGCCATAAAGTTGGACCCTGGCGTAAATTTCAACATCGATTCCATCAATACATCAACTGGCAAACCGCTTGAACCTAAGAAAAATGTGACCAAGTTCAAGAATCAATGCGGAGTTATTGTCAGGGACCAAAACCCGATCTCCACACAGGAGTGGAAAAAGCCAGCAAAGGGAGATCAAGAAGGAGTTACTTTTGTTGACGAAAGAGCAAAAGATGTGCTTTGGACCGAGCTGATGTGACATTTCACACTACCAGATAACTTGACAGATGCAGATCTGAAGAAAGTCAGAAACTATGCTCTTAAAAAGATGGCGATCGCATTCAACACCTTCAAGAAAAATGCATGGGCTGCATACGTCAAAGTAAACAAGAAGACTCCAAAATTCGAGGGAGCACTAGTGAAGGCAAAAGATCACTAGGATGATTTTGTGAAGTTCAAGGAATCGGAACTAGCTAAGGAACGGTCGAGAAAGAACAAGATTAGTGCGGCGAAAAAGCAGTAGCACCATACTCTAGGGCCAGGTGGCTACCAGACGACCCTGCCTAAGTGGGATCAATCCGAACAAGAGATGATTAGTGCAGGGGTCACTCCAGTTACACTGACCTGGCCCCCGAGGTGCAGGACATGGTTTTATGCGCATGGGGGGGAGTTGGACCCAAAGACAGGGGCTATTATGGTGAAGGCAAGTTTTAAAAAAGTGACAGACAAAATTCTGATGAAAATAGAAGAACCTCGAATGGGGGGTGCACGCCCAACAGAGAGGACGACGAGCTTACGCGCACCCTGAAGAATCCTGAACACCTAGGAAGAACACGAGGGAAAGGCGTTGTTCCGTGGTTTGAGGGGTTTGCGGGTTGGAACGACGACTATAGAAGCCGTGCGAGAAAGAAGATGCAGGAGGAGCGAAAGAAGAAGAAGGAAGCACTCCGCCTTGAAGGCCTATAATCAAAGCACCTAGAGTTGGAATCCAGAGTCAGGCGGCAGCAGGAGCATATCGACTCACTCAGCCAGGAAAGGCCGTCTCAGCGACAGCATGAGCAGATCGATCCAGCATTAGATACCACCGTCCCATCTATGTCGAGAAGCTGCATGGGTTCCGCCCCGGCCGATATCGATGACGATGCACTGCTAGCTAGCTACCCTGTGGATGATATCAAAGACAGGACTAACTGTGAGCTACACATGAAAGTGAAGAACTTATCCATGAAGGTGGGGGGCGGCTATACTTAAACAAACCCCCCAGAAGCAACCTTCCATTGCAATCCCATTCCTGCTGGCTATGCTCGTGTCGGGGTTGATGAAGTGATGTCAGGATATCACGAGCTACAACTTGACATTCTTGGAGGTGATGAGGAGAGAACACTGGGAGAGGCCATACATCGTATCATTCTATGGAAAAAAGATTGCATCGTCTTTCCAAGGCCACCGACTCCTCCTCCTCAAAGTCCGCTGCCGCATCAGTCGACTCCTCATCCTCCAAGTCCGGCACCGCATCGGCTGACTCCTCCTCCAAGTCTGGCACGACATCAGCCAACTCCTCCTCCTCCAAGTCCGGCACCGTGTCAGCCGACTCCTCCTCCAAGTCTGGCACGACGTCAGCGTGCTCCGTCGCCTAAGCAACAACGAAAGAGAGAGGCCGCAGCTACGACGACTAGCGGTACAACAAGCAAGAAATTCAAATATGGTCCAAGCCTCAAGCCTCTTCCAAAGTTGTCTTACCACCTGACCAAGGAGGAACTCGACAGCACAGTGGATGCCAAAATCTAGGCCCATTTTGGACCGAACCGCCCCAGCCGCCAAAGGAGAAAGTACCTGAGCATGTCTCACAACACTTTATTGACATGGCTCAACCGGCTGTCAATCAGAAGGACAACGACTACGTGCGGTCTATTTAGAAGTCATATCTTGCAGGACAAAAGGAGTCGAGCTCGAGATCGAGCCAAGGAGTTGGCAAAAAATGGGAAAACTGTTCCCCGGCTAGGAGAACAGGCAGTGCAATCAACCCCCCTGCTCATTGTACAAACACCTGTGAGTACCAGCGGTCGGCTAGGAGTAACAGACGATCATATAAGACGGGCTAAAGAGGCCGATGTCACTGTTGAACAACTCCTAGGCCTTGAGGAAATCCTCAGGCTTAAAGAGGAGGAAGTAAAATATCAATATGCCCGCGGCAAACCTCTGGTCAAGCCTAAAGATGTCAAGCTTCTACCAACGACATTGTACAATTTGCATACGTGGTACATGCAAATAACAGCAAATACGAATATAGAGTCCGTCATGGTGAGAGTGAAGGAGTGGCATTACTTCCATAAAAAAGATCTGTGGATTCATTATTCAAAGTTGTTTCAGTTATTCAATCAAGACGCACTCGACAAATGTTTAGTCAGTTGCTATTGTCTGTAAGTGATTTTTTTCTATAATTTAAGTCTCTAGCTAGCTGTGCTCTCGTTCATTACCTGTAATTATCCTCACTATATTCATTTCTGTTGTATTATGCAGAATGAAGATGTATGAAATAAAACAAGCTGGACGCTATGATATTGGGTTCATTCACCCAAATACGATCAATCAAAAGATATGAGAAATTGCATATTCGAGAAAATACACAAAGAAAGCCATGCTAGATTTTTTAAATCATCTAAACACTCAACCAGAAATAGTACTTCTTTACAACTTCGGGTGAGTGTTACTATATATATCTTGTACTACAAATTTTACTTTTTGCTTACTAGATGTTAATAAGTGTAGTTGATGAGTTATGCACATGCCCGTTTAATTATACAAAACGTGTGCGCATGCAGTTACCACTGAATCTTGTTAATCATTGAAGTTTACAAGGGAAAAGTTGAAGTACTGGACTCACAATATAAGGATCCATCCGAATACGTAATCATGAGAGGGATGCTTGACATGTAATTTCAATCATTCACTACAAGGAAACCACCTATAAAGCAACACATACTCTACAACATTTTTGCTATATGTTGAAAAATTCACAAGAGATACGTGTCGTAGATAGATTGCAACAGATCTTAATGTTGCATGTATGTGTTGCATATTATATATGTTATAAGATTAAGACTGTAATTTTTCATAACTAAAATTGAAATCGTTACAAATAATGTATGTGGCACGAAAATATGTGCTAACCATTCGAGCAAAACCAAGTGACACGCAGTCACTTTATTTTATTCTCTAATCTAGACCAGGGCAAATCCTATTCGGCGCAAGCCGTGTCGGTTAAATGCATCAGCGCCAACAGGGACACCCCCACCTCCAGGGATGCTGCATGGACCAACCCATTTACCTTTCTTTCTTTCTTAAACTTCAAAAAATGAAGTGGGCGATGAGTTTGAACTCTAGACCTCTTCTTTAAAAGACAACCCGAGCAACCACTAGGACATCTAAAGACTTGAGCCAACTCACTTCATTTTTCCGTTTTATTCTTTCTTCACTTCGGGGAGGCCCCCGGTAGTGCCTAGCTTCCTCGACCGAGTTTTTTCCGGGCCACTTTTTTTCTTTAATATGTTCTTTATCTTTTCATTATCTTTAGTTTTTTATTTTTTCCCCTTTTGCAAATTGCATGAGCTTTTTCAATAAATATGTAATTTTTTCAAAATTGAGATCCTTATCAAAATAAATGAATTTTTTAATAAATTGATGAAATCATTTAAAATTTGATCAAATTTTAAAAAATAGATTTTTTTCAAATTTAATTTTAAAATTTCGAAACGGATGATTTGTTTTTCAAAATTGATGAACTTGTCCAATTCATGAACTTATTTTTCATAAAAAATTCCAAATTCATGTATTTTTCAAATTTGTGAGAAACATACTGAAATCTATGAAGTTTTTCTGATTCCGTAAATTTTTAAGATAAGTTTTGAATTTTTTCGGAAATATATGAACTTTTCAAAATCTTGTTAACCGGTCACTGTTTTGTTTTCCTTAACCAGAAGAACCACACATCCGAGAGGGGAAAAAAGGAGGCGAGAAAGGCAAGTTGAGAGAGAATAAATAAGAAATGGACTTGGAGGAAAAAATGAACACAGTAACAGACTGCCCTGCTCGTTGCCACGGAGGTGTCACACGCGAGACCAGGGCTCCTGTTCGGAAAACCCTATTCCCGGCTCGCTGCGGCGAATAATCGGGCATTCGCACCAGGTAAGGATGTCAACGATGAGAGATGGCCGGCCCAGTTCCAGTGAGCCATTTTTATGCCTTTTTTCTGTTTCTTTCACGTTTTTTCTTCTATCCCTTTTTCGTTTTCTTTCCTTTTTCGTTTTTTGTTTTCTTTGTTTCGTTTTTTCCTTCCTTTTTTATTTCATTTTTAGTTTTACTTTTCAACATTTGTTCTCAACATAACAAAATGTTTCGGGGATCTCAACAAAAGTTTGCCTTTGAATATTCTTTCACAAGTTTAAAAAATGTTCTGGAATTCCAATTTCCAAATATATTCACAAATAAATAAAGACATTTTCTAATATTTTTTAACCAATTTAAATTAATTTACAGAATTTTCAAAAACTATTCGCATTCTGGGAAAATTGTTTGTGATTACATAAAAAGATGGATTATTATTTTGTTCTTGTTTTTTCAAAAAACATTTGCATTTTGAAAAATGTGTTGATAATTTTAAAAAATATTATCCCTTTGAAATTTGTTCGAAATTCACAAAATGTTCATGTTTTCAAAATTTGTTCTCAAAGCAACAAAATGTTTCGGGGATATCAACAATGTTTGCATTTGAATTTTTGTTCACAATTTTTTTAAAAAATTCTGAAATTTTACTTTGAAAATATGTTCACGAATAAATAAAGCCATATTTTCAAAATGTTTTCACCAATTCAAAAGAATTTCAGGAATTTCTAAAAAAATTGTTCCCATTTTGATAAACAAGTAATGATTTCCAAAAAAGATCGATTATTAATTTTTCTTCTTGTTTTTTTTGCTTTTGAAAATTTACATCATAATTTTAGAAAAAATCTCCTTTTGAAATTTGTTCCTTTTCTCGAAAAATGTCTGACTTTCAAAACATGCTCTACTTTTTATAAATTTCTTCCAAAATTATTAGAAAGTTTAGAAATATGAATACTTTTAAAAATTAAAAAAAAATCGTGACAATAGGAACATTTCTTGTTTTTCAAAACTGTTCGTAATATAAGCTAAACAATTTTTAACTACACATTGAACAATTTTGTGGTATGTTCTGAAAAAGCATTTAAATACCTATTGAACATTTTGTGATATACACGGAACAATTTTAAATTGTGAACAAAATTCAAAAAAGTAAATAAAATTTAAACGGTGAACACATTTTGAAATCAAGAACACAATTTGGGATTTCAAAGCATTTTCTTGAAAAAGGGTGCAAAAATAAAAACGAAAAATGATAGGCCCATCGCTCTCGGAACTGCTCCCGCGCATCTATGTCGGTCACCCACTCCAGATCGGACGCGACCCGACGACCTTGATGTCGGTCGGAGCAACCAAACATGATAGGAGGGCGGTGCCGCTACAATGTGGGTGTGACAACCAATAAGTCTACTCCGGCTGCTGCGCGGCATTGAAGCAGCATCAATTCGCGTGCGTGGGCTAATTAAGTAGGGCTAAGTCCTCGGCCAACCCCGTCTCATCTCATCTATGCTTCTCTTCCCACAACCGTAAGATCATATCATGGACCAGTGGGATATGCAAGTTAGGCTCTTCACATTATTCTCGGCGTCGGAGAAGGGTTCTTCCTTCAGATCGTGACATAGCCGCACGCAATCTATTAGCCCATCGTCATCCCTTGCACTAAAGGAGGAGGTTAGCAGCAGCAGCAGCCACCCCTCGTCGCTGAGAATGCCTTAATCGACGAGGAGTTCCAGCGATCGTTTGAGTCCCTCACGTGACCGCAGTTCGGCGCCGCCCTCGCCACTGCCCTAGCCGCCTCATCACTGCCATTGCCGCCCCTGTCGATGGTCGGTCATTGTGAAGCAGGTGCCATAACTAGGGCCCGAGAGCGCACACGCGCACCTAACGCATTACCTCGGACGTTGTGTCCTCGCAAACGCCGGACTGGCGGAGGTCTACACCATCTACGAGTCGAAGACCACCGTAAAAATGTTCGCATGGCGTCGGTGCCGCCTCGATGACCAACTGCTCAAAATTGACATGGTCAAGTCACTGTGCGCCACCATCCTCATCACCGATAAGGGCAAGGGGATGCCGGGTGGAATGGGACGGGTGACCAAGGCTAACGCTGCCCTACGCAGGATGGTGGAGCAAGCTGAGTAGAAACGTCGCGAGTGGCAGGTCGTGGCCAATCAGTTCCGGTTTAAGTAACAAAAATCAATATTACTTCATCCATCTTGCACCGAATTTGTACAAACATAGAAGAATCATAATGTGTTTGGCATGAATATTATATGTACAAGCCTTCTCAAGGGCCAGATGATAATAACAAAAGTCATAATCTTTTCACTTCAAAGTTTTACTCCTCGCATTGTTTTCTAATTTTGCACCAATTTTTCCCTTTCCCTCGGCTCTCTCCCGCCAATAGCGACTAATTTTGGTCAAAAGAAAGTAAGTATTTGTGCTTGATTACCATGGCCCCACCAGTCATACGAATGAAGCACGTAGACTCAAATCAGATCTCGTGAGGAGGTAACAGCGCCTCAAAAAAAAAACGCCACCAAAATCGGAAACCGCCCGTCCCCCATATCTACACAGTTCCCTTCCTCCTCTCGTAGGATCCATATCTTGAGCAGATCAATCATGGCCAGCCCTCCCTTCGTAACCTCATAGCCGGCCCCTCCAATTCCACCATTCAGGTTGAGGACACATGAGGCGTGTCTTGTTCATCAACTGGAACAGAAACCAGATCAATCCCCACCACTGATTCATAGAAACACAAGGTAAATACTAGTACGCCATGAAGATTTTGCCTCCTCCCCTCTTGGTTCAGAGCTGCCCCGTCTATGCTTTCTAGTTACTCTTCTCTTGTGTGATTTGATATTGCACACCAAGTGTTCGACAGTTGTCCTCTCTTACTGGTTTAGAATTTAGGGACCCTAGAGGTGGTCGATAGAGGGGGTCGTTTCTGATTCTTCTTCTATAAGGATACACCTTTCCTATAGTCGGTCGAAATTAGTTGTTTAGGTTTTATTCATTAGTGCCCTGACGCTTGTTTGTTTTGGTGTTCGTAGGTTTACTGAACATAAGAGGTGGCTTAAATCAGATAACTCTCAAGGTGTCAGGTGTGGACGCATGGAATATTTCAGTCTAGTTCTACACCATTACTACCTTGGTGAGTTCAATCTCTTCATAGAATTTCTTTATGGAACTCCAATTTTTTCCTACTATCCAATTCTGGTTGGGTAATACAGTTGGGCGACCACTGAAAGAGCTACTATATGGAGTTCCTTTTTGTTACTTGCTGCTTTTCTTATACAAATTCTGGTTGGGTAATACAGTTGGGCGACCACTGAAAGAGCTACTATATGGAGTTCCTTTTTGTTACTTGCTGCTTTTCTTATACACTCGATGAACAAAATAATGGACCCCTCGCAAATTTAAATGTCCGAGTAATGGTTACATGTAGTATTTCATCGTTTTCACTATGAAATAGGATCACCTGATGTATTTGTAGTACCTACTCGGGATGGAATGAGTTGCTATTTTGATTTGATAAGGAATAAATGTGGTCAGACTTATTATTGTTGATTTTAGGGGCAGAAATTACTTCAAAATATGATTGTTTCGGCTGAAATATGAATTAATAGTCTTCATATCTATGTGGTGACTGTCATAAGGACGAGTAGGACCACATAATATTGTCTTTTACATAATCTATTTTAAATTTTGGCCATTGTCATGTTGCAGCAGATATGTCATGGCAAATAATTTTGGTGCACGACAAGGGGAATATATCCTGCGGCACATAAGGTGTATTTCTATTACCATAAACAATATGTTCAAAATATGTAGCTCCAATGGTTATGTATCTGCTGGTCTTCTTGCTATCAGAATGTTGTTCAAAACAAAGAAACTTTGCACCAGAATGTTAGTGGATGTCAGGGAGAAAAAACTTCTGTTGCAAATAAGCTGGTATCGTTTCATAATCACATACAAATTTTGTTCAAACTATAGTGCTACTTGTTCATTTGTTTATTACATGTTCTTTTCTACCAGACTGTTTTCCAAACCAAAAACACAACAAAAGGTGCTAATGCATGCAATAAGAGTGATCAAAGAGATTTGCTGGTTTCGATGGGTTCTAGTGAACTACTTGTAAGAGCGCTCAAATTCATTTCTTATGTTCCCTTGTTATGTTTCTATTTTGTCATATGGTAACTTTTATTTTCTCTCATCGGCATAAACTAAAGTATTCTTGAAGAGCCTAAAAAAACCATAACAAGGACGTAGCTCCAGCTATAATTGTAAGTTCCCATGCTAAATTTAAACTTGTTGGTCCTGAAATTAGAAATAAATTCTGGGCAGTGCATGTCGGTATGGCACTCGTGCAAACTAAACAATTGGCAAAAACTTCATACGTGACTAATATCTTGCCTTTATTACTACTCGCATCATGTTAATGCATTGTGTGCTAACAGATCATTTTGTTTTGTTGTTTGTAGATTCAAAAGATAAATGGATGAGTATATATACTGCAATGATGATGTTGATGTTTCGTTTCATGATGATGATGATGGATGCTTTTAGTTTAAGTTATGTTGTAGGGATGATGTTCCTTGGTTAAGTTTTAGTTAAATTGTAAGGATATTGATGAATTATTTCAGTTTAAGTTTCACTGTCAAGAAAATAGTTAGATTGTGCATCACATCTGGATGATGTCTCTCCTGTAATATCCATTGTTATAATCCAACAGTTTTTATCTAATATATGATTTCTTACTCTCGCTAGTATATCGTCTTGTTTTTTTCTTTACTTGAAATACATAATTATCACCTTTACATAAAGAATTAATTTAATTGCTAGCAATATATTATTATTATTATTATTATTTTTATTTTTATTTTCACACTATATATGTATCAACACTTGAAGAGTTGGAAATTCTCTATTGCCAAGCAACGGGATTTTGATTCCTGTGCGTCAAGCACCAATATACGGAACTGTTGTAAAAATCTGTTTTATCTGTTGTAGTCTTGCAACGGTCCCTTTTACCAACGACAGTATAAGCGTTGCATTATGTGCTACCAACACTGGATAAGGCAACGGATCCCAAACCGTTGATAAAGACACTAGCAACGTATATATGGACATTTAGATACGGAAAAATGCGTTGCTGCAGGGGGGATCATGTTGTAGTGATTATCGCACTATATCGGCATCTTTAATTACTTCATTTCCTCATATCAACTAGTTAATAACTCTCTTATTCATTTTTTTGTCGGCGGGCAGGGCTTGGGCCAAGTTCATCAAATAGGTCCTAGGCGACTAGGCACAACAGTTAAAATGGGTGTGACCCAAGGTAATTAAGTACTACTAGCTAGCTACGTTGATGCATCTTTTTAATTTTAGTTTCAATACCATTATCATGCTTGATTAATTATTACCTGATTGAATTTTATTCTCATAAAGTGCATGAGACAGGAGCAGGGGACTAGTTTTTTCGCATACTATATTTACGAGAACATTCACATAATGACGTCTGAAAGGAGTAGAGATGAAAGAAATCTTTGGATATATTTGCCAGAACACTATCAATATTTTTTACCATGATCTAGCTAATATATATACACACAACTAATATATTCATCTTGATCTCCATCTTGTAGACGACGTAGATGCGGGGCCAGCTCCTACCAAAGGCCCGGGTACGAGCAATTCAAGGGGAATTAGCTGGATTTCTGCTCGACCAGGTCATAGATCCCAAAGAAGAATACTATTATAAGATCAAGAACAAGTAATATGCCTGCATATATGTAATGATCCTTAAATTGTAAGAGAAATTATATATATATATATGTGTGTGTGTGTGTGTGAATTGTATGTATGTGAATGGTCGTACGAGAGCAATTCGATGATATATATATATATATATATATATATATATATATATATATATATATATATATATGTGATCGGTTCTACAGAAATTCTATTTATATATATATATGCACAACGTGTGTACAGTATGTAGTAGCGTAATATATGTTCGAAATGAAAATTAATTAAATGGAAAACACATAATTAAAAGGAAAATTAAACCATAATTAATTCATAAACCCCTAAAGGATTAAAAAGGAAAAATAAAACAAAATAAAAAAACTAAATACTTTTAGTTCCGGTTGGTGTTACCAACCGGGACTAAAGGTCCCCCAGCCCACGGTGCCGACAGATGCCACGTGGTGGGCCTTTGGTGCTGGACCGTGTTGAACCGAAACTAAAGGGGTGGGCTTTAATCCCCACCCTTTAGTGTCGGTTCTAGAACCGGCACTAAAAGCCCTTACGAACCGCGACTATAGGCCGGTTTTGCACTAGTGCAATGGTGGAATGCTCCGCCGTAGAAGGCGAACGGACGCGTCGGTGCTGGATGCGGACGTCTTGCAATGCCTCTCTGGCGGTCGGAGACATACAAGGAGCAGTGGCGGCGGAGGTAGAGGGTGCAAAGCAAGGGGTAGAAGGGGCATAGTGCGAGGAAATGGGACCGGGGGGGGATTGGGTGGGCCAAGGGTGTCGGATAGCAACGTTTCTCGTGTCTAGACTCCCGCAAAATTCCCCCACTTTTGTCTCCAATTTACAGGAAAAATCGTGTCCAAACCGCTCCGTGGACCGATACATGACCACGTTGGATGGTTTCCACGGTCCGGGCCGCGCGGTCCGGACGATTGCGGGAGGTTTGCGGGTCCATCTTGAAGATACCCTAACAAGAACTCTATCTTCCACATCTTGTTCTTGAACTTGATTTTAACTAATTTATAGTATGTTTTTAACAATGATTTTTGGTATGATTTCAACAATGATATCTAGTATTATTTCAACCATGATTTCTAGTACGATTTAAACAAGCGGAATATAACTAATTTATTCAATCATCTAATTAGACCTCTTCAGACAATGTTTAAAAGGGACCCCACAGGTGGGAAATGCTTCGGCCGTTATGTGGTTTACAAACACATGTGCATCCTTGATGAGGGAGAAGGCCCCAAATTATGCGGGAGAATAGTTCTCCACGAGCGCGGCTCCCATTCTCAAAGGTGGTTATTCTGATGGCGGATGTCGTTATGCAGGCAAGGTAGCGCTGGCCGGCCACCGCGCTCGTTCTCCTCCTTGACCCACCTGGTTCACAACCAGACCTTCTCCTCGAACTTTCTATCAAACCGATCGTCTTCGATTGCACTAGGGAAAGATCGACGAAAAGGGCTTGGCCTTCACAACATGGCAGATGGGTGGGGGTGGGGGGAATGCGACGATCAAGAAAATCTGGATGAGGAGTGGCGCGTTGAGTGGTGGTGATGGCATCTCCGAAAGGAGGTGAGCCGGTTTATATACCCGCAAATCGACGTGCTCCAATGGTAAATAAGAACTAAATTAACGAGCGCAGGTGGAGAATAGGTACGAAATGTGGCAGCGGTAGTCGTACAAACGACTGCGCCATTGGCTGGACACTGAAGGAATAAACCGAGAAGAGACTTTTCGTTGTGCGGGCGGTTGGGTTCAGAGCTCATTTGCATTGGCAGGAGTGGAGCCGACATTCTTATGAAGTAGAAGGGTTTAGCCTGCTTTGCTGCGCCATTCGTGTTATTGGGTTTCATAAAAAATCACTCTCTTCCAAAATATAAATATAAGATGTATTACTCTTTTGAAAAGTCAAACTTTTAAGTTTAATCGAATTTGTAGAGAAATATATCAAAATTCTTAATATTAATTTTTTATTTTTAGATCCATCATGAAATGAATTTTCATATTATTTCTGTTTAATATTCTGGATGTCGATATTTTTCTCCAAACTTGGTCAAAGCTAAAGAAGTTTGACTTTTTGAAAAACTAATACCACTTATATTTTGAAACTGACGGAATATTTACTTCTGACGGACGGGGGAGATGATAGACCGTGTTCTATTTTTGTTTATGATGCGCTGATTTGGTGGGTCTTTCGTGGTGAAATTATGTGTTATCTGCTAACCAACCTACATTTATGTAGAATTTTTTTTGAGTCGTTGGTTGTATATACTATATTGGTGCTACAATATCACGTGATGACGTTTGTTTTTTCTAGGTGGTGGGAGGGTGCACGAGATTGATATATTTTAATAAATTGTTGCTGGTTGATTTAAAAATCATTGGTCCGGTCAAGATCGTAAAGCAAATTCAAAATTGAATACTCAATTCAATGAAAGAGTTTCAAAATTAGGAAACATAGTAAATGGAAGAGTTTGAGAAATTGTTGGCCCAGTCAAAATCGGATGACCCAGTTCTAAATTGAATACCTCGATTAATTGTGAGAGCTTAAAAATTAGAAAGTACAATGTATAGTTTAAAAGTATTGAATGAGAGAGCTTTGACAAAATTGTTGACCTGATCAAAATCGAGTAATACAATTCTAATTATAGACCTCAATTGAATGCGGGCTGCCCAATTCTAGGAGGGTTAGTGTTATAGAGGATGACTATTTTTTCGAAATAACAGTTATCCTGCATTCGTTAAGAAGAAAAGAGTTGCTCAGTTAATTAGGGAAATCCGACTGAAAACCAGATTGCCCAGTTAATTATGGAAAACCGAGCGAAAACCGTTACAACCGTTGAGCCACACACATGAAAAAGCCCATGCACACCACTCCAAACAGGGTCTCGACGAGACAGCACGCAGGCGTCATCGTCGTCACTCCTCCCCTAAAGGCGTCATCGCCATCCCTACACTCTGAGCAAACGACTCCGACTCCGCCGTTGGCGATCGTCGACTCAACCCACACTATAGCGGACACATGAAGCTGCATGAAGATCCATGCTAAAATCTCAACCACCTACGGCCAGACGACGTAACTCTGACTCTAACAAAGAACTCCGTAGGACAAAACCAGGCACTGCTGGCGCCACGAGAGATCACCGAACGGGCTACCTGCAGCCAGTCATCGTATACCACAGGGCCCCACCGCCGCAGCTTCGACTCCATAGCAACAAATAAACCGAGGCAAAACCGTGGATACGCCGAAGAAGAGCCGACTACTGCAACCATTGTCGCGTCGCCGACATCGCTCCCACCATCATCATTGCCATAGAAGCCTGGACGCCACCGCCGCCCCCAACCGCCAACCACCGGTCCCGCTCGCCGATGCCAAACTCCCAAGACGAAGCCCCCAAGAGGGAATACGACACCAAGGCCCCGCCATCGTCCGGTCACAAATCAAAGTTTCCCCTAGAGAGGCCAAAATAACCGGATCCGCGCAGGAGGGGTGGGAGAACAAAGCAACGATGCCTTCATGAAGGTCAACGACGGCCACAGCCGTCGCCATCGTTGGTCACGACACTAGGCCAAGACATGGTTTTCACCAAGATCCACACCGCCTCAGTCGCACATCATCCTGCATTGGTGTCGACAAGCCCACCAAACATCACCACCATCGAAGCTGCCCATCGGCGAAGAAGCACCAAGATCTGCCACAACCAACCGCACCTTGAGGAGACCATTGACGACCGGAGACCGGATCCGCATCACACGCTGCCGGAGTGCATTTCGTCGCTGTCATGGGCCTCCGATCCGCCCATCCCAGGGGCGTCCACGTGATGCCAGACCGCGCAGACACACTGGCCGCGCCCCTCGCGGCCGAAGCCGCCGCTCGAGCGCCTTGCAGGCCGATCAAGCCCCTCCACCATGGGCCCTGCCAAGGCAGCAACCGCGCCGAGGGCGCGAGATCCGCCACTCGCGCCTCGTCATGCGCACCTTCCATGCCCTCTTCGCATCCCATGTAGCCGCCCCAAACGTGGCCGCCCCGAGCCGAACACGAGCGACGCCATGCCCCAAGCCGCACCGGACCAGCCCGAGCCGCCGCACCCTGGCCCGCCCAGCCGTGCCGCACAACTATGCCTTGCACGCACGCGCCTCCCTGTGCGCACACCTCCGGCATCGCCTCTTCACGCCAGCGCTCTGCCGCCCCACGCCACAGCCCCACGCCGCACGGACCCATGACGGCCCGCAACGACGCCCACACAATCCAGGTCCGCGCCTCCCACACATCCGGCGTCGGCGCCACGTTCGCTCACGCCCAGGAGCCCTGGACCTCCACTTCCAGGCGCCTCCAACCGCTCTGCCCGGAGCTCGGTCCTCCGTGGCACCCACGACCACGTGCGCCCACCCCCAAGCTACCTAGGGAGGCCACAACTAATCAGATCCCGCCGCCGTCGGGCTTTGTCCGCTGACGTTAGCCGACGATGGCGAGGGGATGGGGGAATCGGGTCGGCGGCGGCGGAAGCTAGGTCTCCGCCCGAGCCATTTCAGGGAGCAACGCGGGGGACGGGTTCGGTTTGCTCTAGGCCATAGAGGATGACTATGACATTTACACGACGCGGGAGGAAGAAAGAGGTAATAACACCAGTAATGCTTAAACTTGCCATGGATGTTCACTTTAGTGCCTAAATTTGAAAAATACGTTGAACTGTTTTTAAAACTTGTCATGAACGTGCAAATACGGTGCTAATCCCATTCATACACGTAAAGTGTGCTGACATGGCACCGTATTTTGCTAACGTGGCATGGGGTTCACTTGTAGAGATGAAACATAATTTAGCTAAATACTATGTCCATATAACAAACGGGTCATGTCTGTCGATACAGAATAAAAATAAAAATAAAATTGATGAACACCAGGGTTCAAACCTAAGGAAGTGAAGAGTGTGGGCTACCTGTGCTAGCCAATCCATCGAGCAGACTTATATGTGTATTTTCCCGGTTAGATTTAATGTACTTTCAAAATAAAAGCTTTTACTATTTAAATTCGTTGAAACCGTACGACCATTTAGCACACTTTCACCTAAAAAAAGTAATATCTTTATATAAAATATAAATCACAGTAATACGAATAAAGTTCAATTATATGTGTGGTATTAATAGTTATAAATATTATACATATAACTAGAATAACTAACTTTTAATAAAAATCATGTACCTTTTAGAATATTCATGTATTATTTTTAAAACATTAACATAACTGAAAAAATGTATAATAAAAAGTTTATGTAATATAATATAAATATTTTTAAAATCACACTTCATGAATATTATTTTAATTATTCAAACATTTGAGTAACTATACACACATTTTATAATTCATAAGTATGTTGTGTACGAAAATGTTTCTATAACTAAAAATTATTCATAATTTAAAATTTAAAGTGCATATATGAATATCCACTCATTGATTATATTTACATTATATAATATTAATAATACAGGCCATGAGCGTTATTTACTCGTAAGTATTTAGTAAATGTTGTTATCCTTAATTTTTTAAATTAAATATAAGTCATGCATGTCCAAAAATGTATGTATTCACTATATTTAAAATAGTATTTTACAATTACTATGTTAATAGATTTTTAACTTACAGGATCATTTTTAGTATGTTAGTTTATTGCATACATCTATATATTTATATTGTGTGCACACGACAATATTCGTGCACTAGGAGGTATTATTTATGTACCACAAATATTTATAATTCATGACATGTCATGGGATCTTTTTAATATATTAAAAAAATATGCACACAAATATTTGTATACCACGAGATAACTATTAATACCACTAAAATGTCGGTAGCATGTGTATTAGTGTGATTATAATTTACAGGTATTTCCTTACTAAAAGTGGACCATATGTCACGTTGGTCCAATACAATGCCATATCAACACATTTTACGTCTACAAATAGCATTAGCACCGTATTTACACGCTCGCATCAAGTTTTAAAACTAGTATGATGTATTTTACAAATAGACACTAAAATAAACATACATTCGAACACCACCGATGTTATTACCTCAGGAAGAAACCAGGGTCAAACATCCCCCGCGGGGCTGGTTGCGTTCGAAGCTCGCTCCATGTCAGCACCCCAATCTCCAAATTTGAAGGCTTGTGGGCTTGATTCGCAACACGGCCTTTAAAAATTATATAGGTCAAAACCGGTACAGTGACTCTTCTAGCTGCACCTGTTTTTCGAGTCTCAAACAAAACTGGCAATTATTATGCCGGTTTGGGTTATGACTACTGGGCTAGAGTTGATCTTACATGTACAAGAAAGCACGCTTTGCGCACAATGTCAAATGCACACGCGGCACTGGAAATCCTTGAACGGCTGGAAAATTTTGAATTATGCACGAGGCGGCTTGTGAACAGCTACACTGACGTGCGCAACAATAAGGACGTATTACATGGTCACGAAGCATTCAAGCATGTTTCTTCTCTATGGTACGACTCGGTGTCTCACTTTGAAAATAGTTTTTTATTTGCGGGGACACTATGAAATTAGTTAGTTCTTCTATGTGGATATACATCGAACCACGTATTAATGACTTGGACAAGAACCTGATGTTGAGTGGTCAACAAACTAGTAACCTTTTTTTTTTGGCGAGAAACAAACTAGTAACCTAATCCACTTGTCATTAGTACTATCGTTTAGTGCCAGTTGTGCCAGACGAATCTGGCTATATACAGAAGAAGAAATAGTCCACGATGCAATCATAGGGACACTTGAACAACACAAAAATATTTCCACCGTAGACCACTAAAAGACTGGTTTTATACTGGTTCTCCATACCGTGCCATCTTGCGGATCCACCTAATTATGTGATTTTGTTTTCCTTATTTGTTTAAGTAAAAAAAAAAGAACCACATTTTTTGGGCAGGTAAATAATAAGTCTCCCGATCACTGCATCAGAAAATGAAGACATCGAAGTATCGGATTGACTAGTACAAAGTAATCAATGGATACCCGCAAAAAAAAATCAAAGAAAAAATACAGTGCATCTATGACACAACGAGAGCTCAGTTTTAGCAAGCCTATTGCTAAACTGTCACACATGTTGACACAAAAAAAATCTCCTAATGACTTCCTCTAACTTTTTTCCATGCCTACATTGTTGCAGCCCCCCCCCCCCCCTCCATTCCTGCAAAACGGACCAGGTTGCTTCCAATTGATGGACAATAACACAACCTGATGGCTCATTGAGAGCAGTAACTTGTGTGCGACTCATAAGTTTCACCATTTTGCATAACATAATCAGCAACCAAAGTTGGTGTAGCCAAATAGGTTGCAGAACATGGTTCAAGTTTTGGTCCAATCGAGACAAACTCCATTGAGCCAGGTTGGGCGACGAAAACTCTGTGCAACCAAACACACCCTAGGTGAATCCTCAAGCAGTTTAAGTGAAGCCCCATGCAAAAGGAAACCCGGTGTAGATTGGCACGTGCTAGTTTCTCTGACTTCCTTCGATAAAATGCTATTTAGACCTACGGTCTTCCCACAGGAATCCTATTTAGCAACCTCGGTTCGTGTAGCCAAAAGGTATGCAAAACATGGTTCATGTTTTGGCCCAATCGAGACTAACTCCACAGAGCCTGGCCGGACAAAAATGTGAAAATTCGATGGGCAATGAAACATGCCCTAGGTGCATCCTCTCATGCAGTTTGTACGGAGCGCCATGCGAGAAGCAACCGGGTGTAGGTCGGTACCGGTTGGCCTTCTGACTTCCTTCGCAAAATGATACACCTAAGAGCTTTCTACATGAATCCTACAAAACCTTCCCAATAAAACTAGCCCCTCCCCCAAAACATTGCTCCTTCCTTCTTCTGGTTTGGGACACTAGAGACCGTATTGGCATATGACTCAGTTCGGATTTGCTTCCTTAGCTTGGGCATTGTGTCTAATTAGGAATATCATGCATTGATGGTATTTTTATTATTGACACCCAACTAATGGCCCATTATAAATTCGTGTTTTTCCTACATCGGTTGGAATTCCTTGAGTGGGCAAAAGGACTCATCGCATCTTAATCATCTTATCACCAACCTTCATGGACTAGGATGGAGTCCTTATGAGTTAGGACTTCCATCTAGATCTAGACAACTAGCTAGAAGGTTGTAAGTGTTGAGAGGAGTCCTTTAGGCGACCTTTTTGGAGTGGAGTAAATAGCAAAAGAAACTACCACATTCGCCTTAGGATTCTATAGAACTATTGCTTTATTTTTTCTTCCTCAAACATATTGATTTTGTCTATTCTTCACAAAAAACACTAATGATCGATCGTCTTAAAATTGATCACGGTTATGACAGATGCGAGCCACTCATCAGGTCAGATCGCACAAAACACAACTCTGTTACGGACAGTTATTTTGATCGTTATAGTAGGTGGGCCCACATGTTAGTCTCCATAAAAAATACCCAAATAGATAGGCTAGCGCCCCCACCGGCGTCTCTTAAATCCTATATGCATCATTATTAAAGTCAGGCAACACATCCTTTCTAAAGAAGCAACAACAATGGAGACTGAAAATTTTGCAAAGGCCACAGGTTTGAGGTAAGAAGACAAATATGAGACATCTCACATCCTAAAATTATCAACACGAGAAGACCAGTCAAAATTTCAATAAGCAAAGCATGTGTGAATGGATGAAGATAACTCACTTGATGCACGGAGGTGAGGAGAGACGATTTGTGGCCTGCAAGGGCAGGGGCACACGTGCAGCCGTATGATTGCGCCAAGATTCGAAAATTGGTTTTGTGATTAGAGCTTCATTACTGCAAGCATGCATTTTTTGGTAAAACATTTAAAAAAGTGCATTCCCACCCACTTAACCTCCCATATTTTTCATTTTGACTTTTTGATACGTCCATTTTGCATCATGTTTTCCTACTGTTATTTATAATGTTTTTATGCATAATAATGCTTTGGGGAGTAATTCTAATGCCTTTTCTCTCACATTTTGCAAGGTTTACACCAAGGGGGAGAATGCCGACAACTGGAATTCAATACCTAAAAAAGCATGTCGGAGATACCTATTCTGCACATCCCCAATGAAGCTGAAATTTTACGAAGATTTTTTCTATAATAAATAAGAAATACCAGAGCTGAAAACTACCAGAGGGGGACCACCAGGTGGGCACCACCCACTAGGGCGCGCCAGGCACCCCAGGTGCGCCCTGGTGGAGCATGCTCAACCTGGCCCACCTCCGGAGCCCATCTTCTCATATAAATTCCCCAAAAACCTAAAAAACCCAGGAGGATGACTTTTGGGATGAAGCGCCGCCGCCTCGAGGCGGAACTTAGGTAGGAGCACTTTTGCCCTGAGGCGGAGCGATTCCGCCAGGGGAACTTCCCTCCTGGAGGGGAAAATCAAAGCCATCGTCATCACCAACAACCCTCTCATCTTGGAGAGGCCATTCTTCATCAACATCTTCAACAACACCATCTCCTCTCAAACCCCAGTTCATCTCTTGTGTTCAATCTTTGTACCAGAACCTCAGATTGGTACCTGTGGGTAACTAGTAGTGTTGATTACCTTGTGTAGTTGATTTCTATATGGTTTATTTGGTGGAAGATTATATGTTCAGATCTATTATGCTATTCAATACACGTCTGATTTTGAGCATGCATATTATTTGTGAGTAGTTACCTTCGTTCTTGAGGTCATGGGAGAAGTCATGTTGCAAGTAATCATGTGAATTTGATATGTGTTCGATATTTTGATGATATGTATGTTGTGATTCCCTTAGTGGTATCATGTGAACGTCGACTACATGACACTTCACCATCCTTGGGCCTAAGGGAATGCATTGTGGAGTAGTTATTAGATGATAGGTTGATAGAGTGACAGAAGTTTAGACCCTAGTTTATGCGCTACTTCGTAAGGGACTGATTTGGGTCCACATGTTTAATGCTATGGTTAGACTTTGTCTTAATACTTTTATCGTAGTTGCGGATGATTGCGAGGGGGTTAATCATAAGTAGGTTGTTAGTTCAAGTAAGAATAGCACAATAGCACTGGTCCACTCACGTATCAAATTATCAAAGTAGCAAACACAAATCAAGCCAACATCTTCACCACCAAAGGAGACTTGAGTACACGGGTATGGGCACTCCCCTTGGCTTGAGCCAAGCTTGGGGGAGGTGCCTCGGTATGTATCACCATCACTTTTTACCTTTGCTTTTTATTCCGATCCTTAGCCTTTTATGATTCGATTGAATAAAAGTTTAGTATGATCTATTTTCGAGTGCTAGTTTCGTGATCCATCTATCTATGTAATCGAGTGAGAGTTATATAATAAAGTTTAGTTTGAGCTTTTGACCCTTTACTTCCTTGTTGCAATATTGATAAAAAGAGAATAAATGAAAAAGATCATATGCTAATCTTATGGTGAGTAATGACATCACAATAAAGAAAAGTATAAGTGGTAAAATTTATTGGAGGTTTGCCAACATAGCATTAGTCAATGATGCAATTCATAAAGAATAAAATAGGGAAGAAAAGATTCACCTGCAAATATACTATCATGGACATCTTTTATGATTGTGAGCCCCCATTAAATATTATATGCCAAAATTGTGGACGTTGGACAAGGAAGACAATGTAATGATTTATGCTTGTTCATATTCACATAGAAGCTATATTGTCATAGATCCTTCAACATGTGGTGCTTGCTCAATATCTTTGCTAGCCAAAAATTCCGCACTAAGTAGAGATACTACTTGTGCATCCAAAAACCCAAAACCCAAACTCATGTTTGAGAGTCCACCATACCTACCTATGCATTGAATAAGATCTTTCAAGTAAGTTGTCATCAGTGCATCAAGACAATAAATATGCTTCTAAAAGTGTTGGATCAATTAGTGTAAGAGAAAATTAAGCATTGGACGAACTCATGATGGCAAAATAATAAAAGTGATAGACTGCATAATAAAGGTTGCTATCACAAGGGGCAATGCAACGTGACGTTCTTTTGCGCTAAGGGATTTGGCATACAAAATAAAAAGCGCATGACAACCTACGCTTCCCTATGCGAAGGGACTATCTTTTACTTTTATGTATTGACTTTCATGTAAGTGTCAAAGTATTTTTTTTCTCTATTCCTTTTTATTTTTCTCTTTTTGCAAGCATCATGTGGTGAGTAAAGATCTAGGCACATTTATCCAGTTGGATATGAGTGGGCATGAGTTATTATTGTTTACATCACCCTTGAGGTGAATATGTTGGGAGGCAAACTATAAGCCCCTATCTTTCTATGTGTCTCGTTGAAACATTTTGTCCATGGGTTTGCTGTGAGTGTGAGCAATCATAGAAGACTAAATGATGGTTGAGTATGCGGACTTGCCAAAAGGCTCCTGCATGAGACCCTTCCTGAAAATATGATGAATTGTAGTTGCAAAGTTAACTGAGAATATAGTTTGTTAGTTTCCAATAAGGCTTATGCTTTATACTTCCACATTGTGATAAATCGTTACTTGCTCATAAGAAGTTATATGATGATGTTATGAAATAAAAGTTTTATGTTAATTTTTTTGCTGTTATAATAATAAACATGATGCTACTATGTCCGTATTTTGTTTTTATTGACGCCTCTCTCTCTCAAACCATGTGGACATGTTCTTCGATATCGGCTTTCGCTTGAGGACAAGCGAGGTCTAAGTTTGGGGGAGTTGATACGTCCATTTTACATCATGTTTTCTTATTGTTATTTATAATGTTTTTATGCATAATAGTTCTTTGGGGAGTAATTGTAATGCCTTTTTCTCATAATTTGCAAGGTTTACACCAAGAGGGAGAATGCTGGCAATTGAAATTTAGTACCTGAAAAAAGCATGTCAGAGATACATATTCTGCACATCCCCAATGAAGCTGAAATTTTACGAAGATGTCTTATATAATAAATAATAAATATTGGAGCTGAAAACTACCGGAGAGGGGCCACCAGGTGGGCACCACCCACCAGGGCGCGCCAGGCCCCCAGGCACGCCCTGGTGGAGCGTGCTCACCCTGGCCCACCTCCGAAGTCCATCTTTTGGAATAAATTCCCAAAAAAACTAAAAAACAAGGAGGAGAGATTTCGGGACAAAGCACCGCCGCCTCGAGATGGAACTTGGGCAGGAGCACTTTTGCCCTCCGGTGGAGCGATTCCGCCGGGGGAACTTCCCTCCCGAAGGGGGAAATCAAAGCCATCGTCATCACCAACAACCCTCTCATCTTGGGGAGGCCATTCTTGATCAACATCTTCAACAACACCATCTCCTCTCAAACCCTAGTTCATCTCTTGAGTTCAATCTTTATACCGAAACCTCAGATTGATACATGTGGGTGACTAGTAGTGTTGATTACCTTGTGTAGTTGATTGCTATATGTTTTATTTGGTGGAAGATTATATGTTTAGATCCATTATGCTATTCAATACACCTCTGATCTTGAGCATGCATATTATTTGTGAGTAGTTACCTTTGTTCTTGAGGTCACGGGAGAAGTCACGTTGCAAGTAATCATGTGAATTTGATATGTGTTCGATATTTTGATGATATGTATGTTGTGATTCCCTTAGTGATATCATGTGAACGTCGACTAGATGTCACTTCACCATCCTTGGACCTAAGGGAATACATTATGGAGTAGTTATTAGATGATGAGTTGTTAGAGTGACAAAAGCTTAAACCCTAGTTTATGCGCTACGTCGTAAGGGGCTAATTCGGGTCCACATGTTTAATATTATGGTTAAACTTTGTCTTAATACTTTTCTCATACTTGCGGATGCTTGTGAGGGGGTTAATCATAAGTAGGTTGTTAGTTCAAGTAAGAATAGCACCTTAGCACCGGTCCACCCACGTATCAAATTATCAAAGTAGCAGACACAAATCAAAACAACATGATGAAAGTGACTTGATGAAATTCCCGTGTACCCTCAAGAACACTTTGCTTATCATAAGAGATAGTTTTGGCTTGCCCTTTGCTACAAAAGGATTGGGCTACCTTGCTCACCATACCTATTATTATCGTTACTTGCTCGTTACAAATTGCCTTGCTATCAAGCTACTTGCTACTTACAGTTTCAGTGCCTGCAGAAATTACCTTGCTAAAAACCGCTTACCATTTCCTTCTACTCCTCGTTGGGTTCGACACTCGTACTTATCAAAAGGACTATGATTGATCCCGTACACTTGTGGGTCATCACTTTTCAATTTGAGTTTCCTATATCTCTAGAATCGTAAGTCCAATTTATTTTTTATTTGCTTATTCGTGTTCCTTGTGACAAGAGTTTTGAAATAATACCAATTTTGAATATGATTCGACACATTTTTAAAATTTCACTAAGTTCCAAGCGCTCAAACTTAATAGAAATAATCTATTAAATCAGTAAGTTTCAGAGCTGAGACTTAGAACAATGTGGGGGCTCCAACATTTTCATAAGTTTTAAAAAGTTCAACGAGTTTGAACTACAAAAACATTGTAGAGCGAATAATAAGTTTGTAAATCTTCGTTAAACTTAATATCTATCAAGTTTCATATTTAAAACTCATCAACTTTTAAAAGTAGTATAAATGTATTCAAAATTGATCTTATTTGCTTTCTAAAGTATGTTGCAACGAACACAAATATGCAAATGAAACTTAATTTGGGCTTTCGGTTAGAAAGATATAATAGATTCAAATTTTAAGACAAAATGAAAAGGCATTAGAGGTGGGATGGGTGGCACATGCAACTTTGCAAAAATAAACTGGCATTCATGAATGCAAACGAAACTAATTTGGGCTTTCGGTTCAAAAGATATAGTAGATTCAAATTTTAAGAAAAAAACATTAGAAGTGCGACGGGTGGCGCATGCAACTTTGAAAAAAAAACTGGCATTCATGAACCCGAGTGCAGTGATTAAGGATTGATGGCATAAGCTAGTGCATCAATCTTAAAGCAAATGGACGGCCGCATGCATGCTTGTCCCGAGACGTGTGCGGCCCAGCGAGTGTCTGTGAAGGTGAGTGTACGATATAGGAACCATAGGTTTAGGAGGGACTCGGAGTGAGGGGCCCAAGTGTGTGTTCAGGTCATCGTCATCTTGGTGGTTACCCGGTGTTGCAGTATAATCCGAGCGTCTCTAGACGAACTTTTAAAAGGCACTATGTTCTCAAAATTTCCACCTAGATGAACACCCAAAAGGTTTAGTTGTTCAATATTTTTAGAAGGACCGTCCACAGGCCTCAAATTTAAGCGGCTGAAACACAGTCTCTTGAACATATTCTCACTCGTGTGCATGGCCGTCTCTCCCTTGCTCGTCCGCTTCCATGTCGTCAAAAGCCTTTCTGTGTTCCTTGCCACCAACAACCACCCCGCACGCTAACCGACATCTCGCAGCCCCACCAACACCTGGCCATCAAATTCCAACAAGAATCTGGAGAATTTCTTCACTTTTCTCATACTTTCCATTGTCTAGGGCCACAGTGGCGGTCCTCATTGTCGTCCCTACTACGAAAACAATCCTTCCCGTCGTCCCCAGCCACGAGCAAAGCAAGAACTCACGCGGAGGAACACCTACATAAGAAAAACTCACTTATACATGAAGAAAAGATTCAAGGAAAAGTGGCCACCGGCCTCCATCACCGATTTCGACAAATCCTCATGTTCCGAACCACGCCATAGCGTGACTAAGAGAATTGTGAGGAAAATAACCCATTCGGGCGAAGAAGCACCCAATCAATGGCCTCGCGTAGGACGAATTTCACCTATTTTCTCGACTATTTTGTAGAACAATTACATTACGCACGGTGAGCCTCTATCAAATTACTTTTGCGATATATATCCTTGGTCATAACTAACTCATGGACATCATCTAGTAGAAAGAAGGCGTCGTTGGCCAGTTGGAAGGAAGAAGGGACAAGAAAGAGGGAAAAAGAGGAGTAAGAGAGACTTCCATGTGGGTTCTAGTTTGTTTGACAAGTTAAACCTGAGAGTTTGATTAGGTTCACATTTTTATCTTCCTAAATTTGAAAGTTGAGATTTGAAAAGGTATTTGAGAAGTTAAAGTTTACAAATTCGGTTAGATATGTCCTTAGCCTCTTGTAGGCGACAAGATCGTCAAAAGACCAAGACTGTAAGTCCAGCTAGGTTGGTGCGGCCACTATGCAAGAACGGGAATGCACCTTGATCAATGAGAGAAGATGAACAAGACGAAGGTTGATGGGCTCATGGTGAAAGGGTATGTAAGTCACATGTTTGATGATTCGTGAGATGATTCATTTCACGGATATGAACATGATCAGATAAGTTTGGGAAATATTTCTTCGGGGTCATGTTTTTCTTATATCCTATACATCTAAGTAAATGATTTCATTTAAATCCTATACACCCCGTCCACCTCCATGCCTCGTCCCCTTGCCAGATCTACAACTCGCGTGTCTGGTGTCGTCCGGTGTCGCCCTCCGCAACGGGCGCAACTCTCTTCCTTGTGGTGGCACTTCCAACCTATTGACTTCCTCGTCTCATGATCTTGGCTTGGTGGATTTGGGATTGCTCAGACAAGGCCATGGCGAAATTCTTGCTCGGATTGCCGATGTTGACAGCGGTGACACTCGTGGGTGTCGTCCCCTTCTTGAAGCATTGTCGTGGCATCTATCTATGCCCTTTTGAGCATCGAGGGAAACCCCAGGTCTGGTTCGCCGGATCGGACAACGACGGCGTCACGGCATCGTTCCCCTTCTCGAAGGCATTGTTTTGTTTGCTCGGTGTCCCCGATGTTGGATCTTGAGATATGGTAACATCGTGTCGATTCGGGTAGCCTCTCAAGGTGTGGGCATCCTGGGCGCTATGTACGCCCTCGCTAGTGCTTCTTCCTTGGCATCAGCCTTCGGCCCGGATGGGTCCTGCTGCCCACTCGCCGTTTTCCTGTCTCTTTAGGTGGGTGTACACTATTCTTGTCGAGCTTGGAGCGGGGCCGCTTGGAGTTGGTGACTTGTGTCGGTCATGACACGATCAGGGTGCCCTGAGCCTTCACTACTACAAAATAGGCTGTTAGTGGCGCACCCGTTTTTAATATTAATGGTGCACTATGGGTGCGCCACTATTAACACGCCACTAGTAACAAATAGCAATGGCGCACCTCTGGTGCGCCATTAGTATCCCAGATAATAGTGGTGCACCACAGAGTGCGCCATTACTATGTTCAATAGTGCGCCATTAATATGCCTCCTAGGGGGCCATATTTGCCTCCACCTATGCCCCCAGGTGCGTCATTACTATGCCCCATAACGTGCCACTAGTATTTGGGCCCTGGTGCGCCACTAATGCTCAATATGGTGCGCCACTACTATGAATATTAGGAATTATTATTTTTTGCTTTTCTGGTATTTGCACAGGTTACAAAATACGTTACAGGACAGAATATAAACACCACACAATAGAATTCATCATATTAGTCTCCAAATTCAAAATAGCGAACAAAGTTCAAACATTAGACAAGTTTAGGTCTCGAGACATTAGCAAAGTTCATCGTATTAGCCGAGTTTATCGTCACATTACAAAGTCAATATCGATCATCTAAACTACCATCACATAGAAGAGAGCTGCGGCCACGATGAGCATCATCGCGATGAAACTGGTCTTCATCCGGTTCCTCCTCCGCTCCCTCCTCTCTCCCGCTAGATAGCGCGCGTATCTAGCTTCCGCCTCCGCCCTAGTGGTGTACCCTTTGTAACTGTTACCGCTGAAACGGTGAACCTGTCTCCGACACTCCTCCCAGTCGTCGTAGACTCCGGGAACCTTACCCTTGTACATGACATACAACGGCATCTCTATGCACTAGACAAACAAAACGTTAGTAGCAATTCACAGATAATATATAAGCAATATATAAGTATGCAACAAAAGGATCGGAAGAGAAAAGCAACACATTAATAGCACGATTCATGGTCCTACTAATAAATAGCATCGATTACATATAAGTTGAACCACTGTCCAAACTAAAGAGACATACAAGTTCATTAAAATTTAATTACAACATGATCTAAACTTTTCTTCCAGAACTACATAGCATCAATACTTTCAACTCGGCTCAGGGACCGGAGCGTGGATGAAGCCGTCGTCTTTCGTGATGGTCACGAATGTGCGGTCGTTGTCAGCCTGCATTTGTAGCGTTGTTTCTATTTCACTGTTGGACGGTTGATATTTGAGGTAGAACTGCCCCGAGGTACGAAGGACATCTTGATAGATGATTTCCGCAATATCCGACCGGATGCGAAAGAATTCTTGTCTGATGTCCGCGTCCTGGATTTCCGACAAGCGTGCGGCCCAATCTTTGAGATTACTTGGTAGCATAAGGTGATGAAGGTCCCGTACGATCGCCCGCATGTGATGGAGGCGTAGTAGGCATCCTTCTGACTGCCAGGCGGCTGCTTGATGCAGGGGAACGTCGTTACGTGAGTGAACACGTGCTTGCTGTACCTATAAATTGGCCTCCTGAAGGTGCCTCCAGATTTGGCGTAGCCGGGGAGAGCATCATCAAGAACTTTCTTGATATTTGTGTAGTCTTTCTTCGACTGACGGTCCGAGTCGAAATACGTGGCCATGGAATATTTCGGGCTTAAGAGGATGAGTGTGCAATGTGTGTCACTGCACAAAACACAGAATGTTAGAAAAAAAAGAACGATCGAAATCTAAGAAATCATATGTTACGGGGTGGTGAGGGGATGACTTACTGGGGAAAGTAAGGCACGAGGAAGTTATCCTTATCTGGGTTCGCCAGAATGACGCCTTCGAGGTATGAACTCGCGATTTGCCGGTCCCTAGCGCTGCCCAAGATCTTGGCACGCATGTAGAAGGGGTCGACTATCATGATGTCCAGGGTCTTGTCTCTAATGATCCGCATCTCCATACTGAGCGAAAATAGCCGAACGAAGGTGTGGTGCAGCGGATAAAGGTTAAACATAGCGAAGATGTCATCAAACCGCAGGACGATCATACGCCCGACGGTGCTCTCGACAAAGCCCTTGCCCTCTGGCACCTTGGCCACGAAAACCGGGTATGCCACATCATTCTCGGTGAGACGCCGCTTCTCCATAGTAAGAACACCATCATGCAGACTCTGCATAGCACCGATTGCAGCATTGAGCAGATTAGTCGATAGCATCGGCCTACCCGCCACATGCACCCTCCTCGAGATATCCTTAGGTATTGGTGGTCCGTCCTGAGCACGGATCGTACTCGGTGCTGGCTGGCTCGCACCCTTGTTATTTTTTCTTTTCCGTGCCTTCTACTTCTTCTGCTGTAATGGGATCGAGTTCTGCTCAGAGACCACCTTCTTGAGTGTGTTGGGGCTGATAATATTTTGCACCTCGGCTGTTTGAGTCTCGATGAAGGCGGCAGCTGGAGGTGTCTCCTGAGAACTGAAGAGACGACGCCTGTTGCAATTGGGTTTCTCCGCGGTACCAGCTAGATCTCGATCGTCTTTTGCAGGGTTGGGTTCTTGAGAAGGAGGCCCCAAGAATTCGTCACTGTACCCATCTTCGTTGATGTACTTATCGACGTTGGAAAATGTACCGTCGTCGTCATCCGGATCCTGTGCCATATGCATGTCTGGATCAACTGACGGCGGTAGCGTTGCGGCGGTCTTGCCATGGCTTGGCGCCAGCATGACTGGCGGTGTTGTATGTGGGGTGGTGTCCCCCTCCCCCAAACGAATCTGGCTCTTCGGCCAAAGCATGAACCAGTTTAAGTAGGCGCTGAGGGTCATCACATCATCTTCATCGGCTCCAGGGGGTCGATACGGAGGTAACAAGTCGTCGCAGCCCCGCAGCACCCGAACCAGTTGAACCCTATACACGGTGGGTGGCATCGGATTACCGTGGAACACGCGGTTGCCCGGTTCAACGATTTTGGCCTTGGCGACATCGATCAACTCGCCGTCCACGAAGTGCAGGAGAGTGCATGGAACGTTGGCGGCGCCCTGCAAAAACATGTAGGGCGTCAGGGATGCCCAATCAAAGGCAAGGAGATGAAGTAGTCATCGGCCGAGGCTTAGTTACCGTGATGGCGTCGAGCTCGGCTAATGTTGAGGCACCGCCAACGGCGGGCGTGCAAGTGACGGAGGGGTCGCTTGCTGCCGAGGTGCCGACCGGCGTATTCTTCCCACACCCGGGTGCATTAAGATCCAATACCGGCGCCGATGCAGGAGACACCAATGCCGCCTCCGCCGGAGACACCAATGTCGCCTCCGCCGGAGACACCAATGTCGCCTTCACCGGAGACACCATTGCCGGTGCGTTGTGCGAGTTGCTGCCCGTGAAGCTGGGAATCGGGGGCGGCCCCTGTTGGTCGCCCGCAATCCACCCCCGCAGCCCCTCAAGCAAGGAAGGCATAACGGCGGTGATCGTTGCTCCCAGTTGGTCTCGCACTTGCTCTTGGACTATATCCGGAATCCACGCCACTTGTGCCTTGAGTTCTTTAACCTCGCGCTCCTGGCTTTCCGAGCTGGTCTTTCTCTCCTTTCGCCCAGCCTTATAGTATTTCGACCATTTCGTGGACAAGCCTTCGCCGGCCACACGACCAGCTGACGACGGCTTAGTAAACTTATCCTTTTGTTTCAGAACGTTCAACGCCCTATTTAAAGAGGTGTCCCAAGGGGCAGCAGGCGGGGAGCTCTGAGACCCCGCGCTACTGCTTTCAGTTTCCTGCGGAAGGAACGTGAACCATTTAGAAATTTGGCTTCATTAATTATAATGCAACCATATGGAGGTAATTACGCGGGGGTGTATTCCTTACCAGAACACGCTCAAGCTCCTTCACCTTCGGATCCGTGGTAAGCTCCCCTGTTACCGGGTCCACCTTGTACCGGGTCCTGACATAGTTCCTGGTCTGCTTTTCATGGTATTTATCGAAGAGGGGCGGTAGGCCTTGCGCGGCATGCTCCGCGTCCTCCTTGTCCCATTTAGATTCCGCCACTCTGTAACCGCCGGGACCGAGTTTGTGGACCCCTAAGTTCAAGTCCCGCATATCTTTCCCCCACTGACTTGATTCCGCGGATGCATTGCTCTCGCACTTGATCTTGCACTCCAGGTAGTCCTCTTTGCTGATCGAAGGATTTGTCGCCTTGATCTTCTCATAACTATCACCACTTAGAATCCTTCTCTTCACCATGGCTCTCCAAGTAGTCAGGGTCGTGCTCATCTTCGTTAGGGCGGCAATGTTCACTTTATTCCCTGAGAGGCGTGTGTTTGCGAAGTCACCGGGGAACTTGTATCGTTCGTGCAGCTTCGTGAAGAGGAGGTTGCGCAAATTCCCTCGGTCAGGATGCCTTAGGTTCTCGGTGTTGATCGAGACGGTGCTCCGAAGAATGCACCCGATTTGTCCCGCGTACCCACGGACTAATTCTTTGGGCGCCGTTGGATGCCCACTGGAGGACACTTTAGTAAATTCCTCCTTGACGGTGCCGAGCACGTTCGGGCGCCGGTCCTTTCGTTGCCTCTTCGGTTGGCTACCATCTGTGCGTTCGCTGCCATCATCAGTGGTGGCATCCTCGGCGGCACCATCAGTGGTGTCATCCCCGACGCCACTAGGGGTTGTTTAGTCGGGATCGGTGTCTTCCGCAACATCCTCATAGCGGTGAGGTTCTTCCTCCATCTCCTGGGACAGCTCCCAGAATGGCTTGCCCGAACCGCCGGCCTCATCGTTGTCGGCCATGTTCGCTCTAAATAGGAAAAAAGGCTACTAGAGTTATTGGATGAGATCAGGGTAGTATCTATTCTTCTCAAATTTAGAGGAAAACTGAGAATAAAACATGCAAAATGTTGATTAATTTTTGTTTCGGTTGAGAATCGGGCACCTTCTAGGTCAAGAAAATTGGGCATGACCTTTGCTAATTTTCTTGACCTAGGAGTGCCCCATTCTCAACCGAAACGGAAATTAATCAACATTTCAGGAGAAAGGGGTAACCATTTGTCCCTGCACAAAAAAAGGCCTACATATAGGCACAACCAACATATAGGCCCAAACTGGAGCATTCCAGAAATTTTCTTCAAATAGAGGCCCTTGAGGTTTGGTAGCTTCCCAAAAGGTGGGAGGTCATGTAGTGAGACTATTGATATTATGTCTGTTCTTCTTCCTATTACAACAGTTTGCAAATAACATTACAAATAACAATTAAATTTGGACAAAAATGACCATAATGCTTAAATTTGGACAAAAATGACCACAATGCAATTATATTTCTATTCTTCTACTACAGACTCACGACCACAGTGCTGGTTCTTAAGAAAGGTCAAGGGTATATAGAGAATTCTCGTTATGTTATGTGCAATTTGAACATAAATCTGCTCCCTATCAAACTAAATCTTCCGATGCTTTGCAAACCCTTGGATTGGCAACCAGCAGAGAGGGGGTCTGATCCTGATACATTATCGGATCTGATAGGAGGTTACTTATGCAAACCCACGGGAGATATCTAGAATGACTTTCGGCTATTAACTTCCCATGACTTAAACCACTTCTATATAAAGTTACATAAACAAGAATACAAGCAGATGTGTGATATTTTGAATGGGCTTCAGTCTCAAGCAGCCATTAGCAGCCCCACATGCTTAGGAATCGCAAGACTGTTTTAATCAGCAGCTATCAGCACCTCCGAGAAAATGTTCACAACAGGAACAAATTATAATCATCTTTGGACAAGACTTGTAACTTTCTAAGCAACTGTCAATTAGCCTAATGATGATACCTAACGAGTGAGGATTGACAGCAAGAATACTACTAAATCCAAATTAGATCATGCCCTAGTTAGTTAACGATTGCATTTAAAAATTACAGCCTATATAATTCCAGACTCACAGGCTAATGGGATACTGTCATACGAAGACCAAAAACTTAATGCCTGAAATTAATGGATAGTTCATGTATCCTTTTCAGTTTTCTATGTGTAAATAGTTTCTAGTTCTATGATGATTATAATTTTATAATGAGTGTGAAGTGCACATGGAAATAAGCCAAGTTTCTTAGCTAGTATAAATTCCCGAGGCCAGAGAGGTAGCGGAGCAGTCTCCACTGATGCATGGGTAGCTCACTGTCTGTAACCGTCAGACTAGTTAATACTGAAGAAGAAGAAGAAGAAGAAGAAGAAGAGGAAGCACCGGTGCTTGATATTGTACACTCTCCTCATGATGACAGCACATTATCACTGTTTGTTATCACCAAGCTGCGAACTGCTCTAGGAAGAAGTGGCCCCATCCTCAACTTGGGGCAGTTATTTATGCTCAACTTATAATACATGCCCCAGGAGTCTGACACACTCACCTCTTCTAGATGTTCCATACCGGTTGGCTGACCAATGTTCTGTTGGCTAACCCATGTTGGCAAGCTGACGCCATTATAACCCATTATCACCAACTGGTCTAAACTTTTCGGTGGCACTAGTTTCTCCAACAACACTTTATCATCCACAAACCTCTCGGCACCTTCAGTCCACGACAATGTTAACATCTTGAGGTTGTTTTTTTCCATTAGCTTTATACTCTGAACCTCTTCTGCGGACATCACATTTTCAAGCCCGACTATTTCCAACTCCCAAGGATTTGTATCCTGTAAGCAGACAAGGTTGTTGCTCGATTCACCATCTCAAGCACACACCTCAAAACGGGGTAATGATACGAATCTGGTATTGGGATGAGGTACAAGCTTTTCAACAAGAGCATCACAGCCATCTAAATATAGGGTCTTCAAACTATCGATTCTACCCATACTTTCTGGTATCTTCTGAATATTTCTGCAGTACCTGAGGTCCAGTGTGTGCAGTTTTTTCAGGTTACAAAAACTTTCAGGTAGGGAAGTAATACCACGATTCCAAGACAAGTCCAAATGTTCCAGATTGGAAAGGGCACTGATACGGTCCATCAAACTGTCCATCAAGCATGGTCTGGTGGTGTTTTGGGGGGAAGAGCACGCTGGAAGGGGGGAGGGAGCAGGTAGAGAGGCGCTTACCGCAGGGGGGAGGGAGCAGGTAGGTAGGCGGCGAGGCGGGCTCTGGTGGGCGGCGGCGGGGGATCCAGCGACGGAGACGCAGTCGATGGTGACGAGGGCGGGGGTGGGAGGCGACGGCGGAGCGGGGGTGGGAGGGCCGGTTTTGAAACAGTGATAGGAAGGGGAGGGAGGGAGGAAAAAGGCCGTGGTGGGAGGAGGGTTAGCAATGGCGCACATTTCAGGGGTGCGCCATAAAAACAGTGATAGCAATGGCGCACCTCCTCCTGGTGCGCCATTACTAACATTTTTTTATTGGTATATCAATGGCGCACCTTTTAGGGGTGCGCCATAGAAACAGTGATAGCAATGGCGCACCTTCTCCTGGTGCGCCATTACTAACTTTTTTTTATTTTTTTTTGGATTTTAGTTTGCATGTAATAGTTTAGAATTATATGACATGGTATGATACAAAGTGTGTATGTTGGTGGTTGTTGTGTAGTTGGTTCACTATGATACAAAGTTATCTATTGCGTAGGAACCACATGTAGAATCCTTATGGTCAGGTGCTACTTAGTTAAAAAGAGTAGGGTTTTTTGCACACATGCAAAAGCATTGTGATTCGATCTTCGCTATATTTTCACAATCTTCTTGCCCTTCTTTCTTGCGGTTGAATAATTTAGCCCCGGAACCCCTTGAGTTCTTCTCTTGAACGGACGTCCTTTAGGTAGGGTGGTCCTGCTTCTTCTTGTGGTGTATGGTACTTCATCGTCGTCGTCATCTTCCATCTTTGGGTCGCCGTACTTGTCGAAGTCTTGCTCATTGGCGACTCCATCCATTCCGATGATGTTCCTTTTGCCTCTCCTCATGACAACACGACTGAGCTTTGACGGGTCGATAATGAAGAAGCATTGGTCCACTTGGCAAGCCAGTACCCATGGCTCATTTTTCGCGGTGACGTTTGTGCCCGCGGTCTTGGATTTGGCTTCGGGTATAACCATGGTGGTGAAATACCGGTCTTCTTTTAGGACGCTCTTGGCCCATCTGACACGGAACATCGGGACCTTCTCTCGAGCGTAGCTCAGCTCCCAGATCTCCTTGATCCTTCTGTAGTATCTGTCCTTGTCGTTACCGGTGTAGGATTCCATCGTTACCCCGGAGTTCTGATAATCGCTCTTCATGTCCTTTTCCTCGGTGTAGAATGTGTAGCTGTTGATATCGTATGCCTCATAGGTCATCAGGTTATGCTCGGTGCCCTGTGACAAGGCGAATATGAGTTTTTCTTCCGCGGAAGAATCCTCATGTAAAGGGTACGACAGAAGCCTGTCCTTGAACCAACGCGTGAAACATGAGTTGTGCTCTTTGATTATATCTCCGTCCATCCTCTATTGGCCTCGGTCATTGTACGTCTTCTCAATAAAGGTTTTGTGCTCTACCACCCAAGGATCGACCACGTCTATGTGTTGTAGCACGACTAGGTTTGCTCTTTCAAAGTCGGCGAGTTGACCCTTGAAGTCGACATGCATTTCGCGGCGACCCTCGCGGCGACCCCATCCAGCGAGCCTGCCGAGGTGCCTGTTGACGGGCTGACCAACGGGGTTCTCGATGCCTAGATAATTCGTGTAGAAGAAGATGCACTCTTCGGTCAGAAAGCCCTTAGCTATGCTTCCATCTGGACGTGCCCTGTTGCGAACGTAGCCTTTGATGACACCATTCATCATTTCGAATGGCATCATGCTGTGCAGGAACGTCGGCCCGAGTTGGATGATATCCTCCACGATATGGACCAGCAGATGCACCATAACATCGAAGAATGCGGGGAAGTACATCTCAAGCTCGCATAGTATCACCACGATCTCTTCCTGTAGCCTTCTGAGTTGCTTCACGCTAACCGACTTCCGAGAGATGACATCGAAAAAGTTGCATAGGCCAAATAGCGTTTCACAGACATGCGCGTCCATGATCCCACAGATTGCAACTGGAAGTATCTGCATCATCAGCACGTGACAGTCGTGAGACTTTATCCTGCTGATCTTTTGCTTTGCTGAGTCTAGGTATCTGCTTATCTTCCCCGCGTAACCGTAAGGAAGTTTTACTCCTACGAGGCAGGTGAAAAACTGCTCGATCTCCTTCTGACTTAGAGTGAAGCACGCGGGAGGGCATTCATATTCGATCTTCTTGGCCTTTTTGCCTTTGTTGTGATGACTTTCCGTGTCCTTCACCTCATCATCATCATCATCATTAGGGTGTTTTGCGTGAAGCTCCTCCCTGATGCCCATTGATTGCAAGTCTACCCTTGCTTTCGGCCCATCTTTGGTCCTCTCTGGCATGTTGAGCAGGGTACCAAGCAGACTCTCGCACATGTTCTTCGTGATATGCATGACATCAAGGCTGTGAGGCACACGGAGGATCTTCCAGTACGGCAAGTCCCAGAAAACAGACCTCGTTTTCCATACCTTCAGCGGTGGCTCTAGCGCCTTTCGCTTCTTTCCCGGCGGTGGGCACTCTTTCCAATTTTTCAACAACTCGTCTATTTCCTCGCCGCTCCTCGTACGTGGGGGTCTTCGGGGTTCGGTTTCACCATCGAACAGGTCCTTGCGTTTTCTCCATGCGTCATCGTCGCGAAGCCACCTTCGATGTCCCATGAACACGGTTTTCGAAGACCCAGGATCTCTATCTAGCTAGCGATATGTTGTGTCATCCATGCACCTGACGCGTGCACTAAATCCGTGGACCACCTGCCCCGTGACATATCCGTAACCGAGAAAGTCGTGCACCGTCGTGAGCAGTGCGGCTCTCATAGGGAAATATTGTTTCACTGCGGCGTCCCACGTATTGGCTGGCGTTTTCCACAGCGTGTCTAGCTCCTCTTTCAGCAGACCCAGATACAGATTGATGTCGTTCCCTGGTTGTTTTGGCCCTTCAATTAGCATACTCATGTGAATGTACTTCCTCTTCATGCACATCTAGGGGGGAAGGTTGTACATCCACACAAACACAGGCCAGGTGCTATGTGTGCTTCTCTGGCTGCCAAACGGATTGACTCCATTGGTGCTCGCGCCCAGCACGATGTTCCTTGGATCGTCCCCAAATTCTGGGTGTTCGAAGTTCAACGCTTGCCACTGGCTCGCATCCTTAGGGTGACTCAGCATCTTGTCTTTTTTATTTATCTCCGGATCATTTCTGTCATCTTCTTGCTTCTTCTCCTCCCTATCCGCATGCCAACGCGGGAGCTTTGCTAGCTTAGGGTCCGCGAAATACCGTTGCAGACGAGGAGTGATCGGAAAGTACCACACCACTTTTCGAGGAGCTTTCTTCCTCTTCTTGTATCGAGTGACACCACACACCGGACATATGGTAGACTCCACGTGCTCGTCCCGATAAATGATGCAATCGTTCATGCACACATGGTATTTCACGTGCGGTAAATCCAGAGGACACACGATTTTCTTTGCCTCCTCCAAACTAGTCGGGCACTTGTTCCCCTTGGGAAGACGTTCATGCCAGAATGACATGTTCTCGTCGAAGCATGCGTCGGTCATTTTGTGTTTTACCTTCATCTCTAGAGCCATGAGCGTTACTTTCAGGCGGGTATCCTCGGGCCTGCATCCTTCATACAATGGAGTAACCGCGTCTATCTCCAGTTGATCCAGCTTAGCTTTCTCTTGGGCGGCAGCTCTTGCGTTACCCGTCTGCTTGAGAAGCAGCTCTTGAATATGAGGGTCCTGCACCCAGCCCATCGATGGTCCATCGTCGTCTGCTCCGGCATCTTCATCTTCATGATCATGCCCTTCGTCTTGATCTTCCTTATCATCATGTCTGGCATCTTCTACATGATGACTGTGTCCTGCATCTACTTCGTGATCATGTCCTGGAGATTCTTCTTCTTCTCGCCCGCCCTCGCCGCTATTGTCTTGTTGCCCTTCCTTATTTCTTGCCCGGCCCCCATGGACGACTTCATAATCATCTTCATCACCTTGCCATCGATAGCCATCTATGAAACCACGCACGAGCAGGTGGTCCCGCACCTGTCTGGAGTCCGGGTCCATAAGGCTCTTCAGCTTGCATCTTCGACACAGACATCTTATCTCCGTCTCGTTCTTTTGAAGCATCTCGGCCTTCGTGGAGCTCAAAAACCTATTCACAATGCCTTCGGTCATCGTGCGGACCATGGTCACCTGTGGGGTAGAGCAAAACGATATTTTAGAACCAAATTTTTTTTTGGCATGACTTTGCCTAAAAATAGGACCAAAAAGATTGCATAGTGCCAAATTCTCGCCGAAACGGAAATGAATCAACATTCCAGCAAAATATTGGCAACATTTAGGGGAGAGTCATCACCACAAACAATTGCGCATCACAAACATACGTAGATCTAGGCCATAAAAAGTGTGTACGTTGGAGGAACAAAAAAAGTAGATCTAGAACATAAAGAAAGCTTTCCCCTTACTTACCTAACAAAAAAAGGAAATTTAACCACTTAATTTGGGTGAATCTATGGTGCAAATGAGGTGAGGAGGAGGAGGCAGCGGAGACCAAGCTTGGTAGCTAGAGGTGGAGAGAATGAAGTGGGGAAAGTGAGTGTGGTAGGTGGCTATAAAAAATTAAATATCTAGCTGCTCTCAGGTTACCAATGGCGCACCTCCTAAGAATGCGCCATTGGTAACCAGGGTTACTAATGGCGCACCTGGTGCATGGTGCGCCATTACTAGTTTTGAAAAAAATTTGATAAAAAATTGTTAATAGTGACGCACCGTATGTATGGTGCGCCATTAATAGTTACAACTAGTAATGGCGCACTTCCACCTGGTGCGCCACTGCTAAGTCTGGGGAGGGGTGTGGGGCCAGGACGCAACTAGTAATGACGCACCACACACCAGGTGCGCCATTATTAATATGGCCATTAATGGCGCAAGCAGTGGCGCACCACATACATAATGCGTCACTAATGTCTATATTAGCTATAGCCCTTTTCCTAGTAGTGTTTGTTTCTTGCCTTTTTTGGCCTGAGGCCGTGCTAGGTGGGTTTAGCTATGTGTGTTCGCTGTTCAGGCTGAGCATCCCTTTTCCTTCTGCTCCGGGCACCATGCTCGTGCCTTTTTGCGTTCGTGTAGTGTGTTGTACGATGTTCTATATTTTCTCTATTCTCTCCTATCAATGAAAAGATACACAAGCTTTGTACGAAAAAATGATTTCATTTAAATGCACATGCAAGTCATCAACACCATTAAGTTTATGCAATCCTATAACTTTCTACTTTTCACTACATGGACGCCATCCACATCATCAAGCACATGCAGTCCCACCACACCATTAACTTCTATTTTACTATTTTTAGCAACAAATAGTTAAACTTGAATGTCACCAGGCAATGTAACATGCATTTGGGATGTGCCCTTTTGCTCCCGTGGTCAAATGAGCTCGATGAATAGTAAAATCGAAAAAATTCAAAAAAATCTGATTTTTATAAGACCAACATTGACAAAAGTTTTAAGTGTACGCAAAATTCGGCATGAAATAACATTCCTATAATGCGTGGCAAAAAAAACGATACTCTGAAAAGCGCATTTTGAGAGTATAGATTTTTTTTTGCCACGTCTTATAAGAATGTTATTTCATGTCAAAAATTTGCAGGCATTTACAACTTTTTGTTAATGTTGGTCACAAAAAAATCGATTTTTTAGCCATTTTTACTGTTCACCGAGCTCAAATTAGCTCGGAAGCAGAAACTCTGAGTCCCGTGCATTTGCCCTACATTTACCTCTATGTTTTCTACCATTCACATGGCGAAAATGTGGTGAGGTGTTATTTTAATATATTCTAATTTAATTTCAATAATTTTGATTCCAAATATCCGCAGCATCTCGCAGGGTGTTATATACTCTAGACAAGTTAACCATGTGTTGTTTTTGCTGTGCCAAAGCTACCTGCCCGTATGGTGGAGAGGGGCATCGTCGGTACTTCCATAGAAAAACAAATGCAAACACCAACTATGGAACTGGTGGTACTATGGCTCAGTTTGCAGTAGCTGAACTATGGTATGATGCAATTAATTTATAGTCTGCTGTTGAAGATTAGTCATAAAACAGATAAAAATGAATCAGACAAACACACAAATTGGTAAAAGTGGGTAGGGCAAATGGAATTATGATAATCCACCAAATTGTCAAACGCAACCTATATGTGCAGCAAGTAACCACCGTAGTATTTTTCTACAAATAAAACAAAACCACTATTTGTTTTTGAGAAACACGAGTCACTGTTAAATTCAGCAACTGAAAGGAGAGACCTAGCCTTAACATATGACTCTGTCACTTTAATATTGTGGCGGCTTTTCAGACCCACAGCTATTTGTTCATACAACCGGACATTGCAGTTAGTTGAGAGCAAATTTTATATTGATGTAGCAAAAATTAGTAACTTGGCTTAATAATGAAGCCCACGCACCACAATAGTCACAAAGTAGCCGGAAGTCCGACATTTATATTACATTCATATCCTACTTTGTAGAAACTTATCAAAGGAGTGTTTCAAACTCTATGAGATGCGGATGCAACCGAGTGATTTTAGATATTTCTAATAAAACCATAGCCCAGATAAACTCTACGAAAGAACTAATGGAGTAGGTGTGACCTTAACAACGGTTATACTAACAAAGTTTAAAAAATACAAGACATAAACATCATTTTCATACATCACACCTAACAACCTCGTGCAATGACTTCTTCTGGTGTGATCAAATCAACTATGTTTTTCCTATAACGGGAACAAGTCGTAAAAGAAACCCTATGATCGGATAACATATAATTTCTCTGTCCGGAATTACTTGTCACATAAATAGATAAAAATGGATGTATTTAGAACTAAAATATATCTAGATACATTCGTTCTTATGACAAGTATTTTCGGACGGAGAAGGTACTATGTAAATAATTTCCCAACACTTTACTATAGTGAGCACTGACCTCACCTGCTATGATCCCAAGTCCTGCTACGGAATTCCTAGTAAAAAAAAGTCTTCCGACGAAGAATCATGCATGCACACGCTCAACAACTCATAAGCCACCAGCCACCACGACGACCTGCTAACCCACGCGTCAAACTAGGGGCCTATATAAACATGAGCTCCGGTGCATAGGTATTGCACACAAGAATAGAGTCTAAGGCTCTAACTAGTAATCAAGATGGCTTCTTCCACGCCATACCTTGTCGTGCTCTTGTGCCTCACGAGCCTCCTGCAGGCATCGCTGACGGCGGCGAACCCGCCATTTGAGCTGCCGGAGTCCGAGGTGAGAAATAGGTTTTCCAAGTGGATGACTAAGTACTCGAAGCACTACTCATGCCATGAGGAGGAGGAGAAGCGGTTCGGAGTTTTCAAGCAGAACACCAACTCCATCGGCGCTTTCGCCAGCCAGACGACGGTCAACGCCGTCGTTGGTGGGTTCGGGCCGCAAACCATCACCACGGTCAGGGTGGGCATGAACAGGTTCGGCGACCTCAACTCCAGCGAGGTCGTCGAGCAGTTCACCGGGTTCAACAACACCAGCTTCCGCACCCCCAAGCCCTCGCCCCTCCCCTACCACTCCTGGAAGCCGTGCTGCGTCGATTGGCGCTCCAGCGGCGCCGTCACCGGCGTCAAGTTTCAAGGCCCTTGCCGTAAGTAAAGTCAAACTAGATATACATAGAACCTCTCCAACACCTCTGCTACGTTTACTTACGTCGTGCATGGAAATTATTATGGCAGTGTCATGCTGGGCGTTCGCGGCCGTGGCAGCCATCGAAGGCATGAACAAGATCAGGACCGGAGAGCTGGTGTCGCTCTCGGAGCAGCAACTCGTGGACTGCGACACCGGTAGCAGTGGCTGCAGCGGTGGGCGCTCCGACACGGCGCTCGGCCTAGCGGCAACCCGCGGCGGCATCACGTCGGAGGCCAAGTACCCGTACAGCGGCATTCAGGGCACCTGCAACGTGGACAAGCAGTTGTTCGACAAGCAGGCGTCCGTCAAGGGCTTCAAGGCCGTGCCGCCCAACGACGAGCATCAGCTGGCGCTTGCCGTGGCGCGGCAGCCCGTGACGGTGTACATCGACGCCAGCGCGTGGGAGTTTCAGTTCTACACCGGTGGCATCTACCGTGGCCCTTGCTCCTCCGAGGCGACGAGGGTGAACCATGCCGTCACCATCGTCGGCTACTGCGAAGGCCCCGGCGAGAACAACAAGTACTGGATCGCCAAAAACTCATGGAGCAATGACTGGGGTGACCAGGGCTACATCTACCTCGCCAAGGACGTGTCATGGGAGACGGGAACCTGTGGCCTCGCCACCTCGCCCTTCTACCCGACGGTTTGACCCATGCCGGCAAGCCGGCGGGGCGTTATGCTTTTTATTTTTATTTGAGCGACGCCGATTGCTTATGTTACGTAACGTCACCAAATGATTGATGGATGTGTGGTGTTATTTTTTCAGCTGTGATAATGCATAATAAGATATTAATAAAGTACAGTCGTTTGGCTTAAGCTGGTTTTGACATTGCGGTGGATTATGTTAATCCCATCTACCCTCTCCAGTTTGTGTTTATTTATTATTAGTGTCTGATTCACCTGTTTTTGCCAACTTTTATGCCTAAACAATTCAACAGACGCAAACCAAGCACAAAAGTAACAAGCTTTTTAAAATTGCTATATGGCAAACATTAACAGGTCGGAAGCAAATGTTTACGCCAAACAAACAAAAAACTGCAACCAAATTAAACTGATATAATTAACTGATGCAAAAGAGCAAATGCTAACTTTTCTTATTAACAGATGAAATGTCAATGTGTGTATGTAGTTAAACTGAAATGCTAGTATTGATAGGGGAAATAAGGAGCTGAAAACTAGGTGTAGATATCCTTGGCTGCACCAGCTCATATCAGTACAAAATTCAGGCCATGAAGAGAAAACTAGAAGAGCTTTACATAATTACATAACCTCAGCTCAGATTTGCAGTAATACCGATACACCGATAGATGCCGCCGTAAAGATACAAACCCTCTACATTTGCATCCTTTTGAGATAGTAGTAATCAAGGAATTTCGGTCTACACGAGCTTTTCCCTTGTAACAAGAGACTGGAATTTCGTGCAGATATACAAGAGTTCCCAATCATCCTCCAGTCCATCTGCTGAACAAACTACTTCATAGCGAATATCTACTGATTTATGTGGTCTAAAGGGGGGTTCTGATTGGTCGATGCTGAGAGGTCGACGAACCGCTTGATGCCGATGGCTCATAACTAGCAATTTCATTGTGGTTGGTCTGCGTTGTTTACATAAATTTATATAGTAAGTAATATAGAGTACTACTAGTTATTGCAAGAAAAAGAAAACTATACGTGTAACAGTGGAAGAGCATTTGCGAGTCGGCATTATTGGCGTCCATGCACCCACGATAGGAACTATTGAATGACGACCGAAGAGATTCTAGATGTTAAACTACCTCAACTTCATCCGGACACATGGGCTAAAGATATTGTCTTTCCAAAGGTTCGGTGACAAGGACAGATGCAAAATCATAACGGTCATGCACACTATATGGACATCTCGTAACAATTGGACACACGAAAAAGAGCCTTTTGATCCAAGTCCTGTGGTCAAGAGGCTCAAGGATGATCTATCAGTAATGGATATGCCTTCATACGGGCAACAATTGCGTCAAGGACAATGTTGGAGACCTCCCGAACCAGGATGGATAGAACCAGGATGGATAAAGATAAACACCAATGGTGCTATAGATTCTGATTCTCGAAATGAAGGTAAAGCAAGATCGCATCTCTGTTTCCATGGATCTTGGAGCAAACCTTTTCCAGGGGTAATAGGTCCGTTTATATCTAAAACTTCCGCTCTACCAGAAGGAGATATATTTGACCAGCTAAGGGATTTCTCGCATGTGATAATGAAGACGGACTGTTTAAAGGTTGTCAACCTCTGGTGTTCGCGGCACAATGACCGTTCAATTGTGGCGTTTATCTTTGATGAAATAGGGGTAAGGTCTTCAGCATTTGCATCTCTCTTGGTTGTCATGTTACTCCCTTCGTTTCAAAATAAGTGTCTTAACCTTAGTATAATTTTGTACTAAAGCTAGTATAAAGTTGAGACAGTTATTTTGGGACGGAGGAAGTAGGAGGGAAGCTAACTCCCCGGCTGACTTATGTGCCAAACATGCAACCACAATTAGTAGCACCGATTGCTAGATCAACAAAAGCTCAAGTTTTTATTTGTTAGAACCCTTTTGGCTGATTGTAATCGAATTTCTGTAAAGCAATAAAGATCCTCGAGTTTCTAGTTAAAAAAAAGGACTTTTGGTGTCCATGCACGGTCTACGTTATGCATAAATAAGCACGTGCCTACCGACGCATGCCACATAATGATATGGTCGAGCTTGAGACTCCACATGCATGTTGGCGACTTGCATGTAGAAGAAAACACGGTTTTCGGACAATGTCAAATGCACACGATCGAGAATACTGGAAATACTTGACACGGCCGGAAACTTTCCAATTAAGCATGAGGCGGCTCGTGAACAGCTACACTGACGTGAGCAGCTATAGCAATCATACTACTTGGATGCTCACATAGCAATCATACTCATTTAGATCAAATGCAAGTAGTATGAGAGTACGACTTGGTGTCTCATGCTGAAATTAATTAGTTTCTTTCAAGTGTCCATTCAAAAGTGCATGCTCTATATGGAAAGGTTCTCTCATACCTCATATACATCGAACCGAAACCTATATAAATGGCTTGCAGAACAACCAGACGTTGAGTGGCCAACAATTTACTAATCAAATTCCACTTCTCATTAACATTTAGTGCAAGTTGTGTGGTGCTACTAATCTGATTATATATATGCAAGAAGAAACTTCTACTCCATGATGCAATCACAGGGACACTTAAACGACACGCAAACTAATTTTTCCTATGTAGACCATAAAAAGATTGGTTTTCTGCTATTTCTTCTATTGTGCCATTTTGCGAATCCAGCTAATTATGTTATTTTATTTCACCTATTTCCTCTGATGTAGCTGCCCGTCGTCCCGCATTCGAGCCTCGGGTCTAGCGCTTGGCGCTCGCGGAGTTTCTCCTATAAAAGAAGTCAATGAGGGTTAGCTTTTGGATTGACCTAATTTTTATATCCTGCTGGTAAAAACTTACAAATGAGTGCCTCAACCTCTATGAGATGAGGATGCCATAGAGTGATTATAGATATATCTGACAAAACCATATTTCGGATAAACTCTATGAAAGAACTAATGGAGTAGGTGTGAACTTAACAGCGACCCCCTTCATTTCATAATGTACTGCATTTACATTTTTCGAGATTTAAGTTTGACCATAAAATTAACCAACGTGTACGATCGTGACGGAAGAAAGATTACACTATTGAATTTTTATTCGAAAGAAGTTTTTAATGGTATAATTTTTACCTCTGCCGCAGTTGTTTACATTGATTGAATTTATGTCCAAACTTAAATCTTGAAAAACGCGGACACAGTATATTATGCAAAGGAGGGAGTATTATATTAAAAAATGTTAGAAATACAGGACATAAACATCATTTCCATACATCACACGTTACAAGCAATTACTTCTTCTCATGTGAAATCAACTAATTTTCTCTATAACAGGAACAAGTCGTAAAAGAAACCCTACGATCGGACAACATATATGTAAATAATTTCCCTACATTTTACTCTAGTGACTGCTGACCTCACCTACTATGATCCCAAGTCTTCCTATGGAATTCCCCAAAGTGAAAAAAGAAATCCATCCTACATAATACAAATCATGCATGCACACGTTCAATAACTCATGAGCCACCAGCCACAACAACGACATGCTAACCCACGCGTCGAACAAGGCGCCTATATAAACATGAGCTCCGGTGCATATGTATTCCACACAAGCATAGAGTCACATAAGGCTCTAAGCTCATCAAGATGGCTTCTTCCACACCTTACCTTGTCGTGCTCTTGTGCCTCACGAGCCTCCTGCAGGCATCGCTGACGGCGGCGAACCCGCCATTTGAGCTGCCGGAGTCCGAGGTGAGAAATAGGTTTTCCAAGTGGATGACTAAGTACTCGAAGCACTACTCATGCCATGAGGAGGAGGAGAAGCGGTTCGGAGTTTTCAAGCAGAACACCAACTCCATCGGCGCTTTCGCCAGCCAGACGACGGTCAACGCCGTCGTTGGTGGGTTCGGGCCGCAAACCATCACCACGGTCAGGGTGGGCATGAACAGGTTCGGCGACCTCAACTCCAGCGAGGTCGTCGAGCAGTTCACCGGGTTCAACAACACCAGCTTCCGCACCCCCAAGCCCTCGCCCCTCCCCTACCACTCCTGGAAGCCGTGCTGCGTCGATTGGCGCTCCAGCGGCGCCGTCACCGGCGTCAAGTTTCAAGGCCCTTGCCGTAAGTAAAGTCAAACTAGATATACATAGAACCGCTCCAACACCTCTGCTACGTTTACTTACGTCGTGCATGGAAATTATTATGGCAGTGTCATGCTGGGCGTTCGCGGCCGTGGCGGCCATCGAAGGCATGAACAAGATCAGGACCGGCGAGCTGGTGTCGCTCTCGGAGCAGCAGCTCGTGGACTGCGACACCGGTAGCAGTGGCTGCAGCGGTGGGCGCTCGGACACGGCGCTCGGCCTGGCGGCAAACCGCGGCGGCATCACATCGGAGGCCAAGTACCCGTACAGCGGCATCCAGGGCACCTGCAACGTGGACAAGCAGTTGTTCGACAAGCAGGCGTCCGTCAAGGGCTTCAAGGCCGTGCCGCCCAACGACGAGCACCAGCTGGCGCTTGCCGTGGCGCGGCAGCCCGTGACGGTGTACATCGACGCCAGCGCGTGGGAGTTTCAGTTCTACACCGGTGGCATCTACCGTGGCCCTTGCTCCTCCGAGGCGACGAGGGTGAACCATGCCGTCACCATCGTCGGCTACTGCGAAGGCCCCGGCGAGAACAACAAGTACTGGATCGCCAAAAACTCATGGAGCAATGACTGGGGTGACCAGGGCTACATCTACCTCGCCAAGGACGTGTCATGGAAGACGGGAACCTGCGGCCTCGCCACCTCGCCCTTCTACCCGACGGTTTGACCCATGCTGCCTTGCCGGCGGGGCGTTTGCGCTTATTTTATTTTATTTTATTTGAGAGACGTCAATTGCTTATGTTACGTCACCAAATGATTGATGAATGTGTGGTGTTATTTTTTTCAGCTGTGATAATGCATAATAAGATATTAATAAAGTACAAAGTTGTTTGGCTCAAGCTATTTTTGGCATTGCGATGGGTTATGTTAATCCCATCTACCCTCTCCAGTTTTTATTTAGTGTCTGATTCACCTGCTGTTGCCTACTATTATGCCTAAACAATTCAACAGCCGCAAACCGAGCCCAAAAGCAACAGACTGCTTAAATTTGATATGGCAAACATTAACAAGTCGGAAGCAAATGTTTATTCCAAACAAAGAAATTAAACTGATAACTAACTAATGCAAAAGAGCAAATGCTAACTCTTTTTTTACTAACAGAGGAAATGTCAATGTCTGTATGTAGTTAAACTGAAATGCTAGTAGATAGGGGGAAATAAGCAGCTGAAAACTAGGTGTAGATATCCTTGCCTGCACCAGCTCAGATCAGTACAAAATTCAGGCCATGAAGAGAAAACTAGAAGAGCTTTACATAATTACATAACCTCAGCTCAGATTTACAGTAATGCCGATACACCGATAGATGGTGCCGTAGAGACACAAACCCTCAACATTTGCATCATTTCGAGATAGGAGTAATCAAGGAACTTCGGTTTACACGAGATTTTCCCCTGTAACCAGAGACATGGAACTTCGTGCAGATTTACAAGAGTTCCCAATCATCCTCCAGACCATCTGCTGAACAAACTACTTCATAGCGAATATCTACTGATTTCTGTGGTCTAAAGGGGGCGGCCTGATGCACAGTCATATCTTTCTTTGACCACCGGAGTTTATTCGACAAGCTCCTCATCAGCACTTTCTGCAAGGCGCAAAAACATTGGTTCCCATGCTTTTGCATAGAAAGTAAAAAAACAAAGTAACAAGAATGGCAATAGAAGGACGCAAAATCAGTATATATGAGATATTTATTTGCTTTTGTAGTGCAATTTCTCTAAGCATGTTCGGTAGATAAATTGAGAAAGAGTAATACAGCCTAGTTATTTCACACAAAAGGACATGATGCTGTAATTGCATTAATCTACTACCACAATCAATTCTTATTATGATCATCAAGTACCACCATATTTCAAATACTTGGTACCTTGAATGATGTGTTTTTTGGTTGAGGAACCGAGGATGCCTCTGCTTTGTTATATTTCACCTGCTCCTGCCCATCCCGGAGGTCTATATTAACAAAATCTATGGTCTCGTCCGTAGACATATTTGGATCATCAGCACCAATAAACACGTCTGAGCTCAAGTAATGTGAAGAAGTCCCAACAGGCAAATCCTTTATGTTACCTATTTAGCACACAGAAGCATTACATTATTGTCTATAAGTTAAGAGACAGATTTTTTTTTTCGTTTTTTGCCATTCTCTGGAAGCACATTCAAATGTTGTGGGGAAAAAAGTCATGTCCACACATTTCAAAATTTGGAAGGAAAAAAAAGCTACAAACCGTCCTTTGCTGGTTCTTCATGGCTGTTCCCACTGCATAATTCTGATTGCTCTTCACCATTTCCCTTTCCAAGCAGAATTGCTCCATCAAAAGCAGAAGATTCTGTCAAACATAAATGTCAGTTAAATATTATTATGAAAACTGAGGGATTAGAGGACACTATTTGTGAAGATTAAAATTAAGTTATGCTCCTTGTTGAAATGAATTATTTTAACCTCTGGTACCCCCTTAAGGATAAAGATGAGTAAAATGAAATTTTCTCAACTGTTTACCTGAATGTCCTGAACCATGGAGTTCAAGTTGCTTGATGATTTTATTTGCATTCACTTCTTCAGATACATAATCTTGGACTATGGTAGCTTGTTCTGTTAGCACATATCAATTCAATAAAATAATTCAGTAAATTGAAATATTGATGGGAGCAGGAAGTGGACAACAAATGTTATAGACAGTAACGTGGCAATGGATGCCAAGTATAATTTGGCTCCATAATTGTGAAGAAATTACAGTACAGCTATTTTCTATTTGGGAGAGCTAACCATGCTAGCTACATCACAAGTAGTCAAGTACATGTAAGTCCATACTGAAAGGCCCCTATGATCTGGGTAAATAAGATAAGGAAAGAGAAACCCAGACCAGGTGATTGTACTGGTGTTACAGAATTCGATGGATTCCATAATATAATTTCCTCCTCGCTGCTAACAGATCTCCCTAGTGAATTGTGATTTTTAGGAGTGCAGTTATCTGAGAGATACTCTGCATTGCAAAAAGTAACTTCCTCCTTGGTGTCAGCAGTTATCTCAAGTGAAATGGACTCTTCAGAAGCACACATGGCTGCAGGCAAGAGAATAAACAATATGAGTCTGTTAGAACAATGGTGTCATCAAGGGAACTTCAGTGCCCCCCAGAAAAAAGATCCCCTTCACACAAAGTATTTTCTGGGCAATCAATCAGAAAGCTAAATGACAAGGTACTGGATAAGAAATCTAAGCAATCTTATGTGTGATCAAGGACAAACCTGGACTTGTTGATGAAACCGATTCAGTTCCATGAACATCAGTAGCAGTTGAGCCGAGAGAAAGGTCTTCCGCGGTAATGAGAGATGGAAAACCAGATAATTCTTCATTAGGGTTAACTTGATGCATTTCAACAGATGAGGAGGGAGATCTGATTATGGTATCGTTACTAGATGGGTCCTTTAATGTCCCATGGTCTTTGTCTGGCAATTTATCTTCAGGAGAGTGAGCGTAAATCAGCGCATGGATATCCTCAACTAGCTCAACAGCTTTATCATGAGCAGAATCAAGATATTTGATCGGTAACTGTCCAAAGATAAGACAAGTCACTACCAAAGCATTGCCAAAAATCATATGCCATGCTAAATATCTGCCCGTAGGACTAAAATCAAGACAATCGTGTTAAGTGTGACGGTAAGAAAGGCACTACCTCCATGAACTTCATCATGTTTTCTCCAAACCCATCAAACGTGATACCCATATCAAATCCATCCATGAGTGAAAGAGAACCAATATAATCTGAATCCAGTCCTCTTGCCATTGCCTTTTCGTGTCAACAAAAAGGCATAAATATTCTGAATCTGCGTTGAATGGTAGAAAGTTTAACATTGTTACACAAAAAATACACCAATATAACCCCACATGATTGTACATTCTTGCATACCACACAGTTCAGGGTTGACTCCTGACTAAAGCACTGAAGTACTAAACCAAGCTCTTGGCATGCACGACGATCACCAACTTGTGGTATTTGGCACTGAACTTCTCTAAATTGCAGTGTTCACCAACAATTTTTTCCACATAACCTACTAGCAGGAAACTACCTTACAGTACAGCAAACAATTTCTCAGCATATAACCTACTAATAACTGAAATAAACAGGCGTGCCTCTTGTTCCCACTAGTACTTGTTGATAATCCCTGGACCAGATTGCACAGGGTAACATTTGTGGGGTTTAATATGTGGTTTTACGTTAATTCGAGGAGCCAATTTTTTGTTTTGCTGCCTACAGCCTCTGAAACCACCGAGCCGTTGATATATTTTGCTGGCTACAGCCTCCGAAACCACCGAACCACAAGGGCCTGAACCCTGAAGTGAACTCCTCCCAAAATCCCAATAGAACCCCACTACGCGGCCCTACTAAAGGAGTGACGGATTCAACAGCATCAGTTGATCCGATGCAACGGCAGAGCACGCCAACACTAGCAGGGGAACGGCAGCCGCCGAGGAAATAATCAGAAGAAAAATCGAGCTGAAAGACGAAGAGCTGCATGTCGATCGCCGCATCATCATCATCGAACTAATCGGGGAACCTAATCACTTGACAGAGCAGGGGGAAAAAAAGACAGAGAGAGTGGGAAGAATATGCAAGAAAAGAGACGCTCTCACCTCTGGGTTGCCGCCGGCGACCGCGGGCGCGCGAGAGGGGGCGGCGCCGGGAGGGGGAGCTGCGGCCGCGGCTTCTAGGTTCCGGCCTCCGCACGAAGGAGAGAAGAACCAGACCAGGCAACGAAAAAGGTCGAAAAGCTAGGGAGTATAATAAAATAACAAATAAATACTGGAAGTGCGAATCTTTGGGAGCACGAACTCCTCCCCCGTGTGCCGTGTGGCTTGCGGCCCGAGTTTCTGCCGCCGAACGGACTCCCGTGGCGTCGTTGTAGGCTTCTGACTCTGATCGGGCTGGTGGTCGCCTTTGGGGCCAATCTCCTCCGTTGGTACGAGTCCTGGAGGGTGGAGGCTAGAGTATGCAGTGTGTGTTGGTGCTGCGTTACATGGAACAGAGTTTCTCACGGACAAGGCAAACGCCCCCGTTACAAAACTTACTTGTCCCTCTTCTTTTGCGGAAAAGGTTGCAGAACTTATCCGACTAGGAAAAGGACCTGCCGGATGGTTGTGGTACGAGTACCAAGTGGCATACAGGCATGTGGTTGCTTGCAAAACCACTAGGGCCTTTGTCGAAAGAGTTGGGAAACTGTTTTTCTGTTTTTTGTGGATAATAAACTAGTACTCACTCTATTTATAAATATAAGACGTTTTAGAGACTTGTAAAACGTCTTATATTTATGAACAGAGTTGATACTTCCTATGAGTAGTAGTAGTAGGGCAACCTAAAAAACTAGTAAAGTTGCATACGAAGTTATTATGGGGCTATTACAGAATTGACCCATTTGGCAATTTATGGTTGGTCATGAGGGACAAAATCGGCACACGTCCTGAAATTCAGGGATGGATTGATTTAGTTGGAATATGCCCATAATGTAGCGTTAGTCTAGCTTTTTTGCTAAAAAATATATTACCAGGACACAACCGTCGTTTGCGTGAAAACATTGACAAAAATAACATTGTTGTTTAGGAAAATGTAGGAGAATGAAAGAGGGGACTCGAGAACATTACGGGGACTTTATTTTGGGCCTTCGTTGACACACAAATTTGTTTTATTCGTAGGAGTACATACTAGAACGCAATGGCTTGGTCAATATGGTTCAGTTGCACATGAAACTTATCTTCACAAGCCAAGCACTTCGTAAATGGAATTCCTACATGGTTGGATGCTTGCGTTTGAGAGCGACGGTCTCTAGCGAGCGAATTTTTATGTTGGACCAGGCCATGGACAGGCGCCTGCTCTTAGCTGGCGAGAGGCAATTCAGGGCGATGCTCAAGGTTAACAGCCTCGGGATCATTGTGTTGCAACGCTCTATGTGGAGGCAGTGTTCCAGTATCACTCAGATTCGAGAGGGAGACATACGTTTGAGATTCTTTCATGCCAACGCAACTACTAGGAGATTAAAGAGCTTCATCCACCGTCTGATGGTTGATGGTGTGGCGCTTACCAGCCAAGTTGGAAAAGAGCAAGCCATGTTTGAGTTCTTCTCGCGGCTTCTTGGGCATAGGCGCGTTAGAACAAGCAAGCTGAATATACAATATATTGGGCTTACCGTAGCAGAGCACTCGAAGCTTGAGAAGCCTATTTAGAGGATGGGGTCAAGTCAGTGCTATTCGACCTTGACCCGAGCAAGGCTCCAAGCCTGACGGTTACTCTGCACTCTTCTTCCAGAGCTTTTGGGACACGGTCAAGTTTGATATCATGGAAGCCATCAGAGAGATCGAGACCATGAACGTCGGAAAGCTTCATCTGCTCAATTCAGCCACTATTGTGCTCCTGCCAAAGAGCCCTGATACATCTACTCTTAGAGATTTCAACCAATCAGCTAGGTCGATTTCATCAGCAAGTTTTCCATGAAAATGCTTACCTTGAGACTAAGATGGCGTATGAACAACCTTGTTTAGCCTTGCCATGCCTTCATTGAAGACCACACAGTTCATGAAAACTTCAAGTATGTTAAATGCCTTGCCAAGATGTTCAAGCAATCCAAGACGTTGGTCGTGATGTTGAGAAGAGTGCTTTCACCCCGAACCTTCTGAAATTGCATCCACTAAGCAACCGCAACAACTCTTTGGTAATGCGACCGTGTTACACACCAATTTTGAGAAGAGTGCTTTCACCCCCTCCCCCTCCCCCCCCCATCTGTTGTGAGGACTTGGATTTGCCTCTGGTTATGGGTACCTCAATGGGTGCATGTAAAAACTTCCCTTGCAAGTACCTCGGAATGCCACTTTCTAACTTCAGGATGAAGATGGTCGATTATGAGGAATATATGGATAAGACATTGGTCAAAGTTCGTGGTTGGAAACTTGGGCTCATGGGTCTGGACAGGCAACTTATTCTTGTCAAGCAGGTCCTGTTTGTGTTTGCGATGGTGGTCTTTCAGATGATTGCCCTGGCGCAACCAATTTGGCTACATAAATTTGTTGACAAGCTCAGAAGGGGCTTTCTTTGGGAGAGCAAGGAGGTTTCTATCGGGGGCAAATGCTTGGTAAGCTGGAAGCTTGTGTGTCGATCGAAGATTTATGGGGGAGTTGGGATCTTCAACCTGCAAGCACAAGGCCTAGCTCTTATCCTTTGTTGGCTTTGGCAATCCTGGAACGAGATCGGCAAGCCGTGGGCATGCCTTCCCATGATTGTCGACAAGAAACTTAACAACCTATTCAATGAATCCTCCAAGTTCATCCTCAGGACTGGATAGGATCCTTGGCTCAATGGGGTGGCTTTGAGCTGCATGGCGCCCGATCTGTTTGCTTGTTGCACATGTAAGAACATCATGATCACTCAAGCCCTCCAAGGTGATCGATGGATCAGACACCTACGTCAACCTCTTGCTACAACATCCACTGTCCAATTCACAAGGCTCTAGGAGGCAATTGTCGATGTGTGTCTACTGCAAGGAACTTCAGACTCGGTGTTCTGGATATGGATGCCGAATAGTGCGTACTCTTCGGCCGCTGGTTACGTCATGCAGTTCGAGGGGTGCACTCTCCTCGTCGGACAGCAACACGAATGAGCGGCTGATGACTCTGCTTAAATGCAAAAAAATTTGCTTGGCTTGCGATGTTCAAATATAACATAAACCAACATATTAGTAGAGGTCAATATATTTAGCTGAAGGGGCCTATGCACCCTCCCTCATGTTTGAACTAATTTATGAAGGATTTATTTATGGGAGGGCTTAGATGGGAATTTCTTTAGCTTGGTCATCATTGCTGACTTGAACATTGCAAGGCCCTAGTCCGGTCGCGTTGCCCTCAAGAATACCGCCATGCCACACACCATCAATGTCTTGAAATATACGAGCATGTCCAGCATATGTGCGCCACTAGAGAATTGGATGTCCCTGATGCAAGTATGTTGTCTCCAGGTGCCAGTATGTATGGTTTGAGGATGCCGACAAAGCTCCATGATGGGCATTGAGAGGATTATGCGACGAACACGGGTGTCGGTCCCATGACAAGCATCATTTATTGTAACTTGATTGCGGCCGTCGGGTGCGAGCTGGAGGCGATGTGCTTGAGCAGTGCAGGTGATTCCTTTAGGATGATTGGGATAGCCAAAAAGTGAAACTCCAAAAAGGTGCTGTCATCGTTGTTGATGAAGACGGTAGGGGTGGGCCCAACCTTAGCGAGACTCTGGATTTGCTCTTAGATATGAGTGATGCTAACATCATGGCGCACATCAATGTAGCTTGTGACTGGCAAAGCCTTTAGCAACACGGTCAATTTGCACGCCAACGTGTTGTTGCAAACTAGATGCATTCTTGAAACACAACCACTCATTAGGTACGATGTGATCCTGATGCATGTAGTGTTTGCCTGCATCTTGTCCTTGTAGCTCATAATGCTAGTGAAAATTTACATGCCCACCATACTGGCCCCGACAGTGATCAACCAGGGGACATAGTTGTGCAAAGTGTTGGGGAACATTGCATGGGAAACAAAAAAATTCCTACGCACACGCAAATCTATCCATGGTGATGAGCATCTACGAGATGGAGAGTGGATCTACGTACCCTTGTAGATCGCTAAGCGGGAAGCGTTAAGAAACGCGGTTGGTGTAGTCGAACGTCTTCGCGATCCAAATCACCGAGCGTCCCGCGATCCAATCACGATCCATCCCGCGATCCGATCACGATCCGTCCCGCTAACTTGATCACGATCCGTCCCATGAACTTGATCACGATCCTTCTGATCTAGCGCCGAACGGACGGCACCTCCGCGTTCAGCACACGTACAGCTTGATGACGATCTCCACCGTCTTGATTCAGCAGAGGGAGCGGAGAGGAATAAGACTTCTCCGAAAGCGTGACGGCGCTCCGGCGATGGTGGTGGAGCTATTCGGCAGGGCTTCGCCTAAGCACTACAGAATTCTGATCTAGAGGAGAAACTATGCACTGGAGGAACGGGTAGCACGTGGCTGAAAATCTAGTGTCAAAACCCCTAAAACCTCTAGTATATATAGGAGGAAGAGAGAAGGAGGCTTGGCTCCCAAGGATCCAGCCCTTGGGTTGGCCAAACCAAGGAGGATTGGAGGATTCCTCCTCGAATCCTAGTAGGACTAGGTCTCCTCCTTATTTTTGCCTTTTTTGCCTTTTTCCATCTTTTTCTCTTTGGGCTTTTCTTCCCAGACGCATGGGCCTTGTGTGGGACTTCCACCAGCCCACTAAGGGATGGTATTTACTCTCCCACAGCCCATGTAGCCTCTTGGGTCGAAATACCCCTCCCGATGGTCTCTCGGTACACTCCCGGCACTCCCGGTACACTACCGATGAGCCCAAAACCTTTCTGGGGACCAAAACAGGACTTCCTATATATCAATCTTTACCTCCGGACCATTCCGGAGCTCCTCGTGACGTCCGGGATATCATCCGGGACTCCGAACAACCTTCGGTCACCACCATACATAACTCTATACTACCGAAACGTCACCGAACCTTAAGTGTGCAGACCCTGCGGGTTCGAGAACTATGTAGACATGACCGAGACACCTCTACGGTCAATAACCAATAGCGGGACCTGGATGCCCATATTGGTTCCTACATATTCTACGAAGATCTTTATCGGTCGAACCTTTATGTCAAGGATTCGGTTAATCTCGTATGATGTTCCCTTTGTTCTTCGGTATGTTACTTGCCCGAGATTCGATCGTCAGTATCTTCATACCTAGTTCAACCTCGTTACCGGCAAGTCTCTTTACTCATTCCGTAATACAAGATCATGTGACTAACACTTAGTCACATTGCTTGCAAGGCTTATTGTGACATTGTATTACCGAGTGGGCCCTGAGATACCTCTCCGTCACACGGAGTAACAAATCCCAGTCTTGATCCATGCCAACCCAACAGACACCCTCGGAGATACCTGTAGAGCACCTTTATAGCCACCCAGTTATGTTGCGACGTTTGATACACACAAGGTACTCCTCCGGTGTCAGTGAGTTGCATGATCTCATGGTCATAGGAACATATACTTGACATGCAGAAAACAGTAGCAATAAACTGACACGATCATATGCTACGTTTGTAGTTTGGGTCTTGTCCATCACATCATTATTCTAATGATGTGATCCCGTTACCAAATGACATCTCATGTCCATGACTAGGAAACCATAGCCATCTTTGATCAACAAGCTAGTCTATTAGAGGCGTACTAGGGACATGGTGTTGTCTATGTATCCACACATGTATCTGAGTTTCCGATCAACACAATTATAGTATGGATAATAAACGATTATCATGAACAAGGAAATATGATAATAACTAATTTATTATTGCCTCTAGGGCATATTTCCAACACAAAGTGCAATGTCTTTATGATAATAACTAATTTACTTACATGTGCAATGTCTTTATTTTCCACTGCTACACTCTTAGACATGCATGTGTAGGGTGTTACTTGATATGCTATGAATGCTAAAACTTGCCAAGAATTAAAATTGGGAAAAAAGCAAAACTTTTATTTAGTCAAGTAGTCTAATCCCCCCTCCCCCCTCTAGACCTACTTTCGATCCTACAAGTGGTATCAGAGCTTTGGTCTCCATTGCATTGGTTTCACAACCTAGGAGAAGTATGGCATCTAGTGAGAGAAATTATCACCATAGAGGTCCGTACTTTGATGGCACTAATTATGCTAGTTGGAAGCATAAAATGAAAATGCATTTGCTTGGTCATAATCCTGACGTTTGGGCTATTGTTCGTGTTGGTTTGCAAGGTGAATTCTTTGTAGATGAAAAGGAACCGGATCGTGAAGCTTCTGCGGATGAATTAAAGATGTTGCAACTCAATGCTCAAGCATGTGACATTATCTTCAACTTCCTATGTCCTAAAGAATTCAACAAAATCAGCCGTCTTGAACATGCAAAAGTGATTTGGGATACTTTGGTTGATATGCACGAAGGAACTGAGTCCGTGAGAGAATCCAAGTTAGATGTTCTTCAAGGTCAACTTGACAAGTTCAAGATGAAGGATGGTGAAGGAGTCGCTGAAATGTACTCTAGGCTAGCTCTCATCACCAATGATATTGTTGGCTTAGGAAGCAAAGAAATGACTGACAAGCTCATCATCAAGAAGATACTTCGAGCGTTGGATGAGAAATATGACACCGTGTGCAAATCCAAATGATGCCCAACTACAAAGATCTCAAACCAACGGAAGTGATTGGTAGAAATGTTGCTCATGAGATGACACTCAAAGACAAGGAAGACCTTCATCGCAAGTCTAGCAGTGCTTACAAACCCAAAAGTGATACTCCCGCTACCTCAAGCGACAACCTTGTCACAAATGAAGAGAAAAGCCTCATGGTCAAGAAATTCAACAAGTTCTACAAGAATAGAAGCAAAGATCGCATATCCAACTAAAGATATGAAGAGAAGCGTTTGTCAAGTCGTGACCAAAACTGCAACAATTGTGGAAAGCCCGGACACTACTCCAATGAGTGCTCGGCTCCCTACAAACGAAGAGAAGAGTCACCAAGAAGAAGAAGCTCAAGAGATGAATCACCTCATAGAGAGAGAAGGAGTAGAGATGATCGTTATGAACGAAGACCCTCAAGGAGAAGTAGGGACTGAGAGAAGAAGGACAAGTACACCAAGAGCTACTCAAGAAGAAAGCATCAAGCTCATGTTGGTGAATGGGTTTGTAGCTCCAACTCCGACAACCACTCCGAGAGAAGCTATCACTCCAACACTGACTATAGTCAAGATGATGGTGTTGCCGGAATTGCACTAGTGACAACTAACTCCTATGATCTATTTGATTCACCAAATGAAGGAGGTGGAAGTTGCTTCATGGCTAAAGGCCCCAAGGTATCACACCCCGAATATCTTGATTTCGATAGTGATGAAGATGATTTGCTTTACGATGATGACTTGCTATGTGATAAAACTAGTGTTGTTAATCATAATGAACTTGATATTTCTCATAATAGTCAGGATAAGTCAATTGACGATGATAAGATGAAAATAGAAGAACTAACTAAAGAACTCAACACTCTTAAGTTAGCTCATGAATCTACTCTTTAAGATCATAGAGAGCTTGTAAGAACACATGAGAAGCTACGCTTCGAGAAGCTCAATTTGGAGCAAGAACTTGAATTTCTTAAAGCTATCAATGACGATCTCCGAAAGAAGACGTCATTTTATATTGTCAAATGACTACTCTTGTCTACATTTATGGCACAAGTCAAATCTAAGCAAACTAGTAACAAAGTAAAGAAAGGTTCTTCATCTAGTAGCAACAAAAAAATGCTAAACCCAATGATGTTGCTCCTTGTAGTTCTATTGATTCCAGTAATGACGATTCTCTTAGCCAAGTTACACTTGAGCAAGAAAACGCTTTATTGAAAGGAATTATACAGAAAGGTATCTACAAGAGTCTTTAAGGGTACAAACAATTTGATGAGATTGTACGCAAGCATGGAGGATACCGGAAGAATCGCGGTGTTGGCTACTTCAACGCTAATGGAGTTGAATGGGAAGAAGGTCAATATCCCGAGCCCAAGTTTGTTCCTCAAAAGGAGAAGTATGAAAATACTCTTCCCAAGTGTACAAACACTCAAGATGACCTTCCACCACAAGACACCAAGCTCAAGGGCAAGAACAGGCTCCAAGAGGACTTTGACTCTTATGAAGATGAACCCCAAGCTTTGGTGAAGTGGGTTCCCAAGGCTACTACAAGCTCAACTTCTACAAGTGCTAGTTCAACACCAAGGATCCCCATCAACTTTATGTGGGTTCCCAAGAAGAAGAACTAGAGAGTTCTTGAGGGGTGACTCCGCCAATGAAATTCACTCATATTCATTATTGGCAAGATCTATTTGCAATCAACATGAACCCTATGTAGTAGATCAAGGAGTCACACATTCCCTCAAAGGTAAGCAAGGGACAAGGTAATCAACAAATCAATGGACATCATTACACATGCTTTGCACCCCATGTCCATAGATATCCTTGTATTTGTCTCTTGTGTGTTGGGACTAACCCATGTAGGTCAAAAGAGTAAGGAAACAACAAGGATGCTCCCAACTCTTGGTGATCTTCATCAACCTTGAGCATCCACCACTACCTCACCAACATGAAGTCCTCATCGACAAAACCCAAGGTTAGTTTATCCCTCTTATGGGGGGATTTTACATCAAGGGGGAGCTTTACTCTAAGACTTGAGTTAAAGCATCTCTTAGTATGTGACAACATTAAATGCTTTATGAAAAGTGGTAACTCGACTTGTGCTTAAACGATGAGTATGACCTATGATCAGGTACTCTTACTTGGCTCCTAAGTCAAATACTCATATATAGATGACTTCGTCATCGCCCAAGTGCTTGTTAGATGCTAGAGTGTTTGTGCATGTTTTCCATGATTTCATTTGACATCTTATTGTGTGAGCATGTTGGTCTGCATTTATTTTCTCATTCGAGGATATCCAATTGTTGCTATTTGGCTTTTAATTTATCTTTTGCCAATTGGATATACAAGAATGCCTAGGACCACTTCTTTAGCTATCTATGCTTTCTCACCTCATACTCTATTCATGTTGCATCACAAAATTTGAACAAGTGCTTTTCAATCATTTTGTGTGTGGAGCACTCGGAGTTCCGTATCGACAAGGACTGACCATTAAAACCTCCCAAGTGCATCTCGGTGGAACCAACCACAAAATCTTGGTCTCACCGAATGCCTAGGGTTGATCTGGTTTCAAATATCGGTACCACCAATTCCATTTTCTCGGTTACACCGGGTTTCCCTGTCAAATGACAGTTGAGGAACTCGGTGACACCGAAAAGTTAGAACCGGTGTCACCGACAGTGGTGGGTATATAAGCTGTGGACCCCGACGCTTTGAATTTCAATCTCATTCGTCCCACCTCAGAACCCTAAGCTGCCGCCTACGAGACCCCTGGTCGTCGCCCTTGTCTCCCTGTGCTCCTCCGCCGCTGGGAATCGCCGTCGTCGACGAAATCCTCTCCCTTGTCACCGCCGTAGAGGATCTGCGCCATGATAGGGTACGAATTCGATCTCTATTGCGCTCCTCGTCCGATTCTTGCGCATTAGATTCATGTTTATCTTTGAGACACCCTTTGCATGATTTCCTATCCACACGAAATCTCCAAAGTCTAGCAAATAATGAACTTTCTAGGGTTTTGCCATCCGCCTGATAAATCTCGGTGGAACCGAAACAGTCATATCGGTCTCACCGATGTGAAATTCTGTGTTGTTGAGAACTGACTCGGTGGAACCGAGTTCCTCTTTTCGGTCCGACTAAAAAGGGTACCAAGGTTTGGTTGAGTGAGTCAGTCATTCTCGGCGCCACCGAAAAATTTGTTTCGGCTGTATCGATATTTATTTGATAGAATGCAAAAATCTTGAAAATTCATTGTTCAAATTTCAAAAACCAGCCTCATTTTGTGATGACTCATCTACTTATTCTCTCCTATACTCTATTCACAGGGTCAGTATGTCAGACATAGAGGACAGTCAAAATTTGGCAGAGCAGGGAGTTGACATGAGTTGTGGCACAAGCCCAGAGCCCAGTTCTTTTTCAGATCCAGGCACCCCCAGCTCTCATGGGTTGCCCAAGGCTGCCGCCAAAATCAGGAAGAAGCTAAATTCTGATGAAGAAGATTCTGATTTCATTCCTAAGGAGATTCTTTCCAAGAAGCAAGAAAAGGCTGCCAATGAAGTCAGCAACTGAAGCTACTTCTTCCAGAAGAGTTGTTAGCAAGATCTATGCCAGCTCAGAGACTATCAAAGCACATGAGAGTGCTAGAGCCACAATTTCTGTTGATCCCCCAAGGAAGGCTATGCCTAAGAAGGCAGGGAGAAGAAGTCCAGGAAAAGGATTATCCATGTGATTGGCAGGCCTACCTCTATGTATGAAGATCCAGAGGAGGCTGTTGGTGCTGCTGTTGAGGAAGAGGAGGAAGAACATGTTGAGAAAGCCCCTCCCAAGAATAAAGCCAAGAAGCTTATGGTTGATGCTATGCCAAAGACTAGCACTTCCAAGAGCACCAAGCCTACTTCCAAGAAAGCTGTTGCACACAGGTCCAAGAGGACTACCAGAGACATCCCAGCTTCTGAGAAGAACAAGGGGACTGCCTCCAGACTTGAAGATGATGATGACTTGACTACTTTGATGAAGCTCATACCACATCTTCCAATACATGATGCCAGCCACTTAGTTGCTGAAGACATGAAGAATAGGAAAGACTCAGGATTGAGAGCCTGGAGAGCCATAGATCCTTATGCTCAGAGGAGGAAAACTGATGTTGACTACAGATTCTACACAAGAGAGCAACAAGACTTTTATGAGATAGTGTTGCTTTACAAGAGCCCAGCTATTAGCGACATGAGATATGTCGATTGGAAATTCATTAAGGATAATGTGGACTACTCCCCAAGTGTCCAAGATAATTTCCATTGCATTGGTCTGGATAAGTTCATTGGCAGAGAGCTTACTGCATGGAACGACGAGATGATCATGCAATTCTACTCCACTGCTCATTTCTACGGAGATGGTAGAATTGTATGGATGACTGAAGGTGCAAGGTATGAATCCACTGTTGAGGAGTGGGTTGCACTTCTAGGAGTTCCAGAAGCTCAGGAAGGTGATCTGGATGTATACTCAGAACCCAAGGCAAGTCATAATGCCATGAAGGATATGTATACTCCTATCCTTGCAGACAAGGTGCAATCACACAAGCTAAGATCCATCTACTATCTACAAGTAAGCCTCCGAACCATGAACACTATTCTGAGGCATACCTTGATGCCCAAGTGAGGAGATGACAAGATGATCTGAGTCTACTCCATTAACATGTTGATCCACCTTGATAGGAACACCAGGATTAGAGTCATGGATTTGATTGTTGAAACAATCAAGAGGGCTGCTGCTGATCAAAAGTGCTCTTGCTGTTATGCACCCTACATCCAGTTGCTTATCAACTCTCAGTTGGGGAAGCACATTTTTGCTCTTATCGTCCACATGTGCCCCTACAGCCAGATCTTGAGGATAATGTTGTGGTGATGGACCTAGATCATCCCACATCTGGTATAGCACAGGTAGAGCCAGAAGCAGTTCGAGCCGCTAGTGCTCAAGCCCCCAGATCCAGGAACGAGCAAATGGATCTTCTGATCTCAGCCATCCAGGGCATGTAGAAGTATATCAAGGGAATTCTGGACAAGCAGAACAGTCTTGTGAGGATCTTTGAGACAAGGATCAAGACTCTTGGTGACAAGGTGGACAAGTTGTCGAAGATAGTTATAGAGCTTCAGAAGGAAGTTGACTCCGCGCACATCCCTCGGGTCTCTTCTACTTCTTCAGATGATGATGATGATGATGATGAGGATGGATCACCTCTCAGGCCGAGCACCCAGTTCACTACTCAGGCTAGATCAGCTACAGTGCCTGCGCTAGACTTGAGGCCCTCTTCATCAGCTCCTCCTACTGTCACCACAGCTTCTGCTCCATCAGCTCTAGTTCCTCCTGTGACCACTCCAGCTCCATCCACGACTTCTGCAGAGATCTTCGCCGATGCTGTTATCTCGACTCCTTCATCGACAACCGGAGGAGATCATCCCAAGAACGATTAGATATATGTCTTTGAACTTTTTGGTAACTTGTTTCCAAAGGGGGAGAAGTGTATATAGATCATTAGGCTTCGAGTGAGAGAGAGTTTGGTGTTTTTTGCTTTTTCAAAACAACTGCTTTTGGTTACCGTGATACTCGTTTGTTTTTCTTGTGATACACGCTTGATGATGTTTGATCATATGCTTTAATGTGTGATGCTACTATTTCCTATCATCTTAGTGCTCATGTGATGATCATGCATCTTTGGTTGATTGTGTTGTGATATGATATCCATTCCAATTACTCTCGCACACCACCAAGTGGTATGTGACATGTAAGAAGTAACCCATGTACCTAATCGATTGTGCATTTGCATTCAAATGCAAATTTAATAAAAATACACAAATTTAGGGGGAGCTCTTAATTATCACATACTTCTCAAAGCGACGATTATATTCCATGATTATATCTTTGTCGAAGCTTTGATATATATGTTGTCGCCAATTACCAAAAAGGGGGAGATTGAAAGCACATTTGCTCCCTTGGTGGTTTTGGTAATTAATAACAACATATGAGTCATTGAACTAATGTTTCCAATAAGTATATTTCAGGAAAGTTCAATGATAGGGATGGCCAAAGGATTGTGGAATTACCCCAAGATGCAAGGAAATAGGTTGGCCAAGCTTCAAGCAAGAGGACTCTACATTTTAAATTTGTGAGAAATCACTTTGAGTTCATAGGAAAGCCAATACTATTAAAAGGGGGTAAAGTTTTGATGATGGACAATATGCTCAAACGTGCACAAGTGAGAGTCACCAAAACATCGACAAACTCTCCCACCAAAGTCTGTCCTAAGCCAAATATGCAAAATCGGTGCAACCAACATTCCTATCCCAGTGCCACCAATTCCAAACCCTAGACAGACTCAGCCAAACCGTAAAACTTCGGTGCAGCCGACACTGCACTCGGTGCCATCGAGTTGGGTTGCCAAGTTTCTGTTATGCAAGTTCACATTTTCGGTCCATCCGAAAATGGTGAATCGGTGTCAGCGAGATTGGAAAATCTGACCGTTGGTCACCTTGTCGGTGCAACCAAGAATTGTATATCGGTCCCTCCGAGATTCAAAAGTTGCCACTTTTGGTCACTTCGGTACCACCGAGATTTACACATCGGTGTAACCGAGTCTGACTTATTGTGTGTAACAGTTGGATTTTTGGGTATGCCTATATATACCCCTTCACCACCATTCACTCGAAAGAAAAGCACTCAGAACTATTCCATACATATCCTACTCAGTTTTCTGAGAGAGAACCACCTACCCTTGTGTTGAGGTCAAGATCTTCCACTCCAACCATATGGATCTTGATTTCTAGCCTCCCCAAGTTGCTTTCCACCAATACCATCTCTTCTACCAAGCCAAATCTATGAGAGAGTGATTGTGTGTTGAGGAGTCTATCATCTTGAAGCACAAGAGCAAGGAGTTCATCGTCATTACGGAGCCTATTACCTTTTGGAGGGTGGTGCCTCCTAGATTGGTTAGGTGTCGCTTGGGATCCTCCTACTTCATGTTGTGGAGTGAACTAAGAAGTTTGTAAGGGCAAGGAGATCGCCTACTTTGTGAAGATCTACCCATAGTGAGGCTAGTCCTTCGTGGACGAAAGCCGCATGGAATAGTCAAGGTTGCTTCTTCATGGAACCCTCCATGGGTAGAGCCCTCCGTGGACTCTCGCGACCGTTACCCTCCATGGGTTGAAGACTCCATGAACGTGGACGTACGATAGCACCACCTATCAGAACCACGGGAAAAATCATCGTGTCATCACTTGTGTTTGCTTTCCTAACCCTCTCTTTACTTACATGTGCAATGTCTTTACTTTTCGCTGCTACACTCTTAGACATGCATGTGTAGGGTGTTACTTGATATGCTATGAGTGCTAAAACTTGCCAAGAATTAAAATTGGGGAAAAGGCAAAACTTTTATTTAGTCAAGTAGTCTAATCACCCCCCCCTCTAGACCTACTTTCGATCCTACACATGTGCCGCCAAGATGCTATCATTGAAGCCATTGTTTCCTCATATGTAGCTGTCACACGCTGTGTTTTGCCTCATGACTAAGTTAACATGACTCAAAAATTAGGGCCAATTAAAACTTCTTGAGTGCATATGAATGCTTGACTTGTGTGCTATTTGCTTGCTTGTCGGTGCTCTATATTCACAAAACACCCTCCTACTCTCAAAACTCTTTTCCTTGATCTAAACTCTTGTCTAGTGATCATAAAATTTGAATAGGATCTAAAACTAATTTTATCAAATATTATTTTGGCCAAAAAGGACTTATTCAAATTAGGTTTTCAAAAGCCCCTGAATTGAGGTTTGTACTACAACTCCTCAAATTGGGTGGATCCTTTTTCCCCAAAGACCTTATTTGGAACCTACTATATATATGAAGTCCCAAAACCACCAAATATTATTTTTAAAGATTATTTTGTTATTTCATTTAAAGGCTTTTTCTTAAGGCGAGAAATGGTTTTTTATAGGGAAAACTTATTTAAATGCTTTAAAAATATTTGAGAAAATTTAGGAAAACTCGGTGGACATATATTTTCCATATATATGAGTTTCAACACATGGTCATGTTCAAAAGCATGGGCAAAAACCCTCAAAATCCTTTGTGCTTAAATCAAGCTTTTTAAATATTTCTATAAGAAATATTCTCAATAAATTCTAGAAAAATTGCAGCAAGTGACACATGTCATATATGATGATCTTGAAAAGTTTCATCTCGATCCCAATTGATTTGCTTCATCAAAATATTCCAAAACCATACATGTCCAGATTCAAATTTGAACAACTTTACATTGTGAAGTTTCTTTCATTGACCCCAAACTTTGTGGGCATGTTCCATTACCAAAATAAGGATGCCACACCAAGTGGTGCATCAAGGAGAATGGTAATGCATACCTATATCTACAGGAATCTGATTGTGTTGATTTCTAGGGTTTTACAAAGTTGCATTGTGAACTTTCTTCAAAAATCCTCAAACTTGGTGATCCTCTCTATTTATACCTATATTTTCATACTGTTAAATCTCATGGCAAGCAAACTCCATTTGCCTGCCCAAAACTTCATCAAACACCTTCTGGCATATTTGTAAAAACCATGTTTCCCCTCTTAACTTGTTCTCCTTGACCCAACTTTTTACCACGTCTTCTTACTATGTTCCTTTACCTCCAGTAAGAGCCCATCTCTTGTTCAATGGTCAGATGGGGTAAAACCCCAATTTTCACCCCTCGACAGCAAGAATATCTCTCTCTCTCTCTCTCTCCCCTTCTCTCTTAATATAGTAAGCCCCCAGAGCATCCTATGACATTTCCCCTTTGTCTAATACCCCTGGATCCATTGGACATGGTTGGCCGTGCCTAGGATTCCCCAAAGCATGCTACAGTGCCCGAACGCACTATACCCGTCGCCCACTACATGGCCCCGACAGCCTCGGGCCTCCCCCTCTCGCCACTTGGCTCCCTCGATGTTCGAGACACGCCTCCTTATCGCCCCTTCCTTCTCCCTCCTCCGACGCGTGCCGAGCGCCGCCCGGCTCGGCTAGTGAGCAGGCTCACATGCGCATGCTCCTCTCTCTCTCTCACTCTCTCTCTTTCTCTCTCTTTCTCTCTCTCTCTCTTGCTCCAGATCGTCGTAGACCAACCGCGGGGGCACCCCAGGGCAAGCCCTGTGTGCTCCCTCCCCCTCCAGCGACCAGCCCGACCTCGCCGGCGCACCGGTCCATGGTTGACTCGCGTCCCTACTATAAAAGGGTTCCCCGAGCCCCCTCTCTCCTCCTCTGACCCTCTCCCACTCTCAATCGTGCACCAGAACCACTTCCTCCTCCTTCTCGAGCACCAGTGCTCGAGATCGACCGAGGCGCCGCCGCGTCGGGGCTCTATCGATCTCGGGACACAGGCCCGCTCCGGCCCTCCTTCCTCCTCCTTTGAGACTATAGTGAGCACCTGTCGCTCCTCCACCTCTTCCCCGCCCTTTTCGCTGCAAGAAACGCCAATAGCGAGCTCCTCCCGAAGTGGCTCCGTCATGTTTCTTCGTCGCCGACGACCGGGGCCTCCCCACCGACTGCCTCCACCTCCAAAGGAACGGCGGCTCGATGTTGGGCCCGTTCCTGCCCTCAGCTCTCCTCATCGTGCCCGCCTTCGTTGCCGGTGAGCCTCGCCTCCCTCTGTCTAGAGGAGGGAGACGAACCCGACAGGTGGCCCTCACCCGTTGACCTCTGACCCACCCATCTCTCTCCCTCTCTCACCGGCACCCGGGCCCCACCCGTCAGGTTTGAACCTGGCAAGCGCGGGCCCGCCGGTTTGCCTGGGGCTGATTTGCTTTGGGTCGGCCCAGTTGCGGCCAGATCTGGCCCAGGGCACAACACCCGCTTTCTTTTTTCCTTTTCTGATAATTTTTCCAAAATTCCACTAGTCAAAATAAAATTTCAATACCAAATATTTTTCCACCACAATTCTTGTAATATTCTTTAGAATTTTATACTGTCATTTTTATAATTTTTTGAAAACCTTTTATGTATTGTTTTATTTTTAAAACCTCTTTTAGGTATTTTTAGCCTGTGTTATAAATAGTTTTGAAAACCTTTTTAACAACAAAACCTTAGACAAATATTTTTAGAATAGCTTGTAGTATTTATCAGAATAGAGTAACATTTTCTAAGTAGACTTTGTGCTCTGTTTGTGTGTGGTGCTTATTATTATCGTTATTTATCGCGATGATAGATTGCGCTGTTGACGAGGAAGTTGGACCCAAAATTTTTGAAGACCCCGAAGACTTTGTTGAGCCAGGCAAGCAACTCTTTGACCATGTTAAGAAACCATTTCCATGCATGTCATATAGCACCTTATTCCTTGTTGTTGATCATGTGATCTGGTGACCACTTCGGTGGGATGCCTCCTTTACTTTTACCGTTGATACTTGCATCGTGCATGACCCTCCCTCCTTATGAGGGTTGTGCGGGTGGGAGTAGATAGGAAGCTTAGTAGATGCTACGCAAATGGGATGGGATATGCATGATGATGGAAACAAAAGTGTTTTCAAAGAATTTTTCGAAAACCCCGTCGGGTGCCACTAATGCCCGAGGGAGATGATGTTGTGCTAGGTAACCACTTGAGAAAGAAGTGGTGTATTGGAGCAGGTTGTGTGTGTGTGTTTTCGAAAACGGAGAGATTTAAGATTTGCTGACCATCCTAACCTTACATGTACAACCACGATTCCCCTTATGGGATGGGGCTTTGTTGACTACTTTGATGGGTACTAGCATAGAGCTCGCATTACTAGTGGCGGAAGTGACATGGTCACTCTTGATACGGGGTCGCGTCGGTAAGGACGATCATGCGCTATCTTCACAGGCACCGGGCACACCGTTGGTCCCTTCATGGATGGTACGATCTGGAGCGAGGCTCGTATGATGTACATCATGAGGGATGTGTACCAATCGAGTGGACTCTTTGTTTAGTATCATCAGGGGAAAGGCATTGTTCTGGTGCTTACCTCGGGCATGTGATATACCGCGAGTCGTGGATGACACAGAAGTTCCCCAAGTCTTGTGGGTAAAGTGTGCAACCTCTGCAAAGTGTCAAACTATTCGAATAGCCATGTCCACGATCATGGACAGTTGGAGGTCCTGCTTAAACTACGTCAGGTGTTTTCACAAACTTGGTGTGTGAGTGTGTGTGGATGACACAAGGATGAAACTTGGGCTAAGTCCGATGACTTGGAACGATGATGAACATGAGATGTTCAACCCGTGCTTATGATGAAAACTAAGACTTGTTCACATAAAGACATGTCAACTGTTGATGCATGCTTGCTTACGTTACTTGATCGTGTCATTGCACTTAAAACTAGCTTTCTGCAAAACTTACCTACTTAGTGCTATATCATGCATTGTTAAACCTTGTTCCAAACATGGGTTGCTTGCGAGTAGATTCAAAGTACGCATTGACTTGCCACTGGTTATTTAATTGGCCAGGCATGGAATAACAAGTATACGGTGAAGAGTTCGTTGGTGACAAACATGCGAACTAGGACGCTTCCTGGTCAGAATGCCTGTAGGTTTAAGGCAGATGGCATGGGTTCACGCTTTCGACCAAGATTTCCGTTGTTTGTTATGTTTAAGAGTTTGGCCCTTGCGTCCCTATCTATGTAAGACTTGGCCTAGATGGCCTTTATTTGTGTAAGACGGTATGTAAGGATGTAAGACTCTTGTATTCCAGTTTTTGTGTGTTCAGTGAGCATTGATCTCTGGGATCACTGTGCACTTGCATTCGATGACCACAACTTATGAGTCGGGGTCCCCACAGTAGCCAACTAGGACAATGTAACCATAGATCCCCCCAGTGCCTATATGAACCAAGTGGTAGGGCTCGTTGGACACATAACAATACTATGGTAGATCATCTGTACTTTGTACTCCAATCCAAAGCAATACACACAAGCTCGGCGTAGGGTTTTATCTCTCTAGAGAGCCCGAACCTAGTAAACCCGGTGTCCTTATTGGTGTTGTATCAAGACACTTAATTAGAGACACCCTACCCGAGATTTCTCTAATTTACCTCCGTCATTGATGGACCATACTGGTCCTGCTAACGCTAAATAATCATCGCGATACGATGGGGATCAAGATCAACGAGGAGATCAGTATGAGTGCTACTTTTGTGCCAGGACAGATCTTCGTCTCTGGTAGCATCACCTTCTTTGCCGACTTAACCATCCACCTAGGCCAGGTTGAAACCTTTCCTCCTATTTGGAGCACCAGATTCGGTAGCATGGGTACACCAAGGATTCCCGTGGGCAGCTGGTCTTGACAAGTCGGGTGTCAAACCAAATCGAGAATCAGTGTGACACACTCACCCCAACCCCGATATTAAATCTGGTCCATGACGATTGTGAAAATTCCTCATCGGACCAGACCTCGAGTCAAGATCCAGTGACTCCTCCCAAGACCTAGATGTTAGATCAGAATAAATATGAAGAATTGAGATCCATGTCAGATCGGATCTTGGAGATGCTTTCTCTGGTTATGATATCAGACCGATCCCAAGAAGAGTGCGAGAAACTTATTTTGAATGAGATGTTAGATCGTATTCTGAAGCTCGTGATATCGAATGACCACGTCTCGATATATGACTGGATCTGGGAAATGCAGGGAGGGTTGGATTTTTTTACCCGTCCAACACCCATCTTTTTGGAAATGTGGAATACTTAACCGAAGTCCTCGCAGGTGCTTCCGATGAAGAAGATGACATGGACGAGGAGGTCAACGAGTCCTTGAATAGCCCACCAACAGCCACCATGCCCATGGGGAATTGGACGATGACTTCAACCTACCACATCTACATGGTGGACACTCTCGACAAAGACCGTGAAGGTGGCAATGACAACAATGACGGGGGCAATGACGACAACAACATCATGAACGCCAACAACAATGGTGGTAAGAGCAACGCAGGCGAGCACTTGAGTGATCTCAGTCCCGATGACCATGACATCTTGAACGAATCACTCGAGAACCCCAATCACGACGCGTTGAGGTTGAGATTGCTTGGCATAGCCAAAAAAATAACCAACAAAAGGCAGGACTTTTCAAGGACCAAGAATAATTGTAGGATTGTTGGAACATGCTCTTCCAAGCCGGATAGGTGCTAAAATCCAAGATGAAGCAGGTGAGGACCAATAAAGCACCGCCAAGCTATTACAAGAACCTACTCAAGGACCGAACCGAGTGACAGAAATCTCTAGTCGGTAGCTTGTCCTCAATGTATAAACACACATCATACAAGGATAGTACATTGGTACTTTAAGAACATGCACTTCGGCTTCCATGGGCTTCTACACAGTTTTAGGTCACCGTGGTGATGGTGTCCTGGACTAAGGGGTCCTAGCCGAGCTGGTCTAGTCTATGGGTCAGTATGGTGGCCTGTTAAGAAGGAAGGACTTCGGAGGTCTTCAACCTCTGGCATGAGCACATCGGACTTCACTGAAGACCTGGCGTGTACTCCAAGAATGGTCATTGGATTCAGCATGTAATCCCTAGATGGATTCAGCATGTAATCCCTAGATGGTAACCGACCTTTATGTAATCCTAGATACCCCCGGTGCTTATATAAGCCAGAGGGTTTAGCACGTAGAAGACAGAGACATTCATCATCATCACCCCTAGGGTTTAGGCCACAACTTGCGATCTCGAGGTAGATCAACTATGTACTTTGATACACTAGTAATATAACAAGAGCGGTACGTAGGGTTTATCTCCATCAAGAAGGCTCGAACCTGGGTACAAGCTTCATGTACCTTGTCTTTGGTAACCCATCGATCCGATCTCGCAGCTCGGGGCCCCCTATCCGAGGTTTGCCGGTTTTGACACCAACACATGGGCCTACTAGGTGGGAGATAACCTCATCACCAAGCTCGTTTGGGTATTGTTCATGGAGCTGCAATGATGTGAGGATCAAAGACTGTGATAACTGATTACATATTGTGTCATTTTACGCAATACGATTGTGGAGTATGACTATAAAGGAGAAGCTCGAATGCATGATTTTGAGAAGTCCGGAGTACAAGTTTGCCTCCCATAATAAGATACGAAAAAATTGTGAACTTTCTGTTGATGCTTCGACAACTTCAGATCAACAGGTGCATGTGGAACTACTCAATGAACTTATGGAGTATACGTGAAACCACAATGAAAACAAATGAGTTTTTTTGCGGGTGAAAAAAAATCTAATGAGCTTAATGTTTGAATTGTGCACTTCAAATCAATATTATGTTTAAAGTATATAATTTTTTTCTATGAACAAATGATATTTATGTGTTATATTCTTGTGTATGATTGACGTGCATGGCTTTTAAATAAATTTGAGATTTTCCAAATGACTTGGACGACGCAGGCCGTCCGCTCCTACGGGAGCTCGACGCGGCGCTTGCGCAGGCTACTCTCGCGTGGGTGCTCGCGGTCGGGGTCCGTGCGATGGGGGGGTGCAGGGCGCGTGTGACGGGGTCTTCTCTCCTCGTCTGGCGGTGGGCGTTCGAGGCAGGGGTTGCTCGATCCCCTTCCGCTGCGTGGCTCGGTGGCTTCAGGCCGGCCGGTGGCCTCGGCAGCGGAGTAGGTTGGCTTCCGGAACCCGTCCCTGTGGCTCCTCTAGCTCCTAGCAGTGTCTCGTGCGGGTGGCAGCCGCATTTGCTTCGTCAGCGGGCTCCGGTTCTTCGGCCTGGACGCTCATCTCTGACGAGTCGGGGCGGGCGCGGACCTCCCCTTCCTGCTCTGTGGGGCTCCTCTTTGCGTTGTTCGACGACGGGCCGGCCTTTGGTGGGTTCCCGGGTGTTGCATGGGCGGTGGGATGCCAGATCTGGTCATTTTTTATCGAATCGGGCTCGACGGCGTCAGTGGCCGTCGGCGTGGTTTGTGGTGGCTTCTACTTGGTCATGGCGCGATGACTTCGTGAGAGGTGTGCGGGCCAGCGGAGCGGTGCTTTGCGTGTGGGTGTGGTGTTGGGTGGTGCTCCGGACGAAAGTTTTCCTGGTCTTACCGGCCGACGACGTCGGCATCTGTGGACGTCATGTCACCTCCTTGGCGGCGGCGTTGTGGAATTCACCCCCTGCACACCCTCGGTTCCAGCTCTTCGGGTGAAAGCCTAAGGCCCAGTCGGGTCAGACGACGGCGTCGTCATCGTCGCTTCCTTCTTTGGGGCGTCGTCTTGAAGAGCTTTGGATCCCATTTGCGCGCTTCATGGGCTGGACGCTCGCGGCATTGCGTTCGGCATGTGTCCGTCCGGCAATGGTTGTGTGGCATGACTTCTTGTGTAGCAAGGATGGTGCCTGCGAGCAGAGTTGGGCTGTTGCTGGGCTTTGGTAGTCTGTCTCTTCTGGCGTGTTCGAGGGGTCGCCGTGCCTCACTTGTCTTCGTGAAGTCGGAGCTGCAGAGGAGGTGCCTCCGCAGTGATGATGACATGAGACGGGTGCTCGGTTCTGGTACCGGCTCGGCGCAGGGCCAACGCTTTTTCCCTAGCATGCTCGTCGACGGAGTCGGAGCTGTCTAGTAGTTGGCGCATGCGGTTGACTGTTTGGCATCGGCCGGCTCAGGCCTCGGCGTTTGCTTGCGATGAGGGCTACATCGATGGTCGTCGATGGTGGAGTCGGGGTCGCCCTTGTGGAGGTGTGATGGCGATGACACCGGGTTGCAACCTCGACGGTGTTCTCTTCTCGACGATGTGTGTGCGTTCTTGTGCGGGTTGTCAGGTCGTCCTGTGTGTCATGTGTGGACGTCCCTGTGTGTCCTGTGTGGACGTGTTGTAACAGTTATTGCCCGGTTTTCTGTTAATCAACTGAACAATTCTCTTCTTCTTTATTAATGAGATGAGGCAAAGATTTTGCCTCCGTTTCGAAGAAAAATAAATGAGAAGTGTAGTTGTGCAGCAGGACATTTGATGAGTCATCTGGACACTGTCCAAAGTTGTGTCCGAATACATCTGCAAACAAACATTTAGGGGGTCGAATTTGATAAATTCGGCTTTATATGCTCTCAGAGAGTCTGTTGCTTTTCATTTTGTAATCATAGATTCTTAAACTATGAAAATCCTAGGTTCCTAAACCACTCTGGTCTTTTTTGTTCTTGAGAAACAACAAAAAGTGCCATCGCTAACTGAAAATTCATATGCACCAACCAAGCGTAGGATTTTCATATAAATTTTTGCAAGGATTTCTGTAGAAATTTTGCAAGACGAGCTTCATCTACAGCTAGACGGCCAGGCGCCATGCTATCACTTGATCCCGAACAAGGGAACGTCCCCAGCCATCATCGCTGCCGCAGAAAGCCACGATCACTTTGTTGCAAGCAATGGGGATGAGAACCACAAGAAAAGCATCTATCTGCTTACCATGTATGCGAATGTCAAGAAATTAATCATTGCACACAGGGACAGCAATTTCTACAGGCATATGCGGTTGCTTTCCTGGCCATGTCATATCGTACACTACTAAATAGGGTCTGCGGGTGCATTATCGGGAAAACACATCTGAAAGAAGAAAAAAGCTGCATCAGTCATTCTTCCATGAATAGCAATCTAGCACACTCGTCAGTCCTCGCCGATAACGCCCGAACGCTCGGTCTGGAACCTGCCAGACCGAACGTAAATGTTCGGCAGGAACTAGAGATCGATGGAACAATTTCGTTCGGTACTGAGAACCCCACAGCACGAACGCCTGACCACACAGGGCCAATGGTAACTTCCTGGCCCAAACATAAATCTCTTTCGCACCGAACAAAGAAGAGAAAATGTAGAGAGAGAGAAAGTAGTAGAAAATCTAGTAGAAAAAACTGTCCAAAAAGCAATAAATATAGATACGGAGAAAAACACAAAATGATAGGTTTTACGGATTTTATTTTCTAAAATAACACATGGCAAATTTTGAGGAAAATGTCAATTAAGAAAGGAAGTGTATTTTTTTTATCCGTAATCCAATTTTAACAGTTTGCGATTTCGAGAGGTCTGTTAGAGATGCTTTGACCCTGAAGCCGCATCAAGGACACCTACAATTATGTAGAGCGCGTGACGATGGAAGTGGAAGTGGCCGGCCAAGCAGCTCCCGCCCGCCCGCCCGCCAGGTCACTTCCAAACGGAATAAGGGCATCTACAGCCAGACATTGCAAATATGATCCCCTAAACGCCCGTGGAGTGACCGGGCGTTTCCTCTATTTGTCCGTCCGCGCAGGCACACTCCTCATTTTCTTCCTCATATGTCCGGTCACTTGTACATGATTGGTGGAGAGGAAGAGAGAGAGAAAAAAATGAATAAAGAAAAGAAAAACATGGGGCGAGATGGGGTCGCATCCTACGTGGCGGACTGACCGGGCGCGCCCGGGTGCGTCTGCAAGCCCTTATATCCTCCGCATATTTAAGATGGATATGACGGTTCGCGAACAATCTGGACGTATAGGGATGATCTGAGGGGTCCAGTTGGGTCACTTTTTTCCTTCTCTCCTGTCCGGTCATTGACCAGGCGCGTTTACAAACGTATGAGGGGTCATTTGAGGCGTCCAGCTGTAGATGCTCTAAGAGCCCGAACTCGTAGGGGCGAAAATCTATGTTTTCGAAATTTCAAATTAATCCAGAGATTCGTATTTTCTCTGAAATGTAAGATCTTTTAGATCAGTATATATTATGTTGTTGAAATTGTAGTGGATATATTATAATTGAACTCGTACTAGAAATCAATGCTGAAATTAAGTTTAAAGCTTCAATTGTTGTTTGATGAGATGGGGCAGAAATAGATCAAGTTAAGCCAGTGACAAACAGGTCCCACATAAAGAAACATTTTGGACATTCTACTACTACGATGATTCTTTTACGGTGCCCCCAAGTAAATGTGAGCCATCCATCCATCTTAATCTGACTGCTAATCTTACACGGTACTCCAGCACAAGTCCTAGGGAGTACTACCTCACAAAATAGGGGAGTGCCTTGATGTTAGGGGTAAAACGGTAGTCAATTAATTATTACCGATAACTGTAATTCCGTAATGAATTAGAAATTCAGTGCATGATTTAACATAATGAGACGTCAATTTAGTACAGACTTCGCTTGGAAAGGTGTTGGCGCAGGAATTTTATGATAAACCCTAATCCCAAATCAATATCTTTCCCCAACAAAAAAATTCCCAAAACGAATACGATGAATTCGTGTGTGTGTGTGTGTGTGTGTGTGTGTGTGTGTGTGTGTGTGTGTGTGTGTGTGTGTGGAGGGGCTTGTCCATCGCAGGCCACCACCACCAATGGGACTAGGGGCAGGCAAAGCAGATCACTTCGTGCGTCCATGTATTGCAATCCAGGCTCGTGATGTGCAGTCAATGGGTGGCACATACGCGAAAGTGGCCGGGGAAGGGGAAGCCTCCAGAGTTTTTTGATTTAATTATTCATGCATTGCGAGGAAACTCGATGCATCTGATGAGAGGAGCAGCAATGCGGAGGACAGACTCAGAAGACCTACCTCGATGGGGAACAAAAACAATGCGATCATCGAGGCGCGATGCGCTTGATTCGGACGGGATAAAAAACAAAGCTAATTAGTCAAAAGAAAAGGTCTAAAATAGCCATGCAGATGGATGGTTAGATTCATCTGGTACTCCCACCTCTTCTTACGGAGTACCAGGGTACCGTAAAAACTCTCGGAGGGAATATAATTTTTCTAGCAGACCGTCCAACCGGAAATGGACCAAACATTCTCACGTTGCCATCATCAAGTAGTACTGTAATGCCGAACAATGCTCAAAGCTGTCCACGATGCATATAGTTCTTTGATGCTGGCAATGCATGCTACCGGCAGCTTGAGAAGAAAAGAGTCAAGACTATATATACAAAGAAGGAAATGGCCGTCGGATTCATACCCGGCCGAATAATTACCGCAGATTCGCGGCGCGGCGTGCATTTGTTCTTTATGCTTGTCATTTCGTCTCCGAAGGAGCAATCTTAGCATTCGGCAAGAGGAGGATGCAGTCAGCGGTCAGCTGTTCTTGGCCTCCTGCAGCATCTCTACAGCCTTCTTCATCTTGGGCCGCTTCGCCGGGGCGCGCTCCGTGCACAGCATCGCGACCTTGAGCACGGCGAGCATCTGCCTCCGCCACGCAAACGACACGGTGCTCAGCCTCGGGTCCATGATCTGCTCCGGCGTCTCCCCCCTCTCCGGCGCAGAGTGCACCCACTTGACAAGGTCCACGCCCTCGCCAAACTCCTCGTCCACCGGCATCTTGGACGTCAGGATCTCCAGCAGCAGCACCCCGAAGCTGTACACATTTCCTGGTACTGTAACCTGCATTGAGTAGGCATACTCTGCAAGAAATCAAGCGACAATTTGTGTTATGTTTATGGATCATCCGGCACGTTGAGTAGAGGCACACTCCGCAAGAAATCAAGCGCAATTTGGGAGTAAAGTTCAGACCTGGAGGTATATAACCAAATGTGCCGGCAACCGCACTGATGCTGGCAGTGCCCTTTGAAGGGTCCAGCAGCTTGGAGATCTCAACTTCGCCGAGAAGCGCGTTGTAGTGCGAGTCAAGGAAGACATTGCCCGAAGAAATGTCGAGGTGGATGGTGGCAATCTGGTGGAGGAAGGCCAGCCCTTCGGCGACACCGATTGCGATAGACAGCAGCTTTGGCCAGTTAGGCTTCTGGCTCTCACCATCGCAGTTGTCCGCATTGTGCAGCAGCTGAAGCAATGTTCCGTTCGGCAAGTCATACTGCAGCAGCAACGCAACATCCTCGTAGATGACATACCCAATGGAACGCACAAGGTTGGGATGGTTTATGTGCGCGAGACGCTCGAGCTCCCGGATCATCTTGGCCTGGTGGTGGACGACCGCGCGGTCGACCGACTTGAGCTTCTTGACACACACCACCATGCCTGATGGCATGACAGCCTTGTAGGTTGTGCTGAACGTCCCACTCCTCACTGCACTGGCGTCCTTGAACGTGGCCTGGACACAAGTCTGGAAATCAATGGCCTGCTGCAAGCTCTCAATGAACACACTTGAGGCCATGACATGCCGCGCTTCGACGACCACCTCCCCTGCTTCGGCCTTCTTTGCATCAGCTTCCTTCTCCTGCCTCTCACGCCACATGAACAACGTTACCACCAATGACACCACTGAGAAGATGAGCACGCAGGACCCAGCAACTGCCAAAGCCACCCTGTAAGATATCTTCCTGTGGTCCGATCCATAATTGGAGCCATAAATCGGTCCACAGTCCACGTCCAGCGGGTCGCCGCACAGCTTGGCATTGCCAGAGAAACTGGACCCTGCACTCTTTTGAAATGGCCCGAACTCCGGTATGGCGCCACGGAGCCGGTTGTTTGACAAGTTGACAACTATCAAGCTCAGCATCCCTCTCATGTCGCCAGGGATCTCACCGGATATCTCATTGCTAGATAAATCCAGCGCCACCAGCTTATCGAGCCGCCCAAGTTCTCGGGGCAGAGGCCCTATAAGGTGATTGAAGCTAAGGTTCAGGGCAATCTGTAGGCTCTTGATCTTGCCCATTTCAGATGGTATCACACCACTCAGATTGTTGTTGGCAAGCTGCAGCTCAAGAAGCCGGCTGCAGCCACCTATACTGTACGGGATGCTACCCGAGAACTCGTTGTGATCGAGCACAAGAAACTGCAACCTTGATCCGTTGCAGATGGCATCTGGCAAACCGCCGCGGAAAGCGTTGTAGCTCAAGTCCAGTTTGCTCAGGTTCCGGCACCGCAGAATGGACCTGGGGAACTCGCCGCCGAGGCCATTGCCGGAGATAATGAGCTCTTGCAGGTTTCTCAGCTCCCCAAGCATGTCCGGCACCTCGCCGACAAGGCGGTTGTAGGCCAAATTGAGCAGCGTCAGGTTGGCGCAGCGTGCAAACTGAGCGGGGATACTGCCAGACAGCTGGTTGCTGTCGGCCTCAAAGTAGGTCAGGCTGGTAGCGTCGCCAATGGACGCCGGGATGGCCCCTGCGAGGCGATTGTTGCCGATCCGCACGTTGGATAGACCGAGGCACCGGCCGATTGAATCCGGGATTGTGCCGTTGAGCCTATTCACGGTGAGGATCAGAACCTGCAGATTACCAAGGTCGAAGATGCTGCTGGGTATGCTCCCCTCGAGGCCATTGGAGTGGAGGTTGAGCACCTGGAGCTTGGACGAGAGCCCGAGTCCCGGCGGGATCGGTCCCGAGAGCGCGTTCTCGTAGGCGGAGAGCACGCGGAGGCCGGGGAGGCCGGCGAGCCAGCCGGGGATGGCGCCGGTGAGGTTGTTGCCGGAAATCTGCACTTCTTGGAGCTCCTTGAGGCCCCTGAGGTCGTCGGGGATGGCGCCGGAGAGCGCGTTGTTGGAGAGGTTCAAGAACTTGAGGCCGACGGCGCGGCCGAGGGCGGCCGGGATGGGGCCGGAGAGCCTGTTGATGGAGAGGTCGAGCAGCTCGAGGCGAGCGAGCGCGCCGAGGGCCGCGGGCACGGCGCCGGCGAGCGCGTTGAAGGAGAGATCGAGCCGCGCGAGCGCGCGGAGCCCGGCGGCGGCCGAGAAGTCGCCGCGGAGGCCCCGGCGGGGCAGGTCGAGCGCGGTGACCTCGCGCGCCCCGGCGGAGCACGTGACGCCGCGCCAGGCGCAGTGGTCCGGCGGCGCGTCCGCCCAGTCCGGCGGCGCCAGCCCTCGGCGCAGCGCCTGCATTGCCGCCGCATCTCCGGCGCCCGCCCGGAGCGCGAGGAGGGAGGCCGAGATGAGGCCGAGGGAGAGGAAAAGGCAGCGGCGGAAGGCGGGATGCATTTGGGGCGGCGGGTGGCGCTCGCCGCTCGGCCCGGGACGCCGAGGTGGGGCGGCGGTGGTGGTGGTGGCGGCCAGGCCCTGCCCGTGGGTGCTTGCTTTTCTTGGGTGGTAGGGTAGGCAGAGCACGGGAGGGGGGAGGCTCACTCACACACTCTCGTCACTCGCCACAGCCCGTCAATGGGAGTGTCAAGCGAGGGGAAAGGAAAGGGGAAAGTTGTTTTTCCTGATTACTACTTATTATTCTGCGCCACAAGTAGTATAGGGGCAGCATCATTGAGGGGCTAATCGCAGGCGTCTAATTGATACTTATTCTCTTCTTTTACTTTTGTTACTTTTACGCCCACCTCGTGCACTTCTGGCGTTGGGCGCCGAGCCGGAGAATCTTTGTGCTCTGTTCCTTTCCTTGCTTTGTTTGTTTCGTTCCAAAGCAGTATACGTACGTAGCTGATTAATTAAGGCGTACGGTTTGTCCTGTGGTTACTGACATCAAAGGGGCGTTTGTCCTTGGCATTGGTGGGAGGGCTTTCCCTTGTTTCATGTCCTGGCTGGTTTCAAAATACTCTACTGCATTTCGAAACCACTTTAAAATACATCTCTTGCCAATTTTGACTGTGGGTAAATTATGTCAGGTTTAGAAAACTGGACCGAGTCGCCGGTCGGAAAAAAACACGGAACCGGCGATCCCGTCGGTTTTTTAAACACAATAGACTGACCTGTGACTAGACCGATGAGAACCGGTTGGGTCAGATGTTTTTCTTGTGCGTGGCCAGATCTCAATTGACTAAGATTTAATCAAGTCTTGATCAAGTGACGTAATATATAAAACTAATAGAATACCTGTGTGTTGCCATGGCATTAAAAAAATACTAGTTGTATATACAATCATAATGATCATGTTTTGTTGAACAAACCATCCGAAGCTCTAATGTCACTAATTTTTTTTGCTCCATCAAACCATGGATAAAGTAAATGAATCTGATTTGAGTGGAATAAGAAAGGATAAAATGAATGAACAAATGAATCACATACATGTCAGTTCATTAGTTCTTCTCCGGATAGAAATGGAACCAATTGCGGTGTCTCTGCACATTGCAATGCTCCATGAGAACTCAGGAACCTACCGGCCTCCTCGCTAGCGCCGAGGTACCTTATTTTCTCATTTCTTTTTTTCGCCGCCGTCCTGAACATCGCCTCTAACATATCTCCACCAGCTCTGTCACGAAGCCATGTCCACCATGTTGCACTTCATCGTATGTTACTTCTGATGTAATTGTTCTACAATGCATATCAGTAAAAAATGGGTACTATCTACATAACAAAAAAATGTTTTGCCAAGCAACTTATATGCTTGCCTTCTCTAAGCCAATTAACCAATCTGTCACATGCTGACTGAAACTTTGGTCCATACATAAATTATAGTAATTCTGCTCTCGAAAGGAGAATTGCAGACATAAAACGGTATATAATTCAACGGCTGCAACAGATAAACCATCCCTTTGTTTTTCTTAAATGTACATGTGAAAGATGATGGTGCAAAACATAAGCATGGCTCAAAAGTGTTGTTGCTTCTACTAACTTTGATATGGCTCCAGTCCATTGAGCTGACTTTGTAGGAGAGAAATAATTTCCAAGACAACTGTTTCTTCACCGTAGCACATGTTTTGAAGAAATTCGATAATTATTTGGCTTTTGACCTAACATACATAAACAGTGGTGTTTAGCTACAAAACACAAAATGGCCTGGTTTTTAGTTAAGCTAATGTGACACCCTTGGATTAAGCTGTAGTGATCAATGTAATTAAGCTACAGTGACCATGGGGATTAGGCTATTTCATTTTGCTAATATATGCTTGATCACAATGGGATCATGTCTCTTTTCTTTTTTCCTAATGATTTTCAAAAGCCATTTCAAAAGTGGTTTTAATAACTTAGCAAACCTCAAAACAAAAATCATATTGGGGTTGCAAATAATCCCCCTCGTATTTATAAAATTATAAGCAACATTTTATCAATTGTTTAAGTGCCCCTAAATAATTATAACATAAACCAAATCATTTATTAAATGCCCCTTTGGGTTAAATAATTTTCCAAACTTCTCAAAAGGGCCCCAAACATTTTGTGGTAGTATCAAAAATTGCAAGATGAATAATGGAACTTGTGCCATATTTTTACAAAACTATTTTGTTATTAAAATAAATAAAAATAGAAACAAATAAAAGAAAAAGCTAAAAGAAAAGAAATAAAAAAAAGGGCCATTGTGGCTGGGCCTAAGTGGCCAGAGCCGGCCCAGCCCGTCTCCCTCGGCGTCTTCCTCCTACTGCTCACGGGGGAGAGGTGGGCACGCCGATGGCCACCACCGGCCGTCCTTGTCACCCTGGTGCCCATCCGAGGACTCGCCGTCGCCTACAAGACCCCAACGCCAAACCCTAACCCTAACCCTAACCGTCCCCTAGTTTCCCCCTCGCGGCTCCTCACACTCGCCTTCTTCCTCCCTCGCTCGGACCCTCGCTGTCGTCGCCATGGTTGTCCCTGCCTCACCACTCTCCGGCCTCCCCTCCATCTAGGGTTGCGCCAGAAGCACCCCGCGCATCCCCTAGGTCGATTGGAAGGAGCAGGGCGACCAGAGCTTCACCGGAGCATGAGGATCGCGCCGTCTTCCTCCTCTGCACCACCGGATGTCACCAGCGATTTCGTCCTCCCCGAGCCCTGATGTCTACTACGCAACTTTATTCTTGTAGACTTTGTTGGGCCTCCAAGCGCAGATTTTTGTAGGACAGTAGCATTTTTCCTCAAGTGGATGACCTAAGGTTTATCAATCCGTGGGAGGTGCAGGATGAAGATGCTCTCTCTCAAACAACCCTGCAATCAAATACAAGAAATGTCTTGTGTCCCTAACACACGCAATACAATGGAAAATTGTATAAGTGCACTAGTTCGATGAAGAGATGGTGATACAAGTGTAATATGGATGGTAAATATAGATTTTTTTAATCTGTAAATATAAAAAAGAAAGGTAACTAATGATAAAAGTGAGCACAAACAATATTGCAATGCTTAGAAACAAGGCCTAGGGTTCATACTTTCACTAGTGCAAGTTCTCTTAACAATACTGACATAGTTGAATCATATGTAAATCCCTCACGTGCGACAAAGAGTTCACTCCAAAGTCCCAAATAGCAGAGAACAAACGAAGAAATTATTGTAGGGTATGAAACCACCTCAAAGTTATCTTTTCCGATCAATCGCATGAGCTATTCCTATAAGTGTCACGAACAGCCCTAGAGTTTGTACTAAAATAACACCTTAAGATACACATCAACTAAAACCCTAATGTCACCAAGATACTCCAATGTTACCACGAGTACCCATGGACTTGATTATACGATATGCATCACACAATTTCAGATTCATCAGGTTCGATCCAACACAAAGAACTTCAAAGAGTGCCCCAAAGTTTCTACCGAAGAGTCAAGACGAAAACGTGTGCCAGCCCCTATGCATAGATTCCCAACGTCACGTAACCTGCAAGTTGATCACCAAAACATACATAAAGTGGATCGATAGAACATCCCATTGTCACCACGGATTTCCCATCGCATGACATACATCAAATGTTCTCAAATCCTTTAAAGACTCAATCCGATAAGAAAACATCAAAGGGAAAACTCAATTCATCACAATAAGATAGAGAGGGGAAAACTCCATATGATTAATCTATATTAATAAAGCTCGCGGTACATCAAGATCGTGTCATCTCAAGAATACGAGCGAGAGAGAGATCAAACACATAGCTACTGGTGCATACCCTCAGCCCCGAGGGTGAACTACTCCCTCCTCGTCATGGAGACTGCCGGGATGATGAAGATGGCCTCCAGTGATGGTTTCCCCCTCCAGCAGGGTGCCGGAACGGGCTCCCGATTGGTTTTTTGTGGCTACAGAGGCTTACGGTGGCGGAACACCCCATCTAGGGTTCTTTTGGGAGGTTTGGGTATTTATAAGAATTGTTGGCGTCGGTCTTACATCAAGGGGGTGCCCGAGGGGCCCACAAGCCTGAAGCACGCTCCCTAGGGGGTAGGGCGCGCCTAGAGGGCTTGTGGCCTCCTCTTCCACTTCCTGGCCCAGCTCTTGTGCTTCGGGGGTCTCTTTTGGTCCATAAAAAATCACCATAAAGTTTCATCCCATTTCGAGAACTTTTATTTCTACACAAAAAACGACACCATGGTAGTTGTGCTGAAAACAACATCACTCCGGGTTAGTTCTAATCAAATCATACAAAAACCATATAAAATTGTTGTAAACATGGCATGAATACTTCATAAAATTATAGACACATTGGAGACGTACCAGCATCCCCAAGCTTAATTCATGCTCGTCCTCGAGTAGGTAAATGATAAAAGAAATAATTTATGAAGTGTGAATGCTACCTACATTTTTGTCACTGTAATCTTCTTTATTGTGGCAAGAATATTCAGATCCATAAGATTCAAAACAATAGTTTAATATTGACATAAAACAATAATACTTCAAGCATACTAATAAAGCAACCATGTCTTCTCAAAATAACATGGTCGAAGAAATTTATCCCTACAAAATCGTATAGTCTGGCTATGCTCCATCTTCATCACACAAAGTATTAAATCATGCACTACCCCGGTTTTAGCCAAGTAATTGTTTCATACTTTAGTATTCTCAAACCTTTTTCAACTCTCCCGCAATACAGGAGCATGAGCCATGGACATAGCACTATAGGTGGAATAGAATATGGTGGTTGTGGAGAAGACAAAAGAAGGAGATAGTCCCACACCAACTAGGCGTATTAACGGGCTATGTATATGCCCGTCAATAGATATCAATGTGAGTGAGCAGGGATTCCCATGCAATGAATGCACTAGATCTATAAGTATATGAAAGCTCAAAAAATAAAGTAAGTGGGTGTACATCCAACTCGCTTGCTCACGAAGACCTAGAGGAAGCCCGTCATTGGAATATACAAGCCAAGTTCTATAATGAAAAATTCCCACTAGTATATGAAAGTGTCAATATAGGAGACTCTCTATCATTAAGATCATGGTGCTACTTTGAAGCACAAGTGTGGAAAAAGTATAGTAGCATTGCCCCTTCTATCTTTTCTCTCATTTTTTTGGTGTGCTTCTTTGGCCTCTTTTTTTGTAAAGTCCGGAGACTCATCCCAACTTTTGAGGGAATCATAGCTTCCGTCATCATTTCCTCACATGGGACAATGCTTTAATAATGATGATCACCACGCTTTTATTTACTTACAACTCAAGAATTACAACTCGATACTTAGAACAAAATATGACTCTATATGAATGTATCTGGCGGTGTATCGGGATGTGCACTGACTCAAGAATGACATGTATAAAAAAATGAATGGTGGCTTTGCCACAAATACGATGTCAACTACAAGATCATGCAAAGCAATATGACAATGATGATGCGTGTCATAAACGGAATGGTGGAAGTTGCATGGCAATATATCTCAGAATGGCTATGGAAATGCCATAATAGGTAGGTATGGTGGCCGTTTTGAGGAAGGTATATGATGGTTTTAGTGCATCGGCAAAAGTTGCGCTATACTAGAGAGGCTAGCAAGGGTGGAAGGGTGAGAGTGCGTATAATCCATGGACTCAACATTAGTCATAAAGAACTCACATACTTATTGCAAAAGTATATTAGTTATCAAAACAAAGTACTACACGCATGCTCCTAGGGGAAGGGTTGGTAGGAGTTAACCATCATGCGATCCCGACCTCCACAGAAAGGAGGGAAATCAATAAATAAATCATGCTCGACTTCGTCACATAACGGTTCACCATACGTGCATGCTAGAATCACAACCTTTAACACAAGTATTTATACCAATCCACAATTACTCACTAGCATGTCTCTAATATTACCATCTTTATATCTCAAAACAATCATAAGGAATCAAACTTCTCATAGTATTCAATCCACTTTATATGAATGTTTTTATTATATCCCTCTTGGATGCCCATTATATTAGGACTAAATTCATAACCTAAGAAAATTACCATGCTTTTTAGAGACCCTCAAAATAATATAAGTGAATCATGAGAGTTCATCAATTTCTATAAAATGAAACCACCGCCGTGCTCTAGAAAGATGTAAGTGAAGCACTAGAGCAAAAGATAAACTACTCGAAAAAGATATAAGTGAAGGTCAATGAGTAGCCAAGTTGTTAAATAGCATGTGAGGACTCTCTCTCATTCAAGATTTCAGATCCAATTATTTTATTCAAACAGCTAGTAAAATGAAAATACACTCCAAGCAAAACACATATCATGTGACGAATAAAAATATAGCTTCGAGTAAGGTATACCGATAGTTTTGAAGACGAAAGAGGGGATGCCTTCCGGGGCATCCCCAAGCTTAGTTGCTTGTATCTTCCTTGAATTTTATCTTGGGGTTCCTTGGGCATCCCCAAGCTTAGGGTTTTTTCACTCCTTATTCTCCTCATATCGATATCTCACCCAAAACTTGAAAACTTCAATCAGACAAAACTTAACGGAACTTTTTGAGATGCGTTAGTATAAGAACATAAAATCACCACTTTAGGTACTTCTGTGAACTCATTCTTTATTTATATTGGTGTAATATTTACTGTATTCCAACTTCTCCATGGTTCATACCCCCCGATACTATCCATAGTTTCATCAAAATAAGCAAACAACACATAGAAAATAGAATCTGTCTAAAACAGAACAGTCTGTACAAATCCGTAAACTTCGAATACTTATGTAACTCTAAAAATTCTAAAAAATTAGGAAAATTGGGAAATTTGTATTTAAATCTTATGTAGAAAATTCAAATACAATCGACGCTTCTATGAATTTATTAAATTCCTGAACTGGGCGTCAAAGTTTCTGTTTTTCAGCAAGATCAAATCAACTATCACCGTGGACCATCCCGAAGGTCTTACTTGGCACAAACACTAATTAAAACACTAAAACAAAATTACTACCGAGTTAATAATTTGTAGTTTATTAAAGAATAGAAACAAAACAAAAAGCATAAAAATAAAATTGGGTTGCCTCCCAACAAGCGCTATTGTTTAACGCCCCTAGCTAGGCATAATGATTTCAATGATGCTCGTATAGGAAATAGTATTTGAGACATGAAAAAGAGCGTCATGAAAAACACATTTAAGTCTAATCCACTTCCTATGAATAGGGATTTTGTAAGAAAACAATTCATGAGAACAAGAATCAACTTGCATAGGAAGGCAAAACAAGAATATCTTCGAAAATTTGAACACGTAGAGAGGAAACTTGATATTATTGCAATATCTACAAGCATAAGTTCCTACCTCATAATAATATTCAGTAGAATAATGAAGTAATTCAAAAATATAACTATCACATACAACATTCTTTTCATGACGCACAAGCATAGAATTTTTATCACTCTCTACGTAGCAAATTTCTTCTCATTCATAATATTGGGAGCAAACTCAACAAAATAATTATCATGAGGTACTTGATAGACATTGCCCCTTTGAATATTAAAATCATGATAACAACTTTCATGGTTACTATCACTCTTTATATCATACATGTCATCATCATAATCATCATAGGTAGGATGCATGCAATCATCATAATAGTTTTGCTCATCAAAACTTGGGGGACTAAAAATATCATATTCATCAAACATAGATTCCCCAAGATTGTGGCTTTGCATATCATTAGCATCATGGATATTCACAGAATTCATGCTAGCAATATTTCGATCATTCTCATCATTCAAGGAATTCTCATTAAGTATTTTCATAAATTCTTCATCTACCAATTGAGCACAATTTTTCGAACCATCATTTTCACGAAAGACATTACAGAGACGAAACAATCGATGCAACCAAAACTCCATTTTTTGTAGTTTTCTTTTATAAAACCAAACTACTGAAAAAATAAGAAACTAAAATATTCAATTGCAAAATCTAAAGATATACCTTCAAGCACTCACCTCCCGGGCAACGACGCCAAAATAGAGCTTGATGTCTACTACGCAACTTTATTCTTGTAGACTTTGTTGGGCCTCCAAGCGCAAAGTTTTGTAGGACAATAGAAAATTTCCCTCAAGTAATGACCTAAGGTTTACCAATCCATGGGAGGTGTAGGATGAAGATGGTCTCTCTCAAACAACCCTGTAATTAAATAGAAGAAATCTCTTGTGTCCCCAACACACCCTATACAGTGGCAAATTGTATAGGTGCACTAGTTCAGCGAAGAGATGGTGATATAAGTGTAATATGGATTGTAGATATAGGTTTTTGTAATCTGAAAATACAAAAACAGCAAGGTGACTGATACTAAAAGTGAGCACAAACTATATTGCAATGCTTAGAAACAAGGCATAGGGTTCATACTTTCACTAGTGCAAGTTCTCTCAACAATACTGGCATAGTTTAATCATATGTAAATCCTTCACGTGCGACAAAGAGTTCACTCCGAAGTCACAAATAGTGGAGAACAAACAAAAAAATTATTATAGGGTACGAAACCACCTCAAAGTTATCTTTTCCAATCAATCGTATGAGCTATCCCTATAAGTGTCACAAACATCCCTAGAGTTTGTACTAAAATAACACCTTAAGATACACATCAACCAAAACCCTAATGTCACCTAGATACTCCAATGTCACCACGAGTACCCATGGTCTTGATTATACAATATGCATCACACAATTTAAGATTCATTAGGTTCAATCCAACACAAAGAACTTCAAAGAGTGCCCCAAAGTTTCTACCGGAGAGTCTAGACAAAAACGTGTGCCAACCCCTATGCATAGATTCCCAACGTCACAGAACCCGCAAGTTGATCACAAAAACATACATCAAGTGGATCAATAGAACATCCCATTGTCACCCGGATATCCCATCACAAGACATACATCAAGTGTTTCAAATCCTTTAAAGTCTCAATCCGATAAAAAAAAGTTCAAAGTGAAACTCGATTCATCACAAGAAGATAGAAAGGGAAAACTCCATATGATTCATGTATATCAATAAATCTCGCGGTACATCAGGATTGTGTCATCTCAAGAAAACGAGAGAGAGAGAGAGAGAGGTCAAACACATAGCTACTGGTACATACCCTCAGCCCCGAGGGTGAACTACTCCCTCCTTGTCATGGAGACCGCCAGAATGATGAAGATGGCCTCCGGTGACTGTTTCCCCCTCCAGCAGGGTGCCAGAATGGGCTCCCGATTGGATTTTCATGGCTATAGAGGCTTGCGGCGGCAGAACTCCCCATCTAGGTTTATTTTCGGAGGTTTGGGTATTTATAAGAATTTTTGGCGTCGGTCTCACGTCAAGGGGGTGCCTGAGGGGCCCACAAGCCCGAAGCACCCGCCCTAGGGGTAGGGCATGCCTAGAGGGCTTGTGGACTCCTCTTGCACTTCCTGGCCCAACTCTTGTGCTTCGATGGTCTCTTTTGGTCCATAAAAAATTACCGTAAATTTTCAGGCCATTCCGAGAACTTTTATTTCTGCACAAAAAAACGACACCACGGTAGTTCTGTTGAAAACAACATCAGTCCGGGTTAGTTCGAATCAAATCGTACAAAATCCATATAAAATTGTTGTAAACATGGCATGAACACTTCATAAATTATAGATACATCGGAGACATATCAACATCCCCAAGCTTAATTCCTCATCCTCGAGTAGGTAAATGATAAAAGAAATAATTTATGAAGTGTGAATGCTACCTACATTTTTATCAGTGTAATCTTTTTTATTGTGGCAAGAATATTCAGATCCATAAGATTCAAAACTAGAGTTTAATATTGACATAAAAACAATAATACTTCAATTATACTAATAAAGCAATCATGTCTTCTCAAAATAACATGGCCAAAGAAAGTTATCCCTACAAAATCATATAGTCTGGCTATGCTCCATCTTCATCACACATAGTATTAAATCATGCACAACCCCGGTTTTAGCCAAGTAATTGTTTCATACTTTAGTATTCTCAACCCTTTTTCAACTCTCACACAATACATGAGCGTGAGCCATGGACATAGCACTATAAGTGGAATAGAATATGATGGTTGTGGAGAAGACAAAAGAAGGAGATAGTCTCACACCAACTAGGTGTATTAACGGGCTATGGAGATGCCCGTCAATAGAGATCAATGTGAGCGAGTAGGGATTTTCGTGCAACAGATACACTAGAGCTATAAGTGAATAAAATCTCCAAAAAGAAACTAAGTGGGTGTGCATCCAACTCGCTTGCTCATAAGACCTAGGGCAATTTGAGGAAGCCCATCATTGGAATATACAAGCCAAGTTCTATAATGAAAAAATCCCACTAGTATATGAAAGTGTCAATATAGGAGACTCTCTATCATAAAGATCATGGTGCTACTTTGAAGCACAAGTGTGGAAAAAGGATAGTAGCATTGCCCCTTCTCTCTTTTGTCTCATTTTTTTGGTGTGCTTCTTTGGCCTCTTTTTTTGTAAAGTCCTGAGAGTCATCCCAACTTTTGAGGGAATCATAGCGTCCATCATCATTTCCTCACATGGGACAATGCTCTAATAATGATGATCACCACGCTTTTATTTACTTACAACTGAAGAATAACAACTCGATACTTATAACAAAATATGACTCTATATGAATGCCTCCGACAGTGTACCGGGATGTGCAATGACTCAAGAGTGACATGTATAAAAAATATGAGCGGTGGCTTTGCCACAAATACGATGTCAACTACATGATTATGCAAAGAACTATGACAATGATGATGCGTGTCATAAACGAAACGGTGGAAGGTGCATGGCAATATATCTCGGAATGGCTATGGAAATGACATAATAGGTAGGTATGGTGGCTGTTTTGAGGAAGGTATATGGTGGGTTTAATGCACCGGCGAAAGTTGTGTGGTACTAGAGAGGCTAGCAAGGGTGGAAGGGTGAGAGTGCGTATAATCCATGGACTCAACATTAGTCTTAAAGAACTCACATACTTATTGCAAAAGTCTATTAGTTATCAAAACAAAGTACTACACCCATGCTCCTAGGGGAAGGGTTGGTAGGAGTTAACCATCGTGCGATCCCGACCTCCACACAAAGGAGGGCAATCAATAAATAAATCATGCTACGACTTCGTCACACAACGGTTCACCATACGTGCATGCTACGTGTATCACAACCTTTAACACAAGTATTTCTACCAATCCAGAATTACTCACTAGCATGTATCTAATATTACTATATCTCAAAACAATCGTAAGGAATCAAACTTCTCATAGTATTCAATGCACTTTATATGATTTTTTTATTATATCCCTCTTGGATGCCCATTATATTAGGACTAAATTCACACCCTAAGAAAATTACCATGTTGTTTAGAGACTCTCAAAATAATATACGTGAAGCATGAGAGTTCATTCTATAAAATGAAACCACTGCCGTGCTCTAGAAAGATATAAGTGAAGCACTAGAGCAAAATATAAACTACTCCAAAAAGATATAAGTGAGGATTAGTGAGTAGCCAAGTAGTTAAATAGCCATGTGAGGACTCTCTCTCATTCAAGATTTCAGATCCAACGATTTTATTCAAATATCTAGTAAAATGAAAATATGCTCCAAGCAAAATACATATGATGTGATGAATAAAAATATAGTTCCGAGTAAGGTATACCGATAGTTTTGAAGAAAAATGAGGGGATGCCTTCCGGGGCATCCCCAAGCTTAGTTGCTTATATCTTCCTTCAATTTTATCTTGGGGTGCCTTGTGCATCCCCAAGCTTAGGGTTTTGTCACTCCTTATTCTCCTCATATCAATATCTCACCCTAAACTTGAAAACTTCAATCACACAAAACTTAATGAAACTTTGTGAGATGCGTTAGTATAAGGAAATAAAATCACCACTTTAGGTATTGTTGTGAACTCATTCTTTATTTATGTTGGTGTAATATCTACTGTATTTCAACTTCTCCATGGTTCATACCCCCCGATAGTACCCATAGTTTCATCAAAATAAGCAAACAACACATAGAAAATAGAATCTGTCTAAAACAGAACAGTCTGTACAAATCTCTAAACTTAAAATACTTATCTAACTCTAAAAATTCTGAAAAAATAGAAAATCTGGGAAATTTATATGTAAATATTTTTTTAAAAGTCAGATCCAATCAACGCTTCTGTGAATTTATAAAATTCCTGGACTGGGCGTCAAAGTTTCTGTTTTTCAGCAAGATCAAATCAACTATCACCGTAGACCACCCCGAAGGTCTTACTTGGAACAAACACTAACTAAACACTAAAACACAATTACTACATAATTAATAATATGTAATTTATTCAAGAATAGAAACAAAACATAAAACATAAAAATAAAATTGGGTTGCCTCCTGACAAGGGCTATTGTTTAACGCCCCTAGCTAGGCATAATGATTGCAATGATGCTCGTATAGGAAATAGTATTTGAGACATGCAAAAGAGCATCATGAATCACATGAGAAACACATTTAATTCTAACCCACTTCCTACACATAGGGATTTTGTGAGAAAACAATTCATGAGAACAAGAATTAACGTGAGTAGGATGGCAAAACAAGAATATATTCGAAAATTTAAACACATAGAGAGGAAACTTGATATTATTGCAATTCTTACAAGCATAAGTTCCTCCCTAATAATTAAATTCAGTAGCATCATGAAGGAATTCAAAAATATAAATATCACATACAACACTCTTTTCATGATGCACAAGCATAGAATTTTCATCACTCTCCACATAAGCAAATTTCTTCTCATTCATAATAGTGTGATGCTACTTCTCGAGCATGTGTTGGTTTCCCGTGAAGAGGAGCGGTTTGATGCAGCAACATAGATAAGTATTTCCCTAAGTTTTTGAGAACCAAGGTATCAATCCAGTAGGAGATACAAGCGAGCCACCAATAGATATACATGCACAAGGAATCAAACTCTTGTACCCAACGCTATAAAGGGGTTGTCAATCCCTTCATAGTTATTTGCAAGGATGAGATCTAGTAGAGATAGATATAACAGGATGCTTGAACAGAAAGTAAAAGTAAAAGTAAAAATAGGGCAGCAAGTATTTTTGGTGTTTTTTGTTTTAGATCGGAAATATAATATGGAAAATAGACCCGGGGGCCATAGGTTTCACTAGATAGCTTCTCTCATGATGGCAAGTATTACGGTGGGTGAACAAATTACTGTCAAGCAATTGATAGAAAAGCGAATAATTATGAAGATATCCAAGGCAATGATTATGCATATAGGCATCATGTCCGTGACAAGTAGACCGAAACGATCCTGCATCTACTCCTATTACTCTACACATCAACCGACTCCTGCCTGCATCTAGAGTATTAAGTTCATGAAGAACAGAGTAATGCATTAAGTAAGATGACATGATGTAGAGGGATAAACTCAAGCAATATGATGAAAACCCCATCTTTTTACCCTTGATGGCAACAATACAATACGTGCCTCACTACCCCTACTTTGTCACTGGGTGAGGACACCACAAGATTGAACCCAAAACTAAGCACTTCTCCTATTGCAAGAATTACCAATCTAGTTGGCCAAACCAAACCAATAACTCGAAGAGACTTGCAAAGATATGAAATCATGCATATAAGAATTCAGGAAGACTCAAATAATATTCATGGATAATCTGAACATAAACCCACAATTCATCGGATCTCGACAAACACACCGCAAAAGAGTATTACATCAGATAGATCTCCATGAAGATCATGAAGAACATGGTATTGAGAAGCAAAGAGAGATAAGAAGCCATCTAGCTACTAGCTATGGACCCGTAGGTCCGTGGTGAACTGCTGATGCATCATCGGAGGGGCAATGGAGTTGATGTAGATGCCCTCCGTGATCGAATCACCCTCCAGTAGATTATCGGAAAAGGCTCCAAGATTGGATCTCTCGGGAACGGAGGCTTCTGGTGGCGGAAAAGTGTTTTCGTGGCTCGTTTCGATAATGATGGAATATTTGGGTATTTATAGGCCGAAGATTAGGATTAGGGGAGTTGCCAGGGGCCCACAAGCCTGCCCGGCGCGGGTACCCCCCTGGCCGCGGCAAGCGGGCTTGTGGCCCCATGGCATCTCCTCTACCTTAGTTCTCAAGTCTCGTGGGTTCCTTTTATTCCAGAAAAAATCATTCCGGAGGTTTTATTCCGTTTGGACTCCGTTTAATATTCCTTATTTGCGAAACTCAAAAACAAGGAAAAAACAAAAACTGGCACTAGGCTCTAGATTAATAGTTTAGTCCCAAAAATAATATAAAATAGCATATTAATGCATATAAAACATCCAAAACAGATAATATAATAACATGGAACAATCAAAAATTATAGATACGTTGGAGACGTATCATGGGAGCAAACTCAACAAAATAATTATCATGAGGTACTTGATAGACATAACCACTTTGAATATTAAAATCATGATAACAAGTTTCATGGTTACTATCACTCTTTATATCATACATGTCATCATCATAATAATCATAGGTAGGAGGCATGCAATCATCATAATAGTTTTGCTCATCAAAACTTCGGGGACTAAAAATATCATATTCATCAAACATAGCATCCCCAAGCTTGTGGCTTTGCATATCATTAGCATCATGGATATTCACATAATTCATACTAGCAATATTTCTATCATTATCATCATTCAAGGAATTATCATTAAGTATTTTTCATCAATTCTTCCTCTACCAATTGAGCACAAGTTTTCGAACCATCATTCGGAAGACATTAAAGAGACGAAACAATGGATGCAACCTAAACTCCATTTTTTGTATTTTTTTTATAAAACTAAACTCGTGAAAAAACAAGAAACTAAAACATTCAATTGCAATATCTAAAGATATACATTCAAGCACTCACCTCCCCGGCAACGGCGCCAGAAAAGAGCTTGATGTCTACTACGCAACTTTATTCTTGTAGACTTTGTTGGGCCTCCAAGCGTAGAGTTTTGTAGGACAATAGCAATTTTCCCTCAAGTGGATGACCTAAGGTTTACCAATCCATGGGAGGTATGTGATGAAGATTTTCTCTCTCAAACAACACTGCAGTCAAATACAAGAAATCTCTTGTGTCCCCAACACACCCAATACAATGGCAAATTGTATAGGTGCACTAGTTCGGCGAAGAGATGGTGATACAAGTGTAATATGGATGGTAGATATAGGTTTTTGTAATCTGAAAATATAAAAACAGCAAGGTAACTCATGATAAAAGTGAGCATAAACGGTATTTCAATGCTTAGAAACAAGGCATAGGGTTGATACTTTCACTAGTGCAAGTTCGCTCAACAATACTGACATAGTTGAATCATATGTATATCCCTCACGTGCGACAAAGAGTTCACTCCAAAGTCACAAATAGCGGAGAACAAACGAAGAAATTATTGTAGGGTACGAAACCACCTCAAAGTTATCTTTTCCGATCAATCGTGTGAGCTATCCCTATAAGTGTTACGAACAGCCCTAGAGTTTGTATTAAAATAACACCTTAAGATACACATCAACCAAAACCCTAATGTCACCTAGATACTCCAATGTCACCACGAGTACCCATGGGCATGATTATACGATATGCATCACACAATTTAAGATTCATTAGGTTCAATCCAACACAAAGAACTTCAAAGAGTGCCCCAAAGTTTCTACCGGAGAGTCAAGACAAAAACGTGTGCCAACCCCTATGCATAGATTCCCAAGGTCACGGAACCCGCAAGTTGATCACCAAAACATACATCAAGTGGATCAATAGAACATCCCATTGTCACCACGGATACCCCATCGCAAGACATACATCAAGTGTTCTCAAATCCTTTAAAGACTCAATCCGATAAGAAAACTACAAAGGGAAAACTCAATTCATCACAAGAAGATAGAGAGGGGAAAACTCCATACGATTCATCTATATTAATAAAGCTCGCGGCACATCAAGATCGTGTCATCTCAAGAACACGACCGAGAGAGATCAAACACATAGCTACTAGTACATACCCTCAGCCACGAGGGTGAACTACTCCCTCCTCGTCATGGAGACCTGCTACTTCTTGAGCTTGCGTTGGTTTTCCCTTGATGAGGAAAGGGTGATGCAAAAAAGTAGATAAGTATTTCCCTCAGTTGTGAAGAACCAAGGTATCAATCCAATAGGAGGTACAAGCAAGGCCCCAATTTATGCACCTACACAAACAATCAAACACTTGCACCCAACACTATAAAGGGGTTGTGAATCCCTTCACGCTTACTTGCAAGGATGAGCTCTAATAAAGATAGATATAAAAGATTGCTAGAGGTAAAAATAAATAAAATAATAAAATTGCAGCAAGGTATTTTTGGTATTTTTGGATTATAGATCTGAAAATATAATATGGAAAATAGACCCGGGGGCCATTTTTTTCACTAGAGGCTTCTCTCTTGAAGGAACATAATACGGTGGATGAACAAATTACTGTCAAGAAATTGATAGAAAAGCGCATAGTTATGATGATATCCAAGGCAATGATTATGCATATAGGCATCATGTCTGTGTCAAGTAGACCGAAATGATTCTGCGTCTACAACTATTACTCCACACATCGATCGACTCCTGCCTACATCTAGAGTATTAAGTTCATGAAGAACAAAGTAACGTATTAAGTAAGATAACATGATGTGGAGGCATAAACTCATGAAATATGATGAAAACCCAATCTTTTTATCCTTGATGGCAACAATACAAATATGTGCCTCGCTGCCCGTACTTTGTCACTGGGTGAGGGCACCGCAAGATTGAACCCAAAACTAAGAACTTCTCCCGTTGCAAGAATTACCAATCTAGTTGGACAAACCAAACCAATAACTCGAAGAGACTTGCAAAGATATGAAATCATGCATATAAGAATTCAGAGAAGATTCAAATAATATTCATAGATAATCTGATCGTAAACCCACAATTCATCGGATCTCGACAAACACACCGCAAAAGAGTATTACATCGGATAGATCTCCATGAAGATCATGGAGAACATGGTATTGAAGAACATAGAGAGAGAAGAAGCCATCTAGCTACTAGATATGGACTCGAAGGTTTGTGGTGAACTACTAATGCATCATCGGAAGGGCAATGGTCTTGATGTAGATGCCCTTTGTGATCGAATCCCCCTCCGGTAGATTACCGAAAAAGGCTCCAAGATCGGATCTCATGGGAACAAAGGCTTGCGGCGGCGGAAAATTATTATCGTGTCTCTCTTTGGTATTGGGGGAGTATTCCTAAATTTATAGGTGAAGAATTAGGGTTCAAGAAGATATGGGGGGCCCACAAGCCAGGGGCGCCCCCTAGGGTGCGCCCAGATGGCTTGTGGCCCACCCGTGGGTCTTCTGGCCTCTTCTCCAGGTCTCCTGGGTTCCTTTTGGTCCAAGAAAATCCATCGTAGAATTTTATTCTGTTTGGACTCCATTTGATATTCCTTTTTCTGCAATATTCAAAAACAAGGAAAAAAACATAAACCAGCACTGGGCACTACCCAAAAATAATATAAAATAGCATATTAATGCATATAAAACATCCAAAATAGATAATATAATAGCATGGATCAATCAAAAATTATAGATACGTTGGAGACGTATCAAGACCGCCGGGATGATGAAGATGGCCTCCGGTGATGGTTTCCCCCTCCAGCAGGGTGCCGGAACGGGCCCCCAATTGGTTTTTCCTGGCTACAGAGGCTTGCGGCGACGGAACTCCCCATCCAGGGTTCTTTTTGTAGGTTTGGGTATTTATAAGAATTTTTGGCGTCAATCTCACGTTAAGAGGGTGACTAAGGGGCCCACAAGCCTGAAGCACCCTCCTTGGGGGGTAGGCGCGCCTAGAGGGCTTCTGGCCTCCTCATCCACTTCCTGGCCCAGCTCTTGTGCTTTTGGGGTCTCTTTTGGTCCATAAAAATCATTGTAAATTTTCAGCCCATTCCAAAAACTTTTATTTCTTCACAAAAAAACAACACCACGGTAGTTCTGCTGAAAACAGCGTTAGTCCGGGTTAGTTCTAATCAAATCATACAAAAACCATATGAAATTGTTGTAAACATGGCATGAATACTTCATAACTTATAGATACGTTGGAGACGTATCAAGCCCGCTTAGCCCACTTACAGGAGCACTGTGAGGCCGCCTTCTGTTCTCCCATGTCCTCGCTCTGGATCCATAGCCGTAGCGCCGTCGTCGCCTTTGTTTTGGTCCAGTCGAAAGCTCGTTGCCGCTGTCGAGATCGCTGCCATTTCCACAACGGTCGTGGCTCGCAATCGAGCCCACCATCGAGCTCCTAGAGCTCGCGGGAGTCGATTGTGCGCACTCATGGTCCTCCTAGTGCCCCGTAGCCCGTCCCCCACCGTCGCCCGAACTCCGGCATCCGTCGTGGTGGTTGTTGCCATCATTTCAGGTTGCCTCCAGCCCCGTTCTTGGCGCAAATGGACTCGTGGCATCACTCGTGTCCAAACGGCACCGACTGCACTCGATTTGGCCCTCTGTGGCCAAATCCCGCCGCTGACCCAAGCCCTCTGCCGCGTTTCATGGTCGTCGGTGATGCCTGTGGTTGCTGAAGATGGCCTGGCCGACTGGGCCCACCCTTAATGCCACTGACCTATGAGCCCCCTGGCCCAGTTACCAGTTGACCTAGTCAACTGTTCTGATTGCACAACCCAGCAGCTGGCCGGTGGGCCACCACCCCATGGGCCACTGGCATGTGGGCCCAGGTTTAAATTAACACCTAATTAAATTGCTAATTTATTTAATCTAATGAATTTGATTAAATAGTCAATGGCATGTGGGCCCTGGTAATTAGATTAGTTAAATAGATTAATTTAACTCTGGAATTAGCCCTCTATCTATGACAGATGGGCCCCAATGGTGAGGTTTGGCCAGTCAGCAATACTATTGACTGCTGATGTCATAATGATGTCTGATACGTCCATTTTGCATCATGAATTCTTACTACTATTTACCCAATTCCAATTCATTATTCCATATTATCACGCAATTCTTATGTATTTTCTCTGTGAACATGCAAGTTACATCATAAGGAGCGAAATATATGGAACTAGAATTCTGGACCAGAAAACCGAGAAAAAGGTAGAAATATCACCAGTCTCAGAATGACTTGAAAATTTATGAAGAATATTTTTGAATATTTAAGAATTTCTGGAGTAAACATATATCGAAGGGGAGCTGCCAGCAGGGCACAAGCCAACATGGCGTACCCCCCTTTGTGGCGCGGCCAGATGGCTTTGTGGCCCCCTGCTGGTCCTCTGACGCCCATCTTCACCTATATGGTGTGTTTTACCCTAGAAAAAAAATCATAAGCAACCTTTCGGGATGAAGAGCCACCGTTCTCAAGAGAGATGTCAGAGGAATTGTAGAAGGAGGCTTCTTCTACTGCCCGGGTCGGGACTTGCGGAAGCCAGCATCAACGGCCATGTCGTCGGCATCACTATTTCTATGCCGGCGCTTATTCTTGTTGCACTTTGGTTTCCCGTTTTTGTCCCAAACTTTAGAGGTTCCGGGGTCTTCGGGGTTGTGGCTCCGTCTTGCTAGCCAGTTGTCCTCGCCCGCGCAAAAGCGAGTCATGAGAGATGTAAGGGTGGACATTGTCCGAGGTTTATCCTGGTCGAGCTGGCGAGCCATCCATTCATCCCGAATATTGTGCCTGAAGGAGGCTATTGCCTCATCGTCCGGGCAGTCAACGATCTGGTTTTTCTTAGTCAAGAACTGATTCCAGAATGACCGCACAGACTCGCCTGGCTTCTGGACGACATTTCTTAGGTCGAAGGAGTCTGGTCGCCGAACATAGGTGCCCTCGAAGTTAGATCGAAATGCATCACTTAGATCCTCCCAACACCTGATGGAATTTTTGGGGAAGCTATTTAACCAGTGCCGAGATGGCCCCTTAATATTTAGGGGTAGGTACTTGATGGCGTGGAGATCATCTTCTCACGCCATGTGGATGTGGAGGAGGAAATCCTCAATCCATACGGTTGGGTAAGTTGTCCCATCGTATTGCTCTATGCTCATGGGTTTAAACCCCTCCGGGAATAGATGATGCATCACCTCGTCCGTGAAGTACAATGGGTGGGCAGCGCCTCTGAGCAACAGATCGGGTTTAAGTCCTGTTCATTGTGTCCTTGAGAAAGGAGGTATCACTGTTGTTCCTAATGATAAGAATGAGATTCTTCCAAAAAGAATCCTAACTGGTTATAGGATGGTAATTGATTTTAGAAAATTAAATAAAGCTACTGAAAGAGATCATTACCCCTTGCCTTTTATTGATCAAATGTTATAAAAATTATCTAAGCATACACACTTTTGCTTTCTTGATGGATATTCTGGATTTTCTCAAATACCTGTATCAAAAGAAGACCATGATAAAACTATCTTTACTTGTCCTTTTGGAACTTATGCTTATAGACATATGCCTTTTGGTTTATGCAATGCACCTGCTACATTTCAAAGATGTATGACTCCTATATTCTTTGATTTTTTGAAAAGATTGGTGAGATATTCATTGATGATTTTTCCTTCTACGGGACTTCTTTTGATGATTCCTTGAGAAACCTTGATAGAGTTTTGCAGAGATGTGAAGAAACTAGCCTTGTCTTGATCTAGGAGAGGTGCCACTTTACGATAAATGAAGGTATAGTTCTTGGGCACATAATTTCTGAACGAGGCATTGAGGTAGACAAGGCTAAAGTTGATGCGATAGACAAAATGTCATGCCCAAGAGATATCAAACGTATAGGAGGTTTCTTTGGTCGTGCTGGTTTTCATAGGTGTTTCATTAAAGATTTCTCAAAGATTTCTATACCATTAACTAATCTTCTTCAAAAAGATGTTCCTTCTGTTTTTGATGATGATTGTGTAGAAGATTTTGAAATACTTAAGAAGGCTTTAATTTCTGCACCTATTGTTCAACCACCTGATTGGAACCTACCATTTGAAATTATGTGTGATGCTAGTGATTATGTTGTTGGCGTTGTTCTAGGGCAGAGAGTAGACAAGAAATTAAATGTTATTCGTTATGCTAGTAAAACTTTAGACTCTACTCAAAGGAATTATTCCACCACTGAAAAGGAATTTTTAGCACTTGTTTTTGCCTGTGATAAGCAACCTTTCATGACAAAGCACCACCATCTCGAGGCTAGAACCTGGGCAGAGGCCCTTTTGCACTCCGGCAATCAGATTCCACCGGGGAAATCCCTCTCTGGGAGGGGGATATCGAAGCCATCGTCATCACCAACGCTTCCTACTTTGTGGGAGGGAAAATCTTCATCAACATCTTCACCAGCACAATCTCATCTCCAACCATAGTTCATCTCTTGTATTCAATCTTTGCCCCAAAACCTCACATTGGTACATGCGGGTTACTAGTTGTGTTGATTACATCTGGTAGTTGATGCTTGTTGGATTACTTGGTGGAAGAGATTATGTTCAGATCATTAGTCATCATCATTACACCTATGATATTGAACATGTTGATGATGTGTGAGTAGTTATTATTGTTCCTGAGGACATGGGAGAAGTCTTGTTATAAGTAATCTTGTGAAGTTGGTATGCGTTCGATATTTTGTTGATATGTATGTTGTTACTTCTCTTAGTGGTGTCATGTGAACGTCGACTACATGACACTTCACCATGTTATGGGCCTAAGGGAAGTAATTGTGGAGTAACAAGTAGATTATGGGTTGCGAGAGTGATAGAAGCTTAAACCCCGGTTTATGCGTTGCTTCATAAGGGGCTGATTTGGATCCACATGTTTCATGCTATGGTTAGATTTATATTAATTCTTCTTTCATAGTTTCGGATGCTTGCAAGAGGGGTTAATAGTAAGTAGGTTTTTAGTTAAAGTAAGAACATCACCTTAGCACCGGTCCACCCACATATCAAATTATTAAAGTAGCGAACGTGAATCAACTCAACATGATGAACATGACTAGACAGAAATTCCCATGTGTCCTCGGGAGCACTTGCTTAATATAAGAGTAGTTCCGGGCCTGTCCTTTTCTACAAAAAAGATTGGGATACCTTGCTACACCATTGTTACAATTGTTTATTGTTACTTGCTATGAATTAACTTGCTACAAAACAATCTACTATTGTTACTCCCAGCACTTGTGAGAATACCTTGCTGAAAACTGCTTATCATTTCGTTCAGCTCCTCATTGGATTCGACTCTCTTACTTATCGAAAGGACTATGATTGATCCCCTATACTTGTGGGTCATCAAGAATCTTTTCTGGTGGTGCTGCTGGAAGTGATGCGCCTTTGGTAAGTAGAAATTGGTAAGCAAACATTTTCTATATGTGCTGAAATTTGCTGTTGCTTCTCACTATGAACGGTCACCCTTTGAGTGGCTTGTTCCGGGCATCTTTGCCCCGAAAGGAAGATGAGGAAATTGTTCCTCCACCTATTGCACCTACTAAAACTATTTATTTTGAGATTCCTTTGGTGTTGGGGAACGTCGCATGGGAAACAAAAAATGTCCTACGCACACACAAGATCTATCCATGGTGATGAGAACCTATGAGAGGGAGAGTGGATCTACATACCCTTGTAGATCGCTAAGAGGGAAGAGTTAAGAAACACGGTTGATGTAGTCGGACGTCTTTGCGATCCAAATTGCAAGCCGTCCTACGATCCTATCACGATCCTTCCGATCTGGCGCCGAACGGACGACACCTCTGCGTTCAGCACACGTACAACTCGATGATGATCTCCACCTCCTTGATCCAGCAAGAGAGGGTGGAGAGGTAGATGAGTTATACGGCAGCGCGACGGCATGGCGGCGGCGGTGGTGGAGCTGATCCGACAGGGCTTCGCCAAGCACTACGGAATCAATCTAGAGGAGAAACAGATCTAGAGGAAGAAGAGGGCAGCATGTGGCCATTAGGAATAGGGGCTGCCCTCAAAATCCCTCAATATAAATAGGAGGAAGATGAGAGGAGGCAGCCTTTCCCCCTACTCCAAGTAGGTTTGGCCAAACCAAACAAGGGAGGAATCCACCTCCCACAAGGGAGGTGGAATCCTATTAGGACTCCTTCCTAATTTGGATTTTCCTTCCCCTTGGGTTTTTTCCTTTCCCACTCTTTCCTGGCCGCATTGGACTTGTAGGGATGGTTTTCCCAGCCCACTAAGGGCTGGTGTAACACCGTCAGGCCCATGTGGCCTTCCGGCGTGGGTGGACCCTCCCGATGGCCCTCCGACACTCCCGGTACACTACCGGAAGTACCCAAAACTTTGTCGGTGGCCAAAACAGGACTTCCTATATATATATATATCAAATTTTACCTCCGGACCATTCTGAAGCTCCTCGTGACGTCCAAGATCTCATCCGGGACTCCAAAAAACCTTTGGTCACCAACATACATAACTCAACTATACCAAAACGTCACCAAACCTTAGGTGTGCAGACCCTGCGGGTTCGAGAACTATGCAGACATGACCGAGACACCTCTACGGTCAATAACCAATAGTGGGACCTGGATGCCCATATTGGTTCCTACATATTCTATGAGGATCTTTATCGATCGAACCTCTATGTCAAGGATTCAGATAATCCCGTATGTTGTTCCCTTTGTTCTTAGGTATGTTACTTTCCTGAGATTCGATCGTCGGTATCTCTATACCTAGTTCAATCTTGTTACTCGCAAGTCTCTTTACTCGGTCTGCAATACAAGATCCCGTGGCTAACTCTTTAGTCACATTGCTTGCAAGGCTTATAGTGAGGTTGTATTACCGAGTGGGCCCTGAGATACCTCTCCGTCACACGTGGTAACGAATCCCAGTCTTGATCCATGCCAACCCAACAGACACCCTTGGAGATACCTATAGAGCACCTTTATAGTCACCCAGTTAAGTTGCGGCATTTGATACACACGAGGTACTCCTCCGGTGTCAGTGATTTGCATGATCTCATGGTCATAGGAACAGATACTTGACATGCAAAAAACTGTAGCAATAAACTGACACGATCATATGCTATGTTTATAGTCTGGGTCTTGTCCATCACATCATTCTCCTAATGATGTGATCCCGTTATCAAATGACATCTCATGTCCATGGCTAGGAAACCTTGACCATCTTTGATCAACAAGCTAGTCTATTAGAGGCATACTAGGGACATGGTGTTGTCTTTGTATCCACACATGTATCTGAGTTTCCGATCAATACAATTCTAGCATGGATAATAAACCATTATCATGAATAAGGAAATATGATAATAACCAATTTATTATTGCGTTTAGGGCATATTTCCAATAGTCTCCCACTTGCACTAGAGTCAATAATCTAGCTCACATCACCATGTGATTTACATTGTTATGAATCTAACACCCAAATGAGTTCTGAGGTTCGATCATGCTTTGCATGTGAGAGAGGACTTTAGTCAACGGGTCTGCAACATTCAGATCCATGTGTAATTTGCAAATCTCTATGTCATACTGTAGACATTGCTACCACACTCCACTTGGAGCTATTCCAAATGGCTGCTCCACTATACATATCCGGATTGCTACTCAGAGTCATCCGGATTGGTGTTAAAGTTTGCATAGACGTAACCCTTTACGACAAACTCTTTATCACCACCATAATCGAGAAATATTTCCTTAGTCCTCTAGTTACTAAGGATGATCTTGACCGTTGTCCAGTGATCCACTTGTGGATCACTCTTGTACTCCTTGACAGACTCATGGCAAGGCAAACACAGGTGCGGTACACAACATGGCATACTATCCAAAGCCTATGTATAAGGCATAGGGGACAACCTTTGTCCTTTCTCTTTCTTCTATGGTGGTCAAGCTTTGAGTCTTACTCAACTTCACACCTTACAAATCAGCAAGAACTCCTTCTTTGACTGATCCATTTTGAACTCTTTCAAAAATCTTGTAAAGGTATGTACTCATTGAAAGTCTCATCAAGCGTCTTGATCTATCTCTATAGATCTCGATGCCCAACAATTAAATAGCTTTATCCAGGTCTTCCTTTGAAAAACACATTTCAAACAACCCTTTATGCTTTCCAGAAATTCTACATCATTTCCGATCAACAATATGTCGTCCACATATACTTATCAGAAATTCTATAGTGCTCCCACTCTCTTTCTTGTAAATACAAGTTTCTGATAAACTTTGTACAAACTCAAAAACTTTGATCACCTCATCAAAGCATATATTCCAACTCCAAGATGCTTGCTCCAGCCCATAGAAGGACTGTTGGAGCTTGCACACCTTTTAGCGTCCTTAGGAGTGACAAAACTTTCCGGTTGTATCACATACAACCTTTCCTCACGGAAATCGTTAAGGAAACTATGTTTTGACATCCATCTGCCAAATTTCATAACCGAAAAATGCAGCAACTTCTAACATAATTTCAACAGACTTTTAGCATCGCTATGGGTGAGAAAGTCTCATCGCAGTCAACTCCTTGAACTTGGCGGGAACTTCTTTGCGACAAGTCGAGCTTTCTAAATGGTGACATTCACCATCAGCGTCTGTCTTCATCTTAAAGGTCCATTTGCACTCAACGACCTGTTGTTCAACGAGGAAGTCTACCAAAGTCCATACTTGGTTTTCATACATGGATCCTTTCTCGGATTTCATGGCTCTAACCATTTGATGGAATCAGGGCCCATCATTGCTTCTCCATAGTTCGTACGTTCATTGTTGTCCAACAACATGACCTCTAAGATAGGGTTGCCGTACCACTCAGGAGCAGTATGCATGCTTGTCGACCTACGAAGTTTGATAGTAACTTGATCCGAAGCTTCATGATCATCATCATTAACTTCCTCTTCAACTGACGTAGGCTCCACAAGAACATCTTTCTACGCTGTGCTACTCTCTGGTTGAAACAAAGGTTCAACAAACTCATCAAGTTCTACCTTCCTCCCACTCAATTATTTTGAGAGAAACTCTTTCTCAAGAAAGGACCCATTTTAGCAACAAATACTTTGTTCTTGGATCTAAGATAGAAGGTTTACTCAACTGTTATGTCAGGGTATTCTATGAAGATGCATTTGTCCGCTTTGGGTTCGAGCTCATTAGGTGAAAACCCATTTTCACATAAGCGTCACAGCCCCAAACATTAAGAAATGACAGCTTAGGTTTCTGCCAAACCAAAATTCATACGATGTCATCTCAACGGATTTAGATTGTGCCCCTTTTAAAGTGAATGTAGTTGTCTCTAATGCGTAACCCCAAAACGACAGTGGAAAATTGATAAGAGACATCATAGTTCGCACCATATCCAATAGAGCACGACTACGACATTCAGACACACCATCATACTATGGTGTTCCAGGTGGCGTGAGCTGTTAAACAAATTCCACATTGTCTTAAGTTGTATACCAATACTCGTAACTCGGGTATTTACCTCGACGATCATATCGTAGATATTTTATCTCCTTGTCACGATGATCTCAAACTTCACTCTGATTTTGTTTGAACTTTTCAAACGTTTCAGACTTGTGTTTCATTAAGTAAATATCCCCATATCTACTCAAATCACCAATGAAGGTAGTAAAAATAATGATATCCACCGCACGCTACAACACTCATTGGATCGAATACATCAACATGTATCATTTCTAATAATTTACTTGCCCGCTCCACCATACCGGAAAAAGGGGTCTTAGTCATCTTGCCCATGAGGTATGGTCCGCATGTCTCAACAGATTCGCAATCGAATGAGTCCATAGATCCATCAGCATGGAGTTTATTCATGCGATTAATACCAATATGAAATTTAGCGGTAGTGCCACAAGGATGTGGTACTATCATTATTAACTTTGTATCTTTTGGCATCAATGTTATGAACATGTGTATTACTACGATCAAGATTCAATAAACCATTCCCAGTGGGTGCACGACCATTGAAGGTATTATTCATGTAAATAGAATAACCATTATTCTCTAACTTAAACGAGTAATCGTATTGCAATAAACATGATCTAATCACGTTCATTCTCAACGTAAACACCAAATAACATTTATTTAGGTTCATCACTAATCCTGAAGGTAGAGAGAGTGTGCGATGGTGATCACATCAACCTTGGAAACACTTCCAACACTCATTGTCGCCTCACACTTAGCTAGCCCCCGTTTTATTCAGTAGCTTTTATTTCGAGTTACTAACATTTAGCAACCAAACCGGTATCCAATACCCAGGTGCTACTAGGAGTACTTGCAAGGTATACATCAATAACACGTATATCAAATATACTTTTGTCGATGTTGCCAGCCTTCTTATCTACCGAGTATGTAGGGTTGTTCTGCTTTAGCGACCGTTCTCCTCTTAATAGAAGCACTTAGTCTCGGGTTTGGGTTCAACCTTGGGTTTCTTCACTGGAGCAGCAACTGACTTGCCATCCATGAAGTTTCCCTCCTAGCCCTTGCCCTTCTCGAAACTAGTGGTTTCACTAACCATCAACACTTGATGCTCCTTCTTGATTTCTACCTTCGTGGTGTCAAACATCGTGAATAGCTGAGGGATCATTATTTCCATCCCTAGCACTTTATAGTTCATCATGAAGCTCTAGTAGCTTAGTGATAGTGACTTGGAGAACTATATCAATCACTATCTTATCTAGAAGATAAACTCCCACTCGATTCAAGCGATTGTAGTACCTAGAAAATCTTAGCACATGCTCACCGATTGAGCTATTCGCCTTCATCTTCCAGGCAATGGATCTTGTCGGAGGTCTCATACCTCTCAATACGGGCACAATCCTGAGATCCCAATTTCAGCTCTTAGAACATCTCATATGTTCCGTGACATTCAAAACGTTTTGGAGACTCAATTCTAAGGCGTAATGCATGACACACTGAACTATCAAGTAGTCATCAGAACGTGCCTGTCAGATGTTCACAACATCCACATACGACGCTAGAGGGGGGGGTGCACTGAGCGGCGCATCGAGGACATAAGCCTTCTGTGCAGCAACTGAGGACAATCCTCTGATCACAGACCTAGTTTGCATAATTTCTACCATTATCTTTCAACTCTATTCTCTCTAGGAACGTATTAAAAACACAGGGGAGCTACAACGCGAGTTATCGATGTACAACATAACTTTGCAAAGACACTTTGACTATGGTCATGATAATGAGTTCAATTAATCATATTACCTAAGAACTCTCACTCAAATTGACATCACTCCGGTCTCCGAGTGATACATGATCCAAATTCACCAACTAAAGTCCGATCATCACATGAGTTGAGGTGGTTTCAATGGTGAACATCATCATGTTCATCATATCTACTATATGACTCATGTTCGACCTTTCGGTCTCTTGTGTTCTGAGGCCATGTCTGTACATGCTAGGCTCGTCAAGTTTGACCCGAGTGTTCTGCATGTGCAACACTGGCTTGCACCTATTGTATGTAAACGTAGAGTCTACCACACCCGATCATCACATGGTGTCTCAAAACGACGAACTTCTGCAACGGTGCACACTCGGGGAGAACACAATTTTGAAATTTTAGCGAGGCATCACCTTATAATGCTACCGTCGTCCTAAGAAAAACAAGGTGCATAAAGGATTAACATCACATGCAAATCATAAGTGACATGATATGGCCATGAACTTGTGCCTTTGATCTCCATCTATAAAGCACCGACATGATCTCCATCATCACCGGCAGGACACCATGATCTCGATCAACGTGTCACCATTAGGGTTATCGCGCCCACCATGCTTCTACTACTATTGATACCACTTAGCAATAAAGTAAAGTATTACATAGCGCTTAATGATTGACGCGCATGTCATTCAATAATTAAAGACAACCCTATGGCTCCTTCCGGTTGCCGTACTCATCAAAATGCAAGTTGTGATATTCTATACAAAACATGATCATCTCATACATCACATATATCTCATCATGTAATTGGCATATCATATGACAACATACCCTGCAAGAACAAGTTGGACGTCCTCTAATTGTTGTTGCATGTTTTACGTTACTGTTATGGGTATCTAGCAAGAACAATTCTTACCTACGCAAAACCACAATGGTGATACACAAATTGCTATTCAACCTTCTCAAGGACCGCCTTTGTCAAATCCGATCCAACCAGAGTAGGAGAGACGGACACCCGCCAACCATCTTTATGCAACAAAGTCACATGTCAGTCGATGGAACCGGTCTCTTGTACGTGGACGAGTAAGGTTGGTCCGGGCCGCTTCATCCCACAATACCTCTGAATCAAGAAAAAAGACCAAGGGAGGAAGCAATCTGAGCATCAACACCCACAAACTCCTTTGTGTTCTACTCGTGATCTCATCTACGCATAGACCTAGCTCATGATGCCACTGTTGGGGAACGTCGCATGGGAAACAATTTTTTTCCTACGCACACGCAAGATCTATCCACGGTGATGAGCATCTAGGAGAGGGAGAGTGGATATACATACCCTTATAGATCGCTAAGCGAGAAGTGTTTAGAAACGCAGTTGATGTAGTCGAACGTCTTCACGATCCAAATCGCAAGCCATCCCGCGACCCTATCATGATCCTTCTGATCTACCGCCGAAGGACGGCACCTCCACGTTCAGCACACGTACAGCTCGATGAAGATATCCACCTCCTTGATCCAGCAAGAGAGGGTGTATAGGTAGATGAGTTCTCTGGCAGCGCGACGGTGCGGCGGCGACGGCGGTGGAGCTGATCCGATAGGGCTTCGCCAAGCACTACAGAATCAATCTAGAGGAGAAACAGATCTAGAGAAAGAAGAGGGCAACACATGGCAATTAGGATTAGGGTCTACCCTCAAAATCCCTCAATATATATAGGAGGAAGGGGAGAGGAGGCAGCCTTGATCCCTACTCCAAGTAGGTTCGGCCGAACCAAACAAGGGAGGAATCCACCTCCCACAAGGGATGTGGAATCCTATTAGGACTCCTTCCTAATTTGGATTTTCCTTCCCCTTGGGGTTTTTCCCACTCTTTCCTGGCCGCATGGGGCTTTTAGGGTTGGTTTTTCCCAGCCCAGTAAGGGATGGTGTAACACCCCTCAGGCCCATGTGGCCTCCCGGCGTGGGTGGCCCCTCCTGATGGCCCTCTGGCACTCCCGGTACACAACCGAAAATACCTGAAACTTTTCCGGTGGCCAAAACGGGACTTCCCATATATAAATCTTTACCTCCAGACCATTCGGAGCTCCTCGTGACGTTCGAGATCTCATCCGGGACTTCAAACAACCTTTGGTCACCAACATACATAACTCAACTATACCTAAACGTCACCGAACCTTAAGTGTGCAGACCCTGCGGGTTCGAGAACTATGCAGACATGGCCGAGACACCTCTACGGTCAATAACCAATAGCGGGACCTGGATGCCCATATTGGTTCCTACATATTCTACGAAGATCTTTATCGGTCGAACCTCTATGTCAAGGATTCAGATAATCCCGTATGTTGTTCCCTTTGTTCTTCGGTATGTTACTTGACTACTTCCCGAGATTTGATCGTCGGTATCTCTATACCTAGTTCAATCTCGTTACTCGCAAGTCTCTTTACTCGTTCTATGATACAAGATCCCGTGGCTAACTTTTTAGTCACATTGCTTGCAAGGCTTATAGTGATGTTGTATTACCGAGTGGGCCCTGAGATACCTCTCCGTCACACGAAGTAACAAATGCCAGTCTTGATCCATGACAACCCAACAGACACCCTCGGAGATACCTGTAGAACAACTTTATAGTCACCCAGTTATGTTACAACGTCTGGAACACACAAGGTAATCCTCCGGTGTTAGTGAGTTGCATGATCTCATGGTCATAGGAACAAATACTTGACATGCAGAAAACTGTAGCAATAAACTGACACGATCATATGCTATGTTTATAGTTTGGGTTCCATCACATCATTCTCCTAATGATGTGATCCCGTTATCAAATGACATCTCATGTCCATGGATAGAAAACCTTGACCATCTTTGATCAACGAGCTAGTCTATTAGAGGCATACTAGGTACATGGTGTTGTCTATGTATCCACACATGTATCTGAGTTTCCGATCAATACAATTCTAGCATGTATAATAAACGATTATCATGAACAAGGAAATATGATAATAACAAATTTATTATTGCCTCTAGGGCATACTTCCAACATTTGGTTATGCTTGAAATACTATGTTCTGGTCCTTATGATGGTACAACTCATCCCGATTTCCATTTGATGTTCGTCAATGAGGTTTGTGGATTGTTTCAGTTTGTAGGTTTGTCTAGGGACGAAGTTAAGAAGAAAGTTTTCCCTTTATCTTCGGAGAGAAAAGCATTGTTGTGGTATAGGCTATTGGATAATATTGAATCATGGGATTGGAATCGCTTGAAGTTAGAATTTCATCAGAAGTTTTACCCAATGCATCTAGTTCACCGTGATCGAAATTATACATATAACCTATGGCCTCGTAAGGGAGAAAGCATCGCTCAAGGTTGGGGGAGGCTTAAATCTATGATGCACACCTGACCAACCATGAGATTCCAAGAGAAATGATTATACAAATTTTTTATGCTTGGCATTCTCATGTTGATCAAATATTATTGGATTCTTCTTCCTCGGGCTCATATATGAATGGAACTATTGAATTCAGATGGGATCTTTTGGAAAGGATTAAATGCTACTCTGGAGATTGGGGGCTTGACAAAGGTAGTGAGTTAGGTATTAAACCTAATTTTGATTGCGTTAAATCTTTTATGGAAACCAACACCTTCCTTAAGTTTAGCAAGAAATATGGTATTGAATCTGAAATAGCAGCTACTTTCTGTGAATCATTTCCTACTCATGTAGATCTCCCCAAAGAGAAGTGGTTTAAATATCATCCTCCCATCGAACCACCACTAAAGGAACCAATTAAAATTGAGAAAGAAGAAATAATTGTTAGTCATGTTGATCCTGTTGTTCCCACTACTTACCTTGAGAAACCCCCTTTTCTTGTTAGAATAAGGTAACATGCTAATACTATGACTATGGTTAACAAAAGTCATATTAGAACACCTATACCTGCTGGACAAATAAATGTTGAACCTAATGTTGCCATGGTCAAAGATCTTCTAGATACTAATGTTGAGGGCCAAGTTTTCATTTTGTAGAGAAACTGCTAGGATTGCGAAACTCATTAGAAACAAACAGGATGAGTTAGACAAAAATAAACCGGTGGTTGGCATGCCTATTTTTTAGTTAAAATTGGAGAATATTGTTATTATGATTTCTGTGACATGGTGCTACTGTCAATGCTATACCATATACCTTATATCAAGAAATTATGAACGACATAGCACCCTCTACTATGGAAGATATTGATGTTACTATTAAACTTGCAAACTGAGACACTATTTCGCCACTTGGGATCGTTTGAGATGTTGAGGTTCTGTGTGGGAAGGTCAAGTACCCCGCTGATGTCCTAGTACTTGGCTCAAAACAAGATAACTTTTGTCCCATTATATTTGGTAAACCTTTCTGAAACACCATTAATGGTGAGATCAATTGTGTTACCAATAAGGTTAGAGTAAGCTTTAGTGATGTGTCTCATGAATTTAATTTCTGCAAGATTACTAATCAATCACATGCGAAGGAATTACCTAGTAAGTATGAAATGACCGGTCTTGCTTCTATTCTCATACCTCCTAATGATCCTTTAGAGCAATATTTAATAGACCATGAGAATGGTATGCAAATTAATGAAAGGAATGAAATAGATAAGATTCTCCTCGAACAAACACCTATCCTGAAACGTAACTTACTAGATGATATTTTAGGGGATCCTCCTCCACCCAAAGGAGATCCCGCGTTTGAACTGAAAACCTTACCGGATAGTCTAAAATATGCTTATCTTGATGAAAAGAAGATATATCCTATTATTATCAGTGCTAACCTTTCATAGCATGAAGAAAGAAGATTACTCAAAACTCTAGGGAAGCACAGGGCCGCTATTGAATATACTCTTGAAGATTTACAAGGCCTAAGCCCCACTCTATGTTAGCACAGGATTAATATGGAACTAGATGCTAAACCTATTGTTGATCATCAATGCCGCTTAAATCCTAAAATGAAATAAGTGGTAAGAACTGAAATACTAAAGCTTCTGGAGGCATATATAACGTATCCTATTGCCGATAGTAGGTGGGTAAGTCATGTTCATTGTGTCCCTAAGAAAGGAGGTATTACTGTTGTCCCTAATGATAAGAATGAGCTTATTCCACAAAGAATCATAACTGGTTATAGGATGGTAATTGATTTTAGAAAATTAAATAAATCTAACGGTTATAGGATGGTCAAATGATAGAAAGACTATCTAAGCACACACACTTTTGCTTTCTTGATGGATATTCTGGATTTTCTCAGATACTTGTCTCAAAAGAAGACCAAGAGAAAACTATCTTTACTTGTCCTTTTGGATCGTATGCATATAGATGTATGCCTTTTGGTTTATGCAATGCACCTGCTTCATTTCAAAGATGCATGACTGCTATATTCTCTGATTTTTGTGAAAAGATTGTTGAGGTTTTCATGGACGTTTTTTCTGTTTACGGGACTTTTGATGATTGCTTGAGCAACCTTGATCGAGTTTTGCAGAGATGTGAAGAAACTAGTCTTGTCTTGAACTGGGAGAAGTGCCACTTTATGGTAAATGAAGGTATAGTGATTGGGCACAAATTTATGAATGAGGCATTGAGGTAGAGAAGGCTAAAGTTGATGCGATAGAGAAAATGCCATGCCCGAGAGATATCAAAGGTATAAGAAGTTTCCTTGGTCATGTTGGTTTTTATAGGCATTGCATTAAAGATTTCTCAAAGATTTCTAGGCCGTTAACTAATCTTCTTCAAAAAGATGTTCCTTTTGTTTTTGATGATGATTGTCTAAAATCTTTTGAAATACTTAAGAAGGATTTAATTTCTGCACCTATTGTTCAACCACCTGATTGGAAGCTACCATTTGAAACTATGTGTGATGCTAGTGATTATGCTGTTGGCGATGTTCTAGGACAGAGAGTAGACAAAAAATTAAATTTTATTCATTATGTTAGTAAAATTCTAGACTTTGCTCAAAGGAATTATGCTAGCACTAAAATGAATTTTTTAGGAGTTGTTTTTGCTTGTGATAAGTTTAGACCTTACATTATCGATTCCAAAGTAACTATTGACACCGATCATGCTGCTATTAAATACCTTATGGAAAGAAGGATGCTAAACCTAGACTTATTAGATGGGTACTTGTACTTAAAGAGTTTGACTTGCATATCATTGATAAAAAGAAGCTGAAAATCACATAGCAAATAACTTGTCTAGGATGGAAAATGTTCTTGATGACCCACTTCCTATCGATGATAGTTTTCCTGATGAATAACTTGTTGTTATAAATACCACTTAGTGCTCCTTGGTATGCTGATTATGCTAATTATATTGTTGCTAAATACATTCTGCCTAGCTTCACATATAAAAAAAGGAAAACATTCTTTTATGACCTATGACATTTCTTTTGGGATGACCCACATCTTTACAAAGTGGGAGTACATGGTATTATTAGACGATGTGTACCTGAGCTTGAACAGGAAAAAAAATCTTTGGAAGTGTCATTCCGAAGCTTATGGAGGACACCATGCGAGTGACAGAACTACACACAAGGTATTACAATCTGGTTTATATTGGCATACTCTTTTCAAAGATGCTCATCAGTATGTCCTTTCATGCAATGAATGCCAGAGAGTCGGTAACATCGGTAAGCATCTAGAAATGCCTATGGACTATTCACTTGCTATTGAACCTTTTGATGTTTTGGGTTTTAACACTGTGGGACCTTTTCCTTCCAAAAATGGGTATATTCATATTCTAGTTGATGTTGATTACGTTACTAAGTGGGCCAAAGCTATTCCAACTAGTAGTGTTGATCATAACACCTCTATTAAAATGCTTAAAGATATTATTTCCCTGAGGTTTGGAGTTCCTAGATATCGAATGACTGATGGTGGTTCACATTTTATTCAAGGTGCTTTTTATAAACTTCTAGCTAAATATGATGTTAACCATAGGATTGCATCACCTTATCATCCCCAGTCTAGTGGTCAAGTTGAATTGAGTATTCAAGAAATAAAATTAATATCTCAAAAGACTGTTAATAGGTCTAGGAAGAATTGGTCTAAGAAACTAGATGATGCACTTTGGGGTTATAGAACTGCTTATAAGAATCCTATGGGTATTTGTCCGTACAAAATGGTATATGTGAAGGCTTGTCATTTACCTCTTGAGTTAGAACACAAATTTTATTGGGCAATTACCGAACTTAACTATGAGTTTAAACTTGCCAGTGAGAAGAGGTTATTTGACATTAGCTCACTTGACGAATGGAGAACACAAGCCTACGAAAATGCTAAGTTGCTTAAATAAAAGGTTAAAAGATGGCATGACAAGAAGATTCAAAAACGAGAATTCAATGTAGGAGACTTCGTACTTTCATACAATTCTCGTTTCATATTTTTTGCAGGAAAACTTCTCTCCAAATGGGAAGGCGCATACGTTGTTGAGGAGGTTTATCGCTCCAGTGCTATAAAAATCAACAACTTCGAAGGCAAGAACCCGAGAGTGGTGAATTCAAAGAATTAATTATATTTTGGGTGCACCCATTAATGAAGAAACAATGTCATCCCAGTCATCAAACCGGAAGAACACATCAAGGAAGTCTTCTGGAACACTCCAGAAACCTGAAAAGTGGTAGGTATGTGGTATGGTAAGTAAACCAACTCCAAAAATTCCATAATTTTTTTTGTCGTTTTTGGTATTTTAGAAAAATTACAAAAAAACGGAGTTGGAAGGACCCACGGGGGAGGCACAAGACAATAGGTCGCGTCGCATGGTGGCGCAGCCAGATAGCTTGTGGGTCCCTCGTGCGGCCTCTAGACTCCGATTTTTTTCGGAAACACATATTCTGACATAGAAAAAAATCATTATTTATACTCCTGGATGTTTTGACCACCGCATCACGAGATTTTCCTCTATTCTTGTTTCGGGCTATTTTTCTGACAGATCTAGATCACCATGACCTCCTCTATGACAACCAAGGACAAGTTCTTCGAGAAGGTCATCAATCCCTACCTACCGGAGGTGATCAAGCACCCTCAAGCCATTTAGATGCGTGAGGGGGTGCTCCACATCTAGGATATTCAAGGCCCCAAGAAGGAGGGGAGCGAGAAGGCCAGGCTTGTGGAAGTGGAGCAAGAAATTTTCAAGTGCCAAGGGATGGTGGAACATGCCCTGAGTGATAATCACTCTATGAGCACAGACTTCATCTGAGAAAACAAGATGGACACAAAGAGCATGGGGGGCTCTCTTCAAGCTTCAAGAGCGGATTGAGCATCCCCAGGATCAACTTTATGAACTCCAACTCCAAAACTGTGAGTACGAATCTAGGTTTAAAAGGACGAGCCTCGCTTCCAATTTTAGGACTCTGCCGACAACAATTTCTTTATTTGATGGGGTACCTATGCCTTGGAAGATGGAGGATTACCACACACCACCGCCATCATCGAAGAACACTTTAGTACATGGGTATGATCACCACCCTTGGCTTGTTCCAAGCTTGGGGGAGGTACCCCGATATCGTATCACAATCAGTTTTCATCACCATTATCTACCTTAGTTTGATCTTCAGTTTTCGTGATTTAGGAAGTTAAAATTTCAGATTTGCTTTGTTTAGATTTTTTGCTTTTAGTTCTACCTATCCTTGTAATCGAGTGCGAGAGTTATATAATAAAGGTAGTTGGGATCGTGTGCCTCTTGTTTTCTTGCATCCATCATCTTAGCATGGGAATAAAAAGAATAGAAAAGAACCATATGCCTATCTCTTGAGAAGTAATGACTTCGCATAGAAAATAGGTATAAGCAAAAAGAAGTGTTGAAAAGTAACAAACGTAATCTTAGTAATTGATATGGTCTATGCCAAAGTATGGTAGAGAAGAGGAGATTTACATATAAATATACTATCTTGAACGCGTTCTATGATAGTAAACCTCCATCAAAATATTACATAATGACCAAGTGTTGAAGTGGAACATGAAAAACAACATAATGATCATGTTTGTCTACATTTACATAGAAGTTATATGGTATTGAATCCTGTAACATGTGATGTTTGCTTAGGACCTTTTGCTAGCCCAAATATGCACAACAAGTAGAGATACTAAATGTGCATACATAACCATTAAACCCAATTTCTTTCCATGAGACTCCACCATACCTACCTATGGATTGAATAAGATCCTTCAAGTAAGCTTTCATTGTTACACAAGGCAATAAAAATTGCCTCCAATCATGTAAGATCTTTTATTATAAGTGAAAGTAAGATTTGTACGATCTTGTGATGGTGAAGCAATAAAACCGATGGAGTGCATAATAAAGTTTGCTATCACAAGGGGCAATATGAAGTGAGGTTCCTTTGAATTAAGAGATTAAACATATCAAACAAATAAAAGCTCATGACAACCTCTGCTTCCCTCTGCAAAGGGCCTATCTTTTACATTCTTACAAGTTTTATGTTCATGCAAGAGTCAATAGTATTTCCCTTCTTATTTTTCTTCAAACCATTTAGTGGCAAGCATTATGTGTTAGAGAAAAGATTCAAACAAATATATCTAGCTGAATCTAGATGATCATGTTCAATTATTGTTGATAGTATCCTTGAGGTAAATAAGTTGGGTGGCAAGAACATTAAAGCCCCCATCTTCCTATGTGTCCCACGGAGTCGCTTGTTCCAAAAATATGCAATGCATGTTGGCAATCATAGAAGGCTACATCATAGTTGATTACGTGAACTTGCTAGAAATATAAAGCTCTTACATAGACTCTTTTGATTGCAAGAGCTATGATTATCTCAAGGACTAATTTCATTGCTTGTTGGTTCTCAATAAAGATTATGCTCCGTATTTCTTCAGTTGTGAATAGATTGTTAGTTTCATGAGAGGTTATATGATTGAAAACTTGCTTCTATGATGATGTTCATGATTGTTTTTATTAACACCTCTCTCTCAAATTATGTGGTCATCATTTTAGAGTTCGGCTTTCGTTTGAGGACAAGCAAGGTCTAAGCTTGGGGGAGTTGATACGTCCACTTTGTATCATGAATTGTTACTACGATTTACCCTATTCTAGTTCATTATTCCATAGTATCACAAAATTCTTATGTCTTTTATCACTGAATATGCAAGGTACATCATAAGGAGTGAAATATCAAGAAACTGGAGTTCTGGACCGGAAAACTGAGGAAAAGGCCGAAAAATCACCAGTCTCAGAATGACCTAAAAATTCATAGAGAATATTTTGGAATATTTATGGATTTCTAGAGCAAAAATATACCGGAGGGGGGCTGCCAGCAGGGCACAAGACAACAGGCCTCCCCCTAGTGGCACGACCAGATGGCTTGTAGGCCCCCTGCTGGTCCTCCGACGCCCCACTTCTCCTATACGGTGTGTTTTACCCTAGAAAAAATCAGAAGCAACCTTTCGGGACAAAGCGTCACTGTCTTGAGGCGAAACCTGGGCAGAGGCCCATTTGCACTCCGACAGTCAGATTCCGTCGGGGAAATCCCTCTCCGGGAGGGGGAGATCGATGCCATCATCATCACCAATGCTTCCTCCTTTGTGGGAGGACCAATCTTTGTCAACATCTTCACCAGCACCATCTCATGTCCAACCCTAGTACATATCTTGTATTCAATCTTTGTTCCAAAACCTTAGATTGGTACCTGTGGATTACTAGTTGTGTTGATTACATCTCATAGTTGATGCTTGTTGGATCAAGTGGTGGAAGATATTATGTTAAGATCCTTAATTATCATTATTACACCTCTGATCTTCAACTTGTTGATGATGTGTGAGTAGTTACTATTGTGCCTGAGGACATGAGAGAAGACTTGTTATAAGTAATCTTATGAAGTTGGTATGTGTTCGATATTTTGATGATATGTATGTTTTTACTTCTCTTAGTGGTGTCATGTGAACGTCGACTACATGACACTTCACCATGTTATGGGCATAAGGAAAGTCATTGTGGAGTAACAAGTACATGATGGGTTGCGAGAGTGACAGAAGCTTAAACCCCCAGTTTATGTGTTGCTTCATAAGGGTCTGGTCTGGATCCACATGTTTCATGCTATGGTTAGATTTATCTTAATTCTTCTTTCGTAGTTTCGAATGCTTGCGAGAGGGGTTAATCATAAGTAGGTTGTTAGTTCAAGTAAGAACAACACCCTAGCACCGGTCCACCCACATATCAAATTATCAAAGTAGCAAACACGAATCAACTTAACATGATGCACATGACTAGACAGAAATCTGCCGCACACCCCTTAGTTGTACGACTCTATAGAGCTACTATCGAGTATCGAGGGTGAAACCTCGTAAAGTACTCATGATGCTAACTCTGTGTAGCTAGTCGATCGTAGTTATTGAGGGTGATTCCTCCTTCAGCACTCCCTACGACGACTCTATCGTGCAACACCTCAAGCATAGACCATCGAGGGTGAATCATTTCTGGTCACCTTGACGGTTACATCGTGTGGGATCCATCGAGGTTGATTCCTCAGGTTTCCTCCTTGATGTTTGGACACATGGATACATTGACTTTACTTTCTTACATGTTGAGGTCAGGATGACCGGAGGGTGTTGGTGTAATACGATGAGGCGTGGCTGGGTATTCTTGGCCCTTGCCACAAGTCCTGAAGATGGGGCGACAGGACCACATATCGTGTATTACGCTTGTTACCGTAGTTCACAAAATGCTAATGGGTTGGGTATTTGATATGATTTGGTCGATTAACCTTTTTCACACTAACCTTGATGTGGGAGAAGTTATGGGTACTCGGCGTCGTTATATCAGTCGAAGCTCTTTGGATGTCGGCAATGGAGCGGCGCGCGCCTGAGTGGTCCGTGACAACATTGATCTTGTATAAGAGGTGCTAGGACTGACCTTGGCCGCCGATGCATCGTGCATGAGTGCAAAGGGTGATGGGCCTATGACCCCTGTGAGGCAGTCCGGGACTAAGGGGTCCTTGGGATGGCGGCTCCTCTCGGATGGGCCGCTTTACTGGGCCGCTCTGTGAGAACCGGACTATGTGGTGACCCCGTGATCAAGAAGGAAATCTCCTAAGATTTGTGTGCCCTCGAAGTCTTGAAGATAGGATTGACGTATCTATGCCCGGTTGGAGGTCGGTTATATGTAACCCTAGGTACCCCTGGTGTCTATATAAACCAGAAGGTTCCATTCATAGAGGCAGGTCAACTCATCTAGGGTTTTAGCTCATACAATCTCGAGGTAGATCAACTCTATAATTCTCATCCACATCAATATATTCAAGAAGTACATAGAGTTTTACCTCCTCGCGAGGGCCCAAAACTGCATAAACACTGTCTCCTTCATCCCAAGGCAAGAGTGTCGCGGGCCGATTCCGAAAACTCAAACAATGTGGACTCAGTCGAGATCCCACTGCTATGCGGGTTACTCGGTCGGATCTAAGCTATGAGCATGGTCGACGACCGATCTTTGGTCTACGCACGAGTCGTACTCGGACTTGATGACAAGGAAATTCACATCCCACCCATCACGCATTTGGTTGCCACCGTCGAGTGTCTGGCCAAGGGTTCCCCGCCTTAGCTATCAGATCTAAGAACGGTATATATCCTGGCCGCCAATAACCCGGGCCGTCCGATAGTCCAGAATCAGTAACTTATGCCAAGATTAAATCAGTGCTAATCGCTGAACCGACACATAACCTAGAATTTGTGCAGTAGGGTCTCATCAAAACCACAGACCCGAGCCTGTCACACCAAACCCCACTGGAACATGGGACGCGACCGCCGAGGTCTTGGACTCCCATCCGGTGGGAATATGAAATTCTACCCCACCCACCACCCAACTCTAGCATTCTTCGATAGATGCGGCAAAGTCCGGCTCATTGGCCCCGCAGGAGGTCAAATAACGACCAGGGGAATCAGTCCATCACTTCTCGGCAAGATCCCTCCTCAACAAAGATAGGGCAAAGGGCTGCAGTGAAAAGGATATGATCAACACCTTCCGACACTATTGCCATGATGAAGGAGTCCTCAACACCCTCGCCCGTCGCCAAATTCAAACTTTCACTGAGCTGTCAAACCTGGTGCACAAATATTGCGCCATGGAAAGCACTTAGCAAGTACAAAAAATGCACACGGAACCAATCCGTGTCGAACAACATAGAGGAATTCGGAGAAGGTGCACACTCCCACGATGGCCGGTCATGCCTAAGACCGCGGAGAAAAGGAATAAAACTCTGACAAGCGCAAAAATGGGCCTCGATGGACTACTGGAAAAACCATGCCCAATACACTCGGTCTTGCTAAACACGAGCTCGACCCACAGCCTTCGAGAATGTTGGGTCATCACGCAAGTCGCGAAGAGCGGTGAAAGCATACTCAGGGCTTCACCTCCAGACAAAGCTTCAGCAGCGCCACCCGAATACAACGCAGAGATCCTAACGATCTACGAAACATTTTCCTCGAGAAACCAGAGAAAAAGAACTCTTCGAGAACTCCATCAAATTCACCATGTAGCAGCAACAATGTTGAGGATATCTCTTATCGTTAGTGTCTCCGTCAACTGGGGATAAGAGATTGATCAGAAATCAGATGATTAATCGATTTTATTGGTTCACTGTTAGTCGGGCATTTTTTCTGCGAATCCCAGGTTCCCAACGCTAAAATATGCTATATTCAACACCAAAAAAATATTGGATATAATTTTTACCTTGATTCCTAGCCCTTGAATCCTCGTATAATGAAAAAAAATAGGGCAATAGTACATATTGCATAACAAGGTCAAGAAAAACACAAATAAACATAGTGTTTTGCAAACATAGTGCTAGGAATAGGCCTAATTTATCGGTAGATTCCCGATAAATCGCTTGTCAGAGCGATAAATCGACCCAAAAGATAAATAGTGAAGATAAGGCATAATCTTATCGGTCACCCCATGAGTAGTGATAAATTGGATGATAAATCATTGAATCGTAAGATTTTTGAACAGTGGGCATCAACGAACTCATGGACGGGCATGCCAATTACTTTCGGCTAAGCCGACCAACCGATATCCTGCGCAGACCGGACACCTGCCGCCCTGGAACTATACCCCATACTCGATGGCTTCAGGTTGAACAAGGTGCTAATGGACGGTGGCAGCGGTCTAAACCTCATTTATGCGGATGCACTGGACAAGATGCAGTTCGATAGATCCCGTATCAAACACATCAATACTACCTTTCGGGGAATGATCCCCGGAAAAGAAGCACGATGTACCGGACGAGTAACACTTGATGTAGTATTTGGCACACCCAAGAACTACAGATCTGAAGAACTTCTTTTCCACGTTGTTCCCTTTCACAATGGCTATCACACCCTACTAGGACGCGGCGCCTTCATAAGATTTCAGGCCATACCACATTATGGGTATACGAATCTCAAAATGCCAGGGCCCAACGACGTGATTACAATTATTAGCAACCCCAAGATCCCTCCGGGCAGAAAATAAAACACCATCTCTAGCCCTTGAGGTATTAGCCGAGACTCTTGCCGCAGAAGAACTCACTACGCTCCGCTCTATTATGGACAAGGATGATGTGGTCCTCAGCAAGCGGTCGAAGTCCACATACTTCAAACCTGCAGACGAGATCATCAAATTCCAGGTCCATCCAACGGACCGAGTATAACAACGTCCATCAGAGCCTAGCTAGACCCTGTGATCGACGAAGCACTGCGCACATTCCTGTGCGAAAACTGGGACTTATTCGCGTGGCATCCCTCAGATATGCCAGGAATCCCATGGGGGCTGGTGGAACACAGTCTGAATATAATAGGAGGCTTCAAGCCCGTCATACAGGCCTTGCGCCGATTTTCTAAGCCAAAGCTTCAAGCTGGGCGAGGAAATCGCTAAATTACTCGAAGCCGGATCCATTAGAGAAATCAAAAACCCCGAGTGGTTAGAGAATCTAGTCATGGTGCCAAAGAAGGACAAATCTTGGCGGTTGTGCGCTGATTTGAAAGACCTTAATAAAGCCTGCCCTGAGGATCCTTTTCCCTTATCCCGCATATACTAGATCATCGACGCAACTGCCGGACATGACTCGCTATGCTTCCTTGATGCCTACTCCGGATACCATCAGATCAAAATGAAGGAATCTGATCAGTCCGCAACCGCCTTCATCACGCCCTATGGGCCATTCTTCTTCAATACAATTTCCTTCGGGTTAAACAACACAGATGCCATATACCAGCGCATGATTCAGACATGTTTGGCGAAGCAAATTGGCAAAAAATAGTCGAGGCGTACATGGATGACGTGGTCATCAAGACCAAATGCGTCGGCCAGTTGGTAGATGACCTCAGACCAACCTTCGCCGGTCTGCGGGAATACGACATACAGCTTAATCCGTACAAGTGTGCCTTCAGACTTCCCGCTAGTAAACTTCTCAGATTCCTTGTCTAGCAAAGAGGAACAAAGGCTAAACCCGCAAAGATCTGACCCTTACCCCAACTCGCGGTTCCCACGAAGCCAAAACACGTCCAAAGACTGGCAAGCTGTGTTGCGGCCATGAGCCGCTTTATCTCCTGACTTGGCAGAAAAGCTCTACCACTCCACAGGCTGCTCAAACGGACCAAAAACTTTGAATGGACCAACGAGGCAGCAATGGCTCTAGAGGAAATCAAAACGCTGCTAGCCAGCAACCCCACATTAGCAACACCTCGTGCTGGGGAACCGATATTATTGTACATCTCGGCCACCAATCAAGTGGTCAGTGATGTCTAGTATGCAACATTATTCTTGTAGACACGTGTTGGGCCTCCAAGCGCAGAGTTTTGTAGGACAGTAGCAATTTTCCCTCAAGTGGATGACCTAAGGTTTACCAATCTGTGAGAGGTGTAGGATGAAGATGGTCTCTCTCAAACAACCCTGCAACCAAATACAAGAAATCTCTTGTGTCCCCAACACACCCAATACAATGAAAAATTGTATAGGTACACTAGTTCGGCGAAGAGATGGTGATAAAAGTGTAATATTGATGGTAGAAATATATTTTTATATTCTGAATAAATAAAAACAGCAAGGTAGCAAATAGTAAACGGGCATGAAAATGGTATTGCAATGCTTGAAAACAAGGCCTAGGGTCCGTACTTTCGCTAGTGCAATTTCTCAATAGTGCTAACATAGTTGGATCATATGATTATCCCTCAAAGTGCAATAAAGAAACACTCCCGAGTTCCTATTAGCAGAGAACAAAAGATAGAAATTGTTTGTAGGGTACGAAACCACCTCAAAGCTATTCTTTCCGTTCGATCTATCCTAGAGTTCGTACTAGAATAACGCAAGTTATTCTTTCTGATCGATCTACTCAAGAGTTCATACTAGAATAACACCAAAGCAAATTCATATTCATAATACTCAATCCACACAAACAACTACAAGGGATCCGCAAAGTTTCTATCGGAGAAAAGATAATAAAAACGTGCATCAACCCCTATGCATAGATTACCCCAATATCACCGCGGGAATCCGCAAGTTGAGTGTCATAACGTATATCAAGTGAACCAATAAGATACCCCAATGTCGCCTCAAGTATTCATACCGCAAGACATACATGATGTGTTCCCAAATCTGAACATTCAATCCGACATAACAAAACTTCAAAGGGTAAAGATTCAATTCATCACAATAAGAGTATAGAGGGGAGAAACATCATATGATCCATCTATATTAACAAAGCCCATGATATAGATCACGAGAGAGAGAGATTAAACACATAGCTACTTGTACAAACCCTCAGCCCCGGCATCGTGCTGGCCGCCAGGATTATTTAGATGGCCACCGGAGATGATTCCCCCCTCCAGCAGGGTGCCAGAACGGGGTCTAGATTGGTTTCCGGTGGCTACAAAGCCTTGCGGCGGCAGAACTTCTGATCTAGGGCTCCCCCGAGGGGTTTCGGAATATTTGGGAATTTATAGTGCAAAGAGGGGGTGCGGGAGGCCACTGAGGTGGGCACAACCCACCTGGGCGCGCATGGGCCTCCTGGCGTGCCCTGGTGGGTTGTGCCCCCCTCGGGGCCCCCCAGGTGCAGCTCTGGCCCATTGGTTTCCTTCTGGTCCAAAAAAATCTCCAAAAAGTTTTGTGGTGTTTGGACTCCGTTTGATATTGATTTCCTGCGATGTAAAAAACAAGCAAAAAACAACAACTAGCACTGGGCACTGGGTCAATAGGTTAATCCCAAAAAATGATATAAAGTTGCTATAAAATGATTGTAAAACATCCAAGAATGATAAAATAACATCATGAATACTTCATAAATTATAGATATGTTGGAGACGTATCAGCATCCCCAAGCTTAATTCCTACTTGTCCTCGAGTAGGTAAATGATAAAAGAAATAATTTATGAAGTGTGAATGCTAGCAAAGTGCATAAGTTTGATCAATGATAATTTCAATCACTTTTCCTAGCATCATTACAGCAATTCTTTTCTCATAAAGTTTTCTCATGTTAAAGTAGCAACCAATTCACATGTTAAGGTCCAAACAATGAATTCTCTTGAAACCCAACAACCTATGTTCTCAGTCACCAAGCAATTGCAATTCAACTTATTCAACAGAGTTTAAGTAAGAGCTCCACATACTCAATCATCGTATAGTCTTCTATGATTACCAACACTCACCGCATACACATGGGCAAAATGTTTCAACCGGACACATAGAAAGATAGGGGCTTATTGCTTTGCCTCCTAACGTCTTCACCTCAAGGGTGATGTCAACAATAATAACTCATGCTACCCATATTCAACTGGACATATGTGCCTAGATCTTTCCTCACCACATGATGCTTGCCAAAGGAGAAAAATAAAAAGGAATAGAGAGAAAAACTTTGAGTCTTGCATAAAAGTAAATACATAAATTAAAAGATAGGCCCTTCGCAGAGGGAAGCAGAGGTTGCCATGCACTTATTTGTTTGTATGCTCAACCCCTTAGTGCAAAAGAACGTCACGTTATATTACCCCTTATGATAACAACCTTTATTATGTAGTCCGTCGCTTTTATTACTTTGCCATCACAAGTTCGTACAACTCTCAATTTTCTCTTACACTAAATGATCTAACACTTTTAGAATCAATTTTTATTGCCTTATTGCACCGATGACAACTTACTTGAAGGATCTTTCTCAATCCTTAGGTAGGTATGGTGGAATCTTGAAAATAAGATTTGGGTTTAAGGGTTTTTGGATGCACAATTAGTATCTCTACTTGGTGCAGAATTTTTGGCTAGCAAAGATGAGGGGCAAGCACCACATGTTGAAGGATCTATGACAATATAACTTCTATGTGAATATGAACAAACATAAATCATTACATTGTCTTCCTTGTCCAATGTCAACAATTTTGGCATATAATATTTTGATGGGGGTTCACAATCACAAAAGATTTCCAGGATAGTGTATTTGCATGTGAAAGTTCTCTTCTTTATACTAATTATTCGTGAATTGCTTGTATGGCCAATATTGTGATTGTCAAGCCTCAAAATATTTAACTTTATAAACCCAATGTGAATCTACCACTAGGCATGATATGGTTTCAAATTCATGACATTCAATTTATTCAACAATTTACTCATAGGATATAAGTGAAGTACAAGAGTAAATGACATAGAAAAGAGCTTCTTTGACGGGATGTGAATGGCGCTTATTTAGCCTCCTGGACAACTATTTGAGGAATCTATTTTATTTATAACTTTCAGATCTAAGTTTTTTATTAAAATATAAATTAAAACAAAAATAAAATGACATTTCAATAATAGGACACATCATGTGAAGAAGCAAAAACTTAGGATCAACTGATACTAACCAATAATTGTTGATGAAGAAAGGTGGGATGATTATTGGGGCATCCCCAAGCTTAGATGCTTGAGAGTTCTTGAAATATTTACTTGGGGTAACTTGGGAATCCCCAAGCTTGAGCTTTTGTATCTCGTTCAATCCTCTCATACCACGGTTTACCTAATACTGAAAACTTCATCCACACAAAACTCAAAAAGAACTCATGAGATAGGTTAGTACACATAATAATAAATAAACTCTTTATGTACTGCCAAGACAAGTTGCATAATAAGTTTCAAACATTAGGTACTGTATACTATCATTTCCACAATTCATATCTACCAATATAGGCTATGGAGACTATAGGATAAGTAGATAACGAAACTATGGCAGCAATCTGTCTAAACAGAACGGTGTGTAGAAATTTATGAAAACAGTGTACTTCTGTAACTCAAAAAATTATGAAATTTTAGGACATGATATAAAATTTATATGAACATACTTTGTAAACATTTCAGAAACTTTCCACGTTCCAGTAAATTATGAAAATTCAAACACTATAACCAAAGTTTCTGTTTTCACAGAACACTCATCAAAACATGCAATGCAAGCATCCTAAGCCAATTCTTGGAACTTTTTACTGAAAAAATAGAATATAAATAACATCTAACATAAAATAAAAAATATAATGACAATCCAAGCAAAGAACATATTCTGTGACGAATAAAAATATAGCTCCAAGTAAGATATACCGATAGTGTTGAAAATGAAGGAGGGGCTGCCTTCCGGGGCATCCCAAGCTTAGTTGCTTGGATATTCCTTGAATGCTACCTTGGGGTTGCCTTGGGAATCCCCAATCTTAGGTCCTTGTGACTCCTAATTCTCCTCATATCGACATCTCACCGAAAACTTGAAAACTTCAATCACACAAAACTTAACGGAACTTCGTGAGATGGGTTAGTATGATAAAGAGCAAACCATTTCACTTTGGTACTGTCAAGACAAGATACTTAATTGTTCTCACACAATTACTACTGTATCATATCATTTCCACAATTTTTATTGAGCAATATAAGCCATAGAAACTAGAAAACAAGCAAACTATGCATTGAAAACAGAATATGTCAAAAACAAAACAGTCTGTAGTAATCTGTACTCCAACCATACTTATGCTACTCTAAAAATTCTGAAAAATTAGGACCACATGAGAAATTTGTATATTAATCTTCTGCAAAAAATAATCAACTCAAAATCACTCTTCTGTTAAAAATTAGAATTATTTTCGTGAGCGCAAAAGTTTCTGTTTTTCAGCAAGATCAAATCAATTATCACCCCACATGATCCAGAAAGCTTTACTTGGTGCTTTATTGAAACAAAAGCAAAAAAATGATTAATACAGTAGCTTAATCATTTGAACACACAAAAACAGTAGGTAAAAGTGTTGGTTTGTCTCCCAAGAAGCGCTTTTCTTTTATGCCTTTTAAGCTAGGCATGATGATTTCAATGATGCTCGCATAAAAGTAAAGAATTGAAACATAAAGAGAGCATCATGAAGCATATGACTAGCACATTTAAGCCTAACCCACTTCCTATGCATAGTGATTTTGTGAGCAAAGAATTTATGGGAGCAAGAATAAACTAGCATAGGATGGCAAAACAAGCATAGCTTCAAGATTTTCAACACATAGAGAGGAAGCTTGATATTATTGCAATACCTACAAGAATATGTTCCTCTCTCATAACAATTTTCAGTAGCATCATGAATGAACTCAACAATATAGCTATCACATAAAGCATTCTTTTCATGATGCATAAGCTTAGATATTTTGTTACTCTCCACATAAGCAAATTTATTCTCATCAATAGTAGTGGGAGCAAACTCAACAAAATAACTATCATGTGATTGAAAATTAAAATCATGATGACAAGTTTCATGGTTATCATTATTATTTATAGCATACATGTCATCACCATAATCATCATATATAGGAACTTTGTTGTCATAATCAATAGCAACCTCTTCCAAAATAGTGGATTCATCATTAAATAAAGTCATGACCTCTCCAAATCCACTCTCATCAATATAATCATCATAAATAGGAGGCATGCTTTCATTATAACAAATTTCCACATCAAAACTTGGGGGACAAAAAAATATCATCTTCATCAAACATAGCATCCCCAAGCTTATGGCTTTGCATATCATTAGCACCATGTATATTCAAAGAATTCATACTAACAACATTGAAATCATGCTCATCATTCATTCCAATCATTTTATTGAATTCTTCTTCTATAAATTGAGCACAATTTTTTGATCCATCATTTTCAAGAAAGATATTATAAAGATGATCAATAATATGATGCAACCTCAATTCCATTTTTTCGTAGTTTTCTTTAATAAACCAAACTAGTGATAAAACAAGAAACTAAAAGATTTGATTGCAAGACCCAAAGATATACCTTCATGCACTCACCTCCCCGGCAACGGCGCCAGAAAAGAGCTTGATGTCTACTATGCAACTTTATTCTTGTAGACAAGTGTTGGGCCTCCAAGCGTAGAGTTTTGAAGGACATTAGCAATTTTCCGTCAAGTGGATGACCTAAGGTTTATCAATCCCTGAGAGGTGTAGGATGAAGATGGTATCTCTCAAACGACCCTGCAACCAAATACAAGAAATCTCTTGTGTCCCCAACACACCCAATGCAATGGCAAATTGTATAGGTACACTAGTTCGGCGAAGAGATGGTGACAAAAGTGTAATATGGATTGTAGAAATATATTTTTATAATCTGAATAAATAAAAACAGCAAGGTAGCAAATAGTAAACGGGCACCAAAATGGTATTGCAATGCTTGAAAACAAGGCCTAGGGTCCGTACTTTCGCTAGTGCAATTTCTCAATAGTGCTAACATAGTTGGATCATATGATTATCCCTCAAAGTGCAATAAAGAATCACTCTCGAGTTCCTATTAGCGAAGAACAAAAGATAGAAATTGTTTGTAGGGTATGAAACCACCTCAAAGCTATTCTTTTCGTTCGATCTATCCTAGAGTTCGTACTAGAATAACACAAGCTATTCTTTCCGATCGATCTACTCAAGAGTTCATACTAGAATAACACCAAAGCAAATTAATATTCATAATACTCAATCCACACAAAGAGCTACAAGGGATCCCCAAAGTTTCTATTGGAGAAAAGATAATAAAAATGTGCATCAATCCCTATGCATAGATTACCCCAATATCATCGTGGGAATCCGCAAGTTGAGTGCCATAACGTATATCAAGTGGACCAATAAGATACCACAATGTCACCTCAAGTATTCATACTGCAAGACATACATCATGTGTTCCCAAATCTGAACATTCAATCCGACATAACAAAACTTCAAAGGGTAAAGATTCAGTTCATCACAATAAGAGTATAGAGGGGAGAAACATCATATGATCCATCTATATTTACAAAGCCCATGATATAGATCATGAGAGAGAGAGAGAGATTAAACACATAGCTACTGGTACAAGCCCTCAGCCCCGAGGGTGGACTACTCCCTCCTCATCGTGGTGGTCACCGGGATGATGAATATGTCCACCAGAGAGGATTCCCCCCCTCCGGCACGGTGCCGAAACGGGGTCTAGATTGGTTTTCAGTGGCTACAGAGCCTTGTGGCGGCGGAACTTATGATCTTGGGCTCCCCCGAGGGGTTTCAAAATATTTGGGAATTTATAGTGGAAAGAGGGGGTGTGGGAGGCCATCGAGGTGGGCACAACCCACGTGGGCGCGCCATGGTGGGTTGTGCCCCCCTTGGGGCACCCCCCAGGTGCAGCTCTGGCCCATTGGTTTCCTTCTGGTCCAAAAAAATCTCCAAAAAGTTTCGTGGTGTTTGGACTCCATTTGATATTGATTTCCTACGATGTAAAAAACAAGCAAAAAACAGCAACTGGCACTGGGCACTGGGTCAATAGGTTAGTCCCAAAAGATGATATAAAGTTGCTATAAAATGATTGTAAAACATCCAAGAATGATAAAATAACAACATGAATACTTCATAAATTATAGATACGTTGGAGATGTATCAGTCAGTGCAGTCCTCATCGTAGAATGGGAAGCCAAGGGTCACAAACTCCAAATACAAAAGCTGGTCTACTATGTATATGAGGTGCTCACTGCGTGCAAATGCAGATACCCACACTACCAGAAGATAGCCTATACAATTCTTATGGCATCACGCAAGCTCCGACACTATTTTCAAGAGTGTGCGGTCACAGTAACATCAGAGGTACCCCTGAATGACATAATCAACAACAGGGATGCCGCTAACTGTATAGCTAAATGGGCCATCAAACTCCTCCCGTTTGAGATCACCTACAAGCCATGCCGAGCGATCAAGTCTCAAGTGTTGGCCGACTTCCTCGCTGAATGGACAGAAGCAGACCTCCCTAGAGAGTATTGCACATATGCTCATTGGACGATGTACTTCGACGGGTCTAAAACTCTTGCCATACTGGGGGCTAGAGTCATACTCACATCCCCCACCGGGGACAACGTTCGATACGTACTTCTGATCATGTACACTGATTCAAACAATGCGGCTGAATATGATGCACTGCTGCATGAACTGCGGATGGCAGCATCAATGGGGATAAAACGGCTCAAAGTACGGGGGGACTCCAATCTCGCCATATCGCAAATCAACGGCGAATTTGATGCCAAAAATCCAAAAATGGCGGCATACAGAAATGCCGTCCTCAAGATATTCACAGGGTTTGATGGACTAGAATTCCACCACGTCTTTAGAGACAACAATCAAGCTGCCGACGTCCTTACCATCCTAGGCGCAAAACGCGGCCCCGTCCCAATAACACATTCCTAGAGAGGCTCTTCAAGCCATCCATGGTATGGCAAGATGAGAACACTAGCGCAGGGACTAATGGTGCGAAACAGGTTGTTCACCCCACGACCGAACCAGACGAGCAATCATCGGCGGCTCTATAGCTGAAGAGACACCTTCGGCTCATGAGATCACGACATGAATTGCACCATGGACTAAGCCCTTCCTGGCTTACCTTATACGCAAAGAACTCCCCGACAACTAGGCTGAGGCGAGACACATAATACGTCGATCAAAAGCCTACAAGCTACATGAGGGTGAGCTATACAAGAAAAGCACCACTGGGGGTCCTCCAACTATGCATCTTAGAAGAAGAAGGGAGGGAGCTTTTGGCCAAAATACACGCAAGCATGGGTGGTCTCCACGCAGCGCGCGGGCCTTGGTAACCAAGGCCTTTCGAGTCGGGTTCTTCTGGCCCACCGCCCGAGCGGACGCCCATACACTCGTCCAACATTGTGTGGTTTTTCAACTTTTCGCAAACCAAAGCCACATGCCCCCAACGACTCTTCAGACAATTCCGATCACCTCGACTTTCGCGGTCTAGGGGCTGGACATGGTCGGACCACTTAAAGTGGGGACTAAGAAAAATAAATACCTTCTGGTTATGGTCGACAAGTTCACCTAATGCATCAAAGCAAAGCCAGTAAGTTCATCTAAGTCCGGACCAGTCATCGACTTTATATCAGGCGTGGTACACCGTTACGGTGTCCCTCATAGCATAATAACGAACAACGGATCCAACTTCACTGATGAGGAGGTAAAGGACTGGTGTGCCAACTTGGGAATCAAGCTTGACTACGCCTCGGTGTATCATCCGTAGACCAATGGATCAGTCAAACGGGTGAACAGTCTCATTATGAGCGGTATCAAACCTCATCTGGTCTGATCTCTTCAAGAATCTGTCTGCCATTGGGTGGAAGAGCTCGACTCCGTGTTATGGGGATTACGCACCACAACGAATAGGTCTACAGGGTATACACTGTTCTTCATGGTATACAGTGATGAAACAGTCCTCCCATATGACATCATCCATGACGCTCCTAGGGTGCGCATGTATGAAGAAAAGGAGGCCGAACTAGATCGGCAGGATGACTTAGACACCCTGGAGGGAGAGGGCGATATAGCTCAGGCTCGATCTGCCTTTTATCAACAGCAATCCCGTCAATACCAAAGCAGGGAGATTCGAGCAAAGGCATACAACATAGGCAAACTTATATTATGACTCCCAAAGAAACAGAAGCATAAACTCAACCCCAAGTGGGAGGGACCCTTCGTAATTGATGAAGTATTGATAGGAGGAGCTTATCGCCTCCACAACCCGTAGGACAATCGCCTCAAACCAAACCCATGGAACTCGGCTCGCCTTCAGCGCTTCTACGACTAGACCGCTGTCGCTACCTCCTCTAAAAGACTCTTGTAATTGCTCCTTTATATATTTCCCTGTTTACTTTTATAGGATTGTTTAGACTTTCCCAGGCTATGTCCAGCTTAATTGAACTACGTCAAGTCCTTCGTGGCATACAATAAATTATCATGTTCTACCCGGTAATGCCTGGTGGCTCCGTTAAAAGCCAAGCATTTATATATTTACCTTGTGTGAATCCTTCCAGTATCGTATTTACGCCTCCATATGCATCAATTGTACTTAATTTTTTGCCAAACTGGGTTGCCTCGCTCCTATGATTATCCTCTATGTCTTGAATGTTCGGCTAGAGGGTAAAGGGAGCACCTCTGCGATTGTTATGACCGGATTACCCGGATACGTACCTCAAACACTTGAAGCCAAAAGTTAGCACTCTTAAGAAAGAAATTGATCGGCTACGAAGGAAGAACACATCATTGGTGGTCTTCACCGCAAATTCGGATTTTCCTCCAAACATCGCTCCTACCCGCCCGATTACGCGTACATAGCTAGGACATTTGCGATTAACGCAGAAACCCGAAGAAAGGAACCCATGAAGGAACTATTTTATCCGGAAGATGTTTCTTACGTTAAGCAGTAATATAATATACCCACTTGTGCACATTTTGTCTATTTGCACCACATGGCAAGATTGCCTAGTTCTCCGAAAATGATCTCCTGTTAACACATGATATACAGTACAGAACACTCCCACGCATTGGCGGGGGAGGTGGAAGCCGATGGCCGGTTAAGACAACATTTAAAACACGGATGGAATCAATTCGGTGCCAAGTACATAGTTACATTAAACCAAAACACTACACTGATCGGTCGAGCATATATTATGACATCCAGGGAACAATCCTCCTAAGAAATACGAGCGGCGGACATCACTTGATCATAAACCAAGTGAAGGGGCATTTCCTGTCCATCCGGCGTTGCTGGCCCAACTCGGGCCAGGTGCTCCGTCTTGAGTTTGGTGAAACAGGTCTTCACCATGGCTCACACCTCCCGAGACCCCTCTCGACAAGACGAAGTCTTCCATAGCTCAAAAAAATTCGGGCTCCTTTAAAACGCTCCTCCAGTTTGGCCATCCCTTTTGGAGGTATCTCGACTGGCCAGAGCACCCTGATCATGCTCCTCGTAGCTTTCCGAGCTCGCTCGTGCACTATGGACAGTTCTTTCAGCAGATCCCCACAAAATGAGCTAATCTCTTCTTCAAGACGCCCGGTTAGGAGGCCTAAGCACGACATATGATGCATCAATTACACACCACACAACTAAGAATACTCTATGACATTTGAGGTTAGAAATTCACTTACCGAACATGCCGCCCTTCAATTTCTGGTTCTCCTCATGGGTTTGTGCCAGTTGGGTATTTAAACTCTCAATTTCTTGGGCTTGTCGTTGGTTTTCCCCTTTGATTTGGTTCTTTTCTTTACGACATTGTTCCAATACCGGGTAATTAGCTAAGACTCGCATACCTTTGAGCTTGTCGAGACGCATCCAGATCCTTTTGTAGCTGACTTATGGATTCAGCTGCTACAACACAATACTTCATTAGAAAGGATGTCTCCAAAAAAATTTGGCACACAATAATACCCCTTTTTTACTTTCTACGTGCCTCTCTTGTAAAAAAATTCACCTCCTCCAGTTCGGCCTTGATAGCCTTCAAATCCGTGTGACTAGACTCAAGGTCCTTGGACAACTTCTTGTTTTGCTGCCTTAAATCCTATGAAATGGTAACATGATGTTTAGACCCTTAATTCAGCTATCCTGACAAAATTAAGATTTCGGGGCTATTGGGTTAGGACTTATGTTCGGTTATCAAAACCGACTACTTACCCACATATTGGAAGACCTCAGTCTGGCAGCACCTTCAAGGCCTGCTCGGGCCACTCCAACGTTTGCATCCACCGAACTAAGAGCGTTAAACTCTTGACCGGAAAATGCTCGGTGGCGCAAGGACTCCTTTTGATTCCGATGATTCATTGCACTTTCGACCCCGGAATTAGTGACTCAGACTCCCCCGGGATCTTGAGGGAGTTGATCTGTAATTGGGGCTCCCGCTTTAGCTCCAGTAGGGTCCGAATGCTTGGGTGAGAGACGGCTATCTGGCGCCTCGGTGGCATATTCGGGCTGATGTACTCGTCTCCTTAATGTTTCGGCAAGAGAGACTATGATTACTTAAGGTGATGGCAGCCGAAAAGCAATGGCAAATCGGATAAATTTTATTGGAGGGTGCGGATGATGTTTTTTCCGCTATTGCCCCTCGCTTGGGTCCCCCGCCAACACTTGACGCGAACCCTGCCGGGGTAGCCAGAGAGGGTCTTCGGCACGTGGTTCGACAACCCTTGGGGGTAGGTGTTGGTATAGTCAGAATGGCGGGAGGCTTGCGCCCTTTTCGACATGGGGCCTACTTTTTGCTTACGATCGAAGAAGCAAGGATCCGGGGATGATCAGCCATTTGGGCCACCTTGTGTTCATCGACGCTCTCCTGGTAATAGACCCCATCCTCAAAGATCATCAAAATCTCTGTGTCATCATGAAATGCAGGATCATCATCATGGGAGTAATTCTTTGGTTGGGGGCGGGACAGTTGACCGTCTCGACCCGGCGTCTCCATTTCTGTTAAGAAAGATGAAAGCTTTTTTATCGTTAAAATCAAGTATAGGCATCCAGGATTCGGGAATGTAATCAAACTTACCCATTCGATGGGGTTGTAGCTGGAGAAGTCGTCCCTTATTGTTAGGCGGGCGAACTCTTATTTCTCTCCTTTAAAGAGGTCGGCTAGGATAGCTGCTAGCGCTTCTCGATTGTTCGGCCCTTGTTGTTGAGAACAGGTGGTGTCGCTTGTCCCATCGTAACGCTACAGAGGATGCGTCTTTTGTTGGAGCGGTTGGACACACCGGGTGATCACCATGGCCATCACATCGATGATGGTCATCTTGCTCTGAGCTAGCAGGTTCACCTTGGCGGCCAGGTACTTTACCTCGGGATTCTCCTCTTGAGAGGGGCTCTTTGGTCGTTAGTTGAAACGCTTCTTTAGAGGGGTCTCGGAGTATTCGGGCAGATCCCTCCTAGCTGCGTTGAATAAGGGGACGTCTTCAATATAAAACCATTCTGAGGACCACTCGTTGGTTTCCTTCTTTGGGGTCCCGATAGGGTACCCCGTCCCGGCTATGCGCCATACTTCGGCTCCGCCCACTTCCCGGATTGTCCCTCCCCTAGTTTGGGGGAAAAGACAAAAGTACTTTCTCCATAAATCAAAATGGGGTTCGCAGCCGAAAAACATCTCGCAAAGGGGCACGACCCGAGATGTGAAGGATCAAGCAGGGGGTAAGGTTGTGGAGCTGGATCCCGTAGTATTCTAGCAGAACCCTTAAGAAGGGGTGAAGGGGAAATCCTAGACTCGCGGAAGAAACGAAACGAAGCAAACCCTATCATCCTTGTGGGGTAGGGAAATTCTCCGCAAAAGCTTCACCGTTCGCAGAGGTCAGCCTAGGGCGAGTGGACGTCAGATCTGAAGTGGGGAGATATCCTTGTACTTCAAGATCACACAGTTGAAGAAGGGAAACAGAACAACTTGCCCAGTCTCCTAGAAGGGGGCCATGAGGGTGTGAGCTCGAACCTGGGCGCGAGCCATATCTCCAAGCTTTCTAGCTTTAGGGCTTCACGGTGGTGATGAGGGGATAAATGTCACCGATGGTGGATTCGATCTACTTAAATATGAGTTTTTTCTTGACCTACAAGGAGTGGTTCTGTAAAGGGCTGCCGAGTTACTTGTCTTTTATTTTACACGCGAGAATTGAGGGCTTCTATCAATCTTCGAGCAGGAAAAGTTAATGATGTGGGGCTCATGACGCTTCCACAATCGGGAACCTGTCAAGGACCGCATTGTTGTACTACGAAACAGAAGGAATAGACGAAGTTGCCTTGCAAGCCGAATACTTTGGGCGCGTGGAGCTGCCAAAGACTATATACCTCGACATTGGAGGCTAGTTCAGGGGCTATTAAGGGAGTCCGGGACTAAGGGGTCCTTTGTATGGTGGCTCCTCTCGGATGGGCTGATTTGTTGGGCCGCTCTGTGAGAACCGTACTATATAGTGACCTCGTGATCAAGAAGGAAAGCTCCAAATATTGGCATGCCCTCCAAGTCTTAAAGATAGGATCAATGTATCTATCACTGGTTGGAGGTCAGTTATATGTAACCCTAGGTACCCCTAGTGTCTATATAAACCAAGGGGTTCCATTCGTACAGGTAGGTCGACTCATCTAGGGTTTTAGCTCATACGACCACGATGTAGATGAACTCCATAATTCTCATCCACATCAATATAATCAAGCAGACCATAGGGTTTTACCTCCTCATGAGGGCCCAAACCTGGGTAAACATTGTCTCCTTCGTCCCTTGTTACCCATCAATCCAAGGTCCACAGCTCGGGACCCCCTAGCCGAGATCTACCGGTTTTGACACCGACACCCTACGCGCTTAGGATTTAGACTGGTGGGCTAGCTTCTCTATTGAGCCTAGGTAGGGCGACGATATGTTGATGTCCCGAGGCCGGGCATGACCCAAGAAAGTGTGTCTTGCCACAGGTTATCAAGTGTGTTGGGAAATGTGGTGCACCCCTGCAGGGATGAATTCAACTATTTCAATAGCCATGTCCACGGTAACAGGACAACTTGGAGTTGTATCCCGATCTAATACATCTAGAATTATGACTTAAAGTTGAAATTTTTGGCTCCGAGATTGCTTTCTCTTGGGGAGTCGAGGAAGAATCTCTGGGAGTTGCTAATAAACATGCTACATAACTTTCTACAGTATAATTATGCTAATCTGCACTCTTCTAATGCTGCAAGACACTGAAGATGCTAGTCTTCGATAGGACTGGTCCTTCTCTCTATTCTGGCATTTTTGCAGTCAGTCCAAAGATATAGCCCCATTCCTTAGGTAATGTTGCATACTTAGCATAGTTCTAATGTTAGTCTTGTGAGCACTTTTGATGAGTACTCACCGCTGCTTTGCTCCCCCTTTTTCTCTTGATACGATTGTCGTGACCAGATGACGAAACCCCGGAGACATGGATCCCGCCGACGACTACAACTACCAGGACGGAGCTTACTACTACATGGAGGCTGCCCCCGACCAGCAGTAGGATAGGAGGTTCCCAGGCAGGAGGCTTTGCCTCTTTCGATCCATTTATGTTTGTGCTAGCCTTCTTAAGGAAAACTTGTTTAACTTATGTATGTACTCAGATATTATTTGCTTCCACTAACTCATGTGTATTAGAGCTTATGTATTCAAGGCCTCGAGGCCCCTAGCTTGTAATATGAAGCTTGTATGACTTTAATTTGTGTCTAGAGTTTTGTAGTGATATCTTCCAGTGAGTCCTTAATCTTGGTCATATGCATTTGCGTGTATGATTAGCATACGATCAAAATGGGGGCGTCAAAAGTTCGTATCAGAAACGACTGCGTGTAGGTAGCCCCCCTTCCAACTCCTTTGTTGAAGTTGAGTCTAGTACTTGAGAAACTTTTACTAACACTGTTGTATGGCTTACGGGCCCACATCTCAATCGGATGGTATTGCGATCTTTTATTCCTCGTCTATACTCTCGGTTCTGATATCTCTTCTCTTTCGGGATAAAGATTTGCTAACTTTAACATTAGATTCTCGTGATCACATCCACCGGGGAGTTGTTTTTATTGACAATTGTTTCCTTTGAAGTTATGATGCACACACTGTCATTCGACATCTTTGAACCTCCTTGTTACAGATGCGTCCTATAAGGCAGCTCGTTTGTGTGACTACGGATGTCGATATGGCTGGATTCCCGTCTATTCTGATCAACCTCTTGACCAAGCTAGGATACTGCTGGTATCCCAAGTACACTGTTTACGAGGACTACTTTGAGTTCAACCAGGAACGGTACCAAAGTGAGGTTGTTATCTGGGATCGGCGGAACCTCTCCATTAGTGAGCTGCACACCAATTGCCGTGTTGGAGTGGTTGTTGATATGGTAGTCCATGATGCTTCCTATAGTGCTATCACCCGTCTCTGTAGAGAACACCCCTGCTTGGAGGAGATTGGATTCAGATACATTCGGTATGTCCTCGTTGGGGATGAGACTGGCTCAGGCACCGCTTCCTTCACCCCTTACGTGTGGCAGTGCAACGACCGGTCCTACACTTCGGTCTGTACCCCTTATGCGAGTCATTGTTACGACCTACAAATTCTGGTTCAGTACACTGAGGCACTAGATCGTGTCGTCTGAGCTCTGACTATTGAGTTGTACGCCACTTGTACTCGTCTTTACGATGCTATGACACAGTTGATACTAGCAGTCCGTGCAAGGATTCACCTAGAGTACATCCTTTACCCGCGTAGGACAAAGCTACCCCCAGGTTTTGAGTGGCCTACTGTTGGAGGTCGTACTGTTGCATGTGGACCTTTACTCCCCTGTCCGGTCCAGAATCTGCATCAGAGTGTTCATGGATTGCAGTATCCCGCCCCCGGATTTGCCATACAGTGTCACCGACAGTTACCTGGCTTCAGTGGTTGTCCCCAACGTTGATGGAGCATATCTCTATCTCTTGTTATTTTATCTCTCTATCACGTGCCTGCGTGCCGCGTAGTGGAATAGGTTGTTTACCTTTCTGAACTTGTACCGTTGGTTTGTAATAAACCTATCTATGGATCTGTATGTCGTGTTCAACTACTATGACATATCTATTGCACTTCCTTTCTTTGTGCATGTTACCTCATGAATGATTCATTGTGTTTGATATTACTCAATGCTAAGCTACCACTGTTGAATTTGACATAATAGTTAGATCAGCTGGATGTGGTCGTGATGATCGCTGAATACATGGCTGGAATGATGCATCAGTTTGATCAGAACCACCGATTTATGCAAGGGCTTATGGATCAGTTTCCGAGGTCGAACATGAATCAACAGGTAGCCCTAGTAACTATACATGACTTTATGCGCCTCAACCCTGCTGTCTACCGCAGCTCAACTTAGCCGCTTGATGCTGATGACGGGCTCCATGACATCACTTATGAGCTGGAGTCCGCAAGCTCCCCAATGGCTAGCTATGTCACTTTTGCCTCATACTTCCTGAAGAGTCTGCTGGTTAATGGTGGGGCAGTCACAGGCGTTCATAGCCTATTGGAACCATCATCACCTGGCCAGAGTTCCAAGCTGGTTTCCGTGCCTGCCACATTCCTTAGGGAATTATGGACAGCAAGAAGCGTGAGGTCTGCAACCTCACCTAGGGCAACAAGACTGTGGATGCTTATCAACGGGAGTTTTTGGACTTGGCCCACTATGGTGAAGAAGACATTGCAACTGATGCCCGTAGGGAGGAGAAATTCCGCGAAGACCTTCACCCCGATATCAAGCTCGCACTCCTTGTTCAGGACTTTGCTAATTTCGCCACCTTGGTGAACATGTCCATTCAAGTTGAAACAGGTCTGCATGACTACAAGGACAGCAGCAAGCGCAACCGTGACATGGGCTCATCTTCAGGCTAATTAACTCAGAAGCACAAGATCTAGATCCCCCACAATGTGTACCATGCACCTACTCCTGCTCTAAGGCCATCTTATGCTGCACCCCGTCTGCCTCCTCCACCAGCTAGGCAGCCGAGGCTTCCAGCTCCACCACCACGAGCTCCTATTCCCCCTTCCCGTCTTGATGGGTTGTGCTTCAAGTGTGGTCGTCCAGGACACCATGCCAGAGATTGCAGGCATAATCAGAATCAGCTTGCATTGCCTTCCAACCAACCCCACAATAACAATGCCATGCCTGCTTATGGTCGTGGTCAGGCCAAAAACATTGAACTGAATGATGCTCAAGACCAGCCTGCTACTGTGATGGGTACACTTCTTGTTAACTCAGTACCAGCTTCTGTATTGTTTGATACAGGAGCATCACATTCTTTCATGTCGGAAGATTTTGCATACATGCATGACATTAAATGTGAAGAGATGAACGTTCCAATAGTGGTAAACACCCCGACGGGCTAATGTCGAACCTGTATGGTTAGCCACAAAATCCTCGTTGAAATTTAAGGGATGGAATTCCTTGCCTCCTCTATAATGCTGAAGTCTTCCAATATTGACCTCATCCTGGGAATGGACTGGTTTAAAACTCACACGGCTTCAATCGTTTGTGCCACCAAAACCGCCCATCTCATGCACCCTTCAAATGAGATAGTAAGATGACATGCTCATGTTGTTCGATATGTAGAAGCCTGACTATATGCCTTGACTGCATTAAATGTGTCACCTCTTGAGGGGATTGAAAACATCCTAGTGGTCAGTGACTTCTCAGATGTCTTTCTAGAAGAACTCCCAGGGATTCCCCATGCGAGAGCTGTTGAGTTTGTCATCGACTTAATGTCAGGCACCACTCCTATCGCCAAACGACCTTACAATATGCCACCACATGAACTCCTTGAACTTAAGAAAGAAATTGAAAAATCCCTCCGTTGTGGTTTCATTCGTCCAAGTTCCTCTGCATGGGGAGCACCTTCTCTCTTTGTTAAGAAGAAGGATGGAACAAATCGTTTGGTACAAGATTACCGTCCTATCAACCAGGAAACTATTCAGAACAAGTATCCTTTTTCTCGGATAAATGATCTATATGATCAACTTGCTGGTTCCTCAGTCTTCTGTAACTCGACATGACGTTGGGATACCACCTGATCTGTGTTCGCGAAGAGGATATCCCAAAAACTGCCTTCGTTACTCGATATGGTTCATAAGAGTACACCGTCATGTCCTTCATCTTAACAAATGCTCGAGCAACCTTCTCTCGCCTGATTAACTATATATTCATGGACTACCTCGACAAATTCGTCGTGGTTTATCTCGATGATATCCTGGAATACTCCAAGAATAAAGAAGAGCATGCTGAACATCTTCGTCTTGTGCTGGAAAAGCTTCAGGAGCATCAACTTTATGCAAAGTATTCCAAGTGTGAGTTCTGGTTGGACGAAGTAACCTACCTTGGTCATGTGATCTTCAAGGATGGTATTGCGGTCAACCCTCAACGATTTCAGGCTATTCTTGACTAGACTCCCCCGAAGTATGTCAAGAAATTCAGAAGTTTCCTCGGACTTGCCAGCTATTGCCATCGTTTTGTCGAGAACTTCTCCAAGATTGCAAAGCCCTTAACCAATCTGCTTCACAAATGTGTTAAATATGAGTGGACAGAAAAATGTCACGAGAGCTTTTAGGCACTTAAGGACAATGTGAAATCTGCTCCAGTGCTTGCTCCTCCGGATACTCGTAAGGACTTTGTCATTTATTGTGACGCTTCACATCAAGGAATAGGTTGTGTCCTAATGCAAGAGCGCAGAGTGATTGCTTATGACTCTCGTCAATTGCGTCCTCATGAAGGGAACTACCCAGCTCATGATCTCGAACTGCTGTAGTAATACATGCGCTGAAAGAGTGGTGACATTACCTTATTGGTAATCGTTGTGAGATCTACACTAATCACCAAAGTCTGAAGTACCTGTTTACTTAGCCGGATCTGAACCTCCATCAACACAGATGGATGCGATGCATAGCATATTACAACTTGGGTATTTCTTATACATCTGGCAAGGCTAATGTAATGGCTATTGCCTTGAGCCGCAAGTCATACTGCAACCACCTCCAGGTTCATAAGGTTCACCTCCTTCTTCAAAATGAATTCCGCAAGATGAAGCTCCATATTGTTCCTCAGGGTTATCTCATTCCCCCTCCTGAAGAGTTCCGCAAGATGAACCTCCATGTTGTTAACCAGGGTTCTCTTAATAACCTAGTTGCTGAACCAGATCTCGTGGCCAACATCAAAATTATTCAACTCTATGACGATGAAGTCAAAAAGATTAAATGCTATCTTGTGGAAGGTAACCCCTCTTGCTTCACTGTTGCTCATGATGGCGCCGTGTACTTCAAGGGGCGCTTATTCATTCCAAGTAAGAGGGAAAAACCTGGATATGACTAAGAAAGTGATGAAAGAAGCTCATGATACACCTCTGTCTATTCATCTGAGTAGTAGCAAGATGTACCAAGACATCCGTCAAAGGTTCTCGTGGTCGAACATAAAACAAGACATTGCATGCTATGTTGCAGAATGTGACATTTGTCGTCAAATAAAAGCAGAATATAAAATGCTTGCTGGAACTCTGTAACCTATTACTATTCCTGAATGGAAGTGAGACCATGTCGAAATGGACTTCGTCACTGGTTTTCCCAGATCGCAGAAAGGTAAGGATGCTATTCTTGTAGTCATTGACCGACTGTCCAAAGTTGCACATTTTCTCGTCGTTAAGGAAACTATCACTGCTAGTTAGCTAGCAGATCTATATATGTCCAATTTTTTTCCATCCATAGTATTCCATTGGTGATTAGCTCAGTCCATGGCAGCTTATTCACTTCAAGGTTCTGGGCAAGTTTCTAGGAGGCTATGGGAACTCATCTGTCATTTCTTTCGGCAAGAAATGGGAGAAATCTCTCCCGTATGCCTAGTTCTCCTATAACAATAGCTATCAAGCTAGTGTGAAGATGGCCCCCTTTGAAACTAGGAATATCTCCTGTATGGACAAAAGTATCGGACCCCTCTGAATTGGTCAGAAACTGGGGAGCATTCACTTGTCGGTCCGGATATTATCCAACATGCCGAATATCAAGACCGTGTTATTCGTGAGAATCTGAAGGCTGCTCAGTCTCGTCAGAAGAGTCAGTATGACCGTCATCACAAGGATATGGTCTATCAACCTGGCAAAAAAGCTTATCGTCGAGTCACCCCAGTGAGAGGTGCACACCACTTTGGGATCAAGGTCAAGCTAGCTCCTCGCTATATTGGTCCATTCACTATTCTCGAAAGGCGTGGAAACATGTCATATCAATTGGAACTACCGTCGAACCTTTACAAGGTTCACGATGTTTTCCATGTGTCATAGCTCTGCTATTGCTTCGAGGATCCAATCCGAGCAGTGGATCATGATATGCTTGAGCTGCAACAAGACCTTTCGTATAAAGAGCACCCGATCCGCATTGTTGATCAAACTAAACATCAGACTCATCAAAAGTTCACCAAGTTCTTCAAAGTGCAGTGGTCAAATCATTCTAAAGATGAAGCCACTTGGGAACGCGAGGATCATCTTTGTAATGAATTCCCCGAGATATTTCCTTCTACCTCTTAATTCTCGGGACGAGAATTTCTCTTAGTAGCGGAGAGTTGTGACACCCTTGGATTAAGCTATGATGATCAATGTAATTAAGATACAATGACCATAGGGATTACGCTATCCCATTTTGCTAATCCATGCTTGGACACAATGGGATCATGTCTCTTTTCTTTTTCCTAATGATTTTCAAAAGTCATTCGAAAAGTGGTTTTAATAACTTTGCAAATCTGAAAACAAAAATCATATTGGGGTTGAAAATAATACCATGCAATTTATAACATTGTAAGAAACATTTTATGAATTGCTTAAGTGCCTCTAAATAATTATAATAGAGATCAAATCATTTATTAAATGCCCCTTGGGGTTAAATAATTTTCCAAACTTCTCAAAAGGGCCCCAAACATTTTGTGGTAGTACCAAAAATTGTAAGATGAATAATGGACCTAGTTCCATAGTTTTACAAAACTATTTTGTAACTAAAATAAATAAAAATAGAAAGAAATAAAATAATAATCTAAAAGAAAAGAAATAATAAGAAAGGGACAATGTGGTTGGGCCTAAGTGGCCAGAGCCGGCCCAGCTCGTCTCCCCCGTCGTCCTCCTATTGCTAACGGGGGAGAGGTGGGCACGCCGATGGCCACCATCAGTCGTCCCCATCACCCTGGCACCCATCCGATGACTCTTCGTCGCCTACAAGACCCCAGCACCAAACCCTAACCCTAGCCGCCCCCAGTTTCCCCCTCGCCGCTTCCCAGGCTCGCCTTCTTCCTCCCTCGCTCGGACCCGTGTTGCCGTCGCCATGGTCGTCCCTGCCCCGCACTCTCTAGCCTCCCCTCCAGCTAGGGCTGCGCCAGAAGCACCCCGCGCGTCCCCTACGTCGACAGGAAGGAGCAGGGTGACTAGAGCTTCACCGAAGCGCGATGATCGCACCATCTTCCTCCTCTCCACCGCCAGACATCGTCGGCGATTTTGTCCTCCCTGAGTCCGCTTAGCCCACCTACAGGAACATTGTGTGGCCGCCTTCTCTTCCCCATGTCCCCGCTCTCGATCCATAGCCATAACACTGTCGTCGCCTTTGTTTTGCTCCAGCCGAAAGCTCGTTGCCACCGTCGAGCTCGCTGTCGTTGCCACAGCGGTCGTGTCTCACAACCGATCCCACCATCAAGCTCCTGGAGCTCGAAGGAGTCAATTGCACACACGCACGGTCCTCCTCGTGCCCCGTAGCCCATCCCCCATTGTCGCCCGAACTCTAGCGTCTGCCGCAGTGGTCATCGCCGTTGTTTTAGGTCGCCTCCAGCCCCGTTCTTGGCGCAAATGGACTCGCTACGTTGCTCCCGTCCGAACGGCACCGGTCGCACTCGATTTGGCCCTTTGTAGCCAAATCCCGCCACTGACCCGAGCCCTCCGCAAAGTTTCATGGTCGTCGGCGACTCTCCGATCGCCGGAGCTAACCTGGCCGATCGGGGTCACCCTCAGTGCCACTGACCCGCGGCCCCTTGGCCTAAGTTGACCTAGTCAACTATGCTGACTAGGTAGCCCTAGCACGTGACCGGTGAGCCACCACCCCTTGGGCCACTGACATGTGGGCCCATGTTTAAATTATAACCTAATTAAATTGCTAGTTTAGTTAATCTAATTAATTTGATTAAATAGTCAATGACATGTGGTCCTTGGTAATTAGATTAGTTAAATAGATTAATTTTAACAATTGAATTAGCCCTCTCTCCATGACAGAGGGGCTCACTAGTCACGTTTGACCAATCAACAGTATTGTTGACTGCTAATGTCACAATGATGTCATGCTGGTGTCATAATTGTATTTTTCAAATTAAAATAAATCTGTTTATTTCAGAAAATAATTAAAACTTTGAAAATTAATATAAAATCATCTATAAGTAAGATGAAAATAATTTACATGGGGAAGTTGCTCAGAAAAATTCAACGAATCCAATTGCGTTGTCCGTTCATCTTTCACATGCTCCGAGCATGATGAACATGAAAATTTTGCGTTAGGTTCATTTGTTCGGTAATGGCCAAAGACCCGGGAAATATTGTCAGATATTCATCCGCTCCATCTGCGACGTGTAGTACTGCATTAGCGCATTCCTAGCTCTGCATATTGTCATGTCATGCATCGTGTTGCATCTCCTTGCTTGTATTTACTGTTTCTCCCCCCTTCTCTCCGGTAAACGTCGAGGCCGACGATGCTGCCGGGTACGACTACGCCACTGACTGTAGCGACCCGACCTGAAAGGTCGAATCTCCGGTGTTTCCGTACCATCCCAAGATCATGCTGGTACACACACGGTACATCAATGTATATATCAAAGTGAAATCACATAGCTTTATAAATCGAAAATCTCATATCGAGTCCTTTATTACAATAAGAATTACAATAAAGTGGCTGAAGGCCAACTCATGAGAATAACTAATCTTGCGGAAGCTTCAAAGGTAGTTGAGTCCATCTGACTCCAAGGGCATCTCACCGAGCGTAGAGCGTATCCTCACTCCTGGTCGGAAAAGTACTCTACAACATGATACGTTGCAGCCGTGTAGGTCAGCATATTGAATATGTCGGCAATGTCACAAAAGAGGGGGTGTAAAGTAAAATCATCTATTCTATATGCATATTTGGCAAGTGGGGCAGTAAGTTTTGCATAAAGCCAATTTTTCCTACAACAAGAGAGGGCAAAAGTTATTACTACAATGTTGGTTGATTAATGAGATGGTTCCACCAACCAATTCTCATACCCAAGTTGTCATTAATACCCACATCAATATAATTAATTGTGTTGAGAATTCCAGATAGTTTCAGTTCCTTTGGCTCAAACTGCCCATGACCGTGGACACGGCTAATCGATTAGGTTTGGGTACTCTGCAGAGTTTTGCACACATTCCCCACAAGATTTGATCGCCTCCGTTGTATTTCCCGCACTTTAGGGTGTTTGAGAAACGGATGACCAAAACATGGTCTTCTAAACGGTTTCCCTAAGACTCAGTCGGTGCCCATCCTTTCCTACCATTCTTCTACATCTCGTAGCACCGCCTGTCCAGGGTTACCACGATATCCAACCAAGCTAGAGCCCATAATGGCTTGTGGCTGTGCAGGTAAGCCTTGGGTCTTGAAGCATCCATCCATCTCTTTGTGCCTGGGTGGACCTTTCCGCGTGAATACTGGCACTTCTCCAGCAACACCTAGGCTAACCATTGGTTTCTCCAGGGCACCGTTCAACCATCATCCACCCAGAGGTATGTTGAAAACTCGGAGTCTTGAAGTCTTGATCATCTTGCAGGTCTTGAAATTACTATCTCACAACTCTCATGAATCACACAACCAACCCCGTCTACTAATAGCATACCAATATTAAATCAACGTTTCGCGGGGCCAATGTGTCAAAGGGTTGAGGGGTGCCTACCACATGATACTACATCAAGTAACCAAGTTTCCAAATTACCTACTTTGCATGCAATTGGGGATATGGTAGAACTAATGCAATAAAAACATGGGTAAACATGATCAAAGTGACTTGCCTTGCTGACGATCCTCGTACTCAAGTGACTCTAGATAACAAGCTTCGTACTCCGGATGATCTAACGAATCAAACAAAGCACACAATAAGCATACAACTAATAATACAACTCACACAATCAGCAAGATTAAACTAAAACAATTCAATAGTAACAATCAAAATAAAAATTTCAAAACCAATATTTGACTCACAATTTTTTTTAGTGTAAAAGCTACTACTAATATAAAATAAGACCAACAACTATTTTTAATAACAAAACAATAGTTAACAGAAAGAATTAATAAATTTATATTAGTAAACAGAATTAAATCCACTAAAACTTTTGTGAAAAGAATTGCTACTAAAAATATAATTTTTATAAAACACCACTAAATAAAGATAACTAGAGTTTCCTATAACATTAGAGTATGAAACAAAATTGTTATTATTATTATTATTACTATTTTATAAACGGAACATTACTTAATAGAAAACAATTACTAAGATTCTTTATTAGAAAACATGATTAAATCTCCTAAAATGTTTGTGAAAAGTAAAACTAAATTGCTTTATAAAACTATACCTAATGAAAAGGAATAAAGATTTCCTATAACAACAAGGTATAAAACTAAACAATTATTTTTATTAATATCAAGTTATTTCACCTAATGTTGAAACAACAGAACCTAATGAAAACTAAAAACAAAAGTTAAACTAACTCAGATTCAAACTAAACTAAAATCAAACTAACTAGACTCTATTAAGAACTAAACAAATTCTGTTTTTTTGTTAAAAACCCTAACCAAATTCATCCTAAAAATTCTCAAAGTATGTAGGATGATAGGTCTAATTAATGCAAACCAGTGGCAAAAATATTCATACAAAAATATATTTTTAAACTCTAGTTGTACAGATTTTAGTAATTTTAGCAAATTTGGTTAGATTCAAATTTTAAAGGTCAAATTTGAAATCTAAGACTACAGGATGAAACTACATGAAATTTGTGACCTAATGCAAAAAGAATCAATTAAAAACACTAATTATTTTAAAAGTTACAACTAAAACAAAAACAGAAAACATTCTGTTTTCTAAAACAAAACAGAAAAGAACAAAATTCCTAGCGAACGGATAGGGCTACGTGGCGGCTTCCTGTTGGTTGCTAGTGCGTGCGCGTGGGTGTTTGCGGGCGGACGACCGAAAACTAACACGTACCGGTTCATTTTATAAAATTTCTAATCTGGAGCGTAGATCCTAGATCTGACGGTTGCGAGTGGAGGTGGCGGCTTACAGGGGAGGGGGTGAGGTTTCCGGCGAGGTCGACGGTGGCCGGACGTCGGAGATGCTCGGGGATGGTGCTGCGGTGGTCGAGGGTGGCATCTGAAGGCTTCAAATGGCGGCAATGAGTCTCCGGCGTACTTTGGTGGCGTCGGAGGGGAGTGGGGGTGAGTGTTGCGGCGTCGAGGAGCTCTGGGGGTTCGGGTGGAGTCAGAACTCCTTCGAGGTGCGGGGGCGATGTTTTGGCGAGGGGAGTGGGGGTTCGGGGGTGGAATGGAGCATGGCGAGGGAAGGGCTACTTATAGGCCAGGTGCGGGGTCGGAAAAGGGAGAGACGAGCTGGATCAACGGAGGATGGATCTCCGACGAGGTGGTCTAGCGCGAGGAGGAAGGTGAGCACGCTGATGACGCTATCGGATGGTGGGTCCCGCGTGTGAGTGAGAGAGAGGGCGAGGTTAGCGCTTCGGTGGCCGATCCAGAAGGGTCTCGGGAGTAAAGGCTGGTGGGCCGGCCGGTTTCTAATTTAAATGCATTAAATTCGTTTCCTTTTCTATTTTCCAGAGCGTTTAAAACCCCTTTAATGCATTCAAATCATTTCTAAACATAGGGAATATATATATGAAAATGATCAGGGAAATAAATGCTATTTAATTAACATTTTTCCTCTGTCAAAATGAATACTTTAAAAAATTATTTTTTAGAAAATGCCTAATTGATTTTAAATTCTTTTGCAAATGAATTTTCAAATAACCCCCTGGTTTTATTGTTCAAATATTTCACCAAGATGCCCCTAGTGTGGAGTGTCATGTTACTCCTCTTTTTTTTTGAGTAATTCCAGAGATTCAAATAGTAGAAACAGGTATATGGAGAAAATTGAAAGTGGCCTTTTAGAAATCCAAAAGAAGAACGTCAACAATTCACTTCATTCAAACAATGTGATGATGATGCATAGCTATATTTCATAACATTCCAAACTTAAATTTTGGGATGTTGCAAACCTACTCACCTTAATATGAATCTCACCCTCGAGATTCGGGTTGGCTAGAAAATAGGTGCGGGTGGTCTCTACGAAGATCTTCTTCGCGTTCCCAGGTGGCTTCTTCCTCGGTGTGGTGACTCCGCAGAACCTTACAAAACTTGATGGTCTTGCTACGTGTAACTCTGTTGGTAGTCTCGAGGATTCTGACAGGCTTCTCTCGTAGGTTAGGTCACTGTCCAGTTGTATGGCCTCTAGGGGCACTTTGTCTCTCAAAGGAATATCATCCATCTCAGCATGGCATTTCTTCAGCTGAGAAATATGGAAAACATCATGAACTCCGGACAATCTTTTCGGCAATTCCAGCTTGTATGCAACTTTGCCTCTACGTTCAAGAATTTTGTAGGGGCCTATCAATCTGGGTGCTAACTTTCCTTTAACACCAAACCTCTTGATTCCTTGAAGTGGGGACACACGAAGGTATACTCGGTCTCCCACTTCATACGTCACCTCCTTGTGTTTGTTATCAGCATAGCTTTTCTGCCTGGATTGGGCTATCTTGAGTCGGTCTTGAATCAGTTTGACCTTTTCTTCAAAATCTCGGATAAGATCGGGACCAAAAACGTTTCGGTCTCCAACACCATCCCACATCAATGGTGTTCTGCACCTCCTTCCGTATAAAGCTTCGAAAGGGGCCATCTTCAAACTGGTCTGATAACTGTTGTTGTACAAGAACTCTGCGTAAGGTAAGTTGTCATCCCAACTAGACCCATAGTCTAGCGCACAAGCTCTCAACATGTCCTCCAAGATCTGGTTGACTCTCTCGGTCTGTCCATCGGTCTGCGGATGAAAAGTTGTAATGAATTCCAGCTTTGTACCCAAAGTTTCATGTAACTAATGCCAAAACTTTGAGGTAAATTGTGTTCCTCTATCTGACACGATACTCCTCGGAACTCCGTGCAGACATACGATCCTGGTCATATATATCTTGGCTAACTTAGCACTGGTATAGGTGGTCTTCATCGGGATGAAATGAGCCACCTTGGTCAAGCGATTGACCACTACCCAGATGGAATCATAACCTGAACGGGTCCTGGTTAATCCTGTGATGAAGTCCATACCAAGCTTATCCCATTTCCACTCGGGTATCGACAAAGGTTGGAGTAACCCTGCTGGTTTCTGATGTTCCGCCTTTACTCGCTGACAAACATCACGTACCGCAACATATTCGGCAATATCCTTCTTCATACCTGTCCACCAGTAATTTTCCTTCAAATCCAGGTACATCTTGGTGTTACCTGGGTGTATCGAGTAGGGTGAATCGTGGGCTTCTTGAAGTATCAACTTCCTGAGCTCTGGGTCATTGGGCACATAGATTCGGTTCTCGAACCATAGAGTACCTTGTTCATCTTCACGAAAGTCCTTAGCTTTTCCATCCTTCATTCTCTGCTTTATCTCAGCTATCTCCTTGTCCGATTTCTGGGCTTCACGAATTCTTTCGGTCAAGGTGGACTAGATCTCTAGTGTGGCAACATATCCTTTTGGAACTATCTCTAGCCGGAGCTCTCTGAGATCATTGGTTAACTCCTGGGGTAATCCTCCGGCTATGAGTGTGTTCACATAACTCTTCCGACTCAAAGCATCTGCTACGACATTTGCCTTTCCTAGATGGTAATGCAGTCTCATGTCATAGTCCTTGATTAACTCTAGCCATCTCCTCTGTGTGAGGTTCAACTCCTTCTGTGTGAAGATATACTTCAGGCTTTTATGATCAGTGTAAACATCACAACTATTTCTGATAAGGAAATGTCTCCAGGTCTTGAGTGCGTGCACTATGGCTGCTAGTTCCAAATCATGGGTGCCATAGTTCAACTCATGGGGTCATAGCTGTCTGGATGCATAGGCTACAACTTTTCCCTCCTGCATGAGTACTCCTCCAAGTCCATGACGCGAAGAATCACAATAAACCTGGAAGTCCTTCCGAATATTTGGCAGAATCAACACTGGGGCTGTGACCAAACACTTCTTCAACTCGTGGAAACTGGCCTCACATTCCTTAGTCCGAATATACTTAGACTCTTTCTTCAACAATTCCGTCATGGGTTTGGCAATCTTTGAGAAATTCTCAATTAATCTCCGGTAATATCCGGCAAGTCCAAGAAAACTGCGGATCTCCTTAACTGAGGTGGGTGACCTCCACTCAGTGACCGCTTCAACATTAGTGGGGTCTACTGCTATTCCTTCTCCGGAAATAACATGTCCAAGGAATCCGACTTCCGTCAGCCAGAATTCACATTTACTGAACTTGGCATATAACTGATGCTCTCTAAGCTTCTCCAGAACTAAACGCAAGTGTTCCCTATGTTCTTCCTCGCTCTTGGAGAATATCAAAATGTCATCGATGAACACCACGACAAACTTGTCCAGATATTCCATGAACACTTTGTTCATCATATTCATGAAGTAGGCAGGAGCATTAGTCAAACCAAAAGACATGACTGTATACTCATATAAGCCATACCTTGTGGTGAAGGCGGTTTTGGGTATATCCTGTTCACGAATTTTCAATTGGTGATACCTTGATCGAAGATCGATCTTGGAGAATACTTTGGCTCCTACTAGCTGATCAAACAAGTCATTAATTATCGGTAGCGGGTACTTGTTCTTGATAGTCACCTCGTTCAATGCACGATAATCGACTACCATCCTCAAGGTTTTATCCTTCTTCTCTACCAAAGGAACTGGGGCTCCCCAAGGTGAAGAACTTGGGCAAATATATCCCTTATCCAATAACTCCTTAATCTGCTTCTTGATTTCTACTAAATCATTTGCGGGCATCCGATAGGGTCTCTTGGAAATTGGGGTTGTTCCTGGTAGTAACTCTATCAGAAATTCAATCTCTCTATCTGGTGGCATGCCTGGTAATTCCTCCGGGAATACATCTGGAAAGTCTTGTACAACCGGCACTTCCTCCTGAACAACTCCTGTGAGGGAATTTAACCGAGCACTCATCTGTGTGCGTCGGGATACATACTTAATCCTCTTGTTCTCTGGGGTGGTGAGCAAAATAGACTTGCTGGGGCAATCAAGGTTTCCTTCATACTTGGTCATCCAATCCATGCCTAGGATTACATCCAATCCCTAGGATTCTAGGACGATGAGGTCGGTGGGGAAGACATGGTTTCCTATATGTAGTTTGAATGCGTGACATCCTATCCCTGCCATCATCATACCTCTTGGGGAATTGACCTTAATGGGCTGACTAAGGGTTCTGGTGGGTAAACCATACTTTTCCACAACTACGCTTGATATGAATGAATGAGTTGCACCAGAATCAAAAAGTACCATAACTGGACGTGAATGCAATAAAAACTTACCAACCACAGTCTCGGGTTGATCATAGACTTCTTCCACATCAATGTGGTTCACCTGAGCACGGGGAAAAGGGTTTAGCTTCTTAGCTGCAGAGTTGCCGTTGTTGTTGTCGTTTCTATTCCCCTGCTTGTTCTGAGGGCATTCAGTGGCATAGTGCCCTGTCTTCTGGCACTTGAAGCAGGTGATATGGTTCAGATCTTTCTGAGCTAGAGCGGGACGGTGCTGGTTGCCATTCCCACATCCATTGCAGTTGTTGAAGTTGCCATTGTTGGGACGATTATTCCCATTTCCTCCATGGTTGTGGCCTCCATGGTTGTGCATGTGGTGAGTGTGTCCTCCATACTTACCGTTTCCTGATCTGGTATTCCCTGAGTACGGGGAGTAGCGGGGCTTCAGTTGGGCTCTAGAGTTAGACTTCCCCTGTCCATACTTCCTCTTGCGGTTTTCGATTTGCTGCTGCTTCCCTTCCAAGATGAGGGCCTTGTCTACCAGCTCTTGGTAGTTGTTGAAAGTAGCCACCATCAGCTGCACGCTCAACTGATCGTTGAGTCCTTCCAGGAACTTCTCCTGTTTGGCTGCATCATCGCCACATCTCCTGGTGCATAACGAGCCAACATGCTGAATTCATCCACATACTGGGCCACGGAATGGTTCCCCTGGCGTAAGTTGCAAAACTCACGCTTCTTCAGACTCATGGCTCCAACTAAGACATGAGTGGTGCAAAAAGCTAGCTTGAACTGCTCCCAAGTCACAACAGCAATGGGGTATGTGGTGGTGTAGTTCTCCCACCATGAAGCTACTGGTCCCTCCAGTTGATGGGCGGCAAAGCGCACCTTTTCAGCCTCAGTACATCCAGCGGTGGTGAGTTCCCTCTCCATCTTGCGGAGCCAATCATCTGCCACAATGGGCTCAGTGCTGCTAGAGAAAGTTGGTGGATTCAGCCTCAGAAAATGAGTGAGGTTGTCGCCGTGAGGTGGAGGGTGGTTGTTGTGGTTGTTGGTCTGGTTCTGGATCAACAGCTGCATCAGGGCATTCTGCTACTGGAGAAGTTGTGTGAGTTCCGGCGGGAAGGTGAAATCGGGCTCACGTCGCGGAGGCATCTTGCTGTTTTCAGAGGGGTGAGAATTAGAATAGAACAAGGGCCTAAAAGAAAATTTCACTACCCATATGCAATGCAACAAACATATCACATCAAACACTCATTCATTTATTCAACTCAAGTTTCAAACATCAAGATACAAGTCTCAAATCAAATTAAGCATCGACCTACGCTTTAACGATGAAAATAAAGATACATGGGAGGCATGACTAAAGTTCTCCTCAAAATTCCATGGTAATGTGGCCTCTGCCGGTGGCGCTCTCCTCATAGTCATCATCGTTGCCGATCAAGGGAGCCATGTCTCCTTCTGGATGAAGATTTTCCCCCATGTCCAGCTGTTCCTCCAGAGTTGGAATGCGAGTGTTCAGCTTCTCGATCCTCTCTAAGAAATCCTTCACTTCATGCTCATGCTCGTACTTGGCTTACCATAGGTCAGCCTCGAGGTCAAGCTCACGGTTCATCAGCCGCTTGATCGTCTTCGTGTCTGCGCGTACCCGAAGCTCCAAGGTCCTGATGTGTGTCTCCAAAGTCTGGATCTAGGAAAGGGTGGAGTCTTCAGTGGGAATGTTTATGATATTTCCATTGGCATCCCTATGACAAACCATGCCGAGTCCTGGCGAAATGGGACCACCCCTGTATTCCTCCTGAATACGTCCGAGGGCACGGTGAATCGCCATGTCCCTCCCAAGAATCCAGCTGGGTGCCACAAACTTGAAGTCGATGGGTTCTTTACGATTTCCAAAGGTCTTTCCGGGGATGTGCACCTCGATCCTGTAGCGACCGTCTTGTGGAAAAGACATGATAGGAGTCCCGGTGATGCTTGGCAAAGCGATCCTTATGTCCCTGACGATCTTCACCATCTCTTTGCCAAAGGGCATCATCGCATGAGGCCGGCAAAACTCTGTGACAAAACTGGGGTGAAGATGGCCATCTAGAAAGGTTGAAATAAATCGGAGGGAAGTCAGAAATGAATAGATGAGAGTATAAGAATTTTAAAGACAAAAGAAAAAAAATCCTAAGGCTTTTCCAATCCTAGAGGTTACGTCCTACGGTCAGCGTGTGCTCTGATACCATTTCTGTAGCGACCCGACCTGAAAGGTCGAATCTCCGGTGTTTCCGTACCATCCCAAGATCATGCTGGTACACACACGGTACATCAATGTATATATCAAAGTGAAATCACATAGCTTTATAAATCGAAAATCTCATATCGAGTCCTGTATTACAATAAGAATTACAATAAAGTGGTTGAAGGCCAACTCATGAGAATAACTAATCTTGCGGAAGCTTCAAAGGTAGTTGACTCCATCTGACTCCAAGGGCATCTCACCGAGCATAGAGCGTATCCTCACTCCTGGTCGGAAAAGTACTCTGCAACATGATACGTTGCAGCCGTGTAGGTCAGCATATTGAATATGCCGGCAATGTCACAAAAGAGGGGGTGTAAAGTAAAATCATCTATTCTATATGCATATTTGGCAAGTGGGGCAGTAATTTTTGCATAAAGCCAATTTTTCCTACAACAAGAGAGGGCAAAAGTTATTACTACAATGTTGGTTGATTAATGAGATGGTTCCACCAACCAATTCTCATACCCAAGTTGTCATTAATACCCACATCAACATAATTAATGGTGTTGAGAATTCCAGATAGTTTCAGTTCCTTTGGCTCAAACTGTCCATGACCGTGGACACGGCTAATCGATTAGGTTTGGGTACTCTGCAGAGTTTTGCACACGTTCCCCACAAGATTTGATCACCTCCGTTGGATTTCTCGCACTTCAGGGTGTTTGAGAAACGGATGACCAAGACATGGTCTTCTAAACGGTTTCCCTGAGACTCTGTCAGCGCCCATCCTTTCCTACCGTTCTTCTACATCTCGTAGCACCGCCTATCCAGGGTTACCACGATATCCAACCAAGCTAGAGCCCATAATGGCTTGTGGTTGTGCAGGTAAGCCTTGGGTCTTGAAGCATCCATCCATCTCTTTGTGCCTGGGTGGACCTTTCCGCGTGAATACTGGCACTTCTCCAGCAACACCTAGGCTAACCACTGGTTTCTCCAGGGCGCCGTTCAACCATCATCCACCCAGAGGTATGTTGAAAACTCGGAGTCTTGAAGTCTTGATCATCTTGCAGGTCTTGAAATTATTATCTCACAACTCTCATGAATCACACAACCAACCCCGTCTACTAATAGCATACCAAAATTAAATCAACGTTTCGCGGGGCCAATGTGTCAAAGGGTTGAGGGGTGCCTACCACATGATACTACATCAAGTAACCAAGTTTCCAAATTACCTACTTTGCATGCAATTGGGGAGATGGTAGAACTAATGCAATAAAAACATGGGTAAACATGATCAAAGTGACTTGCCTTGCTGACGATCCTCGTACTCAAGTGACTCTAGATAACAAGCTTCACATTCCGGATGATCTAATGAATCAAACAAAGAACACAATAAGCATACAACTAATAATACAACTCACACAATCAGCAAGATTAAACTAAAACAATTCAATAGTAACAATCAAAAGAAAAATTTCAAAACCAATATTTGACTCACAATTTTTTTAGTGTCAAAGCTACTACTAATATAAAATAAGACCAACAACTATTTTTAATAACAAAACAATAGTTAACAGAAAATAATTAATAAAATTTATATTAGTAAACATAATTAAATCCACTAAAACTTTTGTGAAAAGAATTGCTACTAAAATTATAATTTTTATAAAACACCACTAAATGAAGATAACTAGAGTTTCCTATAACATTAGGGTATGAAACAAAATTATTATTATTATTATTTTATAAACAGAACATTACTTAATAGAAAACAATTACTAAGATTCTTTATTAGAAAACAGGATTAAATCTCCTAAAATGTTTGTGAAAAGTAAAACTAAATTGCTTTATAAAACTATACCTAATGAAAAGGAATAAAGATTTCCTATAACAATAAGTATAAAACTACACAATTATTTTTATTAATATCAAGTTATTTCACCTAATGTTGAAACAACAGAACCTAATGAAAACTAAAAACAAAAGTTCAACTAACTCAGATTCAAACTAAACTAAAATCAAACTAACTAGACTCTATTAAGAACTAAACAGATTCTGTTTTTTTGTTAAAAACCCTAACCAAATTCATCCTAAAAATTCTCAAACTATGTAGGATGATAGGTCTTACTAATGCAAACCAGTGGCAAAAGATTCATACAAAAATATATTTTTAAACTCTAGTTATACAAATTTTAGTAATTTTAGCAAATTTGGTTATATTCAAATATTAAAGTTCAAATTTGAAATCTAAGACTAAAGGATGAAACTACATGAAATTTGTGACCTAATTCAAAAATAATCAATTAAAAACACTAATTAGTTTAAAAGTTACAACTAAAACAAAAACGGAAAACATTGTGTTTTCTAAAACAAAACAGAAAAGAACAAAATTCCTAGCGAACGGACAGGGCTACGTGCAGGCTTCCTATTGATTGCTAGTGCGTGCGCGTGGGTTTTCGGGCGGACGACCGAAAACTAATGCGTACCAGTTCGTTTTATAAAATTTATAATCTGGAGCATAAATCCTAGATCTGACGGTTGCGGGTGGAGGTGGCAGTTTACAGGGGAGGGGTCGAGGTTTCCGGCGTGGTCGACCGCGACCGGACATCGGAGATGCTCGGGGATGGTGCTGCGGTGGTCGAGGGTGGTGTCCGAAGGCTTCAAATGGCGGCGGTGAGTCTCCGGCGTACTTTGGTGGCATCGGAGGGGAGTGGGGGTGAGTGTTGCGACGGCCAGGAGCTCTGGGGGGTTCGGGTGGAGTCAGAACTCCGGCGAGGTGCGGGGGCGATGTTCTGGCGAGGGGAGTAGGGGTTCGGGGGTGGAATGGAGCGCGGCGAGGGCAGGGCTACTTATAGGCCAGGTGCGGGGTCGGAAAAGGGAGAGAGGAGCTGGATCAGCGGAGGATGGATCTCCGGCGAGGTGGTCTGGTGCGAGGAGGAAGGTGAGCGCGCTGATGACGCTGTCAGACGGTGGGTCCCGCGTGTCAGTGAGAGAGTGGGCGAGGTTGGCGCGTCGGTGGCCGATCCAGAAGGGTCTTAGGAGTAAAGGCTGGTGGGCCGGCCGGTTTATAATTTAAATGCTTTAACTTCGTTTCCTTTTCTATTTTCCAGAGCATTTAAAACCCCTTTAATGCATTCAAATCTTTTCCAAACATAGGTAATATATACATCAAAATGATTAGGGAAATAAATGCTATTTAATGAACATTTTTCCTCCGTCAAAATGGATACTTTAAAAAATTATTTTTCAGAAAATGCCTAATTGATTTTAAATTCTTTTGCAAAAGAATTTTCAAATAACCCCCTGGTTTTATTGTTCAAATATTTCACCAAGATACCCCTAGTGTGGAGTGTCATGTTATTCCTCTTTTTTTGGAGTAATTCCAGAGATTCAAATAGGAGAAACAGGTATATGGAGAAAATTGAAAGTGGCCTTTTAGAAATCCAAAAGAAGAACTTCAACAATTCACTTCATTCAAACAATGTGATGATGATGCATAGCTATATTTCATAACATTCCAAAATGAAATTTTGGGATGTTACACTGACGATCAGCCTTTTGTAGTAGAGCAGCAAGGCAAGCAACCCCCTTGATCATTCTGATATCGCCCATTTTTCATCTCTCATGCTTGAATTAGATTTTTCTACTATTGTAGATAGCTCCTACTCTAGTGCATAGCCTTATTTCAGCAGGGCTACTCTTGAGCTTGATCACGAACCTTCCGATCTAGCACCGAACGGACGACACCTCCGTGTTCAGCACACGTATAGCTTGATGACGATCTCCGCCGTCTTGATCCAGCAAGAGAGAGCGGAGAGGTAGAAGAGTTCTCCGGCAGCATGACGGCGCTCCGGCGATGGTGGTGGAGTAATTCCGGCAGGGCTTCGCCTAAGCACTGCAGAAATCCGATCTAGAGGAGAAACTATGCACTGGAGGAACGGGTAGCCCGTGGCTGAAAAAACTAGTGCAAAACCATAAAACCCACCAGTATATATAGGAGGAGAGGAGGACAACCTTTTCACAAGGGACAAGGCTCCTTGTATTCGGCCGAACCCACTAGGAGAGGAGGACTCCTCCTCCAATCCTAGTAGGACTAGGATTGCTTCTTTTTTGCCCGTTTGATACACACAAGGCACTCCTTCGATGTCCGTGAGTTGCATGATCTCATGGTCATAGGAACATATACTTGACATGCAGAAAACAGTAGCAATAAACTGACATGATCATATGCTACATTTGTAGTTTGGGTCTTGTCCATCACATCATTCTCCTAATGATGTGATCTCGTTATCAAATGACATCGCATGTCAATGGCTTGGAAACCTTGACCATCTTTGATCAACGAGCTAGTTCACTATGTTGGAAATATGCCCTAGAGGCAATAATACATTGGTTATTATCATATTTCCTTCTTCATGATAATCGTTTATTATCCATGCTATAATTGTATTGATCGGAGACTTAGATGCATGTGTGGATACATAGACAAAACCATGTCCCTAGTATGCCTCTAATAGACTAGCTCGTTGATCAAAGATGGTTAAGGTTTCCTAGCCATGGACATGAGATGTAATTTGATAAACGGGATCACATCATTAGGAGAATGGTGTGCTGGACAAGACCCAAACTACGAACGTAGCATACGATCATGTCAGTTTATTGCTACTGTTTTCTGCATGTCAAGTATATGTTCCTATGACCATGAGATCAGGCAACTCACTGACACCGGAGGAGTACCTTGTGTGTATCAAACATCGCAACGTAACTGGGTGACTATAAAGGTGCTCTACAGGTATCTTCGAGGGTGTCTGTTGAGTTGGCATGGATCAAGACTGGGATTTGTTACTCCGTGTGATGGAGAGGTATCTCAGGGCCCACTCGGTAATACAACATCACAATAAGCCTTGCAAGCAATGTGACTAAGTGTTAGTCACGGGATCTTGTATTACGGAACGAGTAAAGAGACTTGCCGATAATGAGGTTGAACTAGGTATGGAGATACCGACGATCGAATCTCGGGCAAGTAACATACCGAAGAACAAAGGGAACATCATACAGGATTAACTGAATCCTTGACATTGAGGTTCGACCGATAAAGATCTTCGTAGAATATGTATGAACCAATATGGGTATCCAGGTCCCGCTATTGGTTATTGACCTTAGAGGTGTGTCTGTCATGTCTACATAGTTCTCGAACCCGCAGGGTCTGCACACTTAATGTTTGGTGACGTTTCGGTAGTATAGAGTTATGTATGGTGGTGACCGAAGGTTTTTCGGAGTCCCGAATGAGATCCCGGACGTCGCGAGGAACTCCAGAATGGTCCGGAGGTAAAGATTCATATATAGGAAGTCCTGTTTTGGTCGCCGGAAAAGTTTCAGGCTCATCGGTAGTGTACTGGGAGTGCCGGTAGTGTACCGGGAGACCACTGGGAGGGGTATTTCGACCCAAGAGGCTTCATGGGCTGTGGGAGAGTAAATACCAGCCCTTTGTGGGCTGGTGGAAGTCCCACACAAGGCCCATGCATCTGGGAAGAAAAGCCCAAAGAGAAAATGGTGGAAAAAGGCAAAAAAGGCAAAAATAAAGGAGGAGTCCTAGTCCTACTAGGATTGGAGGAGGAATCCTCCAATCCCACTAGGTTCGGCCGACCCAAGGGCTGCCTCTTTGGAAGCCAAGCCTCCTACTCCTCTCCTCCTATATATACTAGAGGATTTTAGGTTTTTGGCATAGAATTTTCAGCCACGTGCTACCCGTTCCTCTAGTGCATAGTTTCTCCTCTAGATCGGATTTCTAGAGTGCTTAGGCTAAGCTCTGCCGGAATAGCTTCACCACCATCTCTGGAGCGCCGTCACGCTTCCGGAGAACTCTTCTACCTCTCCGCTCCCTCTTTCTGGATCAAGAAGGCAGAGATCGTCATCGAGCTGTACCTGTGCTGAACGCGGAGGTGCCGTCCGTTCGGCGCTAGATCGGAAGGACCGTGATCAAGATCGCAAGACGGATCGTGACGAGATCGCGGGACGGATCGTGATGAGTTCACGGGATGGTTCGTGATCGGATCGCAGGACGGATCGTGATGAGATCGCGGGACGCTTGGCGATTTGGATCGCGAAGACGTTCGACTACACCAACCGCGTTTCTTAACGCTTCCCGCTTAGCATCTACAAGGGTACGTAGATCCACTCTCCCTCTCGTAGATGCTCATCACCATGGATAGATCTGCGTGTGCATAGGAAATATTTTGTTTCCCATGCAACGTTCCCCAACAGTGGCATCATGAGCTAGGTCTATGTGTTGATGAGATCTCGAGTAGAACACAAAAGGTTTGTGGGCGTTGATGCTTAGAGTGCTTCCTCCCTTGGTCGTATTTGGTTCAGCGGTATTGTGAGATGAAGCGGCCCGGACCAACATTATTCGTACGCTTACGAGAGATCGGTTCCCTCGACACAACTTGTTGCCTAGATGGCTTGCGGGTGACAGTTTCTCTCACTTTAGTTGGATCGGATTCGACAAAGGCGGTCCTTGAGAAGGTTGAAAAGAAAATTATGTATCACCGTTGTGGTTTATGCATAGGTGAGAATCGTTCTTGCTAGAAACCCGTAGCAGCCACGTAAAACATGCAACAACAATTAGAGGACGTCTAACTTGTTTTTGCAGGGTATGTTGTGATGCGATATGGCCAATTACATGATGTGATATATGTGATGTATGAGATGATCATGTGATGTATAGAATTTCACGAATTGCATGTCGATGAGTACGACAATTGGCAGGAGCCATAGGGTTGTCTTTAATTATTGTATGACCTGCGTGTCAATCATTAAGCGCTATGTAATGCTTTACTATATCGCTAAACGGTAGCAATAGTAGTAGAAGCATGTTGGGCGCGACAACCCCGATGTCGACACGTTGATGGAGATCAAGATGATGGAGATCATGGTGTCTTGCCGGTGACGATGGAGATCATGCCGGTGCTTTCTAGATGGAGATCAAAAGCACAAGTTCATGGCCATATCATGTCACTTATGATTTGCATGTGATGTTAATCCTTTTTATGCACCTTGTTTTTCTTAGTACGACGGTAGCATTATAAGGTGATCCCTCACTTAATTTCAAGATAAATTGTGTTCTCCTCGAGTGTGCACCATTGAGAAAGTTTGTCGTGTTGAGACTCCACGTGATGATCGGGTGTGATAGAATCTACGTTCACATACAATGGGTGCAAGCCAGTGTTGCACGTGCAGAACACTCGGGTTAAACTTGACGAGCCTAGCATGTACAGACATGGCCTCGGAACACAAGAGACCGAAAGGTCGAACATGAGTCATATAGCAAATATGATCAACATGATGATGTTCACCATTGAAACCACCTCAACTCACGTGAGGATCGGACTTAAGTTGGTGAATTTGGATCATGTGTCACTCGAATGACCGGAGGGATGTCAATTTGAGTGGGAGTTCTTAAGTAATATGATTAATTGAACTCATTATCATGAACATAGTCAGTAGTGTCTTTGCAAACTGTGTTGTAGATTACTAGATCACGCTGTAGCTCCCTTGTATTTTTATATGCTCCTAGAGAAATAGAGTTAAAAGATGATTCTAGCAATATTGCAGTCTGGCTCCGTGATCTGAGGATTGTCCTCGTTGCTGCACAGAAGGCTTATGTCCTTAATGCACCGCTTGGTGTGCCAACCCCTCTAGCGTCGTCTGTAGATGTTGTGAACATCTAACAGGCACGTTCTGATGACTACTTGATAGTTTAGTGCGTCATGCATTATGGCTTAGAATTGAGGCTCTGAAACATTTTGAATGTCACAGAACATATGAGATGTTCTAAGAGCTGAAATTAGGATCTCAAGCTCATGCCCGTGTTGCGAGATATGAGATCTCCAACAAGATTCTTTGCCTATAATATGAAAGAGAATAGATCAATCGTTGAGCATGTGCTCAGATTGTCTGGGTGCTACAATCGCTTGAATCGAGTGGGAGTTGATCTTCCAGATAAGATAGTGATTGATATAGTTCTCCAAGTCACTGTCACTAAAGCTACTAGAACTTGGTGATGAACTATAAAACGCCAGGGATAGAAATAATGATCCCTGAGCTGCTCGCGATGTTTGACACCGCGAAGGTAGAAATCAAGAAGGAGCCTCAAGTGTTGATGGTTAGTCAAACCACTAGTTTCGAGAAGGGCGAGAGAAAGGAGGGAAAATTCATGGATAGCAAGTCAGTTGCTGCTCTAGTGAAGCAACCCAAAGTTGAACCCAAACCCGAGACTAAGTGCTTCGATAATGAGGAGAGTGGTTGCTGAAGCGGAACAACCCTAGATACTTGGTAGATAAGATAGGCTGGCAACGTCGACAAAAGTATATTTGATATACGTTTTAATGATGTGTGCCTTGCGAGTACACCTAGTAGCACCTGGGTATTGGATACCGGTTCGAGTGCTAAACGTTAGTAACTCAAAATAAAAGCTACAAACGAAGCACTAGCTAAGGGTGAGGTGACGATGTGTGTTGGAAATGTTTCCAAGGTTGATGTGATCAACATCGCACGCTCTCTCTACCTTCGGGATTAGAGACAAACCTAAATAAATGTTATTTGGTGTTTTGCGTTGAGCATGAACGTGATTAGATTGTGTTTATTGCAACACGGTTATTCATTTAAGTTAGAGAATAATGGTTATTCTATTTACATGAATAATACCTTCAACGGTCATGCACCCACTGAGAATGGTTTGTTGAGTCTTGATCGTAGTAATACACATGTTCATAACATTGACGCCAAAAGATACAAAGTTAATAATGATAGTACCACATACTTGTGGCACTGTCGCTAAATGTCATATTGGTATAAAGCGCATGAAGAAACTCCATGCTGATGGATCTTTGGACTCATTCGATTTCAAATCGGTTGAGACATGCGAACCATGCCTCTTGGGCAAGATGACTAAGGACCCCGTTTCCAGATGGATGGAGCGGGCAAGTGATTTATTGGAAATGATACATGTTGATGTATGCAATCCAATGAGTCTTGTAGCGTGTGGTGGATATCGTTATTTTCTTACCTTCACCAATGATTTGAGTAGATATAGTGTATATTTACTTAATGAATCACAAGTCTGAATTGTTTGAAAGGTTTAAGCAAATTCAAAGTGAAGTTTAAGATCATCGTGACAAGTAGATAAAAATGTCCGCGATATGATCGTGGAGGTGAATATCTGGGTTACGAGTTTGGCATACAACTTTAGACAATGTGAAAGTTGTTTCACAACTCACGCCACCTGGAACACCATAGTGTGATGGTGTGTCCAAATGTCATAGTCGTACTCTGTTGGATGTGGTGCGTGCTATGATGTCTCTTATCGTTTTGCTACTATAATTTTGGGGTTATGCATTAGAGACAACTACATTCACTTTAAATAGGGCACCATCTAAATCCGTTGAGATGACACCGTGTGAATTAGGGTTTGATAGAAACCCAAGCTATCATTTCTTAATGTTTGGGGTTGTGACGCTTGTGTGGAAAACGTTTTCACCTAATGAGATCGAACCCAAAGCGGAAAAATGCATCTTCATAGAATACCCTGAGAACAGTTGGGTAAACCTTCTATCTCAGATCCAAGCATAAAGTGTTTGTTGCTAAAACTGGGTCCTTTCTCGAGAAAAAGTTTCTCTCGGAAGAATTGAGTGGGAGGAAGATAGAACTTGATGAGGTTGTTGAACCTTTGTTCAACCACAGAGTAGCGCAACGCAGGAAGTAGTTTTCTGTGAAGCCTATATTAGTTGAAGAGGAAGTAAATGATGATGATCATGAAGCTTTGGATCAAGTTACTATCGAACCTCGTAGGTCGACAAGGATGTGTACTGCTCCTGAGCGGTACGACAACCCTGTCTTGGAGGTCATGTTGTTGGACAACAATGAACCTACGGGCTGTGGAGAAGCGATGATGGGCCCGGATTCCGACAAATGGTTAGAGGCCATAAAATCCAAGAAAGGATCCATGTATGAAAACCAAGTATAGACTTTGATAGACTTGCTCGTTGGATGGCAGGTCGTTGAGTATAAATGGATCTTTAAGATGAAGACAAACGCTGATGGTGAATGTCACCATTTATAAAGCTCGACTTGTCGCAAAGAAGTTTCCGCCAAGTTCAAGGAGTTGACTGCGATGAGACTTTCTCACACGTAGCGATGCTAAAGTCTGTTCGAATTATGTTAGCATTTGCTGAATTTTTCAATTATGAAATCTGGCAAATGGATACCAAAACATCGTTTCCTTCCTTAAGGAAAGGTTGTATGAGATTAAACCAGAAGGTTTTGTTAGTCCTCAGGATGCTAAAAGGTGTGCAAGCTTCAGTGAACCTTGTATGAACTTAAGCAAGCATCTCGGAGTTGGAATATAAACTTTGATAAGGTGATCAAAGTTTTTGAGTCTACACAAAGTTTATGAGAAACTTGTATTTACAATAAAGTGAGTGGGAGCACTATAGAGTTTTTGGTAAGCATATGTGGTTGACATATTGTTGATCGGAAATGATGTAGAATTTCTGGAAAGCATAAACGGTTGTTTGAAAAAGAGTTTCTCAAAGGAAGACCTAGATAAATCTACCTAATTGTTGAGCATCAAGATCTATAGAGATAGATCAAGAAGCTTGATGAGACTTTTCAATAAGTACATACCTTGACAAAGTTTTTGAAAGAATTCAAAATGGATCAGTCAGAGAAAGAGTACTCGCCTGATTTGTAAGGTGTGAAGTTGAGTAAGACTCAATGCCCAGTGACTACAGAAGATAGAGAAAAGATGAAGTGTCATCCCCTATGCTTTAGCCATAGGCTCTATCATGTATGCAATGTTGTGCACAAGACCCGATGTCAGCCTTGCCATAAGTATTGCCGGAAGGTTTCAAAGTGATCCTGGAATGGAGCACTGGACAGCGCTCAAGATTATCCTTAGTAACTAAAAGACTAAGGAGATGTTTCTCGATTATGGAGGTGATAAAGAGTTTGCCGTAAAGAGTTACGTCGATGCAAGCATTAACACCAGTCCAGATGACTCGTAGTAGCAATCTGGATACGTATAGTGGAGCAGCCATTTGGAATAGTACCACGTGGAGTGTGGTAGCAGTGTTTACGGTTTGACATAGAAATTTGCAAAGTACACACGGATCTCAATGTCGCAGACCCGTTGACTATAAGACCTCTCTCACATGCAAAGCATGTCAAGCCCTAGACCTCATTGGGTGTTAGATTCATAACAACTTGAATCACATGGTGATGTGAACTAGAATATTGACTCTAGTGCAAGTGGGAGACTGTTGGAAATATGCCCTAGAGGCAATAATGAATTGGTTATTATCATATTTCCTTGTTCATGATAATCATTTATTATCCATGCTATAATTGTATTGATCGGAGATTTGATGCATGTGTGGATACATACACAAAACCATGTCCCTAGCATGCCTCTAATACACTAGCTCGTTGATCAAAGATGGTTAAGGTTTCCTAGCCATGGACATGAGATGTCATTTGATAAACGGGATCACATCATTAGGAGAATGGTGTGATGGACAATACGCAAAATACGAACGTAGCATATGATCTTGTCAGTTTATTGCTACTGTTTTCTGCATGTCAAGTATATGTTCCTATGACCATGAGATCATGCAACTCACTGACACCGGAGGAGTACCTTGTGTGTATCAAACGTCGCAACGTAACTGGGTGACTATAAAGGTGCTCTACAGGTATCTCCGAGGGTGTCTGTTGAGTTGGCATGGATCAAGACTGGGATTTGTTACTCCGTGTGACGGAGAGGTATCTTAGGGCCCACTCGGCAATACAACGTCACAATAAGCCTTGCAAGCAATGTGACTAAGTGTTAGTCATGGGATCTTGTATTACAGAACGAGTAAAGAGACTTGCCAGTAACGAGGTTGAACTAGGTATGGAGATACCGACGATCGAATCTCGGGCAAGTAACATACCGAAGAACAAAGGGAACATCATACAGGATTAACTGAATCCTTGACATAGAGGTTTGACCGATAAACATCTTCGTAGAATATGTAGGAACCAATATGGGCATCCAGGTCCCACTATTGGTTATTGACCGTAGAGCTGTCTCGGTCATGTCTACATAGTTCTCGAACCCGCAGGGTCTGCACACTTAAGGTTTGGTGACGTTTCGGTAGTATAGAGTTATGTATGGTGGTGACCGAAGGTTTTTCGGAGTCCCTGGTGAGATCCCGGACATCACGAGGAGCTCCGGAATGGTCTAGATGTAAAGATTCATATATAGTAAGTCCTGTTTTGGTCGCCGGAAAAGTTTTGGGCTCATCGGTAGTGTACTGGGAGTGCCGGTAGTGTACCGGGAGACCACCGGGAGGGGTATTTCGACCCAAGAGGCTTCATGGGCTGTGGGAGAGTAAATATCAGCTCTTTGTGGGCTGGTGGAAGTCCCACACATGGCCCATGCGGCTGGGAAGAAAAGACCAAAGAGAAAAAGGTGGAAAAAGGCAAAAACAGCATAGTTTCTCCTCTAGATCGGATTTCTGCAGTGCTTAGGCGAAGCCCTGCCGGAATAGCTCCACAACCATCTCCGGAGTGTCGTCACCCTGCTGGAGAACTCTTCTACCTCTCCGCTCCCTCTTGCTGGATCAAGAAGGCGGAGATCGCCATTGAGCTGTACGTGTGCTGAACGCGGAGGTGCCGTCCGTTCGGCGCTAGATCGGAAGGACTGTGATCAAGATCGCGAGACGGATCGTGACGAGATCGCGGGACAGATCGTGATGAGTTCACGGGACGAATCGTGATTGGATCGTGGGACGGATCATGATGAGATCGCGGGACGCTCGGCGATTTGGATCGCGAAGATGTTTGACTACACCAACCGCGTTTCTTAACGCTTCCCGCTTAGCAATCTACAAGGGTATGTAGATCCACACTCCCTCTCGTAGATGCTCATCACCATGGATAGATCTACGTGTCCGTAGGAATTTTTTTGTTTCCCATGCAACATTCCGCAACACACTAGAGGCATACTAGGGACAGAGTGTTGTTTATTTACCCACACATGTAATGTGTTTCCAATTAATACAATTATAGCATGGATAATAAAAGATTTTCATGAACAAGGAAATATAATAATAAACACTTTATTTATTGCCTCTAGGGAATATTTCCAACAGTCTCCCACTTGCACTAGAGTCAATAATCTAGTTCACGTCACTATGTGATTTACATTGTAATGAATCGAACACCCATGCAGTTCTGGTGTTGATCATGTTTAGCCCTTGGAAGAGGTTTAGTCAACGGGTCTATAACATTTAGATCCGTGTGCACTTTGCAAATATTTATGTCCTTCTCCTCGATGTAATCACGGATGGAGTTGAAGTGTCGCTTTATGTGTTTGGTCCTCTTGTGAAATCACATAGAATCGGCTACCACGCTTTGCTTGGAACTGCACCAGCTTACCGCTCCCCCGTTGAGAATAAATACATATCCGTTTTGCGACTTAGAGTCATCCGGATCAGTGTCAAAGCTTGCATCAATGTAACCCCTTACGACGAGCTCTTCATCACCTCCATAAACGAGAAACATTTCCTTAGTCCTTTTCAGGTACTTAAGGATATTCTTGACCCCTGCCCAGTGCTCCATTCCAGGATCACTTTGAAACCTTCCGGCCATACTTATGGCAAGGCTGACATCGGGTCTTGTGCGTAACATTGCATACATGATAGAGCCTATGGCTGAAGCATAGGGGATGACACTCATCTTTTCTCTATCTTCTGCAGTCACTGGGCATTGAGTCTTACTCAACTTCACACCTTGTAACACAGGCAAGAACCCCTTCTTGGACTGATCCATTTTGAACTTCTTCAAAACTTTATCAAGGTATGTGCTATGTGAAAGTGCTATCAAGCGTCTCGATCTATCTCTATAGATCTTAATGCCAAATATGAAAGCAGCTCTCCTAGGTCCTTCATTGAAAAACTCTTGGTCAAATATTCCTTCACGCTTTCCAGCATTTCTATATTGTTTCCAATAAGCAATATGTCATCCACATATAATACTAGAAACGCTATGGAGCTCCCACTCACTTTCTTGTAAATACAGGCTTCTCCATAAACTTGTATAAACTCAAATGCTTTGATCACCTCATCAAAACGCTTATTCCAACTCCGAGATGTTTGCACCAGCCCATAAACGGATCGCTGGAGTTTGCAAACATTGTCAGCATTCTCTGGATCGACCAAACCTTTTGGTTGCATCATATACAACTCTTCCTCAAGGAAACCATTGAGGAACGCTGTTTTGACATCCATCTGCCAAATTTCATAGTCGAACTAAGCAGCTATTGACAACATGATTCTGTCAGACTTAAGCATCGCTACGGGTGAGAAGGTCTCATCGTAGTCAACTCCTTGAACTTGTGAAAAACCCTTTGCCACAAGTCGAGCTTTATAGACGGTGACATTACCATCCGCGTTTGTCTTCTTCTTAAAGATCCATTTGTTCTGAATGGCCTTTCGCCCTTCAGGTAATACTTCCAAAGTCCATACTTTGTTTTCATACATGGATCCCATCTCAGATTTCATGGCCTCTAACCATTTCTCGGAATCCAGGCCCATCACTGCTCCTCCATAGCTTGTAGGTTCATTGTTGTCCAACAACATGACCTCCAAGACAGGGTTGTCGTACCACTCAGGAGTAGTACGCGGCCTTGTCGACCTACGAGGTTCAATAGTAGCTTGATCTGAAGCTTCATGATCATCATCATTAACTTCCTCTTCTACCGTCATAGGTTCCATAGAAACATATTTCTGCACTGCGCTACTTTCTGGTTGAAGTAAAGGTTCAATAACTTCATCAAGCTCTATTTTCCTCCCACTCAATTCTTTCGAGAGAAACTCTTTATCAAGAAATGTTCCATTCTTAGCGACAAACACTTTGCCTTTGGATCTGAGAAGAAGGTATACCCGACTGTCTCTTTCGGGTATCCTATGAAGACGCATTTTTCCGCTTTGGGTTCCAACTTTTCAGGCTGAAGCTTTTTGACATAAGCATCACATCCCCAAACTTTAAGAAACAACAACTTTGGCCTCTTGCCAAACCACAGTTCATATGGCGTCGTCTCAACGGATTTCGATGGTGCCCTATTTAAAGTGAATGCAACTGTCTCTAATGCATAACCCCAAAACGATAGTGGCAAATCAGCAAGAGACATCATAGAACGCACCATATCTAATAAGGTTCGATTACGACGTTCGGACACACCATTATGCTGTGCTGTTCTGGGCGGTGTCAACTGTGAAACAATTCCACACTGTCTTAAGTGACTACCAAACTCATAACTCAGATATTCACCTCCTCAATCAGATCACAGGAATTTAATCTTCTTGTTACAATGATTCTCAACTTCACTCTGAAATTGCTTGAACTTTTCAAACGTTTCAGACTTGTGTTTCATCAAGTAAATATACCCATATCTACTTAAGTCATCACTGAAGGTGAGCAAATAACGATATCCACCACGCGTTGTAACATTCATTGGACCGCACACATCAGTATGTATGATTTCCAATAAGTCACTCGCCCGTTCCATTGTTCCAGAGAACGAAGTTTTAGTCATCTTGCCCATGAGGCATGGTTCACATGTGTCAAGTGATTCAAAATCAAGTGACTCCAAAGGTCCATCAGCATGGAGCTTTCTCATGCGTTTTACACCAATATGACCTAAATGGCAGTGCCACAAGAAAGTGGTACTATCATTATCAACTCTACATCTTTTGGCATCAATGTTATGAACATGTGCGTCATCACTATCAAGATTCAATATGAATAAAACCCTAACATTGGGTGCATGACCATAAAAGATATTACTCATATAAATAGAACAACATTTATTCTCTAATTTAAATGAGTAACCATCTCGCAATAAACAAGATCCAGATATAATGTTCATGCTTAACGCTGGCACTAAATAACAATTATTCAGGTTCATCACTAATCCCGATGGTAATCGAAGAGAGAGCATGCCAACGGCGATCACATCAACCTTGGAACCATTTCCCACGTGCATCATCACTTCGTCCTTTGCCAGCCTTTGTTTATTCCGTAGTTCCTGCTTTGAGTTGCAAATATGAGCAACCGAACCAGTATCACATACCGAGGCACTACTACGAGGTCTAGTAAGGTACACATCAATAACATGTATATCATATATACCTTGTTTATCGTTGGCCGCCTTCTTGTCAGCCAGGTACTTGGGGCAGTTCTGCTTCCAGTGACCAGTTCCCTTGCAATGAAAGCACTCAGTTTCTGGCTTGGGTCCATGCTTGGGCTTCTTTACAGGAGTGGCAACTGCTTTGCCATCCTTCTTGGTTTTACCCTTCTTGCCCTTGCCATTGACCTTGCCAGTTTTCTTGAAACTAGTGGTTTTATTGACCATCAACACTTGATGTTCTTTCTGGATTTCAGACTCAGTGACTTTTAGCATCGTAAACAGCTCGGCGACTGACTTGTTCATCCCGTGCATGTTATAGTTCATCACAAAGCTCTTGTAACTAGGTGGCAGTGATTGAAGAACTCTGTCAGTGATCGCCTCTGGCGGAAGGGCAATTCCCAACTCCGCTAGACGAGTTGAATACCTAGACATTCTGATTATATGTTCACTAATAGAACCGTTCTCCTCCATCTTGCAAGCATAGAACTTATCCAAGGTTTCATAACTCTCGATCCGGGCATTCTTCTGAAAGATAAACTTCAACTCCTGGAACATCTCATATGCTCCATGACGTTCAAAACGTCTTTGAAGTCCCGATTCTAAGCCATACAATATTGCATATTGAACTATTGAGTAATCTCCAGTACGTGCCTCCCAAGCATTCTTAACGTCTTCGGAGGTCATGTCTTCTGGTTGGTCACCAAGCGGTGCATCAAGGACATATGATTTCTGGGAAGCCGTGAGGATAATCCTCAGATTATGGGCCCAGTCAACAAAGTTACTTCCATCATCTTTCAACTTAGCTTTCTCTAGGAACGCATTAAAATTCAGGGGTGCTAATATGCGAGACATTGATCTACAACATAAATATGCAAAGTTTACTTAGACTATTGTTCAATATAATGAGTTTAGTTAATCAAATTACTATAGATCCCACTCAAATCGACATCCCTCGGGTCATCTGAGTGTCACATGATCCAAATTCACCAACTTAAGTCCGATCATAAAGTGAGTTGAGGTGGCTTCAATGGTGAATATCTCATGTCGATCATATCTACTATATGACTCATGTTCCACCTTTCGGTCTCTTGTGTTCCGAGGCCATTTCTGTACATGCTAGGATTCTCAAGTTTAACCCGAGTGTTCTGCGTGTGCAACACTGGCTTGCACCCGTTGTATGTGAACGTAGAGTCTATCACACCCGATCATCACGTGGTGTCTCAACACGACGAACTTTCGCAACGGTGCACACTCGGGGAGAACACAATTTATCTTGAAATTAAGTGAGGGATCACCTTATAATGCTACCGTCGTCCTAAGCAAAACAAGGTGCATAAAAGGATTAACATCACATGCAAATCATAAGTGACATGATATAGCCATGAAATTGAGCTTTTGATATCCATATTGAAAGCCCCGGCATGATCTCCATCGTCACCGGCAAGACACCATCATCTCCATCATCTATATCTCCATCAACTTGTCGCCATCGGGGTTGTCGCGCCCAACATGCTTCTACTACTATTGCTACCGTTTAGCAATAAAGTAAAGCATTACATAGCGCTTAATGATTGACACGCAGGTCATACAATAATTAAAGACAACCCTATGGATCCTGCCGGTTGCCGTACTCATCGACATGCAAGTCATGATAATCCATACATCACATGATCATATCATACATCACATATATCACATCATGTAATTGGCTATATCACATCACAACATACCCTGCAAAAACAAGTTAGACGTCCTCTAATTGTTGTTGCATGTTTTACGTGGCTGCTATGGGTATCTAGCAAGAACAATTCTCATCTACGCAAAAACCACAATGGTGATACACTAGTTGCTTTTCAACCTTCTCAAGGACTGCCTTTGTCAAATCCGATCCAACTAAAGTGAGAGAAACTGGCACCCGCTAGCCATCTATGCAACAAGTTGCGGTCAAGGGAACCGGTCTATCGTAAGCGTACGAGTAATGTTGGTCCAGGCCGCTTCATCTCACAATACCGTTGAACCAAAATCTGACCAAGGGAGGAAGCAATCTAAGCATCAACGCCCACAAACCTTTTGTGTTCTACTTGAGATATCATCTACACATAGACCCAGCTCTAATACCACTGTTGGGGAACGTTGCATGGGAAACAAAAAATTTCCTACGCACACACTGATCTATCCATGGTGATGAGCATCTACGAGAGGGAGAGTGGATCTACGTACCCTTGTAGATCGCTAAGCAGGAAGCGTTAAGAAACGCGGTTGGTGTAGTCGAACGAGTTCGCGATCCAAATCGCTGAGCGTCCCGCGATCCAATCACGATCCATCCCGCGATCTAATCACGATCCGTCCCACGAACTTGATCATGATCCGTCCGATGAACTTGATCACGATCCGTCCCACGAGCTTGATCACGATCCTTCCGATCTAGCGCCGAACGGACGGCACCTCCGCGTTCAGCACACGTACAACTTGATGACGATCTCCGCCGTCTTGATGGCGATGGTGGTGGAGCAATTCCGACAGGGTGGCGATTGTGGTGGAGCAATCCCGGCACGGCTTCACCTAAGCACTGTAGAAATCCGATCTAGAGGAGAAACTATGCACTGGTGGAACGGGTAGCACGTGGCTGAAAAAACTAGTGCAAAACCCTAAAACCCACCAGTATATATAGGAGGAGAGGAGGAGAGCCTTGGCACAAGGGCCAAGGCTCCTTGGATTCGGTCGAACCCACAAGGAGAGGAGGACTCCTCCTCCAATCCAAGAAGAACTAGGATTGCTCCTTTTTTGCCTTTTTTCCACCTTTTCTTATTGGGTTTTCTTCTCCAGCCACATGGGCCTTGTGTGGGAGTTTCCACCAGCCCACTAAGGGCTGATATTCACTCTCCCACAGCCCATGAAGCCTCTTGGGTCGAAATACCCCTCCCGGAGGCCTCCCGGTACACTACCGGCACTCCCGGTACACTACCGATGAGCCCGAAACTTTTCCGGCGACCAAAACAGGACTTCCTATATATAAATCCTTACCTCCGGACCATTCCGGAGCTCCTCGTGACGCCCAGGATCACATTAGGGACTCCGAACAACCTTCGTTCACCACCATACATAACTCTATACTACCGAGACGTCACCAAACCTTAAGTGTGCAGACCCCGCGGGTTCGAGAACTATGTAGACATGACCGAGACACCTCTACGGTCAATAACCAATAGCGGGACCTAGATGTCCATATTGGTTCCTACATATTCTACGAAGATCTTTATCGATCGAACCTCTATGTCAAGGATTCAATTAATCCCGTATGATGTTCCCTTTGTTCTTCGGTATGTTACTTGCCCGAGATTCGATCATCGGTATCTCCATACCTAGTTCAACCTTGTTACCGGCAAGTCTCTTTACTCATTCCGTAATACAAGATCCCGTGACTAACACTTAGTCACATTGCTTGCAAGGCTTATTGTGATGTTGTATTACCGAGTGGGCCCTGAGATACCTCTCCGTCACACGGAGTAACAAATCCTAGTTGATCCATGCCAACTCAACAGACACCCTCGGAGATACCTATAGAGCACCTTTATAGTAACCCAGTTACGTTGCGATGTTTGATACACAAAAGGCACTCCTCCGATGTCTGCGAGTTCCATGATCTCATGGTCATAGAAACATATACTTGACATGCAGAAAACAGTAGCAATAAACTGACACGATCATATGCTACGTTTGTAGTTTGGGTCTTGTCCATCAGATCATTCTCCTAATCAATGACATCACATGTCAATGGCTAGGAAACCTTGACCATCGTTGATCAATGAGCTAGTTCACTAGAGGCATACTAGGGACAGAGTGTTGTTTATTTACCCACACATGTAATGTGTTTCCAATTAATACAATTATAGCATGGATAATAAAAGATTATCATGAATAAGGTAATATAATAATAAACACTTTATTTATTGCCTCTAGGGAATATTTCCAACATATATCACCAAGTATGTTGTGAAACTTCATATTCCTACGATGAGTCACTTGACTCCAACTACAAATTCTTCAAAAATCAGAAAGGTGAAGTATTTGCCAGATTTGTTGGAATTAACTACAGGAATAGTTCTCCTATGAAGAAAATCTGGGTTCCCAAGAGTTACCTAAAAAATCTTCAAGTGAATGTCCTCACGACACCACTCATGAAGAACAGGAACCCCAGATCAAATTCCTCATCTGGACCAATGTCTTCACTTGGACCAAATTCCTCAAATGGTCAAAAATAGCATTCTTGTGCTAATGCCTCTCTTTCGTAGGGAAAATCTAAGAGTTATGAATATGTGCATTATTCTTCTAACCATTATGTTCATAAGTCCTCGAAGAATTTCTCTGCTTATTCATATGAGTACTCTAACCCTCGCCTTGTGAAACAAAGCACACTTGCTTCAATGCCTCCCTTCTCATATGGTGCTCGCAGAATGATGAACTCTTTGCCACCCCTCCAGATGTGGGTGGGGAAGAAATTGAACTAATCTCTTATGAAGGGTCAGGTCTCCACATGAAGTTGAACTTATGATGAATTTGCTAGAGACCTGAGGAAATGCTTGAGAGGATGCAAGCTAACCATGTAGAAATGAATTCCTCATTTCTCACGTCCTCACACTACTTCCTTACTATCTTGTTTGATGAAATTATATATGATGAAATTGATGTCATATTCTTCACTCTGAAGCATATGAGTTCGTAAGTTGTACTAATTCAGCTGCAGGATGATTCTCCAAAAGCTACTGAGTGGGTCCTCGATAGTGGATGCACAAACCACATGACTGGTGACAAGAGTTTGCTGATGAATTTGCCACTTGCTCCATCTTATATGAAGCATATCACCTACGCTGACAAAGGAAAAAGCTAGGTATAGGGTCTTGGTAAGGTTGCAATATCAAAGGACCGAACAATGGATAAGGTGATGCTTGTTGAATCCCTCGGGTTCAACCTTATGCCAGTCTCAATGCTTTGTGATCTTGATATGGTTGTCGTATTTGGAAAATATCGTTGTGTTGTCATCATGGAATCTGACAATTCCAAATTCTTCGAAGGCTTTAGGAGAGGAGACTTGTATATTGTTGATTTCTCTACAGGTCCTCAGCCTACCACATGCCTACTTGCAAAGTCCTCAGAAGGCTGGATGTGGCATCGACGACTTGGACATGCTGGTATGAGGAACTTGCACACGCTTGTGAAGAAAAAGCACATCATTGGCATTGAGGGTGTCAAATTCCTCACAGACCACCTTTGTGGTGCATGTTGTTGGAAATATGCCCTAGAGGCAATAATAAACTAGTTATTATCATGTTTCCTTGTTCATGATAATCATTTATTATCCGTGCTATAATTGTATTGATCGGAGACTTAGAAGCATGTGTGGATACATAGACAAAACCATGTCCCAAGTATGCCTCTAATACATTAGCTCATTGATCAAAGATGGTTAAGGTTTCCTAGCCATGGACATGAGATGTCATTTGATAACGGGATCACATCATTAGGAGAATGGTGTGATGGACAAGACCCAAACTACAAACATAGCATATGATCGTGTTAGTTTAATGCTACTATTTGCATGTCAAGTATCTGTTCCTATGACCATGAGATCATGCAACTCACTGACACCGGAGGAGTGCCTTGTGTGTATCAAACGCCGCAACGTAACTGGGTGACTATAAAGGTACTCTACAGGTATCTCCGAGGGTGTCTGTTGGGTTGGCATGGATCAAGACTGGGATTTGTTACTCCGTGTGACGGAGAGGTATCTCAGGGCCCACTCGGTAATACAACATCACAATAAGCCTTGCAAGCAATGTGACTAAGTGTTAGTCATGGGATCTTGTATTACGGAACGAGTAAAGAGACTTGCCGGTAACGAGGGTGAACTAGGTATGGAGATACCGACGATCGAATCTCGGGCAAGTAACATACCGAAGAACGAAGGGAACATCATACGGGATTAACTAAATCCTTGACACAGAGGTTCGACCGATAAATATCTTCATAGATTATGTAGGAACCAATATGGGCATACAGGTACCGCTATTGGTTATTGACCGTAGAGGTGTCTCGGTCATGTCTACATAGTTCTCGAACCAACAGGGTCTGCACACTTAAGGTTTGGTGACGTTTCGGTAGTATAGAGTTATGCATGGTGGTGACCGAAGGTTGTTCGGAGTCCTGGATGAGATCCCGGATGTCACAAGGAGCTCCGGAATGGTCCATAGGTAAAGATTGATATATAGGAAGTCCTATTTTGGTCGCCGGAAATTGTTTGGCTCATCGGTAGTGTACTGGGAGTGCCGGTAGTGTACCGGGAGACCATCGGGAGGGGTATTTCGACCCAAGAGGCTACATGGGCTGTGGGAGAGTGAATACCAGCCCTTAGTGGGCTGGTGGAAGTCCCACACAAGGCCCATGCATCTGGGAAGAAAAGCCCAACGATAAAAAGGTGGAAAAAAGCAAAAAGACCAAAATAAGGAGGAGTCCTAGTCCTGCTAGGATTGGAGGAGGATTCCTCTGCTCCTCCTTGGTTCGGCCGAAGCCTAGGGCTGGCCCCTTGAGGTCCAAGCCTCCTCCCCTCTTCCTCTTATATATACTAGAGGTTTTAGGATTTTTGGTACTAGTTTTTTCAGCCACGTGCTACCCTTTCCTCTAGTGCATAGTTTCTCCTCTAGATTGGTTTTCTGCAGTGCTTCGGCGAAGACCTGCCGGAATTACTCCACCACCATCACCTGGTGCCATCACGCTGCCATAGAACTCGTCTACCTCTCCACTCCCTCTTGCTGGATCAACAAGGCGGAGATCGTCATCAAGCTGTACGTGTGCTGAACGCGGAGGTGCCGTCCGTTTCATCGCTAGATCGGAAGGACCTTGATCAAGATCGCGAGACGGATCATGATGGGATTGTGGGACGGATCGTGAAGAGTTCATGGGATGGATCATGATTGGATCGTGGGACGGATCATGATGAGATCGTGGGACGCTCGGCGATTTGGATCGCGAAGACGTTCGACTACACCAACCGCGTTTCTTAACGCTTCCCGCTTAGCGATCTACAAAGGTATGTAGATCCACTCTCCCTCTCGTAGATGCTCATCATAATGAATAGATCTTGCATGTGTGTAGGAAATTTTTTGTTTCCCATGCAACGTTCCCCAACAGTGGTATCAGAGCTAGGTCTATGTGTAGATGAGATCTCGAGTAGAACACAAAGAGTTTGTGAGCGTTGATGCCTAGATTGCTTCCTCCCTTGGTCGTGTTTTGGTTCAGCGGTATTGTGGGATGAAGCGTCCTGGACCAACCTTACTGATACGCTTACGAGAGACCGGTTCCATCGACTGACGTGTAACTTCGTTGCACAAAGATGGCTGGCGGGTGTCTGTTTCTCCTACTTTAGTTGGATCGGTTTCGACTAAGGCGGTCCTTGGGAAGGTTGAAAAGAAACTTATGTATCACCGTTGTGGTTTATGCGTAGGTGAGAATTGTTCTTGCTAGATACCCGTAGCAGCCACGTAAAACATGCAACAACAATTAGAGGACGTCTAACTTGTTTTTGCAGGGTATGTTGTGATGTGATATGGCCAATTACATGATGAGATATATGTGATGTATGAGATGATCGTGTGTTGTATAGAATATCACGACTTGCATGTCGGTGAGTACGGCAACCAGCAGGAGCCATAGGGTTGTCTTTAATTATTGTATGACCTGCGTGTCAATCATTAAGCGCTATGTAATGCTTTACTTTATCGCTAAACGGTAGCAATAGTAGTAGAAACATGGTAGGCGCGACCACCTCGATGGCGGCACGTTGATGGAGATCAAGATGATGGAGATCATGGTGTCATGCCGGTGACGATGGAGATCATGCCGGTGCTTTCAAGATGGAGATCAAAAGCACAAGTTCATGGACATATCATGTCACTTATGATTTGCATGTGATGTTAATCCTTTTATGCACCTTGTTTTTCTTAGGACGACGGTAGAATTATAAGGTGATCCCTCACTTAATTTCAAGGTAAATTGTGTTCTCCTCGAGTGTGCACCGTTGCGAAAGTTCATTGTGTCGAGACACCACGTGATGATCAGGTATAGACTCTACGTTCACATACAACGGGTACAAGCCAGTGTTGCACATGCAGAACACTCGGGTTAAACTTGAAGAGCCTAGCATGTACAAACATGGCCTTGGAACACAAGAGACCGAAAGGTCGAACATGAGTCATATAGTAGATATGATCAACATGATGATGTTCACCATTGAAACCACCTCAACTCACGTGATGATCGGACTTGAGTTGGTGAATTTGGATCATGTATCACTCGAATGACCGGAGGGATGTCAATTTGAGTGGGAGTTCTTCACTAATATGATTAATTGAACTCATTATCATGAACATAGTCAGTAGTGTCTTTGCAAATTATGTTGTAGCTCCCTTGAGTTTTTTATATGTTCCTAGAGAAATATAGTTGAAAGAGGATGGTAGAAATATTGCGGACTTGGGTCCGTGATCCGAGGATTGTCCTCATTGCTGCACACATGGCTTATGTCCTTAATGCTTCTCTCGGTGCGCACCCCCTCTAGCATCGTCTGTAGATGTTGTGAACATCTAACAAGCGTGTTTCGATGACTACTTGATAGTTTAGTGCGTCATGCATTACGGCTTAGAATTGAGGCTCCGAAACATTTTGAACGTCACGGAACATATGAGATGTTCTAAGAGCTGAAACTAGGATCTCAGGCTCGTGCCCGTGTTGTGAGATATGAGATCTCCAACAAGATTCTTTGCCTACAAGATAAAAGAGAATAGCTCAATCGTTGAGCATGTGCTCAGATTGTCTGGGTGCTACAATCGCTTGAATCGAGTGGGAGTTGATCTTCCCGATAAGATAGTGATTGATATAGTTCTCCAGGTCATTGTCACTAAGCTACTAGAAGTTGGTGACGAACTATAAAATGCCAGGGATAGAAATAATGATCCCTGAGTTGTTCTTGATGTTTGACACCGCGAAGGTAGAAATCAAGAAGGAGCATCAAGTGTTGATGGTTAGTAAAACCACTAGTTTCGAGAAGGGCAAGGGCAAGGAGGGACACTTCATGGATGGCAAGTCAGTTGCTCCTCCAGTGAAGCAACCCAAAGTTGAACCCAAACCCAAGACTAAGTGCTTCGATTATGAGGAGAGCGGTTGCTGAAGCGAAACAACCCTAGATACTTGGTAGATAAGAAGGCTGGCAACGTCGACAGAAGTATATTTGATATACATGTTAATGATGTGTACCTTATGAGTACTCCTAGTAGCACCTGGGTATTGGATATCGGTTCTGTTGCTAAATGTTAGTAACTCAAAATAAAAGCTACGGAATAAATGGAGAACTAGCTAAGGGTGAGGTGATGATGTGTGTTGGAAATGTTTCCAAGGTTGATGTGATCAATATCGCGCTCTCTCTCTACCTCCGGGGTTAGTGACGAACCTAAATAAATGTTATTTGGTGTTTTGTGTTGAGAATGAACGTGATTAGATCGTGTTTATTGCAACACGATTATTCATTTAAGTTAGAGAATAATGGTTATTCTATTTACATGAATGATAGCTTCAATGGTCATGCACCCAGTGAGAATGGTTCATTGAATCTTGATCGTAGTAATACACATGTTCATAACATTGATGCCAAAAGATACAAAGTTAATAATGATAGTACCACATACTTGTGGCACTGCCGCTAAATGTCATATTGGCATAAAGCGCGTGAAGAAACTCCATGCTTATGGATCTTTGGACTCATTCAATTTTGAATCGGTTGAGACAAGCGAACCATGCCTCTTGGGCAAGATGACTAAGGACCCCGTTTCCAGATGGATGGAGCGGGCAAGTGATTTATTGGAAATGATACATGTTGATGTATGCAATCCAATGAGTCTTGTAGCGTGTGGTGATATCGTTATTTTCTTACCTTCACCAATGATTTGAGTAGGTATAGTGTATATTTACTTAATGAAACACAAGTCTGAATCATTTGAAAGGTTCAAGCAAATTCAGAGTGAAGTTTAAGATCATCGTGACATGTAGATAAAAATGTCCGCGGTATGATCATGGAGTCGAATATATGAGTTACGAGTTTGGCATACAACTTTAGACAATGTGAAAGTTGTTTCACAACTCACGCCACCTGCAACACCATAGTGTGATGGTGTGTCCGAATGTCATAGTCGTACTCTGTTGGATGTGGTGCGTGCTATGATGTCTCTTATCGTTTTTCTACTATAATTTTGGGGTTATGCATTAGAGACAACTACATTCACTTTAAATAGGGCACCATCTAAATCCGTTGAGATGACACCGTGTGAATTAGGGTTTAATAGAAACCCAAGCTGTCATTTCTTAATGTTTGGGGCTGCGACGCTTATGTGGAAAATGTTTTCACCGAATGAGCTCAAACCCAAAGCGAACAAATGCATCTTCATAGAATACCCTAAGAACAATTGGGTGAACCTTCTATCTCAGATCCAAGAATAAAACTGGGTCCTTTCTCGAGGAAGAGTTTCTCTCGAAAGAATTGAGTGGGAGGAAGATAGAACTTGATGAGGTTGTTGAACCTTTGTTCAACCAAAGAGTAGTACAGTGCAGGAAGATGTTTCTGTGAAGCCTACGTTAGTTGAAGAGGAAGTTAATTATGATGATCATGAAGCTTCGAATCAAGTTACTATCGAACCTCGTAGGTCGACAAGGATGTGTACTGCTCCTGAGCGGTACGACAACCCTATCTTGGAGGTCATGTTGTTGGACAACAATGAACCTACGGGCTGTGGAGAAGCGATGATGGGCCCGGATTTCGAAAAATGGTTAGTGGCCATAAAATCCGAGAAAGGATCCATGTATGAAAACCAAGTATTGACTTTGGTAGACTTGCTCGTTGGATGTCAGGTCGTTGAGTACAAATGGATCTTTAAGATGAAGACAAACGCTGATGGTGAATGTCACCATTTATAAAGCTTGACTTGTTGCAAAGAAGTTTCCGCCAAGTTCAAGGAGTTGACTGCGATGAGACTTTCTCACACATAGCGATGCTAAAGTCTGTTGGAATTATGTTAGCAGTTGCTGCATTTTTCAATTATGAAATCTGGCAGACGGATGCCAAAACATCGTTTCCTTTCTTGAGGAAAGGTTGCATGTGATACAACTAGAAGGTTTTGTCAGTCCTAAGGATGCTAAAAGGTGTGCAAGCTTCAGTGAACCTTCTATGAACTGAAGCAAGCATCTCGGAGTAGGAATATACACTTTGATAAGGTGATCAAAGTTTTTGAATCTACACAAAGTTTATGAGAAACTTGTATTTACAATAATGTGAGTGGGAGCACTATAGAGTTTTTGGTAAGCATATGTGGTTGACATATTGTTGATCGGAAATGATGTAGAATTTCTGGAAAGCATAAACAGTTGTTTGAAAAAGAGTTTTTCAAAGGAAGACCTGGATAAAGCTACCTAATTGTTGAGCATCACGATCTATAGAGATAGATCAAGATGCTTGATGAGACTTTCAATGAGTACATACCTTGGCAAGATTTTGAAAGAGTTCAAAATGGATCAGTTAGAGAAAGAGTTCTTGCCTGATTTGCAAGGTGTGAAGTTGGGTTAGACTCAAAGCTCGACAATGGCAGAAGAAAGAGAAAGGACAAACATCGTCCCCTATGCCTTAGCCATAGGCTCTATATTATGCCATGTTGTGTACCGCACCTGGTGTGTGCCTTGCCCTGAGTCTGTCAAGGGGTACAAAAGTGATCCAGGAGTGGATCACTGGACAACGATCAAGATTATCCTTAGTAACGAAAAGACTAAGGAGATGTTTCTCTATTATGGAGGTGATAAAGAGTTCATCGTAAAGAGTTACATCGATGGAAGCTTTAACACCAATCTGGATGACTCATAGTAGCAATCTGGATACGTATAGTGGAGCAGCCATTTGGAATAGTACCAAGTGGAGTGTGGTAGCAGTGTTTACGGTTATACATAGAGATTTGCAAAGTACACATGGATCTGAATGTCACAGACCCGTTGACTATAAGACCTTTCTCACATGCAAAGCATGATCGAGCCCCAGAACTCATTGGGTGTTAGATTCATAACAATGCGAATCACATGGTGATGTGAACTAGATTATTGACTCTAGTGTAAGTGGGAGACTGTTGGAAATATGTCCTAGAGACTAATATAAATTAGTTATTATCATGTTTCCTTGTTCATGATAATCGTTTATTATCCATGCTATAATTGTATTGATCGGAGACTTAGACGCATGTGTGGATACATAGACAAAACCATGTCCCTAGTATGCCTCTAATAGACTACCTCGTTGATCAAAGATGGTTATGGTTTCCTAGCCATGGACATGAGATGTCATTTGATAACGGGATCACATCATTAGGAGAATGGTGTGATGTACAAGACCCAAACTACAAACGTAGCATATGATCGTGTTAGTTTAATGCTACTATTTTCTGCATGTCAAGTATCTGTTCCTATGACCATGAGATCATGCAACTCACTAACACCGGAGGAGTGCCTTGTGTGTATCAAACGTTGCAACTTAATTGGGTGACTATAAAGGTACTCTACACGCATCTCCGATGGTGTCTGTTGGGTTGGCATGGATCAAGACTGGGATTTGTTACTCCGTGTGACGGAGAGGTATCTCAGGGCCCACTCGGTAATACAACATCACAATAAGCCTTGCAAGCAATGTGACTAAGTGTTAGTCATTGGATCTTGTATTACGGAATGAGTAAAGAGACTTGCCGGTAACGAGGTTGAACTAGGTATGGAGATACCGATGATCGAATCTCGGGCAAGTAACATACCGAAGAACGAAGGGAACATCATACGGGATTAACCGAATCCTTGACACAGAGGTTCGACCGATAAATATCTTCGTAGATTATGTAGGAACCAATATGGGCATCCAGGTACCGCTATTGGTTATTGACCATAGAGGTGTCTCGGTCATGTATACATAGTTCTCGAACCAACAGGGTCTGCACACTTAAGGTTTGGTGACGTTTCGGTAGTATAGAGTTATGCATGGTGGTGACCGAAGGTTGTTCGGAGTCCCGGATGAGATCCCGGATGTCACGAGGAGCTCCGGAATGGTCCGGAGGTATAGATTGATATATAGGAATTCCTATTTTGGTCGTCGGAAAAGTTTCGGGCTCATCGGTAGTGTACCGGGAGTGCCGGTAGTGTACCGGGAGACCATCGGGAGGGGTATTTCAACCCAAGAGGCTACATGGGCTGTGGTAGAGTGAATACCAGCCCTTAGTGGGCTGATGGAAGTCCCACACAAGGCCCATGCAGCTGGGAAGAAAATCCCAAAGAGAAAAGGTTGGAAAAAGGCAAAAATACCAAAATAAGGAGGAGTCCTAGTCCTACTAGGATTGGAGGAGGATTCCTCCTCTCCTCCTTGGTTCGGCCGAAGCCTAGGGTTGGCCCCTTGAGGGCCAAGCCTCCTCCTCTCTTTATCTTATGTATACTAGAGGTTTTAGGGTTTTTGGTACTAGTTTTTTTAGCCATGTGCTACCCTTTCCTCTAGTGCATAGTTTCTCCTCTAGATCGGTTTTCTGCAGTGCTTAGGCGAAGCCCTGTCGGAATTACTCCATCACCATCGCCGCGGTGCCATCATGCTGCCAGAGAACTCGTCTACCTCTCTGCTCCCTCTTGTTGGATCAAGAAGGCGGAGATCGTCATCAAGCTGTACATGTGCTAAACGCGGAGGTGCCGTCCGTTCGACGCTAGATCGGAAGGACCGTGATCAAGATCGCGAGACGGATCGTGATGAGATCATGGGACGGATCGTGATGAGTTCGTGGGACAGATCGTGATTGGATCGCGGGACGGATCGTGATGAGATCACGGGACGCTCAGCGATTTGGATCGCGAAGACGTTCGACTACACCAACCGCATTTCTTAATGCTTCCCGCTTTGCGATCTACAAGGGTATGTAGATCCACTCTCCCTCTCGTCGATTCTCATCACCATGGATAGATCTTGCGTGTGGTTCCCATGAGACGTTCCCCAACACATGTGAGTCTGGGAAGATGACCAGATCCAAGCATCCCTCGAAGACAATCATGACCACGATTCAACCCTTTGAATTGCTTCACATGGATCTCTTTGGCCCCACTCGTTACTCCACACTAACAAATTCTTCATGTTTGTATGGCTTTGTCATTGTTTATGACTACTCTCGTTACACTTGGGTGCATATTATTCTGTACAAGTCTGAAGTGAAGGATGTCTTCAGACGATTTGCTTCAAGGGCCTCCACGAACTTCGGCGTCAAGATCAAGCATACCAGGAGTGATAATGGGACTGAGTTCAAGAACACCAATCTTGATGAATATCTTGATGAACTTGGTATTACTCATGAGTTATTTGCCCCATATACTCCTCAGCAGAACGGTGTCGTGGAGCGCAAGAACAGGACTCTTGTTGAGATGGCTCGCACCATGCTTGATTAATACAAGACTCCTCGTCACTTCTGGCCTGAGGCAATTGATACTACATGCCACATCATTAACAGGGTATATCTTCACAAAATCTTCAAGAAGACTTCGTACGAACTTATGACTGGCAAGAAACCTAATGTAAGTTATCTCGAAGTCTTCGGTGCAAAATGATCGATTAGATATCCTCACCATAGTTCTAAATTTGCACCAAAAGCACATGAAGGTTTTATGCTTGCTTATGGAAAGGACTCGCACACCTATAGAGTCTTCAACACCTATCACCACAAGGTTGTTGAAACTGTAGATGTGCGGTTCGATGAAACTGACGGCTCGCAAAGAGAGCACCTGCCTCCTATGCTAGATGAACAGTCTCCTGAGTAATCCATTAAGTTGAAGGCTACTGAAGACATCATACCCACTGAGGAAGTCATTCCGACGAATGAAGACATTCATGCTGCTACACCTGAAGAAAATGGTGCTGAAGAAAATCCTCGGCCACACCAACCTGCTCACCCAAGAGTTGCAAATGAAGTGCAGATTGACAAAATCATCGATGACATCAATGCACCAGGTCCCCTCACTCGCTCAAGAGCTTCACATTTGACTAACTTTTGTTGGCACTTTGCTTTTGTCTCTATCACAGAGCCCACCAAAGTTGATGAAGCATCCAAGGAGCCTGAGTGGATCTTGTCAAAAGGCCAGATCCTCGCAAGCATAACATCATAGGTACCAAGTGGATCTACCACAACAAGCAAGATGAAAATGGCCTTGTGGTAAGGAATATGGCTTGTCTAGTAGCTCAAGGATATACAAAAGTTGAAGGAATTGACTTTGATGAAACTTTTGCACCTATTGCTAGACTTGAAGCTATTCGCATATTGCTTCCTTATGCTAACCATCATGATATCATCTTATATCAAATGGATGTGAAAAGTGCATTCCTCAATGGTAAGCTTGAGGAAGAAGTATATGTTCCTCAACCCCCAGGTTTTGAAGACCCTAAGCATCCTGACAAAGTCTTCAGACTCAATAAGGCGTTCTATGGCCTCAAGCAGGCCCCTCGGGCATGGTACGACACTCTAAAGGAATTCCTCATGAAGAAAGGCTTCAAACATGGTTCACTCGACCCAACCCTTTTCACCAAATCCTTTGACAAAGAACTATTCATATGCCAAATATACGTAGACAATATTATGTTTGGCTGTACTGACAAACGTTACAGTGATGAATTTGCCTATATGATGAGTGAAGAATATCAAATGTCTATGATGGGAGAGTTAAAATTCTTCTTAGGTCTTCAAATTCATCAACAAGACAACAACATCTTCATCTCACAAGAGAAATACCTCAAGGATGTTCTGAGGAAATTCGACATGCAAGATTGCAAAGGCGTCAAAACTCCAATGCCTACAAAAGACCACCTCTGCACTGACAAAAATGGTAAAGATTTTGATCAGAAGGTATATCGCTCCGTGATTGGCTCATTATTGTATCTATGCGCATCTAGGCCTGATATTATGCTGAGTGTTTGCATGTGCGCCCAATTCCAAGCAACACCGAAGGAATCACACCATAAGGTTGTGAAACATATTCTTCGATACTTAGCTCAAACACCAACGCTTGGATTATGGTATCCCAAGGGCTCAAATCTTCACCTCGTCGAATACTCTGATGCTGACTATGCTAGAGATCGCGTGGATCGCAAGTCAACCTCAGGCACATGTCATTTCCTCGGACGATCCTTAGTCTGTTGGTCCTCGAAGAAGCAGAACTGCGTCTCACTATCTACTGCTAAAGCTGAGTACATTGTTGTTGGTTCATGCTGCACTCAGTTGCTGTGGATGAAGAAAACCCTCAAGGACTATGGCATCAAGTTGAAGAATGTGCCTCTCTACTGCGACAACGAGAGTGCCATCAAGATTGCTTACAACCCAGTTCAGCACTCCAAGACCAAGCACATCCAGATTCGTCATCCCTTTCTTCACAAGGGCGACATCTCCATCGACCACATCCCCACTAAAGAACAACTGGCCGATATCTTCACAAAGCCCTTGGATGAAAAGAGATTTTGCAAGTTGCGGTGTGAGCTAAATATCTTAGAATCTTCGAATGTTCTTTGAACAAGGACACACATCCTAACACTAAAGAAAAATTGATGACTTAGATGTGCAACACAAGAAGTAATGTTTTTCTTCAATCAATCAAGAATAACCCTCTAAGTGTGACGAAATTAATGAAGAATTTGATTCTTAGAACCCTACGACAATTGTGCGCAGTGTCTGAAGTCATCATTCTTATACGGTGGGTCACGCCACCAACCAAAGTTGAAATTCTTCAAAGTTGAGTTTTCGTCATTTTGCAAATTCTTCAAATTTTCAAATCCGTCAAGTTTGCAAATTCCTCAACTTTTCAAATTCTTCAAACTGTGAAACTCTTGTTCTTCATTGACTATATATATATATATATAGAGAGAGAGAGAGAGAGTTTTCAATGTCCTCAACAGCATTCACTTATTGCTAATTCTTCAAGTTGATTTTCTTCTAAGTGAATGTGATCGAATCATATCTCCCTCTATGCCAAACTTAACCCAGTCTGTTCACAAATTCTTCATATGCGTTCTACTTTGAAACTCGTTCAAAGTCTTCACTGTGTCCTTGACACCTGAAGAATTTGCGAACAAAAACTTTAAAATTTTAACCATCAAATTTTTTGGTGGCTCCGCTCAATTGGTTCCAATTCCCATGACTGGATAACCCACGATCCCCCTCTATTTCCACTACTCAGAACGTGGGTGACACATGTCGTGTTGAGAGCAAGGGTCAGGGGCAATCTGGTCCAAAATCTTCGGACGGATTGGTTTTCACCTCCACTATAAATACCCCTCCCCTTTCACTGTGCTCGGTTACTCCTCACTTCCACTATCTCCTAAGCTCCGACCTAGCGTCAACACTAAAATCATCGCCGCCGGTGTGGAAGAGCTTCACTGCCTCGACCTTGTCGTCGCCGTACTCGCATCGGCCGCGGAAGTCTTCATCCCGCCGCAGCTGTAGCTAGCTCCCTCTGCGGAGATAGGGCGTGTGAGATCTGGACTGACGAACTTCCTCAATCTCATCCCATAGTTCTTCGTGTTCTTCATCAGGGTAAATAAAAACTATTTTTACTGCCCTTGTTTGATCTTCAAGTTTTCCTAAATCTTCACAAAGGTGTTTATTCTTTAAGAATCTCATTCTAAAGCACCTTACATGTTCATACACTTGATGATTTTCCCTAAGTTATGATTTTCTTCAAGATTCCTCAATTGTGTGAATCCTCAAAATTTGCACAACTTTGGAACCTAAGTCGAAGAACACTTAGTGTAATTCCTCAAGACACCCATGGTCAAATTCCTCACCCTGATTTTATTGAAAATTTTCTAAGAACGCATATGACCTCTTCAAATTCCTCGCACCTATACTCTGTTCACATTACAAACATGTCCGCTGATGAATTACTAGGTTCTCATCAACTTAACTCATTTGCAGCGTTTCTTGAGGAAAAACGGTGCACTTCTTCAGAATCTTCAAGAGTTCAAAATCCTAAACTGAAGAAAATGGTTGATGGGAAGAAGCCACAGAAAGGTGGAAAGAAGCCTGATGTGCAGACTGCTTTTGAGATTCCAGAGGACCTGTATGAGGAATACCGCACGCCTGATCAAGAAACTCATGGCAAAGAGACAACTAAGCAGAGAAAGATTCATCTGCAGAAAATTGAGAGAAGATGGGCAAAGGAGTGGAAGAAATATCATTATGTCACTCCTAAATATATGTTGAAATACGCTGTGAAACCTCCTTGCAGCAGGCCTCCCTTGGCTCAAAATCAAATTGCTGATCCCACTAGTCTAAAGACTGGTCAAGACTTTCCGCACATATGGGAGAAACAGCAAGCCATGCTGGGGAAGAAAGCAAAAGAGGATGTGAAGAAATTCAATGAAGACTCTGCTGCTGCCACTGCCGGGGCCTCTGCAAGTGCTCCGAAGAAATCGACGATGAAGAAATCTGCTATGAACCCAAATTCCTCATCTTCAAAATCATCACAGCAGATTCCTCAAGCTCAAAGGCCCCAGCCCTCAAAGGCCTCAGCCACTGGTACGGTTGCTACTCAGTCCTCAACTGTTGCTGCAAAGTCCTCAACTCCTGTGTATCTTGCATCATGCCAAAGGATTGAGGGATTCTCAATTGTTTCAGGGGCATCTTAGCAAGTTCTTCAGCCCAACCACATTCCTCAAGCAGTCCTTCCCTGAGGAAAATGAAAGCAACTGCTGGCCGAGGCATTCGACCGTCAACCCAAGAAGGTGGCGTTCACGATACCATCAGATTCCTTAGATGAAGTTGATGATGAGGAGCTGGCTGCAATCATCAGAAACAAGCAAGAACGAGTGGCTCAAGCAAAGGGCACTCAAATTCCTCTTCTGCTTGATCCAAAACAGGTGCTTGACTTCATTGATATCTGGCACAAGGATCCCAAAACGCCCATTGATGACTTGAAACTGCCTCCTGGTCCCGATCATGTCCTCACAGCTTTCATAGCTGAAGAAAAATGGAAGTATGAGAAGTCCAGACAAAGGCTTAGTACAAGAAAGAGCATTACTTGAAGAAGATTGTTCTGAATCTGTCTCCTAAGGAACTTGTGAAGGTGCGGTCTGAAATCAAATGCCTCGGTGAGGAATTCAATTCATACTATGCTGATTGGCAAGGCGCCAAGGTTCGCTTCGTCAACATTACTGATAAAGTCATCACTGATCACAACTCAAGGGTTGCATCTCGCTCCCAACCACAAATTCCTCACACTGAGGAAACTCCTTAGCCTACTGAAGAAACTGCCAGCGCTGCTGAAGAAAGTCAGACTGCTGAAGAACCTGCCAGGGCACCCTCCACTGGTGCGCTTGATGAAACTGAACCCACAAGGACAACTGCATCAGTCGTGCCTGAAGAAAATGTACCACCTTCACCTTCAGCTGAATTAGCCAAATCATCAAAGGCGAAGACAATCAACCTTGCTTCTACATCAGAAGTGAAGAAAACTAAGGCTGCTGAGAAGAAGGCACCAAAGAGAAAACCTTCAACTCTGCCAAAACCTTCAACTGAACCATTAGATGCCACTCCAATCTCCTCAGCACCAGCCTATGACATAATTCCATTTGGTGTTGACTATGTCATCCCACATGATGAAGATGAAGAAGATCATTCTGCTGCTTCAACAGAGCAGATTGATGAAGACATTGAAGTTGAAGAAAATGCTTCAACTCCACACGTATCATCGCCCCAGCCTCAGTTCACTACTGAAGAGGCCGGCATTGAAGAAATTGATGGGGATGTTGGAAATACAACTCCTATCATTTATGACGAATATTGGGAAACTGCTCACCCAAATTCCCCAATGACTACTCTGTCACGGATTCCTCAGTCCTGAGCCGAGACTGAAGAAATTCATGAAGAATCTGATGACTTGGCCGCCAATGCCACTGAAGAAATTCCAGCTGCATCAGCTGATGACTTTGCTGCTCCAACTGCCACTAAGGAAACTGCATCACAAATTCCTGAGACTAAAGAAATTCCTGGTATGCCTAAAGAGATCAAGGGCCGCTTCAAGCCAAATCTTCATCCGAAGCCAAGAATGCCATTCAAAGGCTCAAAGTGCCCCAAATTCCTCAAGTCCAATTTCTTCAACGAGCACATTTTCTTCACTAGACCCAATCCATATGACTCAGCAAGGGTCGGTCAAACCAGATTCTAGACTCCAACACAGATGAATTACTATGCATCAGTTCTATTTGACAAGAAGAAAGTCTTCGAGCACCACGAAATTCCTCATGCTGATATGGAAACAATTCCATCCTTCACACCGGTGCTTTTAGTTCTTCATGATGCAGGAATCCTTCCATTCTGTGTGGATATTTGTGACTGGAATGAAGAGCTAATTCTTCAATTGTATGCCACACTGCACATCACAGGTGATGCCTCTGACATCAACTCCTGGGTCTTGGACTGGATGACCGGATCTACTCACATCACAACTCCAGCATCTGAATTGCTTTGGTCAGTCCCTGTCCTGATTCCTTCAGAAGAAGCATGACGCTTGTTTGATGAACCTGCACTACCCAATCAACTAATGCAACTGCTGATGAAGCCTTTGGCTCCTGGAAAACCTCAATGGACAACTTTCCTTGTGAAGGATTTTCCCTATGTGCCCAGGACGGTCTACCGCATTCTCACCAATACCCTATGTCCTCAGAAGGGCCACAACTCTGAACAAGAAGTGGAGGGAGTCATGAAGAATATGCTATTCAACATCATTCATGGGATTCCCATCAACTTCCATGATTTCTTCATGAGAACATTGGTGAATGCTGCTCTAGCCCCGTTTGAACTGAAGCCTTATGCTCCTTGGATCATGAAGTTCATCAGATCAAGGTCTTCAGTTCCCTTCAAGGCGGACTTCCAGAATCACTTCGGCTTATTGCCCCCGATTGAAGTCCTCAAGAGCACAATTGCTTCAGTTGAAGAAAAAGGCAAGGCTGTCATTGATGAAGGCACTCATCCATTGGATGGTCAGTTTCACAAAGTTGCATCCGTCTCCACCAATGATGACACTGCAACTCAAGATTCTGAAGCAAAGGCCTCAGCGCAAAAACCTCAAGAGTCTGCCCCTCGTGTGATAACAAATCGTGAGCTTCTCATAAGTCTTCATCGGAAGGTCGATCGTAATCACAAGTGGGTGAAGCGTCAGTTGGCCTTCATAGTTCAGAACATGACTGTGACGTAGAACTCAGTGAGGAAAAATCACTACTATGTGCATGAAATCTTCGATCGAGCATGGGCCATTCTCGCACACCTCAAGCCTCCTGAGGAACTCAAAGCCACGGACTTTCAGCAAGACTTTGACTGGTCTCGTCCTCCTCAGAAGAAATTCAAGAAGGTTCAAGTTCCTTTGATGGTCACAAGTTCATATTCTTCATCACGTGAGACGAATGAAGCTGAGGACATTGACGACACTGCGGCAGGCCCTGCATCAACAAACGACCCCGACAACGTTGGCACTCCTTCCTCACCAACAAGATGGAATTCTTCAAGGGGCGTTAGTCCTCACTTTTTCATCCCTTTTGGTCTTCGATGACAAAGGGGGAGAAAATTTGAGTTAGTCTTCAAGCGGGTCTCTATATATGGGCTTATTTTTGTTTAAAGTTACAACTCTCGCTCTTCTAAAGCTTTTGTTGTTTGAGTTGTAAACTTAAGTTCGATGGTGGTCTGACTCTTTTGAACTGCTTTCCGCATGCTTATTTCCTCAAGCACCTTAATGCATGCATGCTGAATTTCGTCAGACACCATTTTCATCATGCATTTCAAATTCTTCATATCATATGTTAAATGCGTGTATGAATTACAAGATATAGGGGGAGTTCTCCATGTTTTTAACCTGCCATGTGCATTTGTAATCAAAAGCAAATTCCTCAAATATGCACATCTTCAGGGGGAGTTCTTCTATATCTTGCAATCAAATTCGTCAAACTCAGTATTTACACTTCATAGTATTATCCCCATTGAAAACTTAACATATTTATCATCAATCACCAAAAAGGGGGAGATTGTTAGTGCATCTAGTGCCCCTTAGTGATTTTGGTGTATTGAAGACTTATAGGTTAAGTAACTAATGCGTTCGTGAGTGTACACATGCTCTATAAGTCGATGAGGAGTTTTACATATTGGGAGATTACCGACCCCTAAAAATGTATGTCATCAACTGAAGATTTGGGTGAAGACTTTGCTGAGGACTTTGGTATTCCCTGAAGACTTTGAAAATGAAGAAGTTGGTGTGACCTTGAAGATATGAACAAGGACTATGAAGCATGAAGACTTTTGTTTTCGTAGTTTCATTTCCTTTCTTTGAGTCATAGGAAACACCGTACTGTTAAAGGGGGCCGAGGTAATACTAAGGAAAATTTCCAACTGATGCTCAACTCCAAAATCCTCAACCTATCCAATCCTTCGAGTGAAGCCTTTGGAAATCTCTTGCGGTTCAGTCAAGTTCTTCAGTGACAGAGAAGAAGTTCTTCTGGTCTCTAAGGAAATTGATCTGACTGAGGAGTTAGGATTTCGCCAGTGTGAATTGCCTACAAGTGAGGAACATGATATGTCTGAGGACTTTCATAGTTCAAAATTCCGACCATTGTTGTTCTTAGCGCCAGCTGTCCCTAATCATAATATGCACATAAGGTCATATCATTGGGGGCATTTATGTCTTATCATGTCAGGTTGCATCCTGGCTATAAATAGCCACCCCCCACAACCACTAGTTGGTTGGTTGCTCCGAGAGAGAACTGACACTTGTCATTTGAGAGCAACCCATCCTCCGAGGACTTTGAGAGAAAATCATAAGTGAGGAAAAACCCACAACCAAACCACCAAACCCAAAGGGATTGAGCATCACTGAAGAAATTCCTGCGTGGAACCGACGCTTGTTACCTTTGAAGAGTGTGCATCATCGAGACGGTTAGGCATCATGGTCTAGTGTATCCTGCAGTCAATTGGGGATCACAAAGTGACCTTGGTCTAGAGCATCCAGCAGTCAATTGTGGATCACCGGGTGACTAGTTTGTGAGGGTTTTGGAAGTCTACCCTAAAGACTTACCACGAGTGTTGGGCGAGGACTTTATGACTTTGGCTCAAGGAGAATACAGTAAGGATTGTGTGTCCTGGGACTGTGTGTCCTCTGGTTTAAATACCAGGTCGCTCCAAACCAGACGTACGACTATCATAGCAGTTGGAACTGGGTCATCAATCCATTGTCTTCATTGAGCTACCTGGTTCTATTTCCTCATCCTCTCTATTCCTTGTTTGCTTGTTGATGAAATTGATCGCTGTTGTTTGAAGAATTTGACTGAAGACTTTCACAATACCTCACCTCAAATTCTTCAAGTTACCTTGCCCTCACCTGCTTATCCTGTATTACACTACCTGTGATTTGTGCATGTTCATTTCATCATCATGACTATGTTGTTGCTATGTTCCTCATGCACTTGAGTACATATTCCGCTGTTAGTTATTCATCACATTTCAAATTCCTCAAGTTGAAATTCCTCAAGTGATGAATTTGTAAAATCGCCTATTCACCCCCCTCTAGTCGATATAACGCACTTTCAGCCCGCCTGTCCTTCCTTGCGTCACCCTTGACTCCCAAGGCCAAGCCTTGCATAGAGATCTCCGCCGCTCCGGAGGGGGCCTGAGGAGGCCCATCCCTTGTCAGTCTTGACGATGTTCCTCCTCGCGAGCCTAGGGCCCTAGCGAGGGCCTTGTCTTGAGCGAGGCTATGCCCGACTGTGCTTGGTCGATGAAGTGGGCCATGCCCTAGGCCGTAGGCAGGCGGGTTTGGGTAGCCCCATTCCCAGAATGCCGATAGCTGGGTCCAAGGCGCGTTCGAGCTGGCCTCTGGGAGAAGCCTCGGGGACGGCTCGAAGCGCCATGGGCCCCAAACACGTGCGGGCCAGGCTTAGCACGTGTCGCATGGTTGATGTCAGGCATCCTTCGCTCTTCGGCCTCCGCTTGAATCCACAAGAGCCTGACTTCTATCGCTGGGCTATTACTGCCTCCCTTTCTTGCGCACCTGCTCTTGCTTTCTAGGTCTCCAGGTCTAGCAGGCATCTCCCCAAATCCGATGCCGCTCCATCCTTCTCCTTGTTGCCTTGGCCCCGCGAGCTTCTCGATGGCGCCCGCCGACGAGCAGAAGCCAGAGGTGCAGGGCTCTGCCCCGCCCCCATCTCACCGGCGCTCTTGGGGTCTACCATTGCCAAGGATGAGGACCTCCTCCCAGTGCTCCCATGGACGGCGGATGGGTCCAACGAGCAGGGGCGAACCTTGATATGGGGCGACTCCTTGGCAAAACGGCCCTCGTGCAAAGAGGTCTACCCCTTCTTCCTCCATAGCGTCTGTGCCGGGCTCGTCCCGCCCTTCTCCGCGTTCTTCACCGCCATCCTCGGCCACTACGAGATCCAGGCCCTTCATCTCCAACCCAACTCCACTTGCTCCTGTTCGTCTTTGCCTTCTACTGCGAGACCTTCGTGGGCATGCGGCCTTCGGTGGCCCTCTTCCGCCATTTCTTCAGCTTGCGTTTGCACGACAGCGCCCAACGGTCGGCGTGTGTCTCCTTTGTCGCGGTCCAGAGCGACAACATGCTCTTGAAGGCCAGGAAGAAGGTGGAAAACTTCAGGCACCGCTGGGTCCCCATGGATCTCAAGAGCACCAACCCTTGGTTGGACCTGCCGGAATGGATGCCGAAGAAGACCTCTGCGTGGAGCTCCGCGAAGCTTTCTGACCCCGGACCGGGACCGTCTTGGAGCGCTTCTCCCGTGATATCAGTGCCAGGAAGCTAACTGGGGGGATGATAGCGAAGTAGTTCCTGGAGCAGCGCCTAGCGCCCCTCCAGGCCCATTCGAGGCCCTTGTGGGACTATCAGGGCAGCTGTGACAATCTTAGGCTTCGGTCCGCGTGCAAACCCCCTAAGGAATTGAGCAGGGTTGTGGCGACCCTGCTCAACGGCGACCCTGACGGCCTTCCTGTGGCCCATGCCCCACTGTACCGTCGCGGCGACGGGGCCGATCTGGTTGTCGCGATGCATGTCTTCAACGAATTGGGGATCTTCCCTACAGAGGGCCTGAAATCCCCGGTGATGGTGTCCTCTGGCGACACCTCGTGCGGGGAGGACTTGGAGAAGACTGCCACCGACGGCCTGGCAGGGGCGTCTCCCCCATCGCAGGGCACCCTTCTACGCGAGCTTGAGGATGACGACAATGCTAGTGAAGCTTTTGTTGCGGGCTCCTCTCACGCCGCCAAGGCCCCCAGAGGACTTGGGCCAGCCCCTCGTGCCACGCGGTCCGCCTGCGTGTGGACTCCCCGGAAGCGCGGAGTGAAGTCTTCTCCGGTGCGCCCTGGCTCTACAGGCAAGGCGGTCGAAGTGCCGGCCTCGCCCTCGCCTAGACCGCAACTCGCAGGTGAGGCGGGCGAGGCCGGGGCCATGGTGACCCCTTCGGCGGCCGCCCTCGCGGGCAGTTCCCCGGCTCCCCGGTGTGGTGGTACCCCTGTCGAGGGACGCTTGGGTGCCTCCGTCGCTGCCGGAGCAGAGAGGAAGAGGAAGTGGGTCAACATTAAGGAGTAAGTGGTCCGCCTTGGCTTGGCTCGCATTCATGTGGCTTGTGCATTGATGCCCTTCCTTTGTTTTGTGACCAGGGATGCCGCTATGCCGAAGATGAGGAGGAAGAAGGCGGGCGTTAAGCCAAAGGCGACTTCCGACGCGTTTCCTTCCCCTGCTGACATGTCGTCGCCTGTCGCTGAAGGCGAGGGGGCTCACAAGGCAGCCTCCCTGGTCATCGTCGTGAAGCCCCATGAGCCCCCAATACCCGCAGGCATGGTCGCTCCTGCCCTTGAGGGTGTGGTGACACCGATGTCTGGAGGGCCAGCCCCCGAGGGCCAGCCGCTTGCCGATTTGTTCACATCTGTGGTCGTCGAGCGGCCTCCGGAGCCACCTGCTCCTCGCGTCGTTGCCTCACCGGGGTCGCCCCCTACGATCGCACAGGGGACTCCTCCAGAAGGGCCCTTGATGCCTCTGGCACGCGGCCATGACATCCTAGAAGGGGCCTTCGCAGCTCTGGACCGGGTCCGTGGCGTCCTTAGGGATGCCGATGATCGCCCCTCGAGTGGGCGCCTAGAGATCCTCTCAGGATGGCTGCAGGCTATCACCTCCGTTGTGGCGGCTCGGGGCCAGGGTGAGGCTGCCACAGCAAAGAGTGAGAAGGAAGCCGTTGCCGCCTGGGCAACACGCACAGAGGCGCTGATTGACGCGACATCTGCTGCCAAGCGTTGCGAAGAGGCAGAAGCCCATCTGAAGGCCTTCCATGAGGAGTAGGCCAAGCTCATGGGGCAGCTTCAACAGCAGGAGTAAGACCTCAAGGCCCGTGAGGCCAAGCTTTCCGTTCGGGACTCTGAGCAGTCCCAGGTGGTGATCTGCCAGGACGCGGAGCGGGTGCGCCTGGACGTGGAGAGGTAGGAATGCTTCGAAGAAGGCCCTTCTTGATGCCAGGGAGGAAACTCTTGCCGCGGCCGAGGAGAAAAAGGTCATGGAGCTGAGCACCTTCCCTGTCATCGAGCTCCAGCTTTGCCGAGTGCTCCATGCCCTTTGCCAGGACGGGTTCATGGAGCCCCTAGTGGCTCCGGAGAGGGGCTTCACGATGCTCACCTCGAAGACCGTCGAGGCGCTGGAGGGCGCCATCGTCAAGGTGGAGAGGGTTATAGAGAGTGAGTTCTGCGACCTCTTTTCTAAGGCCGCGAGACGCGTCTTCAGCCATCTTCATCTTCGCGAGCCGGGGTTTGACTTCGACTCCATGATCCGCCCGGTCGCCCCTGAGGTCTGCGTCAGTGCTGGTGAAGAGGTTCGCCCCCGTCATGGTTTCTCCACCTCCGGATGCTGCTGGGGTTGGCGGCGAGGAAGACGACACCAGCGATGTGGACGACGAGCCTACCGAGGACGGGACGAGTGGTGGCGGCAGTTCCTCCTGACCCCTCTCTCCTGTTCCTTTCCTGCAATGCACATCGTGCCTCACGGAGGCGTTAAACTTGTTTGTGTTCGCGAAAACTTTTAATGCTTGTAATAACTGTTTGACTGTGTGATTGCCCTCTTCGCCTTGTTTCCTTCTTGCTTGCTGTGATGCTCTGCGTCGGCAGGGCCCGGCCCGTGCATACCTCAACTGTAGTTGGGCCGACATGATCACCAAGGAAGATCCAAGGGGTGAGGGAGTACGGGTCCAGTTAGGCTCCTGAGTCGCGATGCTCAGGAGTCCCCCTTGACGTGCGAGAAGCCCTCATGAAGGGGACACGATGGAGATCGGTTTAGCTTGAAACTTTTGAACACCTTTAGTGCTCTGCGTCGGCAGGCCCCGGCCCGCCCATACCTCAAGCACCGTTGGGCCGACCGGATCACCAACGACGGTCCAAGGGGTGAGGGGCTACGGGTCCAGTTAGGCTCCTGAGTCACGATGCTCACGAGTCCCCCTTGACGTACGAGCCCCGGCATCCTCCTTAAGGGTTTTTGAGCATTTTTTTGAGCGCTTCGAGCTCTAGGTCGGCAGGGCCCGGCCCGCGCATACCTCAACTGTCGTTGGGCCGACTGGATCACCAAGGACAGTCCAAGGGGTGAGGGGCTACGGGTCCAGTTAGGCTCCTAAGTCGCGATGCTCAGGAGTCCCCCTTGACGTACGAGCGGCTCCCATACCTTTCCTCGCCAGCTTTTCTGGAGATGGGCGCGTGAAGACCAGGTTCAGCAGACCCGGGAAGGTGGCATGTTCCAGGCCGGTGGCATGTACCAGGCTTGGCCTGGTAGCAGCCCCCGTGTAGCCCCCTCCCACGTGCATCCCCGGGGAACGCAGCGAGAAGAGGGGCCACTAGGGACCTTCCTGAGGTTGGATGCAGCCATTGGGGGTGCCCTCAGTTGTTTATCCCCCCGCGCGGGGCGTGGGGCTTCCAAATTGCGTGGGCATAGCCAATGGAGGGCCGTGTTGACCGCCACGACAGAGTTGTGGCTTCCACATTGCATGGGCATAGTGATTGGTGGACCGTATTGACCGCCAGCACGAGGATATGGCTTCCACATTGCGTGGGCATACTCATTCGTGGACTGTGTTGACTTCTCCGCCAACTCTGGGCTATGGCTGCCACATTGCATGGGAAGGGACCCCTCCGCATCCTCGGGGGGGCCCGAGCTTATACAACCGATAGAGTTTGTACGCGTGGTTGGCGTAGCAGAACTGGGAGGTGTATCTCGGAGCTCGTGAGGGCGCTTTCGCCTCGCAAGGTCCCTACCTCAAAGGCGGTTTGCGCCTGAGTCTTCTCGTAGATGGGGCCGTCCGAGGCCCTACTGACTTCTTCTTCTTGAGTATGGCGGATTGGGAGTCCTTTTGGCACTCTACCTCTACAGGTCCCGGTCCTGCACATTTCCCCACCACCGTTAGGTACGACCGGAAACCAAGGACGCACTTCACACGGCGAGGCCCCAACACTTCTGACGTCGACCACAAACCAAGGACAACATCAGGGGGTCGAGTGGCATTATGACCAGTAAGGCTCTTGAGGAGCCCCCTTTGACGCTCAAGTGGCTCTACGTCTACAGGTCCTGGTCCCGAACATTTCCTTACCACCGCAGTATATGACCGAAAACCAAGGACGCAACTACGAGGCAAGGCCCTAACACCCTTGATGCCGATCGGAAACCAAGGACGACACCAAGGGGGCGAGTGGTTATGTGACCGGTAATGCTCTTGTGGCGTGATGCCTAGGAGCCCCCTTTGATGCCCGAGCGACCCCCATTCCCACCCTCTGCTGCTACCTCAGGAGGCGGTGGGGCCTCCCGAGACTCCGTGCGGAGGCACAGTGCTGCGGCCGGAGCCCCGAGCGGGGGTCGATCGCCAAAAGATGCAAATCCCTGAGATGATAGGGCGTTGCATCCCAGTTCTAGGGTGCCCCGAGAAGGGCCATAGCGCACAACCCCTTGCAAAACACCAACTCAGAGAGGGTGGTGTGGTGCATTCATGCCGGCAAGGAGCCATGCAAGCAAGGTAGAACGTTAGAAAACATACCAGATACATGAGAAACTATTGAAATACGCATAAACGAGGCGACTATAGAGGTGTGCCCTGATCACCTAAGGATAATGTGGCCCGGCAAGCACCCTCAAACGAAGTAAACCAAAAAATTACCTGGCAACAGTCAACAAAAAGATCACCTGTCGGCCATGCCGCTGAAGAGCCAAAGCTGCCGTCATAGCCTGATCTCTCACCTTCATGAGCGTGTCCTCCATGGGTCTGTCGTCTCCCGAGGCTCGGAACCTTTGCCGGGTCCGAGCATCTCCTCCAACTCCTCGCCGCGCCTTGACAGGCAAGGCACGAGCATGGCTCGGTAAAGGCGCTGGAACGTGACGCCTATGTTTGCCAATCCAAAGGGCATGCGGACGTAGGCGTTTGGGTTGCCCCATCCATGATCAGCACGCACTGGCCAGAAGGGGCCCTGGGCCACGACACTATTAAACGCGAGCGTGTTGACGCAGGCGCGCGGCCGGTCGATCGTGCCGATGATGGCAGCTGCGATTGGTGCTGTCGGGCAGCCCTCGGCTTGCATGGCCTATGCTTCTCAAAGCTCCTTGATCGCTCTGATGACGGACTCTTGCGAGCTCGGCGTCTCATGCCGTGCTCCTGGCTCAGACTGACACGTTCAGACCACACCTTCAGGTTGTGCTTGAGTGCCTCTCTTGTCTCACTGGCTAAGCTCGAAGCTATCTGTGTGGGAGCCCCCGGGCCCGGCCCAAGAGTGGCACCGAGCGCACCTTCCTATGCGATGGGGGGTGGGGCCCATCCCTGGGCATAGGGCTTGAAGCCCCCGGGTGCCCCGTGGATGTGAGCTGCTTCTTCATCTTGTGCGGGTCCTCACGGGGCGGGGCGTCCTCCTCATCATCTGAGCGTTCGGCCGCCACGGAGCGGTACGCACGCTCGAGGTTGCAGACCACATCCTTTTCATCGCAAGCAATGGTGATGATGTCACCACTCCCTAGCATCTTGAGGACGTTGTAGCCGTGGTGGGTCACCGTTGTGAACTTGGCAAGGGCCGGGTACCTGAGGTATGGAAGGTGGATGTGCGTGACGTTGAAGATGATGATCTTGGTGTGGTAGTTCTTGCACCCACCGAAGGTGACTGGCAGACGCACCTGCTCGATGGGTACGATGGATCCGTCCGTGACCCCTGAGAAAGGCTTGGTCGGCATGAGCTGTTCGTACGGCACCTGGAGCATCTCGAAGGTCTCAATGGAGAGGACGTTGAGCCCCGCTCCATTATCGATGAGGGTCTTGGTGACGAGGATGTTGTTGTTGGTTGGAGTGCACAGCGTGGGAAGCTTGCCGGCCATGGCCGAGCACCTGAGCTGGTCTCTCGAGTCGAAGGTGATGGCGGTCTGGGACCAATTGAGGGGGTGCATTGCTTCGAGCTGCGGGAGAGCCACATTCACCTCCCGTGCGAATTGCTTGAAGGCACGGTTTGATGCGGGGGCCTGGGCGCCGCCCAGGATACAGGCCATGGCCCTGATCTCCTGGAAGCCCCCAGCCCCGTCGTCCTACCTGTCCTCTTCCTTCCTTCTGGGTGGAGATGGTAGTGGTGGTAGGCCGACCTCACGAGGGCGAACCTCGTGAGCCTGGCCGCGTCGCGACCCCTCTGGAGGGTCGTCGCGCTAGTGGTCCTCACGAGGCTGGTCACGCCAGCGGTCGTCTCGATCTTGATCGCACCAGCGGTCCTCCTGGGGCTGATCGCGCCACTCTTGATGAGGTTCCTGGTTATCCCAGTGGCCTCCACTGTGGCCACCACCGCACCTGAAGCCTCGATCAGCTCATCTGGAGCGCCTGCTGAAGTTCTAGGTGCGGATCAGCCTGAGTTCCTGGCAATCGACAGTGTCATGGTTGTTGGTGCCATGGAAGATGTAGGTGGGTCTTCCCCTTGGGGGTGTCCCTTACCCCGGCCGCGCTTCGCCTCAGGTTCGACCGCAAGCACTGTTGGGGCCTTACACTTCGCCTCCTTGGCCTTGGTTTTCTTTTCTTCTAGCTCCGCCGCCAGAGGGACGCAGAGCGACAGGCGACCCTCTTCTGCCTTGCTCCACTTGTTCGCCAAATTGAACATCTCCAGGGCGGAGCACAGTTCATCATTCATGGCGAGATCCTCCTTCATCTTGAGGTTGTTAACTCCGTTGGTGAATGCTGAGATGATGGATTTGTTTGAAGCCCTCGGGATCTTGAGATGCGTGGTCATGAAGCATTGTATAAACGTGTGCAGGGTCTCCCCATCCTGCTGCTTGATTCGCTGCAGGTCGTTCATGGTGGGCGCGCAGTCGTGCGTGCCTTGGAAGTTGGCGATGAAGCATTTGTGCAGTCCTTCCTAGGAGGTGATACATGCCTCCGGGAGGTTGAAGAGCAAGGAGAGCGTGCCGCCCTTCAGCGCCATGGGGAACCAGCACACCATGACCTTGTCGTCTCCTCCAGCTTCCCGGATGCTCAGGGAGTAGAGCTGTAGGGACCTAGCTGGATCTGGGGTGCCATCATAGCGTGGGGGCAGGTCAGGCTTGAACTTGCAAGGCCACGCGGTTGGGTAGAGCTCCGGGGCGATGGCGAGGCACCCCACCGACTCGACGGGTGCTGCGGGCGCGGGAGGGTCCTGGTCTTGGCGCTCCTACGGGGCCACCTCGAGTAGTACCCGGTCGTGGTGTTGGGTCGGTGGTGAGGGGAATGCGTGCGCGTCAACGCGTGGCCAGGGAACCGCCTGGCAGCTTACCTCAATTCCTAGCCTTGCCCGTGGTTCGCGATGCCGGTCGTGGGGGCGCGGTTCCCGCCTGGGCTCGGGGTCAGCATCACGTTGCGGAGGTGGAGGCTGCGTGTCGTGCGCCACGTTGTTCGCCAGGCAAGGTTGGGGTCGAAGCAAGTAGGAGAGTGCCGAGGCGTTGCCGGCAGCGCTGACGAGCTCCGTGATGCGTCGAAGCCAGTCGTAGCGGTCAGGGGCAAGGCGGTAGTGAAGCAGCTCGTTAGCCATGGCGAGCGCTCCCTGGCCGTGCACCGGCCCAGGCCTAATATGGGAGGACGACCCGGAAGCTGGATCGATCGACAGAGCGGCGGTGTGGCTGTCGCGCTGCATGGTGACCGCCTGGGAGGAGTCCTGTTGCTCGTGGGCGTCGGGGCCCGTGGCGGCGTTCGCCATAGGCGACGGTGACCTGCGTGCACTGGCACGGCTCACATGCACCGTCTGAGCGACATGGGTGGCTCGGTGCTCAGTGCGGGCTCGGTGAGCGTCAGACATCGGAACAGCAAAGTGGGAGAAGATCTTTTCTTGAGGGAGACTCTGACACGCCCCCTACCTGGCGCGCCAAATGTCGGATTTCGGGCTTTGCAAAACCCTTGATATTCGAACACATAGGCATGTGCGAAGATCCCCGACATCCTCGCCCAACCTAGCTTGCTACTCGATGAACACAACAATGAACTCGCACGATAGCGTCGAAGAGAATGAACACAACAGTTTACCCAGGTTCGGGCAGCTATGAAGCGTAATACCCTACTCCTTCTATGGTGGATTGCCTCTCGAGGAGGTGGTATGGATGAACTAGTGCAGTGTTTTAGAGCCTCGTGAGGGCTCCCTTTGATGTGTTGGAGGCCCTCTGTGGCTCAGTGATGGGTGAGTAGTGGAATGGATCCGGGACCCATCTCTACGGTGCAGCCTACCCACTATCTATAGCGGTGGCTCGGGTTCTCTTCCCTTATCGCAATGGCAGGAAGGGATCCCACAATGGCCAAATTTGAAGGGGGCAGGAGTACATGCTCGCCATGCCCAAAGGTGGTCTTCGCCTACAAAGTGGCTGTCGACAGCGTAGGGATTGGCTCAGCGATGACATCTGCCCTACGAGGTGGGTGGTTGCGGTCTTGTTGCACCAGAATGGAAACATTTGGGGGTGCTTTGGGAACCCGCGTACGTCACTGCTCCCTTTGCACCAAAGGGTAAACTGCGCCGCCTGGAGCAATGGCGCCCGCCTGTCGTTCCTTGCATCACCCTTGACTCCCGAGGCCAGGCCTTGCATAGAGATCTCCACCGCTCTGGAGGGGCCCTGAGGAGGCCCATCCCTTGCCGGTCTTGACGTTGTTCCTCCTCACGAGCCTAGGGCCCTCACGAGGGCCTTGTCTTGAGCAGGGCTATGCCCGGCTGTGCTTGGTCGATGAAGTGGGCCATGCCCTGGGCCGCAGGCATGCAGGTCTGGGTACCCCCGTTCCCAGAACACCGACGGGTGCTGGTGTAATATGACGAGGCATGGTCGGGCATTCTTGGCCCTTGCCACAAGTCTTCGAGATGGGGCGACAAGGCCACATATTGTCTATCACGCTCGTCACCACAGTTAACAAAATGCTAATGGGTTAGGTATTTAATCTAAGTTGGTCAATTGACCTTTTTTGCCCTAACCTTCATGTGGGACAAGTTATGGTTACTTGGCATCATTGTATCAACCAGAGCTCTTTGGACGTCAGCAATGGAGCAACGCATGCCCGAGTGGTCCACGACAACATAGATCTTGTATAAGAGGTGCTAGGACTGACCTCGATCGCCCACGCATCATGCATGGGTGCAAAGGGTGATGGGACCATGACCCCTACGCGCTTAGGATTTAGAACGGCGGGCTGGCCTCTCTGTTGAGCCTAGGTAGGACGATGATGTGTTGATGTCCCGAGGCCAGGCATGACCCAGGAAATTGTGTCTGACCAAAGGTTATCAAGCATGTTGGGAAATGCGGTGCACCCCTGTAGGGATGAATTCAGCTATTCTAATAGCCATGTCGACGGTAACAAGACGACTTGGAGTTGTATCCCAATCTAATACAACTAGAATTGTGACTTAAAGTTGAAATGATTGGCTCCGAGATTGCTGATACGTCTCCAACGTATCTATAATTTTTTATTGATCCATGCTGACATATTACCATTCCAAGATACTTTTTGGGTATTTACGTACCAATTTATAATATTTTTGAGCAGTAACCTATTGACACAGTGTCCCGTGCCAGTTCCTATTTTCTATGGTTTGTGATTTGTAGAGTTACCATACCAAACGGAGTCCAATTGCCATGAAACTTTTTGGTGAATTTTTCTAGACCAATAAAAGACCTAGAAGCTTCGGAGGAGGGCCAGGAGGTGCACTAGGGGCCCACCACATATCCAGCCGCCGCCTGGGGGTGCATGGCCAGATGTGTGGTGGCCCCCTGGAGCCTCTCCTGATGTCGTTCTCTGGCCTATAAATTCCCATCTACCCTAAAAACACGAGAAGCACTCCCGAAAGACTTTTTCTGCTATCGCAAGCCATTGTTCCGATGGGAGGTCATCTACACCTCCATTCTGGCACCCTGCCGGAGGGGAGATCGATCATGGAGGGCCTCTTCATCAACCTTGATGTCCTCACCATGATGTGTGACTAGTTCACCATAGACCTACGGGTCCATCGGTAGTACCTAGATGGCAATCTCTCTCTCTCTCTCTCGATCTTCAATACAATGTTCATCGCATCTTTGCCTTGATCTATCTGGTGTAATCCCTTTGTATGGTGTGTTTGTTGGGATACGACAAATTGTGAGTTTATGTTGAGATTATTCATGAAAAGTATTTGAGTGAAACCTGATTACTATGATTCTTATTTGCAGGATCATCATAGCTTCATAATGCTCTCCGGTCTATTGAGATAGTTTGGCCAACTAGATTGATATTTCTTCAGTGGGAGTGGTGCATTATAGTAGGTTCAACTTGACGAGTTTCTATACCCCAGTAACAAAAGGGGACAAGTTGCTTCTTTGTGTTATTGCTACTAAGGATAAAACGAGGCCTTTTTCACCCTTCTAAACTTATCAGAAAACTTTAGCACAAAATAAACTTGTCATAAAATTATTTCACGATCTGACCTTTTTGGTAATGCCACAACCGGTGGCGTTTCTGCATTATATGGAAATGTCGAACCAGCCCGCGTTTATTCCCTTCTAGAGAAGTGACAAATGATTACAAGTTTTTGAAAACGCCACACACATTGGCATTGCATGGTTGGTAAGCAACGCCATACACCATGGCGTTTCCAGAAACGCCATGCATGCTGGCATTTTTGCCCTGGCACATATTGTTTCGACCAGGCCAGCAACACGGGATGGTTTGGCGTTTCTATATAGCACAAAAACGCCACGGTTTGTGACATCAAAAAGGGTAAGATCGTGAAATAGTTTTATGAAGAGTTTATTTTGTGCTAAAATTTCCTGATAAGGTCAGAACAGTGAAAAAGGCCATAAAAGGATGGGTTTTATTCATATTAGTTGAGTTTACTTTGTCTACATCATGTCATCGTTCTCCAAGCATTACTCTGTTTGTCATGAACTTAATACGTAGAGAGGCAAGCATAGAAGCGCTTTTGAAGTGGAGTAATAGTAGTAGGTGCAGGCATGAGTCAGCATATTTTCTTATGGACGTGATGCCTATATACACATGATCATGACCATGAACATCGCACAATTATTCGTTTTTCTATCAATTGCCCAGCAGTAATTTGTTTACCCGTTGTATGCTTTGCTTATGAGAGATGCCACTAAATAACTCTATGGCCCCTAAGTCTATTCAATTATAAATTCACAAACACTATCATTACCATGCTGTTATTTATTACCTTTTATTTTATTTTTCACTTTACTATTATGTACAATTATCTACACAACTCACTTGCTTGCAAATAACGACATTAAGGGGATTGACGACCCTCTTGTCGGTGTTGGATGCAAGTTGTTTGTTCTTTTGTGTGCAGCCGCTGAGGACAGTTGAGGATTGGTATTCCTATTGGTTCGATAAACCTTGGTTTCATAACAGAGGGAAATACTTACCCACTTTCTCCTACGATTACACGTTCCTCTTCACGGAAAACCCAACGCGGATCACGAGTATCAGGAAAATTCTGGCGCCGTTGTCGGGGAATACCATCACCAACTATCAAGTAACTTCACACAAAATTTCATTCACTTGTTCTCATTTTTATTTGATGTTATATTTAGTTTGTCTCATAAAAATCAAAATTACAAAAATATTTACTTTTGCTAGTTACTAGTTTGCTTTACTTGCTAGTTTGCTTGTCTTGCTAGTTTTGCTTGTGTGGTCACCATGTCTCAAGATACTAATAAGTTGTGTGATTTATCAGATACTACTACTAATAATTTTATTAGTACTCCGATACCACCCGCCACTAGTGCGGAGGTATTTTTATATTAATGCCGCAATGCTCAATCTTGTCATGGAAGATCAAAATTTGGGAAGTCCTAATGAGGATCCCGCATCACATATTAATACCTTTGTTGAATTATGTGATACGCAAAAGAAAAAGGATATGGATAATGATATTGTGAAATTAAAGTTATTTCCCTTTTCACTAAGAGGCAAAGCTAAAGCTTGGTTTCCATCTTACCTCGTAATAGTATTGGAACGTGTGATAAGTGTAAAGATGCTTTTATTGCAAAGTATTTTCCTCCTGCTAAGATTATCTCCCTTAGAAATCAAATAATGAATTTAAATAGAAAGATCAATAACATGTTGATCAAGCTTGGGAGATAATGAAATTAATGATAAGGAATTGTCCAACTAATGGCTTAAACTTCTGGATGATTATCCAAAATTTCTATGTTGGACTAAATTCTGTGTCTAGGAACCTTCTAGATTCTGCCGTAGGTGGAACCTTCACGGATGTGACCTTAGGAGAGGCCACAAAACTTCTGAACAACATTATAACAAATTATTCTCAATGCAACACCAAAACAGCTCCAACTACTAAGAATGTAAATTATGTTGAAGAATCGCTACTTTGAGTGAAAAAGTGGATGCTCTTATGAATATGGTTGCTAATAAAAATGCTCATGTTGATCCCAATGATATGCATTTGTCTACTTTTACTGAGAAAAATAATGATGCTATTTATGTGGACTTCATCTCTCGAAATAATTTCAACAACAATGCTTATAGAGGAAATTTCAATGCTAGACCGTATCCCGGTAATTCCTCTAACAACTATGGAAATTCTTATGGTAATTCATATGGCAATGCTTCTACAAATTCTAATAGGATACCTTATGATTTTTAGAATAAAATTAAAGATTTTATTGATTCCCAAAAGATTTGCAACACTGCGGTAGAAGAAAAGTTGCATATGATTGATACTTTGGCTAAAAACGTGGATAGAATTGCTCGTGATGTTGAAACTCTTAAAAAACAAGTATTTTCCACCCAAGCATGATTTTAATGAGACTATTAAATATATCCATTTATCTATTAATTAAAGTAAGGATAGGACCACTAACTTGAGAGCTAAGCGAGAATTCTTAGAAAAATCTCTTCCACCCGGTTTTTATTGGAATCATGATGAAGATCTTAAAATGATTGGTGATTATCCTATTGAATCTTTATTTTAATATATGAATATAAGGTATAAATGTATTGGATAGAGTCAACTTTAGTTAAAGAGCGTCCCGTTTGCTTGGAGGGTGATGATTCTAATGCTGAACCTGAAAAAAGTGGGTTTGGAGAGGTCCAAACTTTAACTAGTGATGTTCCCACTATCTTGGATTACAAGGACTTTAATTATGATAAATGATCTTTAGTAGAATTTATTTCCTTGCTGCAATCCATTTTTAGCTCACCCAATGCTGATGAACAAAATAAAGATGTTACCGAACATATAGTAGAAACTATGATTAAAGCTTATGATGAGAAACTTGAGCTTGAGATTTCTATTCCTACAAAATTGCATGATGAGTCGGAACCTACTATCAATATAAAGATAAATAAATATTAATTCAATGCTTTGTGTGACCTTGGTGCTAGTGTTTCAACAATACCAAAAACTTTATGTGATGTGCTTGGTCTCACTAATATTCAAGAGTGTTCCCTAAACTTACATCTTGCGGATTCTACGATCAAGAAACCTTTAGGTAGAATTAATGATGTGATTATTATTGCAAATAAAAACTAAGTTACTGTAGATTTCATTGTGCTTGATATCAATTGCAATCTTTCTTGTCCCATAATACTTGGAAGACCATTTTTAGGAACTATATGTGCAATTATTGATATGAAAGAGGGAAATATAAGATTCCAATTCCCATTAAAAAAAGGGGATGTAACACTTCCCTAGGAAGAGAATTAAACCACCTTATTAATCAATCATGTGAGCTACCTATGGGTTGAGTGTCAAAGATGACAGCACTTGAAACTATGCATTATGCCTTGCTAGGGGCATAAAACAATAGCGCTTGTTTGGAGGCAACCGGATATGTATCTTTATTTTTGTTTTTTACTTCCTGTTTTTGTGTGATATCATGATTTTTGACTCTGTAATGATTATGGCTTTATGTTTGAATTAATTTTTGTGCCAAGTAAAGCTTTAGGATAACTCACAAGATGAGTAGAAACGATGCTGAATCTCAAACATAAACTTTGACTCCAGTGCAGTAATTTTAATTTTTTAATGGAGCATGATAATGATCTGAACTTTTAACATAGTATATCTATAAAAATTCCTGATGTTATCATAAAGTTTTAGAATTTTTAGAGTTATAGAAGTATGGTATCTTTACAGATTTCTACAGACTGTTCTGTTTTAAACATATTCTGTTTTGCTTGCATAGTTTGCTTGTTTTGATTATGCCATGGATTATATCGGGGGGTATAAATCATGGATAAGTTAGAATAAAGTATCTATTATTCAAAAATTAATTTTGAATCAATTAATCACAGTACCTCAAGTATGCAATATGTTTCTTATAATAACAGATCCCACGAAGTTTTGTTGAGTTTTGTGTGATTCAAGTTTTCAAGTTTTGGGTGTGATCACGATGGACTACGGAATAAGGAGTATCAAGAGCCCAATATTGGGGATGCCCAAGGCACCCCAAGTATAATTATAAGGATACTCTAGCATCTAAGCTTTGGTATGCCTGATGTCTACTATGCAACCTTCTTGTAGACTCGTGTTGGGCCTCCAAGCACAGAGTTTTGTAGGACAGTAGAAAATTTCCCTCAAGTGGATGACCTAAGGTTTATCAATCCGTGGGAGGCATAGGATGAAGATGGTCTCTCTCAAACAACCCTGCAACCAAATAACAAAGAGTCTCTTCTGTCCCCAACACACCCAATACAATGGTAAATTTTATAGGTGCACTAGTTCGGCGAAGAGATGCTGATACAAGTGTAATGTGGATGGTAGATATAGGTTTTTGTAATCTGAAAATATAAAAAAAGCAAGGGAACTGATGATAAAAGTGAGCACAAACGTTATTACAATGCTTAGAAACAAGGCCTAGGGTTCATACTTTCACTAGTGCAATTTTTCTCAACAATACTGACATAGTTGAATCATATGTAAATACCTCTCGTGCGACAAAGAGTTCACTCCAAAGTCACAAATAGCAGAGAACTAACGAAGAAATTATTGTAGGGTACGAAACCACATCAAAGTTATCTTTTCCAATCAATCTTATGAGCTATCCCTATAAGTGTCACGAACAGCCCTAGAGTTCGTACTAAAATAACACCTAAAAATACACATCAACCAAAACCCTAATGTCACTTAGATACTCCAATGTCACCACAAGTACCCATGGGATTCATTATATGATATGCATCACACAACTTCAGATTCGTCATGTTCAATCCAACACAAATAACTTCAAAGAGTGCCCCAAAGTTTCTACCGGAGATTCAAGACGAAAACATGTGCCAACCCCTATGCATAGATTCCCAAGGTAACAGAACCCGCAAGTTGATTGCCAAAACATACATCAAGTGGATCAATAGAACATCCCATTGTCACCACGGATATCCCATCGCAAGACATACATCAAGTGTTCTCAAATCCTTACAGACTCAATCCGACAAGAAAACTTCAAAGGGAAAACTCAATTCATCACAAGAAGATAGAGAGGGGAAAACTCCATCTGATTCATCTATATCAATAAAGCTCGCGATACATCAAGATCGTGCCATCTCAAGAATAGGAGAGAGAGAGAGATCAAACACATAGCTACTAGTACATACCCTCAGCCTCGAGGGTGAACTACTCCCTCCTCGTCATGGAGAGCGTCGGGATGATGAAGATGGCCTCCGATGATGGTTTCCCCCTCCGGCAAGGTGCCGAAACGGGCTCCCAATTGATTTTTCATGGCTCTGGAGGCTTGCAGTGGCAGAACTCCCGATCTATGTTTCTTTTCGGAGGTTTGGGTATTTATAGGAGTATTTGGCGTTGGTCCCATGTCCAGAAGGTTCCCGAGCAGGTCACATGCCAGCTAGGCGTGGCCAGGGTGGTGATCGTGCCCTGGTGGCTTGTGACTCCCTCGGGACTCTCTCCGGTATCCTTTCGCTCCAGTATTTTTTACATTTTCCAAAAATATTCTTCGTAGATTTTCAGCCCATTCCGAGAACTCTTATTTCTGCACAAAAACGACACCATGGTAGTTCTGCTGAAAACAGCGTCAGTCCGGATCAGTTCTAATAAAATCATACCAAAATCATATAGAATTATTGTAAACATGGCATGAATACTTCATAAATTATAGATACGTTGGAGATGTATCAATGTCCTGGAAGGCATCCCCTCTTTCGTCTCAATCCATCGGTATGTCACTTGGAGCTATATTTTAATTCATCACATCATATGTGTTTTGCTTGGAGCTTCGTTTGCTTTTGTTTGCTTTTACTTTCTGTTTGTCATAATCATAATTTGCTGGATGCACCTATTTGAGAGACACACACCTTCATGATAATTTGCTAGAATACTCTATGTGCTTCACTTATATCTTTTGAGCTAGGCAATTGCTCTAGTACTTCACTTATATCTTTTTTAGCACGGTGGCGTGTAGATTTTATAGAAATAATACACTCTCGTTCTTCACTTATATTTTTTTGAGAGTTCAATAAATGGTGACGGTAACTTGCATGGGTCGTAAGACTAGTCCAAGAATATTAGGTATTCAATGAATGATAATCAAAACCATTGTGTAGCACGTGTAGAGAAGTTGTGGGTTAATGAAATTGATGTGGTAATATGAAAAAGGTGTGAGTCCAAAATTGTTGATTTGTAGAAGTGTTGAGATTAAGAGGTGTTAACTTGTATTTTTCTAAAAATTAAAGAGGCATGGTTATGATGTGTGAGCATTTATATTCCTTGTTAAAATCCTAGTGTTGTTTTCAGTCAGGGGGGCGCGATGGTTAACTCCTACCAACCTCCTCCCTCGGGGCATGCGAGGAGTACTTTCATTTGTGATAAAACTAATAAAACTTTTTAATAAGTATGTGAGTTCTTTATGACTAATGTGACAACATGGACATATGCATATTCACCTTATCATATTTGCTAGCCTCTTTGGTACCATGAATAGCCCATTATCACTCGAGGATCGGTGCAAATATTCGTCGGTGCATCCAAACCCTGTGACATGATACGCTCTGTTGCACATAAGCCTCATTATATCATCCTCAAAACAACCACCATACCTACCTATTATGGCATTTCCATAGACATTCTAAGATATATTGCCATGCAAATTCCATTGTCACTTCATATGACTAGTTCGTTCATCATCGTAATGCTTTGCTTGATCATATAGAGCCGACATAGTATTTGTGGCAACGCCACTGTCCTTCATATTTTTGATACATGTCATGCTAGATCATTGCAGATCCTAGTACACTGCCAGAGGCATTCATACAGAGGCATATCTTCCTATCAGTTCTACATGTTGAGTTGTAAGTAAATAAAAGTGTGATGATAATCATTATTAGAGCATTGTCCCAATGAGGAAAGGATGATGGAGACTATGATCCCCCCACAAGTCGGGAAGAGACTCCGGACGAAAAATGAAATTAAAATGGGGGAGGCCAAATGAGCCCACCATATAAAAAAGTAAATGGGGGAGGGAAAAAAAGAGAAAATCCCACCATAAAAAATGAGAGGAAAGAGAGAAGGGACTTTGCTACTATCCTTTACCACACTTGTGCCTCAAAGTGGCACCATGTTCTTCATATAGAGAGTCTCCTATGTTTACACTTCCATATGCTAGTGGGAGATACCTTTCCATATGATAAACTTGGATTGTATATTCCTACGATGGGCCTCCTCAAATGCCCTAGGTCTTCATGAGCAAGCAAGTTTGATGCACACCCCACTTAGCTTCAATTGAGCTTTCATACACTTATATCTCTAGTGCATCATTTGCATGGCAATCCCTACTCCTTGCATTAATATCTATCGATGAGCATCTCCTTAGCTTGTTGGTACGCCTAGTTGATGCGAGACTATCTTCTCCACTTTTTACCCCTTTGATACCTACCACCATATTCTATTCCACCTATATGCTATGTCCAATGGTTCATTCTCATGTATTGCATGAAGAATAAAAAGTGATGCATATTGAAAAAGTACGAGCCAATTGCCTGACTTGTACACTGTGGTGCTTAACATTGGTATCTATGTGGTGACGATGGAGTCATGCCTTGCTAATATAATAAGATGAATAAAGGTAAATATTCTTTTAGGATCGTATACTTTGAAAGATCAATGATTTTGTTTCTTGAACTTATAAATATTACTATGTTGTTGTTTGTTAATTCATCATTTCTTAATGAGCATACATACCAAAGGTTGCATAATGGTTAGCATGTCAGATCAAAAACTCTCTTTTTATCATTTACCTACAAGAGGACGAGCACAAATTAAGCTTGGGGATGCTAATACATCTCCAACGTATCTATAATTTTTTATTGTTCCATGCTAACATATTATCATTCTAGGTTACTTTTTGGGTATTCATTTACCAATTTATAAAAACTTTGAGCACTAACCTATTGACACAGTAGCCAGTGCCAGTTCATGTTTTCTGCGTGTTTTTGCCTTTTCAGAGTTACCATACCAAACGGAGTCCAATTGCCACGAAACTTTTTTGTGATTTTTTCTGGACCAATACAAGATCTAGAAGCTTGGGAGGAGGGCCAGGAGGTCCACCAAGGGCCCACCACATATCCAGTTGCCACCTGGGGGGTGGGGTGCGACCAGATGAGTGGTGCCCCCTAGAGCCTCTCCCGACATCGTTCGCTAACATATAAATTCCCATCTACCGTAAAAAAACAGAAGTGCTCCCGAAACACTTTTTCACCGCCGCAAGTCTCTATTTCGATGAGAGGCCACCTACACCTCCATTCCGACACCCTACCGGAGGGGGGATCGATCACGGAGGGACTCTTCATCAACCTTGATGCCCTCGCCATGATGAGTGAGTAGTTCACCACAGACCTACGGGTCCGTAGGTAGTACTTATATGGAAATCTCTCTCTCTCTCTCTCTCGATATTCAATACAATGTTCATCACATCTTTTCCTTCGTCTATCCGATGGAATCCCTTTGTATGGTGTGTTTGTTGGGATCTGATGAATTCTGAGTTTATGTTCAGATTATTCATCGAGAGTATTTGAGTCAAACCTGATTACTATGATTCTTATTTTCATGATGATCATAGATTCGTAATGCTCTTCGATCTATTGAGATAGTTTGGCCAACTAGATTGATATTTCTTCAGTGGGAGTGGTGCATTCTAGTAGGTTCAACCTGACAAATTCTATAATCCAGTGACAGAAGGGGACAAGTTGCATCTTTGTGTTGTTTCTACTAAGGATAAAATGATGGGGTTTATTCATATTAGTTGAGTTTACTTTGTCTACATCATGTCATCGTTCTCCAAGCATTACTCTGTTTGTCATGAACTTAATACATAGAGAGGCAAGCATAGAAGCTCTCTTGAAGTGGAGTAATAGTAGTAAGTGCGGGCAGGAGTCGCATATTCGCTTATGGATGTGATGCCTATATACACATGATCATTGTCGTGAACATCACATAATTATTCGCTTTTCTATCAATTGGCCAACAGTAATTTGTTTACCCATCGTATGCTTTGCTTATGGGAGATGCCACTAGAGAACTCTACGGCCCCCGGGTCTATTCACTTATAAATTCACATACGCTGTCATTACCTTGTTGTTATTTATTACCTTTTATTTTATTTTGCACTTTACTATTACCTAAAATTATCTACACAACTCACTTACTTGCAAATAACGAGCTCAAGGGGATTGACGACCCTCTTGCCGACGTTGGGTGCAAGTTGTTTGTTCTTTTGTGTGCAGCCACTAAAGACGATTGAGGATTGGTATTCATATTGGTTCGATAAACCTTGGTTTCATAACTGAGGGAAATACTTACCCACTTTGTGTTGTGATTACCCATTCCTCTTCACAGAAAACCCAACACAGATCACGAGTATCAATTGCTTTCTTGCAGGGAGTTGAGGAAGAATCTCTAGGCGTTGCTAATACACTTTCTACATAACTTGCTACATTATAATTATGCTAATCTGCACTCTTCTAATGCTGCAAGACACTGAAGCTGCTAGTCTTTGATAGGACTAGGCATTCTCTCTATTCTACCATTTCTACAGTCAATCCAAAGATATAGCCCCATTCCATTTATAATGTTGCATACTTAGCATAGTTCTGATGTCAGTCTTGCGAGTAATTTGGATGAGTACTCATCGCTGATTTTCTCCCCCTTTTCCTATTGATTCGATTGTCATGACCAGATGACGGAGCTGCATAGACAGTGGATCTCGCCGACGACTACTACTACCAGGACAGAGCTTACTACTACGTGGAAGCTGCCCCTGGCCAGTAGTAGGATAGGAGGTTCCCAGGCAGGAGGTCTTGCCGCTTTCGATCCGTTGTTATGTTTGTGCTAGCCTTCTTAAGGCAAACTTGTTTAACTTATGTGTGTACTCAGATATTAATTGCTTCCGCTGACTCGTGTGCATTCAAGCTTATGTATTCGAGCCCTCGAAGCCCCTGGCTTGTAATATGAAGCTTGTATGACTTCAATTTGTGTCTAGAGTTGTGTTGTGATATTTTCCTGTGAGTCCCTAATCTTGGCCGTACGCATTTGCGTGTGTGATTAGCGTATGATCAAAATGGGGGTGTCATAGCTTAACAATGGAGTTCTGCTTCTTGCCATTTTCATTCACGCAGTTTGCATTTAAATGTGTTTGCATTGTATGAGATCACCACTACAAGTAATATCTGTTGCCACAACTGAACTTTCTATTCTATGTGTCCTAATGCAACATGAGACAAAAATAAGAAGACTAGAAATAAAAGACTAACTAAAGCTTGCACTCTCTTAATATTATTTGAGCTTGGTTCCAGACACTATAATAGTCGTGTATTTTTCAAGTTGTAATATGTTAGGTTCTATCGTAGGTGCATCGCATGCGAATTAAAATTTTCTACGCGCAGAACAACCAAGAACATGCTATGGAGATGGATCACAGATTGTTACCACTAGACGCACAGTGCCGTGCAGCGGAAGTAGAGTTGGGGTTGCGTGTTCGTGTGGTCCGTCTCCTCCTCGTCCGATCTCCCTCGAACAACCGTTTCAATCTCCCTCGAACAGCCGGTCGCCGGATCCCACATACAGGTTCGCCGGAGCGGCGCAAGTGCATCGCCTCTAACAGTATCATGCGTGCAGGATGAACACACCATGCGGCGAACTGCTAGGTCCGATCACACAGTCGGCGGCGAGTGGATGTGGCTATTTGCAACACATGCAAACCCTAATGACGCCGTCGAAGCGATCAACCAGATGGGTGTGTTGCACCTCCACTATATATAGGCATCCGGCATGGGCTCAACTCTTGGGCCTCATACGGATCCTAAATCCCACGTGTTCCTTCCCTTAAGCGCGCGACCCTTTAGGTTCTCGTTCACTTGGTTGCGAGTCAGATCACATCCGACTCGACCAGTCGGTAGCGGGCTCTAGCAAGACGTGCTGACTCCAAGTGTCCGATGAAGCTGGTTAGGCAAACCTGTACTTCACACTTCTGTTCCCTTTGGCACACGATATATGTTGTCGTGCACAAGGCGATATGGTCATCCTTGTTGCAGCACGACCTCTTTCTCGTTCTGGTGAATCCGACCAACATTTGGATTATCTCATAATCCTCATCGCATGGCCATGATTATCCAGGTCGGATCACCCGAGGGGCCTAGAGTATATCTCTCCGGATCGGAGGGGCAAATCCCATCTTGCTCGACCATGTCTCGCAGCATGGGTCTAGACAAGCCCAAAGACTACCTTTGTAACTACCCAGTCATGGAGTATCATTTGGTCGGCCCAAAGCAAGTCTGTCACCATCCTGAGTACATGCGCCAGCTCAGGTCTTAGGACATAGAATGTATGTTGTACTAGAGACTCATAGATGACCTATCGCTGCGTCTCATAGTTGGGTCTGTCCAACTCAGACGTTATCTCGACTCGGATCCGACTATGTCGAATCCGACCAGACCTTTTTGAGTCCATATTATCCGGCTAGCATCCAATGCTACATGGTCAGTGAGACCGGACCATCCACCATGTCATATGCTAGTCTAACTGGTTGCGCGTCCACACAACCCTTTCAACTAGGGACCATTTAGGACAGTCATCATACAATGCATAGTTCGCAAACAAGTCACATACTTGTTAATACACATCAATGATAATGTCCAAGGACTATCTTTATTCATAAACACATAGGAAATATCATCATACATGATTGCCTCTAGGGCATATCTCCAACAGTCTCCCACTTGCACTAGAGTCAATCAAATAGACATCAAATGCCCATAGCTCTAATGTGCCCCTCATGCTTGGGTTGTGGAAGTGGCTTAGTCAACGGATCTGCAACATTTGCATCCATATTAATCTTGCATAAATTGGTATCACCTTTCTCTACGAGCTTTCGTATCAGGTGATATTTTCGGTCTATGTGCCTGGTCTTGTGGTGTTGTCTCGGCTCCTTGTCCTGTGCGATGGCACCTAAATTATCGCAATAAAGGTCCAACGGTTTTGACCAGCCCGGGAACACACCAACATCTTCCAGGAACTTTCGAATCCAAACACCTTCCTTTGCGACTTCACAAGACGCAATGTATTCGACCTCTGTTGTGGAGTCAGCCACCGTATCTTGCTTGGAACTCGTCCAGCTCACCGCTCCTTCATTCATGACATACACAAATCTAGTTTGCAATCAACAATCATCCCTGTCAGTTTGGAAACTAGCATCAGCATAACCCTTTACGTGGAGCTCCTCCTCACCTCCATAAACTCGGAGCGTCTCTTTAGTCCTTTTCAGGTACTTCAAGATAGTTTTCACCGCTGCCCAGTGACTCTCACCTAGGTCGGCCTGGTATCTGCTTATTAAGCTTATTGCATAGGCAACATCAGGCCATGTACATAGCATGGCATACATGATGGATCCAATTGCCGAGGCATATGGAATCCTACTCATCTGGCTTCGCTCATCATAAGTCGTAGGACTCTGAGTCTTTCTTAGCCTTACACCATGTGAGATGGGCAAGAACCCTTTCTTGGCCTCACTCATGTTGAACCTCTTCTACACTTTGTCTATGTACATGTTTTGGCTTAAGCCGAGCAGCCTCCTCGATGTATCTATATAGATCTTTATGCCTAAAATGTGCACTGCCTCTCCAAGGTCTTTCATCGAAAACTTGCCATTCAATGATGCCTTGATTGAGTTCAGCATCGAAACATCATTTCCGATCAGCAGTATGTCATCCACATACAAGATCAAAAATACTACGGAGCTCCCACTAGACTTCTTGTATAAACAATAGTCCTCTTCGTTCTTGATGAAAACAAGGTCAACGATGACTTCATCAAAACGAATGTTCCAACTCCAAGCTGCTTGCCTCAATCCATAAATGGATCTCTTGAGCTTGCATATTTTACCAGTGTTAGTTGGATCGACAAAACCTTCGGGTTGTATCATGTATACATCCTCTTTTAAATTTCCATGAAGGAAAGTCGTTTTGACATCCATCTGCCATATCTCATAATCGAAATATGCAGCTATAGCTAGTATGATCCTCATCGACTTTAGCATCGCTACCGGCAAGTAGGTCTCGTCGTAGTCAATTCCTTGAACTTGTCCATAACCTTTAACGACAAGCCAAGCTTTGTGGATCTGAACATTTCCATCTACATCGGTTTTATTCTTAAAGACCCATTTACAACCAATGGCTACTATGCCAGGTGGCAGATAAACCAAGTCCTAGACTTGATTGTCATCCATGGACTTTAACTCGAATCTCATGGCCTCGAGCCATGCCTCGGAATCTAGGCTCACCATCGCTTCCTCATACGTGGCTGGCTAATCGCTTTCCAGCAACAATACATCGCGCGCTCTGCGCAATCTTTCCGACCACTATGGCTCCGGTGCCGACTCCACTAGGGGTTCCCTGATCAACTCCGGTATGATCTCATCACCAGCCGAGTCGTCCCCGAGTGGCTCTTGAATTTCTTCGAGTCACACCATTCTCCCACTGGCCTCCCAATTGAGAAACTCTTTCCCTACGAAAACCCCGTTCCGAGCAACAAACACTTTGTTCTCTTCTCGGTTGTAGAAGGTGTATCCCAAGGTTTCCCTCGGATATCCCACAAATATGCATTTATTCGACTTGGGTGTAAGCTTGTCCAACATGAGTCGCTTGACAAATGCTTCACAACCCCAAATCTTTAGAGAAGACAAACTAGGAGTCTTCTCAGTCCACATCTCATGTGGTGTCTTGTCAACGGATTTTGATGGTACCCTATTAAGTGTGAAAGCTGCAGTTTCCAGAGCATATCCCCATAATGACAAGGGTAAATCCAATTTTCTCATCATCGACCGGACCATGTCCAGCAAGGTTCGATATCTCTGTTCTGACACACCGTTTCTTTGCGGCGTACCCGGAGGTGTGAGCTGAGGTACTATATCTCAGCTTTTCAGATGGTTATCAAACTCCTGGCTCATGTACTCACCTCCACGATCTGATCGTAGAAGTTTTATCATCTTGCCGAGCTGATTTTCAACCTCATTCTGAAACTCTTTGAACTTTTCAAAAGTTTCCGACTTGTGCCTCATCAAATAGATATATCCATATCTACTCAAGTCGTCGGTAAAAGTCACAAAGTACTGATAGCCACCTCTGGATGTTGTGCTCATTCGACCACACACATCACTATGTATAAGCTCCAACATCTCGGATGCCCTCTCGCAACTCTTTGCAAAAGGAGACTTAGTCATCTTGCCTAGCAAGCATGATTCGCATGTCTCGAATGACCCGAAGTCGGACGAAGTTAGGAGTCCATCATCATGGAGCTTCTTCATGCGTTTCAGACTAATGTGTCCAAGCCGGCAATGCCAGAAGTATGTCGGATTTATCTCATTAGGCTTATGCCTCTTGACATTCACATTATAGACTGGCTCTGTTTCTAGATTCAAAATAAATAACCCATCTACAGTGGGTGCATAGCCATGGGACATTCCATTCAAATAAAATGAACAACCATTGTCCTTTATATTGAATTCATAACCTTGACTCATCAACCATGAGGCAGAAATAATGTTCTGACTAAGTGCGGGAATGTAATAACAATTATTCAATTCCAACTTAAATCTAGAAGGAAGCTTGAGCTACATCATGCCGACCTCCAATGAAGCAACTCTTGCTTTGTTGTCGACCCTCATGTCAATCTCCCCTTGTGCCACACGCCTAGTTCTTACCAGCCCCTGCATCGAGTTGCAAATATGAACAACCAATCCTGTATCAAATACCAAAGAGCTACTAGGTATGTTAGCAAGTTAAATGTCTATAACATATGTAACAAGTGTACCTTTGCCTGAAGAAGCATCTCCGGCCTTCTTGCCATGCTCAGCAAGCCACTTGCTACAGTTCCTTTTCCAGTGACCAGCTTCCTTGTAGTGAAAGCAAATGGTCTTTGAGTTCGATCCGGACTTTGGATCAGCGGCGAAGACAGCCTTCTCCGTGCCCTTTGCCTTACCCTTTTTCTTGGACCAACTCTTCTTGAACTTTGCCGAGTTTTGCACCATCAACACTTGATGCGTGCCTTTCTTAATATCATGCTCTACCACCTTGAGAATCCCATGCAATTTAGTGAGCTTCTTATCCATGTCGTGCATATGATGTCCCATAGCTAGCTGGAAGAGAACCCAAAACTGCATCAGTCGCCATCTCATCGAAGAGCGGGAAACCCAATTGATCCAAAGCTTGCATGTATCCAATCATTTTGATCACATGTGGGCTCAGTGGATCACATTCCTTTAGCTTACAATCCATCAAGGATCGCCAGACGTTGAACCTTTCGGCCCTAGCTTGCACCTGAAACATGCTCTTGAGAGCCTCGATCATATCGAAAGCCGCAATGTGTTCGAAATGTTGTTGCAAATCGGGCTCCATACAAGCCACCATGAGGCTGCTGATCTCGTTCGATTCATGAACGAGTTTCTGGTAGGCATTCTTTGTTGTGGCATTAGCATTATCGGCAGGTTCCTATGGAAGTGGATCCTCTAGAACATGTTCCTTTTTATCGTGCTTGAGAACAATTCTTAGATTTCTATACCAGATGGTAAAGTTTGTTCCATTCAGTTTATCCTTTTCTAGAATTGATTTCAATGCAAAGTTGGGTTGAGCAGGTGGTGCCATTGATCTACAACAGAAAATATGCAATCACTAAGTAATGTGTTTATGTAGAGTAATTCAAGCCTTAAACGGAACCACTCCCACTAAAGTCAGCATCCCTCCGCAAACTCTCAGTGATTCAGGACCCGTCTAGAGCGAGCAACTAGTGAGCTTTAGCATCACCGCTAGCCAACTTGCCTATTCGGTAAGCAACTCCTTGCTAATCATATCTCTATACGACTCCTGTCGGTCGGGTAGGTATCTTATACCCCGGCTCCCAACCTTCTTTGCCACAAGGCCCAAAACCGTTTTGATAGCCTTGTCAAGTTAACCTGATGTAGTGCATGTCCGTGTCTGACACGAACCCTCCAGTTCAAGGACACCCAGTAGCACCTCAATTTTATGAGCCCACCACTAGACGTACTTGACGTGCGAAGGTGCAACATCCGGAATGGCAATGTGCTTGATATTAATGAGGGATCTTTCTACCATACTAACATGCATAGAAACAATAAGCAATATCAATCACATATAAACATAAATGTGTGAAATAGTATGGCCCCTTCATGGACATCCTTCCAGGTCGGCTCCAACTGCGATGACCAGGGCGGAACTCCATCTTGTCCATCTCGCCAGGACGCCAAAGCCTCGAACTTGATCTGTGTCCTCCAACTACTACAACTAGTAATGAATTTATAGAGAATCACAAGTCGACACGCAGGTCGTTATACAATATAATGACAACACTTTGGCTCCTGTCGGCCGACAATCATGACATGCGGGTCATGCTAAATTACACACATGCATCACATACATATGAGCCATACTATTCACATCAAACCTGCAAAACAAACTTATGCATAGAATTGCATTCTACCGATTTGTGTGATCGTGTACGAAATACAAGGCGCTACGCACATGGCGGTCCCGATTGCAGATACAAGGCGCTACGCTCATTGATCATCGTGAACACAATTCGGATTTATGTTTCACGGATAACCCCGATGGCGGATACCGATCGGCAGGGATAGGTTGTGTCACGACCTCATCGATTCCGATTGATAGAAAACATAGCCTCAATATAACGCGATGTGCAATTGATCTCATCAACCGTGCGTAGAGCCGATCTCATGAACGACGACAGATCACATCCGCCGCTGCCACATATCACATATGCTACCGATCTGAAACCAAAACCTATAGCAGAGGCTCTGATATCATTGTTGTGTTCTACCGTAGGTACATTGCATGTGAATCGTGTTCTACCATAGTGTTCTACTGTTGTGTTCTATTGATCTGAAACCAAAACCTATAGCGGAGTTGGGGCAGTGCGTTCGTGTGGTCCGTCTCCTCCTTGTCCGATCTCCCTCGAACAGCCGGTAGCCGGATCCCACGTACAGGTTCGCCGAAGCGGCGCAAGTGCGCCACCTCTACCGGTATCTGCACGTGCAGGAGGAACACACCGTGCGGCGAACTGCTAGGTCCGATCACACAGTCGGAGGAGAGTGGAGGTGGCTATTCGCAACACATGCAAACCCTAATGACGGCGCCAAAGCGATCAACCAGATGGGTGTGTTGTACCTTCACTATATATAGGCATCCGGCGCGGGCTAAACTCTTGGGCCTCGCACGGATCCTAAAGCCCACGTGTTCCTTCCCTTAAGCGCGGGACCCTTTAGGTTCTCGTTCACTTGGTTCGAGTCAGATCACATCCGACTCGATCGGTCGGTAGCGGCCTCTAGCAAGATGTGTCGACTCCAAGTGTTTGATGAAGCTGGTTAGGCGAACCTATACTTCACACTTTTGTTCCCTTTGCCACACGATATATGTTGTCGTGCACAAGGCGATATGGTCATCCTTGTTGTAGCACGACTTCTTTCTCGTTCTGGTGAACCCGACCAACATTCGGATTATCTCATAATCCTCATCGCACTGCCATGCTTATCCAGGTCGGATCACCCGAGGAGCCCAGAGTATATCTCTCCTGATCGGAGGGGCAAATCCCATCTTGGTCGACCATGTCTTGCAGCATGGGTCTAGACAAGCCCGAAGCCTACCTTTGTAACTACCCAGTCATGGAGTAGCATTTGGTTGGCCCAAAGCAAGTCTGTCACCATCCCGAGTACATGCGCCAGCTTGGGTCTTAGGACATAGAACGTATGTTGTACTAGAGACTCACAGATGACCTATCGTTGCGTCTCATAGTTGGGTCTGTCCAACTCAGACCTTATCTCGACTCAGATCCGACTATGTCGAATCCGACCAAACCTTTCTGAGTCCATATCGTCGGCTAGCATCCAATGCTACATGGTCAGTGAGACCTGACCATCCACCGTGTCATATGCTAGTCTAACTAGCTGTGCGTCCACACAACCCTTTCAACTAGGGACCATTTAGGACAGTCATCATACAATGCATATTCTCACAAACAAGTCACATACTTGTTAATACACATCAATGATAATGTCCAAGGACTATCTTTATTCATAAACACATAGGAAATATCATCATACATGATTGCCTCTAGGCCATATCTCCAACATAATAATATTGCAAGAAAAAACGTGAGAGAATACTACATAACCTAAATCAAGTTGGCCTCTTCTATTCAGTAACATAACTTCCTCGTCAGAGGCTAAAGCCAATAGATTCAACTAATTTATCTTTATGAAAGGAATACACATCCGTTTTTTTAAAGAACCGCATGCCAACCTTTAGCATTCTTTCATCAGTATGATATGTCCCATTCTTGGTTGCACGATCTTGCAAATCCTATATGTATTAGAGTTCATTTTTAGTGCATAGATGCATAGGAGAGTTGGTGGAATCAAGAGCATCAAATCTAGCTAAATTGTACCCCCAGTTACATTCAAGAGATTACTGATCTAGTGCACTCAGAACTGTAGTTATCTCGCAAATTATTGGATGCATCATGTCTGACTTCTAGGCTATATACAATCCTTCACCAAGTCTAAAAAGTAAAAGAACTAAGTTGATATGTCATGTTCAACGGCTATGCTACAAACAATATTGTGCAACACTGGGTGATAAGTATGTACTTCGACGCTGGCAGGTACCTAACCCAAATAACTAAGTTCACATGTAAAAGTTGCTACGGGCCTTTTAGCCTTTTCCTGATTGCATATATATACCTGCATTGTTGTATAAAGCTCGGGAAATGTTTGGCCCCTTCCAACGACATTGCCTCGGGACCCTTGTCAATGGAATCTTTGTAAACATCAACAAAATCTATCTTCATCTCTCTCATACTCTGCAAAATAAACATATATAGAAAAAACTTTTTGTATTATCTTATCCAACATATATACAAGGACAATTATTTGTATGCATCTCATCGTGTGGAACTCGATGAGTTTCGAGTCTAGTCCATTATAGTTAAGTTAGTGACTTTGTCAATCGACATTTTGAAAGCATCATTCCAAGCCAACATTTTTATCTCAGGCCTACAAAAATGAATGCATAAACATATATTAAAAAATATACATATATGTTGAATGCTGCTAGCTAAGTGCTCCTACGTTGCATGGCATAACCGAAAAATATACACACTTGTAAGTCAGAAAATGTATGTCAGACATGAAACATGTAATATATATATATTCATATAGCCACAAATATTTATTTGCCTACAAGAAGCTGCAAATATTGATTCTCTCTCCCACTTATTTCCTGAAGAGTCCACATGCCTCCTTAACCACTCAAAGTCTTGAAAAAGACAAAGCAACATGTAGCATTGCCATCTCTTCAAAGGTATGTCATCACACCATACCTTTGCTTGCAGCTATCCAAAACTTTAGCAAATCTACGAAAAATTCCTCACATACTCATGGAGATGATGCCAAGTTTATTTCTACTTTTCTTCAACCTCAACATAGATAATGGTTTTTTGCCCAGAAGAAATATAAAGAGAAACACTCATTCATGAAACTTCTCCCAATTAATTGTGATGTTCCCACTTCTTTCTACCAAGTAATAACACATGTATAAAAATTCTAATAAGATAATTGTGTGTTGCATGGAGTAGAAAAGGACATGAAACGATGGTAGTTAAACAAACATTCTCTCATGACCTCCATGCCACACTGAGATAACCTTTCTCTCTGCCACATGCATCCACTCTCAACCTAGTGCATGACTTTGACTTCCGAACAAACTTACATTTGGAAATGGTGGTGAAATTGTGAGTCCGAGTTATTAGTTTTTGGCCATGATATATAATTTGATCTGCCGTTCAATGATTTCTAATAAGTACGAATAGACATAATTATCTCCATGTCCATTTACACAAAGGGTCTTCAAGGGAAGCAAAGGTACACCACAACACAAGACTATTTACATACAAATAATTTCGAGGAGGCATGATTATCTATACGAGTGTTTACCCCGAAGGGTCTTGGAGATTGATCAATATACAACACAACATATATTTATTTTAATGCAATGATAACATTTCACCATTATACAAAATTTATCCACTCATGTACAATTGAATTTTTGGTAGTTGACACTCTATGATACTTGTGATCTGCGTTGGGTTTTCTGTGAAGAGGAACAAGTGATGCAGCACAATATAGGTAAGTGTTTCCCTCGGTAGAGAACCAAGGTTTATCGAACCAATAAGAGCAACAACCAACCCCCGTCTTCAGTGACTACACACAAAAGAGAAAACACTTGCACCCAACGCGGGCAAGAGGGTTGTCAATCCCCTTGGACTCGTTATTTGCAAGCTCATAAGTAGTGTGGTTGGTAGTAGATAATTTTAAATTGTAAGATAAATAGAAAATAAATAAATGACAGCAAGGTATTGAAGTGTTTGTAAATATATGAGTGAATAGACCCGGGGGTATAGTTTTCCCTGGTGGCATCTCTCATGAAAGTAAGCATACGGTGGGTGAACAAATTAGGCAATTGGTAGAAAAGCGCATAGTTATGGCATATTCACGGAAATGATCATGTGTATATAGGCATCACGCCCCTAAACAAATAGATAGATTCCTGCCTGCACCTATTACTATTACTCCATCCATCGACCGCTATCCAGCATGCATCAAGAGTATGAAGTAAAACATAGTAATGCTTGGAGAACAGTGACATGATGTAGACAAAGAGAATTCAAATAATATGAACTAACCCCATCGTTTTATTCTCAGTGGCAATAATACAAAGACATATCTTGTCCCCTGTATCATTAGGATGTAGAAACTCGTCAGATTGAACCCACGACAACACACCTCTCTCATTGAAGAAAGATCAATCTACTTGGCCAAAGAAAATCATAGATCGGAGAGATTTATGAAGCTATAATGATCATGCACATAAGAATCATAATAGATTGCAGAGAAGACTCAAATATTTTTCATGAATAATCTGAACATAAACCCACAATTCATCGGATCCCAACAAACGCACCGCATAAAAGGATTACATCGGATAGATCAAAGAAAAGATGTGATGATCATTGTATTGAAGATCAAGAGAGAGAGAGAGAGAGATAGCCATCTAGGTACTAACTACGGACCCGTAGGTCTGTGGGGAACTACTCACATATCACCATGGGAGCAGCAAGGATGATGTAGAGGCCCTCCATGGTCGATCCCCCCTCCAGCAAGGCACCGGAATAGGGCTCCATATGGGCACACGGCGAAACAGAGATTGTGACGGTGGAAAAGGTGTTTCGGGAGGCTCTTTAGGGGTTTTGGGATTAATGAGAATTTATAGGCCACAGAGGGGCACCGGGGGACGCCCGAGGGGGCATGAGGCAACAGGGCACGACCTACCCCCCTGGGCGCGCCCTGTTGGCTCGTGCCTCCCTCGTGAGGCTTCCGGTCTCCTCCTGAAGATTCCAGGTCTTCTTTTGGTCCAGAAAAAATCACATTAAGTTTCAGGGCAACTGGACTTCGTTTGGTACTATAAACCTGAAAAGCCAAAAACATGCAAAAATAACAACTGGCGCTCAAAACTGGGTTAATAGGTTAGTGCTAAAAAATTATATTAATTCGTAAATAAACACCCAAAAAGTATCATAGAATTATAATATAATAGCATGGGTCAATAAAATATTATGCATACGTTGGAGACGTATCACTCTATTTACCCAGACGAGGTAGATATACGAAGACTATCCACGGTGAAAAAAAATCCTAAGCTTTACTTAGCTCACATTGCAATATTTCACTATTGTAAATACTTAGTAACATATTTAATGTTGTGCCTCCTACACTGGTCAAAGAAAAAAAGATATATGTATGGACATGGTGGATGAATAAATCAGCATGCATATTACTTTTGCAACAATTGATGTACAAAACAGTACATGTAAATCCTAATGATACACCTTTCTTAGAATCAAGGTACATCGATACTTTAAGCCGTCAATTACTCCTCTCTCCATAAATACTGTGTACTCCCACGTCGCTCTGGGGTGAACCTGTGCACCGCCGCCAGGGGATCCCCCGACCTCCTCACCTCCCTCCCTGCCGGTTGAGGCTGGCATCGAGAAAGCCCGTCTTGTGGCCAAGGAAGGTGGTGTCATGGCTCGTGTTACTCCTTCCTAGTCGGTGGTGGCGACGCGACCGTTGGTTTTGCTCTAGCGACCCGCAAACGGCGTGGGGGTGGCAGTGGCCTGATGTGGTCTTTGATATGGATGCGATGGTGCCGGCAGTTCCTCGCTGGCCTGCCGGAGTTCCATGGGAAACGGCGTCTCTGACTCGATCTTCTCCGGTCCGTTGCTCTTGCTCCGGCCCCTGGCGATTTGCGGTCATCATCTCCCAGTGTTGGCTGGACAAATCTGGCGAGTTGGCATGGACCCGGGGGAAATCGAGGCCCTCGCGGTAGCCTCAACAAAGTCGACACCCTGCGCCGACCCCTTTCATCGAGGCTTCAGTGTGGATCTTGTTCCTCTCGCCTTCTCCATGGCCATACGTGAAATCCTCTGTTCCTTTATTTTGGGTGACGAGGGCACCTACATGTCGTGTTCCTTTCTAGAGGCGTCAGTCGGGGACTGCTCATGGTGGTGGAGTTGCTAGTAGATCGGAGACGGGGTGAGATGACATGTAGTTGGAGCGACATGGCATCACATCGTCTTGAGCAGCAGAGGCTCGCGTCGACACAACAGGGACGACCGACAGAGGTGGCAGCAGGAGAGTCGGAGACTCGCGGATGACCGAATGTGTAGAGTGTCATTGTGCCATAACGGTCGCGGCTAGGGGATACTGGTCACTGGGCAGGACAAGCCCCCCCCCCAACCAGGGCATACCGGGGCTCGGGCAGCAACAACAAGGACGAAGAGCATGCCGCCGCTCCTGATTGCACGGACACCGGCTAGGTAAGAGCTCGAGGAGCCTTGGCATCCGCGTCTAGGGAATACTGGTCAACGGACATGACAAATCCCTCATCCAGAGTAGACCGGCGCGCGGGCTGCCTCGGCATGGACGGAGAGCATGACGCTGGCTGGCAAAGGGCTCGAGGATCCATGGCACCAGCAACACGGACAAGCTCAAGGGAACACGGGAGAGCGTGACTTCAGCGGGAGAGGAGAGAGGACACGCAGGGGGCGGCAAAATGGAGAAATCTGACCTAAAGACGCAACTATTTCACAAAGTGAACCTATTCCGAATTTTTTTTCACTCACGTAACCCTTTTGTGTGGCTTCCGACAGCAAGGCGCCACACTACACTGTGTGACGCCTTTGCCTTAGGTGTCACACTACACTGTGTAGCGCCTTTGTCTTAGGTGCCACACTAGGTTTCACGCGCCACACAACATAATGTCGGGCGCCACACAGTGTAGTGTGGCACCTAAGGCAAAGGCGCCACACAAAAGGGTTATGTGAGTGAAAAAAATCGAAATAGGTTCACTTTGTGAAATAGTTGCGTCTTCGGGTCAGATTTGTCCATTTTGCCAAAGGGGCACCAAGTCCAATCGAGATGACCGCGGGGGAGGCCGGAGGAGAGGGACTATGCTTCGGTGCTTTAAGGCACCTGCCTGTGTGTCTATGACATGTGGGTCCAACAGGTGGTCGGTTCACATGTCAATGACCCAAAGGCACGTGTCTTTACGACACTAAAGCAGCGTCCGGAGGAGAGATATCAAGGGTGCCGCCTTCGCGGGTGCTCACCCTCACGGACACAAGAGCCCATCCTGACCTACGCTGATGGATGTCGACCCTCTATGGGATAGTCGCAATACCATTAGGACAGTCTGATATAAGAGCATCTCCAGCCGTTGGCCCCCAGGAGGCATAAAAATCGTCGCCTGGGGGGCGAGCCGGCGGTAGAATCGGCGGTGGGGGCGGTTGGGCATCCAGCCGTCGCCCCCAGGTCGCCCCTAGGTGCCGATATTGACCCCATTCGCGGCCGCTTTTCGGCCTAGATAAATAGAAAAATGGCCCGATATCGGCGAGAAACGACCCATATTCGGCGTGGTTTGGCGTTGAATTCTCAACATAAATAAATTTTTTATCACATAGTTCATCACAGAAAATCAAATAATTCAACAAAATAGTGCAACAACAAATAGTTCAATACAAATTATATATAGTTCAACAAATAAAAACTCATATGTCATCACACGTCGAGCTAGGCGTCGCCCTTGATCCTCCATAGGTGCTCCACCAGATCTTGCTGCAGTTGATGATGCACCTGTGGGTCTCGGATCTCCTGACGCATACTGAGGTAGGTACTCCAGGTTGCCGGTAGTTGGTGATCAACTTCGGCTAGAGGACCCTGCCTGTAGTATGGTTCAGTGTCAAACACTGGCTCTTCCTACTCGCTCTCGATGATCATGTTGTGCAAGATGACACAACAAGTCATGATCTCCCACATTTGATCTTTCGACCAGGTCTGAGCAGGGTATCGGACAACAGCATATTGATATTGGAGCACACCAAATGCATGCTCGACATCCTTCCTGCAAGCCTCCTGCACCTTGGCAAAGTGGGACTTCTTGCCTCCTGGCATAGCGTTTGAGATAGTCTTCACAAATGTAGACCATCTTGGATAGATGCCATCAACTAGGTAGTGCCCCTTGTTGTAGTGCTGCCCATTGACCTCGAAGTTCACCGGAGGAGAATGACCTTCAACAAGCTGGCAAAGACAAGGGAGCACTGCAGCACGTTGATGTCATTGTGAGTTCCTGGCATACCAAAGAAGGAGTGCCAAATCCAAAGGTCATGTATGGCCACCGCCTCAAGTACCATACTACAACCGCCTTTGGCGCCTTTGTACATCCCCCGCCAAGCAAATGGGCAGTTCTTTCATTTCCAATGCATGCAGTCGATGCTTCCAAGCATCCCAGAAAATCCTCTTGCTGCATTATGTGCTAGGATCCGAGCAGTGTCTTTCGCATTGGGTGTTCGCAAGTATTGCGGTCCAAACACTGTCACCACTGCCCGATAGAACTTGTAGAAACACTCAATGGTGGTGGACTCAGCCATGCACCCATAGTCGTCGAGTGAATCACCGGGAGCTGCGTATGCAAGCATCCTCATCGTTGTCGTGCACTTCTGGATTGAGGTGAATCCAAGTTTGCCGGTGCAATCCTTCTTGCACTTGAAGTAGCTGTCGAACTCCCGGATGGAATTCACAATCCTGAGGAAAAGCTTTCGGCTCATCCGATAACGGCGCCGAAATATTTTGTCGCCGTGCAGTGGAGCATCGGCGAAGTAGTCGGGGTAGAGCATGCAGTAGCCTTCGAGACGATGCCGGTTCTTTGCTTTCATCCGCCCCGGCGCCGAGCCACCTCGCCGTGGCTTTTCATTGCTCGCTAGCAGGCCGGCGAGGGCAGCGAGGACCATGAGATGTTCCTCTTCTTGGACGTCGGCCTCGGCTTCCTCCTCCAGCAGCGCGGCGAGCGCTTCCTCGTCGTCCGAGTCCATTGCCGAGGCAGGCAAATCGCGGAACACCTTGCGGGCGCGGTGGGCACGTACCAGCGGTGGGCACGAATTCATCGAGGACATGTTTGATTACCTGTATCATTTTTTAACACTTTACATACTTGACCCATCTGATCTGGTTGAGCTAATGCAAACAAAAGACCAACATTTGCATGTTATTGGTTGGTTGAGTTAATGCAAGCAAAAAATCAAAATTTGCACGTTGATTGGTTGGCTCGCCCCTTTCAAATATTATGGTCTTACCATCTCTTTTACGGCAACTCACAACAGACAACACATAATCAGATCACACAAGAACAGCAACACTATGCGAATACAATCCACAGATCACAGAACAACTTGGCAAAAAGGATGGTTGTGCCAAAAGCACCGGACACCATACCATACACGGGTCCAATTGGGATAGAAGTTATAAATTTTCTGCTTGACCAAGTAAAAAAGCTTGTCACACGCACTGCCTGTTCTGTCCTGCCAAAGCAGCAGCCTAACAATCACAGGGCCCTCCACTTGTAATCGAAGCCATACAGATAATATAAAGACAAACTACATTTGTTATGATAGCGATAAATGCAGCTACAGGTAGAACAAGAAACATCTATGGCTCGACAGTAGTCACTTGCTGCCATTCGCCATCCACAGCTTCTTTCCACAGGGTCACATTGTTGTTGCCATCAGAGACCGCCAGTATGTTTCCTGTCAGCGACCACGACACCCTCCAAACAGGGGTTCTGAAATCATTCAGAACTCTGCCTTCCCATTGCTCGCCTTCTTTCGGCGCGGTCCAGATGACAACAGTTCCGTCCTGAGAGGCGCTGGCGATTGTGGACTTTGGGAGGCCTAGGTTTGGAGCCCAGGTGACGTCCCTCACCCAGTCCCTGTGCATCTGAAGGGCTGGGAAGCAGTCCATCCTCCAACTCCCGTTGGTGAGCTTCCACACCTTGACTGTGTTGTCACAACCACCAGAAGCAAGTTTCTGGACATACTCAAACTGCCCAGAAGGCCCTGGGCTGATTAGGGCACCTGGGGCCATCGCCGGAGCCCATGAGACAGAGGTCACGCCCACTGGATGAGCCTGATCAATGCGCGTCGTCTCCCACCCTCCATCAGAACGAACTGTGAAGACTGAAATGTTCCCATCAGATGAACCACAGGCCAAGCAGAGGCCGAGTTCATGGGGCGCCCAAGCAATGGAATTTACAGAGGACTTGTGCTCAACAAACGTGTGAGCCTGTGCCCACTCATCAGGTTTACCCCCTTCTTTCCATATTATAACCCGCCCATCGTAGCTGCAGGATGCGAGCATGGAACCATACTTAGGATGAGCCCACGCGACTTGCCAAACTGGGCCCTGGTGTCCGCTCAAAGTAGCAAGTTGCTGCTGCGAGGTGCCACTTACGCCAATGATCTTTATTGTGTTATCAGACGATGCAGTGGCGAGGCGCTTCCCATAGTAATCCATCGCGATGTCATGCACCACATCCTGGTGACCAGTCTCTATCTTATGAGGAGGCATTGTTCCAATCACGTAACGTCAGCTTTAAAGTGTTAACCAACTGTTCTGCGTCGACAACCTCAGGCTCCTATCTGTTTTGAGTAATAGGAACCTAACATTTAGAGAACATCAAGTTAAAGAATGAAGGAGAGTAAAATTTAAGCAGTGTATCATTAATTGAAACAAGTAACATAGGTGCATTTGTACAACATAAGGAGCTGGGTGTGTTTCATTTTACAGTTACATGTTATAAGTTGTAATAATGTTGGTGTTACAGTTATAAGTCCAACAATTTTGACACACAAGATCAACACACTAGTTTGCTACCAGCATGTCAATACAACATTGTTTCCTAGAACAGCAAATGATCATTTGACTGCTTATAAGACTGATAATTGTCACTGTCTGACTAATACTTACATATCATCTACACTAGGCTAATAAACAAGGAATTCTGGACACAATATTACCAAAATAGTACTCACAATTAAAAAAAAGAGGTTTAGACACCCCCAGCAGATAGAGATATGCTAAACTTAGTTCACATCTCTTGTCATATACAACTATACATGCATGGCATGGAATGGTATTACTATAAAACAACGCCCAGCTAGTTGAGTACTAGATAAGTAGATATTGTTAACTTGAACATCTTATGAGAAAGGAGAAGCGAGCAGTAAGACACTGGCACTAGAACTATAGCATCTTTCACAGTGATTAAGAATTTGGAAGACATTATCCTCAATTCCATGTTTGAGTCGTAAGAAATTAATGTCCTGGTTGTATGACATGCACTATCTAGAGATGGAATACATGCAACAATAAGTTGTTCACTTAACCACCCCCACGCTCAAACCCTTAAAAATAAACAAAAAGTGACATTTTGAGTTGAAAATTTAGAAAAGAAAAGGTTATTATCAGTTGAAGCAAGCATACATGCCAATGGTGCTACTGAAAGTCCAATCCCCAAATGACACAACCAATAATACACTGTTGTAGGCTTGCATTTATCCATTCGCTCATTCACCTTTTATATTGATCCAAACAAGAAAAAACAAATTAAATTTCGAACATGTAGCTGCTGCCATGAGGCTTCATGGTTATGCTACGGCAGGAATCACATGACTCCATAATATTTTGGAACTTTACCGAGTACCTCTGAACTTAACTCGGACCTAGATAATCGAAAACGGTCATCCCAGGAAATGCATCTGCAGCAGCAGATCTACTACAAAAGGGAAATGTGCATTCGGTGTGCATGAAACCTTCGTCAGTGGAAGGCTCACTTGATTAGATGCAAAACTAACCTTATAATTATGTTATTGGAGAGTGGGAAAAAGTTTACGGTATACCAAGGTACTCTGACAGGGGTGCGTGGAAGCTTGCTATCCATGTGCCAGAACCATGAGTTGGTCGCGAGATCTTATGGATTTCACCTCTAGCCTACCCCAACTTGTTTGGGACTAAAGGCTTTGTTGTTGTTGTTGTTGTTGTTGTTGTATACCAAGGTACTCTAAGGGTCAAATCTAGTTAACACGTCCTGATCTACCAAATTCGCCGGCGCAAGGAGCGATCGAATCTAAGAACCATCGACACATCAGATCAAGCATATCATCCCCAAACCTGTGCCCACCCAAAAATCCACCCCAACAGAGTACCCTGCCCCGATCCTGATTACCCTAGCTTCAGATCGAGGCATCCAATCCGGGGCCTGAATCGCCGTCGTTTCCCCGACGCCCGAGAGAACGAGAAACCGGCGGCGGAAAACAACGCGACCGGATAGAGAGCAAACAAACTACGGCGAGAGAGAAGGGCGAAGGGAAAACTTGCTTACCCGTGGTGCGCGGAGAGGAGGACGACGGAGGGGAAGGAGACCGCCGACTGGGAAATTGCGGCGTCTACGCATGCGCCGATGTCTGATCTCGTTATACGGGTTTGGGTTCAGCCCAGTGTGCGCTCATGGACCTGTCTGTGGGCCTTCGTGTTTGGGCCCGTCCGCCGAAGTGAAAATCCAGCCGAATACCTAACCGGAGGTCCCAACTAAGGCCCTGTTCGGCCTCCGCAGCTCTCCTCTGGAGCGGCCGGAGCGGAGCGGCTGGCAGCGTATTTTCCTGGAGTCGTAAAAATGGCGTTCGTTCGCTCCCATATTTTACCGGAACTGGAGAGACATGCTTTAAGCAATCAGTTAGCGAACATTTCCTCACAAACCTTTCAGCAATTACTTTCATAGGCCGTCATTTGGCGTCTTTTCAGCCTCGTCACATGTCGCACTCTGAGCGTTTTCTTCGGATTTTTTTCACACACTTTTTCGCCTTTTTCAGTGATTTTTTCGGGTTTTTTGGTGTTTCGGTTTTTCAACGGTCTTTCGTAGCTTTTGGACAAAAAAATTAAAAAAAATTTGCGAAAAAATGTGTTTTTTGCGAGAGGCACGGTTTTGTTTTCGCCAAAGGCACGGTTTTACTATATCGAGAGGCACGACCGTGCCCCTCGAAAAGGGGGAAAACGTGTTTTTTTTGCGAGAGACACGGCCGTGCCTCTCGGAAAGGAAAAAAACCGTTTTCTGCTCTTTCTTTTTTACGCGAGAGGCACGGCTTCCACGAGAGGCATATCAACGCGTTTTCTGCCCTCTCTCTCTCTCTTTTCACGAGAGGCACAGTTTTGCTTCTGCGGGAGGCACGGATTTGCCTTCGCGGACAAGGAAAAAAACGTGTTTTCTGTTGTTTTTTCTATCACGTGAGGCACAGTTTTTTCGTCCGGTCTTTTTCGCGAAAAAAAAGCTCGTCAAAACCTATCAAATGTGATCTAGTTTTGATGATCACGACACGAGAAAGCCAACGGTGAAATGGTTCGAGATTTGGACGCATGGTTTAGGAGATAAAATGTTTTGAAAATATGGATCTACGAAAAAAGGGAAAACTCCCAGGTTGCGATAAGTGACACGCATGCAGCGCGTCACTTGTCGCAACCTCGGGAGGTGGGAGTAATCGCTGAAAGGTGTACTTCTCAACTAGTAATTTCGTGCTTTAAGTCACATTGACGATTTCTTGAAACAAAAAAGTAAGTCATGTTGTCGGATCTGGAATACTCACCGGTCCCGTGCATCTCAGATGCCACCGTCGTTGTCTTTCATCAATTTATCTTCAAAGCAGGTACTAACACATCGACCTTGCTAGGCATGCCGTCAATGTCACCACGATGTCAAACATCGCCATCTTCCTGTGTGAGTTTGTCAGCACGGATTAGGCGCCGAGACTTCACGGCGCCACATCATCGAGTTTGATGTGGAGGAGCTAACGCCGCTCAACCTCTTGGGCTTCCAATAAGCACCTGCTGCAAATGATGTCCTCAGGAGGGAAAACGACATCAAAGATGTCGTCAACGTCTGATCCGGGAAGCCCCAGATCTAGGGTTTCACCCGGAGCATGGTTCCGAAACCTGCAACAACAATGCGTCGAGAAGGAACAATGTCACAAACGCCACCATGACCGTAGTCGGCGCGATTTTCACCGGAAGTCACGTCACCCGCTCTAGCAGTCGACTGGAACCGAACGGAGCCTCGTCGTGAAGACGAAAGTCGCCATTAGCATGTCGGCAGAGGGCTTCCATCCGCCCATCATTTGTGCCTCCGCACGTCACCGGCCGGCCAAGGCCACGTCGCAACAGATCTGGACGGGACACCAGATCCGAGGCCACCGGCCGTCCAAGGCCACGTCATGACGGATCTGGACGGGACGCCAGATCTACGGCAACCGGATAGTCGAATCCCTCATGCTCGACCCCAATCATCCACACAAAACCTCCTCACTACGCTAACGGGGTTCCACCACCGGATCCACCACGCAGGCTTCCGTCACCGCAACGCGAGTGGTCTGTGTCATCCAAGGCAACACCCCGCCGCGAGGAGAGAATGTTGTGCCGTTGCCGTCCATCGAGGCGGGCTTTGCCCGTCGGCCTCCTCCGAAAGCGGCGAGGCCGCGGGCTGCGAAGGCGAGGGACGAGGCGACAGCAGCTAGGGTTTGCTCATGCCGCCCCCAGCGAGTGACGCGGAACCAACGAGGAAAAGGAAAAGGTGACACCTCAAAAAATGGAAGAGATTTTCACTTTTAGACCTCTGCGCCAACTAAAAATACATACAACCATTTCAGTATGAGTATCAAGTTAAACATAGTCTTCAGAATTTTTTAAATGAGTGTCAAAAAATTTTTTGATGAGTGATTTCATCACACATCAAACTTGATCCTCAATAAATGAGAAAAAAATCTCTATGCATCACCAGTCGATTCTTAAAATTCAACTCGAATTGTTAGGTTGTACAATAGCATGCCCAGGAGTCAAGGTGCTTGATAGGTGCAACGAGGATAGCAATGTCATCGGCATAAGGGGAGGTGTGTAAGGCCAACTCCAACGCATGACCCCATCATGTGTGTCCTTGTCAGTTTGGGGCAAAACAGACAAACCCCACGGCCCAGTGCGCGGCAGCCTAGACCATCTTGTCTGTTTTGTATCCGGCCCGATCCATTTCCACCACAAACATGCGCCCGGTTTGGGTCCAAAGGGACAACAAACGGACGCTGCTCCCGTCCGCGCCGAGGCCGCGTGGCAGGCGGCCACTTACCTCCCACCGCCCAAATTTATTACGCACGCGCGGTCAGCCCCACATGTCATCCGCCTAGGCGAGCGGTTGCCGTCCTTCTTAATGTGGAAGCCATGGACCGGCCAGTCCAAGTTTCCCACTCCAGTCGTTCGGCCTCCTCGAAACCGACACCCCAAACCCTAGCTCCACTTCCTTGAGCTCTCCGGCCGCCGGCAGCAATGGTGTGGTGGAGCATCGGCCAGAAGGGGGCACACGACCACGAAGCTGGTTCGTCCTTCGGCTGCCGCCATCTCCACACCACCCCAAAGAAGGACCCACTCACCGCTCGCATTCGCCATCGCCCCTCCGGCTGCCTGATACGTCCATTTTGCATCATGCTTTTATATTGATATTTATTGCATTATGGGTTGTTATTACACATTATGGTACAATAATTATGTCTTTTCTCTCTTATTTTACAAGGTTTACATCAAGAGGGAAAATGCCGGCAGCTGGAATTCTGGACTGGAAAGGGAGCAAATATGAGAGACATATTCTGCACAACTCCAAAAGTCTTGAAAAGTTACGGAGAATTATTTTGGAATATATAAAAAATACTAGGCGAAAGAAATACCAGAGGGGACCCACTAGGAGGTCACAAGCCTGGGGGGCGCGCCCTGCTGATGACCCACAAGTATAGGGGATTTATCGTAGTCCTTTCGATAAGTAAGAGTGTTGAAACCAACGAGGAGCAAAAGGAAATGACAAGCGGTTTCCAGTAAGGTATTTTCTGCAAGCACTGAAATTATCGGTAACGGATAGTTTTGTGATAAGGTTATTTGTAACGGGTAACAAGTAACAAGTGTAGAAAAGACGCGGCAAGGTATCCCAATCCTTTTTGTAGAAAAAGACAGGCCTAGACACTCTTATATAAAGTGAAGCGCTCCCGAGGACACATGGGAATTTCTGTCAAGCTAGTTTTCATCATGCTCATTTGATCCGCGTTCATTACTTTGGTAATTTGATATGTGGGTGGACCGGTGTTTGGGTGCTACCCTTACTTGGACAAACCTCCCACTTATGATTAACCTCCCTCGCAAGCATCCGCAACTACGAAAGAAGAATTAAGATAAATCTAACCATAGCATGAAACATATGGATCCAAATCAGCCCCTTACGAAGCAACGCATAAACTAGGGTTTAAGCTTCTGTCACTCTAGCAACCCATCATCTACATATTACTTCCCAATGCCTTTCCCTAGGCCCAAATAATGGTGAAGTGTTATATAGTCGACGTTCACATAACACCACTAGAGGAGAGACAACATACATCTCATCAAAATATCGAATGAATACCAAATTCACATGATTACTTATAACAAGACTTATCCCATGTCCTCATGAACAAACGTAACTACTCACAGAACATGTTCATGTTCATAATCAGAGGAGTATTAATTATCATAAAGGATCTGAACATACGATCTTCCACAAAGTAAACCAACTAGCATCAACTACAAGGAGTAATCAACACTACTAGCAACCCACATGTACCGATTTGAGGTTTGAGACAAAGATCGGATACAGGAGATGAACTAGGGCTTGGAGAGGAGATGGTGCTAGTGACAATGTTGATGGAGATTGACCCCCTCTCGATGAGAGGATCGTTGGTGATGACGATGGCTTCGATTTCCCCCTCCGGGAGGGAAGTTTCCCCGGCAGAACAGCTCCGCCGGAGCTCTAGATTGGTTCTCCCCAAGTTCCACCTCGAGACGGCGGTGCTTCGTCCCGAAAGCTCTCTTATGAGTTTTTCCCAGGTCAAACCCCTTCATATAGTAGAAGATGGGCACCGGAGACCTGCCAGGGGGCCCACAAGCCACCTAGGCATGGCCAGGGGGTAGGTCGCGCCTGGCAGGATTGTGACCCCCTGGTGGGTCCCCTCTGGTATTTTTTCGCCCAATATTTTTTATATATTCCAAACCAATTCTCTGTAATTGTTTGGGACTTTTGGAGTTGTGTAGAATAGGTCTCTCATATTTGCTCCTTTTCTAGTCCAGAATTCCAGCTGTCGGCATTCTCCCTCTTCATGTAAACCTTGTAAAATAGGAGAGAAAAGGCATAAGTATTGTACCATAACGTGTAATAACAGCCCATAATGCAATAAATGTCAATATAAAAGCATGATGCAAAATGGACGTATCAACTCCCCCAAGCTTAGACCTCGCTTGTCCTCAAGCAAAAGTTGAGGTCGATAAATATGTCCACAAGTTTAGAGATAGAGGTGTCGATAAAATGAAATACGGACATGAGGGCATCATGATCATCTTTAGAACAGCAAGTCTTATTGATATATAGTTTCTTATACTAGAGTAACAATTCATTCACAAGATAAAGTATGAACCAAGAACTCTATTGAGAACCAACAAACTATGCTCTCAGTCATTGAAGCAATTTGCAATTTATCATAACATCGGAAAGAGTCAATATAAGAGCTTGTGAAGCAAATCCACATACTCAATCATCTTTTAGTCTTTCATAATTGCTAACACTCATGAGGTCAAAGCTTCAATTAGACACAGAGAAAGATAGGGGCTTATAGTTTTGCCTCCCAACTATTTACTGATACGTCTCCAACGTATCTATAATTTTTGATTGTTCCATGCTGTTATATTATCAATCTTAGATGTTTTATAATCATTTTATAGTCATTTTATATCATTTTTGGTACTAACCTATTGACATAGTGCCAAGTGCCAGTTGTTGTTTTTTCCATGTTTTTTACATCGCAGAAAATCAATACCAGACGAAGCCCAAATGCCATGAAACTTCACGATGATTTTTTACGGGCCAGAAGGAACACAACGGGCCCTGGCTGCGCCTCGGGGGTGCCCTGAGGGAGGCACAACCTACCAGGGCCCGCTAGGAGGCCCAGGCGCGCCCTGGTGGGTTGTGCCAACCTCGGGTGCCCCCTGGACCGCCTCTTCGCTCTATAAATACCCCAATATTCCAGAAACCCTAGAGCGAGAGACGAAATATTCATCTAGTCGCCGTAGAGTCCAGAACCACCAGATCCAATCTAGACACCATCTCGGATGGGGTTCACCACCTCCATTGGTGCCTCTCCGATGATGCGTGAGTAGTTCTTTGTAGACCTTCGGGTCCGTAGTTAGTAGCTAGATGGCTTTCTCTCTCTCGCTGAATTCTCAATACAATGGTCTCTCGGAGATCCATATGATGTAACTCTTTTGCGGTGTGTTTGTTGGGATCGATGAACTTTGAGTTTATGATCAGATCTATCTTTTTATATCCATGAAAATTATTTGAGTTTCTTTGATCTCTTATATGCATGATTTCTTATAGCCTTGTATTTCTTCTCCGATATTTGGGTTTTATTTGGCCAACTTGATCTATTTATCTTGCAATGGGAAGAGGTGCTTTGTAGTGGGTTCGATCTTACGGTGCTTGATCCCAGTGACAGAAAGGGAAACAACACGTATGTATCGTTGCTACTAAGGATAAAACGATGGGGTCTATCTCTATATAGATAGATATTTTCTACATCATGTCATCGTTCTTATTTCATTACTCCATTTCTCCATGAACTTAATACACTAGATGCATGCTGGATAGCGGTCGATGTGTGGAGTAATAGTAGTAGATGCAGGCAGGAGTCGGTCTACTAATCTTGGACGTGATGCATATGTAATGATCATTGCCTGGATATCGTCATGAGTATTTGAAGTTCTATCAATTGCCCAACAGTAATTTTTTCACCCACCGTTTGTTATTTTTCTCGAGAGAAGCCACTAGTGAAACCTACGGCCCCCGGGTCTCTTTCTCATATTATTTGCCTTTGCGGTCTACTTTTCTCTTGCATTTATTTTCAGATCTATTCAACCAAAAATACAAAAATACCTTGCTGCACTTTATTTTATTTGGCGTTCGATCTATCATCATCTGCAAATCTTTCTCCCGTCCACGTGCCTTTCTGGTGCCGTTACCCAAAAGGGATTGACAACCCCTTTAACACATCGGGTTGCGAGTATTTGTTATTTGTGTGCAAGGGTTGTTTACGTTGTGTTGCTTGGTTCTTCTACTAGTTCGATGACCTTGGTTTCATATCTGAGGGAAATACTTACTGCCGTTGTGCTGCATCATCCCTTCCTCTTTAGGGAAATACCGACGTAGCTTGAAGCGACATCAAAAGGAATTTCTGGCGTCGTTGTCGGGGAGGATCTTCAACATATACCAGGTTCCTAATCACAAATCTCATCTCCTTGCAATTTAGATTATTTGCCATTTGCCTCTCGTTTTCCTCTCCCCCACTTCACAAAAATTTGCCATTTTATTCGCCTCTCTTTTTCCGTTCGCCGTTTTCTTGCCAGATATGTTTTTGAGTGCAATCTTGTTGTGTGGTCATCATGACTCAAGAGAACACTAAGTTATGTGATTTCTCAAATACCAACAACAATGATTTTATCGGCACTCCGATTTCTCCTCCCGCCACTAGTGTGGAGTCTTGTGATATTAATACTGCTTTACTGAATCTTGTTATGAAAGATCAATTTTCTGGTACTCCTAATGAGGATGTCGCATCCCATCTTAACACCTTCGTGGAATTATGCGATATGCAAAAGAAAAAATATGTGGACAATGATGTGGTTAAGATGAAATTATTTCCATTTTCTTTGCGTGATTTTGCAAAAAACTGGTTCTCTTCTTTGCCTCGCAATAGTATCGATTCTTGGAATAAGTGCAAAGATGCTTTTATCACTAAGTATTTTCCTCCTGCAAAAATTATTTCCCTTAGAACCCAGATCATGAATTTCTAGCAACTTGAACATGAGCATGTTGCACAATCTTGGGAAAGGATGAAAATGATGCTAAGGAATTGCCCAACTCATGGGTTAAATCTTTGGATGATCATACATATTTTTTATGTGGGATTGAATTTTGTTTCTCGTAATCTTTTAGATTCCGTCGTGGGTGGTACTTTTATGGAAATTACTTTGGGTTAAGCCACCAAATTTCTTGATAATATCATGGCAAATTATTCACAATGGCATACCGAAAGGGATCCTACTAGTAAAAAAGTTAATTCGGTTGAAGAAATTTCTTCTTTGAATGAAAAAGTTTATGTTCTTATGAAATTGGTTGCTAGTAAAAGTGCTCCTATTCATTTTAATGATATGCCTTTGTCTACTTTGATTGAGAAAAATAGTGATGCCATAGATGTCAATTTTATTTCTCGAAACAATTTCAATAACAATGCTTATAGAGGTAATTTTACTCCTAGGCCTTTTCCTAGTAACTCCTCTAATAATTATGGTAATTCCTATGGAAAGCAATCTTATAATAATAGTAGGAACACCTCTTATCTTGAGAATAATATTAAAAAAATTATCAATACACAAAAAGTTTTAACACTTCCATAGAAGAAAAGTTGAGTAAGATTGATGATTTGTCTAGAAGTGTTGATAGAATTGCTCATGATGTGGAAAATCTCAAGATGAATTTTTTTGTGCCTAAGGTATATGAATCAATTAAAGCTCTTTATGTTTCTATGGATGAAAGTAAGAAAAGAACCTCTATGCTTAGAGCTAAAAGAGAACTTTTAGAAAAAGCGTTTTCTAGTGATTTCTTTTGTAAAAATGATGAAGATCTTAAAATTATTGGTGTTTATTATATTGATTCCTTGTTTAGTAAAATTAATATTGATGAAAAAGGGACTGGAGAATATTCAACTTTAGGTAGAAGGCGTCCCAATATTTCGGAGGGTGAAAATCTTGTTGAGAAAATTGATGAAAATGGGATTGGAGAGGTCAAAACTTTAACTAGTGATGTGCCCACTCTTTTGGATTACAAAGACTTTAATTATGATAGTTGCTCTTTGATTGATTGTATTTCTTTGTTGCAATCCATGATAAATTCACCACATGCTTATGAACAAAATAAAGCTTTTACTAAACATATTGTTGATGCTATGATGAAAGCTTTCAAGGAAAAAGTGGAACTAGAAGTATCAATTCCTAGAAAATTGCATGATGAATGGGAACCTACTATAAAATTAAAGATTAAAAATTATGAGTGTTTTGCTTTGTGTAACTTGGGTGCTAGTGTTTCTATAATTCCGAAATTTTTATGTGATGTGCTTGGTCTTACCGATATTGAATCATGTTCTTTAAATTTGCACTTGACGGATTCTACTATTAAAAAGCCTATGGGAAGAATTAATGATGTTCTTATTCTTGCAAATAGGAATTATGTGCCCATATATTTTATTGTTCTTGATATTGATTGCAATCCGTCTTGTCCAATTATTCTCGGTAGACCGTTTTTATGCACTATCAGTGTCGTGATTGATATGAAAAAAGGCAATATTAAGTTCCAATTTCCTTTGAGGAAGGGTATGGAACAATTTCCTAGAACAAGAATTAGGCCACCATATGAATCAATCATGAGGGCATCTTATGGATCTCAGAACAAAGATGACAAAACTCAGATCCTTGCTTTATGCCTAGCTAAGGGCGTAAAACAATAGCGCTAGTTGGGAGGCAACCCAATGAATAAAATTTATTTTTGCTTTTTGCTTTCTGTTCTTGAGTTTTTACACAATTATTATACTCTTAATATTGTTTTTTGTGTGTGTTTTAATTAGTGTTTGTGCCAAGTAAAGCCTTTGGGATCATGTTGGGTGATAGTTGATTTGATCTTGTTGAAAAACAGAAACTTTGTGCGCCAGTCACAGAATTATTAAAAATCACAGAAGCGTGATAAAATTCTGAATTTTTTCCACAAGATTGATATACAAATTGCTCACATTTTCCTAATTGTTCAGAATTTTTTGAGTTACAGACGTATTCGAAATATCCAGATTGCTACAGACTATTCAGTTTTTGACAGATTCTGTTTTCTTTGTGTTTTGTGCTAATTTTGATGGCTCTATGGTTTTCTTTGATAATTTTTTACCATAGAAAAGTTGGAATACAGTAGGTATAATACAAGAAAAAAATATGAATTGGTTTAATACAGTACTTATAGTAGTGATTTATTTTTCTTATACTAACTGATCTCACGAAGGTTTTGTTGAGTTTTGTGTGATTGAAGTTTTCAAATTTTGGGTTATCTTACGATGGATGAAGGAAGGATGGAAGAGCCTAAGCTTGGGGATGCCCCAGAATCCCAAGTTATTATCCAAAAATGAGCAACCAACTAAGCTTGGGGATGCCCCCGAGTGGCATCCCCGCTTTCTTCCAACGATCATCGGTATTTTACTCGAAACTATATTTTTATTCGTCACATGATATGTGTTTTGCTTGGAGCGTCTTGTATGATATGAGTATTTGCTTGTTTTATTTTGTGTTTTAAGTCTTGATCCCTTGCTGGACACACCTATTTGAGAGAGCCAAAATTATGTCATGACTTGTTAGAATTGCTTTTTATGCTTCACTTAAATTTTTTACGAGCAATGGATTTGCTCTAGTGCTTCACTTATATCTTTTTGAGCACGGTGTGCCTAGTATTTTTGAAGAAATGCTCTCCTAATTCACTTAGATTTATTTGAGAGTTAGTAAAATTTTAAATAAATTCTGTCTTTCTTCACTTAAATTATTTCGAGAGAAAGAAGAAAAATTATGCTCTTGATCTTCACTTATATTTGTTTGAGCTTATGAAAAGCAACACATGAAAATTAGTCCCAAAGTGATAGATATCCAAGAAGGATATACTAAAAACTTTCATGAAGATCATCGGACAAAATAAACTTGATTCTTAGTAATAGTTTCGAGATATGATGATGTGATATGTGAGTTATGTTGATGAGTAATTATGCTTTAGTAAGAATGTTGGTGTTAAGGTTTGTGATTCCCTATGCAAGTACGAAAGTCAATAGTCATGCAATGAAACTATATCCTACTTGTGGTGCATTATTCGGTGTTATTTATGCTTAATGCTTTCTTATGAGATTATTCATTTCTTGGTTGGTCGCTTCTGAATCTTTTTTGCTAGCCTTCATTTTGCACCAAGTATGAGCTATACTTGTGCATCCAAATCCTTAAACCCAGTTTTTGCCACATGAGTCCACTATACCTACCTATATGCGGTATTTCCGTGCCATTCTAAGCAAATTTGTATGTGCCATCTCTAATTTTCAAAATAAACTTCTCTTTTGTGTGTTTGTTTCGCTCGTGGAGCGGTGAGGGGTGGCTAATATTTTCCATGCTAGATGTGTTATTCTCACGATGAGTGTTTATTCACTTGTCATTGCACGAGAGTAAGGCAAAGGTATCAGGGATGCCCAGTCCCGAAATGCAAAAATGAATTTACTTTATGTTGTCAAATAATAAATTCCTTGGAAAGTGAAAGTATGAAAAAAGGAAGAAAGGAATAAACTTTATTTTCTGTTTGGGAACCGCCTATGATATATCTAGCATGGAAAGTGTTGGGAACTCTAAGTCGTTTTCATTGGTGGGATGGATACACCTCCCAAAATGTTTTCATCTCTAAGTTTTTCGCTTTGAGCTCTTGCACCTCTAAAAATCCCTACTTCCCTTTGCGAAGGGCCTTTCTTTTACTTTATGCAATTTTTATTTCTGAATTTGAGTCTCCATCTTCGCTTACCAAAGCACCAACTAGGAGGCAATATGATCGTACTTAAGTATTGGGTGTAGCTAATATTCGAGTGTGTTTCACGAATGGGTCAATGCTTGAGCATGATGGGCTAGGGATAACTTATTTTAGCGTTGATATTTTGAAAGACATGGTTGCTTGTTGATATGCTTGAGTATCTAAATTATTATGTCAAAACTAGACTATTGCTTTGAACAACTAAAAGTCCAAATGTCCATGCTATAAGAAAAATAATATGATATGACATGTTAGGCAGCATTCCACATCAGAAATTCTGTTTTTATCACTTACCTACTCGAGGACGAGTAAGAGTTAAGCTTGGGGATGCTGATACGTCTCCAATGTATCTATAATTTTTGATTGTTCCATGTTGTTATATTATCAATCTTGGATTTTTTTTATATTCATTTTATATCATTTTTTGGTACTAACCTATTGACATAGTGCCAAGTGCTAGTTGCTGCTTTTTCCATGTTTTTTACATCGCAGAAAATCAATACCAGACGAAGCCCAAATGCCATGAAACCTCACGATGATTTTTTATGGGCCAGAAGGAACACAACGGGCCCTGGCTGCGCCTCAGGGGTGCCTCGAGTAAGGCACAACCTACCAGGGCATGCCAGGAGGCCCAGGCGCGCCTTGGTGGGTTGTGCCCACCTAGGGTGCCCCCCAGACCGCCTCTTCGCTCTATAAATACCCCAATATTCCAGAAACCCTAGAGCGAGAGACGAAATATTCATCCAGCCGTCGCAGAGTCCAGAACCACCAGATCCGATCTAGACACCATCTCGGATGGGGTTCCCCACCTCCATTGGTGCCTCTCTGATGATGCGTGAGTAGTTCTTTGTAGACCTTCGAGGTCCGTAGTTAGTAGCTAGATGGCTTTCTCTCTCTCGCTGAATTCTCAATACAATGGTCTCTTGGAGATCCATATGATCTAACTCTTTTGCGATGTGTTTGTTGGGATCGATGAACTTTGAGTTTATGATCAGATCTATCTTTTTATATCCATGAAAGTTATTTGAGTTTCTTTGATCTCTTATATGCATGATTTCTTATAGCCTCGTATTTCTTCTCACAATCATAAAGGATGTCCAAGATAATATATTTATATGTGAACCTCTATTTCTTTATTACTTCCTATTAATTGCACCAATGACCAACCGCTATGTTTGTCAACTCCCAACAAATTTCAATCGACATACTTCTTATATGTGAAGTCATCACTCCCCATAAGATCATCATATAAACTCTTTGCTTTTATTCTATTATCCTTTTATTACCCCCTTTTTTATTTTTCTCAAGATCATAGCAACAAGCAAAGCCCTCACATCGAAACTACTTTTTATTATATAACTCTCGGACTTGCATACATAAGGGGAACATAAAGCAAAACTCAAAGCTAGACCACACTAAGAAATTTATTCTACTATAGATCACAATATAACCAAAAGGATCGAACTAGGAAAAAGGAGAAAAGTAAAAGATGTGATGGTGATACGATACCGGGACACCTCCCCCAAGCTTGGCACAAGCCAAGGGGAGTGCCCATACCCATGTGTTTAGATGTCCTTCTTCGGAGGTGATGATGGCTGATGACCCACAAGTATAGGGGATCAGTTGTAGCTCTTTTCGATAAGTAAGAGTGTCGAACCAATGAGGAGCAGAAGGAAATGACAAGTAGTTTTCAGTAAGGTAATGTCTGCAAGTGCTAAAATTGTAAGTAGCAAAGTAGTTTTATAGCAAGATAATTTGTAACGAGCAAGTAACGAATATAGTAACAAAAGTGCAGCAAGGTAGCCCAATCTTTTTGAGGCAAAGGACAGGCCAAATTGGTCTCGTATGATAAGCAAAGCGTTCTTGAGGGTACACGGGAATTTCATCTAGTCACTTTCATCATGTTGGTTTAATTCGTGTTCAGTACTTTGATAATTTGATATGTGGGTGGACCGGTTCTTAGGTGTTGCTCTTACTTTAACAAACCTCCTACTTATGATTAAACCTCCCGCAAGCATCGGTAACTATGAGAAAAGTATTAAGAATAAATTCTAACCATAGCATTAAACTTTTGGATCCAATCGATCCCTTACAGAATAGCGCATAAACTGGGTTTAAGCTTGTGTCACTCTCGTAACCCATCATCTAATTGCTACTCCTCAATGCATTCCCTTAGGCCCAAATATGGTGAAGTGTCATGTAGTCAACGTTCACATGACACCACTAAGGGAATCACAACATACATACTATCAAAATATCGAACACATATCAACTTCACATGATTACTTGCAACATGATTTCTCCCGTGACCTGAAGAACAAAAGTAACTACTCACAAATAATAATCATGCTCAAGATCAGAGGGGTATTAAATAGCACAATGGATCTGAACATATAATCTTCCACCAAATAAACCATATAGCGATCAACTACAAGACAAAATCAACACTACTAGTCACCCACAAGCACCAATCTATAGTTTCGGTAACAAGATTGAACTCAAGAGATGAACTAGGGTTTGAGAGGAGTTGGTGCTGTTCAAGATGCTGATGAAGATTGCCCTCCCCAAGATGGGAGAGTTGTTGGTGATGATGATGACAATGATTTCCCCCTCCGGGAGGGAAGTTCCCCCGGCGGAATCGCTCTGCCGGAGGGCAAAAGTGCTCCTGTCCAAGTTCCACCTCGAGGCAGCGGCGCTTCGTCCCGAAAGCCTCCCTCTTATTTTTTCTAGGTAAACATGACTTATATACCAGAAGATGGGCACCGGAGGCGGGCCGAGGAGGGCACAATCCACCAGGGCGCGCTTGGGCTCCCTGGCATGCCCAGGTGGGTTGTGCCCACCTGGTGGGGCAATCTGGTAGTTATTTCCTCCAATAATTCTTAAATAATCCATAAAAATCCCCGTGAAGTTTTAGCTTGTTTGGAGTCATGCAGAATAGGTATCCTGGCGTAGCTTTTCCAGGTCCAGATTTCCAGCTCCCGGAATTCTCCCTCTTGATGTGTTCCTTGCAAATTATGAGAGAAAAGGCATTAGAATTACTCCAAAAAGCATTATTATGGATAAAAACATTATAAATAACAGGAAGAAAACATGATGCAAAATGGACGTATCAACTTCCCCAAGCTTAGACCTCGCTTGTCCTCAAGCAAAAACCGAAATCGAAAAACATGTCCACATGCTTTGAGAGAGAGGTGTCAATAAAAACAAAATATGGACATAGAAGCATCATGTTGATTATTATAACAACAACAAAATTAAACATAGGACCTTTATCATAGAACGTTTATCATATACTTCTCATGAATAAGTAATAGTTCATCACACAATCGAAGTTTAAAGCAACAATTATATTAGAAATTAACAAACTATGTTCGCAGTCAACTTTGCAACTACAATTCATCATCTTTTCAGGAAGGGTCACGTATTAGAGCCTTTAGGCAAGTCTACATACTCAACCATCATATAGTCTTCTATGATTGCTAACACTCGCCTCGTACCCATGAGCAAAATGTCTCAACCAGACACATAGAAAGATAGGGGCTTATAGTTTTGCCTCCCAACATCCTCACCTCAAGGGTGATGTCAACAATAATAACTGATGCTATCTATATTCAACTGGATATATGTGCCTAGATCTTTCCTCACCACAAGATGCTTGCCAAAGGAGAAAAATAAAAGGAATAGAGAAAAACTTTGACTCTTGCATAAAAGTAAAAGATAGGCCCTTCGCAGTGTTGGAAATATGCCCTAGAGGCAATAAATAAAGTGTTTATTATTATATTTCCTTGTTCATGATAATCGCTTATTATCCATGCTATAATTGTATTAATTGGAAACACATTACATGTGTGGGTAATTAGACAACACTTTGTCCCTAGTATGCCTCTAGTGAACTAGCTCATTGATCAGAGATGGTCATGGTTTCCTAGCCGTTGACATGTGATGTCATTTGATAACGGGATCACATCATTAGGAGAATGATGTGATGAACAAGACCCAAACTACAAACGTAGCATATGATCGTGTCAGTTTATTGCTACTGTTTTCTGCGTGTCAAGTATATGTTCCTATGACCATGAGATCATGCAACTCACGGATACCGGAGGAGTGCCTTGTGTGTATCAAACGTCACAACATAACTGGGTGACTATAAAGGTGCTCTACAGGTATCTTCGAGGGTGTCTATTGAGTTGGCATGGATCAAGACTGGGATTTGTTACTCTGTGTGACGGAGAGGTATCTCAGGGCCTACTCGGTAATACAACATCACAATGAGCCTTGCAAGCAATGTGTCTAAGTGTTAGTCATGGGATCTTGTATTATGAAACGAGTAAAGAGACTTGCCGATAACGAGGTTGAACTAGGTATGGAGATACCGACGATCGAATCTCGGGAAAGTAACATACCGAAGAACAAAGGGAACATCATACGAGATTAACTGAATCCTTGACATAGAGGTTCGACCGATAAAGGTCTTTGTAGAATATGTAGGAACCAATATGGGCATCCAGGTCCCGCTATTGGTTATTGACTGTTGAGGTGTCTCGGTCATGTCTACATAGTTCTCGAACCCGCAGGGTCTGCACACTTAAGGTTTGGTGACGTTTCGGTAGTATAGAGTTACGTATGGTGGTGACAGAAGGTTGTTCGGAGTCCTAGATGAGATCCCGGACGTCACGAGGAGCTCCGGAATAGTCCGGAGGTAAATATTCATATATAGGAAGTCCTGTTTTGGTCGCCGGAAAAGTTTCGGGCTCATCGGTAATGTACCGGGAGTGCCGGTAGTGTACCGGGAGACCTCCGGAAGGGGTATTTCGACCCAAGAGGCTTCATGGGCTGTGGGAGAGTGAATACCAGACCTTAGTGGGCTGGTGGAAACCCCCACACAAGTCCCATGTGGCTAGAGAATAAAATCCAAAGAGAAAAGGTGGAAAAAGGCAAAAATTGGGTGAATCCTAGTCCTACTAGGATTAGAGGTGGATTCCACCTCCACAACCTGGTTCAGCCGACTCCTTGTGGCTTGGCCCTTGGGCCAAGACTCCTCCTCTCTTCCTCCTATATATACTGGTGGTTTTAGGGTTTTTGCACAGAATTTTTAGCCACGTGCTGCTCGTTCCTCCAGTGCATAGTTTCTCCTCTAGATCGGTTTTCTGCAGCGCTTAGGCGAACCCCTGCCGGAATAGCTCCACCACCATCGTTAGAGCGTCATCACGCTGCCGAAGAACTCTTCTTCCTCTCCGCTCCTTCTTGCTGGATCAAGACGGCGGAGATCGTCATCAAGCTGTACATGTGCTGAACGCGGAGGTGTCGTCCGTTCGGCGCTAGATCGGAAGGATCGTGATCAAGTTCGTGGGACGGATCGTGATCAAGTTCGCGGGACGGATCGTGATTGGATCGCGGGAAGGATCGTCATTGGATCATGGGACGCACGGGGATTTGGATCGCGAAGACGTTCGACTACACCAACCGCGTTTCTTAACGCTTCCCGCTTAGTGTTCTACAAGGGTACGCAGATCCACTCTCCCTCTCGTAGATGCTCATCACCATGGATAGATATGCGTGTGCGTAGGAAAATTTTTGTTTCCCATGCAACGTTCCCCAACACGCAGAGGGAAGCAGAGGTTGTCATGCGCTTATTTGTTTGTATGCTCAATCCCTTAGTGCAAGAGAACGTCACGTTGTATTGCCCCTTAATATGACAACCTTTATTATGCAGTCTGTCGCTTTTATTCTTTGTCATCCAAGTTCGTACAATGCTCAATTTTCTCTTACACTAAATGATCTTACACTTTTAGAAGCAATTTTTATTGCCTTATTGCACCGATGACAACTTACTTGAAGGATCTTGCTCAATCCATAGGTAGGTATGGTGGACTCTTGAAAATAGGATTTGGGTGTAAGGGTTTTTGGATGCACAAGTAGTATCTCTACTTAGTGCGGAATTTTTGGCTAGCAAAGGTAGGGGGCAAGCATCACATGTTAAAGGATCTATAACAATATGACTTCTATGTGAATATAAACAAACATAAACCATTAAGTTGTCTTCCTTGTCCAATGTCAACAATTTTGGCATATAATATTTTGATGAGGGCTCACAATCACAAAAGATTTCTAGGATAGTATATATATATGTGAATCTTCTCTTCCCTTATTAATTCTTTCATGAGTTGCATCATTGACTAATGCTATGTTTGTCAATCTCTAATAAAATTTCCTACTTATACTTTTCCTTATGTGGTTCCATCACCTACCATAGGATTAGTATATGATATTATTGATTTATTTCATTTCTTTCTTATTTCTTTTTCTTTATTTGCAACATGAAAGTAAAGAAAGAAAAAAACTCAAACTAAACTTTATTTCACCTAGGCAAAAGCTTTAACTAAGATAAGTAAAAGCAAACAGATAGTGGGATGATATGATACCGGGGCACCTCCCCCAAGCTTGGTGGAAGCCAAGGGGAGTGCCCATACCCGATACTCAGTTATCCTTTGGTGGTGAAGAAGATGGTGGTGGCGAAGAAGCGATGCTATCCTTAAGGACCAAGAGTTTGTCCAACCGACGGATGACACCCCGGAGATGGATGATATACTCTTGATGCCGAATATTTTTGCGAGTAAGGTACTTATTTTGCATCCGGACTAATTCAATGACGCCAGAAGCTCCAATCTTAGCAGGAGTAAGGTGACTAAGGTAGGGTTTAAGGATATCTTCCTCCTCCTCCTTGGCCAACAATGCTTGTGCTGCCACCGGGGGTGGATCTACGGTAGCTTCCTTGCCCTTGTCTCCCTTAATGGCGTCCATGGGCTCCTACCTCTTTGTCTTGATCTTCATCAGCCAAGCATCTTCTTCCATGTTGTTGGAGGAGCAAGAAGACATGATGCCTAGCTTGACAAATCTGACCAGAGATAGCAAGAAAAGAGAACCGAGGATTTCTTCGCGATATGGTGGTTAACATGTTCGGGAAGTATATATAGATTTTTTATCTTGGAGGACAAGTACATGGAAGAAAAACGGAGTACGGAAGGTATCCCAGGTGGGCACAACCCACCTGGGCGCGTCTGGCAAGCCTAGCGCACCCTGGTGTCTTGTTCCCACTAGGGGACGCTTCCTGGGAGTTTCTTTATTTCCAAAATTCTAAATATTCCAAAACTGACAGAATATATTTTTGCGGATTTTTTGGAATCTGTTTACTTACCATATCACGTACCTCCTTATTTTCACGATTCTGGAGTATTCCGGAAGGACTCTTTAATGTGTTCTTCCGGTGTCAAAGTTTGGATAATATTACTTTCAATATTAATAGGCGTACCTGAGATATAATGCTTTATTCGTTGTCCATTGACAACCTTCGGGTTAGTCCCTTCGGAATTATTTATTTTGATGGCACCAGACCGGTAAACCTCCTCGGTGACATATGGGCCTTCCCATTTTGAGAGGAGCTTCCCTGCAAAAAATCTAAAACAAGAGTTGTTCAAAAGAACATATTCTCCGACTTTAAACTCACGCTTTTGAATTCTTTTGTCATGCCATCTTTTGACTTTTTCTTTGAATAATTTTGCATTTTCATAAGCTTGGGTTCTCCATTCATCTAATGAACTAGTATCAAATAACCTCTTCTCACCAGCAAGTTTGAAATCATAATTGAGCTCTTTAACTGCCAATAATGCTTTATGTTCTAACTCAAGAGGCAAATCACAAGCTTTTCCATAGACCATTTTATAAGGAGACATACCCATAGGATTTTTATATGTTGTTCTATAGGCCCAAAGTGCATCATCTAATTTCTTAGACCGATTCTTCGTGGAACTATTGACAGTCTTTTGCAAAATTAATTTTATTTCTCTATTGCTAAGTTCAACTTGACCACTAGACTGAGGATGATAGGGTGATGCAATTCTATGGTTAACATCATACTTGGCAAGCATTTTATAGAAAGCACCATGAATAAAGTGTGAACCACCACCAGTCATTAAATATCTAGGGACTCCAAACCTCTGGAAAATAACTTCCTTAAGCATTTTAATAGAGGTGTTGTGATCAACACTACTGGTTGGAATAGCTTCTACCCATTTAGTAGCATAATCAACAGTAACCAAAATATGTGTATACCCATTAGAGGAAGGAAAAGGTCCCATGTAATCAAATCCCCAAACATCAAATGGTTCAACAGCAAGTGAATAATTCATAGGCATTTCTTGACGCTTACCGACATTACCTATTCTTTGACATTCAGCGCAAGATGAGACATACTTATGGGCATCATTGAAGAGAGTAGGCCAATAAAATCCAGATTGCAATACCTTATTAGCAATTCTATCTCCAGCATGATGCCCTCCATAAGCCTCGGAGTGACATTTCCATAAGATTTGTCCCTGTTCATTCTCAGATACACAATGTCTAATAATACCATCTACTCCTTCTTTATAAAGATGTGGGTCATCCCAAAAGTAATGTCTTAAATCATAGAAGATTTTTTTTTCTTTTGTTAGTAAGTAAAGCTAGGTGGTAAATATTTAGCAAAAATGTAATTAGCATAGTCAGCATACCAAGGAGCACTATTAGTAACATTTATTGCAGCTAACTGCTCATCAGGAAAACTATCATCAATAGGTAGTGGGTCATCAAGCACATTTTCAAGCCTAGACAAGTTATCAGCTACGGGGTTCTCAGCTCCTTTTCTATCAATGATATGTAAATCAAATTCTTGTAACAAGAGAACCCAACGAATAAGTCTAGGTTTAGCATCTTTCGTTTCCATAAGATATTTAATAGCAACATGGTCTGTGTGAACAGTTACTTTGGAATCAACAATATAAGGTCTAAATTTATCACAAGCAAACACAACTGCTAAGAATTCTTTTTCAGTAGTAGCATAATTTGTTTGAGCACTGTCTAGAGTTTTACTAGCATAATGAATAACATTCAATTTCTTATCAACTCTTTGTCCTAGAACAACACCAACAACATAATCATTAGCATCACACATAATTTCAAAAGGCAAGAATCAGGTGGTTGAACAATAGGTGCAGTAATTAAGGCTTTCTTGAGTGTTTCAAAGGCTTCAAGACAATCATCATCAAAAACAAAAGGGATATCCTTTTGCAAGAGATTAGTAAGGGGCCTAGAAATTTTAGAAAAGTCTTTGATAAATATCCTATAGAAACCAGCATGACCTAAGAAACTACGAATACCTATTATATCTTTAGGACGTGGCATTTTCTCAATTGCATCAACCTTAGCTTGGTCTGCTTCAATACCTCTTTCAGAAATTTTATGACCCAAGACAATGCCTTCATTAACCATAAAGTGGCACTTCTCCCGATTCAAGACAAGATTTGTTTGTTCACATCTCTACAAAACTCACTCAGGATTGCTTAAACAATCATCAAAAGTCTTCCCATAAATAGAGAAGTCATCCATGAAAACCTCAAAAATATTTTCACAAAGATCAGAGAATATAGCCATCATGCATCTTTGAAAGGTAGCAGGTGCATTACATAAACCAAAAGGCTTACGTCTATAAGCATAGGTTCCAAAAGGACAAGTAAAAGTGGTCTTTTCTTGATCAGGTTGTGATACAGGTATTTGTGAAAACCCAGAATATCCATCAAGGAAGCAAAAGTGTGTGTGCTTAGATAATCTTTCAAGCATTTGATCAATAAAAGGCAAAGGGTAATGATCTTTTCTAGTTGCTTTGTTTAATTTTCTAAAATCAATTACCATTCTATAGCTTGTAACAATTCTTTGTGGAATAAGTTCATTTTTATCATTAGGAACAACAGTAATACCTCCTATCTTAGGAACACAATGAACAGGACTTAACCATCTACTATCAGCTATAGGATAGATTATACCTGCTTCCAGAAGTTTTAATATTTCCATTCTTACCACCTCTTCATCTTCAGATTTAACTGACGTTGATGATCACCAATTGGTTTAGCATCAGGTTCCATATTGATTTTGTGCTAACATAGAGTCAGACTAATGCCCTTTAAATCGTCAAGAGTATATCCAATAGCAGCCCGGTGCTTCCTTAGAACTTTCAATAATCTTTATTCTTCATGTTCTGAAAGGTTAGCAGTGATAATAACAGGATATATCTTCTTTTCGTCAAGATAAGCATATTTCAAAGTGCCTGGCAATTGTTTAGTTTGAAACACAGGATCACCTTTAGGTGGAGGAGGACCTCCAAGAGTTTCAATAGGTAAATTGTGTTTAAGTAGAGGACATTGTTCAAAGAAAACTTTATCTACTTCATTTCTTTCATGCATATGTAAATCATTTTCATGGTCTAGCAGATATTGTTCTACAGGATCAGTAGGTGGTACAACAATAGAAGCAAGACCAATTAATTCATCCTTACTAGGCAATTCTTTTTCATGATGATTTCTACTAAATTTGGAAAAAATAAGCTCATGAGACTCATCACCAAAGCTAACTCCCACAGTTTGTTTCTTACAATCTATCTTAGCATTAACTGTGTTCAAGAAAGGTCTACCAAAGATAATGGAACAGAAGTCATCTTGTGGGGAACCAAGAACAAGAAAATCAGTAGGGTATTTTATTTTCCCACACAAGACTTCAACATCTCTAATAATCCCAATTGGAGATATAGTGTCTCTATTAGCAAGTTTAATAGTAACATCTATTTCTTCTATCTCAGCAGGTGCTATGTCTTTCACAATCTCTTCATATAAAGTGTAAGGAATAGCACTCACAATAGCACCCATGTCACATAAACCATGGTAACAGTGATCTCCTATTTTAACTGAAATAACAGGCATGCCCACAACAGGTCTATGGTTATCTTTTCTATCAGGTTTAGCAATTCTAGCAGCTTCTTCACAGAAGTAAATAACATGCCCATCAATATCTTCTTCCAAGAGATCTTCAACCATAGCAATGCTAGGTTCTACTTTAATTTGTTCTTCAGGTTTAGGTGTTCTAATATAGGTTTCGTTAACCACAGTTGAAACTTTAGCATGTTCCATTATCCTAACAGGGAAAGGTGGTTTCTCTATATAAGTAGAAAGAACAACTGGATCAACATTATAGAGTATAGTTTCTTCTTTTACTGGTGCTGGTTTTTTAATTTCTTGTTTAACAGGTGGGTGCTATTTAAACCACTTCTCCTTAGGGAGTTCAACATGAGTAGCAAATGATTCACAAAAGGAGGCTACTATCTTAGAGTCAAGTCCATATTTAGTGCTAAACTTTTGAAAAGCATCAGTATCCATAAAAGATTTAATACAATCATACTTAAGTTTAATACCTGACTCTTTACCTTCCTCGAGTTCCCAATCTTCAGAGTTGCGTTTAATTCTTTCCAAAAGATCCCACCGGAATTCAATAGTCTTCTTCATAAAAGAGACAGCACAAGACGTATCAAGCATGGTTTGATCATTACGAGAAAGCCGAGCATAAAAATTCTGGATAATAATTTCTCTTGAGATCTCATGATTGGAGCATGAATATAACATTGACTTAAGCCTTCCCCAAGCTAGAGCGGTACTTTCTCCTTCATGAGGCCAAAAATTATATATATAATTCCGATCACGATGAACTAGATGCATGGGATAAAATTTCTGGTGGAACTCCAATTTCAAACGATTCCAATTCCATGATCCAATATCATCGCATAGCCTATACCATGCCAATGCTTTTCCCTTAAAAGATAAAGGGAAAACCTTTTTGATAACTTGATCCCTGGGTAAACCTGCAAGCTTAAACAATCCACAAATTTGTTCCATATATCAAGTGCATATCAGGATGTTCAGTTCTATCTCCTGCATAAGGATTAGCTATTAGTTGTTTTGTCATACCCGAAGGAATTTCATATTCAATATTTTCAATAGGTGCAGTAGGTTGAGGGGTATCTAATTGTGGTTCCGGACGAGGTGAAGATACCCCGAACAAACTCCTCAAAGGATTGTTTTCCATAGTAACAAGTGACAATAAATTTCAGCACACTATATAAATGTTTCCTTAACAAATTCCACTTACCAAAGGCGCTTCACTCCCCGGCAATGGCGCCAGAAAATAGCCTTTATGACCCACAAGTATAGGGGATCAATTGTAGCTCTTTTTGATAAGTAAGAGTGTCGAACCCAATGAGGAACAGAAGGAAATGACAAGTAGTTTTCAGTAAGGTAATGTCTACAAGTGTTGAAATTGTAAGTAGCAAAGTAGTTTGATAGCAAGATAATTTGTAACGCGCAAGTAACGAATATAGTAACAAAAGTGCAGAAAGGTACCCCAATCCTTTTGAGGCAAAGGACATGCCACAACGGTCTCTTATGATAAGCAAAGCGTTCTTCACGGTACACGGGAATTTGATCTAGTCACTTTCATCATGTTGGTTTAATTCGTGTTCGGTACTTTGATAATTTGATATGTGGGTGGATCGGTGCTTAGGTGCTGCTCTTACTTGAACAAGCCTCCTACTTATGATTAACCCTCTCGCAAGCATCCGCAACTACGAGAAAAGTATTAAGAATAAATTCTAACCATAGCATTAAACTTTTGGATCCAATCGGTCCCTTACGGAATAGCGCATAAACTGGGGTTTAAGCTTCTGTCACTCTCGCAACCTATCATCTAATTGCTACTCCACAATGCATTCCCTTAGTCCCAAATATGGTGAAGTGTCATGTAGTCGATGTTCACATGACACCACTAAGGGAATCACAACATACATACTATCAAAATATCGAACACATATCAAATTCACATGATTACTTGCAACATGATTTATCCCGTGACCTCAAGAACAAAAGTAACTACTCACAAATAATAATCATGCTCAAGATCAGAGGGATATTAAATAGCACAATGGATCTGAACATATAATCTTCCACCAAATAAACCATATAGTGATCAACTACAAGACGTAATCAACATTACTAGTCACCCACAAGCACCAATCTATAGTTTCGGTAACAAGATTGAACTCAAGAGATGAACTAGGGTTTGAGAGGAGTTGGTGATGTTGAAGATGTTGATGAAGATTGCCCTCCCCAATATGAGAGAGTTGTTGGTGATGATGATGACGATTGTTTCCCCCTTCGGGAGGGAAGTTCCCCGGTGGAATTACTTCGCCGGAGGGCAAAAGTGCTCCTACCCAAGTTCCACCTCGAGGCGGTGGCGCTTCATCCCGAAAGCCTCCCTCTTATTTTTTCTAGGTCAACATGACTTATATACCAGAAGATGGGCACCGGAGGTGGGCCGAGGAGGGCACAACCCACCAGGGCGCGCCTGGGCTCCCTAGCGCGCCCAGGTAGGTTGTGCCCACCTGGTGGGCCTCCTCTGGTAGTTATTTGCTCCAATAATTTTTAAATAATCCATAAAAAATCCCCGTGAAGTTTCAGCTTGTTTGGAGTTGTGCAGAATAGGTATCCTCACGTAGCTTTTCCAGGTCCAGATTTCCAACTGCCGGAATTCTCCCTCTTGGTGTGCTCCTTGCAAATTATGAGAGAAAAGGCATTAGAATTACTCCAAAAATCATTATTATGGATAAAAACACTATAAATAACAGCAAGAAAACATGATGCAAAATGGACGTATCAGTGGTGGAGTTGTTGATGAGGTTGGAAGCTTGTCCTTCGTCTTCCAAGGCATAGGCTCACCATCGTAAAAAGATGAACGAGTCTCCGGAATCCTCAACTTTGCAGCCAAACTCATTCTCTTAAATATGTATTCATACTCACAGTTTTGGTTTTGCAGGTCATAGATCTGGGCTTGGAGATGCTTGATTTTCTTGTAAAGCAAGATGTGCTCCCCGATGTCCTTCGTGTCCAGCTTGTGTTTATTGGTAAACTCCGCAGTCATCATATGATTGGCATTGAGTCCACATTCCACCATCCCTTGGCACTTGGAGACTTGCTACTCCATTGCTTCGAGCCTTGTTTCCATGCTTCCGGTCTTCTTTGTCCCTTCAACATCATGGATGTGCAGCACCCCTCACACGTATCAATGGTTTGAGGGTGTCGCAGCACCTCCGCAAGATAGGTGTTGATGACCTTCTCGAAGAACTTGTCCTTCGGAGCACTTGGGGACGTCATGGTGATCTAAATGTGTCCGAAAAACAACAACAAATGAGAACAAAGGTTTTTTCCGTGGTACGGTGGTCAGAACCTTCGAGAGATTATAAATTGAATTTTTACTGACCTAAAGGAGTGTCCTACAAGAAAACGGAGTCCGGAGGGTGCACGGAGTGGCCACAAGCCACAGGAGCACGGCTAGGGGGTAGGCAGCGTCCTGCAGGCTTGTCACCTCCTCGTGCACTTTTCGGACTGCTTTAAATTTTCCTAATTTATTAAATACTCCAAAACTGAGAAAAATTGCTATTGGGGAAGTTTTGGAGTCGGTTTGCTTACCCTACCACATACCTATTCCTTTTCGGAGCCTTAAACGTCCCGGTAGGTCTCCCTAATGTACTCCTCTGGAGTTATGGTATTAATAATATTGGTTTCAACATTTTATGGGAGTACCTGAGATATAATGTTTTATTCTTTGTTTGTTTACCACCTTCGGATTTGTGCCTTCGGCATTGTTGATCTTGATAGCAACGGAACGATACACTTCCTCTATAATGTAAGGCCCTTTCCATTTAGAGAGAAGTTTTCCTGCAAAAAATCTTAAATGAGAATTGTATAGCAAGACATGGTCACCTACATGGAATTCACGCTTTTCTATCCTCTTATCATGCCATCTCTTAACTTTTTCTTTAAACAACTTCACATTCTCATAGGCCTGGGTTCTCCATTCATCAAGTGAGCTAATGTCAAATAACTTCTTCTCACCAGCAAGTTTGAAATCATAATTGAGCTCTTTGATTGCCCAGTAAGCTTTATGCTCTAGTTCTAGAGGTAAGTGACATGCTTTAGCATAAACCATTTTATACGGAGACATACCCATAGGGTTTTTGTAAGCAAATCTATAAGCCCATAATGCATCGTCAAGTTTCTTAGACCAATTCTTTCTAGATTTATTAACAGTCTTTTGCAAGCTCAATTTAATTTCTCTATTGCTTAATTCTACTTGACCACTAGACCGAGGATGATAAGGAGATGCAATTCTATGATTAACGTCTTACTTAGCAAGCAATTTACGGAAAGCACCATGAATAGAGTGTGAACCACCATCAGTCATTAAATATCTAGGGACTCCAAATCTAGGGAAAATAACTTCTTTTACCATTTTAAAAGATGTGTTATGATCAGCACTACTAATTGGAATAGCTTCTACCCACTTAGTAACATAATCAACAGCAACTAGAATATGAGTATACCCGTTGAACTTTGGAAAAGGTCCCATATAATCAAATCCCCAAACATCAAATGGTTCAATAACAAGAGAGTAACTCATAGGCATTTCCTGACGTCTACCAATGTTGTCAATTCTTTGACATTCATCACAAGACAAGACAAACTTACGAGCATCCTTGAAGAGAGTAGGCCAATAAAAACCAGATTGTAATACCTTGTGTGCAGTTCTATCTCCAGCGTGGTGTCCTCCGTTGGCCTTGGAATGACACTTGTGTAGGATATGTTCCTGTTCATGCTCAGGTACACAATGTCTAATAACACCATCTACTCCTTCTTTATAAAGGTGTGGATCATGCCAAAAGTAATGTCTTAAATCATAGAAGAACGTTTTGTTTTGTTGGTATGTGAAACTAGGCGGTATAAATTTAGCAACAATGTAATTAGCATAATCAGCATACCATGGAGCATTACGCGAAGCATTTATGACAGCTAATTGTTCATTAGGAAAGCTATCATCAATAGGTAGTGGGTCATCAAGAACATTTTCTAACTTAGACAAGTTATCCTCTACGGGGTCATCAGCACCCTTTCTATCAATAGTATGCAAATCAGATACTTGTAGCAGAAGAACCCATCTAATAAGTCTAGGTTTAGCATCTTTCTTTTCCATAAGATATTTAATAGCAGCATGATCAGTGAGAATAGTTACTTTGGAGTCAACAATATAAGGTCTGAACTTATCACAAGCAAACACAACCGCTAAAAATTCCTTTTCAGTGGTAGCATAGTTTCTTTGAGCGCTTTCTAGAGTTTTACTAGCATAATGGATAACATTTAATTTCTTATCAACTCTTTGTCCTAGAACAGCACCAACGGCATAATCACTAGCATCACACATAATTTCAAAGGGTAGGTTACAGTCAGGCGGTTGAACAACAGGTGCAGAAATCAAGGCATTCTTAAGAATTTCAAATGCTTCTACACAATCATCGTTGAAAACAAATGGACATCTTTTTGCAAAAGATTAGTGAGAGGCCTAGAAATCTTAGAGAAGTCTTTAATAAACCTCCTATAGAAACTAGCATGACAAGGAAACTTCTTATACCTCTGATATCCATAGGACACGACATTTTTTCAATAGCATCAACTTTAGCTTTATCAACTTCAATACCTTTTTCAGAGATTTTGTGTCCCAAGACAATACCTTCATTCACCATAAAGTGGCACTTCTCCCAATTCAATACAAGATTAGTTTCTTCGCATCTCTGCAAAACTCGATCAAGGTTGCTCAAACAATCGTCAAAAGAAGTTCAGTAAACGGAAAAATCATCCATGAAACCTCAACAAACCTTTCACAAAAATCAGAGAATATAGAAGTCATACATCTTTGAAAGGTAGCAGGTGCATTGCATAAACCAAAAGGTATACGTCTAAAAGCAAAGGTACCGAAAGGACAAGTAAAAGTGGTCTTCGCTTGGTCCTCTTTTCACACGGGTACTTGAGAGAAGCCGGAATAACCATCTAGAAAGCAAAAATGTGTGTGTGTTGATAGTATTTCTAGCATTTGACCAATAAAAGGTAGAGGGTAATGATCTTTCCTAGTAGCTTTGTTTAATTTCCTAAAATCAATTACCATTCTATACCCTGTAACAATTCTTTGCGGGATCAATTCATTTTTATCATTAGGAACTACCGTAATACCTCCTTTCTTAGGGACACAATGAACGGGACTAACTCATCTACTATTAGCAATAGGATAAATTATACCTGCGTCCAAAAGCTTAAATATTTCATTTCTTACCACATCTTTCATTTTAGGATTTAATCGTCGTTGGTGATCAACAACTGGTTTAGCATCGGGCTCCATATTGATTTTATGCTCACATAGAGTCGGACTAATGACCTTAAGATCATCAAGAGTATATCCAATAGTAGCATGATGCTTCCTCAAAGTTTTCAGTAATCTATTTTCTTCATGCTCTGAAAGGTTAGCACTAATAATAACATGATATATCTTCTTTTCATCAAGATAAGCATATTTCAGAGTATCCGGTAATTATTTAAGCTCAAACATGGGGATCACCCTTGGGTAGAGGAGGATCCCCTAGTATTTCAACTTGCAAGTTGTGTTTCAAAATAGGATGTTGATCAAAGAAAATCTTATCTATTTCATTCCTTTCATTTATATGCATATCGTTTTCACGGTCTAGCAAATATTGTTCTAAAGGATCAGTAGGAGGCACAAGAATAGAAGCAAGACCAATAATTTCATCCTTACTAGGTAATTCTTTATCATGTGTTTGTCTACAAAATTTAGAGAATTTAAACTCATGAGACGCATCCCCAAAACTTACAGTAATAGTTTCTTTATCACAATCTATCCTGGCATTAACAGTATTCAAGAAAGGTCTACCAAATATAATGGGACAAAAATCATCTTGTGGGGAACCAAGGACAAGAAAATTAGTAGGACATTTTATTTTACCACACAAGACTTCAATATCTCTAACAATCCCAATTGGTGATATATGATACGTCTCCAATGTATCTATAATTTTTTATCATGTCATGCTATTATATTATCTGTTTTGCATGTTTTATATTCATTAATATGCTATTTATATTATTTTTGGGACTAACCTATTAATCTAGAGCCTAGTGTCAGTTTCTCTTTTTTTCCTTGTTTTTTAGTATTGCAGATATGGAATATTAAACGGAGTCCAAACAGAATAAAATCTTCGGAATGCTTTTTTCTGGAACGAAAGAGATCTACCAGGCTTGGAGTGCACGATAGGGAAGCTGCCAGGAGGTCACAAGCCAGGGGGCGCGGCCACCCCCTGGCCACGCCTAGCAGGCTTGCCACCTCCTGGCAGGTCTCCTTGCCCTAATCTTCGTCCTATAAATACCCAAATATTCCCCCAATACCAAAGAGAGCCATGCAAATACTTTTTCGCTGACAGAAGCCTCCGTTCCTGAGAGATCCAATCTTGAAGCCTTTTCGGTAATCTGCCGGAGGGGGATCCGATCACAGAGGACATCTACATCAACTCCATTGCCCCTCCAATGATGCGTCAGTAGTCCACCACATACCTATGGGTCCATAGCTAGTAGATAGATGGCTTCTGCTCTCTCTTTGTGCTTAAATACCATGTTCTTCATGATATTCATGGAGATCTATCCGACGTAATACTCTTTTGTGGTGTGTTTGTCGAGATCCGATGAATTGTGGGTTTATGTTCAGATTATCCATGAATATTATTTGAGTCTTTTCTGAATTCTTATATGTATGATTTCATATCTTTGCAAGTCTCTTCAATTTATTGGTTTGGTTTGGCCAAATAGATTGGTTATTCTTGTAATGGGAGAAGTGCTTAGTTTTGGGTTCAACCTTGCGGTGTCCTCACCCAGTGGCAAAGTAGGGGTCGCGAGGCACATATTGTATTGTTGCCATCAAGGGTAAGAAGATGGGGTTTTCATCATATTACTTGATTTTATCCCTCTACATCATGTCATCTTACCTAATGTGTTACTCTGTTCTTCATGAACTTAATACTCTAGATGGAGGCAGGAGTTGGTCGATGTGTGGAGTAATAGTAGTAGATGCAGAATCGTTTCAGTCTACTTGACACAGACGTGATTCCTATATGCATAATCATTTCCTTGGATATCTTCATAATTATTCGCTTTTCTATCAATTGCTCAATAGTAATTTGTGCACCCATGGTGATACTTTCCTTCAAGAGAGAAGCCTCTAGTGAAACCTATGGCCCCCGGGTCTACTTTCCATAATATATTTTCAGATCTATAAACCAAAAAACCAAAAATACCTTGCTCAAATTTATTTACTTTTCAATTTTTGCAATCTTTTACATCTATATCTATCATATCTAATCCTTGCAAATAGTCATGAAGTGATTGACAACCCATTTATAGCGTTGGGTGCAAGAGTTTGATTGTTTGTGTAGGTGCATCCATTGGTTACTTGCTTGTTCCTCCTACTGGATTGGTACCTTGGTTCTCAAAAACTGAGGAAAATACTTATCTACTTCGCTGCATCACTCTTTCCTCTTCAAGGGAAAACCAACGCAAGCTCAAGAGGTACCAAGAAGAATTTATGGTGCCGTTGCCGGGGCGGATACATAGCAAGTCAAGACAAGATCTCTCCCGTCAACTTGCCAATTTCTGGCGCCGTTGTCGGGGACGATACACATCAAGCCTACCAAGTACCCATCACAAACTCATCTCTTGCATTTAATTTATTTGCCATTTGCCTCTCGTTTCCTCTCCCCCACTTCTAAAACGATTTTCAGAAAATACCAAAAAGATTTGCCTTTTTATTCGCCCTTCTTCCCTTCGCCTTTTCGTTTGCCTTTTGTTTGCTTGTGTGCTTGATTGCTTGCTTTGTCACGATGTATGAGAGTACCAAGTTGGGTGATTTTTCCAATACTAATAATAATGATTTCATTAGTACTCTGATTGCTCCCACCACTAGTGCGGAATCTTATGAAATCAATGTTGCTTTTGCTTAATCTTGTTATGAAAGAACAATTTTCTGGCCTTCCTAGTGAAGATGCCACGTCTCATCTAAATACTTTCATTGAGTTGTGTGATATGCAAAATAAGAAATATTTTGATAATGATATTGTTAAATTGAAGCTATTTTCGTTCTCACTACGAGATCGTGCTAAAACTTGGTTTTCATCTTTGCCTAAAAATAGTATTGATTCATGGAATAAGTGTAAAGATGCTTTTATCTCCAAGTACTTTCCACCCGCTAAGATCATCTCCCTTAGGAACGACATAATGAATTTTAAGCAACTTTATGATGAGCGTGTTGCACAATCTTGGGAGAGGATGAAATTAATGATTATAAATTGCCCCACACATGGTTTGAGTTTATGGATGATTATGCAATTTTTTTTATGCGGGATTGAATTTTGCTTCTAGGAATATTTTAGATTTCGCCGCGGGTGGTACTTTTATGTAAATCACGTTAGGATAAGCTACTAAACTCCTAGACAATATTATGGCAAATTACTCTCAATGGCCTACCGAAAGATCTCCTACTAGTAAAAAGGTGCATGCTATTGAAGCAATAAATACTTTGAGTGAAAAGATGGATGAATTGATGAAATATTTTGCTAGTTAGAGTGCTCCTATTGATCCTAATGACATGCCTTTATCTTCTTTGATTGTAAATAATAATGAATCTATGTATGTGAATTTTGTTGGTAGGAACAATTTTGGTAATAACGCGTATAGAGGTAATTTCAATCCTAGGCCGTTTCCTAGTATTTCCTCTAATAATTCTGGTAATTCCTACAACAATTCTTATGGAAATTATAATAAGATGCCCTCTGGTTTTGAAAACATTATTAAAGAATTTATTAATTCTCAAAAGGTTTTCAATGCTTCGACTGAAGAAAAATTGCTCAAAATTGATGATTTGGCTAGGAACGTTGATAGATTTTCGCTTGAGATTGATTCTTTGAAAGTTAGATCTACTACACCCAAGCATTATATTAATGAGTCTTTAAAAGATATGAGAATATCTATCGAAGAGTGTAAGTAAAGAACCGCTAGAATACGTGCTAAGCGTGAATGGCTTTAAAAAGTGTGTTCTGGTGATAATAATGATGAAGATCTCAAAGTGATTGATGTGACTCCTATTGAATATTCTTTTTCCAATATAAATTTTGATAAAGATGGGACTGGAGATAAGTCAACCTTAGTTAAAAGTCATCCCAATGATTCGGAGTTTATAGATCTTAATGCTAAAATTGATAAAAGTAGGATTGAAGAGGTCGAAACTTTAAATAGAAATGAACCCACTCTTTTGGATTTCAAGGACTTGAATTATGATATATGCTCTTTGATTTATTGCATTTCCTTGTTGCAATCCATGTTGAATTCTCCACATGCTTATAATCAAAATAAGGCTTTTACTAAACATATTGTTGATGCTATGATGAAATCTTTTGAAGAAAAACTTGAGTTGTAAGTTCCTATCCCTAGAAAGCTTCATGATTAGTGGGAACGTACTATTAAGATTAAAATTAAATATTATGGGTGCCATGCTTTGTGTGATTTGTGTGCTAGTGTTTCCACGATTCCAAAAACTTTATGTGATGTGCTAGGTTACCATGATCTTGATGATTGCTCTTTAAACTTGCATATTGCGGATTCCGCTATTAAGAAACCTATGGGAAGGATTAATGATGCTATTATTGTTGCAAATAGGAATTATGTGCCCGTAGATTTCATTGTTCTTGAAATATATTGCAATCCTACATGTCCTATTATTCTTGGTAGACCTTTCCTTAGAACGATTGGTGCAATTATTGATACCAAAGAAGGAAACATTAGATTCCAATTTCCGTTAAGAAAGGGCATGGAACACTTTCCTAGGAAGAAAATAAGATTGCCTTATGAATCTATTATGAGAGCTACTATTGAATTGCATACCAAAGATGACAATACCTAGATCTATTGTGTTTTGCCTAGCTAGGGGCGTTAAACAATAGCGCTTGTTGGGAGGCAACCCAATTTTATTTTTATGTTCCGTTTTTGCTTCTATTTTTGACTGTTTCCCACATTATTACTTCTGTAGTAATTGTATTTTGGTGTTTTAATTAGTGTTTGAGCCAAGTAAGACCTTTGGGATGGTCTATGGTGGTTGTTGATTTGATCTTGCTGAAAAACAGAAACTTTTGCGCCCAGTCCAGGAATTTTATAAAAATTTCAGAGCATCGAATGAGTCTGAATTTTTACACAAGATTGATATACAAATTTCCCATGTTGTCCTAATTTTCAGAATTTTTTAAGTTACATAAGTATACGAAGTTTTCAGATTGCTACAGACTCTTCTGTTTTTGACAGATCCTGTTTTCTTTGAGTTGTGTACCTATTTTGATGTATCTATGGGTTGTATCGGGGGGTATGAATCATGGAGAAGTTAGAATATAGTAGGTATTACACCAATATAAGTAAAGAATGAGTTCACAACAGTACCTAAAGTGGTGATTTATTTTCTTATACTAACGGATCTCACGAGTTTTCTGTTAAGTTTTGTGTTGTGAACTTTTCAAGTTTTGGGTAAAGATTTGATGGACTATGGAATAAGGAGTGGAAAGAGCCTAAGCTTGGGGATTCCCAAGGCACCCCAAGTCATATTCAAGGATTCCAAAGAGCCTAAGCTTGGGGATGCCCCGAAAGGCATCCCCTCTTTTGTCTTTAATCCATCGGTAAATTTACTTGAGGCTATATTTTTATTCACCACATGATATGTGTTTTGCTTGGAGCATCTTGTATGATATGAGTCTTTGCTTTTTAGTTTGCCACAATCATACTTGCGGCACACATATTTTGAGAGAGACACGAATTAATCGTGAATTTATTAGAATACTCTATGTGCTTCACTTATATCTTTTGAGATAGACAATTTTGCTCTAGTGCTTCACTTATATCTTTTTAGAGCACGGTGGTGTTTGGTTTTATAGAAATAATTGAACTATCGTACCTCACTTATATTATTTTGAGAGTCTTTAAACATCATGGTAATTGGTTTAGGTTATGAATTTAGTCCTGATATAATAGGCATCCAAGAGGGATATAATAAAAACTTCCATATTAAGTTTGATTCCTTGCATAAAGTTTTGAGATATAAAGATGGTAATGTTAAGACTCATGTTAGGAAGTAATTATGAATTGGTAAAAATACTTGTGTAAAGGTTTGTGATTCCTATAGCATGCACGTATGGTGAACCGTTATGTAAGGAAGTCGGAGCATGATTTTTTATAGATTGTCGACCTTTGTGTGAGGGTCGGGAGCGCGTGATGGTTTACTCCTACCAACCTCTCCCCTAGGGGCATGCGTCTAATGCTTTGCTTCGATGACTAACAGACTTTTGCAATAAGTATGTGAGTTCTTTATGACTAATGTGAGTCCATGGATTATACGCACTCTCACCCTTCCACCTTTGCTAGCCACTCTAGCACCGCACAACTTTTGCCGGTGCTATAAACCCACCTTCCTCAAAACAGCCACCATATATCTTTCTTCAAAACAGCCACCATACCTACCTATTATGGCATTTCCATAGCCATTCCGAGATATATTTCCATGCAACTTCCACCGTTCCATTTATTATGACATGCACCATCATTTTCGTATTGCTTTGCATGATCGTAAGATAGCTAGCATGGTGTTTTAATTGCTTGTTCGTTTTTGATGGCATTCGGTATGCTAGATCATTGGACATCCCAATACACCGCCAGAGGCATTCATATAGAGTCATAATTTGTTCTAGTTATCGAGTTGTAATTCTTGAGTTGTAAGTAAATAAAAGTCTGATGACCATCATTATTAGAGCATTGTCGCATGTGAGGAAAGGATGATGGAAGCTATGATTCCCTCACAAGTGGGGATGAGACTCCAGACTTCATGAAAAATAAAAGAGGCTAGCGAAGCCCAAATAATAAAAAATAAGAGGCCTTAGATGCCCACGAAAATAAAAAATGTGAGAGAAAAGAGAGAAGGGACAATGCTACTATCTTTTTTCCACACTTGTGCTCCAAAGTAGCACCATGATCTTCATGATAGAGAGTCTCCTATTTTGTCACTTCCATATACTAGTGTGAATTTTTCATTTAATAAATTGGCTTGTATATTCCAATGATGGGCTTCCTCAAATTGTCCTAGGTCTTCATGAGCAAGCAAGTTGAATGCACACCCACTTAGTTTTCGTTTGAGATTTCATACACTTATAGCTCTAGTGCATCCGTTGCATGGCAATCCCTACTCACTCACATTGATATCTATTAATGGGCATATCCATAGCCCGTTGATACACCTAGTTGATGTGAGACTATCTTCTCCTTTTCCTTCATAACCTCCACCATATTATATTCCACCTATAGTGCTATATCCATGGCTCATGCTCATGTATTGCGTGAGAGTTGAAAAAGTTTGAGAAAATAAAAGTGTGAAACAATTGCTTGACTTTTCATTGGGAGTGTGCATAATATAAATACTTTGTGTGGGGAAGATGGAGCATAGCCAAACTATATGATATTGTAGGGATAACTTTCTTTTGCCATTATATTTTGAAGAGATACGATTGCTTTGCTAGTATGCTTGAAATATTATTGTTTTTATGTCAATATTAAGCTTTTGTTTTGAGTCTTACAGATCTAAATATTCATGCCACAATAAATAATATTACATGGATAAATATGTTAGGTAGCACTCCACATCAAAAATTCTGTTTTTATCATTTACCTACTCGAGGACACGCAGAAATTAAGCTTGGGGATGCTGATACCTCTCCAACGTATCTATAATTTTTGATCATGTCATGCTATTATATTATTTGTTTTGGATGTTTTATATGCATTAATATGCTATTTTATATTATTTTTGGGACTAACCTATTAATCTAGAGCCTAGTGCCAGTTTCTGTTTTTTCCTTGTTTTTGATTATTGCAGATATGAAATATTAAATGGAGTCCAAACGGAATAAAATCTTCGGAATGATTTTTTCTGGAACGAAAGAGATCTACCAGGCTTGGAGTGCATGACAGGGAAGCTGCCATGAGGTCACAAGCTAGGGGACGCGGCAACCCCCCTGGCCGCGTCTGGCAGGCTTGCCACCTCTTGGCAGGTCTCCTTGCCCTAATCTTCGTACTATAAATACCCAAATATGCCCCCAATACCAAAGAGAGACACACAAATACTTTTTCACCGCTAGAAGCCTCGGTTCCCGAGAGATCCAATCTTGGAGCCTTTTTCGGTAATCTGCCAGAGGGGGATCCGGTCACAGAGGGCATCTACATCAACTCCATTGCCCCTCCGATGATGCGTGAGTAGTCCACCACGGACCTATGGGTCCATATCTAGTATCTAGATGGCTTCTTTTCTTTCTTTGTGCTTCAATACGATGTTCTTCATGATCTTCATGGAGATCTATCCGATGTAATACTCTTTTGTGGTGTGTTTGTCGAGATCCGATGAATTGTGGGTTTATGTTCAGATTATCCATGAATATTGTTTGAGTCTTTTCTTAATTCTTATATGCATGATTTCATATCTTTGCAAGTCTCTTTGAGTTATTGGTTTGGTTTGGCCAACTAGATTCATAATTCTTGCAATGGGAGAAGTGCTTAGTTTTGTGTTCAATCTTGTGGTGTCATCACCCAATGACAAAGTAGGGGTAGCGAGCACATATTGTATTATTGCCATCAAGGGTAAGAAGATGGGGTTTTCATCATATTGCTTGATTTTATCCCTCTACATCATGTCATCTTACCTAATGCGTTACTCTGTTCTTGATGAACTTAATAGTCTAGATGCAGGCATGAGTCGATCAATGTGTGGAGTAATAGTAGTAGATGAAGAATCGTTTCGGTCTACTTGACATGGACATGATGTCTATATTCATAATCATTGCCTTGGATATCTTCATAATTATTTGCTTTTCTATGAATTTCTCGACAGTAATTTTTTCACCCACCATGAGATTTTCCTTCAAGAGAGAAGCCTCTAGTGAAACCTATGGCCCCCGGGTTTACTTTCCATAATATATTTTCATATCTATAAACCAAAAATACCAAAAACACCTTGCTGTATTTTATTTACTTTTTACTTTCCGCAATCTTTTACATATATCTCTATCAAATCTAATCCTTGCAAATAACCGTGAAGGGATCGACAACCCCTTTATAGCGTTGGGTGCAAGAGTTTGATCGTTTGTGTAGGTGCATCCATTGGTGACTTGCGTGTTCCTCCTACTGTATTGATACCTTGGTTCTCAACAAGTGAGGGAAATACTTATCTACTTTGCTGCATCACCCTTTCCTCTTGGACATCTTTTACGATTGTGAGTACTCATTAAAATAGTATATGCTAAAAAGTTGATATTGGACAAGGAAGACAACATAATGGGTTATGTTTGCCTATTTCCGAATAGAAGTTATATGGTTATAGATCCTTTAACATGTGATGCTTGCTTCCACCCCGTATCAGCCAAAACTTCCGCACCAAGTAGAGATACTACTTGTGCATCCAAACACCCTCAACCCAGTTTTGCCCTCAGAGTCCACCATACCTACCTATGGATTGAGTAAGATCCTTCAAGTAAATTGTCATCAGTGCAAAAAGCAATAAAAATTGCTCCAAAATATGTATGATCTTTTATTGTAAGGGAAAATAAGCGTTGTAAGAACTTGTGATGGTAAAGAAATAAAAGCGACAAACTTCATAATAAAGGTTGCTATCACAAAGGGGAATACAACGCAACGTTCCTTTGCATTAAGGGTTTGCAAATCCAAAAACAAAAAGCACATGACAACCTCTGCTTCCCTCTGTGAAGGGCCTATCTGTTACTTCTACTTTCTAGTACTTACCATTATGCAAGAGTTATGGTAATCTTCACCACTTCCTATATTTCGCCTTTCTCTCTTGGCAAGCGTCATGTGTTGGGGAATGATCTTGACACATATATCTACTCGGATGTGGGTGATCATGAGTTATTTCTGTTGACATTACCCTCGAGGTAAATAGTTGGGAGGCAAAACTATAAGACCCTATCTTTCTCTATGTCCAAATGAAGCTTTGACCTCATGAGTACTGCGTGAGTGTTAGCAATTATGAAATACTAAAAGATGATTGAGTATGTGGATTTGCTTTACAAGCTCTTATATTAACTCTTTCCGATGTTATGATAAATTGCAATTGCTTCAATGACTGAGAGCATAGCGTTGGTTCCCAATAGAGTTATTGGTTCATACTTTACCTTCTGAATGAATTGTTACTCTAGTATAAGAAATTATATATCAATAAGTATTGTTGTTCTTAAGATGACCATGATGCTCTCATGTCCATATTTTATTTTATCGACACCTCTATCTCTAAACTTGTGGACATATTTATCAATCTCGACTTTCGCTTGAGGACAAGTGAGGTCTAAGCTTGGGGGAGTTGATATGTCCATTTTGCATCACGCTTTTATATTGATATTTATTGCATTATTGGCTGTTATTACGCATTATGGTATAATACTTATGCTTTTTTCTCTCTTATTTTACCAAGTTTACATGAAGAGGGAGAATGCCGATAGCTGGAATTCTGGACTAGAAAATGAGCAAATATGAGAGACCTATTTTGCACAACTCCAAAAGTCCTGAAAAGTTATGGAGAATTATTTTGGAATATATAAAAAATACCTGGCAAAAGAAATACCAGAGGGGACCCACTAGGAGGTCACAAGCCTGGGGGTCACGCCCTGCCCCCCTGGTCGCGCCCTTATGGCCTATGGCCCCCCTGGCAGCCCTCCGGTGCCCATATTCTGCTATATGAAGGGTTTTGACCTGGAAAAAATCATAAGAGAGCTTTCGGAACGAAGCCCTGCCGTCTCGAGGTGGAACTTGGGCAGAACCAATCTAGGGCTCCGATGGAGCTGTTCTACCGTGGAAACTTCCCTCCCGGGGGGGAATCGAAGCCATCATCATCACCAACGATCCTCTCATCGAGAGGGGGTCAATTTCCATCAACATCTTCACCAACACCATCTCCTCTCCAAACCCTAGTTCATCTCTTGTATCCGATCTTTGTCTCAAAACCTCACATTGGTACATGTGGCTTGCTAGTAGTGTTGATTACTCCTTGTAGTTGATGCTAGTTGGTTTACTTGGTGGAAGATCATATGTTCATATCCTTAATGATAATTAATACTCATCTGATTATGAACATGAATACGCTTTGTGAGTAGTTACATTTGTTCTAGAGGACATGGGATAAGTCTTGTTATAAGTAATCATGTGAATTTAGTATTCGTTTGATATTTTGAGGAGTTGTATGTTGTCTCTCCTCTAGTGGTGTTATGTGAACGTCGACTACATGACACTTCACCATTATTTGGGCCTAGGGGAAGGCATTGGGAATTAATAAGTAGATGATGGGTTGTTAGAGTGATAGACTTTACGTGTTGCTTTGTAGGGGGTTGATTTGGATCCATATGTTTCATGCTATGGTTAGATTTATCTTAATTCTTCTTTCGTAGTTGCAGATTATTGCGAGAGAGGTTAATCATAAGTGGGAGGATTGTCCAAGTAAGGGCAGCACCCAATCACCGGTCCACGCACATATCAAAATATCAAAGTAACGAACACGAATCATATAAGCATGATGAAAACTAGCTTGACAGAAATTTCCATGTGTCCTCGGGAGCGCTTTGCTTTATATAAGATTTTGTCCAGGCTTGTCCTTTGCTACAAAAAGGATTGGGCCACCTTGTTGCACCTTTGCTACATTTATTACTTGCTACCCGTTACGAATTATCTTATCACCAAACTATCTGTCATCGATAATTTCAGTGCTTGTAGAGAATACCTTACTGAAAACCACTTGTCATTCATTGGGTTCGACACTATTACTTATTGAAAGGACTATGATAGATCCCCTATACCAGGGGGGTGGCCGCACCCTTGAGGCTTGTGGCCTCCTTCGGAACCTTCTGGCCCAGCTCTTCGCTCTAGTATTTTTTATATTTTCCAAAAATATTCTCCGTAAATTTTTAGCTCATTCCGAGAACTTTTATTTCTGCACAAAAACAACACCACGGTAGTTCTGCTAAAAACAATGTCAGTCCGGGTTAGTTCTAATAAAATCATACCAAAATCATATAGAATTATTGTAAACATGGCATGAATACTTCTTAAATTATAGATACGTTGGAGACGTATCAGCATCCCCAAGCGTAATGCATGTTCGTCCTCAAGTAGGTAAATGATAAAAGAAATAATTTATGAAGTGTGAATGCTAGCATAGTGCATAAATTTGATCAATGATAATTCCAATCATTTTTTCTAGCATCACTATATATCATAAATAGTAGCTCATCTCATAAAACTTCTCATGATGAAATAACAAGCTATCCACATGTTTAAAGTATAGACTAACAAACTATACTTTCAGTTACCAAACAATTGCAATTCATCTTATTTTCAAGAAGGGTCTATGTAAGAGCTTTGATTTAGCAAACTCCACATACTCAACTATCATATAGTCTTCCATGATTGCTAGCACTCAAAGCATATTTTTAGAACAAATAGCATCCATCGAACACAGCGAAAGATAGGGGCTTAATGTTTCGCCTCCTAACTTATTTATCATACAGATAATTGTCAACAATAATAATTCATGATCAAATATATTTGAATGGCCATATATTCTTGGATCTTTCCCCAACACATGACGCTTGCCAGGAGAAAAAGGCGAAATATAGGAAGTGGTGAAGATCACCATGACTCTTGCATAAAGGTAAGTACTAGAAAGTAAAAGATAGGCCCTTCGTAGAGGGAAGCATTGATTTGCAAAGGTGCGAGAGCTCGAGCTTTTAAAACAGAGATGAATAATAACTTTTGGTGGTATGCTTTCATTGTCACCATAACAACCGAGAGATCTCGGTATCTTCCATGCTAGATACATTATAGGTGGTTCCCAAATAGAATGGTAAAGTTTTAACTCCCCCTCGACAAATCAATCACACTCCATGGCGAGGCGAATCCACGGGTACCGTCCATACCAACAACATTCCTGGGGGAGTTTTGTTTAATTATTTACAAATTTTTTAATTTGGGGACTGGGAATCCCTATTACCAGCCACTTTCTCGTGAATGATAGTGAATCAACACATATCGTGAGAATAACCCACCTAGCATGGAAGATACTGACAGCCCCTAGTTACTATATGAGTGATTCGGGCATACAAAACAGAATATTAATTTGAAGTTTTAGAGTTTGGCACATGCAAATTTACTTTGAATGGCAGGTAAATACCGCATATAGGTAGGTATGGTGGACTCATATGGAACAACTTTGGGTTTATGGGTGTTTGGATGCACAATTAGTATTTCTAATTCGTGCAGAAGTTTTGTCTAGTATGAGGTGGAAGCAAGCACCACATGTTGGAGGATGCATAACAATATAACTTCTATACAAATATACCCAAGCATAACTCATTACGTTGTCTTCCTTGTCAAACTTCAAATAATTTGCTCAAGTTTGAAAATAATTAATGGGTCTTCACAATCATAGAAGATGTCCAAGATAGTATATTTATATGTGAAACCTCTCTTCCTTCAATATTCTTTCATGAATGGTTCAAGTGACCAATGCGGTGTTTGCTAACTTTCAATAAATCTTACCCCCTATACTTCTTATATGTGAAGTCATTAATCCCAATGGGATAAGCATATAAAACATGTATAATTTAAGGTTTATGATATTCGATTCATTCAACCATTTATTCATCGGATATAAGTGAAGCACGAGAGTAAATGACAAAACTACTCCAAAACATATAAGTGAAGATTAATGAGTAGTCAAACAATTAAGTAGCTATGTGAGGACTCTCTATCCCTAAATAAATATTTTCAGATCTTAAGTAGTTTATTCAAACAGCAAGCAAAAGAAAAAAATAACACTCCAAGAATAGCACGCATCATGTAAACGAATAAAAATTTAGGCTCAACATAGGCTAACCGATAATTGTTGATGGAGAGAGGTGGGATGCGTAGCATCCCCAAGCTTAGATGCTTGAGAGTTATTGAAATATTTACTTGGGGTGCCTTGGGCATCCCTAAGCTTGACCTTTTGTATCTCGTTCAATCCTCTCATACCACGGTTTCACCTATTCTCAAAAACTTCATCCACACAAAACTCAAAAAGAACTCGTGAGATAGGTTAGTACACATAATAATAAATCAACTCTTTATGTACTGCCAAGACAACTTGCATAATATTTTTCAAACATTAGGTATTGTATACTATCATTTCCATAATTTATATCTACCAATATTGGCTATGAAAACTATAGGATAAGTAGATAACGAAACTATGACAGCAATCTGTCTAAATAGAACAGTCTATAGAAATTTATGAAAACAGTGTACTTATGTAACTCAAACAATTATGAATATGTTGGAAATTCTATAAAATTTATATTACCATACCGTGTAAAAATTTCAAAAACTTTCCACGTTCCAGTAAAATATGAAAATTCAAACACTACAGACAAAGTTTCTGTTTTTACACAGCACACATCAAAACATGCAATGCAAGCATCCTGAGGCAATTCTTGGAGATTTTTATTGAAAAAAAATATTATAAATAACACCTAACATAGATCAACAAAATAAAATGACGCTCCTAGCAAAACTCATATTATGTGATGAATAAAAATATAGCTCCAAGTAAGATATATTGATAGTATTGAAGACGAAAGAGGGGATGCCTTCCGGGGCATCCCCAAGCTTAGACGCTTGAGTCTTACTTTAATATTACCTTGGGGATGCCTTGGGAATCCCCAAGCTTAGATTCTTGTCACTCCTTATTCTCCTCATATCGGTGTCTCAACCAAAACTTGAAAACTTCAATCACACAAAACTTAACGGAACTTCGTGAGATGGGTTAGTGTAGTAAATATAGATCGTTCACTTAGGTACTGTCAAGACAAGATTCATAATTTTTCTCACATGATACCTACTGTATTACATCATTACCATGATTTATATTACTCAATATAAGCTATAGGAACACTTGAAACAAGCAAACTATGCATGCAAAACAGAATCTGTCAAAAACAGAACAGTCTGTAAAGATCTGAATGATCACCAAACTTCCCTGACCCTAAAAATTCTGAAAAATCAGGACAACTCAAGGAATTTTCATATAAAGTTTGTTTAAAAATTTCAGAATTGTTTGACGCTCCGGTAAAATCAGATAGTTCATATACTGGACGCAAAACCTTTTGTTTTTGCACAGAATCAAACAAGCAAGTATCCACACTATCCCAAAGGCTTTACTTGGCACTTTATTGAAATAAAAAGAACAAAACATGATTACTACAGTAGCTTAATCATGTGAACACACAAAAATAGAAGGTAAAAGTGTTGGGTTGTCTCCCAACAAGCGCTTTTCTTTAATGCCTTTTAGCTAGGCATGATGATTCCAATGATGCTCACATAGGAATAGTAATTGGAACATGCAAAAGAGCATCATGAATCTCATGACAAGCACATTTAAGTCTAACCCACTTCCTATTCATAGGGATTTTGTGATCAAACAATTTATGGGAGCAATAATCATCTAGCATAGGAAGGCAAAACAAGCATAACTTCAGAACTTTGAACACATAGAGAGGAAACTTGATATTATTGCAATTCCTACAAGCATACGTTCCTCCCTCATAATAATTTTCAGTAGCATCATGAATAAATTCCACAATATAACCAACGCATAAATCATTCTTTTCATGATCTACAAGCATAGAAATTTTACTACTCTCCTCATAAGCAAATTTCTTCTCATGACTAATAGTGGGAGTATCATAAAAGACTTGAATACTACAAATTGGCTCCACACTGAAAGAGTAATATTTAGTAAAAGGATATTCATAATTATGACAAGTATCATAATAGTAATCATCACTCTTTTTCATGGCATAAGTATCATCACAATAATCATCATTAGTAGGAGGCATGCAATCATTATAACTAATTTGATCATTCAAAGTAGGGGGAATAAAAAGATCATCTTCATTAAGCGTAGAATCCCCAAGCTTGGGACAAACATTAATTATAGCAAATAAAATCTCAAACATTTCATTTTCATCAAACATAGCATCCTCAAGCTTATGGCTTTGTATATCATAAACATAATCACTCTCATCATTAATGGTATGAATAGAACCAATAATATAGCAGTTATTATCATCATCCTCAAGTGTGTCATATTCCACAACTATTTTTGATTCATTCTCATGAGGCCTATCAATAATGGGAGAAACATTATTTGTGAGAGATACCTCTTTACCTTTACTTTTCCTTCTTTTCTTCTTCTTCACCACATTATGTATGGCTTTATTTAATTCCTCCAAACTTCTTTTGAAGAGGTTGGTTGAATAAAAAGCTTCTCCTAGTTACCTGATTTATCATAAGAAAAAATAGGAAGACATTGGGAAACCTCTTACCCTTCATTAGTATTATCTTCCTCTTCTAATTGTTTTCGTGTCTTTAAGTAATTGGCAATATAAGAATTCTCAATGCAATTTACCACGCAATACATATAGATTTCATTTAGATCAAAATCAATCAATTTCATGAGAGCCCATGTTGGAACATCCTTAGTTTCACGTTTCATTTCTTCATACCCCAAAAATAGACTAAGTTCATTATGATGCTCAAGGGTAATGAGGTTATCACAATTTTTGGACACAATTCGATCATCAAAAAATTCACATTGGAAAATATAATGACCACGTTCATTGCAAAGTTCACAAGGATGGCGAGAAATATGAAGTCTTTTGGCACAAACATATAGCCTCTCTTGTAACCATCTAGTTTCCAAATACTTATGCCTCTTACAAAATCTTTCTTCCCTATTAGGCATGTCTACGCAAACTCCATGCAGTCCACAAAAGTTGACATGCTTATAAGAAATCTCTTTATCATGACTAGTGCAATCATCATTAGTACTATGGATATTTAAAGAATTCATGCTAACAACATTGCAATCATGCTCATCACTCAAATATTTAGTGCCAAACATTTAATAACTTTTTCTTCTAACAATTGAGCACAATTTTCCTTTCCATCATTTTCACGAAAGATATTAAATAGCAATTTTCCCTCAAGTGGATGACCTAAGGTTTATCAATCCGTGAGAGGTGTAGGATGAAGATGGTCTCTCTCAAGCAACCCTGCAATCAAATAGCAAAGAGTATCTTGTGTCCCCAACACACCCAATACAATGGTAAATTGTATAGGTGCACTAGCTCGGCGAAGAGATGGTGATACAAGTGCAATATGGATGATAGATATAGTTTTTTGTAATCTGAAAATATAAAATCAGCAAGGTAACAAATAGTAAAGGGCGAGTAAAACGTTGTATAAATGCTTGGAAACAAGGCCTAGGGTCCATACTTTCATTAGTGCAATTTCTCTCAACATTATTGACATAGTTGAATCATATGTAAATACCTCTCGTGCGACAAAGAGTTCACTCCAAAGTTATAAATAGCGGAAAACAAACATAGAAATTATTGTAGGGTACGAAACCACCTCAAATTTATTTTTTCTGATCAATCTTATGAGCTATCCCTATAAGTGTCATGAACAGCCCTAGAGTTCGTACTAAGATAACACCTTAAGATACACATCAACCAAAGCCCTAATATCACCTAGATACTCCAATGTCACCACAAGTACCCATGGGCTTGATTATACGATATGCATCACACAATTTCAGATTTATTAATACAACTCAAAGAACTTCAAAGAGTGCCCCAAAGTTTCTACCAGAACGTCAAGATAAGAACGTGTGCCAACCCCTATGCATAGATTTCCAAGGTCACGGAACCCGCAAGTTGATCACCAAAACATACATCAAGTGTATCAATAGAATATCCCATTGTCACCACAGATATCCCATCGCAAGACATACATCAAGTGTTCTCAAATCCTTAAAGACTCAATCCGATAAGAAAACTGCAAAGGAAAAACTCAATTCATCACAACTAGATAGAGGGGGGAAAACTCCATATGACCCAATCTATATTAACAAAGCTCGCATGAATACTTCGTAAATTATAGATACGTTGGAGACGTATCAGCGTGCATCCGACAGCACGTCCCCTCGGATGTTTGCCGGTGTTATTAGGAAATAGGGACGTCGCTCCCCTGGGCGGACGTTCACCTGCCCAATAATTGTCATCTCTCCGCGGATCAGGTGTCGATCACGTTGATCCCGTTGAGAGGCCCTGCCCACCGCAAGGAGATCCACCGCCGCCGCCGCCGCTTGCCTGATGACCTCTACTACGACGACAAGTGCGCCGTCGATTCCCTGTTGTGGGACACTTGGTTCCGGGACGAGCACGACGTGCGACACGCGTCATACTTTGTTGGTTGCCCAGTTAGCCTGCGGCATGCACATCCACAACGCCAAGCGCTTGCTCCAAGCCCTCCCCAGGTGCGCGGGCGTACGCGGGTGCGCGGCATCACGCTGACGACGTCGCCTTCGCCCTCTCCGTCGCCACCACCACCTCCTCCCATGACAGAGGAGGAGGAGGAGGCCCGGCTCATCCAACGTGTCTTGGAAGACTCCAAGAACACGCACGATGAGCGGCAATGGGTGGGTCTGGAGACCATGATGACTCTCTCTGCGGCCGGCGACGTGGTCGTACCAGAGCTGGAGATGCTGGACGTGAAGGAGGAGGTGCTGGAGGAGAAGTCGGTCGCCGTGTTCCACCCGCACCTGGTGGGCCAGCAGTGGAAGTGGTCGTGCACGGCCGTGGACATGGTCGGCGCCGTGGGGGCCGTGAACTGGTGCCCCACGCCGCCGCGGTCACCGAAGCACGAGCCGTCACCACGGGGGAGGTGGTGCAGGCGCCTCCCACCTTCCAGGGGCCACCGTCTCACCTCTGGACGTCGTCGCCCTACATCGACCTCACCAGCAATGAGGACGACAACGGTAGCGCGCGAGACGGCGACGGGCACGGCATTGACGAGCACGACAACAACGCGCGGGCGGTGCTTTTTTTTTTTGTTAATTTTTTTTGTTAATTATGTTAAGTACTGGGAGGCCGTGTGGAGGCCGTGAAGACTATGTTTTTATTAAGTTTTATATGTATAATTATGTTCTATCATTATGTTTGCGTTTTATTTGATTTTTTGTCATTTTTATTTGGGTTTGTAATTTTTTTATATCTTGTTCACCCTGGACATGATTTGAAGTGCGGCCGTGCTCTGAGCATACCCACACGGCAGCTGCCCGACCCGAACATGGGATACCTCATTATCGCTCCAAACAGACGAAAGTAAGTCAAAACGAACGTATGTTTGGGATCGTGCTTTAGAGTTGGCTTAAGATGGCCTCCCTTCCACCAATTTTGTGTAGAATATTGTGCTCAGTAGCCACATCCAGGATGGAGCCGGTTTCGGCGACGAACACACTTGGAGGGACGGAGATGTCGTGGACGTGCGAAGCCGCTCTCGCTCTCCTTGGCTACGGTACGTTTGCATTTGGTCAGGCAGTCCGGCAAGCATGGGCTCCACTGCAGCGCATGAGCAGTTGGACAGAAGAAGATAAGTAAGCGGTGTCATCAAATGGGAGCGTGAGGCTACGAGCCCATGGCCATTCCTTGACTTCTCAACAACACCGGCAGGCGGCAGCAGTAGACACCACACCATACGTCCCTGTTCCCCCGTCCGGGTGCATGCACTGAAATTTCTGTCAAGATCGCACCACGACTATTACGCCGCGATTGCATTATTGCATCTGCATATTCCGCCGCGCGTCCACCGGATTTTTGCCGCCAGCCGAGCCGCCTATCATGCACCCTTCTGAGATATTTATGGAGAGGTCTTGGCTCGGCGAGCTTCCTCCACACCAGAGAAGCACTGCGACTGCAGCTTACCAGTACAGTACACCATCTCAATTCACGGAAGCTCACCATGGCGACGTCTCCTTCCCCTAAGAAGGTACTGCTACACTCTCCCACATGTCCATATGATATGGTCACTGCCTCTGTGGCACAGAATGCAAGGCATGGAGGAGACCCACTGGCACTGCCCGGTGAAGCCTGACTGACCTCTCTAGCTATGTTGCGCGACAAGCAGAAGCAGGTGCTGCTGCCGATCGTCGCCGGCACAGAGCCGATCGAGGCGTCCATCCCCATCGACATCCTCCGCCGCGCCGGCGCCAGCGTCACCGTCGCCTCCGCTGGCGACGCTCTCCTCGTCGAGATCATGTACGGCGTCAGAATATTGGCCGACGAGCTCCTGGCTGACTGCGCCGCCGCTTCCTACGACCTCATCGTCCTCCCCGTATGCATATACTCCCTCCATTTCTATTAAATATATCCATATTAACTTTGCAATAATCCTACACCTACGGTGGTCAGGTTACACAAGTTTACCATACATTTCAAATAATAATAATAAAATCCGGCGGGGCGGGCTCGTCTGTATATTCAATCCTAATCCCACATGATTATGTTGTCTATTAAATCTAAGTGTATTAAGCTTAGTACAATTTTATGCTAGAGCTAGTACAAAGTTGAGACAGTTATTTTGAAACGGAAGTAGTAGTACTCTGTAGGCCTGTCATTACTATTAACTTTGTCTTAAATCAAAGTTTGTAAACTTTATTCTAGTTTGTTGAAAAAAATATTAACATATACAGTGACAAATCAATATCATTAGATTCATTGTCAAATATATTTTCACATAATATATGTTTGTTATATCATAAAAGTTTATATTGTTTTTCTATAATTTTAATCAAGTTTGTAAAATTTGACTTAAGACAAAACTAATATCCAAACAATTATGAGGGACCTTGTCCTACCTATAACGACATTTCTACTCTACCTTCCGAGGACAAATTCACTTTTTTGACCTTTTGCCGTTAGTTTAGCACAATTTCATTCTATGTGTAAATGTTTTTCGGATTTGACCTTTTTTACTACTGTCATTGTTTGTGGCATTAGTTTCACTTAAGACAATAACGGTAGGAAAAGAGTCAGATCCGAATTTCTTTTTTGCATATAGGGTCAACTCATGCTAAATTAATACTAAAGGATCAAAACAGTGAATTTGTCCACCTTTCGACGGGTCTCATGCTCTAGGCTCGTCTGAGCGTGCACGGGTCTTGATTGTCTACGTATGATGTAGGGTGGTGTTCCTGGTGCTGCGAATCTCGGTGGTTGTGCGACGTTGGAGGGCATAGTGAGGAAGCATGTGGAGAAGGGAGGACTCTACGCGGCCATATGCGCTGCACCGCCGTTGGCGTTGGCGTCCTGGGGCCTACTCGACGGACACAAGGTATGCTCGGGGCGTATGCATTTTTCTTGACTCTTTACTGGTAATGTGGAGTGAAAGGTGGAGTGATCCGGGTATTTATATGACTACATTTATTTATACATTGTTATTTGGTATATTGTTGAGTGTTTCTAGGCATATTTAGTTTTTGAGGGTGCTAAGACTATCATACTTTGCCTCATCTTAAGTTAGATAAGTTTGAGTGGGTTAGTCCCATGGTTGGCTCCCGCCATACTTGTGGCATAATTTTATTTTCCTTCAATCTAAGTCATGCGTCTCACTGACTCGTGATAGTTTGACAAGATTATCTCAAGTGTGACGCTGATTTCACTACCCTAACCTTGAGTCGTGTATGACCAAAAAAAGTGTGGCATATGTTGGCAAACTTAGTATATGAATGAGATAGACCTTCCACTCCTACATGTACTCGGTATGATTTGCCGCTCCATGATTAGATTTTAGTAAAGAGAATATATCATGTGTGCTAATGTTTTTTCTTAAACAACTAGGAGGTACCTAGGCATATTGATTGTGGAATTGTTACAACACTGCATATAAAACCCCAAAAATAAAATTACAATTACCAATTAAGTCCTTCCTCTTTGCAAACAAGACCCCAAAGATACAACCAATAATGCAATCCAGTGCTTATGCAAACAACAATCTCGGTGGAGACACACATTCCATCGTCTCTGATCAAATCTCCGTCGAGAGTGGGCACAAGGAAGAGTCCTCCCACTGAAGCCAGATGTTCCTGTTAGGATGATCTTCGGGTTAGATGGTCGGGATCTATGCATGATGAAATGATGACAATGAATCATCAGCAAAACTTGCAACACCTACAAAGCACGAGATGTAAGAGGCCTTAGCATGGATCCATGCTCTCTATCCTTCCGTCCCTGTGACACTGAAGAAAGAGGGGAGATGCAATCATGTTTGATGGATCTGATGGTTTACCAAGCTAATTTAAGGAGCTATTGCAAGATCTACCTCTCACCACCCCCACCTACCATGGAGGTTGACCAAAAGAAAGACCAAACCACCTATCGATGTCATCCGCATGCATCAAATAGCATCTCCAATGCAACATGAAGCCATACACCAAGAGGGTAAAACCTAACCTAGACCTAAGCCTACTATCCATAACAACGACCCGTCCACCTCTCCCATCCCCGCCCTAGCAGCCGGTGCCGCTAGAGGAGGAGTGTTGACACGCCAGGGAACTCTATGCAACTCTCAAGTACATGATTTGAGAGACAAAAAGGAAGAGGAAATGAGAACTATGTGTGTAAGAACTGTAAAGTGGAAAATATGGGGCACACAATGTAAAATCATAGTCTCAAACTAATATGTAGCTTGATACCTTACACTTTTCATTATACTCCCTTCCTCCCATTACAGAGGGCGCCTAAGTTTTTTGCACGGAAAATAATGCAAGGCTAGTGGCAAATTACTTAGCCATGGTTACAAAAAGTTTTCTTCATAATATCCTTTAACAAACATCGTTGACTGATCTATGATTAGCAATGGTTAGCTTACGTTGACCGTACAAGAGAGTATATAGGAGCTGAGTGCTAATATGCCGTAGATTTTGGGATTTTCTACAAAAGCTTAGGCGGCTAAGGTCTAGGGAAGGAGAGAGTACTTTACGATATGTTTGCTTCGCAATTAATCAAATTACATATGTTTGATCGTGTTTGCTTTTCTTACGATATAATTGCAAAACATGGAATCAGTCCTTGACCCAATAAACCCTGACTCCGACGAGGAAGGGGTGTAATCACGCTCACACACCACAATCAGATGTGTAGATACTCACTTGTCCTATATAACTAAATATGTGTTTAATTACTCACTTGTCCTATATAACTAAACATGTGTTTTTCACTAAAAAAATCTCCCAACATTTAAGCATGTGAAATCAATGCATCGTACAACACTATGGTCCGATATTTGTACGATAACAATCCATCGGTGTGATGCACACTTAATTCAACCAACTGACGTCTTGATGTGCATTATGATTGGGCAAGAGTCGTATATAGCGGAGCTCTTAAGCATGCCACCTCAACATGCATGGAAAAAGCCTCACCCCCTTTTCATCCTATCTCTTACAACTATACATTAGTCAAGTACAATAAATATACTCATATCGATAAATTGACTGAATCTGCGATTTGGATAAGTCATATGTGAGGCCAAACTGTTGAAGGTGGAAGAAAAAAGGATGACCATTAGATTAAGATCTAATTGTTCAGAAAATTGAGTTATCCAAAATAAATTTTCTAGCGACTTATGTTTTTTTAGAAACACCTATAATTTTATTTATACTCATAACAATACATGTACATTGATTTTGATCTAAAATCCAAAAAATTGAAAGTAACGCCTAAGACTAAGAATTATAATGAAATCTCTTGGAAACACCTTCTTCGTGGTATCAATCTTTGCAAGAAAAAAAATACTCCAAAGATTTGGTAAAACGGCTGCAACTGGACTGGAGCAACGATGTTGTCACTCTTTCGCCCACACAAACATTACCAACAATGGCTTTTGAAAGCGTCTTGAGTCGCCCATCCAAAAAGATAGGAAGCCTTGATCGATGAACGTACTTGGGTCACGGATGATCCTCTATAAGTGCAGGCCGTCGGAACACAATATCTTCATCATGACGTAGATGAAAGATTTCAACTCCACAAAAAATGTTTGACGCACCAATATAAACTCATCATGTCCGAATAATCGGGTTCGTGAGGACGAAAACTCTCTAATCTGATGGCATCGCCAAACAAACGAGGATAAATTTATTCTCCCAAAAACGATAATCACTAGACGATGATGAAAACGTAGAACTTTTGAAGGTGCGAGGTTCCTCCACCTCTCAGCGCCAAGATGGCAGTCAAAAGCGAGGGCATCAAAAATCCCCTCGCGACCACGGCCGCCCTAGACTCTAGCGACTTATGTATAACTGGTCCCAAATTTCATGATGGGCCCATGACATTCAACCAAATGAAGCCACGCCGCCCCTAAAGAAAATTTCACAAGGAAAATCTTTGTAGGTGTAGCAAAGCTTAAAAGATTTTGTCAACCTTAAAAAAATAGGCAAGCCACTATATTTTGGGTGTGGCTAAGTCTCAATCAATTGACATTACACGTAAGAAAGGAAAAAAAACTGAAAAGAAAAGTTACATGGATCACAAAGTAAGATCTCATCACATATATAACATCGACTGGGATATAAAGTTTCGGTCGCCTGAGATTTAACAAGACTGTTGTATTTTAGGGAAGTCATTTTTATGCATGGATAGATAATGTTTCCAGGCTACGGGTCATCCATGGTTCGTGGAGAAGTTCCCTCCTGAGGTGACCGCCGTCGACGCGAACGTGGTGGTGGACGGCAACGCTGTGACGGGTACCGGGCCGGCGACGTCGATCGAGTTTGCGCTGGCTTTGGTGGAACAGCTCTACGGGAAGGAGAAGGTCGAGCAGATCGCTAAATCAATGGTGCGCTTTCTCATCAACTGCACTACCATATTTCGCTGCTCACTTCCATCCATAATAATTGTCGCTGATTTAGTAAAACAATATGGATCAGAGGGAGTGTGTCTTTGATTTGTTTGAAAGTTGCTGTCTTTTTTGTTTAGCTTGTGAGAGACGAAGGAGGGCACAACATGAAACAAGTCAACCCAGTCGAGTGGCAGTGCATCGGCACACCCAAGGTCAGGTGCATTGCAAAGCGCGCCGGCAGTACCGGTATTTGAAGTTCCACTCCTGAATCATGAAATTGTCTGAGACCCGTCGCCTCCGAATCTTGGATCTTCAGGTTCTTCTTTCACTGGCCAACGGCAGCGAGGAGATGGAGGCGATAACGATCGTGGACGCGCTGCGCAGAGCCAACGCGGACGTCGTCGTCGCGTCCGTCGAGGACGGCGCCGAGGTCACCGCGCGGTACGGGACGAGGATCGTGGCCGACGTGATGCTGGGCGAGGCCGCCGATCGGGCGCCGTTCGATCTCATCATCGTGCCGGCAAGTAGTAGCAAGCATGCATGCAACAACTTCAGATGCACGTACGCTGGTAGCCACTGATTGGTCGACTGATCGGCCTCCGTTTCTCTGGTTCAAACCAAACAGGGCGGCATGCCGGGCGCCAAGACGCTGGGCGGCTGTGAGCAGCTCGTCGCTCTGCTGAAGAAGCATGCGGAAGCGAACAGGCCGTACGGCGCCATCGGCGCCGCCACCGCCCATGTGCTCGAGCCCCATGGCCTGCTCAAGGTACGCGCCCATCGAGCTACCCAGTACTCTGTCCAACCCGCTCGCCGCGCGTGTTAGGAATAATCTTGACCGGGTGTGTTCCTGGTGGGTGCATGCGTCGCGTGAGTTATTAGCTGCATGCAGTTAGTTAGGCGTGTGCGTGTCAGGGGCTAGTTGCACAGCTGCGCGATGTAGATCGTGGAGTCAGTTAGTAGAAAACCGGGGTCATGCACGCATGTAGTTAGCTTGTGTGAGTAGCGCGGTTAGTGATGGCCGAGTGCGTGCATGTCTGGTGTGTGCACGGGTATAAAGACCCATCCCATGGACTGGCCGATGTGGGTCGGTGTGTAGCCGTGCTCCGGTGTGTTCTCGAGCGACGGGGTGTGTCAAGTCAAGTACGAGGGCCCTAAAAGATGTAGTCTTTATCGAGATCGTGGTGTGAGAGTTCTTTCGGATTGTGTCGCGTGTGTGCGTGTGTATCTCATGTGTGTGTTCGAGTCGTTGTGAGAAATAAAGCCAACATACAGGTCGTTTGTCGGCCGGAGCATTCGTCGTCGGAAAAATCGTGATGTCTCCTTTGTCTACCTTCGTCCGACGCATGGATCGTCGATGGGTTTGTCCCAACAGCGCGCTGACGCTTCGGCCGGATGCTGCAGGGCAGGAAGGCGACGACATGCGCGTCCATGGCCGGGCTGCTCGCGGACGGCAGCGAGTGCGAGAGCAGGGTGGTGGTTGACGGGAACGTGATCACGAGCAGGAGCCCCGGCACCGCCATGGAGTACGCGGTGGCCGTCGTCGAGAAGATGCTGGGACGCGACGAGGCGCGGCGACTGGCGGAAGGCCTGCTCTTCTTGGCCTGACCCGCCGTGGCCGTGTGGTGGGTGGAGCTTCACAACGCAAGCTGTTATCGCGCGCTGTGGCTCGCCTGATCATCCCGACAATAACAGCCGAGCCGACAACGGTGGTGGTCATCATCAATTAAGTCCCGTTCATTCGCACTGTTCACCGTCACTTTTACATTTAACATGGCCGTTATCAGCACTGTAGTCTCCAGTCCACTGAGAGCGACTTTGAACATAGAGGAGAACTACGGCACACCGGTATTGTGTTTTGCTGCTGGGGCGACGGCGGCCAGGCGGCGATGGGTCCCACGAGGCAAAACACGTCCCCAGCATCAAATCAAATCGCCCGTAAACGTTTGGATCATGTTGTTTGAACACTCTGGGTCATTCAACGTCGTGCATCGATTTTTTATCGATTGGTTTGGATATCTGAAATCCCATAAACCGGAAGCATAGCTTGGAGGTTTTTGACAGTCCGGATCTCCACAACGTACGCATCCGATACTCCCCCCTCCCCTCCCTCCCCCTTTCTCATTCTGCTTCAATCGTCACCCTGCTCTTCCCGAATGAATTTTTTGAAACACTTGCCATTGTATCGTACGGGCGCAAGTGGTAGTACGAGCCGACTAGGGTAGTACGAGCCGCAAGTGGTAGTACGATGCGTGTGTTAGATCTGATCGCATCTCCTATCCGGTTATCCCCGTATAGATCTCTCGGTGAGGGAGTATATAGACGCCTCCTGGACTCCTGGTCGCAGTCGGACTATGAGCCGACTGGACCATGTCCGCTCGTACTGATTTGTGTGGATGCGGTTATGGGATAGAGACAAAGACATGTTCTGAGCCAGGGCGGTCTTTAGGAGTCGTTGGATCTGCCGAATGCCTTCTCCCGTCGCGGAACCAGATAGTTGGATGGAGTCGTCTATCCGGGTTTCCGCGTCCAAGGTCTACAACGAAGTGCTCATCACTCGATAGTTTTTCGGGCGGTCGTTCGGAAATAACGGTCGGCGGTTTTCGTTTGGAGCTGGGCTGGTATTGGGAAGTCCGGTCGTCGAGTGACTTCTGCAGTCACTCGGGTCGCTCGCGCTCGGCCAAAGTGGTCAGGCGCCTGGATCTTGCAACGACTTCAATGTGCTCGACCGATCACCTCTTTTGGCCAAGTTATCCAGTGGAGAAGCTCCACCAGTGACCTTCAAATAAAATGGCCCCACCTACAACTATGGATACTACCTTGCAAATGGGATCTATCCGATGTGGGGAACTTTTGTGAAGCCAATGCAAAGGTCCGAAGGTAAGAAAGAACTCTATTTTCACAATACTCAAGCGACGACGTCTATGAAAGATGTTGAGAGGGCATTTGGGATTTTGTAATCCCAATTTGTTATTTTGCGAGGACCGGCTAGGTTTTGGGGTCAGAAGAACCTTTCGTACATCATGACAGCTGCCAACACGATCATTGAGAATGAGCGTGAGCAGGATTTGAATTACACCCTCGATGATCTCATGGGCATACGCGCTAGTCCAATTAGAAGAGATGAATGAATCAAAGGTTTCATGGATGTGTACCATGACATTAGAGATGGTGATACGCACACAGATCTTCAGAAAGATGTGATTTGTTCATCCACATTTGCAATTTTCGTCAGGCAGCGTGATTGAGCCTTTCAACAGAGGAGGAATTGTGTTGGTTTGCTTGGACATAGCACTGGCTAGAAGGTCCTTGTCGCTTTGCGTGTGATGCTGGTGTTCCGACAGACTAGATTGATGACAATTTGGAGATGGTAGAGAGAAATTCTATCTATTATGTCAGACATTTTGCAAAGACTACGATAGAAGTGTCTGTAGGGTAACGCGGCAGAAAACAAAAAATTTCCGACCTACCAACCAGCCCAGAACCACTATGAAGACTCCATACAAGGTTTGATTTTTTTCGTTACCGACTCGTAGCGCAGCGGAAGTAGAGTCGATGACGATCGGCGGTGCAGATCCCCGCAGCTAGGATTTACAACCTCCCAACCGCGAGGATGTATACCCTCATTTGCCCCTCGGACAGCCCTCCGGGAGGCGGTCAGACAGTCCCCCGGATGGTGTCGCGGACAGCCCTTCGAGAGGACCTCCAAAACTTGGACTATCACTCGGACAGCCCTTCGGGAGGACCTTCGAAACTCGGATGGTCACACGGACAGCCCTTCGGGAGGCACTCTCTAACTAAGACCGAAACTACGATCTCTCTACAGAGTTCCACACATGTGGTGTCATCTATCCGGCAGGGCTTCGCCGTCTAGAACTAGTTCCTGCCGGAACCCAGACAGCCTTTCAGCTCTACGAAACTATTTCGCTGGGAGGGAGAGAAGAAGCCAAATCATTGAAATGACACTTGTATGTGAGAAGGAGTACAAGGATGAAGAGATGGCAGCCCACATCTTCTCTATTTATAGGAAAACCAAGGGATAGGGTTGGGACTTGAAAATACCAAACTACCCCCACCTTATGTCACACATAAAAAATCATAAGAAGGAAAAGGGGTGCCATGTGGAGCTCCATGGAGGAGCTCCACCCTTGGCTGGCCAACCCTTGGGGGGGGGCATGAGGAGCTACCTTGCTCCCCAATCCCTTCTAGAAGCCTTTTTGGAAATATCCAAAAAGGTGCTTTTCCATAAATATCCAAAAGGCACTTTCACTATTCACGACGACATTTTTCAGCATCCGATCGAACTGAAAATATTTATGTGGGATTAGAAAAATTCTAGTACCCCACTAAAATAATTTTTAATGCGATCCGGAACAATTTCGGAATAGTGATTTTCATTTGCGAAAAGCATCTGATGCGATTCCGGCAGCTCTGGAACATTTCCGGTTTTTCTTCCGGAAAATTCCCAAAAGTTTCCAGAATGATTCTGGCACCCTCCAAGAATTATCACGCATGTGCCGAAACCAATTTGACTTAATGGTATCCCCTGAAACTACTTTTTAGTTTTACCGAAACTGTTCCGATTTCTGTCTGCGGAACTTTTCCGCTGTCCGAAACTTTTTCGGTGTCCGAAACTTTTCGGTGATATTCTCTCAGACTCCCTCTCCAGTATTCAATAGATAGATGACCCTTAAGCGTGTGACCCTATAGGTTCGGTGAAGCATAGACATGACCCGGAACCCCTTCCGATCAATGATCAACATCGCAGCCGTCGACACCCATATTGACCCCCTATACCCACACGAATGAATATTCGAGTGAACCTCCAATTGCCGTGAGCTATTCCTGTTGCTTCATGATATGTTACAATTACCAGAGGTGAGACATGTAGGCATCCTCGTGGATCAACAACTTGTCCATTATGCCAGTTACCTCATTGCCGGTATTGTTCTCTTTTCTCATTCCCGTGTTCCGGCATCCCCGTGATCAAATCACAAAGTGTCTGGCCAGACGATGATGGATACCGTAACACCGAGAGGGCCCAGAGATATCTCTCCATCATCGGAGGAGCAAATCCCAATCTTGAGCTATCAAGTTACTTGACATACTTTTCCATGAACCCGTAAGCCGCCGTAATAGCCACCCATTTACGGATGACGTTTAACAAACCCCAAAGTTCATGAAGCAAGCATGAAGAAACTCGATACTCTCATGGTCTAAGGAATTATGCAAATGTTAACCATCTCTATGTTATTTACCATTAACTTGTGACGAATGTATCTCATAGCATAACATCAATTCGGGTCGAATCAACACAAATGTTCTTCTAACATTGTGCCCTCAAAATTGCCGGCATAGCCATGCCCATGATCAAAAAAACAGGATCATCATGCAATACTTGAGCCAGTCTTAGAGGCCAGACTAGGAATACAATTTACCATTTATTATTGCACACGTGCATATGAGTCTTCCTTCAAGCCTCGTGGTTATTGTAGACTCGAGAACCATAGCAGTTATAGCATGGAACATAAACCTAATTATGAACAGGGAGATAATCAATAACATTTATTATTGCCTCTAGGGCATATCTCCTACAGACTCCCACTTGCACTAGAGTCAATAATCTAGTCAATGCTAATGCACTTTACACCTATGGCATACTGGTGTAAAGTATGCTTTGCTTGTGGTATAACCTGATGTCCAACGGATTTGACAACTTCAGCTCCGTGTGTAACTTTGCATATCCTCGCGTTTTCATGCTATCACAAAATTCGTATTTTGTGTGAACTTGGCTTTGCATATGTGTGAATCATTGGTCGAAACCTGATTCCTCAGACTGAGCTATGGAGCAACTATCTGCAATAGTGTCTCATAGACCAAAGCCATCTTGGAACCATACTAAGTTCATGAATGAACTACATGATTCAACAACTTCTTTGTCGCTTCCAAAGCGTCAACATACTTAGCCTTTGTTACAGAATTCGCCACAGTATCTTGTTTGGAACAATTTCCAACTACCGTGCCACCATATTGTGTATTACACAAAACCCTTAACTTAAATCGAAAATCGCATGGAGCATTGATTGAGACTGCATCGATGTAATTACTTACAACGAGCACTTCATAATCTCTGCTTGCGAGAAAACATGTCATCAACACTACTCTAGTACTTAATGACATCTTTCACTATTGTCCCATTATATGTGCTATGATCACTTTGTATCTATACTCGCAACACTTTGGGAGTATCGGACATATCTGGTTGTTTTTACATACCATGGAATACATGATTTAATCCAAACACTAGAGTGTGTGGAATCTCCATCAAGTATTTTACTCGTCAGTGTTTTGGGACACTGAGTCTTGCAAAAACTCTTTCCATGTGACTTCGGCAAGAATCACTCCTTGGCGTTTTTAAATGATAAAAGGTTTTAGCACCTTGTCAATATGTATTCATTGCTTAGCCCCATTAGGTAAATCTATCTCCATAGATCATCATGCCTAATATTGAGGCTATTTAGCCTAAGCACTTCATCGCAGAACTATTTTCAAATGAAGTCCTAATTCATGTCAAGAAATTTATTTCCAATTAACAATGTGTCAAGCACACAACGTTTTTAGAAATATTATTATGCTCCCACTTGCTTTCTTGAATCACAAGCATCTTTGTTACCCATTGATGAAATCAAAAAACCCTTTTGACCATTTCATCAAACCACGAAGATTCCAACTCCATTTTGCTCTCTTCTGTCCATTGCTGGAACTCTGAAGTTTGCATACTTACTAGCATCCTCTGGATCGACAAATTACTATGGATTGTATCACATACAAGTCCTAGGTTTCATTTCCATCAGATGGAAATCCTTTTGTCATCCATGTTTCATATCTCATGATTGATATACGTATTAATTGCTAGTTCAACCCGAACCGACCTTAAGCATCACTACGGTGAAACAACCTCATCGTAGTCAACTCCTTGAACTTGTTATTTCAACAAGTCGAGCTTTATGGATAATTTTTTTTATCCGTATCAGTTTTTAGTTCCATAAATATTCGTTAGACTCTAAGTCCTCTAAAAGGTGTATCAAGGTTTTAATCTTGAATCACTTATATGGAAACTATCTTGGATTGTATTGGCATTTAGCCAATCCTGGAGTCAGGGCCCATCAACGCTTCCTTGTGTATTGTAGGTATACTGTTGTCTAACAACAATATCTCGTTTGCGCACCTGATAAGTTTGCACGAGCTTTGCCTACGTGGTTTAGCTGCACGTTCGACCGAAGTCCATACATTTTATTGTAGAGACTTCCGTATCAGTCGTAGTAGGAAACAACGGAATCACTTCCAGGGTTTCTTTCCTTTGAACTGATGGCGAAGATACTGGTTATCTCGTCGAGTTGCACTGTCCTCCCACTCACCTTTTGTAAGAACTATTCTCTTTAAAAGCATACTGTTTCGTGGAAAAACCCTTTGCCTCGGTATAGTGGTGGGGGAATACCCAATGACTTGGGATAACCATACAAAGTAGCACTTGTCTGATTTGGAATAGGTTTGTAACCTTTTACACAAGACCCATATTCCAAATGTTAAGAAAAGATATAACATGGTTGGGCGTACCATACCATGGCGTCATTTCAACAGACCTGATGGATCTCTTTTCAGTGTAAAAGCCGCAGTCTCTAAAGCATCACTCTATAAAAGGGGTAATGGCAAATCTATTTATGTCATCTTTGATCTTACCATGTCATAAATGGTTTGATTACATCTTCACGGACTTTCCACTTGTAGTGGTGTTCCGGGAGGTGCAAGTTATGAAACTCTTTTCACAACTCATCAGACATTCGCTAAACTTGTAACTCAAATATTCCTTTCCGCAATCAAATTGCAGAAACATAATTTTCTTGGTACAATAACTTCTACTTCATTTTTGAAAAACTTTCAAATGATTTCAAAAGATCCAGACTTACGTCTCATCAAGTAAATATCCATATATCTACTTGAGTCATTTTTGAAGGTAGACAAATCCACTGTTTGCAACAACATTTATTGGACTACATACATCAAATGTATGATCACCAATAAGTTCTTTGCTCGTTCCTTATGGCATGTGAATGGTATTTTAGTTAGTTCAACTTTTGGAGGAAATTTGCAAGTGTCAGATGATTCAAAATCAAACGACTTCAAAATCCATCATAATGGAATTTTCCATGCGGGTTTCTCCAATGTGACCGAATGCAGTGCCACACATATGTGGTATTCTTGTAGTCTTGCGACATTTAGCGTTAGTGTTATGGATGTATCATATTTCCATCAATATTCATAACATACATCCCATCTAGGATGGAAGCATGGCCCTTCATGTTTATTCATAATACTGGACAACAATTGTTGTTTTTATGAACAACTCTTTTGCAACAAACATTGTGCAATGGGCTAGAGTGTATGAAACTCTAAAATGAATTATAAAAGTAAACCCAGAGGTAATGTATTATTATCAATATTCATAACATATGTCTCATTCATAATGAAAGTATGGCCCTTATGTTATTCATAACACCGAACATGAAAAGTTCTCTTATGAACAACCTTCTTGCAAGATACCTTATGCAAAGGGCTAGAGTGTGAAACTCTAAAATGAATTATGAAACTTAATACATAGGGAATACACCGATGGAAGGCATAGTAACATTTACTATGTTCCTTGCGTGTATCTAAACCTCATCCTTGGCTAGTCTTTCAGGCCATAGTAGTTCTTACATCAAGTTGCAACAGAATGCAATTGAGCGGGTATCTTTGTGACCAACTCACAATACCCAAGAATTAGTGATTAACATGTTTAACCATAATTCCCAAGAACTATATCTTTGACCAGACTTCTATACATCAAAAACTTGTATGACATTCATACATGAGCTGGATATTCCAGTCTTCTTTCCTTTTGCCATTATACTTCTAACAGTTTAACTTTTCAGTATTTCTCCTACTCTCAGAAAAAGCATCCAACTTAAGTGTGGCGTTAGCCCTGGACTTCCTAGGCGTGAAAGTCTCACTAACACCCTTCGGACACTTCCTTTCTCTTTAAGTTGTTGTTTTATTCACCTTTCATCATATGACAGGCGTTCTCCTGGATCCCTCTCTTATCAGTCTAATGCATAGTAAACTTCTTTACTAGTAGTTTGCAAACAAACATTGCTTTGGATATCTCATATCTTTTAGCCTTTGTCTGTCTCTGAAAATGATTTTCAGATTCCATGAATATCACATAACTATCCAAACTTCCGAAGTTCGGGTCTCATGGAAACAAACATATTGCACTTTGACTAAAAAGGATTTCTAGCTTTTGGATCGAAGGACGAGAGTCACATGATCCATAGCATTAGCGGGAGAATACCAAAAGCATGCGATAGGACAAAGTCCTTCTCGGCACTCTTGAGGACAATCCTCACATTACGTTACCAACTGTAAAGTTTTAACCAGATATTTAACAGCTATTCAATTTTAATAGGAAAGGCGGAAACGCGAGCCATTATTCTACAACTATTATGCAAATCACACTTAGACATTGTTCAAAATGAATTGCACTGAGAATTAAAAGAATTCAATTCTACAGTGCGCTCCCACTCAAATCAATATCTCTCATAATTGATTGTGAGTGATTCAAGATCCATATTACAATTCAACGCCAAGGATGTATCCATCTCAAGTGATGAGAATTGTAATCGGTAGGCCAACTTGCCAATCACATCTCTTTGTGACTCTTGTTCATCTTTCGATGCGTGTGTTCCGAACTCATGACTTTCATGCTTGAACGTCACGACAACCAAGTGATCACGCTGCGAGGTCTCAACTCACCCGCCTCACACCCGTACGATCGTTTGTACCCATGTATCCATGTGATACCCCGAAAGGAAAGATGCCGTGATGGTGCTACACTTGGGAGAACACTAACTACTTGATATTTTGTGAGAGATCACCCTAATAAAAGCGACTAGCGCGCAATCAAAAGGGTGCATCGTAAGGGATAAACATCTCAGGCAATTCATAATAGCATGATATGGTATAGCCCTTTCTGATGGAGAAGTATTGTATTTCTTCGTCTTCGGCATTCGCGTTGGTGTTCACCTTCGCGAAGATTGCCACCACCTTGTCGATGCACCAGATAATATTGCTATCTCTATAGCAAATAAAATAAGTGCATTACATAAGGTTGACACGCAGGTCATTAAAGTGCAATCATATGGCTCCAACCATCATGCCGAATCATGACACGCAGGTCATGTTAATCAAATTACATCATATAGTCATCTCATACATAATCAAATTTATATGAGCACTGCTATACCACATCACATGCACATGCAAACCATCCTGCAAAACCAAGTTAGACGCCTCTAATCGGTTCATGCAAAAACTTGTTTTACGTGGCTTCTAAGGTTTCGAAACAAACCGAAGCTACCAACGTCCATCATCAAGCATGATAATCCAAGTCGCTAGATTAACATTGCAAGGTGTATGAAACACAAGATAATAAAATCTTGAGCCCCATACTAAACTTCGTCATACGCATGACCCCCGTGCAGATCGCATCTGCATTGCCCTTTTGTCTGCGAAACATCCATCTCTCTCAACTATGGTGGAACCCAAAGAACTGTTAGCACTTCATCGATCTTTCAATCAGCATACTCAGGAGCAGCATGAAAGGATCGCGGATTGCCAGAACTTTGTGAGATTCCACCATGCCGTTAAGATCAGGACTATGCAAATTCCAGGGAAGCAACAAGTGTTGAAAATATGCCCTAGAGGCAATAATAAAATGGTTATTATTGTATTTCCTAGTTCATGATAATTGTGTATTGTTCATGCTATAATTGTGTCAACCGGAAACCGTAATAAATGTGTGAATACATAGACCACAACATGTCCCTAGTGAGCCTCTAGTTGACTAGCTCATTGATCAATAGATGGTCACGGTTTCATGACCATGGACATTGAATGTCATTGATAACGGGATCACATCATTAGGAGAATGATGTGATGGACAAGACCCAATCCTAAGCATAGCACAAGATCGTGTAGTTCGTCTGCTAAAGCTTTCCAATGTCAAGTATCGTTTCCTTAGACCATGAGATTGTGCAACTCCCGGATATCGTAGGAATTCTTTGGGTGTGCCAAACGTCACAACGTAACTGGGTGGCTATAAAGGTGCACTACGGGTATCTCCGAAAGTGTCTGTTGGGTTGGCACGAATCGAGACTGGGATTTGTCACTCCGTGTGACGGAGAGGTATCTCTGGGCCCACTCGGTAAGACATCATCATAATGAGCTCAATGTAACTAAGGAGTTGGCCACGGGATGATGTATTACGGAATGAGTAAAGAGACTTGCCGGTAACAAGATTGAACAAGGTATAGGGATATCGACGATCGAATCTCGGGCAAGTATCATACCGATAGACAAAGGGAATTGTATACGGGATTGATTGAATCCCCGACATTGTGGTTCATTCGATGAGATCATCGTGGAGCATATGGGAGCCAACATGGGTATCCAGATCCTGCTGTTGGTTATTGACCGGAGAGTTGTCTCGATCATGTCTACGTGTCTCCCGAACCCGTAGGGTCTACACACTTAAGGTTCGATGACGCTAGGGTTATAGGGAAATGGTATACATGATTACCGAAGGTTGTTCAAAGTCTCGGATGAGATCCCGGACGTCACGAGGAGCTCCGGAATGGTACGGAGGTAAAGATTGATATATAGGAAGTCCAGTTTTGGTCACCGGAAAGTTTTCGGGCTCATCAGTAGTGTACCGGGAGTGCCGGGAGGATGCCGGAGGACCCCCGAGAGGGGTGTGACGACCATAGGACTTTGTGGGCCCTTAGAGGAGGTGTGCCAGCCCTTATTGGGCTGGCCAAGACCTTCTAGGAAGGCCCATGCGGCTGGGATCAAGAGATAAAGGGCAAAAGGGTTTTAAAGGAGGAGATCCACCTCCCTTGTGGGAGCTGGACTCTCCCCCTAGTTTGGCCAAACCTCTCCTCCTTGGAGGAGGGGCCAAGGAAGCCCTCCCTCTCCCTCCTCCTATATATATGCAAGGGTTTGGGCTGATTTGAGACATGACTTCTCTCTCTCTTGGCGCAGCCCTACCCTTCCTCTTCCTCGTTCTCCGTAGCGCTTGGCGAAGCCCTGCCGGAGTCCACGTAGCTCCACCGTCACCATGTCGTCGTGCTGCCGGAGCTCTCCCTCAACCTCTCCTTCCTCCTTGCTGGATCAAGGCGTAGGAGACGTCATCGGGCTGCACGTGTGTTGAACGCGGAGGCGCCGTTGTTCGGCGCTGAGATCGGAATCCACCGCGATCTGAATCGCTACGATTACGACTCCACCAACCGCGTTCTTGTAACGCTTCCACTTAGAGATCTTCAAAGGTATGAATATGCAATATCTCCCCACTCGTTGTTGGTTTCTCCATGGATAGATCTTGGTGATCGTAGGAAATTTTTTGATTTACTACTACGTCTTCCAACAGTGGCAGCATGAGCTAGGTCTATGCGTAGAATCTATGCACGAGTAGAACACAAAGCAGTTGTGGGCATTGATCTTGTTAATTTGCTTACCACTAATAGTCTTATCTTGATTCGGCGGTATTGTGGGATGAAGCGGCCCGGACCGACTTTACGCGTACGCTTACGTGAGACTGGTTCCACCGCCTCACATGCACTTGTTGCATAAGGTGGCTAGCGGGTGTCTGTCTCTCCCACCTTAGTCGGATTGGATTCGATGAAAAGGGTCCTTATGAAGGGTAAATGGCAATTGGCATATCACCTTGTGGTTTTGGCGTAGGTAACAAACGTTCTTGCTAGTAACCTATAACAGCCAAGTAAAAACTTGCAACTACAAATTAGAGGACGTCTAACTTGTTTTTGCAGCATGTGCCTTGTGATGTGATATGGCCAAAGAATGTGATGTGATGCATTGTGATGTATGAGATTGATCATGTTCTTGTAATAGGATTCACGACTTGCATGTCGATGATTATGACAACCGGCAGGAGCCATAGGAGTTGTCTTATTTTATTGTATGACCTGCGTGTCAATCATAAACGCCATGTAATTACTTTACTTTATTGCTAAACGTTAGCCATAGTAGTAGAAGTAATAGTTGGCGAGACAACTTCATGAAGACACAATGATGGAGATCATGATGATGGAGATCATGGTGTCGTGCCGGTGACAGTGATGATCATGGTGCCCCGAAGATGGAGATCAAAGGAGCAAGATGATATTGGCCATATCATGTCACTATATTGATTGCATGTGATGTTTATCATGTTTACATCTTATTTGCTTAGAACGACGGTAGTAAATAAGATGATCTCTCAATAAAATTTCAAGAGAAGTGTTCACCCTAACTATGCACCGTTGCTAAGGATCGTCGTTCCAAAGCACCACGTGATGATCGGGTGTGATAGGTTCTAACGTTCGCATACAACGGGTGTAAGCCAGATTTACACATGCGATACACTTAGGTTGACTTGACGAGCCTAGCATGTACAGACATGGCCTCGGAACACGGAAGACCGAAAGGTCGAACATGAGTCGTATAGAAGATACAATCAACAGGAAGATGTTCACCATGGATGACTAGTCCGTCTCACATGATGATCGCACACGGGCTAGTTGACATGGATCATGTGTCACTTAGATGACTAGAGAGATGTCTATCTAAGTGGGAGTTCATTAAATAATTTGATTATGTGAACTTAATTATCATGAGCTTAGTCTAAAATTATCTTTACAATCTATATTGTAGATCCAATGGCCAACGCGAATGCCACCCTCAATTTCAACGCGTTCCTAGAGAAAACCAAGTTGAAAGATGATGGAAGCAACTATGCGGACTGGGTCCGTGGTTTGAGGATCATCCTCATAGCTTCCAAGAAATTGTATGTCCTCGATGCACCACTAGGTGACCCACCCCTTCTCCCAGCAGAGCAAGACGTTGCGAACACTCGGCATTCTCGCTGCGATGATTACTCCCTTGTTCAGTGCGGCATGCTTTACAGTTTTAGAACCGGGGCTCCAAAAGCATTTTGAGCAACACGGAGCATATGAGATGTTCCAAGAGCTGAAACTGGTTTTCCAAGCTCATGCCCAGGTCGAGAGATATGACGCCTCTGACAAGTTCCTCAGCTGTAAGATGGAGGAGAATAGTTCTGTCAGTGAGCACATCCTCAAGATGTCTGGGCTTCACAACCGCTTGACCCAACTGGGAGTTAATCTCCCGGATGATTCGGTCATTGACAGAATCCTCCAGTCGCTTCCACCTAGCTACAAGAGCTTTGTGATGAACTACAACATGCAAGGGATGGAGAAGTCCATTCCTGACTTGTACTCGATGCTAAAATCAGCGGAGGTCGAGATAAAAAAGGAGCACCAAGTGTTGATGGTGAATAAGACCACTAGTTTCAAGAAAGGCAAGGGTAAGAAGAACTTCAAGAAGGACGGCAAATTTGTTGCCGCGCCCGGTAAGCAAGTTGCCGGGAAGAAGAAGAGCAAGAATGGACCCAAGCCTGAGACTGGGTGTTTTTACTACAAGCGTACCGGTCACTGGAAGCGGAACTGCCCCAAGTACTTAGCGGATAAGAAGGACGGCAACGTTAAAGGTATATGTGATATACTTGTTATTGATGTGTACCTAACCAGCGCTCGTAGTAGCTCCTGGGTATTTGATACCGGTGCAGTTGCTCACATTTTTAACTCCAAGAAGGAGCTGCGGAATAAGCGGAGGCTGGCAAAGGACGAGGTGACGATGCGCGTCGGGAATGGTTCCAAGGTCGATGTGATCGTCGTCGGCACGCTACCTCTACATCTACCTTCGGGATTAGTGTTAAACCTTCATAATTGTTATTTAGTACCAGCTTTGAGCATGAACATTGTATCTGGATCTCGCTTGATGCGAGATGGCTACTCATTTAAATCTGAGAATAATGGTTGTTCTATTTATATGAGAGAAATATTTTATGGTCATGCCCCGCTGGTCAATGGTTTATTTTTGATCAATCTCGAACGTGATGTTACACATGTCCATAGTGTGAGTACCAAAAAGTGTAAGATTGATAACGATAGTCCCACTTACATGTGGCACTGCCGCCTTGGTCATATTGGTGTCAAACGCATGAAGAAGCTCCATACTGATGGACTTTTGGAGTCTCTTGATTTCGAATCATTTGACACGTGCGAACCATGCCTCATGGGCAAGATGACCAAGACTCCGTTCTCCGGAACAATGGAGCGAGCAACTGACTTGTTGGAAATAATACATACCGATGTTTGCGATCCAATGAGTGTCGAGGCTCGTGGTGGCTACCGTTATGTTCTCACCCTCACCGTGACTTGAGTAGATATGGGTATGTCTACTTAATGAAACATAAGTCTAAAACTTTTGAAAGGTTCAAGGAATTTCAGAGTGAGGTAGAGAATCAACGTGACAGGAAAATAAAGTGCCTACGATATGATCATGGCAGAGAATATTTAAGTCACGAGTTTGGCACGCACCTAAGGAAATGTGGAATTGTTTCACAACTCACGCCGCCTGGCACACCTCGGTGAAATGGTGTGTCTGAACGTTGTAATCGCACTCTATTAGATATGGTACGATCTATGATGTCTCTTACCGACTTACCGCTATCATTTTAGGGATATGCATTAGAGACTGCCACATTCACTTTAAATAGGGCACCGTCAAAATCCGTTGAGACGACACCATATGAATTATGGTTTGGAAAGAAACCTAAGCTGTCGTTTCTAAAGGTTTGGGGATGCAATTCTTATGTGAAGAAACTTCAACCTCAGAAGCTCGAACCCAAAGCGGAAAAGTGCGTCTTCATAGGATATCCCGAAGAGACTATTGGGTATACCTTCTACCTACGATCCGAGGGCAAAGTCTTTGTTGCCAAGAATGGATCCTTTCTCGAGAAAGAGTTTCTCTTGAAATAAGTAAGTGGGGGAAAATAGAACTTGATGAGGTAATTGTACCTCCACTCGAACCGGAGAGTAGCGCAGCACAGGAAGCTGTTTCTATGGAGCCAACACCGGCTGGAGAGGAAGTTAATGATGATGATCATGAAACTTTAGATCAAGTTACTGTTGAATGTCGAAGGTCCACTAGGACACGTTCCGCACCAGAGTGGTACGGCAACCCTGTCCTGCAGATCATGTTGTTGGACAACGGTGAACCTTCGAACTATGAAGAAGCAATGACGGGCCCGGATTCCAACAAATGGCTTGAGGCCATGAAATCCAAGATAGGACCCATGTATGAGAACAAAGTATGGACTTTGGTGGACTTGCCTGATGATAAGCGAGCCATTGAAAATAAATGGATCTTTAAGAAGAAGACTAACGCGGATGGTAATGTGACCGTCTATAAGGCTCGGCTTGTCGCTAAGGGTTATCGACAAGTTCAAGGAGTTGACTACGGTGAGACTTTCTCACTCGTAGCGATGCTGAAGTCTGTCCGAATCATGTTAGCAATTGCCGCATTTTATGATTATGAGATCTGGCAAATGGATGTCAAAACGGCATTCCTTAATGGCTTCCTGAAGGAAGAACTGTATATGATGCAGCCGGAAGGTTTTGTCGATCCTAAAGATGCTAACAAAGTATGCAAGCTCCAGCGCTCCATCTATGGGCTGGTGCAAGCATCTCGGAGTTAGAACATTCACTTTAATGAAGTGATTAAAGCGTTTGGGTTTGTACAGGTTTATGGAGAACCTTGTATTTACAAGAAAGTGAGTGGGAGCTCTGTAGCATTTCTCATATTATATGTGGATGACATACTGATAATGGGAAATGATATAGAACTCTTGGAAAGTGTAAAGGCCTACTTGAATAAGTGTTTTTCAATGAAGGACCTTGGAGAAGCTGCTTACATATTAGGTATTAAGATCTATAGAGATAGATCGAGACGCCTCATAGGTCTTTCATAAAGCACATACCTTGAAAAGATATTGAAGAAGTACAATATGGATCAGTCCAAGAAGGGGTTCTTGTCGGGGAACGTCGCATGGGAAACAAAAAAATTCCTACGCACATGCAAACCTATCCGTGCTGATGAGCATCTACGAGAGGGAGAGTGGATCTACATACCCTTGTAGATCGCTAAGCGGGAAGCATTAATAAACGCGGTTGGTGTAGTCGAACATCTTCGCGATCCAAATCGCCGAGCGTCCCGCGATCTCATCACGATCCGTCCCGCGATCCAATCACGATCCGTCCCGTGAACTCATCACGATCCGTCCCGCGATCTCATCACGATCCGTCTCACGATCTTGATCACGATCTGTCCCGCGAACTCATCACGATCCGTTCCGCAATCTCATCACGAACCGTCTCGCGATCTCGATCACAGTCCTTCCGATCTAGCGCCGAACGGACGACACCTCCGCGTTCAGCACAGGTGCAACTTGATGACGATCTCCGCCTTCTTGATCCAGCAAGAGGAGGTGGAGAGGGGAGAGAGTTCACCGGCAGCACGACGGCGCTCCGGTGATGGTGGTGTAGCAATTCCGGCAGGGCTTCGCCTAAGCACTGCAGAAAACCGATCTAGAGGAGCACCGGTGGAACGGGTAGCACGTGGCCGTAAAAAACTATGCAAAAACCCTCTATTCCACCAGTATATATAGGAGGGAGGGAGAGGAGGGCGCAGCCTTGGCCTCCAAGGCCTGCTGGCTCGGCCGAACCAAGTGGAGGAAGAGTCCTCCTCCACCTGAGAGTCCACCTCTCACACGAGAGGTGGAACTTGGGGAGGACTCCACCCCAATTCGGTTTGGGCCTCTCTCCCTGCATCCAGGCCACCTTGGCCGACCCCACCAGCCCACTAGGGGCTGGTGGGTCTCCACTTTGGCCCATGGGGTGGGTGGGCCCCACTGGTGGACCCCCGGGACCCATTCGTCACTCCCGGTACACTACCGAAAGTGCCCGAAATCTTTCCGGAGTCCAAACACCACCTTCCTATATATCAATCTTTACCTACGGACCATTCCGGAGCTCCTCGTGACGTCCGGGATATCATCCGGGACTCCGAACAACCTTCGGTCACCACCATACATAACTCTACACTACCGAAACGTCACCGAACCTTAAGTGTGCAGACCATGCGGGTTCGAGAACTATGTAGACATGACCGAGACACCTCTACGGTCAATAACAAATGGCGGGACCTGGACGTCCACATTGGTTCCTACATATTCGACGAAGATCTTTATCGGTCGAACCTCTATGTCAAGGATTCAGTCAATCCCGTATAACGTTCCCTTTGTTCTTCGGTATGCTACGAGTCACCCGGATTGGTGTTAAAGCTTGCATCGACGTAACTCTTTACGACAAACTCTTTATCACCTCCATAATCGAGAAACATCTCCTCAGTCTCTTCGTTACTGAGGATAATCTTGACCGCTGTCCAGTGATCCACTCCTGGTTCACTCTTGTACCCCCTGACGGACTCATGGCAAGGCACACACAGGTGCGGTACACATCATGGCATAATATAGAGCCTATGGCTAAGGCATAGAGGACGACGTTCGTCCTTTCTCTTTCTTCTGCCGTTGTCGAGCTTTGAGTCTCACTCAACTTTCACACCTTACAAATCAGGCGAGAACTCTTTCTTTGACTGATCCATTTTGAACTCTTTCAAAATCTTGTCAAGGTATGCACTCATTGAAAGTCTCATCGAGCATCTTGATCTATCTCCATAGATTTTGATGCTCAACAATTAGGTAGCTTCATCCAGGTCTTCCTTTGAAAATCACTTTCCAAATAAACGTTTTATGCTTTCCAGAAATTCTACATTATTTCTGATCAACAATATGTCATCCACATATACTTATCAGAAATTCTATAGTGCTCCCACTCACTTTATTGCAAATACAAGTTTCTTGTAAACTTTGTATAAACATCAAAACTTTGATCACCTCATCAAAGTGTATATTCCAACTCCGAGATGCTTGCTTCAGTCCATAGAAGGATCACTGAAGCTTGTACACCTTTTAGCATCCTTAGGACTGACAAAACCTTCTGGTTGTATCACATACAACCTTTCCTCAAGTAAAACCGTTAAGGAAACGATGTTTTGACATCCATCTGCCAGATTTCATAATTGAAAAATGCAGCAACTGCTAACATATTTCCAACAGACTCTAGCATCGCTACGAGTGAGAAAGTCTCATCGCAGTCAACTCCTTGAACTTGTCACAAACAACTTTGCAACAAGTCGAGCTTTACAAATGGTGATAATTACCATCAGCGTCTGTCTTCATTTTAAATATCCATTTGTACTCAACGACCTGCCGTCCAACGAGCAAGTCTACCAAAGTCTATACTTGGTTTTCATACATGGATTCTATCTCGGATTTCATGGCCTCCAACCATTTGTCGGAATCCGGGCCCATCATCGCTTCTCCATAGCTCGTAGGTTCATCTTGTCCAACAACATGACCTCCAAGACAAGGTTGTCGTACCGCTCAGTAGCAGTACACATCCTTGTCGACCTACGAAGTTCGATAGTAACTTGATCCGAAGCTTCATGATCATCATCATTAACTTCCTCTTCAACTGACGTAGGCTTCACAGAAACATCTTTCTGCGCTGCGCCACTTTCTGGTTGAAGCGAAGGTTCAATAACCTCATCAAGTTCTATTTTCCTCGTAGGTTGATAGTTAGTTGATCTGAAGCTTCATGATCATCATCATTAACTTCCTCTTCAACTGACGTAGGCTTCACAGAAACATCTTTCTGCGTTGCGCTACTTTCTGCTTGAAGCAGAGGTTCAATAACCTCATCAAGTTCTATCCTCCTCCCACTCAATTCTTTCAAGAGAAACCTTTTCTCGAGAAAGGATCCGTTTTAGTAACAAACACTTTGCACTTGGATCTGAGATAGAAGGTTCACCCAACTGATCTTAGGGTATTCTATGAAGATGCATTTGTCCGCCTTGGGTTCGACCTCATTAGGTGAAAACATTTTCCACACAAGTGTCGCACCCCCAAATATTAAGAAATGACAGCTTAGGTTTCTATCAAACCATAATTCATACGGTGTCATCTCAACGGATTTAGATGGTGCCCTATTTAAAGTGAATGTTGTTGTCTCTAATGCATAACCCCAAAATTATAGTAGTAAAATGATAAGAGACATCATAGCACGCACCATGTCCAATAGAGCATAACTATGACGTTTGGACACACCATCCCACTATGGTGTTCCAGGTGGCGTTTAGTTGTGAAACAACTTTCACATTGTCTTAAGTTGTATGCCAAACTCGTGACTCAGATATTTTCCTCCATGATCATATCGCAGTCATTTTTATCTTCTTGTCACGATGATCTTTAAACTTCACTCTAAATTTGCTTGAACCTTTCAAACGATTCAGACTTGTGTTTCATTAAGTAAATATACACTATATCTACTCAAATCATCAGTGAAGGTAAGAAAACAACGATATCCACTGCACGCTACAAGACTCACTGGATTGCATACATCAACATGTATCATTTCCAATGAATCACTTGCCCGCTCCATCCAACGGGGTTTTTAGTCATCTTGCCCAAGAGGCATGGTTCACATGTCTCAACCGATTCGAAATCGAATGAGTCCAAAGATCCATCAGCATGGAGTTTCTTCATGCGCTTTATACCAATATGACATTTAGCGGCAGTGCCACAAGTATGCGGTACTATCATTATTAACTTTGTATCTTTTGACATTAGTGTTATGAACATGTGTATTACTACGATCAAGATTTCAACAAACCATTCTCACTGGGTGCATGACCATTGAAGGTATTATTCATGTAAACAGAATAACCATTATTCTCTGACTTAAATGAATAACCGTATTGCAACAAACATAATCTAATCATGTCCATGCTCAACGCAAAACACCAAATAACATTTATTTAGGTTCGTCACTAATCCTGAAGGTAGAGAGAGCATGTGATGTTGATCACATCAACCTTGGAAACACTTCCAACACATATCGTCACCTCACCCTTAGCTAGTTCTCCGTTTATTCTATAGCTTTTATTTCGAGTTACTAACATTTAGCAACCGAACCGGTATCCAATACCCAGGTGCTACTAGGAGTACTAGCAAGGTACACATCAATAACTCGTATATCAAATATACTTCTGTCGATGTTGCCAGCCTTCTTATCTACCAAGTATCTAGGGTTGTTCCGCTTCAGCGACCGTTCACCTCATAACAGAAGCACTTAGTCTCGGGTTTGAGTTCAACTTTGGGTTGCTTCACTGGAGCAGCAACTGACTTGCTATCCATGAAGTTTCCCTCCTTGCTCTTGCCCTTCTCGAAACTAGTGGTTTGGTTAACCATCAACACTTGACGCTCCTTCTTGATTTCTACCTTCGCGGTGTCAAAACATCGCGAACAGCTCAGGAATCATTATTTCTATCCCTGGCAATTTATAGTTCATCACTAAGTTCTAGTAGCTTAGTGACAGTGACTTGGAGAACTATGTCAATCACTATCTTATCTGGAAGATCAACTCCCACTTGATTCAAGCGATAGTAGCACCCAGACAATCTGAGTACATGCTCAACGATTGAGCTCTTCTCTTTCATCTTGCAGGCAAACAATCTTGTTGGAGATCTCATATCTCGCAACACGGGCACGAGCCTGAGATCCTAATTTCAGCTCTTAGAAACATCTCATATGTTCCGTGACGTTCAAAACGTTTTGGAGCCTCAATTCAAAGCCGTAACGCATGACGCACTAAACTATCAAGTAGTCATCAGAACGTGCCTGTCAGATGTTCACAACATCTACAGACGACGCTAGAGGGGTTGGCGCACCGAGCGGTGCATTAAGGACATAAGCCTTCTGTGCAGCAATGAGGACAATCCTCAGATCACGGACCCAGTCCGCAATATTAATACCATCATCTTTCAATTCTATTTCTCTAGGAACATATAAAGATACAAGGGAGCTACAACGTGAGCTAGTAATCTACAACATAATTTCAAAAGACACTTTGACTATGTTCATGATAATGAGTTCAATTAATCATATTACTTAAGAACTCACACTCAAATTGACATCCCTCAGATCATTCGAGTGATACATGATCCAAATTCACCAACTCAAGTCCGATCATCACGTGAGTTGAGGTGGCTGCAATGGTGAACATCATCATGTTGATCATATCTACTATATGACTCATGCTCGACCTTTCGGTCTCTTGTGTTCCGAGGCCATGTCTGTACATGCTAGGCTCGTCAAGTTTAACCCGAGTGTTTTGCACATGCAAATCTGGCTTGCACCCGTTGTATGTGAACGTAGAGTCTATCACACCCGATCATCACGTGGTGTCTCAACACGACGAACTTTCGCAACGGTGCACACTCGGGGAGAACACAATTTATCTTGAAATTAAGTGAGGGATCACCTTATAATGCTACCGTCGTCCTAAGCAAAACAAGGTGCATAAAAGGATTAACATCACATGCAAATCATAAGTGACATGATATGGCCATTAACTTGTGCTTTTGATCTCCATCTAGAAAGCATCGGCATGATCTTCATCGTCACCGGCATGACACCATGATCTCCATCAATGTGTCGCCATCGGGGTTGTCACGCCCTGCATGCTGCTACTACTATTGCTACCGTTTAGCGATAAAGTAAAGCATTACATAGCGCTTAATGATTGACACGCAGGTCATACAATAATTAAAGACAACCCTATGGCTCCTGCCGGTTGCCGTATTCATCGACATGCAAGTCGTGATAATCTATACATCACATGATCATCTCATACATCACATATATCACATCATGTAATTGGCCATATCATATCACAACATACCCTGCAAAAACAAGTTAGACGTCCTCTAATTGTTGTTGCATGTTTTACGTGGCTGCTACGGGTATCTAGCAAGAACAATTCTCACCTACACAAAAACCACAACGGTGATACACTAGTTGCTTTTCAACCTTCTCAAGGACCGCCTTTGTCGAATCCGATCCAACTAAAGTAGGAGAAACTGACACCCGCTAGCCATCTTTTGCAACAAGTGCAGTTGAGGGAACCGGTCTCTCGTAAGGGTACGAGTAAGGTTGGTCCGGGCCGCTTCATCCCACAATACCGCTGAACCAAAACACGACCAAGGGAGGAAGCAATCTAAGCATCAACGCCCACAAACCTTTTGTGTTCTACTCGAGATCTCATCAAACCATCAACCTAGCTCATGATGCCACTGTTGGGGAACGTCGCATGGGAAACAAAAAATTTCCTACGCACACGCAAACCTATCCATGGTGATGAGCATCTACGAGAGGGAGAGTGGATCTACGTACACTTGTAGATCGCTAAGCGGGAAGCGTTAAGAAATGCGGTTGGTGTAGTCGAACATCTTCGCGATCCAAATCGCCGAGCGTCCCACGATCTCATCACGATCTGTCCCGCGATCCAATCACGATCCGTCCCGTGAACTCATCACGATCTGTCCCGCGATCTCATCACGATCCGTCTCATGATCTTGATCACGATCTGTCCCGCGAACTCATCACGATCCGTTTCGCAATCTCATCACGAACCGTCTCGCGATCTCGATCACGGTCCTTCCGATCTAGCGCCAAATGGACGGCACCTCCGTGTTCAGCACACGTGCAGCTTGATGACGATCTCCGCCTTCTTGATCCAGGAAGAGGAGGTGGAGAGGGGAGAGATTTCACCAGCAGCGTGACGGCGCTCCGGTGATGGTGGTGTAGCAATTCCGGCAGGGCTTCGCCTAAGCACTGCAGAAAACCGATCTAGAGGAGCACCGGTGGAACGGGTAGCACGTGGCCGTAAAAAACTATGCAAAAACCCTCTATTCCACCAGTATATATAGGAGGGAGGGAGAGGAGGGCGCAGCCTTGGCCTCCAAGGCCTGCTGGCTCGGCCGAACCAAGTGGAGGAAGAGTCCTCCTCCACCTGAGAGTCCACCTCTCACACGAGAGGTGGAACTTGGGGAGGACTCCACCCCAATTCGGTTTGGGCCTCTCTCCCTGCGCCCAGGCCACCTTGGCCGACCCCACCAGCCCACTAGGGGCTGGTGGGTCGCCACTTTGGCCCATGGGGTGGGTGGGCCCCACTGGTGGACCCCCGGGACCCATTCGTCACTCCCGGTACACTACCGAAAGTGCCCGAAATCTTTCCGGAGTCCAAACACCACCTTCCTATATATCAATCTTTACCTCCGGACCATTCCGGAGCTCCTCGTGACGTCCAGGATCTCATCCAGGACTCCGAACAACCTTCGGTCACCACCATACATAACTCTACACTACCGAAACGTCACCGAACCTTAAGTGTGCAGACCCTGCGGGTTCGAGAACTATGTAGACATGACCGAGACACCTCTACGGTCAATAACCAATGGAGGGACCTAGACGTCCACATTGGTTCCTACATATTCTACGAAGATCTTTATCGGTCGAACCTCTATGTCAAGGATTCAGTCAATCCCGTATAACGTTCCCTTTGTTCTTCGGTATGTTACTTGCCCGAGATTCGATCATCGATATCTCCATACCTAGTTCAATCTCGTTACCGGCAAGTCTCTTTACTCGTTTCGTAATACAAGATCCCGTGACTAACACTTAGCCACATTGCTTGCAAGGCTTTTTGTGATGTTGTATTACCGAGTGGGCCCTGAGATACCTCTCCGTCACACGGAGTAACAAATCCCAGTCTTGATCCATGCCAACTCAATAGACACCATCAGAGATACCTATAGAGCACCTTTATAGTCACCCAGTGACGTTGCGATGTTTGATACACACAAAGCACTCCTCCGATATCCGTGAGTTGCATGATCTCATGGTTATAGGAACATATACTTGACATGTAGAAAACAGTAGCAATAAACTGACACGATCATATGCTATGTTTGTAGTTTGGGTCTTGTCCATCACATCATTCTCCTAATGATGTGATCCCGTTATCAAATGAGATCTCATGTCCATGGCTAGGAAACCTTAATCATCTTTTGATCAACGAGCTAGTCTACTAGAGGCATACTAGGGACATGGTTTTGTCTATGTATCCACACATGCATTTAAGTCTCCGATCAATACAATTATAGCATGGATAATAAACGATTATCATGAACAAGGAAATATGATAATAACTAATTTATTATTGCCTCTAGGGCATATTTCCAACAGTTCTTGCCTGTGTTACAGGGTGTGAGATTGAGTACGACTCAATGCCCGACCACGGAAAAGGATAGAGAAGAGATGAGTGTCATCCCCTATGCTTCAGCCATAGGCTCTATTATGTATGCCATGCTGTGTACCAGACCTGATGTGAACCTTGCCATAAGTTTGGTAGGGAGGTACCAAAGTGATCCCGGAGCGGAACACTTGACAGCGGTCAAGAATATCCTGAAGTACCTAAAAAGGACAAAGGACATGTTTTTCGTATATGGAGGTGCCGAAGAGCTCGTCGTAAAGGGTTACGTCGATGCTAGCTTCGACACAGATCCGGACGACTCCAAGTCACAAACCGGATACGTGTATGTTTTGAACGGAGGGGCAGTCAGCTGGTGCAGCAGCAAGCAGAGCGTCATGGCGGCATCTACATGTGAAGCGGAGTACATAGCTGCTTCGCAAGCAGCAAAGGAAGGAGTCTGGATGAAGGAGTTCATCACCGACCTAGGAGTAATTCCAAGTGCGTCGGGCCCGATGACTCTATTTTGTGACAACACTGGAGCTATTGCCCTTGCGAAGGAGCCCAGGTTTCACAAGAAGACAAGACACATCAAGCGCCACTTCAACTCCATCTGTGATTACATTCAGGAGGGAGATATAGATATTTGCAAAGTGCATACGGATCTGAATGTCGCAGATCCGTTGACTAAACCTCTCTCACGAGCAAAACATGATCAACACCAGAATGCTATGGGTGTACGATTCATCACAATGTAACTAGATTATTGACTCTAGTGCAAGTGGGAGACTGTTGGAAATATGCCCTAGAGGCAATAATAAAATGGTTATTATTTTATTTCCCAATTCATGATAATTCTCTATTGTTCATGCTATAATTGTGTTAACCGGAAACCGTAATACATGTGTGAATACATATACCACAACATGTCCCTAGTGAGCCTCTAGTTGACTAGCTCGTTGATCAATAGATGGTCACGGTTTCATGACCATGGACATTGGATGTCATTGATAATGGGATCACATCATTAGGAGAATGATGTGATGGACAAGACCCAATCCTAAGCATAGCACAAGATCATGTAGTTCATCTGCTAAAGCTTTTCAATGTCAAGTATCGTTTCCTTAGACCGTGTGATTGTGCAACTCCCGGATACCGTAGGAATGCTTTGGGTGTGCCAGATGTCACAACGTAACTGGGTGGCTATAAAGGTGCACTACGGGTATGTCCTAAAGTGTCTGTTGGGTTGGCACGAATCGAGACTGGGATTTGTCACTCCGTGTGACGGAGAGGTATCTCTGGGCCCACTCGGTAAGACATCATCATAATGAGCTCAATGTGACTAAGGAGTTGGCCACGGGATGATGTATTACAGAATGAGTAAAGAGACTTGCCGGTAACGAGATTGAACAAGGTATAGGGATACCGACGATCGAATCTTGGGCAAGTATCATACCGATAGACAAAGGGATTGTATATGGGATTGATTGAATCCCCGACATCGTGGTTCATTCAATGAGATCATCACAGAGCATGTGGGAGCCAACATGGGTATCCAGATCCCGCTGTTGGTTATTGACCGGACAGTTGTCTCGGTCATGTCTATGTGTCTCCCGAACCCGTAGGGTCTACACACTTAAGGTTCGATGACGCTAGGGTTATAGGGAAATGGTATACATGATTACCGAAGGTTGTTCAGAGTCCCGGATGAGATCCCGGACTTCACGAGGAGCTCCGGAATGGTCTGGAGGTAAAGATTGATATATAGGAAGTCTAGTTTTGGTCACCGGAAAGTTTTCGGGCTCATCGGTAGTGTATCGGGAGTGCCGAGAGGGTGCCGAAGGACCCCCGTGAGGGGTGTGACGACCATAGGACTTTGTGGGCCCTTAGAGGAGGTGTGCCAGCCCTTATTAGGCTGGCCAAGACCTTCTAGATAGGCCCATGCGGCTGGGATCAAGAGATAAAGAGCAAAAGGGTTTTTAAAAGAGGAGATCCACCTCCCTTGTGGGAGGTGGACTCTCCCCCTAGTTCGGCCGAACCTCTCCTCCTTGGAGGAGGGTCCAAGGCAGACCTCCCTCTCCCTCCTCCTATATATATGCAAGGGTTTGGGATGATTTGAGACACGACTTCTCTCTCTCTCGGCGCAGCCCTACCCTTCCTCTTCCTCGTTCTCCGTAGCGCTTGGCGAAGCCCTGCCAAAGTCCACGTAGCTCCACCGTCACCACGCCGTCGTGCTGCCAGAGCTCTCCCTCAACCTCTACTTCCTCCTTGCTAGATCAAGGCGTAGGAGACGTCATCAGGCTGCATGTGTGTTGAATGCGGAGGCGCCGTTGTTTGGCGCTGAGATCGGAATCCACCGCGATCTGAATCGCTGCGAGTACGACTCCACCAACCGCGTTCTTGTAACGCGTCCGCTTAGCGATCTTCAAAGGTATGAAGATGCAATCTCTCCCCACTCGTTGCTGGTTTCTCCATGGTTTCTCCACTTGGTGATCGTAGGAATTTTTTTGATTTACTACTACGTCTTCCAACAACAAGAACATCGGGTTACAGATTTCATCTGCTACCCGCACAAATAATTTTCAGTAATAGATCTCATCTACTACCTAATTATATTGTGCAACACCCATACATATCTATATATTCTAGATCGCAACCTGCATCAACGCATAGCACGGCTCTTGATGCCACTATAGGGTAACGCGGCAGAAAACAAAAAAATTCCGACCTATGCACCAGCCCAGGACCACTATGAAGACTGCATACAAGGTTTGATCTTTTCGTTACCGACTCATAGCGCAGCGGAAGTAGAGTCGATGACGATCGGCGGTGCAGATCCCCGCAGCTAGGATATACAACCTCCCAACCGCGAGGATGTATACCCTCATCTGCCCCTCGGACAGCCCTCCGAGAGGCGGTCAGACAGTCCCCCAGACGGTGTCGCGGACAGCCCTTCGGGAGGACCTCCAAAACTTGGACTATCACTCGGACAGCCCTTCGGGAGGACCTTCGAAACTCGGACAGTCACATGGACAGCCCTTCGGGAGGCACTCTCTAACTAAGACTGAAACTACGATCTCTCTACAGAGTTGCACACATGTGGTGTCATCTATCCGGCAGGGCTTCGCCGTCCAGAACTAGTTCCTGCCGGAACCCAGACAGCCTTTCGGCTCTACGAAACTATTTAGCTGGGAGGGAGAGAAGAAGCCAAATCATTGCAATGGCACTTGTATGTGAGAAGGAGTACAAGGATGAAGGGATGGCAGCCCACATCTCCTCTATTTATAGGAAAACCAAGGGATGGGGTTGGGACTTGAAAATACCAAACTACCCCCACTTTATGTCACACATAAAAAATCATAAGAAGGAAAAGGGGTGCCATGTGGAGCTCCATGGAGGAGCTCCACCCTTGGCCGGCCAACCCTTGGGTGTCCATGAGGAGCTACCTTGCTCCCCAATCCCTTCTAGAAGCCTTTTTGGAAATATCCAAAAAGGTGCTTTTCCATAAATATCCAAAAGGCACTTTCACTATTCACGACGACATTTTTCAGCGTCCGGTCGAACTGAAAATATTTATGTGGGATTAGAACAATTCTATTACCCCACTAAAATAATTTTTAATGCGATCCGGAACAATTCCAGAATAGTGATTTTCATCTGCGAAAAGCATCTGAAGCGGTTTCGGCAGCTCCGGAACATTTCCGGTTTTTCTTCCGGAAAATTCCCAGAAGTTTCCAGAACGATTCTGGCACCCTCCAAGAATTATCAGGGATGTGCCGAAACCAATTTGACTTAATGGTATCCCTTGAAACTACTTTTTAGTTTTACCGAAACTGTTCCGATGTTCTGTCTGTGAAACTTTTCCGCTGTCCGAAACTTTTCCGGTGTCCAAAACTTTTCGGTGATATTCTCTCAGACTCCCTGTCCAGTATTCAATAGATAGATGACCCTTAAGCGTGTGACCCTATAGGTTCGGTGAAGCATAGACATGACCCAGAACCCCTTCCGATCAATGATCAACATCGGAGCCGTGGACACCCATATTGACCCCTATACCCACACGAATGAATATTCGAGTGAACCTCCAGTTGTCGTGAGCTATTCCGGTTGCTTCACGATATGTTACAATTACTCGAGGTGAGACATGTAGGCATCCTCGTCGATCAACAACTTGTCCACTATGCCAATTACCTCGTTGCCGGTATTGTTCTCTTTTCTCGTTCCTGTGTTCCGGCATCCCCGTGATCAAATCACAAAGTGTCTGGCCAGACGATGATGGATACCATAACACCGAGAGGGCCCATAGATATCTCTCCATCGTCGGAGGAGCAAATCCCAATCTTGAGCTATCAAGTTACTTGACATACTTTTCCATGAACCCGTAAGCCGCCGTAATAGCCACCCATTTACGGATGACGTTTAACAAACCCCAAAGTTCATGAAGCAAGCATGAAGAAACTCGATACTCGCATGGTCTAAGGATTTATGCAAACGTTAACCATATCTGTGTTATTTACCATTAACTTGTGACGAATGTATCTCATAGCATAACATCAATTCGGGTCGATTCAACACAAATGTTCTTCTAACATTGTGCCCTCAAAATTGCCGGCATAGCCATGCCCATGATCAGGAAAACAGGATCATCATGCAATACTTGAGCTAGTTTTAGAGTCCAGACTAGGAATACAATTTACCGTTTATTATTCCACACGTGCATATGAGTCTTCCTTCAAGCCTCGTGGTTATTGTAGACTCGAGAACCATAGCAGTTATAGCATGGAACATAAACCTAATTATGAACAGGGAGATAATCAATAACATTTATTATTGCCTCTAGGGCATATCTCCTACAGTGTCTGCTCCAGAATACTTGAGGGCACCAATGCTCAAGACACTCATAAGCTTTTGGAGATGAACAAAGCCCATGAGTTTCCAGGTATTCTTGGGTCGTCTATCGATTGCATGCGTCGAAAGTGGAAGAATTGTCCTAAAGCATGGCATGGACAGTTTACAGGATGCTCAAAGGATGCCACCAACATTCTTCTGACCGTTGAGGATAAATAGACATGGATTTGGCATTCATATTTTGATATTTTTGGATATTGCAACGACTTCAATGTTCTTGACCGATCACCTCTTTTGGCCAAGCTAGCCCGTGGAGAAGCTCCACCAATGATGTTCAAATACAATGGCCCCCACCTACAATGGCCCCTACCTTGCAAATGGGATCTATCCGATGTGGAGTAATTTTGTGAAGCCAATGCAAAGGCCCGAAGGTAACAAAGAACTCTATTTTCACAATACTCAAGCGGCGGGGTCTATGAAAGATGTTGAGAGGGCATTTGGGATTCTGTAAACCCAATTTGCTATTTTGCGAGGACCTGCTATGTTTTGAAATCTAAAGAACCTTTCATACATCATGAATGCTTGCGTTATCATGCACAACATGATCATTGGGAATTCTCTCAAAAAAAACATGATCATTGAGATGAGCGTGATCAGGATTTGAACTACACTTTCTATGATCTCATGGGCATACGCGCTAGTCCAATTAGAAGAGAGGAGCGAACAAATGTTTCGTGGATGTGTACCATGAGATTAGATACGGTGATACGCACATAGATCTTCAAAAAGATGTGATGGAGGTGTACTGTTTTAATTTAGTATGCATTTTATTTGAAATTGTGCAGCTAGAATACAACCGAAATGCTTCTATAGATCGATTGTAACCCTGCTCGCATGGGGCCTTCTGTCATTTTTACATCTATTACTCCACACATCGACCAGGAGGTCAAAAAGCTGGAAGCGCCAGGAGGTAGCTTTATGGGATCCAAGGTGGTCTTGAAAGAAATTACGTAGGAGGGCGACTTTTTGCTCGTGAGAGGAGAACTCGATCCCATTATCTTTGAGGATAGCGATGTTATTTTTGCGAAATCTCTAGGAGGCCGAGACATGGAAGAATTTGGAGTTTTCATCACCGTCGATGACAGCACGGACCTTACCATGTTGCTTCCAAAAGAGGACCTTTTGGCGGATAGCCCTCTGAAGGGCATTGATTACGACCAGCCAGAGGGAAGCCTCAGGATGCGAGAGAGATCTTTTTTCCTCTAGGTGACCAATCCTATCAATGACAATCTTACAGTTAATTTCGCGTTGATGGACAGGTCTGAGGCATTTGGACCAGGCTTTGAGGACAGATCGAGTCTTTTTGATTGCAACTGCAAGAGCGATGTTAGACGGAGTAAAGAGGGTAAGGGCAGCCCAGGAGTTTTGAATTACATGCCTGCAAGCCGGGTGCATCACCCAGAAGGATTCAAACCGAAATAGGCGAGAGCGAGGGATATGGGAGGAGATGTTGATGATGAGCGGAACGTGATCCAAGGCGAACCTGGTAAGGGTGGAGAGAGTTGAGTTAGGGAAACAGTTCTCCCAAGCAAGGTTGAAGAAGGCTCTGTCGATTCGTTCTAGGGTAGGTTGAAGACGGTTGTTGGACCAGGTGAAGCTTCTGTCAAGAAGAGGATCTTGATGAGTTGGAGATCCAAAATTTTAGAGTTGAACATGTCGGCATCCGAGGCGTGGAAGTTAGAGTTGTTTTTCTCATAGGCGAATCTGATAAGGTTAAAATCTCCAATTAGGAGCCATGGAGTTAAGCTGTCGGGAGAAATGTCTTTTAGTTCTTGGAGGAAAGCAGGTTTGAGATTGCGCTGGGAGGGAGCGTAAACGTTGGATATGGTTAGAAGTGTGCCGGATTTGGGACAGGAGAGCTGAAGAGAAGTATTGAAGGTCCTGTGCGAGTGGTTAACGAGAGTTAGGTCGCGAGAACATTGCAAGATCAAAGCCATCACAAAGCACATTTTCCCATGGCAAGAAAAATCGATCTAGTTGGCATAACTAAACCAAAGATTCGAAGAAGAAATACGATGTTATAAGTAATCATGCAAATAAGAGATCAAAGAAGACTCAAATTATTCATGGATAGAAACTGATCATGAACTCAATATTCATCGAATCCCAACAAACACACCGCAAAAGCATTACATCAAATAGATCTCCAAAAGACCATTGTATTGAGAAACATAGAGAGACAGGAAGCCATCTAGCTACTGCCTACGGACCCGTAGGTCCATGATGGACTACCCACACATCATCAGAGAGGCACCTATGAAGAAGATGAACCCCCGTGGTGGTGTTCGATTGGATCTCGAGGTTCTAGAACTTGCGACGGTTGGAATTGTGTTTCGTCGACTCCCCTAGTTTTTTTTTCTGGGAATTTATAGGCTCGATAATCGGTTGAGGGGGTGCCCGAGGTGCCCACCCTCCACCAGACCGTGCCAGGAGCCTCTGGCGTGCCCTGATGGAGGGTGGCCACCCTGGGCCCCCTCTTCTGATGTTGTTTGGCCCATCTGCTTCCTTTTGGTCCAGAAAAAATTCACAAAAATCCCCGCGACGTTTGGGCTTCATTTGGCACTGATTTTTTGCAAAGTAAAAACAAGCAAAAACAACAACTGACACTTTGTCAGTATGTCAATAGGTTAGTCTCAAAAAATTATATAAAGTTGCTATAAAATGATTGTAAATATGTCAAAGATGATATGACAGCATGGAACAAGCAAAAATTATAAATATGTCAAAGATGTATCACATAGCACTGAGTAGATTGATGACTATGTCAAAAATTATAAAAGGTCGTCGCCGCTTTGCGCATGATGATGGTGTTCTGACACACTAGATTGATGACAATTTGGAGATGGTAGAGAGCAATTCTATCGATTATGTCAGACAATTTGCAAAGACTATGATAGAAGTGTCTGGTCCAGAGTACTTGAGGGCATCAATGCTCAAGACACTCATCGGCTTTTGAAGATGAACAAAGCCCATGGGTTTCCAGGTATGCTTGAGACTATCGATTGCCTCCGCCGAAAGTGAAAGAATTATCCTAAAACATGTCATGAACAGTTACAGGACGCTCAAAGGATGCCACCATCATTCTTGTGTCCGTTGAGGGTAAAGAGACATGGATTTGGCATTCATATTTTGGTATTTGTGGATCTTGCAACGACTTCAATGTGCTCGACCGATCATCTCTTTTGGCCAAGTTAGCCACTGAAGAAACTCCACCAGTGACCTTCAAATAAAATAGCCCCACCTACAACTATGGATAGTACCTTGCAAATGGGATCTATCGGAGGTAGAGTACTTTTGTGAAGCCAATGCAAAGGCCCGAAGGTAGAAAAAACTCTATTTTCATAATACTCAAGTGACGGCGGCTATGAAAGATGTTGAGAGGGTATTTGAGATTTTATAATTTCAATTGCTATTTTGGGAGGACCGGCTAGGTTTTAGGATGAGAATAACCTTTCATACATCATAACTGTTTGTGTGATCATGTGCAATATGATCATTGAAAATAAGCGTTAGCAGGATTTGGATTACACCTTTTATGAACTCTTGGGCATACGCGCTAGTCCAATTAGAAGAGAGAAGTGAATCAAACATTTCATGTATGACATTAAAGACGGCGATACACATACAGATCTTCAGAAAGATGTAATGGAGGAATACTGTTTTAATTTAGGATGCATTTTATTTGAAATTGTGCAGCTAGAGCACGGCCGAAATGCTTGTTGTAATCCTGCTGGCCTACGGCCGTCTGTTGTTTTCACATCATCTGTTGGAGCACTAGCTTTACATAATCAATTACGTATATATCATCTGTTGAAATTGAGTGTTTTGTGCAAAGGCATTTTTCTTAGTACTCCCTCCGTTCACTTTTATAAAAAAATTCAGACAAATCAAATTGAACTGTTTTGCACTATGTCTGAAATGTCTACAAAAACTTATAAAAATGAACAGAGGAAGTAATGTAAATTGTACATCTAGCACTTTTACATCTCCAGAAGATGCTATTAATTCTGGGTTCTTCTTGAACCTTCCTTCTAAAATGTATGGATACTCTCAGTCGAGACTCACATGTTCCTTGCCCCAACAGGAGTCACTCATCCTTATCCACAAACAGAAATTGCACGACAAGAAGAAGAAGCATACCACCAACCGAGTACAGCGCATGATCCACTACCGCTACTCTATCCAGAAAAACGACGGCGATCGGACAAGGCTCGCTGACACACACGACGGCAACCGCATTTCAATCTAGAAAAAGCGACGGCGAGTCAGCACTCGGCGCGGCCAAGAACGGGAATCGATCCCTCAAAAAGGGAGAAGAGAACGGGAATCAAGGCTTGCTCGCTGCAGCAGCCCCAACTGCTCGGAAGAAAAGGCACCGCACCACCTTTCCGACGAGCAAGGCAAGGCAAGAATCCTCGCCCCGCGATCCCCGGCCGGGATTCCTGATGGCCGCAGCCGCCTCCTCGCTGGCGAGGCGGGCCGTCTCCTGGCGCCGCCTGCTCCTCTGCCGCGCCTTCTCAGCCGCCGCCCGCTCGGCCAAGCGCGTGCTCGTGCCGGTCGCGGCAGGCACGGAGCCGGTCGAGGCAGCCGCCACGGCCGACGTCCTCAACCGCGCGGGCGCGCGGGTCACCGTCGCGACCGTCGCCTCCGCGCCGGCCGGGGACGAGGGCCTCCTCGTGGAGGCCGCCTACGGGGTCAAGCTCGTCGCCGACGCCCGCGTCGCCGACCTCGAAGGCGAGGCCTTCGACCTCATCGCCCTGCCGGTGCGTCCGTCCACCACTCCCCTCTCCGCCACAATCACAATCTACATGTTCTCCCAAATCAGACTTTTTGCCCGAATCAATCAACCTCCGAGCGCGGAGTCTGCCTAACTGTTCCATTGGTGTTCAAGCTCACTGTAGCATCAAAATGTTGATACATATGGCCTGATCATTTGGTACTGCTGCTTAATTCGGTGCAGGGGGGGATGCCGGGATCAGTTAATCTCAGAGAATGCAAAGTGCTCGAGAGGATGGTCAAGATGCATGCAGAGAAGGGGGAGCTCTACGGCGCCATCTGCGCTGCGCCGGCGGTGACGTTGGCCCATTGGGGCATGCTCAAAGGTTTAAAGGTGAATAATTGATCAGCGTTGAGGATCAGTTGACTGTTGTGATGGTGGTCTTGGTGGAAAGATGGATTTTATTCACAATTTGCTGTTGCGCTTTGTTACCTCAGGCGACTTGCTACCCGTCATTCATGGAGAAGTTCACTTCTGAAGTGATCCCTGTGAACTCCAGGGTGGTGGTGGATAGAAATGTGGTGACCAGCCAGGGTCCAGGAACAGCAATCGAGTTTGCTCTTGCTTTGGTGGAGCAGCTATATGACAAAGAGAAGATGGAGGAGGTTGCTGAACCTTTGGTGAGCTATAAACTGTAGCACCCTATATCTGTTTCTCTTTGTTATGTTATTGATTTTTTGTTATTAATAACATGGCAATTTTAATAGATGATTCTGTACCATAAAGAATATTGTTCACACAAGGGATAGCTGGAAATTGTTAATTTACGCAGATGGAGATTGGGTGTGAACCAGTTTTATTGATGAGTTATTGCTTCACCTTACAATTTACAAGTAGTGCATACTGGAATTATGTTTAGGTCTACAGGGCTGGTAGTATAATCTAATGTGCAAACAGAGACACCCTTTCATCTACTATCCTTAAAAGACTAGAACCATCTGTTGATCTCTGTTAATAAGATACTATAACTTGTGTTTTGTTTTCATTTAGTATGTCCGCCCTCAACACGGAGCCGAGTATACCATCGAAGAGCTTAATTCGGTTGAATGGAAATGCAGTGGTACACCTCAGGTATGAGATGAAATTGAATTCCACTTGTTAAGAAAAGGATTTCCACGCATCTTACCTTGCCTTCTGCTTTTCTTCCATAGACAACTCATGTATTTTACATAACTTCTGTTTACAAACATTTTATCAAAGGTGACATATTGCAGCTTGCTCCTGGGCATTCTTTCTCCATTCTCCTGCAATCTTGTGTCTATCTTAAAATCAGCGTTCGTGCTTACGAACCTTCGGTTAATGTTGATAATACAAAAATATATTCATTTGTTCCTTAAACCTATTAGTCATGCCAGCGGATCAGCGGTAACCCCGCCGGCTCTAGATGGTCGGGCGTGAGGGCATTTCCCATTGTCGAGTTTGTAGATGTGGGTGGTGGCTTCTGGTTGTTTGATGTATGTTCTTGTCAGAACTTTGCTGAATGATTAATAATATGGCTGTGTGCATTGCTCGATGCAGAGGCCGGGGCTTGCTCCCCTTTTCGAAAAAAATAGCACATCATGGTTGTTTATTAAATGTACATTCTGGTTAATGTAAGAAGGAAGTGGTATGTTACTGTTGTAAATAATTAGTTACAAACGGTCATTGATGTAAGCAGCTTATTGCAAACTTTCATTTATATGATCTATGGTGCATTTAGTTGGGTAATGTGGGGGAGGAGAGGCACAGAAGCATGTAGCATAGTCAGGTGACCACTGAAAATAAGGTCCTATATTCTTATGTAGGCTATTCATAGTTCAAGGACACATGTCATCAATTGGCAACTAATTGGCTCATGTGGGATTATTAAGCAAGAAACGTGCTGCATTAAATATGAGTAAATAAAACTAATTGGCTCATATGGGATTATTAAGCAAGAAACGTGCTGCATTAAATATGAGAAAATAAAACATGAGTCAACAACAGGATAATAAAACCGCAGGATTTGATATGGTGGCCTGATGCTAACACTTTCCTGTTTTGGAGTTTAATCTAAGTTGAGTTAGGTATAAATGTGATTGTTTTTCCTGTAATGTCCCTTGCAGGTTCTTGTGCCAGTTGCTAATGGTTCAGAGGAAATTGAAGCTCTTAATTTAATAGATGTCTTGCGTAGAGCAGGCGCAAATGTTACAGTTGCGTCAGTTGAGGATACCCTTCAAATCGTGACCCGCCGTCACAAGTTTAATCTGATAGCTGACATGATGTTGGATGAAGCTGCTAAAATGGAATTTGATCTGATTGTCATGCCGGTACATAACTCTTGAGCTTTTCATTTATTTTTCTAGTGGTATTCTTTAGAGTACTCCACTTACACTGGTGTCTACTGTATCCAGGGCGGTCTGTCGGGTGCCCAAAAGTTTGCTGGTACAAACAAACTTGTTGATTTGCTGAAGAAGCAGGCAGGATCTGGTGAACCCTATGGTGCAATCTGTGCTTCCCCAGCTCATGTTCTCGAGCCCCATGGCTTACTGAAGGTACCTTGATGACAAATATGCACATCCTGTGTGTTAAAAATCATTATGCTCCTATGGCATCTTGTTTCATCTAGAGATAGTAGTAAAGACACTATTCCCAAATTTTGGAGATAACATTTTAGTATAACTTTTTGAGCTGATCTAACTTGGAGGATTTTCCATCATTGTAGGGAAAGAAGGCGACGGCATTTCCACCCATGACGCACCTGCTTACAGATCAAAGCCTATGTGAGAACAGGGTTGTGGTCGACGGTAATCTTATCACCAGCAGAGCCCCAGGGACTGCGACAGAGTTCGCCCTGGCCATTGTTGAGAAGCTATTTGGCAGAGAGAAAGCAGTCAGTATAGCGAAGGAGTTTGTTTTTATGTGATCACAAACTGAGTTGGTGCTGTGTGCAGTGCAAAGTGCAAACTCTGGATAATCAAGCCTCTGTGTACATAGTGCCTGCGCTGGTAGGAACTGCATGTGCATTTGCTGGAAGTGCAGAAGCATACGGTAAACATGTTCACAGTGAATGCACAACATATTTTCCATGCGCAACTGGAGCTATCATCTTAGCTTCGTCGAGGAAAAACCGAGGAACTGCAGTAAGTCCCACTTTCATCAGTTGTTAATAAGCTGTTTGGTCAAGAGAATCCGTCCGCCCTTGTTGTTGATGTGGTGTTCTATATATCATATAGCCTGTATACCAAAGCGTCGCTGTTTTGTGGTGCATTGCAGCCGTCTGTTCTTAACACATGTGCACTTGTGACTGTAGTTCATCTGTGTAAGGATCTGTACCACCTAGGCCACAGATAAAAAAACACTAAGGGATGCTTTTTACCTTTGCAAATTGCAACCATACTTCTTTTTCCCTGCCTGCCTGAGATGCTTATTGCATTCATGTCTGTGCCTCTGAAGTGGCTGGAGCATTCCTGCACTCTTCTAGGCACTCCTGAAGATCTGTACCCGGTATCTTTCATGAAATAGCCCCATTGCCAGGGTAGCTCTGCCTAATGCTGCCTCCACTCCAACATAGACGGTGTTCTGGACAAAAATGTGAATGGACCAAGGGAGGTGCTCCCTCCGTCCCATAATGTGTCAAAAGACTTCTTACATTATGTGTCGTCGTTTTAGTTCACATTTCTGCAAGATGGCACACGCAGCACAGCCTTAGGATGTGCACGTTTCCACGGGATGCTACACACAACACAACCTTAGGATGTGCAAAGAGTTCCACGGTCAAATTTGAACCAAAACCACCAAAAGTATTTTGAAACAGAGGGAGTGGCAGTTTTGCTTTTTTTTTTCTTTTTTTTTTTTGGTGAAGAGCTTTGGTGCTTTTACTCTGGTACTCTGTGCATATCTGAACTAAAACCACGACAAGTATTTTGGAACGGAGGGAAGTAGCACATCACTTTTGCTTTTTCTGGTAAAGTGCTTTGATGCTGTTACTTTGGTACTCTTTGCATATCCTAAGGTTGTGTTGTGCGTGCCATCCTGCGGAAATGATGGATGACAACGACATCACAAATGATTCGACTGATTTATTGGCTGCTGCTTCCCAAAATTCTCAAGCACTGTGATCACTCTTTTTTAAGGCTAAAAACCAAGACATTTTTCACTAATATAAAATTTCCACTGGAAAAGGAAGGTGAGTGCCACACTCCTTCTAAAATGTTCCAATGAAGACAAGTTGACACCAGGACAGCAATGCTCAAAACTAAATTCTGGAACACATGGTTCTAAAAGTGCCAGGTGTTCAAGATTATCACTGAAGGAATTAGTATTAGCCCCTGGTGATGCTGTCAGCTTTGAGCTGCCCAACCAATCACTTTTGCTTCCTTGTGACAGAAGTTCATCTCTAGAAGATGATAAGCAAAATGAGAGCAGCCAGGACTAACCCTTGGCGGTTCATGTTTATAGAGGAAGAACCGGCATGATCCAATCACTAATGTACTGTAGGTGCTTGTGCAAGTGCCAGTTCCCAAGAAACCAGCATGATCCAATCCAATCACCAAAACGATCGTCGCGATGTCTGTAGCACTTCCCTCTGATAACCCATGCCAACTAAAGGTTCATGCACCTGGCCAGACATGTTGTGGTACTCCATACACGTCTTGAAGGATTTATATGCTAGGTCAAACAAAAAGAAATGGGTCGAGTCATCTCTCAGGAACATCTTCGCTTGTTTAATGGATGAGGGGATCGACTCAATTGTCCAAGCCAAACGTCTTGTCACGAATTGTTATAGGCTTATGAGGGCGAGTTGAGAATCAGAATGTCACGCGGAATAGCTCACTTGATGGTGGGTTGGAGTGGCAACATCAAGAAGTCCAGAGCCGGTGGGTTGGCCGGCATGATCATCACAAGAAACCAAATCGGAGGTCGCATGGAAAATATATTCAATCAGTTGAACAACCAAAGTAATACATGCCCATTCATTTTATGTATCCTATCCACTAGATATGTTATTCAAAAGGGCAACGGGAGAATAAAAAAAGGTCACAAGATATGCATAAGATATAAGATGTTGCAGACCAACAAGGGCAGCTTACTGCACCAAATGCCTCGTCGTCAAGGTCGTTAGAATGGTGGTAACCTGAAGCTTTACCGTAGAATAGCTGCAAATCATAAAATCAACGTGGGAAGTTGAAGCATCGATACGGGCGGCGGCGATAGGATCGGCCAACGTACTCCTTCGGTCCTATAGGCTATAATATAAGAGCGTTTTTGACACTACACTAATATTAAAAATGCGTTTTTGACACTACACTAATATTAAAAATGCTTTTGATGAAGGGAGTAGATGTGATGTTGCTATCAGCGGTTAAATTTGACGATTGAGGCGGTGAGCAGTCACTTCTACCTAATACATCCAGTCGTATGCTCACTGAACCTGGCTGATGCAAAATCTGGTGGCAAAAGTCATGCTTACAACGGAAAAAAGTTACCGCTCTTGTTTCTCCATGACGATACCAGTGAAGCGGTACAGAAATCCTGGTGGCACCATCCGGAGCCAGGACAAGAAAAATTCTACCCAAACAAAGAGCCAAGTTGCCAAGCAAGCAACCAAGCAACCAAAAAACAAATCCAAGAAGCAAAGCGTCCCTAGAATTTGCACAGCATATGTCCTTATCCTGTGCGTCAAATTTAGAAAAGACAACAACGAATCAGACGCATACACATGACAAGCTGCAGACGATCCCTCTCCCGATCCTTCAAAAACAACGGGTGGTCTTCTTCTTCCTCCGGACTCCACAGCATCCCACTCTTCTTCTCCCTCCTCTCCTCACAGAAATTTCTGAGGAAGAGAAATCCACGATCCAAAGAGCCTACCTATCGCCAAGAAAGAAGAAACCGAGAGGAAACGCGGATACGAACGTATCGCCTCCATCTGCGTGAGAAGAGAAGATGATCCCGTTTATAGAGCAAAGGAGCTCCGAGTTGATCTAGCTGCGGCGGCCCTGTGAGCACCACAAGCCCATCGATGGCGCTGATGGAAGCGCATGGCGGCACGCCGAGGACCGACGCCGGCGGGAGCAGGGTGGAGTCCGAGCAGAGGAAGCTACGGCGCGTTGAGCTCCCCTCCTGGTCCTGCCCTCCCAACCGGCCTCCGGGCACCTGAGCTCGCTCGCTCGCTGTCCTTCTCGTCTTCTCCTTCTATCTCCTTCCGATTTGTGCAATACGGTTCGTGAACAGTCTTGAGGGAACAAGCTAGGATCCTTGTGCCCTTCTCCTTCTCGTGTCTGATCCTGTCCTCCCGCGGCTCTGCTTTTCCCGTGATCTTGTTGGAAGCTTCGCTGCCCAAGGGTCTCGCCGTTTCTGAGGCGACTGACCTTGGGAGAAGGTCTTTGGCTCGTTCGTCTGGACCGCCGTGTTCTCGGGAACCAGGCCGTCGGTCTCGCCGTTGTTTCCTTCCTGTTGGCCTCCGTTGTCTGCGCTTGCGGCTGCTGCGGGTCAACATATTTCTTGGGAAACGCAGGTGCTTGCGCTTTGGAGCCTGCTCCTCCCTCGTCGCTGTCGCGAAGATCTGCGACATTCGGGACGACAATCGTGCTCGGTTCTTGGCCCTGGTGCCTGTAAATCCTTGCTTGGCAAGCGTCGATCCGATCGAGCTTGTCTCCCCCGTCCAGTGGCAGTTCAAGAAACCATATCCAGACCCCTGTCGCTGTCTAGCATTTCACCTCGCCGGTTTCGCCGTAGCTGCAAGCCTGCAGCTTCATCCGGTACGCTCTTGATCTTGCGTCCTTTGGCCTTGTGGGACGAGATGAACTCTGGTCCCTTCGGCGGCGCGGTGGGGCTCGACGATGGGTTTTACGGTGGTTTCGGCGACGGGCATGGGCACGGGCATGAACATGGCTTTGGCCAGCGGCTGGGAGCGTCGACGTCCTCATCGGTCCTGCTTGTCGACGGCGGGACGGGGGAGCTGGCCGCCGCCGCCGCCGCCGCCGCGGACGTGCCGAAGAGGAAGACAGGAGGTCGCGAGGAGAAGGAGGCGACGGCCCTCAGGAGCCACAGCGAAGCGGAGCGGCGGCGGAGGGAGAGGATCAACGCGCACCTCGCCACGCTCCGGAGCATGGTCCCCTGCACCGACAAGGTGAGTCCCTTCTCCTTCTCCTTCTCTCGCTAATTTCTACTGCATCTTTGTTTCTTGAGAGTGTCTAGGTCTCGTTCCATCGAGACAGTATAGTATGAAAGAAGAAAAGAAAAGAAAAAAAAATGTTTACACGAATCTCGATGCAAGATCAACGAATTATAGTATTGACTGAGATTTCGTGAAGTCTCAGTCGACTGATTTTTAGTAAGTCTGTTTTTTTGTTTCTGTTTTCCTTCCATTTGAGTTATTCCACCGTTGCAATACGTGATGCACACACACATTCATGCTACTCTTTCTAGAAAATGATGTATTATTAAAGCATCAAGATGATACAAAAACTTAAAAGTGTCTGCAATAACGTATGACAAGCTCAACTTAAGTGTGCATGAGTAAGCATAAAATGCGTACGGAAGGCTAGTGTTGATTTATGAGCCTAGTTCAGATCCAGTTGATAGCTAGACGTAGCGATCTTATACCCGGTAATCAGTCCGGGGAATTACATGCTTTCAAATGTGTGGGCAGCATAGAAGGGTGAGCGACAGGGAAGGCGTCACCAAGGAGCCCACGGGAGGGACAACCAGCCGATCCCAGAATTTATCAGCGAACAGGCAGCAGATCGGTCATCCCAAGAGAAGCGGGCATGGTGGCAGTCTATCTTGGTGGGCTTGACGGTCGTCTCCCTAGACTAGAACCATTCATGATTGAACTACTTGAAAAAAAAATACCTCACCACCCTTAGCTCTCCATGGTGATGCACATTCCATTGACACCAAGTTCTTTATCGTCGATTAGAGCAAGTACAATAGAACCGAGTCAACGGGCTATAAAAAATAAAATAATATATTTTACTTAGTTGGAGGAAAGAGAAGAGGAGAGAGAAGGTAAACGGGTTCTTCGTGAAGAGTCAGCTCTAGCACGTGCTCCTAGGCACTTTGTGAGAGTAAAAGATGGATCACATAATAATAAAGTAATACATTTTTTTAATTAACTATTGTACATGTTAGCTATAAGATGGGCTATATATGACTTGACAACGGCTTATAGTCAGCAGCTGGCTATACTATTAACCTTGCTCTTAGGAGTCGGGGGTTCGAAACTCAAAAGACACGCCCCCACGATCTCCACCTAAATCATCAAAACCGTCTCCTGGATTTTCTTCCGAAGAAGGAATAAAGTGGAATCAGTGCGAGAACCTCAATACAAACACATCTGAAAGAGTGAAGGATGCTCATAGATGCCACCACTATCGGAACCTCAATTTTCACCTAAGGTTGACATTGGTCCACTTGGTAAGCAACCTACAAAAATTTGCAACCAATGGTCCACTCATCGAAGTTGCATGGAAGAAATTTTATAGGCAGCGCCGAAAAACCTGGTGATGGTGAAGACAACCCGTCATCGTGACGTGGAATCTGTACTGGCATAGCAATTGTGAAATGTTCGTCATAGACTAGGGGAGTATCCTCACGGGCAGTTGTACGAGTCCGTGCTGGCAAGCGTCGGTGCATACGTATCAGTTGACCAGACGCAGCCATGAACTCACAAATGCAACATTGGCATTTCGCTCGGCTGGCATATTGACAGATCTGGCATGTCCATGACACTCTTTTTACCTTCTTCCGATGACAACATGGCTCATTTTCCTTGCGGTAAATCTTATTCTACGCCTATAACATAAGATAGGACCACAAATCGCACGCCCCGTTGTCTTATTAGGCTTGGCCCGTTTCTTTTTCTCCGTCACTTCCGCTGGCTTTTGTTTCCATTTCCCCATTTCGGTTTTGTTCTGATTTCCTTTTGCTATTAATTTATTTAATTTTGAATTGTGTGCTTTAATTTTTATTGGTAAAAAACTGAAGCATTAATTTAGGCTAATGAACATTTCTATGAAATAATAATATTTGTATGGTAAACAAATATTTTTAATGCATGGATATTTTTCAGAATAAAACATTTTATTTTATAATGAGAATTGTTTTTTATTAAGCAGAAATATTTCAAATATAAAAGAAGCGACGATATTTGGGCAGCCCATAGAGCCCCTCCATTCTCCGCCCAAATATCTATCAGGCTTTGGCCCGGTTTGTTTTGGGTTGCTAGGTTGGGTTGGGCCATGGGCTTTTACGTGGCGATCAGACGCCGCCACAGTGCGGTGCAGCGGGAGTCGCTCAATGAAGGTGTGAGACGTGGCAATGGGAGGCAAGCACAGGAGCCGAAATTCGGCTGCCGAATGGACGATCCTTCAAACCGCGGCATTGCCAGCTTCCTGCTGCTACGTCTACGTGCATGCTTTACGTTCAGAAACGGGCCCAGGCAGGCACCAAAAACCTGATCCGTCGATACATTATTGGCTTTTGCAGATGGACAAGGCGGCGCTGCTCGCGGAGGTGATAAACCACGTCAAGAAGCTCAAGAGCGACGCGGCGCGGGTGGGCAGGCACTGCCCCGTCCCGTCCGGCGCCGACGAGATCACCGTCGAGGTCGTCCAGCAACCGCAAGCGTCACCCCACCACAGCCGCGCCGGCGCCGCCTTCCTCGTCAAGGCGACGCTCAGCTGCGGCGACGGCTGCGCGGGCCTCTTCGCCGACGTGAGGCGCGCGCTCCAGCCGCTCGCGCCGAGGGTCGTCGGCTCGGAGGTGACCACGCTGGGCGGGCGCGTCCGGCTCACGGTGGTCATGTCGCGCGAGGGCGCCGTGACCGCGGCCTCGGTCCGCCAGGCGCTCGACTCGGTGCTCGACGGGGTCGCCAGCGCCGCCGCCGCCTTCGAGTTCTCGCCGAGGGACTCGCTCCTGGCCATCAAACGCCGGCGGGTCTCCACGTTCGACTCCTCGAGCTCTTCTTCTTGAGACGGCCCGGCCGGCTCCACGGATGATTCGGAACGGACCGACACGGCAGGTAGCACGCTTTGGTGCATGCATGTTGACGTTGAACTCTCTACCTTCAAAAATCCTAGTATGATTTTGACTTGCCACCGTCGACTTGGTCAGGACTCGTCAATCGAGATACAAAAGCAAAATGCCCTGTGAACATTGCTTGGTTTCGGTTGCTCATCTTTAATTTGTACTATAAGGATTGGTAATTTTCCAACAATTCCGACTTTTGAGTGCAACTGAAATCTGTCAGTCTGTTCATCTTTCTCAAATGACAGCGGTTTACTTTTACCCAGCTCTGAGCTGCAAATTAACCTGCCGAAACAACCAGCAGCAATATATCAAGATGGGCTACAAGTGGATGGATGGATTTCAAATTCGAAATGAGGCACACAAGTGACCATTCGTCCCAAAAAAAAAACGTCGGCACCGACACCTCCTTGTTGCAACAGTAGCCCTGCCCTCCTAGTTTCCAAGTGGGTGTTGATGCAGGGAACACTCGATAGTCCGTACCGCAAGCCGATGACAAACCGAGCCAAAGATGGGCGCATCCCTGACTCTGACGAGCTCATGAATTCTCGACGAACAACATGTCCGTGCCGGTGTGCGCCACCAACGACGTGCGTACGTACGTGCCCCTGCACTTGCAGGTAGGTGGTGCAGTGCTGCCATGCAGAGATATCCGTCCATCCATCCATCCCCATGTGTTGCAACAGTCGAATCGACATGAACGAGAGCTTCAGCTCGAGCTCGGCTGGGTGGGTGGGACAAGCATGCTGCATGCATGACCTTGACCGCCACCTCCGACGCTGTTGAACCCGGGAAGAGGCTGCTATTCACCTCTGACGGCGAGATCGAATCTGTATCGACATGTTCCCAGGTAATTAAGCCGCTCAACGTGTTCGTGGTGACTTGTTGCAGGCAGGATCGCCTTATGTTCGTCAGCAAGCGAGCTGGACCACCGGTGGTGAATCCGGTAACAGTAAATCACCTGCAAGTTTTCCTGATGCAGCAACGGTGGATTCAGTAAGCGTAAATTACTACGGGTACGTAGTAGCAGCATCTGAGAGTGGTTTATTCAGAGTAGTGGTAACATATCCGAGTATCCAACTGATTAAGAAATTATACACCGGCGTGGAAGAGAATGACCGGGAGACTGGCTAGGTTCTTTTCAGATCCCGAAGGAGCAGTGCCGGCTACTACCACTGATTTCAGAGGAGGATTAAAGAACGGTTTGAAAAAGTTAGCCTGTTCATGCAGGCTACTCCTGGCTACTGCCACTACTCGGTGATTAATTAAGGAGCACTAACCTAACTGATCCTTCCTCGCGCCGGTGGGAGACCCGACCCGGCCACATGTGCTGCCACCTCATCGAGATCCCTAGTGTAACCGTAATTTAGTGATGGAATTGCTTGGTTGGGCTAGCCTTACGTTGACTGTCATTTTTATGTTGTATGACTTGGATCGAGTTCCTCAAGTTAAAAGAGGGTGTATGTAGGTATGTATGAACTGTAGAACTGCATCTACAGCCAGGCACATGGCAAATATGAACACTTAAACGTCTGTGGATGAGTGGATCCGTCCGCGGTTAGTGACTGACGTGTCTGTTTTGCATTTCTATTTGTTCGTTCATACAATCACGCTCCTCATTTTCTTTTGCATATTTTTTCGATAAGGGACGCTTTATTACTTAAAAGGTTTAAGCATTACACCCGGTTTCTACATAATTGAGGTGCATACAGTCAAGTGAAGTCCACTCACACAAACCAAAAATTAAAAACAGCGAAATACGAAAAAACATGTAAAGTCTGTATAACGCCTAAGCCATAGGGGGACCAATCCTAGGATCATGCTGCCATTCATGTTGGATAAAAGTATTCCTCGTCGTAGCCTTCAATCGTGTACACACCTTCGTAAACAGGCCTCGATTTTCCACACGTTGTAGAGACGACCATAAACGAAGCGTCCCGGTATATCTATAGATAACCTGCATAAGAGTTTTCGGGCTTCCGGTATACCAGGTATTTCTTCGTAGCCATTAAGTCTGCCCAAAAGTGAGAGTACTCGGGCTTCCAGTATATCCGGGATATCGCCTTTGAACCTACATATTTTCTCTTTAGAAGGGTTTGCTATACACCATCATCTGTCAATAACTTAAACAACCATTTGCCAAGGAAGGCCCTATTCTTAACCTCAAGATCATGAATGCCCAACCCGCCTTGGTCTTTGGGATGGCAAACCACACTTCATTTAGCCGGTCGATATTTCTTTCTTTCGCTATCTCCTTGTCAAAAGAATCTTGATCGGAAGTAATCAAATCTTTGTAATGCTCCTTTCGGCAACTGAAAAAAGGAAATCATACATAGTATTGCTTAGTACTGAATTTATGAGGACCAATCTTCCGCCTAGAGATAGCAGTTTACCTTTCCAACTGCTTAATCTTTTTTGCAGTCTCTCCTCGACGTGTTTCCATTCAGCATTTGTGAGTCTCCGATAGTGTATCGGTATCCCCAAATATGTGATTGGAAACTGGCCCAACCCGCATCCGAACGGGTCAGCGTATAGATGGGCCTCGTCCTGAGCCTCGCCAAAACAAAACTATTCATTTTTATGAAAGTTAATCTTAAGACCCGAGAGTTGCTTGAATGCTGATAAAATTAATTTCAGATTTCCCGCTTTCTCTAAGTCATGATCAATAAAGAAAATAGTATCGTCGGCATATTGAAGGACAGAGAGACCACCATCCACAAGATGATTCACTAACTCATCAATTTGACCGTCAACTTTGGCACGCTCAATCATGACAGCTAATACATCCGGTCATTTGCATATGTCCGGTCATTTGTACATAATTGAAGAAAAGGAAGAGAGAGAAAATAATAAAGAAAGAAAAAGAAATTATGGTCTGGAATGGGCCGCATCCAACATGACGGACTGACCAGACGCATTCGCGAGTTCTCATATTCTTCCTACGTTTGTCCTTCCTTGATAAGAGAGTAAGCAAATAGTCCAGATTTATAAGAATGATACGAGGGATTCGGTTAAATCACTTTTTTCCTTCTCTTTTGTTTGATCATTGGTCACACATGTTGGCGGACGTTTGAGTAAAATCTGAGGATGCCGGCTTTAAATGTTCCAAGGCACAAGAATAACTTGGCATTAAACATCCTACATGCATCGGTTCTCGCTTTTTTTTTTGTACGCGCAATTTTACACCACACATATACACGATCAGTTGCAAAATCGATACAAGCTATTCTAATAACAATATCTTGGCCTCTTGCAAAACTTAGGTAGACGCAACACGTACACAACCTTTTAATGACACATCAATCATTTGCCCAACAAGTATCCTCATGAACCGACCCCTACCTTAGATCTCTCGCACGGTATAGCATGGCCTAGCGGCTAGCGTAGGTAGCTCCTCATTCATGCTAGCTCGTACGTAGTATAGAATACCAAACCAACTACCGATACCCATGATCTCGATCACATGCATGCATGTATCCAATCTCGCCATAATACATGTCCCGTTAAGATGCATCTCCCGTTATTTCGTGAAAAAGAAAAAGAAAAGGAAAAAGAACTAATTGTTAGACTTCGTATTGTAGTCCAACTGTGTAATTCATATCGTATTGGTATAGAAATTGTATCTCACCATTATATATATGTGATGAGCCACCCCATAAAGGGTTGAGCCAGTTCCTCCAAAACCCTACGTCTTACATGGTATCAGCCTAACCTAGGTCATCCCCCACGTCATTCGCCGCCGACGCCGCGCCCAAACCCTAGGGCCACCGTCGCCGCCATGTTCGCTTCCGCCTCGGGCGCCGCCAGCTTCGGGTCCATCCCCGCATCGCTTGCCGCCCTCCTCAACCTCCCGCCTCGTATCCTTGCTCCGCCGGTGCCCCAATTCTTCGGCACCACCGACGTGGGATCCATGTTCTCAGCTCTGATCCCGTCGTCTCCCGCGCGTACGATCTCCGTCGCCGTAACGACGGTCCCGCCCGCGGAGCCACCCACGGCCTTCCCCGGCTCGTCCTCGACACTCGCCATCCTCCCGACGGCCTCGGGGGCTCCCGACACACCGCTCGCGGCTATGGCCCCTGTCGCCGCTGAGCCGCCCCTGCCCTCGGTTGCTGACGTCGTCGCGTCCGCCGGGCTGTTCCACTTCGACAACGTGATCGCCATTAGACTCATGCCCGACAATTATCTGTTCTGGCGCGCTAAAGTTCTACCGCTGCTTCCCAGTTGATCCCTCCTTGGGTATGTCAATGGTTCCCTGTCGTGTCCCCCACAGGTCGTCGCTACCATCCACGGTCCGGCCACCAACCCGTCACACCGTGTGTGGGTACAGCAGGACCAGGCGATCCTCTCCGCCATCCAGGGTTCCCTGGGCGACGAGGTTGCCGACCTCTGCCTCTTCACTGCCACCTCCATGGACGCCTGGACGGCCCTAGAGCATGCTTTTGCCCAGGTCTCCACCTCCCGCTTGATGGCTCTTCGCAGCGAGCTCGCCAACATCAAGAAGCTGGACTCCTTCGCCACGACCTACTTCAACAAGATGAAGGTACTACGGACATGCTAACATCTATTGGTTAGCCGCTTAGCGACGAGGAGTTCGTCGGCTTCGTCATCAAGGGCCTCGACGTCGAGTACGACAATCTCGCGGAGGCCGTCCACAACGCCAAGCCACCGATGCCCCCTCACGAGCTCTACGCACGCCTCTGAGGGGGTCCTGGATTAAGGGGTCCTCGGGAAGCCATCATATTCTTATGGGCCGGACTATATGGGCTACTTACCGAACACGGGAATATTTGAAGGCCCAGTCTCCAAGATGGAAGCTTCAGGAAGCATGGCTTGCACTCCACGTTTGATGTAGCAAATAGGCATGTTTATCTCTTTGGCATGTAACCGACCATGTGTAAACCCTAGGCATCCTCGGCGTCTATATAAGCCGGAGGGTTTTAGGGTCTAGGGATAGAACAACTCATCTAGGGTTAGCTATTCGATCTCGAGGTAGATAAACTCTGTTACCCCCCATATCATCAATACAACCAAGCATGACGTAGGGTATTACCTCCATAGGAGGGCCCGAACCTGGGTAAATCTGTGTCCCCTTTGTCTCATGTTACCGTCGACTCCAGTCTCACAGTTCGGGAACCCTACCCGAGATCACTCGGTTTTGACAACGACATTGGTGCTTTCGTTGAGAGTCCCTCTGTGAGCAAGATGGAATCGATGTCTCACCTTGTTATCAACAAGGAGGCCCGCACCATGGACACTTTTGTCCCCGGACAGATCTTCGCCTTCGGCAGCGTTGTGTTGCACGCTGATCCCACCGGCCATCTAGGCCGTGTTGAGAGCTTTGCCCCTAATTGAGAGGTCAGATTCGAAAACTTAGAGTTCCCCGTAGACTCTCGGGGTGACTTGTCGTTAACCGGGCTCGCAGCTCCACCTATAGCACCCGAGGACTCTGAGGCTTTAACCTCGAGCCCCTTCTTCGGACATACCAATGGGGTCACCCATGGCGATGGGCCAATCTCCTATCCTGGTCCGGTCATTGAGCCAGATGACCGGACAAGTGTTCTTGTCGAACACTCCCCATGTTCGGACGCCTAGGAGGTTAACTCCGCAAATTCCAAAAAACTGGATCCGATCGGGCCATTGGCGGCTGACGAGGCCCTAGATCATATCTCGTAAATGAAGATCACCGACGATCCAGCCCCGATCTATGCTCAGTTCGGTTACGGTGCGGGTCAGGATGGATTTTTCGACCCACCCACCACCCACTTGATAGCCACTGTCGAAGATTTAACCGACATGCTGGACTATGCCTCCGAGGAGGCAGAATACATGGATGAAGACACCCCCGTTAACACCGGGAGGTGGCCTCCCACTTCCATGTATGATGTATACATGGTAGATACTCCTGCCACTAACGGCGATAATATGCCTAACAACGATGGCGACAAATCGGGCGACACGGCATCAAGGCGCCGGAAACCGCATAAGCAGTCCAATGGCAAAAAGGGAAGGAAAGCTATTATCAGCAACGGGGACGATAATACCCCTGCTGACCATCGCAATCCTGATATCCCTGAACACCCGTTAGAAGGTCCGGAAGGGCCTGAGGACCAGAACAACCCTGATAACATCAATGACTCCGAAGACGATAATTACCTTCCCCTCGTAGAGGAGGAAGATATACCGGAGGACGATGACTTGTATATCCCTGATAACCTCGAAGATTAGGAAGAAATCAGGCAGCGGCTCATAGCAACTGCTCGCAGCTTGAAAGCTAAAGAACGGCAACTCAAAGCCGAACAGGATGACCTCAATGATCGATGGACGAAATTCCTCTCGGCTGAGAAAGTATACGGCACCGGTCTGTCAGACCAGCCCAAAAGCTACCCACAGAGAAGGCTGCTGCCACAATTCGATGACGAAGTCATTGATACTCCGTCTCCGAACCATACTTCGTATGACAAGCCGGACCGCCCCCCTTGCGGGCGGGACTGGATGGCTGACTACACCGGTTATATACTAGCAATGCCCCGAAGACGGGGTAAGGAGACATTAGAGCCCAATGACAGCTTCGGCCTGCAAGATGACCTGGATCACAGAGTAGGCCGTACAAGATCCATCTACGGGTCTAGAGAGTACTCACCCGATAGACGAGATGGGTACAGACCATGGTTCGATCAAAACAACAGAGTCCGAGAACGCAACCGGGCCCATACAGACGCCGAATACAGGCGCGACATAGTACGGGTCAGGGGCGCTGCTCACCCACAATGCTTCACAGATGAGGTAATGCGGCATCAGTTCCCCGAGGGGTTTAAACCTGTGTATAGAACGGTATGATGGGACTACTGACCCAACTGTATGGATTGAGGACTTCCTCCTCCATATCCACATGGCGCGAGGAGACGATCTCCATGCCATCAAATATCTACCTCTTAATCTTAAGAGGCCAGCTCGGCACTGGTTAAACAACCTTCCCGAAAACTCCATTGGATGCTAGGAAGACCCGGAAGATGCGTTTCACTCTAACTTCCAGGGAACCTATGTCTGCCCGCCGGACTCTTCCGATCTCAGCTACGTCGTCTAGAAGCCCGGCGAGTCTGCTCGGCAATTCTGGAATTGGTTCTTGACTAAGAAGAACCAAATTGTTGACTCTCCGGATGCTGAGACCATAGCCTCCTTCCGGCACAATATTAGAGATGAATGGCTGGACCGCCAGTTTGGCCAGGATAAACCTTGAACCATGTCCACCCTTACTTCCCTCATGACCCGCTTCTGCGTGGGCGAAGACAATTGGCTGGCAAGACGCAGTCACAATTCTGAAGATACCGTAGCCTCTGAAGCCCGGGATGGCAACAGAAAACCAAAGCACAATAAGAATAAGCATCGACACAATAATAGCGATGCCGATGACACGGCTGTAAACGCCGGATTCCGCAACTCCCGACTTGGGCAGCGGAAGAAGCCTCCTAAAGCCAATCGCGATGGACCCACCTAGCTGGAGAAGATCATGGAAAGGCCTTTCCAAATCTATGGGACTCTGGAGAATCTCGCCAACCACATACACCGCAATTTTTGGGTGTTTAAACAAACTGGCAAGATACCACCTGAGGACCAAGGCAGAAACTCTCGCAGCGAGGACGAGGATGAGCTCGGGGTCCAATTGGTGGCGGACAGAAGAAATTTCCTCCCGAAGTCAAAACGGTGAATATGATATACGCCACCCATATACCTAAGAAGGATAGGAAGTGCGCCCTTCGGGAGGTCTATGCCGTGGAAGCCGTAGCCCCGAAGTACAACCCATGGTCGGCATACCCGATCACCTTTGATCGGCGCGATCACCCGACCAGTATCCATCACGGGGGCTCAGCGGCCCTCGTCCTAGACCCCATTATAAATGTGTATCCCTCACGAAAGTCCTAATGGACGGAGAAAGTAGCCTTAACCTAATTTACTCAGATCCGGTGAAAAAGATGGGCATAGATCCATCAAGGATCAAACCCAATAGCACTACCTTCAAACGAGTGATCCCAGGCGTTGAGGCCCGATGTACGGGTTTTGTAACCCTGGAAGTTATGTTCGGCTTGCCCGATAACTTTCGCAGCAAAGACTTGATCTTCGACATTGTGCCCTTATGCAGCGGTTATCACGCGCTGCTTGGTCAAACAATGTTTGCTCGTTTCAAGGCAGTCCCACACTACGCATACCTCAAGCTCAAGATGCCGGACCCCAATTGGGTCATTACTGTTAACGGCAATAAAAAGCGCTCCGTTAGAACTGAGGAACACGCACTGGCCCTGGCGGCCGAATTCAGCGACAAATAAGATCGGCAGTTCTGACATCCGCCATAAAGGCACATAAAGCTAGGAAGCGAGTTTGGCCTCAGACCGAAAACTCATATCCTTCCTCCTCCTTTCAATAGGTACTCGCCCCCCACCACACAACCCTATGACCAGCAAACTATGTGCCAAGGAGGCACGACTTAGCACTTAAAATTCCATGGGTAGCAGTGGGAAAATAAAGATGGTTGTTCGGCTGGTCCGAACCTCTACCATCAACGCGTCTTCGGACAAAATGCAGGTGCTCCTAAAGAACCTGCCTATGGCGTAAAGCTCGCCTTCGGTGGCCTCTCAAGACCTTGTTTGCAAGATCCGTTCGCCTAACAATAACAACCATCAAGGTGCATCTAAGAGTAGGAGTCAACTAGCAACGGGGCATATCGAGGACGTCAGGTTATCAATCGAAGATCCCTGGTACAACAACTCATGTATATGTTTATTTCTTTCACATACCTGTAAATAGTTGCTTCGGCAATCCGAGGTATAAGAGCCGTTGAGAAAAATGTAAATCGCGTGCCACAAGTTTGCCTCATCATTCCTTTTTTGGTGCATATTTTTCCTCTCTCCCTCTTCTCGTGGACCTGCTCGATATGATGCGAGGCATCCGGCTAAGAAAATGGGGGGCTCGAGTTTAAAATCGCCTTATCTACATTCTATCATGCGTTTGGCATCTTGGTGTTCGCTTTATATGCATCGGTTCCAAACTATGTCTTGGGTCTATAGTTGGGTTGCCCGGCTCCTACGCTTTCCCCTTTACGTTTAGCTCGTTCAGCTAAAAGGACAAAGGGAGCACCCCTGCGATTGTGCTTCCGGATAGTCTGGTCAAGCACCTCAGGGGAGAAAGCCAAAAACAGACTGTCATAGTATGCAAGATCCAGTCTGTGAAGTCGAGCTGGAAGTATTATACTTCAATCCTCGTAAACGGTTATTCCGTGTGGTGCGAGGAACCTTCCCTTTGTGCAAACATTGTGATACCGGCTTTGGCCACAGTTCGTTCGAATATCACAACACTTCGATGGATAATCGTACGCTTCCTGTAGTCCTTTTCGCGCCCCTACGGCTAAGTGAAAAAAATAAAGCACTATAGTATGATTGTCTAGTCTGCCGCACTGTACCGCCTTCGGGTTCCGATAATTCGGCTAAGGGACATAGTGCATTGGCATAGACACCCCATGTAGTATCTACATGGGGGCTGAAGCCGACGACTCGCATTTTTCATTATTAAAAAGCCACATGGGAGTTATAGAGGAATGCAAAACCATATAAGAACAAATACTAATATCATCAAAAGTTTGGACAAGTCTTCGGACGCGTTACAGTTCATTCAAATAAATGATCACTCGGATACTGGGACGCTATCATCCGAGCACTCTCCATCACTCCATCAAAGTATATATCGGGGTGTCTATGCTCCTTCCTGGGAGGCAGCGGGGCGGTGACTACCTTCATTGGATCTAGCCCTGGCTAGTGCACCTTCGCTCTTGCAAGGGCCATCCAGACTCCCTCGATGGAGGAGGAGCGCTTGACGGTGTCGAGGCGGGGCGAAGCAGCAATCAACCTCTGCACCAGGCCAAAGTAGCTGCCTGGCAGTGGCTCGTCGAGCCGTAAGCGGATACAGAGGTCCTTCATGGCCTGCTCCGCCATCTGGCGCAGCTCCATCAGCTGTTTTAGCTGCTCCACTAGAAGAGGAGGACGCTCGGGGGCTCCGAACTGTGCCCAGAACAGCCGAGCTTCATCTCCTTCTCTCTGCGAGGCGAACAACTGATTGACATCCGCCACGCTCTTTTGGAGATCGGAGGATGCACCTAAGGATCGCCACACCTGGGTAAGCAATGCGAATTTGCTATCCCCGAATACGCACTTTAGTGAGTACGGCTTACCATCCGTTATGTCTTTGGCTTGGTGCACTTGCTCCTCGTAGAACCGCCTGTCCATCTGCTACTTGTGGAGTTCAGTTGTTAAAGTGGACAGTTCGGCCGAGCTCGCCTTATTCTTCTGCTCAAAGGCCTCACATTTATCACTTGCATCCTTGAGCTCCTGTTGGACCTCCGCCACGCGAGCCTCATGCTTGCCACTAGTGGCTCGTATGGTGGAGAGGGCGACATCCATTTATTTAGCAGTCGCCCTCTCGGCGGCCGCTTTGTCCTTCGCGAGCTGGAGCTCAGTCTTGAGCCTCTCCATCTCTTTCGCCAAGGCTACGCGTACATTATACTGTTGGGAGACATAGTAGTAAATCAAAAAAATTCCTACGTGTTCACCAAGATCTATCTATGGAGAAACCAGCAACGAGTGGGAAGAGATTGCATCTTCATACCTTTGAAGATCGCTAGGCAGAAGCGTTACAAGAACGCGGTTGGTGGAGTCATACTCGTAGCGATTCAGATCGCGATGGACTCCGATCTCAGCGCCAAACAACGGCGCCTCCGCGTTTAACAAACGTACAACCCGGTGACGTCTCCTACACCTTGATCCAGCAAGGAGGAAGGAGAGGTTGGGGAAGAGCTCCGGCAGCACGACGGTGTGGTGACAGTGGAGCAGCGTGGTCTCTGGCAGGGCTTCGCCAAGCGCTATGGAGAACGAGGAGAGGAAGGAGTAGGGCTGCACCGAGAGGAGAGGAACTCGTGTGTTGGCAGCCCCCCCCCAAAACCCCACTATATATAGGAGGAGGGGAGGAGGGTGCGCGGCCCCTAGGGTTCCCACCCTAGGGTGGTGCGGCAGCCCTAGATGGCCTTTGGCCGGCGGCCAAGAGGGGAGAGGGGGAGGGCGCGGCCCTAGTGGGCCTTAGGCCCATCTCGGTCTAGGGTTTCTCCTCCCTCCCACCTTTCCTGCGCCTTGGGCCAGGGTGGAGGGCGCACCAGCCCACTCTGGGGCTGGTCCCTTCCACTCTCGGCCCACGCAGCCCTCTGGGGCTAGTGTCCCCACTTGGTGGACCCCCGAAACCCTTTCGGTGGTCCCGGTATGTTACTGGTAATTCCCGAAACACTTTCGGTGGCCAAATCATCACTTCCTATATATCATTCTTCACCTCCGGACTATTCCGGAACTCCTCGTTACGTTTGGGATCTCATTCGGGACTCCGAACTACCTTAGGTAACCACGTACACTATTTCCCTATAACCCTAGCATCATTGAACCTTAAGTGTGTAGACCCTACGGGTTCGGGAGACACGTAGACATGACCGAGACACCTCTCCGGTCAATAACCAACAGCGAGACCTGGATACCCATGTTGGCTCCCACATGCTCCACGATGATCTCATCGGATGAACCATGATGTCGGGGATTCAATCAATCCCGTATACAATTCCCTTTGTCTACCGGTATGATACTTGCCCGAGATTCGATCTTCGGTATCCCCATACCTTGTTCAATCTCGTTACTGGCAAGTCTCTTTACTCGTTCTGTAACACATCATCCCGTGGCTAACTCCTTAGTCACATTGAGCTCATTATGATGATGTCTTACCGAGTGGGCCCAGAGTTACCTCTCTGTCACACGGAGTGACAAATCACAGTCACGATTCGTGCCAACCCAACAGACACTTTTGAAGATACCCGTAGTGCACCTTTATAGCCACCCAGTTACGTTGTGACGTTTGTCACACCCAAAGCATTCCTACGGTATCCGGGAGTTGCAAAATCTCATTGTCTAAGGAAATGATACTTAACATTAGAAAAGCTTTAGCAGACGAACTACACGATCTTGTGCTATGCTTAGGATTGGGTCTTGTCCATCACATCATTCTCCTAAAGATGTGATCCCATTATCAACGACATCCAATGTCCATGGTCATGAAACCGTGACCATCTATTGATCAACGATCTAGCCAACTAGAGGCTCACTAGGGACATGTTGTGGTCTATGTATTCACACATGTATTACGGTTTCCAGTTAACACAATTATAGCATGAACAATAGACAATTATCATGAACAAGGAAATACAATAATAACCATTTTATTATTGCCTCTAGGGCATATTTCCAACAGTCTCCCACTTGCACTAGAGTCAATAATCTAGTTACATTGTCATGAATTGAACACCCATAGCATTCTGGTGTTGATCATGTTTCGCTTGAGAGAGAGGTTTAGTCAACAGATCTGCGACATTCAGATCCGTATGTACTTTACAAATATCTATATCTCCCTCCTGAATGTAATCACGAATGGAGTTGAAGCGGCGCTTGATATGTCTTGTCTTCTTGTGAAACCTGAGCTCCTTCGCAAGGGCAATAGCTCCAATGTTATCATAGAATAGAGTCATTGGACCCAACGCATTGGGAATTACTCCTAGGCCGGTGATGAACTCCTTCATCCAGACTCCTTCCTTTGCTGCTTCCGAAGCAGCTATGTACTCCGCTTCACATGTAGATGCTGCCACGATGCTTTGCTTGCTGCTGCACCAGCTGACTGCCCCTCCGTTCAAAATATACACGTATCCGGTTTGCGACTTGGAGTCGTCCGGATCTGTGTCGAAGCTAGCATCAACGTAACCCTTTACAACAAGCTTTTCAGCACCTCCATATACGAGAAACATGTCCTTTGTCCTTTTCGGGTACTTTAGGATATTCTTGACCGTTGTCCAGTGTTCGGCTCCGGGATCACTTTGGTACCTCCCTACCAAACTTATGGCAAGGTTCACATCAGGTCTGGTACACAACATGGCATACATAATAGAGCCTATGGCTGAAGCATAGGGGATGACACTCATCTCTTGTCTATCCTTTGCCATGGACGGGCATTGAGTCGTACTCAATATCACACCCTGTAACACAGACAAGAACCCCTTCTTGGACTGATCCATATTGAACTTCTTCAATACCTTTTCAAGGTATGTGCTTTGTGAAAGACCTATGAGGCGTTTTGATCTATCTCTATAGATCTTAATACCTAATATGTAAGCAGCTTCTCCAAGGTCCTTCATTGAAAAACATTTATTCAAGTAGGCCTTTACAATTTCCAAAAGTTTTATATCATTTCCCATCAACAATATGTCATCCACGTACAATATGAGAAATGCTACAGAGCTCCCACTCACTTTCTTGTAAATACAGGGTTCTCCATAAGCCTGTATAAACCCAAACGCTTTAATCACCTCATTAAAGAAAATGTTCCAACTCCGAGATGCTTGCACCAGCCCATAGATGGAGCGATGGAGCTTGCATACTTTGTTAGCATCTTTAGGATCGACAAAACCTTCCGGCTGCATCATATACAGGTCTTCCTTAAGGAAGCCATTAAGGAATGTTGTTTTGACGTCCATTTGCGAGATCTCATAATCATAAAATATGGCAATTGCTAACATGATTCGGACAAACTTCAGCATCGCTACGGGTGAGAAAGTCTCATCATAGTCAACTCCTTGAACTTGTCGATAACCCTTAGCGACAAGCCGAGCCTTATAGACGATCACATTACCATCTGCGTCAGTCTTCTTCTTAAAGATCCATTTATTTGCAATGGCTCGCTTATCATCAGGCAAGTCCACCAAAGTCCATACTTTGTTCTCATACATGGATCCTATCTCGGATTTCATGGCCTCGGGCCATTTGTTGGAATCCGTCCCCGCCATCGCTTCTTCATAGTTCGAAGGTTCACCGTTGTCCAACAACATGATCTCCAGGACAGGGTTGTCATACCACTCTGGTGCGGAACGTGTGCTAGTGGACCTTCGACGTTCAATAGTAACTTGATCTAAAGTTTCATGATCATCATCATTAACTTCATCTCCAGATGGTGTAGGCTCCACAGAAACAACTTTATGTGCTGCTCTACTCTCCGGTTCGAGTGGAGGTACAATTACCTCATCAAGTTATATTTTCCTCCCACTCACTTCTTTCGAGAGAAACTCTTTCTCGAGAAAGGATCCATTCTTGGCAACAAAGACTTTGCCTTCAGATCTGAAGTAGAAGGTATACCCAATAGTCTCTTTGGGATATCCTATGAAGACACACTTTTCCGCTTTGGGTTCGAGCTTCTGACGTTGAAGTTTCTTCACATAAGCATCGCATCCCCAAACTTTTAGAAACGACAACTTAGGTTTCTTTCCAAACCATAATTCATACGGTGTCATCTCAACGGACTTTGACGGTGCCCTATTTCAAGTGAATGCGACAGTCTCTAATGCATATCCCCAAAATGATAGCGGTAAGTCGGTAAGAGACATCATAAATCGCACCATATCCAATAGAGTGTGATTACGACGTTCAGACACACCATTTCGCTAAGGTGTGCCAGGCGACATTAGTTGTGAAACAATTCCACATTTCCTTAGGTGCGTGCCAAACTCGTGACTTAAATATTCTCCGCCACGATCAGATCGTAGGCACTTTATTTTCCTGTCACATTGATTCTCTACCTCACTCTGAAATTCCTTGAACCTTTCAAAGGTTTCAGACTTGTGTTTCATTAAGTAGACATACCCATATCTGCTCAAGTCATCGGTGAGGGTGAGAACATAACGGTAGTCACCGCGAGCCTCGACGCTCATTGGACCGCATACATCGGTATGAATTATCTCCAACAAGTCAGTTGCTCGCTCCATTGTTCCGGAGAACGGAGTCTTGGTCATCTTGCCCATGAGGCATGGTTCGCATTTGTCAAATGATTCAAAATCAAGAGACTCCAAAAGTACATCAGCATGTAGCTTCTTCATGCGTTTGACACCAATATGACCAAGGCGGCAGAGCCATGTGTAAGTGGGACTATCGTTATCAACCTTACACTTTTTGGTACTCACACTATGGACATGTGTAACATCACGTTCAAGATTCATCAAAAATAAAACATTGACCAGCGGGGTATGACCATAAAACATTTCTCTCATATAAATAGAACAACCATTATTCTCATATTTAAATGAGTAGCCATCTCGCATCAAGCGAGATCCAGATACAATGTTCATGCTCAAAGCTGGTATTAAATAACAATTATTGAGGTATAAAACTAATCCCGAAGGTAGATGTAGAGGTAGCGTGCCGAGGGCGATCACATTGACCTTGGAACCATTACCGACGCGCATCATCACCTCGTCCTTTGCCAGCCTCCGTTTATTCCGCAGCTGCTGCTTGGAGTTACAAATGTGAGCAACTGCACTGGTATCAAATACCCAGGAGCTACTATGAGCGCTGGTTAGGTACACATCAATAACAAGTATATCACATATACCTTTAACATTACCGGCCTTCTTATCCGCTAAGTACTTGGGGCAATTCCGCTTCCAGTGATCGGTACCCTTGCAATAAAAGCACTCAGTCTTAGGCTTGGGTCCATTCTTGTTCTTCTTCCCGGCAACTTGCTTACCAGGCGCGGTAACAGCTTTACCGTCCTTCTTGAAGTTCTTTTTACCCTTGCCTTTCTTGAAACTAGTGGTCTTATTGACCATCAACACTTGATGCTCCTTTTTGATCTCGACCTCCGCTGATTTCAGCATCGAGTACAACTCAGGAATGGACTTCTCTATCCCCTGCATGTTGTAGTTCATCACAAAGCTCTTGTAGCTAGGTGGAAGCGACTGGAGGATTCTGTCAATGACCGAGTCATCCGGGAGATTAACTCCTAGATGAGTCAAGAGGTTGTGCAACCCAGACATTTTGAGTATGTGCTCACTCACAACACTATTCTCCTCCATCTTACAGCTAAAGAACTTGTCGGAGACTTCATATCTCTGGACCCGGGCGTGAGCTTAGAAAACCAGTTTCAGCTTTTGGAACATCTCATATGCTCCGTGTTGCTCAAAACACTTTTGGAGCCCCGGTTCTAAACTGTAAAGCATGCCGCACTGAACAAGAGAGTAATCATCGCAGTGTGACTACCAAGCGTTCGTAACGTCTTGGTCCGCTGGGAAAATGGGTGGTTCACCTAGCGGTGCATCAAGGACATACAATCTTTTGGAAGCTATGAGGATGATCCTCAAGCTACGGACCCAGTCCGCATAGTTGCTTCCATCATCTTTCAGCTTGGTTTTCTCTAGGAACGCGTTGAAGTTGAGGGTGACATTAGCGTTGGCCATTGGATCTACAATATAGATTGTAAAGACAATTTTAGACTAAGTTCATGATAAGTAAGTTCACATAATCAAATTATTTAATGAACTCCCACTTAGATAGACATCTCTCTAGTCATCCAAGTGATACATGATCCATGTCAACTAGCCCGTGTCCAATCATCACGTGAGACGGACTAGTCATCCATGGTGAACATCTCCATGTTGATCGTATCTTCTATACGACTCATGTTCGACCTTTCGATCTTCCGTGTTCTGAGGCCATGTCTGTACATTCTAGGCTCGTCAAGTCAACCTAAGTGTTTCGCATGTGTAAATCTAGCTTACACCCATTGTAAGCGAACGTTAGAACCTATCACACCCGATCATCACATGGTGCTTCGGAACAACGATCCTTAGCAACGGTGCACAGTTAGGGTGAACACTTCTCTTGAAATTTTATTGAGATATCACCCTATTTACTACCGGCGTTCTAAGCAAATAAGATGTAAACATGATAAACATCACATGCAATCAATATAGTGACATGATATGGCCAATATCATCTTGCTCCTTTGATGTCCATCTTCGGGGCACCATGATCATCACTGTCACCAACACGACACCATGATCTCCATCATCATGATCTCCATCATCGTGTCTTCATGAAGTTGTCTCGCCAACTATTACTTCTACTACTATGGCTAACGTTTAGCAATAAAGTAAAGTAATTACATGGCATTTATGATTGACACGCAGGTCATACAATAAAATAAGACAACTCCAATGACTCCTGCCGGTTGTCATACTCATCGACATGCAAGTCAAGAACATGATCAATCTCATACATCACAATGCATCGTATCACATCCTTTTGGCCATATCACATCACAAGGCATATGCTGCAAAAACAAGTTAGACGTCCTCTAATTTGTAGTTGCAAGTTTTTACGTGGCTGCTATAGGTTTCTAGCAAGAACGTTTCTTACCTATGCCAAAACCACAACATGATATGCCAATTGCTATTTACCCTTCATAAGGACCCTTTTCATCGAATCCAATCCGACTAAGGTGGGAGAGACAGACACCCGCTAGCCACCTTATGCAACAAGTGCATGTCAGGCGTTGGAACCGATCTCACATAAGCGTACGTGTAAAGTTGGTCCGGGCCGCTTCATCCCACAATAACGCCGAATCAAGATAAGACTAGTAGTGGTAAGCAAATTAACAAGATCGACGCCCACAACAACTTTGTTTTCTACTCATGCATAGATTCTATGCATAGACCTAGCTCTGATACCACCGTTGGGAGACGTAGTAGTAAATCAAAAAATTTCCTACGTGTTCACCAAGATCTATCTATGGAGAAACCAGCAACGAGTGGGAAGAGATTGCATCTTCATACCTTTGAAGATCGCTAAGCGAAAGTGTTACAAGAACGCGGTTGGTGGAGTCGTACTCGTAGCAATTCAGATCGTGATGGACTTCGATCTCAGCGCCGAACAACGGTGCCTCCGTGTTCAATACACGTACATCCCGGTGACGTCTCCTATGCCTTGATCCATCAAGGAGGAAGGAGAGATTGGGTAAGAGCTCCAGCGGCACGACAGCATGGTGACGGTGGAGCAGCATGGTCTCCGACAGGGCTTCGTCAAGCACTACGCAGAATGAGGAGAGGGAGGAGTAAGGCTGCGCCGAGAGGAGAGGAACTCGTGTGTTGGCAGCCCCCCAAAAAACCCACTATATATAGGAGGAGGGGAGGAGGGTGCGCAGCCCCTAGGGTTCCTATCCTAGGGTGGTGCGGTAGCCCTAGATGGCCTTTGGCCGGCGACCAAGAGGGGAAAGGGGGAGGGCGCAGCCCTAGTGGGCCTTAGGCCCGTCTGGTTGTAGGGTTTCCCCTTCCTCCCACCTTTCCTGGACCTTGGGCCAGGGTGGAGGGTGCATCATCCCACTCTAGGGCTGGTCCCTTCCACTCTCGGCCCACGCAGCCCTCTGGGGCTGGTGGCCCCACTTGGTGGACCCGCGAAACCCTTCCGGTGGTCCCGGTACGTTACCGGTAATTCTCGAAACACTTCCGGTGGCCAAATCCTCACTTCCTATATATCATTCTTTACCTCCAGACCATTTCGAAACTCCTCGTGACGTCCAGGATCTCACCCGGGACTCCGAACTACCTTCGGTAACCACGTACACTATTTCCCTATAACCCTAACGTCATCGAACCTTAAGTGTGTAGACCCTACGGGTTCGGGAGACACATAGACATGACCGAGACACCTCTCTGGTCAATAACTAACAGCGGGATCTGGATACCCATGTTGTCTCCCACATGCTCCACGATGATCTCATTGGATGAACCACGATGTCGGGGATTCAATCAATCCCATATACAATTCCCTTTGTCTACCGGTATGATACTTGCCCGAGATTCGATCGTCGGTATTCCCATACCTTGTTCAATCTCATTACCGGCAAGTCTCTTTACTCGTTCCGTAACACATCATCCAGTCGCTAACTCCTTAGTCACATTGATCTCATTATGATGATGTCTTACCGAGTGGGCCTAGAGATACCTCTTCGTCACACGGAGTGACAAATTCCAGTCTCGATTCGTGCCAACCCAACAGACACTTTCGGAGATACCCGTAGTGCACCTTTATAGCCACCCAGTTAGTTGTGACGTTTGGCACACCCAAAGCATTTTCTACGGTATCCGGGAGTTGCACAATCTCATGGTCTAAGGAAATGATACTTGACATTAGAAAAGCTTTAGCAGACGAACTACAAGTTCTTGTGCTATGCTTAGGATTGGGTCTTGTCCATCACATCATTCTCCTAAAGATGTGATCCCGTTATCAACTACATCCAATGTCCATGGTCATGAAACCATGACCATCTATTGATCAACGAGCTAGCCAACTAGAGGCTCACTAGGGACATGTTGTGGTCTATGTATTCACACATGCATTACGGTTTCCGGTTAACACAATTATAGCATGAACAATAGACAATTATCATGAACAAGGAAATACAATAATAACCATTTTATTATTGCCTTTAGGGCATATTTCCAACATATACAATGTGAAAAGGTTGTATTGACAGTATTCACATAATGGAATTCAGACAAAGGTACTCAGATTCTGTTTTGACATACCCTGGGCCTTGTCGAATCTTTGGTTTAGGGCCTTAACTTCGTCTTCGGAGCGCTTAAGCTTCCGATTTAGCTCGGCCAGCTCGGCGCCATTTATTGCCACCGCTGATGACGAAGCCTGCATTACACATACAGTTGATATATTACATGGGTACTCAATTCCCAAATTATAGTCAATCCGATCAAATGTTTAGTTCCTAACATGACGGACACTTAAAGTGTATATAGTCCGATATCGAATATAGAAATGATCCCTAGGTGAGTTTTTTCGCCTCACCTAGGGCTTGAGGGTTGCCATCTATATAATAAGAAATAAATAAAAACTTTGCTAATAAAAGTATCAGGTGACTTACTTGAAAACCCGTAAGGAGACCTTTGAAGGCCTCCTTCAGTCCGCTGTCAACGGACTGGATGCTCTGAAATACCGCACCCATAAGGGTGCGGTGATCCTCGGGGATGAAGGCGCTCGATAGAGCCTCCTCCTTGACCGACCACCTATTGGTCGGTGGTTTCGGTGATGATCGGATACCCCGATCACCTACCGGGGATTGAACCGGTGCCTCCAGAGGCATAGTGCGCTCCGGAGATGTTCTCGGAGGGGACTGAGCACCTGCTCGTCCGGCCTCCTTGGCGGCCGGAAGGGGTGTCGCCCCCCGGTCTTCAGTGGCCAAGGCGTTAGCCTCGGCCATGGTACGGTCTCCCTCGCCATCGGTGTACGCCTTCATAGGAGTGTGCTAGGACAACACCTCCGCAACATCCCTCGTGGCGCCTGGAGTGGTGGGATGTGAGGCATGCCCGCTCTCCACTAGTTCGGCGGGCGGGGTTTCCCCATCCGATATCACATCGGTGGGGATGACTTGCCGGGGGCTGAAAAGCCAATAACTTGCATGATGAATAGGAGGGTTTTCGGATCCTAACCTTTTTGGAGGGGGCTTGACCCATAGGATCCTTGGCGGAACCTCCTCGGGGTCTTTGGACACGGTGTTTGAGTCTAAACTATCGTCGGTCAGAATCACCTGCGCCCGACATGCCCTCTTCTGGACAAGAGGAGGGACCTGCTCCCGAGCGTCCGAAGATGCCGCTGTCTTCCTGGCTCGGGGGAAATTACCTTCCCCCTCGCCGTCGACCTCGGCCTCCTCCTCTTCTTCTTTTTCCTCTCCCTCCTCCTCAGCCTCCTTCTGATTTGAGGAGGCGGGGTATCCTTGGATGCGGCATCAGGCTGGTCCCTGATGCGGATACCAGCCTGGTCTGGTTTCTTCTTCTTCTCTTTTTTCATGGGAGCCTCATAAGGTTTACCACGAGCATTTTTGCTAGCAGCCCGGTCATCTCGTCTTCGGGCTGAGGCACCGGACTGTTAATTTTGATGGCTTTCTTCAGCCATTTATGCAAAGGCAGATCGGAAAAGGCATTATGAAATCTCCTTATGTAATGGAACCGACCAAGCTAGGATGTATCGTACCTTGGATTCGGGCCTGGCGGCGTGCAGACCCTTGTCCTCCTTCTCGGATGGCCATCTCTTCTGTGATTTGAAGAGCGCCTTCCACAAGTTCTCCCGCGTAGTGCGGAAGAGATTCCAGACTGTGGGCTTGTCGTTGAGCTGATGAGCCCACAAGGGAGTATTCTGGCATTGGCAAGGGAGGATGCTTCTTCGGAGCATCACCTGGACCACATCGGTCAACTTGGTGCCCTCCTCGACCATGGAGCGAATGCACTTCTGCAGGTCGCTCACCTCCTTGCCTGGTCCCCACACGAGGCACTTTTCGATCCATGAAGCCACTCTGGTTGGGGGATCGGATCTGAATGCGGTGGAGGGATGCTGACTTTCTTCTTGTGGTTTGGTGATGTAGAACCACTCCTTCTGCCACCCCTTAACGGTGTCAATAAGGGTGTCCGACGACCATCCGACGCGCGTGAGCTTGCCGATGATGGCCCCACCGCAATCTGCATGCTTGCCGCCGACGCACTTGGGCTTGATGTTGAACACCTAAAGCCAAAGCCCGAAGTGTGGCTCGATGTGCAGGAAGGCCTCGCAAACGAGGATGAACGCCGAGATGTGCATGATGGAGTTCGGTGGGAGGTCATGGAAGTCGAGGTCGTAGAAGAACATCAACCCCCTGATAAAGGGGTGGAGGGGAAAGCTCAACCCCCTAATGAAATGGGGGATGAAAACCACCCTTTCGCCTGGCTCGGGGGCGGGGATCACTTGGCCCTCCTCCGTCGCGCGGTGAGGGATGTTGGTGGGGAGGTATCCGGCTTTCTTGAGGTCCTGGATGTCCCCATCAGTCACCGTAGAGGCCTCTCACTTGCCGTTAGAGCCGGAGCCCGCCATTGGTGAGCTCGGAAGGGGGAGGTAGAATATTTGGATCTACGCGTCGGAGGCTCAGAGGAATGGGAGGCAGCGGAAGCAGAGGGAGAGCGTGAATAGCCGCGGGGGTTTTCTTTCCTTTTATGAGGCTTATCGTTTGAGCCCCCTCCGCTGTGTCGTGAATCCCTCCACTTACCGAGACGTGTGCACAGTTGCGCATGCATGATTCAACATATCCCGTGTGAAACGGAGCACGATCTACACATTGATAGATCATGCTGATGGAACGGCCTCGAACCACGCATCGAGTTCCTGTAACTGGCCTAGCCGTCGTGGTGGGCCGTGGCCTTTCGTCAGAGAGGTCGTCAGGGAACTTTATCTTTTCCTCCCTGATGTTTGGCCTTCAAAGCCAACTTATTTCACAGTATTCGGACGTGCTGCTATTCGGAAGTTGTTTGTCATCGGGGGTCGAACTCTGTTTGGCAAAAGGAACTTACCTCGCAAGCCGAAGACTTTGTTCGTGGAGCAATTGAAGCTGAGGACCCTTAGCATTGGAAGCAAGTTTGGGGGCTACTGAGGGAGTCCTGGATTAAGGGGTCCTCGGGAAGCCGGCCTATTCTTATGGGTCAGACTATATGGGCTACTTACCGAACACGGGAATATTTGAAGGCCTAGTCTCCAAGATGGAATCTTCGGGAATCACGGCTTGCACTCCATGTTTGATGTAGCAAATAGGCATGTTTATCTCTTCGGCATGTAACCGACCATGTGTAAACCATAGGCATCCTCGACGTCTATATAAGCCGGAGGGTTTTAGGGTCTAGGGACAGAACAACTCATCTAGGGTTAGCTGTTCGATCTCGAGGTAGATCAACTCTGTAACCCCCCATATAATCAATAACCCCAAGCAGGACGTACGGTATTATCTCCATAGGAGGGCCCGAACCTGGGTAAATTCGTGTCCCCTTTGTCTCCTGTTATCGTCGACTCCAGTCTCACAGTTCCGAACCCCCTACCCGAGATCTGCCGGTTTTGACATCGAGCAGCGTGTCGAGGCTCGTCGCTCCTCCGCCACCATCGCCGCGCAGCCGGCGACCTACCGGGCCTCTCGCGGCCAGTGCTCGCCTGCACCCCTGTCGGCTGGCAAGGCCGCCCCGCCCCCTGCATCGCCCTCGGGTGGGGCCCCCAACGCTCGTGTGTGCCAGTTGTGTGGTCGTGAAAGACACGTCGTCTCCAAGTGCCACCGCCATTTTTAGAAGAGCTTCCTCGGCGTCGGTAACGACGGCAAGGGCAACGAGCGCCAGTTTGCCATGGCCGACTTCGCCCCCCCCCCCCGACCCGGTTGCCCACGTCACCACCAAGGGCAAGGACACGCGCATTGAGCAGGGGTACACATCGTCCTACCCCATTGATCCAGCATGGTACATGGACACCGGCGCCATGGATCACACGACGAACGAGCTCAACAAGCTCGCCACCTACCAGCCTTACTACGGGCCCGACCAGGTTCACACCGCCAATGGTGTCGGTATGCCCATCTCTCACATTGACCAAGCATCTCTTTTAACTAGTCATCCCTCTAGGCAGCTCCACCTTCGTAATATTTTGCGGGTACCCTCGGTGGCTCATAATATTTTATCCGTCCCTAAGCTCACCCTTGATAATAATGTCCAATGTGAATTTCACCCTTTTGATCTTTTTGTTAAGGACCGAGCAACCCAGGACGTCCTGCTTAGTGGCCGCTTGAGCCAAGGCTTGTACCGTCTGGAGGATCCATCCGCCCGCGTGTCTTCAACGGTGTTCGTGTGTCGTCGTCCCAGTTGCACTCTCGCCTTGGTCATCCTGCCACCCCTATCGTTCGCCACATACTCCACCGCCATGAGCTACCATTAGAGTCTAGCAATAAAGAGATGTTCGTGTGTGATGCTTGTCAACAAGGCAAAAGTCATCAACTACCATTTGTTTCATCTACTAGAGAAGTAAAGAGCCCTCTTGAAATTGTGTTTTCCGATGTGTGGGGTCTAGCACAAATATCTATTAGTGGTCACAACTACTATGTCAGTTTCATTGATGTTTATAGTCGATTCACATGGCTTTATCTCATTAAGCATAAAACTGATGTGTTTGATATATAATATCGCAACCTCAACATTTTCTTTAATAAGCTTGGGATCTCTCATCGCTTATCATGCCCACATAGACATCAGCAAAATGATGTCGTTGAGCGCAAACATCGTCATATGGTTGAGACCCGCCTCACACTTCTTGCTCATGCTTTCATACCTTTTTGCTTTTGAAGTGATGCCTCTGCCACCGCATGTTTTATTATTAACAGGTTACCTGCGCGCATGTCCTGAATATGAAAACTTCTATTGAGCTTCTATTACATGAAACCAGTCATGTCGTCGGTGCACGACAGTGCAGCACAGCTTGTGATGAGAATGCAGAGTGAAGCTAGGTTTTTCCTGTACCATCTACCATGTGCCTCTCTCCTGACGTTTACGTATCTTGGCCTGGACTACGTTTCCGTTTCGATCGGCCGATAAGAAATACGGTACCACTTCTCCGTGCATGTGGTCGGCATCAGTTCCTTGATGAACCGGGCCAGGGCAGTTTGGTATTCTACACGCCAAAGCCAATGATTCCTATATATGGTATTTTTAAGAAAGAAGAAGTCGTTTATGCGTTGGTCGTGGGAGATCGATCGACCGATCGTCGTGACCTCCCTCAGATGGACGGGTGGCGAACGAAAGAAGCTGAAATCATCAGGGAAAGAAAAACACGGAAGAAGCTGCTGCAGATGAGCGTATGTATATCCTTGGTTGCTTGCTAGCTATAGACCAGGGCTGGGCTGGTTGGTCGTACGAGCGAGCACACATGCATGGCAAAGGCAATGCCAGCGTGTCTCCGGGCTGGTCCACCGGGGCTCCAGCTAATCCAGCACAGGTGGCATTAAAGCTATGCTGCCACCACTAGACGATATTTCCAGCTAGGGTCGAATAACCATACATACGTCCACACGCCATGCCTGCATCCGCGGATTTCTCTGCTGCTGCTTCTGCATCCCCCATGCGGCCATGCCCACCCACACCCACAACTCAGGCAGGGCGCCGCGCCTCGACCTGCACTCTTTTGTTCCTTGGTGGCGTCCGGCGTGCGCGCGTTCGTCCAGCCACCGGATCCATCCATCCATCCATCCTGGACACACCATACCAACTCGACCGTGCGGCCGAGCCGTCCGCCGTCGGCCGTCGATGCAGACGGCTATCTTGGCCGGAGTACAAGGATTTTTTGGCGGCCTCTCGCAGGGCGACACGTACTGCCACAAAGCTCAACACACACGGTAGATATATACAGAGAGAGAGAATGTGTTACCGGCATGAGACGCAGGCTTTAAGCTTAAACTAGGGATGAGCGCGGTCATGATTCGGCACGCTGCCGCCTCACGCACGGTGGCAGTGGCAGTGGCAGTGGGTGGGGCCAGCCGCGGCTGACAAAAGCGGCCCGAAATCTCATTTGCTCCGCCTTTGCGATGACGCGGGGTGACGCCACCAAAATATTCCCTGCCCGAGGCCGAGCAACATCATCATGGATGGTTTCCACAAAGAGAGGTCGTCAGTAGTCCCCCCCCCCCCCACCAAAGTGCAACGCTTAACCCTGATCTAATCTAACCATGCTGGGACTAGTTAATCGCAAAGTATATCTCACTCTCCTTTCCACTGCTGACTCACGCACCGTCATCCATCCTCCCCGCTTGGCAGATTAGCCGGTTCAGATCCGGAGAACTGGCTTAATGACGAGGAGGAAGAAATCAATGCAGGTCAGACGGGATTTGGGGGGTTTCTAGGAGCCGGTATTGACTTGAGAGCCCAGTTTGCCATGATTTTCCTGACAGTCCGTTGCATCTGAACAGGCAAGAGACCGAGAAAAATGTATGCCACCTACGCGATCAGAGACGCCAGAGCTGAATCCTTGTTTGAGAATAACACTGGCGAGTCTTTTCAGGACGGATCGGTCGACCACGTAGGAGTATTATTACGTGTACATAGATGGATGGATGCTAACATGTATGTATGAGCCGATAAAGTCTGGATTCCTGCTTAAGTGACCTGCCCACCTGTAGCCAGGGGAAACGATAAACTAATGGGTGCATCACATGGTTAACATGCCTCCTCCTCCTTTTAATCACCCACACCAGCTGTGTTATTAAGCTGCTCGGAAAGAAAACAATAATCCTAATCCAAATGTTGCTACTAATGGCCTCGCTAGATCGATCGGTCGGTCGACTTGCTGCTTGGACGGGATATAGCCTTCTCGCATCATGGCTTGCCTAGCCACCTCACGGACAATACAAATATATTCTCCCCATATGCGTGCTACAAAAAGGGAGGGCCGCTCCACATGTGAATCCTAGGCATGATCATGAGATGCTCAGTTAGTTGCAAGCTTGCGATTTGGGATTATAATAACCCGGCAAATTTTCCATCATCCATCCATTGGGCCTTGCCACTTTTTCCCTGATTTTGCTTTTTTTTATGTAAATCAAAAAATTTCGTCTGCGGTAGTATTTTTTTGCTAACCATAGTTAGTGGAATGTCGATCTGGCGGCCCGTTTTTTTAATGTGAATTTCCGGTTTTTTTTCCTTTCGAAAAGATTAAGATGAATTCACGTGAAAGAATTTGCTGCCTCAGGCAGTGTTAATGATCTTTTGAAGAAATTAATTGATACCTCCTTCTAGTAGAAAGATAACATATCCGACCGTACGTTCCGTGCCTGAAATGCACGTTTTGTTTTGTACGCAGATTATTTACGGTGGAAACGGAAATGGAATCTTACCATGCTACCGTTTTGTGGCTGGTAGAATATTATAGTCCTGCTGCGCAAGAAGAGTGGCGCACAAGTAAGAATCTGCAGAAACCTGGAATGACAGAGGTGACTAAGAGAGGTGCGAAGATGCCAAAGAAGAATGCATCGCAGATACTGTTGTTGTACGGTCCACCAATTTCAGGAGAGGATGACCGCGCCGACGGAGGAGAAGAATGGGAGAAATGGTGATTTGGCGGGGGGTTGATCTTGTTGAAGCCTGCATGAAGAGTGAAAGTTGCTGCTGATTGGAGTTGGATAGCCAGACGTTGTTAGTCTTATGATTCCGTAGTGATCCTTGTGATGTTGCTTTTGCTTTTTGCGGTACTGTGAGGAACTTGTTGTGCGGTACTTGGTGGTCTTAGAATAGTTCTGTGAGTAAGGTTTTGAATGATGTCTAGATTTTCGCCTCATAGTCTGTTGTTCCTGATGACAGGCGCAGACGGTGGGTTTCCTGGCATTGTTTCGAGCTCGCTTCTTTCCTTTCCCTAGTCCTATCTATTCCGGCTCGATGAAAAGACGATGTATTTTCATTATTCTTATAATGAAAAGGAGGAAGCCCGGTTCGAAAAAAAGTAAGAATCTGCAGGAAAAAGGCCCGAGGATTTTGGACAATAAATTATAGAGGCATGCAGGTACTTTTATTCCGGAAAAGATAGAATCAAGATTAGCACCACTGGCCGTAGTAGATAAACCTCAGGATTCTCGGGGAAAAAAGATAAACCTCAATTTACTGACTGGTAGATATTTTTTTTTCAGATAGTAACGACTACTCGTAGATATCCCTGGGCTGATTTGCAGCCACTGTTCCGCTAGTACTAAAAATAGCTCTTGAAAAATTGTTGGCACGGCGATTTTTTTGTTTTTGTTTTGTTTTGAGAACTGCACAGCATTTATTTACGGTGTCAACCGTCACGTTATTTTCGTTGGCAATACATGCTTAATAACTCAGCTTAGCTTAGCTTAGCTTCTGAATTCGTCAGTTAGATAATTTCGGAAACGTGTACGAAGATGGAGCGAGTCAGCCGCATGACACGCGTGCATGCATGCATGCATGGTTCACCACCCACAGTGACTCGTTAACCACAAGGGACAAGGGCGCTGCTCCTGCTAAATTTGTATTCTCTCTCGGAGCGTTTACCGCATTCTCGTTACGTACTATCCTCTACTACTATCTGTGCTGGATCCAGGAAGGAACAAAATACCCTTCATTTGCCCGTGTCACAGGCGATTTGTTGGGCCGGTTTGCGGCGCTACATGAATTGCTTTCGATCGATCCCATGCCATGCAACGGCCTTGTTCCTGGTTCCTACAGCTTTGCTTTGCTTGGTCCCGGTGCCACCTTAGCTAGCTACGACTACTTGGCCGTGGCTCGGATGCAAACGCCGCGAGCTCGTGTCATGCGTGGCGTGGGTGACCTTTGCGACGGTTAGCAAAACGACGTGTTCCAATAGAGAGTTCGATGGTGTGCGCGCGCCTTATTAACTGTGGCCTGCTTGGAAGCCACGGCTGCGTGCATACCGTTGCGGACTACGTACGTACCTGAGATGGTTTACGTTTGGCTTTGTCTTGTGGAAAAGCTGCGGAGAATACGTCGTATATACCGGTACAACTTTAGGGTCAGAACTCACCAGTCACCACAACAGACAACAAACTTAAGCTTGGTTGCACGAAGCTGGCTTACCCCTTCTTCCCTCCACTCAAGCCAACAAGCGACTAGGGGTTTTGCCTCCCGTTGACGGTGGTGAAAAATCTAACTCGTCTCCTGTGGCCTTACGGTCATGGTGGCATCGTAGGTCCTAGCTCTTTGTCAGCGAGAGAGCTTCGTTTTCAAATGTTTATTTAAGTTTGTTAGGGTTTTTGTCCTAATTAGAAAAGTGAGACGGCGGCGGCTTTTTAAGATGGAATCGGGTTTTTCACGTCTAGCCACCGTTCCGGCGATGCGTCTAGCATTGTCAAAGGGCATGTGAAGGTGTCTTTCCGACGGATCTCGCAGGATTCGGTCTGCGGTTGTCTTTGGTGGATTTGCTCGGACCTTGTCTTTGTTCGTCTAAGCTCATGCGTTTTTAGGTTCTCCTTTCTATCTGCGTTTCTCTTCGTAGGGAACTCTTGTTGTTCTGGTGCACTCATCCTATGAGGCTTAGCACGATGACTCTGCGGCGGTCTACTAAAATAAATTTTGCCACGATCTAGATGTAATTATTATTATTTATTATGTTCGTTGTACTGCCATGATTGAAGATGGATAGATCAGAAGTTTTCTGACAAAAGAGAACTTGGTTACACGAATCTAACAGGAAAAAATAGAGAAGTTTTATTTTAAGGAAAATTGTTGATTTATTTATTCAACTACACCATGGTACGAGTTTAACATGTGAGAGATAGAACCCAGTGGAACACTAAACCAAATATTATTGGAGAGCTAATGGTACTGGAATGATAGCGCACTGATTTAATCAACCATGGACGTACCACTGGGAACCTATGGGTGGAGAGAATCTCTCGCGATGGAGAAATGTCAAATGGGAAGCTCTATGGAGGCACACATCGTGTCGTTCGTCATCGAAATGGGACTGACTCGCTTGGGAACAGGCACAAGATTGAGAAACTTTCTGGCATAACACACCCATAATGGGGCAATCTGACTAGCTAGTCCAAACCCTTTTTGTAGTGGGCTTTCAAACTCTCTTTAGAACCTACTTTCACATGCTTGGAGGCATTTTGACACCCTCCCGTAGGCTCACTTTGTTTCAGGGCTTTCCTTTCTTTCCTAAGATCCCATCCCAACCAACAAACGAGAGTCTGATGGAGATTCTGCTTGAACGTTAACTAGACTTGCGCCCGTATTAGCTTACCGGAGTCTTATTTAAGCAGTCATGCCTAGCCAAACTATGAGTTGCCTTGTTGGTAGATCGCCTCACCCACTTGATTTGATGTTGATAAAAAAATCCCTAGTAGTGCCTTGATCTCCTCAAAGGAGGCCCATGAATGGATCGGTCTAGATTGGTGTTTAAAAGGGCATTCATCTCCTTGACAATCCATCTCCAAAAGCTTTTGAACACTAATCTTTGTAGCTCGTTGTGCGGCTTCTCCACACGCGAGCAACTCGACAAGTTTCAAGACACGGGAATAAGGGGGAAATGGCAATGCCCTACAAGGAAATCACTACGGTGATCTCGGATGATCACCCAACCGCCTTCGGAGTTCTTGCTTTTGTAAGTTGCTCCGTTTGCGTTTGCCTTGACGCCACTCCTCCCTCTATGTGGTTGCAAGACTTGCGACATCATTGTGGAGGCCTAGCCATTCGTCAAGAAATCTCCATACTCGGTAAATGGCCCCCTTCGGATCATCAATAGGCATACCATCTCGAGCATCATTTCAGGCGAGTCGATACAACAACATAAGAACAATGGTCATGTCTGGTGTCGCAACTCTCACCATCAAATCCAGAAACCATCCCCGTACCATTTTGTTTTCTGATCACTTGTGGCAGCTTGAGGTTAGGAACATGTAGATGATGCTACTGTAGTTTCAAACAAAACTTTGCAAAACAAACAAGACCAAAAGCAATGCAATATCGCTTCCAACCTTCTGCAAGTCGTGCAAAGAACACATGCCTTGATATGTCGATATTGCAACTTAGAGCTTACCGCCAAGCCATTCTTGATGATGCGTCGTTCATGGATCTTGATCTTGCTTGACACATAGGTATTCCAAAGCTCAAGCTAACCTCGGTGAGCAAATAATGGAGAAGAGTATTCGATTGTACTTGCGTGTCTGTGCTTGAACTGCATGCATAGGTCATATGTACACACGATGAACACCCCACTCTTTTGTGAAGTTCCATGCTAGATACTCTTCTCTATCCGGGCCGCCGACTACCTCCTATTGTATGTCATGTATACCATTCTCGAGGAAAATCTTATATATTGTTGCCTGGCTCTAGTTTTTTCCATACTCATCTAGCAGACCACTCACATGATTAATACCGTCCTTAAATCCAAGTGTAGTACAAGAACCTTTCCTCGGTATCCATCTATCCACCCATACTCTTATTTCGGAGCCGTCACCAACTCTCCATATCAAGCCTTCTTTGAACATCACCTTACCCCACATGATACTTATCTATGTAAAGGAGATACACTTGGGGAAAGCCACCTTCATAAAATGCTTGTCAGTATAGTATCTTGTTTTTAACATGAGCACATAATGAGTCGGGTATTGTGACCAGCTGTCACCATGCCTGCTTGGCTAGGAGGGCTTGGTTAAACAACTCGAACTCGTGGGACCCCATGCCTCGTGTCCTATTATTTCTACGCATTTTATCCCATGTGACCCAATGAACCTTGAAAACCCCAGGAAATTTGAAAGCAATACGTTGGATTGGACATATCCTAGTGTTTTTTTTAATTGGTAATAAGAAGGAAGAAGACCATGGAATAAAATTATTCATACTTATTAGACGCGAAATGAATAGTTGGCATGAAGTGCATATACAACGCATGTTATACATTTTAGGGAGGATGCATCCAATGTCTAACCACTTCATGCACCTTCATCGGAGTCTAATTTTAACACACTAGAAGCGTATCTTAAGTCTTCAGTATGTTTGGTGATTAATAACAAGGCAATTAAGAAGGATAGTATTTATCGAGTTTATCACCAAGTCCTTGTTGGCAAGTGGAAACATTATTGGTGACCTATACTTTTCGTGATAACGAATGGTTTGCCTCTTAAGCTTGTAATGGTAATTTATAGACTTTTGTTGGATCCAATATTCACGTTGCGTTTAATCACAAACATGCTATCAGGAGACGTGTAGGCAAAACTGACTAGTGTTGAAGTCCACACCAAGATCGTCAACCAAATCACAATAACTTCACTTCATTTCTCTGGGTTTATTTCACTTCATCGTGCTTCTTAGCGCTTTTACATGGCACTACTGAAACTATGAGAATTTAGTGTTTTCGTTGAGTGAAAACGGGTCTTCGTTTTGTTTTGGAATAATTGAGAAGTTTTCTCCTTTACCAGCGAGCTCCGTTTTCATTGAAACTATCTATGTTACCTTCAATACCCTTGAGCCTAACCATTTTCAACACTTTTGAACTCCTATCTGTTTGATCCGACTCAGTGTCTTGGTATAGATATGGTACTTCAAAGCAAAATCTATCTCACACCTCCAATTTGTTACTTAGCCATTTCTACACCGACCCCTTGTGAGACATGCTCTGTAGACCCTAGTACACACGGGAGTAACTTATTTAGTATTTCCAAGCATGTTCTTGCATAATGCGCCACCTTTGTGACGATATCTATGAGCTTTTTGTTTCCAACACCTCGAGGCTTCGGATTACTAAGAGACTTGCTCAACAACATGACACCTCAAAGCATCGCGCACTTTTGAAAACATTTGTTTCTCTTCCAACTATTCAAACTATGGACATTTATTTCTTTCACGGCTACCAAACTATCTATTCTTTTGATTAATTGTCACATTTATGCTCTTTCTATAAATATAACTCATACACCATGTGTTCGGTGCACGTTTAAGATAAAGTTGGTATCTCTGAGAGCAAAAACTTGAGACCTTGAAGCCCAATATCCTCCCATTTTCTTGAACCCTTACGTAATGCTTCGTCTCTCTTAATTTCAACCCTAAATTTTGAGAGAGAGAAAGATAATATGGGACCTCGAGAGAGCTCACTGAAGATACTTTAAAGGAGTTTATCTAAGTGAAATCGATTTTCTTGAAACTCTTGGAGGGTATGCGCCTCCTATACTGTTAGAAATTACTTGAGAACCTTCAATGTGTGAAGGAATCAAGAGTCTGTGCAAGGCACTAGGATCACTTCGATCAACCCTAATGAGATTCCGTAGCTGTTTTCATGGTGGAATAGGAGACCAAGGTGCTCAGTGCACTCGAGGTTTAGTATCATTGACCGAATGTAATCATAGTTGAGGTATCTATGATCGTAGGATTCAGTATCCGATTCTCCACCAACAAGGAGGATGAAGCATCAACTATCCCAAACACGGGAAAACATGATAGGTCAAATGTGTTTGTAGTATATTCTCATACTCCCACCTTTTGTAAGTTTTAGTTCCATATTCATACTTTTGTTGTGGACTTGCATGTTTTAGGCTCTTTAAGGAACCTTGTTAGAAAAGCTCAATGCTCACCAACTAAAAATGAAGTAAAACTTTCAAGAGATCTTTTCACCCCCTTCAAACCAATCAATTGATCCCGTAGACCACACGCATTTCCATTATGTCAGGTTTATAGTGAAGTTTGTTCCAACACTTTGGTCATTGTTGCTCTGTGTTGATAGAGCTAGATTATTCCACACTACTTGACATGTTCGCACACATGTATATGACCTTTTGTCTTTATTGCGTTTTTTGATATTGTTTTTCCATGGAACCCTCGTTTTGTTGACAAAACGGTTCGTATACTCAAGCAATTTAGTAAGAAAGCATCCTCCCTATGTACGAGTATCACACACCTCCAAAAGGAAGAAACACCAGTAAATTCAAATTTCCTTGAGATCTCGAGTTACTTAACTTTTTGTCCATTTACATGAGAAGTCGGTGCCTATATACAAGCGTTACTCATTGTTAACACGGAAGCGAAACACGTACTAACTCAAGTGAGCTTCAAGCTATTCTACATTCGTCGTCTTGCTTAAAAAAGTTGGCTCGTTCGCTCATCGTGTTTTGTAAAGCACCTTCTCGAAATAGTGTGGTACAAGGAACCTTCCCTATATACATATGGTGCTAGTATCTTTCACAAAACACCTTCCCTGTATACACCTGATGCTGATCGATGCTAGGCGAGCAACATCCGCATACTCATATATTTCTGATTTGAACGATACGACTTTTTGCCATTTTACTCAAAAAGTCAGCTATTATGCTTACGCGGTCATGGATGTGTTAGAAAACGGACGCCCCTAGATAGAAGCGGCGATCAGTGACGCGACATCCTTCAATAGCATTTTCTTTCCAGATATATCTTTCTTTTATCATTGGCCCGTCTAGCTATTCAGCGGTGTTGTACTTCCATCTAGATTGGCATTTTGCCTATTTGATTGGAAAAAGTCACTGCTAGTCAGCGGTGTTGTACTTCCATCTAGATTGGCATTTTGTCTATTTGATTGGAAAAAGTCACTGCTATGCTTATATCACACACAGTGACCTCATATTCTCATGTAGTTTCTGATGTTGTTTGGCCAATGATCAGTGTCACCGAACGCAAAATTGGGAATCAACCGCCGCTGCGCTGCCTAGGAACAGCGTCCTGTAGTTTGCCGGAGAATTTTCTCTTTCCTGAAAGGAAAAGAAAAGCGGCGAGAGGAGAGGAGGGAACTCTGGGGCTCTGGGCGCGCGCGAGGCCACCTTCGCTTTCCATTTTCACTCCAGCGCGCGGCGGCCGCAGCGACGGTGTTTACTGCGCCGCGCCTCGCTCCAAATCTACCCTCCCTCCCGCAGCGCAGGCCGCAGCAGTCCACTCCCACCCCCGCCCGCCCGCCCGCCCTCCCCCTCGCCCGCTCGCCTTCATCATTCCTTGCTTGCTCCCCTCCCCTCCCCTCCCCATTTCACGAGATCCCCATCCCCATCCCCATCCCCGCCTCCGCCTCCCCCGGCCCAGGCCGCCGCCCCATGCTGCATTAGCGCCGGCGCCGAGATCTGAGAGGCAGGCAGGCAGGCAGTGCTCGGCGGGATGTCCAGCCGCCCGCCGGCGCCAATGCCGGACACGCTCTCCGACGCCTTCGCCGCCGCCGTGCTCCTCTCCTCCAACGACAAGCCCGACACGCTCCCGCCGGGCCGCCTCTCGCCCGTCTCCCCGCTCCCGCACTCCTCCAAGCACCACCACCACACCCCGAGCTCCTCCTCGGGCTCCTCCGGCTCCGTCTCCCGCGCGCCCGCCTTCGCCTCGCGCCGGAGCCACTCCGGGGAGATCCCGCTCCCTTCCGACGCCCCCCCGCGCGGGACGCGCCCCGGCCACCGCCGCACCGGCTCCGGCCCCCTCATCTTCACCTCCGGCTCCACCTCCAGCTCCGCCACCTCCCCGCTCACCAACGCGCTCCCCGCCGGCAACATCTGCCCCACCGGCCGCCTCGCCAAGCCGCTGCCTTCCTTCTCCGCGGCCTCCACCCCGCCGCCCCCCGCCCCTCCCCGCGCCATCCGCCACGACGTGCTCGGCTCCGGCACCGGCAACTACGGCCACGGCAGCATCATGCGCTCGCGCAGCGGCGGCGTGGCCCCCGAGGAGGACGCCGCGGTCCGGCGGGCCATGTCCAGCGCCGACCCGGAGGAGCTCAAGCGGGCCGGCAACGAGCAGTACAAGAAGGGCTACTTCGAGGAGGCGCTCAGGCTCTACGACCGCGCGCTCGCCCTCTGCCCGGACAATGCCGCGTGCCGGGGCAACCGCGCCGCTGCGCTCACCGGCCTCCGCCGCTTCGGCGACGCCATCAAGGAGTGCGAGGAGGCCGTGCGGATCGATCCGTCGTACGGACGCGCGCACCAACGGCTCGCCTCGCTGCACATAAGGTGAGCGAGAATCCTCTGCTCCTAGATCTTCGAGGCCACCGCGCAAATCGTTTTCGCTCTCGCCGCCCTCACTGTCGGTCGGCGAAAGCAGCTCAACTTTTTTTCATTTATTTATTTATTTACGTCACGTAAGATTATTCGCTCCAGCGATCTGGATACCAATATGGTTCGCCCCACAAACCACAATGCGGCAATAATATGAAGGCAAATTTGCTATTTTTAGCAGGGCTTACAAAACACACATGTGCATGGAGTGTTTATTTCATTATTGGCTGGTAACGGGAGGCGATTTGTACAGTGGGCACACGTTTTTTTTTCTAGCTTTATTCCGGAAATCTTCCTACTCGGCGAGTTGGCATCCATATGGAGGCTGATTGATCTGAAATGGACACTGCTTTATGTGCCCCTGGATTTCCCTCCTTGGCATGAAAATATCTGCTCCTCCAGTCCCGCGACCATCAGAAATAGCTGAATTTGGAACAAAACATAAATGGCAACAGTGGGCGCACGGATGTGCTCGTTTTTGCCATAGTTAGTAAATCGGTCAACACTAGTTACTTACTACCTAGATTCATCACCGGGTACCAGATTAAGTGACCCTTGAATTCTTCAGCTGTGCAAGTTATTCATCCCAAGGATCTTACTGAATTGCAGGTTGGGACACCTTGAGGATGCCCAGAAGCACCTTTCCCTGGCAACCCCACAGCCTGACCCCCTAGAGCTGCACAAATTACAAACGGTGGAAAAGCACCTGGGCAGATGCCTTGACTCGCGGAAGGTCGGGGACTGGAAGAATGTGCTGAGGGAATGTGATGCCGCTATCGCGGCTGGAGCCGACTCCTCTGCTCTGGTATGATTCTGCACATTATCCAATCTGATACTATTCACTAGCGATTTCTTGATCAGAGAGCATATTCTTATGTGATTCACCTCTTGCAGCTCTTTGCCGCAAGAGCAGAGGCTCTTCTCCGGCTCAATCTGCTCGATGAGGCTGATATGGCCATCTCTAGTGCTTCCAAGTTGGATTATTCATCTTCCTGCACCTCCGACACCAAGTTCTGTGGCTTCTTTGCTAACGCATACCTCTATTATGCACATGCCCAAGTTGACATCGCATTGGGAAGGTAATTCAGCGATTACTCATTATACTCGCACAGATAAGAGCATGTGAGTGTAGCTTGAAAAACAACTTTGTTCAAAGCATTTTTTTGACTTGGCAGGTAAACTCATCGGTTGCCTGTTATAGCTGTACCCTTACATGACTTGACACTAGTGAACATTTTGCAGGTTCGATCATGCCGTCTCTTCAGCTGACAAGGCCCGGATAATAGACCCAAGAAACATTGAAGTGATAACAATGCACAACAATGTGAAAGCTGTAGCAAGAGCACGGTCTCTAGGGAATGAGCTCTTTAAGTCTGGAAAATTTTCAGAAGCTTGCATAGCTTATGGCGAAGGGCTCAAACATCACCCTGTAAATCCGGTCCTTCACTGCAACAGGGCCGCTTGCAGGTTCAAGCTAGGGCAGTGGGAGAAGTCTATTGAGGACTGCAATGAAGCCCTCATGATTCAACCCAACTATACCAAGGCTCTGCTGAGGCGTGCAGCTTCCTATGGCAAGGTAGCATATTGTTTATCTTTTTGTGTCTTTTCTGATTTAGAATTTAAAAACTCAGAGATCGTCGCACAATTGGTGTTTAGATGGAGCGATGGGCTGAATCGTTGAAGGATTATGAGGTTCTCAGAAAGGAACTCCCAGGTGATACTGAGGTTGCCGAGGCCTATTTCCATGCTCAGGTTGCCCTCAAGTCATCTCGGGGTGAGGAGGTATCAAACTTGAAGTTTGGAGGAGAGGTTGAAGCAGTTACAGGAATGGAGCAATTCCAGATGGCTACTTCCTTGCCAGGTTTGTCTTGTTGGCTGGTGTCCTTCCTTTGAAAATGCTGCTTCGTGTCTTTTTTGGGCAGCACCATTGCTGATTTGTTATAACCTTATAACACATACAATTACTGAAAATGATGACAAACTATTATGTACTTAAGTAGAGTTCCTGAAAATGATACGAGACATACATACATTCCTTAAAATAAAGCATAAAAACAGTAAGATTGTCATGTAAGCCTTGCATTTGATAGTCGACACATTCAGTTAGCGAGTTGTGGTAAATATTAGTGAAACGCAAAGATGGCGCCCCTTGATAAATCATGTTTCTTGGCTTTTTTGCTTGCTTTGACGGTATTTCATGGATCTATTATAAAAGGATTGGCAGTTGGCTTAGGTGCAGAGTAACCAAACAATGAACTGGAATCCTATTTTGCTAGGTTAACCTTGCCACAGATTTTTTTCCTTTGGGGGACAAGGAGGCCTTTTATTAATAACCTTGCCACATACAACAAACACATTATTTACTACTCTCTTCTATATATATGTTGCTGCTTCTCAAGAATGAGCAATCCCATTTGATCATTTTGATTAACCTTCCATCTTGGGAGTGTTTTGCTGCTTCTGCCTTTATCTTGCGCCTGCCCTTCATGATGTTGACTCGCAGATGAGCAGCATTTCATAGTACACTAGTACTGCATCTTGACTTTTGTTGATAGGCATGAGGTTGTACCACCAGTTGGTGGTACTTGTTACTGTTTAGTGCGTTGCAAGCAAACCTTCACGTGGCCTTTCGTTTGCTGGCACTGTACTATGGCTATTTTCTGGAAGTCTGTACTTTTGGCAGTTTTGGGGTACATAATTCAGTTACATTCTTTGTCTTTTACCTTGCTCACTCTATCTTGTAGCAGTGGTGAAAGTTGTTAGTTATTTTAAAATCTCATGCATTGTCATTTGATGATTTTAAATTCGCAGGTGTTTCGGTTGTCCATTTCATGACTCCGTCGAATCAGCAGTGCTGCAAAATTTCCCCATTTGTGAATGCACTGTGTACCAAATACCCATCTGTTAATTTCCTCAAGGTAACTGATTGGGTTAAATGGTTGATCCTTGTCGTCTTCCAATCTCCGGTCTATTTTTGACATATATCGTCCTCTTATTTTACTTAGGTGGATGTAAACGAGAGCCCTGCCGTGGCACGCGCAGAGAATGTGAGGACAGTTCCAACATTCAAAATCTACAAGAACGCCATAAGAGTGAAGGAGATGATCTGCCCCAGCCAACAGCTGCTGGAGTATTCAGTGAGGCATTACGGGACTTAGGCCAAGAAGCCGATGAATTCGACATTTCCTCGCGCCTTGAGCTCCCCTCGAGCAAACCGTGGGCTAAACCGGAGGGAGGTCCAGAGCAGAGCCAGTGAAGGTAATCTTTGATGATGAGGGCAGCAAAGCGTGAAAGAAGACCAAGAGAGAAGAGCAACTTCCTCCGGTCCTTTTTCCATCTGAACCGCCCTGGCAAGTCGCATTTCGCCACCCCTTTTCCCCATTTGTTGATTACCAACTTGTTTTTATTCTTTTCATTTGTCCCGTACGCACATCATTGTTGCCGAATTCCTTCCTTTAGAAAACAAAAAAACATTTTCTTCCGACTCTTGGAAGAGCGACTGTAAATTTTTTTACTTTCATGTTTACCAGACCAGACAACCCAAGGAAAGAAAAGTATAGATGCCATTTGTACTCTTGAAATTTGATGGTGTAATATGCAAGTTTTAAGCCTCTCCACATCTAGCCATGTTCAGTTTGGTTAACACATGCTTGTATGGAAGAAATCTCCATTGTCCAAGCAGATACGGTCGAGCGCACATAACTTGTGTACATAAAAGGTCCACATTTGCTTTTGGTAAGTTGCCTGAAAAACAAATTTACCTAAGTTGATTTTCAAAAAGAAGAGAGGCGAGGTGGAGCTCTGAGGCCGAGCCGGAGAAGAAGGATAGTGAGGGGCTTCTAAAGGGAGGTCAGGGTGGCCATCCAATAACGGGTCAGCCTAACCCCAACGCCCGTGCACAAAAACAGGGCACCCAAAACGCATCTTGTCTCCTCTAGTTTTCTCTCCTCGAAAGCGGCCTTCACCACAAGTCTTCTCTCCTCGAGTTTGATCTTCTTCGTCGACGCATCTTGTTCACCCAAATGGCCCGCTCCTTGAGTTTCATCCAATAATGTGTCAGTGTGAAGGGCTTGTCTTCCGTCCTTTGTTACATTGCAGCAACACGTTGGTCTATACAATGACGCGATCATCAAGTTGCAACATTGATTGAATCAAAAAATTGATCAACACAACAAAAAGCAATACTTATGATTCCATCATTGATCCACCCGTTGGCCACATCCTTTCTACCTGCACAATCACACTGCAATACTTCATGACGATATCTGAAATGGTGTACCACCGATGGAGTAGCGACTTTGCATTGCGATCATGGATCACATCCAAACTGTATGGCGCGTAGTGCTTGTGCTCATGAAACCAAGAATGCACCCCCTCACCGAATATTCCGTCACCGTGGTTGCGTCATGTTAAACAAGGAGAGTGTAAAAAAACCCTCAATGGAACACTTGCTGGGTGTGGTGTCCGTCAAGGACTGCGATGATAGGGGGCACACAATACCTGGTTTGCGAACGGATCTGAGGGTGCAAAAACAACAAAGTACAAGACGCCATGGTGGAGGAGCGGTGATCCGGCAAAAACTAGGCGACGGTTGGAGTGGCGTAGAGGTGGTGACGGTTTTAGTGAGTGCGGACACGAAGTAGGCAGAGAGAGTGTGAGGGAAAAAGGCTCCGCGACAAAGGTTTTGGATGGGCTGAATGTGCCGAAGTTCGACGTGGCAAATGTTCCGACTCCTCCGAACCTCCTACAAGTTAGTTTTCGGTTTGACACATCCGGACCACGGACATTTGATGCACGGTGTTGGATGACACAAAATGTCCGAACCGTCTTGTCCAAACATTTAGCGGTGTTTAGATGCACGACGTTACGTGGTACATACCTATAGTAGGCCCCTAAAAAGTGAAGCGAAGCAGGGCATGTTAGGTTAAGCATGGCTCCAAATCTGCAGGAAACAATTATTGTGGCAATGGCATATGATGCCCCCCTCGCAGTCAGTTGCCGTGCATTGGATCCCCTCCCCTGTGTTGACCGTTTTGTTAGTTGCTTCGCTAACGCCAGGTGGACCAGGTCATCCGTCCACGAGGCCGACACGTTCGCGTCCAGCCCCGTCGTTTTGGCATCTCCCCTCGTCTCCAGATCGGCGCGCACTCCTGCCCTATCACCGTCGCCGGCGGCGCCAGGTAGGGTGCCCGTGATGCGTATGGGTGGGTAGTTGGGCACCACCACACCGACCACCAGAAAGAAAGGAAAATACGCACGAACGAAAAATTTGGATTGTTTCAATTCCCTCTCACTCCACCTGTGAAATGAAGAAGAAAAACATCGCCTACTGTACTGGACTTTCCTTTGGTTTTGGTGTTCTCGTTCTAGTATGCACTTGTAGGGAGTTGTTGGTTCTTAAAGCAAAGTTAAGTGTCTAAAGACGACGCCTGACAAATATGCACTGTGCGAGCATATGGCAAGCAAGTTCAAAGCCTGAACCCATCGCCAAAACAACAAGAAAAACAAGTTCCAAAACGTGAACAGCTTGGCTCCTGAAAGCCAGAACGTTCACATGCTGAGCAAGCATGTCCCAAACCCTCCTTAAACGTTCCGACGAACTGTCCGGTAACTGACCGAACACAAAATTTTGATCTGATGGACGCCTCAGACGGGCCTCAAACGTCCAGACGGATCGTCCGGTTATGAAATTTTGATCTTGACGGACGGTTTAAACGGGCCTCAAACGTCCGGACTGACAGACATCCCTCATATCCAACCCAAATATGAGACGGATATGGTGTGTCTGGATATGCCCGCTATTGGGGAACGTTGCATGGAAAACAAATTTTTTCTTACGTTCACGCAAGACCTATCTATGATGATGAGCATCTACGAGAGGGAGAGTGGATCTACATATCCTTGTAGATCGCTAAGCGGGAAGCGGTAAGAAACGCGGTTGGTGTAGTCAAACGTCTTCGCGATCCAAATCGCCGAGCGTCCCGCGATCCAATCACGATCCGTCCCGTGATCCAATCAAGATCCGTCCCGCGAACTTGATCACGATCCGTCCCGCGAACTTGATCACGGTCCTTCCGATCTAGCGCCGAACGGACGGCACCTCCGCGTTCAGCACACGTGTAGCTTGATGACGATCTCCGCCGTCTTGATCCAGCAAGAGGGAGCGAAGAGGAAGAAGAGTTCTCCGGCAGCGTGACGGCGCTCCGGCGATGGTGGTGTAGCTATTCCGGCAGGGCTTCGCGTGAGCACTGTAGAAATCCGATCTAGAGGAGAAACTATGTACTGGAGGAACGGGTAGCATGTGGCTAAAAAATCTGTGCCAAAACCCTAAAATCCTCTAGTATATATAGGAGGGAGGGAGGAGAGGCTTGGCACAAGGGCCAAGCCTCCTTTGGTTCGGCCGAAGTGGGGAGGAGAGGAGGACTCCTCCTCCAATCCTAGTAGGACTAGGATTCCTCCTTTTTTGACCCTTTTCCACCTTTTTCCCTTTGGGCCTTTTCTCCCAGCCGCATGGGCCTTGTGTGGGACTTCCACCAGCCCACAAAGGGCTGTTATTTACTCTTCCACAGCCCATGAAGCCTCTTGGGTCGAAATACCCCTCCCGGTGGTCTCCCGGTACACTACCGGCACTCCCGGTACATTACCGATTAGCCCGAAACTTTTCCGGCGACCAAAATAGGACTTCCTATATATCAATCTTTAACTCCGGACCATTCCGGAGCTCCTCGTGACGTTCGGGATCTCATCCGGGACTCCGAACAACCTTCGGTCACCACCATACATAACTATACTACCGAAACGTCACCAAACCTTAAGTGTGCAGAGCCTGCGGGTTCGAGAACTATGTAGACATGACCGAGACACCTCTACGGTCAATAACCAATAGCGGGACCTGGATGCCCATATTGGTTCCTACATATTCTACGAAGATCTTCATCGGTCGAACCTCTATGTCAAGGATTCAGTTAATCCCGTATAATGTTCCCTTTGTTCTTCGGTATGTTACTTGCCCGAGATTCGATCGTCGGTATCTCCATACCTAGTTCAACCTCGTTACCGGCAAGTCTCTTTACTCGTTTTGTAATACAAGATCCCGTGACTAACATTTAGTCACATTGCTTGCAAGGCTTATTGTGATGTTGTATTACCGAGTGGGCCCTGAGATACCTCTCCGTCACACGGAGTAACAAATCCCAGTCCTGATCCATGCCAACTCAACAGACACCCTCGGAGATACCTGTAGAGCACCTTTATAGTCACCCAGTTACGTCGCGACGTTTGATACACACAAGGCACTCCTCCGGTGTCCGTGAGTTATATGATCTCATGGTTATAGGAACATATATTTGACATGCAGAAAACAGTAGCAATAAACTGACACGATCATATGCTACATTTGTAGTTTGGGTCTTGTCCATCACATCATTCTCCTAATGATGTGATCCCATTATCAAATGACATCACATGTCAATTGCTACGAAACCTTGACCATCTTTGATTAACGAGCTAGTTCACTAGAGGCATACTAGGGACAAAGTGTTGTCTATTTACCCACACATGTAATGTGTTTCCAATCAACACAATTATAGCATGGACAATAAACGATTATCATGAACAAGGAAATATAATAAAAAACAATTTATTTATTGCCTCTAGGGCATATTTCCAACAGTCTCCCACTTGCACTAGAGTCAATAATCTAGTTCACATCACTATGTGATTTACATTGTAATGAATCGAACACCCATGCAGTTCTGGTGTTGATCATGTTTAGCCCTTGGAAGAGGTTTAGTCAACGGGTCTGCAACATTCAGATCCGTGTGCACTTTGCAAATATTTATGTCCTTCTCCTCGATGTAATCGCGGATGGAGTTAAAGCGTCACTTTATGTGTCTGGTCCTCTTGTGAAACCTTGGTTCCTTGGCCAGAGCAATGGCACTAGTGTTATCACAGAACAGGTTCATTGGATTCAGTGCACTAGGCACTACTCCAAGATCTGTCATGAACTGCTTCATCCAGACACCTTCCTTCGCCGCCTCCGAGGCTGCGATGTACTCCGCTTCGCATGTAGAATCGGCTACCACGCTTTGCTTGGAACTACACCAGCTTACCGCTCCCCCATTGAGAATAAATACGTATCCGGTTTGTGACTTCGAGTCATCCAGATCAGTGTCAAAGCTTGCATCAACGTAACCCTTTACGACGATCTCTTCATCACCTCCATAAACGAGAAACATTTCCTTAGTCCTGTTCAGGTACTTAAGGATATTCTTGACCGCTGTCCAATGCTCCATTCCAGGATCACTTTGAAACCTTCCGGCCATACTTATGGCAAGGCTAACATCCGGTCTTGTGCACAACATTGCATACATGATAGAGGCTATGGCTGAAGCATAGGGGATGACACTCATCTTTTCTCTATCTTCTGTAGTTACTGGGCATTGAGTCTTACTCAACTTCACACCTTGTAACACAGGCAAGAACCCCTTCTTGGACTGATCCATTTTGAACTTCTTCAAAACTTTATCAAGGTATGTGCTCTGTGAAAGTGCTATTAAGCGTCTCGATCTATCTCTATAGATCTTAATGCCTAATATGAAAGCAGCTTCTCCTAGGTCTTTCATTGAAAAACTCTTGTTCAAATATTCCTTCACGCTTTCCAGCACTTCTATATTGTTTCCAATTAGTAATATGTCATCCACATATAATACTAGAAACGCTATAGATCTCCCACTCACTTTCTTGTAAATACAAGCTTCTCCATAAACTTGTATAAACTCAAACGCTTTGATCACCTCATCAAAATGCTTATTCCAACTCCGAGATGCTTGCACCAGCCCATAAATGGACTGCTGGAATTTGCAAACTTCGTTAGCATTCTTTGGATCGACAAAACCTTTTGGTTGCATTATATACAACTCTTCCTCAAGGAAACCGTTGAGGAACGCCGTTTTGACATCCATCTGCCAAATTTCATAGTCGAAATAAGCAGCTATTGCCAACATGATTCTGACAGACTTAAGCATCGCTACGGGTGAGAAGGTCTCATCGTAGTCAACTCCTTGAACTTGTGAAAAACCCTTTGCCACAAGTCGAGCTTTATAGACGGTGACATTACCGTCCGCGTCTGTCTTCTTCTTAAAGATCCATTTGTTCTGAATGGCCTTTCGCCCTTCAGGTAATACTTCCAAATCCATACTTTGTTTTCATACATGGATCCCATCTCGGATTTCATGGCCTCTAACCATTTATCGGAATCTGGGCCCATCACTGCTCCTCCATAGCTCGTAGGTTCATTGTTGTCCAACAACATGACCTCCAAGACAGGGTTGCCGTACCACTCAGGAGTAGTACGCGCCCTTGTCGACCTACGAGGTTCAATAGTAGCTTGATACGAAGCTTCATGATCATCATCATTAACTTCTTCTTCTATCATTGTAGGTTCCACAGAAACATCTTTCTACGCTGCGCTACTTTCTGGTTGAAGTAAAGGTTCAATAACCTCATCAAGCTCTATTTTCCTCCCACTCAATTCTTTTGAGAGAAACTCTTTCTCAAGAAATGTTTCGTTCTTAGAAACAAACACTTTGCCTTTGGATCTGAGATAGAAGGTATACCCGACTATCTCTTTCGGGTATCCTATGAAGACGCATTTCTCCTCTTTGGGTTCCAGCTTTTCAGGCTGAAGCTTTTTGACATAAGCATCACATCCCCAAACTTTAAGAAACGACAACTTTGGCCTCTTGCCAAACCATAGTTCATATGGCGTCATGTCAACGGATTTTGATGGTGCCCTAGTTAAAGTGAATGCAGCTGTCTCTAATGCATAACCCCAAAACAATAGTGGCAAATGAGCAAGAGACATCATAGATCGCACCATATCTAATAAGGTTCGATTATGACGTTCGGACACACCATTACGCTGTGGTGTTTCGGGCGGTGTCAACTGTGAAACAATTCCACATTGTCTTAAGTGACTGCCAAACTCATAACTCAGATATTCACCTCCTCGATCAGATCGCAAGAATTTAATCTTCTTGTTACGATGATTCTCAACTTCACTCTGAAATTGCTTGAACTTTTCAAACATTTCAGACTTGTGTTCATTAAGTAAATATACCCATATCTACTTAAGTCATCAGTGAAGGTGAGAAAATAATGATATCCACCACGCGCTGTAACATTCATCGGACCACACACATCAGTATGTATGATTTCCAATAAGTCACTTGCCCGTTCCATTGTTCCAGAGAACGGCGTTTTAGTCATCTTGCCCATGAGGTATGGTTCACATGTGTCAAGTGATTCAAAATCAAGTGACTCCAAAAGTCCATCAGCATGGAGCTTCCTCATGCGTTTTACACCAATATGACCTAAACAGCAATGCCACAAGAAAGTGGTACTATCATTATCAACTCTACATCTTTTGGCATCAATGTGATGAACATGTGTGTCATCACTATCAAGATTCAATATGAATAAACCCCTCACATTGGGTGCATGACCATAAAATATATTACTCATATAAATAGAACAACCTTTATTCTCTGATTTAAATGAGTAACCGTCTCACAATAAACAAGATCCAGATATAATGTTCATGCTTAACGCAGGCACTAAATAACAATTATTCAGGTTCATCACTAATCCCGATGGTAATTGAAGAGAGAGCGTGCCGATGGCGATCACATCAACCTTGGAACCATTTCCCACGCGCATCGTCACTTCATCCTTTGCCAGCCTTCGTCTATTCCGTAGGTCCTGCTTTGAGTTGCAAATGTGAGCAACCGAACCGGTATCAAATACCCACGCACTACAACGAGAGCTAGTAAGGTACACATCAATAACATGTATATCATATATACCTTGCTTGTCGTTGTCCGCCTTCTTGTCAGCCAGGTACTTGGGCAGTTCCACTTCCAGTGACCAGTTCCCTTGCAATGAAAGCACTCAGTTTCTGGCTTAGGTCCATGCTTGGGCTTCTTTACAGGAGTAGCAACTGCTTTGCCATCCTTCTTGGTTTTACCCTTCTTGCCCTTGGCCTTGCCATTCTTCTTGAAACTAGTGGTTTTATTGACCACCAACACTTGATGTTCTTTCTGGATTTCAGACTGAGTGACTTTCAGCATCGCAAACAGCTCGGCGACTGACTTGTTCATCCCGTGCATGTTATAGTTCATCACAAAGCTCTTGTAACTAGGTGGTAGTGATTGAAGAACTCTGTCAGTGATCGCCTCTGGCGGAAGGGCAATTCCCAACTCCGTTAGACGAGTCGCATACCTAGACATTCTGAGTATATGTTCACTGATAGACCCGTTCTCCTCCATCTTGCAAGCATAGAACTTATCGGAGGTCTCATACCTCTCGATCCGGGCATTCTTATGAAAGATAAACTTCAACTCTTGGAACATATCATATGCTCCATGACGTTCAAAACGTCTTTGAAGTCCCGGTTCTAAGCCATACAATATTGCACACTGAACTATTGAGTAATCTCCAGAACGTGCCTCCCAAGCGTTCTTAACGTCTTCGGAGGTCATGTCTTCTGGTTGGTCACCAAGCGGTGCATCAAGGACATATGATTTCTGGGAAGCCGTGAGGATAATCCTCAGATTACGGGCCCAGTCAACAAAGTTACTTCCATCATCTTTCAACTTAGCTTTCTCTAGGAACACATTAAAATTCAGGGGTGCTACTGCGCGAGCCATTGGTCTACAACATAAATATGCAAAGGTTGCTTAGACTATTGTTCAAGATAATGAGTTTAGTTAATCAAATTACTAAAGCTCCCACTCAATTTGACATCCCTCAGGTCATCTGACTGTCACATGATCCAAATTCACCAACTCAAGTCCGATCATCACGTGAGTTGAGGTGGTTTCAATGGTGAACATCATCATGTTGATCATATCTACTATATGACTCATGTTCGACCTTTCGGTCTCTTGTGTTCCGAGGCCATGTCTGTACATGCTAGGCTCGTCAAGTTTAACCCGGGTGTTCTGCATGTGCAACACTGGCTTGCACCCATTGTATGTGAACGTAGAGTCTATCACACCCGATCATCACGTGGTGTCTCAACACGACGAACTTTCGCAACGGTGCACACATGGGGAGAACACAATTCATCTTGAAATTTAAGTGATATCACCTTATAATGCTACCGTTGTCCTAAGCAAAACAAGGTGCATAAAAGGATTAACATCACATGCAAATCATAAGTAACATGATATGGCCATGAACTTGTGCTTTTGATCTCCATCTTGAAATCACCGGCATGATCTCCATCTTCACCGGCACGACACCATGATCTCCATCATTTTGATCTCCATCAACATGTCGCCATCGGGGTTGTCGCGCCCAACATGCTTCTACTATTATTGCTACCATTTAGCGATAAAGTAAAGCATTACATAGCGCTTAATGATTGACACGCAGGTCATACAATAATTAAAGACAACCCTATGGCTCCTGCCGGTTGCCGTACTCATCGAAATGCAAGTCGTGATAATCTATACATCACATGATCATCTCATACATCACATATATCACATCATGTAATTGGCCATATCACATCACAACATACCCTGTAAAAACAAGTTAGACGTCCTCTAATTGTTGTTGCATGTTTTACGTGGCTGCTACGGGTATCTAGGAAGAACAATTCTCATCTATGCAAAAACCACAACGGTGATACACTAGTTGCTTCTCAACCTTCTCAAGGACCGCCTTTGTCGATTCCGATCCAACTAAAGTGAGAGAAACTGGCACCCGCAAGCCATCTATGCAACAAGTTGCGTTTGAGGGAACCGGTCTCTCGTAAGCGTACGAGTAATGTTGGTCCGGGCCGCTTCATCTCACAATACCGCTGAACCAAAACACGACCAAGGGAGGAAGCAATCTAAGCATCAATGCCCACAAACTCTTTGTGTTCTACTCGAAATCTCATCTACACATAGACCTAGCTCATGATGCCACTGTTGGGGAACGTTGCATGGGAAACAAATTTTTTCTACATTCATGCAAGACCTATCCATGGTGATGAGCATCTACGAGAGGGAGAGTGGATCTACATACCCTTGTAGATCACTAAGCGGGAAGCGTTAAGAAACGCGGTTGGTGTAGTCGAACGTCTTCATGATCCAAATTGCCGAGCTTCCCGCGATCCAATCACGATCCGTCCCACGATCCAATCATGATCCATCTCGCAAACTTGATCACGATCCGTCCCGTGAACTTGATCATGGTCCTTCCGATCTAGCGCCGAACGGACGACACCTCCGCGTTAAACACACGTGCAACTTGATGACGATTTCCGCCGTCTTGATCCAGCAAGAGGGAGCGGAGAGGAAGAAGAATTCCCCGGCAGCGTGACGGCACTCCAGCGATGGTGGTGGATCTATTCCGGCAGGGCTTCGCCTAAGCACTGCAGAAATCTGATCTAGAGGAGAAACTATGTACTGGAGGAACGGGTAGCACTTGGCTGAAAATTCTGTGCCAAAACCCTAAAATACTCTAGTATATATAGGAGGGAGGGAGGAGAGGCTTGGCGCAAGGGCCAAGCCTCCTTTGGTTCGGCCGAAGTGGGGAGGAGAGGAGGACTCCTCCTCCAATCCTAGTAGGACTAGGATTCCTCCTTTTTTGGCCTTTTTCCACCTTTTTCCCTTTGGGCTTTTTCTCCCAGCCGCATGGGACTTGTGTGGGACTTCCACCAGCCCACAAAGGGCTGGTATTTACTCTTCCACAGCCCATGAAGCCTCTTGGGTCGAAATACCCCTCCCGGTGGTCTCCCGGTACACTACCGGCACTCTCGGTACATTACCGATTAGCCCGAAACTTTTCCGGCGACCAAAATGGGACTTCCTATATATCAATCTTTACCTCCGGACCATTCCAAAGCTCCTCGTGATGTCCAGGATCTCATCCGGGACTCCAAACAACCTTCGGTCACCACCATACATAACTCTATACTACCAAAATGTCATCAAACCTTAAGTGTGCAGACCTTGCGGGTTCGAGAACTATGTAGACATGACCGAGACACCTCTACGGTCAATAACCAATAGCGGAACCTGGATGCCCATATTGGTTCCTACATATTCTACGAAGATCTTCATCGGTAGAACCTCTATGTCAAGGATTCAGTTAATCCCGTATAATGTTCCCTTTGTTCTTCGGTATGTTACTTGCCCGAGATTCGACCGTCGGTATCTCCATACCTAGTTCAACCTCGTTACCGGCAAGTCTCTTTACTCGTTTTGTAATACAAGATCCCGTGACTAACATTTAGTCACATTGTTTGCATGGCTTATTGTGATGTTGTATTACCGAGTGGGCCTTGAGATACCTCTCCGTCACACAGAGTAACAAATCCCAGTCTTGATCCATGCCAACTCAACAGACACCCTCGGAGATACCTGTAGAGCACCTTTATAGTCACCCAGTTACGTTGCGACGTTTGATACACACAAGGCACTGCTCCTCTGTCCGTGAGTTACATGATCTCATGGTCATAGGAACATATACTTGACATGCAGAAAACAGTAGCAATAAACTGACATGATCATATGCTACGTTTGTAGTTTGGGTCTTGTCCATCACATCATTCTCCTAATGATGTGATCCCGTTATCAAATGACATCACATGTCAATGTCTAGGAAACCTTGATCATCTTTGATTAACGAGCTAGTTCACTAGAGGCATACTAGGGACAAAGTGTTGTCTATTTGCCCACACACGTAATGTGTTTCCAATCAAGATAATTATAGCATGGACAATAAACGATTATCATGAACAAGGAAATATAATAATAAACACTTTATTTATTGCCTCTAGGGCATATTTCCAACACCCGCCAGGTCGGATTGATATTTGGGTCCCACACGGAATCACCAGGAAACCTGACGGTCCGAAGCTCGTCCCCTATGTCGGACCAATGTTGCCGTGTGGCGCCGCTCCGACGGGACGCGTACTCCCTACCCCGACTATTTAAGCCGATTGACGGCACTGAAACCCTACCCCTCCACCATTTTCTCCCCCCGTCCGTCGCCGCCGCCACTTGCCACTCCCTGCCCGCCACCGCCGTCCCTAGCCCGGCTATTTAAGCCATGTCCCCCCACTGCTGCCACTTACTAACACGAGAGCGCTGACTGCAGCTCCTTGAGCAGGTCCGGGCAAGGCGTGAAGCCCGGATCGCTGCGGGGCTACCTCCGGATGTAGTTGATCCGAAGGAGCAGTTGGAGGAGGAGGAGGAGGAGGAGGCAGCGAAGGAGGAAGAGGACGTGGGGCTCGTGGATTTGCAGACGGAGCAGCAACCCATCCTCGACTCCATCCGCTCGGAGTCGAATGCGGAGGCCAGACGACGTCGTCTGCAGGAGATGGATGCGGAGTAGGCGATAGAGGAGGCGGAGATAGATCTCGCCTACCAGGATGATCTCGAGAGGAGGAGGAACCCTCCTATGTGCCCGTATACCCGCCGCCCGTTGCCGACGTCATGGACTTCTGTGACGAAGAAAACTAGGATAGAACGTAGTACATAGCATTTTATTTTGCATGCTTTGTATGGATCTAGGAGTCGAAATACGAGAGACTCAGATGTGGACGAACAGATTCAAGGACAAATCGGTTAGTGCCCGCGGACGCGTTCTTGGGCGTTTGAGGGCCTGAATTAGAAAGGTGGTTGTAGATGTTATAAGCCACCTGAAACGATTTTGCAGGAACTTAGAGGTCCCAACAGAACAAATCCGCTAAGAGCATCTATAGCCACGATTTGCAAATCCGGTCCCTCAAACACCCGTGAACGTGTTCGGGCATGTTCACGGGCACTGATCGGGTACAGCTCAAATTGTGTCCTCCGCATCCGCATTCCTCATATCAGACACCCTATATCCATACTAGCCATGCAACATGAAGATAAATTATGTAGATCATTGCACATACTATGAAATAAAGCTAGATATGCACATTCCTATCACCAAAAGATCACAAATGGATGTCCAAAAACTACTCAAATTCCACATAATCCACATACTATGAACATGTTATAACTAGAGTGCTAAATAACTACAAGTTAATGAAGAAGACGACAAAGATTCACCACTTCCTGGGCCTTTGCCTTTCCAGTCGTCGACGCAACTGTAGTCATCCGCGGCTGGTGGAGGGTCTTGGTCCCAGCAGAACAGATCCGCTAAGAGCATCTACAACCACGGTTGGCAAATACAACCCCTCAAACACCCGCGGACGTGTTCGGACGCGTCTGCGGGCATTGACCAGGCATGCCTAAAATTGCGTCCTCCACATCCGCACTCCTCATATCGGACATCCTATATCCATACTAGCCATGCAATGCGAAGATAAATTATGTAGATCATCGTACGAACTATGAAATGAAGCTAGATATGCACATTTCGATCATCACAAGATCATAAAAGGTTGTCCAAAAACTACTCAAAATTCACATAACCCACATACCACGGGCATGTTCTAACCAGAGTACTAAATAACTACAAATTAACGAGGAGACGACAGAGATTCACCACTTCGTCACCGGGCCTTTGCCTTTTCGGTCGCTGGCGCAGCTATAGGCGTCAGCGGCTGGTGGAGGGTTTTGTTCGTCGGAGGAGGAGGTACAAATGTGGTTGTCGCCATCGTCGCAGTCGGAGTCGGAGAGGATGATCGGCCCCTTCATCCAACGGACGACCCTGTCCTGTCACCTCTTCAATTTCGTGACCCAAGTCGCCTCCTTCGCTGCCTCCTTCGCCTCATGCTCCGACTGCTCAATAGCAAGCCAAAGCGCCTTCACGTTCTTCCGCATATGCGTTCTGCGTCCATCCCTGCCGTCGTGAGGGACCGGTGGTAGACCCATGAGAGGAGCCGCTCGCCCTCGTCTGGTTCCACCTGCATCCCTCGACGACGATGCACAAACTACTCCGTCGCGTCCATCTCCCTTGCTCGCTGCCTCTCGGGGCGGGTGACACACGCCTCTAATTCCAGAGTGCGTGTGTAGGCCACCAACATGAGCACAAGAACCCACCGTTGCCCGCATGGAGGAGAGGCTGGTGGGGGAAGGAAATGGAGGGGTGGCGGTGCGGACTGCGCTGTCCTGGCATCACTGCGCACGGGCTAGGAAGGTCCAGCTCGTCCGCGTTGCGTTGGTGCGGGAGCTACAGATCAGGAGCTGCCACCGGTATTCACCTTGGACCCCTAAAATGCAATGTAGAGGGCAAGTTCCTCCTCGTAGTCAAGGTCGGAGCTAGAGTGGTTGCCGGAGCTTGACATTGGATTGGATTGGATTGGAATCAGTGAAGAAGAAGATATGACAGAGCGAGAGAGGCGAGTGAGAGTGAGCTAGGGTTTCGGAGCGGGCTCCAGATTGAGGATTTTGTGGGATGGCGATGGGGTCGGTGGTGGGCCGGACCTGTTAGCTAGGGCGTGACAGGCCCGCCCATGTGTGACCTGGCCGCCCCATATCCACCCTAGATTTGGGCTGGATATGAGGGGCGCCGGACAGTCCGGGCATTTGAGGTTGGTTTGAGACGTTCGGGTGGGTCGATTTTTCGTGACCGGTCATCCCGCCCGGGTGTTTGAGGTCGATTTGAGGCGCCCAACTATAGATGCTCTAAAGTTCATACTGCAAAATAAAAAACCATTTTGGGCTCCAAAGTTCATCAACACAACTAGAGTAAATAAATATTCCTTCTTGTTAGGGAAAAAGTTCATACATAGCTTAAACATAGATCAACCTACAAATTGAGCTTAGGGAAGGTCAGTTCAATCAGTCGATGCCGAGGTTGAACTTCTCCGTTGACTTGCGGCACGCGTGAGCATACACGTGACCCTCCTTTGCGGCACCGAGCCTATAAGTAGAGCCTTCTTGTTCGTCCGTTGATACTTCTCCAACGTATCTATAGTTTTTGATTATGCCATGCTACTATATTATCATTTTTGGATACTTTATATGCATTTATATGCTATTTTATATCATTTTTGTGAACTAACCTATTAACTTAATGCCCGGTGCCACTTGCTGTTTTCTGCTTGTTTTTGGCCTTTCAGGAATACTGTACCAAACCAAGTCCAAATGCCTCGGAACTTTTTGATGATTTTTTCTAGACAAAAATAAGACCTGAAAGCTTCGGAGAGAGATCGGAGGCCACATGGGGTGGCGTCGATCCAACAGGGCACACCTAGGGGGGGGGGTGATGGCTTGGGGCCACCTCCCGAAGCCTCCTGACCTAATTCTCCCCCTATATATTCTCTAAAATTGTGAAAACAACATAAAGCCAACCAAAATACTTTTTTTGCCACCGCAAGTCTCTGTTCCGACGGGAGGCCATCTGGAGCCCTGTTTCGGTGTCCTGCCAGAGGGGGGATCGATCACGGAGGGCCTTTACATCAACCTCGTTACCTACATGATGATGTGTGAGTAGTTTACCACAGACCTACATGTCCATAGCTAGTACTTAGATGTATCTCTCTCTCTATGATCTTCAATACCAAGTTCACCCCGATTTCCGCGGTGATCTATCCGATTTAGTCCTTCTTTGCGGTGTGTTTGTTGGGATCCGTTGAATTATGGGTTTATGTTCAGGTTATTCATAAAAATATATTGAGTCTTTTCTGAATTCTTTTATGCATGATTTTTGTATCTACGTATTGCTCTCCGATATATTGGCTTGGTTTGACCAACTAGATTGATTTATTTTCAGTGGGAGTGGTGCGTTGTGATGAGTTTAATCTTACGGTGTTCAATACTAGTGATAGAAAGGGACATGACACATATTGTATTACTGCCATTAAGGGAAAAACAATGGGGTTTATTCATATTGATTGAATTAACTTTGTCTACCTGATGTCATCTTGCTTCAAACATTACACTGTTTTTACTTAATACTCTAGATGCATGTTGGATAGTGGTCGATCCTATATACATGATCATAGTCGTGAATAAATATTTCATAGCTATGCGCTTTTCTATCAATTGCCCAACAGTAATTTGTGTACCCATCGTATGCTTTCTTTGAGAGAGAAGCCTCTAACAAACACTATGGCCCACGGGTCTTCACAAAATATTATTACAAAAACATCAAAAATATTCTGCCATTTTTTTTCTGTTATTTTATTTTCTATTTATATTATATATTTATCACTACTTATCGTCTGCAAGTAATGAATTCAAGTGGCTTGACAACCATCTTGCCCGCATTGAGTGCAAGTGCGTGCTTTTTTATGTGTAGGTGCTGAAGACGATAATTTGCGTGGTCCTATTTTTGGTTTGATAAACTTGGTTCTCACTGAGAAAATACTTATCTCTACCGTGATGTATCTTCCCTCATCTTCGAGAAAATCGCAACACAGTTTACAAGTAGCACACGTCATCACGCGCTGCGCATCGAGGAGCTCCGCATCCGCATCCCGACACCTCAGGGTGTGCGGGATCAACGCTTCGTGAAGCCGACCTACGTGCCTCGCCCGTCCGTGAGGGAGAGGCTATCACGGTCGCACGCCTGCTTGGACCGCAATGGCATGGGCCGATTGGAACTGCCGACCCCCGTGTTATGCCAGGTGAGCTTGCGCCGCGATGACCCCCATGGCTGCCACGTCTATGAGCAACACCGACCATGGATTCATGAGGAAGGAAAAGAGACGGACGGCTAATTGCTCGTTAGAGAAAGAAAAAGAGAAAGTGGATCACGACGGAGCTTAGCTGATACGTGAACACTGAAATGCTCCCGACCCCGTACATATAGCTATGGACGAGCGGATTTGCAGGACGCTTGTCATAACCAAATCCGGATAAAAATTTTGTGGGTTGAATGGATGATAATTAATTTACGGATCGGCGATCTTTTAGTGGACCTGGTCGTGCTAGAAAAATACGAAAAACTGTAAAATCATCGAAATTTTATTGGATGAAGATATAGCGAATCTGCTAGAGCTGCTCTAGAGCAATGCCGTGTGCAGCCCTCCTCCTCTAGCACATGACAAAGTCAGGCCATAGACACGAATGGATGATAGTTTTCTCTTGAGTGGATAGGCCTCATGAGAGTTATATTTCACTTATAAGGAGTATAGCTCCCATCTTGCCTTAAAAGTCAACAAGCATGGGCCGGCCCGTTAACGTGTTTTCTCACTAGGTCGCTTGTTCGGTTCGCTATGTCGCTCACTTGTTATATGGATTGTTTTACCTTTCCCATACAATGGTTGTACTAGTCTGGTTATTTCTTTTTTTTCCTTTTCTTCTTGGTTCCTTTCGTTTCTTCGCTGTAGTTTTTTGGGTTTTCCTTCTCCTTCGTTAGAAATTTGGTTTTATTTTCTTTTCACTGGTTTCCTTTCTTTCTAATGCACTTTCGTTTTCTTTCTTCTTCCCCTTTTTTGTTTTTTTTGTCGATTTTCATCGGTTATCCTTTCTGTTCAACACATGCTGATTTTTTTGTCGGTACACGTTTGGCATTTTTCGTATATGTTAGAAATATTTTCTATATACATGTTTGTTTTAAGAAAATGAATATTTTTGGAAACTAATAATTTTTTATGTCTACTTTTCCTCATACACAATGTACACTGTGGTATATATCTAATATTTTTTTTTCTAATGCATTGTTTGATATGTTTTAAATACAACATTGACTTTTTTAAAATAAATGGTCAATTTTTTTTGAATACATGGCCAACATTTTTTCATACACATTTTTTACATTTTTCAAATGATGGATTAAAAAATTTCAAATACAGGATTAACATATTTTAAATACATGGTCAATACCTTTTCTATACAGTTTTTACATTTTTAAAATATGATAGACATTTTGCATATACCCCCTATGTATCAAATATAAGGTGTTTTGGACATTATGATAGTGTCGAAAAGTGTCTTATATTTTAATACATAGGGAGTACAAGATTAACATCTTTCAGAATGCTTGATTAAACTTTTCCATGTATGATATTAAATTGTTTTGAATACATGGCCAACAAATTTTTTATACACTTTTAATATTTGTATAATGTGTGATTAATATTTTTGAAAGACAAGATTATCATATTTTTAAATACTTGGCTAACACATTTTAAATATGTGATCACCTATTTTCATACACATTGTAATTTTTTCTATACATTACTTGTATACATGATAAAAAAATTCTCTATATACATTAAACATTTTTAAATGCTTGGTTAACATTTTTTTAAGTGTTTCACGTAAATATTTTTTGTAATGGTTTTTAAACAAAAGTAATAAAAGAAGGCAAAATAAACAAAACAAAGGTTGTGGCCTCCCACATGCTTGAGCCGGCCCACCTCACGCCTCCTTTCAGGCGATACTTCCCTCGGCAGAAGTGAGGTATCATAGCGCCCGTTAGGCCGTGGACTTACATATCCCTTCTTTACTTTTTGGGAAATGGCCCCGGGCTACCGGGCATGGCATTTCACCGAAGGCTGAAATCACTAATTGAGAAGTACTCCTTTTAAAGATCATTTCCACCTTTTTAGGTTGCGACAAGTGACGCACTGTATGTGTGCCACTTGGCGTAAACCGGGAGTATTCTCTTTATTCGTAGATCCGTATTTTTAAAATATTTTATCTCTTAAACCGTGCGTCCAAATATCGGACCGTTTTCACCGTTAGATTTATCGCGTCGAGATCTTCAAAAATAGATCCCATGTTGATAGGTTTTTTCACGAAAAAGCCCGAACAAAAAAATTGGGACGAAAAAACCGTGCCAGTCGTCGCGGGAGAAAATAAAAGAAAAAAATGTTTTTTTCGTTTCTGAGAGGCACGACATTGCCTCTCGAGGAAGTAAACCTATGCCTCTCGCGGAAGTAAAAACGTTCCTCTCGCGAAAAAAAACAGAAAATGTTTTTTTTCCCTTTCTGGGAGGCAAAACCATTCCTCTCACAGAATCAGAACTGTGCCTCTCGCCAAAAAAACCGAAAACACATTATTTCCCATTTCCGGGAGGCACGGCCGTGCCTTACGAAAACAAAAAAACATTTTTTTGTTTTTGATTCCATGACCGCGCCTCTCCAAAAATAAAACTGTGTCTCTCACGGAAGCAAAACCGTGACTCTCGTGGAAGAAAAATAAATAGAAAACAAGTTTTTTTTGTTTTCGAGAGGCACGACCGTGCCTCTCGCGAAAGCAATACCGCGCCTCTCGTGAAAGAAAAACGTGCTTTTCAAGAAAAGGAAAAAACGTGTGTTTTCGCGATTTTTTTTCGCTTTCAAAAGCTAAGAAAGACCGATAAAAAACCGAAACACTAAAAAACCCCATCTAAAAAGCCGAAAATGCGTGATGAAAAAATAAATAAAAAATATCTGAAAAAAACACTATACCGCGACATGTGACCATGGCTGAAAACATGACAAGTGACGACGTGTAGAAGTGATCGTTGGAAGGCCCCGAAGGAACGCTCGCTAGTTCTCACAGAAGGCCCACACAAATCATAAGGCTCCTAATGGCCCAGGCTGGTCTATTCTTTTGGGCCGTCTCCCGAATTTGGGGGTACGTACAATCACCAGAAAAATTCTTCACCTTTCTTGGCAGTTTCAAGGGAGCTCGAAATATTCCACGCAGGCTAGAATCGCAGTGGACGGCAGCTTCACGTCTCCGTCCTCCACTCCACCATTGACGAGCTGGCTTGGCAATGGCAGCAACGTCTCTTTCACCTTATCTTACAGCATTCCGCACATTTCCCCGTAGTTTTCTCCAGGCAACTTCGTCCAGGATAGATAGATATCTGTTGTCGACTGATCCTAGTAGGAACGGGATGTAATCAACAGAAATAATAATAATTCTCGTTTGATTCATTCACCGGTTGCGTGCCGGAGAAGGCTCTCGCGGCTGACTAGGCCGAGTACGTCCTCGCAGCTTTCGACACATGGGAACGGAACGTTCCAACTGCAAAGGAAGCATCACAAAAGTCCTGTCGTGCTCTTGCCATCGCCGGAGTGGCTGTCATGGTCTTCTAGTCTTTGGTTATCTGATCTGATGAAGGCGCTGTCGTTTGGAAGGCACGGAGGTTACTATGATGATACTGCAATGCAATGCCAGGGACTGAATTTACATAGAGCGAGCTGTTCATGTTCCCGGAGACATGTCCGGTTCGTTTTACTTGTCAAACAACAAAGAAAGGAGGGGATGAAGGTCTTTGAGATTGGTGCTAGTGTAGGATACAATGCGATAGCCTGTGTGTCCATATCTGATATGGAGGTAACGAAGACATCTCCAAAGCGGACCCTCACGCTGCTCGCAACCGTCCGGACGACGCGATCCGGATTTGATGCGAGCCTGTATCATTCCGCCGACTAGTCTAGATTATTTTCCGGCAAAGTCAAAACAAACTTGGGATGCCAGCCACGTAGGACTCCGACACCCCCAGTCCATCGAAAACCACTCTAAAACCCTTTCCGGATCCCGCATCTCCATCGTCCCATCTTTCTCTCCATCTGTTTTCTCTCTTGCCTCTGCCGGCGCTCCACCACCCCAGCTGCCCCGTTACATGCTTGCCGGAAGTCGACGACTCCATCTCTTCCGGTGCTACACCCAGGCTCCAGGCCGCTTCTCCTCCTTCGTTGTGCCATACCTCTCCTTCGGATGCCGCACAGGTACCAACCATCCCTACGGTATTGACCATGCCCGACAAGTGTTCGCTGAAATGACAGTGCCAATATTTTTTTTGTCTCTTCTTCTATGAAGCAATATATTCGGATATGGAGTACATATACAAGCAATAAGTTGAGTCATCGGATGGCTCGTCCTACGAGGGAGGACTACACGGATGAGACGGCGATGATGCATGCGGTCCTTGTAGACGCGGGGCGTGCAGAAGAACATGTTCTTAATTTCAAGGAATCGCTCAAGGGTCATCGAGTGCTCAACCACAACAGGGCGCGCACCCACTTGACACTAATGGACGACTACTTCTCCCCGGACACCTTATTCGCTGACAATTTTCTCCACCGCTTTCCGATGCGAAAAAATGTCTTCGATTGTCTCTACCATGGTGTCTGGTCCTTTGATGACTACTTCACCTTGAAGAAGGATGCCATGCAAAGGATCAGGTTCTCTGGTTACCAGAAGTGCACGCCGCACCGCGGATGCTTGCATATAGCACGGTCACTGATTCGTGGGACAAATACAAACAGATGTTTGAGAGCACACATGGAGACGCCATGGTAAGATTTGCTAATGCCGTGGTCTCGGTATTTGGACCACACTACCAAAGAGAACCAACCGCGGCAGACACCGATAGGATCTTGGCAATGTCTGAAGCAAGAGGGTGGGCAGGTTTGCCCGGATCTCTTGACTGCACGCATTGGAGATGGAAGAACTTCCATAAAGCTCTACAAGGGCAATATTAGGGTCATGTTAAGAAGCCCACCATCATTCTTGAAGTAGTTGCATATCAGGATCTTTGGATTTGGCACGCTTTCTTTGGCACATCCCGGTGTCATAATGACATCAATGTGCTGCAATGATCATCATTGTTTGCCAAACTGATGGTAGGGATAGCTCCTCCCTGCCATTATACCGCCAATGGGCATGAATACAACATGGCTACTATCTGGTTGACAGTATTTATCCTTCATGGGATAACCTTTGTCAAGACCATCTTTGACCCAGTTGGTCAGAAAAAGTCTCACTTTGCCTAAAAACAAGAAGCAACAAGAAAGGATGTTGAAAGGGAATTTGGAGTTCTGCATGCATGTTTGTTGTTGTCCGTGGACCTGCTAAACAATGAAATCTAGAGACCTTGTGGGAGATGATGTCATGTTGTGTGATCATGCACAACATGTTCGTCAAGGATGAGGGTGAGGATGTTGCCGCAGGTCTTGAACTTGAGAACATGGGTGATTGTATAGAACTTCGAGACCAAAATTCGGCCACATTTGATGAGTTTGTTCATATGAATTAAAAAATTCGGCATTGATAAGCTCATGAGCAACTGAAGAAAGATCGATTGCGCGTCTGCGAGCGGTTAAAGAGAACAACATTGTTGAGGTGTAATATTTAAATTAGAAATAATGCTGCATTTGAACTTTGAGTTCTTTTAGCTAAACTGGAACTACATATGCGGCTATTTTGAGTGTCCATATGTATAAAAAAGGAATGGATGTATGCCTATAGCTTTGGATGGCCGCCTCCAGCATCCATGTCTACGGACTGCCCCCTGTCCATAGATGGATGTGATGTCCGGTTTGCGGTTCAATGTTGAAGATGCCCTTGTATGGCGATAAGCCACTAGCCCAAGATTGTTTCCCAAATTACTCAAGATTCCAAGCTACTTACCCTACATCTCCACATCATATGCCAAATAGTCCCTATGAAAATTATGTGTGTGTATCTAGGGACTGATAACCCACAAGTGTAGGGGGTCGTTTGTAGCCTTTTTCGATAAGTAAGAGTGTCGAATCCAACGGGGAGCTAAAGGTATAATTAATACTCTCTCAAGTTCTATCGACCACCGATACAACTCTACGCACGCTAACACTTACTTTACCTAGAACAAGTATGAAACTATTTTGCGGGAATGAAACTAGAAGTATTTTGTAGGTGTAAAGATAGTTTTGCAAGAAAATAAAGAATGTGGAAATAAAAGTTAGGTGTTGTTTTAATAAATAACAATAAAGTAAATATAGCAAGTGTGGAAAAGTGGTGATAGGATTTGCGAGATTTTCCTAGGCAATCAATAACTAGATCGGTAATCATTATTGCGGTTTTATATGAGGGAGAGGCATGAGCCAACATACTTTCAGTACATGGATCATATGCACTTATGATTGGAACTCTAGCAAGCATACACAACTACTAAAGATCATTAAGGTAAAACCCAACCATAGCATTAAACATCAAGTCACCTTTACTCTCATACGTAAACAACCCACTTACTCGGGTGTAAGCTTCTGTCACTTTAGCCACCCACTATAAGTGAATCATGAACATATTGCAACACCCTCCAGCGTGAATCTTTCACGTGTGCGCCTCATGGAAAGCACCTTAGGACAGCACCAAAATAAACCACGCAACTCGAACCAATCAAGATCATCAATCAACCCATAGGACAAAAATGAACTACTCAAACATCATAGGATAGCCACACATCATTGGATAATAATATATAGCATTAAGCACCATCTTCAAGTAGGGGGTACAACGGGATACGGGAGAGAGGACTGTTGTAGATAGATGAGGGAAGGTGATGGTGGTGGTGATGACGGCGGCAAAGTTGTTGGCGTAGATTGCCGTCACGATGGATGCCCCGGCGGCGCTCCTACGCCACCGGGAGAGAGGAGGAGAGATCCCCCACCTTCTTATTCCTTGGCTTCCCCCCTAGGTGGGAGGAGGGTTTACCCTCTAGTCCATGGCCGCCATGGCTCCCGGAGGGCAGCAGCCCCTCCGAGATTGGATCTCTATCTGCTTCTCTCCTGTTTTCGCGACTCTTTTTGGACCCCTCCACCGTTTCTTAAATAGATAGAGATCCATAACTCCGATCGGGCTTAAATTTTGAGGATATTTTTTATCTCAAAAATATATTTCTTGCGACATAAGGAGAGCTTCTACCGACCTAAGGGCCGGCCACAAGCCATCTGGCCGTGCCACCCCCTAGGGTGTGTCCAGTTGGCTTGTGGGGTCCTCGAGCATCATCTTGCGTTGATTCCGACTCTCAAAATCCACATATATTCCAAAACAAATCTCTGTAAATTTTTATCGCGTTTGGACTTTGTTTGATATGGAATTTTTGCGAAACAAAACACACACAAAAATAGGAACTGACACTAGGCACTGGGTAAGTAAGTTAGTCCCAAAAATATTATAAAATGTTGCCAGAAGTATATGAAAGTTGTAGAATATTGGCATGAAGAAATAAAAAATTATAGGTACGACAGATACGTATTAGGTACGACAGATGGGTGAAATGACTACAAGAAGCTTTTTCAGTTAGGGCGGTAATAGGCTTAGCGTGCTTTCCCCACTGCCCCCACTTCCACAGCCTCGCTCCACCCCTCGGCTCATCGGCCTGCTTCTACTTTTGATCTGCGTTGGGTTTTTCCACGAAGAGGATGGGTGAATCAATATAGTAACAATAAGTATTTCCCTCAGTGAGAACCAAGGTTATCGAACCATTAGGAGAATCAAGGCAAACTCTCGTCGTCAGTACCTGCACACACAAAACCAAACACTTGCACCAACATGGTCAAGGGGGTTGTCAATCCCCTTGAACTTGTTACTTGCAAGGATTAATTCTGGTAGTGATAGATAAATAAAAAGTAAGTAAATAAATAAATAATTACAAGAAAGTATTTGTGATTATTAGAAATATGATTAAATAGACCCGGGGGCCATAGTTTTCACTAGAGGCATCTCTCTCGAACTCATACATACGATGGATAGACAAATTACTGTTATGCAATTCTGAGAAAAGCACAGAGTTATGATGTTATTCATGGAAATGATCATGTATCTAGGCATCAAGTCTGTGACAACTAGTCCGAGACGATGCTACATCTACTACCATTACTCCACCAATCGACCGACTCCTGCCTGCATGTATGGTATTAAGTTCATGACAAACAAAGCAACACATTAAGCAAGATGACATGATGTAGACAAAGTAAACCCAACCAATATGAATAAAACCCGTCATTTATCCTTAATGGCAACAAAATACAATACAATACAATAGAATACATGTCTTGTCCCCTTCTGTCACTGTGATATAGAGCACTGCAAGATTGAGCCCACTACAATGAACCCCTCCCGCTGAAGATAAATCAATCTAGTTGGACAAACCAAACAGATAAATCAGAGGGAAATACAAAGCTATAATAATCATGCATAATAAATTTCATAAAAGACTCAATTACTTTTAATGAATAATCAGATCATAAACCCACAATTCATCGGTCCCAACAAACACATCGCAAAAAGATTACATCACGTAGAACTCCACGAGAATCGCGAAGAACATTGTATTGAAGATCAAAGAGAGAGAGAGAGAGAGGAAGCCATCTAGCTACTAGAAATGGACCTGTAGGTATGTGGTGAACTACTCACACATCATCATGGAGGCATCAAGGTTGATGTAGATGGCCTCCTTGATCGATTCCCCCCGATAGATTACCGAAAAAGTTCTCCATACGGGATCGTGGAAGAACAAAGGCTTGCAATGGCGGAAAAAGTGTTTCGGGTGTCTCTTTGTTGGTTTGGAAATATTTGAGAATTTATAGAAGCGGAATTATGTCAAAACAATGTATGGTGGGCCACAAGCTCAGGCGGCGCGTCCTACCCCCTAATGGCGCGCCCTGTGAGTTCGTCACTCACTAGTATGCCTTTCAGTCTCCTCCCGAAGCTTCTAAGATCTCTTTTGGTCCAGAAAAAGTCAATGTAAAGTTTCATCGTGTTTGGACTTCATTTGGTATTAATGTTTTTAAAAGTCAAAGACACACAAAAAATAGGAATTGGCACTAGGCATTGGGTTAATAGGCTAGTCCCGAAAAATGACATAAAATTGCACTGCATATAAAGTATCCAAGATTGATAATATAATAGCATGAAACCATAAAAAATATAGATATTTTGTAGACGTATCATCATCCCTAAGCTTAATTCCTGCTCATCCTTGAGTAGGTAAATGATAAAAACAGAATTTTTGATGTGAAAGGCTACCCAACATGTAATCTCTTTCAAGTATAATTATTGAGAAACGATGAAGTAATTGATATCAACATGATAATATCCATGAACATAAGAAGCATAATAATCACTGTTTCAAAATATACAATCCTTACAGAATTTTATCCCAACTCATTTTATCATATTAGCATGGCATGACTCCATCTTCACCGCATAAGTATAAATAATGAGCACCCCAGTGTCAAACTAGGCAATTGGATCGTACTTGTAACACGCTTCGGCCTTTTCAACTTCACGTAATACATGAGCGTGAGCCATGAATATATAATATAGGTGGAATAGTGCGGTGGTAGATATCAAAGGGACTCAAAAGGGAAGAAAGTATAACATCAACTAGGCGGATGAACGGGCTATGGGCATGGCATCAATGGATATCAATGCAAGGAGTAGGAATTGCTATGCAATGGATGTACTAGAGCTATAAGTGTATGCAATCTCAAGGGAAACTAAGTAGGCTGATGACCCACAAGTATAGGGGATCAATCATAGTCCTTTCTATAAGTAAGAGTTTTGAACCCAACGAGGAGCAGAAGGAAATGACAAGCGGTTTTCAGCAAGGTAATCTCTGCAAGCACTGAAATTGTAGGTAACAAATAGTTTGATAGCAAGGTAATTTGTAACGAGCAAGTAACGGTAATGGTAAGGTGCAGCAAGGTAGCCCAATCGTTTTGAGTCAAAGGACAAGCCAGAACAATCACTAGTAATAGGCAAAGTGTTCCCGAGGGTACACGGGAATTTTGTCTAGTCACTTTTATCATGTTGGTTTGTTTCATGTTCGCTACTTTGATAATTTGATATGTGGGTGGACCGGTGCTAAGGTGCTATTCTTATTTGAACTAACAACCTACTTACGATTAACCCCCTCGCAAGCATCTGCAACTACAAGAAAAGTATTAAGACAAAGTCTAACCATAGCATTAAACATGTGGATCCAAATGAGCCCCTTACGAAGTAGCACATAAACTAGGGTTTAAGCTTCTGTCACTCTAGCAATCCATCATCTAATAAATACTCCACAATGCATTCCATTAGGCCCATGAATGGTGAAGTGTCATATAGTCAACGTTCACATGACACCACTAAGGGAATCACAACATACATATCATCAATATATCGAACACATATCAAAATTCACATGATTACTCGCAACATGACTTGTCCCATAACCTCAAGAACAAAGGTAACTACTCACAAATAATATTCATGCTCAAGATCAGAGGAGTATTGAATAGCATAATGGATCTGAACATATAATTTTCCACCAAATAAACCATATAGTAATCAACTACGCAAGGTAATCAACACTACTAGTCACCCATAGGTACCAATTTGAGGTTCCGATACAAAGATTGAACACAAGAGATGAACTAGGGTTTGAGAGGAGATGGTGTTGTTGAAGATGTTGATAAAGATTGGCCTCCCAAAGATGAGAGGGGTGTTGGTGATGACGATAGTTTCGACCCCCCCTCTAGGAGGGAAGGTCCCCTGACAAAATCGCTCCGCCGGAGGGCAAAAGTGCTCCTGCCCAAGTTCTGCCTCGAGGCGGTGACACTTCGTACCGAAAGTCCTCCCCTGAATTTTTTACGTTTTCTTGGAATTTATACGAGAAGATGGGCACCGGAAGTGGGCCAGGCTGGGCACAACCCATCAGGGGGCGGCCGGGGGGGGGGGGCTTGGCGCGCCCTGGTGGGTTGTGCCCACCTGGGGGCCCTCCTCCGGTAGTTTTAAGCTCTAGGAACTTTTATTAAATACAAAAATAATCTTCGTAAATTTTTAGCTTCATTGGAGTTGTGCAGAATGGGTATCTCTGACGTGCTTTTCTTGGGTCGAGAATTCCAGTTGCCGGTATTCTCCCTCTTTGTGTAAACCTTGCATATTATGAGAGAAAAGGCATTAGAATCACTCCCCAAAGCATTATTATTCAATAAAACAAGTTAAATAACAGTAGGAAATCATGATGCAAAATGGACGTATCATGGGCGTCCATCCAACTTGCTTGCTCATGAAGACCTCAGACATTTGAGGAAGCCCATCATCGGAATATACAAACAAAGTTCTATAATAAAAAAATTCCCACCAGTATATAAATATGACAACTCTGGAGACTCTCTATATGAAGAACATAGTGCTACTTTAAAGCACAAGTGTGGAAAAAGGATAGTAACATTGCGCCTTCTCTCTTTTTCTATCATTTTTTATATTTTTTATTTCTTTTCTTTTCCTTTTTTAGTTTTCTCTCTTCTTTTTCTGGTGGGCTCATTTGGCCTCCCCCATTTTTTATTTTTTGTCCGGAGTCTCATCTTGACTTGTGGGGGAATCATAGTCTTCATCATCCTTTCCTGACTGGGACAATGCTCTAATAATGATGATCACCACACTTTTATTTAATTACAAGTCGATAAAAACTATACAAAATTACTCTATATGAATGCCTCTTGCAGTGTACCAGGATGTGCAATGATCTAGTATAACATGTGAAACAATGATGAACTGTGTATTTGCCACATATACTATGTCAGCTCTATATGATCATGCAAAGCAATATGATGATGAACACAAAATTCATGTGATAGTATAGTGGAAGTTGCATGGCAATATATCTCGGAATGACTATGTAAATGCCATCATAGGTAGGTATAGTGGTTGTTTTTAAGAAGATATAAGGAGTCTTATGTGTGATAGAGCATATCATATCACGAGATTTGGATGCACCCACGAAGTTTGCACCGACTCTCGAGGTGAGAAAGGGCAATGCACGACACCGAAGAGGCTAGCAAATTGCAGAAACATGAGAGTGCATATAATTCATGGACTCACATTAGTCATAAAGAAATCATATACTTACTATAAATCTTATTAGCTCTTTCGAAGAAAAGTACTACTGCATGCCCCTAGGGAGGAGGTTGGGATGAGTTAACCATTGCACACGCCCGATTTGAACAGCACAAAGGATTTCATTTCAGACAGAAAAATGCTCACACATCATCACCATGCCATGACCAATACTTATATTAGAAGTTAATAAGAAACTTCAATACCGTTATTTCTAGTAACCACTGATCATGAACCTATATCCTTTCACATTACTACATCAATATAATTAAACCATACGTCTCTTATTGTGAGCTAGATGAAATTTTTTGTTATACCCCCTTGAATGCATATCCTTTTTGGACTAGTATTATAAGACATGCAAATTACCATTCCTATTTATTAGAATCTCAAAAAGATTTAACTGAAGCATGAGAGTGCAACTATTTCTATAAAATTTAACCACCGCCGTGCTCTGAAAGATATATGTGAAGCATTAGAGCAACTGCCTAGCTCAAAAGATATAAGTGAAGCACATATTCTATGTGTCTCTCTTAAAAGCTGTGTCCAGCAAACAATGATTGTGGCAAACTAAAAGGAAAACAAACTATAATACACGATGCTCCAAGCAAAACTCATATCATGTGATGAATAAAAATATAGCTCCAAGTGACATACCGATAGATTACAGACGAAAGTGGGGATGCCATCCGGGGCATCCTGAAGCTTAGGTGCTTGGGTCTTCCTTCAATATTACCTCTGGCTGCCTTGAGAATCCCCAAGCTTAGGGTCTTTCAACTCCTTATTCCTTCATCCATCATTGTCTCACCATTGACTTCAAAACTTCAGCACACAACAGTCAACATAAACCTCTTGAGATCCGTTAGTATAATAGACATATCAAAAACTTTAGATACTGTTGTAAATAAGTTCATATTTAACTATTACATAATAGGTATTGTATTATAAATTCTCCATGACTTATACTGCCTGATATAATCCATAGCATCAGTAAAACAAGCAAACTATGCAAGCAAAAACAGAATCTGTCTAAAAGAGAACAGTCTAACGATCTGTACTAAAAGCACACTTTTATAAATCAAAACAATTTTGAAAAATTATGAAAACCTGAAAAAATTGTATATAAATACTATGCAAAAATTTCAGCAATTTATCATGTTTCGGTAAAAATAATAAATTGAAGTACTAGGTGTAAAAGTTTCTGTTTGCACATAATCAATTCTACTATCATCCAAATCATCCCAAAGGCTTTACTTGGCACAAACACTAACTAAAACATAAAAAAAAATCAGTACAATAGAAACAATCATGACATCACACCAAAACATAAAGTAAAATAAAAAAATTGTTTACCCACCATATGCCTTCTTCGGAAGAGAAGCCTCTAGCGAACACTATGCCCCCCGGGTCTCCTCACAATTATATTTACAAAAACTCTAAATACCTTTCTGACATTATTTAATTTATTTTTATTTAAAAAATTTATTTATCAAATTATCTATCTATCACCACTTATCGCTTGCAGTTAACGAGTTCAAGGAGATTGACCACCCTCTTGCCCGTGTTAGGTGCAAGTGTTTACTCTTTTGTGCGTAGGCGCCAAAGATGGGAATTTGCGTGGTTCTCCTATTGATTCGATAACCTTCATTTTAATTGAGGGAAATACTTACCTTTGATTTGATTCATCATCCCCTCCTCTTCATGGAAAATCCCAATGGAGTTTACACGTATCAGCGGCCGACATAACAGTCGGCCGGTCGATCGGGTAAAAATGTTTACCTTTCGGGTTTGTCTCAAGTTACAAAGAGCCACACAATTAAGAGGAGATCAAATGGGTTCATGATTGATCTCCTTGATCCAAGATCCTCTAGACACCACTCCTCTTAAATACCACACAAAAAATCCATTGCCAAAAAACCTACCAGGTCCTATATGTACCATAGACCCCCCACACTAAATGGCGGTTGTGTGAGTTTGAAGTTGGACATTAGGGCATTTACCGCATTGTTGGGTTGCTAGCCGAACGATGATGGAAATGACTCCAGTAGGTTTATCTCCAGCTAGACAAAGTGGCTAGACTAGTTGAGCAAAGAACATTTTCGTCCGAGTATAGCCGATCGGCTGCTCTGCTAACGAGATGTCCAGTCATTGGTCGGTCAGTGTCATGACCACATTTTCACGCATACAGTCTCCGTGTGTCTCTATGCCAACCCCTGGATCAATTCTTTGACATACACGGTAACTATGTTTTACCATACACACATGCGTCCTTTATTACATCGCAATGATCCAGAAAACAAATAGTCTTACAAACTTTAGCCATTCGCTAGTCAAATACAAGTTTTACAATAAGCAAACAAAGTTCATAACAAGCGGAAATAAAATCAAATCTAAGGTAGTTGTCTTGGTAAGCTCCATCAACGTCACGGGGAAGCATGCCGAGTGGAGGCACGAAACACTACGTAAGTCACTCCTGATAATAATGACCTGCAACATGATACGTTGCAGCCACTAGGGTGAATGCATTGAATATATTGGCAAGCCCAGAGTTAATGGAAACCTCTTCACCTACATGTACTTTGGCTGGCGGAGTTCAAGGCTCTTTGTAGAAACATAGTTTTCCCTATTATTTTATAGTGGTCTACTCTACTAGCAATACGACACTCCTGGTAAATCCCGGTCATAGTCTAGATGCACTCTCGCTAAATCCCGGCCGTAACCCCAATCCAGTTTGACAATTATTATTCCACCATACAACCACATGGTTGACTAATTAATTAATGAATCAATCTGGGTGGACTGGCTTTGATTGGGTCATCGGAGTGTAGTCTTTGGTGGGGAATGACACCCAGGTATCAAAGAGATTGTACGACTTCAAATTTGAGTAGCTTCCATGTGTGACTGCGAGGCATTATGGGCTCTGTCAGGATCGAGTAAGTTGTGGGAACCCTCTTGCGGTAGACCAGCAGATGTATGCATTGGTGCAGCGACGTACTATGCAAACAGTTTTTAACCCCTTTCAGTGACATAGTTTCAAACCGTCACCTTGCTAGTGTGGGCGATAGGAGGGTCTATCGTACACGGTATACATCCCACATAGTTCAACACAAAAACCGTTTGCAATTTCGATTAGCATCACACACGGTTATCTCACAAAAATCACATGTAATGTGCGATTCATTGCACACGATTTAAAATAAAAAACTGTGTGTGATGTAAATGCCATCACACACAATTGGATTGAAAAAACTGTGTGCAATGTGTGATCTTAACGACGTGTTAATTAGTCCTAAAATCAGCTAGACGTAACCAATTTACTATGACCATCTTTTGACAATCAAACATAACACAAAAATGCATATTCAAAATCCACTATATGATTTCTTTTCAAGCTTTGCCATACAACATACAAAAGTACAAACGTACTATCTCATGTCACATGATAGCCAATACATACAACTAGCAATCACATCTAATTACGTCGTAAAGCTTCATATGTCTCTTGTTCATCAATGACATCAACTCCCAAACCTTCCCATATTTCTTATTGTATCTCATCCTAAAAAACAAGACAAAAACGTGACAAGGTCAAAAAAGTAAATCCTTACACAGAGCAGTGATTCAGTGCCTAGGCTCATTTGCACCTTCGATCGTAAAAAAACAAAAATAATAATAGACAAATTCAAAAAAAATCAGTTTTTTTGCATGGTAGATAATTTGGTGCGTGAGGTTCGCTCCAAATTTCGGGTCATTCGGACTTTTGTGTGTCCCTCATTAAAAAGACAAATTTGGGGTGTGTAAAAAAGTTTACTGGTCATGTATTGTTATGACCCAATTTGTGTTTTTTGCTGACAGCGACTAACATGTCCAAATGACCTAAAATTTGAAGCGTACCTCACGCAATAAATTTTCTACCATGCAAAAAATGGATTTTTTTGAATTTTATTTCTATCTTAATGATTTTCCCTTACATACTCAAGTATCCTACTTGAAATTAGTTCTAAGACTAGTTATGCATAATATTTTATCAAAAAGTATTGGAAGAGAAAGTTTAGGACTACACAAGAGATATTTTGTGATTACTTTGATGCCTTGGGAAATCTTATTAGATGAGAAGAATCAAGAATTGATTAGATGGCGAGAGACATCATACTTAGACATACAAGAAACAAGATTAGTTTAGTACTATCCGGTAAGCTACCTAGCAGCCAGCCTGGTGGATGCCTGGTGGATGGATTTTTGGAAAGAGATGCACGAGAATCTAGCTTAAATGGCCATAAGCTGCACCTTCATGACGCTGCCTCTCAGGATGCAGAACTTGTTGAAGCAGTTGTGCCACTGGATGAGATCCTGGAGCTGTATGGCTGCTTCGTGCTCATGCGCGCTTCTACGGCTGACGACGAGCCCTCATGGCGTCCATGGCACCCGCCTCACGCACGGCCGCCCGATGTCGAGCGCCGTCGCCGTGTCGGAGCTTGAAGCAGGCGTCGTGTGCCTCGCCGGCCATGGCATGAAAGAAGTTTGTGTTATGTCCATGGTTCTACAAGAGGTTGGATTGGTTCTAGTTAGATATATATGTGGATGTGGTAGAGTACGTCGTGAGGAGATAAGGCTAGATATTTTTCTTGGCTGTGGAGTATGGACGAATGGATTCATGTTGTGTCATCAATCCAAGACTTCAATCTCTTCACTAATAAGAATTTAGTACACATAGGTGTGCTTTCTTTCCATTTGATTTTTTCCCTTACACCATCAAAATAATTATGAATCCTTCTTAAATTTTTAGTATAATATACTAAGGTCCTATATTGACACCATGCCAAGTTTCATATTTATTAGACATTATTTAAATTTTTTAGAATTAAAATACCAATAAACTTCATGTTCACGGCTTATTCTTGCCACATAGATATTTGAATTTTATACTTATTTCTTGTATGAGACATACACATATACTCACTGCCCTAAATATGTTTTTTCAAATCATTTTTGTATACTTTTTTTTGTACTCGTAGTACAAATCTGAATACACCGGTGTGTGTGACTAGAAATGTAGTTAATGACTCAAATATAATAAATGAGCTCCGCAAAGTGCCAAATTTTAATGTGTAGGATTCTATGGTGTATCTTGAATGTACAAAAAAAAATCAAGGTCAAATGATAAATTACATTCACTCTCGAAACCATGATCTATCCCCGAAGGTTGTCAGATTTCTAAAGGATGTACATCAAAAAAATGTGAAACCTTCTTAAACTTGTACCACATCATGGTGAGGTCATATCATAACAGTATGCCAAGTTTCATATTTTTTAGACTTCATTTACTATTTTTTATCATTTCAATACCAATAAACTCCATGTACTGGGTTGATTCTTGCCACATATGTCTAATAAATTTATATTCATTTCTTGCACGAGGCATACAAATATACTGAGTGACCTAAATATGATTTTCCAACTCATTTTTGTGTATTGTTTCATGCATTCATAGTTCAAATTTGAATTATATCCATTAAATGATTGGAAATGTAGATAATGACTCAAATATAGCAAATGAGCTCTGAAAGTGTCAAATTTTAACAGGGATGATTCTATGGTGCATGTTAAGTGTGGAAAAAACTTCCAAGTCAAACGACGAAGGAAAATGGCAGTTCGCCTTCAAACATATCGCGCAAACCAGTATTCTTTCAAAAAAATACTAATTGCACGCGTTACACGCGGTTCTATTGGTGAAAGTGTGTGCGATGACAGACTACATCGCACACACAATATTTGCAAAAAACGTGTGCAAGGCATCACACACGTTTCCGTTTTTAACACTGTGTGCAATAATATGCTACATCGCACACACACTTTTTGCAAAATCCGTGTGCATGGCATCACACATAGTTGCATTATAATAACCGCGTGCAATGATATAGTACATCATACAGACACATCATTTGTAAATAGCGTGTGCAAATCATCACACACACAACTCTTTTCCGAATCATGTTTGATGGATCCGCCATCGCACACAGTTCGTGTCATTAGTGATGGAGCTTGAACTATACCGTTTGCGATTGGGGGATCCCACACAGTTTTGTCGAAGGGTCTCTGATTGATGTGTTATCTTTGGACCATTCTGTAGTATTGATGTGTGTAGGTTGGATTGGGTCTGTCTTTTTTGAGAGGGCGACTACTTCCCAAAAATATTGTCTGGATCTACCTAGCTACTTCACAAGTGAAGTTTTGTGGCATGAAGGTGTGATCGGGAATCACGGGTAAAGTACACAAACCTCTGCAGGGTGTATAAAACAGATCATGATTAGTCGTGTCCCTGTTTATGAATAACTTTGAGCAACTTGTCTAAGAATTATCACCTTGATCTCAATCACCTCTTTCGTTAAAATTTATAGGTTGAACAAATAGGGAGTTATGGTGGCGATCTCAGAGAACTGGGTTTACCAGGGTCTCTGGAGAGAAGCTTGGGATGACCAGGGTTTACTGAGAGTCCCAAATCAAATATACAACACTGATCCAATGCCTATGCTTTTCACATATTGATCTCTGCTAAGTTACTTTTGCTACTGCTGCTGTTACAATCACTACAAACTGCTACTTTTCGTTGTTTATGTTATTATTGTTACTGTGCTACTAAACACTTTGCTGTAGAAAGATATTTCCTGGTGTGTTTGAATTGACAAGTCAACTGTCGAGACTCATAAATATTCTTTGGCCCCCCTTGTGTCAAATCAATAAATTTGGGTAAAACACTACCCTCGAAGACTGCCGCGACCCCCTATACTTGTGGGTTATCGTAAGATGGAAGAAAAATCCATGATGGGGAGAATGAAGTATGATCCTAAGTTTGCTACTTCTCCCATCCATGTCACTGATAAGGATTATGATTCTCTATTTATCCTGAGTTAATTACTTTGGTAGAATCCGATCCTTTTCATGGTTATGAAACTGAAATTGTTGTGGCACATCTTACCAAATCACATGATATTGCTGCCCTATTTGCTCATGAGGAAAAAAGTCGCTACTTCTATATTTGTAAGCTTTTTTCCTTTCTCATTAAAGGGAGATGCTCAGAAGTGGTTTAATACTCTTGCTCCTAGTTGTGTTGGTAATCCCCAAGATAAAATATATTACTTCTCTAAAAAATATTTCCCTTGCTCATAATAAACAAGTTGTCTTGCAAGAAATATTTAACTTTATGCAATCTGAAGAGGAGATTCTCCCTCAAGCTTGGGGGAGGATTCTCCTATTACTTAATGCTTTGCCCAATCATACTCTTAAGAAAAATGAAATTATTGATATCTTTTATAATGGACTAACCGATGCTTCTAGGGACCGCTACCTCTTGAGCTTGCGTTGGTTTTTCCTTGAAGAGGAAAGGGTGATGCAGCGAAGTAGATAAGTATTTCCCTCAGTTGATGAGAACCAAGGTATCAATCTAGTAGGAGGAACAAGCAAGTCATCAATGGATGCACCTACACAGACAATCAAACTCTTGCACCCAACACTATAAAGGGGTTGTCAATCCCTTCACGGTTATTTGCAAGGATTAGATCCGATAGAGATAAATGTAAATGAGAACAGAAAGTAAAAGATAAATAAATTGTAGCAAGGTATTTTTGGTTTATAGATCTGAAAAAATATTATGGAAAGTAGACCCGGGGCCATATATTTCACTAGAGGCTTCTCTCTTGAAGGAAAATATCATGTTGGGTAAACAAATTACTATCAAGCAATTAGTAGAAAAGTAAATAATCATGTAGATATCCAAGGCAATGATCATGCATATAGTCATCATGTCCGTGTCAAGTAGACCGAAACGATTCTGCATCTACTACTACTATTCCACACATCGACCGACTCTTGCCTACATCTAGAGTATTAAGTTCATGAAGAACAGAGTAACGCATTAAGTAATATGACATGATGTAGAGGGATAAACTCAAGCAATATGATGAAACCCCCATCTTGTCACCCTTGATGGCAACAATACAATACGTGCCTCGCTATCCCTGCTATGTCAGTGGGTGAGGACACCGCAAGATTGAACCCAAAACCAAGCACTTCTCCCATTTCAAGAATTACCAATCTAGTTGGCCAAACCAAACCAATAACTCAAAGAGACTTGCAAGGATATGAAATCATGCATATAAGAATTCAGAGAAGATTCAAATAAGATTCATGGATAATCTGAACATAAATTCACAATTCATCGGATCTTGACAAACACACTACAAAAGAGTATTACATCGGATAGATCTCCCTGAAGATCATGAAGAACATGGTATTGAAGATCAAAGAGAGAGAAGAAGGTATATAGATACTAGCTATGGACCCCTAGGTCTGTGGTGGACTACTCACGCATCATCGGAGGGGCAATGGAGTTGATGTAGATGCCCTCCGTGATCGAAACCCTCTCCAACAGATTATCGGAAAAGGCTCCAAGATTGGATCTCTTGGGAACGGAGACTTCTAGTGGCGGAAAAGTATTTGAGTGTCTCCCTTTGGTGTCGGGGGATATTTGGATATTTATAGGACGAAGAATAGGGTTAGGAGACCTGCCAGGAGACGACAAGCCTGCCAGGCGCGACCAGGGGGGTGGTCGCGCCTACCAGGCTTGTGATCTCCTAGTAGATCCCCTGGCATGCACTCCATGTCTTGTGGATCTCGTTCCTTCCAGAAAAAATCATTCCAAAGATTTTATTCCATTTGGACCCCGTTTAATATTCCATATCTGCAAAACTTAAAAAGAAGTGAAAAAAACAGAAACTGACACTAGGCTCTAGATTAATAGGTTAGTCCCAAAAATAATATAAAATAACATATTAATGCATATAAAATATCCAAAACAGATAATATAATAGCATTACATCATAAAAAAATATAGATACGTTGGAGACGTATCAGGGACTACCTAGATAGTTATGCTGGTTGTGTTTTCGGGGAACAAACTTTTAGGCAGGCTGAATTGTTGGGGAACGTCACATGGGAAACAAAAATTTTCCTACGCACATGAAAACCTATCCATGGTGATGAGCATCTACGAGAGGGAGAGTGGATCTACGTACCCTTGTAGATCGCTAAGCGGGAAGCGTTAAGAAACGCGGTTTGTGTAGTCGAACATCTTCGCGATCCAAATCGCCGAGCGTCCCGCGATCTCATCACGATCCGTCCCGCGATCCAATCACGATCCGTCCCGCGATCTCATCACGATCCATATCACGATCTTGATCACGATCTGTCCCGCGAACTCATCACGATCCGTTCCGCGATCTCATCACGAACCGTCTCGCGATCTCGATCACGGTCCTTCCGATCTAGCGCTGAACGGACGGCACCTCTGCGTTCAGCACACGTGTGGCTTGATGACGATCTCCACCGTATTGATCCAGCAAGAGTAGGTGGAGAGGAGAGAGAGTTCACTGGCAGCGTGACGGCGCTCCGGTGATGGTGGTGGAGTGATTCCAGCAGGGCTTCGCCTAAGCGCTGCGGAAAACCGATCTAGAGGAGAAACTGTGCACCGGTGAAACGGGTAGCACGTGGCCGGAAATTCTGTCCAAAAACCACCCAATCCACTAGTATATATAGGAGGAGAGGAGAGGAGAGGCATCCAAGGCCTTTGGGTCGGCCGAAATAGGAGGTGGGAGCAATCCTACTTCACCTCCAATCCTAGTTGGAGTAGGATTGCCTCCTATTGGCTGATTTTCCACTTTTTGCTTTAGGACTTTCTCTCCTGCGCCATGGGCCTTTGTGGCTGTTTTCCCAGCCCACTAAGGGCTGGTTATTATTCTCCCACAGCCCATGGACCTCTTGGGGTCGAAATACCCCTCCCGGAGGTCCCCCGGTACACTACCGGCACTCCCGGTACACTACCGATACTCCCGGTACACTACCGATGAGCCCGAAACTTTTCCGGCGACCAAACTGGGACATCCTATATATGAATCTTTACCTCCGGACCATTCCGGAGCTCCTCTTGATGTCCGGGAACTCATCCGGGACTACTAACAACCTTCAGTTACCACCATACATAACTCTACACTACCGAAACGTCATCGAACCTTAAGTGTGCAGACCCTGCGGGTTCGAGAACTATGTATACATGACTGAGACACCTCTACGGTCAATAACCAATGGCGGGACCTGGACGTCCACATTGGTTCCTACATATTCTATGAAGATCTTTATCGGTCGAACCTCTATGTCAAGGATTCAGTTAATCCCGTATAACGTTCCCTTTGTTCTTCAGTATGTTACTTGCCCGAGATTCGATCGTCGGTATCTCCATACCTAGTTCAACCTCGTTACTGGAAAGTCTCTTTACTCGTTCTGTAATACAAGATCCCGCAACTAACAATTAGTCACATTGCTTGCAAGGCTTATTGTGATGTTGCATTACCGAGTGGGCCCCGAGATACCTCTCCGTCACACGGAGTAACAAATCCCAGTCTTGATCCATGCCAACTCAACAGACACCATCGGAGATACCTGTAGAGCACCTTTATAGTCACCCAGTTACGTTGCGATGTTTGATACACACAAGGCACTCCTCCGATATCCGTGAGTTACATGATCTCATGGTCATAGGAACATATACTTGACATGCAGAAAACAGTAGCAATAAACTGACACGATCATATGCTATGTTTGTAGTTTGGGTCTTATCCATCACATCATTCTCCTAATGATGTGTTCCCGTTATCAAATGACATCTCATGTCCATGGCTAGGAAACCTTAACCATCCTTTGATCAACGAGCTAGTCCATTAGAGGCATACTAGGGACATGGTTTTGTCTATGTATCCACACATGCATTTAAGTCTCCGATCAATACAATTATAGCATGGATAATAAACGATTATCATGAACAAGGAAATATGATAATAACTAATTTATTATTGCCTCTAGGGCATATTTCCAACATGAATAACCATTGAATAATATTTTAAAGAATGTTGAATATTGGACACTTCCTGAACCAGTACCGGAACCAATTCAAAAGAAGAGCGGTATTCTATTTCTCAGTCCAGACGATATGCAAGAATCTAAGAGCTCCATGAAAGAAAAGGGTATTAAATATGAAGATGTCAAGAATTTACCACCTATTGAAGAAATATATGGACTCGATATCCCTACATAGGTAGTAAAGGTAAATTCTCTTTATAGATTTCATGAGGGTGATATACCCTATAATAAAACTTCTAGTCAATGCATGGATAAATTTGATAACTACATTGTTAAGCAAGAAAACTTCTATATGTATGTTAGCAATCAATTAAAGCGAAATGCTATGATAATTGATCGTTTGAGTGACTTGATGTTTAGGATTGCTAATGATGTGGGAGGTTTGAGTAAACATTTATCCATGGTTTACATTTAGTTAGAAAAAGTCTCTAAGTCACAAAATAATTTTCTTAATGAAATGAATAATAAATTGAATGATCATGCTGTTAGAGTTGTGATTAGAGTAGGCATAATGACTCAGGAGCCTCTGTATCCTGAAGGACATCCTAAAAGGATTGAACAAGATTCTCAGAACATTAATACTGATGCACCTAGTTCATCTAACAAGAAAAATAAAAAGGCTAGAACTTTGCATGCTTCTAGTGAACCCGTGTTAGAAAAACCTTCTGAGAATCATAATGATGTCTCTATTTCTGATGCTAAGGCGTAATCTGGTAGTGAACATCCACCTAGTGATAACAATAACAATAAGTATAATAATGATGTTCATGTTAATGCTCAACCAGATAATGATAAAGAACCTGATAATGATGTAGAAATAAAACCTTCTTTTGATCTTGATAACCCACCTCCTAAGAATAAACATTATGATAAGAGCGATTTCATTGCTAGAAAACATGGCAAGGAAAGAGAGTCATGGGTCCAAAAACCCATGCCATTCCCTCGCAAGCTTTCAAAACATAAGGATGAGGATGCTTTTTAGCGCTTTGTTGAAATGCTTAGACCGCCTTTTTGGGAACACGTTTGACTGGTATTTTGAAAATGGCTCATTATGCTAAATATATGAAATATATTATCACCAATAAAAGAAATATATCGGAAGATGAAATTTCCACCATGCTTGCTAATTATTCTTTTGACGGTACCCAATAAGTTAGGTGATCCTGGAATACCAACTATACCTTGCTCCATTAAAAGAAGTTATGTTAAAACTGTGCTATGTGATCTCAGAGTCAATGTTAGTGTTATGACTTTCTCTTTATATGGAAGACTTGGTTTGAATAAGCTCACAACTACTTAAAAATCTTTGCAAATGGCCGATAAATCGACCGCTATACCTATTGGAATTTGTGAGGATGTCCGTATTGTAGTTGCGAACGTTACTATCTTAACAGACTTTGTTATTCTTGATATGCCCGAGGATGACGACATGTGATTATCCTTGGTAGGACCTTTTTGAATACTGCATGCTCTATTATTGATTGCAACAAAATCAAGGTTATTTTTCATGTCAATGGTAATCAACATACAAAATAATTCCCAAGAAACAAGGTTAGTGAATAATATCAACTCCATTCAATAAATTGCGATAATTACTGTTGGGGGATTTAAATTTCCTCTTCCTACCGTCAAAAAGTGATATGGAATTCTTATTGTTGGGGAAATGAATATCTCTGTTGAGGTAATTTACTGTTATACGGAAAAATTTGGTTTCATGTTAGTCGAAAACATTTGTTAATAAGACTTGATCAACCTTATTAATGGATTCTTTTTTAGGAGCATGTGGTCGATAGATTTATTTAGGACAACATACTATACTCATAGTTCTATTCTCTATTTATTAAAGTTTTAATAAAGTAAAATGTCATTATTATTATTTTTCTGAAATGTCCATGCAATAAAAAATGTCCCAAAAATAAAGTTCTTAGAATGACTTGAAAATTTAGCATGATTTTTTCTGAAATATTTAAGAATTTTTGGCACCCCTCGGGCTTGCCACGTGAGCTCATGGGTCCCACAAGGGGCCCCTCACTTAGTGCCCTAGCCCATTGCCTTCTCCTTCCTCTAAAAAAACCACCATTTCCTCCTAACTCATGGTCTTGTTCATTTTCGAGTGATTTTCAATCTCCTTGCTCGGAACTCCATTTTCAAAACCGCTTTGAGGAATTCCTCCTTGGTATGTGACTCCTCCAATGGTCCAATTTATTTTTGTTCTAGTGTGTTATGTTCTACAAATTTTGCTACTGTTGGTGACGATGTACATGAGCTTGCATGTTGGATTTATATGGTTCAAAGTAGTTTTGATGCATGATATAGCCTCTAGATACTTGTGGGAGTAGTTGCTACCAATTTTATTGAGTTTTATTCACTTTTATTTTGAGGAACTAAAAATTTCAGATTTTTTTAGAGGAAATGAAAATGTTTACAAGGATATTGAGGGGTTCTTCAAGTAGGGGCTCCAAGAAAGCTCCCGAGGAGAATCCCAAGTATTATATTCCTCGTACGGTCGAGGTGCGTCTGTGCGAATGGTCATGTAACACATTCTTGAAGGATGTGGCATTCATGATGATTTCTATTATTTGACAAACAAAGCGAGGATCACTCCATTCCTTGAATATAAGTGTGATCAGTATCTCCTCCTCACTAATACTTTTGTGCAAGACTTTCATTTTCATCCTAGGAGAGAGTGACCCACCATATCGTTTCACCTATATGACATACCCAAGGAGATGACACTTGAGGGATTCTCCCAGTCTATAAAATTCCTAACAAGGGCAGCTCTCTAGAGCCTCACCCTAGAGACGTTCGCGATTTTATACCTGCAGTAATTGTGGGGGAGACAAGGAGTGTCTGGGGCCAGAGTTGCTAGCCTGCACTTTCCTATTTTGTATTATTTCTCAATATTTGCTAGGAGGTGTATCACGGGTAGGTGGGAGAGTGGAACGCTCAACTCGTCTGATCTAGCTATCTTGCATAGTGCACTTTATGGTGACAGGACTTTTAGTTTTGAAGCTATTATTGCGCAATGGTTGCACACTAACCACTCCAAGGGTGTCATCTATGGTGGCATCTATGCCTATCGCCTTTCTAGTTATATTGATGTTCCTATTAGATGCGAGGAGGATAAGATTTTACATACTAATATTCTTGATTATAATAGCATGGTTGGGCATAATTTCATTGACTTTGGCAACCTAAGATTCTGATATAACTTGGTGCTTAGTCAGGGTACTTGTGAGAAGATTATTTTGCCTAGCCCAACTTTGTTCAATCTTTCCAGATGCAAGTACACTATTATGCCTACATACATTTATGCTTACTGGGGTTTGACGTTGCCCTCGGCACCTGAGACAGAGCATTCACTAGAGCCTGTATACCGATGGGAACCTCAAGAGCCTCAGCAGTACCCTGTATTTGAGTATTTCCAGCCGTGGCCTTAGACCAAGTTAGGCCAAAAACCTCAGCTTAGGGAAGTATGTATTTCTCACCGACATTACGTTCATGTACCACACGCTCATTCCAGTTGTCGGTGTTCATCCTCTTTCATTGTACATCCATTGTTCAGTTTTATTTTTTGCTTTCTTTTGTGTGTTTGAAAAACTTCAAAAATCCAAAAATATTTCTTGCTTGTTTTTAGTTTTCCTTCCTTGTTTAATTAGTTCGTAGTACTAAAGGAAAACCCAAGAAGATTTCTCGTTCTTCTTCTTGCTTGTTGGTAGTTTTTTCGTGTAAATATTTTTTCTCGATTTTTGTTTCTCCTTTGTTAATTTGCCTTCTTCAGAAAAACTAAAAACTCTGAAAACATTTTAGTGTGTTTCTCTGAAATTCCTTTATTTTCTTTGAGTCGTCATAAGGAGAAGACTATACTAGAATTATTGAGTGACTGTCATATGCAACATTGTCGATTTAACAAAGACCCAACATTATATTGTCTTCTCCTTTGAATAAATAGTTTTGCAGATCCCAATTTAGTCCTTGGTAAACTTGCACTATTATCATTTTCACATCATGATTTGATGAAGCGATTGTTGTTAAAGGAAGCTGGTATGAACTCTTGTTGTTTTTGTTTTTGTAAATATGTTTAACTTAGTCAACCTTGATTCAACATATCATGAGTAAACATGTTTGTGATGAAAATTAGATATTATAGTTGTTCATGCCATGCTTAAATAGCTAGGAGTGAATAATTATTTATCTTGTGTTTCAACATGCATTTAAATGATTGTGATGTAGTATGTTAGCATGGTCAATGTTGAGGATATCACTTATCGTTAGTGTTTCGGTCAGCTGGGGATTAGAGATTAATCGGAAATCGGCCGATTAATCGATTTTATCGGTCGACTCTTAATCGGCCATTTTTTGCAAATCCCAGGTTCCCAACACTGAAATATGCAATATTCAACACCAAAAAAATATTGGACAGAAGTGTTACGTTGATTCCTTGTCTTTGAATTCTCGTATAATGACAAACAAAATAAGGCAATACTACATATTGCATAACAAAGTTCACAAAAACACAAATAAACATAGTTTTTACAAACATTGTGCTAGGAATAGGCATGATTTATCGGTAGATTCCTGATAAATCGTTAGTTAGAGCGATAAATCGGACCAAAAGATAAACGGTGAAGATAAGGCATAATCTTATCGGTCATCCCACGAGTAGTGATAAATCAGATGATAAATCGCTGAATCAGAAGATTTTTTGAACAGTGAGCATGGTATCCTCCTCTGAATAATTCAAGTGGCTTGACTTGGCACATGTGTAAACATGGAGTTGATTCGAAACCAATGCAGTCTTCAAGATACTTATGTTCAAAGTGTTTATATCCTACTCATGCTCGTATCCAATGTTAATTATTTGCAATACATGATTATGACCGTTGTCGCTCTCTAGCTAGCCGCTTCTCAATCTATTTGCTAGCCTTCACTTATACTAAGCGGGAATACTGCTTGTGCGTGCAAAATTCTAAAGCCAAAGTTGTTCCACATGAGTCCACCATATCTACCTATATGTCGTATTACTCTACCGTTCCAAGTAAATTTGCATGTGCCTGTTGGGGAACGTTGCATGGGAAACAAAAAATTTCCTACGCACACGCAAGATCTATCCATGGTGATGAGCATCTACGAGAGGGAGAGTGGATCTACATACCCTTGTAGATCGCTAAGCGGGAAGCATTAAGAAACACGGTTGATGTAGTCGAAAACGTCTTCGCGATCCAAATCACCGAGCGTCCCGCGATTCCATCATGATTCGTCTCGTGATCCAATCACGATCCGTCCCGTGATCCCATCACGATCGTCTCGCGATCTTGATCACGGTCCTTCCGATCTAGTGCCGAACGGACGGCACCTCCGCGTTCAACACACATACGGCTCGATGACGATCTCCGCCTTCTTCATCTAGCAAGAGGGAGTGGAGAGGTAGATGAGTTCTCCGGTAGTGCAACGGCGTTGCAACGATGGTGGTGGAGCTATTCCAGCAGGGCTTCACCTAAGCATCGCTGAAACCAATCTAGAGGAGAAACTACGATCTAGAGAAGCGGGCATCTCGTGGCTGTTTTTCTGTGTGTCAAAACCCTCAAAACCTCTAGTATATATAGGAGGAGGGAGGGAGGAGGCTTGGCGCACAAGGGGTCAGCCCTTGGCCTTGCGCAAGGAGGAGTGGAGGAGTCTTCCTCCAATCCTAGTAGGACTAGGACTCCTCCTTCCCACTTGGAAACTCTTTCCACCTTGGCTTTTTTCCCTTCTCCTTCCACTCCAGATGCATGGGCCTCTTGTGGGACTTAGGCCACCACACTAAGGGATGGTATACCCCATGTAGCCTCTTGGGTTGAAATACCCCTCCCGATGGTCCCCCGATACCCTCCCGGTACTCCCGGTACACTACCGATGAGCCCAAAACTTCTCTGGTGACCAAAATAGGACTTCCTATATATGAATCTTTACCTCCGGACCATTCCGGAGCTCCTCATGATGCTAGGGATCTCATCTGGGACTCCGAACAAGCTTCGGTCACCACCATACATAACTCTACACTACCAAAACGTCACCGAACCTTAAGTGTGCAGACCCTGCGGGTTCGAGAACTATGTAGACATGACCGAGACACCTCTACGGTCAATAAACAATAGCGGGACCTGGATGCCCATATTGGTTCCTACATATTCTATGAAGATCTTTATCGGTCGAACCTCTATGTCAAGGATTCAGTTAATCCGTATGTTGTTCCCTTTGTTCTTCGGTATGTTACTTGCCCGAGATTCGATCTTCGGCATCTCCATACCTAGTTCAACCTCGTTATCGGCAAGTCTCCTTAGTTGTTTCGAAATACAAGATCCCATGGCTAACACTTAGTCACATTGCTTGCAAGGCTTATTGTGATGTTGTATTACCGAGTGGGCCCTGCGATACCTCTCCGTCACACGGAGTAACAAATCCCAGTCTTGATCCATGCCAACCCAATAGACACCCTCAGAGATACCTACAGAGCACCTTTATAGTCACCCATTTACGTTGCGACGTTTGATACACACAAGGTACTCCTCCAGTGTCAGTGAGTTGCATGATCTCATGGTCATAGGAACATATACTTGACATGCAGAAAACAGTAGCAATAAACTGACATGATCACATGCTACGTTTGTAGTTTGGGTCTTATCCATCACATCATTTTCCTAATGATGTGATCCCGTTATCAAATGACATCTCATGTCCATGACTAGGAAACCATAGCCATCTTTGATAAACGAGCTAGTCCATTAGAGGCATACTAGGGACATGGTGTTGTCTATATATCCACACATGTACGTGAGTTTCCGATCAATACAATTATAGCATGGATAATAAACGATTATCATGAACAAGAAAATATGATAATAACCAATTTATTATTACCTCTAGGGCATATTTCCAATAGTCTCCCACTTGCACTAGAGTTAATAATCTAGTTCACATCACCATGTGATTCGCATTGTTATGAATCTAACACCCAATGAGTTTTGGGGCTCGATCATGCTTTGCATGTGAGAGAGGTATTTTAGTCAATGGGCCTGCGACATTCAGATCCGTGTGTACTTTGCAAATCTCTATGTCATACTATAGACACTGCTACCACACTCCACCTGGAGCTATTCCAAATGGCTGCTCCACTATACGTATCCGGATTGCTGCTAAGAGTAACTATTTACGACGAACTCTTTATCACCTCCATAATCGAGAAACATTTCCTTAGTCTTTTAGTTACTAAGGATAATCTTGACCGCTGTCCAGTGATCCACTCCTGGATCACTCTTGTACCCCTTGACGGATTCATGGCAAGGCACACATAGTTGCGGTACACAACATAGCATACTATATAGAGCATATGGCTAAAGCATAGGGGACGACCTTCGTCCTTTCTCTTTCTTCTGCCGTGGTCGAGCTTTGAGTCTTACTCAACTTCACACCTTACAAATCGGGCAAGAACTCTTTCTCTGACTGATCCATTTTGAACTATTTCAAAATCTTGTCAAGGTATGTACTCATTGAAAGTCTCATCAAGCATCTTGATCTATCTCTATAGTCATATTATTGATCCATTTTGATCAATAATATGTCAACCACATACGCTTATCAAAAATTCTATAGTGCTCTCACTCACTTTATTGTAAATACAAGTTTCTCATAAACTTTGTATAGACTATAAAACTTTGATCACCTCATCAAAGCATATATTCCAACTCCGAGATGCTTGCTCCAGTCCATAGAAGGATCACTGGAGCTTGCACACCTTTTAGCATCCTTAGGACTGACAAAACCTTCTGGTTGTATCTCATACAACCTTTCCTCAAGGAAGGAAACGATGTTTTGACATCCATCTACGAGATTTCATAATTGAAAAACGCAGTAACTGCTAACATAATTCCAACAGACTTTTATCATCACTACGGGTGAGAAGGTCTCATCGTAGTCAACTCTTTGAACTTGGCGGAAACTTCTTTGCGACAAGTCGAGCTTTACAAATAGTGACATTCACCCTCAGCATTTGTCTTCATCTTAAAGGTCCATTTGTACTCAACGACCAGCCGTTCAACGGGCAAGTCTACCAAAGTTCATACTTGGTTATCATACATGGATCCTTTATCGGATTTCATGACTCCTAGCCATTTGTCGGAATCCGGGCCCGTCATCGCTTCTCCATAGCTCGTAGGCTCATCGTTGTCCAACAACATGACCTCTAAGACAGGGTTGCCGTACCACTCAGGAGCAGAATGTGTCCCTGTCGACCTACGAGGTTCAATAGTAACTTGATCCTAAGCTTCATGATCATCATCATTAACTTCCTCTTCAACCAACATAGGCTCCACACAAACAAATTTCTGCGCTGCGCTACTCTCTGGTTGAAACAAAGGTTCAACAACCTCATCAAGTTCTATCTTCCTCCCACTCAATTCTTTCGAGAGAAACTCTTTCTCGAGAAAGGACCCGTTTTTAGCAACAAACACTTTGCACTCGGATCTGATATAGAAGGTATAACCAACTGTTCTTAGGGTATTCCATGAAGATGCATTTGTCCGCTTTGGGTTTGAGCTCATTAGGTGAAAACCTTTTTCACATAAGCGTCACAACCCCAAACATTAAGAAATGATAGCTTAGGTTTCTATCAAACCATAATTCATATGGTGTCATCTCAACGGATTTAGATGGTGCCCTATTTAAAGTGAATGTAGTTGTCTCTAATGCATAACCCCAAAACAATAGTGGTAAAACGATAAGAGACATCATAGTATGCACCATATCTAATAGAGCACGACTATGACGTTCGAACACACCATCACACTATGGTGTTCCAGGTGGCGTGAGTTGTGAAACAACTTTCACATTTTCTAAAGTTGTATGCCAAACTCATAACTCAGATATTCACCTCCACGATCATATTGTAGACATTTTTATCTTGTTGTCACGATGATCTTAAACTTCACTCTGAATTTGCTTGAACTTTTCAAACAATTCAGACTTGTGTTTCATTAAGTAAATATACACTGTATCTACTCAAAACATTAGTGAAGGTAAGAAAATAACGACATCCACCGCACGCTACAAGACTCATTGGATTGCATACATCAATATGTATCATTTCCAATAAATCACTTGCCCGCTCCATCAAACCGGAAAACGGGGTCCTTAGTCATCTTGCCCAAGAGGCATGGTTCGCATGTCTCAACTGATTCGAAATCGAATGACTCCAAAGATCCATCAGCATGGAGTTTCTTCATGCGATTTATACCAATATGACATTTAGCGGCAGTGCCACAAGTATGTGGTACTATCATTATTAACTTTGTATCTTTTGGCATCAATGTTATGAACATGTGTATTACTACGATCAACATTCAACAAACCATTCTCACTGGGTGCATGACCATTGAAGGTATTATTCATGTAAACAAAATAACCATTATTCTCTAACTTAAATGAATAAACGTGTTGCAATAAACATGATCAAATCATGTTCATGCTTAACGCAAACACCAAATAACATTTATTTAGGTTTGTCACTAATCGCGAAGGTAGAGAGAGCGTGCGATGTTGATCACATCAACCTTGGAAACATTTCCAACACACATCGTCACCTCACACTTATCTAGTCTCCATTTATTCCGTAGCTTTTACTTCGAGTTACTAACATTTAGCAACCGAACCGGTATCCAATACCCAGGTGCTAGTACGAGTACTAGCAAGGTACACATCAATAACACATATATCAAATATACTTCTGTCGACGTTGCCAACCTTCTTATCTACCAAGTATTTAGGGTTGTTCTGCTTCAGCGACCACTCTCCTCATAATAGAAGCACTTAGTCTCGGGTTTGGGTTCAACTTTGGGTTGCTTCACTGGAGCAGCAACTGACTTGCCATCCATGAAGTTTCCCTCCTTGCCCTTGCCCTTCTTAAAACTAGTGGTTTTACTAACCATCAACACTTGATGCTCCTTCTTGATTTCTACCTTCGCGGTGTCAAACATCGCAAACAGCTCAGGGATCATCATTTCCATCCTTGGCATTTTATAGTTCATCACGAAGCTCTAGTAGCTTAGTGACAGTGACTTGGAAAACTATATCAATCACTTTCTTATCTAGAAGATCAACTCCCACTCGATTCAAGCGATTGTAGCACCCAGACAATCTGAGCACATGCTCAACGATTGAGATATTCTCCTTCATCTTGCAAGAAAAGAATCTTGTTGGAGATCTCATATGTCACAACACGGGCACGAGCGTGAGATCCCAATTTCAGCTCTTAGAACATCCATATGTTTCGTGACGTTCAAAACGTTTTGGAGCCTCTGTTCTAAGCCATAATGCATGATGCACTAAACTATCAAGTAGTCATCAGAACGTGCCTGTTAGATGTTCACAACATCTACAGACGACGCTAGAGGGGGTGGCGCACCGAGCGGTGCATTAAGGACAAAAGCCTTCTGTGCAGCAATGAGGACAATCCTCAGATCACGGATCCAATCCGCAATATTGCTGCCATCATCTTTCAACTCTATTTCTCTAGGAACATATAAAAATTCAAGGGAGCTACAACGTGAGCTAGTAATCCACAACATAATTTGCAAAGACACTACTAACTATGTTCATGATAATGAGTTCAATTAATCATATTACTTAAGAATTCCCACTCAAATTGACATCCCTCCGGTCATTCGAGTGTCACATGATCCAAATCCACCAACTCAAGTCCGATCATCACGTGAGTTGAGGTAGTTTCAATGGTGAACATCTTCATGTTGATCATATCTACTATATGACTCATGTTCGACCTTTCGGTCTCTTGTGTTCCGAGGCCATGTCTGTACATGCTAGGCTCGTCAAGTTTAACCCGAGTGTTCTGCATGTGCAACACTGGCTTGCACCCATTGTATGTGAACGTAGAGTCTATCACACCCGATCATCACGTGGTGTCTCGACACGAAGAACTTTCGCAACGGTGCACACTCGGGGAGAACACAATTCATCTTGAAATTTAAGTGAGGGATCACCTTATAATGCTACCGTCGTCCTAAGCAAAACAAGGTGCATAAAAATATTACCATCACATGCAAATCATAAGTGACATGATATGGCCATGAACTTGTGCTTTTGATCTCCATCTTGAAAGCATCGGCATGATCTCCATCGTCACCGGCATAACACCATGATCTCCATCATTGTGTCGCCATCGGGGTTGTCGCGCCCACCATGCTCATACTACTATAGCTATAGTTTAGCGATAAAGTAAAGCATTACATAGCGCTTAATGATTGACACGCAGGTCATACAATAATTAAAGACAACCCTATGGCTCTTGCCAGTTGCCGTACTCATCGACATGCAAGTCGTGATATTCTATACAACACATGATCATCTCATACATCACATATATCTCATCATGTAATTGGCCATATCACATCACAACATACCCTGCAAAAACAAGTTAGACGTCCTCTAATTGTTGTTGCAAGTTTTACGTGGCTGCTACGGGTATCTAGCAAGAACAATTCTCACCTACGCAAAACCAAGACAATGATACATAAGTTGCTTTTCAACCTTCTCAAGGACCGCCTTTGTCGAATCCGATCCAACTAAAGTAGGAGAAATAGACACCCGCAGCCATCTTTGTGCAACGAAGTTACACGTCAGTCGATGGAACCGGTCTCTCATAAGCGTACGCGTAAGGTTGGTCCGGGCCGCTTCATCCCACAATACCGCTGACCCAAAACACGACCAAGGGAGGAAGCAATCTAAGCATCAATGCCCACAAACTCTTTGTGTTCTACTCGAGATCTCATCTACACATAGACCTAGCTCATGATGCCACTATTGGGGAACGTTGCATGGGAAACAAAAAATTTCCTACGCACACGCAAGATCTATCCATGGTGATGAGCATCTACGAAAGGGATGAGCATCTACGAAAGGGAGAGTGGATCTACATACCCTTGTAGATTGCTAAGCGGGAAGCGTTAAGAAACGCGGTTGATGTAGTCGAATGTCTTCGCGATCCAAATCGCCGATCATCCCACGATCCCATCACGATTCGTCTCGCCTTCCAATCATGATCCGTCCCGCGATCCCATCACGATCGTCTCGCGATCTTGATCATTGTCCTTCCGATCTAGTGCCGAACGGATGGCACCTCCGCATTCAGCACATGTATGGCTCGATGACGATCTCCGCCTTCTTGATCCAGCAAGAGGGACCATAGAGGTAGATGAGTTCTCCGGCAGCGCGACGGTGTTGCGGCGATGGTGGTGGAGCTATTCCAGCAGGGCTTCACCTAAGCACCGCTGAAACCAATCTAGAGGAGAAACTATGATCTAGAGAAGAGGGTAGCACGTGGCTGTTTTTCTGTGTGTCAAAACCCTCAAAACCTCTAGTATATGTAGGAGGAGGGAGGGATGAGGCTTGGCGCACAAGGGGCCAGCCCTTGGCCTTGCCCAAGGAGGAGAGGAGGAGTCCTCCTCCAATCCTAGTAGGACTAGGACTCCTCCTTCCCACTTGGAAACTATTTCCACCTTGGCTTTTTTCCCTTCTCCTTCCACTCCAGTCACATGGGCCTCTTGTGGGACTTAGGCCAGCCTACTAAGGGCTGGTATACCTCTTCCCACAGCCAATGTAGCCTCTTGGGTCGAAATACCCCTCCCGATGGTCCCCCGACACCCTCCCGGCACTCCAGATACACTACCGATGAGCCCGGAACTTTTTCGCTAACCAAAACAGGACTTCCTATATATCAATATTTACATACGTATCATTCCGGAGCTCCTCGTGATGTCCGGGATCTCATCCGAGACTCCAAACAACCTTCAGTCACCACCATACATAAATCTACACTACCGAAACGTCACCGAACCTTAAGTGTGTAGACCCTGCGGGTTTGCGAACTATGTAGACATGACCGAGACACCTCTACGGTCAATAAAAAATAGAGGGACCTAGATTCCCATATTGGTTCCTACATATTCTACGAATATCTTTATCAGTCGAACGTCTATGTCAAGAATTCAGTTAATCCCGTATGTTGTTCCCTTTGTTCTTCGGTATGTTACTTGCCCGAGATTCGATCGTCGACATTTCCATACCTAGTTCAACCTCGTTACCGACAAGTCTCTTTACTCTTTCCGTAATACAAGATCCCATGGCTAACACTTAATCACATTGCTTGCAAGGCTTATTGTGATGTTGTATTACCGAGTGGGCCCTGAGATACCTCTCCGTCACACGGAGTAACAAATCCCAGTCTTGATCCATGCCAACCCAATAGACACCCTTGGAGATACCTATAGAGCACCTTTATAGTTACCCAGTTACGTTGCGACATTTGATACACACAAGGTACTCCTTCGATGTCAGTGAGTTGCATGATCTCATGGTCATAGGAACAAATACTTGACATGGAGAAAACGGTAGCAATAAACTGACACGATCATATGCTACATTTTTAGTTTGGGTCTTGTCCATCACATCATTATCCTAATGATGTGATCCCGTTATCAAATGACACCTCATGTCCGTGACTAGGAAACCATAGCCATCTTTGATCAACGAGCTAGTCTATTAGAGGCATACTAGGGACATGGTGTTGTCTATGTATCCACACATGTATCTGAGTTTCTGATCAATACAATTATAGCATGGATAATAAACGTTATCATGAACAAGGAAATGTGATAATAACCAATTTATTATTGTCTCTAGGGCATATTTCCAACAGTGCCACCTCTAATCATCCAAATAAACATCTCTTTTGTGTCCCTATACCGCTCATGGAGTGACAGGGTGGTTAATATTTTCCATATTAAGCGGGTTATTATCAAGATGCGCGTTTATCGTCTGTCATTGCACAAGAGAGGCTCGTAATTGGGATGCCCAGTCCTATAATAAAAATAAAGAAAAATATAATTAAAAACTCCCTGAGAAAGTTGATTGTTTGGAGGCCACCTGTGAATTTAGTCAACCATGGCTTATGTTTGTATGGTGAGGGGGGGGGGGGGTAGTAAACTTCACCTCCCCGCTTGGGAACCACTCATAATGTGTTTATCATGGAAGACATCAAAATCCTTTGGCATGACGTTGTTAGGAAAAGCACACGTCTCAAAACAAATTCATCTCTATTTTAAACATTGGGCTCTAGCACCTGTGCAAATCCATGTTTCCCTCTACGAAGGCCCTTTCTATTTACTTTCATGTTATTTACTTTTATTGCCGAGTCATCACCTTCTCACTAAGGCACGAGTCATGGGAGTGTCATTTTTATTTTTATGCATTGAGTCTAGTTAATGTTGAATGTGAGCATGACTGGATCTCTTCTGCCCTGAATTACAATGTTTAGTCGCTGCTTTAACCTCCGAGGTGCTCTGCATTTTATGTTTTGCAGTCTAAGAAAGGGCTTGCTAGTTGGTAATGTTATTGTTATGAGTAAATATGAAACCTAAGTGTTATCATTCACATGGTTAGTTTATAATCTTTGCTGACAACTTGAACACTAGTTAAGCATATATACAACAACGAGAATGAAAGAGTTTGTAAAAGTTTTCTTTATCACTTTTAGTTCATGAACTGAATTGCCTTAGGATAAACAATGACTTAAGCTTGGGGGAGTTGATACGTCCCAAACGTATCTACCCTTCGGAATACTTTTGCTCTTGTTTTGGACTCTAATTCGCATGATTTAAATGAAACTAACCTGGACTGACATTGTTTTTAGCAGAACTATGGTGTTATTTTTGTGCAGAAAAAAAGTTCTAGGATTGGGCTGAAAATTTACGGTGAATATTTTCAAAAAATATAAAAAAATATTGGCGAAGGGACTTGTTGGAGGGGGACACCCAGGAGCCACGAGCTCAAGGGGCGCCCACCCCAGGTCGCGCCCCATGAGCTTGTGGGTCCCACCGCCCTCCGTTTTCCCTAACTCCAACTCCATAAGTAGCGTATTGCGGAGGGAAAAACCGGAGAGAAACTTTCATCACGTCTTATGAGACGGAGCCGCCGCCACCCCCCTTCCTCGAGAGAGCTGGTCTGGAGTCCATTTTGAGCTCCAGTGAGGGAGATTCGTCGTTGTCGTCAACCCTTCTCCATCAACAATACCATGATGCTCACCATCGGGAGTGGGTAATTCCTTTGTAGGCTTCCTGGACGGTGACGAAGTTGGATGAGATTTGTCATGTAATCGAGTAAATTTGTTAGGGCTTGATCCCTAGTATCCATTATGTTATGAGATTGATGTTGCTATGACTTTTCTATGCTTAATTCTTGTCACTAAAACCCGAGTGCCATGATTCCAGATCTGGACCTATTATGTTTCCATGAATATGAGAGTGTTTTGGATCCCATCTTGCTAGTTGTATGCACCTATTATGTCTTATGATGACAATAGTTGGGATCATCTTCGGTGATGACCGCAGTTGAGGAGTCCATGTATTCACCACGTGTTAATGCTTTGTTCCTGTTCTCTATCAAAAGGAGGCCTTAATATCCGTTAGTTTGCCTTTGGACCCCGTTGTCACAAGAGGGTAGGACAAAAGATGTCATGCAAGCACATATGACTTATACGGAATACATGCCTACATTATATTGATGAATTGGAGCTAATTCGATGTCGCTCTTGGTTGTGATTGTTACATGATGAATGCCATCCAACACAAATATCCATCGTTGATCCGATCCCTACACTTCTCTCATATTGATCTTTGATAAGTTATTGCAAGTACTGCTATTACAAAAATCACAAACTGCTATGGTCCTGTTCCTGTTACTATTGCTACTGTTACTCAAACTATCACAACTATCAAACTACTATGCTACTAAACATTGCTGTAGAAAGATATCCTTCTAGGTGTGGTTGAATTGACAACTCAAACGCTAAGGCTCATAAATATTTTGTGGCTCCCCTTGTGTTGAATCAATAAATTTGGGTGAATACTACCCTTGAGTATTGTCACGATCCCATATACTTGTGGGTTATCATTTAACTGTAATGCTTTACGTATGCCTCACAGCACAAACTCCTTAGAAGCGACACATTGGGTTTCTTTCCATACCATAATTCAAATGTTGTCTTCTCAACACACTTAGACGATGCTTTGTTTAATGTATAAGTAGCAGTAGTATGTGCATCACCCCAAAAATATATCATCAGTTCTGTAAGGGGCATCATAGACCTTACCAAGTCCAACAAGGTTTGGTTATGTCTCTCGGACACTTCATTCCTCTGTGGATTTTTGAGAGGTGTAAACTATGAAAAGATTTCAGGGTCACTAAGATGTTTTCTAAACTCATGACTAAGATATTCTCCTCCACGATGTGATCGTAGGAACTTCATGTTTTTGACACGATGATTTTCTACTTCATTCTGAAACTCTTTGAACTTTCCAAAGGTCTCTGACTTATGCTTCATAAAGTAGATACATCCATACCTACTTAAATCATTAGTAAAATTCACGGAGTAGAAATAACCACCCTACGCTCTTGAGCTCATTGGACCACATATATCAATATGTATGATTCCCAACAATTCAATCGCCCGATCAGGGTGAACCGTGAACACGTGTTGGTCATCTTTCCCATCAAACAAGCTTCACATGTGTCAAATGATTCAAAATCAAGGGACGGTAAAAGTCCATCTTTGTGGAATCTTTGCATGTGTTTCTTTCCGATGTGGCCAAGACGACAATACCACATGAAAGTGGTGGTGGTATAAACTATCAACCTTCTTAAGGCATTTAGCTTGTAAGTAAAGAAATCATTTCCACATTCAAGATTTAGGTTGAAAGGCCCCTAACAGTGGGTGCAAATCCATAAAATATATCCTTAAAATAGATTGAACAATTATTATTCTCAGTCTTTAAAGAATACCCATCGTGTATGAGGCATGATCCAGAGATAATGTTTATATACAATGCTGGAACAAAATAACAGTTACTTAGTGGTATGTCTCAAATGTATCTATAATTTTCATTATTAAATGCTATTATATTATCACTTTTGTATGCTTTACATGTCATTTTATATTATTTTTTGGGACTAACCTATTAATTTAGTGCCCGATGCGAGTTCCTATTTTTTTGCATGTTTTTAGTTTCATAGGAAAACCGTACCTACAGAAGTTCAATCACGATGAAACCTTTTCATGTTTTTTGGAACATAAGAGGCTATGGAAGCTTTGAGAGGAGGCAAGAAGACCCACATGAGTCCCATGAGCCATTAGGACATACCCAGGGGGTAGGGTATGCCGGGGTTGCTTGTGGTCCCCCTGGTGCTCCGTTTTGTGTAATTCTTGGCCTATAAATACCCACATATTCTGGAACCCTTGGAGCGGGACCCGAAACAATTTTATTGCCGATGCAAGCCTCTGTTCCAATGCGATCCCATATGGAACCTTGTTCTAGCACTCTGATGAAGGGGGGAATCATTGGGGAGGCCATGTTCATCAACCTTGCTGCCTCCATGATAATGTGTGAGTAGTTCTTTAGGACCTACGAGTCCATAGTAGTAGCCAGATGGCATTCTCTCTCTCTAAAGTAGTAGTAGCAGCATCACGACTTCATTCTTTGCAATCTTCCCCATTCTCTAAAGTCCCTACATCGAGTTGCAAATGTGATCAACCGATACGATATCAAATACCCAAGGCTTAGAATTTTCTCTAGCAAGCAAAACGTCAATGTCATTAACATGTGTAATAGTTATACCTTTTCCGAACACTCCAAGACTTCTTTTTATCTGCCAAGTCCTTCTTGCAATTCCACTTCCAATGTCCCGAGCCCTTAAATCAGAAGCACTCAGTTTTACTGTTGGCTCCGCCCTTAGACCTGCTTTGGGAGTGTGTGGTAGCTCTGGTGCACCCTTGACACTGACGTATCCTCTACATGAGCCGCGACACAGAGTAGATTAGTCCAGGTCACCGTTGCCCCTCTCGTGTACCCGATGAGTCGGCCTATAGCTCTTTGGCGAGGCTCGTGCCACCATGATTTCTCCCATGTCTACACTTGAATCAACAATGTATTGGTTCGCCTGATAGGTGGGCCCCACATGTTGGGATATGTGATGGGGCGCCCCCCCTCCTCGTTTGCTCTAGTGCACGTCTCCTCCAGAAGGCGTATTCATGCGTGTGCGCCTTCAAAGTCACCTCTTTGTCATCACATCCGATGAAACAATTAAGCTTTTGTCAATTATGCTAGAAAGTGCATAGTTGTTCACTATCCAATGTTTATCGAGCGGACGCCTATAACTTCCTCCATGTTGCTCGGACTGAGGTGATTCAAATTCCCAGCTTCATCTTTTAGAGAGTTCTACCCCTGGCATTATTTTCATTTATTTCAAAAAAAGAGTGGGTTTCTAACCTCCGGCTCCCTCTCTCTTCCTCAAGCTCTTTTTTTTATCATTCGCTCTCGAAAAACAAATGTCTCGGTTCCATGCATTCTGGTCATACCCGCATCTTCGGAGCCGCAGAAACGACACCATGCTCAAATTCAACATACTACGACGTAGGCTTTCGTGTGCAATAAGACTGCCCCTGCCCGTGTCATGAACTGCCAAAACAAAACAACATTAATGCGGCATTTCATATTGGAGAATGGAGATGGGTTCTTCCCCTCATCACGTACTCCAACTTGAGACCAGCCCCTCCCCGCTCCATCATCGTCGTCGAACAAACCCCTCCTCCCGTGCTGGATGACGATGCTATTAACTTAGCTGCCAAGGCAACTCCCGGCAGGCCACCAGCTCGGTCGAGACTTGCAGCGCCATGGGCGCGCGCCGGTACCCCGCATGCATCGCGTATATGAGCGCCCGCGTCCGCTGCGCATGGGGTACGCCGGCCGATGCACGTGGGCGCGCGTGCGCCTGCGGTACGCACGCAGTTACGCGCCGTCGCACGGGCCCCCGGCCGGCGGGGTGGACGGACGTACGCGGCGCACAAGGTGGCCACGTCGAGCCGGAGCACGCAGCAGCGTGGTACTACGCTACGTACGTGCTGCAAGGGGGCTCGAACGCAGTGCAGTGCAGGCACCCTAGACTGTGCAGCGGAATCATTTAAAGGCGTTTGCATAGTGGAAGCGTCGCGTCAAGGGACATGGTGGGAGTGGCCAAAGCCAATAGCTGCAGCGGCCGCCGGTACCAATCAGGTGGGCTTGGACTGGGACAGCAGTGTGTCCCGTGCTAGTGCGACGACGGAACATATATCCGTGCGCGCATGCAGATGGATCCAGGCCCGCGCGCATATATCAGGTGGCCGGCAGCAGCAGGCAGCAACGGCCAAAATTTGTGGCAGGGACCGGCTTTGGGCTGACTGTACGTGAGGCATTGAGGCCACGCCACACGCCACCAACCTGCCTATCCATCATCGCCAGCCTTCTTCAGCCTTGCCCGGTCGACCTCTCTGGTCCGGGTGGTCCCCATGTTCGTGTCAAACTACTGTTTCATTCCGTATCGGTCTCAGGATTTTACATATTTTTTTTCGAGGGTACGTCAATAGCGTACCAAGCTTTATAGAAGGCAAAAAATATGTACAAGATATTACATGTAACTAGTTAGCGATCACATGTTGATCCTAACCAGCAGAACCCTCCTCTCTACTCCTAAGACGACTCACTACTCGGCTAATGGGATGCCTCCAAATGCTCCGGCTCTAATCCAAGTACGCAAATCATCAAAGATAAGGTCAGCCTTACCCCACTCGTTCTTGATCTGGCTCCTACCAAACACCCTACGATTGCGTTGCTTCCAGATGGTCCAACAAATGAGTATGACAAAGGTGTCAAAGCCTCTACGGGTAGGCTTGGAGATACGCTTCCTCGCCGTCAACCACCAATGGACCAAGGTGTCGTATTGTAAAGGCACAAAGTGGCCAACAAGGCCCATCCCGGTGAGACAAATGTACCAAACTTCGAGAAAACACGCATTGCATGAGGATGTGCTCAACTGTATCTTCCTCCTGGTTGCACATGTAGCACGGGGAGCTGTGTTCTTGCAACCCATGATGGACCCTCCTATCAGAAGTCCACAAGCGGTGTTGCACCGCCAGCCACATGAAGATCTTGCTCGCAAGCGGACTCCAACACTTCCAAATGGCAGCGAAAGAGGGAAACCTGACTCCTCCCTCGCAAAGCATCCTGTACGGCGAAGAGGCCGAGTAAACCCCAGTGTTGTTCCAAGCCCAAATCGGTCTGTCCTCCGTCTCCGGATCGGGCTGTATGTTCATTCAAAGAGAGATGAACTGGGCAAGGCCCTCAGTGCATAGCTCCCCAACTATGTCATTAGTCCAGGCGTGGGACAGAAGAGCATCCTTAACTTTGCGACGGTTGACAACTTGTGTCCTGATCTTTGCCACCACAAGGGGGGCAATCTCCTTGACCGTGGCACCATGAATCCATCTATCTTTCCAGAATAAGATGTTGTCTCCTACTCCTAACTCCCAACTGACTAGGCTGTCGAAGGTCTCGCACACGCGCTTGTCAGCAGTTAGATTCAATCCTTGCCAAGGCTTGTCCCTGTCCGTGCGTCTGAGCCACTCCCAACGGAGCCTCAAAGCAATCCCATGCTTGAATAAATCGATGACACCAAGGCCACCAAGGTGCTTCGGGCGACATACTCTAGCCCAGGAGACCACACACTTGCCACCATGTACCTCCTCCGAGCCAGCCCAAAAGAAAGCGCGACACCCCTTGTCAACACGATCCAGGGCCCATTTGGGCGCTTCAGCAACTAAAAGGTGGTGGGTAGCGCGTGCTCGCATGACCTGATTCACGAGAACGAGTCGTCCAGGTCTGGTGACCAACCCTTGCTGCCAACCAGGCATAAAGTGAAGCGTAGAATCCACGATTGGCTGCCATTCAGACCACTTCATCTGTTTGATGCTAAGTTGCAGACCAAGGTATTTGCAAGGGAACTTTTCAATCCGCCACGAGAGTGCTGTCTTTACAAGCTCCTCATCCACACTCTCCGATCTGATCACGATTGCCGAGGATTTGAGAAAGTTCACCTTAAGGCCCGAGGCCACTCCGAAAATGTGTAATGCATCTCCCACGAATAATAGATCCGGCCTAGCAGGCTTGATGAAAGGAACCACGTCATCCGCATACAACGAGAGCCGCTGCATCGGGCCGCACCCGTTCATGGTACTGAGCACATTTGCTTCACGGGCTTGTAATATGATAGCCATAAGCACATCCATAGCAATAACAAAGAGCAAGGGGGAGATGGAGTCCCCTTGCCTCAGACCTTTTGCGTGCATAAATTTGTCGCCGACACAACCATTCACCACCACCCTAGAACTAGCCGAAGTGAGCAGGGTAGCCACCCAAGATATCCAGCGCTCCAAAAAACCTTTGGCCTGAAAGACCTCGAAAAGGAAAGGCCAAGACAAGGAGTCAAAAGCCTTTGATATATCCAGCTTGAGGAGCACTCCTTTCACCTTTCTCCGGTGCATCCTCGCGTCATTTGCCGAACCAAGAGGAAATTATCATGAAGACTCCTTCCTTTTATGAATGTAGACTAGTTGACATGGACAAGATCTCCCATGCACGGCCTCAGCCTAGTTGCCATCAACTTGGACACAATCTTTGGTAGGCTGTGGACAAGACATATAGGCCTGTAGTCAAACACCGAATTAGCCTCAGGAGACTTAGGGATGAGTGTGATCAGGGCTTGATTGAGACGCCCAAAACCACACCCATTTCCGATGAACAATTTGTGTAACGCCGCAATGAGGTCTATTTTCACAATCTCCCAAGCTTTCTAAAATAAAAGCCCAATGAATCCATCTGGTCCAGGGGCCCGATCCGATGGCATGTCCTTCACCACAACCCAAATATCCTCTTCATGGAAAATACCATCCTGCTCCGACAGGTCCAGGCGAGAATTGTTGAGCTCGTCCAGGTTGAGAGAGAAATCCCGTGCCACATCCTTACCCAACATATCCTTATATGCACGAAGAAAGGCGCTCTCATTCCCTAATTGATCAGTGATGATTTGACCATCCACATGAATGGCCGAGATGTAGTTCTTCATGCGTCTACCGTTGGCTACAAGGTAAAATAGCTGAGTATTCGCATCGCCTTCATGTAGCCAAGTGATCCGAGACCTCTGCCTTGCGATCGTTCTCTCCAGAGATGCAAGGGCCAACACCAGGTGCTTAAGAGAGTTCCTAAGATAAAGTTCCTCCGAGGATAAAAGTCATGACTCCTGAGCACAATCCCATCTCAGAATGAGGATGTTGGCAATAGCGATTTGCAGCTTAATGTTACCGATACTTTTCTGCCCCCATGCATCCAAAGCCCGGGACGTGTTCCTAAGGAGGGTATCAAGCCTCAGAAACGGCTCCATGATACAGTCATCACAAACCCAGGCCTCCTTAACCACATCCCAAAACCCATTCATCTTCACCCAGAATTTCTCGAAGTGGAACGCCTCCTGGTCTGCATATGTTCCTCCAGGACTAGATGGAGGGGGCAATGATCTGACGTCGTCGTGGAAAGAGCACGGAGGATACACTCAGGGTGATCCAACTCCCAGTCCATAGAGACAAAAGCACGATCGATTTTGGTGAGCATGGGCACCTCTCTCTCATTACTCCACGTGAGTTTTCTACCATGCAAGAATAGCTCCTTGAGGCCATGGTCATCCACGAAATGCTTAAGCTTCCCCATAATACGACGATCGAGATTGTAGTTGTTCTTATCCGCCGCATATAGGATGAGGTTGAAGTCGCCAATGACCAACCACGGTCTCGGACAAAGCAACCTCTGCTCCGAAAGATCATGCAGAAAGTTGATCTTGTGATCATCCTCTTGAGGGCCATAAACAACAGAGAGACTCCAAGTTACTCCCTCTCTAGGCGAGACATAGCCCGTAATGAAGTTAGTATAGTTGACAAAATTTGTCAACTGCACTTTAGTGGAATCCCAAGCCACAAAAATGCCACCCCTGGTGTCAGACGCCGGGTGATAAGAGAAGCCGTCATAGTTCGGCCCCATGCATTGCAAGATTACAAACCAGTCTACCACCTCTAGTTTGGTTTCGATGATACATAATATGGGAACACAAATAGAATCAACAAACTCTCGGAGGGCCTTTCTCCTAGCTGGACTGTTGAGACCTCTCACATTCCAGCACACCATCTCCAGTGCATTGTAAGACATAGGGAACCGCAACCCCATGCCACTACCGGGCCTCGACTAGTGCACAGGCGTCAGCCCCATCCTCTCCGGCTCATCGTGTAGGTTAAGGGGTATTGCCTTCCTGAAGATGGCCGCAATGGCCCTGAGGCGAGGCTCTTGGAGAGGAGAGTCAAAGACCGTCCGAAGCTGGTGCATGGCGTCCTCCAAGATGGCCAGATCATCGCACTCAAAACCCAAGGTCTTGAGTAACACGGACTCGGCAACCGTAGCTTTGGTCTTCCTAGGTCCGCCTACACCCAACGAGCGTGTAGTACATCTGGGCGTGAAAGGGTCTTGCCCAGCTTTCACCCCATGCAAACCTTCGAATTCCTTCAGCAAAGGCGGAGCAAGTTTATTAAGGAGACCAGCACAAAATGTTTTAATGTTGTCCAACGCCACTTGTTCCTTAGGCGAGAAAGAAGAAGCATTAGTCATCGTCTCCCGAATAGGCACAGGAATCGACACCAAATCGTTACCGGGCCGCAACATGCATGCATGGGACGTGGTCACCTCAGGAACAACGATCGTGGGTCCCATCTCCTAGGAAGCGGCGTTGGCCGCAACCAAAGTGGCACCAGAAGCAACGACCACAGGTGGCACCGGATCCAAGGACGAGCCCCACCCATCCAAAAAATGCTCAAGCGCCGCGACAACCAGATCATCGTGTTGTCGCTCCTTCACAGGCGTCAGCGAGCTGCCCCCACCAAAGGAGACTGGCTGTGGATGGGCGCCCACATCGACGGCCAAGCCATGATTGGCTGCATGCCCAACGGATCTCTCTAGCATATCCACTCCGGGCTGCACGGTCGGATTGTCGGCACCCGGCGTAGCAATCGAGGCTGCTGGGGCAGCCGTATCGTCCTTGGGGATCTCCATCTGACCCGCCTCAGGGATGGGGCTTTGCAAAAATGCCTCTATGAGCGACCGCTGGTCAAAAGAAGCATGACCGGGCCCAGGGATCACACGAACCTCCTCCGACATGGGTATCTACACTAACTGCACCAAAGCAATAGAGGGGCCAGGATTATCTATGCACACGTGATCCTCCCATGCCACATTTGTGTCCCTCGAGGCCGTGACCGCACCCGCCAGGATGGAGGCCTGCACCGCCGCAAGGCACACCGACCCTGATGTCGCCGCCAACGTCCCGCTGACGACCGCGGTTGTCGGGCACACCGACCCAGGCTGCGCTGCCGAAACTCCTCCTACGGTCACCATTGGGGGGATCCTCCAATCTGAAGGCCCAATGCGTCCAAGTAGAGCCTGGCGGTAAGACCTGCTAGGAGCTCTTGGTGGCAAGGCACCGCCACAATAATCACACACGCCTCTCGAGAAAGGCAAAACCCGCCATTCTCCCATGTGGGAGAGATCACCGAAGTCGTCCGGGAGACCACTCCGGTCGCTACCATCCGAGCTAGGCGGCCGCAACCATCTCTCGGGCCCTTCATGCTCTCTAATCCGGACGATGTGGATGATAGTCTTGTACTCAAGCAACAGTCTGGGCGTGGGCAGGGGCACCGTTGGGTCACCCGTCATCTCCGGTTCTGGGATCCATAGGCGTTTATCCACCGGGACATCATCAGGGTCGACACACCAAGCACGCAGCTTGAACAAGGACAGGTCCTCCCGGTTGGCCATCTTCAGGGCCAAACTCTCCACCAGGCAGGACAAACTGAGGAGGTCTGCCGCCGTCTCTCTGGTCCAAGCATGGGAAGGCACCGCCTCAATCATCAGGTCGATCCGCACACGCATGACTTTAGAAGCTACGCGAGCTTGGCAAAGCCATGGCCGGATGAACAGCTTGAACCGGCCGCGATCCACGATGCCCGCCGCCAGCACCATGTTATGAAACTCCGGCGTAGAAAAGACCGCAAGAAAGTCCTCCGTGTGAAACTTATGGATAGAGAAGCTGTGGCGAGGAATGCGCAGCTCCACCGGAATGGCTTCCGCCGCCTCGACACAAGACACCACAGGCCGAGGGCCACCGACATAAGCAAGAACCGCCAGCTGAAGGCGCTGCTCCAGGTCCTCCATCTCCAGGGACCGATGCAAGAGGCAGATGCCTCCCATGGCCGCGGACAGAGCCGTAGTCTGCCTAGACCCCACAAGTGCGATGTCGATCGGAACCGGCGAGGGCCTCTCCCTCGGAGACTCTTGCCTAGTTGCCGGCGATAGCCTGTGCGTCAGTCCGGTCGGCACCGGCGACGAGGAAGTCTGCGCCACCTTCGCCATAGCCTCACGGCTGAGCTCCTCCTCAGATCCGGGGCTCCTTGGCCGCTTGCATTCCGATGAGATGCGACCTTCCAGCCCACACCGGATGCAAAGCAGCTTGAACTTGCACTCATCCCTGTGGTGACCCTCACGAAAGCACTTGAAACACAGCCCGAAGAGATCTGTAGGAATCTCCCTACGATCTGGCGAGGACGCCGGCGAGCGTTGCCGCGAACCACCCGCTGCAGCCTGCTTTTGAAGCGCCTTGTGCTTGCGCTAGAGAGCCTTGCACAAAGGGCCGTGCTTCCTCCAAGGCACTGCTGCAGCCGCCGCCGTCCCCAGGGCATATGGACCGGAGGCACGCCGCTAGCTCCAGACGAGGAACGAGCCGAGCCATATGAGCAAGAAAGGCCGAGCCCAGACACAACGGGCTGGAGGCGCGAGGAGACTGATGCCAGGCTGTCAGGGCCGGATGCCATGGCTGTAGCGACCAGAAGTCAGCAGCACCGCTAAGGGACGCCAGGGCCGGAGTGGACACTGGCGGTCAAGAAGAGGGTGGATGCCGTGGCCGGAGTGGCCGTCAACAGGGTGGGGGAGGGAGCGGGAGGAAAGAGAAAATCCTACCGTGGAGTGGAAACTGACCGCCACGCGACTCTTTGCACAATTTCTAATACGTTCAGATCAATAATAAAATCCTTTAGAACAACTCCAATGCGTCGACCCAAACAGATAGCGGATTTGTCCATTTGAGTCGGCCGCCCGTTCAGTGTCCATCCCCTTTAAGATTTGGGTCGCCTGTGCGCCCAATGGCCGCGACCGATTTCATGTCCGCATGCAAATTTTGAAAAAGGCCCACGACCATAGATCATGACGGCGGCCATGCTGTCGCCCGAAGTTCATGCCGGCACCATGCCAGCGTCGGCATACAATGCTAGCTTCAGAAAGAGCACGCAGTTTAGGTGGCACACTTGCCAGCGGCCGACACACATGTCAGCACACAAAAAAGGGCAGGAGTTTGACCACGCCATCGCGGCTGTGGTCATGCCAGCACACTTGCCGGCCAAAAAAAGGGATAGCTCACCGCCATAGATCACTCGTCGTAAAACTTGAGCATGTCGGCCTACATCTTCTCGAACCATGGCCTCTTCCTTAGCGACACGATGTTGAGATCCACCTTCATGATCTCTACCCTCGTAATCATGCTCGCGAGCGCCACTTCTTTCACCTTGGTCTTGGCGTTGTCGGCCTCGATCTCTAGCATCTTGGCTTGCCTCTAGGCCTCCATCTCAAGCATCTTGGCTTGCTTCTTCGCCTCCATGTCAAGCCTCCTTCTTTGGATATCCATGAAGGCATTCATTTGCTCTTCCTTGTATCGCCGACACTCCTCCTCCCTCGAGTCCTTCTTGCTCGTCATGTCCTTCATGCTTGCGATCAAGGCGTTCTCCGTCGTATCCCGCTGGTCCTCCTTTTTGGAGTTGCTCTTCCCCCGCGGATGTGGCTTCTCGCCGTCTTCCTCCTCCACGGCCTTCTCCCCCATCCCCACGCCTTGATGGCGACATATTGTGCCTGGAACTTTTCCTCGTATTTTTCGATCCTCCAACAATGGGAGAGGTTGAAGCACTTGCCACCATGTTGGACCTTGAATGCCTCCAAAGCTTGGAATGCCTACAAATAAATTGCATGCCAGCATATTGACAAAATAGATATGGAAATGGACAAGCAAGCATTAACGAAATGACACAAAAGAGGGCCGCTTGCTAGCATACCATGTCTTGCATGCCGATGCCGCTCACGGGGCGTGCCTTAATGCTCTCAAGAGTGGCACAAAACTTGTTGCACTCTTGTTGGATCACCTTCCAACGCTTCGAAATGGACACCCGTCCGTGCGTGCTTTGCATTTGGTACGGTGAAAACTTCTTGCATTCATGAAACTCATGATGGACACAAATCCAAAAGGTTGATGCCTTTTGTGAGGCGCCGCTCTTGGGGTCTTGCCCAATGTCCCTCCAACACTCACAAAGAAGTTTGTCCTCGGCCGCCTTATACGCCTTCGTCCGCCTGCTCTTGCGCTTCGGTTTCCTCTCGACGGCTTGGTCAGCGAGCTCATCCTCGAACAAAGTCTCCCCTTTGATGTACAGCTCATCCTCTTCCTCGAGACCGTAGTCCTCTGGAAACTCGTGGTCGAGCGCGAAGCCGTCCAGGTCCACGATGACCTGATCATGCATGAAGGCGATTTGATCTTGATCAAAGGTGGATGCATGAACAACCCTCGGTCGTCCTGGCTTTGTCTCTCGTCGGAATCATAGCCAGCCCCGGTGACACGGCCAGTGGCCGGCGCACCACCCTCGAAGATGATGTTCTGCATGTAGTCATCGTCACCGGAGGCCGACATTCCGTCGAACAGGTTGCATGCGCCCGACAGCACATCTGTTGGCATCTGCCGCGCGTGTTTCCTTGCCCCTCCAGATAATGAGCCACCGACCACCGGTGTGGCGTTGAGGTCGATGGGCGTGTGAGCTGGCACGGGCGTGGTTGGCGCCATCATGCTCAGCTCGGGCGAGCACTCCCTGGAGAGTCGGGAGGCTTATGGGTAGACGTGGAAGCCGGGCATCGGTTGCGTCGCCGACGCGCGGGGCGAGTCGGGCAGCACCATCCGAGGAGACGTAGATGAGCCGGTGATTGCCGTGGCCATGGCGGCGTTGATGAGGCCATGCTAGCCAAGGTTTAGCCCCAGGTACATCAGTGCCTCCCTCGTTGCCGCCGCGACGCGGGCGTTGGTGGCCTCCTCCTGCTCGGCGACAACGATGGTGGCCGCTGCGATGGCTGCCTCCCTCGCGTCTGTCGCGTGCCTTCGGTCCTTTATATTCGCTGACTCCCATGCCCGCTCCTCGGGCGTCAGCTTCTTCTTCGGCTTGGGCATGGCGGCGGTCTTGCGGGGGGCACAAGGCTTGCCTTTGCTAGAGGGGCCGGACGTGATGCTGGAAGAGGCGAGAGAGGCGAGGCCGGTGGCGGAATCGAGGTCGACATCCATGGCGAGCACGGGAGCACGCAGGGGAGTTTTTTTTGGGGGGAAATGGAGGGAAAAGGAGAAGGCTGCCACCGATGAGCGGGCCATGGGGAGGAGTAGGCAGGCATGCTCGCGTCCGTCCTGTGTCCGCCTCGACGCAAATCCGGCTCAAAAATGGGTCAGGAATGGGTTGGCACGTGAACGAAAAGCGGACGCCCGTCTGTTCGGGTCAGCGTGTTGGGCCGACTTTTCTGTCCGCATCGACCCAAACGGACGCACGCGGACAAAATGGGTTGCCGCTTTGGAGTTGCTCTTATTCCTCTTCTTTTTTGTTCGGTAATAGGGCTTTATTCCACTGTTACAAGGTTAGAATCTTGAGCGAGCTTCTCCTGAAAACACGGAGGACTCTAATTCAACCATACCGCAGTACAACACTTGGTATGGCTATAGTGTGCCAAAAGATGTGCTACTCTGTTTCTTACTCTACTTATTTTTAGAGAAACAAACTCCCTATTAACCAAAAGTGATTTAATCTCTACATCTAAATGACCATAGGAAGACTTAGAAAGGGTGTCGCTTGAGAGGATAGCCAACGCTGCAATAAAGAGAGACGATTAGGATCGGTTTGGCTCGTATGATACTTAAAATGTAGGAATAAGAATAAGAAAAAATGAACACCATTGTGAAGCTACCACACTTGTGAAAATATGCCAGTATAAGAGCATCAGCTGCACCTTGCAAATCTGCGCCCTCAAACATCCGCGGACATGTCTGGTCACGTCCGCGGAGAGTGATCGGCCACGTCTAAAAATATTACTACATCCTGACATCTCATATTTGATTCCTCAAATCCGTACAAAAGCATGCAACATATTAAACCTACAAACTACGTACGAGCCATCTAATATTTGTCGGAGATATTGATGATCTTCTTGCCCTCCTAAGAATAGATGTGCAACAGATGCAACTCCGTCCCCTCCGGCGCAAGCGCTGTGGCCCCCTCCGCCCCTCCGACTGCTCCGCCATGGTTTCATCCATCACTATCTCCACCTCAAGCTCGGTGAAGAGGGTGTCGACCTACGCCTTCCTCTGCCGGATAAGTCGGCTTTTGGCCTCCACCTCGGCCTCACCCCGGATGAAATACAGGATGGCATGGTGCTCCATCATCTCGTTGGCTTGGGCGATGGCGAACTCCTACTCTGCCTTCGCCATGTTGAAGCCCGGAGCATTGTCCTCCTCCTCCGACTTTCCTCCTCCATGGACTCCAGCACCTCCTCCTCCTCCTCCTCCGTTTTCGGCGAGTCCAAAGGGAGACCCGCAACGATGCAGGTGGCGCGCCGAGATTGGATCTTCGCCTCGATCTGGTTCCGATGCTCTAGCATGTGATGAGCGTAGGTGGTGATCCTCTGGCAGACCGTAGTGAGGCTGGAGAGCAGGGGAGAGGAGGCGGATGGGCTCGCGTGGCGCTAGAGGGAGGAAGGGGGTGGATGTGCTAGGGATGGGGGATGCCAGCTAGCTTAAATAGCTGGCTCTAGCCTCGGGCGGCAAGCCAAAGCGGTGCCACGTGACATTCACACCGCCTCGACGGTCGAGCTGCCCGTTGGACCTTTGGGTTTCCGAGCAAGTTTACGTGGGGCCATGCCATAAGGCCAACATGGCGGGCCTGCCCGGGATCCTCCATATCCGCCCCATATTTGGGCTGGATATGAGAGCTTCCGGTCAGCCCGGGCATTTGAGGCCTGTTTCAGGGGGCCGGCTGGGTCAATTTTTTGTGACCGGTTAATGAGTGGGCGGCCTGCCCGGGCGTTTGAGGGGGGGTATGAAGTGTCCGGCTATAGATGCTCTAATGTGATGCCATGATGCAATGGGACAGTTTGCTCGTGCACTTCAAGGAAACAATACAACTACTATGAGGTAGACCAAACAACATTTGAGGTTGTTCGTTTGCATCAGGTAAACATGGAGAGAAGGAGAATGGGGAGGTGTCTGATTTGTGGATTAAGCACAGCTCTAGCAAAGTTATTATGTTGGTGCTCGTCATCCGACATATTAAGCACAATTCATACGGATAGAGGTCGTGACGTTTGTTTGCAAACACAAAGCCATCAATATGCGGCCTTCATATTTGCCTTGCATGTACGACCCGATGGGTCATACGATCTTTCTCGCCTATTTACAACAATTTAGAGCAAACAATTAGACATTTCTCAGAATACAACAGTCCAAATTAATAAGTAATCATATTAAATAAACTACAGAAGTGAAAATAAATGAAATTTAAATAAATTTAACCATTCGTTCTCCGAGTTAGATGCCAATGATGGTCAATGAGATCCTCCTTCAGCCGATGATGGTCGGACTAGTCTTCAATAATCCGATACATATCAAGAAATGCTTGAATGCGATTTGGGTCCCTGGGAGGCGTGACAGGTCGGTTCATAGGCAATGAGTTCTGGCATTTTCCACTCATCCACTCAAATCATGTTGTGCAGGTTAACACAACATGTCATTATATTTAGCAAGATAACCATGTTCGAGAAACGAGTAGGCCCCTCGACAATTCTAAACCTTGATCGCAACACTCCAAATGACCCATCGGTGTCTTTCCTCTAAGCTTCTTGCACTTTGATGAAATGTTTATGTTTTATGCTCTCATGCATAGAAATTGTTTTAACAAATCTAGACCAACATGGCTAGATGCCATCGGTTACATAGTAGCTTTGTTCATATTGATGGCCATTTACTGTGACGTTGCAAGGTGGAGAAGTACGAGAAGCTAGTCTTGCAATTAAGATCCATACAAGACATTCATAACATTGTGAGGTCCACGCAACCCAAAGTAGCAATGTCAAATACGCGAATCTTTGGAGGCAACTACTTCCAAAATTATTGTTGGATCCTCCCGGTGAATTAGCCATGCCAAGTTGCACAGAAATCTTTCCATTTCTAGCGTATCCTATCAACATTCCCAAGCATCCTAGGCCAGCCTTTTGACCTTGTTGAAAGCTAGGATCATCACAGCTCTAGGCACCACCACCCTAGCTCGTTCCAATGGCAAGATCCAACGACCAACATAGAAGGGCCGTCGAGATGAGCGAAGTGACCCATCAGGAGATCAATCTTGAAAGTGCAACAAATCCTCGGGTGGTTTTGGCAATTCACAACAACATATACATCATTGAACTAATACCTATTTAGATAATATTTTAGGAAATTTCAATTTAGGCATGGCAATGGGATTCGAATGAGGACCCCTTAAAATGCAAAGGTCATGTGTTGGCAAAGCTTCAAGACTCTACATTTTTGGTTTAGTGATCCAAGATCGCATTGAGTCCATAGGAAAGCCAATACTAATAAAAGGGGATGAGGTTATGATCATGATCTAACTTCTCAAGTACTTAGAGATATTCCTCCAAAACTCTTAGTCACACTCTCATATTCATCCATGTCCAAAACCATAAAGTCAATCTTGGTCCCACCGATATGCATCTAGCCAGACTCACCGAGATACACTTGACATACCCACTTCCTAAACCTGGCATATCGGTCTTGCCGAGTTGGTCTTTCGGTCCCACCAATGAGAAAATTGTAAACCTTATGTTAGCAATTGCTTTCAATTCATAATTTTGAGTGGTTTTAACCGATGACACCAAAGTGTGGAAAGAGCTTAGGTCAACTTAGCTCAGTTTTACCAAGAGGTTTCATCCGGTCTCACTGAAAATCCTAAAGTTCAAAACTTTCGTACTAGTTGGTCTCACCGAGTGTGTTCGCCCGGTCCAACGAGTAATGCATGAAGGTGTGTAACAGTTGGATTTTTGGTGATGCCTATACCCCCACCCGTTCCACCAACTCTCAGAGAGCAACTAGATCAAAGCTACCACTTCCCATATCCATTTTTTGAGAGAGAACCACATACCATGTGTTGAGATCAAGAGGATTCGAGTCTCTTGATCTCTAATCTCCCAAAGTTGCCTCCCACTCCAATCCCTCTCCTACCACATACCCAAAATCTATGAGAGAGTGTGATGAGTGATATTTTTACGCTCCTCTATCCTTTATTTAAACCAAAATATTTCAATTAAACTTAGATATTCGCTTCGATATTGTCCTTAATGACCAACGAATGCATAGGATTCAACAAATCATCTCTTTATTGTGTTTCTATAGGAAAATGGCTAAATATGGACAAATCAAGTCAGAACATGGAAAGGAGTAAAGGAGGAGATAGAAGAAATTAGGAGGAGGTGTGCGAGCAATTCCAGAGCAGAAGTCGATGTTCCATGCGACCGCGATCGCTCGCATGGGCGGCCGTATGGTGTGGAAACTGATGCTCCTCGTTCGACTGAACATACTTTATAAAGGGGTTGGGGCAAAGAACCCGTATGCGAAGCTAGTACAGAGTCATCTTCATCCCATCTAAACCAACCTAGTCACCAACATTTTCCCATCTCCATAGCCACCATCCCTATCTCCACCATATTTCTTCTTCCACTAGAACATACTTGTAATAAAGTATCACACACAACATCCACTTTAAGACATATTATCAATCAATCTACCTTCATGATGTGTTTCTTGATGTGTTCTTCATGTGATTTGATCTCCATGTGAGTAGTTTAGTAAGGTATAGGTTAAAGCAAGAGCCTTGCAACCCAATGTATCTGTTGTGGGGATCAATGGAAGGGCTTTGAATTAACATCCCATATGTGTGAAATGAAATTGTTCCATAGATGTCTCTTGTCTTGTCTGCGTTCTTCATCCCTATAGGTACCCAGGATCATCGAGAGCGAGGCACTAAATGGATAAGGGAGGAAGACCACGAACTGATATTTTGAATACTAGTGATAGAAAGGTTTAGTATGGTAACACAGATCCTATTTGTAGGGATTCAAGAGGGCAGTCATTAAACACCCAAAGCTCTTGTCTGATTATTACAATCGTATTTATCGAGGCAACCTCGTTTGACTGATAGGGCCTTCGGTTGGACAATTAACCCATGTAATTTGGACACATCCCCCACTTCGGTTCGTAACAGGCACATCTCGATGGGCCACTTCCAACACACAAATTAAGATAGTGTTTGGTCCCAACAGAAATATATGGTTGTAAGCATTAGGACCTCATAACCATGCCTGTTTTTTTATTATAAGTGTTCCCCTTCAGTTTTTTTGATTTTGATCTGGCCAAAAACTAGAATTGTTCTTTAGCAAAAGCTTACTTCAGACCCTAGCTTAAAGGGGGCCTTCCTCCCATGGGTTCGATAACACATGATCACCTTTGGGAAAATAGGCGACAATCCGTTCTGCTCCTTTTTTCAGATCACCAAAGGAAGTAATCAAAGTTTTTGAGAGTTGAGAAGACTATATTTTGAAGCACAAAAGTAAGGAGTTCATCATCAACCCCAATATCTATTACCTTTTGGAGATTGGTGTCTCCTAAATTGGTTAGGTCTCACTTGGAAGCCTTTAAGCTTGTGGAGTTGAACCAAGGAGTTTGTAAGGGCAAGGAGATCACCTATTTCTTGAAGATCTACCCCGAGTGAGGATAGTCCTTTGTGGACATAAGCCATGATGGATAGACAAGGTTGCTTATTCATGTAGCTTTCGTGGACTCGCATAGTCGTTACCCTATGTGGGTTGAAGTACGTAGACGTACAATAGCACCACCTATCGGTACCACACCAAAAATCATTGTGTCTTCACTGTTTTTGATTATCTCCAAACTCTTCGTCTACTTTCATGTGCAAAGTATTTACTTTCTGCTACCACTATATTAGGCTTGCATGTGTTGGGTGCTAGTAGACTTGCTAGAATTGCTAAAATCTGCCAAGAAATAAAATTTGGAAAATGCTAGGTTTTTATTGGCCAAGTAGTCTAATCACCCCCCTTCTTGACCTACTTTCGATCCTACAAGTGGTACCATAGCTTTGGTCTAGATTGCTTTGGTTTAAACAATAAGGAGACACTGGCATCTAGTGAGGGTAATTATCACTGTAGAGGTCTTCATTCTGATGGTACAAACATTGCTAGTTGGAAGCATAGTATGAAAATGTATGTTCTTGGTCATAACCTTGTTGTTTGGGTTGATGTTCGTGTTGGCTTGCAAAGTAACTACTTTGAGGATGGAAAAGAACCAGATCGTCAAGCAACCACGGAAGAGTTGAAGATGCTCTAATACAATTCTCCAACATGTGCACGATTAGACGCCTTGAGAATATAAAGGAAATTTGGAATACTTTGGTTGATATGCACGAAGGTACCAAGATCGTCAAGTAATCCAAGTTGGACGTTCTTCAAACTCAACTTGACAAGTTCAAGATGAAGGATGGTGAAGGAGTCGCGGAAATGTACTATAGGATAGCCCTCGTCACAAATGAGATTGCTGGAGTAGGAAGTGAGGAGATGGCCAAAAAATTCATCATTAAGAAGCTCATTAGAGACTTGGATGGAAAGTATGAAATCATGTGCACATTGGTCCAAATGATGCCAAATTACAAACATATCAAGTGTCACGACCCGGTCCCTGATAGGGCCCTGAATCTCTATGCTTGTTGTGCTAGTCCGTGGATCAATAGTTGACACATATGGTCGATGATGAAATACCAAGAATACACCACATGTCGTAGTATTTCCATCGAAGATGCAGTGCTTTACAATACACACCTGCTTACTTCATGGGATAGCTTACAACATAATCATGCAATAGACATAATATTCTAGTCTTGGGCATCCATCAACTCACATCAAAAGTTGAGCGTCATAACCCTACTTCATACCTTCCCTTCATTATGGTAAACCTGCAACATGATACGTTGCAGCCACAAGGGCCGATACATTGGATGTATTGGCAAGCTTCACCAGTATTGGCTTGTTGGAACATAAACATGCAAATTTGTGTGGCCAGTTTTGTTTGCATGGAAAGTAGTTTTTCCCTATCTTTGTAATAGTGGTATACTCCAACAGTAATATGACACTAATACGTCCATTTTGCATCATGCTTTAATATTGATACTTATTGCATTATGAGCTGTTATTACACATTATGGTACACTACTTATGCCTTTTCTCTCTTATTTTACAAGGTTTACATGAAGGGGGAGAATGCCGGCAGTTGGAATTTTGGGCTGGAAAAGGAGCAAATATGAGAGACCTATTCTGCACAACTCCAAAAGTATTGAAAATCTACGGAGAATTGTTTTGCAATATATAAAAAAATATTGGGCAAAGAAGATACTAGAGGGGACCCACCAGGCATCCACAAGCCTAGGGGGTGCGCCCTACCCCCCTGGGTGCGCCCTGTGGCTTGCGGGCCACCTGGTAGGCCTCTGGTCCCCATCTTTTTCTATATGATGTGTTTTGTCCTGGAAAAAAAATCAAGGGAGAGCTTTCGGGACGAAGCGCCGCCGTCTTGAGGCAGAACCTACGCAGAAGCAATCTAGGGCTCTAGCAAAGCCGTTCTGCCGGGGAAACTTCCCTCCCGAAGGGGGAAATAGAAGCCATCATCATCACCAATGATCCTTTCATTGAGAGGGGGTCAATATCCATCAACATCTTCACCAGCACCATCTCCTTTCCAAACCCTAGTTCATCTCTTGTATCTGATCTTTGTCTCAAAACCTTAGATTGGCACCTATGGGTTGCTAGTAGTGTTGATTACTCCTTGTTGTTGATGCTAGATGGTTTATTCGGTGGAAGATCATTGATAACCCACAAGTGTAGGGGATCAGTTGTAGCCTCTTTCGATAAGTAAGAGTGTCGAACCCAATGAGGAGCTAAAGGTAGCACAAACAATTAAGTTAGTTTAATGAGTGTGGAAAAGTGGTGGTAGGAGTTGCGGAATTGTCCCTAGGCAATCGATAACTAGACCGGTAATCATTATTGCAATTTTATATGAGGGAGAGACATAAGCTAACATACTTTCTCTACTTGGATCATATGCACTTATGATTGGAACTCTAGCAAGCATCCGCAACTACTAAAGATCATTAAGGTAAAACCCAACCATAGCATTATAAGGTATCAAGTCCTCTTTGCTCCCATATGCAACAACCCACCTACTCGGGTTTATGCTTTGGTCACTCATGCAACCCACCATAGGAAAATCATGAATACATTGCTACACCCTACAGAGAGGATCCCTCATGTTTGCGCGACACGGAGAGCACCATAGGACAGCACCAATAATAAAACATGCAACTCAAACCAATCATGATCATCAATCAACCCATAGGACAACAAAAATCTACTCAGACATCATATGATGGCAACACATCATTGGATAATAATATGAAGCGTAAAGCACCATGTTGAAGTAGAGGTTACAACAGGTTGCGGGAGAGTGGACCAGTGTAGATAGATGGGGGAAGGTGATGGAGCTGTTCGTGAAGATGACAAAGTTGTTGGAGTAGATTGCCATGACGATGATGGCCCTGGTGGTGTTCCGGCGCCATTGGGAGAGGGGGGAGAGAGCCCCACTCCTTATTCTTGTTCCTTGACCTTCCCCCTAGATGGGAGAAGGGTTTCCACTCTGGTCCATGGCCTCCATGGTGGCGGAGGGGCGAGAGCCCCTCCGAGATTGGATATCTTTCTGTTTCCTTCTGTTTCTGTGCTCCTAGATTCTGTCTTTTCACCGTTTCTTAAATATCCGGATATCGGTAACTCCGATTGGGCTGAAATTTTGAGATGATTTTTATTATAAAAATATCTTCCTTGCCGAAAAAGGAGAGCTCCAACCGACTTAAGGGGTGTACCCAAGGGCCTAGGGCACGGCCAGGGGGGTGGGCCACGCCCCTGGCTTGTGGTCACCTCGGGCATCGTCTCGCGTTGATTCTTTTTCCCCAAAATCACATATATTGCAAAACAAATCTTCGTAAGTTTATGAGGTGCTTCGTAATGGGCTGATTTGCATCCATCACTACTGGAATCAGAAGATTTTCCGTCCGCCCGCTCTTTGCCGTCCGCTAGCAAACGACAAAGATAGTGTTTGCCGTCAGCTATCACAAAACAGTTGACAAAGAGCTAGCTGACGGCAAAGTGGGGCTTTGCCATCAGCCAGCTCTTTGCCGCCTGCTAGCGGACGGCAAAGATTCTTTGCCGTCAGCGAGAGGACAGCAAAGAGGTGGGTGGGGTCCAGTTCACGACACTACTGTAACGGACCACCACCCCACCTCTTTGGCGTCCGCTAGCGGACGGCAAAAGATGGATACCTAACTAGATAACGGAGCACCCTCACGCCTCTCATCTCTCTCCCCCGACCCATCTCCCCAGCCCCCACCCCTCACCGCGCCCCCACGCCGGCCGCCGCCCCGCCCCCGTGCTCCCGACCGCCGTCGCGCCCCCCCCGTCGGCCCCGGTCGTGCCCCCGCCGCCCGCGCCCCCACCGCCCCCACCCCCGCTGCCCGCGCCCACCGCCGGCCCCCGTCGCGCCCCCACCGCCCCCACCCCCGCCGCCCGCGCCCACCGCCGGCCGGACGCCTCCCAGCCCGTCCCGCCTTCTACCTGTCCCTTCCCGACCCTCCCGTCGCCTGTCCCCGCCAAATCCTCCCTCCACCTCGCTTCCACCCTCGCTGTCGGCTGAGAGAAGCGCCCACCGTCGGCCCCCGTAGCGCCCTCGTCGCCCCTGCCGCCCCCCCGCCGCCCCGACCCGCCGCCCGCCGCCGTGCTCCCGACCCCCTGCGGTGAGCTCCTCCTCTTTTATTAATTTTAGGTTTATGCTTAGTTTAGTTTTAGTTTTAGGTTTACGTTTAGTTTAGTTTAGTTTTAGTTTTAGTTTTAGGTTTACATTTAGTTTAGTTTAGTTTAGTTTAGTTAGTTTTAGTTTTAGGTTTACGTTTAGTTTAGTTTAGTTTTAGTTTTAGTTTTAGTTTTAGTTTTAGTTTTAGTTTTAGTTTTAGGTTTACGTTTAGGAAGAGGAAAGAAGAAGAAGAAGAGAGGAGCCCCCAACCCCCGACCCCGATACCCGACCCCGACACGACACCCCCGACACTCCGACCCCGACACGACACCCCCGGCACCCCGACCCCGACACGACACCCGCGACACCCCGACCCCGACACGACACCCCGACACTCTGACACGGCACCCCCGATCATGACACAACACCCCTACCCCGACATGACACCCCCGACACCCCGACCACGACACCCCCGACACCCCGACCCCGACATGACACCCCAGACACCCCGACCCGACACGACACCCCTGACACCCCGACCCCGACACGACACCCCGACACTCTGACACGGCACCCCCAACCACGACACAACACCCCTACCCGGACACGACACCCCGACACCCCAACACGACACCCCCGACACCCCGACCCCGACACGACACCCCGACACTCTGACACGGCACCCCGACCACGACACAGCACCCCTACCCCGACACGACACCCCGGACACCCCGACCCCGACACCCCCGACACCCCGACCCCATCATGACACCCTAGACACCCTGACCCCGACACGACACCCGACACCCCAACCCCGACACGACACCCCGCACCCCGACCCCGACACGACAGCCCCGACACCCCGACCACGAGACGACACCCCGACACTCTGACAAGGCACCCCCGACCACGACACATCACCCCTACCCCGACACGACACCCCCGACACCTCGACCATGACACCCCCGACACTCCGACCCCGACACGACACCCCAGACACCCTGACCCCGACACGACACCCTCGACACCCCGACCCCGACACGACACCCCCGACACCTCGACCCCGACACGACACCCCGACACTCTGACACGGCACCCCCGACCATGACACAGCACCCCTACCCCGACACGACACCCCCGGACACCCCGACCACGACACCCCCGACACCCCGACCACGACACGACACCCCCGACACCCCGACCCCGACACGACACCCCGACACTCTGACACGGCACCCCTGACCACGACACAACACCGCTACCCCGACACGACACCCCCGACACCCCGACCACGACGACCCCGACACCCATACCCCGACATGACACCCCAGACCCCGACCTCGACACGACACCCCGGCACCCCGACCCGACACGACACCCCCGACACCCCGACCCCAACACGACACCCCGACACTCTGACACGGCACCCCCGACCACGACACAGCACCCCTACCCCAACACGACACCCCCGACACCCCGACCCCGACACCCGCGACACCCCGACCCTGACACCCCTGACACCCCAACCCCGACATGACACCCCAGACACCCTGACCCCGAGACGACACCCCCGACACCCCAACCCCGACACGACACCCCCGGCACCCCGACCCCGACACGACACCCCGACCACGAGACGACACCCCGACACTCTGACAAGGCACCCTCGACCACGACACATCACCCCTACCCCGACACGACACCCCCTTCACCCCGACCACGATACCCCCGACACCCTGACCCCGACACGACACCCCAGACACCCCGACCCCGACACGACACCCCCGACACCCCGACCCCGACACGACACCCTGAAACTCTAACACGGCACCCCCGACCACGACACAGCACCCCTACCCCGACACGACACCCCCGACACCCCGACCCCGACACGACACCCCCGACACCCCGACCCTGACACGACACCCCGACACTCTGACACGGCACCCCCGACCACGACACAACACCGCTACCCCGACATGACACCCCCGACACCCCGACCACGACGACCCCGACACCCCTACCCCGACATGACACCCCAGACACCCCGACCTCGACACGCCCCCCCCGGCACCCCGACCCCGACACGACACGCCCGACACCCCGACCCCAACACGACACCCCGACACTCTGACACGGCACCCCCGACCACGACACAGCACCCCTACCCCTATATTTTTCGATTTTGTTATAGAGAACATCATATTTATGTTGATCAGGTGGATTTAAATCTGCAGTTGTTTATAGAGAACATCATATTTTTCTCATAGGAATTTGTCGACGATACCGGGCCCGCATCCTCGTCGTTGAGTAGTCCGCGAGAGCCTGCTTGATAGGCACCATGTCCGAGATTGGGCTTCGCCGCGATGGCACTTGGAGGTGCTACTTTCCCAGGCTCGGAGGTTGGTGAGGAATCCAGGTCTCGTCGTCGACCCGGACCTTCTATGGTGGCGGTCATGTGGGCCACTTTCGGTGCGGAGGGAGCGGGCACCCGCGGAGGTGGTACGTCGTCGTGTCAGGGAGGAGGACGAGCACGTCCGTCGCTACATGGCGGCGTTGGATGCCCGGTTCGACAATACCTGGCAGATCCTTTAGGGATCTCACATGAGTTATGATCCCGTTATAGTTCCTTATCTTTTGGTGTCCACCGCCGGCGACTCAAAGACAGCTAGTGAACCGAGTTCACCGTCCTCCACTTTGGATTCTAGGATATTCGATCTGTATTAGTCATCTTATATGATAATATTCGAGATTTATTAGTTAATATTTGATGATGCATTAACTGGATTATTCGGGATGATTTATTAGTGATATTATATTCGAGTTCATTATAAATATTAATGTATTTGTGATATTTTATCGGTATAATGCGCGTGTGACTTTCGGTCTGTCGTTGCTCCTTGTGTGACTTTCATGTGTGTTCTTGATGGAGGAATCCCGATTGTTGTCGTGGGGGGCGCCTGATCATTCTTCTCTTCTTTGCGATATACTTGTCGATATATTGCGCAAGAAGAGAAAAGGTGGGGCGTCCATCACCGGCAGTCGAACTATTACTGTGAGAGAGTGCCCAACAACATATATACACCACCATATCAGTGTCAGAGAGAGTGCACCAACACACCATGAGATATGAGTGTTACTTAAGGAAAGCCTCGACGGACCGAAAGTCACACACGCATTAGGATCCAAAGAGTGCCGTAATTCCGGTATTTTTTCTATGTCATTGCTCGATATATGAAACGGGTTGACTTTAGGTCTGTTTTGGCTAATTGTGTGTCTTTCAGTGAGGGAGAGTGTCCACCATATATATATATATGAGAGAGAGAGGAAGAATCCTGACTGTTGTCGTGGGGGTCGCTTCTCCTTCATTTCCGTGTGCTAGACATTTTGGTGTAATGCACCGGGGGACGAATGGAGGAGCCACCATCACCGACGGTCGCAATATCAGAGGGAGTGCCCACCATATACGTGAGATGAGAGTTTAGGAAGGAAAGACTCGACAGACCTAAAGTCAACCTGTTGCATATTGAGTAATAGTGATCTGTGTGTTGATTAGTTTCCTGGTAGTTTCCCTTGATCGATTTTAAATGTTTCAACTATGAACATAGGAAATGTCTGACGACGAAAGTGAATTCGGTATGTGTGAATACTGCAAAGATGAGCGCGGCCTGTGTGCCAAGACTTTCCTAGTTGATGGTAGGCGCTTCAGCATCATGCTGGATGAGACATTCGAATGGATACGGTAAGTCGGAATGACAAGTCTTTTTTTCGTAATTAAGCATGACTTCTACCTCTTTTGCTTCAACTTATAATTAATTTTAATTTTGTACTATTCTACTAGCGTATCCCCTGCTTTGCAAGAATTGCTGTCTTGGACAAGATCGGTTTCGATACTAAAAAAGATATGGAGGTAAAGATAGTTCACTTGAGGACCGAGCATGGTTTTAATTTTGCGGTAAAATTGTTCCATGCAGACACCTATTGCTATTTTGAATGCAAAAATTGGCAAGCACTATGCAAGGCTTATGCATTTGAGCCTAATATGCTTATCACCTTTGATATTCGTCCGGAAGATGAAATTGAAGGTAATATCGATCTGGGTCGATGTGTAGACGCCTCCAGTTCTACCATTACGTGAGTTTCTCAACCATATTTAGTAAGTAATTTATATTGTTTATTTAAAAATAGTTGACAACTTATTTGCATTGACAGCTTATTTTCATTCTTCAAAAAATATACGGAAGATGGTAGACAGAACCTATTACTACAATGATGAAGCAGAATTAACTTATAAGGAGAAAGATCATCTTATCGCATTTCTTAGTCATCTTGAGAATTACAATAGCTATTATCAAACTCCTGGACATTATGGTCAATACGTGCCACTAGTGCACGTGGTGAACTATGGTAACATCCATGGAGATTGCATGGTAAGATTTTAATTCTACTATTATGACAGTCGTGCATCTTTTGCACAAATTCTTCTAAAGCTAAACTACATTGCCAACTACAAAGTTATTACTATGTTTTTCAACAGAAAATCCCGGGGGATTGTGTGCCTCATCTGATGTTTCCGAGAGGTTGCGTTGTTGTTATGAGCTTAGGGCCACCATAGCCAGGTCAGCCTATGCATCACTCCTATCCATATCGGATTTCTAAAACCGATGGACTCATGAAAATCAAATATTGGAAAAAATGTATGCTCAATCGTAGAGAGCTACTTGAAAGAAACATTGTGCGTAGTCCAAGAATGGGAGACAGGATGATCTCCGTTCTCCATAATGGAGAGTCAGGGCCTATCTTGTTTTATGCTATTGTACCTAAGAGAGGGTAGAGTAGGTCCTACGAGATAGGAGTACGTAGGTCCTACGTACAATATGTTATTATGTGCTAGAATGTGTTAGAGTTGATGATGATGATGAGGAGGAGGAGTTATGATGATGATGATGATGAGTTATTGTTGTTATGCTTGTTGAAAACTTGTATTGTTGATATGTTGGATATATATGTGATATTCTGTCAAATTGAATGATTTTAAGAAAAAACAGAAAAAACAGGGGCTATATAGCCACTTTGTCGTCTGCTGGCAAACGGCTAAGGTCTTTGCCGTCAGCTAGCAGACGGCAAAGCTGCCACGTGGCGGCTACTTGTGCAACCTGGGGCTGGCCTAGGTGGGTTCTTTGCCGTCCGCTAGCAGACGACAAAGAAATAAGGTCTTTGCCGTCTGTCAGCGGACGGCAAAGCATGCTGTTAAGCCCTTAACGGAGCTAAGTTTCCACGTGTGCCGTCCAGGCCCTTTGCCATCCGCTGGCGGACGAGAAAGATTCAAAGGTCTTTGCCGTCTGCCAGCAGACGGCAAACTGCCCTTTACCATGGCTTATTCAGCCGGACAATTGGCCGTCTGCTGGTGGATGACAAAGCCTTTGCCGTCTGGGATGCATGCCTTTGCCGTCCGGGATGGCTGACGGCAAAGTGCCTGATTCCTGTAGTGCATATGTTTCATGCTATGGTTAGATTTATCTTAATTCTTCTTTCGTAGTCGTGGATGCTTGCGAGAGGGGTTAATCATAAGTGGTAGGCTTGTCCAAGTAAGGAGAGCACCCAAGCACCGGTCCACCCACATATCAAACTATCAAAGTAACGAATGCGAATCATGTGAGCATGATGAAAACTAGCTTGACAGTAATTCCCATGTGTCCTCGGGAGTGCTTTGCTTTATATAAGAGTTTGTCCAGGCTTGTACTTTGCTACAAAAAGGATTGGTCCACCTTGCTGCATATTTGTTACACTCGTTACTTGTTACCCATTACGAATTATCTTATCATACAACTATCTGTTACCGATAATTTCAGTGCTTGCAGAGAATACCTTGCTGAAAACCGCTTGTCATTTCCTTCTGCTCCTCATTGGGTTCGACACTCTTACTTATAGAAAGGACTACAATGGATCCCCTATACTTGTGGGTCATCAAGACTCTTTTCTGGCGCCGTTGCCGGGGAGTGAAGCGCCTTTGGTGAGTGGAATTTGGTAAGGAAAAATTTATATAGTGTGCTGAAATTCCCTGTCACTTGTTTCTATGGAAAATAATCCTTTGAGGGGTTTGTTTGGGGTATCTTCACCCGACCGGAAGAGCAAAGAGTTTCCCCTAAACCTACTGAGCCTACTGAAAATATTTATTTTTAAATTCCTTCGGGTATGATAGAGAAACTGCTAGCTAATCCTCATGTAGGAGACGGAACATTACATCCGAATATGCACCTAACCTATGTGGATGAAGTTTGTGGATTATTTAAGCTTGCAGGTTTGCCTGAGGATGAAGTCAAGAAGAAGGTCTTCCCTTTATCTTTGAAGGAGAAGGCATTGACATGGTATAGGATATGTGATGATACTGGATCATGGAACTATAATCGATTGAAAATAGAATTTCATCAGAAGTTTTATCCTATCCATCTGGTTCTTCGTGAGCAGAATTATATTTATAATTTTTGGCCTCGTGAAGGAGAAAGTATCGCTCAAGATTTGGGGAGGCTTAAGTTAATGTTATATTTATGGCCCAATCATGAGCTCTCGAGAGAAATTATTACTCAGAATTTTTATGCTCGGCTTTGCCGTAATAATTAATCCATGCTCGATACTTCTTCTACTGGTTCTTTTATGAAGAAGACTATTGAATTCAAATGGGATTTATTGGAAAGAATTAAACACAACTCTGAAGTTTGGGTGCTCGACAAAGGTAAGGAGTCAGGTATAAACCTTAAGTTTGATTGTGTTAAAAAATTATGGATACCGATTCTTTTCGTGAATTTAGTACTAAATATGGACTTGATTCTGAGATATTAGCTTCCTTTTGTGAATCTTTTTCTACTCATGTTGATCTCCCCAAGGAGAAGTGGTTTAAATATCATCTGTTGGAAATATGCCCTAGAGGCAATAATAAAATGGTTATTATTGTATTTCCTAGTTCATGATAATTGTCTATTGTTCATGCTATAATTGTGTTAACCGGAAACCGTAATACATGTGTGAATACATAGACCACAACGTGTCCCTAGTGAGCCTCTAGTTGGCTAGCTCGTTGATCAATAGATGGTCTCGGTTTCATGACCATGGACATTGGATGTCGTTGATAACGGGATCACATCATTAGGAGAATGATGTGATGGACAAGACCCAATCCTAAGCATAGCACAAAGATCGTGTAGTTCGTTTGCTAAAGCTTTTCAATGTCAAGTGTCATTTCCTTAGACCATGAGATTGTGTAACTCCCGGATACCGTAGGAATACTTTGGGTGTGCCAAACGTCACAACGTAACTGGGTGGCTATAAAGGTACGCTACGGGTATCTCCGAAAGTGTCTGTTGGGTTGACACGAATCGAGACTGGGATTTGTCACTCCGTGTGACGGAGAGGTATCTCTGGGCCCACTCGGTAAGACATCATCATTATGAGCTCAATGTGACTAAGGAGTTAGTCACGGGATGATGTATTACGGAACGAGTAAAGAGACTTGCCGGTAACGAGATTGAACAAGGTATGGGGATACCGACGATCGAATCTCGGGCAAGTACCATACCGATAGACAAAGGGAATTGTATACGGGATTGATTGAATCCCTGACATCGTGGTTCATCCGATGAGATCATCGTGGAGTACGTGGGAGCCAACATGGGTATCCAGATCCCGCTGTTGGTTATTGGCCGGAGAGGTGTCTCGGTCATGTCTACGTGTCTCCCGAACCCGTAGGGTCTACACACTTAAGGTTCGATGACGCTAGGGTTATAGGGAAATAGTGTACGTGGTTACCGAAGGTTGTTCGGAGTCCCGGATGATATCCCGGACGTCACGAGGAGTCCCGGAAAGGTCCGGAGACGAAGATTGATATATAGGAAGTGAAGATTTGGTTACCGGAAGTGTTCCGGGTGTCACCGGTAGTGTACCGGGACCACCGGAAGGGTTCCGGGGGTCCACCAAGTGGGCCCACCTGCCCCGGAAGGTTCCGTGGGCTAAGAGTGGGAGGGAGCCAGCCCCTAGGTGGGCTGGTGCGCCTCCCACCCCAGCCCAAGGCGTGGCAAAGGTGGAAGGGGGCAAACCCTAGGCTTAGATGGGCCTTAAGGCCCACCCTAGGGCGCCCCACCTCTCCCTTGCCCTAGCCGCCGGCCAGATGGCATCTGGTGGCTGCCGCCACCCCTAGGGTGGAACCCTAGGGCGCAGCCACCCCTCCTCCCTATCTCCTATATATAGTGGAGGTATTTGGGGCTTCACAATACACGGTTCTCCCTCTCTCCCTGGTGCAGCCCTACCTCCTCCTCCCCTCGTTCTCCGTAGCGCTTAGCGAAGCTCTGTCGGAGTACCACGCAGCTCCACCGCCACCACGCCGTCGTGCTGCCGGAGCTCTCCCTCAACCTCTCCTCCCTCCTTTCTGGATCAAGGCGTAGGAGACGTCACCGGGCTGCACGTGTGTTGAACGCGGAGGTGCCGTCCGTTCGGCACTTGATCGGATCCACCGCGATCTGAATCGCTGCGAGTACGACTCCATCAACCGCGTTCTTGTAACGCTTCTGCTTAGCGATCTTCAAAGGTATGAAGATCCACTCTCCCCTTGCTCGTTGCTGGTTTCTCCATAGATGGATCTTGGTGAACGCGTAGGAAATTTTTTGATTTACTACTACGTTCCCCAACAGTGGCATCATGAGCTAGGTCTATGCGTAGAATCTATGCACGAGTAGAACACAAAGAAGTTGTGGGCGTCGATTTTGTTAATATGCTTGCCGTTACTAGTCTTATCTTGATTCGACGGTATTGTGGGATGAAGTGGCCCGGACCAACCTTACACGTACGCTTACGTGAGACCGGTTCCACCGCCTGACATGCACCAGTTGCATAAGGTGGCTAGCGGGTGTCTGTCTCTCCCACCTTAGTCGGATTGGATTCGATGAAAAGGGTCCTTATGAAGGGTAAATAGCAATTGGCATATCACGTTGTGGTTTTGGCGTAGGTAAGAAACGTTCTTGCTAGAAACCTATAGCAACCACGTAAAAACTTGCAACTACAAATTAGAGGACGTCTAACTTGTTTTTGCAGCATATGCCTTGTGATGTGATATGGCCAGAAGGATGTGATGTGATGCATTGTGATGTATGCGATTGATCATGTTCTTGTAATAGGGTTCACGACTTGCATGTCGATGACTATGACAACCGGCAGGAGCCATAGGAGTTGTCTTACATTATTGTATGACCTGCGTGTCAATCATAAACGCCATGTAATTACTTTACTTTATTGCTAAGCGTTAGCCATAGTAGTAGAAGTAATAGTTGGCGAGACAACTTCATGAAGACACAATGATGGAGATCATGATGATGGAGATCATGGTGTCGTGCCGGTGACAATGATGATCATCGTGCCCCGAAGATGGAGATCATAGGAGCAAGATGATATTGGCCATATCATGTCACTATATTGATTGCATGTGATGTTTATCATGTTTACATCTTATTTGCTTAGAACGACGGTAGTAAATAAGATGATCTCTCAATAAAATTTCACGAGAAGTGTTCACCCTAACTGTGCACCGTTGCTAAGGATCGTTGTTCCGAAGCACCACGTGATGATCGGGTGTGATAGGTTCTAACGTTCGCATACAACGGGTGTAAGCCAGATTTACACACGCGAAACACTTAGGTTGACTTGACGAGCCTAGCATGTACAGACATGGCCTCGGAACACGGAAGACCGAAAGGTCGAACATGAGTCGTATAGAAGATACGATCAACATGAAGATGTTCACCATGGATGACTAGTCCGTCTCACGTGATGATCGGACACGGGCTAGTTGACATGGATCATGTATCACTTGGATGACTAGAGAGATGTCTATCTAAGTGGGAGTTCATTGAATAATATGATTATGTGAACTCAATTATCATGAACTTAGTCTAAAATTGCCTTTAATATCTATATTGTAGATCCAATGGCCAACGCAAATGTCAACCTCAATTTCAACGCGTTCCTAGAGAAAACCAAGCTGAAAGATGATGGAAGCAACTATGCGGACTGGGTCCGTGGCTTGAGGATCATCCTCATAGCTTCCAAGAAACTATATGTCCTTGATGCACCGCTAGGTGACCCACCCCTTCTCCCAGCAGAACAAGACGTTGCGAACGCTTGGCATTCTCGCTGCGATGATTACTCCCTTGTTCAGTGCGGCATGCTTTACAGTTTAGAACCGGGGCTCCAAAAGCGTTTTGAGCAACCCGGAGCATATGAGATGTTCCGAGAGCTGAAACTGGTTTTCCAAGCTCATGCCCGGGTCGAGAGATATGACATCTCCGATAAGTTCTTTAGCTGTAAGATGGAGGAGAATAGTTCTGTCAGTGAGCACATCCTCAAGATGTCGGGGCTTCACAACCGCTTGACTCAGCTAGGAGTTAATCTCCCGGATGACTCGGTCATTGACAGAATCCTCCAGTCGCTTCCACCTAGCTTCAAGAGCTTTGTGATGAACTACAACATGCAAGGGATGGAGAAGTCCATTCCTGAGTTGTACTCGATGCTGAAATCAGCGGAGGTCGAGATCAAAAAGGAGCATCAAGTGTTGATGGTAAATAAGACCACTAGTTTCAAGAAAGGCAAGGGTAAGAAGAACTTCAAGAAAGACGGCAAAGCTGTAGCCGCGCCCGGTAAGCAAGTTGCCGGGAAGAAGAAGAACAAGAATGGACCCAAGCCTGAGACTGAGTGCTTTTATTGCAAGGGTACCGGTCACTGGAAGCGGAACTGCCCCAAGTATTTAGCGGATAAGAAGGACGGCAACGTTAAAGGTATATGTGATATACTTGTTATTGATGTGTACTTGACCAACGCTCGTAGTAGCTCTTGGGTATTTGATACCGGTGCAGTTGCTCACATTTGTAACTCCAAGCAGGAGCTGCGGAATAAGCGGAGGTTGGCAAAGGACGAGGTGACGATGCGCGTCGGGAATGGTTCCAAGGTCGATGTGATCGCCGTCGGCACGCTACCTCTACATCTACCTTCAGGATTAGTTTTAAACCTTAATAATTGTTATTTAGTACTAGCTTTGAGCATGAACATTGTATCTGGATCTCGCTTGATGCGAGATGGCTACTCATTTAAATCCGAGAATAATGGTTGTTCTGTTTATATGAGAGAAATGTTTTATGCTCATGCCCCGCTGGTCAATGGTTTATTTTTGATGAATCTCGAACGTGATGTTACACATATCCATAGTGTGAGTACCAAAAAGTGTAAAGTTGATAACGATAGTCCCACTTACATGTGGCATTGCCGTCTTGGCCATATTGGTGTCAAACGCATGAAGAAGCTCCATGCTGATGGACTTTTGGAGTCACTTGATTTCGAATCATTTGACACATGCGAACCATGCCTCTTGGGCAAGATGACCAAGACTCCATTCTCCGGAACAATGGAGCGAGCAACTGACTTGTTGGAGATAATACATACCGATGTATGCGGTCCAATGAGTGTCGAGGCTCGCGGTGGCTACCGTTATGTTCTCACCCTCACTGATGACTTGAGCAGATATGGGTATGTCTACTTAACGAAACACAAGTCTGAAACCTTTGAAAGGTTCAAGGAATTTCAGAGTGAGGTCGAGAATCAACGTGACAGGAAAATAAAATGCCTATGATCTGATCGTGGCGGAGAATATTTAAGTCACGAGTTTGGCACGCACCTTAGGAAATGTGGAATTGTTTCACAACTCACGTCGCCCGGCACACCTCAGCGAAATGGTGTGTCTGAACGTCGTAATCGCACTCTATTGGATATGGTGCGATCTATGATGTCTCTTACCGACTTACCGCTATCATTTTGGGGATATGCATTAGAGACTGCCGCATTCACTTTAAATAGGGCACCGTCTAAATCCGTAGAGACGACACCGTATGAATTATGGTTTGGAAAGAAACCTAAGCTGTCGTTTCTAAAAGTGTGGGGATGCGATGCTTATGTGAAGAAACTTCAACCTGAGAAGCTCGAACCCAAAGCGGAAAAGTGCGTCTTCATAGGATATCCCAAGGAGACTATTGGGTATACCTTCTACCTATGATCCGAAGGCAAAGTCTTTGTTGCCAAGAATGGATCCTTTCTCGAGAAAGAGTTTCTCTCGAAAGAAGTAAGTGGGAGGAAAATAGAGCTTGATGAGGTAATTGTACCTCCACTCAAACCGGAGAGTAGCGCAGCACAGGAAGTTGTTTCTGTGGAGCCTGCACCGGCTAGAGAGGAAGTTAATGATGATGATCATGAAACTTCAGATCAAGTTGCTATTCGAAGGTCCACTAGGACACGTTCCGCACCAGAGTGGTACGGCAATCCTGTCCTAGAGATCATGTTGTTGGACAACGGTGAACCTTCGAACTATGAAGAAGCGATGGCGGGCCTGGATTCCAACAAATGGCTTGATGCCATGAAATCCGAGATAGGATCCATGTATGAGAACAAAGTATGGACTTTGGTGGACTTGCCTAATGATAAGCGAGCCATTGAAAACAAATGGATCTTTAAGAAGAAGACTGACGCAGACGGTAATGTCACCGCCTATAAAGCTCGGCTTGTCGCTAAGGGTTATCGACAAGTTCAAGGAGTTGACTACGATGAGACTTTCTCACCCGTAGCGATGCTAAAGTCTGTTCGAATCATGTTAGCAGTTGCCACATTTTATGATTATGAGATCTGGCAAATGGACGTCAAAACGGCATTCCTTAATGGCTTCCTCAAGGAAGAATTGTATATGATGCAGCCGGAAGGTTTTGTCGATCCTAAAGATGCTAACAAGGTATGCAAGCTCCAGCGCTCCATCTATGGGCTGGTGCAAGCATCTCGGAGTTGGAACATTCGCTTTAATGAGGTGATTAAAGCGTTTGGGTTTGTACAGGTTTATGGAGAACCCTGTATTTACAAGAAAGTGAGTGGGAGCTCTATAGCGTTCCTTATACTGTATGTGGATGACATGCTGATAATGGGAAATAATATAGAACTCTTGGAAAGTATAAAGGCCTACTTGAATAAGTGTTTTTCAATGAAGGACCTTGGAGAAGCTGCTTACATATTAGGTATTAAGATCTATAGAGATAGATCGAAACGCCTCATTGGTCTTTCACAAAGCACATACCTTGAAAAGATATTGAAGAAGTTCAATATGGATCAGTCCAAGAAGGGGTTCTTGCCTGTGTTGCAAGGTGTGAGATTGAGTACGACTCAATGCCCGACCACGGCAACGGATAGAGAAGAGATGAGTGTCATCCCCTATGCTTTAGCCATAGGCTCTATCATGTATGCCATGCTGTGTACCAGGCCTGATGTGAACCTTGCCATAAGTTTGGTAGGGAGGTACCAAAGTGATCCCGAAGCGGAACACCGGACAGCGGTCAAGAATATCCTGAAGTACCTGAAAAGGACAAAGGACATGTTTCTCGTTTATGGAGGTGCCGAAGAGCTCGTCGTAAAGGGTTACGTCGATGCTAGCTTCGACACAGATCCGGACGACTCCAAGTCGCAAACCGGATACGTGTATATTTTGAATGGAGGGGCAGTGAGCTGGAGCAGCAGCAAGCAAAGCGTCGTGGCAGCATCTACATGTGAAGCGGAGTACATAGCTGCTTCGGAAGCAGCAAAGGAGGGAGTCTAGATGAAGGAGTTCATCACCGACCTAGGAGTGATTCCGAATGCGTCGGGCCCGATGACTCTACTCTGTGACAACACTGGAGCTATTGCCCTTGCGAAGGAGCCCAGGTTTCACAAGAAGACAAGACACATCAAGCGCCGCTTCAACTCCATCCGTGATTACATTCAGGAGGGAAACATAGATATTTGTAAAGTGCATACAGATCTGAATGTCGCAGATCCGTTGACTAAACCTCTCTCACGAGCAAAACATGATCAGCACCAGAATGCTATGGGTGTTCGATTCATCACAATGTAACTAGATTATTGACTCTAGTGCAAGTGGGAGACTGTTGGAAATATGCCCTAGAGGCAATAATAAAATGGTTATTATTGTATTTCCTAGTTCATGATAATTGTCTATTGTTCATGCTATAATTGTGTTAACCGGAAACCGTAATACATGTGTGAATACATAGACCACAACGTGTCCCTAGTGAGCCTCTAGTTGGCTAGCTCGTTGATCAATAGATGGTCTCGGTTTCATGACCATGGACATTGGATGTCGTTGATAACGGGATCACATCATTAGGAGAATGATGTGATGGACAAGACCCAATCCTAAGCATAGCACAAAGATCGTGTAGTTCGTTTGCTAAAGCTTTTCAATGTCAAGTGTCATTTCCTTAGACCATGAGATTGTGTAACTCCCGGATACCGTAGGAATACTTTGGGTGTGCCAAATGTCACAACGTAACTGGGTGGCTATAAAGGTACGCTACGGGTATCTCCGAAAGTGTCTGTTGGGTTGACACGAATCGAGACTGGGATTTGTCACTCCGTGTGACGGAGAGGTATCTCTGGGCCCACTCGGTAAGAGATCATCATTATGAGCTCAATGTGACTAAGGAGTTAGTCACGGGATGATGTATTACGGAACGAGTAAAGAGACTTGCCGGTAACGAGATTGAACAAGGTATGGGGATACCGACGATCGAATCTCGGGCAAGTACCATACCGATAGACAAAGGGAATTGTATACGGGATTGATTGAATCCCTGACATCGTGGTTCATCCGATGAGATCATCGTGGAGTACGTGGGAGCCAACATGGGTATCCAGATCCCGCTGTTGGTTATTGGCCGGAGAGGTGTCTCGGTCATGTCTACGTGTCTCCCGAACCCGTAGGGTCTACACACTTAAGGTTCGATGACGCTAGGGTTATAGGGAAATAGTGTACGTGGTTACCGAAGGTTGTTCGGAGTCCCGGATGAGATCCCGGACGTCACGAGGAGTCCCGGAAAGGTCCGGAGACGAAGATTGATATATAGGAAGTGAGGATTTGGTTACCGGAAGTGTTCCGGGTGTCACCGGTAGTGTACCGGGACCACCGGAAGGGTTCCGGGGGTCCACCAAGTGGGCCCACCTGCCCCGGAAGGTTCCGTGGGCTAAGAGTGGGAGGGAGCCAGCCCCTAGGTGGGCTGGTGTGCCTCCCACCCCAGCCCAAGGCGTGGCAAAGGTGGAAGGGGGCAAACCCTAGGCTTAGATGGGCCTTAAGGCCCACCCTAGGGCGCCCCACCTCTCCCTTGCCCTAGCCGCCGGCCAGATGGCATCTGGTGGCTGCCGCCACCCCTAGGGTGGAACCCTAGGGCGCAGCCACCCCTCCTCCCTCTCTCCTATATATAGTGGAGGTATTTGGGGCTGCACAATACACGGTTCTCCCTCTCTCTCTGGTGCAGCCCTACCTCCTCCTCCCCTCGTTCTCCGTAGCGCTTAGCGAAGCTCTGTCGGAGTACCACGCAGCTCCACCGCCACCACGCCGTCGTGCTGCTGGAGCTCTCCCTCAACCTCTCCTCCCTCCTTGCTGGATCAAGGCGTAGGAGACGTCACCGGGCTGCACGTGTGTTGAACGCGGAGGTGCCGTCCGTTCGGCACTTGATCGGATCCACCGCGATCTGAATCGCTGCGAGTACGACTCCATCAACCGCGTTCTTGTAACGCTTCCGCTTAGCGATAGTCAAAGGTATGAAGATCCACTCTCCCCTTGCTCGTTGCTGGTTTCTCCATAGATGGATCTTGGTGAACGCGTAGGAATTTTTTTGATTTACTACTACGTTCCCCAACATCATCCTCCCATTGAAGTGAAAGTAGTACAACCTATTAAAGTTGTAGAAGAAACCATTACTTATTATGTTGATCTTGTTGTTCCTACTACTTATATTGAAAAACCACCTTTCCCTGTTAGAATAAAAGATCATGCCAAAGCTTCAACTATGGTTCGTCAGAATTATAATAGAACACCTATACCCCTGAACAAATTAAATTTGAACCTAGTATTGCTATGGTTAAATATCTCATGGTCGATAATATTGATGGGATGTTATTTATTTCTATGATGAAGTAGCTAGAATTGCCAGACCTGATACTAAGGATAAACATAGACATATTGTCGGCATGCATGTTGTTTCTGTTAAAATAGGAGATCATTGTTATCATGGATTATGTGAGGTGGGTGCTAGTGTGAGTGCAATTCCCTTTACTTTATACCAAGAAATTATGAATGATATTGCACCTGCTTAAATAGAAGATATTAATGTTACTATCAAGCTTGCTAATAAAGATACTATATATCACCAATTGGGAATGTTAGAGATGTTGAAGTCTTGTGTGGGAAAGTAAAATACCCTACTGATTTTCTTGTTCTTGGTTCCCCACAAGATGATTTTTGTCCCATTATATTTGGTAGACCTTTCTTGAACATTGTTAATGCTAAGATAGATTACGAAAAAGAAACTGGAACTAAAAGTTTTGGGGATGTGTCTCATGATTTCAATTTCTCTAAATTTCGTAGACCCCCATGACAAAGAATTTCCTAGTAAATATGAAATTGTTGGTCTTGCTTCTATTGTTGTGCCTCCCACTGATCCCTTAGAACAATATTTGCTAGACCATGAAAACGATATGCATATGAATGAAAGGAATGAAATAGATAAGATTTTCTTTGATCAACATCCTATTTTGAAAAACAACTTTCCTGTTGAGATTCTTGGGGACCCTCCTCCACCCAAGGGTGACCCCGTGGTTGAGCTTAAACAATTACCTGATACTCTAAAATATGTCTATGTTGATGAAAAGAAGATATATCATGTTATTATTAGTGCTAACCTTTCAGAGCATGAAGAAAAGAGATTATTGAAAACTCTGAGGAAGCACCGTGCCGCTATTGAATATACTCTTGAAGATCTTGAGGGCATTAGTCCCACTTTATGTGAGCATAAAATTAATATGTAGCCTGATGCTAAACCAGTTGTTGATCACCAACAATGGTTAAATCCTAAAATTAAAGAAGTGGTAACAAATGAAATACTGAAGCTTCTAGAAGCAAGTATAATTTATCCTATTGCTGATAGGAAATGGGTAAGTCATGTTCATTGTGTCCCTAACAAGGGAGGTATTACTGTTGTTCCCAATGATAAGAATGAACTGATTCCACAAAGAATTGTTACAGGTTATAGAATGGTAATCTACTAGGAAGGACCATTACCCTTTTCCTTTTATTGATCAAATGCTAGAAAACTACCCAAACATACACACTTCTGCTTTCTAGATGGTTATTCTGATTTCTCTCAAATACCTATGTCAAAAGAGGATAAAGAAAAAACTACTTTTACTTGCCCTTTTAGTACCTTTTCTTATAGACGTTGCCTTTTGGTTTATGTAATGCACCTGCTACCTTTCAAAGATGCATGATTGCTATATTCTCTGACTTTTGTGAAAAGATTGTTGAGGTTTTCATGGACGATTTCTCCGTTTACGGAACTTCTTCTGATGATTGCTTAAGCAACCTTGATCAAGTTTTGCAGAGATGTGAAGAAACTAATCTTGTCTTGAATTGGGAAAAGTTCCACTTTATGGTTAATGAAGGTATTGTCTTGGGCACAAAATCTCCGAAAGAGGTATTCAGGTGGATAAAGCTAAAGTTGATGCCATTGAAAAAATGTCGTGTCCCATGGATATCAAAGGTATAAGAAGTTTCCTTGGTCATGCTGGTTTCTATAGGAGATTTATTAAAGACTTCTCTAAATTTTCTCGGCCTCTAACTAATCTCTAGCAAAAAGATGTTCCTTTTGTGTTTGATGATGATTGTGTAGAAGCATTTGAAATCCTTAAGAAAGCCTTGACTTCTGCACCTGTTGTTCAATCACCTGATTGGAACCTACCCTTTCAAATTATGTGTGATGCTAGTGATTATGTTGTTGGTGCTGTTCTAGGACAAAGAGTTGATAAGAAATTAAATGTTATCCATTATGCTTGTAAAACTCTAGACAATGCTCGAAGAAACTATGCTACCCGTGAAAAGGAATTTTTAGCAGTTGTGTTTGCTTGTGATAAGTTTAGATCTTATATTGTTGACTCCAAAGTAACTATTCACACTGATAATGCTATTATTAAATTTCTTATGGAAAAGAAAGATGCTAAACCTAGACTTATTAGATGGGTTCTCTTTGTACAAGAATTTGATTTGCATATTATTGGTAGAAAGGGAGCTGAGAACCCCGTAGCAGACTTCTTGTCTAGGTTAGAAAATGTTCTTGATGAGCCACTACCTATTGATGATAGCTTTCCTGATGAACAATTAGCTGTCATAAATGTTCCTCGTAATACTCCGTGGTATGCTGATTATGCTAATTACATTGTTGCTAAATTTATACCACCTAGTTTCACATACTAGCAGAAGAAAAAGTTCTTCTATGATTTAAGACAATACTTTTGGCATGACCCACACGTCTATAAAGCAGGAGTAGATGGTGTTATTAGACGTTGTGTATCTGAGTATGAACAGGAACAGATCCTACGTAAGGGTCACTCCGAGGCCTACGGAGGATAGCATCACTACTGGAATTAGGATCTTTGCCGTCAGCCAGCTCTTTGCCGTCTGCCAGCTGACGGCAAAGAAGGTCTTTGCCATTAGCCTAAATAAAACTGACGACAAACAAAGAGCTGACGGCATCGTCAGCCATCTCTTTCCTGTACGCTAGCTGACGGCAAACAGGGAGGCTGGCCCACAACGAGAACCAGCTAACGACCACTTCCTTTGTCGTCTGCTAGGGGATGGCAAAGAGGCTTTGCCGTCCGCTAGCGGATGGCAAAGAGAGTGGCCGTCTAACGACCATTTCCCTTGGCCCCACCTCACTAACTACGGCTCTTTGCCGTCTGCTAGCAGACGACAAAGAGCCTTAGTATACCTGTTAGCATGCCCCACCCCTCTCTCCCCTCCCCGCACTCCCTACTCCCTCATGCCCGAGCCTCCGCCACCCCCCATGCCACCGGCCGCCGCCGCCGCTCCCCGTGCCACCGGCCGCCGCTGCCGCACCCCGTTTCACCGGCCGCCGCCGCCGCCCCGTGCCACGGGCCGCCCCCGCCCCTGCCGCCGGCTGCCCCGCCCCTGTAGCCGGCCGCCCCCGCCCCTGCTGCCTCCGTTCCCGCCCCTGCCGCCGGCCGCCCCTGCCCCTGCAGCCGCCCAAGGTACTTCTCTTCTCCCCTCTCCTCTTTTTTAAGGTTTAGGTTTAATTTAGATTTTGTTTAATTAGGTTTAGGTTTAGGTTTAGTTTAGGTTTAGTTTAGTTTTAGGTTTAGTTTAGGTTTAGTTTAGTTTTAGGTTTAGTTTAGGTTAAGAAGAAGAAGAAGAAGAAGAGGATGAGAAGAAGAAGAAAAAGAAGAAAAAGAAGAAGAAGAAGAAGAAGAAGGAGAAAAAGAGGAGAAGAGGAGAAGAAGAAGAGGAAAAAGGAAAATAAGGAAGAAGAGGAAAAAGGAAAAGAAGGAAGAAGAGGAAGAAGAAGAAGAAGAAGACGAGGAGAAGAGGAGAAGAGGAGAAGAAGAAGAAGAAGGAGAAGAAGAAGAAGGACGCCACCGACCCCCGACCCCCAACCCCCAACCACCGACACCATCGCCACCCGACCACCGACACCACCGACCCCCGACCACCAACGCCATTGACCCCCGACCACCAATGCCACTGACCCCCGACTCCACTGACCCTTGATCACCGACCCTCGACCCCCGACGCCATCGACCCCCGATGCCCCAGACCCCGACCCCCCGGACCCCCGACCCCCAACCACCGACGCCATCGCCCCCGACCCCCGACACCCCCGACCCCCGACCACCGACACCATAGACCCCCGACCACCAACGCCACCGACCCCTGACTCCACTGACCCCTGATGCCACTATCTCCCGATGCCATTGACCCCCGACACCACTATCTCCCGATGCCATTGACCCCCGGGAAGGTCCAGTGGCCCGATGAGGGTGAGGTTCAACAGGTAGCACTGACTTGGGAGCTGTACATGGCTGCCCTGGCCCCGCCGGAGGAGATGGTCGACGGTGTCTTATGCAAGACGGTGGCTGACATTGTGATCCGTCGCTTTTGGGTAATTTCTCCTTTACAGAATTAAAAATTAACAACACCTAGTGATTGTACTAATCAATATTGTCTTGTTTGATTGTAGACCTTCTACAGTTGTCTTGAGGAACACGAGGCAAAAGCAGCTGTTGTTCTCGAAGCCGAGTGCAAGCGCCTACTTCAGAACTTACGGCACGAGGCTCGGGTGTAGGCTATTCGAGACTACTACGCCTCGACTAACATTAAGAGGGCCAAGAAGAAGTGCCGCAAAAATTATCCGAGTAAGGAGAAGTTAATGAAGGTAATTATCTATTCTTAAGGCCTTGTACTTAGTTTCCTTGATTTGATTCGTAGGCATAGCGCTGAAATTTCTCTTGTCTAACTTACGTGCCCCCGAGACGGTGTCCGGATAGGATGGACTGCTGGGAGGCATTGGTGGATGAGTGGTGCTCTCCCGAATGGCTAGCCGAACACAACAAGGCCAAGGATAAGCATGCCCAAATGAGAGGTGTGCCACACCATCAAGGGAGCTCCAACCTGTTTGGGTACGGGGATCACTAGGTATGTGGTTTGCTTCATGATTCATGCAATTTCATTCTTCATGCTAGCTTGAGCCCTTAACTAATATTTTGTTCCTCTCTTTTAGGAACGAGAAAACAAGAAGGAGGTGCCACCTCTATTTGACCTCTATGCCATGGCCCATACTGCCTCGTACAAGAAGGCCAAGGCATTCTCTAAGGATGACCTCGATCATCTAGAGAGCTTCAACAGCATCTCCTCCCACAAGAAGCTTGTGAGGTACAGAGATGAGGGGAAGGTGAGGAAAGGGGAGGACTTCAACCCGAGCCAGAGTCCTTTTGATCTAGAGCTCATGATGATATCTGGTGGCGGGAGGCCCCAGGGCTCGATAGCCATTGGGGATGGACTAATACGTTGTCCTAGAACTCTCTCGGAGATCAAGATGCACCAGACGAGCTCTGATCCTGAGATAAGGCCTCGTCCATGGCCAATGGAGATCGCCATTGAGGCTAGGGCCCAGGAGTTCTAGCGGAGGCAAACAGGCAGGCGACACAGAGGGAGAGGGACATGAAGGACAGGACGGCTAGGCTGTTGGAGGAGGAGAGGAACCAGAACGACGCGTCTCACCGGGCCCTATATGAGCTCCTCGTGGTAAGTTTCTCTTGCATATTAGCCAAATCATGCACGTAATGTTCATTTCATCACTAACTAATATGAATGACTCGTGAAAACAAAATGTGCAGATCGTGTGCGAGAACAATGGTCAGACCCCTCCGTCGATGCCCCATGTTGCTATAGCACCCACGGTGAGTTTCATTTGAATGGTCATTAGTTACTAGTATTCACATTTGAGTTGCATCATGCTAAGGAAACATTGCAAATGATCATTGGTGCAGCGTGCCTCCCAACAAGCATTGACCGATCCTTCTGCGTCTGCCGCAACCCCGACCGGTCCTTCTACGTCTCGCCCTGGCGCAAACCTGACTGGTCCTTCACCTCCGTGATGATGGTAAGTTTTCCCAAGTGTTTTGCTTAACAAATGCATACTTAGCTTAAGAAATGACCTACTTAGCTCCAAAATGACCTATACTTAGCTTATTTTCCTCAAAAATGACATAATAACCTTACTTACCTCCAAAATGATATATTCTATCTAGGATAGCTATAAAGTGACCTATACTTAGAATTTTTCCCCCTCCAAAATGACTTGATATGCTTAGTTAGCTAGAAAATGGCATAACTACCTAGGATAGCTCAATAATGATCTATAACTAGCTTAGTTAGTTCATTTATGACATAATTAGCTCACTTAGGTGCAAAATGGCATAACTACCTAGGATAGCTCAATAATGATCTATAATTAGCTTAGCTAGTTCATTTAGGACATAATTAGCCCAGTTAGGTAAAAAATGGCATAATAACCTTGGTTTAGCTCCAAAATGACCTATACTTAGCTTATTTTCCTCGAAAATGACATAATAACCTTACTTAGCTCCGAACTGACATACTTTACCTACGATAGCTATAAAATGACCTATACTTAGCATTTTTCCTCCTAAACGACTTAATATGCTTAGTTAGCTGAAAAATGTCATAACTACCTTGGATAGCTAAATAATAATCTATACTTAGCTTACCTAGTTCATTTATGACATAATTAGCTTACTTAGGTAAAAAATGTTATAACAACCTTGGTTTGGCTCCAAACTATCATATAATTAGTTTATTTTCCTCCAAAATGACAAAATAACCTTACCTAGCTCCAAAATGACCGATTTTAATTAGGATAGCTGTGAAATGACCTACACTTACCATTTTGTCCTCCAAAATGAATAAATATGGTTAGTTAGCTAAAAAATGGCATAACTGCCTAGGTTAGCTCGAAAATGACCTATTTACCTATCTTAGCTCTAAAATGACCTACACACTTAGCATTTTTACCTACCTTAGGTAAAAAATGGCATTTTTACCTACCTTAGTTAGAAGAAGAAGAAGATAAAGAAGAGGAGAGGAGAAAAGGAAAGAGAAGATAAATTCTTCTTGTTCTTCTTTTTCTTCTTTTTCTTCTAACTAGTCTTCTTCTTCTTCTTCTAACTTTCATCTTTCCTAATTTGCAGATTTGCTATAGACAAGGAAGCTTGCATTGATGGAGTGTACTCTTCTACTTGTGCTTCCTTTTTGTTTATGGAAACTTGTTAGAAACTTGTTTTGGATATGTATGTATGGATATGTTGTTGGAAACCATTCTATGTTGGATATGTTGTTGGAAACTTATTGTTGGTATGCTTCTTGAAATTATTTTGAAATGTGTATATATATATGTGAAATTCTGTCAAATTGAATGAATTTAAGAAAAATAGAAAAAACAGGGGCTATATATCAACTTTGCCGTCCGCTGGCAGACGACAATGGTCTTTGCCGTCAGCTCGCAGACGGCAAAGCTGCCACGTGGCTGCTACCTGTGCAACCTGGGGTAGCACTAGGTTGGCTTAGGTGGTTTCTTTGCCGTCTACTGGCAGACGTCAAAGACCTAAGGTTCTTTGTCGTCTGCCAGCAGACGGCAAAGAAACCATCTAAGCCAGCAAAGAAATAGGCGCTTTGCCATCCGCTGGCAGATGACAAAGAACCTTAGGTCTTTGCCGTCTGCCAGTGGATGGCAAAGCACGCCGTTAACCTCTTAACGACCATAAGCTGCCACGTGTGCCATCCAAGGTCTTTGTCGTCCGCTCATGGATGGCAAAGACCTAAGGATCATTGCCGTCCGCCGGCAGATGGCAAAGCACCCTTTACCGTGGCTTATTTAGCCGCACTGTTCGCCGTCTGCTAGCGGACGACAAAGCCTTTGTCGTCCGGCATGCATGCCTTTGCCGTCTGGGATGGCTGATGGCAAAGTAGCTGATTCCTGTAGTGCATGCTGGTGATAGGACTGCACACAAGGTACTACAATATGGTTTTTATTGGCCTACTCTCTTCAAGGATGCTCGTAAGTATGTCTTGTCTTGTGATTAGTGTCAAAGAATTGGTGATATTAGTAGACGTTAGGAAATTCCTATGATTTATTCACTTGTTATTGAACCATTTGATGTTTGGGGCTTCGATTATATGGGACCTTTTCCTTTCTCCAATGGGTATACACATATTTTGGTTGCTGTTGATTATGTTACTAAGTGGGTAAAAGCCATTCCAACTAGTAGTGCTGATCATAACACTTCTATTAAAATGCTTAAAGAAGTTATTTTCCTGATGTTTGGAGTCCCTAGATACTTAATGACTGATGGTGGCTCGCACTTTATTCATGGTGCTTCCCGTAAGTTGCTTGCTAAGTATGATCTCAACCATACAATTACATCTCTGTATCATCCTTAGTCTAGTGGTCAAGTAGAATTGAGAAATAGAGAAATTATATTGATCTTGCAAAAGACTATTAATAGATCTAGAAAGAATTGGTCTAAGAAACTTGATGATGCATTATGGGCTCATAGAACTATACATAAAAACCCTATGGGTATGTCTCTGTATAAAATGGTTTATGGGAAAGCATGCCACTTACCTCTTGAACTAGAACATAAAGCTTATTGGGTAATTAAGGAGCTCAACTATGATTTCAAACTGGCTGGTGAGAAGAGGTTATTTGACATTAGCTCACTTGATGAATAGAGAACCCAGGCCTACGAGAATGCCAAGTTGTTTAAACAAAAAGTTAAGAGATAGCATGATAAAAGGATACAAATGCATGAATTAAATGTAGGTGACCATGTCTTGCTATACAATTCTCGTTTAAGATTTTTTGCAGGAAAGCTTCTCTCTAAATGGAAAGGGCCTTACGTTATTGAGGAAGTATATCATTCCGGTGCCATCAAGATCAACAATGTCGAAGGCACAAATTCGAAGGTGGTAAACGGGCAAAGAATCAAACATTATCTCAGGTACTCCCGTAAATGTAGAAACCAATATGATTAATACCATAACCCTAGAGGAGTATACATAAGGGATGTCTACTAGAACATTTCAGACTCCGAAAAGGAGTAGGTATGTGGTACGGTAACCGACTCCAAAACTTTTCCAATAGAAATTTTTCTCTGTTTTGGAATATTTAAAGAAAATTTAAAGTAGTACATATACTACACGAGGAGGCGACAAGCTGTGAGGGTGCGCCCTACCCCCCTGGGCACGTCCCTGTGGCTTGTAGCCACCATGTCTGCCCTCTGGACTTTGTTTCCTTGTAGAATACTTATTTTGGTCGGTAAAAATTCATTATATAATCTCCTAAAGTTTTGACCACTGTACCATGGAAAAATCCTCTTTTCTTTTTTTAGCTGATTCTGCAGCAGATTCGGAGCAAGATGTCTTCACAAGAGTCGGTCGGGGAGAGTCGTGTCTCTCACCCGGCACAGGAACCAAGGGCCTACAACCAAGCTGAACCCTTTGGGTGGTCAATGGAGGAAGAGATGGCGGCTGACCGTAAAAGAGTAGACGCCATGGAGGAGGACCAAGAAGCTACTTCCCGCCTTCAACTAGGAGTTTCGCTTGAGGAGCTCCAGAGCTCAGCAATACTGGATTCGGACACACCTCCTAATGTTCGATTTCTCTCTTATGGTAACATGAAAAAGAGTGTTGCTTTTTTCCCCGCGGCTAGGAAGCATCCATGGATGATCGGAGCTCTGGCCGTCACGGGCAAACTCCATAAGGAAATAATGGATCTCAAACAACAAGTCAATAAGCTAGAGGAAGAAAATCACATTTTGACGGGTATTATTGCCAAGAATATTGCATCACCACCTCCGAAGAAAGACAAATAAACACATGGGTATGGGCACTCCCCTTGGCTTGTGTCAAGCTTGGGGGAGGTGTCCCGGTATCGTATCATCATGACACGTTTATCTTTATCGTTTTGCTTAGTTCGATACTTTTGGTTACATCTTTATCTAGTAGAATAAAAGTTTTAAGTATGATCTAGCCTTGAGTTTTGCCTTATGTTCCCTCTATGTAATTGAGTCCGAGAGTTATATAATGAAGGTTAGTTTGAATTGAGGGCTTTGCTTTCTTGCTATGGTCTGGAGAAAAAGAAATAAAGAGTTAAAGAAGTAAAAATATTATATAAGGATCTTATGGGAAGTGACGACTTCACATATAAGAAGTATGCCGCATGGAACTTGTTGTTAGTTGAGAAACATAGTTTTGGTCATTGTTGCAATTAATAGGAAGTAATAAAGAGAGAGAGACAGAGAGGTCACATGTAAATATACTATCTTGGACATCTTTTGTGATTGTGAGCACTCATCAAAATATTATATGCTAAAAAGTTGATGTTGGACAAGGAAGACAACATAATGAGTTATGTTTGCTTATTTCCGAATAGAAGTTATATTGTCATGGATCCTCTAACATGTGACGCTTACTTCCACCTCATACTAGCCAAAACTTCCACACCAAGTAGAGATACTACTTGCGCATCCAAACACCCTTAAACCAGTTTTGCCATGAGAGTCCACCATACCTACCTATGGATTGAGTAAGATCCTTCAAGTAAGTTTTCATCGGTGCAAGTAATAAAAATTCCTCTCTAAATATGTATGATGTATTAGTGTGAGGAAAACAAAATTTATACGAACTAGTGATATGGAAGAAATAAAAACGACGGACTGCATAATAAAGTTCTTTATCACAAGCGGCAATATAAAGTCACATTCTTTTGCATTAAGATATTATGCATCGAACCATAAAAGTGCATGACAACCTCTGCTTCCCTCTGCGAAGGGCCTATATTTTACTTTTACTTTCTAATACTTACTTTTATGCAAGAGTCTTGGTGATCTTCACCACTTCTTTTTTATCGCCTTTTTCTCTTGGCAAGCGTCATGTGTTGGGGAATGATCTAGACATATATATCCACTCAGATGAAGGTTATCATAAACTATTATTGTTGACATTACCCTTGAGGGAAATAGTTAGGAGGTGAAACTATAAGCCCCTATGTTTATTTGTGTCCAATTGAAACTTTGATCTCATAAGTATCGTGTGAGTGTTAGCAATTGTAAAAGACTAAATGATTGTTGAGTATGTGAAATTGCTGAAAAGATCTCATATTGACTCTTTCTGATGTTATGATAAATTGCAATTGCTTCAATGACTGAGATCATAGTTTGTTAGTTTTCAATGAAGTTTCTGATTCATACTTTACCTTGTGAATGAATTGTCATTGTTGGTGCACTAGAGTTTTGGGCTCCCTAGTGTCCCCTACTCGTGCATGGTCAGTAGTAGCCACACTGGCGACGAGGCCCGGCAAGGAGCTCCTGGATACAAATACAGGAGAATCGAGACCAAAGGCAAGACCTTGCCGGATGGCCTTCAAACCCCCGGCAAGCCAAAGCCCCGACAGGACCCGACAAGGCGAAGACCCAGGAAGGCGGAGCCTCGACAAGACACCACTAGCACAGAGGCTAGGTGTCGCTCCACCTGGGAACGTGTCACGGCGCTGGCGATGGAGGGGCTAAGCGGTGTCGATGGGAAGGGCTCCTGTCCCGTCCCGTAGACAGTCAGAGATGCCTGACGGTTCATTAAATGCGCCTATCGTACTCCGTCAGTGTTAGGTATGATACCACTCTAGCTCTGTACACCCCGTGTACGTACTGTACGCCACTGTTGGTGACCCCTTCTAGAGTATAAAAGGAGGCCCAAGGCATTACGGTAGGGGACTTTTTCGACTTTTTCCACTTATGGGTTGAATTTTGGACCTTTGACTCCCACCTTCTAGCTCATGTGTGTAGCAGCTGTTCATGGCGCTCCTGTAGCCGGAACCCTAAAAACACCCACAATATAACCAAGCAGGAGTAGGGTTTTACGCATCTTTGCAGCCCGAACCTAGGTAAAATCCCACTCCTTGTTCGTCAGATATGCTCTCTATGTGAGCCTTCTTCCTCGCCAAACCGTAAAGGGGTCTCTCCGATCCCATAGATGTCGATTCCCCCGACATATTTGGCATGCCAGGTAGCGGGAGAGGTCGTGTGGACCTGATCTGGTGATCAGCACGCCAGTTCCTTCATAATCATCATTGCCATGGCCCCCAAGAAGAAGGGCCTGGTGGAGGTTCGCCCATCCTCGTCCATTGTCCCAGTATCTACACATGTAGGAGACGGTGTATATGCGGGTGGAGGAGAAGGCAGAGGTTTAGAGCTTCCACAACGTTTCGGTGACCAAGGCCAAGGAAGCAGTGACGCCCGCCGAGGAGACGCTCATGGCGACAGCGGGAACCCCCGCGCTGCTGGGTCTCAGGACGGAGCTGTACCGCCTACGGGTTGGACGGTGAACACCGGGGACGGAAGGGTACCTTCCAAGAAGCCCATGTCGGCGCCTATGCCGCGACCTTCCCAGGACGCGCGCAAAGAGCAGCGCCACGGTGCCCACGGTTCCTAATGTCCCCACGAAAAAGCTCCTACGCATCACTCCCAAGGTGTGCGGGACCAGCATGCTCGCCAGCATGCTAGTGGGAGTGGCGTGCCATCGCGGGACCGCGACGGAGCTCATTCTAACACCATGAGGAGTCAGGGTATCTCGCGTTCTTCGCACCGCTCGCTACCGACCACATCGGAAGAAGCAATGGCACAGGCACAACTACTCCTGAACTTCCCTCCTGCTAGGGAGAAGCTCAACGAGTGGAGAGCTACGATTCATAGCCTCCTTAGCCTCGTAGACAAGTTTCAATCCACCGAGCTGGCTCGCGCCAGTGGCGAGAAGGCCGGAGGCGGTACGGCTACGTTGCACTCTCCTCCACAACAACAACACCAATCATCGAATCAACGGACCGATGCTTATGATGGTTACTCGACGGCGTCGTCCGGTCCACGAACATGCCGCGATCATCGTAAAGTTCTCCGGGAGCGAAGCAAGGAAGACGCTCGGACTACAATCGAGCGGCGGCAGGAAGCGCACCATCAATCTAATAAGCGCGTCGGGCCCACTATGGACAAAACCGTGCTAGGGTACCCTGTCAACCTACCTTACGAGGTGGGATGTCCAGCATTTACCTGTGAGCTATGACAAGTCTAGTGGCCCAACTCCCGCACGTTCAAACCGGAGGTCCTAGAGAAATATGATGGCAAGACTCACCCTCAGAGTTCCTGAGCACCTACACCATTGCGGTGCAGGCTGCCGGGGCTCGCGACGACAAGATACTCGCCAACTACTTCTCGTTGGTGCTTAAGCCCAACGTCATGTCGTGGTTGATGCACCTGCCAGAGAATTCCATTGCCTCCTGGGCAAACCTGTGCCATGAGTTTGTTGGCGCCTTTACCGGAGGTCACCAAGCTCCTGGTCAAGAAAGCAATTTGCACATCTACCCTTAGAAGGAGGGCGAGACTTTGCGCAAGTACATCCAAAGGTTCAACCGTGTGCACCACAACATACCAGACGTTCATCCTCCCGCTGTTACCAGTGTGTTCCATCAGAACATGCGCAACCGCAGGATGCGGGAAGAGCTAGCAATGAACAAGGTCAAGGATGTTGCCGAGCTTTATGGTCTGGCAGATAAATGTGCTCGAGCTGAAGAACGGAGGAGGCTCCCTGGAAAGGATGCTAGCACAGGGGTCGACTCTGAAGATGAAGACACCGCCACCCCGACAAAGAAGGGCTGGCAACGTAACAAGAAGCATAAAGGCAAGGCACCGCCACCCCGGTACTGCCAAGAAGGGCAAGGTTGATGACCCCGGTAAGGATGTTGCCAGGTGCGCCTCTTGCCAGGCTATGGCAGCTGCCGACAAGCCGGAAGTCTCCGTTAAGCAGTATTGGAAGATCCATTGCACCAAGGGCCATGATATCCGGGACTACCGACAAGTTGAGCAACTTGCCGAGAAGAAGAAAGCCAAGTATGAGAGGCGAGACAAGGAGAAGGGCCAGGATGGTGGAGAGGGGTCCGGAAAGAAGCGCGTTGGCCAAGGAGGTCACCACGGCAAGCCCAAACAACAAAAAGACTGCCCTGCTCGAGGCCGCAACAAGCAAGAGGGTGATGATGATGACGTCGAAGGGGACGATGAGTCCAGCGAGCATGAGTTACATAAGGCTGCCAAGATGATGTGCATCGAGGGAGGTGCCTCGTCACATTCCTGTCACGACTAACTTAAACAGTGGGCGTGCGAGGTTAACGCGATGGAGCCGTCTATCGGTGCCCAGAGACCTCTGAAGTGGTCCAACACTCCTATCATTTTTGATGCCGAGGATCACCCTGATCGCACAACTGCGGTCGTGTGCCTGCCATTGTTGGTTTCGCGAACAATTCGCAACCTCAAGGTGACGAAGATGCTAGTCGATAGTGGGGCCAGCCTGAACGTGAGCTCGCCTGATATCATCCAGAGGCTGGAAATTCCTGATGAAGATCTCAAGCCCATAGGCGCTTTCCAAGGGGTCAATTCAGGGATGACTCAGCCGAAGGGCAAAATCACACTGCCGGTGACGTTTGGTAGCGACATAAATTTCACGACTGAGAAGATCATTTTCGACGTCGCCAAGATCTCCTTGCCATACAACGGTATCGCTGGTCGCCCAGCGTCGGCCAAGTTCATGGCGGCCACCCACTTCACCAACAATGTGCTGAAGATGGCCGAGCTAATGAGCGTCATCATGATCGACTCCGACAAGAAAGGCACACTTATTTGCGCCGACCAACTCTACCGGGAGGCAGTTGCGACACCAGCAGCCAAAGCACTTGCTCCTCTTGCTGAAGCTCCCGAGGGGAAGAAGACCGGCAGGGCCTCTGGCGCACATTCCGGCAAGCGCGCCTCCTTGGGGTGCTGTGCTCCCGTTGACGATGTGCCAGAGAGCTCCACAAGCAAGAGCAAGAAGTCCAAGGCAGCTTTGCTAGAGACTAAGAAGGTGCCCACCAAGGAGGATGGCACAGGAGGAACTTTCACCATAAGTTCCACCCCTGACGACAAATAGGAAAGCACGCACGTCGCCTTCCTGCGGGCGAATGCCGATGTGTTTTCATGGCAACCATTGGCAACAGTTCATTGCCGAGGATATCAAGAAATTAGAAGTGGCTGGCTTGATCATAGAAGTACTTCATCCAACGTGGTTGGCTAATCCAGTTGTAGTGCGCAAGGCGAATGGAAAATGGAGGCTGTATATTGACTTCACAGACATCAATAAAGCCTGCCCCAAAGATCCTTTTCCCTTGCCGCGCGTCGACCAAACTGTGGACTTCACCGCCGGCTACGACTTGTTGTATTTCCTTGATGCCTATTCAGGCTATCATCAGATTTTCATGGCCAAGGAAGACGAAGAGAAGACCGCATTTCTCACCCCATGTGGTACGTATTGCTTTTTGCCTATGCCTTTCGGGTTGAAAAGTGCTGGTTCTACATTTGCAAGAGCGGTTCAGATTGGTTTTGAGCCCCTGCTAGATAGAAATATGGAAGCTTATATAGATAACATAGTGGTCAAAACCAAGGACAAGGCTACACTCATATCATACCTAGAAGAAACATTTGCAATCTGTGTAAGATCAACATGAAGCTCAACCCTGAGAAGTGTGTGTTCGGCATCCCATCCGGCAAACTTCTCGGGTTCTTTGTATCTCAACGTGGAATTGAAGCAAATCTCGACAAGATCAAAGCAACTGAGCAAATTGAAGCACCAAGACGTGTCAAGGATGTGCATTGTCTTGCCGGCTGTGTTGCTGCTCTGAGTAGGTTCATCTCAAAATCTACTGAGCACACCCTGCCCTTTTTCAAAATCTTGAAGAAGGTGGGTCCAATGTAATGGACACCAAAAGCGGAGGCAGCGCTGTAGGATATGAATAAGTACCTCTCCTCTCCGCCAGTCCTAGTCGTGCCAAAACCACAAGAGTCGTTGCTGCTATTTCTAGCCGCAACAAATAAAGTGGTGAGTGCAGCATTAGTGGCTGAAAGAGAAGTTAATGAAGAAGCAGTGGCAGCGGCAGGACCACCAAGTGACAAGCCAGGACATTCCCCGACAGGGTCTGGTGCCGACAAGGAAGGATCTACTCAGTTGAACGGGACAATTCGGAAGAAGAAGGTGGTGCAGCGCCTAGTCTATTTTGTCATCTCCCTTTTGCAAGGGGCTAGGTCAAGATACTCTGGTGTGCAAAAGTTGCTCCTCGGCCTCCTTATGGCCTCAAGGAAGCCGCGCCATTACTTCCAAGCACATGAGATCACCGTCGTCACTTGCTTCCTGCTACAACAGATTTTGTAGAACCCAGAAGCTACCGGCAGGATTGTGGAGTGGGATTTGGAACTATCAAGCTTTGGTATCAAGTTTGAAAGTATTTCGACTATCCAAAGCACAGCCTTGGCGGAGTTCATTGCGGAATGGACCCCGATGCCAGACGAAGAAGTTCTAAAGTCAACCCTCTCCGGCAAGGAAACGAATCAAGAGTGGATCATGTAGTTTGATGGGGCTTTCTTGCTACAAGGCACTGGTGCCGGAGTGCTACTTGTCGCACCCACCGGAGATCACCTCAAATATGTGATTCAGATGCACTTTCTCTGGGAGAGGTCAACAAATAATACTGTTGAATACGAAGGGCTGCTTGCTCCGCCTCCCTCGGCCTCGTCCTCCATGATGGCCACGACCCCTCACGCCTCTTCCACCACGCGTGCTCGAGCCGCCCTCCGCCTGTGTGGCTAAAGCGGTGGCATGAACCCGACGAGAACTCCTCCTTGGAGCTGAGGACGGTGGCCGCCCTCGTGCCCTATTCATGGCTAAGGGTGAGCGCCACTCGAAGGTTGGGGAGACGTGGAAGGGAAAGCTATGGAGGTTCACACTCGAAGGAGGGAGGAAGGATGGAGGAGCACCGCCCTCGCTACCCCTCAATTTATGGGGGAAGCGCGGGGGCTGGCTCTCCCCCCGCTCCAAGGGTCGCCGCCCACCTCCTCCAATAGCGGCGCCCTCGATCATGAGGCGAACAATAATCGCCCCGTTGCTCCAATCCATGGCGATGCAGTTACCGCCTCTCCAAGGACTTTAAGTCACGGGCGCCTGTTGCTGGCTTACCGCTATGCATGCGGCGCGCGTGGCGGAAATGACCTGACGCAGTAATTGAAAAATTGATGGCCGCGCCACACACGTATCCCACGTCCCGCATTTAATTGGCATCAGGGGGAGGTGCAGTATGTGCAATGACCACAACCGCAAGACACTGCCACGCGTGCCCGTGCACTATTTGGGCCTAGCCCAACAACGCCTCGCACCGTGTGTGGCCCAGGCCCGGGGGCTCCTCTCGGTGCACTAGAGTTCTAGGTACCCCAATGCCCCTTACTCGTGTAGGGGCAGTAGTATCCACCCTGGCGACGAGGCCCGATAGGGATCTGCTAAATACAAATAAAGGAGAATCAAGAACAAAGGCAAGACCTTTCCGGATGGCCTTCAAACCCCCGACAAGGCAATGCCCCGGGAGGACCGGACAAGGCCAAGACCCGGCAAGGCGGAGCACTGGCTAGACCCCGCCAGCGTAGAGGCCAGGTGTCGCCCCGCCTGGGCACGTGTCGCAGCACCGACGATGGAGGGGCTAAGCGGTGCCGATGGGACGGGCTCCTATCCCGTCCCGTAGACAGTCAGAGATGCCTGACGGTGCATTAAATGCACATGTCCTACTCCATCAGTGTTAGGTATGATAGCACTGTAGCTCTGTACACGCTGTGTATGTACTGTACGCCACTGTTGGTGACCCCTTCTAGAGTATAAAAGGAGGCCCAGGGCGTTATGGTAGGGGACTTTTTCGACTTTTTCCACTTTTGGGTCGACTTTTGGACCTTTGACTCCCACCTTCTAGCTCATGCGTGTAGCAGCCATTCATGTACTCCGTAGCTGGAACCCTAAAAACACCCATGATATAACCAAGCAGGAGTAGGGTTTTACGCATCTTTGCGGCCCAACCTAGGTAAAATCCCGTGCGTTGTTCACCAGATCTACTCTCTATGCGAGCCTTCTTCCCCGCCGAACCGTAAAGGGGTCCCTCCGATCCCATAGGTGTCAATTCCCTCGATGGTAACTTTAGCATAAGAAATTATATGTCAATATATGTTGCTATTCTAAAGATCATCATGATGCATTCATATCCGTATTTTATTTTATCGACACCTCTATCTCTAAACATGTGGAGATGATTATCGTTGTCGGTTTTCGCTTGAGCACAAGCGAGGTCTAAGCTTGGGGGAGTTGATACGTCCATTTTGCATCATGCTTTAATATTCATATTTATCGCATTATGGGCTGTTATTACATATTATGGTACAATACTTATGCCTTTTCTCTCTTATTTTACAAGGTTTAGATGAAGGGGGAGAATGCCGGCAGCTGGAATTCTCGGCTGGAAAAGGAGCAAATATTAGAGACCTATTCTACACAACTCCAAAAGTCCTGAAAATGTACGGAAAATTGTTTTGGAATATATAAAAAAATATTGGGCAACGAAGATAAAAGGCAGCCACAAGCCTAGGGGGCGCGCCCTACCTCTGGCTTGTGGTCCACTTGGAAGGCCTCCGGTCCCCGTCTTTTGCTATATGATGTGTTTTGTCCTGGAAAAAAAATCAAGAAAGAGCTTTCGGGACGAAGCGCCGCCATCTCGAGGCGGAACGTGGGTAGAAGCAATCCAGGGCTCCGGCAGAGCCGTTCTGCCAGGGAAACTTCCCTCCCGGAGGGGGAAATCGAAGCCATCGTCATCACCAATGATCCTTTCATCGAGAGGGGGTCAATCTCCATCAACATCTTCACCAGCACCATCTCCTCTCCAAACCCTAGTTCCTCTCTTGTATCTGATCTTTGTCTCAAAACCTCATATTGGTACGTGTGGGTTGCTAGTAGTGTTAATTACTCCTTGTAATTGATGCTAGTTGGTTTACTCGATGAAAGATCATATGTTTAGATCATTAATGATAATTAATACTCCTCTGATTATGAACATGAATATGCTTTGTGAGTACTTACGTTTGTTCCTGAGGACATGGGAGAAGTCTTGTTATAAGTAATCATGTGAGTTTGGTATTCGTTCAATATTTTGATGAGATGTATGTTGTCTTTCCTCTTAGTGGTGTTATGTGAACGTCGACTACATGACACATCACCATTGTTTGGGCCTAGGGGAAGGCATTGGGAAGTAATAAGTAGATGATGGGTTACTAGAGTGATGGAAGCTTAAACCCTAGTTTATGAGTTGCTTCGTAAGGGGCCGATTTGGATCCATAGGTTCCATGCTATGGTTATATTTATGTTAATTATTCTTTCGTAGTTGCGGATGATTGCGAGAGGGGTTAATCATAAGTGGGAGACTTGTCCAAGTAAGGACAACACCCAAGCACCGGTCCACCCACATATCAGACTATCAAAGTAACGAACGTGAATCATATGAGCATGATGAAAACTAGCTTGACAGTAATTCCCATGTGTCCTCGGGAGTGCTTTTCTTTATATAAGAGTTTGTACAGGCTTGTCCTTTGCTAACAAAGGATTGGGCCACCTTGATGTACCTTTGTTACACTTGTTACTTGTTACCCATTATGAATTATCTTATCATACAACTATCTTTTACCGATAATTTCAGTGCTTGCAGAGAATACCTTGCTGAAAACCACTTGTCATTCCTTCCGCTCCTCATTGGGTTCGACACTCTTACTTATCGAAAGGACTACAATAGATCCACATACTTGTGGGTCATCAGACACTTCCGGTCTACCCCGACCATAATTAGTACCATTTGACCTTGTGGACTCCCAGTGCACTCTAATCATCCCAAGCTTCCCTCTAGAGACCTTGGGTCCTCTAGTCCTCCGAGGAATAACACCACAACTCCATGTTGGTTCAACCCATTGCTTTTCAAAGTAGAGGTGACGAGATCAACCTCACACTTCAAAGGTTTGCCCATGGCTAATCATGATCAGTTTGATACACTCACACCTTCCTACTACTAAACTTCTTGTATGAAGTAGCTAGGTAGATCAAGACGAGATATTTGGGAATAGTCACCTTCTTAGAAATGACAAACCCAGTCCAACCTACATGCAAATGCTACATTTGCTGGTCTACCGCTAGAGGGTTGCCACAACTCACTTGGACCAGACGGAGCCCATATTGCCTCACGGTCACGCATGGAAGGTACTCAACTTTGAACTCGTACAATCGCTTTGAGCCTGGGTGGTCGCCCATAAAACACGCGGCAACCAAAGCAATACCGAAGCACTGCCGAGATTGATTCATTATTAAGTATTAGTTAAGTAGTCAATAATGAGGTTGTATGGTGGAATACTAATTTATGACTTCCAATCCATGTTATAGCAGTTAAGCAACTACCCGTGGGTTACATGGTCAGGGTAGTATGGACCTACAATCATTCTACTGCGCTTTGTCAAGCAAAAAGTAAAATCCTATAGGGATTCCTAGTGGAAACAACTACAATGCAAGAAAACATAGGTTTTGATCAAAGGTTTTACTTTCCAGTATTGATGATTCTTCAATCTGATCAACACTCTTCGCTCTCCATAATAATCTATCATAAGTAAAGAGAAATCATGAGCAGCCATACAATACAATCAAACAACAATAAGTGTTGTGCATGGTGTCAGTGTCATTGTGTTGTGTGATCGTGTGATGGGTCGACTCATAAGAGTTTGAAAAACAATATAGTGGTAACACATGTGACATAAGGAATTCACATGCAAGTTTCAATAAAGGTTCGTCACATAGGTAGTATGTGATGTTAACTTGTGGTTTTCACATCGAGTCAAAGAATCTTAACAATAGAGTCATGGTCTATGAATCTTGGATAGTCAAGTTCATGTTCAAGTTCGAATGACAATTCAAACTCGTTGACCTTTTATGAGCTTGAATATACTACGGTCTGAAAATAATAAATTGATTTGTCTTTCAATTCAATTTGGATTTGCACTAGTGATCATCATATTTGATTTCAAATTGAATTGAGTTCACAATTTACTTAGGTTTCCCTAAGTTCAATTTAATTATGAATCATTTCATAATTGATTTAAGTTGGTTCAATCCAACACATATACCATCTTGTTATTCCTGAAGTGAAATACAAACCCAATATAATTACTAAACTATATAATTAAATAAGTTTTAAACTAAATTCAATTATATAACCAATATAATTAATATAGATATTTGTTTGATCCAGTTTAACTAAAGTCGAATAAAAATCCCAAACATTAGTTAGGGTTGAATAGCTTCCAAACTAGTTTGGGTTTGAACTAAATATAAATTGATTTCATATTTATCTAATATTCAAGTATTAATTCCAAAACAACTACTACATTTAATTTGATTTAATAAACCATTTGAATCAATTTTATTCAAATTAAACCTATGGTTTCAAATTATATTAAAACTAGTTTGTATTAAATTCAAATCTCATTCAAATCCCCAAAAGTCAATTAATAATCCAAAAATATTTACTAATTTTTATTTTACGCTTTTTGAACTCATTTGTTTCAAAATTGTTTTACTAAATAAATTAAAATTAAAGTTAAAACTAATTAGCTTTATTTTTGTTACTGTTTTAATCTATATTCAAATCCTATTTTTTATTTATTCTGAAAATTAGATTACAATAGCTCATATGAAAGTATATTCATCTAGGCTCAATTTGCAAAAAGAATCAATTAATTTGGTTTTCTAATTTGTAAGTTATGGCGTATTCAACTTCAAATTCCTTCTCTTTAAATTTGAATTTGGAATTATCCAGTTTCAAATTTTATCATATTAGGTGAAATTACTTTTCATAAGGACCATTCTTCAAAAATAATCACTCAATTTGGACTTGTAGATAATTAGTTATGATTGTTTTAATATCAAGGGCTTTTTGTAAATTTCCATTTAATTGAATTTAATCAAAATTTCTATCGATAATGTCACGGATAAGGCGATGCATTGTGTGATGTGATTGGCTAGTACCAATTCTCTTAAGTGATTTACTGTGGTGTGTTGGATCTAGATCTAACAACTGCGATTAAACAAAGGCGGTGGCTAGGGTTTCGGGCTCATTGGAGATCTAGTCAAAGACTGGATGAAAAACGTAGGGACGGTGGTGCTGCCTTCGGGACTACCGAGGACAATGTTCGAGGAGTTTTTTTGGTGCGGTGGTGGGCACGGACGAGTCCGGAGGTCCACGGCGGGATCGATGGTGGCCTTGGATAGCTTGAGTGAAACCTTTTGAACTCACCAAAGAGCTCTTCACACAAGAGTTATACACTTTGGTTCCATTGATTTTTTTATTCACACACACCGACAATGTGTGAGGTACATATATATACAGTAGACAATTCGTTACATATTTCTTCAAACTTTTGATCGACGCGCCTTGCCTGTGTCATTGTCATGATCGCTTTATTGTCGCCCCTTCCTCACACGATCCCCTACCATTGTATGCATCATTGTCGCCGTCAGTCAACCCCGAAGTCTTTACTATATTAGACTTGCATGTGTAGGGTGCTAATAGACTTGCTAAAATTGCTAAAATCTACCAAGAATTAAAATTGAAAAAAATGCTAGGTTTTTATTGGTCAAGTAGTCTAATCACCGCCCCCCCTATAGAGCTACTTTGGATCGTACAAATCCGATGGCCCTATTCGAGATCATGTCATGGTGGAACTTGAAGCTTCAAACAACTTACTTCCATACTATGACAAGCGGTCTTGTCCACTGCCTCCTCGTATTTATTGAACTCATCATGGGTGAAAGATCTGATCATCTGTGTCACCAACTCAGCCTCCATATCGTGTGGAAAGGCCGCTACCGAGAGAAAAATAATGTCATTCGAAGATGAAAACGTCAAGAAGTTAAGAAAGCGAAGCAAGGGAGGAATCACATATGCTCCTTCGATGACTTATGGTTGAGTAAGTGTCAAGGAAGTATACTGTGCCCTTTCTTAGGGGAACTCATCATCAAGCATCCAGATAAGACGATGTCCTCTAGCATGTCGTGCAAACTCCTCGCACTCCTTGCCTCGACGATCAGAGTGATCTTCATGGACATGGTACTTGAAGGCTCGGGATGCTTCACCGCATTCGTCCCCATCATCCCATCATTTGAGGGGAGTGATCCTGATAAGCGAAGGTCAGACCTAGCACAAGAAAGCTGGAACCACTCCGCCTCCCTAGTCAAATCATGAGACCTAGAGGGCATGACAAGGTACTCCCTATTAAAGAGCCAACGAAGCCTCGGTAAGACAAAACTGAAGTCCTCTCGAAGGAACCATAAGAAGCCTTTCATGGTTTCACCTACAAAATAAAAAAACAAAAGCAAAATCAGGTGTGTGAGGTCCTCCAGTGGCTATCTTGCACCATCATCGGAAGACATCGGCGTGCAGAATCGCCGAAGGGTGTGATAGTCTCTAACGTATCGGCAATTTATGAAGTATTTGCAATATTTGCCTATGTTTACAATACTTTTATATGTTGTTTGTGCACTTTATGATTTATTTAGAAATAACCCGGACTGACGCTGTTTTCACCAGAATACCGTGGTGTTGTTTTTTGTGCAGAAAATGATAGTTCTCGGATTCGCCCGATTTTTTTTGTGATTTTTCTAGAGGAAATAATACACATTGGAGCAAAGAACCACCGAAGAGGGGACACCCTAGGGCCACAAGCCATCTGACCGCCGCACCCCCTAGGGGCGGCCAAGTATGTGGTGGGCCCCTCGTGGCTTCGTTGTGTGTGATACCAACGCTGAAAAATCCGATAAATCCCAGAAACCCTAGAAATAAAGAGAGACTCCCCGTTCCGCCGCCGCAACTCTTTGTATTCATGAAAACCCAATTTGGAGGCGTTCCAGTACCCTGTCGGAGAGGGTAGATCATCTACGGCAGCCATGTTGATCATCCTGGCGGAGGCCATGACAAGGAGGGAGTAGTCCACCCTCGGGGCTGACGGTTTGTACCAGTAGCTATGTGTTCAATCTCTCTCTCTCTCTCTCGTGTTCTTGAGATGGCACGATCTTGATGTATCACGGGCTTTGTTAATATAGTTGGATCATATGGCGTTCTTCCCTTGTCATCTTGTTCTGATGAATTGAATCTTTCCCTTTGAGATCTCGTTATGTTGGATTGAATATTATGGTTTGAGAACACTTGATGTACATTTTGCATGGGATACCCGTAGTGAAATTGTGGTATTCTATCAATTCACTTGATATATGTTGAGGCATCAATTTGCGGACTCCGGTGACCATGGGGATCTATGCATAAGGGTTGATTACACGTTTTCATATCACGTTCTTCGATAGAAATGTCGGGCTGCTCCATGAAGTTGTTTGTGTTGGATTGAATATGATAGATCTAAAATTGTTTGGTGCATCTCGCATAATTTACCCACGGATACTTGAGGTGACATTGGAGTATCTATGTGACATTAGGGTGGATTCATATGTATCATTGGTGTTATTTAACTACGAACTCTAGGGATGTTTGTGACACTTATAGGAATAGCTCAAAAGATTGATCTGAAAGAATAACTTTGAGGTGGTTCTACTACCTACACCAATTTCATCTATTTGTTATCTGCTAGATAGGAACTTTGGAGTGATTATTTGTTGCATGTTGAGGGATGATCATATGATTCAACTATGTTAGCATTGTTGGGAGATTGCACTAGCGAAAGTATGAACCCTAGGCCTTACTTACAAGCCTTTATGCGCCATTTTTATTGATGTTTTACACTTTATACCTTGTTGTTTTTATATTTTTGGATTAAAAAAACTATTTCTATCATTCATATTGTGCTTGTATCACCATCTCTTCGCCGGACTAGTGCACCTATACAATTTGCCATTGTATTGGGTGTGTTGGGGACACAAGTTATTTCTTGTATTTGATTGCAGGATTGTTTGAGAGAGACCATCTTCAACCTACACCCCCACTGATTGATAAACCTTAGTTCATCCACTTGAGAGAAAATTTCTATTGTCCTACAAAACTCTACGCTTGCAGGCCCAACACGAGTCTACAAAAATAAAGTTGCATAGTAGACATCAAGGTGGAGGTGGGACAACTCAAAGCATGGCTCCTCTAGTAAACCTAGGAGGAAGGGGTGCCTCGCCATGCACAAGCCGGCATGGAACCATGCCCTGAAGATGAGGACAGAGTCTCCTCTAATCGCCACAGCAAAGCGTTGCATAGGAGGAGGAGGCAACATTCCCATCTCGTGAGCGAAGTACCCCCGCCTTCATGAGGGAAGTCAACCACTTGTCATCCATTGTTTTCGGAGCTAGGAGGTCAAAGGATGAGCTGGTCCCCTACCACAAGTCCTCCATCATGAGCATGTCATCTAAAAAGACCTCTCTGGCTCTCTTAGCCCATGTGCCCTTCCCAGAGATGTCATCACGTATCTTTTTTTGCAGGACGACCCAGGTGGCAAGACTTCACCCGAGTCCTAGAGAGGATCTCCACCCATGGAGAGCAAGGAGGATCACAGACAACATTATCACTTGGCAAAAAAATACAAGAATGGCGAATGAGCACTCACACGGAGGTCTCCTCCATAAAAAAGCGGGCAACAAGAGATTGATGATACGTCTCGAATGTATCTATAATTTTTGTTGTTCCATGCTATTATAATATCACTTTCACATACCTTTTATACCATTTTATATTATTTTTCCAAAATAACCTGTTAATCTAGTGTCTGGTGCAATTTGTTGTCTTCTGCATGTTTTTGACTGTACAAAAAATCCGTATCTATGGAGGTAAAAAATACCTGAGGATTTAATATGATTTTTTTGGGGCATGAAGCTTACAGAAAGCATCGCAGGGACACGAGACGAGACAGAGGGTCCCCACATGTCCTGGTGGCATGACCAGGGCCTTGGCTATGTCCCATGGCCATGTGGTCCACACCCACACCGCCTTACGTCCATTCTTCCACCTATAAATTACATATTTGTGAAACCCTTCGCAATATTTTGCTCCAAAATTTTCCACCGCCGCAAGTTTATGTTCCAAGGAGATCCAATCTGGAGGCATGGTCCTATTGGAAATATGCCCTAGAGGCAATAATAAATTGCTTATTATCATATTTCCTTGTTCATTATAAGTGTTTATCTTTCATGCCAGAATTGTATTAACCGGAAACTTAAATACCGGTGGATACATAAACAACACTGTGTCCCTAGTAAGCCTCTACTAGACTAGCTCGTTGATCAAAGATGATTGAGGTTTCATAACCATAGACATGCATTTTCATTTGATAATAGGATCACGTCACTAGGAGAATGATGTGATGGACAAGACCCAACCGTAAGCTTAGCATATGATTGTATCACTTAAGTTTATTGCTACAACTTTCTTCATGTCAAGTGTATATTCCTAAGACCATGAGACCATGCAACTCGCGGATACCGGATGAATACCTTGTGTGCTATCAAACCTCACTTCGTAACTGGGTGATCATAAAGATGCTCTACAGGTATCTCTGAAGGTGTTTTATGGGTTGGCATGGATCGAGACTTGTATTTGTCACTTCGTATGATCGAGAGATATCTATGGGCCCTCTAGGTAATAAACCATCGTAAAGATCTTGTAAGCAATTTGGCTAATGACTTAGTTATGGGATCTAGTTTGAAGGAACGAGTAAAGAGACTTGTCAGTAATGAGATTGAACTAGGTATGGAGATACCGATGATCGAATCTCGGCCAAGTAACATATCACTAGACAAAGAGAATTGCATACATGATTGACTCAATCCTTGACATTGTGGTTCAACCGATAAAGATCTTTGTGGAATATGTAGTAACCAATATGGGCATGCAGGTCCCGCTATTGGTTATTGACATGAGAGGTGTCTTGGTCATGTCTACATGATTCTCGAACCCGTAGGGTCCACAGAATTAACGTCGATGACGCTAGAGTAGTATTGGGATATGTATGTTGGTGACCAAATGTAGTTTGGAGTGCCAGATGAGATTGCAGACATCATGAGGAGCTCCGGAATGGTCCATATGTAACAATTTATATATGGAAAGTCATATTTTAGTCGCCAGAAAAGTTTGGGCATTTGTCGATATTGTACCGGAAGTGCCAGAAGAGTTCCGGGGGTCCACCTGCCTCGCAGGGCACATGGGCTTTAGTAGCTGCCCTGGTCTACATAGTTCAAGTGAACCATCCCCCAAAGGGCCCATGCGGCTAGCATTAGGAAACCCTAGGGGTGGAGGGCCTCCCACCAAACTTGGAGGCTACTCCACCCCCTAGGGCGCCGCCCCTTCCCTTGGTGGCGGGGCTAAGTCTAGACGACCCCTCCCCCCTATATAAAGGGTGGGGCGCACGGGAGGCTCACCCCTTTGCCTAAGAGGCTACCCATCTCCCATCTCTCTAATTTACCCTCGTGCGACGTCCCGACAGCGCTCGACGAATCCCTGGTCGCACTATACCAGCATGATCTCCACCACGTGGCCGTGCTGGTATAGATACCATCTACTTATCCTCCACCACTTGCTGGATCAAGAAGGACGAGACGTCACCGAGCCGCATGTGTGCTGAACGTGGAGGTGTCGTTCGTTCGGTGCTGGATCAGATTGGATCGTGAAGAGTACAACTACATCAACCGTGTGATATACGTTTCCACTTCACGGTCTATGAGGGTAGGTAGAAACACTCCCCCTCTCGTTGCTATGCATCTCCTATATTGGATCAAGGTGTTTCGTAGGATTTTTTTTTGATTTTCATAATATGTTCCCAAAAGTGGCATCATGAGCTAGGCCTATGCATAAATGATATGCACGAGTAGAACAAAGAAGTTGTGGGCGTTGATGTTCAAATTGCTTACCTCTATTTGTCTTTTTTGGATTTGTCGGTATTGTAGCATGAAGCTTCCCGGGCCAAATTTACTTGTCCTCGCACAAGAGAATGGTTCCACCCACTGACATGCAACTTGTATTGCATAAGGTGGCTGGCGGGTGTCTGTCTCTCCCACTTTAGTTGGATTCAATTTGACATTAGCGGTCCATCTAGAAGGTTAAAATGCAACTTGAATATCACTGTTATGGCTTTGTGTAGGTAAGAACGGTTCTTTCTAGCAGCCACATAAAATTTGCAACAACAAAATAGAGGGCGTCTAACTTGTTTTTGCAAGGCATGTTGCGATGTGATTTGGCCAAGACGTGATTTTATATATGGTTGATGTATGAGATGATCATATGTTAGTAATAGTTTTCATGACTTGCATGTCAATGAGTACGGCAACCATCAGGAGCCATAGGGTTGTCTTCAAATTTTTATATGACATGCGTGTCAATCTTTAAAACCACATGTAATTGCTTTACTTTATCGCTATGCATTAGCAATTTTTATATAAGCAATAGTTGGCGGAGACAACTATATGATAGCACGATAATGGATATTATGATGATGGAGATCATGGTGTCATGATGGTGACGTTGGAGATCATGCCGGTGCTTTCGAGTTGGAGATTGAAAGCACAAAGATGATGATGTCCATATCATGTCACATATATTGATTGCACTGATGTTTATCTTTTATGCATTTTATTTTTTATTAGGACGATGGTATCATTATAAGATGATCCATTCACTTAATTTCAAGAAAATATGTTCTCCCTAAGTATGCACTATTGCGAAAGTTTGTCGTTTCAAAGCACCTCGTGATGATCGGTGTGATAGACTCTTCGTTTGCATACAACGGGTGTAAGCCAGTTTTACACATGCAAAATATTTGGGTTAAACTTGACGAGCCTAGCATGTACAAACATGGCCTCGGAACACGAAGGACTGAACGGTCGAACATGAGTCATATAGTAGATATGATCAACATGAAGATGTTCACCATTGAAACCACCTCATCTCACGTGATGATCGGACTTCGGTTGGTTAATTTGGATAATTTATCACTTAGACAACTTGTGGGATGTTGATTTAAGTGGGACTTCATTAGTAATTTGATTACTGAACTAGATTATCATGAACATAGTCTTAATTGTCTTTGTAAAATTTTATTGTAGGTCAATGGCTCGAATTGTAGTTCCCCTAAATTGTAATATGTTACTAGAGAAAGCTAAGTTGAAAGATTATGGAAGCAATTATGGAGACTAGATCTGTAATATGAGGATTATCCTTACTGCTACATAGAAGGCTTATTTCCTAGATGCACTGCTCGGTGCGTGATATGTATCTGACATGTCTATAATTTTTGATTATTTCATGTTATTATATTATCGATCTTGGATACTTTATATGCAATTATATGCTATTTTATATCATTTTTGGGACTAACCTATTAATTTAGTGCCTATTGCCTGTTTTTGTTTTTTGCCTGTTTTTGGATTTTTCAGAAAATCAATATCGAACAAAGTCTAAATTGGATAAAAATTAACAGAATTTATTTTTGGACCAAAAGAGATCGAGGAAGCTTAGGGAGGAGGCCAGAAGGCCCACGAGGTGGCCACAAGCCACTTGGGCACGCCTTGGGGGGTAGGGCGCACCCCCAATGATTGTGGGCCCCTCGTGGTACCTCTAACCTAATTCCACTTCTATATATTCCCAATTACCCCCAAAACATTAGAGAGACACCCAAAACACTTTTTTTGCTACCACAAGTCTCTGTTCTTCGTGATCCCATCTAGATGCCTTTTCTGGCACTCTGTCAGAGGGGGAATCCATCACGGAGGATGTCTTCATCAATCTTGCTGCCTCCATGATGATGTGTGTGTAGTTTTCCACAGATCTATTGGTCCATAGCTAGTAGCTAGATGGCTTCTTCTCTCTCTTTGATCTTCAATGCAAAGTTCTTCACGATTCTCACGTTGATCTATCTGATGCAATCTTCTTTTGTGGTGTGTTTGTTGGGATCCGATGAATTGTGGGTTTATGATCAAATTATTCATGAAAAGTAATTGAGTCTTCTCTTCATACTATTATGCATGATCGTTATAGCTTTGCAAGTCTATCCAATCCATCAGTTTAGTTTGGCCAACTATACTGATTTATCTTCAGTGGGAGGAATGCAATTGTAGTGGGTTCTATCTTGCGGTGCTCTATATCCCAGTGACAGAAGGGGGCAAGACACGTATTGTATTGTTGCTACTAAGGGTAAAATGACGTGGTTTGAACATATTGCTTGTACATACTTTGTCTACATCATTTCATCTTGCTTAAAGCATTACTATGTTTGTCATAAACTTAACACCATAGATGCATGCTCGATAATGGTCGATTGGTGGAGTAGTAGTAGTAGTAGATGCAGAATCGTTTCTGTCTACTTGTCAAGGAAATATGACGCCCGTGTCTACCTAATAATATTTCCAAAAAACACAAAATACCTTGCTGTAATTTATTTGCTTTAATTTTATTTGACTTTTATCTTTATTTATCTACCACTATCAGAAGTAATCCTTGCAAGTAACAAGTTCAAGGGGCTTGACAACCCTCTTCCCCGCGTTGGGTGCAACTATTTGGTTTTGTGTGTGCACGTACTATTTGAAAGACAAGTTGTCATGGTTGTCCTACTCGTTCAATACCTTGGTTCTCATTGAGAGTAGTACTTACCACCACTATATTGCTTCACCCTTCTTCTTTGGGGGAAAACCCAACGCAACTCACAAGTAGTAGTGTGCTACCCCCGCCAGCGTCGTTTATGGATGTTGTGAATGTCTGGCATGCACATTCTGATTACTACTCGATAGTTCAATGCGCCATGCTTCATAGCTTAGAACCAGGGTTCCAAAGACGTTTTGAATGCCATGGAGCATATGAGAAGTTGCAAGAGCTGAAATTGGTATTTCAGGCTGACGCCCGTATTGAGAGGTATGCGACCTCTCATAAGTTCTTTGCTTGCAAGATGGAGGAGAATAGCTCAGTCGGTGAGCATGTACTCAAAATGTCTGGGTACTACAATCGCTTGAATAAGTTGAGAGTGAATCTTCTAGATGATATGGTGGTTGATAGAGTTCTCGATACACTGCCACCTAGCTATAAGTGCTTCATGATGAACTATAACATACAAGGGATGGACAAGATGAGCCTTGAGGTATTCGTGATGCTTAAGGCCGCGAAGGTAGGAATCAATAAGAAGCATCAAGTGTTGGTGGTTTATAAAACCACTAGCTAGTTGCCGCTCCCGTGAAGAAACCAAGGCTAGCAAGCCAAAGAAGGGAAACTTCAAGAAGAATGGCAAGCCAGTTGCCACTCCCGTGAAGAAACCAAGGTTAGACCCAAACTAGAGACTGAGTTCTTCTACTACAAGGGAACCGGCCACTGGAACCAAAATTGTCCCAAGTACTTGGCAGATAAGAAGGCCGACAACGTCAACAAAGGTACATTTGACATTGATATGTCTCCAACGTATCTACTTTTCCTAACACTTTTGCTCTAATTTGCATGATTTGAATGAGACTAACCCGGATTGATGTTGTATTCAGCAGAACTACTATGGTGTTGTATTTGTGCAGAAATAGAAGTTCTCCGAATAGAGCGAATTTTTTTGGAGATTTATTTTGGAATATTTAAGGAATTGTGGAGCTAGAAGCCACCTGAGAGTGGGTGCCCACGCTCCACCAGGGCGCGGTAGACCCCCCTAGTTTCAACGCTATAAATTCACATTTCTCCAGAAAAAAATTAGAGAGAAAGAATTATCGCGTTTCACAATACAGATCCACCGCCATCTCCTGTTCTTCATCGGGAGGCTAGATTTGGAGCCCGTTTCGGGCTGTGGGAAGGGGAATCTTCGGTCTTCGTCATCATCAACCCTTCTCCATCGCCAATTCAGTGATGCTCCCCACCGGGAGTGAGTAATTCCTTCGTAGGCTTGCTGGTCAATGAGGAGTTGGATGAGATTCATCATGTAATTGAGTTAGTTTTGTTAGGGCTTGATCCCTAGTATCCATTATGTTCTAAGATCGATGTTGCTATGACTTTGCCATGCTTAATGCTTGTCACTAGGGCCCGAGTGCCAGGATATCAGATCTGAACCATTTATGTTATCATCATTATATCTATGTTCTTGATGCGATCTTGCCTAGTCATATGCACCTATTACTTGTTATGATCCGTCAACCCCAAGGTGACAGAAATCAGGATACTTCACGGTGATGACCGTAGTTTGAGGAGTTCATGTATTCACTATGTGTTAATGCTTTGTTCCGGTTCTCTATTAAAAGGAGGCCTTAATATCCGTTAGTTTCCTTATGGACCCCGCTGCCACGGGAGGGTAGGACAAAAGATGTCATGCAAGTTCTTTTCCATAAGCACGTATGACTATATACAGAATACATGCCAACATTACATTGACGAACTCGAGCTAGTTCTGTGTCGCCCTAGGTTATGAATGTTATATGATGAATATCATCCAACGAATACACCGATCCAGTGCCTACGAGTTTTCCACTTATTGTTCCTGCCAAGTTACTTTTACTGTTGTTACTATTGCACTTGTTACAAAACTATTGCTGCTACTGTTACTGCTATTGTTACTGTTGCCACTGCTATCAAACTATCATATTATTGTGCTACTGATCACTCAATTGCAAATATTTATCTTCAGGGGTGGTTGAATTGACAACTCGACTGCTAATACTCCCAAATATTTTTGTCACCCCTTGTGTCGAATCTATAAATTTGGGTTGAATACTCTACCCTTGAAAACTTTTGCAATCCTCTATACTTATGGGTTATCAATACCTTTTTGTGGCGTCGTTACCAGGTAGCATATCTATATTTGTTGACTCACTTGGGATTTATATAAATTTATCACTATGAAGAATCTAAAGGATACCAAAACCAAGATTTTTTACTCTAAGACGAGGGGAGGTAAAGAACTACCATCACACTCTACCCTTGATTCACCTTCTGTTATGAGTAAACTTGCAACACCACCACATGCTATTAATCCTGATATTGATGATGATACTTCTACTATGAATGATGCTTATTATGATGCAAGTACCATGCTTGATGATACGGTGCCACTAGGTGAATTTCTTGGTGAACAAATTGCTAGAGCTAAAGAGAATGAAGTTATTTAAACTGCTAAATTTGCTAAAACTGATGAGAAATTTGAAGCTGATGATTATGAAACACCTAATAGACCTAGCTCTCCGAGATTTTAAATGCCTAAGATACATAAAGGTTATGCTTTACAGGAGAAATAGCTAGGGATATTCTTGCTTGTAAGGATAGGAATGATGTTAAGAAACTACTATGCAAGTATAAAGAAAAGACTGTGAATACTAAAATGAAATGTGATCCTAAGTTTGCTACTTCACTTATCTTTGTTACCAATAAGGATTATGAATTATATGTCGAACCAGAGTTAATCACTTCTGTTGAATCTGATCCTTTTCGTGGTTATGAAACTGAAAATGTGGTAGCACACCTTACTAAGCTGAATGATATAGCCACCATATTTGCTCATGATGAGAAGATTGACTACTATTGCATTCTCAAATTATTTCCGTTCTCGTTAAAGGCTGATGCTAAGATATGGTTCAACACTCTTACTCCTGGTTATGTGTGTAGTCCCCAGGATATGATTTACTACTTCTCTGAAAAATATTTTCCTGCTCATAAGAACCAAGTTGCCTTATAGGAAACATTTAACTTTGTGCAAATTGAAGAAGAGAGTCTCACACAAGCTTGGGGAGGCTTATCCAATTGCTTTATGCTTTGCCTGGTCATCCTGTTAAGAAAAATGAAATACTTGATATCTTCTATAATGGACTAAGTGATGCTTCTAGGGACTTCCTAGATAGTTGTGTTGGTTGTGTTTTCAAGGAACGAACTATTGAACAAGCTGAGGTACTATTGAATAATATATTGAAGAATTATGATGATTGGACTATCCCTGAACCACCAATTTAACCCACTACGAAGAAGATGGGTATCTTATTTCTCAGTCCGAAGATATGCAAGAGTCAAAGAAATGTATGAAGGAAAAAGGTACTAAGCTGAGGATGTTAAGAATTTACCACCTATTGAAGAACTACATGGGCTCAACACACCACCACCTCCACAGGTGGTAGAGGTAAATTCTTTATTAAAGTTTGATGAAGGAGATATCCTAGTCAATGCTTATATGAGTTTAATAACTACACTATGAAGCAAGAGAACTTCAATGCAAATGTTCTGAAACACTTGAAACATAATTCTGATATGATTTCTCACTTGAGTGGCTTGTTATTTAGAATTAGTAATGATGTTAGAGGTGTAGGAAAACATGCCTATATGGTTCAAACTCAGTTAGAACAAGTTGCTAAGAATTGCTTGATGAAATGAATAATAATATGAATGATCATGCTATTAGAGTAGTAACTAGAGGAGGTAGAATGACCCAAGAACCTCTTTATCTTGAGGGTCATGCTAAAATAATTGAACAAGAATCTCAAGGAATTAATGTTGATACACCTAGTAATTCTAAGAAGAAAAAGAAAAAGAAAAATGATAGGACTTTGCATGCTTCTAGTGAACCTCAGATAGAAAAACCTTTTGATCATAATAATGATGTTTCTATTTCTGATGTTGAAACTCAATCTGGTAATGAACATCCACCTAGTGATAATGATAATGATAATGATGTTCGTGATGATACTCGACCTAGTAATGATAAAGAACCAGATAATGATGTATAAATAGAGCGTGATGTTGATCTTGATAACCCAGAACCTAAAAATAAATGTTATGATAAAAAAGACTTTGCGGCAAGAAAAAATGGTAAAGAAAGAGGGCCATGGGTTCAGAAACCAATGAAACCCATGCATTTTCCACATAAACCATCTAAGAAAAAGATGATGACGAATTTGAATGCTTTGTTGAAATGATTAGGCCAGTCTTTTTGCGTACCCGTTTAACAGATATTTTAGAGATACCTCCTTATGCTAAGTACATGAAAGACATAATCACTAATAAAAGAAAGATACCTGAAGTTGAAATCTCCATCATGCTGGCTAATTATTCCTTTAAGGGTCTGTTGGCCTCTCAATGCAGGTGGTGCAGAGTTTTCGACAACTCTACCTTTCATGAAACTCTTCTTGTCTTTTCTGTACTTATGGCGAGGATCCAGGAACTGTCTATGCAAGTCAAAGCAAGAATACTTGCGACCCGCCTACAGCCAATGGAACTCAAGAGCTGCCTTGCATGTGGGGCATGGGAACCTTCCATGCACACACCAGCCAATGAATAGTGCATACGTCGGCAAGTCATGCGTCGAGTACATGTACCACACATTCATTTTGAAGTTTTTTTGGAAGCGGCGTCATATGCCTTGATCCCATTATCCCAAGCTTCTTGCAATTCATCCTTAAGCAATTGCATGTACACATTCATATTCTTCCTCCGATAGTTGGGCCCTGGAATTATCAACATCAAGAAAATGTTCTTTCTTTTCATAATCTCTCTTGGGGGGAGATTGAGTGGAATGAAAAATACACACCAGCAACTGTATTGGGTTGTCGTCATACCAAACACTTGGAACCCATCCGTGCTAATGGCGACTTGAGGATGCATTGGATCTGCCGCTTTATCCTTATATAATGCATCGAAGTGCTTCCACGCAAAAGTGTCTGAAGTGTGTCCCAACATCGGATTCCCATCTGCATCTAGTTTGGTTCTTTTGCGCAATTTATGTCACGTCATCGGTTTGGTCGTCTCTTCGACCATGAAAAGATGTTGAAGTCTTGGTATGATTGGAAGATACCGAAGAACATTAACTGGGATTTTGGTCTGACTCTTCACACCCATACCGTTGTCTACCATAACATACATGGAAGACTTGCAAATGGGACAATAGTTCAAGCCCGCATACTCAAGCCTAAATAAGGCACATCCATTCTCACACGCATCTACCTTCTCATAGGGCATCTTAAGCACACGTAGGATTTTATTCGATTGGTACAGGTTTGCTGGCAATACATGGCCTTTGGGTAGAAAGCGTCCAAATATCGTCATCATTGCGTCGTAGCATTCTCTTCCTAGGTTGAACTAAGACTTTAGAGCAATTACTTGCGCGATGGCATCCAGCTAACAACGCTTAGTGTGCTCGTGGAGAGGATGTTTTGAAGACTCCAACATTTCATAGAAGCCCTTTGCAGATTCCTCCATCTCATCGTCCGAATCCCGAGAATCATCAAAGTCTTGCACCACGTCTTCAATCTCGGTACCATGATCATCAGTGCAAAGACGAACAACCTCAGCTCTGGCACGTTGGGAAGACTCACCATGAAATCTCCACACCGTATAAGCAGGCGTAAAACCCCACTTCTGCAAGTGTTTACCCATTTCATCCCGTGTCCAATTTCTATGGTTGTCGCACCAAACACAGGGGCACCAGTTATTTCCTGGCCATTTGCAAATGCGGCGCTCACAAACCCCTTGGTTTTCGTTAACCATTTAATGGGCATTTCTTTCTGACTAGGGTGACCGGTGTACATCCAAGAACGATCACTCATCTTTCCTACCTACTAAACACACAAGAAATATATATATAATTCATCATATATATTCATCCGTTAATCAAGTTTGTCGGTTTTATTACTACCATAGAACCTACACGCTAATAGGTGGAGATAGGTCCTAATCCCACCCAAGTATGTGTAGATTGGGTTCATTTTACCATGCTCTACTCTGGATCCAACGCAGAATTTTGGTAGCACCTCCCCGCTGTTCTCCTGATACACGTCTCGACAATAAGCAGAGAGGATGTGTACCTGGAGAACAACAGGGAGGCACTAACGAAATTCTGCATCGGATCTAGAGCAGAGCATACGGGAAAACGAACCCAATCTACACATACTCGGGCTGTCCATGGATAATGTTGGACAATTCGAAAGGATGACAATTATAAATATGCAAAGACATGCATATTTATAGATGTCGTCCTTTAGAATGGGAGACACATATTGTTCACGCATACTGTTGAATTCAAGACACCTATAGCTAGCAAGTTTCATCGACATGAAGACCGAAATAGAGCAAATTAGGAGGAGATGTCATTTGTGCTCACCCACGAACGTAGCAGGGGAGCTCGTCCAACGCGCGAGGAGGTCCTCGAACATCAGACCTTCGCAGCGACGAAACAACTGCAAATTTAAATCCACCCAATTAACACAAATATGATGTTTTCCATAATAGCTAGAATCAGAATATATATGACCTAACTCATAATTTACAAAACTATGACCGCGTCGGCCACTGGAAGACCAAAGAGGTGTCGGGGGTCAGGGGTTAGTGGCGTCGGGGGTCGGGGATCAGTGGCGTCGGGGCTCGGGGGTCAGTGGCTTCTTCTTCCACTTCTTCTTTTTTCCTATTCTTCTTCTTCTTATTATTCTTATTCTCCTCCTCCTCCTCCAATATTCTCCTTATTCCTTTTTTCCTTCTTCTTTTCTTTTTTTCTTCTAACCTAACTAACTAACCTAAAGTATCCTCACTAACTGACCTAACTAACTGACCTAACTAACTAACCTAATTGAACTAATTAATTAACTAACTAACTAACATAAATCAAAAACAGAAAAAGCAAAAAAAAAACCTTGGGGGCGATGGGCATGGGACGGGGAGGTGGCGGCATGGCTTGGAGGGGCGGTTGGGAGGGCATGGCGGGGAGGGGGCGGAGGGAGGGGCAGCGGGAGGGGGCGGTGGCCGCAAGGGAGAGGCTGACTCCGATGGCGGGACTGGCTCTAGCGGCGGGGTCGCATGGAGGGAGGAGGTGTGGTGGGGGTAGCGAGAGACATGTGGGGAGGGGGCGGGAGAAAGGGGGCCACGAGGAGAGGGGGCGCCGCGGGGCTGCGGGACGTCGTGGCGGGCGGTGGGTGGGTGCGATGGCCGGTATGCATCGGGGAGCGGCAGGAGGGAGGGAGAGGGAGGGAGAGACAAAGGGCAACGCGGGGAGGGGGGCTCTCCGAGGGGCGGCCGATGGGTGGGGGAGGCTGCCGATGGGCGTCGGGTCGGGGCGGGAGTGGCGGGAGGGTGAGAGGCGGTGACAGCGCGATGGTGGGGGCGGGATCGAGATCAATGCGGGAGGGTGAAGGGGGTGGAGGTGGATTCGGCCGTTACGAGGAGCATCCTCTTTGCCGTCTACTACCAGACGGCAAAGAGGGGTGGGACAGGGAGGTGGGGCCCGACTGTGACCATTAGTGTAGACATCCTCTTTGCCGTCCGCCAGCGGACGACAAAGAGAAGGGAGGCAGATGGCAAAGATGGACTCGACGACAACGATGTACCTAGGGTGTGGTGGGGCCTGCCGTGACCTTTGCCGTCTGACTGCCAAATATTTGTCGTTCGCTAACCGATAGCAAAGGGTAGGCTGATGGCAAAGGCCATCTTTGCCGTCTACTTTGCGTTTGCCATATGTTTTCGGCAAGCTGATGGCAAAGGCCTTCTTTGTCGTCTGCCAGCAGACGGCAAAGACCTGGCATATGGCAAATGTTCGGATTCGAGTAGTGAATGTCACCGTCTATAAAGCTCGAGTTGTCACAAAGGGTTTTTGACAAGTTCAAGTAGTTTACTATGATGAGACTTTCTCACCTGTAGAGATGCTATAGTCCGCTAGCAATTGTTGCATTTTTCGATTATGAAATCTGGCACATGGATGTCAAAATTGTGTTCCTTAACGGTTTTCTTAAGGAAGAGTTTTATGTGATGTAGCCGGAGTATTTTGTGGATCCTAAGGATGCCAATAAGGTATGCAAGCTCAAGTGATCCATCTACGATTGGTGCCAGTATCTCGTATTTGGAATGTTCACTTTGATAAGTCAATCAAAGCTAATGGGCTTATACAAGTTCATGGAGAAGCATGTATTTACAAGAAAGTGAGTGAAAGCCATATAATATTTCTAATATTATATGTGGACGGCATATTGATGACTGGAAATAGTATAGAACTTCTGGAAAGTGTGAAGGGATACTTGAATATTATTTTTTCAATGAAATACCTTGGAGAAGTTGCTTACGTATTAGGCATCAAGATATATAGAGATAGATCAATACGTCTGATAGGACTTTCACGAAGCACATACCTTGATATGATTTGGAAGAAGTTTAAAATGAGCAGGTCCAAGAAGGGGTTCTTGCCTATGTTGTAAGGCGTGAACTTTAGTAAGACTCAAAGCCCGACCATAGTAGAAGAAAGGGAAAGGATGAAGGTCGTCCCCTATGCCTCATCCATAGGCTCTATAATGTAATACATGCTGTGTATCAGACTTGATGTATGCCTTTCCATAAGTGTAGAGGGATATACCAAAGTGATCCACAAATAGATCACTAGACAACGGTCAAAGACATCCTTAAGTACCTAAAGAGGACCAAGGAAATGTTTCTCATTTATGGAGGTGATAAAGAGCTTGCCGTAAGGGGTTATGTTGATGCTAGCTTTTACATTGATCCGGATGACTCTAAGTCTCAAACCGGATACATATTTGTTCTGAATGATGGAGGTGTCATTTGGTGTAGTTCTAAGCAAAGCATTGTGGCAGGTCTACATGTGAAGCGAAACATATAGATGCTTCAGAAGCAGCGCAGGAAGGCATCTGGATGAAGCAGTTCATGGCCAATATAGGAGTTGTGCCTAGGGCATCAGATGCAATGACTTCCCTTTGTGACATCACTAGAGCCATTGCCAAAGAGCCTAGGTTTCATAAGAATACCAAGCATATAAAGCGTTGTTTCAACTCCATATGAGATTGGATCAAAGAGGGAGACATAGAGATTTTCAAAGTACATACGGATCTAGATGTTGCACACCCGTTGACTAAACCTCTCTCAAGAGAAATGCATGATCAGTACTAGAACTCTATGCGTGTTAGATTCATTAGTATGTAAGCTATCTTATTGACTCTAGTGCTGGTGGGAGATAGTTCGAAATATGCCCTAGAGGCAATAATAAATTGGTTATTATCATATGTCCTTATTCATGATAAGTGTTTACTATTCATGCTAGAATAGTATTGAGCGGAAAGTTAAATACATGTGTGGATGCATAAACAACACTGTCCCCCTAGTAAGCCTCTACTATACTAGCTCGTTGATCAAAGATGGTTAAGGTTTACAAACCATATACATGATTTTTAGTTTGATAACGGGATCATGTTATTAGCAGAATGATGATGGACACCCAACCATAAGCTTAGCATATAATCACATCACTTAAGTTTATTGCTACAGCTTTCTTCGTGTCAACTATCTATTCCTAAGACCATGAGATCAGGCAACTCTTGGATATTAGAGGAATACCTTGTGTTATATCAAACGTCACTTCGTAACTGGGTGATCATAAAGGTGCTCTACAGTTATCTCTCAAGGTGTCTGTTGGGTTGGCATGGATCGACACTGGAATTTGTCACTCCGTATAATGAAGATATATCTTTGGGCCCTGTCGGTAATACAACATCGTAAAAAGCATGCAAGGAATGTGTCTAATGAGTTAGTCACGGGATCTTGTATTACGGAACAAGTAAAGAGACTTTTCGGTAACGAAATTGAACTAGGTATGGAGATACCGAATCAAAACTCCGGCAAGTAACATATCGCTAGACAAAGGGAATTGCATACGGGATTGACTGAATCCTTGATATGATGGTTCAAATGATAAAGATCTTCATAGAATATTTATAAACCAATATGGACATCAAGGTCCCGTATTGTTTATTGGCTGGAGAGGTCTCTTGGTCATGTCTACATGATTCTCGAACCCGTAGGATCCGCATGCTTAACGTTCGATGACGCTAGAGTAGTATTGGGACATGTATGTTGGTGACCAAATGTAGTTTGAAGTCCCGTATGAGATGTCGGACATCACTTGGATCTTCGGAATGGTCTGATGCAAAGATTTATATATGGGAAGTCATATTTTGGTCACTCAAAAAGTTTGGGCATTTATCGGTATTGTACCGGGAGTGTCGGAAGGGTTTCGAGGGTCCACCGGGGGGTCCACTTGCCCCGGGGGGAACATGAGCTGTAAGGAGTTGCCTTTGCCTACATGGGCCTGGTGCACCATCCTCCCAAGGGGCCCATGTGGCTAGGGTTAGGAAACTCTAGGGGTGGAGGGCCTCCCACCTGACTTTGGGGCTACTCCACTCCCTAGGTTGCAAACCCCTCCATTGATAGAGGGGCTAGGGCTTGCTGGCCCCTCCCTCCCCCTATATAAAGAGTGGGTGGGCACAAGGGAGGCTCACCCCTTTGCCTATGTGACCGCCCATATCCCATCTCTCTAGTTCTCCCTCGTGCGACGTCCCGACAACGCTCGAGGAAGCCCTGCCAACACTTTACGACCATGATATCTCTCAAACGTGTCTACTTTTCCAAACACTTTGCTGTGGTTTTTTCCTCTAATTTGCATGATTTGAATGAAACTAACCCGGAATGACGCTGTTTTTAGTAGAACTACCGTGGTGTTATTTTTGTGCAGAAATAAAATTTCTCGGAATTGGACGAATTTTTTCTGAATTATCTCTGGAAGATATCAGGAAATATGGAGCGAAGAAGTACCACAGGGGGCTTCCTATGGGCCACAAGCCAAGAGGGTGCGCCGTGATAGCATGTGGGGCCCACATGGCTCCCCAACCTAACTCTGGTCCAATAAATTCACATCTTCAGCGAAAAAATAAGGAAGAAAATTTGATCGTGGTTTACAAGACGGAGCCACTGCTACATCCTGTTCTTCCTTCAGAGGGCTGGTGTCGAGTGCGTTTGGAGCTCCGGAGAGGGGGATTTATCGCCGTCGTCATCACCAACCCTTCTTCATCAATACCGCCATGATGCTCACCACCGGGAGTGAGTAATTCCTTTGTAGGCTTGCCTGGCGGTGATGGGACTTTATTAGATTGATCATGTAATCGAGTTAATTTGATAGGGCTTGAACCCCAGAATCCACTATGTTTTGAGATTGATGTTGCTATGACTTTACTATGCTTAATGCTTGTCACTAGGGCCCGCGTGCCATGATTTCAAATCTGAACCTGTTATGTTTTCATGAATATAAGAGTGATTTGGATCCTATATTGCAAGTTGCATGCACCTATTACGTGTCTTGATCCGCATACCCCAAGGTGACAATAATTGGGATTCTTTCTGGTGATTGCCTTAGTTTCAGGACTTCATGTATTCACCATGTTTTAATGCTTTGTTCCAGCTATCTATGAAAAAGGAGGCCTTAATATCCCTTAGTTTCCAATAGGACCCTGCTACCACGGGAGGGTATGACAAAAGATGTCATACAAGTTCTTATCGCAAGCATGTATGACTCTATACAGAATACATCCCTACATTATATTGATGAATTGGAGCTAGTTCTGTGTCACTCTAGTATGTAACTATTACATAATTGATGCCATCTAAATCATTATCCATCACCAACCACGTGCCTACACTTTACATATACTGGATCTTGCTAAGTTACTACTGTTGTTGGTACTGTCACAACTACTACAAAATTGCTACTATCATTGTCACTACTACTATTTTGATGTGCTACTAAAATCTTTGGTGCACAAAGATATCCTAGGTCTGCTTGAATTGACAACTCAACTGCTAAGGACAATAAATATTCTTTCGCTCCCGTTGTGTCGAATCAACAAATCAAGTTGTAATACTACCCGCGAAGATTATTCCGATCCCCTACACTTGTGGGTTATCAGACCACCATCTCCACCATGTCGTCCTGTTGGTCGAGATCCCATCTACTTGTCCTGGCCCACTTGCTGGATCAAGAAGAAGGAGACGTCACCGAGCCACACATGTGCTGAACACGAAGGTGTCGTCCGTTAGGCCTGCTACTTGTAAACTGCATTGGGTTTTCCCTTGTAGAGGAGAGGAGATGCAGCACATTAGAGCTAAGTATTTCCCGAAGTGAGAACCAAGGTTTTCAAACATATAGGAGAATCACGCAAACTCCCGTTGTCGGCACCTGCACACACAGAATCAAACACTTGCACCCAATGGAGACAAGAGGGTTGTGAAGCCCCTTGACCTGATTACTTGCAAGGATTTAAATATTGATAGTTGGATATATATAAATAGAAAATAAAAGTAAAGTAAATAATGGCAGTAGTGTTTTTGGAGTTTTTGTAATAATGTTTGTTAAGACCTGGGGGGCATAGTTTTCGCTTGAGGCTTCTCTCTCGAAGAAAGCATACGGTGGGTAGACAAATTACTATTGGGCAATTGATAGAAAAGCGCATAGTTATGAAATATTTATTCACGACAATGATCATGGAGCTAAGCATCAATCATACTTGTGATCTGCGTTGGGTTTTCCCCAAAGAGGAGGGGATGATGCAGCACAATATGGATAAGTATTTCTCTCAGTGAGAACAAAGGTTATTGAACCAATGGAAGGATCACACAACTCCCGCCTTTAGCGCCTACACACAAAAGAGCAAACACATGCACCCAATGCGGGCAACAGGGGTGTCAATCCCCTTGAACTCATTACTTGCAAGAAAGTGAGTAGTGTGGATGAAAATAGATAATTGTAAATTGTAAAAGAAAAAGAAAACAAATAAATGGCATCAAGGTAATAAAGCTATTTGCAATTATATATGTGTATAGACCCGGGGGCCATAGTTCTCCCTAGAGGCTTCTCTCTAGAATAAAGCATACGGTGGGTAGACAAATTATTGTTGGGCAATTGATAGAAAAGTGCATAGTTATGCAATATTTATTCATGACAATGATCATATGTATATAGGCATCACGTCCATAAACAAGTAGACCGACTCCTGCCTGCATCTACTAGTATTACTCCCCTTTGAGAGGGCTTCTATGCTTGCCTCCCTAGGCATTAAGTTCATGCAAACAGAGTAATGCATGGAGAACGATGACATGATGTAGACAAAGTAAACTAAATTAGTATGAATGAACACCATCATTTTATCCGTAGTGACAGCAATACAAATACATGCCTTTTCCCCTACTATGTCACTGGGATATAGAGCACCGCGAGATTGAACCCACTATAATGCACCCCTCTCACTAAGATAAACCAATCTAGTCGGCCAAACTAAACCGATAGATCAAAGATATTTATGAAGCTATGATAATCGTGCAAATAAGAATCAAATAAGTATTCAGAGATGAATCAAATCTTTTATCATAAATAATCTGAACATAAACCCACAATTCATCGAATCCCAACAAACACACCACAAAAGAAGATTACATCGAATAGATCACCGGGGAGATGCGGGGAACTTTATATTGAAGATCAAAGAGAGAGAAGAAGCCATCTAGGTACTAGCTATGGACCCATAGGTCTGTGGTAGACTACTCACACATCACCATGGGAGCAACAAGGTTGATGTAGTGGCCCTCCGTGATCGATCCCCCCTCCGACAGAGCACTGGGACAGGAGTCCAGATGGGTACACAGCAGAACAGAGACTTGTGGCGGCGGAAAATGTGTTTAGATATATTAGAATTTACGGGCCATAAAGGGGTGTCGGGAGATGAGGGAGGCAGACACAAGCTAAAAGGGTGCGTCCACTCCCCTTGGCATGCCATGTTAACTTGTGGGGACGTCGTGCAGCCTCTGGCCTCCTCCCAAAGCTTCCAGGTCTTCTTTTGGTCCAGAAAAAATCACCAAAAAGTTTCGTGGCAATTGGACTTCGTTTGGTACTGTAACCTGAAAAGCCAAAAACATGCCAAAAATAGCAACTAGCACATGGCATTGGGTTAATAGGTTAGTCCCTACAAATAATCTGAATCAGTACATCAATGCCCAACAAGCATCCTAGAATGATAATATTATAGCATGGAAAAATCAAAAAATATAGATACATGGGAGCATATCAGCATCCCCAAGCTTAATTCTTGCTCATCCTCGAGTATGTAAATGATAAAAACAGAACTTTTGATGTGACATGCTACCAACATGTAATCTATTGTAGGTATGATCATTGAGAAACAATGAGTTAACAAATATCAACATATTAATATCCACAAGTATAAGTAACATAATCATTGATGTTCAAAATATACGATCCTTATAGAATGTTTACCCCCCCCCTTCATTTTCTCATATTAGCATGGAATGACTCTGCCTTCACCACATAAATACAAATGTCCAGCACCACAATGTTAAGTCAGGAAATTGGATCATACTCTTTAACACACTTCGACTTTTTATTACTCACGCAATACATGAGCGTGAACCATGGATATAGCATATAGGTGGAATAAAATATGGTGGTAGGTTTCAAAGGGGTAAAAGTGGAGAAGAGAGTCTCACATCAACTAGGCATATCAATGGGATATGGATATCCCATCAATAGATATCAATACGAGGAGTAGGGATTGCCATGCAACGGATGCACTAGAGCTATAAGTGTATGAAAGCTCAAATGAAGCTAAGTGTGTGTGTGCATCCAACTTGCTTGCTCATGAAGACCTCTGGCATTTGAGGAAGCCCATCATGGGAATATACATGCCAAGTTCTATAATGAAAATTTCCCACTAGAATATGAAAGTGACAAAACAAAACTCTCTATATAAGAAACATGGTGCCACTTTGAGGCACAAGTGGGGAAAAGGGGTAGTAGCACTTTTCCTTCTCTCTTTTCTCTCATTTACTATTTTTTTTCTTTATTTTTTTCTTTTTTATTTCTTTACTTTTTTCTTCTTCTCTCCTTTTATTTTCACTTTATCTCTTTATTATTATTATTAATATTATTATTCGTCTGGATTCTTATCCCGACTTGTGGGCGAATCATTGTCCCCATCATCCTTTCCGCACTCAGACAGTGCCCTAGTAATGATGATCATCACACTTTTATTTACTTATAACTCAATATGAAAAATAAGCAATATGATTCTATATGAATGCCTTTGGCAGAGTACCAGAATGTGTAATGATCCAGCCTAACATGTATAAGAAATGATGAACGGTGGCTTTGCCACAAATACTATGTCAGCTACATGATCATGCAAACCAATATACAATGAAGGTACTACTCATATAATGTGATGGTGGAAGTTGGATGGCAATCAAGGTTGTTAGAATCGCCATTATGTTATACAGTTCTGCGACTTTACGATTCAAATTAACCCCTCTGATTCTATGATTTGAGTTCATAGAATCTACGTTCCTACGATCTTGATAGTGAAGATTCTACAATTTGCGATCCTATCATCGGAGTTCCGATCCGATTCAGAATCGCGATTCTGACAACCTTGATGGCAATATATCTTGGAATGGCTATGGAAATGCCATGATAGGTAGGTATGGTGGCTGTTTGGAGGAATATATAAGGTGGCTTATGTGCAAGAGAGTGTATCATGTCACAGGGTTTGGATGCACCAGCAAAGGTTGCACCAATCGTCAAGGTGAGAATGGGCAGCGCATGGTACCGAAGAGGCTAGATAATATGAGGTGGCGAGAGTGCGTACATCCATGGATTCACATTAGTCATAAAGAACTGACATACTTATTGCATGGTTTCATTAGCTCTATCTAAGCAAAGTACTACTCGCATGCCCCTAGGGAGGAGGTTGGGAGGAGTTAACCATCGCACGCCTGCAAACTAAACAACACTCGGATTTTAACGAGGAATAAGAATGCTCACACATCATCCTCATGCCATAATGAATATTTAGATTAACAAAAAATTAACACCCTTTAACTATCGATAGTTTTACTAACCAACAACCATGCAGTCACACCCTTTCATATTACCACATCAATATCATGAACTCATAGTTTCTCTTTTATGTGCTACATGGAGGTTTTGCTTATGCACTCAATGAATACCTTTTTTCTGGACTAGTATTATAACCTATGCAAATTACCGTCACTATTTATTAACTCTCAAACAAATTTAAGTGAAGAGCAAGAGTGTAATTATTTCTATAAAATCTGTAAGCCACCGTGCTCTAAAAGATATAAGTGAACTACTAGAGTAGTTGCTTAGCTCAAAAGATATAAGTGAAGCACAAATAATATTCTAATAAATCATGGTGAACATGTGTTTCTATCAAGTAGGTGTGTCAAGCAGACAATGATTGTGGAAAACTAAAACAAACGACTCTCCAAGCAAAACTCATATCATGTGATGAATAAAAATATAGCTCCAAGTGACATACAGATGGATTGAGATGAAAGAGGGGATGCATTCTGGAGCATTGATATGTTTCCGACATATCTATATTTTTTCATGGTTACATGCTATTATATTATCATTCTATGATACTTTTTGAGTAATTATTTACAAATTTATATTATTTTTGAGCACTAACCTATTGACCCGGTGCCTAGTGACACTTCCTATTTTTTGTTTTGTAGAAATTCCATATCAAACAAAGTCCAAATGCCATAAAAATTTGCGGAGATTATTTTGGAATATATGTGAATTTTGGGAGTCGGAATCAACGCAAGACAATTCCCGAGGGCCCCACAAGCCAACAGGGCACGGCCTGGGGGCGTCCTGGTGGCTTGTGGCCAGCCCTTAAATTGGTTGAGGATCTCCTTCCGCCGCAAGAAAGATATTTTCGCGGTAAAAATCCCCTCAAAATTTCAGCCCTATCGTAGTTATGGATCTCTAAATATTTAATAAATGGTGAAGGGGTCACAAAACCATCACGAAAATAGGAGAGAAACAGAGAGAGAGAGATCCAATCTCAGAGGGGCTGCTGATCTCCGGGATCCATAACAGCCATGGACCAGAGGGTAATCCCTCCTTCCACAAAGGGTGGAGTCCAAGCAAGAATAATAAGGAGGGGGTCTCTCTCGCCCTCTCTCTCGATGGCGCCGGAGCGCCACCGGGGCAACTATCGTGACGACAATCTACACCAACAACTTCGACGCCATCACCACCAACTCTCTCCCCCTGTATGCAATGGTGTAAAATCTCTTCTCCCCATCGTAATCTCTACTTAAACATGGTTATTAATGCTATAAATTATTATACAATGATGTGTGGCTACCCTATGATGTTTCAGTAGATTTGTTTTGTTCTACGGGTTAATTGTGGTACGATGTTATTGATATGAGTAGTATGTTGATATGGTGTTGTCCTAAGGTGTCATACGTGAAGTTCACACATGAAGGAATCCCGCTAGATTGTTTGCAATATGTTCATGATTCGCTTATAGTGGGTTGGTGAGTAAGTGTAATACAAACCCGAGTAAGGGGATTGTTTACGTATGGGAGTAAAGGGGGCTTGATGTTTAATGCTCTGGTTGGGTTTTACCTTAATGATCTTTAGTATTCGTGGATGCTTTTTAGGGTTCCAATCATAAGTTCACATGATACAAGTAGAGAAAGTGTGTTAGTATATGTCTCTCCCTCATTGCATACGATAAATATTTATCATGCCATATTCAATTGCCTATGGACAATCTTTCTCTTTTCTTGCACAAAAAGCTTTCTACTAAAAAACTTACTTATTAATCTTTATCTAAACATCCCCTAACTTTTATTTACTTGGTATTTATTATCTTGCAAAACTATCTATTACAACTACTAAGTACTTCTAGTTTCTTTCCCGCAAAGTAGTTTCATACTTGTTCTAGGTAAAGTAAGCGTTAGCGTGCGTAGAGTTGTATCGGTGCTTGATAGAACTTGAGACAATATTAATTCTACCTTTAGATCCTCATTGGATTTGACACTCTTACTTTTCAAAAAAGGATACAAATGATCCCATACACTTGTGGGTTATCAAGACCTTTTTCTGGCACCGTTGTCGGGGAGCAATAGCGTAGCGGTTGATATTCTCGTGTGTACTTGTTGGCTTTATCACTAAGTACTTTTATTTTGTGTTCTAAGTTGTTTTCTATCTTTATATATGGGTAGGTGATAAGGTAATTTGTAACGGGTAACAAGTAACAAGTATAGCAAAGGTGCAACAAGGTAGCCCATCCTTTTTGTAGCAAGGGACAGGCCAGGAAAAACTCTTATATAAAGTGAAGCGCTCCCGAGGACACATGGGAATTTTTGTCAAGCTAGTTTTCATCATGCTCATTTGATTTGTGTTCGTTACTTTGATAATTTGATATGTGGGTGGACCGGTGCTTGGGTGCTCACCTTACCTGGATAAACCTCCCACTAATGATTAACCTCTCTTGCAAGAATCCTCAACTATGAAAGAAGAATTAAGATAAAACCTAACTATAGCATGAAACATATGGATCCAAATCAACACCTTACGAAGCAATGCATAAACTAGGGTTTAAGATTCTGTCACTCTAGCAACCCATCATCTACTTATTACTTCCCAATGCCTTCCCTAAGCCCAAATAATGGTGAAGTGTTATGTAGTCGATGTTCGCATAACACCACTAGAGGAGAGACAACATACATCTCATCAAAATATCGAACGAATACCAAATTCACATGATTACTTATAACAAGACTTATCCCATGTCCTCAGGAACAAACGTAACTACTCACAAAATATGTTCATGTTCATGTTCATAATCAGAGGAGTATTAATTATCATAAAGGATCTGAACATATGATCTTCCACCAAGTAAACCAACTAGCATCAACTACAAGGAGTAATCAACACTACTAGCAACGCACATGTACCAACCTGAGGTTTCAGACAAAGACGAGATACAAGAGATGAACTAGGGTTTGGAGAGGATATGGTGCTGGTGAAGATGTTGATGGAGATGGCTTCGATTTCCCCCTCCACGAGGGAAGTTTCCCTGGCACAACAGCTCCACCGGAGCTCTAGATTGGTTCTGCCCAAGTTCCGCCTCGAGATGGCGGCGCTTCATCCTGAAAGCTCTCCTATGATTTTTTTTTCCAGGTCAAAACCCTTCATATAGTAGAGGATGGGCACCGGAGGCCCGTCAGGGGACTCGCAAGCCACCAAGGCGCGGTCAGGGGGCTAGGTCGCGTCTGGCAGGCTTGTGACCTCCTCGTGTGTCCCCTCTGGTATTTGTTTCGCTCAATAATTTTTATATATTCCAAAATAATTCCTCGTAACTTTTTAGGACTTTTGGAGTTGTCCAGAATATGTCTCTCATATTTGCTCCTTTTCTAGTCGAGAATTCCAGCTGTCGGCATTCTCCCTCTTCATGTAAACCTTGTAAAATAAGAGAGAAAAGGCATAAGTATTGTACCATAATGTGTAATAACAGCCCATAATGCAATAAATATCAATATAAAAACACTATGCAAAATGGACGTATCAACTCCCCCAAGCTTAGACCTCGCTTGTCCTCAAGCGAAAGCCTAAATCGATAAATATGTCCACAAGTTTAGAGATAGAGGTGTCGATAAAATAAAATACGAACATGAGGGCATCATGATCATCTTTAGAACAACAATAGTTATTCATATATAATTTCTTATACTAGAGTAACAGTTCATTCATAGGATAAAGTATGAACCAAGAACTCTATTGAGAACCAACAAACTATGCTCTGAGTCATTGAAGCAATTGCAATTTATCACAACATTGGAAAGAGTCAATATAAGAGCTTGTAAGGAAAATCCACATACTCAATCATCTTTTAGTCTTTCATAATTGCTAACACTCACGCGGTACTCAGGAGGTCAAATCTTCAATTGCACACACAGAAAGATAGGGGCTTATAGTTTTGCCTCCCAACTATATACCTCCAGGGTAGTGTCAACAGAACTAACTCATGATCACCCACATTCGAGTGGATATATGTGTCTAGATTTTTCCCCAACACATCATGCTTTCCAAGAGAGAAAGGAGAAATATAGGAAGTGGTGAAGATCACCATGACTCTTCCATAAAGGTAAGTACTTATAAAGTAATAGTAACATATAGGCCCTTCACAGAGGGAAGCAGAGGTTGTCATGCACTTTTTTTTTGTATGTGCAAACCCTTAATACAAAGGAACTCCGCTCTGTATTGCCCTTTGTGATAGCAACCTTTATTATGCAGTTTGTCGCTTTTATTTCTTTACCATCACAAGTTCGTACAACGCTTATTTTCCCTTACAATAAAAGATCATACATATTTAGGAGCAATTCGTATTGCTTTTTTCACCGATGACAACTTACTTGAAGGATCTTACTCAATCCGTAGGTAGGTATGGTGGACTCTCATGGCAAAACTGGGTTGAGGGTGTTTGGATGCACAAGTAGTATCTCTACTTGGTGCAGAAGTCTTGGCTAATATGAGGTGGAAGCAAGCACTACATGTTGAAGGATCTATAACCATATAACTTCTATTCGAAAATAAGCAAACATAACCCATTATGTTGTCTTCCTTGTCCAACATCAACTTCTTAGCATATAATACTTTAATGAGTACTCAATATCATAAAAGATGTCCAAGATAATATCTTAAATATGTGAACCTCTCTTTCTTTATTACTTAATTTTAATTGCACCAATGACCAATCGCTATGTTTATCAACTTTCAACAACTTTCAATCGACATACTTCTTATGTGTGAAGTCATCACTTCCCATAAGATCATCATATATACTCTTTGCTTTTATTCTATTCTTCTTTCTATTTCTTATTTATTTTTCACCAGATCATAGCAAGCAAGCAAGGCTCTCACATCAATACTACTTTTTGTTATATAACTCCCGGACTCGCTTACATAAGGGGAACATAAAGCAAAACTCAAAGCTAGATTATACTAAAACTTTATACTACTAGATCAAGATATAACCAAAAGGATCAAACTACGGAAAATGAGAAAAGTAAAAGATGTGATGGTGATACGATATCGGGGCACGTCCCCCAAGCTTGTCACAAGCCAATGGGAGTGCCCATACCCATGTTCTTAGATGTCCTTCTACAGAGGTAGTGATGTTATATTCTTGGCGATGATGCTCCTCAGAATGCGGTTCTCCTCCTCAAGCTTGTTATTTTTCCGTCTAAGATCCATTATATCCTTGCGAAGCTTTCCGGTGACAGTTAGGGCTCCCATCACCCATGGATGCTTCATTGCTGCGGGAGAAGAAGCAACACTCTTTTTCATATTTTCATAAGTAAGAAATCTAGCGTTGGGAGAGATGACCCAATTCGGAATTGCTGAGCTCTGAAGTTCCTCCAACATGACTCCAGGATGTTGACGAGAGGTAACTTCTTGGTCTTCCTCCATGGCATCCACCCTTTTCAAGTCGGCCTCTATCTCTTCCTCCGTTGCCTTCCCCAAGTGATTGGCTTCGCTGTATGCTCCAGGCCATGGCGTCGGGTGAGAGACATGGCTCTCCCCGTTCGACTCTTGCGAAGACATCCTACTCTAAATCTGCTTCAGAAACAACTCAAAACGAAAACAGGAGGTATTGTCGTGATACGAAGGTCCAAACCTTTGGGAGGTTATATAATGATTTTTTTACCAATCTAAAGGAGTGTACCACAAGAAAATAACTTCTTTCAGCATTTTAATAGAAGTGTTATGATCATCACTACTAGTTGGAATAGCTTCTACCCACTTAGTAACATAATCAACAACAACTAGAATATGAGTATACCCATTGGACTTTAGAAAAGTTCCCATATAATCAAAACCCAAACATCAAATGGTTCAATAACAATAGAGTAATTCATAGGCATTTCCTGACGTCAACTAATATTGCCAATTCTTTGACATTCATCACAAGACAAGACAAACTTACGAGCATCCTTGAAGAGAGTAGGCCATTAAAATCCAGATTGTAATACCTTATGTGCAGTTCTATCTCCAGCGTAGTGTCCTACTTAGGCCTGAGAATGACACTTTTGTAGGATATGTTCATGTTCATGCTCGGGTACACAACGTCTAATAACACCATCTACTCCTTCTTTATAAAGGTGTGGATCATCCCAAAAGTAATATCTTAAATCATAGAAGAACATTTTCTTTTGTTGGTATGTGAAACTAGGCGGTATAAATTTAGCAACAATGTAATTAGCATAATCAGCATACCATGGAGAATTACGCGAAGCATTTATGACAACTAATTGTTCATAGGAAAGTTATCATCAATAGGTAGTGGGTCATCAAGAATATTTTCTAACCTAGACAAGTTGTCTGCTCCGGGGTTCTCAGCACCCTTTCTATCAATAATATGCAAATCAAATTCTTGTAACAGAAGAACACATCTAATAAGTCTAGGTTTAGCATCTTTCTTTTCCATAAGATATTTAATAGCAGCATGATCAGTGTGAACGGTTACTTTGGAATCAACAATATAAGGTATGAACTTATCACAAGCAAACACAACTACTAAAATTCCTTTTCAGTGGTAGTATAGTTTCTTTGACCATTGTCTAGAGTCTTACTAGCATAATGGATAACATTTAATTTCTTATCAACACTTTGTCCTAGAACAGCACCAATGACATAATCACAAGCATCACACATAACCTGAAAGGGTAGGCTCCAATCAGGTGGTTGAACAACAGGTGAAGTGATCAAGGCTTTCTTAAGAATTTCAAATGCTTCTACACAATCATCATCAAAAATGAATGGAACATCTTTTTGCAAAAGATTAGTGAGAGGCCTAGAAATCTTAGAGAAGTCTCTAATAAACCTCCTATATAAACCAACATGACCAAGGAAACTTCTTATACCTCTGATATCTGTAGGACATGACACTTATTCAATACCATCAACTCTAGCTTTATCAACTTCAATACCTCTTTCAGAGATTTTGCATCCCAAGACAATACATTCATTAACCATAAAGTGGAAATTCTCCCAATTAAATACAAGATTAGTTTCTTCGTATCTCTGCAAAACTCAATAAAGGTTGCTCAAGCAATCGTCAAACGAAATTCCGTAAACGGAAAAATCATCCATGAGAACCTCAACCATATTTTCACAAAAATCAGAAACTTTAGTAGTCATACATCTTTGAAAGGTAGCAGGTGCATTGCATAAACAAAAAGGCATACATCTATAAGCAAAGGTACTGAAAGGGCAAGTAAAAGTGGTCTTCTCTTGGTCCTCTTTTGACACATGCATGTATTTGGGAGAAGCCAGAATAACCATCTAGAAAGCAAAAATGTGTGTGTTTGGATAGTCTTTCTAGCATTTGATCAAGAAAAGGTAGAGGGTAATGATCTTTCCTAGTATCTTTAATTAATTTCCTAAATTCAATTACCATTCGATATCCCATAACAATTCTTTGAGGGATCAATTCATTTTTATCATTAGGAACTACGGTAATACCTCCTTTCTTAGGGACACAATGAACAGGACTAACCCATCTACTATCAGCAATAGGATAAATTATACCTGCCTACAAAAGATTTAATATTTCATTTCTTACCACTTCTTTCATTATAGGATTTAACCATCGTTGGTGATCAACAACTGGTTTAGCATCGGGCTCCATATTAATTTTATGCTGACATAGAGTGGGACTAATGCCCTTAAGGTGATCAAGAGTATATCCAATAGAAGCATGGTTCTTCCTCAGAGTTTTCAATAATCTCTTTTCTTCATGCTCTGAAAGGTTAGCACTAATAGTAATAGGATATATCTTCTTTTCATCAAGATAAACATATTTCGGAGTATCCGGTAATTGTTTAAGCTCAAACACAGGATCACCCTTGGGTGGAGGAGGATCCCCAAGTATTTCAATAGGCAAGTTGTGTTTCAAAATAGGATTTTGATCAAAGAAAATCTTATCCATTTCATTCGTATCATTCATATGCATATCGTTTTCATGGTCTGGCAAATATTGTTCTAACGGATCAGTAGGAGGCACAACAATAGAAGCAAGACCAATATTTCATCCTTACTGGGAAATTCTTTAGCATGGGGTTGTCTACGAAATTTAGAGAAATTAAACTCATGGGACACATCACCAAAATGTACAGTAATAGTTTCTTTCTCACAATCTATCTTAGCATTGACAATATTCGAGAAAGGTCTACGATATATAATGGGAAAAATCATCTTGTGGGGAACCAAGAACAAGAAAATCAGTAGGATATTTTATTTTCCCACACAAAACTTCAACATATCTAACAATCCCAACTGGTGCTATAGTATCTCTATTAGCAAGCTTAATGGTAACATAAATTTCCTTTAACTCATCTAGTGCAATATCATTCATAATTTCTTGATATAAGGTAAAGGGAATTGCACTCACACTAGCACCCACATTACATAATCCATGATAACGATGATCACCTATTTTAACAAAAACAACAGGCATGCCAACTATAGGTCTATGTTTATCTTTAGCATCAGGTCTAGGAATTCTAGCAGCTTCATCACAGAAATGAATAACATGCCCATCAGTATTATCAACCAAGAGATCTTTAACCATAGCAATACTAGGTTCAAATTTAATTTGTTCAGGAGGTGTAGGTGTTCTAACATAGCTCTTACGAACCATAGTTGAAGCTTCAGCATGTTCCTTTATTCTAACAGGGAAAGGTGGTTTCTCAATATAAGCAGCAGGAATAACAAAATCAACATTATAAGTAATAGTTTCTTCTTCAACTTTAATAGGTTCAACTACTTTTACTTTAATGGGAGGATGATATTTAAACCACTTCTACATAGGGAGATCAACATGAGCAGCAAGAGAATCACAGAAAGAAGCTACTATCTCAGAGTCAAGTCCATATTTAGTGCTAAATTCACGAAAAGCATCGGTGTCCACAAAGGATTTAACACAATCAAACTTAAGGTTTATACCTGACTCCTTACCTTCGTCGAGTTCCAAATCTTCCGAGTTGCGTTTAATTCTTTCCAATAAATCCCATTTGAAGTCAATATCTTTCTTCATATAGGAACCAGTACAAGAAGTATCGAGCATGGATTGATTATTACAAGAAAGTCGAGCATAAAAATTCTGAATCATAATTTCTCTCAAGAGCTCATGATTGCAGCACGAATATAACATTGACTTAAGCCTCCCCCAAGCTTGAGCGATACTTTCTCCTTCACGAGGCCAAAATTATAAATATAATTCCGATCACGATGAACAAGGTGCATAGGATAAAACTTCTGATGAAATTCTATTTTCACTCAGTTGTAGCTCCATGATCCAATATCATCACATAGCCTATACCATGTCAATTCCTTATCCTTCAAATATAAAGGAAAGACCTTCTTATTGAAGTCATCCTCAGGCAGACCTGCAAGCTTAAATAATCCACAAACTTCATCCACATAGATCAGATGCAAATCAGGATGTAGTGTTCCATCTCCTGTATAAGGATTAGCCAGTTGTTTCTCTATCATGCCCGAAGGAATTTCATAATAAATATTTTCAGTAGGCTCAGTATGTTGAGGAGAACCTCTTTGTGCTTCCTATCGAGGTGAAGATACCCCGAACAAGCCCCTCAAAGGATTATTTTCCATAGTAGCAAGTGACAGTAAATTTCAGCACACTATATAATTTTTTTCCTTACCAGATTCCAGTTACAAAAGGCGTTTCACTCCCCGGCAACGGCACCAGAAAAGAGTCTTCATGACCCAAAAGTATAGGGGATCTATCGTAGTCCTTTCGATAAGTTAGAGTGTTGAACCCAACGAGGAGCACAAGGAAATGACAAGTGGTTTTCAGTAAGGTATTCTCTTCAAGCACTGAAATTATCGGTAACAAATAGTTTTGTGAAAAGGTAATTTGTAACGGGTAACAAGTAACAAGTATAGAAAAGGTGCAGCAAGGTAGCCCACCCTTTTTGTAGCAAGGGACAGGCTAGGAAAAACCCTTATATAAAGTGAAGCCCTCCCGAGGACACATGGGAATTTTTGTCAAGCTAGTTTTCATCATGCTCATTTGATTTGTGTTCGTTACTTTGATAATTTGATATGTGGGTGGACCGGTGCTTAGGTGCTGACCTTACCTGGACAAACCTCCCACTAATGATTAACCTCTCTTGCAAGAATCCTCAACTATGAAAGAAGAATTAAGATAAAACCTAACTATAGCATGAACATATGGATCCAAATCAGCACCTTACGAAGCAATGCATAAACTAGGGTTTAAGATTCTATCACTCTAGCAACCCATCATCTACTTATTACTTCCCAATGCCTTCCCTAAGCCCAAATAATGGTGAAGTGTGATGTAGTCAATGTTCGCATAACACCTCTAGAGGAGAGACAACATACATCTCATCAAAATATCGAACGAATACCAAATTCACATGATTACTTATAACAAGACTTATCCCATGTCCTTAGGAAGCAACGTAACTACTCACAAAACATGTTCATGTTCATAATAAGAGGAGTATTAATTATCATAAAGGATCTGAACATATGATCTTCCACCAAGTAAACCAACTAGCATCAACTACAAGGAGTAATCAACACTACTAGCAACCTAGAGGTACCAATCTGAGGTTTAAGACAAAGATCGGATACAAGAGATGAAGTAGGGTTTGGAGAGGAGATGGTGTTGGTGAAGATGTTGATGGAGATTGAACCACTCTCGATGAGAGGATCATTGGTGATGACGATGGCTTGGATTTCCCCCTCCGGGAGAGAAGTTTCCCTCACACAACAGCTCCACCGGAGCTGTAGATTGGTTCTGCCCAAGTTCCGCCTCAAGACGGCGACGCTTCATCCCGAAAGCTCTCCTATGATTTTTTTTTCTAGGCCAAAACCCTTCATATAGCAGAAGATGGGCACCGGAGGCCTGCCAGGGGGCCCTCAAGCCACCAAGGTGCGGCTAGGCGGGTAGGCCGGGCCTGGCCGGCTTGTGACCTCCTGCAAGAAGCCCAATAATTTTTATATATTCCAAAATAATTCCCCGTAACTTTTTAGGACTTTTGGAGTTGTGCAGAATAGGTCTCTCATATTTTCTCCTTTTCCAGTCTAGAATTCCAGTTGCCGACATTCTCCCTCTTCATGTAAACCTTGCAAAATAAGAGAGAAAAAGCATAAGTATTGTACCAGAGAGTGTAATAATAGCCCATAATGCAATAAATATCAATATGAAAGCATGATGCAAAATGGACGTATCAGTAGGAAACACAAAATACCCAAAATAAATTGTACTTACTACTCCAAAAGTTGAGGAACCACTAGTGTTCCGCACTACCAAAGCTTATTACTTGGATCATCTTTGATCCCTTTGTGTTCGTTCTAAAAACCCAACTAGCTTAGTTGAGGGGAAATCATTAAATGAGCGTGCTTCTTATGTGCGACACCACATATCTTAAAAAGGGAAACTCTTGTGGCATCAAATAAATACTTTGTGTTGCTATGCTTGGAACTTATGCAAAATACATGATTTTACTTGTTCTGAAGAAACTAAAAAACACCTTCCCTACCAATGTTTGTTTAATGATAATGAATTACTATATTCTTATGCCAAGGAGGCCTATTGTTATTATGATGTTGAACAAATTGAATAATTTGTTGCTTTTAAGGGTGCTTATGAAATTGCTACTTTGATTCAAAAGTATGATGCTACTCTTTACAAATCTCAAAATGCTGCAATATTTAAATATTTCTATGAAAACTATGCTTCTAATGCTTATGTTGAAGAATTTATTGAAAGAATGACCGCTACCTTGGAAGAGATTAATATTTTGCAAGAGTCTATGGAAGAAGAAATTGCTGAAATTGTGAGCTCATTAGATGAAAAAGATGAGGAGGAGAGTGAGGAAAAAAAGGAGAAAGAGCGGGTTAGCTACCCGTTCCCACCTTCTAATGGGAGTAACTCTTCAAATCATACATTGTTCAATTTCCCATCTCACATATTGAAGGATGAATGCAATGGTGATTGCAATGGTCCCTCGGATTCGTTTGAAATATTGTTTTTGATGAACTTGATGCTTGATACGTCTCCAATGTATCTATAATTTTTGATGATGGCATGCTATTATATTATCTATTTTGGATGTTTTATATGCATTAATATGCTATTTTATATTATTTTTTGGACTAACCTACTAATCTAGAGCCTAGTGTCAGTTTCTGGTTTTTTCCTTGTTTTTGAGTTTTGCAGATATGGAATATTAAACGGAGTCCAAACGGAATAAAACCTTCGAAAGGAATTTATTTGGAAGGAAACAAATCGATCAAGCTTGGAGTGCACGACGCGGGAGGTGCTAGGGAGCCACCCCCTGGTCGCGCCTAGCAGGCTTGTCACCTCCCGGTAGGTCTCCTAAAGCTAATTCTTGGCCTATAAATACCCGAATATTCCCCCAACATCAGAACGATTCACGCAAATACTTTTACGCCGCCGGAAGCCTCTGTTCCCGAGAGATCCAATGTTGGAGACTTTTCTGGTAATCTGCCGGAGGGGGTTTCGATCACGGAGGGCATCTACATCAACTCCATTGCCCCTCGAATGATGCATGAGTAGTCCACCACAAACCTAAGGGTCCATAGCTAATAGCTAGATGGCTTCTTCTCTCTCTTTGATCTTGAATACCATGTTCTTCATGATCTTCATGGAGATCTATCCGATGTAATCCTCTTTTGTGGTGTGTTTGTCAAGATCCGATGCATTGTGAGTTCATGTTTAGATTATCCATGAATCTTATTTGAATCTCCTCTGAATTCTTATATGCATGATTTCATATCCTTGCAAGTCTCTTTGAGTTATTGGTTTGGTTTGGCCAGCTAGATTGGTAATTCTTGCAATGGGAAAAGTGCCTTGTTTTGGGTTCAATCTTGTGGTGTCCTCACCCAGTGATATAGTAGGGGTATCAAGGCACGTATTGTATTGTTGCATGTTGGGGAACACCACAGAAAACAAAAATTTCCGGTATAGCGAGCATGCCCAGGACCACTATGGAGATTGCATACAAAGTTTGATCTGATCTGTACCGACTCGAAGCACAATGGAAGAAGAGTCGGTGGAGATCGTTGGTGTAGATCCCCGCATCTAGGATTTTACAACCTACCAAACGCGAGGATGTCCACCCTTGTCGGACATCCCTTCGGGAGGCCGTCGGATAGTCCCCTGGACGATGTCGCGGACAGCCCTCTGGGAGGACCCTCGAAACTCAAACGGAGACTCGGATAGCCCATTGGGAGGACACACGAACAGCCCCTCGGGCAAAATATCGAAACTACGACCTCTCTACGGGGTTGCACACATACGGTGTCATCTATCCGACAGGGCTTTGCCGTCCAGAACTAGTTCCTGCCGGAACCCAGACAGCCTTTTGGCTCTACAAAAAACTCTTTTCATGGGAGGGAGAGAGAGATCTAGCAAAAGCATAGCATGTGTATGAGAGCAAAGGGGATGAAGGTTTGGGCTGCCCCTCACCTCCTATTTATAGGAAAACCAAGGGGTAGGGTGGTTTTACAAGAAAACCCAAAAACCACATGGAAAGGGGTCCTTCCCAAGGACCCAAAAAGTGAAACCAAGGAACAAGTGGGGGATCCATGGAGGAACCCCATTGTGGCCGGCCACCCCTAGTGGGTCCCCCAAAGGGGGATCCTATCCATCCATGTCATACCCCAAGATCTTTTAAGCAAAAGCCGAAAAAGGTGGCTTTCCAATCAAGTAATCCAGAAAGCACTTTCACTATTCATGACGACATTTTTTCAGCGTCTAGTCGAACTAAAAATATTTATGTGGTCCTAGAACATTTCCAGTACCCAGAAAAATAATTTTCAACATAGTACGGAACAATTCTGGATTAGTGATTTTCATCTGCGAAAAACATCTGAAGTGGTTCCGGCAGCTCCGAAACATTTCCGATTTTCATCCCGGAAAATTCCAGAAAGTTTCCAGAATGATTCTGGCACCCTTCAAGAATTATCAGGCATGTGCCGAAACCAATTTGACTTTTTGGTATCCCCTGAAACAACTTTTCAGTTTCACCGAAACTGTTCCGGTGTTCTCTCTCCCGAACTTTTCCGTTGTCCGAAACTTTTCTGATGTCCAAAAATTTTTCGGCGATTTTCTCTTAGACTCCCTGTCTAGTATTCAGCAGATAGATGACCCTTAAGCGTGTGACCCTATAGGTTCAGTGAAGTATAGACATGACCCGGAACCCCTTCCGATCAATGATCAACATCAGAGCCGTGGACACCCATATTGACCCCTATACCCACACAAATGAATATTCGAATGAACCTCCAGTTGCCGTGTGCTATTCCAGTTGCTTCGCGATATGTTACAATTACCCGAGGTGAGACATGTTGGCATCCTCGTGGATCAACAACTTGTCCACTATGCCAGTTACCTCGTTGCCGGTATTGTTCTCTTTTCTTGTTCCCGTGTTCCGGCATCCCCGTGATCAAATCACAAAGTGTCTGGCCAGACTATGATGGATATTGTAACACCGAGAGGGCCGAGAGATATCTCTACATCATCGGAGGAGCAAATCCCAATATTGAGCTATCAAGTTACTTGACATACTTTTCCATGAACCCGTAAGCCGCCGTAATAGCCACCCATTTACGGATGACGTTTAACAAACCCCAAAGTTCATGAAGCAAGCATGAAGAAACTCGATACTCTCATGGTCTAAGGAATTATGCAAACGTTAACCATCTCTTTGTTATAAACTGTTAACTAGTGACAAATGTATCTCATAGCATAACATAAATTCGGGTTGATCCAATACAAGTGTTCTACCAACATCGTGCCCTCAAAGTTGCCGGCATAGCCATGCCCATGATCAGGAAAACAGGATCATCATGCAATACTTGAGCCAGTCATAGAGGCTTGACTAGGAATACATTTTACCGTTTATTATCCCACACATGCACATGAGTTTTCCTCCAAGCCTCGTTTAATTTGCAGACTCGAGAATCATTGCAGTTGTAGCATGGAACATAAACATTCATTACAAACTCGGAGATACAAAATAACTGTTATTACTGCCTCTAGGGCATATCTCCTACAGACTCCCACTTGCACTAGAGTCATAATACAGTTACATGGCTTCCCTAACACCAATGGCTATCCGGTGTTGCTCATGCTTTGCTCGTGGTAGAGGCTTTATCATCGGGTCTGACACATTCAGATCCATGTGAACTTTGCGTACTTTCACTAAACCTTCTTCGACATGATGTCGAATGAGTTTATATTTGCGTCGAATATGCATTTTCTTATGGTGCGAACATGGCTCCCTTGCCTGAGACACGGCGCCACTATTATAACAATAGATCTCCATCGGGTCCAGAGCACTTGGAACCACACCAAGGTCTTCAAGAAATTGCTTGATACTGACAACTTTCTTGGAGGCTTCTGAAGCAGCAACATATTCCGCCTCTATCATGGAATCCGCCACAGTCCTTTGTTTGGAACTTTTCCAATCAACTGCACCGCCGTTCAATATGAAAACATAGCCAGATTGAGATTTGAAGTCATCTGGGTCAGTCATGAAGCCTGCATTAGTGTAACAACTTACAATGAGCTCTTCATCACCTCCGTACACAAGGAGTAAATCCTTGGTCCTTCTGAGGTACTTAAGAATACCCTTGACTGCGGCCCAGTGTTCCAATCCTGGATCACCTTGGTATAGGCTGCTAACACTTAGCTCATAGGAAACATCCGGTCTTGTACATAGCATGGCATACATAATAGAACCAACTGCCGAAGCATATGGAATATCATTCATTTGTACTCGCTCATCGAGGGTCCGAGGACTCTGATTCTGGCAAAGCACTGTGCCAGGTGACATGGGGAGTAGGCCTTTCTTGGAGTTCTCCATGTTGAACCTTTTCAACACCTTGTCAATGTACGTGCTTTGGCTTAGCGCTATCAGGCGTCTTGATCTATTTCTATAGATCCTGATGCCTAATACATATGCCGCTTTGCCTAAGTCTTTCATTGGAAAACTCTTCGTCAATGAGTCTTTTATTTTGCTAAGAAAATTCACGTCATTTCTAATCAACAATATGTCATCCACATACAAGATTAGAAATGCGTTTGCGCTCCCACTAAACTTCTTGTATACACAAGATCCTTCATCATTCTTGATGAAGCCAAACTCTCTGACCACTTCATCAAAATGAATGTTCTAGCTCCTTGATGCTTGCTTCAGACCATAAATGGCTTTCTGAAGCTTACATACCTTTCCAGCATTCTAAGGATCGAAAAAACCTTCTGGCTGTATCATGTATACATCCTTTTCAAGGTTTCCATTTAGGAAAGCCGTTTTGACATCCATCTACCATATTTCATAATCGAAATAAGTAGCAATTGCTAGTAATATCTGAACAGACCTAAGCATAGCTATGGGCGACAAAGTCTCGTCGTAGTCCACTCCTAGAACTTGCGTGAACCCTTTCGCGACAAGTCTAGCTTTGTGGATAGTAATATTACCATCCGTGTCCGTCTTTATTTTGAAAATCCATTTACAACCAATGGGTTTTACGCCATCTGGAAGTTCTTCCAAGTTCCAATCTTGGTTTTCGTACATGGATTCCATTTCGGATCTCATGGCCTTGTGCCATTCCCTTGAGCTAGGCCCCGCAATCGCTTTCTTGTAGTGCGCAGGTTCATCATCTTCAAGAATGAAGATTTCATTATGAAACCACTCAGGTGGCTGGATAGCCCTACCTGATCTGCATGGTTCAGTTACAACATTGTCTGAAGTCTCCGCATCACATGCGACAACTTCCTGCTCGGTTGTAGGGATAATTAGCCGAATTTCTTTCAGTACCTTAGCCATATCAACGGTTGCCGAAGATTCACTAATCTCATTAAGTTGTACTATCCTCCCACTCAATTCTTTTGCGAGAAAATCTTTCTCGAGAAAGGGTGCAACCTTTGCGAGAAACACTTTGTCCTCGGACTGGTGGTAGAAGGAATATCCAATTGTGTTATTTGGAAAACCTACAAAGTAACATTTGTCTGATCTAGGTTCTAGCTTGGTTGGCTGTAAACGTTTTACGTATGCTGCATAACCCCAAACCTTGACATGCAACACACTAGGTATCTTCCCATACCACATGTCATGTGGTGTTGTCTCAACATACTTAGACGGTGCTCTGTTTAATGTATAAGCGGCAGTTTCTAGTGCATGACCACAAAAAGATATCGGTAGATCTGTAAGAGACATCATCGACCTTACCATGTCTAACCGGGTTTGGTTACATTGTTCTAACACTCCGTTTTGCTGTGGTGTTCCGGGAGGCGTAAGCTATGAAACTATTCCACGGTCACTCAGATGTTGGCCAAACTCATGACTAAGATATTCGCCTCCGTGACCAGACCACAGAAACTTAATCCTTTTGTCACGATGATTTTCTACCTCATTCTGAAATTCTTTAAAATTTTCAAAGGTTTCCGACTTATGCTTCATCAAGTAGATACAGCCATACCGACTTAAATCATCAGTAAAAGTCACGAAGTAAAAATACCCACCCCGTGCGGCCGTGTTCATTGGACCACATACATCACTATGTATTATTTCCAATAATTCACCCGCCCATTCAGGATGACCCGTGAACGGCGTCTTGGTCATTTTTTCCATCAAGCAAGCTTCACATGTGTCAAATGATTCAAAATTAAGGGATGGTAAAACTCCATCTTTATGGAGTCTTTGCATACGTTTCTTTCCGATGTGGCCAAGCCGACAGTGCCACATGAAAGTGGTGGTGGTATCAGCCTTCTTAAGACTTTTAGCATTCACGTTAAAGACATCATTTTCACATTCAAGATTTAGTATGAAAAGGCCCCCAACAATGGGTGCAAATCCATAAAACATATCCTTACAATAAAGTGAAGAACCATTGTTCTCAGACTTGTAGGAGTACCCATCGTGTACTCAACATGATCCAGAGATAATGTTTCTACACAACAACGGAACAAAATAATAGTTACTAAGTTCCAAAACAAACCCCGAAGGGAGACATAGAGGCATAATGCTGACGGCTTGAGCGGCGATCCCAGCATTGTTCCCGACACGCATCACGACTTCATTCTTTGCCAGCTTGCGCACCTTCTAAAGCCCCTGTATCGAGTTGCAAATGTGAGCAACCGATCCAGTATCAAATACCCAAGACTTAGAATTTTTGCTAGCAAGACAAACATCAATGACATTAACTTGTATAACAATTATACCTTTTCCGGTTTTCCCGCACTTCTTATCTTCCAGATACTTCTTGCACTTTCTCTTCTAGTGACCTATGCCCTTGTAGTAGAAGCACTCAGTTTCATTCTTGGTTCTGCCCTTAGATTTGCGTTGGAAGCCGGTCATACCGGCGCTCTTGCCCTTCTTTGGCTTGCCTTTCTTTTTGAAACTGGCAGTTTTATTCACAAGCAACACTTGCTTGCGATTTTTCTGCAGTCCTCCTTCAGCAGTTTTCAGCATGGCAAGCACCTCATTTGTTGTTTTGTCCATCCCATTCATGTTGTAGTTCATGATAAAACCACCATAAGATGGGGGGAGTGAACCTAGCAACAAGTCCATAACATGCTCTGGGGGAAGTGGGAATTCCAGGGTTTTAAGCCTTTCAGCGTAGCCAATCATAGTGACCACGTGCTCGCCAACTGAACTGCCCTTAGCCATCTTGGTCTCTGCCATCATTTTCATGATATCAAAACGTTCAGACCATGCATTAAACTTGTACAGAGCATCCAGATCCTTGATCATATCAAAGGAGTTATGGAATTCAAAATGTTTTTGAAGCTCTGAACTCATGCAAGACAACATGAGGCACTGCACTATGTTGAAATCATCATCCTTAGTGGCCCAGACATTTTGTATGTCTGCCACGGCTGTTGCCGCCAGCTTAGGTGGAAGAGGTCCGTCAAGCACGTACACTTTCTTAGCACCCCTAAGGACAATCCTCAGGGTATGGACCCAGTCCACATAGTTGTTTCTATTCGCAGCTAACTTCTCTTTCTCTAACATAGGGTGTAAGTTGAACGCGGTGTTGTGAGCCATTTGATCTACAACGGAAAACACAAGTTCACTTAGACTTTGTTCATAATGATTTTTGCACTAGTGAATAAACAATTTTATTCTAAACTTTGCTCCCACTCAAATCAATATCTCTCAAATTGATTGTGAGTGATGCAAGACCCAACTTTCAATTCAGCGTCAAGGATGTAACCATCTCAAGTGACGAGAATTTCAATTGGTAGGCCAACTTGCCAATCACATGTCTATGTGACTCTTGTTCATCTTTCGATGCGTGTGTTCCGAGATCATGACTTTCATGCCTGGACGTCAAGACAACCAAGTGATCTCACTACGAGGTCTCAACTCACCTGCCTCACACTTCTCTAATCGTTCGTACCCTATGATACCCCGAAGAGATAGGTGTCGTGACGGTGCTACACTTGGGAGAACACTAACTACTTGATATTTTGTGAGAGATCACCCTAATAAAAATTGACTACCAAGCAATCAAGAAGGGTGCATCAAGAGGGATAAACATCTCAGGCAATTCATAATAGCATGATATGGTATAGCCCCTTCTCACGGAGAAGTAAAGTATTTCTTCATCTTCGGCATTCGTGTCGAAGTTCACCTTCGTGAAGATTGCCACCACCTTGTCGATGTACCAGATAATATTGCTATCTCTATAGCTAATAAAATAAGTGCATTACATAAGGTTGACACGTGGGTCATTAAAGTGCAATCATATGGGTCCAGCCATCATGCCGAATCATGACATGCAGGTCATGTTAATTACATCATATAGTCATCTCATACATAATCAAATTAATATGAGACCTGCTATACCACATCACATGCAAACCATCCTGCAAAACCAAGTTAGACTCCTCTAATCGATTTATGCAACATTTTATTTTACGTGGCTTCTAACGTTTTGACTCAACCGCAACTACCAACGTTTATCATCAAGTATGATAATTCAAGTTGCTAGATTAACTTTCCAGGGTGTATAAAACACGAGATAATGAAATCTCGAGCCCCATACTAAACTTTGTCATATGCGTGACCCCCGTGCAGATCACATCTGCATTGCCCTTTCGTCTGCGAAACATCCATCTTTCCTTAACTATGGTGGAACCCAAAGAACTATTAGCACTTTGTTGATCTGTCGATCAGCATACACAGGAGCAGCATGAAAGGGTCGTGGATTGCCAGAACTTTGTGAGATTCCACCATGCCGTCAAGATCAGGACTACACAAATTCAAGGGAAGCAACAGGAACATCAGGTACCAGATTTCATCTGCTACCCGCACATATAATTTTCAATAATAGATCTCATCTACTACAAAATTATACTATGCAATACCCATACATCTCATGTATTCTAGATCATAACATGCATAAACTCATAGCCTAGCTCTTGATGCCACTGTTGGGGATCGCGACAGAAAACAAAAATTTCCGGTATAGCGAGCACGCCCAGGACCACTATGGAGACAGCATACAAGGTTTGATTTGATCCATACCGACTCAAAGCACAGCGGAAGAAGAGTCGGTGGAGATCGTTGGTGCAGATACCTGTAGCTAGGATTTTACAACCTCCCAACCACGAGGATGTACTTCCTTGTCGGACAACCCTTCAGGAGGCGGTCGGACAGTCCCCCGGACGATGTCACGGACAGCCCTCCGGGAGGACCTCGAAACTCGAACGGAGACTCGGACAGCCCTTCGGGAGGACACACGAACAGATCCTCGGGCAAAAGATCGAAACTACGACCTCTCTACGGGGTTGCACACATACGGTGTCATCTATCCGGCAGGGCTTCGCCGTCCAGAATTAGTTCCTGCCGGAACCCAGACAGCCCTTCGGCTCTACGAAAAACTCTTTTCGTGGGAGGGAGAGAGAGAGCTAGCAAAAGCATAGCATGTGTATGAGAGCAAAGGGGATGAAGGTTTGGGCTGCCCCTCACCTCCTATTTATAGGAAAACCAAGGGGTAGGGTGGTTTTACAAGAAAACACAAAAACCACATGGAAAGGAGTCCTTCCCAAGGACCCAAAAACTGAAACCAAAGAACAAGTGGGGGCTCCATGGAGGAGCTCCATTGTGGCCGGCCACCCCTAGTGGGTTCCCCAAAGGGGGATCCTATCCATCCATGTCATACCCCAAGATCTTTTAAGCAAAAGCCTAAAAAGGTGGCTTTCCAATAAAGTAATCCAAAAAGCACTTTCACTATTCACGATGACATTTTTTCAGCGTCCAGTCGAACTGAAAATATTTATCTGGTCCTAGAACATTTCCAGTACCCGCAAAAATAATTTGCAACACGATCCGGAACAATTCGGGATTAGTGATTTTCATCTACGAAAAGCATCTAAAGTGGTTCCGGCAGCTCCAGAACATTTCCGGTTTTCATCCCGGAAAATTCCAGAAAGTTTCCAGAACGATTCTGGCACCCTTCACGAATCATAAGGCATGTGCCCAAACCAATTTGAATTTTTGGTATCCCCTAAAACAACTTTTCAGTTTCACCGAAACTGTTTCGGTGTTCTCTCTGCGGAACTTTTCCGCTGTCCGAAACTTTTGTGATGTCCAAAACTTTTTCGGTGATTTTCTCTCAGACTCCCTGTCTAGTATTCAGCAGATAGATGACCCTTAAGCGTGTGACCCTATAGGTTCAGTGAAGTATAGACATGACCCGGAACCCCTTCCGATCAATGATCAACATCGGAGCCGTGGACACCCATATTGACCCCTATACCCACACAAATGAATATTCGAGTGAACCTCCAGTTGTCATGTGGTATTCCTGTTGCTTCATGATATGCTACAGTTACCCGAGGTGAGACATGTTGGCATCCACGTGGATCAACAACTTGTCCACTATGCTAGTTACCTCATTGCTGGTATTGTTCTCTTTTCTCGTTCCCATGTTCCGGCATCCCCGTGATCAAACCACAAAGTGTCTGGCCAGACGATGATGGTTGTTATAACACCGAGAGGGCCCAGAGATATCTCTCCATTGTCGGAGGACCAAATCCCAATCTTGAGCTATCAATTTACATGACATACTTTTCCATGAACCCGTAAGCCGCCGTAATAGCCATCCATTTACGGATGACGTTTAACAAACCCCAACGTTCATGAAGCAAGCATGAAGAAACTCGTTACTCTCATGGTCTAAGGAATTATGCAAACGTTATCCATCTCTGTGTTATAAACCATTAACTAATGACAAATGTTGGAAATATGCCCTAGAGGCAATAATAAATTGGTTATTATGATATTTCCTTGTTCATGATAATCGTTTATTATCCATGCTATAATTGTGTTGATCGGAAACTCAGATACATGTGTGGATACATAGACAACACCATGTCCCTAGTATGCCTCTAATAGACTAGCTCGTTGATCAAAGATGGCTATGGTTTCCTAGTCATGGACATGAGATGTCATTCGATAACGGGATCACGTCATTAGGAGAATGATGTGATGGACAAGACCCAAACTACAAACGTAGCATATGATCGTGTCAGTTTATTGCTACTGTCTTCTGCATGTCAAGTATTTGTTCCTATGACCATGAGATCGTGCAACTCACTGACACCGGAGGAGTACCTTGTGTGTATCAAACATCGCAACGTAACTGGGTGACTATAAAGGTGCTCTACAGGTATCTCCGAGGGTGTCTGTTGGGTTGGCATGGATCAAGACTGGGATTTGTTACTCCGAGTGACGGAGAGGTATCTCAAGGCCCACTCGGTAATACAACATCACAATAAGCCTTGCAAGAAATGTGACTAAGTGTTAGTCACGAGATCTTGTATTACGGAACGAGTAAAGAGACTTGCCGGTAATGAGGTTGAACTAGGTATGGAGATACCGACGATCAAATCTCGGGCAAGTAACATACCGAAGAACAAAGGGAACATCATACGGGATTAACTGAATCCTTGACATAGAGGTTCAACCGATAAAGATCTTGGTAGAATATGTAGGAACCAATATGGGCATCTAGGTCCCGCTATTGATTATTGACCGTAGAGGTGTCTCGGTCATGTCTACATAGTTCTCGAACCCGCAGGGTCTGCACACTTAAGGTTCGGTGACGTTTCGGTAGTATAGAGTTATGTATGGTGGTGACCGAAGGTTGTTTGAAGTCCCGGATGAGATCCCAGACGTCACGAGGAGCTCCGGAATGGACGGAGGTAAATATTGATATATAGGAAGTCCTGTTTTGGTTGCCGAAAAAGTTTCGGGCTCATCGGTAGTGTACCAGGAGTGCCGGTAGTGTACCGGGGGACCATCGGGAGAGGTATTTTGACCCAAGAGGCTACATGGGCTGTGGGAGGAGGTAAACCAGCCCCTGGTGGGCTAGCCGAAGCCTCCTCTAAGGGCCCATGTGGTTGGAGTAGTTTGAGAAGGGAAAAAAATCCAAAGGTGAGAGGTGGAAAGAGTTTCCAAGTGGAAAGGAGGAATCCTACTCCTAATAGGATTGGAGTAGGACTCCTCCATCTCCAATTTCGATCAAACCTTGAGGGTTTGATGCTGCCTCCTCCCCTCCTCCCTCCTATGTATACTAGAGGATTTAGAGGAAAAAGCTAACCCTACTAGCCACATGCTACCTCTCCTCTAGATCGCAGTTTCTCCTCTAGATCGGTTTTCAGTGGTGCTTAGGCGAAGCCCTGCTGGAATAGCTCCACCACCATCGCAGCAACGCAGATGCGCTACCGGAGAACTCATCTACCTCTCTGATCCCTCTTGCTGGATCAAGAAGGCGGAGATCGTCATCGAGCTGTACAGGTGCTGAACGCGGAGGTGCCGTCCGTTCGGCGCTAGATAGGAAGGACCGTGATCAAGATCGCGAGACAGATCATGATGAGTTCACGGGATGGATCGTGATTGGATCGTGGGACGAATCGTGATGAGATTGCGAGATCCTCGGCGATTTGAATCGCGAGGACGTTCGACTACAACAACCGCATTTCTTAACGCTTCCCGCTTAGCGATCTACAAGGGTATGTAGATCCACTCTCCCTCTCGTAGATGCTCATCACCATGGATAGATCTTGCGTGTGCGTAGGAAAAATTTTGTTTCCCATGAAACTTTCCCCAACAACGAATGTATCTCATAGGATAACATCAATTCGGGTCGATTCAACACAAGTGTTCTACAAACATCGCGCCCTCAAAATTGTCGGCATAGCCATGCGCATGATCAGGAAAACAGGATCATCATGCAATACTTGAGGCAGTAATAGAGGCTTGACTAGGAATACATTTTACCATTTATTGTCCCACACGTGCACATGAGTTTTCCTCCAAGCCTCGTTTAATTTGCAGACTCGAGAATCATTGCAGTTATAGCATGGAACATAAACATTCATTCCAAACTCGGAGATACAAAATAACTATTATTACTGCCTCTAGGGCATATCTCCTACATTACCATCAAGGGTAACAAGATGGGTTTTTCATCATATTGCTTGAGTTTACCCCTCTACATCATGTCATCTTTCTTAATGCGTTACTCTGTTCTTCATGAACTTAATACTCAAGATGCAGGCAGGAGTCAGTCAATGTGTGGAGTAATAGTAGTAGATGCAGAATTGTTTCGGTCTACTTGACATGGACGTGATGCCTATATGCATGATCATTGCCTTGGATAACTACACGATTATTCGCTTTTCTACCAATTGCTTGACAGTAATTTGTTTACCCACCATGATATTTTCCTTCAAGCGAGAAGCCTCTAGTGAAACCTATGGCCCCTGGGTCTACTTTCCATTATATACTTTCAGATATATACTTTGCTACAATTTATTTACCTTTTACTTTACGTTCTTGGTACATCTATATCTATCAGATCTAATCCTTGAAAATAATCGTGAAGGGATTGACAACCCCTTTATAGCGTTGGGTGCAATAGTTTGATTGTTTGTGTAGGTGCAATCATTGGTGACTTGCTTGTTCCTCCTACTAGATTGATACATTGGTTCTCAACAACTGAAGGACATACTTATCTACTTCGCTGCATCACCCTTTCCTCTTCAAGGGAAAACAACACAAGCTCAAGAGGTAGCAATGCTTGCTATGCTTGTTGCCATGATGTGAATATGAATTATGCTTATGGAGATGGTACTGCTATAGTTCCTTATGTTAAGCATGAAATTGTTGCTATTGCACCCACACACGATAGTCCTATTATCATTTTGAATTCTCCCAACTACATTATATCAGAGAAGTTTGCTCTTATTAAGGTTTATATTGATGGGTTGCATCTTACTATCACACGTGATCATTTTGATGTATATAATATGCATGTGTGTGCCGCTCCTACTTGCAATTTTTATGAGAGAGGACCCAAATCTTCACCTCTCTATGTTTCCTATACGATAAAATTGCAAGAAACTACTTATGCTATGTATTGGCCTTTACTTGATGTGCATGAATTGTTCTTGTATGACTTCTCAATGCATAGGAAGAGAGTTACACTTCGTTGTCATATGATATATATATCACTTTGTGCTCACTACTTAATTACCAATCATTGTTAATTAAAATTGGCTTTGATATACCTTGGGATCCGGGTGGATCAATTACTTGAGCACTATATGCCTAGCTTAATGGGTTTAAAGAAAGCAATGCCAGTGAGACAACCCGAAAGTTTTAGAGAGTCATTTATTTCTATTGTGTGCTTTTAAAATAATTTAAAAAAGTAGGGAATTAAAATCTTTTCAAAAAGAAAAGTGAAAGTGAGAAGGACGGGCACCGTTGAAGTGGGGGCTAGCCTTGAACTTTGTTCAAGCCAATGGAAACTTTGTGAATCTTGATTACAGAAAATTTTCAACAAAAATAATTATCCCCTTATATAAATCCATCGTATTATAAAAATAATGTGCCAAGAATTACCTTTAGGATGTTTAAATTGCTTGTTTGATATGTGCTCTCTAAAACAGAAACTTTGGTTGTAGTGTTTGATTTTTGATATTCTAATGGAACATCAAATGCTTCTAAAAATTTTACACATTAGTTTAATACAAATTATTTACCACATACTAATGTTTCAGATTTTTCTAAGTTACATAAGTATTGTATTCATCTGCATCTTTATAGACTGTCCTGTTTTTCACATATTGTTGTTATAGTTGCTTTGTCTGCTTATCTTTGAGTTCTTGTTGAGCCCCATTTACTTTGGAGCCATAGAATTTTGATAGCATACAGTAGGTAATGTTGTATTATAATTATATAATAATGTTATGGCAAGACATGATGGGTTGATGTTTTATGTACTAACCTTTCTAATGAAAGTTCTGTTATGTTTTATGTGGATGAAGTGTTCGAAGATCGAGGAGGTATTGATATGAGAAGAATAAGGGGAGGGAAGATCTCAAGCTTGGGGATGCCCAAGGCACCCCAAGTAATTTTTCAAGGAGACTCAAGTGTCTAAGATTGGGGATGCGCAGGAAGGCATCCCATCTTTCTTCTTCAACAACTATCGTTATGTTTTAGTTTTTGTGTTGTTCACATGATATGCGTAAATTCTTGGGGCGTCGTGCGCCTTTTATTCCTTTTATAAATGCACCATGCTGGTTTGGAAAGTCCGTGGTTGATTTATAGAATGCTCTTTGCATTTCACTTATATATTTTGAGTATTGCTTTATAGAATGCTTCATGTGCTTCACTTATATCATTTGAAGTTGGATGCCTGTTTCTCTACATATATTAAATAGTTATTTGTAGAATGCTCTTTTGTTCACTTATATTCATTAGAGTGCGGTCTTTTGTAGAAAGAAATAAACTCTCGATCTTCACGTATATTTTTTGAGAGTTAATAAACTGTGGCGGTAATTTGCATGGGTCATAAGACTAGTCCAAAAATAATAGGTATTCAAGGAGTGATGATCAAAACCTTCATAGAGCACATTAAAGAGAAATTGTGGATTAGTGATATTGATGTGGTAATCTAAAAGGGTGTGAGTGCATCATTGTTGATTCATAGAAGTGTTGATATTAAGAGGTGTTAGCTTCTTCTTTGTCTAGTAATTAAAAAGGCATGGTGAGGATGTGTGAACATTTCTATTCCTCGTTAAAATCCTAGTGTCGTTTCGGGTCGGAGGTGCGCGATGGTTAACTCCTCCCAACCTCCTCCCTTAGGGCATGCAAATAGTACTCTGATTTATGATAAACTAATAATTCTTTGCAATAGATTTCTTTATGAATAATTTGAAACCATCAACATACTCAATCTCACCTATTCATATTTTGCTAGCCTCTTTGCTACTGTGCCTTGCCCATTCTCACCTCGAGGATCGGTGCAACTTTCGCCAGTGCATCCAAACCCCGTGACATGATACACTCTCTTACACATAAGACTCATTATATCTTCCTCAAAACAGCCACCATACCTACCTATTATGGCATTTCCATAGCCATTCTGAGATATATTGCCATGCAACTTCCACCTTCACTTCATATGACTTGTACTTCCATTGTCATATTGGTTTCCAGAATCATAAGATAGCTAGTTTGATATTTACATGGCTTGTCCATTTTTTATATCTTTTGCTATGCTAGATCATTGCACATCCTGGTGCACTACCAGAGGCATTCATATAGAGTCATATCATCCTATCAGTTTTTCATATTGACTTTTAAGTAGATAAAAGTGTGATGATCATCATTATTAGAGCATTTTTCCAGTGAGGAAATAAAAATGAGGGAGGCCAAATGACCCCAGCATATATAAAAAATGGGGGAGGCGGAAAAAACAAAAAAAACACCATGCAAAAAAATTAAACAAATAAATAAGAGAAAAAGAGAGAAGGGACTTTGCTACTATCCTTTACCACACTTGTGCCTCAAAGTGGCACCACTTTCTTCATATATAGAGTCTCTTGTTTTTTCACTTCCTATTCTAGTGGGAATTTTTCATTGTAGAACTTGGTTTGTATATTCCGATGACATGCGTCCTCAAATGGCTGAGGTCTTCATGAGCAAGCAAGTTGGATGCACACCCACTTAGCTTTAGTCGAGCTTTCATATGCTTATAGTTCTAGTGCATCCATTGCATGGCAATCCCTACTCCTCGCATTGGTATCTATTGATGGGCATCTCCATAGCCGATTGGTACGCCTAGTTGATGTGGGATTATCTTCTCCACTTTTTACCCCTTTTGATATCTACCATCACATTCTATTGCACCTATATGCTATGTCTATGGTTCACGCTCATATATTACGTGAAGAATAAAAAGTTGATGCACATTGAAAAAGTACTATCCAATTGCCTGACTTGGGAACTGTGGTGCTTGACATTTATATCAATGTGGTGAATACGGAGCCATGCGTTGCTGATAAAATAAGATGAATAGGGTAAACATTCTTTGAGGATCCTATACTTCGAAAGATTGATAATTTTGTTGCTTGTGCTTATAAGTATCACTATGTCAATGTTTGTAAATTCATCGTTTCTCAATGAGCATACATGCAAAAGTTTACATATTGGGTAGCATGTCACATCAAAAATTCGGTTTTTATCATTTACCTACTCGAGGACGAGTAGGAATTAAGCTTGGGGATGCTTGATTATTTTCCAAAGTATCTATAATTTTTTATTGTCTCATACTATTATATTATCATTCTAGGATACTTTTTGAGTAATTATTTACCAATTTATATTATTTTTAGCACTAACCTATTGACCTAGTGCCCAGTGCTAGTTCCTGTTTTTTCTGTGTTTCTTGTGTCGCAGCAATTCCATATCAAACGAAATCCAAACACGATAAAAAATTATAGAGATTTCTTTTGGAATATATCTGAATTTTGGGAGTCGTAATCAACACAAGAAGATGCCCGAGGGCCCCACAAGCCAACAGGGCACGACCTGGGGGGCGTCCTGATGGCTTGTGGCCACCCCTTAAGTCAGTTGAGGCTCTCCTTCAGCAGCGAGAAAGTTATTTTGCGATAAAAATCCCCTCAAAATTTCAGCCTGTTCAGAGTAACGGATCTTCGAATATTTAAGAAACAGTGAAGGGGTCAGAAAATAGTCGCAAAAATAGGAGAGAAACAGAGAGAGAGAGATCCAATCTCGGAGGGGCTACTGCCCTCCGGGAGCCATGGCAGCCATGGACCAGAGGGGAAACCCTCCTCCCACCTAAGGAGGATGCCAAGTAAGAAGAATAAGGAGGGGGGTCTCTCCCCCTCTCCCCCGGTGGCGCCGAAGCGCCGCCGGGGCAACCATCGTTACGGCGATCTACACCAACAACTTCGTCGCCGTCACCACCAACTCTCGCCCCGTATATCCAGCGGTGTAAAACCTCTTCACCCCTCTATAATCTATACTTGAACATGTTTCTTAATGATATATATTGTTATCCAATCATGTGTGGCTACCCTGCGATGTTTGAGTAGATTATTTTTGTCCTACGAGTTAATCGTGGTATGATGTTATTGATATGAGTTGTATGGTGCTATGGTGTTTGTTGGAAATATGCCCTAGAGGCAATAATAAATTAGTTATTATCATATTTCCTTGTTCATGATAATCGTTTATTATCCATGCTATAATTGTATTGATCGGAGACTTAAATGCATGTGTGGATACATAGACAAAACCATGTCCCTAGTATGCCTCTAATGGACTAGCTCGTTGATCAAAGGATGGTTAAGGTTTCCTAGCCATGGACATGAGATGTCATTTGATAACGGGATCACATCATTAGGAGAATGATGTGATGGATAAGACCCAAACTACAAACATAGCATATGATCGTGTCAGTTTATTGCTACTGTTTTCTGCATGTCAAGTATATGTTCCTATGACCATGAGATCATGCAACTCACGGATATCGGAGGAGTGCCTTGTGTGTATCAAACGTCGCAACGTAACTGGGTGACTATAAAGGTGCTCTACAGGTATCTCCGATGGTGTTTGTTGAGTTGGCATGGATCGAGACTGGGATTTGTTACTCCGTGTGACGGAGAGGTATCTCAGGGCCCACTCGGTAATACAACATCACAACAAGCCTTGCAAGCAATGTGGCTAAGTGTTAGTCACGGTATCTTGTATTACGGAACGAGTAAAGAGACTTGCCAGTAACGAGGTTGAACTAGGTATGGAGATACCGACGATCGAATCTCGGGCAAGTAACATACCGAAGAACAAAGGGGACGTTATACGGGATTAACTAAATCCTTGACATAGAGGTTCGACCGATAAAGATCTTCGTAGAATATGTAGGAACCAATGTGGATGTCCAGGTCCCGCCATTGGTTATTGACCGTAGAGGTGTCTCGGTCATGTCTACATAGTTCTCGAACCCGCAGGGTCTGCACACTTAAGGTTCGGTGACGTTTCGGTAGTGTAGAGTTATGTATGGTGGTGACCGAAGTTTGTTCGGAGTCCCGGATGAGATCCCGGACATCACGAGGAGCTCCGGAATGGTCCGGAGGTAAAGATTCATATATAGGAAGTCCCAGTTTGGTTTCCGGAAAAGTTTCGGGCTCATCGGTAGTGTACCGGGAGTGCCGGTAGTGTACCGGGAGTGCCGGTAGTGTACCGGGAGGCCTCCGGGAGGGGTATTTCGACCCCAAGAGGTCCATGGGCTGTGGGAGAATAATAACCAGCCCTTAGTGGGCTGGGAAAACAGCCACAAAGGCCCATGGCGCAGGAGAGAAAGTCCTAAAGCAAAAAGTGGAAAATCAGCCAATAGGAGGCAATCCTACTCCAACTAGGATTGGAGGTGAAGTAGGATTTCTTCCCACCTCCTATTTCGGCCGACCCAAAGGCCTTGGCTGCCTCTCCTCTCCTCTCCTCCTATATATACTAGTGGATTGGGTGGTTTTTGGACAGAATTTCCGGCCACGTGCTACCCGTTTCACCGGTGCACAGTTTCTCCTCTAGATCGGTTTTCCGCGGCGCTTAGGCGAAGCCCTGCCGGAATCACTCCACCACCATCACCGGAGCGCCGTCACGCTGCCGGTGAACTCTCTCTCCTCTCCACCTCCTCTTGCTGGATCAAGATGGTGGAGATCGTCATCAAGCTGCACGTGTGCTGAACGCGGAGGTGCCGTCCGTTCGGCGCTAGATCGGAAGGACCGTGATCGAGATCGCGAGACGGTTCGTGATGAGATCGCGGAACGGATCGTGATGAGTTCGCGGGACAGATCGTGATCAACATCGTGAGACGGATCGTGATGAGATCGCGGGACGGATCGTGATGAGTTCACGGGACGGATCGTGATTGGATCGCGGGACGGATCGTGATGAGATCGCGGGACGCTCGGCGATTTGGATCGCGAAGATGTTCGACTACACCAACCGCGTTTCTTAACGCTTCCCGCTTAGCGATCTACAAGGGTACGTAGATCCACTCTCCCTCTCGTAGATGCTCATCACCATGGATAGGTTTGCGTGTGCGTAGGAAAATTTTTGTTTCCCATGCGACGTTCCCCAACAGTGGCATCATGAGCTAGGTTGATGGTTCGATGAGATCTCGAGTAGAACACAAAAGGTTTGTGGGCGTTGATGCTTAGATTGCTTCCTCCCTTGGTCGTATTTTGGTTCAGCGGGATTGTGAGATGAAGCGGCCCGGACCAACATTACTCGTACGCTTACGAGAGACCGGTTCCCTCGACGCAACTTGTTGCTTAGATGGCTTGCGGGTGACAGTTTCTCTCACTTTAGTTGGATCGGATCCGACAAAGGCGGTCCTTGAGAAGGATGAAAAGCAATCTATGTATCACCGTTGTGGTTTATGCGTAGGTGAGAATCGTTCTTGCTAGATACCCGTAGCAGCCACGTAAAACATGCAACAACAATTAGAGGACGTCTAACTTGTTTTTGCAGGGTATGTTGTGATGTGATATGGCCAATTACATGATGAGATATATGTGATGTATGAGATGATCATGTGATGTATAGAATTTCACGACTTGCATGTCGTTGAGTACGGCAACCGGCAGGAGCCATAGGGTTGTCTTTAATTATTGTATGACCTGCGTGTCAATCATTAAGCGCTATGTAATGCTTTACTTTATCGCTAAGCAGTAGCAATAGAAGTAGAAGCAGGGCTGGCGCCACAACCCCAATGGCAACACATTGATGGAGATCAAGATGATGGAGATCATGGTGTTGTGCCGGTGATGATGGAGATCATGCTGGTGTTTCGAAGATGGAGATCTTAAACACAAGTTCATGGCCATATCATGTCACTTATGAATTGCATGAGATGTTAATCCTTTTTATGCACCTTATTTTGCTTAGGACGACGGTAGCATTATAAGGTGATCCCTCACTTAATTTCAAGCTAAATTGTGTTCTCCCCGAATGTGCACCGTTGCGAAAGTTCGTCGTGTTGAGACACCACGTGATGATCGGGTGTGATAGACTCTACGTTCACATACAACGGGTGCAAGCCAGTGTTGCACATGCAGAACACTCGGGTTAAACTTGACGAGCCTAGCATGTACAGACATGGCCTCGGAACACGAGAGACCGAAAGGTCGAACATGAGTCATATAGTAGATATGATCAACATAATGATGTTCACCATTGCAGCCACCTCAACTCACGTGATGATCGGACTTGAGTTGGTGAATTTGGATCATGTATCACTCGAATGATCGGAGGGATGTCAATTTGAGTGGGAGTTCTTAAATAATATGATTAATTGAACTCATTATCATGAACATGGTCAAAGTGTCTTTGCAAATTATGTTGTAGATTACTAGCTCGCGTTGTGGCTCCCTTGTATTTTTATATGTTCCTAGAGAAATAGAATTGAAAGATGTTGGTAGCAATATTGCGGACTGGGTCCGTGATCTGAGGATTGTCCTCATTGCTGCACAGAAGGCTTATGTCCTTAATGCACCGCTCGGTGCGCCACCCCCTCTAGCGTTGTCTATAGATGTTGTGAACATCTGACAGGCACGTTTCGATGACTACTTGATAGTTTTGTGCGTCATGCATTACGGCTTAGAATTGAGGCTCCGAAACGTTTTGAACGTCACAGAACATATGAGATGTTCTAGGGGCAGAGATTGTGATCTCAGGCTCGTGCCTGTGTTGCGAGATATGAGATCTCCAACAAGATTCTTTGCCTGTAAGATGAAGGAGAATAGCTCAATCGTTGAGCATGTACTCAGATTGTCTGGGTACTACAATCGCTTGAATCAAGTGGGAGTTGATCTTCCAGATAAGATAGTGATTGATATAGTTCTCCAAGTCACTGTCACTAAAGCTACTAGAACTTAAGTGATGAACTATAATACACCAGGGATAGAAGTATTGATCCCTGAGCTGTTCGCGATGTTTGACACCGCGAAGGTAGAAATCAAGAAGGAGCGTCAAGTGTTGATGGTTAATCAAACCACTAGTTTCGAAAAGGGCAAGATCAAGGAGGGAAACTTCATGGATAGCAAGTCAGTTGCTGCTCCAGTGAAGCAACCCAAAGTTGAACTCAAACCCGAGACTAAGTGCTTCTATTATGAGGTGAGAGGTCGCTGAAGCGGAACAACCCTAGATACTTGGTAGATAAGAAGGCTGGCAACATTGATAGAAGTATATTTGATATACGAGTTACTAATGTGTACCTTGCTAGTACTCTTAGTAGCACCTGGGTATTGGATACCGGTTCGGTTGCTAAATGTTAGTAACTCGAAATAAAAGCTACGGAATAAACGGAGAACTAGCTAAGGGTGAGGTGACGATATGTGTTGGAAGTGTTTCCAAGGTTGATGTGATCAACATCGCACGCTCTCTCTACCTTCAGGATTAGTGACGAACCTAAATAAATGTTATTTGGTGTTTTGCGTTGAGCATGAACATGATTAGATCATGTTTATTGCAATACGGTTATTCATTTAAGTTAGAGAATAATGGTTATTCTGTTTACATGAATAATACCTTCAATGGTCATGCACCCAGTGAGAATGGTTTGTTGAAATCTTGATCGTAGTATTACACATGTTCATAACATTGATGTCAAAAGATACAAAGTTAATAATGATAGTACCACATATTTGTGGCACTGCCGCTAAATGTCATATTGGTATAAAGCGCATGTAGAAACTCCATGCTGATGGATATTTGGACTCATTCGATTTTGAATCGGTTGAGACATGCGAACCATGCCTCTTGGGCAAGATGACTAAAGGACCCCGTTGGATGGAGCGGGCAAGTGATTCATTGGAAATGATACATGTTGATGTATGCAATCTAGTGAGTCTTGTAGTGTGCAGTGGATATCGTTATTTTCTTACCTTCACTGATGATTTGAGTAGATATAGTGTATATTTACTTAATGAAACACAAGTCTGAATCGTTTGAAAGGTTCAAGCAAATTCAGAGTGAAGTTTAAAGATCATCGTGACAAGAAGATAAAAATGACTGCGATATGATCGTGGAGGTGAATATCTGAGTCACGAGTTTGGCATACAACTTAAGACAATGTGAAAGTTGTTTCACAACTAAACGCCACCTGGAACACCATAGTGTGATGGTGTGTCCGAACATCATAGTTATGCTCTATTGGACATGGTGCGTACTATGATGTCTCTTGTCGTTTTACTACTATAATTTTGGGGTTATGCATTAGAGACAACTACATTCACTTTAAATAGGGCACCATCTAAATCCGTTGAGATGACACCATATGAATTATGGTTTGATAGAAACCTAAGCTGTCGTTTCTTAATACTTGGGGCTGCGGCACTTGTGTGAAAAATGTTTTCACCTAATGAGGTCGAACCCAAGGCGGACAAATGCATCTTCATAGAATACCCTAAGATCAGTTGGGTGAACCTTCTATCTCAGATCCGAGTGCAAAGTGGTTGTTACTAAAACGGATCCTTTCTCGAGGAAAGGTTTCTCTCGAAAGAATTGAGTGGGAGGAAGATAGAACTTGATGAGGTTGTTAAACCTTTGTTCAACCAGAGAGTAGCGCAGCGCAGAAAGATGTTTCTGTGAAGCCTACGTTAGTTGAAGAGGAAGTTAATGATGATGATCATGAAGCTTCAGGATCAAGTTACTATCGAACTTCGTGGGTCGACAAGGATGTGTACTGCTCCTAAGCGGTACGACAACCCTGTCTTCGAGGTCATGTTGTTGGACAGCGATGAACCTACGAGCTATGGAGAAGCGATGATGGGCCCGGATTCCGACAAATGGTTAGAGACCATGAAATCCGAGATAGGATCCATTTATGAAAACCAAGTATAGACTTTGGTAGACTTGCTCGTTAGACGGCAGGTCGTTGAGTACAAATGGACCTTTAGAATGAAGACAGACACTGATGGTGAATGTCACCATTTGTAAAGCTCGACTTGTTGCAAAGTTGTTTGTGACAAGTTCAAGGAGTTGAATGCGAGGAGGCTTTCTCACTCGTAGCGATGCTAAAAGTCTGTTGGAATTATGTTAGCAGTTGCTGCATTTTCAATTACGAAATCTGGCAGATGGATGTCAAAACGTCGTTTCCTTAACGGTTTACTTAAGGAAAGGTTGTATGTGATACAACCAGAAGGTTTTGTCAGTCCTAAGGATGCTAAAAGATGAGAGAGCTTCAGTGATCCTTCTATGGACTGAAGCAAGCATCTCGGAGTTGGAATATACACTTTGATGAGGTGATCAAAGTTTTTGTAGTTTATACAAAGTTTACGAGAAACTTGTATTTGCAATAAAGTGAGTGGGAGCACTATAGAGTTTCTGATAAGTATATGTGGTTGACATATTGTTGATCGGAAATAATGTAGAATTTCTGGAAGGCATAAAAGGTTGTTTGAAAAGTGTTTTTCAAATGAAGACCTAGATAAAGCTACCTAATTGTTGAGCATCAAAATCTATAGAGATAGATCAAGATGCTTGATGAGACTTTCAATGAGTGCATACCTTGACAAGATTTTGAAAGAGTTCAAAATGGATCAGCCAGAGAAATAGTTCTCGTCTGATTTGTAAGGTGTGAAGTTGAGTGAGACTCAAAGCTCGACAACGGCAGAAGAAAGAGAAAGGATGAATGTCGTCCCCTATGCCTTAGCCATAGGCTCTATATTATGCCATGCTGTGTACCACACCTATGTGTGCCTTGCCACGAGTCTGTCAGGGGGTACAAGAGTGGTCCAGGAGTGGATCACTGGACAGCGGTCGGAATTATCCTTAGTAACCAGAGGACTAAGGAAATGTTTCTTGATTATGGAGGTGATAAAGAGTTCGTCGTAAAGAGTTACGTCGATGCAAGCTTTAACACCTATCCAGATGACTAGTAGTAGCAATCTGGATACGTATAGTGGAGCAGCCATTTGGAAATAGTACCAAGTGGAGTGTGGTAGCAGTGTTTACGGTTTGACATAGAGATTTGCAAAGTACACACGGATCTGAATATCGCAGACCCGTTGACTATAAGACCTCTCTCACATGCAAAGCATGATCGAGCCCCAAAACTCATTGGGTGTTAGATTCATAACAATGCGAATCACATGGTGATGTGAACTAGATTATTGACTCTAGTGCAAGTGGGAGACTGTTGGAAATATGCCCTAGAGGCAATAATAAATTAGTTATTATCATATTTCCTTGTTCATGATAATCGTTTATTATCCATGCTATAATTGTATTGATCGGAGACTTAAATGCATGTGTGGATACATAGACAAAACCATGTCCCTAGTATGCCTCTAATGGACTAGCTCGTTGATCAAAGGATGGTTAAGGTTTCCTAGCCATGGACATGAGATGTCATTTGATAACGGGATCACATCATTAGGAGAATGATGTGATGGATAAGACCCAAACTACAAACATAGCATATGATCGTGTCAGTTTATTGCTACTGTTTTCTGCATGTCAAGTATATGTTCCTATGACCATGAGATCATGCAACTCACGGATATCGGAGGAGTGCCTTGTGTGTATCAAACGTCGCAACGTAACTGGGTGACTATAAAGGTGCTCTACAGGTATCTCCGATGGTGTTTGTTGAGTTGGCATGGATCGAGACTGGGATTTGTTACTCCGTGTGACGGAGAGGTATCTCAGGGCCCACTCGGTAATACAACATCACAACAAGCCTTGCAAGCAATGTGGCTAAGTGTTAGTCACGGTATCTTGTATTACGGAACGAGTAAAGAGACTTGCCAGTAACGAGGTTGAACTAGGTATGGAGATACCGACGATCGAATCTCGGGCAAGTAACATACCGAAGAACAAAGGGGACGTTATACGGGATTAACTAAATCCTTGACATAGAGGTTCGACCGATAAAGATCTTCGTAGAATATGTAGGAACCAATGTGGATGTCCAGGTCCCGCCATTGGTTATTGACCGTAGAGGTGTCTCGGTCATGTCTACATAGTTCTCGAACCCGCAGGGTCTGCACACTTAAGGTTCGGTGACGTTTCGGTAGTGTAGAGTTATGTATGGTGGTGACCGAAGTTTGTTCGGAGTCCCGGATGAGATCCCGGACATCACGAGGAGCTCCGGAATGGTCCGGAGGTAAAGATTCATATATAGGAAGTCCCAGTTTGGTTTCCGGAAAAGTTTCGGGCTCATCGGTAGTGTACCGGGAGTGCCGGTAGTGTACCGGGAGTGCCGGTAGTGTACCGGGAGGCCTCCGGGAGGGGTATTTCGACCCCAAGAGGTCCATGGGCTGTGGGAGAATAATAACCAGCCCTTAGTGGGCTGGGAAAACAGCCACAAAGGCCCATGGCGCAGGAGAGAAAGTCCTAAAGCAAAAAGTGGAAAATCAGCCAATAGGAGGCAATCCTACTCCAACTAGGATTGGAGGTGAAGTAGGATTTCTTCCCACCTCCTATTTCGGCCGACCCAAAGGCCTTGGCTGCCTCTCCTCTCCTCTCCTCCTATATATACTAGTGGATTGGGTGGTTTTTGGACAGAATTTCCGGCCACGTGCTACCCGTTTCACCGGTGCACAGTTTCTCCTCTAGATCGGTTTTCCGCGGCGCTTAGGCGAAGCCCTGCCGGAATCACTCCACCACCATCACCGGAGCGCCGTCACGCTGCCGGTGAACTCTCTCTCCTCTCCACCTCCTCTTGCTGGATCAAGATGGTGGAGATCGTCATCAAGCTGCACGTGTGCTGAACGCGGAGGTGCCGTCCGTTCGGCGCTAGATCGGAAGGACCGTGATCGAGATCGCGAGACGGTTCGTGATGAGATCGCGGAACGGATCGTGATGAGTTCGCGGGACAGATCGTGATCAACATCGTGAGACGGATCGTGATGAGATCGCGGGACGGATCGTGATGAGTTCACGGGACGGATCGTGATTGGATCGCGGGACGGATCGTGATGAGATCGCGGGACGCTCGGCGATTTGGATCGCGAAGATGTTCGACTACACCAACCGCGTTTCTTAACGCTTCCCGCTTAGCGATCTACAAGGGTACGTAGATCCACTCTCCCTCTCGTAGATGCTCATCACCATGGATAGGTTTGCGTGTGCGTAGGAAAATTTTTGTTTCCCATGCGACGTTCCCCAACAGTGTTGTCCTAAGGTGCCTTCCGTGAGGCGCACATGTGAAGGAATCCCGCTGGAGGGTTGCAATATGTTCATGATTTGCTTATAGTGCATTGGTGAGTGACTGAAACACAAACCCGGGTAAGGGGATTGTTTACGTATGGGAGTAAAGGGGACTTGATGTTTAATGCTATGGTCAGGTTTTATCTAATGATCTTTAGTAGTTGCATATGCTTTCTAGAGGTCCAATCATAAGTGCACATGATCCAAGTAGAGAAAGTGTGTTAGTGTATGCCTTACCCCCATTGCATACGATGAGTATCTATCATGTTATATTCAATTGCCAATGGACAATCTTTCTCTTGTGTTACACAAAAAATTTCTACTAAATAACCTAATTATTAATCTTTATCTAAACATCCCCTAACTTTTATTTACTTGTTCTTTATTATCTTGCAAAACTATCTATTACACATATAAAGTACACTAGTTTCTTTCCCGCAAAGTAGTTCCATACTTGTTCTAGGTAAATTAAGCGTTAGCGTGCGTAGAGTTGTGTCGGTGGTCAATAGAATATGAGAGAATAATATTTCTACCTTTAGCTCCTTGTTGGGTTCGACACTCTTACTTATCGAAAAAGTCTACAAATGATCCCCTACACCCATTGGTTATCAGGCATCCCCAAGCTTAGACGCTTGAGTCTTACTAGAATTTGACTTGGGGTACCTTGGGCATCCCCAAGCTTAGGCTCTTGCCGCTCCTTATTCCTTCATACACTGTGATAACACCCAAAACTTGAAAACTTCAGCACACAAAACTCAACAGAAAACTCGTGAGATCCATTAGTAGGATAGGCGAACCATAAATAATAGGAACGATTGTAAATTGATTCATATTTTATTATTGCATAATTTACTTTATTCTAGCTTCTCCATGGCTTATGCCCCCTGTCGTGGATTTATCACGGCAGATGTCCGGGTGAATGGACTTGGATTCGAGGCCATCGCTAACGGGGTGGACTCAAAGGGGTTGATCGGGACGAAAGACACGGATTTACCCAGGTTCGGCCCCTCAAGTCCATGTAATAGCCTACGTCCTGCTTGTGTTTGTATTGCTTATGTATCGATTACAAGGAGCTAGAAGCTTGACCTAATTCTTGGTAACCTATCCTCTAAGTCGCCCCGGGTCTGCCTTTATCTAGGAGGTCAGGACCACCGGGTCTTTACAATTATCTATCCGGGTCTTCTTGTGACTCTGAGTCTCTTTCCATATTCTTTGTCCAAGTTGTCCTAGGGGCGGCTTACACACCCGGATCTTCTACATCCGGGCCATCATGCGGCCCACATCTTGAGCCGTCTATCTTCCTGGGCCACCAATCTTACGGCTCACCCATGGGCCGGCTCACAAGTCACCAATATGAACCGGAGCCTCTAAGGCAGGTCATATTGCGGGGTTATATCCCCAACATTAGGCCCCAGGTTGAATTGAGCTTGCTCACTTCATCCTCCTCTTCTGATTTTGGCGAGCCGCCCGGAAATGACCCGGCATGACGTCATGAGATCTGCTGACGTATCATCGAATATTTCATTAAACTGTCATCCCGAGAATCGAGGCGTCCGCCTCGGTCAAATGGTGTCATCGCCTGGATTTTCGCACCTTCCTTATTTCCTCTTTAAATAAGATCCATGCGGGTCGAAGCTTTTCATTCTCCCGCTCACGCCTCTTCTTCTTCTTCCTGTCGCCGTCGCTCCAGCGTCCTCGTCTTCTGGCGCCATCTTCGCAGCTACACCGACTGGCTGCTGCATCAACCTGTGCGAACCAGAGTTTCGTCCGCCTCTGCCGCGCCATCTCTGGTGAGTTCTCCTGCTCCTTATATCGCCGCTGTGGTAGTAGAGTTTTCATCGGGGGCTCCACCGCCGCTGCTCAGGCTCCGGCACCACCATCGCGAGTGTATCTCGACGCCGCTGACGCCTTTCGAATGCGCTTTTGCTTCGCCGCCGCACGCGGGCCGGCCGCGCGTAATGCGCGGACCACGATGGCTCCAGTCCATTTCCTTTTCTTCCGCTGTTCATCACTGGGTGAGGATAAAATTATTTTCTCTGCTTTTCTAGATCCGTAGTCATAGCAATAGTTTGCGGAATCTGTTTTTTTAGGACTTAGACAATTTTCAATCTTCCTTTCCCTGGATGAGTCGCTAAATCACGTCCGGCTCTTGTCACCTGGACGGAAGCATGACATCGTAGAGCCCTTAAAATTGTAAGCCGCCTTAGATTTCTGCTTGTTCTTGACTTGTCGTCTTTATCTCCTTTGTACAGTAGTTAAGCCGCCGTCATGTCTTGTGCGTCCAACTCATGCAACTGGGTTGGCTCCTTCGTCACGAAAGAATATTTAGCAGATCTTGTCGAAGCGGGCACTCTCCCTCCCAAAGAGGTTCTTTACTGGCGGGTTCTGGGTGATGAGACCCAGCCTGCACCCAAGAAAGGAGAAGTAGTCGTTTTCACTGACCACATTGAGCGAGGGTTGGTGCCGCCCGGCTCTAAAATATTGCGCGACGTTCTTCATTTGTATAAGCTGCACCCTCAAGACTTGGCCCCCAACTCTATCTCGAATATATGCCACTTCCAAGTGCTCTGCGAGGCTTATCTGCAGTCCAGGGCGTTTGTGGGTTTTTTGGGAGTTCTTTTATGCCAACTGCCAAACCAAGATGAAGGGCAGTCCAAGTCTGGAGCTTGGAGGGATCTCTATTCAACGACGCAGAGACATCATTTTTCCGGCTATGAAAATGTCGAGTCACCCAAAGGACTGGCATAAAACCTGGTTCTACTGCAAGGATACCTCTCCTGAGGGTGAACGCTCCTTGCCGGGCTACCGTCCCTCCCGACTCAAGACAGATTCAGAGCTTCCAGGCCGGCTCTCAGCCTCGGAGCGTGCTAGATTTGAACTGGCTCATGCTAAGCTCAAGGCGCTCATGGCCAATGGACTAACAGGAATAGACTTGATCCGCTGCTGGGTTTCTTGGCGGATCATGCCCTTAAGCCACAGGGGCCAGCTTATGTGTGAATACGAAGGCAAGTACGACAGCTCCTTGTGCTTCAGCAAATCAGCTTTGACCGAAGACGACATCACCATGACCATCTGGAGCCTTGTCCACGAAGCCTCCGGCTCTTGGAGCGCCATCGGGCTGGCGCCTTTCTGCGTCAATCATCCGGCTCCGGACGCAAGTTAATCTCTTCCCATCCGTATCTTGGATGTTGCTTGTACTTTGCTGATTTATTACTCCTTCTCCGGGTCACTCCTGTAGGCCGACTCAGACTTTTGAAAGAAGGAGTATGTCCCTCCTCCAAAGAAGACCAAGAAGTAAGATGCGGTCAAGAGGTCAAAGAAGAGTGCTCCGCAAGAAGACTCGCTTGAAAGGCCACAGTCGTCCGACTCAGAGGTAAAGTCTTAATTTGTTTGCTTGACCCTTTGCCCTTCTGCTATTTATTAATGCTTGTTTTACTCGCAGGATGAAGTGGAAACCAGCCACGCCAATGTTCCTGAGGTAAACTATATTTCTTCCGGCTCAGAATGTTTTGTCCCCCGAAAGCCACGGTGGGTTATCAGAAAAGTTGCTCTTTCTCATCCTCTCGCTTAACTGGATCCCGACTTTCTTTTGAAAAAGCAACAGCAGGCCGAGCATCGACAGACTCGGAGCACCGGCTCTACTGAGCTCGTGTCTGGGTTACCAAATTCTCCGGCTCCCAAGAAGCGCCCCGCAGAGGTTTACGTCTCTACTTTTCCTTTGACTTTCCTTTGTAATCTTGACACTTTCTCATCTTTCCTGTTTTACTCTTTGTAGAAATCCCCTTCTTCTGGCGACTCTTCGGCATCGGTTCTACCACCGCCCAAGATCAATCCACTGTAAGTCTTTCTTACTATGACACTTAGATATCCGGCTGTTAACACGATAGTAACATCTTCAAATGCTGATCCTTTTGTTTTGCAGTGCCCAAGCCAAGCGTCGCAAGACCAACAAGCCCTCCCCCGGTCCTGTTATCCAAGAGTAGGAGCTCGAACAACCGGAGGAGACTCAACCAGAAGAAAACCCGCCAGCTGCCTCCACGAAGCCGGCCGTTGAAGATGTCATCATGGAGAGCCCTACAAGGGATCCTTCAAAGCCGCCTACTCCTACAAAAACTCCTGCAACTCCGGAGGTCATTATCACCGGGTCAGCTCAGCAGACGCCTCCGGCTCATGTGCTGACTAAACATATCGAACCGTTAGAGGCCTCGAGGAACTTAAACTTTGATTCTTCATACGAGAAGATGACAGCTGATGAGCTCCATGCCAGATATATGAACCGGCTAAATACCAGTCGTGACTTGGAGCTTCGGCTGGTGACTTTGATGAAAACCAAATATGAGGTATCTTTCCTTCTTACCATATCCTTACTTAGCCGCCAAGCCGGTTTAATCTAGTTGATAGTTGAACCGGGTCATTCTGTGACCTCTGTAGATATTGTCATGCCAAATTCACTTAGAATTGCTTTAGCTTAGTACTGTAGATAATGTGAACCGCCAATCGTAGCCCCCAAGGGCCGTCTTAGATTATATTTGAGTCGGGTCTTTAATGTAGACAACTTGAAGATCTAATTGTAGCCCCCAAGGGCCGGCTCAAACTTGATCAAGTTGAGCCGGTGCTTCCATGATTAGTACATTGAAGAGCCATAGTGTAGCCCCCAAGTTCCGGATTAACTTCGAAGGAGATGAACCGGCACTGTATTGCATATTGAAAGATCAAATATACATTAGCCCCCAAGTGTCAAATATATTGCTTGCAATCTGTTTGAGACTTGCATAAATTTGCTTTTAACACTCATCCTATATTTTGGCGACTTATCCTGTATCTTGATGTATTATAGGAAGCTTTAAATGAAGCCGGGTCTCATTTGACGGATCTGAAGGCCAACCTGGTGGCTCAGCAAGAAGCCCAAAGCATTGCTGACGAAAAGTGTCGGCTTCTCTCTGAGGAGCTGGCCAATGCCACTGCTGAGCTTACCTCTTTGAAAGAGACGACAGAATTTAAAAGGCCGCTCTGACCAAATGGGCGGACGACGCCGACCAGCGGCTTATAGCCGTGGCGGAGGAACTCCAAGGCCTGAAGCGGCACATAGCGAAGATGTCAGCCACCCTATTTGGTAAGTTTCTGTTTTACTTTGTATTTTAACATTGCTATTGAAAAACTGGCGACTCATTAGCTTTATCCGGCTTATCCAGGTCCCAGGAGCCGGCAGTTGGCTTCTGATAGCCTTCTGCCACTCCAGGCCATCTACACCTTTGCGGAACAACTATACTGCGGTGCCATCTTCACGATCAAGAGTGTTCAATATAAGGAGAAGATCCCCACCGCTCTGAAAGGGGTCTTGGAACTCTTCTCCACCATGCCAAAACAGATTGAAGAACTGAAGAAAACAACTTTTCATCAAGGAGCAGTCGTCGGCTTGAGCCGGGCTCTGGCCTTCGCCCCTGAGCTGACGCCGGCTGAAATGATGGATGGCTTGAGCCGGGATGAAGCCTCCATCGACAACCACGGCTTACTGATAAAGCCGGCTGTTTGAAAGGAGATGTAAGCTATACCCGAAGGCAAGAAGCCTCTTTCAACAGCTACAGTTGTAGGCGCGGACGTCGGCTGTCGATGGGTAATGTAAGCTATACCCGAAGGCAGGAAGCCTCCATTGACAACCACGGCTTACTGATAAAGCCGACTGTTTGAAAGCAGATGTAAGCTATACCCGAAGGCAAGAAGCCTCTTTCAACAGCTATAGTTGATAAGAAACTGAGTTTTGGCGTAAACGCCGATTGTTAGGGTGAGATAAGTGAACCCGTCGGTAAGAAGCCCCCTTCGACAACCGCGGTTAATAAGTAACCGGAAGTGGCATGAAGCCGGCCATTAGGGTGAGATAACCGATACCCGTCGGTAAGAAGCCCCCTTCGATGGCCGCAGTTGATAAGCAACTGGAATTTGGTGTACACGCTGTTGTCTTAGGGTCATGTAAGCTATACCAAAGGTAAGAAGCCTCCATCAACAATAGCGCTTAATGTAACCAAACTAGGCATAAAGCTAACTATGCAAGGGAGATGTAAGCTATACCCAAAGGCAAGAAGCCTCCTTGCAACAGTTTAATAACAACTGGTTGTGCAAAGGAGATGTAAGCTATACCCGAAGGCAAGAAGCCTCTTTGCAATAGTGCTTAATTGGGCATAATGTCGGTTGTGCAAGGGAGATGTAAGCTATACCCGAAGGCAAGAATCTTCCTCGCAATAGCGTAAAAGCAGATTGTGCAGGGGAGATGTAAGCTATACCCGAAGGCAAGAAGCCTCCCTGCAACAGTGCTTTGATAGGGTATAAAGCCGGATGATAGATCATCCGTTTTTTACGGCAAACAAACCACTTCAACTCAAATTTTTGAGCCGGAAAATTTCATCTTGATTGCACAAAGATATGCATAAGAGCAGAGGCCCCGGTCTTTGCGAGGATGCTAGCTTTTACTCATGTAACCCTGATATATACAACGATAGCGGCTCTAAATGCCTGCTAAGTAAAGTATGGTCGTAGATGCACGATATTCCATGGCCGCAACGTCTCTTGACCCGCGGTTTTCGACTCATCTCGGATATCAATGAGGTAATATGACCCATTGTTAAGGTTTCTGCTGATCACAAAAGGCCCCTCCCATGGTGGAGATAACTTATGCATTCCAGATTGGTCTTGAATCAACCGGAGCACCAGGTCACCTTCCTGGAACGTCCGGGTCTTCACCCTGCGGCTATGATAGCGTCGTAGGTCTTGTTGATAAATTGCCGACCTAGCTGCTGCTAAATCTCGTGCTTCGTCCAAGGCGTCCAACGCATCTTGGCGTGCTACATCATTGTCTGTCTCCACATAAGCCGCCACCCTTGGTGAGTTGTGACAGCTCAAGACCGATGTTCCAGAAGATTCCAGAAGATTCCCCTTTTGTTTCCGTTCTCGGCATGTGTTCATCCGGTTGTCGCATTCATCATCGCATCATTCGCATCATCTGCATAGCATCGTCACTTGCAGATGGCCGCGCTGCCGCCATGGAAGCCCGTCGGCGAGCCTCCGCCGCCGGGAACGGCTCTCTCCCCGCCGAATCCGGGCCGCCCCCGCCTTATCCAGCCGCCCCGAGCTCAGCCCCGCGTCGCCCAGCCGCCCCTTCGCCGCCGCCGGTTGCCGCTCGGGATCGGGCGAGACGCTCGCCAGCGCGTGGGCCAGCCACGTTCCCCGGCCCAGCCAGCCTCTCCTGCCCTGGGCCCAGAACCGGCCCAAGTGAGCCAGCCCCTCCCCTTTGTTTTTTTGTTAATTCTTTTGCGTATTTAGAAAGTTCATTGTATTAAGAACCATGCATCGTAATAAATTAATTTTAACATGATATATGCTTATTAAATTATATAGATAAATATTATGCCATTTGCATCCCTGTTTAAAAATATTCAACTTGTCATTTTGCATATTTGCATTTATTGCATTTTTCATATTTATTTAACCCTGCATCGGAATTAATAAAATCCCATATTAAAAATGTTCATCTCATTCGCACCGCATTTTCATGCATGAAAATAATGTTGGATTGATGTTTGCATTTATTTTGCATTATCGAATTGCTTTTCGGTGATTAGGCCTAATACCCACATATTTAATTGTGATTAATTTCCCACATGAACATATGCATATTATATATGTTTCCGGGGTAGAAAAATCCATTGGTTTTATCTGTGCATTTTGTTTTGCCATTTGAGCATTTTGTGTGCATGCCATTTATGCCGTGATGCCCTTTTGTCTTTTTCATAGGATTAATTCCATGCGTGATATTAAATAATTTTCAACATGAAAGTTGCTCTTTGATATGTGTCCTAGCCCATGGACATTTTGCTTGTCATAGAAATGCATGTTTAGGTATTGTTTTGATGTTGTCAACTTGCTATGAAGATCTGCTATTTTGAGGGTCCAAACTATTTCTAAGTCTGGAATCTGTTATATTTTGTTGCTGTCTTGCCATGTGATTTGCTAGTTATCTATAACTCTTTTGTGGTAGGTGTAATGGAGTTATTTGTTGTTGATATTGTCCTCTAGCATGCTGTTGAGTTTCATGCCATAATATGACTTGTATCATATAGTTTTACTGCTGTCAATATGCCTTCGTGATAAAAACTGCATTGTCTAAAACTGCTATTTTCACTAAGTCTGAAACTGTTATTGAGTAGCCCTCTTGTGAGCTTACCACCAAGTGATACATGCATGTTTTTAATATGATATGTGAAGAAGAAATGAAGTGGATGTTGAATTCTATTTCCCCATACTTAGGTTGTGCATTTTGGAATCTTGTAGCTCGCTGTTTTTATGTGTTCAAAATGCTATGTTGCTGTTTTAGCAGATTTCAACTAAAACTTGTTTTGATGATTGTGGTTGATCCGTAGCTCCGTTTTGGGCATTCCATATATGAAAATTGCTTAGATTCTCATGTAGTTTCATAATAACTTGCTGAATTCTTGTTTTCAGATTTTTGTGATTGCATTTTCCATGCATTTGCATTCATGACATGTGCATCTTGTGTTGCTCATATCTTTTGAACCGTAGCTCCGTTTGAGATGTTCTATATATGTATATCGACTAGAATGACATGTAGAATACCATGGTAGGATTTATTCTGTGGTTTAACTATTATAAAATGTGTTTAGTTCAGATCTGGATCAATTTCTAAATTAACATATGAGGTCATTTCGGAAATGTTATAAGTTGTTTCCGGCCTCATTTAAAATGCCTAGATAGTATAGTTTACTTATGCTTCACCTCTTGCCATGTTTAACAACATTTAATATTGTCATGTACCTAACGGGAGTGAACTAAATAATTCGAGTGTGGATTTTGCAACTCGTTGCATATTGAGCTTCACTTAATGTGTAGTATTTGATTGTTGTGAATTGTCTTGCATTGCATATTTAACTGGACATGCATCATATTTGTTTGTGCATCGTGTCTTGCATATGTTGTGGTGTATCTTGTGTTGATTGTTTGTTTCGGATTTCTTCCTCTCGATAGAGTTCTGAAAGCGTTCGGAGTGTGAGGATTCGTTCGACTACGTTGGTTCGCATTCTTCATGGACTCGGTCTTCTTCCGAGCGGGATCTCAGGCAAGATGACACACTTCCCTAGATACCATTACTATCATTTCCATGCTATTTGTCTCGTCTTTTATCGTTATGTCTCGCTACCTACCACTTGTTTGACAAGCCTCCCAACATTGTCATGATAAGCCTCTAACTTCTCCACATCCCAGCAAACCTTTGTTTGGCTATGTTTCCGCTTGCTCAGCCCTTCTTATAGCGTTGCTAGTTGCAGGTGCAATTGCTTCCATGTGTCAACATGGACCTTCTTTTGTTATATCACGATATTGCTGCTATTTAATTTAATGCACCTATACACTTGGTAAAGGGTGGAAGGCTTGGCCTTTTGCTTGGTGTTTTGTTCCACTCTTGCCGCCCTAGTTACTTGTGAACCGGAGTTATGTTCCATAAATGAGCGCTCCTAACATGCTCGGGGTTGTTATGGGGACCCCCTCGATTTTTGGGTTAGAATAAAACTTGTCTGGCAAGGCCCAACATTGGTACTACATTTGCCTAACTAATGAACTTGCATAGGGCATGATCACCCCGTGGATAATTTAATCAACCCCCGGGCCAATGCTCCGCATGAGTGTTGGTCCAAACCAGAGCAGCTTATCAACGCCACCCGGGGCAACTCAGTGTTTGGCGTGGTAACCATCGCTCATCCGGTTGTGCCCTGAGAACGAGATACGCGGCTCCTATCGGGATTGTCGGCACGTCGGGCAGTCTTGCTGGATTAGTTTTACCTTTCTCGAACGTCTTGAGTGAGGAACTCTGATTATTCTTCGGGGTATCTTGAGGTGTCGGATTTCCTTTGGAATTGCCTAGGAAGATCACGAGTTCCGTGGTTGAGGTTATTCCCACTAAGTGTGGTTAATTTGTGATGGATGAGTTGGAGCACCCCTGCAGGGTTAAATCTTTTCGAGAAGCCGTGCCCGCGGTTATGTGGGAGACTTGGATAATTTGTTTAACACCCGGTCATAGCAAACTTGCAGTAAACTCAAATAAAATACACCAACTGTGTGCGTAACCGTGACTGTCTCTTCTCGTGAGACCTTATCCGAGAGAGAACACGGTGGGGTTATGATTGACGTAAGTAGGTGTTCAGGATCTGTTAATGATCATTACTAGTTCGCGTCCGTTATGCGTAGACCACGATACTTTACTTTCTATACTCGTAAGTTAGCCACTCAATAAATGCTTAGTCGCTTGCTGCAGCCTCACCACTTAACCATAACTTACCTATTAAGCTTTAATAGTCTTGATACCCTTGGAAATGAGATTGATGAGTCCCTGTGGCTCACAGATTACTACAACAATAGTTGCAGGTACAGGTAATGTGATGATTTGACGTGAGCGCGTTGCTTGATTTGATTTGGAGTTCTTCGTCTTCTTCTTCTTCTTCTTCAATCTTGGATGGGTTCCAGGCGGCAGCCTGGGATAGCAAGGGTGGATGTCATTTTATCGTTTGATTTCGTCTGTAGTCGGACCCTGCTCTTATGTATGATGTTGAGATGTTATTGTATTGATGTGACTCTGATGTAGCTTGTGGCGAGTGTAAGCCAATTCCATATACTCATCTCTTATGTACATGTACTTGTAATGATATCCATTCTTGTGACCGCACCGAGATGCGCTTCTATCCCTGTCGAGGCCCTCGTGCCCAAATAAGGATAGGACCGCATCTTGGGCGTGACATGAGTCGTGTCGGATATCGCTGGGTAGAACCGCCTCAGCACCATACACCATGAACAAAGGCGTGAAACCTGTAGATCTGTTAGGGGTAGTTCTGATGCTCCATAAGACGGAAGGCAACTCCTCAACCCAACATCCGGGTGTCCGCTTCAAAGGAATCATGAGCCATGGTTTGACTCCTCTTAAAATTTCCTGGTTGGCTCGCTTCGCCTGACCATTAGACTGTGGATGTGCCAGGGCTGAAACATCAAGACGGATATGCTCCTTCTCAAAGAATGATTTCATAGCTCCTTTGGATAGATTTGTTCCATTGTCCGTAATGATACTGTCCGGGTAACCAAAGCGATAGATCAGCTTCTTAACAAATTGAACCGTTGTAGCCGCGTCACATTTGCTGACCGGCTCTGCCTCTACCCACTTAGTAAATTTATCAATCGCCACCAGAGAAGGTGTGTTTTCTTATCCTTGGATCTCTTGAAAGGTCCTACCATATCAAGCCCCTAGACCACAAACGGTCAAGTGATTGGTATCATCCTCAACTCTTGAGCCGGAACGTGAGCACGCCGGCCAAACTTCTGACAGCCGTCACACTTACGGACTAAGTCTTTTGCATCCTTGTGAGCCGTCAACCAGAAAAACCCATGTCGAAAAGCCTTGGCCACTAAAGATTTTGACCCAGCGTGATGTCCTCAGTCGCCAGCATGAATTTCACTCGAGATCTGTCGGCCCTCCTTCGGTGAGACGCGGCGCTGAAAGACACCCGTCACACTACACTTATGTAACTCACCATTGATAATTGCCATAGACTTAGAATGTCAGGTGATCTTCCTGGCCAGATCCTCCTCCTGAGGTAACTCGCCGCGTGTCAGATACGCCAAATAAGGAATAGTCCAGTTTGGGGTAGCATGCAGAGCCGCCACCAATTCCGCCTCCGGGTCAGGAATAGCCAGATCCTCCTCAGAGGGTATCTTGACAGTTGGATGATGCAATACGTCCAGAAAAACATTAGGTGGTACCGGCTTTCGTTGAGAACCTAACCGTGACAAGGCATCAGCCGCCTCATTCCTGCGACGATCAATATGATCCACCTGGTACCCCTTCAAGTGACCGGCAATGATATCAACCGCCTGTCGATAAGCCGCCATCCGCGGATCCTTGGAGTCCCAAGTACCTGAAACTTGCTGAGCCACAAGATCTGAGTCGCCTAAACATCTGACCCAGCTTAAGTTCATCTCTTTAGCGACTCTGAGACCATGGAGCAGTGCCTCATACTCAGCTGCATTATTAGTACAAGGAAACATTAACCGGAGCACATAACAAAACTTGTCACCCTTGGGGAGGTGAGGACAACCCCTGCACCGGACCCGTCTAGCTGCTTGGACCCATCAAAATGTATAGTCTAATATGTGCTAGCCGGCTTCTCTTCGGGGGCTTGACATTCTGTCCAATCATTTATGAAATCCACCAAAGCTTCAGACTTTATTGCTGTACGAGGAACATATTTGATGTTAAGAGGACCCAGCTCTAAAGCCCACTTGGCAATCCTCCATATGGCTTCTCTATTTTGAATGATATCTCCCAACGGGGCAAAACTGACCACGGTTATCTGGTGCCCCCAAAAGTAGTGTTTTAACTTGCGGTTAGCCATGAAAACTCCGTATACCAGCTTCTGCCAATGTGGATACCTCTGCTTAGACTCTGCCAAAACTTCACTGATGTAATAAACCGGCCTTTGCACAGGATATTCCTTCCCTGCCTCCTTGCGCTCAACCACAATTGCTACATTGACCGCTCTGTTGTTAGCCGCCACATAAAGGAGTAACGGCTCTTTCTCAACCGGAGCGGCTAACACTGGCGGCTCAGTCAATTGTTTTTTAAGAGCTTCAAGTGCTTCAGCCGTTGCCTTGCTCCACTTAAACTTGTTTGTCTTCTTCATCATCTGGTATAAGGGAATGGCCTTCTCCCCAAGCCGGCTTATGAACCGGCTCAACGCAGCAATCCGTCCTACAAGGCGCTGAACGTCATTAATACACGTCGGCTCTCCTAAAGAAGTGATAGCCTTAATTTTATCTGGGTTAGCCTCGATGCCCCGCTCAGAGACCAAGAAACCCAAAAGCTTTCCTGCTGGAACACCAAAAACACACTTCGTCGGGTTAAGCATCATCTTGTAGACCCGGAGATTGTCAAAAGTTTCCTTCAGATCCTCTAGGAGAGTTTCCTTCTTTTTGGATTTAACCATGATGTCGTCTACGTAAGCATGAACATTTCGGCCAATCTGACTGTGAAGGCAGTTCTGCACACATCATTGCTAAGTCGCCTAGGCACTCTTGAGCCCGAAAGGCATGGAGACGTAGCAGAACGCCCCAAAGGGTGTAATAAACGCTGTCTTCTCCTGATCTTTCATTGCCATCTTGATCTAATGATAACCTGAATATGCATCCAGGAAGCATAAACTTTCACACCCGGCTGTAGCATCAATAATATGATTGATACGAGGGAGTGCAAAAGGGTCAGCCGGGCAAGCCTTGTTAAGGTCCGTGTAATCTATACACATACGCCAGGTGCCGTTCTTTTTTAGCACTAGCACCGGGTTAGCCAACCACTCCGGGTGAAAAACTTCCACCATAAAGTCTGCAGCCAAGAGCCGGGCAAATTCCTCCCCAATAGCTTTACATCTCTCTTTGTTGAACCGTCATAGAAACTGTTTAATCGGCTTAAACTTCAGATCCACATTAAGGTTGTGCTCAGCAAACTCTCTCGGTACACCCGGCATGTCAGAAGGCTTCCATGCAAAGATGTCTTGATTCTCATGGATGAATTCGATGAGCGCGCCTTCCTATTTGGGATCCATGTGAGCCCCAAAGATGAACTGCTTGGATGAGTCGCCCGGATTGAAATCTACTGCCTTGGTATCATCCGCCAAAAACTTGAGTGGCGGCTCAACTTCCGTAGTAGGTTTCTTCAGCGGGGTCATATCCTCCGGGTCAACGTTCTCCTTGTAGAACTTCAGCTCCTCCTGGGCACAACTAGACTCTGCATACGCCGCATCTCCTTCCTCACACTCGAGAGCCGTTTTCCGATTACCGTGAACGGTAATTGTACCATTTAAGCTGGGCATTTTGAGTTGTAAATAAACATAGCAAGGCCTATCCATGAATTTGGCATAAGCCGGCCTCCCAAACAGTGCATTATAGGGACTTTTGATTTTAACCACCTCAAACCACAAGGACTCCACCCTATAATTATACTCATCGCCAAAAGCCACTTCCAAAGAAATCTAGCCCACCGGGTATGCCGACTTACCCGGGACCACACCATGAAAGACGGTGGAGGAAGGTTTAAGGTCTTTGTCAAGCAACTTCATCCTCCGAAAAGTGTCATAATAAAGGATGTTGATACTGCTGCCTCCGTCCATGAGCACCTTGTTCACCATATAGCCATTCACCTGAGGGGCCACAACTAAAGCCAGCCGACCCGGGTCATCTACCCGCGGCGGGTGATCCTCCCGGATCCACATTATGTCATACTCAGACCATGGTAAGTACCGCGGGAGAGCCGGAGCAACCGCATTAACTGCTCACCTCCGCAACTTCTCGTCTCGTTTACTGTGACCGGTCGTGAACACGTGATACTGCCCAGAACTGAGCTACTTCGGGTTACTCTGAAACCCGGATTGATTGCTCTGCTGCTGATTGCTGTTATTGATGTTGTTGCCAGGATGCTGTTGGTGCCCCCCTTGGTTATTCTGACCCGGATGCCCGACTCCTGAACCGCCGGCGCCGAATCCAGCCCCTGATCCGCCATGCCCTCAGCCGCCAGGCGGGCCACCGCCCTGGTTATTGCGTGGTTGGGAATGCTGGTTTTTGAATCTCTGCATGATAAAGCAATCATAACGCTGGCTTATCAGGCGTGCCGTGCTCCGGACAAGGCTTCTTAAGCACTTCTTCTAAATTGAAATGACCTCTATTCCTTTGGTGAAACAGCCTAAATCTTTCGTTCCCCTTGGGATGGTTCTGTTCTGTGTTGGTGTTTGCCACTAGCTCTGACCCGCCAACAGCGTTCTTCCGTTTATTCTGATTCCCATTGTTCAAAAGCCTTTGCCTTGATTGTTCTTCTTCCCTTGATTGGCTTTCTCATCATCCGAGCCTGGATCCTTGGTGTTATCTGAGTCGGCATACTTTGTCAGGGCCGGCATGAGCTCTCCCATATCCTGACACGTGCGCTTGAGCCGGCCGAGCTTCTATTTCAATGGAAAAAATGACAGTTCTTTTCCAGAATAAGCACCGCTTGAGCCGCCATGATCTGCTCTGAAGAGTGAATAATGGTCGACACCCGCCAGACCCAATGATGGGCCGACTCATTCTCCTGTTGAACACAGTGGTCCAAGTCTACAATGGTCATAGGCTGCTTACAGGTCCCCTAAAAATTCTTAATAAACTTCGCTCTTAGCTCCACCCATGAACTTATCGTGTTAGGCGGCAGACCTTTCAACCATGTGCGAGCCGGACCCTCAAGCATCATGATGAAATATTTTGCACATACCGCCTCACTGACGTCCAGCATCTCCATGGCCAGCTCATAACTCTCGACCCAAGCCTCAGGGGGTAGATCAGCAGTGTAATTTGGAACCTTTCGAGGCCCTTTAAAATCTTTTGGTAGTCGTTCACTTCTCAGAGTCGGACTTAAACATGGCACCCCTACGGCTCTGGTACTAACTACTCCCATTGAGACGGAAAGCGCCGGCTCTGGATGGGTTGCCGCTATCTCCGCCTCTTGCCTGTTCCTCGCTCGGTCCGCGAGGGCTTGTGCATCTAGAGCCGCCTGCTCATCCTCCGGTGGTCCCCGACGTGGATGACTGTGGGAACATGCCGGCGACTCGTAGCGCTGGCTGAAACTTCGACTGGGGAGGGGGTAGAGTGAACCCAGCTTTGGCTGTGAGCATATCTCTCTTGCTGGGCCATGGCCGTCTGTAAATATCCGATGGCGTTTCGCACGTCCTCCACAAAGGGTGCTTCATCTGGGACGGGAATTGTCCCAAGTCGGGTGCTGCCGCCACCATGTTCTCGGCCAGGTTAGAGTAATGAGCCGCCGGTGTCGGAAAAGCTCTAGGTGAAGTTTGGTTATGTTGGGGTGGATGAGTTGCCGGGCGTTCCATCGGGCGGCTTTCCGGCGCGCCCGCAACCCGCCCCGCACCAGGGGTATTAAACAGGTTCCTTGCTTCGTAACGTTCTGGCAGACGGGATTGATGCCTCCGCCGGTGCACCGTGGCTGCTAACCTTTGTTCCAGCCCAGATAGAAAGCATCTGCCTTGATACGCTCCGCTTCTTCCTCCATCCGGATCTTTAGCTCAGCCATCCTTTGTCGTTCCTCTGCCATCCGGCCCTTGATCCGTGCCACCTCTAGATTCTGGGTTGCTTGATTATCCGGTGTTACTTCCGTGGCCATGAGAGATGTAAGCTCGTCCATCAATTCCACTAGAACCTGAGCCGGCGGCAACGGGCTATCACCCGCTATGGCGGCTCCCGCAGCTGTGTGATCGGCGGCTGGAGTCGATCCCGCCATGAACAAGCCGCATGAACCGGGGGTCTCGGAGCATCCGATTCAAAGCCCTCTACCTCAGAATAGGTGTTGTAGTATCCCCCAAGGCCACCGTTACTGAGCCGATACACTGACTCTGTCTCCCCACTGGAGGACTCATCTTCCGAGCAAACAAGAGTTCCCTGTGACCCGGACGCTTCCAGGTCCATACCTTGAGTGAAGCCCACGAGAACATGCTTTTGACCTGGACGGGCACGGGCAGGCCACACACCACTCGCAGATTGGAGACGCCGAGCCAGCTCGACGATATTGGTGCAGATGTCCATCCCGGGTGTAGATCCATCAACCTTTCCAATGAAAACCTGGATCCCGCCAAACGGAACCCGGAATCCATACTGCATAGAATCAGCATCAAGCCCCCAGCCGGCGTCGTCGATGTAGAGCCGGTCGCAGCGACTCTTGCTCATCCTTCCAACTACGTATCCCTCGAGCCCTGGGAGAGAACCCTTTGAGAACTCAACACCACCAAGCGCTAGCCCCACGGTGGGCACCAATTGTCATGGATTTATCACGACAGATGTCCGGGTGAACGGACTTGGATTCGAGGCCATCGCTAACGGGGTGAACTCAAAGGGGTTGATCGAGACGAAAGACACGGATTTACCCAGGTTCGGCCCCTCAAGTCGAGGTAATAGCCTACGTCCTGCTTGTGTTTGCATTGCTTATGTATCGATTACAAGCAGCTAGAAGCTTGACCTAATTCTCGGTAACCTATCCTCTAAGTCGCCCCGGGTCTGCCTTTATCTAGGAGGTCAGGACCACCGGGTCTTTACAATTATCTATTCGAGTCTTCTTGTGACTCTGAATCTCTTTCCATATTCTTTGTCCAAGTTGTCCTAGGGGCGGCTTACACACCCGAGTCTTCTACATCCGGGCCCTCATGCGGCCCTGAGTTGTCTATCTTCCTGGGCCACCAGTCTTACGGCTCACCCATGGGCCGGCTCACAAGTCACCAATATGAACCGGAGCCTCTAAGACGGGTCATATTGCGGGGTTATATCCCCAACACCCCCCGATACAATCCATAGCATCACCGAAATAACCAAACTATGCAAGCAAGAAACAGAATTTGTCTAAAAAAGAATAGTCTGTAGTGATCAACAAATACGCCATACTTCTATAACTCCACAAATTGGGAAAAATAGGAAAACGTGAGGAATTTTTCTAGCAATACTTTGTAAAAAAATAGATCAAAATGAAGTTCTAGTAAAATCAAAGAAATTCTGCACTGGACGCTAAAGTTTCTATGTTTGCACAGTATCAATTCTACTTTCATTCAAGTCATCCCAAAGGCTTTACTTGTCACAAACACTAATTTAAACATAAAAACACAATCATTGCAATAGCAATAATCATGTTATATAAAAAAAATAGAAAGTATTGGGTTGTCTCCCAACAAGCTCTTTCTTTATAGCCATTAAAATAGGCATGTGATAATAATGATGCTCACATAGAAAACAAGAATTAGAGCACAAAGAGAGCACCATATAGCATTTAATTAAATCATGTAAGTCTAACATACTTCCTATGCATAGGAATTTTATAAGAAAGCAAATTATCAAGGCAAGAAGTACCTAGCATATGCAAATAGGAAAGCATTAACAAATTGAACATCGAGAGAGGTAAGTGAGTAACATGAAATTTTCTATAACCATTTTTGCCTCTCTCATAATAGTTACATGTAGGATTATTTTAAAATTATACAATATATCTATCATGAAAAATACTTTCTCCATGATTCACGTGCATAAAAGTTTTATAGTCTTCCAAGATAGTGGGATTAACATCAACTAAAGTCATGACCTCTCCAAACGCACTTTTATCAAAAATTTCATAAAATTGACCATTCTCCAAAGTAGTGGGACCATTACACCTAAAGTTGCCACTCTTACAAACCCAATTGGAGTAGTATCTCAAATATCGTCATCAATAATAAATTCATCATGAAGCTTAGAATTATCAAGATCAAAAGAAACATCACGATTATTACCCAATAATGATCATTAACACAACTGATATTCATAGACTTTATACTAACAACATGGCAATCATGATTTTCATTCAAGGAACTATCATGAATCACTTTATAAATTTCTTTTAACACTCCATCACAATTTTCATATTCATGATTTTTAAGCAAGACCTCATAAAGATAATCTAGTGCACTAAACTCACTAGTAATTGGTTCAACATAATCGGGTCTTTTGAAAAGACTAGCAACTGGATGAGGATACATTTATCTTAATTTTCTTGTTTTACTTTCTTATTTGTGTGACAAGGATAAAGGTAGCATGGCTAGGCAAGTAGACAGTAGAACAAGTGAATTATAATTTGTGAGAAGGTACTTGATAGGAAATTGATGATACTCCCCGGCAAAGGCACTAGAAATCCTTCTTCATACTTGTGATCTGTGTTGGGTTTTTCCCGGAGAGGAGGGGATGATGCAGCACAATATAGATAAGTATTTCCCTCAGTGAGAACCAAGGTTATCTAACCACTAGGAGGATCACACAACTCCCGTCTTCAGCGCCTACACACGAAAGAGCAAACACTTGCACCCAACGCATGCAAGAGGGTTATCAATCCCCTTGAACTCATTACTTGCAAGCAAGTGAGTAGTGTGGATGATAATAGATAATTGTAAATTGTAAAATAAAAAGGAAACAAATAAATGGCAGCAAGGTAATAAATATTTTTGTAATTATATATATGGATATACCTGGGGGCCATAGTTTTCCCTACAAGCTTCTCTCTTGAATAAAGCATACGATGGGTAGACAAATTACTGTTGGGCAATTGATAGAAAAGCGCATAGTTATGCCATATTTATTCATGGCAATGATCATGTGTATATAGGTATCACAATCATAAATAAGTAGACCGACTCTTGCCTGCATCTACTACTATTACTCCACTTTGAGAGCGCTTCTATGCTTCCCTCTCTAGGTATTACACTACTATAAAATGGTCCAAAGATGACACATCAATTAGAGACCCTTCGACAAAACTGTGTGCGATGGCCAAATAGCAAATGGTATAGTTATAGCTCTGTCGCTAATGATGTTAACTGTGTGATATGGCATATCCATCAAATAAGATCTAAAAAATAGTTGCATGTGTGATGTTTGGCAAACAGTTGGCCTAGATAAATTGTTTGCGATTGGATAATATAAAGCAAATGCTTATAAAAATATAAGTGTGTGTGATGTACGGCATATAATTCACCCTAATAAACTATTTGTGCTGATCAAGCAGAACACAAACTATTGTCCACATGATGACGTGTGCGATAGACGGCATACAGGTCACTCGGATGAACTGTTTGTGATGAGGTAAAATAACATAAACGGTTACATAGATCAAGATGTGTGTGATAGACAGCATACATGCCACTGGGATGAACTGTGTGTGATAACCAAAAATAACACAAACGGTTTCTCAGATCAAGATGTGTGTGATGTACACAGGCCACTCGAATGTGTTGTGGGAAAACGGTTTCGGATAGAGAACTGTCAGGGACTGATGAAATCATCACCGATGGATTTCGTTGTTTATTCTGTATGCGATGTGATTTGCTCAATCTGCCCACAAACATCTATGCTCTGTTTAGAATAAAATGATTGATGTCCAGATATTAATCGACCACTGCATACTAAAGAAAATATAGTACTACCAAAATAAGAGTCTCCCTCATAACATGTCATTTGCATGGTTGTATCACAAATGACATAAATGGTACAAAGGTTCAAATTCTAGCATTACAAGGCTCAAATTCAAAGATTACAAGGTTCAAACCAATAATAGAAATGAAATTTAGCTTATGCAGAAACTTTGTCATGCAGCTCTAGATGCCCGCGTTGATCAGCTCAACATGAACATATATGATAGGTTCATACAGATATTACTACAAGGTTGGAAACTTCAATATTTCTACAAAGGGATTCGCCACTGACATGTCATTTATGGGCTTGGCATTAGGACTTCCGAATAGTCTATCAAATGAAGTTATAAAATGAAATTGAGCTTCTATAGAGAGTTTTCCATTCTGTCCTAGTCGCCGGAGCTAATCATCAAACCATTCTTTTTTGCAAGATAAATGTAGGGAAAATCTCATTATCTTTAGCACACTTGCTCTCAAAACAAATAACTTGGTGAATATAATGTTCGGTAAGGTCCCTTGGTAGGAGTTCAAAGTAATTTCTGAAAGATGGAGATCAAGGCATTCAATGAGATTGTTATGTTGTATCACATTATCCACTACCGGGCCTAACCATATCTGTGAAAGAAGAGAATGTATTAGTGCTTGGACACACAACGGACCTCTTACGAGCATCACCTCCCTTGTGGTTAAAATTTAACATGAAAGAGCATCACCTCGACATATAGCTTCTCCAGGCACGAAAAGTATCTCAGCAATCTGACAACTTGGTCCAGGTCGGGGCCGATAGATTCTACTGCTAAGACCTCTGCGTAGATACGGGGTCAAGCTTGTCGATATGATTTTTTGGATGACAGACGAACATACATCTTTAATAGAGAAAAAATGTTAATTCAAGAATAAGAAGAGTGTGATTGTTGTACCTGGACGCTTATGGATCCAAAAACAAGTTCATATAAGTTGACGAGCGAGTAGCCAAACACTGTCAATTTTGGCGCATGAATGAACCTGACTCTTGTTGTACCTTGTTGATCAACAATCTCTCAAGTAAAGGCACGTCCACAATGACCATTTGATGATTCACCTTGTGTGATCTCCTGTTGCAACCCCAGCAATACACACAAATTGCCCGAAGACTCATGGAGGTGACGTGGAGGCTACTCAACCCATTGATCACCTGAATATGAAGGTACTCGAGCGTAGTACAGCCGTGGAGCAAGCGCTCCATGTCATCATTGGGGATGCAGACGATAACGAGCTCAAGGTGCTTCAGACGGGGTAGCAAAAGAGCGGGGTTGGCGTTAATCTGGGGGAAATAGCAATTCAAGAACCTTGCGAAGCGCATCGTTGGCGCATATGTCCATCATTAAAAGTGAGCTCCTTGAGATGATCTACGTTGGTGATAAGAACCATTCGTCAAGCTTGGCTTGGTCCTTGCCATTGGAATTTAACTTGCCCGTGGTAAGGCCTTTGCTTGGGCCACAGTGCGTGCCGAGGATCTGGGATAATACATCCAAGCGTTTGCGATGGCCAGTGCAAAGTATGTGCTCGCTGATGATGCCGAGAGGGGCACGGCACCATAGGGGTACCACCATCGAGAGAGGACGGTTGTGCACACGCCATCTTTGATAGGGAGGAGGAGATGATGGCTCTCAACATATCATCGGGGAGGCTGCTGATGAAGTCTATGCCTATCGGAGGCGCTTGTGTTTCTGGCTCAGCCCACCTATGCTTGTTGTCAACCTCGACATCCACGTCCGGAGAATGGACACCAGTGTATCTTTCTGTCAAGAGTGGAGCAGTGGGAGGATAGTGATTATGTAGCTAGATCAGGATAGAAGAATAGTGCAGTGGTAATTACAAGTTAGTACTTACTAGGTAGGAACAGTTTTAACAGATTAAGAAAATTAAATCCCAATTGGTTGTTAAAATACTACACAGTTACATTGATAGGGCTACGCAAGTCAGCATGCAGATACTACAAAGAACACTTACTTCCAACAAAGCATGGACGGAGAATGTCGTCGGCGAGGTTAGCATTTATCGTATGTAAGGCTCTTTTAGGTGCAGCGTACTTTTAGTGTCAGCTTTCAGTACATAAACCTTAGAAATCTATCCGCAAAGGCCTTCTTGATAATAGGAGTGACAATCCTCATCAATTTTTACAAAAACAACGATTGTAAATCCATGGTTTCTGATCAATATGACATCCTAGAGTCTTCAGTTATGTAAAGGCTAAGCTTTACCGCTATGGTTGTCGTTGCAACGCAAGGGATGTAATGCAGGAATTAGTAAGATTGTTACAGAACAGGGTAACATGATAGTATGGGAGTAGTAGTTAAAAGAACATCATGCACATCAGTTGATTTGAAAGGACAAAAAATTACAAGTAAACAGATAATGTAACCATGATCTCGTGCAAATATATATGAGAGTAAATGAAAGAACAATACAACATTAATTTGCCTAATATAGAAGGAGAAGGATAAGAAGAAGAAGAAATCACATTTGACGTAAAGTTGCATGTGACACCTTTTATCCAAATGTAGCAATCTATAGTATAGGTTCAAAAAAAGAATAGGCCATGCATGTCAACCCAGGTAGTGTCGGATTGAACATACCGTGCGCTCCGTGGAGTCGTCTGGTACGGTGAATTGGAACTCCTCGGTTTTTTGGCCGAGTCCGCATAGCCCTGATGTGTTCTTGCATTGTACACTCTATGAATGAAAACCCTCAAATCAGCTAGAAGAAACATGAATCCACAGTGATTTCGGAGGGGCGATTAAAAGGGGCCAACGGACTGGGATAAGAGATGAGCGGAAATATTTTAGTAGATTACCTACATGGTTCTTCATGGGGGAAAACAGTACCGAAGATCCCCCAATCAGGTGAGCTGGGTCGATAACAAGCAGCGTCGAGAAAGTCAGTGCTGATAGACCGTGGCAATCGGAAGTGGAGATATGCGGTGGCATTTTGCGGTAGCCGGGGGCGGCGGCAGGCATCGAGCTAAGTGGTTGTCGTGGGGATAGGCGGTGATATGCATGGAGAGTCCCGGAGTACTAGTGTTAGTGTAGGTGCTACTAGGGGGAGGAGGGGGAGGGGGAGGGGAGCAGGTGAGGGTTATGCAACGTGTGGGTGCTGAGGGTTTTTTTCAAGTGGTGCTAAGGGTTTTTGTCCTAGAATAATGTGCTTCATAGGAAACGGATTATTAGATCCAACTGTGTGTGATAAATCCTATATAAATATTACTCTGAAGTAAACTAGCACTCCGGTGTGATGGAGACACCGCATAATGAAAGTCGTCGCACAGTTTCAATCTGTGGAAAAATATAATACACAAGCATAGATATAATACACACAAACTAGATAGATTTAATCCAACAATATTATTTTCGACACGGTCAATCCAACATCTCATCTTCATGCTTGATGGTTAAGATTCTCCAGGAATTGGGCGTACGCAGCGTGCGCTACCTTGCGAGAATACTTCTGCTTGAAGGAGCCAACGGCTCATCTTCTTTCATGCGCCAAAACACTAGAGTATGTGTTGTTAATCTTATGGTTGCAGAACAGGCATCCATAGCCCCCATTCTTCCTGACATGCTTGTTATACTTTCCAGCCATAAGCTCTCTGAGCCTTTGCCTCTTGAACCTCTCCTGAACGTCTTCATCCTCGCTGTCCACGTCGTCAGATAGCACCTATACATAGTAAAAAATGTGACGTCCGTATATTTTATAATGCGAATTCGCAAGGCAAAGTTTATGAAACATACTATATCATGCGACAACGTGAACCCTAAACTGAAGCTAACTGATTTGATGCCAAAAGTTAGCATGCCATGTTTTGGTAGCAAACCAATCAGCCTATCATATGTATTTACCAAAAAGGGTATATATGACCAACCAGTTCTCCGTCTGAGTTGTTGTCATTGCTGGAGTGTTCATCGGGGTCGTTGTGGACCACCGACTCCGACTGGGGAAGCACGACGGCGGGGAGAACATAAAGGCCGCGCTGCTATCCACGCGATATGTCATCTCTGACAACAGCAATCTATGTGCCCACCTTCACGCTGTGCTTGGGTGCTTCGCTGGCACCGACGTGGTTACTCCCTTCCATGGTGCAGGGAGGCCGCTAGTGACAATTGAGAACGACGGCGAGGATGTCGGGGGGTGAGAGAGGATTGTGTAGCCAGAATGTTAAAACCAACGGCTCGGACGCTGTTAATAAAGGGGAGTTGGGACATGAGAGGGATTCGGGCAGCGGTTTAAAGAGACGGCTCACCTCCCGGTGAGACGCCTGCATGCCGGACTACGGGCATGCGCACTATCAATACACGCGTCTGACAACACATCTCCCTATGAAACTACTTAGCTAACACGCGTCCCATCAATTCACACACCTTCTCACACGCATCCCGGTCAGCCCGCGAGGCGACCTGCATCCCATCAAATCATATTTGTGTGCAAGAATCGTGCTTGATAAAGTTTGACTAACTTTAAAGAAAGAAATAGAAATAATTACCATGATAAATATATATGATGTGAAAGTAAATTCAATAAAGAATCTAATGGTAATAATTTTTAATTGTAAATGTTAACATTTTTTCTAAATTTGGTCAAAGTTTACAAATCTTGAATTTAGCAAACGCTAATATGTGGAGTGAATAAAAAGAGTTTGGATTAATAAACCGTTTGCGATGTAAACGTGATGGTTTTGTGTTGCATTTATTAATAAGCCCTCGTTTGCAAGAATCTTAGATGAAAACTTATCTGAAATTGGACGATTTATTTACCACAACATATAAGTTCAATATCATGAAATCATGTCAATGTTTCATGAATTCTAGCTTAACTGGGCGTTTGCTGCAAATTGATAGCCAAGAGTCAATGTTTGCGGCCCCGAGATGTTCGGAATTTCTTGTTCTTCCTTCCATGGGGACTAAACATGCACCCAAGACAAAAAAATGAAATTCTAATCCATTCGGGCACACAACCGCGTGTGCATATAGTTCGAATTTGAATTTTACAAATTAAATACCTAAGGAATCAATTTGATGTATATAATGTCTTAATGTTCTTTAAAAATCGAATTTTAACACTGCACTCCTATTGTAACATGTGCACTACATAAAAAAGTTTGACATGCATGCCTCGAAGTGACGGTGGTGTGGTGGGACGAGTGGGGGTGTGGGGTCCGGCAAAGAATACGTGTCGTATGTGCGCCACCATGTGGGGTTGTCCAATTAGTTAGCCATCAAGCTGACAGCGGGGATTACTCAGGGGGTTTATTGGAGTCTTATCCATGTCCTCATCATCTCCCTCACATTCCCGTCACCGTCTTCGTACCCATACGTGGGGATAAAATGTTTCCCATCCTCGTCCCCATCACCGCCCTCCCATTCCCGTCACCGTTTTCGGATTTCGAGCTCCGTAAAACCCTCAAGGTTCGAACACGGGGGCATGTGAGAAGATCCCTGCAGCCTCGTCACCCTAGCTCGCTACTCGATGGACGCAGCGATGAACTCGCACGATGACGAGGAAGAAGATGAACAAGACAGTTTACCCTGGTTCGGGCCGCTGCGAAGTGTAATACCCTACTCCTGCTTTGGTGGATTGCCTCTCGAGGAGGTGATGTGGGTGGAATAGTACAGTATTCTTGGGCCTCCTAAGGGCTCTCTTGAGGTGTTCGAGGCCCTCTCTGGCTTAATGGTGGATGAGTGGTGGAATGGCTACCCGGGTGAACCGTTGAGTCCTGTCGGTGGGTTCTGTATGTCCTCTGTGGATTCCGTCCCCCTTCTATGGTGCTACCTATCCTCTATATATAGCGGCGGCACGGGTCCTCTTACCTTATCACAATGAGGGGAAGGGATCCCACAAGGGCCAATTTTGAAAGGGGGCAATAGTATGTGCTCGCCCTACCCAAAGGCGGTCTTCACCTGCAAAGTAGCTGTCGACGGTGCAGGGGTGGGCTCAGCAATGACATCCGCCCTGCATGGCGAGTGGTTGTGGTCTTCTTGTACTGGAATGCAAAACTTTGGGGGTGCTTTGTGAACCCGCGTATGTCATTGCTCCCTTTGCACCATAGAGGAAATTGCGCCACCTGGCTCACTAACGCCCGCGTGTCCTTCCTTGCATCACCCTTGACTCCTCAGGCCGGGCCTTGCATAGAAACCTCTGCCGCTCCTGAGGGGTCCTGAGGAGGCCCGTCCTTCAAGGGTCTTGTCATTGTTCCTCCTCGCAAGGCTAGGGCCCTCGCAAGGGCCTTGTCTTGAGTAGGGCCTTGCCTGGCCCCGTTTGGTTGATGAAGTGGGCCATGCCCTGGGCGGCAGGCAGGCAGGTCTGGATACCCCCATTCCCAGAACGCTGATAGTAGCCCCCGAGCCCAAGGCACACTCGAGCTGGCTTACGGGCGAAGCCTAGAGGATGGCCCGAAGTGCCACGGGCCCCCAAACGACTACGGGTCAGGCTTGGCATGCGTCAAACGCCTCGGTGGCGGCGCCTCCACTCCCCGAGGGTGTCCGTAAACACACCCAGTTGGATTGACACGATGCCTGGGTGCAGCACAGGCCATCATTGCTTCCCATCAAGTGTTGTTGCTGCTTCAGGCCACGCGGATGCGACCCTTCAGAGGGCAGGAGAGGTGACGTGGATGGAACCGCATTGACCGAACCGCCTCGCGCCGCCCGAGGGGTGCGCGATGCCTGCTCTCCCACGATGCCTCGTTGTTGTGGTTATGCCTATAAATCCGCCCTGTTCCTAGCCAGGGAAAGGGCATTGCAGTCTTGAGGCTTCCCCTTGTTTCCTTTGCTCCGCCAACAAAAAACCCTATTTACTTCTCGTCCCTCTGTTTTTCATGGCGTCCGAAGGAAGCGGTGCAGGCGTAAGGAAGTGGTCGGCTCCTGTGTCCTCCTCCAGAGGCGGCGGCGGGGGGCCCTCGGGGTCTACACAAGTTCGCCAGCGATGGGCCCTGGTCGACGAGTAAGTATTCTGCCGCCTCCCTCTTCTCTCGTTCTTATGTCCATCGTCTGGAGCTTGATCTCATTCCTTTCCTCCCAGGATTCCCGCAGCCAAGAAATGCAAATTTGGCGAGCTTGAGGAGGAGGTGGAGATGTTGTAGGTCTGGCTGACCACCGCTGAGGCCGCCTTCGATGCCACCCTCCGGGGCGAGGCCGAGGCCCGGGCGGAACTAGCATCCCTCCAGACCCAGGTCCAGGAGGCGGTCGATGCCTTGCAGGCCGCCAAGGACGAGGCGGCGTATGCCAGGCTTCTGAGTCCCTCCGCGCCAAGCAGTTCCAGGGCATCACCTGCCGCGCGGCCGGCCCGGTGAGCCGGTTCGCCGGGGACGCCCACGCGTTGCCGCATGTGCACGGCGACGGGGGCTACCTTGAGTTCTTCCGAAAAGTGGTGGAGGCGCTGGAGACCGGCTTCTCTCATGTCGACGTGGACAGCGCGTCCGACACGCGTGACCTTCTGGACCTTGCCTTGACACTCGTCTACTCCAACCTACGCCGCCTCACCCCGCAGATCGACCTCCGGCACCTTGGAGAATAGGTGCCCGACGAGCTCCAGCGCCCCCTCCAGGATGAGACGCGCCCGCTCGTGGAGGCCATGGTTGACCGGTTCATCCTGGTGCCCGCCTCAAGCGAGGAGGACGGCTCCGACACTGAGTCGGCCGACGACATGGGTGCCAACGGCGACTCCTCCCCTTAGGCATCCTCAGTTCCCCTTTACTGGTACCTGTAACGCTCGAACAAGAACCCTGCCCCGTGGGGCGTTAATCTTTTGCATATTACCTTTGTCGTCTTGCTTTTCTTGCTCGATTTGCTGGTTGTGGTGTTGTTTGGTGTTGTCATGGTCGTGGCCCTGCATCAACCCCCGATATGGCCCCCGCGGGGCTCTCCCCCTCCAGGGGCGAGTCGCCCCGTTGCTCCTGTCGGGCCCTGGGCCTCGCGGCTCGTCGCGATCGAGCCCCTCCTCGCGTGTTGCCCCCTTTGTTGCTTTGTCCCTTAGGGGCCTCAGCAGCCGCGCATAGTAGCCGTAATCCCTGCATTCTTAGGTTAGCGCACGCAGTCCTTAATTCATTCTCGGGGTCGTTATTAGGCCAGGAGGCTCCTAATGGGCTCGATAGTGTACTTAGCTTCATATGACGCTGGCGACCTTGCGCTTCGCGAGGCAAGGCGGGCTGTTCCGTCAAGCTATGACTCTGTTCGGGATATTTTCTTCTTGCCTGTTGAACGGTCTGGGGGCCCTTTCGGTACTCTGTGTCTGTAGGTCCCAGTCCCGCACATTTCCCTACCACCGTTAGGTATGACCAGAGAGGACGTACTTCACGAGGTGAGGCCCCGGTACTCCTGACGCCAACCGGAAACCATGGACGGCACCAAGAAGTCGAGTGGCATTATGACCAGTAAGGCTCCGAGGTACGTTGCCCAGGAGCCCCCTTTTTCAATGCTCAAACCGCTCTACGTCTTTAGGTCCTAGTCCCGTGCATTTCCCCGCCACCGTTAGGTACGACCAGAAACCATGGACACACTTCACGGGGCGAGGCCCCGACACTCTTGATGCCGACCGGAAACCAAGGACGGCACCAGGAGGGCTGAGTGGCCTTATAACCGGTAAGGCTCCTGAGGCGTGCTGCTCAGGAGCCTCCTTTTACGCTCGAGCGATCCCCCATTCCGTCACTCCATGTGCCGCCTTGGGAGGCCCTGAGGCATCCCGAGACCCCATGTTGTGTTGTCATGCTGCAGTCGGAGCCCCTGAGCAGGGCCAACAGCTAAAAATCAAGTTCTTCTGAGGCAGCAGGTCCTCGCCATCTAGCTGTGTGGTTCCTCGGGGTGGTGCGGAGCGTTCGGCTCCTTGTGAAACACCATTTAGAAAGAGAGACTTCAAACTAGGAAACACGGAGAGAAAAGCCCCCCCCCCTTTTTTTAAATATAAAGTTTCGAAATTCTCAGACTTCATTCCAAAAATGGCAACTTGAACATCAAAAAGAAGCAAGCAAATGCCGCGTCCGGCTCCTAGGTTGTCCTTCATCTTCTTCCAACGCTGAGCGTAGGGCATCCACGTTGCATGGGAATAGCCATTGATGGGCAGTGTTGTCTTCTCCGCCAGCTCTGGGTTGTGGCTGCCTCATTTCGTGGGAGGAACCCCTCTGCGTCCTCGGGGGGCTCCAGGCATATACAGCCCGCTCATTGTTACGTGAGAGTGTTACGTCCCCGGGCTAGCCCCCAGACACATGGCTCTATGGCTTGCAGCCCCGTCGAAGATCATTCCGTGCATTTTTGCCCGGTTGGGCACCCTCATGAACCTAACCCGAGTGCATCGCTCCCTGCGCGACCTCGGGATTGCGCTCCTGAGGCCCAAACATGAGGTCGATGCATCAGCGCGGCCATAAGGGTGTTTTGTTGGTGAAGTATGGCTTGTGAGGCGTGCGTGCATCGTCCGGACGAGGTCCCGAAGGTCTCGGGAGACCCATCCTCCCGAGGCCGCGTAGGCATCGTAGTTGCCACGGATGGCCGGCATGCATTTGTCTTTTCGCTCCCCCAGGCTATTGCTCCTGAGACCTGGGGGATCAGCCCAGCTTCACTTCCCGTGGGGGCGCCGGCTTGTGCCGTGCCCCACGGGCCTAGGGGCACCCTCCAGCTTGCTCCGCCCAGGCCCGGTGCCCCGCCGATCGGAGCCCCCAGGCCCAGCTTGGGGAGGACACCCAGGGTGCCCCTTACTCTTGAGAAGTGATGGCTCCCGCGGCGGGCGCCTAATCCACAACAGTTGTCTGTTCCATGGTGGGCGCCTGATCCACCCCTTCGCCTGGCGGAAGGACGTAACAGGGTACGTAGGGTTCCACGTAGGCGCTCGGTCCTCCTCCTGAACCGCTCGTATGTGCATCGGGGGCGCTCCCTCTCGGTGATGGCAGGAATCCGCCCCGCATGCGTTGCTCGCAAACCCTCCTCATGTAAACTCTGCCTCCGCCGCCTGGTGGGCCGCGCATCTCCTGGTGTGGATTGTTCCCTTGGCGACCCGGTGTGCTTCCACCGTCGTTGCTTGTTTGTCCGGATGCCTGCGTCGCCCGCTGACTACGACGGATTACGCGCTCCCGCCTGGCCAACCCTGGCTGCATAGGGCCAGCCGGGTTGCTGCAATGCGCATCGGCGTGTGCGTGTGGCGCCTCATCGTTCCCTCCGTGTGCCTGGTGGGCATGGCTGGGCTGCTCCCTGAATCCAGTCACCAGGATTCGCAGGAGGAGCAGCACAGCGTGTGGCGTGCCCTGCTTAGATCCGTCCGGGTCTGGGGGCGGTCCTTTCGCCGGCAGTCTAGGGAGCGGGCACAGCGTGCGAGCCTCCAGCGCCTAGTGCCTGTGTCCTTGGAGTGGAGTGAGGGGAGAAGGCCCTCTGCGTGACGGTGACCAACTCTGTGATGTGGTCGGCCCACGTGTCGAACCCCATGCGTAGGTCGATGGTGAAGCATCTCGCTTGCCAGCAGTAGCGCGTCGTGGGCATTAAGGTCTCCCATGTAGGTGCGGCACACAGCTGGGGTCGGGGACGCTAGTTGTCCGCCGTGCGCCTGAGCAGCGCCAGAGGTGGTGACGGTGGAGGCGACGCTGGCGACCTGGTACAAACTGCTCGGTCGGCCTTCGACTACCGCGGCGGGGTTTAGGAGGACCAACCCACCGCGGCCCGGAGAAGCTTGATGAGAGCTGGCTATCGGAGCAGCGAAGCTTGGGAGGGATGAAGCTTGGGGAAGCCTTCAACACGCCCCCTACCTGGCACGCCAAATGTCCAATTTTGGGCTCCGCAAAACCCTTAAGGTTCAAACACAGGGGCATGTGTGAAGATCCCTGCAGCCTCGTCACCCTAGGTCGCTACTCGATGAACGCAACGACGAACTTGCACGATGATGAGGAAGAAGATGAACACGACAGTTTACCCAGGTTCGGGCCACTACGAAGCGTAATACCCTACTCCTGCTTTGGTGGATTGCCTCTCGAGGAGGTGATGTGGGTGGAATAGTATGGTATTCTTGGGCCTCCTGAGGGCTCTCTTGAGGTGTTAGAGGCCCTTTATGGCTTGGTGGTGGATGAGTGGTGGAATGGCTACCCGGGTGAACCGTTGAGTTCCGTCGGTGGGTTCTGTGTGTGCTTTGTGGGTTCCATCCCCCTTCTACGGTGCTACCTATCCTCTATATATAGCGATGGCCCAGGTCCTATCCCCTTATCACAATGGTGGGAAGGGATCCCACAACGGCCAATTTATATGGGGGACAGCAGTACGTGCTCGCCCTGCCCAAAGGTGGTCTTCGCCTGCAAAGTAGATGTCCACGGCGCAGGGGTGGGCTCAGCAATGACATCCGCCTTGCAAGGCGAGTGGTTGTGGTCTTCTTGCACTGGAATGGAAACCTTTGGGGTGCTTTGGGAACCCGTGTATGTCCTTGCTCCCTTTGCACCAAAGAGGAAACTGCGCCGCCTGGTTCACTGACGCCCGCCTGTCCTTCCTTGCGTCACCCTTGACTCCTGAGGTCAGGCCTTCCATAGAAACGTCCGCTACTCCAAAGGGGTCCTAAGGAGGCCCGTACTTAGAGGGTCTTTTCATTGTTCCTCCTCACGAGGCTAGGGCCCTCGCGAGGGCCTTGTCTTGAGTGGGGCCTCGCCTAGCCCCATTTGGTTGGTGAAGTGGGCCATGCCCTGGGCCGCAGGCAGGCAGGTCTGGGTACCCCCGTTCCGAGAATGCCGACAACTGTCTCTGTACCCGTGCGCGGGTATAAAAAGTTTCCCATACCCATTGCCACTTCTTTATCACCTTGGGGGAACCCAGCATGCATTTAAGAACAACATTCAATAGTATTTCAGTAAAAAAAATAGTACTCCAATGCAATAAACAATATATTGTGGCTAATTTTGGGACTTCTTAGGGATATTTGGGCCAGATGGGTGGGATCTGTGGAAACTTGGGTGACCGAGGTCGTAAATTACGTGGGGTCTACTAATTTCAGAGCCCACATGTAAGTATTTCATAGTTAAGGCGGGTAATGCTATGTATATCCCATCCCCATCCCCGTGTTGCATGTTGGGTAAGGTATTTGACCCACCATCTTCCCCATGGGAATTCAAGCTGGCACTTCTCCATGCCCTAATATAGTAAACACTCATGGGGATGCAGGTAACGGTTTTAACCATTGACAGCTTCAGGTGAGGCACACGTTCCACGTCAAAAGTCGTGCATTGGGTATATATTTAAAGCATCTCGATCATGACCTTTTCATGCATATGTTTGTGTGTCATGCATACGGAGGTGGTCCTCATACACTCACTCATGCGGTTATCACCGACACACCCATTCATTGTCGCCGCATGGTCTATCACCTTGGATGGCGTGCACGAGAGGGGTTTGATCAAAGGTGGATTCATCTTAGTCCATGTTTCGGCGAATATTATGGTGAGATTATGGATGAAAGTTTGCACGCATGTGTGCATGCCGGTGCTCATTGTACAAGTTGTGAACCTACATTTTTTCGATTTGCGAAGGTGCCACATGAAAGGTGTGCATTGGGTATTCAAAAAATCACACAAAACCTTTGTACATATGTTAGGGCAGCATGGAGGCGGTGTTTGTCCTCGGACACTGCCCCCCTCGCACAATTATTGGTGTCACTCCCATCTCTAGCCTTGCATACTTTTGTACCGCAACGAGAGAGGTTAATTATTGTGGATTCTTTTCTAACGATGTTTGCGGTAGGCCATGAGAGTGAGACTACATAGTATAATTTGAGTGTGTGTAGCATACGCCTGAATGTCTCTCCCATCGGCTGGAATGGGGGGTATATATATTCTACGCGTCGTGAACCTCGCTTTTTGTGTGGACTTTAAGATTCCCGAGGAAGGTGTGCCACGCTAAAGTTTGTGTGCTGGGTATGTAAACACCACACAACACTTACATGCATATGTTTGATCCTTTCTTAGACGGTGATTGTCTTTGGATACTCCTTCGTGTGGTTATTGTTGGAAAGTCCATTCATGGGCCCGCGCGGACGTCCATCACATTGACTAACAACGAGAGAGAGGTTACCATGGTGGAATCTTCAATTATTTTGTGTTATGGTATACATTATACAGGTCATTTGAATTTTTGAAAGCACATTTGCTCCCTTGGTGGTTTTGGTAATTAATAACAACATATATGTCATTGAACTAATGTTTCCACTAAGCATGTTTCAGGAAAAGTTCAATGATGGGTTGCTGAAAGGATTGTGGAATACCCCAAGATGCAAGGAATAGATTGGCAAAGCTTCAAGCAAACGACTCTACATTTTACCTTTTGTGAGAAATCACTTTGAGTCCATAGGAAAGGCAATACTATTAAAAGGGGGTAAGGTTTTTTTGGTGAACAAAATGCTCATGCGTGCACAAGTGATAGTCACCACATACACCCACAATCTCTTCCACAAAAGTTTGTCTGAATCCAAATATCTAAAATTGATGCAACCAACACTTTCCACTCGGTGCCACCGATTCCCATCCTCAGGCAGACTCAGCCAAACCATAGCTTTTCAGTGCAACCGATTCCACTTCAGTGCCACTGAGTTTGGGTTGCCAACTTCCTGTTATGCAAGTTTACAAAATTGGTCCCGCCAAGTTTTGTGAATCGGCGTCACCGAGATTGGCAATCTGACTGTTGGTCACCTTATCGGTGCAACTGAGTTTTATGTATCGGTCTCACCGAGATTCAAAAGTTACTACCTTTAAGGCAACTCGGTACAACCGAGATTTACACATCGGTTCCATCGATTCTGACTTATTAGGTGTAACGTTGGATTTTTGGAGATGCCTATATATACCCCTCCACCACCACTTACTCGGAAGAGAAGCACTCGGAATAGTTCCCCACTCATACCTACTGATTTTCTGAGAGAGAGTCACCTACTCATGTGTTGAGATCATGCCATTCCATTCCTACCATATGGATCTTGATCTCTAGCCTCCTCAACTTCCTTTCCACCCAATCAACCTCTTCCACCAAGCCAAATCTGTGAGAGAGTGATTGTGTGTTGAGGAGTCTATCATCTTGAAGCACAAGAGCAAGGAGTTCATCGACATTATCGAGCCTATTACCTTTTGGAGGGTAGTGTCTCCTAGATTGGTTAGGTGTCGCTTGGGATCCTGCTACTTCGTGTTGTGGAGTGAACCAAGAAGTTTTTAAGGCCAAGGAGATCGCCTACTTCATGAAGATCTACCCCGAGTTAGGCTAGTCCTCCATGGATGTAGGCCGTCATGGTATAGTCAAGGTTGCTTCTTCGTGGAACCCTCCGTGGGTTAGAGCCCTCCATGGACTCTCATGACTGTTACCCTCTGTGGGTTGAAGACTCCATGAACGTGGACGTATCATAGCACCACCTATCGGAACCATGGGAAAAATCATCGTGTCACCAATTGTGTTTGATCTTCCTACCCTCTCTTTACTTACATGCTAGTCTTTACTTTCCGTGGCAATACTCGTAGACATGCATGTGTAGGGTGTACTTGACTTGCTATGAATGTTGAAATCTGCCAAGAATTAAAATTGGGAAAAAGTAGATTTTTAATTGGTCAAGTAGTCTAATCACCCCCCTTCTAGCACTACTTTCGATCCTGCAAGTGTTATCACAGCTTTGGTTTCCATTGCATTGGTTTCACAACCTAGGAGAGTATGGCGTCTAGTGAGGGAAATTATCACCCTAGAGGTCCGTACTTTGATGGCACTAATTTTGCTAGTTGGAAACAAAAAATGAAAATGCATTTGCTTGGTCATAACCCTGCCGTTTGGGGTGTTGTTTGTGTTGGAATGCAAGGTGAATTCTTTGCAGAAGGAAGGGAACCGAATCATGAAGTGACTGTGAATGAATTGAAGATGTTGCAACTCAATGCTTAACCATGTGACATTCTCTTCAACTGCCTATGCCCCGAAGAATTCAACAAAATCAGCCGTCCTGAGAATGCAAAAGAGATTTGGAATACTTTGGTTGATATGCATGGAGGTACCGAATCTGTGAGAGAATCCAAGTTGGATGTTCTTCAAAGTCAGCTTGACAAGTTCAAATTGAAGGATGGTGAAGGAGTCGCTGAGATATACTCTAGGCTAGCTCTCATCACCAATGAGAATGTCGGCTTAGGAAGCGAAGAAATGACCAACAAATTCATCATCAAGAAGGTACTTCGAGATTTGGATGATCGATATGACACCGTATGCACATTGATCCAAATGATGCCCAACTACAAAGATCTCAAGCCAACAGAAGTGATTGGTAGGATTGTTGCTCATGAGATGACACTCAAAGACAAGGAAGAGCTTCACCACAAGTCTAGCGGTGCTTCCAAAGCAACAAGTGATGCTCCCGCTACCTAATACGTCTCCAATGTATCTATAATTTATGAAGTATTCATGGCATGTTTACAATAGATTTTGGTATAATTTTATTAGAACTAACCCGGACTGATGATGTTTTCAGCAGAACTCCCATGGTGTTGTTTTTTGGGCAGAAATAAAAGTTCTCGGAATGGGCTGAAATTTGGTATGATTTTTTGTGGACCAAAATAAGCCCCCGAAGCATTGGATCTAGTCCATAAGAGCCACGGGGAGGTGGCAAGCCTGCCAGGTGTGGCTAGGGGGTGGACGCGCCAAGTAGTCTTGCCACCACCTCGTGGTCCCCCTTGACGTGAGATCGATGCCAAAAATTCCTATAAATCCAAAAACCACCGAAAACAAACCTAGATCGAGAGTTCCTCCACCGCACACCTCCAAAGCCACGAAAAAGCAATCTTGGCCCTCTCCGGCACCCTGTCAGAGGGGGTCACCATCACCGGAGGCCATCTTCATCGTCCCGGAGGGGCCATCAACACCATGGAGGCCAAGGACCAGAGGGAAAACCTCTCCCCCATAGAGGTGGGAGGCCATGGAGGAGGAAGCACAAGGGGGAGACCCTCTCCCCCTCTCTCCCGGTGGTGCTGGAGTGCCACCGGGGGAACCATCGCCGCGGTGAGCGTCTTCATCAACATCACCATCCTCATCTCCTTTTAGCGGTCCACTCTCCCACACCCCGCTGTAATCCCTACTTCAACATGGTGATTTATGCCACATATTATGATCCAATGATGTGTTGCCATCTTATGATGTTTTGAGTAGATTTCTTTTGTCCTTTGGGTTAATCAATGATCTAGATTGGTTTGAGTTGTATGTTTATTTTGGTGCTGTCCTATGGTGCCTTCCGTGCCACGCACACGTGAAGGATTCCCGATGTAGGGCATTGCAATACGTTCATGATTCACTTACAGTGGGTTGCTTCAGTGACAGAATCATAAACCCGAGTAAGGGGTTGTTGCGTATGGGATAAAGGGGACTTGATGCTTTAATGCTATGGTTAGGTTTTACCTTAATGATCTTTAGTAGTTGCAGATGCTTGCTAGAGTTCCAATCATAAGTGCATACGATCCAAGTATACAAAGTATGTTAGCTTATGCCTCTCCCTCATATAAAATTGCAATAATGACTTCCGATCTTCTTACCAATTGCCTAGGATAATTCTGCACACCGACCCATCATTATTCCACACTCGCTATTTGTAATATATTGTACTATTATGTTAATAGCACCTATTTTAACATTTTAGTTCTCCTTTATCATGCAAAGCTATCCTCTTCATACCCACAACGTAGTTCTATTTCTCGTTTCTAGATGGAAGCAAACGTTCGGTGTACGTAGAGTCGTACCGGTGGCTGATAGTACTTGAGAGAATATCGATCTTACCTTTATCTCCTTGTGGGTTCGAAACTCCATACTTATCACTCCACCTTTGGAAATTGCTACGATGATTCCTTGCACTTGGGGATTATCAAGCTCTTTTCTGGCGCCGTTGCCGGGGAGCAATAGCGTGGGGTTGATATTCTCGTGTGTGCTTGTTTGCTTTCTTCACTTAGTAGATTTTTTTCCCTTTTTACTTTCTTTAGTTGTGGGTGAAGCAAAGAAAAAAATAATTGAAAATACAAAAAGAGTTACTTGCCCCTTTTGCCTAAGAAGTTTTTCAAAAAGAGAGGTGATTGGAAGGTTGTGCATTGGAGAAGTGAGGGTCGACCTTGAACACTTGTGTTCATGCTCATGGAAACAATGTAGAATTTTTCATGGAAGCTTATAAAAAATAATTATCACCTTGTATATATCCATTGTATTATAAAAGTAATGTGCCAAAATTTGCTTTTAGGATGATTAGATTGCTTGTTTGGTGTGTGCAGTGCAAAAACAGAAACTTTGGTTGTAGTGCATGAATTTACATTTTTTACTGGGACTTCACAAGTTTCTGAATTTTTCCTAATTTTTCAGAATTGTTTGAGTTACATAAGTATACAAAGTTTCTAGATTGCTACAGACTCTCCTGTTTTTGACAGATTCCGTTTTCTATGCATTGTTCTCTTATTTTGATGAATCTATGGGTTGTACCGGGGGGTATGAACCATGGTGAAGTTGTAATACAGTATACGTAATACTAATATGAATTTGGAATGAGTTAACAACATTACTTACAGTAGGAATTTGCTTTATTATACTAACGGATCTCACGAGGGTTTTGTTAAGTTTTGTGTGAATGAAGTGTTTGAAGATCGAGGAGGTATCAATATAAGAAGAATACAGAGAGATAATAGTTCAAGCTTGAGGATTCCCTAGGAACCCCAAGTAAATATTTCAAGGAGACTCAATCATCTAAGATTGGGGATGCCCCGGAAGGCATCCCATCTTTATTCTTCAACAATTATCGTTATACCTCGGTTTTTGTTTTGTTCACATGATATGTGCCTTTATGTTTGTCTTTTCCTTTATGCACCCTTCTAGTATGAGTTAGTCCTTAATTTATTTGTATAATTATTCATGCACTTTACTTAAATCTTTTGAGTATGGCTTTATAGAATGCTCTTTGTGCTTCACTTAAATCTTTTGAATATGGCTTTGTAGAATGCTTCATGCGCTTCACTTAATTCTTTTGAGTATGGCTTTATAGAATGATTCGTGTGCTTCACTTATATTTTGAGATTGGATATTGGTTAATATATATTAATTGTATAATTCTCTATGAACTTCACTTACATATTTTAGAGTATGAATAAAATGATCTTCGGAATTTGGCTTAAAAGAATATCATTAAAATATCATGCCTAGCTAAAAAGGCATTAAAGAAAAGCACTTGTTGGGAGACAACCCAACACTTTTACTTTATGTTTTGATGTGTTCACATGATTAATATACTTTAGTAATCATTTTTTGTGCCTTTTATTTCAATAAAGTTCCAAGTAAAGCCTTTGGGATAGTGTGGATATTTGCTTATTTGATTCTGTGCAAAAACAGAAAGTTTTGCGTCCAGTATATGAATTACCTGATTTTACTAGAGATTCAAAAAATTCTGAAATTTTTAAAAAAAATTAAAATTATGTGATATTTCCTAATTTTTCAGAATTTTAGATTTAGGGAAGTTTGGTGATCATTCAGATCCTTACAGATTGTTCTGTTTTTGATAGATTCTGTTTTGCATGCATAGTTTGCTTGTTTCAAGTGTTCCTATAGCTTATATTGAGTAATATAAATTATGATAATTATAGATTACAGTAGATATCATGTGGGAACAATTATGAATCTTGTCTTGACAGTACCTAAGTGAATGATTCATCTTTATCACACTAACCCTTCTCATGAAGTTCCGTTAAGTTTTGTGTGATTGAAGTTTTCAAGTTTTGGGTGAGATACCGATATGAGGGGAATAAAGAGTTACAAGAAGCCAAGCTTGGGGATTCCTAGGGCACACCAAGGTAATATTCAAGGAAGACTCAAGCGTCTAAGCTTGGGGATGCCCCGAAGGGCATCCCCTCTTTCGTCTTCAATACTATCGGTATATCTTACTTGGAGCTATACTTTTATTCGTCACATAATATGCATTTTGATAGGATCGTAATTTTATTTTGTTCTTACCTTTTATTTGTTATTTATAATCTTGTTTTTCAATAAAAATTTCCAGTAATTGCCTTCGGATGCTTGCATTGCATGTTTGATGCGTGTTGTGTAAAAAACAGAAATGTTTTCTGTGGTGTTTGAATTTTAATATTTTAATGGAAAGTGGAAAGCTTACGAAATATTTACACGGTGTTTTCATATAAATTCCTTAGAATTTAATAAATTTTAATAATTTTTAGAGTTACATAGGTACACTGGTTTAATAACTTGCTACAGACTATTCTATTTAGACAGATTGTCATCATAGTTTTGTTATCTACTTATCCTATAGTTTCCATAGCCTATATTGGTAGATATAAATTATGGAAATGATAGTATAAAGTACCTAATTTTTTAAAATTATTGTGAAACTTGTCTAGGCAGTACATGAAGTGTTGATTTGTTCTTATGTGTACTAACCTATCTCACGAGCTCTTTTTGAATTTTGTGTGGATGATGTTTTTGAGAATAGGTGAAATCGGGATATCAGAGGATTGAACAAGATACAAAATATCAAGATTGGGGATGCCCAAGGAAACCCATGCAAATATTTCAAGAACTCTCAAGTATCTAAGCTTGGGGATGCTACACATCCCACCTCTCTTCATCAACAATTATCGGTTAGCCTATGTTGAGCCTAAATTTTTATTCGTTCACATGATGTGTGCTATTCTTGGAGTGCCATTTTTATTTCGTTTGCTGTTTAGATAAAATCATTGGATCTGAAATTTTTAATAAGAGAGAGTCCTCACATGGCTATTTAACTAATTTACTATGCATTGGTCTTCACTTATATCTTTTTGGAGTAGTTTATCTTTCACTCTCGCGCTTCACTTATATCCTATGAGTAAATGGTTGAATGAATTGAATATCATAAATCTGAAATTAAAAATGCTTCATATACTTATCCCATGGGTAGTAATGACTTCGCACATAAAAAGTATAGGTGGTGAAATTTATTGGAAGTTAGCAAACACTGCATTGGTCACTTGAACAATCCATGAAAGAATATTGAAAGAAGAGAGATTTCACATATAAATATACTATCTTGGACATCTTCTATGATTGTGAATACCCATTAATTATTTTCAAAATTGAGCAAATTAGTTGAAGTTGGACAAGGAATACAACGTAATCAGTTATGCTTGGGTATATTTCTATAGAAGTTATATTGTTTTGGATCCTCCAACATGTGGTGCTTGCTTCCACCTCATAGTAGCCAAAACTTCCGCACCAAGTAGAAATACTACTTGTGCATCCAAACACCCTTAAACCAGTTTTTCCATGAGAGTCCACTATACCTACCTACGGATTGAATAAGATCCTTCAAGTAAGTTGTCATCGGTGCAAAAAGCAATAAAAATTTATCCTAAATATGTAAGATCTTTTATTGTAAGGGGAAATAAGTGGTGTACGAACTTGTGATGGTAAAGAAATAAAAGCGACGGACTGCATAATAAAGGTTGCTATCACAAAGGGGAAATACAACCTGATGTTCCTTTGCACTAAGAGTTTGCACAACTAAAAACAAAAAGTGCATGACAACCTCTGCTTCCCTCTGTGAAGGGCCTATCTTTTACTTTCTAGTACTTACCTTTATACAAGAGTCATGATGATCTTCATCACTTCCTATTTCGCCTTTTTCTCTTGGCAAGCATCATGTGGTGGGGAAAGATCCAAGCATATATGGCCATCCAAATATATTTGATCATGAATTATTATTGTTCACAATTATCTATATGATAAATAAAGTTGGGAGGCGAAACTCTAAGCCCCTATCTTTCTCTATGTTCAACGGATGTCATTTGCTCTAAAAATATGTTATGAGAGTTAGCAATCATGGAAGACTATATGATAGTTGAGTATGTGGAATTTTCTAAATCAAAGCTCTTACATAGACCCTTCCTAAAAATAAGATGAATTGCAATTGTTTGGTGACTAAAAGCATAGTTTGTTAGTTTTCAAGAAACTTTATGGTCTATACTTTAACATGTGAATAGCTTGTTACTTCATCATCAGAATTTTTATGAGATGAGCTACTATTTATGATATATAAGTATGCTAGAAAAAGTGTTTAGAATTATCATTGATCAAACTTGTGCACTTGCTAGCATTCACACTTCATAAATTATTTCTTTTATCATTTACCTACTCGAGGACGAGCGGGACTTAAGTTTGGGGATGCTCATACATCTCCAACGTATCTATAATTTATGAAGTAGTCATGCCATGTTTAAAATAATTCTATATGATTTTGGTATGATTTTATTACAACTAACACAGAATGGCGTTGTTTTCAGCAGAACTACCATGGTGTCCTTTTTTGTGCAGAAATAAAAGTTCCCAGAATGGGCTGAAAATTTAGTATGATTTTTTGTGGACCAAAAGAGACCCCCGAAGCATTGGAGTTAGGCCAGAAGAGCCACGAGGAGGCGACAAGCCTGCCAGGCGTGGCTAGGGGGGTGGTCACGCCTAGCATGCTTGCCACCACCTCGTGGCCACCCTTGACGTGAGATCGACGCCAAAAATTCCTATAAATCCAGAAACCACCGAAAAGAAACCTAGATCGGGAGTTCCACCGCCACACACCTTCAGAACCACAAAAAAAACAATTTTGCCCTCTCCGGCACCCTGCCGGAGGGGGTCACCATCATCGGAGGCCATCTTCATCGGCCCGGAGGGGCCATCAACAGCACGGAGGCCAAGGACCAAAGGGAGAACCTCTCCCCATAGAGGGGGGAGGCCATGGAGGAGGAAGCACAAGGGGAAGACCATCTCCCCCTCTCTCCCGGTGGTGCCAGAGTGTCACCGGGGGAACCATCACCGCGGTGATCGTCTTCATCAACATCACCTTCTTCATCACCACCCTCATCTCCTTTTAGCGGTCCACTCTCCCGCACCCCGTTGTAATCCCCTACGTGAACATCGTGCTTTATGGCACATATTATTATCCAATGATGTGTTGCCATCCTATGATGTTTTGAGTAGATTCCTTTGTCCTTTGGGTTAATTGATGATCTAGATTGGTTTGAGTTGTATGTTTATTTTGGTGCTGTCATATGGTGCCTTCCGTGCTGCACACACGTGAAGGATTCCCACTTTAGGGTGTTGCAATACATTCATGATTCACTTATAGTGGGTTGCTTGAGTGATAGAAGCATAAACCCGAGTAAGGGGGTTGTTGCGTATGGGATAAAGGGGACTTGATGCTTTAATGCTATGGTTGGGTTCTACCTTAATGATCTTTAGTAGTTGCGGATGCTTGATATAGTTCCAATCATAACTGCATATGATCCAAGTAGAGAAAGTATGTTAGCTTATGCCTCTCCCTCATATAAAATTGCAATAATGACTTCCGATCTTGTTACCAATTGCCTGGGATAATTCCGCACACCGAACCATCATTATTCCATAGTCGCTATTTGTAATATATTGTAATATTATGTTAACAGCACCTATTTTAATATTTCAGTTCTCCGTTATCATGCAAAGCTATCCTCTTCATACCCACAACGTAGTTCTATTTCTCGTTTCTAGATGGAAGCAAGCGTTCGGTGTACGTAGAGTCGTATCGGTGGCAGATAGGACTTGAGAGAATATCAATGTTACCTTTATCTCCTTGTGGGTTCGACACTCCATACTTATCACTTCCACCATTGGAAATTGCTATGATGATTCCTTGCACTTGGGGATTATCACTACCTCAAGCGACAACCTTGTCACAAATGAAGAGATAAGCCTCATGGTCAAGAAATTCAACAAGTTCTACAAGAATAGAAGCAAAGATCGAAGCTCCAACTCAAGGTATGAAGAGAAGCGTTCGTCAAGTCGTAACCTAAACTGCTACAATTGTGGAACGCCTGGACACTACTCCAATGAGTGCACGGCTCCTTACAAAAGGAAAGAAGAGTCACCAAGAAGACGAAGCTCAAGAGATGAGTCACCTTGAAGAGACAGAAGGAGTAGGGATGATCATTATGAATGAAGACCCTCAAGGAGAAATAGGGACTCGGAGAAGAAGGACAATGATGACCAACAAGTGTAGGGGATCAATTGTAGATCTTTTCGATAAGTAAGAGTGTCAAACCTAGCGATGAGCAGAAGGAAATGGCAAGTAGTTTTTGATAAGGTAATGTCTGCAAGTGCTGAAATTGTAAGTAGCAAAGTAGTTTGATAGCAAGATAATTTGTAACGAGCAAGTAACGAATATAGTAACGAAAGTGCAGCAAGGTAGACCAATCCTTTTGAGGCAAAGGACAGGCCAAAGCGGTCTCTTATGATAAGCAAAGCGTTCTTGAGGGTACACGGGAATTTCATCTAGTCACTTTCATCATGTTGGTTTAATTTGTGTTCGGTACTTTGATAATTTGATATGTGGGTGGACCGGTGCTTAGGTGCTACTCTTACTTGAACAAACCTCCTACTTATGATTAACCCTCCTGCAAGCATCGCAACTATGAGAAAAGTATTAAGAATAAATTCTAACCATAGCATTAAAATTTTGGATCCAATCAGTCCCTTATGGAATAGCGCATAAACTCGGGTTTAAGCTTCTGTCACTCTCGCAACCCATCATCTAATTGCTACTCCACAATGCATTCCCTTAGGCCCAAATGTGGTGAAGTGTCATGTAGTCTACGTTCACATGACACCACTAAGGGAATCACTATTGGGGAACGTTGCATGGGAAACACAAAATTTCCTACGTTCACGCAATACCTATCCATGGTGATGAGCATCTATGAGAGGGAGAGTGGATCTACATACCCTTGTAGATCGCTAAGCCGGAAGCGTTAAGAAACGCGGTTGGTGTGGTCGAACATCTTCGCGATCCAAATCGCCGAGCGTCTCGCGATCCAATCACGATTCGTCCCGCGATCCAGTCACGATCCATCCCGCGAACTTGATCACGATCCGTCTCGTGAACTTGATCACGGTCCTTCCGATCTAGCGCCGAACGGACGGCACCTCCGCGTTCAGCACACGTGCAGCTTGATGACGATCTCCGCCGTCTTGATCCATCAAGAGGGAGCGGAGAGGAAGAAGAGTTCTCCAGCAGCGTGACGGCGCTCCAGCGATGGTGGTGGAGCTATTCCGGCAGGGCTTCGCCTAAGCACTGCAGAAATCCGATCTAGAGGAGAAACTATGCACTAAAGGAACGGGCAGCACGTGGCTGAAAATTCTATGCCAAAACCCTAAAATCATGTAGCATATATAGGAGGAAGGGAGGAGAGGCTTGGCGCAAGGGCCAAGCTTCCTTTGGGTCGGCCTAAGTGGGGAGGAGAGGAGGACTCCTCCTCCAATCCTAGTAAGACTAGGATTCCTCCTTTTTTGCCTTTTTCCACCTTTTTCCCTTTGGGCTTTTTCTCCCACCCACATGGGCCTTGTGTGGGACTTCCACCAGCCCACAAAGGGCTGGTATTTACTCTGCCACAGCCCATGAAGCCTCTTGGGTTGAAATACCGCTCCCGGTGGTCTCCCGGTACACTACCGGCACTCCCTGTACATTACCGATTAGCCTGAAACTTTTCCGACGACCAAAATGGGACTTCCTATATATCAATCTTTACCTCCAGACCACTCCGGAGCCCCTCGTGAAGTATGGGATATCCCGCGACTCCGAAGAACCTTCGGTCACCACCATACATAACTTTATACTACCGAAACGTCACCAAACCTTAAGTGTGCAGACCCTGTGGGTTCGAGAACTATGTAGACATGATCGAGACACCTCTACGGTCAATAACCAATAGCAGGAGCTGGATGCCCATATTGGTTCCTACATATTCTATGAAGATCTTTATCGGTCGAACCTCTATGTCAAGGATTCAGTTAATCCCGTATGATGTCCCCTTTGTTCTTCAGTATGTTACTTGCCTGAGATTCGATCGTCGGTATCTCCATACCTAGTTCAACCTCGTTATTGGCAAGTCTCTTTACTCATTCCATAATGCAAGATCCCGTGACTAACATTTAGTCACATTGCTTGCAAGGCTTATTGTGATGTTGTATTACCGAGTGGGCCCTGAGATACCTCTCCGTCACACGGAGTAACAAATCCCAGTTTTGATCCATGCCAACTCAACAGACACCCTCGGAGATACCTGTAGATCACCTTTATAGTCACCCAGCTACGTTGCGACGTTTGATACACACAAGGCACTCCTCCGGTGTCCGTGGGTTACATGATGTCATGGTCATAGGAACATATACTTGACATGCAAAAAACAGTAGCAATAAACTGACACGATCATATGCTATGTTTGTAGTTTGGGTCTTGTCCATCACATCATTCTACTAATGATTTGATCCTGTTATCAAATAACATCACATGTCAATGGCTAGGAAACCTTGACCATCTTTGATTAACGAGCTAGTTCACTAGAGGCATACTAGGGACAAAGTGTTGTCTATTTACCCACACATGTAATGTGTTTCCAATCAATACAATTATAGCATGGACAATAAACGATTATCATGAACAAGGAAATATAATAACAAACACTTTATTTATTGCCTCTAGGGCATATTTCCAACACTCCCCCACTTGCACTAGAGTCAATAATCTAGTTCACATCACTATGTGATTTACATTATAATGAATCGAACACCCATGCAGTTCTGGTGTTGATCATGTTTAGCCCTTGGAAGAGGTTTAGTCAATGGGTCTGCAACATTGAGATCCGTGTGCACTTTGCAAATATTTATGTCCTTCTAGATGTAATCGCGGATGGAGTTGAAGCGTCGCTTTATGTGTCTGGTCCTCTTGTGAAACCTTGGTTCCTTGGCCAGAGTAATGGCACCAGTGTTATCATAGAACAGGTTCATTGGATTCAATGCACTAGGCACTACTCCAAGATCTGTCATGAACTCCTTCATCCAGACACCTTCCTTCACCGCCTCCGGGGCTGCGATGTACTCCGCTTCGCATGTAGAATCGGCTACCACGCTTTGCTTGGAACTGCACCAGCTTACCGCTCCCCCGTTGAGAATAAATACGTATCCAGTTTGTGACCTTGAGTCATCCGGATCAGTGTCAAAGCTTGCATCGATGTAACCCTTTACGACGAGTTCTTCATCACCTCCATAAACGAGAAACATTTCCTTAGTCCTGTTCAGGTACTTAAGGATATTCTTGATCGTTGCCCAGTGCTCCATTCCAGGATCACTTTGAAACCTTCCGGCCATACTTATGGCAAGGCTGACATCGGGTCTTGTGCACAGCATTGCGTACATGATAGAACCTATGGCTAAAGCATAGGGGATGACACTCATCTTTTCTCTATCTTCTGCAGTCACTGGGCATTGAGTCTTACTCAACTTCACACCTTGTAACAAAGGCAAGAACCCCTTCTTGGACTGATCCATTTTGAACTTCTTCAAAACTTTATCAAGGTATGTGCTCTGTGAAAGTGCTATTAAGCGTCTCGATCTATCTCTATAGATCTTAATGCCTAATATGAAAGTAGCTTCTCCTAGGTCCTTCATTGAAAAACTCTTGTTCAAATATTCCTTCACGCTTTCCAGCATTTCTATATTGTTTCCAATTAGCAATATGGCATCCACATAAAATACTAGGAACGCTATAGAGCTCCCACTCACTTTCTTGTAAATACTAGCTTCTCCATAAACTTGTATAAACTCAAACGCTTTGATCACCTCATCAAAGCGCTTATTCCAACTCCGAGATGCTTGCACCAGCCCATAAATGGATTGCTGGAGTTTGCAAACTTTGTCAGCATTCTCTGGATCGACAAAACCTTCTGGTTGCATCATATACAACTCTTCCTCAAGCTAACTGTTGAGGAACGTTGTTTTGACATCCATCTGCCAAATTTCATAGTTGAAATAAGAAGCTATTGCCAACACGATTCTGACAGACTTAAGCATCGCTACGGGTGAGAAGGTCTCATCGTAGTCAACTCCTTGAACTTGTGAAAAAACCTTTGCCACAAGTCGAGCTTTATAGACGGTGACATTACCGTCCGCGTATGTCTTCTTCTTAAAGATCCATTTGTTCTGAATGGCCTTTCGCCCTTCAGGTAATACTTCCAAAGTCCATACTTTGTTTTCATACATGGATCCCATCTCGGGTTTCATGGCCTCTAACCATTTCTCAGAATCCGGGCCCATCACTGCTCCTCCATAGCTCGAAGGTTCATTGTTGTCCAACAACATGACCTCCAAGACAAGGTTGCCGTACCACACAGGAGTAGTACGCGCCCTTGTCGACCTACGAGGTTCAATAGTAGCTTGATCCGAAGCTTCATGATCATCATCATTAACTTCCTCTTCTACCGTCGTAGGTTCCACGGAAACATCTTTCTGCGCTGCGCTACTTTTTGGGTTAAGTAAAGGTTCAATAACCTCATCAAGCTCTATTTTCCTCCCACTCAATTCTTTCGAGAGAAACTCTTTCTCAAGAAATGTTCCGTTCTTAGCAACAAACACTTTGCCTTCGGATCTGAGATAAAAGGTATACCCGACTGTCTCTTTCGGGTATCCTATGAAGACGCATTTCTCCGCTTTGGGTTCCAGCTTTTCAGGCTGAAGCTTTTTGACATAAGCATCACATCCCCAAACTTTAAGAAACGATAACTTTGGCCTCTTGCCAAACCATAGTTCATATGGCATCGTCTCAACGGATTTTGATGGTGCCCTATTTAAATTGAATGCACTTGTCTCTAATGCATAACCCCAAAATAATAGTGGGAAATCAGCAAGAGACATCATAGATTGCACCATATCTAATAAGGTTCGATTACGACGTTCGGACACACCATTACGATGTGGTGTTTCGGGCGGTGTCAGCTGTGAAACAATTCCACATTGTCTTAAGTGAGTGCCAAACTCATAACTCAGATATTCACCTCCTCGATCAGATCATAGGAATTTAATCTTCTTGTTACGATGATTCTCAACTTCACTCTGAAATTGCTTGAACTTTTCAAATGTTTCAGACTTGTGTTTCATTAAGTAAATATACCCATATCTACTTAAGTCATCAATGAAGGTGAGCAGATAACGATATCCACCACGTGCTGTAACATTCATCGGACCGCACACATTAGTATGTATGATTTCCAATAAGTCACTTGCTCGTTCCATTGTTCTAGAGAACGGCGTTTTAGTCATGTTGCCCATGACGCATGGTTCACATGTGTCAAGTGATTCAAAATCAAGTGACTCCAAAAGTCCATCAGCATGGAGCTTCCTCATGCATTTTACACCAATATGACCTAAACGGCGGTGCCACAAGAAAGTGGTACTATCATTATCAACTCTACATCTTTTGGCATCAATGTTATGAACATGTGTGTCATCACTATCAGGATTCAATATAAATAAACCCCTCACATTGGGTGCATGACCATAAAAGATATTACTCATATAAATAGAACAACCTTTATTCTCTGATTTAAATGAGTAATCGTCTCGCAATAAACAAGATCCAGATATAATGTTCATTCTTAACGCAGGCACTAAATAACAATTATTCAGGTTCATCACTAATCCCGATGGTAATTGAAGAGAGAGCGTGCCGACGGCGATCACATCAACCTTGGAACCATTTCCCACGCGCATCATCACTTCATCCTTTGCCAGCCTTCGTCTATTCTGTAGGTTCTGCTTTGAGTTGCAAATGTAAGCAACCGAACCGGTATCAAATACCTAGGCACTACAACGAGATCTAGTAAGGTACACATCAATAACATGTATATCATATATACCTTGTTTGTCGTTGGCCGCCTTCTTGTCAGCCAGGTACTTGGGCCAGTTCCGCTTCCAGTGACCAGTTCCCTTGCAATGAAAGCACTCAGTTTCTGGCTTAGGTCCATGTTTGGGCTTCTTTATAGGAGTAGCAACTGCTTTGCCATCCTTCTTGGTTTTACCCTTCTTGCCCTTGCCCTTGCCATTCTTATTGAAACTAGTGGTTTTATTAACCATCAACACTTGATGTTCTTTCTGGATTTCAGACTCAGCGACTTTCAGCATCGCAAACAGCTCGGCGACTGACTTGTTCATCCTGTGCATGTTATAGTTCATCACAAAGCTCTTGTAACTAGGTGGCAGTGATTGAAGAACTCTGTCAGTGATCACCTCTGGCGGAAGGGCAATTCCCAACTCCGCTAGACGAGTCGCATACCCAGACATTCTGAGTATATGTTCACTGATAGACCCGTTCTCCTCCATCTTGCAAGCATAGAACTTATCAGAGGTCTCATACCTCTCGACCCGGGCATTCTTCTGAAAGATAAACTTCAACTCCTGGAATATCTCATATGCTCCATGACGTTCAAAACGTCTTTGAAGTCCCGGTTCTAAGCCATACAGTATTGCACACTGAACTATTGAGTAATCTCCAGAACGTGCCTCCCAAGCGTTCTTAACGTCTTCGGAGGTCATGTCTTCCGGTTGGTCACAAAGCGGTGCATCAAGGACATATGATTTCTGGGAAGCCGTGAGGATAATCCTCAGATTACGGGCACAGTCAACAAAGTTACTTCCATCATCTTTCAACTTAGCTTTCTCTAGGAACGCATTAAAATTCAGGGGTGCTACTGCGTGAGCCATTGATCTACAACATAAATATGCAAAGGTTGCTTAGACTATTGTTCAAGATAATAAGTTTAGTTAATAAAATTACTAAAGCTCCCACTCAAATTGACATCCCTCAGGTCATCTGAGTGTCACATGATCCAAATTCACCAACTCAAGTCCGATCATCACGTGAGTTGAGGTGCTTTCAATGGTGAACATCATCATGTTGATCATATCTACTATATGACTCATGTTCGACCTTTCGGTCTCTTGTGTTCCGAGGCCATGTCTGTAAATACTAGGCTCGTCAAGTTTAACCCGAGTGTTCTGCATGTGCAACACTAGCTTGCACCCATTGTATGTGAACGTAGAGTCTATCACACCCGATCATCACGTGGTGTCTCAACACGATGAACTTTTGCAACGGTGCACACTCGGGGAGAACAATATTCATCTTGAAATATAAGTGAGGGATCACCTTATAATGCTACCGTCGTCCTAAGCAAAACAAGGTGCATAAAAGGATTAACATCACATGCAAATCATAAGTGACATGATATGGACATGAACTTGTGCTTTTGATCTCCATCTTGAAAGCACCGGCATGATCTCCATCGTCACCGGCACGACACCATGATCTCCATCATCTTGATCTCCATCAACGTGTCGCCATCGGGGTTGTCGCACCCAACATGCTTCTACTACTATTGCTACCGTTTAGCGATAAACTAAAGCATTACAGAGCGCTTAATGATTGACACGTAGGTCATACAATAATTAAAGACAACCCTATGGCTCCTGCCGGTTGTCGTACTCATCGACATGCAAGTCGTGATAATCTATACATCACATGATCATCTCATACATCACATATATCACATCATGTAATTGGCCATATCACATCACAACATACCCTACAAAAACAAGTTAGACGTCCTCAAATTGTTGTTGCATGTTTTACGTGGCTGCTACGGGTATCTAGCAAGAACAATTCTCATCTACGCAAAAACCACAACGGCGATACACTAGTTGCTTTTCAACCTTCTCAATGACCGCCTTTGTCGAATCCGATCCAACTAAAGTGAGAGAAACTGGCACCCGCAAGCCATCTATGCAACAGTTGCGTTTGAGGGAACCGGTCTCTCGTAAGCGTACGAGTAATGTTGGTCCGGGCCACTTCATCTCACAATACTGCTGAACCAAAACACGACCAAGGGAGGAAGCAATCTAAGCATCAATGCCCACAAAGTCTTTGTGTTCTACTCGAGATCTCATCTACACATAGACCTAGCTCTGATACCACTGTTGGGGAACGTTGCATGGGAAACAAAAAATTTCCTACATTCACGCAAGACCTATCCATGGTGATGAGCATCTACAAGAGGGAGAGTGGATCTACATACCCTTGTAGATCGCTAAGCGGGAAGCGTTAAGAAACGCGGTTGGTGTAGTCGAACGTCTTCGCGATCCAAATCGCCGATCATCCCGCGATCCAATCACGATCCGTCCGGCGATCCAGTCACGATCTGTCCTGCGGACTTGATCACGATCCGTCCCGCGAACTTGATCACGGTCCTTCCGATCTAGCGCCGAACAGACGGCACCTCCGCGTTCAGCACACGTGCAGCTTGATGACGATCTCCACCGTCTTGATCCAGCAAGAGGGAGCGGAGAGGAAGAAGAGTTCTCCAATAGCATGATAGCGCTCCGGCGATGGTGGTGGAGCTATTCCGGCAGGGCTTTGCCTAAGCACTACAGAAATCCGATCTAGAGGAGAAACTATGCACTGGAGGAACGGGCAGCACGTGGCTGAAAATTCTATGCCAAAACCCTAAAATCCTCTAGTATATATAGGAGGAAGCGAGGAGAGGCTTGGCGCAAGGGCCAAGCCTCCTTTGGGTCAGCCGAAGTGGGGAGGAGAGGAGGACTCCTCCTCCAATCCTAGTAGGATTAGGATTCCTCCTTTTTTTGCCTTTTTCCACCTTTTTCCCTTTCGGATTTTTCTCCCAGTCGCATGGGCCTTGTGTGGGACTTCCACCAGCCCACAAAGGGCTGGTATTTACTCTCCCACAGCCCATGAAGCCTCTTGGGTCGAAATACCCCTCCCGGTGGTCTCCCGGTACACTATCGGCACTCAGGGTACATTACCGATTAGCCCGAAACTTTTCTGGCGACCAAAATGGGACTTCCTATATATCAATCTTTACCTTAGGACCACTCCAGAGCTCCTCGTGATGTATGGGATATCCCGCGACTCCGAACAACCTTCGGTCACCACCATACATAACTTAATACTATCGAAACATCACCAAACCTTAAGTGTGCAGACCCTGCGGGTTCGAGAACTATGTAGACATGACCGAGACACCTCTATGGTTAATAACCAATAGTGGTACCTAGATGCCCATATTGGTTCCTACATATTCAACAAAGATCTTTATCGGTCGAACCTCTATGTCAAGGACTCAGTTAATTCCGTATGATGTTCCCTTTGTTCTTCGGTATGTTACTTGCCCGAGATTCGATCGTCGGTATCTCCATACCTAGTTCAACCTCGTTACCAGAAAGTCTCTTTACTTGTTCCGTAATACAAGATCCCGTGACTAACATTTAGTCGCATTGCTTGCAAGGCTTATTGTGATGTTGTATTACCGAGTGGGCCCTGAGATACCTCTCAGTCACACGGAGTAACGAATCCCAGTCTTGATCCATGCCAACTCAACAGACACCCTCGGAGATACATGCGACGTTTGATACACACAAGTCACTCCTCCGGTGTCCTTGAGTTACATGATCTCATGGTCATAGGAACATATACTTGACATGCAGAAAACAGGAGCAATAAACTGACACGATCATATGCTACATTTGTAGTTTGGGTCTTGTCCATCACATCATTCTCCTAATGATGTGATCCCGTTATCAAATGACATCACATGTCAATGGCTAGGAAACCTTGGCCATCTTTGATTAACGAGCTAGTTCACTAGAGGCATACTAGGGACAAAGTGTTGTCTATTTACCCACACATGTATCCATGTTTCCAATCAATACAATTATAGCATGGACAATAAACGATTATCATGAACAAGGAAATATAATAATAAACACTTTATTTATTGCCTCTAGGGCATATTTCCAACAATCACAACATACATACTATCAAAATATCGAACACATATCAAATGCACATGATTACTTGCAACATGATTTCTCTAGTGACCTCAAGAACAAAAGTAACTACTCACAAATAATAATCATGCTCAAGATCAGAGGGGTATTAAATAGCATAATGTATCTGAACATATAATCTTCCACCAAATAAACCATATGATCAACTACAAGACGTAATCGACACTACTAGTCACCCACAAGCACCAATCTATAGTTCCGGTAACAAGATTGAACTCAAGAGATGAACTACGGTTTGAGAGGAGTTGGTTCTGTTGAAGATGTTGATGAAGATTGCCCTCCCCAAGATGGGGGAGTTGTTGGTGATGATGATGACGATGATTTCCCCCTCCGGGAGGGAAGTTCCCCCGACGGAATCGCTCTGCCGGAGGGCAAAAGTGCTCCTACCCAAGTTCCGCCTCGAGGCGGCGGCGCTTCGTCCCGAAAGCCTCCTCCTTATTTTTTCTAGGTCAAAATGACTTATATACCAGGAGATGGGCATCGGAGGTGGGCCGAGGAGGGCACAACCCACCAGGGTGCGCTTGGGCTCCCTGGCGCGCCAAGGTGGGTTGTGCCCACCTGGTGGGGCCCTCATGTAGTTATTTGCTGCAATAATTCTTAAATAATCCATAAAAAATCTCCATGAGGTTTCAGCTTTTTTGGAGTTGTGGAGAATAGGTAGCCTGACGTAGCTTTTCCAGGTCCAGATTTCCAGCTGCCGGAATTCTCCCTCTTGGTGTGTTCCTTGCAAATTATGAGAAAAGGCAATAGAATTACTCCAAAAAGCATTATTATGGATAAAAATATTATAAATAACAGCAAGAAAACATGATGCAAAATGGACATATCAACTCCCCCAAGCTTAGACCTCGCTTGTCCTCAAGCGAAAACCGAAATCGAAAAACATGTACACATGCTTTGAGAGAGAGGTGTCGATAAAAACAAAATACAGACATAGAAGCATCATGTTGATTATTATAACAGCAACAAAATTAAATATAGGACCTTTATCATAGAACTTTTATTATATACTTCTCATGAATAAGTAATAGTTCATCACACAATCGAAGTATAAAGCAAAAACTCTATTAGAAACCAACAAACTATGTTCTTAGTCAACTTTGCCACTACAATTCATCATATTTTCAGGAAGGGTCATGTATCGGAGCCTTTAGGCAAGTCCACATACTCAACCATCATATAGTCTTCTATGATTGCTAACACTCGCCTCGTACCCATGAGCAAAACGTTTCAACCGGACACATAGAAAGATAGGGGCTTATAGTTTTGCCTCCCAACATCCTCACCTCAAGGGTGATGTCAACAATAATAACTCATGCTATCTATATTCAACTGGACATATGTGCCTAGATCTTTCCTCACCACATGATGCTTGCCAAAGGAGAAAAGTAGAAGGAATAGAGAAAAACTTTGACTCTTGCATAAAAGTAAAAGATAGGCCCTTCGCAGAGGGAAGCAGAGGTTGTCACGCGCTTATTTATTTGTATGCTCGATCCCTTAGTGCAAGAGAACGTCACGTTGTATTACCCCTTAAGATGACAAACTTTATTATGCGGTATGTTGCTTTTATTCTTTGTCATCCAAGTTCGTACAACGCTCAATTTTCTCTTACACTAAATGATCTTACACTTTTAGAAGCAATTTTATTGCCTTATTGCAGCGATGACAACTTACTTGAAGGATCTTGTTTAATCCATAGGTAGGTATGGTGGACTCTTGAAAATAGGATTTGGGTTTAAGGGTTTTTGGATGCACAAGTAGTATCTCTACTTAGTGCGGAATTTTTGGCTAGCAAAGGTAGGGGGCAAGCATCACATGTTAAAGGATCTATGACAATATGACTTCTATGTGAATATAAACAAACATAAACCATTAATTGTCTTCCTTGTCCAACATCAACAATTTTGGCATATAATATTTTGATGAGGGCTCACAATCATAAAAGATTTCTAGGATAGTATATTTATATGTGAATCTTCTCTTCCCTTATTAATTCTTTCATGAGTTGAATCATTGACTAATGCTATGTTTGTCAATCTCTAATAAAATTTCTTAGTTATACTTTTCCTTATATGGTGCCATCACCTACCATAGGATTAGTATATGATCTTATTGATTTATTTCCTTTCTTTCTTATTTCTTTTTCTTTATTTGCAACATGAAAGTAAAGAAAGCAAAAACTCAAACTAAACTTTATCATATAACTTGCACACGATTACAATGAGAGATCACTAAGCAAACTCTCAAATAAGAAAGGATCGAACTAAACTTTATTTCATCTAGGCAGAAGATTGAATGAAGATAAGTAAAAGCAAAAATATAGTGGGATGATATGATACCGGGGCACCTCCCCCAAGCTTGGCGGAAGCCAAGGGGAGTGCCCATACCCGATACTCAATTCTCCATTGATGGTGAAGAAGATGGTGGTGGCGAAGTAGAAGTCTTGTCCTCGGATTTCCATGGCAGTGGTCCACCATCATGAGAGGAAGAGTGAGTCTCACGGGTCCTACAACTAGCAGCCAAAATCATACCTTTAAACCTTGCCTCATATTCAAAGACTTGGTTCTGGAGGTCATAGATCTAGCTTTGAAGGAAGTTGATTTGCTCGTTGAAGGTGAAGACGACGTCCTTCATGGGCTTGCCATCCACCTTTAGATCACGGGAGAGGTCCATGATCATGAGGTGATTGGCATGGAGTCCACGCTCCACCATCCCCTTGCACCGGAAGACATCTTGCTCCACAGCTGCAAGCCTAGACTCCATGGTCCCCGTCCCCTTGGGACAGGGCACATCGCGAAGGTGCAGCACCCCTCATGCATCTCAATGACCTGAGGGTGCTGCACCACCTCCCGAAGATATGGGTTGATGACGTTGTTGAAGAACTTGTCCTTGGAGGAGCTTGAAGCAGCCATGGTACATGGGATCTGACAGAAAATAGCAAGGGAAAAGAGAACAGAGGATTTCTCCATGATACGGTGATCAACAGGTTCGGGAAGTATATATAGATTTTTTATCTTGGAGGACAAGTACATGGAAGAAAAACAAAGTACGGAAGGTGTCCCAGGTGGGCACAACCCACCTAGGCACGCCAGGCAAGCCTGGCGCGCCCTGGTGTCTTGTGCCCACCAGGGGATGCTTCCTGGGAGTTTCTTTATTTCCGAAATTCTAAAATATTCCAAAACTGATAGAAAATATTTTTGTGCATTTTTTAGAGTTCGTTTACTTACTATCACATACCTCCTTATTTTCACGATTTTGGAGTGTTCCGAAAGGACTCTTTTATGTGTTCTTCCGGTGTCAAAGTTTGGATAATATTACTTTCAACATTAATAGGCGTACCTGAGATATAATGCTTTATTCGTTGTCCATTGACAACTTTCGGGTTAGTACCTTTGGAATTATTTATTTTAATGGCACCAGACCGGTAAACCTCCTTGATGACATATGGGCCTTCCCATTTTGTGAGGAACTTCCGTGCAAAAAATCTAAAACGGGAGTTGTACAAAAGAACATATTCCCTGACTTTAAATTCACGCTTTTGAATTCTTTTGTCATGCCATCTTTTGACTTTTTCTTTGAATAATTTCGCATTTTCATAAGCTTGGGTTCTCCATTCATCTAATGAGCTAATATCAAATAACCTCTTCTCACCAGCAAGTTTGAAATCATAATTGAGCTCTTTAACTGCCCAAAATGCTTTATGTTCTAACTCAAGAGGCAAATGACAAGCTTTTCCATAAACCATTTTATAAGGAGACATACCCATAGGATTTTTATATGCTGTTCTATAAGCCCAAAGTGCATCATCTAATTTCTTACACCAATTCTTCCTGGACCTATTGACAGTCTTTTACAAAATTAATTTTATTTCTCTATTGCTAAGTTCAACTTGACCACTAGACTGAGGATGATAGGGTGATGCAATTCTATGGTTAACATCATACTTGGCAAGCATTTTACGGAAAGAACCATGAATAAAGTGTGAACCACCATCAGTCATTAAATATGTATGGACTCCAATCCTTGGGAAAATAACTTCCGTAAGCATTTTAATAGAGGTGTTGTGATTAGCACTACTGGTTGGAATAGCTTCTACCCACTTAGTAACATAATCAACAGCAACCAAAATATGTGTATACCCATTAGAGGATGGAAAAGGTCCCATGTAATCAAATCCCCAAACATCAAATGGTTCAACAATAAGTGAATAATTCATAGGCATTTCTTGACGCTTACCAATATTACCTATTCTTTGACATTCATTGCAAAATGAGACATACTTACGGGCATCCTTGAAGAGAGCAGGCCAATAAAATCTAGATTGCAATACCTTATGAGCAGTTCTATCTCTAGCATGATGCCCTCCATAAGCCTCGGAGTGACATTTCCGTAGGATTTGTCCCTGTTCATGCTCAAGTACACAACGTCTAATAATACCATCTACTCCTTCTTTATAAAGATGTGGGTCATCCCAAAAGTAATGTCTTAAATCATAGAAGAATTTTTTTTCTTTTGTTGGTAAGTAAAGCTAGGTGGTCAATATTTAGCAACAATGTAATTAGCATAGTTAGCATACCAAGGAGTACTATTAGCAACATTTATTGCAGCTAACTGCTCATCAGGAAAACTATCATCAATAGGTAGTGGGTCATCAAGCACATTTTCAAGCCTAGACAATTTATCAGCTACGGGGTTCTCAACTCCTTTTCTATCAATGATATGTAAATCAAATTCTTGTAACAAGAGAACCCAACGAATAAGTCTAGGTTTAGCATCTTTCTTTTCCATAAGATATTTAATAGCAGCATGGTCTGTGTGAACAGTTACTTTGGAATCAACAATATAAGGTCTAAATTTATCACAAGCAAACACAACTACTAAGAATTCTTTTTCAGTAGTAGCATGATTTCTTTGAGCACTGTCTAGAGTTTTACTAGCATAATGAATAACATTCAATTTCATATCAACTCTTTGTCCTAGAACAACACCAACAGCATAATCACTAGCATCACACATAATTTCAAAAGGCAAGTTCCAATCAGGTGCTTGAACAATAGGTGCAGTAATTAAGGTTGTCTTGAGTGTTTCAAAGGCTTCAAGACAATCATCATCAAAAACAAAAGGGATGTCCTTTTCCAAGAGATTAGTAAGAGGCCTAGAAATTTTAGAAAAGTCTTTGATAAATCTCCTATAGAAACCAGCATGACCTAAGAAACTACTAATACCTTTTATATCTTTAGGACATGGCATTTTCTCAATTGCATCAACCTTAGCTTGGTCCACTTCAATACCTCTTTTAGAAATTTTATGACCCAAGACAATGCCTTCATTAACCATAAAGTGGCACTTCTCCCAATTCAAGACAAGATTTGTTTGTTCACGTCTCTGCAAAACTCGCTCAAGATTGCTTAAACAATCATCAAAAGACTTCCCATAAACAGAGAAGTCATCCATGAAAACCTCAACAATCTTTTCACAAAAATCAGAGAATATAGCCATCATGCATCTTTGAAAGGTAGCAGGTGCATTACATAAACCAAAAGGCATACATCTATAAGCTTAGGTTCCAAAAGGACAAGTAAAAGTGGTCTTTTCTTGATCAGGTTGTGATACAGGTATTTGTGAAAAGCCAGAATATCCATCAAGGAAGCAAAAGTATGTGTGCTTAGATAATCTTTCAAGCATTTGATCAATGAAAGGCAAAGGTTAATGATCTTTTCTGTTTGCTTTGTTTAATTTTCTAAAATCAGTTACCATTCTATAGCCTGTAACAATTCTTTGTGGAATAAGTTCATTTTTATCATTAGGAACAACAGTAATACCTCCTTTCTTAGGAACACAATGACCAGGACTTACCCATATACTATAAGCTATAGGATAGATTATACCTGCTTCCAGAAGTTTTAATATTTCTGTTCTTAACACCTCTTTCATCTTCGGATTTAACCGTCGTTGGTGATCAACAACTGGTTTAGCATCAGGTTCCATATTGATTTTGTGCTCACATAGAGTGGGACTGATGCCCTTTAAATCGTCAAGAGTATATCCAATAGCAGCCCGGTGCTTCCTTAGAACTTTCAATAATATTTCTTCTTCATGTTATGAAAGGTTAGCACTGATAATAACAGGATATATCTTCTTTTCGTCAAGATAAGCATATTTCAAAGTGTCTAGCAATTGTTTTAATTCAAACACAGGATCACCTTTAGGTGGAGGAGGACCTCCAAGAGTTTCAATAGGTAAATTTTGTTTAAGCAGAGGACATTGTTCAAAGAAAACTTTATCTATTTCATTTCTTTCATGCATATGTAAATCATTTTCATGGTCTAACACATATTGTTCTAAACGATCAGTAGGTGGTACGGCAATAGAAGCATGACCAATTAATTCATCCTTACTAGGCAATTCTTTTTCATGATGATTTCTACTAAACTTGGAAAAATTAAACTCATGAGACTCATCACCAAAGCTAAATCCCACGGTTTGTTTCTTACAATCTATCTTAGCATTAACTGTGTTCAAGAAAGTTCTACCAAAGATAATGGGACAGAAGTCATCTTGTGGGGAACCAAGAACAAGAAAATCGGTAGGGTATTTTATTTTCCCACACAAGACTTCAACATCTCTAATAATCCCAATTGGTGATATAGTGTCTCTATTAGCAAGTTTAATAGTAACATCTATTTCTTCTATCTCAGCGGGTGTTATGTCTTTCATAATCTCTTCATATAAAGTGTAAGGAATAGCACTCACACTAGCACCCATGTCACATAAACCATGATAACAGTGATCTCCTATTTTAACTAAAATAACAGGCATGCCCACAACAGGTCTATGGTTATCTTTTCTATCAGGTTTAGCAATTCTAGCAGCTTATTCACAAAAGTAAATAACATGCCCACCAATATCATCTTCCAAGAGATCTTTAACCATAGCAATGCTAGGTTCTACTTTAATTTGTTCTTCAGGTTTAGGTGTTCTAATATAGTTTTTGTTAACCACAGTTGAAACTTTAGCATGTTCCTTTATCCTAACAGGGAAAGGTGGTTTCTCTATATAAGCAGAAGGAACAACTGGATCAACATTATAGAGTATAGTTTCTTCTTTAATTGGTGCTGGTTTTTTAATTTCTTCTTTAACAGGTGGGTGATATTTAAACCACTTCTCCTTAGGGAGTTCAACATGAGTAGAAAATGATTCACAAAAGGAGGCTACTATCTCAGAGTCAAGTCCATATTTAGTGCTAAACTTTTGAAAAGCATCGGTATCCATAAAAGATTTAACACAATCATACTTAAGTTTAATACCTGAGATTTTACCTTCGTCGAGTTCCCAATCTTCAGAGTTGTGTTTAATTCTTTCCAAAAGATCCCACCGGAATTCAATAGTCTTCTTCATAAAAGAACCAGCACAAGAAGTATCAAGCATGGTTTGATCATTACGAGAAAGCCGAGCATAAAAATTCTGGATAATAATTTCTCTTGAGAGCTCATGATTGGGGCATGAATATAACATTGACTTAAGCCTCCCCCAAGCTAGAGCGATACTTTCTCCTTCATGAGGCCAAAAATTATACATATAATTCCGATCACGATGAACTAGATGCATAGGATAAAATTTCTGGTGGAACTCCAATTTCAAACGATTCCAATTCCATGATCCAATATCATCGCATAGCCTATACCATGACAATATTTTCCCTTCAAAGATAAAGGGAAAACCTTTTTCATAACTTGATCCACGGGTAAACCTGCAAGCTTAAACAATCCACAAATTTGTTCCACATATATCAAGTGCATACAGGATGTTCAGTTCCATCTCCTGCATAAGGATTAGCTAGCAGTTGTTCTATCATACCCGAAGGAATTTCATATTCAATATTTTCAGTAGGTGCAGTAGGTTGAGGGGTAGATAATTGTGGTTCCGGACAAGGTGAAGATACCCCGAACAAACCCCTCAAAGGATTGTTTTCCATAGTAACAAGTGACAATAAATTTCAGCACACTATATAAATGTTTCCTTACCAAATTCCACTTACCAAAGGCGCTTCACTCCACGGCGACGGTGCCATAAAATAGCCTTGATGACCCACAAGTATAGGGGATAAATTTTAGCTCTTTTCGATAAGTAAGAGTGTCGAACCCAACGAGGAGCGGAAGGAAATGGCAAGTAGTTTTCACTAAGGTAATTTCTGCAAGTGCTGAAATTGTAAGTAGCAAAGTAGTTTGATAGCAAGATAATTTGTAACAACTAACGAATATAGTAACGAAAGTGCAGCAAGTTAGCCCAATCCTTTTGAGGCAAAGGACAAGCCAAAGCGGTCTCTTATGATAAGCAAAGCATTCTTGAGGGTACACGGGAATTTCATCTAGTCACTTTTATCATGTTGGTCTAATTCGTGTTCGGTACTTTGACAATTTGATATGTGGGTGCACCGGTGCTTAGGTGCTACTCTTACTTGAACAAACCTCCTACTTATGATTAACCCTCCCGCAATCATCCACAACTACGAGAAAAGTATTAAGAATAAATTATAACCATAGCATTAAACTTTCGGATCCAATCGGTCCCTTATGGAATAGCGCATAAACTGGGGTTTAAGCTTTTGTCACTCTCGCAACCCATCATCTAATTGCTACTCCACAATGCATTCCCTTAGGCCCAAATATGGTGAAGTGTCATGTAGTCGACGTTCACATGACACCACTAAGGGAATCACAACATACATACTATCAAAATATCGAACACATATCAAATTCACATGATTACTTGCAACATGATTTCTCCCGTGACCTCAAGAATAGAAGTAACTACTCATAAATAAAACGCATGCTCAAGATCAGATGGGTATTAAATAGCATAATGGATCTGAACATATAATCTTCCACCAAATAAACCATATAGTGATCAACTACAAGACGTAATCGACACTACTAGTCACCCACAAGCACCAATCTATAGTTCCGGTAACAAGATTGAACTCAAGAGATGAACTAGGGTTTGAGAGGAGTTGGTGTCGTTGAAGATGTTGATGAAGATTGCTCTCTCCAAGATGGGGGAGTTGTTGGTGATGATGATGACAATGATTTCCCCCTCCGGGAGGGAAGTTCCCCCGGCGGAATCGCTCCGCCGGAGGGCAAAAGTGCTCTTGTCCAAGTTCTGCCTCGAGGCGGCGGCGCTTCGTCCCTAAAGCCTCCTCTTTATTTATTTTCTAGGTCAAAATGACTTATATACTAGGAGATGGGCACCGGAGGTGGGCCGAGGAGGGCACAACCCACCAGGGCGCGCCTGGGCTCCCTGGCGCGCCCAGGTGGCCCCCCTCTGGTAGTTATTTGCTCCAAAAATTCTTAAATAATCCATAAAAAATCTCCGTGAAGTTTCAGCTTGTTTGGAGTTGTGCAGAATAGGTAGCCTGACGTAGCTTTTCCAGGTCTAGATTTCCAGCTGCCAGAATTCTCCCTCTTGGTGTGTTCCTTGCAAATTATGAGAGAAAAGGCATTAGAATTACTCTAAAAAGCATTATTATGGATATAAAGACATTATAAATAACATCAAGAAAACATGATGCAAAATGGACGTATCAAACAAGCACACCAAGAGCTACTCAAGAAGAAGACATCAAGCACATGTTGGCCAATGGCTCCGAATCTGACAACCATTCCGAGAGAAGCTATCACTCCAACTCCGACTATAGTCAAGATGAAGGTGTTGCCAGACTTGCACTAGTGAAAACCGACTCCTATGACATATTTGATTCACCAAATGAAGGGAGTGGACGTTGCATCATGGCTAAAGGCCCCAAGGTATCACACCCCGAGTATCTTGATTTCAATAGTGATGAAGATGACTTGTTAATTGAAGATGACTTGCTATTTGAAAAATCTAGTAATGTTAGTCAAAATGAACTTGCTAGTACTCACTCTAGTCTAGATAAGTCGTGTGATGATGATAAGTTGGAAATAGAACGACTAACTCGAGAACTAAACACTCTTAAGTTAGCTCACGAGTCTACTCTACGAGATCATAGAGAGCTTGAAAGGACACATGAGAAGCTCTGCTTCGAGAAGCTCAATTTAGAGCAAGAGCATGAGTTCCTTAAAGCTATCGATGATGATCTTCGAAAGAAGACTTCCTCTTATCTATCCAAACGACTTCTCTTGTCTACATTCATGCCACAAGTTAAGTCTAAGCAAGCTAGTAACAAAGGAAATAAAGGTTCTTCAACTAGTAGCAATAAAAATGACAAATCCAATGATATTGCTTCTAGTAGTTCTCTTGATCCCACTAACTCTTCTCTTAGCCAAGTTACACTTGAGCAAGAAAATAAACTTTTGAAAGGGATTATAGAGAAAGGTATCTACAAGAGTCTTGAAGGGTGCAAACAATTTCAGGAGATTGTACGCAAGCACGGAGGATACCGGAAGAATCGTGGTGTTGGCTACTTCAACGCTAATGTAGTTGAATGGGAAGAAGGTCAATACCCCAATCCCAAGTTTGTTCCTCAAAAGGAGATGTATGAAAATACTCTCCCCAAGGGAACAAAATCTCAAGATGACCTTCTACTACAAGACCCCAAGCTCAAGGGCAAGAACAAGCTTCAAGAGGACATTGACTCATATGAAGATGAATCCCAAGCTTTGGTGAAGTGGGTTCCTAAGGCTACTACAAGCTCAACTTCTACAAGTGCTACTTCAACACCAAGGATCCCCATCAACTTGATGTGGGTCCCTAAGAAGAAGAACTAGAGAAGTTCTTGAGGGGTGACTCCGCCAATGAAATCCACTCATATTCATTATTGGCAAGAACTAGTTGCAATCAACATCAACATCATGCAATAGTTCAAGGAGTCACGCATTCCCTCAAAGGTAAGCAAGGGACAAGGTAATAAACAAATCAATGGACATCATCATATATGCTTTGCACTCCATGTCCATAGATATCCTTGTATTTGTCTCTTGTGTGTTGGGACTAACCCATGTGGGTGAGAAGAGTAATGAAACAACAAGGATTCTCCCAACTCTTGGTTATCTTCATCAACTTTGAGCATCCTCCACCACTTCACCTACATGAAGTCTTCATCGACAAAACCCAAGGTTAGTTTATCCCTCCTATGGGGGATGTCACATCAAGGGGAGCTTTACTCTAAGACTTGAGTCAAAGCATCTCATAGTATGTGACAACATTAAATGCTTTATGTAAAAGTGGTAACCCACTTGTGCTTAAACGATGAATATGACCTATGATCAAGTATTATTACTTGGCTCCTAAGTCAATATACTCATATATAGATGACTCCGTCATTGCCAAAGTGCTTATTAGATGATAATTTGTTTGTGCATGTTTGCCATGTTTTCATTTGACATCTTAACGTGTGAGCATGTTGGTCTGCATTTATTTACTCATTCGAGGATATCCAATTGTTGCTATTTGGCTTTTGAGTTTTCATTTGCCAATTGGATATAAAAGAATGCCTAGGACCACTCCTTTAGCTATCTATGTTTTCTCACCTCATATTCTATTCATGCGGCATCACAAAATTTGAACAAGTACTTTTCCATCTCTCTGTGTGAGGAGCACTCGCAGTTCCGTATCGACAAAGGACTGACCATTAAAACCTCCCAAGTGCATCTCAACGGAACCAACTCCACAATCTCGGTCTCACCAAATGCCTAGGGTTGATCTGGTTTTTCTATATCGGTACTGCCAATTCCATATTCTCGGTTACACCGAGTCTCCCTGTCAGCTGACAGTTGAAAAACTCGGTGACATCGAAAATTTAGAATCGGTGTCACCGACAGCCACGGGTATATGAGCTATGGACCCCCGACGTTTTAAATTCAATCTCAATCATCATACCTCAGAACCCTAAGTTGCCGCAAAGGACCCCCCCTGGTCGTCGCCCTTGTCTCCCCGCGCTCCTCCGCCGCTAGGATCTTCGGCGTTGACAGAATCTTCGCCGTCGTCCACATCATAGCGGATCCATCACCTAGCTACAGTATGGATTCGACCGTTCTTGCGCTCCCCGTCCAATTCTTGTGCAATGAAGACTGTTTTCTGGATAAGACATAGTTTGCACATCATCCTATCCACACAAAAATTCCATAGAGTAGCGAATGATCGAATTTCTAGGGTTTTACCTTCCGCCCGATGAAACTCGATGGAACCGAAGTGAACAAACCGGTGTCACCGATTTGAAATTTGTGTTGTTGAGAACTTTCTCGGTGAAACTGATTACTTCTTTTTGGTCTCAACGAAAGGAGTACCAAGTTTCAGCTAATGAGAAAGTCAGTCTCGGTAGTACCGATTTTGTTGCTTCGGCTGTACTGATTTTCATGTGACAGAATGTATAACTTTGGAAATTCTTAGTTCAAACTTTCAAAATTAGTTGAACATTTTGTGATGACTTATCCTATTCCACTCTTCTTTACTCTATTCACAGGGTCAGACATGTCAGATGCTGAAGATAGCCAGAATCTGCAGGAGCAGAATGTTGATATGAGTTCAGGCATTAGTCCTGAGTCCAGTTCTTCCTCAGGTCTAGGCACTCCAGTTCTCATGGGTTGCCTAAATCTGCAACAAGGACAAGTAAGAGACTCAATTTAGACGAAGAAGAATTTGATTTTGTGCCAGAGGAGTTTCTTGCTAAGAAGCAAGAGAAGGCTGCAAAGAAGTCTGCTACTGAGGCTACCTCATCTAGGAGGGTAGTCAAGAAAATTTATGCACCTCCAGAGACTTTCAGAGCACATGAGAGTGCTAGAGCAACTATGTCTGTTGAGATCCCCAAGAAATCTTTGCCTAAGAAGGCAGGAGAGAAGAAGATAGCCAGGAAGAGGATCATCCATGTGACTGGCAGGCCTGCCTCTATGTATGAGGATCCAGAGGAGGCTGATGGTGTTGTTACTAAGGAGGAGGAGGAACCTGTTGTCAAGGGCCCTCCCAAGAAGAAGCAAAATAAGCTTATGGTAGATGGTATGCCTAAGCCTGGCCCCTCCAAGAGCACCAAGGCTGCATCCAAGAAAGTTGCTGCAGGGAAGTCCAAGAGGACTACCAGAGATATACCTACTGCTGAGGAGAACAAGACATCCACTTTCAGAGAAGCAGATGGTGAAGATGATGTTATGTCAGTTTTGATGAAGCTTAGACCTCACCTTCCCGAACACAATGCCAACCACCCAGTTGTGGAGGATATGAAGAAGAGGAAGGATTCAGGTTTGAGGGCATGGAGAGCTATTGATCCATATGCCCAAAGGTGAAAAAATGTTGTGAACTACAGGTTCTATACCAAAAAGCAGCAAGACTTCTATGAGACCATCTTACTTGATAAGAGTCCTGCCATCAGTGACATGAAATATGTTGACTGGAAGTATATCAAGGAAAATGAGGAGTATTTCCCATGTGTGCAAGACAACTTCCACTGCATTGGTGTAGACAAGTTTGTAGGCAAAGAGTTTACTTCTTAGAATGATGAGATGATCATGTAGTTCTACTCCACTGCTCACTTTTATGGAGATGTCAGGATAGTTTGGATGATTGAACGAACAAGATACGAATCTACTATTGATGAGTGGGCTACCATCTTAGGAGTCCTATAGGTTGAGGATGGTGACTTGGATGTCTACTCAAAATCCAATGAGAGACACAATGCTATGAAGGATATGTACACTGCTATTCCAGCTGCTAACTTGCAATCTCACAAGTTAGGATCCATTTACTACCTCCAGGCAGGCCTCCGTACCATGAACACCATCTTGAGGCATACCTTGATGCCTAAGTCTGGAGATGAGAAGATGATTCGTGGCTACTCCATCAACATGCTTATCCATCTAGACAGTCACACCAGGATTCGAGTGATGTATTTGATAGTTGAGACTGTGAAGAGGGTTGCTACTGACGAGAAGCGCTTATGCTGCTATGCACCCTACATTCAGATGTTTATCAACCCCACTTTTCACTCCAACTAGATTTCAAGGACAGCGTTCTGGTGATGGACCCAGACCATCCCACATCAGCTGCAGCTCAGGCACAGGCAGAGGCAGCTCGAGCCACTAGTGCTCAGGTCGCCAGATCTAGCAATGAGCAAATGGATCTCTTGATCTCCACCATCATGTACGTGAAGAAGGACATCAAAACCATTATGGATAGCCAGGAGAGCCTTGTGAACATATTCGAAGATAGAGTGAAAACTCTCAATGACAAGGTTGATGGGCTAACTAAGGCAGTCAATGATCTTAAGAAGGAAGTTCATGAAGCTCCTATCCATCGCACCTCTTTAGAATCTGAGTCTTCTGATGATGATGAGGACAGTGCACTTGTCAGGATGACTGCCCATTTCACGACTAAGGCCAAGACACCTATAGTGCCAGCTCCGGAGACGAAACCTTCATCTTCTGCTCCAGCCACAGTGACATCAGCTCCATCAGCACCTTTAGTGCCTCCGGTGTCTACACCAACTCCGTCCAGGACATCAGCAAAAGTCTTCACCGACGCAGTTCTCTCGACTCTGACATCGACTACCGTAGGAGATCAGCCACAGAAGAACGATTAGCTATATCTCTTTGAACTTTTTGGTAACTTGTTGCCAAAGGGGGAAAATTGTATATAGATCTAGGCTTCGAGTGAGAAAGCGTATATTTTTATTTGTTGTTTTACAAAACATTTGATCTTTTGGTTTGGATGTGAGATACTTTTGTTCTGTATTTGATCATATGCTTTAATGTGTGTTGCTACTATTTCCTATCTTTTGATGGTTATGTGATGATCATTCACTTTGCTTGATGTGGTGCGCTATGTTGTTAACTCATATTACTCTCGCAGACCACCAAGTTATATGTGACATGAAAGAAGTGCCCCATGTACATAATCGATTGTGCATTTGCATTCAAATGCAAATCTAAAAATAATGCACAAACTTAGGGGTGGCTCTTACTTAACGCATACCTCACAAAGCGACGATAGTATTCATTGATTATATCCTATGTTGAAGCTTGGAACTATATGTTGTCATCAATTACCAAAAGGGGGGATATTGAAAGCACATTTGCTCCCTTGGTGGTTTTGGTAATTAATAACAACACATATGTCATTGAACTAATGTTTCCACTAAGCATGTTTCAGGAAAAGTTCAATGATGGGTTGGCAAAAGGATTGTGGAATACCCCAAGATGCAAGGAAATAGATTGGCAAAGCTTCAAGCAAACGACTCTACATTTTACCTTTTGTGAGAAATCACTTTGATTCCATAGGAAAGCCAACACTATTAAAAGGGGTAAGGTTTTGTTGGTGAACAAAAATGCTCATACGTGCACAAGTGATATTCACCACATACACCCACAAGCTCTTCCACAAAAGTCTGTCCAAAGCCAAATATCTAAAATCGATGCAACCAACACTTTCCACTCGGTGCCACCAATTCCCATCCTCAGGCAGACTCATACAAACCCTAGCTTTTCGGTGCAAACAATTCCACTTCGGTTCCATCGAGTTTGGGTTGCCAACTTCCTGTTACGCAAGTTTACAAAATTGGTCCTGCCGAGTTTTGTGAATCGGCGTCATCGAGAATGGCAATCTGACCGTTGGTCACCTTATCGGTGCAACCGAGTTTTATGTATCGGTCTCACCGAGATTCAAAAGTTGCTACCTTTAAGGCAACTCGGTACAACCGAGATTTACACATTGCTTCCACCGAGTCTGACTTATTAGGTGTAACGGTTGGATTTTTGGAGATGCCTATATATACCCCTCCACCACCACTCACTCGGAAGAGAAGCACTCAGAACAGTTCCCCACTCATACCTACTGATTTTCTGAGAGATAGCCACCTACTCATGTGTTGAGATCATGTCATTACATTCCTACCATATGAATCTTGATCTGTAGCCTCCCCAACTTGCTTTCCACCCAATCAACCTCTTCCACCAAGCCAAATCTGTGAGAGAGTGATTGTGTGTTGAGGAGTCTATCATCTTGAAGCACAAGAGCAAGGAGTTCATCGACATTATCGAGCCTATTACCTTTTGGAGGGTGGTGCCTCCTAGATTGGTTAGGTGTGGCTTGGGAGCCTCCTACTTCATGTTGTGGAGTGAACCAAGAAGTTTGTAAGGGCAAGGAGATCGCCTACTTCATGAAGATCTACCCCGAGTTAGGCTAGTCCTTCGTGGACGTAGGCCGTCATGGTATAGTCAAGGTTGCTTCTTCGTGGAACCCTCCGTGGGTAGAGCCCTCCGTGGACTCTCGCGACCGTTACCCTCCGTGGGTTGAAGACTTCATGAACATGGACCTACGATAGCACCACCTATCGGAACCATGGGAAAATCATCGTGTCACCAATTGCGTTTGATCTTCCTACCCTCTCTTTGCTTACATGCTTGTCTTTACTTTCCGCTGCAATACTCGTAGACATGCATGTGTAGAGTGTAGTTGAATTGCTATGAATGCTAAAATCTGCCAAGACTTAAAATTGGGGAAAAATTAGATTTTTAATTGGTTCCAATCACCCCCCCCCCCCCTCTAGCACTACTTTCGATCCTACAGTTTCCTTACCCAAGTATGAGCATATGCCTACGAATGCGTGAATTGTTCCCATCGACGCTCGGCATATTAGTTGTACGCGTCATGAAAACTCACTCGGTGGGGGGGCTTTCCCGTTCCAAAGCATGTGACACGCCAAAATTTCACATGAGTTATATATTAATGAATTCAAACGCAACACAAAAATCCCATACACATGTTTGCACCACCAGCAGGTGATGGTTGTCTTCGACACTCCACCGCGTGGTTATCGGCGTCACGCCCATTCATGGGCCTTGGTGGACATCCATCCTTTCGACCGACAACGAGAGAGGTTTGACATAAAGTGTTGATTCTTTGGTTGGGATGTCCGTGTTTCGAGGCGCATGGGCCATAGTCCACCTTTGACCGGAAAAGAGATGGGGTGGTACGACCATGCTGGATTCATGTATATGTTTCATTTTCATGTTACGACATGAGTGATACGCAAGACCTGTTTGGGGGCATGTATTCGTGCCTAGGATTTCCCCTCCACCGACATGAAGTGGCGACGGAGGAGACATGTGCCACATCAAAGTTGTGCGTTGGGTATTTTGAACGATCGAACCACCCTGTGCATACATATTTTTGTTCCTCATGCAGGCATGTATGTGTTCTGACCCCTTTCCCGCATTTTGTTTTGACAAAATGATCCTATATATTATTATTCTAGGAGTAAATAGCAAACGATTCGAATGTAACAACCGTTTGCGATTGTAAACTCAACAGAAACCATTCCATCCGTTGCTGGAACATCAACACGGTCCATTGGTGGCCGCCGGACATGATTGGGTTCCATGAGACTTCCCTCATAAAAATATGTACCACCTTGAGCCATTTGAAAAATGGCGGTTTCGCGGGTTTTTCCTATTTGATAGCACACACTTATTTTGTTTTTGTTGTGTGCGATGTTTGTTGCTCCCGCCCTAGTCATGCCGCTTCAATCCCGTAATCTCAATTTTCAGTAGCCCTGGCATCCTAGCAGTCCCGCTTAGTAAAAAATTTAGTAGCCGCGCGGCATTTCCTCAAACACCACCTACCCCCCCTCCCCACCACAAAACCTTTGCTCAGATAATGTAAAAAAAGGAAAACCTCCGCTCCCGCTCGCACCACTCCTCTCCCTCGCTCGAACCATAGCTAGCCCGCCGCCGTCGCCCCCGAATCCATTTCCATCCTCCGAAGGCCTTCCCTTGACTATCTCGAAGTCCTCATGAAGATCCATCACAAGGGGGTTGGACTAGAGTCATCTATGCAATCGACACCAGTGCTCCTCCATGTCAAATAATGCACTCACAACTCTGGTCCACCCTGTAGTGTCGGCCTACGAAGCACCCTCTTCCCCGTAGATCCCCATCCCCATCCTCACCCACACTCTATATGCTTCCCGGGGAGCTGGAGGAGCGAATGGCCAAAAAGAGGTATATCGAGGCATGTCCACTAGACGACAGCGAGGTGGCTGCCGAGGCCCCCTAGGGAAAGCTCAGTACGATGACTGACCCGGGCTTTCTAATAAGCGGGCTCGTGTCTGTCTGTATGTCCCGGCAGTTGACTATGACATCGAGCTCGTCGGTAGTGATGGCTTAACACGGGCTATCACACAGGTTAAGTATAGCACCCCGACCCCTTCGAGTTCAACCTCCTTGGATCTCCTCCATGCCCCCCCCCCCCCGCGCGCGTTGATGTACTCTACTTTGCAGTCAGGATTTTGCCTTCATAGCCATTGAGACCCTTTTTTCTCTACTGAAGGTCGTGTTCTATATATATGGCGGTGGTTTGGCATCGTCAGCTGCCAAGTCAGACCTCATTGACGGTGACGACAAGGCGCCCTATCCGTCTGTTCCAAGGGGAAATAGCCCATCCACGACATCAGGGACGTCACCCTGCAGACGTGCTCTTCCAAAGGCAAGGAGCTAAGCTGCCCCAACAGGAAGCACACGATGCGCACCCCCAGTCCAGGCTCTTCCAAGGGGTATGAATTGTTCAAATCTGCAATTTGATATGCTAGAGTATGAATTGTTCAGTCCAATTTCAGTGCTGATGCGTTTAGTTGTCTGTAGTGAGCATATACCTTGTTTAGCGTGGTATGTGGTTGTTTGTGGTGAACATATGTCCAATTTCATTGCTAGATTTGGTTGTTTAATCATACAATTGGTTCCCGTTAAAGCTGGTGTATTTAACACGCCCCTGTTTATTTCAGTTTTCTCACAATGTGATGTTGAATCATACAATTTGATGTTTAAGCACATGGTGCATTCTATCTTCTATGCAATTTCAACAATACTAATATGAATGATTGTTTGGTTGTTGATAAGTCTGTTGTAGTGAGCATATGCTTCCGTTAAAGGTTTTTTTGGTGGTTTGTGGTTATGATTTGTCCAGTTTCAATTGCTATGTTTGGTTGTTTGTAGTATGCCTCTCATTTACTCTGCTTTGATGTCAGGAATATGCTATGATAGAGTATGAATTGTAATGTTCAAAAGTGCAATTTGATATGCTAGAGTATGAATTGTTCAGTTCAATTTCACTGCCTATGTTCGGTTGCCTTAGTTAGCATATACCTATGTTCGGTTGTTTGTACTATGCATCTAATATACTCTGCTTTGCTATCAAGAATTTTCCTTCATCGCTAATGGGACCCTTTTGTCATTTATGGACGTCGTGTTATATGGAGATGTTTTGGCATCGTCAGCTGCCAAGTAAGGTCTCATTGACGACAACAACTTGTTGTTGACAAGTGCGCCTTACGCTCGAGTATGAATTTTTCAGTTCAATTTCATGAACGCCTATGTTTGGTTGTCTGTAGTGAGCATATGCCTTGTTTAGCTGTTTTTGGTCATTTGTAGTGAACATATGTCCAGCTTCAATTGCTATATTTGGTTGTTCAATCATACAATTGGTTTCTGTTAAAGTTGGTGTAGTTAAAATGCCCCTGTTTATTTTGGTTTTCTAACAATGTGATGTTCAATCATAGAATTTGATGGTTAAGCACATGTTACATTCTATGCAATTTCAACAATACCGATATGAATGACTATTTGGTTGTTGTAGTATGCCTTGTTTATTTAGTTATACACCACTTATTTTTTTCACTCGATGATATTCAATTATACAATTTGATGTTTAAGTACAAGCTTTGTTCTATACAATTTTAAATTGTAGATATTAAAATAATAATAAAATGCTCTACGGGTCATTACACAGCACACGATTTGTAAGTCTCAACGTTTGTGACATACCTCAAGATCCAACAAGTTTCACAGATAGAACACGTGTGCGACCATGCACACCGTTGCCGTTTGTGAATCGTGTGTGATTTCGGATAATATAACAAACAGTGGAACCGAATGCAACATTGGTGATACAATCTCTGTCACACACAGTTTAAAATGATAAACTGTTTGTGATGTAGTATGCATCGCAAACATTGGACCACAAAATAGTGCATGCGTTACTTATCCTGTCGGACACGAGTATGACGTTTCTTAAACCTATCTGATACGTGTATGATAGTTAAATTATAGTCTTAGTTAAATATCACCAACGGTTCATCCAATATGAGTGTTTGTGATGTACCATCCACGCTTTCATAATCGTGAACTATTTGTGATTTGGTGCACATCATAAACGGTGAGCCATAGAATAACTCGTGCAATGTTACTGTGATCTCACACGAGTTGCAAGGATGGGTCGTATGGGAAGTCCACCATATCTCAAACGGTTGACCAGTGACTCTCGTTTGTGATAGATGCGGACATCCCATACGCTTAGTTTTGCCAAACGTTTGTGTTCGTTGGACACCATCACTGACGATTATTCTATGTCGTGTGGGATGGACCCCTTCCCTATCGCCCACACATGCAAGGCGACGGTTTCAAAGTATGTCATAGAAAGGGGTTAAAAATTGTTTGTATAGCACATCGTTTCACCAGTGTTAAGTTCATGCAAACAGAGTAATGCTTGGAGAACGATGACATGATATAGAAAAATTAAACTCAATTAATATGAATGAGGCCCATCGTTTTATCCTTAGTGGCAGCAATAGAAATACATGTCTTGTCCCCTGGTATGTCACTGGGATATAGAGCACCGCAAGATTGAACCCACTACAACGCACCCCTCTCACTGAACATAAACCAATCTAGTTGGCCAAACTAAACCGATAGATCAGAGACATTTACTAAGCTATGATGATCATGCAAATAAGAATCAAATGAGTATTCAGAGATGACTCAAATTTTTATCATAAATAATCTGAACATAAACTCACAATTCATCGGATCCCAACAAACACACCGCAAAAGAAGATTACATCAAATAGATCATCGCGAAGATGCGGCGAACTTTGTATTGAATATCAAAGAGAGAGAATAAGACATCTAGGTACTAGCTATGGACCCATAGGTATGTGGTAGACTATTCACACATCACACACCCGTGATCGACCCCCCTCCAGCAGGGCACCGGAACAGGGCTCCCGATGGTCACACGACGGAACATAGACTTGTGGCGGCAGAAAAAGTGTTTTGGGAGGCTCCCTAGTTTTTGGGGATAAATTAGAATTTATGGGCCAGAGAGGGGCATTGGGAGACGAGGGGGCAGCCATAGGCTAACAGGGAGCGGCCACCCTCCTGGGCCCGCCCTATTAGCTTGTGGGGCCCTTGTGCTACCCCTGGCCTCCTCCCAAAGCTTACAGGTCTTCTTTTGGTCTAGAAAAATCACCAAAATGTTTCGTGGCAATTGGAATTTGTTTGGTACTGTAAACCTGAAAAGCAAAAACATGCAGAAAACAACAACTCTCACTTGGCACTGGGTTAATAGTTTAGTGCTCAAAAATAATATGAATCGGCAAATAAATGCCCAAAAAGCATCATAGAATGATAATATTATAGCATAGAACAATCAAAAATTATAGATACATTGGAGACGTATCAATCATGTCTGTAAGCAAGTAGAGCAACTCATGTCTGTATCTACTACTATTACTCCACCCATCTATCACTATCCAACATGCATCTAGAGTAATGCTTGGAGCCAGATGACATGATGCAAACAAAGTAAACTCAATCAATATGAATATAGCCCATCGTTTTATCCTTAATGAAAGCAATACAATATGTGTCATGTCCCTTTCCGTCACTCGGATTGAGCACCGCAAGATTGAACCCATCACAACGCACCACTCCCACTGAAGCTAAATCTATCTAGTTGGCCAAACCAAACCGATAGATTAGAGAGAAATGCGAAGCTATAACAATCATGCATAAAATAATTCAGAGATGACCCAAATGTTATTCATGAATAATCTGATCATAAAGCCACAATTCATCGGATCCCAACAAACACACCGCAAAGAAGATTGCATCGAATAGATCACCATGGGAATCGTGGTGAACTTTGTATTGAAGATCATAGAGAGAGAGAGAGAGAGAGAGAGATCCATCTAGGTACTAGCTATGGACCAGTAGGTCTGTGGTGAACTACTCGCACGTCAACATGGGAGCAGAAAGGTTGATGTAGAGGCCCTCTTTGATTTATGCCCCCTCCAACGGGGCACTGGAACCGGGCTTCGGATGGGCACACGACAGAACAAAGACTTGTGGCGGTGGGAAAAGCATTTCGGATGGCTCTCTGGTGTTTTCCTGGTATTGGGGAATTTATAGAGGTGGAGTTAGGTCAGGAGGCGCCAGGAGGTGGTCTCAAGCCATCAAGGCGCGGCCACCCCCTGGGCATGCCCTGTTGGCTTGGCACCACTTCGTGTGGTGTCCGATCTCCCTCCAAAGCTTCCAGGTCTTAATTTTGTCCTGAAAAAATCGACAGAAATTTTTTGTTGCATTTGGACTTCGTTTGGTACTAATTTCCTGAAAAGCCAAGAACACGCAGAAAATAGCAATTCGCACCGGGCACTAGGTTAATAGATTAGTTCCCAAAAATGATATAAAACAGCATATAAATGCATATAAAGTATCCAAGAATGATAATATAAGAGCATGGAACAATCAAAAATCATAGATACATTGGAGACATACCACGGCGCTGGATCGGGTTAGATTGCAATTGGATCGTGAAGAGTACGACTACATCAACCATGCAATATGTGCTTCCGCTTAACGACTACGAGGGTACATAGACACACTCTCCCCTCTCGTTTCTATGCATCTCCTAGATTGGATCTTGGGTGTTTCATAAATTTTTTCATGCTATGTTCCCAACAGTTTCTGCACTCTATTGGAGGGGGAATCTATTACTGGAGGCTTCTTCATCAACCTTGCTACCTCCATGACCATGTGTGAGTAGTTCCATTAGGACCTTCGATTCCATAGTAGTAGCTAGAGGTCTCTCTCTCTGACTCTCTCTCTCTCTCTCTCTCTGGTCTTCAATATCAAGTTCTTGTAAGCTACCTCACATTGTTGGGCTCAATTCGGTGTAACTCGTGGATTTGTTGGGATATGATGAACTTTCACTTTATGATTAGATTGTTCATTGAAATCAATTGGATCTTTTGAGGTTATTTTTTTTGTATAATCAAATAGCTTTGTGTGCTCTTTAATCTATCTCTTCTTTGGCCAAGTTTGATGGGTATTTCTTCACAGGGAGTGGTGCTTTGTAGTCGGTTCTAATCTTACCATGATCTATATCCCGGTGAAAAAAAGGGACAAGACACATATTGTATTGTTGCCATTAATGATAAAACAACTATGTCTTCTCATATTTTTTGATATTTTGTTGTCTATATTATGTCATCATGCTTATTGCAAGGCTTTGTTTCTTGTAAACTCAATACTTTGAGATGCATGCTCGATATCAGTCTTTGAGTGGAGTATTAGTAGTAGATGCAGTTGAATTAAAGGTCTACTTATCAGAGACGTAACGCATATATGATATTATAATATTAGACCATAAATGATCATAGTCATAAATATAAATATTGCAACTTAATCGTTTCCCTTTGTTCACCACACCACACTTGTGCTTGAGAGAGATGTCACTACTCAACCTATCCCCCCCCCCCCGGGGTCTATTCTCCTTTACTGAAAACAATATTTTCTATGTTGCCTTCTTATCGTTATTTTTATTTTTCTACCAACTATCTCTATCACTTGCAGTTTAACCTTGTAACTATCAAGACAAGGGACTTGACAACCTTCTTGTTGTGTTGGGGACTAGCATGTTTTGTGTTTTGTGTGCAGGTACCGTTCACTTTGTTTGCTAGGTGGATCCTACTGGTATGATAAACCTTGTTCTCTAGCCAAGGGAAATACTTACTGCTAGGGTACATCACCCATACACTTGGGGGATCACAACAACTCTTGTGAGAGATCATGCTATGTAAGTATACAACAAGAAAACCTCAAAAGACTCAATTGCATTCAATGAACCATCTGATTATAAAGTGATAATTCATAATATCCCAACAAACACATCCACGGATTACATCAGATTGATTTTGATCGTGTGAAGCAACTCATGGGAACTTGCTATTGAAGATCAGAGAGAGAGAGAGAGAGAGAGAGAGATACTGCCATGGACCCTAAGGTCCTAAGGGAACTACTCACACATGGTTATGGAGGTAACAAGGTTGATGAAGAAGCCACCGGTAATGGTTTCCACCTCTAGCAAAGCTCCAAAACAGGCATCCAAATTGAATATCCTTGGAACAGAAGGTTGTGGCGATAGAAAAATTTGAACAAAAATATCTTGAAGGTTTTCTATAATTACAAGAATTTATGGAGGTGGAATGGATGACATGCGGTAAGTGTGGGCCCCTTCACTCCTCTCATTCTCCACCAATGCTTTCTGGAACCTTCGTGGCCCGAAAAAATCGTATTAAATCGCCATGGTTTTTTGACCTCCGTAGATATGTTTTTTGTAAAATCAAAAGCATATAGAAAAACAACAACTGCACTAGGCACTAGATTAATAGGTTAGTCCAAAAAAATAATATACAATGTTGTAAAAAGTATTAAAAAGGTGATATTATAATAGCATGAAACAATAAGAAAAAATCTAGATACGTTTGAGACGTATGAACCCACCCAAAAATCTCTCTCGTGCTCGTGACCTATCCCGCACTAAGCATTTGTCGAACATTCATGTCGCTCAGGGACTCTATAAAGCTGCAATGTCGCATCCATGCCGGTTTGTAGTGGACGAGACCACTCATTGGTGCTGACACTGAAGCGGCATGTCGGCTGAGAGCGTCGCCCGCGCTTATTCAATTTCAGAGAGACGTTACTGGACAGGACGGGGCATGAAGAATATCTACCGCACTCAAACGAATTGCATGTTTGCCTGCATGTCGTCATTAAACAAGCACGCTAGACAAGAAACCAACCCCGACGCCCGCATTGACACACCCCACCGCTTGGCCTAGTTGGCATCCTCTATTTAAACGAAGTCATGTCTAGCACAAATCACACCACATCATGCCATGCTTCACATTCTCCTCCATGCATCGCCTCGGCAAAAATCACGAGTTGTAGCGCAACATGAGAGAGCCTCTCGGCAGAGTAGAAGGACGACCTAGTCTGCCTTGCAGTCGGCCGATATGGGTGCCCTGCGAGGCGGATAGAGGTCAGCCAGTCGGCCAATTCCCCGAAGGTGTCCGACGACGACCCGACAATGGAGATGGCCTCTGATGATGAGTCGGTGCCCCTGCATGTGCCGTTCCATGTTGGCTTGACCATGAAGCATGTGCATGCGCACTTAAACGTTCCCACGGTGGAGGAGCAGTTGTTGTCGCAACCAGTATCAGTGTTTCGGCAAACGTCGGAGGATCAATTGTACAACATCTACCTCCTCGAGAATCATCGGCTCACGGAGGGCCAAATCTATGGCGGGCCCGCGAGCGAGGATGCTTTGGCGGTTATGGTCGTGAAGAACCCTAACTTTGTCACCTAGCAGCTGACATTCTACAAGGTCGCGAGCGCTCATGCCGATGCAATGTAGTCACTGGCGATTGATGACGAGAGCGTTGGCAGCAATGCAGTCACACCATTGGCGATTGCAGACGAGAGCGACGACAGTTGCACATTGTTCGCCCCACCAACTATGCTTTGTTTGTGTCGTACAATAATGAGGCTCACCCCTTCACGTCCATCATCGACCTCATGTCCATCGGTGATGGATAGGTCACGGACTCCGACAAGAAGGAGTAGGGCATGACAAGCGACACAGCCTCGGGTCCCAAGTGGGGTGGTTCGTATCATATTCCTACTCTTCCTCGCTCGCAACCGCACCTACACTTTGCGGGCTGCGAAAACGGACACGGGTGCCAAACATGGGCACGAAGGGGTATAACAAGGACTTAGAGAACGTGTGTCGTTGTTAGATCAGGTTTAGATCCGATCGCTTTTGTTTAATGAAATATGTTTAAAATGTAATGGATGTGCTCCGGTTTAGATGAAAATCATCAAGTTTGCATGAAATTTGTCCAAGTTCAAACACGGTTTTGAAATGTATACACGCACGGTTGAATGACCGGCTTTCATATCACTATCCTTTGGCGGATACCATATGGTCGGCGTTGAACATGCCCTCAGCCCCTAAAGGCAAAACTTTCACGGAATAGATTATCCCTTTTTTCATATAATAATTTTAGTCAAACCAAAAATACTCGTTTGACATAAGATACAATTTTCTTCTTTTTTTTATACACATCCATAATTATTTGCGTTTTAGTTTTAGTTACATATGTATCTAAATAAATTTAAGGTAGTAGCAATTAGCACCCTGAGGTGACTAGCATCGCGAGAGCTCTCGCGACAGGCGACTAGGGTTCCACCCTTCCCCCCCCCCCTGTCGCCGTCGGCCCTCCCACCGCCACCGATCGCCGGTCAAGCTCCCCTCCCCCGTCTCCCTCCCCCCCTCCCCCGGGATCCGCCCTCGCGCCACCTCCTCGGGAGGTGGCCAGGGCGGCACTCAAGCTCCTCCCCCGCGGGCGTCCACCTCCCTCGTCTCCCCCTCGCCGCCACCGGCGATGGCCCGGGTGGTGCCAGCGGTGGCGGGCCCTCTTGTCCCGTGTGCTCGTTCCCCCTTCCCGGGGCAGGGGCGGCGGCGATGCTGATCGGCTTGTCTGCGGCCTGACGGCCGTGCGGTGGTGGCCGGCGGCAGGTGTGGTGGCGGCGCCGCTCCTTGGCGACGGGGCGGCGGGGTTGCGCAGGGTGGCCAGCATTGTGCCCTCGGCCCAGATCTGGGCCATGTGGGCCCCATTGAGGTCCTAACGGGGCGACCCCTCGACGTGACTCCGTTGTCTGCTGCGTGGCGAGGAGGAGGAGCAACTCGGATATGGGGCGGCGACGTCGACGTCGTGCCGACAGCAGTGTGGTGGCGGGAGCTTTACGGGCTTATGAGCGCCCGGTCGGGCCTGGTGTGCTCCAGCTACTGCGTCCGGACGGCTACCATCTTTGACAGTGGAGGTTGAGCCCTCCCTTGTGCCGACGGTGTTGCTGCCCCTAGTCCCAGCTCCGAATCATCGTTGTGCAGTCCTCACTTCGCCGTGTCGTGGTGAGACGGCGTGGGGGGCTCAAGACCGTGTTAGCCTAGGGTGGTGATTGGTTTGGTGGCAGGCTCCGGAGTGCCCGAGGTCTGTGGTTGGGGGAGAAACCCTTGCCGGCTTGGTCGACACCGATGCGGTGGCGCCTGTTGGTGCCGCCGGACCTTCCTCGAGGGCGTCGGGGCTGCCCTTCCTCTCGCCTCGTCGTGTATCGGGGGGAACCCTTGGCAGCAGCGTCGTTGTTGTCGCGATCCTTCTTGGAGGTGTGGATTGGTTCCGGCGTTACGGAGTATTGGAGCTTGGTGGAAGATTCCCGGTGGGCGCAACGGCCGTGAGGCTTCTTTGTTTTTGTTGATCCGCCGTTGTCGGCATTTGTTTCTTTTATCTTTTATCTGTTGTTCATTTTGAGTGTGACTGTGTTGTTTCCGTCCCAGTACCTATCAGTGAATATTTCGGTTGGTTGTTTTGTAATACAAAAGCGGAGGAAATCCTTTTTCAAAATAAATTTAAGACAAGTAGGCAATTTGAAACGGAGGTAATACAAGTTATCATGGCAGCAAGAAACCAGAACCTTGATGAAAGATAGTAGAACACCACTACGCTCGGGCTGACAGGACCATGTCACGGCAGCAGACAACGCGAGCCGGCGGCCGCAGGGGAGTCGACACGTCGACGGATCTTTCACCGCGGGTGAATGAGTAGCGAGTGTCGAGGTGTCGACGTCCCCGCCGTCCCGCGGCCCAAACCCGAGGCCCGTCCTGGCTCGGGTGGGGGTAATTAATCCCGGGGCGACTGAAAGTCTCTGCGCGAGCCAATGGGAACTCGACAGACCAGGCGGGCGCTGATGGGGACTGAGAGCGAGAGCTACGTGCGGGCGGAGGCGGGTGACAAAAAGGACGCGCCCAGCCCAGCAGCTAGGCCAGCTAGGACGCGCCCAGCTTGAGTTCACAGGGACATGCCGTCCTCTGGCGCCACTGCCACGCCCAATGCCAATGCACCGCCGATCCGTCCATTTGACTGTCTCGTCGTCGTCGCACCACCGGGATAGAAAGACGGGAGGAAAAGCCACGCTCCTTTCTTTCTTTTCGCTCCTCTATCTAGTCTAGTTCCATCGCGCACCTAGGATTACACGACGACGTGCGGAGGTTGGAGATAGGCCCGCTGTGTGTGGTTGGTAAGCTTTAGTGCAGGAACACGAGTTCATGTTCGTGCCTTCCCTTTGCGCCCGGTCTGAGCGCCACGGTGAAACGGTGCAAGATACAGTGTTGCTAAATCTCAATCATGTTATATTGTGAGATCTTATGTGAAGATTCGTGCAAAAAAATAATTAATTTTTCATTTTTCTTTCATATATGAGATGTCATTTGATTAAATCTCAGTCGATTGAGACCTTGCCACATCCAAAACTATCTGATGCTGCTGAGAACTAGAGAGGACACCATAGCAAAAAAAAATGATGCATATTTTAACTTTCAAAATAGTTTACGGCAGGTTTTCAAACTGGATATGCATGCATATTATGATGTAAACACCACACAAGGTTTCGATAAGAAATGCTAGACATGCCTTTTTAAACATAGTGGTGCTAGACCACTGCCTTTCTAAACAAATGCCTTTAAAACTTATTTTGTAATTTGGTGTCGAACATAGCCAAGAAAGTAGAGAAGGAGAAAACGGTTAAACAAATGGAAAACAAATAGGCAAAAAATGGACGGAAAGCTGGATTATCATAACTCATCTCAACGTCACCATTCTTGATATTGCTAAATTTTGCACATACTCCCTCTTCCCTAACATAATCGTCTACACCTCAATAATGAGAACTAGCGAAAGACAAAGCTAGCCCCAAGCTTTTAGGAAAGTACTGCCGCACTCAAAATTTAAACTGCAATAGAAGATTGTTTGTATCCTTTTGTAAATAAAAAAAACTACGTTCGATTCATTTTACTTGTCACTCAAACAAATATATCTAGTGGTGAAATAGTTTATTACTCCTTTTGTCTTATAATATAGGAAGTGTTAAAAACATCTTACACTATGGGACGGATGAAGTACTTTATATGATGTGATTTTACAAAGAAGCGGCTCCACTCAAATTCCTTCCTCCCACCTAAATACTAGCTCACTGATTTCCCAGTAAAACAGCTAGCGGTTAAGAGCCTAACCGTGTGCTAGCTAGCTAGCCGATGAATATGGTCCGAGGGAGGGAACACATAGAAAGCATCGAGCTGATCTCGACTGTTGTATATTCGCGCTCGGCCTCTCTCCTGCGCCGCACGTACCGCCAGTCCTTTCCTAGACGGGCAATAGGCCATTTGACCCACCCACTCCCCCCTTTCCCAAACACGACTCTTCCCCATCGCCACGCCACGCCACAGGAGTAGCAGGGACAAAGAGATCAATGGACCTGGTGGCCGGCCGATCGATAGATTCTCCTCACCCAGGCCGTCGACAGCAACCATCCAGGAGAGCCTGACGCACGCGGTACACCTCCGCAGCCGCTCGTGCTCCCGCAGCTAGCTAGCTCGCTCTAGAGCCGTCGAGCTGGAGGAGCGAGCGAGTAGTCCACAGATCTCTCTCTCCTCGACTCCTCCTCCTCTATAAGTACGTCCGGTCGTCGTGGTGCAACAGCAACAACGACGGCCTCAGCAAAACCACACGCACGCAGCTGGAGCCCAGAGCTAGCACGGGCGAGCTAACAGAGCTGGCCGCCTTCATCATATACCGCCGCTTCTATCTGCTCGCCGGCGGCGGAGAAGGGCCGTCTCTCACAGGAAGAAGAAGAAGAGGATGGTAGGGAGCGGCATGCAGCGCGGGGACCCGCTGGTGGTGGGGCGGGTGATCGGCGACGTGGTGGACCCGTTCGTGCGGCGGGTGGCGATGCGGGTCGGGTACGCGTCCAGGGACGTGGCCAACGGCTGCGAGCTCCGGCCGTCCGCCATCGCCGACCAGCCGCGCGTCGAGGTCGGCGGCCCGGACATGCGCACCTTCTACACGCTGGTGAGTTCCGCGTCGCGCCGTGCAGTACGTACGTGCCATGCTCGCGCGCGCGCTGCTCAATTGCTCCTCCTCCTCCTCCTCCTCCTCCTCCTCCTCCTCCTCCTCCTAGATCACTTACTCCGGTGCGCGCAGGTGATGGTGGATCCGGATGCTCCAAGCCCCAGCGACCCCAGCCTTAGGGAGTACTTGCACTGGTGAGAGCAGAGCAGAGCATGCACCATGTCCATCACCAACAAAACAAAACAAAGCAAAAGATTTCCCTCCTACTTGGCTACTTCCCTAGCTAGCTTGCTTGCTTGGAAATATCCCCGCCAACATCAACCGTGCCCCTGACTGACCTAGCAGAGGAGTACTGTAGTATCTAATATAAATTCAGATTTATTGCCGCAGCCGCAGGCAGATATTTGTCCACAGTTGACGGGGGCAAATAGGATCTTTCAGCCGAAAAAACGCATTGAATACACCTCCAAGAGATTAACGAGGGATAGGCGCGGATAGCTCACTCTCTCACGTGGTGGGGTGGAGACATGGGTGATTCAGTGGCCCACGCACCACCTGACTTCAATCAAAATTCTTGTATACCCGACCTCCAAATACTTCATGCTAACGGTTATGTGCATCTCATGATGCATAGGCCGGGTACTCCTATTTTTTAAGAAAAAAATCCTTCATGCTAGAGCAGAGGGCTCTATCGAATTTTAAAGCGCAAGATAAAAGTAAGTAAATGAAAAGAATAGCTTCTTTATTTTATGCGTAGAGTAACTAAATGACACGCTAAGTAAATAAATAAGACCAGGTTATATATATTGTATGTGTACAATGCTAGATTGGAAGTCATTGGGGAATTCACATTTAGATGTGCAATAATGTAATTAAGCAACTAATGTACCTATAAAAGAGTTTCGATATTTTTAAATCATCTGACCAGTTAGTAACTTTAGAATCATCTTATATAGTCCTACATATGGAAACAAAGCATGTTATTTCGTCCCATGCATGGGAGTCCCATGCACTTAGGAGCGGGAAAAATTATAAAGAAAGAAACATCAACAATTGCAACACAACACACACACACACACACACACACACACACACACACAATTATATTGCACAAACCTATTAAACTGGAGCTAATAGAACAAAAATTCAAGGCATGCAAAATTACTATGAAGCAAGTAAGTTGCTTGCATTGTACAATTAGAATCGAACTAAAATAGCTAGAACAATTATATCTTTGCTAATTAGAATTATGACATTATAGGTCATATTTTATTACATGGAAAATCAAAAGTGTTCATGTGTAACAATTAAAATAGAACAATGGTGATTACTCAAAAAATGGGATTACAAATTCCTTGCTAAGTTTACTAGAGCTTCTAAGTGAAGTAAAGCAAGTAAAGAACATAATAAAAGGTTAAAATCGCTAGAGGTTGCAAATTGTTTTTTGTTCTATGGAAAGATGCCATGTCCCGTCAGTCCGTTACTAATAATAAAACAAGAATGACATTTGACGAGTTTGTATTAAATGATATGCTCTAGTTCTTTGATTATTAACTAGTCTTGCAACAAAATTTATATTTATTAATAAATATCTCTATCCTTTGATAATACGTATCCTACATATATTTAGTTAACGATATAAGGGGAGGGAGCCTTATTCATTGTTTTCTGTTTTTCTTTTCTGTGGTTTCATTGTTTTAAGTTTGACCCGTTTAATGTTTTGATTTTGACCTATGTACCATACAAAGCTACAAAGCAATTCCTTTGCTTTTACAAGTTTCAGATAAGAAAAGGAAAAATCTCACGAGGTCGCCGACATGTATTTAGTATTTGTATTTACAACATTAAGCCGGACAAAATAACAAATCAGTTGTTGACATTAACGTTATCTCTTATGCAATATTTTCGCCGTGCCATAGCACAATTGAGGTTGCACGTGAGCGAGGAGAGTGTGTTAGCAGGAAACAGTACATAAGTGCAAGGAAATAATAAAAATTGTCATTATCTAAAAAAATGTGGTCTAACATGGTCATAAATGCATATCTCACGCTTTATTCAGTTGTTATTTTCCAAATGAAACTTGTGCAGCACAAAAATTGGCTTTGACGAGAAATATTTATCTTTTGAGGAATAAATCATCACTTGTTTAATTACTGCGACGCAATATGAAATTCTAGAACACCAGCATGGAAGGCAATGTTTGCTTAGCACTTCTATAAGGCGGGGGCACCAAATTTGTATTCCTGTTGACATGCCCATGCTGAGCTGCTTGACAACCATTGCGCAAATACCTTTTTGAGGAATGATGACAGGAGTTCTGCCTTTTCATATTAGAAAAAAGAGAGGAACCAAGGTTCCCAGGTGGTGTACAGAGATGCTTTCTATGGCCTAAAAGCGTCTTCTTTGTTTTCAAGGATACGCAAATTGCGTACCATAGCTGAGAAATACCTGGGTGCCCTCTATAGCCTAAAATCGTCACTCCAAACCGCAACAGAATCTTCAGGTTTTCCTGAGACCAGAATGTCCTGTATAAACTTAATCATCAGCTTCACTTAAGACTTGTCATCTGCTTTCTTCTTCTTCTAATTATTAAGAAAATGCAGCTCCCCTATGAAATTAATGTGATGAACCGATGCAGGCTGGTCACCGACATCCCGGCGACGACAGGAGTGTCTTTCGGTACAGGAGAAGAAAACCGATCTTATGTTTTTAATCACTTCATTGTAGTACATAGTTGTAATCTAATGGAACTTTTGTATGTGTGGATACATATATATAGGGACCGAGGTGGTGTGCTACGAGGGCCCGAGGCCGGTGCTGGGGATCCACCGGCTGGTGTTCCTGCTCTTCCAGCAGCTGGGCCGGCAGACGGTGTACGCGCCGGGGTGGCGGCAGAACTTCAGCACCCGCGACTTCGCCGAGCTCTACAACCTCGGCCTGCCCGTCGCCGCCGTCTACTTCAACTGCCAGAGGGAGACCGGGACCGGCGGGAGAAGGATGTGATGATCGGCTCCTTGTATAATACTACTAGTCCTAGCATATGCGACGACAGAAGACGACGATGATGATGATGAGGTCGTGGGGGCGGTTTATACGGGGCGAAATGGAGAAAGCACTGTAACATTGAAGAAATAATAAGTACTAACTATGTGTGCGACATTTTTGATTCGATGCCGGTACGATGCTACGTGCATTACAAAGATTAAAAAGATGTTAAGATCCAAGGAGCCAGTTGGGAGATCGTACGGAGATCAGATGGGAACTGTAGTACGCGTAGCATCGCCGTTGTAATAGTATACTGGTATGTGAACTGTCTTTTATACAGTACTTATTAGAAATGTATTGTTGGCTGCTTGCGAGTGCGATTGTTCATTTGCCATCCCACCTCTTATCCTAAATACTCCCTCCGTCCGAAAATACTTGTTCTAAAAATGAATAAAATGGATGTATCTATAATTAAAATAAGTCTAGATACATCCATCTTTAGGACAAGTATTTCCAGACGGAGTGAATATAAGACATTTTAGAGATTCTATCATGGGACTACATACGGAACAAAATGAGTAAATCTACATTCTAAAATATGTCTATATACATCTGTATGTAGTTCATAGTGAAATCTCTAAAAGGTCTTATATTTAGGAACGAAGAGAGTATCTACCAAGAGTAATTTTCTTACAAGAAGGTTGTCTCTTCTGGTCCCAGCGTTGTTTCCAGGTCTTAAGAAATGCAACGGGTTATTTCTATGGTTTTCTATTTAGTTTTTATTTGGGGGGTTTCAAGTAGTTTTATGTAACCATTGTTCCGATAGAAATCAGGCAGCATAATGAAGAATAAACAAGTATTTGTTGAAACCAAGACATGATGTCAATGCTCAAGAACCGCCAATAAAAACATCAGTGCTTTCTTAGCAACAACTTGCATCTCGCATGTTCCTTTGACAAGGAACGATATTCATATATTATCATGTTAGAAAAGACATTCAAATATTATTCAATGATTGTGGAAACGTGTGTATTTACCATTTATATTGTTGGAAGCAGATAACAAATATTATTCCATGTTTTTCTTCTTGTAGGTCAAAGCCAGATCCACTCCACCCCTGCCTGCCGCTTTGACCGTGGTGCTATGGTGGTACCATGCAGATCAACGATAAGGCTTTCCCGACTCCTGGTCCACCTCATTGTTGGGGATCACGAAAGCGGCGTAGAGGAGGACGACAAATCATCTGGTCACTGCTCTTCTCGTGTGGTGGATCTAGTAGTGTCTTCATGTTATGGAGGTGGTCTTTGATGGGGTCTTTCCGCGGAGATCGCCGTGGCGCTTCGTGTCTTTGTCCTATAGCTCCTCCAACTGATGATGTTCTGCCAACTTCAACATCGTTGGGGAGCTTGTGAAGTTAGGTCTCTCTCCATTTGTCTAACTGAATTTGGAGTGGTCATCGAAACATTTTCGTTGCCTTCTTCTATGATGGTGATATGCTTTTAAAATTGATGTCATCGGCGCGCCTTTCGGCTTCGAGTGGAAATTTCTCGGTCACTGCGTTAACAACATTTCCCTAGTTTCAATGGTGTTTTGGAGGTCCAGAGACGGCATCGAGCTCTGCTCACATCGCGTCGTCAACGAGTGCAGGAGGAAGCCGGCGTCAATTTCCCCAAGTACATGTGCACAATTTCCAATTTATGTAATGATGGCCTTATACATATTGGTCTGCTTTAATATATGGCCTTGGCCTTTTCGCAAAAAAAAAAGGTACTATAAACATGATGCAAAATGTTCTTGTAGAAACAACTCACATATTTATTTCCACAAACACATTCAAATGTCATTCAACCATTGCAAAAACCACACCTATTTATTTTCTCCTTTCTGTCGATTGTGTTGTTGGAAGTAGAGAGCAGATATTATCAAAATTATGTGTATGCTATTGTTCATGACGCATAAGTACATTACCCCCGCTACCACTAACCCTACTTCACTTCGCTCGTTTGCAACTTTAAAGCCTTGTTTAATACTCTTTCCATCCCAAAATGTAAGACCATTTTTTATACTATATCTCATATAGTGTAAAAAACTTTCTTTTTTGGGAAGGAGGGAGCACATGATGTGAATTTCCTATGTGACTTTCCTTCAATCGTAATGCATATTTTAAAATGTGTGCCCATAAATCAAAAGTTATGTACACCTCTTGCTTACGTAGTTCACATTTTCAAAAAACAATCTACAAAACAGAGAAAAGATTTAATATATTTTCAAGTATGGATGCTTGCAAAAAAATCAAATATATCGTATTATGTCCATGAAAAGAATTAGGAAAAGTATGTCTACATATTTTGTGACTAAAGAAAATTTATGTCGCATTATGTACAGTTTTAAAAAATTGAACATGGTATTTGTTACAATTTTTCCAAAAATACAAAGGTGAACATGGTATCACGCGCACCCACGTGAATAGTAAATTCATAAACAATACTGAATTTTTTTAAAAAAATCTGAAACTGCACGGTATGATACTAGGTCGACCATCCTACTCACGTGGGAAGTTTCGTGATGTATTAACACCCATGGTATTCTTAATGAAGAAAATACAATTGTGACCATAATATTCATCAAACAATGTTTTCTAATATAACTTTGATTTTGTCATTTTTGCTCAGATTACCATGGGTGTGGTTTTTTCATGAAACTTCATATGCGAGTATACTAGTTGACTATGCACATTAAAAAATAAATTCATATTTCTTTTTATTTTTCTAGATTTTTTTCAAATTTACTATTCACAAGGGGTGCGCATGGAACCATGTTCACCAAATCCGTGTCCCGGTTTTTTGCATATTATGGCAGATCTACGGGATTTCTGGAATACTTAAATGCAAAAATACATGGATAATATGCATGTGAAACTGTAATATCAGGATTACAGTTTCTATTGACTTTTTTTAGGGTACACTTTCTATTGATTTTTTTAGGGTACACTTTCTATTGACTATTGGTGAATTTTCCTTGCCTGATACACAGACCAGTTTCTATTGACTATTGGTGAATTTTCCTTGCTTGGAGAATACAAGCAAGAGAAATGGTCTTTAGTCTTCACCAGAAGATTTTGCCACGCGACAGTTGCCGAAGATCAATATTAAAAACTGTTCCTCGTGATCTAAATCACTCTATAGAGCTGAGATTCCTTACAGTTGCTAGAACATAGATGGCAGAACGACGAAATAAATAGAAAATGAGACAATTTTCTCAACAGTCAAGTGTGAAATAAATCAACAGAGAAAATTCAGATAAAAATTACCATGTTGGTAACAGCACGCACAGTATCGGCCATACATAAACATACGCTATAGTTCATTCTAAACCATCAAGCATAAACATAAACAAAAATGTGAGATTTTTTCCAGGTCCTAGAATGTATCCTGCTATCAGATTGGTTAGTGGCACTGCCACAATTTTGTCAGTCCAGCTGTAAGATTAACCTCGCCAACAGTCCAGCTTCAGTTTGTAAGTTGTAACAATGAACTTGTGCACATGGAATCCTTGGTAGGGCATCAATATTCACCATAGTGGGTTAAATGTGGGATAAGAAAATTAAGAAAGGGGCCTAAACTGGTTCGCATGCTGAAGTTCTTATGAAGCGAATGGGGATGATTCTTCAATTGATTTCTGGTCTGTGGGCTTTAACTCCCAATTACGAACGCTGCCAGTTGCTGAGTCGGACTTTGAAATGTACAAAACCTTGTTGTGGAACCTGTGAAGTGTTTTCCGGTGACCGACACTTATATATGTAATCCCTGCAGCTTCAATCTGACTGTATAGATGAACCTGTGCCAGGGGAGAAATAGTTAAAATGGTCTTGAGGTATAACTATTTGTGCAATTCAGTAGATATATAGATGATAATTCCAGAATTAGCCTTCTTCGCAATTTGTTGTAGGAAGCAGCTCGTAAGGGTAAAGATAGGCGCAATAGCAGTATATGGGTTGTTACCTCATTTGTATCATCTAGTGCACTTGTGGACTCGTCCAGTAGGACCAGAGTTGGTTTTGCGAGTAACAACCGAGCAAATGCAAGACGCTGTTGCTCCCCTAGCGAAAGAACACTGGCCCAATCATGGACAGAATCCATGCCATTGAAACGTGGCAGTATGTAGCCCAGCCTAACAACCTCAAGTACTCTGATCAGTTCATCAGATGAGGGCATCTCAGGCTTGGCACCCACTCCATCTGACGTGGAGACTTCAGACAGAAAGGAAAGAGGAGCTGGTATTCATATAAAAATAGCACAACTTTAGGTCAGTCGCACGTGAATGTTTCAGAATCTGCAGATAATCATAGGCTTGTTTCGCATCTGACGACAAAATTCAAACACTGTGGTACTCCTACGTCACTGTCAGAACAGAATGATGCAACTACAAGATTGGAAGAAGGAAAATACAAGTAACCTCTAGAATTTTTGCATTTTACTTCTGTTAGATGGAATTATTCTGCATTAGCACTGAAATGAACATGCTAAATTTCAGAACCATTCCGTGGTACTACTCCTAGAACTTTTCCAGATGCCTAGATTTTGTTGAATTATGTCAGTTTAAAGTTTAAGAACCATAATACTTCTCATTTAGACATAAACTGTAACACTCAGGGTACGAAATCTAAAGCCCACACCACCATATAATGGATCACTGATGCATATAGTAACACACTTGGACTATCATCCACTAGGCTTGGTTCTGTTGCATTTCTGTGCTGTCTTATGACTTTGAAATCGTCTAAATTCTCTATGTTGGATTAAACTGCTACCGAAGTTACCAAACACACAAGGCACACTGGACCAAGGTGTTACAGATACATGGACTAATAATGGACCATGATACTTGCATTTCCGTGCCCTCTTTTCTCATGCTCTTCAACCTAACATTTATGTTTCTAATTGAGATCAGGAACTTCTAATTCCCAAACGATCCATAACCTCTCAATGGGCCACTGATGAATTAACTGCTCCCTTTTTCTTTTCTTTTTTGAGATTAGATGCAACTTCTGCATAGTTAACATCTGGCAAGCTCTGTGCTTGATCAAGAATACTGGTGCCTTTAGACTTCCAAAACATTTTCGGGCAGTAACCTTTATCGTCTCTCTATTTTGGGTGGGATTCAGGACCCAGATTTTCCACAATTTGGTCCTTTGCGGCACCTAAGAAAGGAAAATATAGTTGATTGACTGCTGGTAAAGCAAGGAATTAAAGTAAGGCAGGGAGTCACTGATGATGATAAGTGTCCTTTTGGATGTGCCAGCAGTGAAACTGCTTCTCACTTTTCTATCAACATACGAGAAATGTTTTGCAGCTTGGGATTGACCTTGCATGGGCATTTGATCCTAGAGACGTCTATACCGCCAAAAGAAATGAGCTGATTCAGGACAGGGACCAGGTTGGATTATCCTCACACTGCAGCTTATTGGACTATTTGGTTAGCTCGAAATGGAAAGGTGTTCGATCATATAACCATGCCTTCTGTGATGGTGGCAAGGCAATATAAAGAAACTCTGGAGTTGAAGGTGCACCCAGGAACGCATAAGCATTCAGAAAGAAACATTGTGCTCGGATGGACTCAGGACTGACAGGACTAGAGGAAAGTTTCCTTGATGTCTTCGTGTGTGTGTTTTTCATTTCTCTATTGGTTAGGGTTTTTTTTTTTTTTGTATTCTGTAACTCACTATGTACTGCTCTGGTTTGCTGATTTTACTGAAAAATAAATAGCTGTGGGCCTCTCCTCCTGACTTCACTAAAATAAAATAAACGAGACATTATCAGTGACAAAGGCTCAAAACTAATGAATAATAAATACTTGGTCATTCAACAAAATTGGAAGTTCTATATACGATGACTATATTAGGTATCTACCTATGTACTCCTATTCAAAAACAAATTCACGTTGGGAGAAACAAAACAAAGAAATGGTTTGATGATATGAGCAATAATGTTTTCACCTCTTGCTTCTTTTAGTACATGAGCACATTTCTCTTCTTGTACTAACAAATTAAATTTGAAGTTGAACTTTCATGTATTAGTTACTTTTCTGATTACCGTCATACAGTTTGTGCAGAATTTCCATGTTGATTCGACGCCCAAACTGATGTGGTTTGCACCTAGATGACAATTTGTACTCGATACCTTCCCGTGAAACAAATTACCTTTGCTTTGAGCATCATTAGTTGGTGACTGATGTATATTTGCAGTCCATGTAGGATAGAGCAATTGCTGACGAAGAGTGCCCAAAACCATATATGGTCTTTGTGGGACAAAAAAAATGCCATTATCTCTTCTCTGCTTGGAACTTTGTAATAGTTCTTCACCCTCTGGCTTTATGTTGGATGGCTCATTAGAACCTAAATTTGCTTTCTGAAGCTGTCTAGAATCTCTGGCATGGTATATGATATTCCCAGTGCCACTGGTCCAAAGGCCAGCCAAAGCACGGAGCAACGAGGTCTTCCCACAGCCGCTAGGTCCCATCACCTAAATGTAAAAATGAGAACACCGTATCAGCCTGATGTCACCAGTACTGTTTGTGTTGCTGATTGTACAACTAGATATAAGACATGAAATACCAGTAGGTGGTCTTTGTCTTTTAATTCCATATTGAAGTCGGTAATAAGAATGTTTCCACCCCTGGGTGTTAACAATTTCAAATCACAAATCTCTAGAACTATGCCTGGCTCAGATTGCATTTGTGATCCATTAGAACTAAGAACAGAAGGACTGCCACTCTTGAAAGAAATGTTGATCCCATCAATGCTATCACGCTCGGGTAATAGAGAAGACTCATTTTCACCCAATAGATCATCAAATTCGCCTGTAGTTTAAAATTTGATTAGGTTAACTTAGGTACCTTAGCAAGTACTCCCTCCGTCCCAAAATAAGTGTCTTAAGCTTAGTGCAACTTTGTACTAGAGCCAGTACAAAGTTGAGACGGTTATTTTGGGACAGAAGGAGTAGTACAGAGAGAGAGAGAGAGGTTACCTAAACGATCAATGACAGCTGAGAATGCACTAATTGACTGAAACTGGAAAACAATGAGAGAGAAATCACTGAGGATGTGATTGAAAGCAGACACTGATTGGTTTATTACTCCAAACTCAATTTTTCCTGTGAAGAACATTGGAGCAACAACTGCAGCTGGCAGGATTTGAATTAAATATCGGTAACCATTGGTGAAGAACTCCAGATTCCGGGATGCTATCAGTAATTCCTGCCAAGATAACAAACAAAGTCAAACAACAAACCAGTCGCAAATTTAAATTGCATCATAATTTTCTAGTTGAACATAAAAGTATATAGAGAGCAAAGCTGACACAGGGTGCCTGTTTTCAAGAATGGTAGTGAATTTCCTCACGAGATCAGGAATATAAAAGCACTTTGTTTGGGGACCCGGAAACCATCTTACTTTGGATACTTTTTTCAGAAGTATACGTGTTCCATTCTTGTCAAAGTATGGGTTACAAGATGTACACACACCTAAGAAGCATTGAAGGACACCTGGCCTCGCACTTTTGCAAAAATAAGAGCATCTACAACTGGACCCCTCATACCCCCCTCAAACGCCCGGGCAGGCCGCCCGGTCACTGATCGGTCACGAAAATGCGACCCATACGAGCGCCTCAAATGGACCTCAAACGCCCGGGCTGACCAGCAGCCCTCATATCCCGCCCAAATATGAGGCGGATATGGGGGCGCCCGGGCACACCCGCCACGTCCGCCTGACGATGGGGCCCCACGCAGACTCGCCGGGAAACCTGAAGGTCCGACGAGCACGTCGACCGTCGCCGCGGTGTGAACGCCCTGTGGGGCCGCTCCGGCTCGCCGCTCGAGGCCAGAGCCGGCTATTTAAGCCGGCCGGCGTCCCCCAGCCCTAGCACATCCACCTCCTCCCTCCCTCTGTCGCCACCCGAGCCTGTCAGCCATGTCCCCACGCCGCCGCCACTACACGATCCAGCACCGGCTCTGGCTCCGGACATGGAGAAGTTGTTGGCTATTGGAGAGGCAGGAGGGTTTCCAGGAATGTTGGGATCAATTGATTGCATGCATTGGCAGTGGAAGAACTGTCCCAAAGGTATGCGAGGAATGTATGAAGGTCACACCAGAGAGGCCACCATCATACTAGAAGCGGTGGCATCACATGACTTATGGATTTGACATGCTTTCTTTGGAATGTCGGGTTCTCGCAATGACATCAACGTGCTTCAACGATCTCTGGTGTTCAGGAGGCTTTGCAATGGGGAATCATCGCTGTGCAGCTACACCGTCAACGGCCGAGACTACAACATGGGATACTATCTTGCCGATGGCATCTATCCTCAGTGGGCTGCATTTGTTAAGACCATATCCGAACCACATGATAACAAACAAAATCACTTTGCAACAATGCAGGAAGCAGCTAGGAAGGATGTGGAGAGGGCATTCGGAGTGCTGCAAGCTCGTTGGGGAATTGTTCGTGGGGCTGCAATGATGTGAGAATCAGAAAATTTGTGGCAGCTGATGATATGTTGTGTTATTTTGCACAATATGATTGTCGAGGATGAGGGTGATGGTGTAGACCAAACCAATGATCTTGAAGCACCTGGCGAACAAGTTGAAATCCCGGAAGATCAAGATGCAGCTCAGCTTATGAACTTTCTGCAAATGCGTCAGAATCTCCGAGATCATCAGGTGCACACGCAACTACTAAATGATCTGGTGGAGCATATGTGGACCCATAAGGCCACAATGGAAACCAAAGAGCAGATGATTGATTGTGCACTTCAAATAAATTTTTGTAAACACTATTTACGTTGGATACCAACATTTGTTATTTACATGCGACAATGGCATGTTTCCGTGATCGACGTGCATGGTTTTGCATGGATTTGAGAGTCCGGATATGAGATATGTGGATGTGTGGAGCGATTTATGAGGGGTCGTCCGGATGCGTCCGCAAGCGTGCCCGGGCGCATCCGCAGACGTATAGGGGGCTGGATTTGCCCAGTCCGGTTGTAGATGCTCTAAACCCAACAAAGAAAACTACAAAAAAGGACGTGGTTACTAGGTGCAGTATATTTTAGTACAGTGGCAGTAGAAGATTATGACTGTATGTAATACCAACATTTTACTACAGCGTGATAAGAAAATGTAGTATTGATAAACGTATAAAGCGGCATATAAATTTACTGAAAACTACAAAAAAGGACGTGGTTACTAGGTGCAGTATAAGTTTACCGTAAACGTTACTAGGTCCAGTATTAATGTGAAATGCAACCTATGTAATACCACATCCAGAGACAAAGTTCTAGGCATTCAACATGCTTTTCTAGCTATGATGATATGTTATTTTGCTCGCCAATCTTGCTGACGCTGAGGAGATTACGGCGACACCGCAACGTATTGGTGGAGCAGATCTTGGACGAAGCAGAGATCTGTAAGTTAGTTGGCACTAAGAAGCCAATGGCACTCACAACCACCTACTACATTCCTGGTAAGAATTTTGGCTCAGGCTCTTTTGTGTGGCTTTGTGGCAGCTTCAGGCTGCAGTTTTCATAGTTGGTTGTTAGCCTTTTGGTCATGTTTTGGGTCATCATCACCTGTGGCGTTGTATCTTTTGCGCCTTCTCAGCGTTTCTTCCAATGCAAAAATATACACTCTTTGCAACTACTTAGCAGGCTTACCTACTGATAAATGACCCAATGGTGGCTTTCAAAATGTCGGAACAAACAAGGAAAATGGAGCAAAACAAAAGGGAATATAAGGCGATAGACAGGCTATACAAGCAATGCTTACAGTTAGGTTTTGGTAAGCCCTCCTGAACCGATCCAACAGAAGTTGCAATTCATTTTCCTCACCACCGTAAAAGGCAATTGATTCAGCATTTTCTCTAACACGGACAAGCCCGTAACGGAAATCAGCTTCTTTCTTTTCTTGCATGAAGTTCAAGTTGACCAAACTCTGTCAACACAAGCATGACCAACTATTAGTTACATGAATAACGAAAGAATGTGAACAGTTATATCTATTTTGATTCAATTTACAGATAGATAACGCTGGTAAAAGCCTTACCTTACCAAGGAAGACACTAATAGCGGTCCCTCCAAGAGAATAAACAATAAGAACAACGAATAATGGTGGATAGATTCCATAAAGGATATTACTGAATGATACCAAATCCACGACAGCGTTGAGAAGTGTCAGAGAAAACGCAAGTGCAGTTCCAGTAAATGCACTTAGATCATCATTGATCCGCTGGTCTGGATTGTCTATTAGTGATTGAGACTGAATCTTGTAGAATGTTCTGTTCTTAAAGTAACGCTTCATGTAATAACTTGTCATCCAAGATCGCCATCTTAAAGAGAGGGTTTCTCTTGCATAGTCCCTCAAGACAAAGAACTGTATAGCAGTGCAAGCAGGAGTTTGCAAATCAGAACATAAGTCTATTAAGAGGTACACTAGTTGGTGAATCTGCAACATGAGAAGCAAAGTAGCGAATATAGTTCCTAAGAGATCAAATGTTAAATTGTGTAGTAATTTTACCGGGAGTCCGAGACCTTTTGGTAAATAGAAGAGATACCAGGTAGGTTTTAGGTAAAGCATCAACAATAAATTTAGCTACAGCCTCTAAAACAGAACATTGTGGATCTAGGCAACCCTGGAAAGGATACCTATCATGATATACAAACCACTGATACTTAACACCGAAAACCGCAGCTATGTTCCCTCTGTAAATACTAGTCATTGATTGTTAAACAGGATAGTGCACTGATGGAGAAAAGATTACTCATAAGGTAGCATCATCACCGTCAAAAAATAAGGTAAAATCATCCGATATTATCACTATTCATGTCAAGGTGCTACAAATTGCAGCTTGAAGAGCAATACCTACAAAAGGGCAGCAATATGCTCACCGGAACTCCTACAGCGAAACCTCCCAAGTAGTACAGCAGTTGCTTGGTAAATTGTTCCTGATCCTTGTCTTCAAATACACACCACTAAACATATGTTAGCCAGTAAAAAGATAAGATGATGTGCATCCGCTTTGAATTGTATGAAATATGACACCTTCAGTTACACCCATACTGAAGGCTGAAACATAATTTTGTGTCTACTTTTTATATTGCAGAAAATTCAACTGAGGTATGTCCTCTTTAGTAATACTCTTGAGGATTTTTATGTGAAACAGAAAAGAGCTGATCACTCCCTCTCCTGCCCTCTCATTTTAATCACGTGCACTAGCAATTACGTGTGTATGTATTTATTCAGAGCACTAACATTCAATCTACCAGCTCATAACAGATTTAACAGAAGGCAAAACATACCGGCAAGGGCGTTGTAGAAATCGCGGCCCAGAAAGTTGAATCCAACACTGATCCCTGTAGTCGCCAGCGTGAGAGCAAATACACCAGCAAGCTGCAGCCTTGCTTGGGCCTTATCCTCTGACCACCAGTAAGGCGCGGCAACTTTCCAAAATCTTCTAGCTAGCGTTTTGAGGTCTGTGCCAGCTCTCTATCAGCATGAGATGAAGGAAATATGCATTCATTAGCAACCCAACAAACAACAGACCAGCACCGGCATTTGCAGGGTGACATGCACGACGCTGAAAATGTTATTCGCTGCAGGCATAGAATGATGAACGTTGGGGTTTGGCTCAAAGCAACTCTAGGTCCAGCAACTGCGGCTAATAACGCGATTTGGGCCTCGTGCAAAGACCAGAATTGCATTCAAGGACAACGATCCTTAATCTTATACTGTCAGTTTGACCGTACAAAAATCAGCCTTACTGAAGCACGTTGCAGCGACATCGCGATAGCAAAGCAGACAGTCCGGCATGTTGCTTATGCGCGCCTAAACAATGCTCTAAAATCACGACAAGAATTACGGAACGGAGCGAGGGAGTGCTATATATGTATGCCGAACCTGAACTGCAAACCCGCGGTTGCAGATCGCACCACGAGGAGTCACCTGCATGAGTGTGTGCCTACTGCAAAATTTTACAATGCGGAAGGACGCTAAAGCTATTATTAAGCTATACGTGGAATCCAGTTGCAACACAGACCTAAAGCTCAGGAGCGCGAACGGAAATTAGGAACAGTAAAACCATAGCGCTGGTTACTAAGCTCAAAGCGGAGCACCAAGCAGAGAAGACCGCCGTAATCACCTTGTCCTCGCCTCCTGGGGGACCAGGGGAGTCGCTGGAGGCCTCTCCCGCGGCGGCGGCGGCCGGAGGAGGGGCCGCCGCCCTCCGTCGCCCGCGGCGGCGCATGGCGGGGGGCGTCACGGCCCGGTGGAAGGGGAGGCCGGAGCGCGGCGACGCGGAGTGGCCGAGGCCGCGAGACAGCGGTGGCGGTTGTTGCGGAGCAGGCCAAGTGGTGGGGAAGCGGCAGCATGTGGGCGCGACGAGTAAGGGCATCTTCCTCGCCCACCTTTTTTTTTTAAACCGTTTCTCCCCCACGTCAGAGGGGATGCTCGTGCTCGTCGTGGCAAGCGAGCAATGGCGAGCGCCGTGGACCGCGGCGGCGGGGGCGGGGCTGGGCTACTGGCGAAGGAGCAGAGACGTTACGGTTCACGCTGCTTGGAATCCACCCGCGGGAGAGGCGGACGGGTCGCTGACATCCTGGCCGCCCGAGGATGGTGGCCCAGCTGCAGCCACCCGAACGACCATGCCCGTCTCCGGGACGACGACGACGACATGGCGGGGAGGTGGCACCACCACACGTACCCTATCTTCTGAAAACAGAAACAGCACGTACACGACGGAGCAGCAATACTAACAGAGGAGATTAACTAGCCCATTAGTAATTATCAGATACCGTTACTGCTCACAAGGTAATTAATTAAGCTCTTCTCAGAATCTGAGACGGCACACGAAATGTATTCTGGATCAACAATTGGGCATTTCTTTCCTATTGGATTCCTTTTCTTTTCCTTTCTTTTTCATAGAGAAAGCATCAGTTTATTACAGCAATGAAGAATTTACAATGCCTGGCTGGCTGGCTGTGGACGCCAGTCTATGCTTCTTTTTTGCCTAGCCTGGTAAGCCCTACCTCGCTACCTAGCAAAATTCTGTGACTAGAAAGAAAGAAAAACGCGGGCTGGTTGCATGCTGACTGGCGGCCATGCACAAGATGATGAAAGAATCTGGATGAATGCGGGCGCTTCGCCACTGTAAATGGGGTTTGGTTAGTCCTTCCTTGTGAGCACTTCAGTTCATGTATCCACGGCAGTTAGGAGCTTTACACAGGCAGGGAACCTTGCGATCCTCCGACTCGTCCGGGTCAAACTTGTAGTCATACCTGCGCATCAGGGCAAGAAACAGAGGGCATCAGAACATCGATTGGTTGCACATTGAATAAATTGTGGTTTTCCCGCTATAAGAAGTTGACAGGGTTATGAAGCAGTTACGTCAATTCTTCTCCGGCGGAAACATCTCTTCTGGCAATCAGAATTATCTGGCTCTTGTTGTCGCCAACGCTCACGATCCTCGCGTAGCAGTTAGGCATGCACTGCAAGCGCGACAAGTATGTTCGTTACCATTTCGTGGGGTTCAAGATTCAAGAAGACGCAGGTGTGAGAGCATGATGAAGGTTTACCGAGTGGTTAATTATACGGGCGATGTTTCCTCTCTCCGTAGCATCAATCACAACATCTTCGCTTATTTTGAACAGCTGCAGCAACACAAAACAATCACCACGCCAGCACATCAAACTACAGTTTTTATGTGATTCTAGTTGGTTCTACACTTGATCAAATTGTCATTAAGAGAACCAACTAAAGCAGTACAAAAAGGGAAGTAACAAATAACTCACGTAGCAGTCTTTATTTTCCTTGTGATATCGTGCTTCCCTCAAATCAGCAACACTGCGCCTGACTTGGTCCCCACGATATTCGATAACCTGGCACAAGTTTGGTTAGCTGACAAATTAAGAACAGATTCCTCACAAATGGGATGTATTTAAGTAAGTGCTTCAATAACATTTGCAGTGATTACCATTTGCCCCTCTTGAATTTTCCTAACAGCAAAGAGCCCCCATCCATGTACTCCAGATCGACCACAAGAGACCCTCTTATTTTCAGTTCTCTGAAATAATCAAACATATGTTTATTGGTTTGATCATATAGCCTTTAATGAACCACGACTGTTCAGAAAGTAAACCTGTAAATATTGAAGCCTTTCTTTGAACGTAGCAAAAGGTCGGTCATCCTTCTGGTCCTGCTGACAAAGGAATAAGATGCCTAAATGTTTCTAGCATCCAAATGTTACTTCAAAAAAAGAAGTGGAAATGCTAAGGACCAGGCAATTACCATGTATGTGTTCAAAGCCTCAATCAAATCCTGAGAGTGGTGTCGGGGTCCCATTATTCGATGGGCAACTGCCTCTCCTTGTTGTTTCTGGAAGACACAGATAACTTAGTACTAAGGACTTGCTGACAAAACAACAGAAATTAAAACTACACAGGTCTGTTAACATCACTTGCATTTATTAAGATTAACCTAAGTTCAGCATAACAGTATATCACGCAAAACAGTGTTGCTGCAATTTTCAGAATCAAGTAATCAACACACACGAACACGCGCACACAAAGGGCAAAGAGATTATACAGAAGGATGTAAAAATGGTCAATGTATATTAAGCATAAATGAACTCGCAACGGATATTATCACAAGGTAATGTCCAAAAGATTAGCAGGAATGATTAGTAAAGCAAGTGGATGTTGTATGATCGCTTAGAGATTTATGCATGAACACAATCAGCACAGTTTTTTCTTAAATCGTGTGACAATACAATGGTATATGTATGTGTAGTGGGGAGGTGTCCAGGGTGGGCGCAGAAAACCAAGATAATTGGAAAATACCTTGTTTTTAAACATTTCATAAGGTAGACACCTTGCAGCTGGGCAGTCAGAAATTTCAGCAGGAAAAACCTCCTGGTGATGTTTGCTCTTAGCTAGTCTTGCAGGAGATTGTTTCTCATTGTTTTGGAGCAAAAATTTGGTGGAGAACACTCCATCAGGTGTCTTCACTATCAACACATTATCTGGGTCAGGAGTACTGAATGGACAAGAAAGAATAACATGTGTTAGTAACATTTGCTGGTGGTAATTTATGCCTCAGGTTACATTTTCATTTCTGCAAATGACATTGTTCCAAGATCATGCCAGTTCCATGGACCATATTTGCCATTATTTTCTTAAAATAGGTTAAACTGGTACTAAAATCAACCCCAAAAGATTACACAAAAGGAAGTATATATAACAATAATGAAGCCAACTTAGAATTGTTCTTCTAGATAACCACTCGTGAATTTAACTTAACCAAAAAGGAAAAATCAAGTGAGAGAATTATTACCTGTGACAAGCACAGTAGGAGACCATTTTAGTCACCTTCCTACCATTTCTCTCAGAGTATTGCAACTGCAAGAGTACAGGAAAAGGACAACTTTAATCTTTATGCTTAAAATCAGTTAATAAAGGAACAAGCGCCAGAAAATGTTTGCGTCAAATGATGCTTAAAAACTTTAGGATTAGCTCAAATGGAAGTATTTGAGCAACGACACAAAAAAAATGGCAAAAGGGAACTTTTGCCACAGTGTAGCTTAAATGTAAAAGTTGGTGGCAAAAAATTGCTAATCCACAGCAATACTACACAGAAGCAAAGAATATCAGGCTGGTAAGTGGCAGATGCTCAAACATAATCTTTCAGACAATCATTATATAGCCAATAACATGCATTATGTTTTCATAAGAAAAGAGACTGGAGGTTAAATTAAAGGAAATGGATATGCAAACATATTATGATGACAATTTCCTCTACAAAAAGGTGGCAAAAGCAGTCTACCTCCATGCGATATCCAGCTCTTGATGCACATATTGCATGATAATAAGTAGAACACTTGTAGCACTGGGTGCAGGCCCCGTGCATCTGCTTGCATATGATACATGTCTGGAGTTAACAACAAAAACACGGAGTTAAACAAAGAGTAAGGTACTTGAACACAGAAGCACATACAATAATCACCCATTAGGTAACCTTGCAAAAAGTACCAGATAAAAATCCTAACCTTCTTAAAGTACTCAGAAGGGATGCTCAATATGCCCATAGCTGGCTCCATTGTCTCGTCAACAGGAAATGAGACTTTAGGCTGATACCAGGCACACATGACATGAACCCACAGTTGGTCAATATCAGTTGGCTTGAGAGCACCACCTAGGAGGTCCGACAAGAAGTACAAGTTAACAGCATGAGTGATCCATAAACAACATGGTAAAGAAGACAAGAAAACAATAGAATATTAGATAGCACTGTGCACCAATCAAACTTATCACATCAAAGGAATAAAAGTAAGCATGAGTCGGGAACACACTAAAAACGTCAACGCTTCAGGAAATTACATTAGAATATTAGATACCACTGTGCACCAATCAAACTTATCACATCAAAGAAATAAAACAAAGCATGAGTCGGGAACACGCCAAAACGTCAACGCTTAAGGAAATTTCTAAACTGTCCAAATAATTTCATCTTAATGATGAATCATGAAACTATGGAGCACATCAACTGGAGCCCTTTTTGGGATGCGGAAACAATGAGGCCCTATTTGGGATACAAGAATTTCACAAGAATTGTTTCATATAGAAATTAGGAAAAGAACAAGTGTTCCAAACAATGTAGTATAGGATATTCATCGAGACAAAATACCTTTTACAGGGCATAGGCAGCATTCTTTTTTTTGTTGGGGCAGTTCACAAGCTCGACAAACCCAATTAGTTAAATCCTGTACGACACGAGCTCCGTAGCACTCCTGATGGACAGCTATTTGACATCTGAATACACAAATTTTCGAGAAGCTTCTGTTAACCACTAATCATAAAAAATTACATAAAATGTATTCTTAAAACATCAAAAGATAATTCTTAAGTGAAGGTGATTGATAAAAAATCAAATGACGGCAGGAATTACCTGTTACAAATGATAATTTTGTTGTAGTCCCAATCCTCAACCCACCGACAGACAGCACAACGTTCAGTTGTCCATTTAGCATAGACTGGACTATAAGAGTTTGCTGCAGATATTGGAAAAATCAACTGCGTCAAGTCATATTACAATCACCAACCACACAGCCCATGAAAAAATCAAGAGTGGCGTACCTTGTAATGAAAGCAACTCTTCTTTCTTAATACCAGGGGTAGAAGACTTGAAATTCCCACCAGGAATATCATGAAGCTGCAGATGATGACAAAAAAGGAATTTGTCAGTTTTGCATGGATATGTGCATTAGTGTCAACTAGAGATGATACGCTGTGCATTGCTGCAGGACTGTAGCAATTATTTCAACGAGATTTGATTGTATATAGTATTAATATTTGGATTAATAATCTGAGAATTGAAAGTAATACATTTATTATATTTGATTATTATTGTATAGTTGTAGAAAAATTATTGAATATGACTAGCATGCGTGGTGCATGTTAAGGTAGATATTTTCCCATGCATGGTGGCATGGTCAGTTGGCATAGTTGCATGTTGAGAGAATTGGAGTTACTGGGGATTAACTAACTAGGTATATAGGATAAGCATTCACACATTATGTTGAACCACAGACGTCCAAGTTGATGAAGATCCTGATGGCTTACCAAGTCGATTAGTGGCTCCCCGGTGCCTGTAAGTTTAATACTCATCTTCCAATTTTTCTTCCTTGAGCCAGTATGCCTCTCCCACTCATTCAGAGTCATCATCTTTTTCTTGCAAGACTTGCATTGACATAATATCCTGCCAGCAAAAACAATACTCAAGTACCAATACTGGTGCAATGATGCAAGCACACATAAGGAAATCAATGCAACATGAAGACCACTAGCAACTGTGTAATGGTTTTTATTGCTTCTCGTCTCTAAACATCATATGAATTCCCATTACAAAAGTGACCAGTCCTCAAGGGGTGGCTACGGTAAGAACTAAAGCGACCTAAAAGTCACTTGCTTATGCCCCAAGTGAAGGTTAAAGGACCAATTGCAAGTATACAGTAGCCAGTTCAATTACGTAAAATATGTTTGTGCACTTGTACTTTAGCTATCAGGTCAATTTTTCTAGCCCAGAAAATGAACCTAAAGAGCAAAGTTGCTGCTCCACGAAAAGAAAAGATGGCATATTTAATAGTATTTCTTTCTAAACAGTTGACTTAATACAAAAAAAAAGTTACTTGAAATAATAAAACATTAGATTTAGATAGAGTATTGATAACTAAGCAAATTTAAAGAAACATGTAATCTGAAGATTCAGTAAAAGATATGTCAAATGCTTACATGTGCTTCTCTGGTAAGTACAATGCTTCCATCCCAGAGCAGCACACAGGTATGGATTCAGGCAATTTTTCCTTTGAAGTGCTGGCAAATCTGTACGGAGACATGTTAGAAACTGGCATTCTTATTTATTATAACAGACAACAAACATCCATAGGTTTGAGAAATAAATGAATAACTCACTCTGAACTGTTGGACGTGCTCGTTTGTTCAACTTTCAATACTCTCTTCCGTTTAGACTTACAGTCAGGACAGAAATACTCGGTATTTTCTAAATCCTGCAAAATAATGTGTAGTCAGTGGAGCCTATCCATGGAATCATTGCATATTATATACTGTATATAACAAACATCGTGACATCAAATTGTCAACACCAAACAAAGGTGAACAAATAACCTCCAGTTCCCTGCATGTCTGGTCGCATTCTACATGAACCCAAATCTGGCACTCATCACAGCATACCTGCCAAGAAACGGATTGCAGGTCAACGCCTACAACGACCAAGACAAGATAATCTATACCATCGCGAAAGCGGCTTCAAGGCTTACCCAGTTTCCACCATCTGTGTGATGCCAAATTTTCTTGCATATGCCACAGTATTGCTTTGACTGCAATAGCTGCAGACATGATAATTTACCCATGTAAGGCACTAAATAGAAACGAAAGAGTTAATAGAACATACGAAGCACCTTGGTCACAGTCACATGGCAGAGACATACCTTTTCACAGTGCCTACAAAGTAACTGCTCTGTTTCGTGCTTCTTTTTCTTTGAAATCTTGGATGGAAGACGATTACCACAACTATCACAACATGCTGCTGATTTAACAACAACCTGCAACACGGTAAATAAATTAGATAGCAGCCTAGCTGAGGAATTGTAGTTAATGAGACAGCTACAAGCTCAGCTATTACAAGCCAAGGAATTACCTGAGAATGAGATTGACACTCTTGCTCGTTATTAGAACCGGTCACTTCATGTGCGCCATCAGCGACAGACTGCTCATTCACAGACTTGTCAAGGGAGCAGACCCCTTCTATTTGGAGCTCAAAAAAGCCGCGCTCGGCAAGGAAAGCCTCCTCAATTGCTGCACGGAATTTGCTTGGCTTGAGCTTAAGCTTATGCAGAGATTGTCCCTGGAACTTGTCTAGGTACTCCACGAAGGGAAAGATCATCCCTTGCTTGACCCATCCATAGTCCTACATACAAATGAATAAGACAATGTGAGCCCACGGAAAAGAAAAACAGAAAGGAGCCGTTTGGTTCGTACAGTATAAACCAACCAATTCGACCAGGGAAAGATAAGTGCAACGCTTATCCAGGAAAGTGTGATGAATTACCCTGTTTTGGCCGCCTGCAGAGTAGCCGAAGAACATGACGCAGAGCGCGCCGGGGACGCAAGAGTTGAGCACAACCTCCGGGGCGTGCTGCAGCGGGTTGATGACCAGCGCGGGCCAGGCGGGGCTCTTCTTCCCCGACCTTGCCCACACCACGTCGCCGAGCACAAAATCCTCCGGCCAGTAGAAATCCTCTCGCCTCACCTCGGCCTCCTGCTTGGGCTTGCACTCGACCACCGGGGACCTCCCCTCTGGCGGCCCGGCATTTCCAGCAGCAGCATTGCTCGTGGGCGTGGCCACCACGGGCCTCTCCTCCGGCGCGCATTTCCCACCGGCATTGCTGACGGAAGTGACGACGCTCCCACTGAAACAGCCCGAGCTGCCTCCGCTCCTGCTGATGTTCCGGCACGCGCGGTACAGGTCCTCCTCCGTCGGCGCCGGCTCGCCGGTCCACACCGCGGTCTGCACGGCCCCAACCGCAAAGGCGGAGTCTTTAGGGGGCGCGGCGCGCACCTCCACCTCGTACACCTCGCCGTCCCTGTCCTCGGCCTTGGGCGCGGCGGCGGCGGCGGGCTTGCAGGCCTTCTTGGCGGGCGGCGGCAGGGCAACGGCCGAGTCCCGGAACCGCGAGGGCAGGACGCGCTCCCGGCGGCGCTTGGCGGGCGGCATGCCCTCGCCGGCGGCGGCGGCGGCGGCGGGGGGCTCCAGCTCGTACGGGACGGCGGCGGTGCAGCGCTTGGGCGGGATGCGGGAGGCGAGCATGGCACTGGCGCCCGCGGCGGCTAGGGCATGGGGGTGGGGGTCGCGCGCGATGCCCTGGAACCTCGAATCGGGGCGGCGGATTGCTGGGCGGGCGGGTCCTTAGGGTTCCGACGGCGGCGAGTAGTATATAGGGATTTAAGGTCGGGGGGGACTGGAATTGGATTGTCGGGTCGGCTCCGTCCGAGATGGGGATTTGGGGCGGAGGCGGAGGCGGATAGGGACGATGCGCGCCGACGCGGGGCCGAAAATTTCGGGTTCCCTCCGTCCGGGGGATTGGGTGGGGCGTGCGGGCTGGGTTTTGAATCAAGTTTTCGGAACGCGTTGCCTTGTCGGGGTCGGAACTCGTGGTGGCCAGGGAGGGAGGGCAGGGGAGTGAGGTGGGGAAGACGACTCAATGTCGCGAGGTGGTCGGGTGGAGGCTTGTGGCGAACAGAGTTTTCGCGCGGATCTGGGATGCGTTCTGGCTCGTGCCGTGTGGCGGGCGCTGACGCGTGAGGGTCGGTTCCTGGGGGCTTTTGTTGCTCGGATCGGAGCTCTCCCCTCTCTCTCTCTCTGTGTCCGGGCCGACCCGGACGGAGCTCACGCCGCCGTCGCCAGGTGGGCTCCGAGCCCGGTGGCCGCGGATGACGCAGAGACGAGACGAGACTTGCTACGCGCGCGGTGGCCATGGGTATCGCACACGAGATGCTCGCCGGCGTCCTGTCCTTGGTGCGCCGTTGTCATCAATCAAAATGATCAATTCAGGTATGGGGACAATAAATTCGGCGGGCGTGGCTAACTTGCGCGCGGCGACGTCACCCCGGCCCGTGCACCCGCTTTCAGGGCGTGTTTGGTTCATATGGTGAACAGTTCCTGCATGTCATACACTTTCCAACCCTGGTTAAGCAAAAACAGACCCTAACGCGTCATATATTGTTTGGTTGCGCATCTAGGATCCTTGTATTAGGTAATACGCAAGTGCATTTTTGTTTGGTTGTTTGCATTGGCTCAAGCGACACATGGACAAGGTGTTTGGTTGCATACGGCGTACAAGATGTGCTTACCTTGTACACTAGTTGTTGAGCTTACCCATAATGAGCACACATAGCACACCAACGCCACAGCACAGCAATGACGATGAATTGGGCGAAGATGATGAACAGCCCAAACTGACGATCCGCCTTAGCACCTTCCACTTTGACACCTCCAACCTTGCCAATGTCAACACTGCTGCCTCCGTACTTTTGCACCCAGTTGGAGTAAGCTTGTTCTGCTGCCTGCCTAGTCTTGAACCCTCTATGGCTGCTGTTGCTATACGATGCCACTTGTGCACTGACTTCTTCCCATGAACTGTAAACCCCTGGAGCCTTACCGATGAACACGGAATACCACTTGCCCTAGCAATGCACAAGAGCAAGAGTTGAAGCAGTAAATCAATGGAGCACACAAGTAGAAGAGATGAAGTAAAGCATGCATGATCATACGGCATAGCAAGTTCTACCTGGCATTTCCATGGTGTTATCCTACCACCACATCCAAAAGGGGGTGTCGTCCTACCACCGCAAGTTCACCGTCATCGTGAGGGGTTAGTATATATCACCTCGTCAAAATATACAGACCATCAAAAAGTTTTCCAACCCTAGCTACACAAAATGTACGTTGTCATCGTCGTCGTCGCCATCGCCATCGCCATCGCCGTCGGGGATCATGCACGCTCACAGGCAGCACTACTCTAGTAGTAGTGCTTGCCCAGACAGCTCCTGAGCCACAGCACCCTATGAGCGTCTGCCATGGCAACGAACCCAACACCCTAGGCCTTGTTGTCAAGTAGGTGGGTGAGAGCTGCCATGAGAGCCTCGTCGCTGAAGCCACCCTGGGTCATGACAGCGCCATACAGGTCAGGGTGGACGTCGAGGGGCTTGCACTCCCTGATGGTTGTTGCCACCTCCTTCACCGCCTCGGTCATGCTGCAAAAGACATTGATCTCCTCCGAGCAATGGGTCAAGGTGGACGTCCGGGTCGCAGGGAAGTCTGGCATGGGAGAACCAAGAGGCTCCCCCGAGCCCATGGCATGCTTCCCAGTTGCCAGCCTGAAGGAGAAGATGTGTTGCATCCGGCTGTACTTATGTATGGGTGTGCTGAGGAACTCAGCGTCCCTTGGGTGGTCCTAAGAATGAAACACAAGTGTTGTTAGTTGCGATTAGGAGTAGGCAATGGTGGACAGTATGAAAAGGAAGAGGGTTGTGAGCTAACCGTGACATGGCCCACGTAGTGCTCTGCCTCTAGAACTATGGAGCAAGTGTTCTCATCCCATGAGGCGCCGCTAAGGTCTCTCAGCTTGGACACTTGGATCCATCGACCTCTCCACTTCCTCAGGTGATTGTACACCTTGGTGGTGGACACGTCCTGCCCACAGAACTCGAATACCTATTTCGCAACGGTGTTCAAGTGCACCTCCTTGAAGCCCTTGTCAGTCCTAACTCCACTAGAGATGAGCTCACACATCTTGTTCAGCACGAACGTGGACATGAACGGCTGCCACTTCATGTTGTTCGACCTACCATCCTTCTTTGCCTTTGTTGTTGCGGCGGTAGCAGCAACAGGAGTTTGCTCAATGAGCACTACTGGCACATAGACATAATCAGATGCGAACACCTCTGAATCAGGTGCCATCTCGAGCATAGGCTGCGAGTCCTGGACAAATGATGGAGCAAACTGGTTGTCGGACAGAACAAGGGCCTAACTACAATCGTAACACGCATTGACAGTAAGCATAGCACACAACACGGCCTAAACGTAAATCTGCTATCTGCACACATCACTACCATACTAAGCACATGGTTCATCGCTATCATACTAAGCATACCGGGCAATCTATGAGTAGGAACATACATCTACAACAAACAACATGCTACAAATGGACCACCAATAGCTACAAATCACAGATCTAAGCACGAATCAACACAAGCACAAGGTTCAACTTTAAACTCTACTACTAATCTAGCCTACCACATGCTTGAACATCTAACCCTACCACAAATTGCAACCGTAGCATAGCAATCAACCATATGAGCTCACAGATCAGAGCACTAATAAACCATGCATCTACATCAAACCCAAGTTGCAGCTCAGATCTAGCTAGAAGGAACAAAGAGAAAGGGGGATTGAACTCACAAAGGCCATGGATGCAGCTCGAGGACGAGGGGGGGACGGTCGTAGAAGATCACCGTCGGTCGGTGAAGGACCGCCGACGTCGTGGACCGCCGACCGATGAAGATGTGTCGCTTACCTACTCGTCGGTGCCGATGCGCGTCGGCGGGAAAGCTCAAAAGGGGGGATGGTGGCGGGAGTTGGGGCGGTTAGGGAGGGGCTAAATAGGGGCGGACTCGGCGAGAGGTGAGCCGAAATCCTCTCGTCGATTTTTCGGCGACGCGGGCGAGCTCGCGCCATCTCCCTGGTCGCACGAGGAGAGAAGCGCATCGCCCTCCCCTGCGTCGCCCGAGCCAGGCTCACGAGCTACTGCCGATTCGGGTGTTTCCCCTGGGCCTGGCCTGGAGGTGCTTTAAGATTCGTGCCATGCGAGCCGCACAGTAAACGCAAGCAACTAAGCGGGTCACTTTCTTCCCGCGCGGGTTAGGTTGGGCCATATGTTGGCAACCAAACGCACCCTTAGACAGCGACGTCCCTGTCGAATCGACCTCGCACGGCTCTCCCATCGGAACGACAATCAAAACTGAAGGGCCCAACTCGTTTCGGTCTCCGGCAAGATCCCGACGCTGTGGCTCTGCGATGCCCCCATCTACAGTTGAGGCATTGTTGCGAATTTTTAATAAACGTTAGTAAAAATGAACTTTCAAAATTTGTGAGCTTTTAGGAATTTGTTGAGGTTTTATATGGACACTTTGATTCTCATGACTCATTGTTCCAGATTGCGGAAATAGAAAGAAAAAACATAGGATTTGATGTCATGCTCATTTCAAATCTGTAGAATTTGATTGTTTTTTAGGGTCAAGATTTGGCTTGTTTGATTGTGTCACAAGACAAACAAAGGATCCTTTTGATAGATTTTCTAGAACTCAGAGCATTTAGAATCGGACTTGACAAATCCGACCCCTCAAACGCCCGCGAACGCGACCGGGCGCGTCCGCGGACAGTAACCGATCACCTCTCAAAATTTCACTTTCACAACTATGTTCCTCACTTTACCCCTATACGTCCGGTCACATGGATGCAATTGGTGAAGATGGAGTGATAAAGAATAAAGAACGAGAAAATGTGGGTCTGGTCCTATGTGGTGGACGCATGATCGCTGACGGGGCACTCCTCATACTCATCTCATATATGAGATGGATGTGAGGGGTGCCGGTCAGCCTGGGCGTTTGAGGCCCGTTTAAGGTGTGCGTCTGGATCGTATTTTCATGATCGGTAAGTGCCTGGACGGTCTGCCCAGACGTTTGAGATGGGTATGAGAGATCCGGTTGTAGATGCTCTGCTAGTTGAGTTTTGTCTACGGGTCCATTCATGTCAACGACCGTTCGATCGGGGAACATATCAAGATTCGTGTTGTTGTGGAGATACGTGGGGAGGGACATGTTGTCTAATATTTGTTTAGGTTCACCGTCACACATTATTTAACCATCAATATTGTCTGGTACAAACAAGATTTCAGGAATGGTGGTTAACCAGATGTGTCACCCTACGGCTAAAGTGACTGAGGCTCTTGCTGGATCGAGTGATTCAAAATTTGCTTCCCTTCCTTCATGTATAACTTCTTAATTAACTAACATATGCATTTTCTTCTTAACTTCACAAATAATTAGTGTTGAAACTCCTAGAAAGGTGCTCATAAGATAATTAACAGTTGCTAGACAGTTAGTGGCGACCCTGACACTAAGAAGATGGAGATCCTCTCCTAAGGAGAGAGCCTCAGAGCCTCACAACAAGCATGTACCTCCGGACTTATGAGGTTTGAAAGTCATTTAAAAATAATATTAGAGGCTCTCCTATACTTTCCCTGGTCATTGCGGAAAATGGTTGCACGAGCTCCCCTTTCATTATTTCTTGAAACTGCAGCGTCGATGTTAATCTTTGCTACTCCATCGGGTACTTTTCGCCATTGTTTCACTACTCTTATGACCGATCCTGCATGATTCTTCTTCTCCCTCCCTAACAACATTTCAAGATCATCAAGAAACTTTTGAATGAAACGGTATGTGGACAATGGACTTTGGAAGATTTATCTGTGCTTAGCTTTCCTCCTCGCCTACCAAATAGACCAAGAGTTACCGAAATAGTGGCAAATTCCTTCTCGCTAAGGGTATCCCACATGGTGGACACCCACAACTTTGCATCAAGTCCACATGCTCTCATGTGTTCGAACATTGTCATCCATGAGGACCCAAACCCACTTTGACATGCGGCAGTCGATAAGCGCATGGCGCCATGTGTTGATGCATCATTGGCTCATTGCACATAAAGCACTCATCCTCATCTACAATTTTCTCCCGTAGGATTGAGTTTTTTTCAATCTCTAGGCAAAAAAGACTTTTATGGGACTATACCTTTCCCTAGTTTATCCCACCATTGTTGTGACATTGTATTCTATTGATGTCGCAATTTTCTAGCCAGTCCTCCCTTCTCCTTTGAACAAGAATGTAGATCGAACTAAAAAAACTAATGTTTGCTTATAGTGCCATGCCCACCAGTCGTTGGAGGCAGAAGTACCCAACAGGATATTAAAAACGTCATCTGCATTGATGGGATTCATGTGTATGCGCACAACAGTTCGGTTCAACCTTTTCAACGGGGAAAGGGCATTGATGTTGCCTAAAGGGGGTGGGGGGAATAGGCGTTTTAAAATAATTACGGTTTAGACATGAACAAATGTGGGATAAAACTAGTGTTTAATTTGTCAAGCACAAAACCTACAATAACTAGGCTCACCTATATGCACCAACAACTTATGCTAAGCAAGATAAACAACTAAGTGATAACAAGATATATAACATGAAACAATACACTATCACAAAGTAAAGTGCATAAGTAAAGGGCTTGGGTAAGAGATAACCGAGGCACGCGGAGACGACGATGTATCCCGAAGTTCATACCCTTGCAACTGCTAATCTTTGTTTGGAGGGGTGTGAAGGCACAATGCTCTCCAAAATGCCACTAGGGCCACCGTAATCTCCTCACGTCCTCCCACAATGCAAGATTGACATGATTCCACTAAGGGACCCTTGAGGGCGGTCACCGAACCCGTACAAATGGTGACCCTTGAGGATGGTCACCAAACCCGTACAAATGGCGACCCTTGGGGCGGTCACCAGACCCGTATAATTGTCAAACCTTGGGATGGTCACTGAACCCGTACAATTGGCAACCCTCAGGGGCGGTCACCGAACCAGTACAATTGGTAACCCTTGTGGACGGTCATCGAACCCCGTACAAATTGCTTGGGGCAATCTCCGCAACTTAGTTGGAGACCCCAACACTTGCTCGGAGCTTTACATCACAATGATTGAGCTCTGAGACACCACTAATCGTCTAGGATGCCTAAGAACCTAAGGGGTACAAGCTTGTTACAACATATTTATCCATGTGTGGTTTTGGTAATTGATGACAATCCCTATGTACTAATGGTTGCCTTGAGTTGTATTCGAAGGATTTGTCCATATGCACTTCTTGAAGTCCCTCTGTTGGTTTCTAGTAGTTTATACAGTGACCAAGGTGGTATTCAAGGTTTTATCCAGAGATTGATCATGTGAGAGTTGAGATTATTGCAAGCATGCCTTGAAGATTGTGCGAACATTCATGTTTACCTTCAAGACATCAACTTTATGAAAAGAGAAGATAAGATACAAGGTTGATCAAGACTAAGTCAAAGAGTGAATCAAGTTGATCAACACACAAAGCATACAATATGTATCGAGAGGGATCAAGTGATCCCATGGTATGGTAAGCATTGTCCATTACGCGTTGTGTACTAACCCATGGTCTACTTGGTAGTTCTATGTGGGGTTAGGTATGTTTCCATGTGAAAGGACGTGGATGTCGCCTAGAGGGGGGATAGGCACTTTAAAATAATTATGGATTAGGCTTGAACAAATGCGGAATAAAACTAACGTTTAATATGTCAAGCACAGAACCTAAAAACAACTAGGCTCGCCTATGTGCACCAACAACCTATGCTAAGCAAGATGAACAACTAAGTGATAGCAAGATATATAACACGAAACAATATGGCTATCACAAAGTAAAGTGCATAAGTAAAGGGCTCGGGTAAGAGATAATCGAGGCACGTGGTGACAATGATGTATCCCGAAGTTCACACTCTTGCGGATGCTAATCTCCGTTTGGAGCGCTGTGGAGGCACAATGCTCCCCAAGAATCCACTAGGGACACCGTAATATCGTCACGCCCTCGCACAATGCAAGATGTCGTGATTCCACTAAGGGACCCTCGAGGGCGGTCACTGAACCCGTACAAATGGCAACCCTTGGGGGCGGTCACCGGTCCCCATACACTTTGGTAACCCTTGAGGGTGGTCACCGGTACCCGTACAAATTGCTCGAGGCAATCTTCACAACCTAATTGGAGACCCCGACGCTTGCCCGGAGCTTTACACCACAATGATTGAGCTCCGAGGCACCACCAACCGTCTAGGGTGCCAAGGCACCTAAGAGGAACAAGCTCTAGGGTGCTCAAACACCCAAGAGTAATAAGCTTCTCAAACTTCACCTCCACATGTCACCGTGGAGAACTCAAACCTATGCACCAAATGCAATGGCAAGGGCACACGGAGTTCCCAAGTCCTTCTCTCACAAATCCCATCACAACAACTAATTTTATGGAGGAAAGTGAGAGGAAGAACGAAGAAGAACACGAAGAACTCCAAGATCAAGATCCAAGGGGTTTCCCCTCACAAAGAGGAGAAAGTGATTAGTGGAAATGTGGATCTAGATCTCCTCTCTATTTTCCCTCAAGAACTGGCAAGAATCATTGGAGGTATTTAGAGATAGCAAGCTCGAAGAGGGTCAACAATGGGGGGGAGCACGAGCTCAAAGGATAGATAGCGAAGGGGAAGAAGAGCCCCTTTTATACCCCCCCCCCAAATCCAACCGTTATGTGTACAAGACGTGCACAAGCGGTACTACCGCTCGGCTGAGCAGTACTACTGCTTAGCACAGTAGTTCCAAGAAAAGCATGCAAAACGGTAGAAAACTCGAGGCGGTAGTTCTGCCAGAACGGTACTTCCGCTGGGAAGCAGTAAGGCTCCAGAACACGAAAATAAGCGGTAGTAGAAGCGGTACTAGAGAGCGGTAGTACCGCACGGGCGGTACTACAGCCCACTACTACCGTCTAGAAAATTACCCTGACCAGAGAACAAAAAGTAAGCGGAAGTAGCATCGGTAGCACAAAGTGGAAGTATACAAAGCGGTACTACCGCATGTTCAGAAAAAACAGCTCTGGCACTGAAACTGCCATAACTTTCGCATACAAGCTCCGAATTGAGCAAACTCAAGCTTGTTGGATAGCACACGACAAGTACTGTCCAAACAGCGGCTAGTTTTCCTAAGAAGAGGCAGTATGAAAATTCCAATGGTATAGAGATGTGAAACCTCTATGAATGAAGAACCGGCAAAAACTCCAGCATTGAAAACATCATAGAAGATGCATATGGACTCCGTTTTCGATGAACTTGAGCTTGTCATGAAGCTGACCATAAGCTCGAAAACCGACAAAGAGAAAAACCAACCAGGAACCAGGAAATACGCTTACATCTTGGTACCATGGGATCACTTGATCCCTCTCGTTACATCTTGTATGCTTTGTGTGTTGATCATCTTGATTCACTCTTTGACTTAGTCTTGATCAACCTTGTTTCTTATCTTCTCTCTTCATAAAGATGATGTCTTGCAGGTAAGCATGAATGCTCACACAATCTTCTCCTTCAAGACATGCTTGCAATAGGCTCAACTATCACATGACCAATCTTTGGATAAACCTTGATTACCACCTTGGTCACCATATAAACTCCTTGAAACCAACACATGTACTTCAAGAAGTGCCTATGGACAAATCCTTTGAATATAACTCAACGCAACCACTAGTCCATAGGGATTATCAAAAATTACCAAAACGACATATGGAAAAATATGCTCAAATACCATGGGCTTGCGTCAAAAGGAAGATCTCATCCCCCCATGAAGGATGACATCAAGTGGTGATCGTCATCAAGATTGCAGCGTGCAAGTTCAAGTGGAGCATCACGAGGAGATCATGCTTTAAGCTTGCCATCCATTGTGGTGACAATGGACTTGTGAAAATGTGTCGAAGAGAGGGTCACCCATAGTGGAGTACGGGGGAGCAATCCACTAGTCTTTATCGAGCCAACGTAATCAAGAAAGGTGGTCCACCTTGAGGAGGACAAAATCGTTTTCATCTAGCTCAAGTGGAATGTGTGCAAGGCAAAGGTTTGACCTTGATAGGTTTTCCTATTTTACCGGTATCATGGTGGTAGTTGGGAGACCGGGTTATATGATCAATCGCCGTACTATCAATGGGGGCTCTCGAGTGACTAGCTTGATCGTATCGTTCGTTGAGAGCTCAAACCAATTGCATTCTTGGCATCGTCATTTTTCTTGGTTCTTGTTTGGCTTTTCTCTTCGTGGGTCTTAGAGCTTATGGTCATCTTCATGACAAGCTCGAGTTCATCGAAAACGGAGTTCATATGCATCTTCTATGATGTTTTAGATGTTAGAGTTTTTATCGGTTCTTCATTCATAGAGGTTTCACATATCTATACCCGCCTCTCCTGTTGGATAGCTCTTGTCGTCCTCTATCCAACCAGTTTGAGTTTTCTCATTTTGGAGCTCATTTGCAGAAGTTATGGCAGTTCTGGTGTTCATGCATTCACCCGTTGCCTTTGTTCTGGTCTAGAGGGAACCAAGCGGAATTACTACTCAAGGCAGTGGTACTACCTCTTATTAGCAATAGTACCACTCTGGGCCATGGTAGTACCACTTGTGGGCGATAGTGCCATTGCCCAGTGCCGCGCGATGTACCGCTGGCTTCGAGATCTCGACTTTTCGTGTTGGATTGAGCATTTTTTGGCCAGTAGTACGGCACGGTAGTACCACTCCCAAGCGATAGTACCGCCAGTTACTACCATGCCACTTACACCCTTCTTTCTGGTCCTGGAATACTCAACAAACTATGAGCGGTAGTAGGCACTGGTACTACCTCTTATTAGGGGTAGTACCGCTCTGGGAAGCGGTAGTACCATAGTAATAATTTCAGATCAATCTTGTTAGGAAATTTATATATCAATCTTGTTTAATAATTTTAGATCAATTCTACGCTCTGAAAAAATTAGAAAATCCTGGACCGAGCACAAAAGTTTCTGTTTTTCAGCAAGATCAAATCAACAACTACCATAGATCACCCCAAAGGTTTTACTTGGCTCAAACACTAATTAAAACACCAAAACACAATTAATATAGAAGTAATAATGTGGGAAACACCCGAAAACATAAGCAAAAACAGAACACAAAAATAAAATTGGGTTGTCTCCCAACAAGCGCTATCGTTTTATGCCCCTAGCTAGGCATAACGATTTCAATGATGCTCACATAAAAAGTAGTAATTGAGATATGCAAAAGAGCATCATGAATAGCATGAAAAAAAACACTTAGTCTAACCCACTTCATATGCATAGGGATTTTGTGAGCAAACAAATTATAGGAGCAAGAATCAACTAGCATAGGAAGGCAAAACAAGCATAACTTCAAAACTTTGAACACATAGAGAGGAAACTTGATATTATTGCAATTCCTACAAGCATATGTTCCTCCCTCATAATAATTTTCAGTAGCATCATGAAGGAATCTCAAAATATAACTATCACATAAAGGATTCTTTTCATGATCAATTATAGCATATGTGTCATCACCAAAACTTGGGGAACAAAAAATATCATCTTCATCAAGCATAGCATCCCCAAGCTTGTGGTTTTGCATATCATTAGCATCATGGATATTCAGAGAATTCATACTAACAACATGACAATCATGCTTTTCAATCAAGGATCTATCATGAATCACCTTGCAAATTTCTTCTTTCAACACTTCATCAAAATTTCCAGATTCATGATTTTCAAACAAAACTTCATAGAGATAATCAAGTGCACTCAACTCACTAGTAATTGGTTCATAATTTGGTCTTTTTAAAAGATTAGCTAGTGGATGCGGATCCATATCAATAGATTTTTAGCAAGCGAAGATGCAAGCAAATAGAAGGCACATGGCAACACAAGCAAACATAGCAACGAAAAGGCGAACGGAAGAAGGGCGAATAAAAAGGCAAATCTTTTTGGTATTTTTTGAAAATTGTTTTAGAAGTGGGGTGAGGAAAATGAGAGGCAAATGGCAAATAATGTAAATGCAAGAGATGAGTTTGTGATGGGTACTTGGTAGGCTTGATGTGTATCCTCCCCGACAACGGCGCCAGAAATCCTTCTTGCTACCTCTTGATCTTGCGTTGGTTTTCCCTCGAAGAGGAAAGGGTGATGCAGTGAAGTAGATAAGTATTTCCCTTGGTTGTTGAGAACCAAGGTATCAATCATTAGGAGGAACAAGCAAGTCACCAATGGATGCACCTACACAAACAATCAAACTCTTGCACCCAACACTATAAAGGGGTTGTCAATCCCTTCACGGTTATTTGCAAGGATTAGATCTGAAAGAGATAGATGTAAACTAGTGCGGAAAATAAAAGATAAATAAATTGCAGCACGGTATAGATCTGAAAATATGTGATGGAAAATAGACCAGCAGCCATAGGTTTCACTAGAGGCTTCTCTCTTGAAGGCAAATATCATGGTGGGTAAACAAATTATTGTCAAGCAATTGATAGAAAAGTGAATAATCATGTACTTATCCAAGGCAGTGATCATGCATATAGGCATCACGTCCGTGACAAGTAGACCGAAACGATTCTGCATCTACTACTATTACTCCACACATCGACCGACTCCTGCCTGCATCTAGAGTATTAAGTTCATGAAGAACAGAGTAACGCGTTAAGAAAGATGACATGATGTAGAGGGATAAACTCAAGCAATATGATGAAAACCCCATCTTGTTACCCTTGATGGCAACAATACAATACGTGCCTCGCAACCCCTACTATGTCACTGGGTGAGGACACCGCAAGATTGAACCCAAAACCAAGCATTTCTCCCATTGCAAGAATTGCCAATCTAGTTGGCCAAACCAAACAAATAACTCGAAGAGACTTGCAAGGATATGAAATCATGCAAACAAGAATTCATATGATATTCAAATAAGATTCATGGATAATCTGAACATAAACACACAATTCATCGGATCTTGACAAACACACCACAAAAGATGATTACATCGGATAGATCTCCATGAAGATCATGAAGAACATGGTATGGAAGATAAAAGAGAGAGAAGAAGTCATCTAGCTACTAGATATGGACCCATAGGTCTGTGGTGGACTACTCACGCATCATCGGAGGGGCAATGGAGTTGATGTAGATGCCCTCCGTGATCGAAACACCCTCCGATAGATTACCGGAAAAGGCTCCAAGTTTGGATCTCTCGGGAACGGAGGCTTCCGGCGACGGAAAAGTATTTGTGTGGCTATCTGTGATGTTGGGGGAATATTTGGGTATTTATATGCCAAGAATTAGGGTAAGGAGACCTGCGAGGAGGCAACAAGCTTGCTAGGCGCGGCCAGGGGGGCCGCACCTAGCAGGCTTGTGGCGCCCTTGCTCCTCCCCTGACGTGCACTCCAAGCTTGGATGACTTGTTTCCTTACAGAAAAATTCCTTCCGAAGGTTTTATTCCGTTTGGACTCCGCTTAATATTCCATATCTACAAAACTCAAAAATAAGGAAAAAACAGAAACTGACTCCTGGCTCTAGAATAATAGGTTAGTCCCAAAAATAATATAAAATAGCATATTAATGCATATAAAACATCCAAAACAGGTAATATAATAGCATGCCATCATAAAAAATTATAGATACGTTGGAGACGTATCAAGTTGTTATTCATCTTAGACTCAGAATACACATCCAAATAACCTTCTTGTACCTGTGGGGCTCCTAAGATGGCAGCCCAGTCATCCATTGTGTATTCATACCTGACACCTTCTGTCATCTAGACAATCATGCCATCTCCATAAAAATGAGCAGTGGAGTAGAATTGCATGATCATCTCATCATTCCAAGCAGTGAACTCTACCAACGAAAGCATCAATGTCAATGGTCTTGAAGTTTTCTTGCACATGGGGAAAATAATCTTCATTCTCCTTAATGTAGTCCTAGTCTACATATCGCATATCACTAATAGCTGGGCTCTTGTCTAGAAGAATGGTCTCATAAAAGTCTTGTTGTTCTTTGGTGTAGAATGTGTAGTCTACGGCAGTCCTTCTCCTATGAGAATATGAATCAATAGCTCTCCATTCCCTCAACCTTGAATCCTTCCTCTTCTTCATGTCCTCAACAACAGGATGGTTGTCATTGTGCTCTGGAAGGTGGGGTCTCAGCTTCCTCAAGACAGTTATCTCATCCTCTTCAGCAACAACTCTGAAGGTAGAACCCTTGCTCTTTGCTGCAGCTGGGATATCTCTAGTACTCCTCTTGGGCTTAGGTGTTGTGGGCTTCTTGGGACTAGCTGGCTTGCTTTTGGATGGAGCCTGACTCGACATGGCATCAGCAAGCGACTTCTTCTTCTTAGGAGGTGCCTTGGCAGCTGGCACTTCCTTTTCTTCTTCTGTCGTGTCTTCATACATGGAAGTAGGCCTGCTAATAGCATGAACAATTCTCTTTCTACTCCTCTTCTTCTCACCCGCCTTATTGGGAATAGAGCTCCTAGCTGACTCAATGGACATGGATGCCCTAGCACCCTATGGTGATCTCATAGCTTTGGAGCTGGCATGCTCCTTTCTGAAAGCACATTTGCTCCCTTGGTGGTTTTGGTAATTAATAACAACATATAAGTCATTGAACTAATGTTTCCATCAAGTATATTTCAGGAAAAGTTTAATGATGGGTTGGCAAAGAGATTGTGGAACACCCCAAGATGAAAGGAAATGGATTGGCAAAGCTTCAAGCAAGAGGACTCTACATTTTATATTTGTGAGAAATCACCTTGAGTCCATAGGAAAGCTAATACTATTAAAAGGGGGTAAAATTTTGTTGGTGAACAAAAAGCTCACACGTGCACAAGTGATACTCACCAAAGACACCCACAAACTCTCCCACCAAAGTCTGCTCTAAGCCAAACAATAAAATTGGTGCAACCAACATTCCCATCCTGGTGCCACCGATTCTAAACCCTAGACAGACTCTGCCAAACCCTAACCCTTTGGTGCAGCCGACACTGCTTTCGGTGCCACCGAGTTGGGCTGCCAAGTTTCTGTTACGCAAGTTCACATTTTCATTCCGTCCGAGAATGTTGAATCGGCGTCACCGAGATTGGGCATTATGACCGTTGGTCACCTTGTCGGTGCAACCGAGATTCGTATATCGGTCCCTCCGAGATTTGAAAGTTGCCACCTTTTGATCACTTCGGTACCACCGAGATTAACACATCGGTGTCACCGAGTTGGTCTTTTTCTGTGTAACGGTTGGATTTTTGGGGATGCCTATATATACCCCTTCACCACCACCTACTCGAAAGAGAAGCACTCAGAACCATTCCATACCTATCCTATCAGTTTTCTAAGACAGAACCACCTATCCTTGTGTTTAGGTCAAGATCTTCCACTCCAACCATATGGATCTTGATTTCTAGACTCCCCAAGTTGCTTTCCACCAATCCCATCTCTTCTCCCAAGCCATATCTATGAGAGAGTGGTTGTGTGTTGAGGAGTCTATCATCTTGAAGCACAAGAGCAAGGAGTTCATCGACATTATCGAGCCTATTACCTTTTGGAGGGCGGTGCCTCCTAGATTGGTTAGGTGTCGCTTGGGAGCCTCCTACTTCGTGTTGTGGAGTTTAACCAAGAAGTTTGTAAGGGCAAGGAGACCGCCTACTTCGTGAAGATCTACCCATAGTGAGGCTAGTCCTTCATGGACGGAAGCCGTCATGGTATAGTCAAGGTTGCTTCTTCGTGGAACCCTCCGTGGGTAGAGCCCTCCATGGACTCTCGCGACCGTTACCCTCCGTGGGTTGAAGACTCCATGAACGTGGATGTACGATAGCACCACCTATCGGAACCACGGGAAAAATCTTTGTGTCACCAATTGTGTTTGCTTTCCTTACCCTCTCTTTACTTACATGTGCAATGTATTTACTTTCCACTGCTATACTCTTAGACATGCATGTGTAGGGTGTACTTGACATACTATGAATGCTAAAACTTGCCAAGAATTAAAATTTGAAAAAGCATAGTTTTATTTGGTCAAGTAGTCTAATCACCCCCCCTCTAGACCTACTTTCGATCCTACAAGTGGTATCAGAGCTTTGGTCTCCATCACATTGGTTTCACAACCTAAGTGAAGTATGGCATCTAGCGAGGGAAACTATCACCGTAGAGGTCCGTACTTTGATGGCACAAATTTTGCTAGTTGGAAGCACAATATGAAGATGCATTTGCTTGGTCATAATCCTGCCGTTTGGGCTGTTGTTCATGTTGGCTTGCAAGGTGAATTCTTTGCGAAGGGAAAGGAAATCGATCGTGAAGCAACCGTGAATGAATTGAAGATGTTACAAATCAATGCTCAAGCATGTGACATTCTCTTCAACTGCCTATGCCCCGAAGAATTCAACAAGATCAGCCGTCTCGAGCACACAAAAGAGATTTGGGATACTTTGGTTGATATGCACGAAGGAATTGAGTCCGTGAGAGAATCCAAGTTAGATATTCTTCAAGGACAGCTTGACAAGTTCAAGATGAAGGATGGTGAAGGAGTCGCTGAGATGTACTCTAGGCTAGGTCTCATCACCAATGAAATTGTTAACTTAGGAAGCGAAGAAATGACTGACAAATTCATCATCAAGAAGATACTTCAAGCTTTGGATGATCGATATGACACCGTTTGCACATTGATCCAAATGATCCCCAACTACAAAGATCTCAAACCAACGGAAGTGATTGGTAGAATTGTTGCTCATGAGATGACACTCAAGGACAAGGAAGAGATTCATCACAAGTCTAGCTGTGCTTACAAAGCCACAAGCGATGCTCCTGCTACCTCGAGCGACAACCTTGTCACAAATGAAGATATAAGCCTCATGGTCAAGAAATTCAACAAGTACTACAAGAATAGAAGCAAAGATCGAAGCTCCAACTCAAGACATGAAGAGAAGCATTCGTCAAGTCGTGACCGAAATTGTTACAATTGTGGAAAGCCCGGACACTACTCCAATGAGTGCACGACTCCTTACAAACGAAGAGAAGAGTCATCGAGAAGATGAAGCTCAAGAGACGAGTCACCTCGAAGAGAGAGAAGGAGTAGAGATGATCGTTATGAACGAAGATCCTCGAGGAGAAGTGGAGACTCGGAGAAGAAGGACAAGCACACCAAGAGCTACTCAAGAAGGAAACATCAATCTCATTTTGGTGAATGGGTTTCTGGCTCCGACTCTGACAACCACTCCTAGAGAAGCTATAACTCCAACTCCGACTATAGTCAAGATGAAGGTGTTGCCAGAATTGCACTAGTGACAACCAACTCATATGATCTATTAGATTCACCAAATGAAGGGAGTGGAAGTTGCTTCATGGCTAAAGGCCCCAAGGTATCACACCCTAAGTATCTTGATTTCAGTAGTGATGAAGATGACTTGCTATTTGACAAAACTAGTAATGATAGTTAAAATGAACTTGCTAGTACTCACTCTAGTAAAGATAAGTCATGTGATGATGATAAGTTGGAAATAGAATGACTAACTCAATAACTAAAAACTCTTAAGTTAGCTCATGAGACAACTCTAGAAGATCATAGAGAGCTTGTAAGGACACATGAGAAGCTACGCTTCGAGAAGCTCAATTTAGAGCAAGAGCAGGAGTTCCTTAAAGCAATCAATGACGATCTTTGAAAGAAGACTTCCTCTTATCTAGCCAAACGACTTCGCTTATCTACATTCATGCCTCAAGTTAAGTCTAAGCAAGCTAGCAACAAAGGAAAGAAAGTTTCTTCAACTAGTAGCAATAAAAAATGATAAACCCAATGATATTGCTTCTAGTAGTTCTCTTGATCCCACTAACTCTTCTCTTAGCCAAGTTAAACTTGAGCAAGAAAATGAACTCTTGAAGGGGATCATTGATTAAGGTATCTATAGAAGTATTGAAGGGTGCAAACAATTTGAGGAGATTGTACGCAAGCATGGAGGATAACGGAAGAATCGTGGTGTTGGCTACTTCAACGCTAATGGAGTTGAATGGGAAGAAGGTCAATACCCCAATCCCAAGTTTGTTCCTCAAGAGGAGAAGTATGAAAATACTCTCCCCAAGGGAACAAAGTTACAAGATGACCTTCCACCACAAGACACCAGTCTCAAGGGCAATAACAAGCTTCAAGAGGACATCGACTCATATGAAGATGAATCCCAAGCTTTGGTGAAGTGGGTTCCCAAGGCTACTACAAGCTCAACTTCTACAAGTGCTACTTCAACACCAAGGATTACCATCAACTTGATGTGGGTCCCCAAGAAGAAGAACTAGAGAGTTCTTGAGGGGTGAATCCACCAATGAAATTCACTTATATTCATTGTTGGCAAGGACTATTTGCAATCAACATCAACTCTATGCAATAGTTCAAGGAGTCACACATTCCCTCAAAGGTAAGCAAGGGACAAGGTAATGAACAAATAAATGGACATCATCACATATGCATTGCACTCCATGTCCATAGATATCCTTGTATTTGTCTCTTGTGTGTTGGGACTAACCCATGTAGGTGAGAAGAGTAATGAAACAACAAGGATGCTCCCAACTCTTGGTGATCTTCATCAACTTTGAGCATCCATCACTACCTCACCAACATGAAGTCTTCATCGACAAAACCCAAGGTTAGTTTATCCCTCTTATGGGGGGATGTCACATCTAGGGGGAGATTTACTCTAAGACTTGAGCTAAAGCATCTCAAAAGAATGTGACAACATTAAATGCTTTATGTGAAAGTGGTAACCCCACTTGTGCTTAAACGATGAGTATGACCTATGGCCAAGTATTCTTACTTGGCTCCTAAGTCAATATACTCATATATAAATGACTCCATCATCGCCAAAGTGCTTGTTAGATGCTATAGTGTTTGTGAATGTTTATCATGATTTCTTTTGACATCCTATTGTGTGAGCATGTTGGTCTGCATTTATTTACTCATTCAAGGATATCCAATCGTTGCTATTTGGCTTTTGATTTATATTTTTCCAATTGGATATACAAGAATTCCTAGGACCACTTCTTTAGCTATCTATGCTTTCTCACCTCATACTCTATTCATGCCGCATCACAAAAATTGAACAAGTGCTTTTCGATCCCTTTGTGTGTGGAGCACTCGGAGTTCCGTATCGACAAGGACTGACCATTAAAACCTCCCAAGAGCATCTCGGTGGAACCGACACCAAAATCTCGGTCACACCGAATGCCGATGGTTGATCTGGATTTCTTGCCTCAGTACTACCGATTCCATATTCTCGGTTACATCGAGTGTCCCTGTTAGCTGACAGTTGAGGCACTCGGTGACACCGAAAATTTAGAATCGGCGTCACCAACAGTAAAGGGTATATATTCGATGGTCCCGACGGTTCGAAATTTCCCTCCTCAAACCATCGCGCCCCAAGACCTAAGCTGCCGCGGAAGGACCCCCTAGTCGTCGCCCTTGTCTTCCCGTGCTCCTCCATCGCTGGAATCGCCGCCGTCGACGAAATCTTCACCGCCGTCGCCTCCGTAGCGTGTCCATCGCCAAGCTAGGGTACGGATTCGGCCCCCTCTTGCGCTCCAATCTCCAAATCTTGCGCATTAGGATTTCTACATTATCTTTCCACAGATTGAAAGCCTTCCATCCTCAAAGAAAATCCCATAAAGCAGAGATCCATGGATTTTTAGGCTTTTCCCGTCCGCCCAATGAAACTCGGTGGAACCGAAGCAAGGAAATCGGTGTCACCGATTTGTATGTCCGTGTTACTGAGAACTATCTCGGTGAAACCAAGTACACCTTTCGGTCTCACCGAAAGTGGTGCCAAGTTTCGGCTAAGGAGAAAGTCAGTCTCGATAGCTCTGATATTTTTGCTTCGGCCATACCGATGTTCATTTGATAGAATGCAAAATTTGAAAATATTTTGTTTAAACTTAAAAAAAAACAGCTGAATATTTTGTGATGACTCAACCTATTCCACTCTTCTACACTCTATTCACAGGGTCAGCATGTCAGAGTCAGACAGTTAGAATCTGCGAGAGCAGGGAATTGACATGAGTTCAGGCACAAGCCTAGAGCCTAGTTCACCTTTAGATCCAGGCACCCCCAGCTCCCATGGGTTGCCCAAGGCTGCCACTAGGGCCAGGAAGAAGCTGAATTTAGATGAGGAAGATTCAGACTTTGTGCCAGAGGAAGCTCTTGCCAAGAAGCAATAGAAAGCTGCCAAGAAGACAACAAATGAGGCCACCTCATCCAGGAGAGTGGTCAGCAAAATTTATGCACCTGCTGAAACTATCAAAGCACATGAGAGTGCTAGGGCAACATTGACCATTGATCCCCCAAGGAAGTCAATGCCTAAGAAGGCAGGGGAGAAGAAAGCTAGAAAGAGTATTATCCATGTGACTCGCAGGAGTACATCCATGTATGAAGATCTAGAGGAAGCAGCTGCTGCTGAAGAGGAGGATGAGCCACCTGCAAAGGCTCCTGCCAAGAAGAAGGCCAAGAAACTTCTAGCTGATGCTATGCCTAAGACTGGTACATCCAAGAGCACCAAGTCTACATCCAAGAAGGCTGCTGCTAAAAAGCCTAAGAGGACATCCAAGCAAATTCCAGCTTCTGAAAAGAACAAGGGAACTTCTTCCAGAGTTGAAGATGATGTTGACTTTACCACCTTGATGAAGCTTAGACCACATCTTCCAGTACATGATGTCAGCCACCTATTTGCTGAAGATATGAAGAAGAGGAAAGACTCGGGTTTGAGGGCATGGAGAGTTGTTGATCGATGTGCCCAGAGGAGGAAGACTACTATTGATTACATATTCTACACCAAGGAGCGGCAAGACTTCTATGAGATATTCCTGCTAGATAAGAGCCCAATAGTTAGTGACATGAGGTATGTAGACCAAAAATTCATTAAGGAGAATGAGGACTACTTTCCAAGTGTCCAAGACAATTTCCACCGCATTGGTCTGGATGAATTTGTTGGCAGAGAATTTACTGCATGAAATGATCATGCAATTCTACTCTAGTGCACATTTTTATGGATATGGTAGGATTGTATGGATGACAGAAGGAGCAAGATATGAGTCCACTGTTGATGAATGGGCTGTAATTCTAGGAATTCCAGAGGCACGGGATGGTGATTTGGATGTCTACTCAGAGTCCAAGGAGAGCCACAATGCTATGGCCAAAATGTAGAAGGAGATCCCTGCTGCTAATGTGAAGTCTCACAAGCTAGGATCCACCTACTTTCTTTAGGCTGGCCTCCGTACCATGAACACCTTTCTAAGGCATACCTTGATGCCCAAGTCAGGAGATGACAAGATGATCCGAGGATATTCCATCAACATGTTGATCCACCTTGACAAACACACCAGGATCAGAGTCATGGACTTAATTGTTGAGACAGTTGAGAGGGTTGCTGCTGATCAGAAGCGCTCCTGCTGCTATGCACCCTACATCCAGATGCTCATCAATTCCAAGCTGGAAAATCACATATTTGCTCTAGATCGTCCCCATTTGCCCGTACAACTAGATCTCGAGGATAATGTTGTGGTGATGGACCTAGTTCATCCCACATTAGCTACAGCTCAGGCAGACGCAGAGGCAGTTTGAGCCACTAGTGCTCAAGTTCCTAGATCCAGAAGTGAGCAAATGGATCTGTCGATTTCATCAGTTCAGAACATGCAGAAGGACATTAAGGGAAATCTGGACAACCAGAACAGTCTTGTAAGGATCTTTGAAACAAGGATCAGGACTCTAAATGATAAGGTGGATGGGGTGACTAAGACAGTCATAGAGCTTCAGAAGGAAGTTGATTCAGTGCACATACCTCATGCTTCTTCTTCTGATGATGATGATGAGGAGGAGGAGGATGCATCACCTCTTAGGACAGGCACACAGATTCCTACTCAGGCCAGATCAGCCACAGTGCCAGCTCCAGACTTGAGGCCCTCTTCATCAGCTCCTGCTACTATCAGCTCAGCTCCTGCTCCATCAGCTCCAGTTCCTCCAGTATCCACTCCATCTCCATCCACAACATCTGCAGAGATCTTCACCGATGCTGTTCTCTCGACTCCTTCATCAACAACAACAGGAGATCATCCCAAGAATGTTTAGATATATGCCTTTGAACTTTTTGGTAACTTGTTGCCAAAGGGGGGGAAGTGTATATAGATCTTTACGCTTCGAGTGAGAGAGAGCTTTTTTTTATTTTCAAAACAAACTATTCTCTTTTGGTTGCTTGTGATACACTTTTGTGTGATGCTACTATTTCCTATCACCTTATCACAAAGGGGGACAAATATGCTTCATGAAATGATCTTTCTGCATTACTTGATTGTGTTGTGCTATGATGTTCACTCTAATTATTATCGCACACCACCAAGATGTATGTGACATGGAAGAAGTGCCCCATGTACCTAATCGATTGTGCGTTTGCATTCAAATGCAAATTCAAAATAATGCACAAATTTAGGGGGAGCTCTTGCTTATCACATACTTCTCAAAGCGATGATTATATTCATTGATTATATCATATGTCGAAGCTTTTATCTATATATTGTCATCAATTACCAAAAAGGGGGAGATTGAAAGCACATTTGCTCCCTTGGTGGTTTTGGTAATTCATAACAACATACAAGTCATTGAACTAATGTTTCCATCAAGTATATTTCAGGAAAAGTTCAATGATGGGTTGGCAAAGAGATTGTGGAACACCCCAAGATGAAAGGAAATGGATTGGCAAAGCTTCAAGCAAGAGGACTCTACATTTTATATTTGTGAGAAATCACCTAGAGTCCATAGGAAAGCCAATAGTATTAAAAGGGGGTAAAGTTTTGTTGGTGAACAAAAAGCTCATACGTGCACAAGTGATACTCAGCAAAGACACCCACAAACTCTCCCACCAAAGTCTGCTCTAATCCAAACACTCAAATCAGTGCAACCAACATTCCCATCCCGGTGCCACCGATTCTAAACCCTAGACAAACTCTGCCAAACCCTAACCCTTTGGTGCATTTGACACTGCTTTCGGTGCCGTCGAGTTGGGCTGCTAAGTTTTTGTTACACAAGTTCACATTTTCGGTCCATCCGAGAATGTTGAATCAGCATCACCGAGATTGAGCATTCTGACCGTTGGTCGCCTTGTCAATGCAACCGAGATTCGTATATCGGTCCCTCCTAGATTCAAAAGTTGCCACCTTTTGGTCACTTCGGTACCACCAAGATTAACGCATCGGTGTCACCGAGTTGGTTTTGTGTGTAATGGTTGGATTTTTGGGGATGCCTATATATACCCCTTCACCACCACCTACTCGAAAGAGAAGCACTCAGAACCATTCCATACCTATCCTATCAGTTTTTTGAGAGAGAACCACCTATCCTTGTGTTGAGTTCAAGATCTTCCACTCCAACCATATGGATCTTGATTGCTAGCTTCCCCAATTTGCTTTCCACCAATCCCATCTCTTCTACCAAGCCATATCCGTGACAGAACGATTGTGTGTTGAGGAGTCTATCATCTTGAAGCACAAGAGCCAGGAGTTCATCGACATTACCAATCCTATTACCTTTTGGAGGGTGGTGCCTCCTAGATTGGTTAGGTGTCGCTTGGGAGCCTCCTACTTCGTGTTGCGGAGTTGAACCAAGAAGTTTGTAAGGGCAAGGAGATCACCTACTTGATAAAGATCTACCCATAGTGAGGCTGGTCCTTCATGGATGGAAGCCGTCATGGTATAGTTAAGGTTGCTTCTTCGTGGAACCCTCCGTGGGTAGAGCCCTCCGTGGACACTCGCGACGGTTAACCTCCATGGGTTGAAGACTTCATGAACGTGGATGTAAGATAGCACCACCTATCGGAACCACGGGAAAAATCTTCGTGTCACCAATTGTGTTTGCTTTCCTTACCCTCTCTTTACTTACATGTCCAATGTCTTTACTTTCTGCTGCTATACTCTTAGACATGCTTTGTGCAGGGTGTACTTGACATACTATGAATGCTAAAACTTGCCAAGAATTAAAATTTGAAAAAGCATAGTTTTATTTGGTCAAGTAGTCTAATCACCCCCCCTCTAGACCTACTTTCGATCCTACACTTTCTCACTAGCCTCTTAGCTGAAGTGGCCTCTATTGCAGACTTCTTTGTAGCTCTCTGTGCTTTGTCTTGCCTTTTCTTAGCAAGAACCTCCTTTGTCACGAAGTCAGAATCTTCCTCATCTGAGTTTAACTTTCTCCTGGCCCTTGTAGCAGCCTTGGGAAACCCATGAGAACTTGGGGTGCCTGGATCTTCTCATGAAGAAGAGCTGGCCTCAAGACTAGTGTCTGGATCTGCATCAACACTGGGCTCTCTGAAATCATTCTAACTGTCACCTGAACCTGACATGCTGACCTTGTGAATAGAGTATAGAAGAGCAGAAGGGTTGAGCATCACAAAAGCACAGAAGTTTTTTCAAAATTTAAACTTAGAAACTTGGGTTTGATCTACTACAAGATGTGTTTCGGTTGCATCGGGTTGAAATTTTCGGAGTCACCGAGATAGACCACTTGCCTTAACAAAGACCCGGGCAGTCTTTTTGGTGTCACTGAAAAGAACTGCTTGGTCTCACTGAAGTGGTTCTCGGAAACCCTAAAAACTAAATCGGTAGAACCGATTTTATCAACTCGGTGTCACCGAGATGCATGTTGCGGGATGTCAGATCCAAAATTTCTTTGTTCTCTAATCTATGGAAGTATTTGGTGGGATAGGAAGCTTCCAATTCATGGCAAGAATTTGGGGCAACCCTAATGTGCTTGAATTTGACTTTGGAACGCATGAGGGGATCAAAACCATACCCTAACTTGGCGATGGTCCGACTACGGCGACGACAACGGTGATGATTTCCATTGACGACGAGGATCACAACGGCGAAGGCGCTCAGGGAGACAAGGGAGACGACCAAGGGGTCCGGTGCGACAGCTTAGGGTTGGAGACTCGAGCGTTTAAAGATGAATTTCAAATCATCGGGTCCACCTGGATTAAAGTACCCTTTACTGTCGGTGACGCCGATCCTAAAATTTTGGTGCCACCGAGTTCCGTTGTTGGCAGTTGACAGGGAAACTTGGTGAAGCCAAGATTATGGTATCGGTGCTACCGAGGTGCAAAAACAGATCAACCCTGAGCATTCGGTGAAACCGACAATTTCTGATTGGTTACACCTTTGCACTTTAGGGAGGTTTTGGAAGTCAGCCTTGATAAAACGGGACTCCGAGTGCTCCTCACACAAAGGGTTCGAGAAGTGCTTGTTCAAGTTTTGTGATGTAGCATGAATAGAACCTGAGACGAGGAAGCATAAATAGCTAGAGAGGGGTCCTAGGCATTCTTGTGCTTCCAAATTGGCAAAATAAAACCAAAAGCCAAATAGCAACAATTGGATATCCTAGAATGAGTAAAGATATGCATACCGACATGCTCACACAATAAGATATCAAATGAAATCATGGAAAACATGTAAAAATATTCTAGCATCTACTAAGCACTTTGGTGATGACATAGTCATCTATATATGAGTATATTGACTTAGGATCCAAGTAAGAATACTTGATCATAGGCCATACTCATCGTTTAGGCACAAGTGGGGTCACCACTTTTACATAAAGCTTGTTAATGTTGTCACATTTTAAGATATGCTTTAACTCAAGTCTTAGAGTAAAGCCCCCCCCCCTTGATGTGACATCCCCCCTAAGAGGGATAAACTAACCTTGGGTTTTGTCATAGAAGACTTCATGTGGGTGATGTAGTGAATATCATCTTGAGTTGGGGGCAATCCTTTTTGTTTCTTACTCTTCTCACCTACATGGGTTAGTCCCACATACAAGAGACAAATACAAGGATGTCTATAGACATGGAGTGCAAAGCATACATGATGATGTCCATGGATTCATTAATTAGCTTGTCCCTTGCTTACCTTTGAGGGAATGTGTGACTCCTTGAACTATTGCATAAAGTTGGATTTGATTGCAAATATCCCTTGCCAATAATGAATGTGAGTGAATTTCATTGGCGGAGTCACCCCTCAAGAACTTCTCTAGTTCTTATTCTTGGGGACCCACATCAAGTTGACGGGAATCCTTGGAGTTGAAGTGGCACTTGTAGAAGTTGAGCTCGTAGTAGCCTTGGGAAACCCACTAGACCATGGCTTGGGATTCATCTTCATATGAGTCAATCTCCTCTTGAAGCTTGTCCTTGCCCTTGAGCTTGTGGTCTTGTGGTGGAAGGTCATCTTGAGCTTTTGTTCCCTTGGGAGGAGTATGTGTTGGAAATATGCCCTAGAGGCAATAATAAATTAGTTATTATCATATTTCCTTGTTCATGATAATCGTTTATTATCCATGCTAGAATTGTATTGATCGGAAACTCAGATACATGTGTGGATACATAGACAACACCATGTCCCTAGTATGCCTCTAATAGACTAGCTCGTTGATCAAAGATGATTAAGGTTTCCTAGCCATGGACATGATATTTCATTTGATAACGGGATCACATCATTAGGAGAATGATGTGATGGACAAGACCCAAACTATAAATGTAGCATATGATCGTGTTAGTTTATTGCTATAGTTTTCTGCATGTCAAGTATCTGTTCCTATGACCATGAGATCATGCAACTCACTGACACTGAAGGAGTACCTTGTGTGTATCAAACGTTGCAACGTAACTAGGTGACTATAAAGGTGCTCTACAGGTATCTCCGAGGGTGTCTGTTGGGTTGGCATGGATCAAGACTGGGATTCGTTACTCCGTGTGACAGAGAGGTATTTTGAGGCCCACTCGGTAATACAACATCACAACAAGACTTGCAAGCAAAGTGACTAATGTGTTAGCCACAGGATCTTGTATTACGGAATGAGTAAAGAGACTTGCCGGTAACGAGATTGAACTAGGTATAGAGATACCGACGTTCGAATCTCGAGCAAGTAACATACCGATGAACAAGGGGAACAACGTACGGGATTAACTGAATCCTTGACATAGAGGTTCAACCGATAAAGATCTTCGTAGAATATGTAGGAGCCAATATGGGCATCCGGGTCCCGCTATTGGTTATTGACCATAGAGGTGTCTCAGTCATGCCTGCATAGTTCTCGAACCTGCAGGGTCTACACACTTAACGTTTGGTGACGATATATGTATAGTTGAGTTATTATGTTGGTGACCGAAAGTTGTTCGGAGTCCCGGATGAGATCCCGGACATGACGAGGAGCTCTAGAATAGCCCGGAGGTAAATATTGATATATGGGATAATAGTGTTTGGTCTCCGAAAGTGTTCTGGAATTCATCGGAAAGAGTTTCGTATGTTTCCCGAAATGTTCGTGGTACAAGAACACTTTATTTGGGCCAAGGGATCAAGACCATGAGGCTTTAGGAAGGTGCAAAAGGTGTTTTGTGAGGGCCAGGGGCCAGACGCTAGGGACCCTGGCGTGTGGGGCCAGACGCCGAGTACCTTGGCGTCTGGTCCTGGAGTCCAAGGAGGAATCTTGCCTTGCGGGCAAACCGACCTTGAGGAGGATTTTTCTCCAAGTTTTGACCCCAGGGCTCAACATATAAATAAAGGGGCGGGGCTAGCACCTGTCATACATCAAGAAACCCCAAGCCATGTGTCGGCAACCCCGTCCCTCTAGTTTATCCTCCGTCATAGTTTCCGTTGTGCTTGGCGAAGCCCTACGGAGATTGTTCTTCACCAACAGCGTCACCACGTCATTGTGTTGCCGGAACTCATCTACTACTTCACCATCGCTCACTGGATCGAGGAGGTGAAGGCGTCATCAAGACGTACGTGTGCTGAACATGGAGGTGCTGTCCGTTTGGCGCTAGATCGGAAGGACCGCACCTGGATAGCGGGACGGATCGTGATTGGATCACATGAAGGATTGTGATGGGATCATGGGATGGATCGTGATTGGATCGTGGGATGGATCGTGATGGGATCGCAGGACGCTAGGTGATTTGGATCGCGAAGATGTTCGACTACATCAACCGCGTTTCTTAACGCTTCCGCTTAGCGATCTATAAGGGTATGTAGATCCACTCTCCCTCTCGTAGATTCTCATCACCATGGATAGATCTTGCGTGTGCATAGGAATTTTTTTGTTTCCCATGCAATGTTCCCCAACAGTGGGATCATGAGCTAGGTCTATGTGTAGATGAGATTTCGAGTAGAACACAAAGGAGTTTGTGGGCGTTGATGCTTAGATTGCTTCCTCCCTTGGTCGTGTTTTGGTTCAGAGGTATTGTGGGATTAAGCGGACCAAACCAACCTTCTCGTATGCTTACGAGAGACCGGTTCCATTGACTGACGTGTAACTTCGTTGCACAAAGATGGCTAGCGGGTGTTTGTTTCTCCTACTTTAGTTGGATCGGATTCGACAAAGGCGGTCCTTGAGAAGGTTGAAAAGCAACTTATGTATCACCATTGTGGTTTTGTGTAGGTGAGAATTGTTCTTGCAAGATACCCGTAGCAGCCACGTAAAACTTGCAACAACAATTAGAGGATGTCTAACTTATTTTTGTAGGGTATGTTGTGATGTGATATGACCAATTACATGATGAGATATATGTGATGTATGAGATGATCATGTGTTGTACAGAATATCACTACTTGCATGTCGATGAGTACGGCAACCGACAAGAGCCATAGGGTTGTATTTAATTATTTTATGACCCGTGTGTCACTCAATAAGCACTATGTAATGCTTTACTTTATCGCTAAGCGGTAGCAATAGTAGTAGAAGAATGATGGGCGCGACAACCCCGATGGCGGCACGTTGATGGAGATCATGGTGTCATGCCGGTGACGATGGAGATCATGCCGGTGCTTTAAGGATGGAGATCAAAAGCACAAGTTCATGGTCATATCATGTCACTTATGATTTGCATGTGATGTTAATCCTTTTATGCACCTTGTTTGGCTTAGGGCGACGGTAGCATTATAAGGTGATCCCTCACTTAAATTTCAAGATAAATTGTGTTCTCCCCGAGTGTGCACCTTTGCGAAAGTCCGTCGTGTCGAGACACCACGTGATGATCGGGTGTGATAGACTCTACGTTCACATACAACGGGTGCAAGCCAGTGTTGCACGTGCAGAACACTCGGGTTAAACTTGACGAGCCTAGCATGTACAAACATGGCCTCGGAACACAAGAGACCGAAAGGTCGAACCCGAGTCATATAGTAGATATGATCAACATGATGATGTTCACCATTGAAACCACCTCAACTCACGTGATGATCGGACTTGAGTTGGTGGATTTTGATCATGTGACACTCGAATGACCAGAGGGATGTCAATTTGAGTGGGAGTTCTTAAGTAATATGATTAATTGAACTCATTATCATGAACATAGTCAGTAGTGTCTTTGCAAATTATGTTGTAGCTCACGCTGTAGCTCCCTTGAATTTTTATATGTTCCTAGAGAAATAGAGTTGAAAGATGATGGTAGCAATATTGCGGACTGGGTCCATGATCTGAGGATTGTCCTCATTGCTGCACGGAAGGCTTATGTCCTTAATGCATCGCTCGGTGCGCCACCCCCGCTAGCATCATCCGTAGATGTTGTGAACATCTGACAGGCACGTTTCGATGACTACTTGATAGTTTAGTGCATCATGCATTACGGCTTAGAATTGAGGCTCCAAAACGTTTTGAACGTCACGGAACATATGAGATGTTCTAAGAGCTGAAATTGGGATCTTAGGCTCGTGCCCATGTTGTGAGATATGAGATCTCCAACAAGATTCTTTGCCTGCAAGGAGAATAGCTCAATCGTTCAGCATGTGCTGCAGATTGTCTGGGTGCTACAATCGCTTGAATCGAGTGGGAGTTGATCTTCCAGATAAGGAAGTGATTGATATAGTTCTCTGAGTCACTATCACTAAGCTACTAGAACTTCGTGATGAACTATATTTATGCTAGGGATGGAAATGATGATCCCTGAGCTACGTGATGTTTGACACCACGAAGGTACATATCAAGAAGGAGCATCAAGTGTTGATGGTTAGTAAAACCACTAGTTTCAAAAAGGGAAAGGGTAAGGAGGGAAACTCCATGGATGGCAAGTCAGTTGCTGCTCCACTGAAGCAACCCAAGGTTGAACCCAAACCTGAGACTAAGTGCTTCTATTATAAGGAGAGCGGTCACTGAAGCGGAACAACCCTAGATACTTGGTAGATAAGAAGGCTGGCAACGTCGACAGAAGTATATTTGATATACGTGTTATTGATGTGTACCTTGCTAGTACTCCTAGTAGCACCTGGGTATTGGATACCGGTTCGGTTGCTAAATGTTAGTAACTCGAAATAAAAGCTACGGAATAAACAGAGACTAGCTAAGGGTGAGGTGACGATGTGTGTTGGAAATGTTTCCAAGGTTGATGTGATCAACATCGCACGCTCTCTCTACCTTCGGGATTATTGATGAACCTAAATAAATGTTATTTGGTGTTTGCGTTGAGCATGAACGTGATTAGACCGTGTTTATTGCAATACGGTTATTCATTTAAGTCAGAGGATAATGGTTATTCTGCTTACATGAATAATACCTTAAATGGTCATGCACCTAATGAATGGTTTGTTGAATCTTGATCGTAGTAGTACACATGTTCATAACATAGATGCCAAAAGATAGAAAGTTAATAATGATAGTACCAGATACTTGTGGCACTGCCGCTAAATTTCATATTGGTATAAATCGCATGAAGAAGTTCCATGTTGATGGATCTTTGGACTCATTCGGTTTCGAATCGGTTGAGACATGCGGACCATGCCTCTTCGGCAAGATGACTAAAGACCCCGTTTTCAGTATGATGGGGCGGGCTAGTAACTTATTGGAAATAATACATGTTGATGTATGTGATCCAATGAGTGTTGTAGCGTGCAATGGATATTGTTATTTTTCTTGCCTTCACTGATGATTTGAGTATATATGAGTATATTTGCTTAATGAAACACAAGTCTGAATCGTTTGAAAAGTTCAAACAAATTTAGAGTGAAGTTTAAGAGCATCATGACAAGAAGATAAAAATGTCTACGATATGATCATGAAGGTTAATATCTGAGTTACGAGTTTGGTATACAACTTAAGACAATGTGAAAGTTGTTTCATAACTCACGCCACCTGGAACACCATAGTGACAGTGTGTCCGAACGTCATAGTCGTGCTCTATTAGATATGGTGCGTACTATGATGTCTCTTATCGTTTTGCCACTATCGTTTTAGGGTTATGCATTAGAGACAACTACATTCACTTTAAATAGGGCACCATCTAAATCTGTTGAGATGACATCGTATGAATTATGGTTTGTTAGAAACCTAAGTTTTCATTTCTTAGAGTTTGGGAATGCGACACTTATGTCTGATAAGCTCGAACCCAAAGCGGAAAAATGCATCTTCATAGAATACCCTAAGGATAGTTGGGTATACCTTCTATCTTAGATCCGAGCACAGAGTGTTTGTTGCTAAAAACGGGTCCTTTCTCGAGAAAGAGTTTCTCTCGAAAGAATTGAGTGGGAGGAAGATAGAACTTGATGAGGTTGTTGAACCTTTGTTTCAACGAGAGAGTAGCGCATCACATAAAATTGTTCCTGTGGAGCCTACGTCAGTTGAAAAGGAACTTAATGATGATGATCATGAAGCTTCAGATCAAGTTACTATCGAACCTCATAGGTCGACAAGGATGCGTACTACTCCCGAGTGGTATGACAACCCTGTCTTAGAGGTCATGTTGTTGGACAACGATGAACCTACGAACTATGGAGAAGCGATGATGGGCTCGGATTCTGACAAATGGTTAGAGGCCATGAAATCCGAGAAAGGATCCATGTATGAAAACCAAGTATAGACTTTGGTAGACTTGCTCGTTGGACGGTAGGTCGTTGAATACAAATGGACCTTTAAGATGAAGACAGACGCTGATGGTAAATGTCACCATTTATAAAGCTCGACTTGTCGCAAAGAAGTTTCCGACAAGTTCAAGGAGTTGACTACGATGAGACTTTCTTCCTCGTAGCGATGCTAAAGTCTGTTGGAATTATGTTAGCAGTTGTTGCATTTTTCAGTTATGAAATCTGGTAGATGGATGTCAAAACATCGTTTCCTTAATGGTTTACTTGAGGAAAGGTTGTATGTGATACAACCAGAAGGTTTTGTCGGTCCTAAGGATGCTAAAAGGCGTGCGAGGTCCAACAATCCTTCTATGGGCTGGAGCAAGCATCTCGGAGTTGGAATATACGCTTTGATGAGGTGATCAAAGTTTTTGAGTCTATACAAAGTTTATGAGAAACTTGTATTTACAAGAAAGTGAGTGGGAGCACTATAGAATTTCTGATAAGCATTTGTGGATGACATATTGTTGATCGGAAATGATGTAGAATTTCTGGAAAGCATAAAGAGTTGTTCGAAAAGAGTTTTTCAAAGGAAGACCTGGATAAAGCTACTTATTTGTTGGGCATCGAGATCTATAGAGATAGAGCAAGACGTCTGATAAGACTTTCAATGAGTACATACCTTGACAAGATTTTGAAAGAGTTCAAAATGGATCAGTCAAAGAAAGAGTTCTTGCCTGATTTGTAAGGTGTGAAATTGACTGAGACTCAAAGCTCGACCACGACAGAAGAAAGAGAAAGGACGAACATCGTCCCCTGTGCCTTAGCCATAGGCTCTATATAGTATGCCATGTTGTGTGCCGCACCTGTGTGTGCCTTAAGTCTGTCAAGGGGTACAAGAGTAATCCAGGAGTGGATTACTGGACAACGGTCAAAATTATCCTTAGTAACCAGAGGACTAAGGAGATGTTTCTCGATTATGGAGGTGATAAAGAGTTCATCGTAAAGAGTTACGTTGATGCAAGCTTTAACACAAATCCGAATGACTCTAAGTAGCAGTCCAGATACGTATAGTGGAGCAGCCATTTGGAATAGCTCCAAGAGGAGTGTGGTAGCAGTGTCTACAATATGACATAGAGATTTGCAAAGTACACACGGATCTGAATGTCACAGACCCGTTAACTAAAGACCTCTCTCACATGCAAAGCATGATCGAACACCAGAACTCGTTGGGTGTTAGATTCATAACAATGTAAATCACATGGTGATGTGAACTAGATTATTGACTCTAGTGCAAGTGGGAGACTGTTGTAAATGTGCCCTCGAGGCAATAATAAATTAGTTATTATCATATTTCCTTGTTCATGATAATCGTTTATTATCCATGCTAGAATTGTATTGATCGAAAACTCAGATACATGTGTGGATACATAGACAACACCATGTCCCTAGTATGCCTCTAATGGACTAGCTCGTCTATCAAAGATGGTTAAGGTTTCCTAGCCATGCACATGAGATGTCATTTGATAACGGGATCACATCATTAGGAGAAGGATGTGATGGACAAGACCCAAACTCTAAACGTAGCATATGATCATGTCAGTTTATTGCTACAGTTTTGTGCATGTCAAGTATCTGTTCCTATGACCATGAGATCATGCAACTCACTAACACCGGAGGAGTACCTTGTGTGTATCAAACATCGCAACGTAACCGGGTGACTATAAAGGTGCTCTACAGGTATCTCCGAGGGTGTCTGTTGGGTTGTCATGGATCAAGACTGGGATTTGTTACTCCGTGTGATGGAGAGGTATCTCGGGGCCCACTCGGTAATACAACATCACAACAAGCCTTGTAAGCAAAGTGACTAATGTGTTAGCCACAAGATCTTGTATTACGGAACGAGTAAAGAGACTTGCCGGTAACGAGATTGAACTAGGTATAGAGATACCGACGACCGAATCTCGGGCAAGTAACAACCGAAGAACAAAGGGAATAACATACGGGATTAACTGAATCCTTGAATAGAGGTTCAACTGATAAAGATATTCGTAGAATATGTAGGAGACAGTATGGGCATCCAGGTCCCGCTATTGGTTATTGACCGTAGAGGTGTCTCGGTCATGTCTGCATAGTTCTCGAACCCGCAGGGTCTACACACTTAACGTTTGTTGATGATATATGTATAGTTGAGTTATTATGTTGGTGACCAAAAGTTGTTCGGAGTTCCGGATGAGATCCCGGACATGACGAGGAGCTCTGAAATAGCCCTGAGGTAAAGATTGATATATGGGATAATAGTGTTTGGTCTCCGGAAGGGTTCCAGAATTCACCGGAATGAGTTTCGGATGTTTCCCGAAATGTTTGGGGGTACAAGAACACTTTATTTGGTCCAAGGGGTAAAGCCCATGAGGCTTTAGGAAGGTGCAAAAGGTGTTTTGCGAAGGCCAGGTGCCAGACGCCAGGGAACCTGGCGTCTGGGGCCGGACGCCGAGGACCTTGGCGTCTGGTCCTAGAGTCTGAGGAGGACTCTTGCCTTGCGGGCAAACCGACCTTGAGGAGGATTTTTCTCGAAGTTTCGACCCCAGGGCTCAACATGTAAATAAAGGGGCAGGGCTAGCACCTAGAATACATCAAGAAACCCCAAGCCGTGTGCCGGCAACCCTGTTGCTCTAGTTTATCCTTTGTCATAGTTTTCGTTGTGCTTGGCGAAGCCCTGCGGTGATTGTTCTTCACCAACACCATCACCATGTCGTCGTGCTGCCGGAACTCATCTACTACTTCACCATCGCTCGCTGGATCGAGGAGGTGAAGGCGTCATCAAGCCGTACATGTGTTGAACGCGGAGGTGCCGTCCATTCGGCGCTAGATCGGAAGGACACGACTGGATCGCGGGACAAATCATGATTGGATCACAGGACGGATCATGATGAGATCACAGGACGGATCGTGATTGGATTGCGGGATGGATCGTGATGGGATCAAGGGACGCTCAGCGATTTGGATCGCGAAGACGTTCGACTACATTAATCGTGTTTCTTAACGCTTCCGCTTAGCGATCTACAAGGGTATGTAGATCCACTCTCCCTCTCGTAGATGCTCATCACCATGGATAGATCTTGCGTGTGCGTAGGATTTTTTTTGTTTCCCATGCAACATTCCCCAACAGTATGTTCACGCTTCTCACTTTGAGGAACAAACTTGGGATTGGGGTATTGACCTTCTTCCCATTTAACTCCATTGGCGTTGAAGTAGCCAATGCCATGGTTCTTCCAGTATCCTCCATGCTTGCGTACAATTTCCTCAAATTGCTTACATCTGTCAAGACTTTTGCAGATACCATTTTCTATAATCCCTTTCAATAGATCATTTTCTTGCTCAAGTGTAACTTGGCTAAGAGAATCGTTAGTGGGATCCATAGAACTACTAGAAGCAATATCATTGTATTTATCTTTTTTATTGCTACTAGTTGAAGAAACTTTCTTGCCTTTGTTACTAGTTTTCTTAGCCTTAACTTGTGGAATGAATGTAGACAAGAGAAGTCGTTTGGCTAAATAATAGGAAGTCTTCTTTCGAAGATCGTCATCGATTACTTTAAGGAATTCATGCTCTTGTTCCAGATTGAGCTTCTTGAAGCAGAGCTTCTCATGGGTCCTTACAAGTTCTCTATGATTTTCTAGAGTAGACTCGTGGGCTAACTTAAGAGCGTTTAATTCTTTAGTTAGTCGCTCTATTTCCATCTTATCATCATCGCATGACTTATCTTGACCAAAGTGATTACTAACAAGTTCATTTCGACTAATATCACCAGATTTGTCAAATAGCAAGTCATCATCTCCAAGTAAGTCATCCTCATCACTATTAAACTCAAGGTATTCGGGTTGTGATACCTTGTGGCCTTTAGACATGAATCAAATTCCACCCCCTTCATTTGGTGAATCAAATATGTCATAGGAGTTGGAGGAAACGAGTGCAAGTTCGGCAGAACCTTCATCTTGACTATAGTCAGAGTCGGAGTGATAGCGTCTTTCGGAGTGGTTGTCGGATTCGGAGCCGGAAACCCATTCGCCAATGTGAACTTGATGTATTCTTCTTGAGTAGCTCTTGGTGTACTTGTTCTTCTTCTTCGAGTCTCTACTTCTCCTTGAGGGTCTTCATTCATAACGATCATCTCTACTCCTTCTCTCTCTTAGAGGTGACTCATCTCTTGAGCTCTTTCTTCTAGGTGACTCTTCCCTTCTTTTGTGGGGGGGGCCATGCACTCATTGGAGTAGTGTTCGGGCCTTCCACAAATGTAACAATTACGGTCAGGACTAGATGAACGCTTCTCTTTGTATCTTGAGTTGGAGTTCCTCTCTTTGTCTCTACTCTTGTAGAACTTGTTGAATTTCTTGACCATGAGTCTTATCTCTTCATTGGTAGCAAGATTGTCACTCGAAGTAGCGGGAGCATCACTTGAGGCTTTGTAAGCATCGTTTGACTTGTTGTGAAGTTCTTACTTGTCCTTGAGTGACATCTCATGAGCAACAATTCTACCAATGACTTATGTTAGCTTGGGATCTTTGTAGTTTGGCATCATTTGGATCAATGTGCACACAGTATCATATTTCCTATCCAAAGCTCTAAGTATCTTCTTGATGATGAATTTGTCAGTCATCTCATCACTTCCTAAGTCGGCAATCTCATTGGTGATGAGAGTTAGCCTATAGTACATCTCCGCGACTCCTTCACCATCCTTCATCTTGAACTTGTCAAGTTGACATTGATGCACATCCAACTTAGATTCTCTAATGGAATCGGTACCTTTGTGCATATCAACTAAAGTGTCCCAAATTTCCTTTGCATTATCAAGCCAACTTATTTTGTTGAATTCTTCGGGGCATAGGCAGTTGAATAGAATGTCGCATGCTTGAGCACTGTATTGCAACATCTTCAATTCTTCCATGGTTGCTTCATGATCCGGTTCCTTTCCATCACCAAATAAATCACCTTGCAAGCCAACACGAACAACAACCCAAACGGCGGGACTATGACCAAGAATGTGCATTTTTATCTTAGGTTTCCAACTAGCAAAATTTGTACCATCAAAGTATGGACCTATACGGTGATAGTTTCCCTTGCTAGACACCATACTCTCCTAGGTTGTGAAACCAATGTAATGGAGACCAAAGCTCAAATACCACTTGTAGGATTGAAAGTATGTCTAGAGGGGGGGTGATTAGACTACTTGACCTAATAAAAATTCTACATTTTCCCAATTTTAGTTGTTGGTAGATTTTAGCAATGATAGCAAGTCAAGCACACCCACACATGCATGTATAAGAGTATAGCAGCGGAAAGTAAAGACAAGCACATGTAGTAGAGGATATGGTTAGAGAAATCAAACGCAATTGGAGACACGACGTAGCGACCCGACCTGAAAGATCGAATCTCCGGTGTTTCTGTACCATCCCAAGATCATGCCGGTACACACACGGTACATCAATGTATATATCAAAGGGAAATCACATAACAATAATTAATCGAAATCTCATATCGAGTCCTTTATTACAATAATGATTACAATAAAGTGGCTGAAGGCCAACTCATGAGATAAACTAAACCATAAACTTGTGGAAGCTCCAAAGGTAGATGAGTCCATCTGACTCCAAGGGCAAGTCACCGAGCGTAGAGCGTATCCTCACTCCTGGTCGGAAAAGTACTGTGTAACATGATGCGTTGCAGCCATATAGGCCAGCATATTGAATATGCCGGCAAAGTCACAAGAGAGGGGGGGTAAAGTAATTCATCTAATCTATATGCAAATATGGCAGGTGGGGTAGTAAGTTAATGCATAAAGCCAAATTTTTCCTACAACAAGAGAGGGCAAAGGCATAGTTACTACAATGTTGGTTGATTAATGAGATGGTTCCACCAACCAATTCTCATACCCAAGTTGACATTAACAACCCACATCAATACAATTAATTGTGTTGAGAGTTCCAGATAGTTTCAGTTCCTTTGGCTCAAACTGTCCATGACCGTGGACACGACTAATCGATTAGGTTTGGGTACTCTGCAGAGTTTTACACACGTTCCCCACAAGATTTGGTCGCTTCCGTTGGACTTCTCGCACTTCATGGTGTTTGAGAAACGGATGACCAAAACATGGTCTTTTAAAGGGTTTCCCCGAGACTCTTTCTGTGCCCATCCTTTCCTACCTTCTTCTACATCTCATAGCACCGCCTGTCCAGGGTCACCATGATATCCAACCAAGCCAAGCCCATAATGGCTTGTGGCTATGCAGGTAAGCCTTGGGTCTTGAAGCATCCATCCTTCTCTTTGTGCCTGGGTGGACCTTTCCGCATGAATACTGGCACTTCTCCAGCATCATCTAGGCTAACCACTGGTTTCTCCAGGGCACCGTTCAACCATCATCCACCCAGAGGTAAGTTGAAAACTTGGAGTCTTGAAGACTTGATCATCATGTAGGTCTTGAAATTATTAACTCACAGCTCTCATGAATCACACAACCAACCCCGTCTACTAATAGCATAGCAAAAAGTAAATCAACGTTTCCCGGGGCCAATGTGTCAAAGGGTTGAGGGGTACCTACCACATGATACTACAACAAGTAACCAAGTTTCCAATTTACCTACTTTGCATGCAATTGGGGTGATGGAAGAACTAATGCAATAAAACATAGGTATACATGGTCAAAGTGACTTGCCTTGCTGACGATCCTCGTAATCAAGTGACTCTAGATAACAAGCTTCGCACTCCGGATGATCTAACGAATCAAACAAGAGCACACCATAAGCAAAAACACAAAACAATTCATACAACAACAAGGTAAACAAATGCTTCAACAAACAAAATCACAATCAAAAGAAGAATCACTTAAAGTATAGGACTATAAAAAAATTTAGTGTCAAAAATCCCTACTAAGACATACAAGTCAAAAAAATTGGTTTTGAACAACTAGACATTAAGATAACAGAAAAGAAAATATAAAATTTTATTTGAAAACAGAAAGTATTTCATTATGAAAATATGGTGCTAAAAGAAGTACTACAAAACTTCTTCTAAACAATATGCATGGTGAAAACAAGATGAACCTATTCAAACTAGAGCACAAAACAATTTGAAAAACATATTTTATTAACAGAAAAAATACACCTAAAGTTGAATCAAGAGAACCTAATGAAATCTAAAACAAAATTTAAACTAATTTAGGTTCAAATTGAATAAAAAATCAATTTAGTTAAAACCTATTAAGAACTAGACAGATTCTGTTTTTGTTAAAAACAGTAACTAAATTTATTCAAAAAAATACTCAAATCATGTAGAATGATAGGTTCTACTAATACCAAATAGTGGCAAAAAGATTCACTCAAAAATATATTTTTAAACTATAGTTATACAAATTTTAGTAATTTAGACAAATTTGATTAGATTCAAAATTTAAAGTTCAAATATGAAATCTAAGCATACAGACATAAACTACATCAAATATGTGAACTAATGCAAAAATAATAACTAAAAACACTAAATAGTTTAAAAGATATAACAAAAACAAGATTTGAAATCATTCTGTTTTCTAAAACAGAATCAGAAAAAAGGAAAATAAAACTTATCGGACAGGGGCTACGTGGCGGTTTGTGGTTGGCCGAGAGGGCGGGCGTGCGGGCGTTTGCAGGCGGGTGACCGAAGCTTAGCGCGTACCGGTTCGGTTTTAAAATGATCTAATCCTAGGCGTTGGATTTAGATCGGACAATCTAGGGAGGGAAGTGGGGCTCACAAAGAGAGGGTCGCCCGCGGTGGAGTTTCTCTGGCGAGGCCGAGGCGGCGAGTCGACGGGGGCGGCGCTCCAGTGGTTGGGGACGGCGTTCGAGGGCTTCAAACAACGGCGGCGGGTCTCCGACGTACTTTGGAGGTGTCGGAGGGGAGTGGGGATGAGCGTGGCGACGGCCAGGTGCTCTGGAAGCGTCGGTGGGGATCCGAACTCCGGCGAGCTCGTGCGGGTGGTTCTGGCGAGGGCAGAGTGGGGGCTCGGGGTGGAATGGAGCACGGAGGGTGGCCGGGGTATTTATAGGGCCGCGGGTGGTCGAGAGAAGGCAGGTGGAGGCGGATCCGTCGCGGGAGGGATCTCCGGCGATGTCCTGTGCGCGGGGAGGAAGGAGAATACCGCGGCGTCTTCGGGATCGAGCGGTGGGGCCGTGGCGTTAGAGAGAGGGAGGGCGGCGTCAGCGCGTCGGTCGGTCCGCTCGGAGCGGTTTCGGGAGTTAAACGCAGGTGGGCCGTCCCGTTTCAAATTAATTCGTTTCCTTTTCTATTTCCAGAGCAGTAAAACTCTTTTAAAAGCATTCAGAACATTTCCAAATATAGGAAATATATATATCAAAATGATCAGGAGAATTAATGCTATTCAATGAACATTTTTCCTCTGTCATATTGAATACTTTGAAAAAAAATTATTTTCAGAAATTGCTTATTTGATTTTAAATCCTTTTGAAATAAAAAAATTCAAATAGCCCCCTGGTTTTATTGTTCAAATATTTCACCAAGATGCCCCTGTCGTGGAGTGTCATGTTACTCCCCTCTTTTCTTTGAACTTTTCCAGAGGTTTTCAAATAGGTGAAACAAGAAAAGGGAAAGATGAAAGTGGCCTTTCAGAAATTCAAAGGAAGCACTTCAACCATTTTATTCATTCAAACAATGTGATGATGATGCATAGCTATATATCATAACATTCCAAAATGAAATTTTTGGGATGTTACAAACCTACCCACCTTAAAATGAATCTCGCCCTCGAGATTCGGGTTGGCTAGAAAATAGGTGCGGGTGGTCTCTACGAAGATCTTCTTCACGTTCCCAGGTGGCTTCTTCCTCGGTGTGGTGACTCCATAGAACCTTAAAAAACTTGATGATCCTGCTACGGGTGACTCTGTTTGCAGTCTCGAGGATTCTGACGGGCTTCTCCTTGTTTTCAGGTCACTGTCAAGTTGTATGGCCTCTAGGGGCACTGTGTCTCTCAAAGGAATATCAGCCATCTCAGCATGGCATTTCTTCAACTGGGAAACATGGAAAACAACATGAACTCCGGACAGTCCTTCCGGCAATTCCAGCTTGTATGCAACTTCGCCTCTACGTTCCAGAATTTTGTAGGGGCCTATGAATCTGGGTGCTAATTTTCCTTTAACACCAAACCTCTTGATTCCTCGAAGTGGGGACACACGAAGATATGCTCGATCCCCTACTTCATATGTCACCTCCTTGCGTTTGTTATTAGCATAGCTCTTCTGTCGGGATTGAGCTATCTTGAGTTGATCTCGAATCAGTTTGACCTGATCTTCAGAATCTCTGATAAGATCGGGACCAAAAAGTTGTCGGTCTCCAACACCATCCCACGTCAATGGTGTTCTGCACCTCCTTCCGTATAAAGCTTCAAAAGGGGTCATCTTCAGACTGGTCTGATAACTGTTGTTGTGCGAGAACTCTGCGTAAGGTAAGTTGTCATCCCAACTGGACCCATAGTCCAGCGCGCAGGCTCTCAACATGTCCTCCAGAATCTGGTTGACTCTCTCAGTCTGTCCATCGGTCTGCGGATGAAAAGTTGTACTGAACTTCAGTCTTGTACCCAAAGTTTCATGTAGCTGATGCCAAAACTTTGAGGTAAATTGTGTTCCTCTATCTGACTTGATACTCCTCGGAACTCCATGCAGACATACGATCCTGGTCATATATATATCTTGGCTAGCTTAGCACTGGTATAGGTGGTCTTCACTGGAATGAAATGAGCCACCTTGGTCAAGCGATCGACCACTACCCAAATGGAATCATATCCTGAGCGGGTCCTAGGTAGTCCTGTGATGAAGTCCATACCAAGCTTATCCCATTTCCACTCGGGTATCGGCAAAGGTTGGAGTAACCCTGCTGGTTTGTGATGTTCCGCCTTTACTCGCTGACAAACATCACATATCGCAACATGTTCAGCAATATCTTTCTTCATACCTGTCCACCAGTAACTTTCCTTCAAATCCAGGTACATCTTGGTGTTGCCTGGGTGTATCGAGTATGGTGAATCGTGGGCTTCTTGAAGTATCAACTTCCTGAGCTTTGGGTAATGGGGCACATAGATTCGGTTCTCAAACCATAGAGTACCCTGTTCATCTTCACGAAAGCCTTTAGCCTTGCCTTCCTTCATTCTCTGCTTTATCTCAGCTATCTCATTGTCTGATTTCTGGGCTCCTAGAATTCTTTCGGTCAAGGTGGACTGAATCTCTAGTGTGGCAACATATCCTTGCGGGACTATCTCTAACTGAAGCTCTCTGAGATCTTTGGTTAACTCCTGGGGTAATCCTCCGGCTATGAGTGTGTTCACATAACTCTTCCGACTCAAAGCATCTGCCACAACATTTGCCTTTCCTGGATGGTAATGTAATCTCATGTCATAGTCCTTGATTAACTCTAACCATCTCCTCTGTCTGAGGTTCAACTCCTTCTGCGTGAAGATATACTTCAGGCTCTTATGATCAGTGTACACATCACAACTATTTCCGATAAGGAAATGTCTCCAGGTCTTGACTGCGTGCACTACGGCTGCTAGCTCCAAATCATGGGTGGCATAATTCAACTCATGGGGTCGTAGCTGTCTGGATGCATATGCTACAACTTTTCCCTCCTGCATGAGTACTCCTCCAAGTCCTTGACGGGATGCGTCACAATAAACCTGGAAGTCCTTCCGAATGTTTGGCAGTATCAACACTAGGGCTGTGACCAAACGTTTCTTCAACTCCTAGAAACTGGCCTCACAGTGCTTAGTCCAGATATACTTAGACTCTTTCTTCAACAGCTCTGTCATGGGCTTGGCAATCTTTGAGAAATTCTCAATGAATCTTCGGTAATATCCAGCAAGTCCAAGAAAACTGCGGATCTCCTTAACTGAGGTGGGTGACTTCCACTCAGTGACTGCTTCAACCTTAGCAGGATCTACTACTATTCCTTCTCCGGAAATAACATGTCCAAGGAATCTGACTTCCGTCAGCCAGAATTCACATTTACTGAACTTGGCATACAACTGATGCTCTCTAAGCTTCTCCAGAACTAAACGCAAGTGTTCCTTGTGTTCTTCCTCGCTCTTGGAGAATATCAAAATGTCATCGATGAACACCACGACAAACTTGTCCAAATATTCCATAAACACTTTGTTCATCAAATTCATGAAGTAGGCAGGAGCATTAGTCAAACCAAAGGACATGACTGTATACTCGTATAAGCCATACCTGGTGGTGAAAGCTGTTTTGGGTATATCCTCTTCACGAATCTTCAGTTGGTGATACCCTGATCGAAGATCGATCTTGGAGAATACTTTGGCACCTACTAGCTGGTCAAACAGGTCATTAATCATCGACAGAGGGTACTTATTCTTGATAGTCACCTAGTTCAATGCTCGATAATCGACCACCATCCTCAAGGTTTTATCTTTCTTCTCCACCAAAAGAACTGGGGCTCCCCAAGGTGATGAACTTGGGCGAATATATCCCTTGTCCAATAGCTCCTTAATCTGCTTCTTGATTTCCACTAAATCATTTGCGGGCATCCGATAGGGTCTCTTGGAAATTAGGGCTGTCCCTGGTAGTAGCTCTATTAGAAACTCAATCTCCCTATCTGGTGGCATGCCTGGTAATTCCTCCGGGAATACATCTGGAAAGTCTCGTACAACCGGTACTTCCTCCTGAACAACTCCTATGAGGGAATTTAACCGAGCACTCATCTGTGTGCGTCGGGATACATACTTAATCCTCTTGTTCTCTAGAGTGGTGAGTGAAATAGACTTGCTGGGGCAATCAAGGTTTCCTTCATACTTGGTCATCCAATCCATGCCTAGGATTACATCCAATCCCTAGGATTCTAAGACGACGAGGTCGGTAGGAAAAACATGGTTTCCTATGTGGAGTTTCAGGGCATGGCATCCTATCCCTGCCATCATCATACCTCCTAGGGAATTGACCTTAATGGGCTGACTAAGGGTTCTAGTGGGTAAACCATACTTTTCCACAACTACCCTTGATATGAATGAATGAGTTGCACCAGAATCAAAAAGTACCATAACTGGACGTGAATGCAATAAAAACTTACCAACCACAGTCTCGGGCTGATCATAGACTTCTTCCACATCGAGGTGGTTCACCTGAGCACGAGGAAACGGATTTGGCTTCTTAGCTGCGGAGTTGCCGTTGTTGTTGCCGCTTCCATTCCCTTGCTTGTTCTGAGGGCATTCAGTGGCATAGTGCCCTGTCTTCTGACACTTGAAACAGGTGATATGGTTCAGATCCTTCTGAGCTGGAGCGGACGGTGTTGGTTGCCATTCCCACTTCCATTACCATTCTTGAAGCTGCCATTGCCGGGACGATTATTCCCATTTCCTCCATGGTTGTGCACAGGATGAGTGTGTCCTCCATACTTACCGGTCCCTGATCCGGTATTTCCTGAGTACGGGGTGTAGCGGGGCTTCTGATGAGATCCAGAGGTAGACTTCCCCTGTGCATACTTCCTCTTGCGGTTCTCAATTTGCTGCTGCTTCCCCTCCAAGATGAGGGCCTTGTCTACCAGCTCCTGGTAGTTGCTGAAGGTAGCCACCATCAGCTGCACGCTCAACTCATCATTGAGTCCTTCCAAGAACTTTTCCTGCTTGGCTGCATCATCGGCCACATCTCCTGGTGCATAACGAGCCAACGTGCTGAAGTCGTCCACGTACTGGGCCACGGAACGGTTCCCCTAGCGTAAGTTGCGAAACTCATACTTCTTCAGACTCATGGCTCCAGCTGAGACATGTGCGGTGCGAAAAGCTTGCTTGAACTGTTCCCAAGTCACACCAGTAATGGGGTACGTGGTGGTGTAGTTCTCCCACCATGAAGCTGCTGGTCCCTCCAGTTGATGGGCGGCAAAACACACTTTTTCAGCCTCAGTGCATCCTGCGGTGGTGAGTTCCCTCTCCATCTTGCGGAGCCAATCATCTGCCACAATGGGCTCTGTGCTGCTGGAGAAGGTTGGGGGATTCAGTCTCAGAAAACGGGTGAGGTTGTCGCCTTGAGGTGGAGGGTGGTTGTTGGTCTGATTCTAAATCAATAGTTGTATCAGGGTGTTCTGCTGCTGGAGGAGTTGGGTGAGCTCTGGTGGGAAAGTGAAGTCGGGCTCACGTCGCGGAGGCATCTTGCTGTTTTCAGAGGGGTGAGAATTAGAATAGAACAATGACCTAAAAGGGAAATTCACTACCCATATGCAATGCAACAAACATATCACACCAAATACTCATTCATTTATTCAACTCAAGGTCAAACATCGAAATACAAATCTCCATTCAAACTAAACATCGACCTACGCTTTAACGACGAAAATGAAGATACATGGGGGCATAACTAAAGTTTTCCTCAAAAGTACATGGTGAAGTGGTCTCCTCCGGTGGTGCTCTCCTCATAGTCATCATCGTAACTGGTCAAAGGAGCCATGTCTCCTTTGGGATGAAGATTTTCACCCATGTCCATCTGTTCCTCCAGAGTTGCGATGCGAGTGTTCAGCTTGTCGATCCTCTCTAAGAAATACTTCACCTCATACTCATGCTCATACTCGGCTTCCCGTAAGTCAGCTTCGAGGTCAATCTCACGGTTCATCAGCCTCTTGATCGTCTTCGTGTCGGCATGTACCCGAAGCTCCAAGGTCCTGACGTGCGTCTCCAAGGTCTGGATATAGGAAATGGTGGTGTCTTCGGTGGGAGTGGTTATGATATTTCCATTGGCATCCCTGCGACAAACCACGCTGAGTCCTGGTGAAATGGTTCCACCTCTGTATTCCTCCTGAATACGTCCAAGGGCACGATGAATGGCCATGTCTCTCCCAAGTATCCAGCTGGGTGCCATAAACTTGAAGTGGGTGGGTTCCATCCGATTCCCAAAGGTCTTCCCGGGGATGTGCACCTCGATCCTGTAGCGTCCGTCTTGTGGAAAAGACATGATAGGAGTCCCGGTGATGCTCGGCAAAGCAATCCTCACATCCCTGACGATCCTCATCAGCTCCTTGCCAAAGGGCATCGTTGTGTCAGGCTGGCAAAACTCCGTGATCAAAACTGGGATGAAGGTGGCCATCTATAAATTTTGAAATAAATCGGAGGGAAGTCAGAAACGAGTAGATGAGAGTATAAGAATTTTAAAGACAAAAGAGAAATAAATCCTAAGGCTTTTCCAATCCTAGAGGTTACGTCCTACGGTCAGCGTGTGCTCTGATACCATTTCTGTAGCGACCCGACCTGAAAGATCGAATCTCCGGTGTTTCTGTACCATCCCAAGATCATGCCGGTACACACACGGTACATCAATGTATATATCAAAGGGAAATCACATAGCAATAATTAATCGAAATCTCATATCGAGTCCTTTATTACAATAATGATTACAATAAAGTGGCTGAAGGCCAACTCATGAGATAAACTAAACCATAAACTTGCGGAAGCTCCAAAGGTAGATGAGTCCATCTGACTCCAAGGGCATCTCACCGAGCATAGAGCGTATCCTCACTCCTGGTCGGAAAAGTACTGTGTAACATGATGTGTTGCAGCCGTATAGGCCAGCATATTGAATATGCCGGCAAAGTCACAAGAGAGGGGGGTAGAGAAATTCATATAATCTATATGCAAATATGGCAGGTGGGGTAGTAAGTTTTTGCATAAAGCCAAAATTTTCCTACAACAAGAGAGGGCAAAGGCATAGTTACTACAATGTTGGTTGATTAATGAGATGGTTCCACCAACCAATTCTCATACCCAAGTTGACATTAACAACCCACATCAATACAATTAATTGTGTTGAGAGTTCCAGATAGTTTCAGTTCCTTTGGCTCAAACTGTCCATGACCGTGGACACGACTAATCGATTAGGTTTGGGTACTCTGCAGAGTTTTGCACACGTTCCCCACAAGATTTGGTCGCTTCCGTTGGACTTCTCGCACTTCATGGTGTTTGAGAAACGGATGACCAAAACATGGTCTTTTAAAGGGTTCCCCGAGACTCTTTCTGTGCCCATCCTTTCCTACCTTCTTCTACATCTCATAGCACCGCCTGTCCAGGGTCACCATGATATCCAACCAAGCCAAGCCCATAATGGCTTGTGGCTATGCAGGTAAGCCTTGGGTCTTGAAGCATCCATCCTTCTCTTTGTGCCTGGGTGGACCTTTCCGCATGAATACTGGCACTTCTCCAGCATCATCTAGGCTAACCACTGGTTTCTCCAGGGCACCGTTCAACCATCATCCACCCAGAGGTAAGTTGAAAACTTGGAGTCTTGAAGACTTGATCATCATGTAGGTCTTGAAATTATTAACTCACAGCTCTCATGAATCACACAACCAACCCCGTCTACTAATAGCATAGCAAAAAGTAAATCAACGTTTCCCGGGGCCAATGTGTCAAAGGGTTGAGGGGTACCTACCACATGATACTACAACAAGTAACCAAGTTTCCAATTTACCTACTTTGCATGCAATTGGGGTGATGGAAGAACTAATGCAATAAAACATAGGTATACATGGTCAAAGTGACTTGCCTTGCTGACGATCCTCGTAATCAAGTGACTCTAGATAACAAGCTTCGCACTCCGGATGATCTAACGAATCAAACAAGAGCACACCATAAGCAAAAACACAAAACAATTCATACAACAACAAGGTAAACAAATGCTTCAACAAACAAAATCACAATCAAAAGAAGAATCACTTAAAGTATAGGACTATAAAAAAATTTAGTGTCAAAAATCCCTACTAAGACATACAAGTCAGAAAAATTGGTTTTGAACAACTAGACATTTAGATAACAGAAAAGAAAATATAAAATTTTATTTGACAACAGAGAGTATTTCATTATGAAAATATGGTGCTAAAAGAAGTACTACAAAACTTCTTCTAAACAATATGCTTGGTGAAAACAAGATGAACCTATTCAAACTAGAGCACAAAACAATTTGAAAAAACATATTTTATTAACAGAAAAAAATACACCTAAAGTTGAACCAACAGAACCTAATGAAATCTAAAACTAAATTTAAACTAATTTAGGTTCAAATTGAATAAAAAATCAATTTAGTTAAAACCTATTAAGAACTAGACAGATTCTGTTTTTGTTAAAAACAGTAACTAAATTTATTCAAAAAAATACTCAAATCATGTAGAATGATAGGTTTTACTAATACCAAACAGTGTCAAAAAGATTCACTCAAAAATATATTTTTAAACTATAGTTATACAGATTTTAGTAATTTAGACAATTTTGATTAGTTTCAAAATTTAAAGTTCAAATTTGAAATCTAAGCATACAGACATAAACTACATCAAATATATGAACTAATGCAAAAAGAATCAACTAAAAACACTAAATAGTTTAAAAGATATAACAAAAACAAGATTTGAAATCATTCTGTTTTCTAAAACAGAATCAGAAAAAAGGAAAATAAAACTTATCGGACAGGGGCTACGTGGCAGTTTGTGGTTGGCCGAGAGGGCGTGCGGGCAGGCGTTTGCGGGCGGGTGACCGAAGCTTAGCGCGTACCGGTTTGGTTTTAAAATGATCTAATCCTAGGCGTTGGATTTAGATCGGATGATCTAGGGAGGGGAGTGGGGCTCACAGAGAGAGGGTCGCCGGCGGTGGAGTTTCTCCGGTGAGGCCGAGGCGGCGAGTCGACGGGGGGGGGGGGGGGGCGCTCTGGTGGTTGGGGATGGCGTCCGAGGGCTTCAAACGATGGCGGCGGGTCTCCGGCGTACTTTGGTGGTGTCGGAGGGGAGTGGGGACGAGCGTGGTGACGACCAGGTGCTCTGGAAGCGTCGGTGGGGATCCGAACTCCGGCGAGCTCGTGGGGGTGGTTCTGGTGAGGGCAGAGTGGGGGCTCGGGGTTGAATGGAGCGCGGAGGGTGGGCGGGGTATTTATAGGACCGCGGGTGGTCGAGAGAAGGCAGGTGGAGGCGGATCCGTCGCGGGAGGGATCTCCGGCGATGTCCTGTGCGCGGGGAGGAAGGAGAAGACCGCGGCGTCTTCGGGATCAGGCGGTGGGGCCGGGGCATCAGGGAGAGGGAGGGCGGCGTCAGCGCGTCGGTCGGTCGGCTCGGAGCGGTTTCGGGACTTAAACGCAGGTGGGCCGGCCCGTTTCAAATTAATTCGTTTCCTTTTCTATTTCCAGAGCAGTAAAACTCTTTTAAAAGCATTCAAAACATTTCCAAATATAGGAAATATATATATCAAAATGATCAAGAGAATTAATGCTATTCAATGAACATTTTTTCCTCTCTCATATTGAATATTTTGAAAAAAATATTTTCAGAAATTGCTTATTTGATTTTAAATCCTTTTGCAATAATTTTTTTCAAATAGCCCCCTGGTTTTATTGTTCAAATATTTCACCAAGATGCCCCTAGTGTGGAGTGTCATGTTACTCCCCTCTTTTCTTTGAACTTTTCCAGAGGTTTTCAAATAGGTGAAACAAGAAAAGGGAAAGATGAAAGTGGCCTTTCAGAAATTCAAAGGAAGCACTTCAACCATTTTATTCATTCAAACAATGTGATGATGACGCATAGCTATATATCATAACATTCCAAAATGAAATTTTTGGGATGTTACACACGAAGATTTTTTCCGTGATTCCGATAGGTGGTGCTATCGTACGTCCACGTTTATGGACTCTTCAACCCACGGAGGGTAGCGGTCGCGAGAGTGCACGGAGGGCTCCACCCATAAGGGTCCACGAAGTAGCAACCTTGACTATTCCATAATGGCTTCCGTCCATGAAGGACTAGCCTCACTATGGGTAGATCTTCATGAAGTAGGCAATCTCCTTGCCTGTACAAACTTCTTGGTTCAACTCCACAACACGAAGTAGGAGGCTCCCAAGCAACACCTAACCAATCCCGGAGGCACCACCCTCCAAAAGGTAATAGATGTGGTAGTGATGATGAACTCCTTGCTCTTGTGCTTCAAGATGATAGACTCCTCAACACTCAATCACTCTCTCACATATTTGGCTTGGTAGAATAGATTGATTGGATGGAAAGCAACTTGGGGAGGCTAGAAATCAAGATCCATATGGTTGGAGTGGATGATCTTGACCTCAACACAAGGGTAGGTGGTTCTCTCTCAGAAATTGGATATGGGAAGCATGGAATCTGTTCTGGGTGCTTCTCTTGCGAGTGAGTGTAGGGGAACGCAGCAGAAAACAAAAAAGTTCTGACCTACACACCAGCCCAGGACCACTATGGAGACTGCATACAAGGTTTGATCATTTTCGTTACCGACACATAACGCAGTGAAAGTAGAGTTGAGGACGATCGGTGGTGCAGATCCTCGCAGCTAGGATTTACAACCTCCCAACCGTGAGGATGTATACCCTCATCCGCCCCACGGACAGCCCTCCAGGAGGCGGTCGGATAGTCCCCCAGACGGTGTCACGGACAGCCCTTCGGGAGGACCATCGAAACTCGGACAGTCACTCGGACAGCCCTTTGAGAGGACCCTCTCGAACCAATACCGAAACTACGATCTCTATAGAGTTGCACACATACGGTGTCATCTATCCGGCAGAGCTTCACCGTCCAGAAGTAGTTCCCACCAGAACCCAGACAGCCTTTCGGCACTACGAAACTGTTTCGTGGGAGGGATAGAGAATGCCAGATCATGCATGACTTGTGTGAGAGAGTTGGAGTGGAGTTGGAGAGCACCTCTCCTCCTCCTTATATAGTGGTGGAAGGGGTGGAGGGGGGCTGAAATTTCAGCCCACTAAACATGGGGAAAACATGTTCCCAGAAAACAAGGAGAACATGTTCCCACCAAACAAGGGAAAAACATGTTCCCATGTCCATGGTGCTCCAACATGGGGCCCCACCACCTCCCAACACTTCCCACCATTTGTGGAGGTTGCCCCCACCATGGGCCCCCCAACACCTTTTGTCCAGCCACAAGGGGCTGCCCCCAAAGGGGAGGCACCCCAAAACAGCCCCCACGAGTCGTGGGATCTTGTCCCCTCATGTTGGGACAAGATGTTTTCCGTGACTATTACTTCTGAAAAATTCCAGAAGGTCCCAGGACATTTCTGGCACCCTCTAAATTTATCTGGACACGCTCCGGAACATTTCCGGTATGGTGGTTTAATTTAAAACTATCTTCGTTACCTGGTAAACAATTCCGACAACTCCGAAAACTTTTTTTTGGTTTTTTCTTCGTAAAAATTCCAGAAATTACCAGACCAATCTGGCACCTCCAAAACATTCCCAGTGCTTGCTGAAACCTTTTAGGATCAATGGTTATATTCGAAACAACTTTTCAGTTTTACCGAAACTTTTTCGGTGTTCTCTCCGGAACTTTTCCGTTGACTTTCTCTCGGACTCCTTGTCTAGTATTCAACAGATAGATGACCCTTAAGCGTGTGACCCTATAGGTTTGGTGAAGTATAGACATGACCAGAACATCTTTCGAATCAATGATCAGCATCGAAGTTGTGGACACCCATATTGACCCCTATACCCACACGAATGAATATTCGAGTGAACCTCCAGTTGTCGTGTGCTATTCATGTTGCTTCGCGATATGTTACAAATACCCGAGGTGAGACATGTTGGCATCCCCATGGATCAACAACTTGTCCACTATGCCGGTTACCTCGTTATCGATATTGTTCTCTTTTCTCGTTACCGTGTTCCGGCATCCCTGTGATCAAATCACAAAGTGTCTGGCCAGACAATGATGGATACCGTAACACCAAGAGGTCCCAAAGATATCTCTCCATCATCGGAGGAGAAAATCCCAATCCCAAGCTATCAAGTTACTTGACAAACTTTTCCATGAACCCGTAAGCCACCGTAATAGCCACTCATTTACGGATGACATTTAATAAACCCAAAGTTCATGAAGCAAGCATGAAGAAACTCGATACTCTCATGGTCTAAGGAATCATGCAAATGTTAACCATCTCTGTGTTATTAACCATTAACTTGTGACGAATGTATCTCATAGCATAACATCAATTCGGGTCGATTTAACACAAATGTTCTTCTAACATTGTGCCCTCAAAGTTGCTGGCATAGACATGCCCATGATCAGGAAAACAGAACCATCATGCAACACTTGATCTAGTCTTAGAGGCGAGACTAGGAATACATTTTACCATTTATTATCCCACACGTGCATATGAGTCTTCCTCCGAGCCTCGTGGTTATTGCAGACTCGAGAACCATAGCAGTTATAGCATGGAACATAAACCTAATTATGAACAGGGAGATAATCAATAACATTTATTATTGCCTCTAGGGCATATCTCCTACAGACTCCCACTTGCACTAGAGTCAATAATCTAGTGAATGCTAATGCACTTTACACCTATGGCATACTGGTGTAAAATATGCTTCACTTGTGGTATAGCCTGATGTCCAACAGATCTGACAACTTCAGCTCCGTGTGTAACTTTGCATATCCTTGCGTTTTTACGCTTTCACAAAATTCATATTTTGTGTGGACTTGGCTTTGCATATGTGTGAATCATTGGTCGAAACCCGATTCCTCAGACTGAGCTATGGAGCAACTATATGCAATAGTGTCCCATAGACCAAAGCCATTTTGGAACCATACTATGTTCATGAATGAACTATATGATTCAACAACTTCTTTGTAGCTTCTAAAGCGTCAACATACTTAGCCTTTGTTATAGAATTCGCCACAGTATCTTGTTTGGAACAATTTCCAACTACCGTGCCACCATGTTGTGCATTACACAATACCCTTAACTTAAATCGAAAATCTCATGGAGCATTGACGAAGACTGTATCGATGTAACTACTTACAATGATCACTTCATAATCTCGGCTTGCAAGAAAACATGTCATCAGTAGTACTCTAGTACTTAATGACATCTTTCACTGGTGTCCCATGATCAATACTTTTGATCACTTTGGTATCTATACTGGCAACAACTTTGGAGTATTGGACACATCTGGTTGGTTTTACATACCATGGAATACATGATTAATCCAAACATGAAGGTGTGTGGAGTCTCCATCATGTATTTTGCTCATCAGTGTTTTGGGGACACCAAGTCTTGCAAAAACTCTTTCCATGTGACTTCGGCAAGAATCACTCCTTAGTGTTTTAGATGCTAAAAAGTTTTAGCATCCTCTCAATATGTATCTTTGCTCAGCCCCATTAGGTAAATCTATATCCATAGATCATCATGCCTAATATTAAGGCTATTTAGCCCAAGTACTTCATCGAAAAACCCTTTTCAAATGAAGTCCTAATTCGTGTCAAGAAATTTATTTCCAATTAACAACGTGTCAAGCACACAACGTTTATAGAAATATTATTATGATCCCACTTACTTTGTTGAATCACAAGCATCTTTGCTATCCATTGATGAAGTCAAAACCCTTTTGACCATTTCATCAAAACACGAAGATTCCAACCCCATTTTGCTCTCTTCTGTCCATCACTGGATCTTTGAAGTTTGCAAACTTACTAGCATCCAATGGACTGACAAAATACCTTGGACTGTAACACATGCAAGTCCTTGGTTACATTTCCATTAGATGGAAATCCTTTCGTCATCCATGTCACATATCTCATGATTGAAATATGTATTAATTGCTAGTTCAACACGAACCAACTTTAAGCATCGCTACGGTGAAACAACCTCATCGTACTCAACTCCTTGAACTTGTTATTTCAACAAGTCGAGCTTTATGGATAAAACATTTTTATCCATATCAGTTTATAATTCCATAAATATTCGTTAGACTTTAAGCCTTTCAAAAGGTGTATCAAGATTTTATATGGAAACTATCTCGGATTGTATTGGCATTTAGCCAATTCCGAAGTCAGGGCCCATCACCGCTTCCTTGTGTATCGTAGGTATACTATTGTCCAAGAACAATATCTCGTTTGCGCACCCGAGAGGTTTGCACGAGCCTTGCCTACGTGGTTCAGCTGCAAGTTCGACCGAAGTCCATATATTTTATTGTAGAGATTTCCATATCAGTCGCAGTAGGAAACTCTAGAATTACTTCCAAGGTCTCTTTCCTTTGATCTGATGGCGAAGATATTGTTTATCTCGTCGAGTTGCACTGTTCTCCCACTCACCTTTTTGAAAGAACCATTTTCTTCAAAACACATACCTTTCTTTGTGGCAAACCTATTTGCCTCGGTATAGTGAGGGAGGAATACCCAATATTTTGGGACAACCTACAAAGTAGCACTTGTCTGATTTGGAATAGGTTTGTAACCTTTTACACAAGCCCCATATTCTAAATGTTAAGAAAAGATATAACATGGTTGGGCGTACCATACCATGACGTCATCTCAACAAACCCGATGGATCTCTTTTCAGTGTAAAAGCCGCAGTCTCTAAAGCATCACTTTAAAAGGGATAATGGCAAATTTATTTATGTCATGTTTGATCTTACCATGTCATAAATGCTTTAATTACATCTTCACGGAGTTTTCACTTGCAGTGGTGTTCCAGGAGGTGCAAGTTATGAAAACCCTTTCATAACTCATCATACATTCGCTAAACTTGTAACTCAAATATTCCTTTCCGCAATCAATTTGAAGAAACATAATTTTCTTGTTACAATAACTTCTACTTCATTTTTGAAAACCTTATGAATGAATTCAAAAAATCCAGACTTACGTCTCAACAAGTAAATATCCATATATTTACTTGAGTCATTTCTGAAGATAGATAAATCCACTACTTGCAACAACATTTATTGGACTACACACATCATAATGTATGATCACCAATATGTTCTTTGCTCGCTCTTTATGGCCCGTGAACGGTATTTCAGTCACTTCACCTTTCAAAGAAAAGTTGCAAGTGTCAAATGATTCAAAATCAAACGATTTCAAAATCCATCATAATGGAATTTTCCATGCGGGTTTCTCCAATGTGACTAAATGCAGTGCCACACATATGTGGTATTATTTTAGTCTTGCAACATTTAGCGTCAGTGTTATGGATGTATCATATTTCCATCAATATTCATAACATACATCCCATCTTTGATGGAAGCATGGCCCTTCATGTTATTCATAATACTAAACAACAATTGTTGTTTTTATGAACAACTATTTTGCAACAAACATTGTGCAATGGGCTAGAGTGTATGAAACTCTGAAATGAATTATGAAAGTAAACCTAGAGGTAATGTATTATTATCAATATTCATAACATACGTCTCATTCATAATGAAAGTATGGCACTTATGTTATTCATAACATCGAACATCAAAAGTTCTCTTATGAACAACCTTCTTGCAAGATACCTTATGCAAAGGGCTAGAGTGTGAAACTCTAAAATGAATTATGAAAGTAAATACATAGGGAGTACACTGATGGAAGGCATAGTAACATTTACTATGTCCCCTGCGTGTATCTAAACCTCATTCCTGGCTAGTCTTTCAGGCAAGGTAGTTCTTACATCGAATTGCAACAGAATGCAACCGAGCAGGTATCTTTGTGATTAACTCACAATACCCAAGAATTAGTGATTAACATGTTTAACCATAATTCCCAAGAACTATATCTTTGACCAGCCTTCTATACATCAAAAACTTGTATGACATTCATACATGAGATGGATATTCGAGTCTTCTTTCTTTCTGCCGTTATGCTTCTAACAATTTAACTTTCAGTATTTCTCCTACTCTCAAAAGAATCACCCAAGTTAAGAGTGGCGTTAGCCCCGGGCTTCCTAGGCATGAAATTTTCACTAACACCCTTCAGACACTTCCTTTCTCTTTAAGTTGTTTGTTTTATTCACCATCATCCTATGACACGCGTTCTTCTCGATCCCTTTCCGAAAAGTCAAATGCATAGTAAACACTTTTACCAATACTTGCAAACAAACATTGCGTTGTTTGTATCCGAAAATGATTTTCAGTTCCATGAATATCATATAACTATCCCAAAACTTTCGAAGTTCGGGTCTCATGGAAGCAAACATATTTCACTTAACCGTAACAGATTTTTAGCTTTTGGATCGAAGGACGAGAGTCACATCATCCATAGAGTTAGCGGGAGAATACCAAAAGTATGCGATAGGACAAAGTCCTTCTCGGCACTATTGAGGACAATCCTCACATTACGTTACCAACCGTAAAGTTTTAACGAGATATTTAACAGTTATTCAATTTTAATAGGGAAGGTGGAAACACGACCCATTCTTCTACAACTATTATGCAAATTTCACTTAGATAATGTTCAAAATTAATTGCACCAAGAATTAAACAAGTTAATTCTACAGTGCACTCCCACTCAAATCAATATCTCTCATAATTGATTGTGAGTGATTCAAGACCCACATTTCCATTCAACGCCATTGTTCGAGATGAACACTGATGGCGCAAACTTAAATTGGTAAGCAAACTTGCCAATCACATCTCCATGTGACTCTTGTTCATATTTCGATGTGTGTGTTCCAAGCTCAGGACGATCCTGCCATGAACGTCAAGATAACCAAGTGATCTTGCCGCGAGGTCTGACCTCACCCGCCTTACACCCGTACAATCGTTCGTACCCATGTAGATCATGGTGCACCTCGAAAGGAAGGATGCTGTGACGGTGCTACACTTGGGAGAACACTAACTACTTGATATTTTTCTGAGAGATCACCCTAATAAAAGCAACTACCACGCAATCAAGAAGGGTGCATCATAAGGGATAAACATCTCAGGCAATTCATAATAGCATGATATGGTATGACCATTTCTCATGGAGAAGTCTTTCATTTCTTCGTTTTCGGCATTCGCGCCGGTGTTCATCTTTGCGAAGATTGTCACCACATTGTCGATGCACCAGATAATATTGCTATCTCTATAGCTAATAAAATAAGTGCATTACTTAAGGTTGACACGCACGTCATTAAAGTGATAATCATATGGCTCCAGCCATCATGCCAAATCATGACACGCAGCTCATGTTTATCAATTTACATAATATAGTCATCTCATACATAATCAAATTATTATGAACATTTCTATACCACATCATATGCACATGCAAACCATCCTGCAAAACCAACTTAGACGCCTCTAATCGGTTCATGCAAAAACTTGTTTTACATGGCTTCTAAGGTTTCGAAACAAACCGAAGCTACCAACGTCCATCATCAAGCATGATAATCCAAGTCACTAGATTAACATCGCGGGGTGTATGAAACACAAGATAATAAAATCTTGAGCCCCATACTGAACTTCATCATATGCATGACCCCCGTGCAGATCATATCTGCATTGCCCTTTCGTCTACAAAATTTCATCTTTCTTTTTAACTACGGTGGAATTCAATTAACTGTTAGCACTTCATTGATCAATCAGGATCGCGGATTGCCAGAACATTGAAATTCTATCATACTGTTATCAAGATCAGAAATATGCAAATTCCAGGGAAGCAACAAGAACATCGGGTAACAAATTTCATCTGCTACCCACACAAATAATTTTCAGTAGTAGAACTCATCTACTACCTAATTATATTGTGAAACACCCATACTTCTCTATGTATTCTAGACCGCAACCTACATCTACACATAGCACGGCTCTTGATGCCACTGTAGGGGAACGCAGCAGAAAACAAAAAAATTCTGACATGCGCACCAGCCCAGGACCACCATGGAGACTGCATACAAGGTTTGATCATTTTCGTTACCGACTCATAGCGCAGTGGAAGTAGAGTCAATGACGATCGGTGGTGCAGATCCCCGCAGCTAGGATTTACAACCTCCCAACCGTGAGGATGTATACCCTTATCCGCCCCACGGACAGCCCTTCGGGAGGCGGTCGGATAGTCCCCCGGACGGTGCGGACAGCCCTTCAGGAGGACCATCAAAACTTGGACAGTCACTCGGACATCCCTTCGGGAGGACCCTCTCGAACTAAGACTGTTGGGGATATAACCCCGTGGTGAGACCCGCCTAGGTGGGGCCGGGTCATACCTGGCGGCTCATAAGCCAGACCAAGGATGGGCCTCGAGACATAAGCCTAGAAGTATGGCGGTCCGTCGAGATGGGCCAAGGCGAGGCCCACACAAGGAAGGCATGAAGACCCGAGCGGATAAGCCGCCCAGAGACGGCTTGCTCAGGAAGGCAAGACGACATAGAGATAGAGTCGGACACATAGTAAGAGTCGGAAGGAGACTTGTGTAACCCGTGGTCTTGACCTCCTTTATAAGGGCGAGACCCGGGGTGACTTAGACAGAAACCAACTAATCGAGAACTAGGTCAAGCGAATCTGCTCCCTTGTAATTGATGCTCCAATCAATACAACACAAGCAAGACGTAGGCTTTTACCTCTTCTTGAGGGGCCGAACCTGGGTAAACTCGTGTCCTTCGTCCCAACCAACCCCTTTGAGTCCATCACCTTAGCGATGACCGCAAATCTAAGTCCTCGGACATCTGCCGTGACAAAACCACGATAGTTGGCACCCACCATGGGGCTAGCTCTTGGTGGTGTTGAGTTCTCAAAGGGCTCTCTTCTAGGGATCGAGGGATACGTGATCGGAAGGATGAACAAAAGTCGCCGCGGCCGGCTCTACATCGACGACGATGGCTGGGGTCCCGATGCCGGCTCTGTGGAGTATGGGTTCCGGGTTCCCTTCGGCGGAATCCACGTCTTCATCGGCAAGGTCGGCGGATCTACACCCGGGCCGGACGTCTGCACCGACATCGTTGCGCCGTCTCGGCGCGTGCAACCCGCCCGACACGTGCAACCCGCCCGTGCTGACCCGGGCAGGAAGCATGTCTTCGTTGGCTTCACTCAAGGTATGGATCTTGAGGCTCCTATGTCACAAGAGACCCTCATCTGTTCAGAGGATGGATCTTCGAGCGGAGAGGCGGAGTCAATCTACCAACTTCACGATGGCGGGCTCGGGGGCTACGATGAGCTTTACCCCGAGTCGGAGCGATCTGAGCCGAGCGATCAAGGGCCGCCGACTCATGCAGCCGTGTTCATGGCGGGAACAGACGAGGGCCCGAGCAGTACGGCCGCCGGGGCGGTAGACACGGGGGCTGACCCGCCGCCAGCTCAGGTTCTTCTGGATCTGATGAACGAGCTCACAACCCTGATGGTGACTGAAGTCACGCTTGACAATCAAGCTGCTCGGAACCTAGAGATCACAAGACTGAAGGACCAGATGGTGGAAGTCCAGCAGAGGATTGGCGCATTAAAAGCTCAGATGGACATAGAGGCAGAGCGCCTTAAGACGGATGCTTTCCACCTTGAGCTAGAACAACAATCGGCGGCCACGGTGCGGCGAATGAGGCATCAGTCCCGCCTGCCAGAGCAATATGAGGCCCAAAACCTTTTTAACACGCCAAGAATGGGTCGTACGACGGAAGCACCTGGAAGTTGGTCGGCGGCTCGGCAACAGCTTAACCCGCCCCGACAGAACCAGACCTCACTGATGGCTTTTCCGACGCCGACGGGTCACTACTTCAACCCGGCGGAGAATATGGTGTCGGCGGCGACCCGGCTTGGAACAATCCCTATTCCCGACGAGGCCCCTTTCGCAGAAGAGGTACGGGACGCTATTGGGTACCTACGAACGACGATGGCCCAGCAAGAGAAGTATACCTACAGCCGGAGTCACGTGCATTCAACCCCCATCCTAGCCGTAGCTTCAGCCGACGTTATGAGTCGCCGGCGGTCTCTAGCAGTGATCGGCACCGAGGCCCGCCACGAGCCGATGAGGCGGATTTGGATGCTTAGGCGGTCGTATATCGGGCGAGGGCATAACGTGAGGCAGTGGCTCTGGCAGCGGCGGCTCATCAAGAGCCCGCGCCTTCTGTCTCGGTTGGAGCGAGAGTAACCGCCAGGGCCGTGGGAGTACCGTGCTTGGTGGCGGCTCTACGGAACGAGCGTCTGCCGAAGGATTTTAAAGGCCCTCGCAAGGTCCCAAATTACACCGCTGATCTACCCCCGGAGGCTTGGATTGAGAGTTCTGAGCTGGCCATGGAGATGTTGGACATCAACGATGCGGTGTGTGTGAAGTATTTTATCATGATGCTAGAAGGGCCGACTCGCACGTGGTTGAAGGGTTTGCCACCCAATACCATCAATTCTTGGGCTGAGTTAAAAGCAAGGTTCATCAAAAACTTTCAAGGAACGTGCAAGCAGCCCATGACAATTGTGGACTTGGATCACTGTGTAAAGCAGGAAAATGAGTCGGCTCATCACTGGGTCCGGCGGGTTTTGACTATCATCGACTCGTCTGAGCAGATTACGACGGCTCAAGCGGCCTTGATTCTGGAAAAGAATTGCCACTTTACGCCTTTGAAGCAGAAGCTTGGCCGGCTCAAGCGCACGTGTCAAGATGTGGGGGAGCTCATGGCAGCTCTCACGAAATACGCCGACTCTGATAATACAAAGGACCCAGGCTCTGATGAGGAGAAGCCCGACCAGAGTAAGAAGAATAGCAATGGCAAGGGTGCGGTAGGCAATGGTAACCAAGGCAAGAGGAAGAACCCGGACGGCGGGTCAGAACTGGTGGCCAACGCCAGCACCGGCAATAATCGTGCTATGGGCAATGGGAAGTTCAAGCAGCCTTTTAATAAGGGTAAGACTCCTTTTAATTTGGAAGAGATGCTCAACAAACCCTGTTCGGAGCACAGTCGACCCGAAAGGCCAGCGGGTCACACGTAGGGTAACTGCCATGTTATGCAAAAGTTCAAGGACTACAACTTACGACAGCATAACAACGATGGTGGCCCACCCGACGGCTCAAGATCCGACCATCACGTCCAGGGCAACCAAGGAGGACATCATCAGCACTCTGGTGGCAATAATCAGCAACAGAATAACCAATCTGGATATCATAGTAATCCAAAGCAGCTCAGCTCGGGTCAGTATCATGTTTTTATGACCAGCCTTGACAGGCGAGATCAGAAGTTGCGCAAGTGGGTGGTTAATGCGATCAGGCCGGCTCTACCACAATACTTGAAGTGGTCTGGGTATGATATAACTCAGAGCCGAGAGGATCACCCGCCGCGTGTTGATGACCCGGGACGGCTGGCATTGGTAGTTGCTCCCCAAGTTGGAGGCTATGTGTTTACCAAGGTGCTTATGGATGGTGGAAGTAGCATCAATATTTGTACTATGACACTTTCTGCCGGATGAAGTTGCTTGATAAGGATCTTAAGCCGTCCTCAACAGTTTTTCACAGCATGGTGCCTGGCAAGTCAGCTTATCCAGTGGGGAGGATCTCTTTGGAAGTCACCTTCGGTGACGAACACAATTATAGGGTGGAGACCTTGTGTTTTGAGGTGGTCAAGATCAAAAGTCCGTATCATGCTCTGTTTGGATGTCCGGCTTACGCCAAATTCATGGCTAGGCCTTGTTATGTGTACTTGCAGCTCAAGATGCCGGGCCTAAAGTGTATGATTACGGTGCATGGTGATCGAGAGACGCCTATTGAGTGCAAGGAAGGGGATGCGGCTTATGCAGAGTCCAGTTGTGCTGAGGCGGAGCTCAAGTTTTACAAGGAAAATGTTGACCCGGAGGACATGACTCCGCTGAAAAAGCCCACCACAGAGGTTGAGCCGCCCCTCAAATTTTTGGTGAATGATACAAAATTGGTGGATTTCACTCCGGGCGACTCATCTCAGCAGTTCACTATCGGGGCTAATATGGATCCCAAATAGGAAAGCGCGCTCATCGAATTCATCCGTGAGAACTGGGACATCTTTGTGTGGAAACCTTCTGACATGCCGGGTGTACCGAGAGAGTTTGCTGAGCACCACCTTAATGTGGATCCTAAATTCAAACCAGTCAAGCAGTTTCTACGGCGGTTCAATGAGGAGAGACGCAAGGCCATTGGGGAAGAGGTAGCCCGCCTTCTGGCGGCGGGTTTCATCGTTGAGGTCTTTCATCGGGAGTGGCTCACTAACCCGGTGCTAGTGCTCAAGAAAAACGACACGTGGCGTATGTGTGTGGACTACACGGATCTTAACAAAGCCTGTCCGGCTGACCCATTTGCTCTCCCTTGTATTGACCAGATCATTGATGCAACGGCGGGTTGTGAGAGTTTGTGCTTCCTAGATGCTTATTCTGGTTATCATCAGATCAAGATGGCAGTCAAGGACCAAGAGAAGACGGCTTTCATCACGCCTTTTGGTGCTTTTTGCCATGTGTCTATGCCTTTCGGGCTCAAGAGTGCCCAGGCGACTTACCAGCATTGTGTATAGAACTGTCTTCACAACCAAATGGGGCGCAACGTTCATGCATATGTGGATGATATTGTGATCAAGTCAAGGAAGAAGGAGACTCTGCTTGACGACCTGAAGGAGACTTTCAACAACTTACGGGTCTATAAGATGATGCTTAACCTTGCTAAGTATGTCTTTGGCGTTCCGGCAGGCAAGCTCTTGGGATTTCTGGTATCTGAGCGTGGCATTGAGGCTAACCCAGATAAAATCAAGGCTATCACCTTCCTGTCTAAGTCGGCATGCATCAATGATGTTCAGCGCTTGGCGGGACAAATTGTTGCGTTAAGCCGGTTTATAAGCCTCCTTGGTGAGAAGGCCATCCCTTTGTACCAGATGATGAAAAAGACGGAAAACTTTGTCTGGAGTATGACAACGGGTGAAGCATTCGAGGCGCTCAAGAGGTAGCTCACTAAGCCACTAGTCTTAGCCGCTCCGGTTGAGAAAGAACCCTTGCTCTTATATGTGGCGGATAATAATAGGGCTGTTAGCGCCGCAATCTTTGTCGAGCGTAAGGAGGCAGGGAAGGAATATCTGGTTCAGAGGCCGGTTTACTATATCAATGAGGTCCTGACAAAATCCAAGCAGAGGTATCGACATTGGCAGAAGCTGGTGTATGGGGTGTTCATGGCCAATCGCAAGCTAAAGCACTACTTCCTGGGGCACCAGATTACATTGGTTAGCTCTGCCCCGTTGGGAGATATAATTCAAAACAGAGAAGCCACTGGCCGGATCGCTAAGTGGGCATTAGAGCTTGGACCTCTCAATTTGAAATATGTGCCTTGCATGGCGGTTAAGTCACAAGCCTTGGTGGATTTCATCAATGACTGGACTGAGTGTCAGGCGCCCGAGGAAAAGCCGGATAACACATATTGGACAATCCACTTTGATGGATCCAGGCAACTGGAAGGATCAGGGATAGGGTTTGTCTTAACTTCCCCCAAAGGTGATAAGTTCTGTTATGTGCTAAAGTTGATGTTTCCTTGTACTAACAATGCAGCTGAGTACGAAGCTTTGCTTCATGGCCTTCGGGTGGCTAAGGAGATGAACTTGCGCCGGGTTAGATGCTTCGGCGACTCAGATCTTGTAGCCCAACAAGTTTCAGGCACTTGGGATTCCAAGGACCCACGGATGGCGGCTTATCATCAGGCGGTGGATATCATCGCTGGTCACTTCAAGGGTTATCAGGTGGATCATATTGATCGTCACAGGAAGAAGGCGGCTGATGCCCTGTCAAGGCTGGGTTCTCAACATAAGCCGGTGCCGCCTAACGTTTTCCTAGACATACTACATCACCCATCAGTTAAGTTAACTTCAGAGGAAGACTTGTCTATTCCTAACCCGGAGGGACAGCTGGTGGTGGCTCTACACACAATTCTTGATTGGACTGTGCCTTATTTGGCGTACTTGACTCATGACGAGTTACCTAATGATGAAAATCTCACCAGACAGATCACCAGACAGTCTAAGTCCATGACGATAGTCAATGGCGAGTTACATAAGTGCAGCGTCACCAGCGTGTTTCAACGTTGTGTTTCACCTGAAGAGGACAAGGAAATCTTGGATGAAATTCATGCTGGTGATTGTGCTCATCATGTCGGCTCAAAATCATTGGTGGCCAAGGCCTTTCGTCATGCCTTCTTCTGGCTGACGGCTCATAAGGATGCGGAAGACTTAGTCCGCAAGTGCGATGGATGTCAAAAGTTTGACCGGCGTGCTCATGTCCCGGCTCAAGAGCTGCGCATGATTCCAATTACTTGGCCGTTTGCGATATGGGGGCTTGATATGGTTGGGCCTTTCAAGAGATCCAAGGATAAGAAGACCTACCTCTTAGTAGCGGTTGACAAATTTACCAAGTGGGTAGAAGCTGAGCCGGTTGGCAAGTGTGACGCGGCTACGGCGGTTCAGTTCATTAAGAAGTTGATCTACCGTTTTGGTTACCCTCACAGTATCATCACAGATAATGGTACAAACCTATCCAAGGGGACTATGAAAGCGTTCTGTGAAAGTGAACACATCAAACTCGATGTTTCTGTGGTTGCTCATCCATAGTCGAACGGTTAGGCAGAGCACGCTAACCAAGAAATCTTGAGGGGTATCAAACGTTGGCTTATGGTTCCTTTGCAGCGAATGTCGTGCTATTGGGTGGAGGAGTTGTCGTCTGTCTTATGGAGCATCAGAACCACCCCCAACAGATCAACAAGTTATACACCTTTCTTCATGGTTTACGGTGCAGAAGATGTGTTACCAAGTGATATCCGTCATGAATCGCCACGAGTGGCGGCTTACATTGAGGCGGACAATGAAACGGCGTGCCAAGATGCGTTGGATGCCTTGGAGGAGGAACGTGATCTGGCGGCGGCTCGATCGGCGATTTATCAGCAAGACCTGCATCGCTATCATAGCCGCAGAGTGAAGAGCCGGATGTTTCAAGAAGGCAACTTAGTGCTGCGGTTGATTCAAGATCAGACAGATGCACACAAGTTATCCCCTCCATGGGAAAGGCCTTTCGTGGTCAGCAGAAATCTCAACAATGGGTCATATTCATTGACATCTGAGACGACTCAAACACTTCTGGGCAAGAGACCTGCCGGCCGTGGAACATAGCACATCTACGGCCTTATTACACTTAAGTTGTCAAGACTTGACATTGTAGACCTTCATTGTACATATCATATATATATATATATATATATATATATGAATAAAGTTGGCATCCCTGCAAGCCAGTGCCTCTACCGTTTCGCATATCTCAATCTATGCAAAAAGGTCAATCAGGGGGCTTCCAACCGACCGAGTTTAGCTTATCACACCCTATTGATCGGCTCTCAAGCCAAATAGTTGACTCCGTCAACATGATCGTCCACGGGGCTTCCAACCCACCGGGTTTAGCTTATCACACCCTATCGGTCGTCTCTTAAGCCAAATAGTTGATTCCATTAACAAAGGTCACTTGTGGACTTCCAACCCACCGGGTTTAGCTTACACACCCTCTTGATCGTCTCTTAAGCCAAACAGGGTTAAACCTGCTTGTAAGCTGATGCTACTACGCTAGGTGACCCGCCAAACTCTTACCAGTTAATCTCGCCTGGAGACCCTGAGCCGGCTCAAAGAAATTGACGGCCAATCTTGATAGAGACCCTATACTAGTTAAAGGTTAAAACGGCGGCTCTTGTCACGTGAGGGCCGGCTTACAGAAAGCAAGGATAAACTCTCACATCTACTGCCGACTCTTCGCTATGTGGCCTGATTGTACTCTTAGACAGTTAATCCTTAAGGACCCTGCACTATTTAAGGTTAAAACGACGGATTTATGTCACGTGAGAGGCAGTTTACGGGCTACCAGGGTACTCATGCCCTACCGAGTCTCTCCTGGGATGTCACACTTCCTGTCGGTTAATCTCGCTTAGAGACCCTGAGCCGCTCAAAGGAATTGACGGACAATCTTGATAGATACCCTGTACTGCTAAACAGTTTTAAGTGGCGAGTCAGCCTAGAAGAACAGGCACATGAGTTAAACAAAAAGCAAGTCCGGAAAGATATAACATCTTTGGGTGGCGCTATCTTGAGCCGTCCTCCTGACAATGTGAGATTAATCTATTCTCGCAGGTTGGTTAATTACCAAGAGCCGCCACAACATCTGGTATGAGTTGAAGGCACAAGGAGATGTAATATGTTAAGCCAGACGATTTCATATGTGCACGATGGCACAGTTTAGGCAAGACAAAGTTTACTACAGGCCTATTATAATGCTTACTATGGAGCTCAAAAGTGAGGACTCAAAGTTTTTTACACCGCCCTATGGCGGGTCACAAGGCCGGCTAATCCACAGTGTTACCAAGGTCGTCAGTTGGATGGCGGGTCACTCTGTGGTGGGTCTTCGACTTCTATGATCTGGAGATTGTCCACGTCCTAGTTGCAGTTGGTTAAAGCCGCAAAGTTTGCCTCTTCAAAGAGGGGGTGGGTCAAGATCAGGAGCAAAGAGGTGCTTACGGCATGCAGGCGTTAAGTCCTTGGCCTCAAAGGTTGGGCCGCGTACTCTCTTCTGCTCGCCATTGTAAGCCGCCTGGTATGTTGACAAGTCCACTTCATCTACTAACACTGATCCAAGGACTCTGGAAGCCTTCATGCAACGGGCATAGTCAGCCTCCGTGAACTCTGAGCCGTCATCTTTCTTTGATGGAAACCGTCCATCATGTCTTCGGGAGTCTTCTCTAGGGCAAAAGCTAGTGCCCAGCTTATGGCTGCGATGGCTCCTTTTCGGGCAGCTGATTTTTTGAGCTCCTGGATTTGTTTCGGCAAGGTGGACAACAATTCTATGACTCCCTTCATAGTTGAGGGGATGTTATCCTTATAGAGCACCGCCTTGATTGTGCAAAGAGTGTTGCAGTACAGTTGCTCTGTTAAAGTATAGACGACTTTCAAAGGCAGCAAGCTGTCAGTAGCAAGTTGCCGGCTCCTCGGACCCACATAAGACGGATGTTCGGTTATAAGTCGCCAGTATAAGTATTCACACAAGAGTATTGGCTAAGTATTTCGTACTTACCAAAGATAGCGGCAGACATCTTCGCAATGTGGCGCTTCAAGGTGTGTAGCTCATCATACACAACCATGAGCCGCTGGTCAGCATCGTCTGCTCGTTGAGCTAGGGCGGTTTGTTCTATCTCAGCAGATTTCTTGAAAGCAGCGAAGTCAGTTTTAACTTTTGTAAGTTCCTCGGCGATGAGCCGACACTTCTCATCTGCTTCGCTTTGGGCGGCTTGCTGAGTGGCTAGATTGCTCCTTATGCCGGTCAATTCAGACCCAAACTCGGTTAAAGCTTCCTGTGACGTATAAAAAGCAAAATGAGGGCTAAGTCGCCAGGATGGCATATTATCAGATGATGAAGATTAAGACAATATAACGCAAGTCTCAAACATATTGCAAGCAATATGCTCGACACTTGGGGGCTAATGTCTGTTTGTTCTCCAAAGCTACAGTGAAGTTCCGACTCAACATCATCAAGTTAAGCCGGCACTTGGGGATACACACGGCTCTTTGGTCTATCTATGTGGAAATTCCGGCTCATCTTTCATCGAGTTAAGCCGGCACTTGGGGGATACATATGGCTCTTTCATTTATCTACGTGGAAGTTCCGGCTCATCTTTTATCAAGTCAAGCCGGCCCTTGGGGGCTATAGATGGCTCTTTGAACAACTACTTACACACTAAAGCATCAACTCAATATTTAAGTATTAAGCTGATTATTGAGGCCTACATGCTAACTGTTTTTACTTATAACAAGATTCAAAGACCCGACTTACCATTGGCAAATACTAAACCGGCCCTGGAGGGCTACGTAAGGGTATAAGGGAAAGGAAGCAAGGGAACCTCATATTTCTTCTTCATCAAGTTAACAAGCTTGAGCTCCATATTCCGTCTTGTGGAAAGGCGGTTCAGATAGCCAATGTGAAGCTCATCGGCTGTGAGCTTTTCTAGCGCGGGGAGCTCAAAGTCTAGCTTCTCGAAGGCTTCAATCTTCTCAGTGTGCTTTGTTAACACATGAGGTTGAGGAGAGTGAAATCCGGCGCCAGTAATGATGATGTCCGGAGTAATCGAATCGTCAGCAGCCGGTGAAGGGCTTGGCGTCTTAGAATTGGCCCTCGGAGGACTCTCAGGAATCATGTCATTGTCCGCCGGCTCAGCAGAGTGACGAGCTTCTTCAGGTGCATCCTTGGAGGCCGTAGAGGGATCAACGTGCGGTGCAGGAGAATCCGGCTTGGCAGGCTCCGACTCTCAAACTTTGGGAGCAGGGTTAGACCCGCTGGTCTTCCTTCGTTTCGCTTGAGCCCTGGAAAGCACAGAAGTTCATGGTATAAACTTTATGGCTAACAAAGGATGGAATGCAAGCATGAAAGGCACGTACTCTGGGTTGATCTTTAGAGGCGGAAGAGCAATAGATGTAGAGTCGCTTGAGGAAGGGGGTGATTCCTGAAAATAGTTAAGGCAATATAAGACAGGATCAAATCATAAAGGCAAGGTTGACAAACTTAAGCCAAGTGAAACAAATACCTCAGTTGGCCGTTTCCGTTGAGCCGGAGAATGAGTTAACCCGGCCATGAGGTCGTTAGAGCCGGTGCTCCGGGTTTGGCGTCGGGAGAGTTGTTGTTGCTTTTTCAAAGAAAAGTGGGGGTCTAAGTAAGCAAGAGGATGATAAAGTGGGACCTTTCGGACGACCCGCCGCATCTTTTGTGGTGCAAGATGTTCTGAGTCAGATGAAACATAAGTTACCTCAGGAACGTTGGCGTGGCTTGTCTCCGTTTTGTCCTAAGAAATTTTATTGTTAATAAGGTGCATGAAGAGACGACCAAGAGAGTCAAGTTCTACCTTTGAGTCATCAGATTCCGGTTGTTCTTGAGGTGCGGTTTTTTTCTTTCGGCCGTTAGTTTTTCCTTTGATTTCTTTGGGGGAGGAACGTACTTCTTTTTCCAGAAGTTGGAATTGGCTTGAAATGAAAGCCGTCAAAACAGGTCAAAAGATTGCAAAGTATATATGGATAGTTAAACATGGAAGTAAGAAGATCAAGAGTCGCCCTTACATGTGGGGACGGGTTTGCGGCGCAGAAAGGTGCTAACCCGATGGCGCGGCAAGATCCTTCAGATTCATGAATAAGGCTTTTGATGCAGCCACGATATTATCTTCTTATAGCGTAGTAGGGTTAAAGCACAGCGGGTCATTATCATCACCCGTATACTCGCACATGAGGCAGCTTCGCCGGCTCAGAGGCAGGACTTTCCAAGAAACCCAGCAGCGGGTCAGATCCATCCCTGTTTGACCATTGGCCATAAGGGCCTTGATTTTGGCATGAGCCGGAGCATACTTCGCTCGTTCAGAAGCTGACAGTCGGTCAGGGAGCTCGGTTGAAGTCTTGAGCCGGGTCGGACGATAACCCGACAAGGAATTTTCTCCCTCTGGAAAGGTGTCTTGCCAGTAAAACCAGGTTTTATTCTAGTGCTTGGGATGGCTTGGCATCCGAACAGCCGGAAAGATCACGTCCTGTCTTCTCTGAATTGAGATTCCACCAAGCTCTAAGCTTGGACCAGCTTTTACCTCTGTCTGACGGTTTGCGTAGAAAAACTCACGAAAAAGACCAACAAACGGCTCTTCTTGTAAGTAAACTTCACAAAGGATTTGGAAGTTGCATATGTTTGAGACGGAGTTTGGGGCGATGTCTTGAGGGTGCAGCTTAAAGAAATGAAGGACGTCCCGGAAGAATTTTGAACCGGGCGGGCTGAAACCGCGTACAAGGTGATCAGCGAAAACAACTACTTCACCCTTCTGAGGAAGGGGTTTCTTTTCATTGCCCGGAACCCGCCAATGGATGAAATCTTTGGCTGGTAAAGAACCTGTGTCTACGAAGTCCTTCAAGAACTCTTCGGTAACGGCAGAGCCAACCCAGTTACAAGAATTGGACGTGCGAGGCATGGTGGCGTCTTAAAGCTGTGCAAAGTAATAATGTGTGGCGAGTCAGAAGGTGATAGATGACTACAAACGGCTGATTAAATTTAAACTCTCTAAGCCTAAGTCGCCGGAGCAATTTAGCCATGAGTCAGAATTTCAATGGCGAGTTAAATTTGCAAGGAAGCAAAGCAAATATTACTATGTGTGGAAAACAAGTTTCACAGACTATCTACATAGTTATGGATCTACAAAACAGAGAAAAAAGCAGGTTTATTCTAACCTAGCGAAGAACAGAAGAACTAGCAGTATTTGAAGACAGTACAGGGGCAACCACGGATCTGTGTTGTGCTATTATCTACTTGCTACGATCTACCGCATGATAAAAAGGGGTATTATCAAGCTCATTGGTCTACATACTACCGGACATTGCGAAGAGCTCGTGTTCTAACGACGGAGGAACTCCATGAAAACCCTACCGAAAGCTATAGATCTAGGGGTGGAGAAGAGCTAACCGGAGATGACGCAAAAGACGCGGGCGGTGTTCTGGTCCGATCAGGTTGATGCAGCGGCCTAGCGTGACAACGGTGTGCAGGCTTCGCCGGAGCAGGAAAGCTCTAGAGCGACGGCGTCGGGAGGAAGAAGAAGAACAGTGAGCGGAGAAGGAAATGAATACCACCCTTCGCGGTCCTATTTAATAGGCAAAAGGTGGAAACGGGCGCGAGAATCCAAGCGACGGAAGTTAATTGACCGAGATGGATGCCTCGATTTTCAGGCCGTCAGTTTAATAGTGGAAAGATCCATTGCGGTCGTCAGGGAATCTTTTTGATATCTCCGGTATGACGTCACGGCGGGTTACCTTGTCTTACTTTCAGGTGATAATGAGCAAGACTCGCCGCCAAGTGAGACGGAAGGTTGAGCAAGTCTCGCCGCCAAGTGAGACGGAAGGTTGAAATAAGCAAGCTCAAATCAACCTGGGGCCTAATGTTGGGGATATAACCCCGTGGTGAGACCCGCCCAGGTGGGGCCGGGTCATACCTGGCGGCTCATAAGCCAGACCAAGGATGGGCCTCGAGACATAAGCGTAGACGTATGGCGGTCCATCAAGATGGGCCAAGGCGAGGCCCAGACAAGGAAGGCATGACCCGGGCGGATAAGCCGCCCGGAGACGTCTTGCTCAGGAAGGCAAGACGACATAGAGATAGAGTCGGACACATAGTAAGAGTCGGAAGGAGACTTGTGTAACCCGTGGTCTTGACCTCCTTTATAAGGGCGAGACCCGGGGCGACTTAGACAGAAGCCAACTAATCGAGAACTAGGTCAAGCGAATCCGCTCCCTTGTAATCGATACTCCAATCAATACAACACAAGCAGGACGTAGGCTTTTACCTCTTCTTGAGGGGCCGAACCTTGGTAAACTTGTGTCCTTCATCCCAACCAACCCCTTTGAGTCCATCACCTTAGCGATGGCCTCGAATCTAAGTCCTCGGACATCTGTCGTGACAAAACCACGACAAAGACCGAAACTACGATATCTCTACAGAGTTACACACATACGGTGCATCTATCCGACAGGGCTTCGCCGTCCAGAACTAGTTCCCACCGGAACCCAGACAGGGTTTCGGCACTACGAAATTGTTTCGTGGGAGGGAGAGAGAATGCCAGATCATGCATGACTTGTGTGAGAGAGTTGTAGTGGAGTTGGAGAGCACCTCTCCTCCTCCTTATATAGTGGTGGAATGGGTGGAGGGTGGCTGAAATTTCATCCCACTAAACATGGGGAAAACATGTTCCCACCAAACAAGGGAAAAACATGTTCCCTTGTCCATGGTGCTCCAACATGGGGCCCCACCACCTCCCAACACTTCCCACCATTTGTGGAGGCTGCCCCCACCATGGGGGGGCCCCAACACCTTTTGTCCAGCCACAAGGGGCTGCCCCCCAAAGGAGAGGCGCCCCAAAACAGCCCCCACGGGTCGTGGGATCTTGTCCCCTCACGCTGGGACAAGATATTTTCCGCGACTATTACTTCTGAAAAATTCCAGAAGGTCCCAGAACATTTCTGGCACCCTCTAAATTTATCTGGACATGCTTCGGAACATTTCCGGTATGTTGGTTTAATTTCAAACCATCTTCGTTTACCCGGTAAACAATACCGGCAGCTCCGAAAACTTTTTTCGGTTTTTTCTCCGGAAAAATTCCAGAAATTACCAGACCAATCTGGCACCTCCAAAACATTTCCGGTGCTTGCCGAAACCTTTTAGGATCAATGGTTATATCCGAAACAACTTTTTGGTTTTACCAAAACTTTTTCGTTGTTCTCTCCGAAACTTTTCCATTGACTTTCTCTCGGACTCCTTGTCTAGTGTTCAGCAGATAGATGACCCTTAAGCGTGTGACCCTATAGGTTCAGTGAAGTATAGACATGACCGGAACCTATTTCCGATCAATGATCAGCATCGGAGCTTTGGACACCCATATTGACCCCTATACCCACATGAATGAATATTCGAGTGAACCTCCAGTTTCCGTGTGCTATTCTTGTTGCTTCGCGATATGTTACAAATACCCGAGGTGAGACATGTTGACATCCCCGTGGATCATCAACTTTTCCACTATGCCAGTTACCTCGTTACTGGTATTGTTCTCTTTTCTCGTTACCGTGTTCCGGCATCCCTGTGATCAAATCACAAAGTGTCTGGCCACACGATGATGGATACCGTAACACCAAGAGGGCCCAGAGATATCTCTCCATCATCGGAGGAGCAAATCCCAATGTCGAGCTATCAAGTTACTTGACACACTTTTCCATGAACCCGTAAGCCGCCGTAATAGCCACCCATTTACGGATGATGTTTAACAAACCCCAAAGTTCATGAAGCAAGCATGAAGAAACTTGATACTCTCATGGTCTAAGGAATCATGCAAACTTTAACCATCTCTGTGTTATTAACCATTAACTTGTGATGAATGTATCTCATAGCATAACATCAATTGGGGTCGCTTCAACACAAATGTTATTCTAGCATTGTGCCCTCAAAGTTGCTAGCATAGACATGCCCATGATCAGGAAAACAGAACCATCATGCAATACTTGAGCTAGTCTTAGAGGCCAAACTAGGAATGCATCTTATCGTTCACTATCCCACACATGCATATGAGTCTACCTCCGATCCTCGTGGTTATTGCAGACTCGAGAACCATAGCAGTTATAGCATGGAACATAAACCTAATTATGAACAGGGTGATAATCAATAACATTTATTATTGCCTCTAGGGCATATCTCCTACGGTGAGTGGTGGTGGAGGGGCATATATAGGCATCTCCAAAAATCCAACCATTACACAATTATTGACCAACTCGGTGAAACCAAAGTAAAACTCGGTCGTACTGATTTGTTCAAAATGTGGCAATTTTCGGAATCTCGGTGAGACCGATATATGATTCTCGGTAGTACCGATATGAGTGGCCGAGTGCAGTTTCCAAACTTGGTGGCACCGATTCATAAAACTTGGAAAATCTGATTTTATAAAATGGGACACCAGAATGTTGGTCACCGAAAGTCGGTTACATCGATATGGAACTTGGTGGTACCAAGAAGCTAGGGTTTGGCTGGGTTTTGTCTGAGATGAAAATCGGTTGGGCCGAGTGGAAAAGTTGGTGGCACCGATTTTTTATGGTAGGGTATAGACAGAGTATTTGTGGGAGAGCTTGTGGGTGTTTTTGGTGGCTAGCACTTGTGCACGTGGAGCATTTTTTTCACCAACATTACCTCACCCCCTTTTAATAGTATTGGATTTCCTATGGACTCAAAGTGTGATTTCTCACAAAGTAAAATGCAGAGTCTCCTTGCTTGTAGCTTTGCCAATCCTATTCCTTGCATCTTGGGGTCTCCTCACCATCCTATAGCCATCCCATCATTAAACTTTTCCTGAAATGTACTTAGTGGAAACATTAGTCCAATGAGATATATGTTGTTATTAATTACCAAAACCAACAAGGGAGCAAATGTGCTTTCAGACCCCCTACTCGAGATCCGTCGGTTCTGACACCGACACATGTCACATCAAAAATTCTGTTTTTATCATTTACCTACTTAAGGACAAGCAGGAATTATGCTTTGGGATGCTTGATACGTCTCCAACGTATCTATAATTTTTAATTGTTCCATGCTATTATATTATCATTCTAGGATAATTTTTGAGTAATAATTTACCAATTTGTATTACTTTTGAGCACTAACCTATTGACCCAATGCCCAGTGCCAGTTGATGTTTACTGTGTTTTTTTATTTTTTAGGTTTATAGTACTAAACGAAGTCCAATTCCTCGAAACTTTTTTATGATTTTTTTCTGGACCAAAAGAAGACCTAGAAGCTTCAGGAGAAGACTGGAGGCTACATGAGGGGGCCACAAGCCAATAGGGCGCGCCAAGGGGGTGGCCGCACCCTGATGGCTTGTGCCTCTTGGCGGCCCTCCTGACCACGTTCTGTGACCTATAAATTCACATATATTCCAAAAACTCTGAGGAGCATCCCGAAACACTTTTTCTGCCCCCGCAAGTCTCTGTTCCACTACGATCTCATCTGGAGCTCCATTCCGGCACCCTGTCGGAGGGGGTTGATCACGGAGGGCCTCTTGATTGAGCTTGCTTCCCTCATGATGATGTGTGAGTAGTTCACCACACACCTACGGGTTCGTAGTTACAACCTAGATGGCTATTTCTCTCTCCTTTTGTAACGCCCAAGATGTGCGCCTATCCTTATTTAGGCACGGGGCCGCGACAGGGATAGATGCGCATCTAGTCATTTCACAAGTACAGTAACATCGCATACATGTATGAAGATATGAGTATATGAGTTGGCTTACACTCGCCACAAGCTAAATTACAAGTTCACACAATTATTCAAAACATCATACAGAAGACAGGGTCCGTCTACGAACGAAAACAAACGAAGAAAAGAAGCAATGAAACTGTCTTGCTGGCCCAAAGATCACGACCAAGGGCTCTCTACTTGTCGGGATACGTCATGTATATTCTGCCACGTTCTTCATCATACTCCCACTGGAGCTGGGTCACATCATCTGGCACGGTCTCATCTGCACCTGCACCTGTATTGTTGTAATCTGTGAGCCACAGGGACTCGGCAATCTTGTAACCCGGGTACCGAAACTATGTAAGCTTATTGGGTTGGATGGGGTAAGTGTTGAGTTTGCAGCAAGCACTAAGCATTTTTTGGTGGCTATCTTACGAGAACATGAATGTTAATATGGTGGACTACGAAAGACGATCGAGTACTGCCATGATCACTAAGTGATCCTGAACACCTACTTACGTCAAACATAACCCCACCGTGTTCTCTCTCGGTTCATGTTCACGAGCAGAGACGATCACGGTTACGCACCCAGTTGGTGTATTTTATTGGAGTTTACTTCAAGTTGACTATAACCGGGTGTTAAACAAAATATCCAAGTTGCCACATAACCGCGGGCATGGCTTTCCAAAAGATTTAACCCTGCAGGGGTGCTCCAACTAATCCATCACAAATTAACCACACTCCACGGGAATAACCTCGACCAGGAATCTCATGATCACACTAGGAAATTCCAAAGGAAAACTGACACCTCAAGATAGCCCGAAGAAGATCGGAGTTCCTCGCGCAAGACATTCGAGAAAGGTAAAACAAGTCCAACAAAACCGCCCGATGTGTCGATGAGCCCGATAAGAGCCGCGTATCTCGTTCTCAGGACACGCCAGATAAGCAAAGTGAACAGTGGCCTGATAGAAATCTCCCGAGTTGGCCCGGGTTGGCCCCGCACGGTGCTCTAGTTTGGACCAACACTCATGAGGAGCACTGGCCCGGGTTGTTGATTAATTATCCACGGGGTTGCAAAGCCCTATGCATTTTTATTAAGTTGTTTAAGAAAATAGTACCAATGTTGGGTCTTGCCAAACAAGCTTTAATCTCAAACGAATATCAAGGGGGTCCCCATAACAACCCCGAGCATGTTAGGAGCACAAAATATGGAAACATAACATCGGTAACAAGTAACTATGGCGGTGAAAGTGGAACAAAACACCGAGAAAAAGGCCAAGCCTTCCATCATACCAAGATATATATGTGCATTAAATTAAATAGCAGTAAATATTGTGATATCTCTAGATATCCATGTTATCACATGGAAACAACCTGCATCTGCATCTAAGAACGCTATAAGAGGGGCTGAGCAGCGATAACTTAGCCAAACAAGGTTTGCTAGGTAGTGAGGCGGTTAGAGGCTATCATGGCAATGAGGGGGGCTTGACATTCAAGTGGTAGGTAACGCAAATGTAAAGATAAGAGCTAGACATCTAGCAAAGCAAAAATAGTGTCGGGATCCGGGTACGATCATCTTGTGTGTTGGTTCTTCGGAAGGACAAAGAGTTGGGTCCATGTAGTGGTACTCTCTTGGATCCTCATACTCAGGTTCAAGACTCGCATCTACCCAAGAGAAACAACAACAATAAATAAATAACCAAGGTGCAATGCACAAACAAGATGATGCATGATTCATTTGAAGTATTTGACATGGCAATCCTAAGCTAGTCATGGTTCTCATGCAATAGTTAAGTTATTTACAATTCTGGACAGAACCTCATGTTAAGTTGTTTGAACATGTATGATCATGTAAAATATGGATGCTTCATGCAAAAACTATGGAAATGCATATGAAAAACATAGGAAACAGAGTAATGGTTATCACGCTACGCTCACGGCAAGGTACGAAGGCAAAATACAAGACAAGGAAGGCCATGGGCTATTCCTTGGTATTCCAAGGTAGCCAATGGTTAGGAAACGAAAAACCAATCATAATAGAACCAAAGACCAAGCAAAAAAAATGGAGCATAGCTCCCACAAGTCACAAAACACTACCACACACAATCTACCAAAAACAGAAACATAGCAACTTCTGCAACAATTATCTAGAGCTACAGGATGTTTCCAACCTCAAACAAGGTATGTACAGAAACTACATAACATGCTTGACAAATCATCCAACTACATAAAGTTGAAAGGAAGTAAGGATCAGTAAGCCTGAAGATCACAAGATGGCATAATGAAACAGATTCTAGGGACTTAGTGAAAATTACAGTTTTCTGGAATCTGAGTTAAGTTGATAGCAAAATGACAGCAGAAATTAAAAATGCTAGAGACCACCTCATGGCATGAAAATTAACAGGATGGTAGAGGACAACATCTACTACAAAACGCTAGCACTGAGCCTGAGCTAAAACACATCAAAGCACTTGGTAGCATCCACTCAACAAGGCATAAAAATAATAACAGATTCTCTGACTTGGAAATATTTAGCATGTGGAAAACAGCAACATTTTCTTAGCTACTTTGGAGCAAAATTCTCACTTATATGCAAGTTTATCATGTCAAAAGAAAATACCATAGCATAATACTCATAAAACACTACCACTTACATGTTGACACAATTATCATAGCATGCATGGATTAATTCTTACAAAAATGACAAAATGGCATATTGGGACAAAATGACATTTTCTAAAACTTGCCCAAAAGCTAAAACAAACCACACCAATGGATTCCTGGGATTTTTCTACGCCAAATCCATATATCACACCCCTATGTTGTTGTAGATAAAATTGCACACAACTCTAATATACCAAGAGCACCAAAAACACATCAACCTATAAGTTAAAAGTTACTATAAATGCTCACTGCCTAAATTGTCTATGTCTAGAACTGGACATTTACTAAAAATGGAATTAATTCTATTAAACAAAAAACTAATAGAAAAAACCCAGAGAAAATAACAAAAGGGGACACACCTGGCATTGAGCCAGGGCCCCCTATGTGGATGACAAGTGGGCCACGGGTCCACTGTCATACACACACACACACTCATAGCACACACACACACACAGACACACACGGATCCAGGTGCCACCGCACGAGATCCATCCACACACGCACACACATAGGCACACACAGAGCAACACACACGCACACACAGATCAGGCCGTGGCCACACTAGATCCCATGACCACTCACACACAACAAAAAGAGAAAAAGAAAAGGGGTCGGGGAAGGAACAAACCCACGACCTCGCGGTCGCCCCCCTGATTCACTACCACTGTGCCACCCACGGATTACTAAACACAGAGGTTTTTCCCCTCGTGGCCTTACCCTCTGACAGAGGCAGACCATCTACCATGCGCAACCGAAGGACAACGGCGTCGGCGGCGACCACTCTCCGACGACCAAGGGAGACTACGAGCACCGACACGGCTGCGGAAACGGAGGGGAGATCCATCCCCGAGGTCAGCGACCGACGGTGCAGCGGGCAGAGCAGGTCTTGAGATCGAGCGGGAGCTCGGCTTGGGCCATGGTAATGTAGGCGGGGCGAGGCGATGCAGGTGTGGAGCGTACGGCAACTACGAGCGCGATCCCAAAGGGCGAGGCAACCAGACGTTACGCATACTGCTGCAGCAAGGACTACTTACGAAAAAAACACCCATGACAGAGCTACGGGAGGGGGGAATGGCGACGTGCTAGCGACATGCACAAGGGGCTAATGCTTACGAGTAAGAACAGGGAGGGAGAAGGAACTACCTCCACTACCTAAGATATGGAGAGACGAGCGAAGACAGGACGGAGGCGATGCGAGGGCCCTCGGAACTCCAGTGCACCTCGGATCCAAGCAACGAGAAGAAGATGGTGATGGGGAGGGAGCTTCGGTGTCGACGACGACGCGTGCGTAGAGGAAGAAGATGTAGGGGCCTCCGGGCTTCGATCTACGTGGACTGGAGGTCCGGAGACGACGCGTGGAGGATACCCCAAGCTCGAGCACGCGCTCGGCCGGAGCAGGGCGACGGCGTGCACTGGGCGACCTACCTGAGCAGCGGCGATGCGAGAGGATGGGGGGAATGGAGCGAGGGGTCGAGCTAGGGCACGAAGGACATCTTATATAAGGCTCTAGGGGCGTCGACAACCATCAAATCAACCGAGACGGCGACATGGCTCTCTGGATTTCCGCCGTACACGAGGAGGAGGATGACTGCTGCTAGCGAGCTGTGCTGGCTTCCTCTGCTGGGCCAAGGCAAGGCAAGGCCCAGGTGGGCTGAGAACCCTCTCTCTCTCTCCCTGGAACGTTTCCTAATATAATAAAACCCCAGCAAACAATTAAATCTAGACACAGAATGGAGAAGAACTAGATAGAGATAAAATATGTTTTTGGACTCAGAAAAACATATCCCATTTAATAAAAATGAACTTGGCATTTTTAGAGAAAAAGAAATAAACACATATTTTAATTTGGCAATCTGTTTTGCAAAGAGTCCAAAGGCAAATAATATCCAAACATTTATGAGAGTTGAGTCACAAACCTTATCAGATTATTTTGAATAGTTGGAACATTTTTAAACTATGAAAACAGCAACTACAAATCCCACATGCTACATTACTTGAATAAGAGAAACAATGGGATAGTTTTGAAATAGTGGGATAGTTTTTGAAATGGGCAATAAATAGAGGAGCACTCCAATCAAGGCCACACATGCACTCACTCCCAACACATACACTCACATCAACAACACTACTCCACAATCATGGCAAAGAAATATGATGCACTTGATGTTATGAATATGATGCCATGATGCATGAAATGGTAATGGCAAGTAGAACTCAAACTCATGATGGCATTGATAACATCCATAGAAGGTCACACATGAGAAATATTACAAATATGGCAAGGGATGCTCTTGGGCTATTACAACTCTCCCACACTACAAGCGGATCTCGACCCGCGATGTAAGAACAAAAGAACTTTGGAAATTCGGAACGGAGAGGATCCTCATGTTCCCAAGTAGCTTCTTTGTCGGAATGATGAGACCACTTCACCTTGAGAAACTTAATAGACTTGTTGTGAGTCTTAGGCTCAGTTTCTTCGACAATAACAACTGGATGCTCACGATAAGATAGGTCTTCTTGGAGATCAATGTCTTGGAGGTCAATGGTACGCTTAGGAGTCTTGAAGCACCTCCGGAGCTGAGAGACATGGAAAACATCATGCACATTTGCGAAATTCGGAGGAAGCTCTAGTTGATAGGCAAGGTCACCTTTCTTGCCCACAACTCTGAAAGGACCCACAAAGTGAGGAGCAAGCTTCCCTTTGATTCCAAACTGCTGAGTGCCCTTCATGGGAGAAACTCTGAGATAGACAAAGTCATCAATTTGGAAGGAGACATCCCGATGTTTGTTATCGTAATAACTCTTTTGTCAGGATTGAGCTGCTTTGAGGTTCTCACGAATGACACGACACATCTCTTCTGCTTCGGTGATCATGTCATTGCCCAAAATTTGACGCTCACCGGTTTCAGACCAATTGAGCGGGGTACGACACTTCCTGCCGTAGAGAATCGCAAAAGGGGCCTTGCCTAAACTAGCCCGAAAGCTATTGTTGTATGAAAATTCAGCATATGGAAGGCAGTCTTCCCATTTCATGCCAAAAGATATCACATAGGCTCTGAGCATGTCGTCGAGGATTTGATTGACTCTCTCAACTTGGCCACTTGTCTGCGGATGGAATGCAGTGCTGAAATGGATCTTGGTACCCATAGCAGACTGGAAGGAGTCCCAAAACTTGGAAGTGAAGAGGCTTCCACAATCTGAGGATGAGCTGAGAAATACCATGCAAAGAAACTATCCTTGACGTATACAGCTTTGCTAGTTGAGCTGCCGAGATAGACTCTTTGACCGGAAGGTAACGGGCAACTTTGGTCAGCTTGTCAATAACCACAAAGATGGCATCGTTACCCTTCTTGGACTTAGGAAAACCAGTGAAGAAATCCATCTCCACATGATCGAATTTCCACTCTGGAATAGGCAAAGGCTGAAGGAGACCTGTTGGACGTTGATGTTCCGCCTTCACTCTACGTCAAACATCACACTTGTTCACGAACTGAGCAATTTCACGCTTCATGTGAGTCCACCAGAAGGTTTGCTTGAGGTCCTGATACATCTTGGAACTGCCTGGATGAATGGATAGGAGAGAATTGTGTGCTTCGTCCATGATAACCTTTCTGAGATCACCTTTAGGAACCACCAGACGGTCCTCAAAGAACAAGGTATATTTACCATCCACGCGAAAGCACTTATACTTTGGGATGCCCTTGGCCACACCTTTCTTCACTTTCTTCACCATCGCATCAAGAAGTTGAGCTTGGTGAACCTGATCTTCTAGAGTCGGAGAGACTTGAAGATTGGCAAGAAATCCTTGCGGAATCATTTGACGATTGAGCTTGCGGAAGGCTTCACAAATCTCGGGTTGAAGAGGCTTCAGGATAAGACTACTGCAGTATGCCTTATGGCTGAGCGCGTCTACAATGACATTTGCTTTTCCAGGTGTATACTCAATGCTTGGATTGAAGTCCTCAAGAATTTCCACCCAACGAAACTGCCGAAGATTGAGATTTGGTTGTGTGAAAATGTACTTCAAGATCTTGCGATCGGTGTACACCTCAACTGGTCTACCCAACAACAAATGTCTCCCAGTCATGAGAGCATGCACAAGTGCCGCCAACTCAAGATCATGAGTTGGGTAGTTCTTCTCAATAGGCTAAAACTGACGCGAGGTATAAGCAATGATCTTCTTATCTTGCATGAGAATACCACCAAGACCTTGGAGGGAAGCATCACAGAACACTTGGAAAGGCTTTGATTGCTTGGGAGGGACAAGAACTAGAGTTGAGTCAGTTTCTGCTTGAGCATATTGAACGCCACATCACACTCAGGAGACCAAGCATACTTGACATTCTTCTGGAGGAGGCTGGATAGAGGCTTAGCAATTTGAGAGAAGTTCTCCACGAATCTTCTGTAGTAACTTGCAAGCCCGAGGAAGCTACGAAGCTGCTTGACATTCTGGGGAGGCTCCCACTTCAAGATTGCCTCAACTTTCTCAGGGTGCACTTTAATGCCTTCGGCAGAGATCACATGCCCAAGGTACACCACTTCATTGAGCCAAAACTCACACTTGGAGAACTTTGCATAGAATCAATGCTCTCTTAGCTTGTCAAGCACAAGCCGGAGATGCTCTGCATGTTGTTCTTCAGTCTTAGAGAACACAAGAATATCATCCAAATACACCAAGACGAACTCATTCTTGAAAGGAGAGAATATGAAGTTCATCATTCTCGAGAAGGTTGGAGGAGCATTGGCGAGACCAAAAGACATGACAGTGTACTCATAATAGCCAAAACTCGTCCTGAAAGCAGTCTTTGGAATATCTTCTTCATGAATGTGAATCTGATGATAGCCCTTGCGAAGATCAAGCTTCGAGAAAACCTTGGCACCTTTAAGTTGTTCAAACAACTCATTGATGTTGGGAAGTGGGTACTTGTTCCTGATTGTCTTTTTATTCAATGGATGGTAATTGACACAAAGTCGATCTGTGCCATCCTTCTTCTTGACAAACAAAACACCACAACCCAATGGAGAAGAACTTGGTCTGATCAAACCCAAATGTTCTTGTTCATCTAGCTACTTCTTCAACTCTTTCAGCTCTTCGGGGCCAAGCTTATAAGGACGCTTGCAAACCGGTTTAGTTCCGGGCTCGAGGTCAATCACAAGCTCAACTGGCCAGTGTGGAGGCATTCCTGGAAATTCTTCGGGAAAGACATCTTCATACACACAAACCACCGAAATTTGAGAAATAGCCGAGATTTCCCCCTTCTCATTAAGAGCAAAGAGATGGATCGTGTCATCGCGAGTAACGAAAATGATCACATCTTCTGAAGGATGAGTCAATTTGACTTCTTTGGCTTGACAATCAACATGCGCCTTGTTCATAGCTAGAAAGTCCATGCCAAGAATGAGATCAATATCGGAATTACCGAGAACATAAGGAGAAGCCAAGAAGGAATAATTGCCCATCTTGATAGGAACATCCGGAACCACCGAATTAGTTCTCATCGAAGAACCCGTAGAAACAATACCCAATGGTCTATCCAATGATGCCGAAGGGAAATCATGCTTTATGAAAAATGTCTTTGACATGAAACAATGTGATGCACCAGTATCGAACAACACTTTTGAAGGAAAAGAATTAACCAAGACATTACCCATGATCACTTGGGAAGAATCCTCTTCCTAGGCTGCGTTCACCATGTTCACCCACGCTGACTTGGGATTATGCTTGACTATAGCATTGCCTAGAGGTCTGACTGGAGGGGGAGGCGGAAGATGCTGCTGGTTGCACTTGTTTGAGTAGTGACCCTTCTGACCACACTTGTGACAAGTAACCTCTAAGAGCGGACGGAAGTTGCCTGGAGGAGGAACATTAGCTGTCTTGAGTGCCTGGGGCCTCTGCTAATAACATGGGTTGCGTGGGTGAGAAGAACCACGACCACCAAACTGCTTCTGTTGCTGAGGAGAACAAAACGGAGGAGGAGGAGGAACCCAATACTTCTGCTGCTTAGGGACCATCTAAGAGCTGGAAGAAGAAGAGTAGGATTCCCTGGAACGCTTCCTTGAGTTCTCTAACTTGAGCTGAGTTGCCTCGACCTTCAAAGCCATGTTGTAGAACTGATCAAACTCACGAGGCTCTTGAAGGACCAGACCCGACATAAGCTCATCCTTGAGACCACCTCTAAACTGATAAATCATGGACTTGTCGTCAGGAACATCTTGTTTAGCATAGCGGGCCAGATTCTGGAACTCGACATTGTACTGATAGACAGACTTGCTTCCTTGCTTCAGGTACCTGAACTTCGCACGCATCTGCTCTACAAAGCTCGTCGCAATGTAATGGGCCCTGAAGTCACAACAGAAATCATCCCAACTGATAACACGATCACCCTAGAGTCCTTGTAGTGCTGCCACCAATCTGTTGCCTGACCCTTGAGCTGAAACGATGCGAACCTGACATAGTCCTCTGGTCTGACATTGCTGCACTCAAAATGCTTACTCATGTCACGGAGCCAATCATCTGCATCAAAAGGCTGCTCACAACAGGTGAAAGACTTGGGCTGGTTGGCAAGGAACTGGTTGAGTGTCGCGAACTGAGGCTGATTCTGAAAATTCCCTTGAAAACCTTGCTGGCCCTGATCTCTTTCTTGCAATAGCCTGAGCAACATCTGAGTATTCACATTGGTTGCGGCCATCATAGCTTGCCAAGCTTCTGGAGGAGGAGGCGGTGGTGGGGGTGGTGGAGGACCAGACTGCTCCTCACCCTGACCCGTATTCCCGCGAGTTGGTGGAGCCATCCTGGAGATGGACAAGAACATCAACACATCATTGACAAATATGATTTCAATAAGGTGAACCAAATGACTTGAAAGAAATTGAACGAAATAACATTAATAGCCTTCCTACTGAAAAATTAGTAAGAACGCCTTCTTCGGGTTTGCGATAACATCATTAGATATTAAAATCCACTTGAATATACACAACAAGGTATTGAGCTAAGATATGCTCGGAACAAATGTATAGACCTCGTACATCTGAAGAAAGATGATCCTAGGTAACTACTTGAATTCCCATCGAAGAACTTCCGAACTCTTTGGTTATGCAATTGGGTGTTGGGGATATAAGGAGGCAAAATATCTCACACAACTAACAAGCCATACACTCCATTGTATCCATCCTTCAACACATAACCAGAGGCTTCGGAACTCCATCTATCTCGGATCCTCGAAAGCGCAATGATACCAAACATGAAGGCACCCTAGACGCCTCCCCAGTACTAGGTGACTCCGACCTTATCTCGCCACAATAAGTATTGAACCAATTTCGAACATCCTCCGTCTTGAGATACTAAGAAAACTGAATGATAATGATGTGCCAAGAATCCCTTGGAGCTCAACTCCCCGGAAGAAACCAAGTCAGATAGGAGGCACCAAGACAGAACTCCGTCACATCGACATCATATAGTTTCCAAAATACCCGCGTGATCCTAAAATTTTTTTGAGCGAGAAGAGGAGTAGAATCACAATTCCTAAGTCGAATACCTCACCAGAGTATAGAAGAGGAGTAAAATAAACCCACTCTCCGATATAACTAGACTCAAAATAGTTTTACTAGACTCGACTCGTCCAAGTTCGATCAAGCAAAGCGCTCCTAAGGTCATACGGCTCTGAATACCAACTTGTAACGCCCAAGATGCGTGCCTATCCTTATTTAGGCATGGGGCCGTGATAGGGATAGAGGCGCATCTAATCGTTTCGCAAGTAAAGTAACATCACATACATGTATGAAGAGATGAGTATATGAGTTGGCTTACACTCACCACAAGCTAAATTACAAGTTCACACAATTATTCAAAACATCATACAGAAGACAGTGTCCGTCTACGGATGAAAACAAACAAAGAAAAGAAGCAATGAAACTGTCTTGCTGGCCCAAATATCATGACCAAGGGCTCTCTACTCGTCGGGATACGTGACGTACATTCTGCCACGTTCTTAATCATACTCCCACTAGAGCTGGGTCACATCATCTAGCACGGTCTCATCTGCACCTGCACCTGTATTGTTCTAATCTATGAGCCACACGGACTCGGCAATCTTGTAACCCGGGTACCGAAACTATGTAAGCTTATTGGGTTGGATGGGGTAAGTGTTGAGTTTGCAGCAATCACTAAGCATTTTTTGGTGGCTATCTTATGAGAACATGAATGTTAATATAGTGGACTACGAAAGACGATCGAGTACTGCCATGATCACTAAGTGATCCTGAACACCTACTTACGTCAAACATAACCCCACCGTGTTCTCTCTCGGTTCATGTTCACGAGCAGCGACGATCACGGTTACGCACCCAGTTGGTGTATTTTATTGGAGTTTACTTCAAGTCGACTATAACCAGGTGTTAAACAAAATATCCATGTTGCCACATAACCGTGGGCACGGCTTTCCGAAAGATTTAACCATGCAGTGGTGCTCCAACTAATCCATCACAAATTAACCACACTCCGTGGGAATAACCTCGACCACAGATCTCGTGATCATCCTAGGCAATTCCAAAGGAAAACCGACACCTCGAGATAGCCCGAAGAAGATCGGAGTTCCTCGCGCAAGACATTCGAGAAAGGTAAAACAAGTCCAGCAAGACCGCCCGACATGTCGACAAACCCGATAAGAGCCGCGTATCTCATTCTCAGGACACGACAAATAAGCGAAGCGAACAATGGCCTGATAGAAATCTCCCGAGTTGCCCCGGGTTGGCCCCGCACGGTGCTCTAGTTTGGACCAACACTCATGAGGAGCACTGGCTCGGGTTGTTGATTAATTATCCACGGGGTTGCAAAGCCCTATGCATTTTTATTAAGTTGTTTAAGAAAATAGTACCAATGTTGGGTCTTGCCAGACAGACTTTAATCTCAAACGAATATCAAGGGGGTTCCCATAACAACCCCGAGCATGTTAGGAGCACAAAATATGGAAACATAACATCGGTAACAAGTAACTATGGCGGTAAAAGTGGAACAAAACACTGAGCAAAAGGCCAAGCCTTCCAGCATACCTAGATATATATGTGCATTAAATTAAATAGCAGTAAATATTGTGATATCTCTAGATATCCATGTTATCACATGGAAACAACCTGCACCTGCATCTAAGAACGCTATAAGAGGGGCTGAGCAGCGATAACTTAGCCAAACAAGGTTTGCTAGGTAGTGAAGCGGTTAGAGGCTATCATGGCAATGAAGGGGGCTTGACATTCAAGTGGCGGGTAACGCAAATGTAACGATAAGATCAAGAAATCTAGCAAAGCAAAAATAGTGTCAGGATCAGGGTACGATCATCTTGCCTGTTGGTTCTTCAGAAGGACAAAGAGCTGGGTCCTCGTAGTGGTACTCTCTTGGATCCTCATACTCAGGTTCAACACCCGCATCTACCCAAGAGAAATAACAACAATAAACAAATAACCAAGGTGCAATGCATAAACAAGATGATGCATGATTCATTTGAAGTATTTAACATGGCAATCCTAAGCTAGTCATGTTTCTCATGCAATAGTTAAGTTATTTACAATTCTGGACAGAAGCTCATGTTAAGTTGTTTGAAAATGTATGATCATGGCAAATATGGATGCTTCATGCAAAAACGATGCAAGTGCATATGAAAAACGTAGGAAACGGAGTAACGGTTCTCACGCTACGCTCATGGCAAGGTACGAAGGCAAAATACATGACAAGGAAGGCCACGGGCTATTCCTTGGTATTCCAAGGTATCCACTGGTTAGGAAATGAAAAACCAATCACAATATAGCCAAATACCAAGCAAAGCAATGGATCATAGCTCCCACAAGTCACAAAACACTACCACACACAATCTGCCCGAAACAGAAACATAGCAACTTCCACAACAATTATCTAGAGCTATAGGATGTTTCCAACCCCAAACAAGGTATGTACAAAAACTAAATAACATGCTTGACAAATCATCCAACTACAGAAACTTGAAAGGAAGCAAGGATCACTGAGCATGAAGCTCACAAGATGGCATAATGAAACAGATTCTAGGGACTTGGTGAAAATCACAGTTTTCTGGAATCTGAGTTAAGCTCATAGCAAAATGACAGCAGAAATTAATGATGCTAGAGACCACCTCATGGCATGAAAATTAACAGGATGGTAGAGGACAGCATCTACTACAAAACACTAGCACTGAGCTTGAGCTAAAACACAACAGAGCACTTGGTAGCATCCACTCAACAAGGCATAAAAATAATAATAGATTCTCAAACTTAGAAATATTTAGCATGTGGAAAACAACAACATTTTATTAGCTACTTTGGAGCAAGATTCCCACTTATATGCAAGTTTATCATGTCAAAAGAAAATACCATAGCATAATACTCATAAAACACTACCACTTACATGTTGACACAATTATCATAGCATGCATGGATTAATTCTTACAAAAATGATAAAATGGCATATTGGGACAAAATGACATTTTGTAAAATTTGCGCAAAAGCTAAAACAAACCACACCAACGGATTTCTGGGATTTTTCTACATCCATATATCACACCCCTGTGTTGCTGTAGATAAAACTGCCCACAACTCTAATTTACCAAGAGCACCAAAAACACATCAACCTATAAGTTAAAAGTTACTATAAATGCTCACTGCCTAAATTGTCTATGTACAGAACTGGACATTTACTAAAAATGGAATTAAGTCTATTAAACAGAAAACTAATAGGAAAAAACAGAGAAAATAATAAAAGGAGGGGACCCACCTAGCATTGAGCCAGGCCCTCCCTATGTGGATGACAAGTGGGCCAGGGGCCCACTGTCATACACACACTCATAGCACACACACACACACGGATCTAGGTGCAGTCGCACCAGATCCAGCCACACACGCACACACGCAGGCACAGAGAGAGCAGCACGCACGCACACACAGATCAAGCCATGGCCACACCAGATCCCATGGCCACTCACACACAACAAACAGAGAAAAGGAAAAGGGGCCGGGGGAGGATCGAACCCGTGACCTCGCGGTCGCCCCCCCCCCCCCCCGGTTCGCTACCACTGCGCCACCCACGGACTACTAAACACAGAGGTTTCTTTGCCCCTCTTGGCCTTACCCTTTGACGGAGGCAGGCCATCTACCACGCGCAACCGAAGGACAACGGCGTCGCCGGCGGCCACTCTCCGGCAACCAGCGGAGACTACGAGCACCGGCAGGGCTGCAGAAACAGAGGGGAGATCCATCCCCGGGGTCAGCGAGCGACTGCGCAGCGGGCAGAGCGGGTCTCAAGCTCGTGCAGGAGCTCGGCTCGGGCCATGACGATGCAGGCGGAGGCGATGCAGGCACGACGAGGTGATGCAGGCACGAGCGGACGACAACTACGAGTGCGAGCCCAAAGGGCGAGGCAACCGGGCGTTATGCATACTGCCACAGCGAGGACTACTGACAAAAAAACACCCTTGACAGAGCTACGGGAGCGCGGAAACGGCGACGAGCTAGCAACATGCACAAGGGGCTAATGCCTACGAGTAAGAACAGGGAGGGAGAAGGAACTACCTCCACTACTTTAAGACATGGAGAGACGGGCGAAGACGGGACGGAGGCGATGCGAGGGCTCTCGGAACTCCGGTGCACCTCGGATCCGAGCAGCAAGAAGAAGATGTCGACGGGGACGGACCTTCGGCGTCGACGGTGAGGCGTGCATAGAGGAAGAAGACGCAGGGGCCTCCGGGCTTCGATCTACGCGAACAGGAGGGCCGTAGACGACGCGAGGAGGCTACCCCGAGCTCGAGCACGCGCTCGGCCAGAGCATGGAGGGAATGGAGCGAGGGGTCGAGCTAGGGCACGAAGGACATCTTATATAGGGCTCTAGCGGCGTCGACGACCGTCAAATCTACCGAGACGGCGACGTGGCTCTCTGGATTTCCACCATACACGAGGAGGAGGATGACTGCTGCTAGCGGGCTGCGCTGGCTTCCTCTTCTGGGCCAAGGCAAGGCAAGACCCAGGTGGGCTGAGAACCCTCTCTCTCTCTCCCTGGAATGTTTCCTAATATAATAAAAACCCAGCAAACAATTAAATCTAGACAGAGAATGGAGAAGAACTAGATAGAGATAAAATATTTTTTTGGACTGAGAAAAATATATCCCATTTAATAAAAATGAACTTGGCATTTTTAGAGAAAAAGAAATAAACACATATTTTAATTTGGCAATCTGTTTTGCAAGGAGTCCAAAGGCAAATAATATCCAAACATTTATGAGAGTTGAGTCACAAACCTTATCAGATTATTTTGAGTAGTTGGAACATTTTTAAACTATGAAAACAACAACTACAAATCCCACATGCTACGTTACTTGAATAAGAGAAACAATGGGATAGTTTTGAAATAGTGGGATAGTTTTTGAAATGGGCAATAAATAGAGGAGCACTCCAATCAAGGTCACACATGCACTCACTCCCAACACATTCAATCACATCACCAACACTACTCCACAATCATGGCAAAGAAATATGATGCACTTGATGTTATGAATATGATGCCATGATGCATGAAATGATAATGGCAAGTAGAACTCAAACTCATGATGGCATTGATAACATCCATAGAAGGTCACACATGAGAAATATTACAAATATGGCAAGGGATGGTCTTGGGTTGTTACACCTTTGATCTTCAATACAATGATCATCGCATCTTCGCTTTGATCCATTCGATGTAATTCTTTTGTATGGTGCATTTGTTGGGATCCGATGAATTGTGGGTTTATGTTCAGATTATTCGTGAAAGGTATTTGAGTCTTCTCTCAAATTATTATGATTCTTAATTGCATGATCATTATAACTTTGTAATTCTCCCCAGTCTATTGATTTGCTTTGGCCAAGTAGATTGATCTTTCTTCAGTGAAAGATGTGTGTTGTAGTGGGTTCAACCTGACGAGTTTCTATATCACAGTGACAGAAGGGGACAAGTTGCGTCTTTGTGTTGTTGCCACTAAGGATAAAACAATGGGGTTTATTCATATTGTTTGAGTTTACTTTGTCTACATCATGCCATCGTTCTCCATGCATTACTCTATTTTTCATGAACTTAATAAGTAGAGAGGCAAGCATAAAAGCGCTCTTGAAGTGGAGTAATAGTAGCAGGTGCAAACAGGAGTCGGCCTATTTGTCTTGGGCGTGATGCCTATATACACATGATCATTGCCATGAACATCACATAACTATCCACAATTCTATCAATTGCCCAACAGTAATTTGTTTGCCTGCTGTATGCCTACTTTCATGAGAGATGCCGCTAGGGAAAACTATGGCCCCGGGGTTCATGCACTTATATATTTATAAATGCCACAATACCTTGTTGTTCTTATTTACCTTTTATTTTAATTTGCAATTTATAATTACCGGTTATTATCTACACAATTCTCTTGCTTGCATATAACGAGATCAAGGGGATTGACAATCCTCTTGCCCGCGTTGGGTGCAAGTTGTTTGCTCTTTTGTGTTCAGCCGCTGAAGAAGGTTGATTGATATTCCTATTGGTTCGACAAACCTTGGTTTCATAACTAGGGGAAATACTTATTACCCGTTTCTCTTCACGGAAAACCCAACGCATACCAAAAGTATGAGATACATCATTGTCTCCTCGTGCCTCGGTTATCTCTCACCCAAGCCCTTTACTTATGCACTTTACTTTGTGATAGCCATATTGCTTCTTATTATATATTTTGCTATCACTTAGTTGTTTACCTTGCTTAGCATAAGTTTTTGGTGCACATAGGTGAGCCTAGTTGTTTTAGGTTTTGTGCTTGACTAATTAAATGCTAGTTTTATTCCGCATTTGTTCAAGCCTAAACCATAATTATTTTAAATTGCCTATTCACCCCCCCCTCTTTAGGCGACATCCATGTCCTTTCAAAGCTCTAGGGTGTCCAAACACACAAGAGTAATAAGCTTCTCAACTTTTCGCTTCCACATATCACCATGGAGAACTCAAGCCTATACACCAAATGCAATGGTAAGGGCACACAGAGTGCCCAAGTCCTTCTCTCCCAAATTCCACCACCACAACAAAAGACATGGAGGAAGATAAAAGGAAGAACAAGGAAAAGAACACAAAGAACTCCAAGATCTGGATCCAAGGGGGTCCCCTCACTTAGAGGAGAAAGTGATTGGTGGAAATATGGATGCAGATATCCTCTCTCCTTTTCCTCAAGAACTAGCAATAATCATTGTAGGGATTGAGAGACAGTAAGCTCGAAGAAGGTCAATAATGGGGGGGGGCAAACACGAGCTTAAACGACAAGAACCATTGGGGAAGAAGACCCCCCCCCCAAATCGAACCGTTATGGCCATTGGTCGTGCACATGCGGTACTATCGCTTGGTGAGCAGTACTACCGTTTAGCACGGTCAACGCAACCCAAAGAGATAGAAAAACAAGAGCGGTAGTTCTGTCAGAGAGGTGCTACCGCTTATAAGAGGTACTACCGCTCTGGAAGGTACTACCGCTTATAAGTGGTACTACCGCTCTACTACTACCGATGCGAAAAAGTCTGCGTCAGACCAGCCCAGGGTGGCAATACCGCTTGGGTGCTTCAAGAAATCCCCAAGCAAAACTCGACTTCCTCCTCTCCATAGAGATTCAAACCCTCAAATCGGTCTTACAAGCTTGGTTTTGACACCCACTCGTATTCCTCCTTTTCCTCTTTTGTTCCTTCTCTGCTCCCGCTTCCTTCATCCTTCCTGAACACGTCCCGCTCACCCTCCACCACCGGGGATTCCCTCATGACGTTTTTTTCTTTCTGATTTGGATCCGTCCCATCTTTCTTCCTACCCACCACCCCTCACCTCCATCAAGAGACAATGGATCCTCCATACAAGGATCACGCTGAAACCTTGACGATCGTAGGCTCACCCCCCCCTCCGAAGCAACTTTGATGAGAAACGTGAGGATATGCTGGTCTTCGGCTGAGATCGTCAGGGTAGGAGTAAACCCTAGAAAGAAAGGAAAAACTAGGGGCAGCCAGTACAAGAGTTTACCTAAAGCTCAAGAAAGAAACTTGAGGCCTTGACCCACCAAGCCCCTAGCTCGCCCTTTACCAAGGAGCAGCAAATCGGCTGAACGCAAACCCCCCACCACGCCACCGCCGATCGCATCGCGACCATGGACGACGTTGTCACCGACGCGCCACCGCCGTCCCGCTTCTCCCCCGACGACCTCGACAACTTCGCCGCATCCCTGCCGCAGCCCACCCCCATCCTCGTCGCCTCCCCAAACCCTAGCCCCGCCCCGCGGCTCCTCGTCGTCCTCATCTCCTCCACCTCCCTCGCCCTCCTCCCCTCCCCGCCGCCTCCTCTCCACGCCTCGCTCCTCCTCCCAGACCTTCCCCTGCAGCAGTCCCGCGCGCCCATCCGCGTCTACCTCCACCCGTCCTCCGGCGCGCTCCTCGCCGTTGCCCACGGCGCCATCCCCGCCCACCGCGCGCGGGCCGCCGCCAGGAGCCTCATCTCCGCGCTGCAGCCGGAGGAGGTCTTGGTCCTTGACGCGGTCCGGAGCGGGGCGTACAGGGGCAGACTCGCCGCGGACGAGCTAGTGGAAGGGAAGCTGGAGACCGGGGCGGCGCGGCGGCGGGGAGGCGTGGGCGCGGCCAAGGGCGTCGCGGCGCTGGCGCCTCCGGGGAGCGTGATGGACGGGCTCGGCGCTGCCGTGATGACGGAGTGCGAGATCCGGGGGAAGGCCGCGAGCATGGTGGTGACCTGGCCGGCGGCCGCCAGGCCCTCGGACTTTGGGGTCATGCGGCGGGTGGCGGCGGAGCTCGGCGTCGATCTGAAGGCCGCGGCCAGGGTCTCCGGCCGGGCCGGGTTGGGCGCGCTCTATACTTAAGATGATAATGCTATCCCTTCCACTTCTCTGTGCTCTCATGGTTCGTCACTGGTGTTGTTTGGCTTTTGCATTTGAGAAGAGAAAGTTTTAAGAGAAAAATCCGGGATGTGTCAGGAATTCAGTATTCAGCAATGTTGTGTTCGGGGCAATCTGCAACAGGATTATGGACACGCAGATTAAAATTGCATTTCAGTGTTAAAAGTGTTCCTCTGCCTGCGTTGAGAACCTGCTGCCTATGTGTTGTTTTGAGTCCTTGCTGTGCCGCACTTACATTTGGTCATGCGAAGGAGCACTATAATTACTAACAGTTCAGGAGGAATGAACATCGCTAGTCGCTACGAACACAAGAACAAGCCGTGTGAGAAAGCGCAATTTTTTTTTTGAATTAACTGAAAGCAAGATTTAAATTTTAAGTTCTATTTTTTTATACCTAACCAGATTTTAAGTTCTAACCTTTTTTTTTTCTTTTGAAACTTGTAGCTTCATAAAAACAAACAACTGTTACATCGTCCACCATCCACTTATAATCGATACCTGCGACGGCTCCTCAATCCACAGCGAAGGTGAAATCAAGACCAGACCTAGCTAATTCATGAGAGACACAATTTTTCTCCGTAGGGCAGTGAATAGAAGAAACCCAAATGTAACCGGTGACTAGAACTGTGCAATCCGAACTTGATCCTAAACCAGACAAACGTCTAGAAAAAAAAATACTCGCATGGATCTCCACATAAAATCAATGACACATAATTTAGATGAACAATACTCGTATGAATCTTCACATAAAATCAATGACACATAACTTAACTTAGATGACACATAACATAAAATCAATGGTCATCTAGATGTGCTTTAGCAAAATCGATAAGAATAACCCATTTTCAAAAAACAGAGTTTGTGTCTCGGGTGATGTTCACAAACACTGTAAAGTTATACAGATTTGCTTTGCCCTAAAAAAAAGGTTGTGTATTCATTTTTCTCCATAACCTGTATATAAACCTTAATCCCTACAAACTCTTGTGTGGCACAAATTCTAGTAAGGAACAAGGAAAGCAAAAATCCAAAAGACAGTGGTATTTTTTTATTTCATTTTTTTGCAACAAAAATAATGATAACCTATCCCATCAATGGTTGCTACCAAAAGTGAAGTAGCATGGCAATGTTAGGTTGAAAAATGCTAAAAAAAAACATGAGATGGAGAAGACAACTTTTATTATTGATCGCTGCCACACACAATGCGGCAGAACAAGGAACACACTGGAGATGCTGCCAATTCTCCAAGAGAAACAAAATGTGGTGGGGAAAAAGAAACGCATGGGGGCACCAGCCGACGGAGATGGGATACTAATTGGAGCAATAAATGGAATAAATTGTTTTAAGTACTCCCAGGAGAGCAAGGTATCCGGTTAAAATTAACCCTACAACCTGGCATGACATCCTCGCACGACTGAGAACCAGAGGCAAATGTAGCATCAGAAATGACAGCAGAAAACTGCTCTTTCGGAACGTCGGGAACACAACAAGGTTGCAAAGCTTTCGGAGGGAGGAGCTCTCCCTCGCCGCTGCTCGGAAATTGCAGCTCCTCAGTATCACAAGCATGCCCCTCGGCATGGTTGATGCTGAGGCTTTTGTCTTCAACATCTGAGCCAACCTTGTCTTCTCCTGTGTTGCTGCAATCTTTTGCCAACCCAGCTTTACCAGACATGTTAATAACTGCTGCATGATGAGGCTCGTCGTTATTGTGTACTTCATCACACGTATCAATACAAGGCAATGCCTGATCCTCGCCGACTGCAGCATTTTCCCCCTCCACCATGTCCACAGAAGCCTCCTTGATCATCTCTTCATTTTCTGGTTGTGAAGATGACGCAAGAACTTTGGACTTCCTAGAACCAGTGCTTGAACCATAAAGCTTCATGGCATTCTGTAGAAATTAAAACGCATCAATAAGCAACACGGGTTCAACATGGAGTAATGCATTCAAAGATTGATATACTTTATGGCAGAGGACTATGACCCAAGTTAGAGAAACAATAGATGCAAAATTAAGAAGGTTCTGATGTAATAAGTCCCAGACGTAATATAGTCGTTCCATTAACCTCATAGCAATTAACACAAAGATACTTCATTACGCTGCTGAACAAGCCACAGTAACATTATTACTGTACTGGATTTAAAGTAATGTAAACATGTTTGGCTAAGAAAACGATGATAGTAAGCTCATACAGGACAATAATTTCAAGTCAAACAAGTCAACAGAAAAAGGTAGTTAAGGTTTCAAGACTCTAGGTTGTCTAGGCTGGGGGTTAAACATGCAACATAGGCATTGTGGCATACTTCATGGACAAATTTTAGATTTTCCAGTGCCATTGTATGCTAACACAAGTCAAATTTTGGGAACAGCCACCAATATGGTTCAACACATAGGTGGCTCAGTTTGTCCTTTCAGCTTATAGAAGCCATATAGCCTATTCCACGCAGGTATAGATATTATGTTTTCTTAGCATTATCACGTGATGGAAAATGCCCCAACCGAGAAGCTTGAATAATATGGTGAACAGCACATGTGACAAATATTAAACATAATCATTTATGCACTGGCCTATAGTAAAGGTCTGTAAGTGGTCATCCAAAAAATCATAGTTAATCTTAGAGAAATGTACCTCAAATACAGAAGTTGCTTTCCCTGAAAATATGGACTTTATCATGCATTTGAAACCTTGAGCTTGACGCCCGTGCTCATCTTTATTATTATTCTGAAAAAGGGAACATGATGCTTGGTCAATGTTGATAAAATGGAACTTCTAAAACTAAACATGTAAATCATTCCAGCTACCTTCAAGCACCGACGCATGGTAGATTCACACGATCGAGCCAGCTCCAACTCCCCAGCCATTGTACTAAATTTTTTGTACAACTCTGGTGAAGCAAGGCTTGTCGAAATATCAAGCCTCTTAAAGTAGTTAGAGCAAAACCAAGAATCCGCTTTTACATTAGAAGGCCCAGGAGTTGCCTCAGGTCTATTTTTTGGAGCATGTGCATCAATTTTTTCAGCATTGGTCCCAACTGTTTTGACTTCAGAGCTTTGACTTTGATTTTCAGCTGGGAGTTGCATTAACAAGGGCTTGTCAGATGAAAGTGGCACCTCCGACTCTGACTGCTGATGAAAATTAGGATCATTATTCCGGTCCAGTTCTTGTCTGCCATAGCTGTGTGAGTATTCATCAAAGACACTCCTATTTGCATCCCAACCAGGTACCCGAGAGAGATATGGATCTTCTGCAGGATTGTGCCATGTAAATGGCTGTGCACAATGAGGAAAATTTTCAGGATGTCCATGCAAAGGATAATGCATCCCAGCATGATTCGTATCCATAGATGGCCGCATCCCGAATAAAGATTGAGGGAACTGGTGGATAGCTGGGTGAAAACCAGGGATTGGAGGCCCATGCTGGAAAGGACCAAAACCACTTGGTGCTGGTGAAGGCCATGAGGACGGATTATTCCAAGTGTTACCATGCCCTCTTGCATTATCAACAGTACCACTTCTTCTTGAGCGGCTGCTTGATCTGCGTTCTCTAATCTGGCTCCTATTATCATCATCAAAGGATCTTTGATTGTCCATCTCAGGTCTATCACGTGGCAGATGGAGATGCCCTGGTGATGCACTATGATAGTTCTCAGTAGCTTGACGATTCAATAACTCATGATTTCTGGTATTACCTTTCTTCATTGAGCCATCAACAGCATCATGATTATGCCTTAGATTGCTCCGGTTCGAAACTTGACAATCACTCGCTGATGGTGGTCTGTCATTAAAATGGATTGGTCGGACATCAGATCTCAAACTTCTACCATCTTTTGAGGGAAGAGAGGATTCATTTTTATTTGCATCAGTTTTACTAAGATCTTCAACTGATTGAAAGTCAGATGTTCGTCCATGTCTTCCAAGAGCAGCACCATTCTCCCTGGGTGAGGATTCTTCTTGTTTAGGGACATGCCTGAAATAAATAATAATTTAATAAAATTCTAGATATTCACATCCGTGCAGCTTGTAACTTCTAACGACTTATAGTTTTACGAACAGAAGTCTTTCAAAATAGAGAAAAGTATCTTAGAATTTCAGTACCACAATCACATGCAGGAACAGATGATGACAAGTGCCCACAATTACTAGAACTGCTTACATGTTTTCACTCTTACCAGTTCTAAGCTCTGTTAGAATCAGGCCATAAATACATGTCAGAAAGAGAAAATGGAACTGAATTTGGATTTTGGACTCGAGTAATCTCTCATCAGATCCATCTCCAACAAGACAAATCAGCTCCATCAATAAACACTACCAAAGATTAGCTTAACATAACTTTCATATACTCTAGATCTTTTCATAACGAGTCAGTGGAGCTTTTACTACTTGCCATAGGAGACCTGGGTTCATTTACTTCAGTTGTTGACCTTCCTATGCTTATGTATTTGTAGCATTATAGAACATAATAAATTTATTCAAACACAATCGACTTTGAAAGACACAAAGCTAGATATCAAGATGCGGTCGCTCCAATTTGAACAGTTGAAATGTAATGTAATGCGGAGAAGAATGCAGATATCAAGGTTTTAGAATTACCTGCTTTGCTCCTTCACAGGATATGTGCTGGATCTGGTGGGGCTTTTCCTCTCAAAATCCCTCCTCCGAGAATCAACCTTCTCATATTCCCGTCTACGGTCTTCATTGGATACAACCGAGCCTACATCAGACCTGCGTTTAGAATCTCCATGATATTCTTTTGCATTTCTGGGTTCTAGATCACCATTATGAACGCTTTCTTCATAAGACCTTTTCTTCCCTTTGCTGTCATCTCTATACTTAGAGCTCCTACGATCAGCAGCAAATGTGTCAACCTCGTTGTCATGGAGTCTATTTTTATTGTGCCTGCTCTCTGAGTAATTATGTTCCTCTTTGCAGTGCTTTTCCATTGACCTGTCTCTAGTATTGTCCTTTGAGGATCGCACATCCCATGACCCACCATCTTGACTCCTATGATATCTATAACTATCATCTCGATGTTTCTCTCTAGAACTGTTATCAGATCTTTCATTCCTATGTTTCTCTTCATCTCTAGGCTTATCTTTGTATCTTTCGTCCTTATATCTGTCGTCCTCTTTAGATCTTTCCCCTTTGTATTTTACATCCCTATGTCTATCTTCATGTCTCGACCTTTCCTCTTTGTACCTTTCATCTCTATGCAGTTCCTCATCTTTATGCCTATCATCTTTGTGTTTGTCATTGCTATGCCTATCCTGAGCCTTAGACTTGGCATCTCTATATTTTTCTTCTCTGCGTTTTTCCACACCTTTAGGCATGTCATCTTTCAATTTTCCATCTGTGTATTGCTGCTCATAACACCCATCAGTTTTGGTACGCACATCCCGAGGCATGGTTTGCCTTCCCTTGCTGCCACTTTGTAACTCGTCTTTCGCAGCAGACTGATCCTTTGTTTTCCTGTGCCTCCCATTCTTTTCTGATTCTCCACCGTGTAACTCATCTTCACGACGACGGTCTGCTAATAGAAAGGAAAATAATATGGTATCAATAGAAATTATAATATAAACGCTTCAGAGATATAAAACATGATCAGAAGGTCCAACTCGCAACAAACCCAGACTAACACTCTCTTGATGACTATGGTATCAGTCCTAAGATTATGACCGTAATACCAATCACTGGATTTTGTAGGCTAATTAAACCATATCATATAATCGGGATGTAGGCTGTATCCTTATGAGAAGACATACATAGAGCATACACAAATATAACAAATGAAGTGATGGAAAAGACTAGATAATTGTTGAGTGGCTATGACAGTCCGAGAGCTTATTTTGAAAATTGAGAACAATAAATAAATAACAAATAAGACAGCATAAACTATTTCAAATCACATCCATTCTAACACTTCACAGGAACAAGTCACAAATAACTTACTACACATTGAATCCATCTTCACAACTGAAAACATGGTTCATTTATAAATTACATTCCTCCGCCCAGAAATGTAAACCCGCATAATTGTGTGTGCAGCCTAACACAATCCTAATCATCAAAACAAACTATACAGTTGAAAACTCTGCAACTCACACATGTGTGTACACACAATGTACAAGTTCAATATTGTACAAAAGCATGCAAGTTGCAACATTTGTGCAGACTTTAATGAGCAAAGATTTGTCACCAATTTTGCATAACTACTCGCTGACACTGGCATACAAACCCATATGGCATCTGGTGCTCAATATAAATTTCAGATCTAGGCCCTTGTATGCACTCAATCCCCATGGAAGGAGAATGGCTCATAGGTAGTACCAACATATGTTTATACCATTGGGAAGGATGCCAAGAGAAGCAGGGCCACAAGTAATTTGCAAGGTTCATGGAAACAAAAATTTAGCTAGCATTTCGTATGGATTTCTGGTTGAAGCTCATGAAATACAAGTAGAATAGCATGCACAAACAACAAAAAGTAATACCAACTCTCACTAGCCTGGCGCCAAAGCTATAATACTGCAACTCATGAGTCATACCCATAGTTAAAAAAGGCGCGCCTAAGCGAGCGCTTAAGTGCGCCTAAGCTCTAGGCAATAGCAAAACGCCTAGCGCATAACTGCGCTTAATCTGCGCATAATTGCACATAAGCATGCGCTTTGGTCAGAAAAGCGCAAGGCGGTGGCAAAACGCACAATTAACGCCTAGCGCTTTTTTGAACTATGGCCATACCTACATGAAACAAAAGCTAGGGATTCCTCCTATATTACAAAAACCACTAGACAAGGAAGTAAGATATGACCAGATTAAGGCTCATAACATCATATGATATTAGATTATAGTTTTAAGTTAAGTAACTTGAGCACTTGTAGTTTCTCCTTCTCTTGTTACTGATATCTCAACAAGAACTATGCAATCTGATAGGTGTTCATGTTCCATATGATGCTATGGCCAGTATACCAAGTGATACTTCATCGTGACTGTCTACCAAAAAGTTTTAACTATGAAGAGCAAGCTGAAAAATACCTACCATCAGTTCCTCCATTAGAATAATTCTTGGTTTTATCGCTGTCCAAATCTCGTGTTTTCACCTCTTTGTTTCTTGGAGTAGCTTTCAATGATGCGTCGTGCCTGCACTCACTCCCCTTTTCATGATCCTTACTCCTATCCTTGACAATCTTATACTGCTGATCCATACCATCTTCCTTCAGCGTCAACACTTGCTTGCTTTCTTTCGACTTCTCTGCCTCAAGCTCCCTCCCCTTCTCCTTCACGCGGTGATGCTCGCCATCACTATGCTCCTCCAACAATAATGTCTCTTTATCTGACTTCCTTCTGGCAACCTCGTTGGACCTATCATAGTCCTTGCTAGACTTTCTTGCAGACTTTCCCTTCACATCACCGTCTAAATTCCTGGACTTCTTCGAGTCATGGTAACTGACTCTCTCATCTTCTTCGCCATGACTCCACCTGTCATCCCCAGTGGCATTATCCTTCTCCCCTCTGCTCTTCCTCTTCTTCTGCCCATCGGCGGACGAACCAGATGCCTCGCCCGCATTGGGAAGCTTTGCCGGCCGCTTCTCGTGGCCCTCCGAGCCCTTGGAGGCCCTGCCGGCGGCCGCCTTCCTATCCTCCTGCTCCCGCGGCCGCGGATCCTCGTCGGAGTCCGACCTGTCCCGCTCCTCCCGGTCGTGCTTGCGGGACCTGCGTCGCGTGCTCCTCGGCATCGTGTCCTCCAAGCCTCGACCCCACGACCAAAGGTTCACCAGAGCCGCACCAATTTGAAACCCTGCGCCTGCGGCCCCTGGATCCTCGACGGCGGGGTGGAATCCAAGCAGACCGCACGCAAACCCGCCGGAACTCCTCGTCTCGCCGCGGCAACCGCCGAGGATACTCCGAGCATATATATAAGCAAGGAGATGCAAAAGCTTGAGGGGATTCACCGGGGCTCGAGTCCGACGACGCGGCGGCGGGGGAGTGGGGCAGAGCGAGCTGGGCTAGGATTCGGATATCGGCGGCGGCGGGTGGAGGCTTGGACGAATCGAATCGAATCGAATCGGAATGGAACACGAGCAGCGGCCGGATAGGCGGAGGAGGGATTGGGATTGGGAATTGGAGGAGGGGAACGGGCGGGGGCGAGAAGGGACGCAATCGCGGATTTTTGGGGGATTTATCTTTTTTTCTTCTTCTTCCAAACAAAGCTTTCTGTTTCCGCTAGGGCGTCGCGTGTGGCGGGTGGCGGGTTGGCGTGACGGAAATACCCCCCGCGCGGTTGCGTCGGCTGAGCGTGGGCAGCGGTTGGTATTGGCCGCGGTTCAGGGGCGGCGCGGTAATTTTGGTGGACTTCCAGTCAGCTTGTGTCCCGTTTTTTATTTTGATTTGAAGATCTCGACCTTGGTGATCTTTTCTGGCGCAGTTTTTTTTAAGGTTCTCGCACAGTTGTTTTTTGTGTGCTTTGGCTTGCTATTCAAACAGTCGAAGCGCGATGCGAAAGAGGCGGAGGAGAAGGTCCGGCTCACGAAGTTAAAACGGAAGCAGGATAGGGCGATTCGTCGGATGAAGGGCCTCATCGTCCCCTTTGACTTCGATGAGGTCTTTTGGGTGATGTTTGATGTCAGTTTGCGGTCAAATTTATGTTTGTTTGCTTTCGATTTTGTTGTCCGGTGTTTGATCATTTAGAATAGCTCAACGTTGTATGTGTATGGATATAGGGTGTTCACTATGTGATACGCGGATGCATAGTACCAAATATGAGGCGTGTCTGATCAGTGTCCGCGGGCGTTTGATGGGCCGGATTTGCAAGATCCGGTTGTAGATGCTCTTAACGGACGAGAATTTGGAGCAATTCTTCCCAAGATGCCAATTGGTTACTTGCGCTCTCGGCTAGGCAACATCTCGATTTTTTTGTCCGATGTTTGGCTCTTAACGAATGGTCAAATTGAAAATTTCCAACGATCGATACATGAGCGAGTGCAAAGAAGGCATGCGGTTGCATGCACGGGGACAAGCAAGAGACGACATGATATTTCTCGAAGACGGGCCATAAATCCCCTTATTGCTCTATAGTTGCTCACTCTTCTCTGTCTTCCCTAGCACTTTCCTCTCACCTTCAAGGGTTCCACTAACATTGGTACCGCGGCGAGCATCGGATACGGGAAGATATGGACGACAACAACCGATTGCAGGAAAATTTGGGTAACGAATATTCTAAGGCACGTTAATGGCCGTAAGCACCGAACCTCTCAGATCTGTATGTGAGGCAAGTAATGCCCCTTCTTATCCTGATTTGAGTACGAGTCAGGATTTGATAGGGTTTGATTTAGGAGATCATTGACTAGGCCTAAATTGTGTGGTATGGTATATGTATTTTTTGTGGAAGTGTGTCCAGCTTCATGATCTTCATTGTTGTGTAGTCCATGTATTAGGGCGATCGTCCATACGAGGGTTGGTCCTACACATTGTAATTCTAACCCTTATACGAGGTCTCACCTTCTACATGACATCATGCAATAAAGATCATTCAAACTTTACGCGATGATGCATGCTCACCATTGTTTGTCCCAATGCTTACTCGTGTAGTGACACATTGTATTTGTTCACACTGCTAGTCCTGATGCATGTTTCTTCATTGCTGTGTAGTCCATGTGTAATATGCTAGAAGTGTGGTGGTGTGTTGAACCTCATGGTCTTCACTACAGTGCTTTGTCGGCAAGACCATCCTTAGTAGTGCTACTTAGGACAGTTGCTCCAAGGATGTAGGAGAAGGCACCTGAAAGCACAACTTATCCCTATGTTGTTTTGGTAATTAATTACAACATATAACCCATTGAACTAATAAGCTTATCAATATATTTCAGAAAATGTTCAATGAATGGAATGTCTAGGATTTGTGAGGAGGAACCCCTAAGATGCAAAGAACTCATATTGACAAAACTCTACATTTTGCTTTAAGTGAACTGATCACATTGAGTCCATAGGAAAGCCAATACTATTAAGAGGGGATGAGGTACTGATGATGATCTAGTTGCTCAAGAGCTTAGAGATATGCCACCGAAAACCTCAAACATTTTCTCACAAACAATTTAGTCCAAAACCCTAATTGCTACTTCGGTCTCACCGAGTCAAATCCAGACAGAACCCTAAGCCAAACCTAACTTCTCGGTGTAACCGAGACTGCTTTTGGTGTAACCGAGACTGCTTTCAGTGGAACCGAAAAGTAGCGACCAACCTTCTATGGTTAAGATCTTTCTTTCGAAACTCCCGGGACAGAATTTTCAGAGCCACCGAAGTGATGGAACTGCTAAGGTTAAGTGGAATCAATCTCATCGAGATGTTTCCTTCAGTATCACCAAAAAGCCAAAAGTTGGGACTTTTTGCACTAGTCAGTACCACCGACATCTATATTCGGTGTCACCGAGTTAGGCAATAGTATTGTAATGGTTGGATCTTTGGTGAAGGCTATATATACCCCTCCACCACCTCTTTCTCGTGTACAAAGCCATCAGAACGAAACTACACTTCCATCATTCATTTTCTGAGAGGGAACAACCTACTCATGTGTTGAGATCAAGGGATTACACTTCACCCAGTAGATCCTTGATTTCTAACCTCCCGAAGTTGCTTTACACCCAATCATAATCTTCTACCAAGTAAATTCCCGTGAGAGTGTGATTGAGTGTTAAGGAGACTATCTTTTGAATCACAAGAGCAAGGAGTTCATCATCAACACAAAATCTATTACCTCTTGGCGAGTGGTGTCTCCTAGTTTGGTTAGGTGTCGCTTGGGAGCCTCCGGATCGTGTGGAGTCGAACCAAGATATTTGTAAGGGCACGGAGATCGCCTGCTTCGTGAAGATCTACCCCGAGTGAGCCTAGTCCTTCGTGGACGTAAGCCATGGTGGAATAGACACAATTGCTTCTTCGTGGACCCTTCGTGGGTGGAACCTTCATGGACTCGCGCAACCATTACCCTCCGTGAGTTGAAGTCTCCATCAACGTGGACGTATGATAGCACCGCCTATCGGACCATGCCAAAAATCTTCGTGTATTCTTACATTTGATCTTCCTACCCCCCCTTACATTCACTTGCAATATCTTTACTTTCCGCTGCACAAACCGTATACCTGCATGTGTAGGGTGTGCTAGACTTGGTAAAATCGCTAAAACTTGTCAACCCAAAAATTTGGGAAAAGGTTAAGTTTTAGTTTGGTCAAGTAGTCTAATCACCCCCCCCTCTACACATACTTTCAATCCTACAAGTGGTATCAGAGATTTGGTCTGTAGTGCATTGGTTTCACAACCTAGGGGAGTATGACGTCTAGCGAGGGAAATTATCACCATAGAGGTCAATATGTTGGTGGTAAAAACTTTGCTAATTGGAAGCATAAGATGAAAATGCATGTTCATGGTCATAACCCCGCCGCTTGGGTTGTTGTTCATGTTGGCTTGCAAGGTGAATTCTTTGAAGATGGAAAATAACAGGGTCATGAAGCAACCACGGATGAATTGAAGATGTTGCAATACATCGCTCAAGCATGTAACATTCTATTCAATGGTTCGTGTCCTGAGGAGTTCAACAAGATAAGTCGCCTTGAAAATGCCAAGGAAATTTGGGATACTTTGGTTGATATGCACGAAGGAACTCAATTTGTCAAGGAATCTAAGTTGGATGTGCTTCAAAGTCAACTTGACAAGTTCAAGATGAAGGATGGTGAAGGAGTTGCAGAAATGTACTCTTGGCTTGCTCTCATCACAAATGAGATTGCCGGCTTAGGAAGTGAAGACATGACCGGCAGATTCATCATCAAGATGATCCTTAGACCTCTCCCAACGCGTCGGTGCTTAGGTAAGGTGCTAAGAGCATTAAAAGTCTTAGCAACTAATGTCCCCAATGCATAGGTGCTTAGTTTTTGTATCTAAGCTTGCTTTATTTATTTATTTTAAAACTAAAGTCCTTCATGCATTGTTTAGTAGCCATTTTGCCTAGGTCCACGCGCTTAGCATCGTATCCTCCTGGGGTCACTATAATGCTATCTCTCCTCTTTAATTGATTTGCCGCATCATTTTTCTTCCTAGGTGGCATTCTTAGCACCCGTACACCATGGAGCATTGGGGGAGGCCTTAGAGCCTTGGATGGTAAGTATGACACCGTGTGCACATTGATCCAAATGATGCCCAGGAAAGTCATTGGAAGGATGGTTGCACATGAAATTTCACTCAAGGACAAAAAAGAGCTCCACAACAAGTCAAGCGGTGCATACAAAGCCACAAGTGATGCTCCTACAACTTCAAGTGACAAGCTAGTATCCAATGAAGAGATAAGTCTCATGGTCAGGAACTTCAACAAATTTTGTAAGAATAGAGGCAAAGAAAAAAGCTCCAACTCAAGATACAACGAGAACTGTTCTGCCATTCGTGACCGAAATTGTTACAATTGTGGAAGGACCCGACAATTCTCAAATGAGTGCAGGGAACCTCCCAAGAAGATAGATGATTCACCTAGAAGGAGTAGAAGAGATGAGTCGCCTTAGAGAGAGAGAGAAGGAGTAGAGAAGATTGATATGAACGAAGACCTTCCCGAAGAAGCAAGGACTTGGAGAGAAAGGACAAGTACACCAAGAGCTACACACGAAGAAGACATCAAAGCTCATGTTGGTGAATGGGTTTTTGGCTTTGACTCCGCCAACCAACCAAAGAGAAGTTACCACCCCAACTCCAACTATAGTCAAGATGAAGGTGTTGTCGGACTAGCTCTCGTATCCTCCCACTCCTATGACCTATATGATTCACCAAATGAATGAATTGGTAGATGCTTCATGGCTAAAGTCCCCAAGGTATCGCACCCGGAATTCATTAACTTTGATAGTGATGAGGATGACTTATTAGGTGATGATGACTTGCTCATTGATAAAACTAGTGATGTTAGCTCTAATGAACTTGCTAGTAATCATGATAGTCAACATGAATCGTTTGTTGATGCTAAGAAGGAGATTGAGCGCTTAACTAAAGAACTAAACGCTCTTAAATTAGCTCATGAATATACTCAAGAAGATCATAGAGAGCTTATAAGAACTCATGAGAAGCCGCACTTCGAGAAGCTAAATTTAGAGCAAGAGCATGAGTTTCTTAAAGCTATCAATGACGATCTTCGAAAGAAGAGTTCCTCTTATCTTACCAAACGACTTCTCTTGTTCACTTTTATAACTCAACTTAAATCTAAGCAAACTAGTAACAAGTGGAAGAGAGGTTCTTCATCTGGCAACAACAACAAAAATGCTAAATCCAATGATGTTGTTCCTAGTACTTCTATTGATTCCACTAATGATTCTCTTAGCCAAGTTACACTTGAGCAAGAAAACAATTTATTTAAAGGAATTAGAGAAAAGTGTCCACAAAAGACTTGACGGGAGTAAGCAATTCGAAGAGATTATACACAAGCAAGGATGGCATCGAAAGAATCAAGGTGTTGGTTTTTAAGGAAAGTTCAATGCCAATGGAGTTGAATGGGAGGAAGATCAATACCCCAAGAAGAAGTTTGCTCCTCAACAAGAGAAGTATGATCCTACTCTCTTCAAGGGAACACAAGCTCAAGATGATATTCCACCAAAAGACCAGAAGCTAAAGGGCAAGGACAATCTTCAAGAAGAGATTGACTCATTTGAAGAACCACCTCTAGCTATGGTTAAGTGGGCTCCCAAGGCTACTTCAAGCTCTACTTCATCAAGTGCTACTTCAAATCCAAGGATTACCATCAAGTTGATATGGGTCCCAAAGAATAAGAACTATGGAGTTATTGAGGGTGACTCTACCAACAAATTTCACTCATATTCATTTTATGGCAAGAACTTGTGCAATCAACTCCAATATCATGCACTAGTTTAAGGAGTCACAAACCTCTTGTTGGTAAGCAAGGGACAAGATATTTAATGCATCAATGGACCTCATCACATGAGCATTTCAATACACGTCCATAGAAATCCTTGTTATTGTTCCTCGTGTGGAACTAACCCATGTATGTGTGGAGAGTAACAAAACAACAAGGATTCCTCCCAACTATAGATGATCTTCATACAACAATGAGCATCCACTACTACAACATCTACATGAAGTCTTCATCGACAAAACCCAAGCTTAGTTCATCCATCTTAAGGGGTGATACTTGTAAAGTGTGTTGGGATTTTCCCCGAAGAGGAGGGAACTTATCGAACCAATAGGAGAACCACACAAACTCTAGTCTTCAACGCCTACACACAAAAGAGCACACACTTGCACCCAATGCGGGCAAGAGGGTTTTCAATCCCCTTGAACTCTTACTTGCAAGCGATAAGTAGTGATAGATAGATAATTTTATAAATATAAATTGCAAATTAAAAGGAAGTAAATAATGGCAACAAGGTATTTAGAGTTTTTGTAAATATATTTGTGAAGAGACCCAAGGGCCATAGTGTTTGCTAGAGGCTTCTCTCTCGAAGAAAGCATACGGTGGGTAATTTTTTTCTGTTGGGCAATTGATAGAAAAGAGCATAGTTATGTAATATTTATTCACGACAATGATCATGTATATAGGCATCACGTACATAAGCAAGTAGACTGACTCCTACCTGCATCTACTACTATTACTCCACCCATCAACCGCTATCCAACATGCATGCATCTAGAATATTAAGTAAAAATAGAGTAATGATTGGAGGAGGATGGCATGATGTAGATAAATAAAACCCAATTAATATTAAATGAACCCCATCGTTTTACCCTTAGTGGAAGGAATACAATACATGTCATGTCCCTTGTTGTCACTGGGATTGAGCACCGTAAGATTAAACCCACTCCAACGCACCACACTTGAAGATAAATCAATCTAGTTGGCCAAACCAAACCGATAGATCGGAGAGCATTAAGAAGATATAGAAATCATGCATATAAATAACCAGCGAGGATTCGATATATTTTCATGAATAATTTGAACATAAACCCATAATTCATCGGATCCCAATAAACACACCGCAAAGATGATTACATAGGATAGATGCTTGCATTGAAGAACATACAGAGAGAGATAGCCATCTAGGCACTAACTACGAAAATGTAGGTCTACGATGGACTACTCACACATCACCATGGGATCAACAAGGTTGATGTAGATGGCCTCTGTGATCGATTCCCCTCCGGCAGGGCACCATAACAGGCTCCAGATGGGCAGATAGTGGAACAGAGACTTGCGGTGGTGGAAAAAGTGTTTCGGGAGGCTCTCTAGGGTTTTGGGGATATTAGAGAATTTATAGGCCATAGAATATGTTAAGAGGCCATGGGAGGTGGCCCCAAGCCATCAGGGCGCGCCCTGTTGGCTTGTTGCCACCCCGTGTGGCCTCCGGTCTCCCTCTGAAGCTTGTACTCATGAGGAAAGTTCCACCCAGACTCAAAGAGACAAAAGCATACTTCATGCCCGGATGCTTAGATGTGCATCCACAAGTCACTATGGGCTTTGGCTTGGTTGATCATCATAGTGACTCTGACTAGTCCAATTATACGAGATGTAGAACTACGGTAGGATGGGATGGGCACTGGGAGTAGTTAGGGCAACTCCTTGAAAGACCATGTTTCATTTGTCCTGTTCTCACACACCCGATAGTGCAAGGACTTATAAGGAGGGAACAAATCTTGTGGGTAAAGTGCACAACACTCTATGGAGTTAAAACCTAATTGATTATTCGTGTCTCCGGTTACGGACAATTTGAGCCTCTGGACTTGGATCTATCTCTGAACTCTCAACACCGAATTGATAAAAAATTGTGGGAAACTTATGATACTCATGGTTTATGAGACATTGGTTGGTGGAACCATGTCATATTAGATGACTCTTTAGTGAAAACTCCTGACATTCCTTTGTTGTGGGAAAAAGAAAATAAAACCAATTTTTACGCAAAAACTCATATACAAAGCCACAAAGCCTTATTGCATATAGAATAGACTTTATCATCTGTTTCTATTTGTGATCTTGTGTGGGATCACTAGAAGAGGCATCTAGAGGGGGGCAAATAGACTACTTGACAAGATAAAACCTAACCTTTTCCCAATTTTAGTGGTTGGAAGATTTTAGCAATTCTAAGAAGTCTAGTACACCCTACACATGCAAGTCATCAAGTATGGCAGCAGAAAGTAAAGACAAACACATGTAAGAAAGAGTAGAGATAGGAAGATCAAACGCAATTGGAGACACGGAGATTTTTCCCATGGTTCCGATAGGTGGCGCTATCATACGTCCACGCTAATGGAGACTTCGACCCACGGAGGGTAGCGGTCGCGAGAGTCCATAGAGGGCTCCACCCGTAAGGGTCCACAAAGTAGCAACCTTGTGTATTCCATCACGGCTTCCGTCCATGAAGTACTAGACTCATTATGGGTAGATCTTCACGAAGTAGGCGATCTCCTTGCCCGTACAGACTTCTTGGCTCAACTCCACACACGAAGATGGAGGCTCTCAAGTGACACCTAACCTATCTATGAGACACCACTCTCCAAAAGGTAATAGTTGTGGTAGAATGATGAACTCCTTGCTCTTGTGCTTCAAAAGATAGTCTCCTTGATGTCTACTACACAACCTTCTTCTTATAGACTCGTGTTGGCCCTCCAAGCGTAGAGTGTTGTAGGACAATGGCAATTTTCCCTCAAGTGGATGACCTAAGGTTTATCAATCCGCGGGAGGTTTCAGATGAAGATGGTCTCTCTCAAACAACCCTGCAATCAAATAGCAAAGAGTCTCTTGTGTCCCCAACACACCCGATACAATGGTAAGTTGTATAGGTGCACTAGTTCGGCGAAGAGATGGTGATACAAGTGTAATATGGATGATAGATATAGGTTTTTGTAATCTGAAAATATAAAAACAACAAGGTAACTAATGGTAAAAGTGAGCACAAACGGTATTGCAATGCTTGAAAACAAGGCCTAGGGTTCATACTTTCACTAGTGCAATTTCTCTCAAGAATATTGGCATAGTTGAATCATATGTAAATACCTCTCGTGCGACAAAGAGTTCACTCCAAAGTCACAAATAGCGAAGAACTAACGAAGAAATTATTGTAGGGTACGAAACCACCTCAAAGTTATCTTTTCTGATCAATCTTATGAGTTGCCCCTATAAGTGTCACAATCAGCCCTAGAGTTCGTACTAAAATAACACCTTAAGATACACATCAACCAAAACCCTAATGTCACCTAGATACTCCAATGTCACCACAAGTACCCATGGGCTTGATTATACGTTATGCATCACACAATTTCAGATTCATTATATTCAATCCAACACAAAGAACTTCAAAGACTGCCCAAAGTTTCTACCAGAAAGTCAAGACAAAAACGTGTGCCAACCCCTATGCATAGATTCCCAAGGTCCCAGAACCCACAAGTTGATCACCAAAACATACATCAAGTGTATCAATAGAACATCCCATTGTCACCACAGATATCCCATCGCAAGACATACGTCAAGTGTTCTCAAATCCTTAAAGTCTCAATCCGATAAGTAAATTTCAAAGGGAAAACTCAATTCATCACAACAAGATAGAGAGGGGAAAACTCCATATGTTTCAATCTATATCAACAAAGCTCGCGGTACATCAAGATCATGCCATCTCGAGAACACGAGAGAGAGAGAGATCAAACACATAGCTACTGGTACATACCCTCATCCCCGAGGGTGAACTACTCCCTCCTCGTCATGGAGAGCGCCGGGATGATGAAGATGGCCTCGGTGATGGTTTCCCCCTCCGACAGGGTGCCGGAATGGGCTCCCGATTGGTTTTTCGTGGCTCTGGAGGTTTGCGGCGACGGAACTCCTGATCTAGGTTCTGCGTTGGGGTTTTTGGTATTTATAGGAATTTATGGCGGTGGAAATAAGTCCGGATGGGCCACGAGGGAGTCACAAGCCTGCAAGGCACGACTAGGGGGTGGCTGCGCCCCTAAGGCTTGTGACTGCCTCATGGGTCTTCTGGCCCAACTCCGATGCTCCGTGGGTCTCTTTTGGTCCAAAAAAAATCACCGTAAATTCTTATTCTGTTTGGACTCCGTTTGATATTCCTTTTCTGTAAAACCCCAAAACAAGGAAAAAACAGGAACTGGCACTGGGCTCTAGGTTAATAGGTTAGTCCCAAAAATAATATAAAGTTGTGGTAAAATGATTGTAAAACATCCAAGAATGATAATATAACAGCATGAAATAAGCAAAAAATATAGATACGTTGGAGACGTATCAACATCCCTAAGCTTAATTCCTGCTCGTCCTCGAGTAGGTAAATGATAAAGACAATTTTTTGATGTGGAATGCTGCCTAACATATTTATCCATGTAATATTCTTTATTGTGGCATGAATATTCAGATCCGTAAGATTCAAAACAATAGTCTAATATTGACATAAAAACATTAATACTTTGAGCACACCAACAAGGTAGCCGTGTCCTTTCGAAATAACATGGCCTTAGAAAGTTATCCCTACAAAATCATATGGTCTAGCTATGCTCCATCTTCCCCACACAAAGTATCTAAATCATGCACAACCCTGATGAACAAGTCAAGCAATTGTTTCACACTTTTGGTGTTCTCAAACTTTTCAACTTTCACGCAATACATGAGCGTGAGCCATGGATATAACATTATAGGTGGAATAGAATATGGAGGAGGTGCAAGGGAAAAAAGGAGAATATAGTCTCACATCAACTAGGCGTATCAACGGGCTATGGTGATGCCCGTCAATAGATATCAATGTGAGTGAGTAGGGATTGCCATGCAACAAATGCACATAGAGCTATAAATATATGAAAGCTCAAAAAGAAAACTAAGTGGTAATGCATAATGAATATCCACTAGTTATATGAAAGTGACAAAATAGGAGACTCTCTATCATGAAGATCATGGTGCTACTTTGAAGCACAAGTGTGGAAAAAGGTACTAGCAATTGTCCCTTCTCTCTTTCTCTCATTTTCCTTTTTTCCTTTTTTATTTTTGTGGTCTTCTTTGGCCTCTTTTTTTTGTTTGGGCTTCGCTGGCCTCTTTTATTTTTGTAAAGTCCAGATACTCATCCCAACTTGTGAGGGAGTCATAGCCTCCATCATCCTTTTCTCTCACGAGACAATGCTCTATTAATGAAAAATCATCACATTTTTATTTACTTATAACTCAAAGAAAAAGAAATTACAACTCGATTCCTATGACAAAATATGACTCTATATGCAATATGAAGTGATGATACAAGTCATAGAAAAACTACATGGTGGAAGTTGCATGGCAATATATCTCGGAATGGCTATGGAAATGCCATAATAGGTAGGTATGGTGGCTGTTTTGAGGAATATATGGTGGCTGTTTTGAGGAAGGAGGGTTTGGTGTACCGACGAAAGTTGCGTGGTACTAGTTAGGCTAGCAAAGATGGAAGGGTGAGAGTGCGTATAATCCATGGACTCAACATTAGTCATAAATAACTCACATACGTATTGCAAAAGTCTATTAGTTATCAAACAAAGCATTAGATGCATTCTCCTAGGGGAGAGGTTGGTAGGAGTTAACCATCGTGTGCTCCCGACCCTCACACGAAGGCCGACAATCATTAAACAAATCGTGCTCCGACTTTGTTACATAACGGTTCACCATATGTGCATGCTACGGGAATCACAAGCTTTAACACAAGTATCTACGCAAGGAATCAAACTTCTCATAGCTTTTAATGCACTTAATATGAAAGTTTTTATTATATCCCTCTTGGATGCCCATTATATCAGGACTAAATTCATAACCTAAACGAATTACTATGCTGTTTTAAGAAACTCTTAAAATAATATAAGTGAGGAACAAGAGTTCAATAATTTCTATAAAATATAACACCACCATGCTCTATAAAGATATAAGTGAAGCACTAGAGCAACATTTCCTAGCTCAAAAGATATAAGTGAAGATCAATAAGTAGTCAAACAATTAAGTAGCTATGTGAGGACTCTATCTCCCTAAATAAATATTTTCATATCTTAAGTACTTTATTCAAACATAAAGCAAAAGAAAAATAGCACTCCAAGAATAGCACGCATCATGTGAACGAATAAAAAATTAGGCTCAACATAGGCTAGCCGATAATTGTTGATGAAGGGAGGTGGGATGCGTAGCATCCGCAAGCTTATATGATTAAGAGTTCTTGAAATATTTACTTGGGGTGTCTTGGGAATCCCCAAGCTTGATATTTTGTATCTCGTTCAATCCTCTCATACCACGCTTTCACCTATTCTCAAAAACTTCATCCACGCAAAACTCAAAAAGAACTCGTGAGATAGGTTAGTACACATAATACTAAATCAGATCTTTATGTACTGCCAAGACAAGTTGCATAATAATTTTCAAACATTAGGTACTGCATAATATCATTTCCACAATTTATATCTACCAATATAGGCTATGGAAACTATAGGATAAGTAGATAACGAAACTATGACAACAATCTGTCTAAACAGAACAGTCTGTAGCCATTTATGAAAACAGTGTACTTATGTAACTCAAACAATTATGAAAATTTAGGACATGCTATAACATTTATATGACCATACTGTGTGAAAAATTCAGAAACTTTACACATTCCAGTAAAATATGAAAATTCAAACACTAGAGCAGAAATTTCTGTTTTTACCCAACACATATCAAAACATGCAATGCAAGCATCCTAAGGCAACTCTTGAAACTTTTTATTGAAAAAATAGATTATAAATAACACCTAACATAAAAAACAAAATAAAATGACGCTCCAAGCAAAACACATATTATGTGACGAATAAAAATATAGCTCTAAGTAAGATATACCGATAGTGTTGAAGACGAAAGAGGGGATGCTTTCTAGGGCATCCCCAAGCTTAGACGCTTGGGTCTTCCTTTAATATTACCTCGGGGGTGCCTTGTAAATACCCAAGCTTAGGTTCTTGTCACTCCTTATTCTTCCCATATCGGTGTCTCACCCAAAACTTGAAAACTTCAATCACACAAAACTTAACGGAACTTCGTGAGAAGGGTTAGTGTAGTAAAGATAAATCATTCACTTAGGTACTGTCAAGACAAGATTCATAATTGTTACCACATGATACCTACTATATTACATCATTCTCACGATTTATATTACTCAATATAAGCTATAGGAACACTTGAAACAAGCAAACTATGCATGCAAAATAGAATCTATCAAAAACAGAACAATCTGTAAAGATCCGAATGATCACCAAACTTCCCTGACTCTAAACATTATGAAACATTAGGAAAACTCAAGTAATTTGCGTATAAAGTTTGTGTAAAAATTTCAGAATTTTTTTACGCTCCAATAAAATCAGATAATTCATATACTGGACGCAAATTTTTCTGCTTTTGCACAAAATCAAACAAGCAAATATCCACACTATCCCAAAGGATTTACTTGGCACTTTATTGAAATAAAAGACACAAAACATGATTAATACAATATATTAATCATGTGAACACACAAAATCAGAAAGTAAAAGTGTTGGGTTGTCTCCCAACAAGCGCTTTTCTTTACTTCCTTTTAGCTAGGCATGATGATTTCAATGATGCTCACATAGGAATAGTAATTGAAACATGCAAAAGAGCATCATGAATCTCATGACAAGCACATTTAAGTCTAACCCACTTCCTATGCATAGGGATTTTGTGAGAAAAAAAATTATGGGAACAAGAATCATTTAGCATAGGAAGGCAAAACAAACACAACTTCAAAACTTTGAACACATAGAGAGGAAACTTGATATTATTGCAATTCTTATAAGCATATGTTCCTCCCTCATAATAATTTTCAGTAGCATCATGCAGAAATTACACAATATAACCATCACATAAATCATTATTTTTATGACGCACAAGCAAGGAAAATTTGTCACTCTCCACATAAGCAATTTTCTTCTCATTCAAAATAGTGGGAGCAAATTCAACAAAATAACTATCATGAGATACTTGATTGACATAACCACTTTGAATATTAAAATCATGATGACAAGTTTCAGGTTGTCATTACTATTTATAACATACATGTCATCACAATAATCATCATAGATAGGAGGCATGTCATAATCATAATAGTTTTTCTCATGAAAACTTGGGGGGGGGGGGGGGAATATCGTCTTCATCAAACATAACATCCCCAAGCTTGTGGCTTTGCATATCATTAGCATCATGAATATTCAAAGATTTCAAACTAACAATATCACTATCATGCTCATCACTCAAAGATTTGGTGCCAAACATTTTAATAACTTCCTCTTATAGCACTTGAGCGCAATTTTCCTTTCCATCATTTTCACGAGAGACATTAAAAAGATGAAGCATGTGAGGCAACCTCAATTCCATTTTTTGTAGTTTTCTTTTATAAAACCAAACTAGTGAAAAACAAGAAACGAAAAGATTCAATTGCAAGATCTAAAGATATACCTTCAAGCACTCACCTCTCCGGCAATGGCGCCAGAAAAGAGCTTGATGTCTACTACACAACCTTCTTCTTGTAGACTCGTGTTGGGCCTTCAAGCGCAGAGTTTTGTAGGACAATGGAAATTTTGCCTCAAGTGGATGACCTAAGGTTTATCAATCTGCGGGAGGTGTAGGATGAAGGTGGTCTCTCTCAAACAACCCTGCAATCAAATAGCAAAGAGTCTCTTGTGTCCCCAACACACCCAATACAATGGTAAGTTGTATAGGTGCACTAGTTCGGTGAAGAGATGGTGATACAAGTGTAACATGGATGGTAGATATAGTTTTTTGTAATTTTAACATATAAAAACAGCAAGGTAACTAATGGTAAAAGTGAGCACAAACGGTATTGCAATGCTTGAAAACAAGGCCTAGGGTTCATACTTCACTAGTGCAATTTCTCTCAACAATATTGGCATAGTTGAATCATATGTAAATACCTCTCGTGCGACAAAGAGTTCACTACAAAGTCACAAATAGTGGAGAACTAACGAAGAAATTATTGTAGGGTACGAAACCACCTCAAAGTTATCTTTTGCGATCAATCTTATGAGTTGTCCCTATAAGTGTCACAAACAACCCTAGAGTTCATACTAAAATAACACCTTAAGATACACATCAACCAAAACCCTAATGCCACCTAGATACTCCAATATCACCACAAGTACCCATGGGCTTGATTATATGATATGCATCACACAATTTCAGATTCATTATATTCAATCCAACACAAATAACTTCAAAGAGTGCCCCAAAGTTTCTATTGGAAAGTCAAGACAAAAATGTGTGCCAACCCCTATGCATAGATTCCCAAGGTCACGGAACACGCAAGTTGATCACCAAAACATACATCAAGTGTATCAATAGAACATCCCATTGTCACCACATATATCCCATCGCAAGACATACATCAAGTGTTCTCAAATCCTTAAAGTCTCAAACCGATAAGTAAACTTCAAAGGGAAAACTCAATTCATCACAAAAAGATAGAGAGGGGAAAACTCCATATGATTCAATCTATATCAACAAAGCTCGCGGTACATCAAGATCGTGCCATCTCGCGATAGAGAGAGAGAGATCAAACACATAGTGTCGTGGATTTATCACGGCAGATGTCCGGGTGAACGGACTTGGATTCGAGGCCATCGCTAACGGGGTGGACTCAAAGGGGTTGATCGGGACGAAAGACATGGATTTACCCAGGTTCGGCCCCTCAAGTCGAGGTAATAGCCTACGTCCTGCTTTGTGTTTGTATTGCTTATGTATCGATTACAAGGAGCTGGAAGCTTGAACTAGTTCTCGATCACCTGTCCTCTAAGTCGCCCCGGGTCTGCCTTTATATAGGAGGTCAAAACCACCGGGTCGTTACAATTGTTAACCGAGTCTTATTGTATGTCCGAGTCTCTCTCTATCTTCTTGTCCAAGCTGTCTTTGAGACGGATTACGCGCCCAGGTCTTCTCCATTCGGGCCGTCGCACGACCCACACCTTGATCCGCCTATCTTCCTGGGCCACCAGTCTTACGGCTCACCCTTGGGCCTGCTCACGAGCCAGCAACATGACCCGGAGCCTCCAGGGCGGGTCATATTGCGGGGTTATATCCCCAACATTAGGCCCTAGGTTGAATTGAGCTTGCTCACTTCATCCTTCTCTTCTGATTTTGGCGAGCCGCCCGGAAATGACCCGGCGTGACGTCATGAGACCTGCTGACGTATCACCAAATCTTTCATTAACTGTCATCCCGAGAATCGAGGTGTCCGCCTCGGTCAAACGTTGTCGTCGCCTAGATTTTCACGCCTTCCTTGTTCCTTCTTTAAATATGACTCATGCGGGTCGAAGCTTTTCACTCTTCCCGCTCACGCCTCTTCTTCTTCTTCCTGTCGCCGCCGCTCCAGCGTCCTCGTCGTCCGGCACTGTCTTCGCAGCTACACCGATCGGGCCGCTGCATCACCCTGATTCGTACCGGAGATCTTCCGCCTCCGCCGCGACATCTCCGGTGAGTTCTCCTTCTTCTTAGATCACCCACCACCATAGTAGGGTTTCACCGGGGGCTCCGCCGCCGCCGCTCGGGCTCCGGCACCGCCACCGCGAGTATATCTCGATGCCGTTAGCGCCTTTAGAGTGCGCTCTCGCCTCGCCGCCACGCGCGGGCCGGCCGCGCGTAATGCGCGGGCCGCGATGGCTCCGGTCCATTTTCTTTTCTTCCGCTGTTCATCGCTATGTCAGGATTAAAATCCTTTCTTCGTTTTTATAGATCCGTAGCCATAGTAGTAGTTTGCGGAATCTGTTTTTTAGGACTTACCCGATTTTCAATCTTCCTTTCCTCTGTTGAGTCGCTAAGCTTCTCCGGCTCTCATCAACCGGGTCTTTCCACATTATTCGTAGAACCCTTAAACCCGTGAGCCGTCATAAATATTTGCTTGCGCTTGACTCATCACGCCCTTTACCTTGCACAGTATTTAAGCCGCCAATATTTCTCATGCGTCCAACTCATGCAACTGGGTTGGTTCTTGTGTTACGGAGGAGTACTTAGCAGATTATGTTGAAGCGGGTACTCTCCCTCCCAAAGAGGTCCTCAATTGGCGGGTTCCGGGTAAAGAGATTCGGCCTTCTCCCCAAAAGGGAGAGATAGTAGTCTTCACTGATCACATCGAGCGAGGGTTCGTGCCACCCGGCTCTAAGTTTTTCCGGGATGTTCTTCATTTTTACAAGCTGCATCCTCAAGATTTGGCACCCAACTCCGTCTCAAACATCTGCAACTTCCAAGTTCTCTGCGAAGCTTATCTGCAAACTAAGCCGTTCGTGGGGTTCTTTCGAGAGCTCTTCTATGCCAACTGCCAAACTGAAATGAAGGGTGGTCCGAGTCTGGAGCTGGGCGACATTTCTATTCAATGCCGCCGAGACATCATCTTTCCTGCCACTCCAATGCCGAGTCATCCAAAGGACTGGAATAAGACGTGGTTCTACTGCCAAGAGACCTCTCATGAGAAAGAGCACTCGTTGGCGGGTTACCGCCCCTCCCGGCTTAGGACAGACACAGAGCTTCCCGGCCGGCTCTTAGCCTCAGAGCGTGCCAGATACGAGCCGTTCCATGCCAAGATCAAAGCGCTCCTGGCCAACGGTTTAATAGGATTGGATTTGATCCGCTGCTGGATTTCCTGGCGGATTATGCCTTTAAGCCGCAGAGGTCGGCTTATGTGCGAGTACGAAGGCAAATATGATAGCTCGTTGTGCTTCAGCAAGTCAATACTGACAGAGGATGATATTACCACTACCATCCGGAGCCTTGTCCACGAAGCCTCCAACTCATGCAGTGCCATCAGCCTGGCACCTTTCTGCGTCAATAATCCGGCTCCCGATGTAAGTTAATCTCTTCCTATCCGTCTCTTAGATGTTGCTTGTACTTTGCTGATTTGCTATTCATTCTCTGGGTCATTCCTGTAGGCCGACTCAGACTTCTGGAAGAAGGAATATGTTGCCCCTCCAAAGAAATCCAGGAAGAAGGGCGCGACCAAGAGGGCTAAAAAAGATGCCCTGCAAGAGAATTTGTTTGACTTGCCACCATCATCCAGCTCAGAGGTAGTACTTTATTAATGCTTTGCTTGATCTTTTTCCTTCCTGCTTTATTAATGCTTGTTTTACTCACAGGATGAAGTGGAAACCAGCCGCGCCAATGCTCCTGAGGTAAATTATGCTTCTTCTGGCTCAGAATGTTTCGTCCCCCGAAAGCTGCGGCGGGTTATCAAAAAAGTTCCTCTTTCTCACCCTCTTGCTTACCTGGCTCCCGATTTTCTCTTGAAAAAGCAATAGCAGGCCGAGCGTCGACAGACTCGAAGCACCGGCTCTACTGAGCTTGTGTCCGCGTTACCAAATTCTCCGGCTCCAAAGAAACACCCCGCAGAGGTTTATGTCTCTACTTTTCCTTTAAATTTCCTTTGTAAACTTGACATTTTCTGATCTATCTGTTTTATTCTTTTTTAGAAATCCCCTTCCTCCGGCGACTCTTCGGTGTCAGTTCTACCACCGCCCAAGATCAATCCGTTGTAAGCATTCCTTACTATGATATCCGGACATCCGACTCTTAATATGATAGCAACATCTTCGACTGCTGATCCTTCTATTTTGCAGTGCTCAAGCCAAGCGTCGCAAGACCAACAAGCCCTCCCCGGCCCTGTTATCCAAGAGCCGGAGCTCGAACAACCGGAGGAGGCTGAAGCAGAAGAAAATCCACCAGCTGCCTCCACAAAACCGGCTGCTGTCGATGTCATCATGGAGAGCCCTCCAAGGGCTCCTTCAAAACCGGCGACTCCTGCCAAGACCCCTGCAACTCTAGATGTTGTTATCATCGGGTCTGGTCATCAAATTCCTCCGGCTCATGTGCTGACCAAGCATACAGAGCCGGCCAAGGCCTCGAAGGAGCTGAGCTTTGACTCTTCGTACGAAAAGATGACAACCGAGGAGCTCCACGCCGGGTATACAAACCGGGTTACCACCAGCCGGGATCTAGAACTTCGGCTGGTCTCTTTAATGAAGACAAAATACGAGGTACTCTTCTTGTTGCCATACCCTTACTTAGCCCCCAAGGGCCGGTTCAATGTACTCAATCACTGAACCGGGTCTTTGTTTAACTTTCTGTTAGAAAAAATTCATAGTCATTGTCCCCTAGAGTCGGCTTAATTCGCCATAATTGAGTCGGATCTTCCTTTAGATAACTTAAACCGCTAGTCGTAGCCCCCGAGGGCCGGCTCAAGCTTGATAAAGTTGAGTCGGATCTTTAGTGTAGATATCTTGAAGAATCGTGTGTAGCCCCCAAGGGACGACTCAAAACTTAACAAAGTTTGAGTTGGGGCTTCCATCAGAAGTAAAGTGAAGAGCCATAGTGTAGCCCCCAAGTTCCAGATTAACTTTGAAGAAGATGAACCGGAACTACATTGCATACTCAAAGATCAAACATACATTAGCCCCCAAGTGTCAAATATATTGCTTGCAATCTGTTTGAGACTTGCATAATCTTTGCTGTCAACACTCATCATTTGATATGACCTTTCCTTCGGCGGCTTATCCTGTATTTTGATGTTTTGCAGGAAACTTTAAGCGAAGCCGGGTCTCAATTGGCGGATCTGAAGGCCAACTTGGCGGCTCAGCAAGAAGCCCGAAGCATTGCTGATGAAAAGTGTCGGCTTCTTTGTAAGGAGCTGGCCAATGCCACTGCTGAGCTTACCTCTTTGAAAGAAATGGCAGAATCTGAAAAGGCCGCTCTGACCAAACGGGCGGACGGCGCCGACCATCGGCTTATAGCTGTGGCGGAGGAACTCCAAGGCCTAAAGCAGCACATAGCGAAGATGTTAGCCGCCTTATTTGGTAATCTTCTGTTTTACTTTGCATTTTAACATTGCTATTGAAAAACTGGCGACTCATTAGCTTTATCCGGCTTATCCAGGTCCCAGGAGCCGACAGTTGGCTTCTGATAGCCTTCTACCACTGAAGGCCATCTACACCTTTGCGGAACAACTATACTGCGACACCATCTTCACGATCAAGAGTGTTCAATATAAGGAGAAGATCCCCACCGCTCTGAAAGGGGTCTTGGAACTCTTCTCCACCATGCCAAAACAGATTGAAGAACTGAAGAAATCAGCTTTTCGTCAAGGAGCAGTCGCCGGATTGAGCCAGGCTCTGGCCTTCGCCCCTGAGCTGACGCCGGCTGAAATGATGGATGGCTATCCGTCGAAGAAAGACGACGGCTCAGAATTCACAGAGGCAGACTACATCCAGTGTGTCAAGGACTCCCGCTTCTTGGCGTTTGTACTTGCAGATGAAGCCAACTTAAATGTCTACCAGGCGGCTTATGATGGCGAGGATAAGAGGATCCACGGGCCTCTCTATGAGTGGAAATCCATAACACCTGCCCGCAGTAAGGAACTCTTTCCTAATGATCTCGACACGTCTCCCTTTTTTGAGGAAGAGTCCTTCGCCGCGCTGGCTGACTGGAACTGGGATTTGGAAACTCTCTAGATGAAGCCAGTAGAAGAGCCGGAGCAGGATGATCCGGCCGTCTGATTTTTCATTTTGTAACCTTCTGAGCGATGGCTCATGCAATGACCCGCCGTGGGCGGTAGAAACTTGGTAATGCCTTTGCTCCTTCTGAGAGGCAATTTTTGTAATAGCTTTAAGGATAACTCTGCCGTTCTGAAGATAGTGCCAGATGTATATATTTCCATCTCTTTGTGTATACTTTCCGTCTCTCCGTGTTTCAATTTGATGTGTTGCCGGCTCTCCATTGATTGATCGCTCCTTTGCATAAATATACCTTGAGCTTTTCTGATGAGGGGTGTTTGTCTTTGAAGACGTCATTCCTTCTCCAAAAGATTAGAGCCGGATAATATCTTTGAAAACTTGAATTTTGTCAACCGGAGCAACATGGCTTTGGCTCTTGTCGGATGAATCCATTAAGGAGCCAGTTGTCTTAGGATAATGTAAGCTATACCTGATGGTAAGAAGCCTCTATCGACAACTGCGACTATTGATGAACCGGAAGCGGCCTAAAGCCGGCTGTATGAAGGGTAATGTTGTGGGGAACGTTGCATGGGAAACAAAAAATTTCCTACGCAGACGAAGATCTATCCATGGTGATGAGCATCTACGAGAGGGAGAGAAGATCTACATACCCTTGTAGATCGCTAAGCGGGAATCGCTAAGAAACGCGGTTGGTGTAGTCGAACGTCTTCACGATCCAAATCGCCGTGCGTCCCACGATCCAATCACGATCCATCCCGCGATCCAATCACGATCCATCCCGCGATCCGATCACGATCCGTCCCATGAACTTGATCACGGTCCTTCCAATCTAGCACCGAACGGACGACACCTCCGCGTTCAGCACACGTACAGCTTGATAACGATCTCCACCGTCTTGATCCAGCAAGAAGGAGTGGAGAGGAAGAAGAGTTCTTCGGCAGCCTGACGGCGCTCCGGCGATGGTGGTGGAGCAATTCCGGCAGGGCTTCGCCTAAGCACTGCAGAAAACCGATCTAGAGGAGAAACTATGCACTGGAGGAACGAGTAGCACGTGGCTAAAAATCTAGTGCAAAACCCCTCAATACCACCAGTATATATAGGAGGAGAGGAGGAGAGGAGGCAGCTTGGCCTCCAAGCCTCCTAGGCTTCGGCCGAACTAGGAGAGGAGGAGTCCACCTCCTCCACTCCTAGTAGGATTAGGATTCATCCTTTTTTTCCCTTTTTGCCTTTTCCCACCTTTTTCCTTTTGGGTTTTCTTCTCCAGCCATATGGGCCTTATGTGGGAGTTTCCACCAGCCCACTAAGGGCTGATATTCACTCTCCCATAGCCCATGAAGCCTCTTGGGTCGAAATACCCCTCCCGAAGGTCTCCCGGTACACTACCGGCACTCCCGATACACTATCGATAAGCCCGGAACTTTTTCGGCGACCAAAAAAGGACTTCCTATATATGAATCTTTACCTCTGGACCATTCCGGAGCTCCTCGTGACATCCAGGATCTCATCCGGGACTCCGAACAAACTTCGGTCACCACCATACATAACTCTATACTACCGAAACGTCACCAAACCTTAAGTGTGCAGACCCTGCGGGTTCGAGAACTATGTAGACATGACCGAGATACCTCTACGGTCAATAACCAATGGCGGGACCTGGATGTCCACATTGGTTCCTACATATTCTACAAAGATCTTTATCGGTCGAACCTCTATGTCAAGGATTCAGTTAATCCCGTATGATGTTCCCTTTGTTCTTCGGTATGTTACTTGCCCGAGATTCGATCGTCGGTATCTCCATACCTAGTTCAACCTCGTTACTGGCAAGTCTCTTTACTCGTTCTGTAATACAAGATCCCGTGACCAACACTTAGTCACATTGCTTGCAAGGCTTATTGTGATGTTGTATTACCGAGTGGGCCCTGAGATACCTCTCCGTCACACGGAGTAACAAATCCCAGTCTTGATCCATGCCAACTCAACAGACACCCTTGGAGACACCTGTAGAGCACCTTTATAGTCACCCAGTTACGTTGCGACGTTTGACACACACAAGGTACTCCTCCGATATCTGTGAGTTGCATGATCTCATGGTCATAGGAACATATACTTGACATGCAGAAAACAGTAGCAATAAACTGACACGATCATAAGCTATGTTTGTAGTTTGGGTCTTGTCCATCACATAATTCTCCTAATGATGTGATCCCATTATCAAATGACATCACATGTACATGGCTAGGAAACCTTAACCATCTTTCAATCAATGAGCTAGTTCACTAGAGGCATACTAGGGACATTGTGTTTGTCTATGTATCCACACATGTATCCATGTTTCCAATTAATACAATTATAGCATGGATAATAAAAGATTATCATGAACAAATAAATACAATAATAAAAACTTTATTTATTGCCTCTAGGGCATATTTCCAACAGTCTCCCACTTGCACTAGAGTCAATAATCTAGTTCACATCACTATGTGATTTACGTTGTAATGAATCGAACACCCATGCAGTTCTGGTGTTAATCATGTTTAGCCCTTGGAAGAGGTTTAGTCAACGGGTCTGCAACATTCAGATCCGTGTGCACTTTGCAAATATTTATGTCTTTCTCCAAGATGTAATCGCGGATGGAGTTGAAGCGTCGCTTTATGTGTCTGGTCCTCTTGTGAAACCTTGGTTCCTTGGCCAGAGCAATGGCACCAGTGTTGTCACAGAACAGGTTCGTTGGATTCAATGCACTAGGCACTACTCCAAGATCTGTCATGAACCGCTTCATCCAGACACCTTCCTTCGCCGCCTCCGAGGCTGCGATGTATTCCGCTTCGCACGTAGAATTAGCTACCACGCTTTGCTTGGAACTGCACCAGCTTACCGCTCCTCCATTAAGAATAAATACGTATTCGGTTTGCGATTTAGAGTCGTCCGGATCAGTGTCAAAGCTTGCATCGGCGTAACCCTTTACGACGAGCTCTTCATCACCTCCATAAATGAGAAACATTTCCTTAGTCCTTTTCAGGTACTTAAGTATATTCTTGACCGCTTGCCAGTGCTCCATTCCAGGATCACTTTGAAAACTTCCGGCCATACTTATGGCAAGGCTGACATCGGGTCTTGTGCACAACATTGCATACATGATAGAGCCTATGGCTGAAGGATAGGGGATGACACTCATCTTTTCTCTATCTTCTGCAGTTACTGGGCATTGAGTCTTACTCAACTTCACACGTTGTAATACAGGCAAGAACCCCTTCTTGGATTGTTCCATTTTGAACTTCTTCAAAACTTTATCAAGGTATGTGCTCTATGAAAGTGCTATTAAACGTCTCAATCTATCTCTATAGATCTTAATACCTAATATGAAATCAGCTTCTCCTGGGTCCTTCATTGAAAAACTCTTGTTCAAATATTCCTTCACGCTTTCCAGCATTTCTATATTATTTCCAATCAGCAATATGTCATCCACATATAATACTAGAAACGCTATAGAGCTCCCACTCACTTTCTTGTAAATACGAGCTTCTCCGTAAACTTGTATAAACTCAAACGCTTTGATCACCTCATCAAAGCGCTTATTCCAACTCCGAGATGCTTGCACCAGTCCATAAATGGATCGCTGGAGTTTGCAAACTTTGTCAGCATTCTCTGGATCGACAAAACCTTCGGGTTGCATCATATACAACTCTTCCTCAAGGAAACTGTTGAGGAACGTTGTTTTTACATCCATCTGCCAAATTTCATAGTCGAAATAGGTAGCTATTGCTAACATGATTCTGACAGACTTAAGCATCGCTACGGGTGAGAAAGTCTCATCGTAGTCAACTCCTTGAACTTGTGAAAAACCCTTTGCCACAAGTCAAGCTTTATAGACGGTGACATTACCGTCCACGTCTGTCTTCTTCTTAAAGATCTATTCGTTCTGAATGGCCTTTCACCCTTCAGGTAATACTTCCAAAGTCCATACTTTGTTTTCATACATGGATCCCATCTCGGATTTCAAGGCCTCTAACCATTTCTCGGAATCCAGGCCCATCACTGCTCCTCCATAGCTCGTAGGGTCATTGTTGTCCAACAACATGACCTCCAAGACAGGGTTGCCGTACCAGTCAGGGGTAGTACGCGCCCTTGTCGACCTACGAGGTTCAATAGCTGCTTGATCCGAAGCTTCATGATGATCATCATTAACTTCCTCTTCTATCGTCGTAGGTTCCATAGAAACATCTTTCTGTGCTGCGCTACTTTCTGGTTGAAGTAAAGGTTCAATAACCTCATCAAGCTCTATTTTCCTCCCACTCAATTCTTTCGAGAGAAACTCTTTCTCAAGAAATGTTCCGTTTTTAGCGACAAACACTTTGCCTTTGGTTCTGAGATAGAAGGTATACCCGACTGTCTCTTTCGGTATCCTATGAAGATGCATTTCTCCGCTTTGGGTTCCAGCTTTTCAGGCTGAAGCTTTTTGACATAAGCATCACATCCCCAAACTTTAAGAAACGACAACTTTGGCTTCTTGCTAAACCACAGTTCATATGGCGTCGTCTCAATGGATTTTGATGGTGCCCTATTTAAAGTGAATGCAGCTGTCTCTAATGCATAACCCCAAAACGATAGTGGCAAATCAGCAAGAGACATCATAGAACGCACCATATCTAATAAGGTTCGATTACGACGTTCGGACACACCATTACGCTTTGGTGTTCTGGGCGGTGTCAACTGTGAAACAATTCCACACTGTCTTAAGTGACTGCCAAACTCATAACTTAGATATTCACCTCCTCGATCAGATCGCAGGAACTTAATCTTCTTGTTACGATGATTCTCAACTTCACTCTGAAATTGCTTGAACTTTTCAAACGTTTCAGACTTGTGTTTCATTAAGTAAATATACCCATATCTACTTAAGTCATAAGTGAAGGTGAGAAAATAACGATATCCACCACCCGCTGTAACATTCATTGGACCGCACACATCAGTGTGTATGATTTCCAATAAGTCACTCACCCGTTCCATTGTTCCAGAGAACGGCGTTTTAGTCATCTTGCCCATGAGGCATGGTTCACATGTGTCAAGTGATTGAAAATCAAGTGACTCCAAAAGTCCATCAGCATGGAGCTTCCTCATGTGTTTTACACCAATATGACCTAAACGGCAGTGCCACAAGAAAGTGGTACTATCATTATCAATTCTACATCTTTTGGCATCAATGTTATGAACATGTGTGTCATCACTATCAAGATTCAATATGAATAAACCCCTAACATTGGGTGCATGACCATAAAAGATATTACTCATATAAATAGAACAACCTTTATTCTCTGATTTAAATGAGTAACCGTCTCGCAATAAACAAGATCCAGATATAATGTTCATGCTTAACGCAGGCACTAAATAACAATTATTCAGTTTCATCACTAATCCCGATGGTAATCGAAGAGAGAGCGTGTTGACGGCGATCACATCAACCTTGGAACCATTTCCCACGCGCATCGTCACTTCGTCCTTTGCCAGCCTTCGTTTATTCTATAGTTCCTGCTTTGAGTTGCAAATGTGAGCAACCGAACCGGGATCAAATACCCAGGCACTACTACGAGAGCTAGTAAGGTACACATCAATAACATGTATATCATATATACCTTGTTTGTCATTGTCCGCCTTCTTGTTAGCCAGGTACTTGGGGCAGTTCCGCTTCCAGTGACCAGTTCCTTTGCAATGAAAGCACTCAGTTTCTAGCTTGAGTCCATGCTTGGGCTTCTTTGCAGGAGTAGCAACTACTTTGCCATCCTTCTTGGTTTTACCCTTCTTGCCCTTGCCCTTGACTTTGCCATTTTTCTTGAAACTAGTGGTTTTGTTGACCATCAACACTTGATGTTCTTTCTGGATTTCAGACTCAGCGACTTTTAGCATCGCAAACAGCTCGATGACTGACTTGTTCATCCCGTGCATGTTATATTTCATCACAAAGCTCTTGTAACTAGGTGGCAGTGATTGAAGAACTCTGTTAGTGATCGCCTCTGGCGGAAGGGCAATTCCCAACTCCGCTAGACGAGTTGAATACCCAGACATTCTGAGTATATGTTCACTGATAGACCCGTTGTCCTCCATCTTGCAAGCATAGAACTTATCGGAGGATTCATACCTCTCGATCCGGGCGTTCTTCTGAAAGATAAACTTCAACTCCTGGAACATCTCATATGCTCCATGACGTTCAAAACGTCTTTGAAGTCCCGGTTCTAAGACATACAATATTGCACATTGAACTATTGAGTAATCTCCAGTACGTGCCTCCTAAGCGTTCTTAACGTCTTCGGAGGTCATGTCTTCTGGTTGGTCACCAAGCGGTGTATCAAGGACATATGATTTATGGGAAGCTGTGAGGATAATCCTCAGATTACAGGCCCAATCAACAAAGTTACTTCCATCAAATTTCAGTTTAGCTTTCTCTAGGAACGCATTAAAATTCAGGGGTGCTACTGCGCGAGCCATTGATCTACAACATAAATATGCAAAGTTCACTTAGACTATTGTTCAAGATAATGAGTTTAGATAATCAAATTACTAAAGCTCCCACTCAAATTGACATCCCTCAGGTCATCTGAGTGTCACATGATCCAAATCCACCAACTCAAGTCCGATCATCACGTGAGTTGAGGTGGCTTCAATGGTGAACATCATTATGTTGATCATATCTACTGTATGACTCATGTTCGACCTTTCGGTCTCTTGTGTTCCGAGGCCATGTCTGTACATGCTAGGCTCGTCAAGTTTAACCCGAGTGTTCTGCGCGTGCAACACTGGCTTGCACCCGTTGTATGTGAATGTAGAGTCTATCACACCCGATCATCACGTGGTGTCTCAACACGATGAACTTTCGCAATGGTGCACACTCGGGGAGAACACAATTTTATCTTGAAATTTAAGTGAGGGATCACCTTATAATGCTACCGTCGTACTAAGCATAACAAGGTGCATAAAAGGATTAACATCACATGCAATTCATAAGTGACATGATATGGCCATGAACTTGTGCTTTAGATCTCCATCTTGAAAGCACCAGCATGATCTTCATCGTCACCAGCACGACACCATGATCTCCATCATCTTTGATCTCCATCAACGTGTCGCCATCGAGGTTGTCCCGCCCTGCATGCTTCTACTACTATTGCTACCGTTTAGCGATAAAGTAAAGCATTACATAGCGCTTAATGATTGACACACAAGTCATACAATAATTAAAGACAACCCTATGGCTCCTGCCGGTTGCCGTACTCATCGACATGCAAGTCGTGAAATTCTATACATCACATGATCATCTCATACATCACATATATCACATCATGTAATTGGCCATATCACATCACAACATACCCTACAAAAACAAGTTAGACGTCCTCTAATTGTTGTTGCATGTTTTACGTGGCTGCTACGGGTTTCTAGCAAGAACGATTCTCACCCACGCATAAACCACAACGGTGATACATAATTTTCTTTTCAACCTTCTCAAGGACCGCCTTTGTTGAATCTAATCCAACTAAAGTGAGAGAAACAGCCACCCGCAAGCCATCTAGGCAACAAGTTGCGTCGAGGGAACCGGTCTCTCGTAAGCGTACGAGTAATGTTGGTCCGGGCCGCTTCATCTCACAATACCGCTGAACCAAAATCCGACCAAGGGAGGAAGCAATCTAAGCATCAACGCCCACAAACCTTTTGTGTTCTACTCGAGATCTCATCTACACATAGACCTAGCTCATGATGCCACTGTTGGGGAATGTTGCATGGGAAACAAAATTTTTCCTACGTAGACGAAGATCTATCCATGGTGATGAGCATTTACGAGAGGGAGAGTGGATCTACATACCCTTGTAGATCACTAAGCGGGAAGCGTTAAGAAACGCGGTTGGTGTAGTCGAACGTCTTCGCGATCCAAATCGCCGTGCGTCCCGTGATCCAATCACGATTTGTCCCGCGATCCGATCACGATCCGTCCCACGAACTTGATCACGGTCCTTCCGATCTAGCACCGAACGGACGGCACCTCCGCGTTCAGCACACGTACAGCTTGATGACGATCTCCACTGTCTTGATCCAGCAAGAAGGAGTGGAGAGGAAGAAGAGTTCTCCGGCAGCCTGACAGCGCTCCGACGATGGTGGTGGAGCAATTCCAGCAGGGCTTCGCCTAAGCACTGCAAAAAACCGATCTAGAGGAGAAACTATGCACTGGAGGAACGAGTAGCACGTGGCTGAAAATCTAGTGCAAAAACCCTCATTAGGGTGAGATAAGCGAACCCGTCGGTAAGAAGCCCCCTTCGATGGCCCCAGTTGATAAGCAACTGGAATTTGGGGTACAGGCTGTTGTCTTAGGGTCATGTAAGCTATACCAAAGGTAAGAAGCCTCCATCAACAACAGCGCTTAATGTACCCAAACTAGGCATAAAGCCAACTGTGCAAGGGAGATGTAAGCTATACCCGAAGGCAAGAAGCCTCCTTGTAACAGTTTAATAATAGCTGCCTGTGCAAAGGAGATGTAAGCTATACTCGAAGGCAAGAAGCCTCTTTGCAATAGTGCTTAATTGGGCATAACGCCGGCTGTGCAAGGGAGATGTAAGCTATACCCGAAGGCAAGAAGCCTCCTTGCCAGAGCGTAAAAGCAGATTGTGCAGGGGAGATGTAAGCTATACCCGAAGGCAAGAAGCCTCCCTGCAACAGCGCTTGATAGGGCATAAAGCCAGATGATAGATCAGCCGTTTTGACGGTGAACAAACCACTTCAACTCAAATTTTTGAGTCGGAAATTTTTTCATCTTGATTGCACAAAGACATACATAAGAGCAGAGGCCCCAGTCTTTGCGGGGATGCTAGCTTTTACTCATGTAAACATGATATATACAATGATAGCGGCTTTCAACGCCTGCTAAGTAAAGTATGGTCGCAGATGTGCGATATTCCATGGCCGCAACGTCTCTTGACCCGTAGTTTCCGACTCATTTCGAATATCAATGAGGTAATACGACCCATTGTTAAGGTTTCTGCTGATCACAAAGGCCCCTCCCATGGTGGAGATAACTTATGCATTCCAGATTGGTCTTGAATCAACCGGAGCACCAGGTCACCTTCCTGGAACGTCCGGGTCTTCACCCTGCGGCTATGATAGCGTCGCAGGTCTTGTTGATAAATTGCCGACCTGGCTACTGCTAACTCTCGTGCTTCATCCAAGGCGTCCAACGCATCTTGGCGTGCCACCTCATTGTCCGTCTCAACATAAGCCGCCACCCTTGGTGAGTCGTGCCGGATATCGCTGGGTAGGACCGCCTCAGCACCATACACCATGAAAAAAGGCGTGAAACCTGTAGATCTGTTAGGGGTAGTTCTGATGCTCCATAAGACGGAAGGCAACTCCTCAACCCAACATCCGGGTGTCCGCTTCAAAGGAACCATGAGCCATGGTTTGACTCCTCTTAAAATTTCCTGATTGGCTCGCTCCGCCTGACCATTAGACTGTGGATGTGCCACGGCTGAAACATCAAGCCGGATATGCTCCTTCTCACAGAACGCTTTCATAGCTCCTTTGGATAGATTTGTTCCATTGTCCGTAATGATACTGTGCGGGTAACCAAAGCGATAGATCAGCTTCTTAATAAATTGAACCGCTGTAGCCGCGTCACATTTGCTAACCGGCTCTGCCTCTATCCACTTAGTAAATTTATCAATCGCCACCAGAAGGTGTGTTTTCTTATCCTTGGATCTCTTGAAAGGTCCTACCATATCAAGCCCCCAGACCGCAAATGGCCAAGTGATTGGTATGATCCTCAACTCTTGAGCCGGAACGTGAGCACACCGGCCAAACTTCTGACAACCGTCACACTTACGGACTAAATCTTCTGCATCCTTGTGAGCCGTCAACCAGAAAAACCCATGTCGAAAAGCCTTGGCCACTAAAGATTTTGACCCGGCATGATGTCCACAGTCGCCAGCATGAATTTCACTCAAGATCTGCCGGCCCTCCTCCGGTGAGACGCAACGCTGAAAGACACCCGTCACACTACACTTATGTAACTCACCATTGATAATCGTCATAGACTTAGAATGCCGGGTGATCTTCCTAGCCAGATCCTCCTCCTGAGGCAACTCGCCGCGTGTCAGATACGCCAAATAAGGAATAGTCCAGTCAGGGATAGCATGCAGAGCCGCCACCAATTCCGCCTCCGGGTCAGGAATAGCCAGATTCTCCTCAGAGGGTATCTTGATAGTCGGATGATGCAATACGTCCAGAAAAACATTAGGTGGTACCGGCTTTTGTTAAGAACCTAACCGTGATAAAGCATCAGCCGCCTCATTCCTGCGACGATCAATATGATCCACCTGGTACCCCTTGAAGTGACCGGCAATGATATCAACCGCCTGTCGATAAGCCGCCATCCACGAATCCTTGGAGTCCCAAGTACCTGAAACTTGCTGAGCCACAAGATCTGAGTCACCTAAACATCTGACCCGACTTAAGTTCATCTCTTTAGCGACTCTGAGACCATGGAGCAGTGCCTCATACTCAGCCGCATTATTAGTACAAGGAAACATTAACCAGAGCACATAACAAAACTTGTCACCCTTGGGGGAGGTAAGAACAACCCCTTCACCGGACCCCTCTAGCTGCTTGGACCCATCAAAGTGTATAGTCCAATATGTGTTATCCGGCTTCTCTTCGGGAGCTTGACATTCTGTCCAATCGTTTATGAAATCCACCAAAGCTTGAGACTTTATTGCTGTACGAGGGACATATTTGATGTTAAGAGGACCCAACTCTAAGGCCCAGTTGGCAATCCTCCCTGTGGCTTCTCTATTCTGAATGATATCTCCCAACGGGGCAGAACTGACCACGGTTATCTGGTGCCCCAAAAAGTAGTATTTTAACTTGCGGTTAGCCATGAAAACCCTCTATACCAGCTTCTGCCAATGCGGATACCTCTGCTTAGACTCCGCCAAAACTTCACTGATGTAATAAACCGGCCTTTGCACAGGATATTCCTTCCCTGCCTCCTTGCGCTCAACCACAATTGCTATACTGACCACTCTGTTGTTAGCCGCCACATAAAGGAGTAACGACTCTTTCTCAGCCGGAGCGGCTAACACTGGCGGCTCAGTCAATTGTTTTTTAAGAGCTTCAAGTGCTTCAACCGCTGCCTTGCTCCACTTAAACTTGTCTGTCTTCTTCATCATCTTGGTATAAGGGAATGGCCTTCTCCCCAAGCCGGCTTACGAACCGGCTCAACGCACCAATCCGTCCTGCAAGGCGCTGAACGTCATTAATGCACGTCGGCTCTCCTAAAGAAGTGATAGCCTTAATTTTATCTGGGTTAGCCTCGATGCCCCGCTCAGAGACCAAGAAACCCAAAAGCTTTCCTGCTAGAACACCAAAAACACACTTCGTCGGGTTAAGCATCATCTTGTAGACCCGGAGATTGTCAAAAGTTTCCTTTAGATCCTCTAGGAGAGTTTCTTTCTTTCTGGATTTAACACGATGTCGTCTACATAAGCATGAACATTTCGGCCAATCTGACTGTGAAGGAAGTTCTGCACACATCGTTGGTAAGTTGCCTAGGCACGCTTGAGCCCGAAAGGCATGGAGACGTAGCAGAACGCCCCAAAAGGGTGTAATAAACGCCATCTTCTCCTGATCTTTCATTGCCATCTTGATCTGATGATAACCTGAATATGCATCCAGGAAGCATAAACTTTCACACCCGGCTGTAGCATCAATAATCTAATTGATACGAGGGAGTGCAAAAGGGTCAGCCGGGCAAGCCTTGTTAAGGTCTGTGTAATCTATACACATACGCCAGGTGCCGTTCTTTTTGAGCACTAGCACCGGGTTAGCCAACCACTCCGGGTGAAAAACTTCCACTATAAAGCCTGCGGCCAAGAGCCGGGCAACTTCCTCCCCAATAGCTTTACGTCTCTCTTCGTTGAACCGTCGTAGAAACTGTTTAATCGGCTTAAACTTCGGATCCACATTAAGGTTGTGCTTAGCGAACTCTCTTGGTACACTCGGCATGTCAGAAGGCTTCCATGCAAAGATGTCTCGATTCTCACGAATGAATTCGATGAGCGCGCTTTCCTATTTGGGATCCATGTGAGCCCCAATGATGAACTGCTTGGATGAGTCGCCCGGATTGAAATCTACTGCCTTGGTATCATCCGCCGAAAACTTGAGTGGCGGCTCAGCTTCCGTAGTAGGCTTCTTCAGCGGGGTCATATCCTCCAGGTCAATGTTTTCCTTGTAGAACTTCAGCTCCTCCTGGGCACAACTAGACTCTGCATACGCCGCATCTCCTTCCTCACACTCGAGAGCCGTTTTCCGATTACCGTGAACGGTAATTGTACCATTTAAGGTAGGCATATTGAGTTGTAAATAAACATAGCACGGCCTAGCCATAAATTTGGCATAAGCCGGCCTCCCAAATAGTGCATTATAGGGACTTTTGATTTTAACCACCTCAAACCACAAGGACTCCATCCTGTAATTATACTCATCACCAAAAGCCACTTCCAAAGAAATCCGGCCCACCGGGTATGCCGACTTACCCGGGACCACACCATGAAAGACGGTGGAGGAAGGTTCAAGGTCTTTGTCAAGCAACTTCATCCGCCGGAAAGTGTCATAATAAAGGATGTTGATACTTCTGCCTCCGTCCATGAGCACCTTGTTCACCATATATCCATTCACCTGAGGGGCCACAACTAAAGCCAGCCGGCCCGGATCATCTACCTACGGCGGGTGATCCTCCCGGCTCCACATTATGTCATACTCAGACCATGGTAAGTACCGCGGGAGAGCCGGAGCAACTACATTAACCGCTCGCCTCCGCAACTTCTCGTCTCGTTTACTCTGACCGGTCGTGAACACGTGATACTGTCCAGAACTGAGCTGCTTCGGGTTACTCTGAAACCCAGATTGATTGCGCTGCTGTTGATTGTTGTTATTGCTATTGTTGCCAGGATGCTGCTGGTGCCCCCCTTGGTTATTCTGACCCGGATGTCCGGCTCCTGAACCGCCGGCGCCGAATCCAGCCCTTGATCCTCCGTGCCCTGAGCCGCCAGGCGGGCCACCGCCCTGGTTATTGCGTGGTTGGGAATGCTGGTTTTTGAATCTCTGCATGATAAAGCAATCACCCCACGCATGTAACGCCGGCCTATCAGGCGTGCCGTGCTCCGGACAAGGCTTCTTAAGCACTTCTTCTAAATTGAAAGGACCTCTGTTCCTTTGGCGAAACGACCTGAATTTTCCGTTCCCCTTGGGATGGTTCTATTCTGTGTTGGTGTTTGCCACTAGCTCTGACCCACCATTAGCGTTCTTCCGTTTATTCTGATTCCCATTGTTCACAAAGCCTTTGCCTTGATTGTTCTTCTTACCTTGATTGGCTTTCTCATCATCCGAGCCTGGATCCTTGGTGTTATCTGAGTCGGCATACTTTGTCAGGGCCGTCATGAGCTCTCCCATATCCTGACACGTGCGCTTGAGCCGGCCGAGCTTCTGTTTCAGTGGAACAAAATGATAGTTCTTTTCCATAATAAGCACCGCTTGAGCCGCCGTGATCTGCTCTGAAGAGTGAATAATGGTCGACACCCCCCGGACCCAATGATGGGCCGACTCATTTTCCTGTTGAACACAATGGTCCAAGTCTACAATGGTCATAGGCTGCTTACATGTCCCCTGAAAATTCTTAATAAACTTCGCTCTCAGCTCCGCCCATGAACTTATCGTGTTAGGCGACAGACCTTTCAACCATGTGCGAGCCGGACCCTCAAGCATCATGATGAAATATTTTGCACATACCGCCTCACTGATGTCCAACATCTCCATGGCCAGCTCATAACTCTCAACCCAAGCCTCAGGGGGTAGATCAGCTGTGTAATTCGGAACTTTTTGAGGCCCCTTAAAATCTTTCAGTAGTCGTTCACTTCTCAGAGCCGGAGTTAAGCACGGCACCCCTACGGCTCTGGTACTAACTACTCCCATTGAGACGGAAAGCGCCGGCTCTAGACGGGTTGCCGCTACCTCCGCCTCTCGCCTGTTCCTCGCCCGGTCCTCGAGGGCTCGTGCATCTAGAGCCACCTGCTCGTGCTCTGGTGGTCCCCGACGTGGATGACTGCTGGAACACGCCGGCGACTCGTAGCGTCGGCTGAAACTTCGACTGGGGAGGGGGGTAGAGTGAACCCGACTCCGGCTGTGAGCATATCTCTCTTGCTGGGCCACGACCGTCTGTAAATATCCAATGGCGTTTCGCACGTCCTCCGCAAAGGGTGCTTCATCTGGGATGGGAATCGTCCCAAGCCGGGTGGCCGCCGCCACCATGTTCTCGCCCGGGTTAGAGTAATGACCCACCGGTGTCGGAAAAGCTCTAGGTGAAGTTTGGTTACGCTGGGGTGGATGAGTTGCCGGGCGTTCCATCGGGCGGCTTTCTGGCGCGCCCGTAATCCGCCCCGCACCAGGGGTATTAAACAGGTTCCTTGCTTCGTAACGTTCTGGCAAACGGGATTGATGCCTCCTCCAGTGCACCACAGCTGCTGACCTTTGTCCCAGCTCTAGATGGAAAGCATCTGCCTTGATACGCTCCGCCTCTTCCTCCATCCGGATCTTCAGCTTGGCCATCCTTTGTCGTTCCTCTGCCATCCGGCCCTTGATCCGTGCCACCTCTAAATTCCGGGCTGCTTGATTGTCCGATGTTACTTCTATGGCCATGAGAGCTATAAGCTCGTCCATCAATTCCACTAGAACCTGAGCCGACGGCGGCGGGCTATCACCCGCTGCGGCGGCTCCCGCAGCTGTGTCACCGGCGGCTGGAGCCGATCCCGCCATGAACACCGCCGCATGAACCGGGGGTTTCGGAGCATCCGACTCAAAGCCCTCTACCTCAGAACAGGTGTCGTAGTAGCCCCAAGGCCACCATTACTGAGCCGATACACCGACTCTATCTCCCCACTAGAGGACTCATCTTCCGAGCAAACAAGAGTTCCCTGTGACCCGGATGCTTCCAGGTCCATACCTTGAGTAAAGCCCACGAGAACATGCCTTCGACCTGGATGGGCACGGGCAGGCCGCACACCACTCGTAGATTGGAGATGCCGAGCCGGCTCGACGATGTTGGTGCAGATGTCCGGCTCGGGTGTAGATCCATCAACCTTTCCAATGAAAACCTGGATCCCACCAAACGGAACCCGGAATCCATACTCCATAGAATCAGCATCAAGCCCCCAGCCGGCATCGTCGATGTAGAGCTGGCCGCGGCGACTCTTGCTCATCCTTCCAACCACGTATCCCTCGAGCCCTGGGAGAGAGCCCTTTGAGAACTCAACACCACCAAGCGCTAGCCCCACGGTGGGCGCCAACTGTCGTGGATTTATCACGGCAGATGTCCGGGTGAACGGACTTGGATTCGAGGCCATCGCTAACGGGGTGGACTCAAAGGGGTTGATCGGGACGAAAGACACGGATTTACCCAGGTTCGGCCCCTAAGTCGAGGTAATAGCCTACGTCCTGCTTTGTGTTTGTATTGCTTATGTATTGATTACAAGGAGCTGGAAGCTTGACCTAGTTCTCGATCACCTGTCCTCTAAGTCGCCTCGGGTCTGCCTTTATATAGGAGGTCAGAACCACCGGGTTGTTACAATTGTTAACCGAGTCTTATTGTATGTCCGAGTCTCTCTCTATCTTCTTGTCCAAGTTGTCTTTGAGACAGCTTACACGCCCGGGTCTTCTCCATCCGGGCCGTCGCACGACCCACACCTTGAGTCGCCTATCTTCCTGGGCCACCAGTCTTACGGCTCACCCTTGGGCCAGCTCACGAGCCAGCAACATGACCCGGAGCCTCCAGGGTGGGTCATATTGCGGGGTTATATCCCCAACACATAGCTACTAGTACATACCCTCATCCCCGAGGGTGAACTACCCCCTCCTCGTCATGGAGAGCGTCAGGATGATGAAGATGGCCTCCGGTGATGGTTTCCCCCTCCGGCAAGGTGCCGGAACGGGCTCCCGATTGGATTTTCATGGCTCTAGAGGTTTGCAGCGGTGGAACTCCCGATCTAGGTTCTAGGTTGGGTTTTTTGGTATTTATAGGAATTTATGGTGGTGGAAATAAGTCTGGATGGGCCATGAGGGAGTCACAAGCCTACAGGGCGCGGCCAGGGGGTGGCCGCACCCCTGAGGCTTGTGACTGCCTCGTGGGTCTTCTTGCCCAACTCCGATGCTCTGTGAGTCTCTTCTGGTCCAAAACAATCACCGTAATTTTTATTCCGTTTGGACTCCGTTTGATATTCCTTTTCTGTAAAACCCCTAAACAAGGAAAAAACAGGAACTGGCACTAGGCTCTAGGTTAATAGGTTAGTCCCAAAAATAATATAAAGTTGTGGTAAAATGATTGTAAAACATCCAGGAATGATAATATAACAGCATGAAACAAGCAAAAATTATAGATACGTCAGAGACGTATCACTCCTCAACACTCAATCACTCTCTCATAGATTTGGCTTGGTAGAAGAGGATGATTGGGTGGAAACAAACTTGGGGAGGCTAGGAATCAAGATTCATATGGACGGAGTGGAAGATCTTGATCACAACACATGAGTAGGTGGCTCTCTCTCAGAAAAATGGATATGAGAAGTGTCGGTGTGTTCTGGGTGCTTCCTTAATGAGTGAGAGGTGGTGGAGGGGTATATATAGGCATCTCCAAAAATCCAAGCGTTACAACATTATTGCCCAACTAGGTGAAACCAAAATAAAAACTCGGTTGCACCGACTAGTACAAAATGTGGAAACTTTTGGCGTTTCGGTGAGACTGATAGATAAATCTCAGTGGGATCGATATGCGTGACTTAGGCAGTTTCCAAATCTCGATGAGACCGATTTCCAAAACTCGAAAATTCTGATTCTTGAAGATGGGTTACCCGAAAGTTGGTCTGATTTTGATTGCACCAAATGGAAAGTTGGTAGCACCGAGAAGCTGGTGTTTGGCATGGGATCTGTCTAGGGCAAAACTCGGTAGGGCCAAATGGAAGAAGTTGGTGGCACCAAATTTTAGACTTTTAGGGCTTGGACGGAATATTTGTGGGAGAATGGATGAGTATTTTTGATGGCTAATCTCTAAGCACTTGAGCAACCAGATTATCATATTTACCTCACCCCCTTTTAATAGTATAGGCTTTCCTATGAACTCAAGAGTGAATTCTCACAAACTAATGTAGAGTCTTGAGGCTGGAGGTCTTGTAGCTTGGCCGATCCTATTCCTTTCCTTCTTATTGTCTCCTTGGGGATTCCCCACACATCCCATGGACAATCCTCTCTGTGGACTTTGTTTGAAATAAACTAGGTAGAACTATTAGTCCAAGAGACAATGTATGTTGTCATGAATTATCAAAACCACCAAGGGAGCATATGTGCTTTCAGTCTCCCCCTTTATGGTAATTGATGACAACATACAATCAAAGCTTCAAATTAAGATATGCAGAGATATGTGATAGCTTTGAAGGACACATGATTAAGACATCCTCACCCTAAATTTGTGCAATCCTTTTAATTTTTAGAGGATAGTTGCTTTGGAATGCATGGACACACACATGGTAGAGAGGACATGATAAGTCATGCGTATCTTGGATACATGCATTCATTATATTTGAAGAGAAGTTTCCATGTTCAAGATTCACTATTGCAAACAATATGTGCAAGAAGCAAGAGATTATCTTGAACAAAGATATGATGCATATGCTTACCTTGAAGTTCTTGAACATTTTAATAGTAGAAATATACTTGAGAAAACAATGTTAGGAAACGCAAGAGTATTTGGATTTTCCTAATGTAAAAAGATTCAAGAGTATCAAGATATCTAAGACATATTGAAGATGACATTTGATGATTGATATGTCTCAAAAACTATTTAAAACTTTCTCCCCTAAGTATGGATTTGTAAGTCTTCCTCTCCCTATGAATCTTAGCATGTAGCTACTGGGAGTAGGTAGGGTGAGACAAGTCTAACTCAAGATCATATGTACTCTCTCCTTAAAATGATAGAAATCATTTTGTCTTCTCTCTTCCCCTTAATGTAGTGTTTCTCCACTTTGGGTTCTTCCCCAATACTAAGCATAAGATTTGGTACTCTCCCCTTGAATATTTCTCCTTCTTTAAACAAGCACATTAGCACATGAGCTTTAATATTCTCACCCTTTGGCATTAATTTCAAAAAAGGTCAGAGGGAAGGGATCCTAGAGAGTAAAGGTCATAGAGAGCTTCTGAGATAAAAGGAATCCTTGAATGCAACTTTCTCCTCCTTTAGTCGCTAAGAGTTAAGAATATGGCAGGGAATTCATGTGATTCCAAAAAACCAGTGACTCCAAGATAAAATGCATCGATGGAACCGAAAATGAAATAAGGGTTCTAGGAAAAAATGGGTACCGTCGAAGAGGCTTATATCAGTGGTACCGAAACGACTCTTGGCAGAGTGCGTGCATTATCGGTAGAACCGATTTTTCCAACTCGGACTTACCGAAATTACAAACAGAAACTTGGCAAAAAATATTCTTGGTCATGTTTGACAATGAAGATCAACATAAGAATTTGATCAAAGTTCTGAGAAGATTTTTCAGCAATTTCGCAAGGGATTTTCAAAAGGTTTGCAATGAGTTTTCTCAAAGATTTGTAAGGAATTTTCAACTAGATGGAGATTGAGTGGTTCCAAGAAAGCATGCAACTAAAGACGAACCAATCAAGATACTTCATCTAGATGGTGGTCGGTGACTAGGTCACCTATATTAGAGTATATTGACTTAGGAGCCAAGCAAGAATACTTGATCATAGGTCATACTCATCGTCATGTTCAAAATGGTGTTGCAATTTTTTGTTTAAGAATTTTGATGTTTTTATATCACTTGGATTTGCTTTATATCATATGTTGGAGTAAAGCTTTTCAAGGACATGATTACATACCTTTGAATGATGTAGATGACGTAGAGTGTCCGATAACTTGTTATGGGTGCTCCAAGTTGATGAAGATCATCTTGAGTGGGGAGAAATCCTTGATTCTTTTGGTTCTCTTTTCACCTACATGGGTTAGTCATGCAAGGAACAACATAATATATCCAAATGACACGAGTGAAATTTGTTCATCAAATATTTGTCAAGTATATGGTTTGTGTTGTTTTCTTCCTCCATCTCAAAGAAGGATTGTTGATACTTGATTATGACAAGATTGCTTATGATGTGAGTTTATAGCAATGTTGTGAAGTATAGTTTCTCCAAGCACCTACAAAGGTTATATGCAATACAACCGAGCATAGATTTCCAAGATATGAATAATTGTCATGTCAATGATATCAAGGAATAGTCATGTAAGCTCATGCCCTTGCATGCATCCGAGTGAGTCTAGCTCAAGTTTGAAGCATCAATGATGTTGAACTCACTCCTCAAGTGGCAAAACACTTTATCACCGAGTTGATTAGTAAAGATATCGGCCAATTGTTTGTTAGTACGAACATGCTTGAGATTGATATCTCCTTTGGCAACATGATCATGAATGAAATGATGTCGAACTTGAATATGCTTTGTTCAAGAGTGTTGCACGAGATTATGAGCAATCTTTATTGCATTCTCATTGTCAAATAACAATGATACATGTTTCACATGTATGCCATAATCTTTAAGAGTTTGAGTCATCCATAGCAATTGCGCACAACATGATCCGACGACAATGTATTCCGCTTCCGTGGTAGATAGAGATACCGAGTTTTGTTTCATGGATGACCAAGACACAAGAGATCTACCAAGGAATTGGCAAGTATCCTAGGTGGATTTTCTATCAACCTTATCACCAGCATAATCCGAGTCGGAATAGCCAACAAGGTTCAAAGAAGATCCCTGGGGATACCAAATGCCAAAGTTTGATGTATGTATCAAATATCTCACAATTCTTTTCACGGTCTTAAGATGACACTCTTTATGAGAAGCTTGATATCTAGCACACATGCACACACTAAGCATGATATCGGGACATGAGGCACATAGATATAGCAATGAACCGATCATTGATCAATAAACCTTTTGATCAACCGGTTTGTCCTCCTTTGCGAGGTCAACATGTCCACTAGAAGGCATAGGAGTTTTCATACCTTTACATTCTTGCATGTTGAACTTCTTGATCAAGTCCTTGGTATACTTGGTTTGAGGGATAAATGTTCCTTCTGTTGTTTGCTTGATTTGTTAACCAAGGAAAAAAATCATCTCACACATCATAGACATCTCATATTTCTCGGACATCAACCTTCCAAATTTCTCACTAAAATGTGGGTTAGTAGATCCAAAGATAGTATCATCCACATAAATTTGGCACACAAATAATTTATCGTTAACTCTTTTAGTAAACAAGGTTGCGTCATTTTACCAATTTCAAAACCCTTTTCAAGAAGAAACTTTGTTAGGCATTTGTACCAAGCTCGTGGGGATTGCTTAAGACCGTAGAGAGCTTTACGAAGTTTGTAAACATGATTAGGTTTTTTAGGGTCCACAAAGCCAAGGGGTTGTTTAACATAAACTTCCTCCTCAATTTCACCATTTAGAAAAGCACTTTTGATATCCATTTGATAAATATTAATGTCATGGTGATTGTAATAAGCAAGAAGTATACGAATAGCTTCAAGTCTAGCAAAGCGGCCATAGGTCTCACCGTAGTCCATACCTTCGACTTGAGTGTAACCTTGTGCTACGAGACGTGTCTTGTTGCGTACCACTTGACCATCTTTGTCTTGCTTGTTGTAAAACACCCATTTTGTTCCGATGATGTTATGCTCGTCCTTGGAATTCTCCACTAGCGTCCATACTTCAGTCATCTCGAAGTTATGTAGCTCTTCATGCATAGCATTCAGCCAATCCGGGTCTTCCAGTGCTTCTTCCACCTTCATAGGCTCAATACTAGAGATAAATGAGTAATGCTCACAAAAGTTAGCTAACCGAGTTTTAGAGCGAGTGATTCTCCTGGTTTGTATGTCGCCAAAGATTTGATCTAAGGGATGATTCTTGTTCACTCTTGCTCGAACTCGAGGTAGATTTTGCTTGTTGGACGGTGGATCTTCCTCCTCCTCATCTTCTTCGTTGTTGTTGAAGGTGTCATATCCTTGAGGTGGTGGTTAAGGAGGTTGAGGTGGATCATCATGATGTACTTCTTCCTCCTCTTCATCTTGACGTGTACTTCTTGTGGATGCCTCCATGTCGTTTTGTGGTTCGCCTTGACACGACGTAAGAGCTTCCACTTGGGTTAATGAAGTGTTTTCCTTCACCTCCATGGGACGAATCTTGCCAATGGACAAGTATTGAATGGCTTCCAAAGGTTCCTTATATCCTACATCATTTGGCAATTATTCGACTTGCGAACCATTAGACTCATCAAACTTCACATCTATCGTCTCTTCAACTTTTCTAGTGAAGTTGTTGTAGACACGGTAAGTGTGAGAGTTTGATCTATAACCAAGTAGGAAACCTCCATGAGATTTAGGAGAAAATTTAGAACGACAATGCTTATCAAGAATGTAGCAGTTGGAGCCGAATACTCAAAATTATCCAACTCGGGGCTTGTTACCGGTGAGTAGCTCGTATGCCATTTTACCTTGAAGCTTATGTAGGTAGAGCCGGTTCATAGCATGACAAGCAGTTTCTACGGCTTCTTCCCAAAAGTGTCTTGGCATCATGTATTCGTCAAGCATCGTTCTAGCCATATCTATGAGTGTCTGATTCTTCCTCTCAACAACTCCATTTTGTTGAGGTGTGTACGTAGCCGAAAACTCACGTGAGATACCTTATTCGTCAAGAAAGGTGTCCACATTTGTGTTCTTGAACTCCGATCCGTTGTCACTCTGATATTTCTTGATCTTCACTTCAAATTGATTTTATGCTTTGTGAGTGAAGTTATTGAAGATCTTTTGCACCCGTGACTTATCACCAAGAAATAATACCCATGTAAATCTGGAAAAATCGTCAACTCAAACTAGACCTAAGGAATTTCCACCGAGGCTCTTGTAAGCGTTGGGACCAAAGAGATCCATATGAAGCAACTCGAGTGCTCTCCTAGTAGTCATGATGTTCTTTACGGGATGACTTCCACCTATTTTCTTTCCATCTTGACAAGCACTCAAAGTCTATCTTTGTCAAAGATAACATCTTTAACACCAAGTATATGATCACCTCTCATGAGCTTGTCAAGATTACGCATACCAACATGTCCTAGCCTTCTATGCCAAAGCCATCCTTTATAAGATTTTGCAGTGAGACAAGTATGAGGTTTGGATATCTTAGTGAAATCAACAATGTATAGATCACCTCTATAGAAACCGGTAAAGACCATATTATGATTGTCTTGATGAAACACTTGGCAGTCTACTAGTAAATAACACATTGAAACCGAAGTCGGCTAGTCTAGATATGGAAAGAAGATTGTAGCCAAGGTATTGAACAAGCATGACATTTTGAATAGAACCATCACAAGATATGGCCACCTTACCAAGACTGAGTACCTTACGCTTGGAGTTGTCTCCAAAAGTCACATACCTTCGCGGTCCATGATTTGGTGTAATCTCTTGAAACATGTCTCTATCTATGGTCATGTGATCGATGCATCCAATATCAATAATCCACTCTTTTCCTTTGGACATGTAATCTTTGAATGTTTCCATGATACTTAGACTCTTCTTCTTCTTCTCACATTCTATGTGAAACTACTCACCTTCATCATAGTAGCCATGTTCCACATTGTCATATTCAATTGAGATATCCTCATCATAAAAATAAAGAGATTCGTTGGAATTGCGACCATGAAAATGTTATGGATTATGAATGTGAATTGCTTGAACAATGATGTTATTTGTGGTAATGACATCTCCTTTAGAATGCATGAGATCACGAAGCTCAAACAAGTATTTATCAAAGTTTGGATCACTAGGCTTCATTTTGTGAAAAGCAATAGTTTTATGGAGAATGACATCAAGATTTTTCAAAGAGTAGTTTGGATATCTTTTGTCCAAGTCATTCCATAAAGTATAAGCACACTCAAAGTTTCTCATTTTATCAAACACAATTCTTGGCAATTCTCTAATGATAAGATCAATAGTTCTAAGATTATGAAGCATATCGTTTACTTCCTCGTGTGAAGGATGTAGGGGATCAATGGGAGGCACATAGGGGCTCTTAACATACTTTCTCAAATGGAATTCATTGAATAGCTCAAGCATCTCAAATTTCCGTTGATTATAGTACTCCCCATCGAGAATGGGCACTCTACAATTAAGACTCCCAGACTAGACACATACATCTTCCTCCAATAATGATTAAACCAAGGCTATGGAGACCAAAGCTCTGATATCAATTGTGGGATCACTATAAGAGGCGTCTAGAGGGGGGGGGGGGGGTGAATACACTACTTGACAAGATAAAACCTAAGAGTTTCCCAATTTTAGTGGTTGGCAGATTTTAGCAATTCTAACAAGTCTAGCACAACCTACACATGCAAGTCATCAAGTATGGCAGCGAAAAGTAAAGACAAGAACTTGTAAGAAAGAGTAGAGACATAAAGATCAAACGCAATTGGATACATGAAGATTTTTCCCGTGGTTCCGGTATGTAACAGCCCGGGACCGACGCTCCAGAAGATCCCAGCAGATTCCCCTTTTATTTCCGTTCTCGTCTGCGTTCCGTTTGGTTGTGCATTCATCATCGCATCATTCACATCATATGCATTGCATCGTCACTCGTTTTTGAAAACTTGCATCCGTTCGTAGTTGCCGGTTCTCTCCGTTCTTGTCGTTGCCTGTTCCGAGACCAACCACACACGCCCGCGCCCGCGACATCATTTAAAATAAAACCGTTTTTAGGCGCGCTAAAAATATTCTTGGATTGGCTCGAAACTTGGCGTGCGGTCTTGTTATAGTCTAGGTAGACCGCCTGTCGAATTTCGTCGCGTTCCAAGTTTGTTTGATATCCCGTCGGTCAGTCGTAGCAGTGAGGTTATCGGTATTCCGTGAGACGTTGTCAGTGTTTTAAACTTCGTGTCACAGGCCGCACTTCCTCTCATCTCTCCCTAGGCCCTCTACACAGCATGCTAGCCCAACCTAGCCACTCCCTCCGTTCGTGGTCATCGGATCTCGATCGGACGGATGTTGTCCAGCCACCCCTAGTGCCTCCCCTATATAAAGCCATGGAGAGAGCTCTCACTCTCTCTAGGGTTTCCCCCCTTGCCAAATTGCAGCCACACCCCTAGGAAAACCCCACCTGCTAGCCCTCCTCCTCCAGATCCTGCAGCCCCATCCATCTATCCGTTTTTGGCCCTCGGATCGCGATCTAGAGGCCGAAAATCGCCCAGTTTTCCACCTACCGGACATGTCCGGCGGCCAACCCGGACATGTCCAGCGACCGCAGAAGCCCCGAGCTCCTCTTGTGCTCTCCCATGGCTGCCCGCAGCCCCCCCCCCCCCCCCCGCAGCTCCCACCGGCCGGCCCTCACTGGAGAGCCGCCGTCGCCGGAGTGCACCGCCGGACCCCCCTTCTCCTTCTCCCTCCTTCTTCTCCCTTTACTTCTCCTCTCCTCACCCCCGCTTCCTCCTTCCTCCCACAGGTCGCCTTGGCCGCCGTGGTGAGCTCGCCTGAGGAGCCCCCTCGCCCCAGCCGCGTCGGGGATGGCCGGATCCGGGCTGGCGCCGCCCGTCCCCGCCTCCGTCGACCTCCTCCAGCGCCGCCCCTGCCTCCCCTCGCGTGGAGCCACCGCCATGGCCTCCGGCTGGGGACGAGAGGAGGATGAGCGCTCCTCGCCCGAGCGTTGACCCCGCTCGCCCCGCGTGGGCCAGCCGGCCTCGCCCCGGCCCAGCAGCTCCCTCCGGGCCAGCAGCTCCCTCCGGCCCAGCCTGCCTCCAGATGGGCCAAGGCCCACATGGTGAGCAGCAGCAGCCCCCTTTGCGTTTTTTTCTATTTTGACCCATTGCGATTTATAACGATAATATCTATTTAACCGTAAGTCGTATTAAAATCTTTTAAATATGTAAAATGTGTAGAAAAACATGTAGATTATTTATATGTCAATATCATCCATGTTTAAATTATTTAACATGTCATTTTCTGTGATTTCGCAAATTGCCATTAATTGCATCGTCATAATTTTTTAACCGCGCATCGGAATTAATAAAACCATATTTTAAAAAATTTCATATCATCGGCATCGCATTTCATGCATGAGAAAAATATTGACTTGAGGTTTGCATTTTATTTGCATTAATGAATTTCTTTAAGATGATTAGGCCATAACTCGCTTATTTAGTTGTGATTAATTTACCATATGAACCTATTCATGTTATATATGTTTTCGGGGTAGAAAAATCCATATGATTTATCTATGCATTTAGTTTTGCCATTTGAGCATTTTGTGTGCACGTCATTTACGCCGTGATGCCCTTTTGTCATTTTCATGGGATTTAATCCGTGCATAATATGAAAGTATTTTCAACATGACAAATGCTCTTTGATATGTGCCCTAGCCCCTGGACATTTTGCTTGTCATAGAAATGCATGTGTAGGTGTTGTTTCGTTGTTGTCAACTTGCTATAAAATTCTGTTGTTTTGAGATGCTAAAATATTTCTAACTATGGAATCTGTGATATTTTGTTGCGGTCTTGCCATGTGATTTGCTAGTGATCTAGAACCCTTTTGTGGTAGGTGTAATGGAGTTATTTGTAGTTGACATTGTCCTTTAGTATGCTGTTAAGTTTCATGCCATAATATGCGTTGTAGCATATAGTTTCTCTGCTGTCAATATGCCTTCGTGATAAAAACTGCACTGTCAAAACTGCTATTTTCACTAAGTCTGAAACTGTTTTCAAGTAGCCACCTTGTGAGCTTCCTACCATGTGATCCATGCATGTTTTGATTATGATATGTGAAGATGAAATGAAGTGTGAGTTATACGCTGCTGTCCCATGCTTAGTTTGTGCTTTTTAGAATAATGTAACTTGTTGTTTTCATGTGTGCAAAATGTCATCTTGCTGTTTTGGGCAGATTTCAACTAAAACTTGTTTTGGTGTTTGTGGTTGAACCGTAGCTCCGTTGTGGTCATGTTGCATATGAAAATTACTTAGAATATCATGCAGTTTCATAATAACTTACTGCATTCATGAATTGAGATGTTTGTGATTGAATTTTTCCATGCATTTGCATTCATGACATGTGCATCTTGTGTTGCTCATATCTTTAGACCATAGCTCCGTTTGAGATGTTCTTTATATGTATATCGACTAGAATGACGTGTAGAAGTGCATGGTATGATTGTTCTGTTGTTTAACAAATATAAAATATGAATAGTTCAGATCTGGACCAATTTTGAAATTAACACATGGGGTCATTTCGGAAATCCTATAGGTTGTTTCCGACCTCATTTAAGATGCCTAGATAGATAGTTTACTTATGCTTCACCTCTTGCCATGCTTAACAACATTTAATATTGTCGTGTACCTAACAAGAGTGAACTAAATAATTCGAACGTGGAGTTTCGTCAATATGCAACCCGTTGCATAATGAGCTTCACTTTAATGTGTAGAAGTTGATTGTTGTGATTTGCCATGCATTGCATATTTAAACCGGACATGAATCATATTTATTTGTGCATCGTGTCATGCACATGTTGTGGTGTATCTTGTGTTGATTGTTTGTTTCGGATTGCTTCTTCTCGATAGAGTTCCGAAAGCGTTCGGAGTGTGAGAATTCGTTCGACTACGTTGGCTCGTCTTCTTCATGGATTTGTTCTTCTTCCGAGCGGGATCTCAGGCAAGATGATTCATTTCCTTGGATACCATTACTATCATTGCCATGCTAGTTGTCTCGTCTTTATATCTCTATGTCGCGCTACCTACCACTTCTTTGATAAGCCTCCCAACATTGCCATGAAAAGCCTCTAACCCCTCCACATCCCAGCAAACCTTTGTTTGGCTATGTTACCGCTTGCTCAGCCCTTCTTATAGCGTTTCTAGTTGCAGGTGCTATTGCTTCCATGTGTCAACATGGACCTTCTTTTGGTATATCACAATATTGCTGCTATTTAATTGAATGCACTTATACACTTGGTAAAGGGTGGAAGGCTTGGCCTTATGCTCGGTGTTTTATTCCACTCTTGCCGCCCTAGTTACTTGTGCACCGGTGTTATGTTCCATAAACGAGCGCTCCTAACATGCTCGGGGTTGTTATGGGGACCCCCTTGATTTTCGGGTGAGAATAAAGCTTGTCTGGCAAGGCCCAACATTGGTACTACATTTGCCTAATAACTAATGAACTTGCATAGGGGCTTTCCGGACCCGTGGATAATTAATTAACAACCCGGGCCAGTGCTCCTCATGAGTGTTGGTCCAACCCAGAGCAGCTTATTAACGCTACCCAGGGCAACTCGGTGTTTGGCGTGGTAACCATCGCTCATCCGGATGTGCCCTGAGAACGAGATACGTGGCTCCTATCGGGATTGTCGGCACGTCAGGTGACCTTGCTGGATTTGTTTTACCTTTCTCGAACATCTTGAGTGAGGAACTCTGATCTTCTTCAGGCTATCTCGGGGTGTCAGATTTCCTTTGGAATTGCCTAGGAAGATCACGAGATCCGTGGTTGAGGTTATTCCCGCTGCGTGTGGTTAATTTATGATGGATGAGTTGGAGCACCCCTACAAGGTTAAATCTTTTCGAGAAGCCGTGCCCGCGGTTATGTGGCAAACTTGGATACTTTGTTTAACACCCGGTCATAGCAAAATTGAAGTAAACTCTAATAAAATACACCAACTGTGTGCGTAACCGTGACTGTCTCTTCTCGTGAGTCCTTATCCGAAAGAGAACACGATGGGGTTATGATTGACGTAAGTAGGTGATCAGGATCAGTTAGTGATCATTACTAGTTCACGTCCGTTATGCGTAGACCACCATACCTTAATTTCTGTACTCGTAAGTTAGCCACTCAAATAAATGCTTAGTCGCTTGCTGCAGCCTCACCACTTAACCATACCTCACATATTAAGCTTTAATAGTCTTGATACCCTTGGAGATGAGATTGCTGAGTCCCTGTGGCTCACAGATTACTACAACAACAGTTGTAGGTACAGGTAATGCGATGATTTGACGTGAGCGCGTTGCTTGATTTGATTTGGAGTTCTTCTTCTTCTTCATCATCAATCTTGGATGGGTTCCAGGCGGATACCCTTGGAGATGAGATTGCTGAGTCCCTGTGGCTCACAGATTACTACAACAACAGTTGTAGGTACAGGTAATGCGATGATTTGACGTGAGCGCGTTGCTTGATTTGATTTGGAGTTCTTCTTCTTCTTCATCATCAATCTTGGATGGGTTCCAGGCGGCAGCCTGTGATAGCAAGGATGGATGTCATTTTATCGTTTGATTTCGTCCATAGACGGACCCTGCTCTTCTGTATGATGTTTGAGTATGTTGATGTATTGATGTGACTCTGATGTAGCTTGTGGCGAGTGTAAGCCAACTCCATATACTCATCTCTTATGTACATGTACTTGTAATGATATCCATTCTTGCGAACGCATCGAGATGCGCTTCTATCCCCGTCAAGGCCCTCGTGCCGAAATAAGGATAGGACCGCATCTTGGGCGTGACATGGTAGGTGGTGCTATCGTACGTCCACGCCGATGGAGACTTCAACCCACGGAGGGTAGCGGTCGCGAGAGTCCATAGAGGGCCCCACCCATAAGGCTCCACAAAGTAGCAACCTTGTCTATTCCATCACGACTTCCATCCATGAAGGACTATCCTCGCTATGGGTAGATCTTAACGAAGTAGGCAATCTCCTTGCCTGTACAAACTTCTTGGTTCAACTCCACACACGAAGACAAAGGCTCCCAAGCGACACCTAACCAATCTAGGAGACACCACTCTCCAAAAGGTAATAGATGTGGTAGAATGATGAACTCCTTGCTCTTGCCCTTCAAAAGATAGTCTCCTCAATACTCAATCACCCTCTCACAGATTTGGCTTTGTAGAAGAGGATGATTGGGTGGAAGGAAACTTGGGAAGCTAGAAATCAAGATTCATATGGATGGAGTGGAAGGTCTTGATCTCAACACATGAGTTGGTGGCTCTCTCTCAGAAAAATGGATATGACAAGTTTTGGTGTGTTCTGAGTGCTTCCTTAATGAGTGAGAGGTGGTGGAGGGGTATATATAGGCATCTCCAAAATTCCAACCATTACAACATCATTGCCCAACTCGGTGAAACCAAAGTAAAAAGTCGGTTGCACCGACTAGTACAAAATGTGGCAACTTTTGGCGTTTCGGTGAGACTGATATATTAATCTCGATGGGACTGATATGGGTGACCTAGGCAGATTCCAAATCTCGACAAGACCGATTTCTAAAACTCGTAAATTTCGATTCTTCAATATGGGTTACCCGAAAGTTGATCACTGATTTTGGTTGGACCGAATGGAAAGTTGGTAGCATCGAGAAGCTAGGGTTTGGCATGGGATCTGTCTAGGAAAAACTCCGTACGACCGAATGGAAGAAGTTGTTGGTACTGAATTTTGGACCTTTTAGGGCTTGGACAAAATATTTGTGGGAGAATGGATGAGTATTTTTGGTGTCTAATCTCTTAGCACTTGAGCAACCAGATCATCATATTTACCTCGTCCCCTTTTAATAGTATTGGCTTTCCTATGGACTGAAGAGTGATTTCTCACAAGATGAGTCTTGAGGCTTGAGGTCTTGTAGCTTGGACAATCCTGTTCCTTTCCATCTTCTTCTCTCCTCGGGGATTCTCCACACATTCCATGGCTAATACACTATGTGGACTTTGTCTGAAATAAACTAGGTAGAACTATTAGTCCAGGAGACAATGTATGTTGTCATTAATTATCAAAACCACCAAGGAAGCGTATGTGCTTTCATCTTGCCAGTACATTCAATGTACTAACATACACGGCTGCAATGTCTTATATTGCAAATACTTCTTTGATGAGTAAGAGTATGATTTAGGGTTACGGTCTACACTCGACTTGCTATTGGTGTTGATGGGACTTCACTCCCTATTGACTGTTTCCGCTCAGACTCATGAGGTATGTATCAATTTTACATTATTTACATGGATTGCACTTTGATATATACATTGTTGTACATGTGTGCCAGGGATAGCACAGATAGACAAAGGCTTGACTCGTTTTGAGTCGGGTCGCTACATAGGTGCATGGGCAGTAGGTAGTTGCAAGGCAATCTCATCGTTGAGTCCCTCCAAGAATCTCTCTTGACCTGTAGCGTTTGTCTTAACATCACCGGGTGCATATCATGCGAGGTAGTTGAAGTCCTCGACATAGCCTACGTTGTTGTGGTTCCCCTGGTGCAGGTTCCTGAACTCCTTCTTAAGATGCTGGGCTCCTGCAGACACGTGAGGTGTGAGGAACTTATCTAGGAACGAAAGCCAAGTCACTTTTCCGATGGGGTGAGTGACTTGATAATTGTCCCACCAGGAAGTTGTTGGCCCTTCAAGCAGGTGGGCAGCAAGCCTGATGCTCTCCGCATTAGTGCTTCCAAAAGTCACCAAGCACTAGTTAATCGCCCCGAGCTAGTCGTCAACCATGATGGGTTCAGGTGAGGTGGTGAAGTTTGGTGGTCTCAGTCTTAGGAGTCGGGTGAGTGGGTCCCCATGCGGTGGTGGTGGCGATGTGGCGGCACATTGTTGTTGTTGGCAAGGTTCTAGTCATGAGTTGGATCAACTCGGCCTATGCTACCAACAACTGTTCGACTCCTACCGGCATGTTACCACTGGCTTCTCCTTCCTCTTGTTTAGGGTTGCGTCTTGGCTACATCTAAGGTTTTAAGAATAGATGAGAGTCTAGAGAGGTCTAAGTATGTTCCCTTTTACCCATGCATATGATCAAAGATGTATCACACAGGATGGTAAGTAAAACAACTCAATCATTTCATTCAAACAATTCAAACAAACTAGTATAGTCACCATATTAAGTTGGTGTGACCAGTATGCTAACACATAGTCACTTATTCACTACTAAATGGTGGTAATGTATCGTCCTCTGAGGCGTCCGGTGTAGAGTCCCACTTGGGCTCATTCATGAGCCTTACGGTAACCGACACGTCCATTTTGCATCTTGCTTTTATATTGATATTTATTGCATTATAGGCTGTTATTACACATTATGGTACAATACTTATGCCTTTTCTATCTTATTTTACAAGGTTTACCTGAAGAGGGAGAATGTCGGCAGTTGGAATTCTGGACTGGAAAAGGAGCAAATCTGAGATACCTATTCTGCACAACTCCAAAAGTCCTGAAAATTTATAGAGAATATTTTTGGAATTAATAAAAAATACTGGCGCAAGAATCAACCAGAGGGGGCCCACTAGCAGGCCTGTGGCCTGCTAGGCGCGACCATCCCTGGTCGCGCCTAGTAGTCTTGTGGGGCCCCTGTGGCTCCTCTGACGCCCATATTCTCCTATATGAAGTGTTTTGATCTGGAAAACATTAGAGGAGATCTTTCGGGACAAACTGCCACCGTCTCGAGGCGAAACTTGGGCAGAACCAATCTAGAGCTCCGGTAGGACTGTTCTGTCAGGGAAACTTCCCTCTGGGAGGCGGAAATCGAAGCCATAGTCATAACCAACGATCCTCTCATCGAGAGGGGGTCAATATCCATCAACATCTTCACCAGCACCATCTCCTCTCCAAACCCTAGTTCATCTCTTGTATCTGATCTTTGTCTCAACATCTCAGATTGGTACCTCTGGGTTGCTAGTAGTGTTGATAACTCCTTGTAGTTGATGCTAGTTGGTTTACTTGATGGAAGATCATATGTTCAGATCCTTTATGATAATTAATACTCCTCTCATCTTGAACATGAACATGTTTCATGAGTAGTTACGTTTGTTCCCGAGGACATGGGATAAGTCTTGTTATAAGTAATCATGTGAATTTGGTATTCGTTCGATATTTTGATGAGATGTATGTTGTCTCTCCTCTAGTGGTGTTATGTGAACGTCGACTACATAACACTTCACCAATATTTGGGCCAAGGGGAAGGCATTGGGAAGTAATAAGTAGATGATGGGTTGCTAGAGTGACGGAAGCTTAAACCCTAGTTTATGCGTTGCTTCGTAAGGGGCTGATTTGGATCCATATGTTTCATGCTATGGTTAGGTTTACCTTAATTCTTATTTCGTAGTTGCGGATGCTTGCGATAGGGGTTACTCATAAGTGGGAGGTTTGTCCAAGTAAGGGCAGCACCCAAGCACCGGTCCACCCACATATCAAATTATCAAAGTAAAGAACGCAAATCAAATGAGCATCATGAAAACTAGCTTGACGGAATTCCCATGTGTCCTCGGGAGTGCTTTGCTTTATATAAGAGTTTGTCCAGGCCTGTCCTTTGCTACAAAAAGGATTGGGCTACCTTCCTGCACCTTTTCTACACTTGTTACTTGTTACTCGTTACAAATTATCTTATCACAAAACTATCTGTTACCGATAATTTCAGTGCTTGCAGAGAATACCTTACTGGAAACCGCTTATCATTTCCTTCTACTCCTCGTTGGGTTTGACACTCTTAATTCTCGAAAGGACTACGATAGATCCCCTATACTTGTGTGTCATGAAGACTCTTTTCTGGCGCCATTGTCGGGGAGTGAAGTGCCTTTGGTAAGTGGAATTTCGTAAGGAAAAAATTATATAGTGTGCTGAAATTTACTGTCACTTGTCACTATGGAGAGTAATCCTTTGAGGGGCTTGTTCGGGGTATCTTCACCTTGACCTGAAACACAAAGAGTTGTCCCTCAACCTACCAAACCTATTGAAAACATTTATTATGAAATTCCTTCGGGTATGATAGAGAAACTGCTGGCTAATCCTTATGCAAGAGATGGAACACTACATCCTAATTTACATCTAATCTATGTGGATGAAGTTTGTGGATTATTTAAGCTTGAAGGTCTGCCCGAGGATCATGTTAAGAAGAAGGTATTTCCTTTATCTTTGAAGGAGAAGGCATTGACATGGTACAGGGGTGGGGGGACCCGGCTGGCAGCCTCTCCCGCTGACCAGGGGGTCCCGCCCTTCATGCCGTCTCGTCGTCTGTAGGGTCCACCGGCTGAGCGGTCCTGTCTCCTGTTGGGGCCCGCCAGCCGGCTTTGCGATTGACCCTCGCCCACCTACCGCGACACGGGTCGCCCGGGAGGCATCGCCTAGTGCCAGCCGGCCGAAGTCTTCGGTATGACCGGCCGCACTATAGCCACGCCGGGGCAGGTAATCGAGTGGGCGAGGGCGTGCCGACACTATTTCCCTGCCCAGTCACGCTCGCCAGGGTCAGCGGCCTGGACGGCTGGACTGTAGCCATGCGCGCCCATGCATCAGTGGCCACTGTAGCTGTAGTGTCGCCCATCGTGGTGGTCACGTCGTGTCGTCGTACCCGCACGCAAAGGGACGGGAAGTTGCGTGTCCATCTTAGGGTCAACGGAGGAGGCGGCCCAGAAGCAGCCAGCCACGCCCAGCCGGCCAGGGGCCGAGCCGGCTCCTTGATCAGCCGTCCGTGCCGCCAGTCGGTGGCAGCTCAAGTTGGCCGTGGGAAGCCGGTCGCTTAGTTTTCTTGGAAACGGGGGGGGGGGGGGGTAGAACCCCGCGCTCTGGCCTACCCAGGGGTAATAACCCCGTCAGTAGTCCCCGAAGCCGGCGGGGGCCCGCGTCCGGTAGACGAAGGGGAGCCGGTGGCTTCCGCCTAGCGGTATCTGCCTCTGGTGTGAAGCCGAAGGGCCAGCCGGGTCAGCCGTTGGACCCGACGCCTTGGGTTCCGGCGTGTCGCCCCAGGACCCGAGCCGGCCCGCCACGCGCCACGCGGCGGGTAATGGTGTGTCAGGCCCCGCGCACACGGGGAGACGGGACGTCGGCCCGGGCCTAGCCCGCAAGGCCCCGGGCGTAGCCCAGTAGGCCTCGGGGCGCAGGCCAGGATCCTCTGCGCCCCGAAGCGGCCGTTGCGGTCCGAGGCCACCCACGTGCGCGCAGAGTTTCCAGGGGAGTGGGCGCAGTTAATCCCCACGTCCCCCGGTCATGGCCTCCCTATTTAAAAGGGGAGGAAGGGCAGGGGGCAGAGATACCCGCATCCCCTTTGCCTCCTTGCTCCTTTCCTCTTCGTCTTCCTTGCTCCCCCCGCGCTATACCGCGCCCGAGCTCGCAACCGTGCCCACACGCGGCCATGCTGCCGCAATGGCCGACGGACACGGGGAAGCTGGACTGGTTCCGTCATCACCGAGGCGGACATTGCGGAGCTCCGCCGCGCGCGCATGCTGCCCCCGACGGAGCGGGTGGTCGCCCGCGCGCCAGGCGACGAGGTGGTGCCGGCGCCGCAGCCAGGGGAACATGTCGTCTTCCACTGGCATTTCTCCCGTGGTTTCAGGCTGCCGGTGAGCCACTTTTTCTGTTTGCTCTTAGAAACCTTCGATCTTCAACTGCACCACCTCAGACCCAACGCAATCCTCTACGTCGTCGATTTCGTGACGCTGTGCGAGGGGTATCTGGGGGTCCTCCCTTTCTTGACCTCTTCAACGCCCTTTTCTATCTCAAGGCGCTAAAGAGCAGCGCCTGCGGGGGCACGGTGGTGTGCTCTCGTGGCACCGCGCGCTTCCCGCCCTTCTCTCTAATCGAGTCCGTCAAGTGATGGCATCAGACGTTCTTCTATGTGAAGAACACCGACCCGAACCTAGACTTCATCCGGCTGCCGCCGTTCGTCGACGTGCAGTCCACCCAGGTGAATTGGCTGGGGGCCGCCTCGCACGACGTGGCTCTAGCGGAGCTCGGTCAGCTCGCGCAGCTGAAGAGCTCAGAGGGGTTGGTCGTCGCCGATCTGGTGGCGGCCTTCATCTCGCATCGGGTGCTGCCTCTCCAGCTAAGGCCACACCAGATCTGCGATATGTCCGGCCGCCAGGACCCCTGTCGGTTGTCGACCGTCGACCTGACGCCGGCTCCGGTGGCAACGTGGGTGAACGCCCTTACGACGTTCTAGCCGATGCCCGTGTCATGGACATTTGGCGTGGAGCCATACGACCGCATCAACCGCCCCCAGTAAGTCTTCGACGAGTCGACTCTTCTTTTGTTTGATTCTCTCCAGCCGGCAGCTGGCAGCGGACCTTACTTTGCCGTGCTGACAGCAAATGTTGGTGCGATAGAACACGCCGGACGGCCCGCACCCCCAAATCTTCGAGGCGGAGCGTGACCACTCTGACTCCGAAGACTATGAGCAGGGAGGCCCACCTGAAGAGGGGTTGGACTCCTCGGGAGGGGTTGAGGAGCCGACAGACCCACGAGCCGGCGACCCCATCGGAGCTGGTGAGTTCCCTACCGGTCTCTCGATCAGGGACTGGACAGATGATGACGATGATGATGACGATGATGTGATGATCCTGAACGCGCCTCCCCCTTCAGCTCAGAAGGGACGGCGTGGGCGGAGCGAGGATGGCCGACTCAAGTCCCGGTGGCCAGAGCCGCCGGGCGGGCGAAGAGGCCGGCTCAGGAGGAGCCGGCGGCCCCACCACCGGTCCCAAAGCGGGTGAAGGTGGCCACACGGAAGCCGTCGGCGCGTGCCAAGTGGGCCTTGCCCCTCGTCATTGGGTAAGTTTCTCTTTCGTGCTTTGCGTGTGTTTTCTTCCGGGTCGTAGGCCAGCGGGTGATTGACCTTTGTGCACCGCAGGGACCCCACCGAGCTCCATGAGGGGGAGCCGGTGGGGGATTTGACGGATGCCACCAGCCGGCTGGCCCGCGAGCACGCGAGCACCCAGCGGGAGGAGAAGAGAAGGCTCGTGGAGCTATGAGCCTCAAAGTCCGGAACGCGAGGCGGGGCCTCGCACTTTGGGACTTCAAGCGACGGGAGGCGGAGGAGGTTTGCGGACCCCGCGTGGGCGTTGGACTCAGCGGCGGAATCGACCCGTCTGTCGAGGGCCCCGTCAAGCGAGCTACGAGGGGCGTCCATGGAGCCGCCTGTACCTCCGTCCGCGGAGGGGGCGGCCCGAGCGAGGGCGGCGACGGCGGAGCCAGCCCCCGAGGCGACCCGGCCGGAGGCGCCGGTCGTGACACCGCCCGCAGCCGAGCCGGCCCGGGTCGACGTGCATCAACCACGACCTGATGTTGGGCTTAAGTACCAACGGGGAGTAGTTGTCGAGTATCTTGTCGTCGCGAGCCCCGATAGCCTGCACCGCAATGGTGTAGATGCTCAAGAACTCTGACAGGTGAGTCTTGCCGTCGTATTTCTCCGGGACCTCTGGCTTGAACGTACGGGAATTGGGCCACTGGACTTGCTGCAGCTCACGGGTAAACACTGGACAACCCACCTCGTAAGGTAGGCCGACGGGATACCCTGGCATGGATTTGTCTATAGTGCCCCCCCCGCGCTTATTAGATTGATGGTGCACTTCCCGCCGTTGCTCGATTATAGTTCGAGCATCTTCCTTGCTTCGTTCTCAAAGAACTTGGCGCTGATCACGGCGAGTCCGTGGATCAGACGACGCCATCGAGTAACCATCGTAAGCGTCGGTTTGTCGAGTTGGTGATCGGCGTTATTGCTGTGGAGGAGAGTGCACCATGGTCACACCACCTCCAGCCTTCTCACCACTTGCGTGAGCCAGCTTGGTGGATCGAAACTTGTCAGCGAGGCTGAGGAGGCTCTGAATGGTGGCTCTCTATTCGTCGAGCTTCTCCGCAGCAGGAGGGAAGTTCAGGAGTAGCTGCGCTCGCGCCATTGCTTCTTCCGACGTGGTCGGCAGCAAACGGCGCGAAGAACGCGAGGTGCTCTGACTCCTAACCATGTTAGAAGGAGCTCCGTCGCAGCCCCGCGACTGCATGCCACTCCCACTAGCATGCAGGCGTGCATGCTGGTCCCGCGCACCTTGGGGGCGATGCGTAGGAGCATTTCCGTGGGGACGATGGGAACTACCGACCCCGCGACGCTGCTCTTCGCGCGCATCCTGGGAGGGTCACGGCGTTCACACCAGCATGGGTGCCTTGGAAGGTGCCCTTTCGTCACCGGAGTTCACCGTACCGCCCGCAAGAGGTACAACTCCATCCCGAGACCCATCGACGTGGGGATTTCCGCGTCGCCGTGAGCGTCTCCGTGGCGGGCGTCGCCGCTTGCTTGGCCTTGATCATCGGAGCGCCGCGTGGGTGTAGGGTCCCCACTCCCTCTGCCCGCACCCACTCCATCACCCTCCTGGGCGGCTACAGGCATGACGGATGTGGAGGGTTCCACCGTCGTGAAACCTTTCTTCTTGGGAGCCATGGCGATGCCGATTATGATGAAGGAACTGACGCGCTAGTCACAAGATCAGGTTCACGCAACCATCCCCCTACCTAGCGCGCCAAATATGTCGGGGGAAACGACACCTATGGGATCGGAGGGATCCCTTTATAGTTCAGCGGGGAAGAAGGCTTGGACAAAGAGCAGATCGAGTGACTAGCGCGTGGGAATTTACCCAGGTTCGGGCCGCAAGGATGCATAAAACTCTACTCCTGCTTGGTTGTATTGGATGGATTCTAGCTCAGGTTTTGGGAGCGCTACAGTACACAGCTACTACTCATTCAGAATGGGCTAGAGGAGCTCCCAAGGTGTAGGAGTCCGAAAAGGTCGTAAAGTCAAAAGTCCAAAAAAGTCCTTCTACCGTAATGCCCTGGGCCTCCTTTTATACTCTCGAAGGGGTCACCAACAATGGCGTATAGTATGTACACGGGGTGTACCATGCTATAGTGTTATCATACCTAACATTGATGGTGTGAGACAAACACATTTAATGCTCTATCGGGCATCCCTGACCGCTTGCGGGATGGGATAGGAGCCCGTCCCATCGGCACCGCTTAGCCTCTACATCGGCGGCGTCTCGACACGTGCCCAGGCGAGGCAACACCTGGCCTCTGCGCTGGCGGGTGCTTGCCGGGGATTCACCTTGCTGGGGCCTCGCCTCTACACTCGCAGGATGGCGGGGCCTTGCCGGGTGCATTCCTTACCGGGGCTCCATAGGCCATCCCGACAAGATCTTGCCGGGGTCCCAGCCTTCAGTCTGTTGACTTGAATGTCTTCTTGATGTTGTTGTATTTGGTTCTTAGTTGCTCCCTGGCAGGCCTTGCCGCTGGTATGGCTACGACAGTCCGTGCACAAGTACGGGGTACTAAAAAGCCCATACTTTAGTACACCGACAGGTCTGTCACTTGGAGCTATATTTTTATTCATCACATGATATGTGTTTTGCTTGGAGCATCGTTTGATTTGTTTTCTTGTACATTCAGATTGTCACAATCATCATTTGATGTATACACCTATTTGAGAGAGACACGCCTTCATGATAATTTGCTAGAATACTCTATGTGCTTCACGTATATCTTTTGAGCTAGGCAGTTGCTCTAGTACTTCACTTATATCTTTTTGAGCACGGCGACGTATATATTTTATAGAAATAATATACTCTCATTCTTCACTTATATTTGTTTGAGATCTAATTAATGGCGACGGTAATTTGCATGGGTCATAAGACTAGTCCAAGAATATCAGATATTTAATGAGTGATAATCAAAACCATCGTGTGGCACATGTAGAGAAATTGTGGGTTAATGACATTGATGTGGTAATATGAAAAAGGTGTGAGTCCAAAACTGTTGATTTGTAGAAGTCTCGAGATGAATAGGTGTTAACTTGTTATTCATATAAAAATTAAAGAGGCATGGTGATGGTGTTTGAGCATTTATATTCCTCATTGAAATCCTAGTGTTGTTTTGAGTCGGGAGAGCGCGATGGTTAACTCCTACCAACCTCCTCCCTCGGGGCATGTGAGGAGTACTTTGATTTCTGATAAAACTAATAAACTTTGCAATAAGTATGTGAGTTCTTTATGACTAATGTGACACCATGGACATATTTGCTAGCCTCTTTGGTACCGTGCATAGCCCATTCTCACCTCGAGGATTGGTGCAACCTCTGCCGGTGCATCCAAACCCTGTGACATGATACGCTCTATTGCACATAAGCCTCATTATATCTTCCTCAAAACAACCACCATACCTACCTATTATGGCATTTCCGTAGCCATTTCGAGATATATTGCCAAGCAAATTCCACTGTCACTTCATATGTCTAGTTTGTTCATCATCATAATGCTTTGCATGATCATATAGAGTTGACATAGTATTTCTGGCAAAGCCACCGTTCACCATATTTTTTTATACATGTCATGCTAGATCATTGCACATTCTGGTACACTGCCAAAGGCATTCATGCAGAGTCATATCTTCCTATTGGTTCTTCATGTTGAGTTGTAAGTAAATAAAAGTGTGATGATCATCATTATCAGAGCATTGTCCTTGTGAGGTAAGGATGATGGAGGCTATGATTCCCCCACAAATCGGGAAGAGACTCCAGATGAAAAATGAAATAAAAATGGGGGAAGCCAAATGAACCCACCATATAAAAAAAAGAGAAAATGGGGGAGGCAAAAAGAAAAAAAAAGAGAAAATCCCACCAATAAAAAAAATAAAATGAGAGAAAAGAGAGAAGGGACTTTGCTACTATCCTTTACCACACGTGTGCCTCAAAGTGGCACCATGTTCTTCATATAGAGAGTCTCCTATGTTGACACTTCCATATGCACACCCCACTTTCATACGACGGGCTTCCTGAAATGCCCGAGGTCTTCATGAGCAAGCAAGTTTGATGCACACCCCACTTATCTTTAGTTGAGATTTCATACACTTATAGTTCTAGTGCATCATTTGCATAGCAATCCCTACTCCTTGCATTGATATCTATCGATGAGCATCTCCATAGCTTGTTGGTACGCCTACTTGATGCGAGACTATCTTCTCCACTTTTTTACCCCTTTTGATACCTACCACCATATTCTATTCCACCTATATGCTATGTCCAATGGTTCACGCTCATGTATTGCGTGAAGAATACAAAAAAGATGCATATTGAAAAAGTACGATCCAATTGCTTGACTTGGACACCGTGGTGCTTAACATTTGTATCTATGTGGTGAAGATGGAGTCATGCCTTACTAATATAATAAGATGAATACGGGTAAACATTCTTGTAGGATCGTATACTTTATTTTTTTTTTGATTTTGTTTCTTGTACTTATAAATATTACTATGTTCCTATTTGTTAATTCATCATTTCTCAACGAGCATACATACCAAAGATTACATAATGGGTAGCATGTCAAATCAAAAATTCTGTTTTTATCATTTACCTACTCAAGGATGAACATGAATTAAGCTTGGGGATGTTGATACGTCTCCAAAGTATCTATAATTTTTGATTATTCCATGCTGAAATATTATAATTCTAGGATACTTTTTGGGTATTTATTTACCAAATTATAATATTTTTGAGCACTAACCTATTGACACAGTGCACAGTGCCAGTTCCTGTCTTCTGCGTGTTTTTGCCTTTTCAGAGTTACCATACCAAACGGAGTCCAATTGCCACGAAACTTTTTGGTGATTTTTTCTGGACCAATACAAGACCTAGAAACTTCGAAGGAGGTCTAGGAGGTGCATGACGTGGCTTGAGACTGCATCGGTATTTCCCCAAAGAGGAAGGGATGATGCACCATAGCTACGACAAGTATTTCCATCAGTTATGAAACCAAGGTTATCGAACCAGTAGGAGAACCAAGCAACACTATGTAAACGGTATGTTCACACTGAGAACAAATACTTGCAACCCGTCGCGTAAGACAGGTTGTCAATCTCTCCATGGTAAAAGATAGATTGGTTTGTATGAGATTGGATAAATAGATCGCACAAGAACACAAAATAGAAGATGCAAATAAAAAGTGTAGCAAGGTATTTTTGGGTCTTTGGGATAGTAGATATGAAAGCAAATGCAGAAAAACATAGATCGGAAAGCAATATGTTAAAAGATAGACTCAAGGGCCGTAGATTTCATTAGTGGCTTCTCTCATGGTAAACAAATCACTGTTGGACAATTGATAGAAGATCAAATAATCATGACGATATCTAAGTCAATGATCATTATAAAGGCATCACATCCAAGATTAGTAGACCAAAACGATTATGCATCTACTACTATTACTCCACACATCGACTGCTATACAACAGACATCTAGTGTATTAAGTTCATGGAGAAACGGAGTAATACAATAAGAATGATGACATGATGCAGTAAAGATCTATTCATGTAGGAATATACCCCATCTTTTTATCCTTAATAGCAACGATACATGCGTGCCTCGCTGCCCCTTCTGTCACTGGGAGAGGACACTGCAAGATCAAACCCATCACAAAGCACCTCTTCCCATGGCAAGATAAATCGATCTAGTTGGCCTAACTAAACCAAAGATTCGAAGAAGAAATACGAGGCTATAAATAATCATGAATATAAGAGATCAATGAAGACTCAAATAATATTCATGGATAGAAACTGATCATGAACTCAAACTTCATCGGATTTCAACAAACACACCACAAAAAGTCATTACATCAAATAGATCTCCAAGAGACCATTGTATTGAGAATCAATAGAGAGAGAGAGAAGAAGACATCTAGCTACTGCCTATGGACCCGTAGGTCTATGATGGACTACTCACGCATCATCGGAGAGGCACCCATGAGGACGATGCACCCCTCAGTGATGGTGTTAGATTGGATCTTGTGGTTCCAGAACTTGTGGTAGCTAGAATTGTTTTTCACCGACTCCTGCTACTTCTTGAGCATGCGTTGGTTTCCATGAAGAGGAACGGTTGATGAAGCAAAGTATATAAGTATTTCCCTCAGTTGTTGAGAACCAAGGTATCAATCCAGTAGGAGATACAAGCAAGTCCCCAATAGGTGTACCTACACAAAGAATCAAACTCTTGCACCCAACGCTATAAAGGGGTTGTCAATTCCTTTAAAGTTACTTGCAAGGATGAGATCTAATAGAGATAGATTGCTTAAACGGAAAGTAAAACAATAGGTAAAAGTAATGCAGCAAAGTATTTTTGGTATTTTTGGTTTTGGATCTGAAAGCATAAGATGTAAAATAGACCTGTGGGCCATAGGTTTCACTAGAGGCTTCTCTCATGATAGCAAGTATTACGGTGGGTGGACAAATTACTGTCGAGCAATTGATAGAAAAGCAAATAATTATGACGATATCAAGGCAATGATTATGCATATAGGCATCACATTTGTGTCAAGTAGACCGAAACGATTCTGTATCTACTACTATCACTCCACACATCGACCGACTCCTGCCTGCATCTAGAGTATTAAGTTCATGAAGAACAGAGTAACACATTAGGTAAGATGACATGATGTAGAGGGTTAAACTCAAGTAATATGATGAAAACCCCATCTTGTTATCCTTGATGGCAACAATACAATACGTGCCTCGCTAACCCTACTTTGTCACTGGGTGAGGACACCGCAAGATTGAACCCAAAACTAAGCACTTCTCCCATTACAAGAATTACCAATCTAGTTGGCCAAACCAAACCAATAACTCGAAGAGACTTGCAAAGATATGAAATCATACATATAAGAATTCAGAAAAGACTCAAATAATATTCATGGATAATCTGAACATAAACCCACAATTCATCGAATCTTGACAAACACACCGCAAAAGAGTATTACATCGGATAGATCTCCATGAAGATCATGAAGAACATGGTATTGAAGAGCAAAGAGAGAGAAGAAGCCATCTAGCTACTATGGACCCGAAGGTCTGTGGTGAACTACTCATGCATCATCGGAGGTGCAATGGAGTTGATGTAGATGCCCTCCGTGTTCGAATCCCCCTCCGTCAGATTACCGGAAAAGGCTCCAAGATAGGATCTCTCGGGAACGGAGGCTTCTGGCGGCGGAAAAGTGTTTTCATGGCTTGTTTTGATAATGATGGAATATTTGGGAATTTATAGGCCAAATATTAGGGTTAGGGGAGCTACCGTGGGCCCACAAGCCTGCCCGACATGCCCTACCCCCTGGGCGCGACCCTAGGGCTTGTGGCCCCATGGTGGCTCCTCTGCCTTGGTTCTCAAGTCTCATAGTTTCCTTTCGTTCCAGAAAAATTCCTTCCAAAGGTTTTATTCCGTTTGGACTCCGTTTAATATTCCTTATCTGCAAATCTCAAAAACAAGGAAAAAATAGAAACTGACACTAGGCTCTAGATTAATAGGTTAGTCCCAAAAATAATATAAAATAGCATATTAATACATATAAAACATCCAAAACTGATAATATAATAGCATGGAACAATCAAAAATTATAGATATGTTGGAGACGTATCATCATCCCCAAGCTTAATTCCTGCTCGTCCTCGAGTAGGTAAATGATAAAAAACAGAATTTTTGATGTGTAATGCTACCTAACATATTTATCCATGTAATATTCTTTATTGTGGCATGAATATTTGGATCCGTAAGATTCAAAACAATAGTCTAATATTGACATAAAAATAGTAATACTTCGAGCACACCAACAAGGTTGTCGTGTCCTTTCAAAATAACATGGCCTTAGAAAATTATCCCTACAAAATCATATGGTCTGGCTATGCTCCATATTCCCCACACAAAGTATCTAAATCATGCACAATCCCGATGAACAAGTCAAGCAATTGTTTCACACTTTTGGTGTTCTCAAACCTTTTCAACTCTCACGCAATACATGAGCGTGCGCCATGGATATAGCATTATAGGTGGAATAGAATATGGAGGAGGTGGAAGGAGAAAAATGAGAAGATAGTCTGACATAAACTAGGCGTATCAACGGGCTATGGAGATGCCCATCAATAGATATCAATGTGAGTGAGTAGGGATTGCCATGCAACAAATGCACTTAGAGCTATAAGTGTATGAAAGCTCAAAAATAAAACTAAGTGGTCATGCATAATGAATATCCACTAGTTATATGAAAGTGGCAAAATAGGAGACTCTTTATCATGAATATCATGGTGCTACTTTGAAGCACACGTGTGGAAAAAGGCAGTAGAAATTGTCCCTTATCTCTTTCTCTCATTTTTCCTTTTTTTCTTTCTTTTTTCCCTTTTTTTTATTTTGGTGGGCTTCTTTGGCCTCTTTTTTTTGTTTAGGCTTCACTGGCCTCTTTTATTTTTTGTAAAGACCGGATGCTCATCCCAACTTGTGAGGGAGTCATAGCCTCCATCATCCTTTTCTCTCATGGGACAATGCTCTATTAATGAAAAATCATCACACTTTTATTTACTTATAACTCAAAGAAAAAGAAATTACAACTCAATTCCTATGACAAGATATGACTCTATACGCAATATTTAGTGATGATGCAAGTCATAAAAAAACTACATGGTGGAAGTTGCATGGCAATATATCTCGGAATGGCTATGGAAATGCCATAATAGGTAGGTATGGTGGCTGTTGTGAGGAATATATGGTGGTTGTTTTGAGGAAGGTGGGTTTGGTGTACCAGCGAAAGTTGCGCGGCACTAAAGAGGCTAGCAAAGATGGAAGGGTGAGAGTGCGTATAATCCATGGACTCAACATTAGTCATAAAGAACTCACATACTTATTGCAAAAGTCTATTATTTATCAAACAAAGCATTAGACACATGCTCCTAGGGGAGAGGTTGGTAGGAGTTAACCATCGCGCGCTCCCAACCCTCACACAAAGGTCGACAATCATTAAACAAATCATGCTCCGACTTCGTTACAAAACGGTTCACCATACGTGCATGCTACGGGAATCACAAGCTTTAACACATGTATCTCTTCCAATTCACAACTACTCACTAGCATGACTCTCATATTACCATCTCTATTATCTCAAAACTACATGCAAGGAATCAAACTTCTCATAGTTTTTAATGCACTTAATATGAAAGTTTTTATTATATCCCTTTGGATGCCATTATATTAGGACTAAATTCATAACCTAAAAAAATTACGATGCTGTTTTAAGAAACTCTCGAAATAATATAAGTGAGGAACGAGAGCTCAGTAATTTCTATAAAATATAACACCCCATGCTCTATAAAGATATAAGTGAAGCACTAGAGCAACATTGCCTAGCTCAAAATATATAAGTGAAGCACATAGAGTATTCTAATAAATTCAAGATTCAGCGTGTCTCTCTCAAAATAAGTGTGAGCAAGGATGATTGTGGCAAACTAAAAAGCAAAGACTCATATCATACAATACGCTCCAAGCAAAACACATATCATGTGGTGAATAAAAATATAGCCTCAAGTAAATTTACCGATGGATTGAGGACGAAAGAGGGGATGCCTTCCGGGGCATCCCCAAGATTAGGATTTTTGGTATCCGTGAATATGACTTGGGGTGCGTTGGGAATCCCCAATCTTAGGCTCTTTCCACTCTTTATTCCATAGTCCATCAAATCTTCACCCAAAACTTGAAAACTTCACAACACAAAACCCAACAAAAAACTCATGAGATCCATTAGTATAAGAAAAATAAATCACCACTTCAAGTACTGTTGTGAACTCATTGTTTATTTTATATTTGTGTAATACCTATTGTATTATAACTTTTCCTTGACTCATACCCCCCGATACAACCCATAGATACATCAAAATAAGCAAACAACACATAGAAAAACAGAATCTGTCAAAAACAAAACCGTATGTAGAAATATGTAAACTTTCAACACTTCTGGAACTCTCAAAATTCTGAAACATTAGGAAAATTACATAAATCTATATATCAATATTGTGTAAAAATTCCAAATCAATTAGACGCTCTGAAAAATTTATAAAATTCCTGGACTAAGCGCAAAAGTTTCTGTTTTTCAGCAAGATCAAATAAACAACTACCATAGATCACCCCAAAGGTTTTACTTGGCTCAAACACTAATTAAAACACAAAAACACAATTACTACAGAAGTAATAATGTGCAAAACACACCAAAACAGAAGCAAAAGGCAGAAAGCAAAATGAAATTGGTTTGCCTCCCAACAAGCGCTATTGTTTAACTCCCCTAGCTAGGCAAAACGCAATAGATCTTTGTATTGTCCTCTTTGGTATGCAATCCATAAGTAGATCTCATAATAGATTCATAAGGCAATCTTATTTTCTTTCTAGGAAAGTGTTCCATGCCTTTCCTTAATGGAGATTGGAATCTAATATTTCATTCTTTCATGTCAATAATTGCACCAATCGTTCTAAGGAAAGGTCTACCAAGAATAATAGGACATGTAGGATTGCATTCTATATCAAGAACAATGAAATCTATGGGCACATAATTCCTATTTCAACAATAGGAATATCATGAATCACATGGCAAGTATATTTAAGTCTAACCCACTTCCTATGCCTAGGGATTTTGTGAGCAAACAAATTATGGAAACAAAAATCAACTACCATAGGGCAAAACAAGCATAACTTCCAAACTTTGAACACATAGAGAGGAAACTTGATATTATTGCAATATGTAAAAGCATATGTTCCTCTCTCATAGTAATTTTCAGTAACATCATGAAGGAATCTCACAATATAACTATCACACAAAGCATTCTTTTCATGATCAATTATAGCACACGTGTCATCACCAAAACTTGGGGAACAAAAAATACCATCTTCATCAAGCATAGCATCCCCAAGCTTGTGGTTTTACATATCATTAGCATCATGGATATTCAGAGAATTCATACTAAAAACATGTCAATCATGTTTTTCATTCAAGGAGATATCATGAATCACTTTATAATTTTCTTCTTTCAACACTTAATCAAAATTTTCATGATGTTCAAGCAAAACTTCATAGAGATAATCAAGTGCACTCAACTCACTAGCAATTGGTTCATCATAATTTGGTATTTTGAAAAGATTAGCAAGTGGATGAGGATCCATATCAATAGATTTTTAGCAAGCGAAGATGCAAGCCAATAGAAGTCACATTGTAACACAAGCAAACAAAAGATCTGACAAGAAAAAGACAAACGAGAAAGAGAGGGCGAATAAAACGGCAAATTGGTGAAGTGGGGGAGAGGAAAACGAGAGGCAAATGGGAAATAATGTAAATTCAAGAGATGAGTTTGTGATGGGTACTTGGTAGGCTTGATCCTGAATTTCTATGTATCTCCGCGGCAACGGCGCCAGAAATCCTTCTTGCTACTTCTCGAGCATGCGTTGGTTTCCGTGAAGAGGAACGGTTGATGCAACAAAGTAGATAAGTATTTCCCTCAGTTGTGGAGAACCAAGGTATCAATCTAATAGGAGATACAAGCAAGTACCCAATAGGTGTACCCACACAAAGAATCAAACTCTTGCACCCAACTCTATAAAGGGGTTGTCAATCCCTTTAAGGTTACTTGCAAGGATGAGATCTGATGGAGATAGATTGCTTAAACGGAAAGTAAAACAATAGGTAAAAGTAATGCAACAAAGTATTTTTGGTATTTTTGGTTTTAGATCTGAAAGTATAAGATGTAAAATAGACCCAAGGGCCATAGGTTTCACTAGAGTCTTCTCTCATGATAGCAAGTATTACAGTGGGTGAACAAATTACTGTCAAGCAATTGATAGAAAAGCGAATAATTATGAAGATATCCAAGGCAATGATTATGAATATAGGCATCACGTCCGTTTCAAGTAGACTGAAATGATTCTTCATCTACTACTATTACTCCACACACCGACCGACTCCTGCCTGCATCTAGAGTATTAAGTTCATCAAGAACAGAGTAACGCATTAGGTAAGATGACATGATGTAGAGGGATAAACTCAAGCAATATGATGAAAACCCCATATTGTTATCCATGATGGAAACAATACAATACGTGCCTCGCTACCCCTACTTTGTCACTGGGTGAGGACACCGCAAGATTGAACCCAAAACTAAGCACTTCTTCCATTGCAAGAATTACCAATCTAGTTGGCCAAACCAAACCAATAACTCGAAGAGACTTGCAAAGATATGAAATCATGCATATAAGAATTAAAAAAGACTCAAATAATATTCATGGATAATCTGAACATAAACCCACAATTCATCGGATCTCGACAAACACACCACAAAAGAGTGTTACATCGGATAGATCTCCATGAAGATCATGAAGAACATGGTATTGAAGAGGAAAGAGAGAGAACAAGCCATCTAGAGCAATTCCATAGCTAAAAAAATTAAGTGAAGCATATAGAGCAATTCTAACAAATCATAACATAATTTTGGCTCTATAAAATAGGTGTGTCCATCAAGGATACTTGTGACAAACTAAAAGGCAAATCAAGCAAAGACTCATATAATACAAGATGCTCCAAGCAAAACTCATGATATGTGACGAATAAAAATATAGTTCCAAGTAAAATACCGATGGTTGTTAGAAGAAAGAGGGGATGCCACTCGGGGCATCCCCAAGCTTAGTTGCTTATTATGCCTTGGATATTTTCTCGGGGTGACATAGCATCCCCAAGCTTAGGCTCTTTTCACTCCATATTCCTTCATCCATCGTGATCTCACCCAAAACTTGAAAACTTCAATCACACTAAACTTAACAAAATCTTCGTGAGGCCCGTTAGTATAATAAAGCAAATCCCCACTCTAAGTATTGTTGCAAACCCATTCATATTTTTTTATTGCATTATATATACTCTATTCTAACTTTACGGCTTATACCCTCCAATACATACCATAGATTCATCAAAATAAGCACACAACACAACAAAAACAAAAGCTATCAAAAATAGAACAACCTATAGTAATATGTGCTCTGACCATACTTCTGTAACTCAAATAATTCTAATAATTTATGACAACGTCAGAAATTTGTATATAAACCTTGTGTAAAAGCTTTAGAATTTTTTGTTGCTTCTGTGATTTTTAATTTTTTTACTAGACACAAAATTTTCTATTTTTCAACAAGATCAAATCAACTATCACCCAACATGATCCTAAAGGCTTTACTTGGCACAAACACTAATTAAAACATACAAAAAACAACCATAACAGTAGCATAATTTTGTAAACACTCAATAATGGAAATAAAAAGGAAAAAAATATATTTTATTCATTGGGTTGCCTCCCAACAAGCGCTACCATTTTACGTCCCTGGCTAGGCGTAATGCATAGATTCAAGTATTGTCATCTTTAGTTTTGTCTCCATAGGATGCCCTCGTGATTGATTCATGTGTTGGCTTAATTATTTTTCTAGGGAAGTGTTTCATACCCTTTCCTAGTGGAAATTGAAATTAATATTGTCTTCTTTCATATCAATCATGACACCTATAGTGCGTAAAAACGGTCTACCAAGAATGATGGGACAAGACGGATTAGAATCAGTATCAAGAACAATAAAATCTATGGGCACATAGTTCAAATTTGCAAGAATAAGAACATCATTAATTCTTCCCAAAGGCTTTTTAATAGTAGAATCGGCCAAGTGCAAATTAAGAGAACATTCTTCAATATTGGTAAGACCAAGCACATCACATAGAGATTCCGGAATTGTGGAAACACTAGCACCCAAATGACATAAAGCGCACTCATAATTTTTAATGTTGACTTTAATTGTCCGTTCCCAGTCATCATTTAATTTTCTAGGAATTGAAATCTCTAACTCCAACTTTTCTTATAAAGATTTCATCATGGCATCAACAATATGTTTAGTAAAAGCTTTATTTTGTTCATAAGAATTGCGTGAATTAATATGGATTGCAACAAAGAAATACATTCAATCAAATAGCAACTATAATAATTAAAGTCTTTGTAATCCAAAATAATGTGAATATCACTTTAAAGTTTTGACCTCTCCAAACCCACTTTCATCAATTTTTTCATAAGGATTGTCACCCTCCAAATCATTGGGACTCCTTTTAGCTAAAGTTGACTCTTCTTAAGTACCTTTATCATCAATTTTAATATTACTAAACAAGTAATCAATAGAAGAAGTACCAATCATTTTAAAACCTTCAACATTTTTATGAAAGCATTCACTAGAAAACGCTTTTTCTAAAATTTCTCTTTTAGCTCTAAGCATAGTGGTTCTTTTCTTACTTTCATGAACATATAAAGCTTTAATTGATTCATTAATCTTGGGTGGAAAAACATTCAACTTGAGATTTTGTACATCATGGGAAATTCTATCAATGCTTCTAGACATATCAACAATCTTATTCAACTTTTCTTCTATCGTAGTATTGAAAACTTTTTCAGCATTGATAAATTATTTAATATTACTCTAAAGGTCAAAGGGTTTCCTATTATTATTGTAAGAAGAATTACCATAGGAATTACCACAATTATTAGAAGAATTTCCAAGAAAAGGCGTAGGATTAAAATTACCTCTATAAGCATTGTTATTAAAATTGTTTCGTGAGATGAAATTCACATCTACGGAATCACTATCTTGCTCAATCAAAGTAGAAAAAGGTATATCATTAAGATAAATAGGAGCATTTTTACTAGCAACCAACTTCATAAGAGCATCAACTTTTTCACTCAAAGTACTAATTTCTTCAACCAAATTAACTTTTTACGAGTAGGTGCTCTTTCAGTATACCATTGTGAATAATTTGCCATAATATTATCTAGAAATTTAGTAGATTCTCCCAGAGTAATTTCCATAAAAGTACCACCCGCGGTGGAATCTAAAAGATTTCTAGAGACAAAATTCAACCGCGCATAAAAAAATTGTATGATCATCCAAAGATTTAAACCATGAGTAGGACAATTTATTAGCATCAATTTCATTATTTCCCAAGATTGTGCAACATGTTCATGTGCAAGATTCATCAACATGTTCTAAGGGAAATATTTTTTGCGGGCGGAAAATACTTAGTAATAAAAGCATCCTTGAACTTATCCCAAGAATCGATACTATTGCGAGACAAAGAAAAAAACCAAAATTTTGCACGATCCCACAAGGGGAAAGGAAATAAATTCAACTTCACTATATCATTGTCCACATATTATTTTATTTTTCATATCACACAATTCTACGAATGTGTTTAGATGGGACGCGACATCCTCATTAGGAGTACCGGAAAATTGATATTTCATGACGAGATTCAACAAAGCGACATTAATATCACAAGACTCCGCACTAGTGGCGGGAGGAGCAATCGGAGTGATAATAAAATCATTATTATTGGTATTGGAAAAATCACACAATTTGGTATTTTCTTGAGTCAGCGTGACTACACAAACAAGATTGCAAGCAAATAAGAGATCTGACGAGGAAAAGGGCAAACGAAAAAGAGGGCGAATAAAACGGCAATTTTTTTGAAGTGGATGAGAGGAAAATGGCAAATAATTTAAATTTCAAGGAGATGAGATTTGTGATTAGGAACCTGATGATGTTGATGATGTCTCCCCGGCAACGGCGCTAGAAATTCCTTTGACGTGGCTTGAGACTACGTAGATATTTGCCCAAAGACGAAGGGATGATGTAGCAAAGCTACTGTAAGTATTTCCCTTAGTTATGAAACAATTTTATTGAAACAATAGGAGAACCAAGGAACACTATTTAATTGGTACCTGCTCACAAAGAACAAATACTTGCAACCCGACATGTAAGAGAGGTTGTCAATCTATCCATGGTAAAAGATGGATCGGTTTGTATGAGATTGGATAAATAGACCGTGCATGAACACAAAATAAAAGATGCAAATAAAAAGTGTAGCAAGGTATTTTTGGGTTTTTGGGATAGTAGATCTGAAATCAAATGAGGAAAAAGATAGATCGGAAAGCAATATGTTAAAAGATAAAACCGGGGGCCATAGATTCGACTAGTGGCTTCTCTCATGAGTATATCACATGGTGGGTAAAATAATTACTGTTGGGCAATTGATAGTAGATGAAATAATCATGACGGTATCCAAGGCAATGATCATTATATAGGCATCACGTCCAAGATTAGTAGGCCAAAACGATTCTGCATCTACTACTATTACTCCACACATCAACCGCTATCCAGCATGCATCTAGTGTATTAAGTTCATGGAGAAATGGAGTAATGCAATAAGAATGATGACATGATGTAGACAAGATCTATTCATGTAGGAATATACCCCCATCTTGTTATCCTTAATAGCAATGATACATGTGTGCCTTGCTGCCCCTTCTGTCACTCGGAGACGATACCGCAAGATCGAACCCATCACAAAGCACTTCTTCCCATGGCAAGAAAAATCGATCTAGTTGGCCTAAGTAAACCAATGATTCGAAGAAGAAATACGAGGCTATAAATAATCATGCATATAAGAGACCAAAGAAGACTCAAATAATATTCATGGATAAAAACTGATCATGAACTCAAACTTCATCGGATCCCAACAAACACACTGCAAAAATTCATTACATCAAATAGATATCCAAGAGACCATTGTATTGAGAATCAAAAGATAGAGAGGAAGCCATCTAGCTACTGCCTATGGACCTGTAGGTCTATGATGGACTACTCACGCATCGTCAGAGAGTCACCTAAGAAGATCATGCACCCCTTTGTGATGGTGTTAGATAGGATCTCATGGTTCTAGAACTTGCGGCGGCTGGAATTGTTTTTCGTCAAGTCCCTAGGGTTACTGGAATATTTGGGTATTTATAGAGCTGAGAGGCGGTGGAGGAGGGTCCCATGGGCCCCACAACCCACCAGGTTGTGCCAGGTTCCTCTCGCTTGCTTTCGTGTCCTGTTGTCCCCACGGGCCTCCTCTCAAGTGCTTACTTGGCTTCTAAGTTGTCTTCTTGTCCAAAAAAATCTCCAAAAAGTTTCGTGGCAATTGGACTCCATTTGGTACTGATATTATGCGAAGTAAAAAAACAAACAAAAAAACAACATATGGCACTTTTCACTATGTGAATAGGTTAGTCCCAAAAATGACATAAAGTTGCTATAAAATAATTGTGAAAGATCCAAGAGTGATAATATAACAACATGGAACAATAAAAAATTATAGATATGTTGGAGATGTATCACTGCACCAAGGACCCACCACACATCCAGCCGTCATCCCAGGGGGGAGATATGTGGTGGTCCCCTGGAGCGTCTCCCGACGTCGTTCTCTGGCCTATAAATTCACATATACCCTAGAAACACCAGAAGCGCTCTCGAAACACTTTTTCTGCCACCGCAAGACGCTGTTTCGATGGGAGGCCATCTACACCTTCGTTCCGACACCCTACTAGATGGGAGATCGATCACGGAGGGCCTCTTCATAAAACTTGCTACCCTCACCATGATGTGTGAGTTGTTCACCATAGAACTACGAGTCTGTAGGTAGTACCAAGATGGCAATCTCTCTCTCTTGATCTTCATTACAATGTTCGTCGCATCTTTGCCTTGATCAATCCGATGTAATCCATTTGTATGGTGTGTTTGTTGGGATCCGATGAATTGTGTGTTTGTTCAGATTATTCATGAAAAGTATTTGAATCAAACCTGATTACTATGATTCTTACTTGCATGATCATCATAGCTTCGTAATGCTCTTCGGTGTATTGTGATAGTTTGGCCAACTAGATTGATATTTCTTCAGTGGGAGTGGTGCGTTGTAATAGGTTCAACCTAACGAGTTTCTATATCCCAGTGATAGAAAGGGAAAAGTTACGTCTTCGTGTTATTGCTACTAAGTATAAAATGACGGGGTTTGTTCATATTAGTTGAGTTTACTTTGTCTACATCATGTCGTCATTCTCAAGCATTACTCCGTTTTCCTCAACTTAATATGTAGAGCCCAATAGTAGTAGGTGCAGGCAGGATGTCATCATTTTCTCACGACAGATGCCATAGGGTGTCTTATCGTAGGTGGTTGGGGCCGAAGGACGCCAATGGGCTCCGGGTGCGAGATTCGGCACAAGCGGTGATGACACACGATGTACCCAGGGTCGAGGCCCTCCGGGGGAGGTAATACCCCTAGTCCTGCTTGGTTTAGTTGGGTGGATGGGTATAGATACAGTGGTGCTCCTGGAGCTGTGTCTAGAGGAGGAAGAAGGGGCAGCCGTCTCCTCTTCCTCCACTGCTGGCAGGGGTTGAGTGTGTGTGCGAGAGGGATCGATCGTCCGTCCCTGTTGCATGGGGGGTTCGGGGGGTTTTATAGACCAACCTCCCGGCTCTTATAATATGTTCTAAGTACAAAGGTGGGGGGACCCGGCTCGCAGTCTCTCCGGCTGGCCAGAGGGTCCCGCCATTTGTGCCGTCTCGTCGTTGGTGGGGTCCGCCGGCCGAGCGATCCCATCTCCCGTTGGGGCCCGCCAGCCGGCTCTGCGATTGGCCCTTGCCCACCTGCCGCGGCACGGGTCGCCCGGGGGGGCGTCTAGCGCCAGTCGGCCGAAGTCTCCGGTATGGCCGGCCGTGCTGTAGCCACGCCGGGGTAAGTAATCGAGTGGTGAGGGCGTGCCGACACTGTTCCCATGCCCGGTCGTGCTCGCCGAGGTCAGCGGCCGGGACGGTTGGACTGTAGCCACGCGCCGCAGTGCATCAGCAGCCACTGTAGCCACATGGCCGCTCGTCGTGCCGGTCGCGTTGTGTCTTCGTACTTGTGCACGGAGGGACGAGACATCGCATATCGGTCCCAAGGTCAACAAAAGAGCCGGCCCGGAGGCAGCCGTCCACGCCCAGCCGGTCGAGGGTCCTGCCGGCTCCTCGACCAACCGTCCGGGGTGCCAGCCGGCACCGGCTTGTGCCGGACATCCTCCAGTCGGCCATGGCCAGCCGGCCGTGTAGTTATTCTTCCAAGCGAAAGGGGGAAGACCCCGTTGCTTTGGCCTACCTGGGGGTAATAACCCCGTCACAGGAGTCGGCCTATTTTCTTATGGACGTGATGCCTATATACACATGACCATTTTCGTGAACATCAAATAGTTATTCACTTTTCTATCAATTGCCCAATAGTAATTTGTTTACCCACCGTATGCTTTCCTTATGAGAGATGCCACTAGAGAACTCTACGACCCTCGTGTCTATTCACTTATAAATTGACAAACTCTATCATTACCTTGTTGTTATTTGTTACCTTTTATTTTCTTTTGCAGTTTACTATTATCCACAATTATCTACACAACTCACTTGCTTGCAAAAAACGAGATCAAGGGGATTGACAACCCTCTTGCCGACGTTGGGTGCAAGTTGTTTGTTCTTTTGTGTGCAGCTGCTGAAGACGGTTGAGGATTGATATTCCTATTGGTTCGATAAACCTTGGTTTCATACTGAGGGAAATACTTACCCACTTTGTGTTCCAATTACCTATTCCTCTTCACGGAAAACCCAACGTAGTTCATGACTATCAGGCCTCCACATCGTGGGTGCACCCCTCGTAGTGGTGAGTGGCATGATCCTGCCCAGGCACCAACATGCCGGCTCTGGGGTTGAGATAAGCACGGGCATGATGAGAAAACACATCATACTCTTTGTCGAACGCATCGGCAGTGCCCTCGAGAAAATACCACGAGCTATCGTTTATGGCAGACAACCGTGTGTTGGAAATATGCCCTAGAGGCAATAATAAATTAGTTATTATCATATTTTCTTGTTCATGATAATCGTTTAGTATTCATGCTATAATTGTATTGATCGGAGACTTAGATGCATGTGTGGATACATAGACAAAACCATGTCCCTAGTATGCCTCTAATAGACTAGCTCGTTGATCAAAGATGGTTAAGGTTTCCTAGCCATTGACATGAGATGTCATTTGATAACGAGATCACATCATTAAGAGAATGATGGGATGGACAAGACCCAAACTACAAACGTAGCATATGATCGTGTCAGTTTAATGCTACTGTTTTCCGCATGTCAAGTATATGTTCCTATGACCATGAGATCATGCAACTCACTGACACCGGAGGAATGCTTTGTGTGTATCAAACGTCACAACGTAACTGGGTGACTATAAAGGTACTCTACAGGTATCTCCGAGGGTGTCTGTTGGGTTGGCATGGATCAAGACTGGAATTTGTTACTCCGTGTGACGGAGAGGTATCTCAGGGCCCACTCGGTAATGCAACATCACAACAAGCCTTGCAAGCAATGTGACTAAGTGTTAGACACGGGTTCTTGTATTACGGAACGAGTAAAGAGACTTGCCGGTAACGAGGTTGAACTAGGTATGGAGATACCGACGATCGAATCTCGGGCAAGTAACATACCGAAGAACAAAGGGAACATCATACGGGATTAACTGAATCCTGGACATAGAGGTTTGACTGATAAAGATCTTCGTAGAATATGTAGGAACCAATATGGGCATCCAGGTCCCTCTATTGGTTATTGACCGTAGAGGTGTCTCGGTCATGTCTACATAGTTCTCGAACCCGCAGGGTCTGCACACTTAAGGTTTGGTGATGTTTCGGTAGTATAGAGTTATGTATGGTGGTGACCAAAGGTTCGGTGGAGATCGTCATCAAGCTGCATGTGTGCTGAACGCGGAGGTGTCATCCGTTCGGCGCTAGATCGGAAGGACCGTGATCAAGATCGCGAGATGGATCGTGATGAGATCGCGGGACGGATCGTGATGAGATCGCGGGACGGATCATGATGAGTTCGCGGGACGGATCGTGATGAGATCGCGGGACGGATTGTGATGAGTTTGCAGGACGGATCGTGATTGGATCGCGGGATGGATCGTGATGAGATCGTGGGACGCTCGGCGATTTGGATCGCGAAGATGTTCTACTACACCAACCGCGTTTCGTAACGCTTACCGCTTAGCGATCTACAAGGGTACGTAGATCCACTCTCCCTCTCGTAGATGCTCATCACCATGGATAGATCTTGCGTGTGCGTAGGAAATTTTTTGTTTCCCATGCAACGTTCCCCAACAGTGGCATCATGATCTAGGTCTATGTGTAGATGAGATCTCGAGTAGAACACAAAAGGTTTGTGGGCGTTGATGCTTAGATTGCTTCCTCCCTTGGTCGGATTTTGGTTCAGCGGTATTGTGAGATGAAGCGGCCCTGACCAACATTACTCGTACGCTTACGAGAGACTGGTTCCCTCGACCGCAACTTGTTGCATAGATGGCTTGCGGGTGCCAGTTTCTCTCACTTTAGTTGGATCGGATTCGACAAAGGCGGTCCTTGAGAAGGTTGAAAAGCAACTAGTGTATCAACATTGTGGTTTTTGCGTAGATGAGAATTGTTCTTGCTAGATACCCGTAGCAGCCACGTAAAACATGCAACAACAATTAGAGGACGTCTAACTTGTTTTTGCAGGGTATGTTATGATGTGATATGGCCAATTACATGATGTGATATATGTGATGTATGAGATGATCATGTGATGTATAGATTATTACGACTTACGTGTCGATGAGTACGGCAACCGACAGGAGCCATAGGGTTGTCTTTAATTATTGTATGACATGCGTGTCAATCATTAAGCGCTATGTAATGCTTTACTTTATCGCTAAACGGTAGCAATAGTAGTAGAAGCATGTTGGGCGCGACAACCCCGATGGCGACACGTTTATGGAGATCAAGATGATGGAGATCATGGTGTCTTGCCGGTGACGATGGAGATCATGTCGGTGCTTTCAAGATGGAGATCAAAAGCACAAGTTCATGGCCATATCATGTCACTTATGATTTGCATGTGATGTTAATCCTTTTATGCACCTTGTTTTGCTTAGGATGACGGTATCATTATAAGGTGATCCCTCACTTAAATTTCAAGACGAATTGTGTTCTCTCCGAGTGTGCACCGTTGCGAAAGTTCGTCGTTTTGAGACACCACATGATGATCGGGTGTGATAGACTCTACGTTCACATACAACGGGTGCAAGCCAGTGTTGCACATGCAGAACACTCGGGTTAAACTTGACGAGCCTAGCATGTACAGACATGGCCTCGGAACACAAGAGACCGAAAGGTCGAACATGAGTCATATAGTAGATATGATCAACATGATGATGTTCACCATTGAAACCACCTCAACTCACGTGATGATCGGACTTGAGTTGGTGAATTTGGATCATGTATCACTCGAATGACTGGAGGGATGTCAATTTGAGTGGGAGTTCTTAAGTAATATGATTAATTGAACTCATTATCATGAACATAGTCAGTAGTGTCTTTGCAAACTGTGTTGTAGATTACTAGCTCATGTTGTAGCTCCCTTGAATTTTTTATATGTTCCTAGAGAAATAAAGTTGAAAGATGATTGTAGCAATATTGCGGACTGGCTCCGTGATCTGAGGATTGTCCTCATTGTTGCACAGAAGCCTTATGTCCTTAATGCATCGCTCGGTGCGCCAATCCCTCTAGCGTCGTTTGTAGATGTTGTGAACATCTGACAGGCACGTTCTGATAACTAATTGATAGTTTAGTGTGTCATGCATTACGGCTTAGAATTGAGGCTCCGAAACATTTTGAACGTCACAGAACATATGAGATGTTCTAAAGAGTTGAAATTAGGATCTCAGGCTCATGCCCGTGTTGCGAGATATGAGATCTCCAGCAAGATTCTTTGCCTGTAATATGAGAGAGAATAGCTCAATCGTTGAGCATGTGCTCAGATTTTCTGGGTGCTACAATCGCTTGAATCGAGTGGGAGTCGATCTTCCAAATAAGATAGTGATTGATATAGTTCTCCAAGTCACTGTCACTAAGCTACTAGACCTTGGTGATGAACTATAAAATGCCAGGGGTAGAAAGAATGATCCCTGAGCTGTTCGCGATGTTTGACACCACGAATGTAGAAATCAAGAAGGAGCATCAAGTGTTGATGGTTAGTAAAACCACTAGTTTCGAGAAGGGCAAGGCTAAGGAGGGAAACTGCATGGATAGCAAGTCAGTTGCTGCTCCGGTGAAGTAACCCAAAGTTGAACCCAAACCCGAGACTAAGTGCTTCGATTATGAGGAGAGCGGTCGCTGAAGCGGAACAACCCTAGATACTTGGTAGATAAGAAGGTTGGCAACGTCGACAGAAGTATATTTGATATACGTGTTATTGATGAGTACCTTGCTAGTACTCCTAGTAGCACCTGGGTATTGGATACCGATTCGGTTGCTAAATGTTAGTAACTCGAAATAAAAGCTACGGAATAAACGGAGAACTAGCTAAGGGTGAGGTGACGATGTGTGTTGGAAATATTTCCAAGGTTGATATGATCAACATCGCACGCTCTCTCTACCTTCGGGATTAGTGACAAACCTAAATAAATGTTATTTGGTGTTTTGCGTTGAGCATGAACATGATTGGATCGTGTTTATTGCAACACGGTTATTCATTTAAGTTAGAGAATAATGGTTATTCTGTTTAAATGAATAATACCTTCAATGGTCAAGCACCCAGTGAGAATGGTTTGTTGAATCTTGATCGTAGTAATACACATGTTCATAACATTGATGCCAAAAGATACAAAGTTAATAATAATAGTACCACATACTTGTGGCACTACCGCTAAATGTCATATTGGTATAAAACGCATGAAGAAACTCCATGCTGATGGATCTTTGGACTCATTCGATTTCGAATCGGTTGAGACATGCGAACCATGCCTCTTGGTTAAGATGACTAAAGACCCCGTTTTCTGGTTTTATGGAGCGAGCAAGTGACTTATTGGAAATGATACATGTTGATGTATGCAATCCAATGAGTCTTATAGCATGCGGTGGATATCGTTATTTTCTTACCTTCACTGATGATTTGAGTAGATATAGTGTATATTTGCTTAATGAAACACAAGTCTGAATTGTTTGAAAGGTTCAAGCAAATTCAGAGTGAAGTTTAAAGATCATCGTGACAAGAATATAAAAATGTCTACGATATGATCGTCGAGATGAATATCTGAGTTGCGAGTGTGGCATACAACTTTAGACAATGTGAGAATTGTTCCACAACTCACGCCACCTGGAACACCATAGTGTGATGGTGTGTCTGAACATCATAGTCGTGCTCTATTGGATATGGTGCATGCTATGATGTCTCTTATTGTTTTGTTACTATAATTTTGGGGTTATGCATTAGAGACAACTACATTCACTTTAAATAGGGCACCATCTAAATCCGTTGAGATGACACCATGTGAATTATGGTTTGATAGAAACCTAAGCTGTCATTTCTTTATGTTTGGGGCTGCGACGCTTGTGTGGAAAATGTTTTCACCTAATGAGCTCGAACCCAAAGCGGACAAATGCATCTTCATAGAATACCCTAAGAACAGTTGGGTGAACCTTCTATCTCAGATCCAAGCATAAAATGTTTGTTGCTAAAACTGGGTCCTTTCTCTCGAGAAAAAGTTTCTCTTAAAAGAATTGAGTGGGAGGAGGATAGAACTTGATGAGGTTATTGAACCTTTGTTTCAACCAGAGAGTAGCGCAGCGTAGGAAGTTGTTTCTGTGAAGCCTACATTAGTTGAAGAGAAAGTTAATGATGATGATCATGAAGCTTCGGATCAAGTTACTATCAAACCTCGTAGGTCGACAAGGACATGTACTTCTCCTGAGTGGTGCGGCAACCCTGTCTTAGAGGTCAAGTTGTTGGACAACGATGAACCTACGAACTATGGAGAAGCGATGATGGGCCCAAAAACCAACAAATGGTTAGAGGCCATGAAATCTGAGAAAGGATCCATGTATGAAAACCATGTATAGACTTTGGTGGACTTGCTCGTTGGACGGCAGGTCGTTAAGTACAAATGGATCTTTGAAATGAAGACAGGCGCTGATGGTAAATGTCACCATTTGTAAAGCTCGACTTGTTGCAAAGAAGTTTACGACAAGTTCAAGGAGTTGACTGCGATGAGACTTTCTCACTCGTAGCGATGCTAAAGTCTGTTTGAAAAGAGTTTTTCAAAGGAAGACCTGGATAAAGCTACCTAATTGTTGAACATCAAGATCTATAGAGATAGATCAAGATGCTAGATGAGACTTTCAATAAGTACATACCTTGACTAAGTTTTTGAAAGAATTCAAAATGGATCAGTCAAAGAAAGAGTTCTCGCTTGATTTGTAAGGTGTGAAGTTGAGTAAGACTCAATGCCCAATGACTGCAGAAGACAGAGAAAAGATGAGTGTCATCCCCTATGCTTCAGCCATAGGCTCTATCATGTATGTAATGTTGTGCACAAGACCCGATGTTAGCCTTGCCATAAGTATGGCCGGGAGGTTTCAAAGTGATCCTGTAATGGAGCATTGGACAGCGGTCAAGATTATCGTTAGTAACTAAAATACTAAGGAGATGTTTCTCGATTATGAAGGTGATAAAGAGTTCGCCGTAAAGAGTTACGTCGATGCAAGCTTTAACACCAATCCAGATGACTCGTAGTAGCAATCTGGACACGTATAGTGGAGCAGCCATTTGGAATAGTACCAAGTGGAGTGTGGTAGCAGTATTTATGGTTTGACATAGAGATTTGCAAAGTACACACGGATCTGAATGTCGCAGACCTGTTGACTATAAGACCTCTCTCACATGCAAAGCATGACCGAGCCCTAGAACTCAATGGGTGTTAGATTCATAACAATGCGAATCACATGGTGATGTGAACTAGATTATTGACTCTAGTGCAAGTGGGAGACTATTGGAAATATGCCCTAGAGGCAATAATAAATTAGTTATTATCATATTTTCTTGTTCATGATAATCATTTAGTATTCATGCTATAATTGTATTGATCGGAGACTTAGATGCATGTGTGGATACATAGACAAAACCATGTCCCTAGTATGCCTCTAATAGACTAGCTCATTGATCAAAGATGGTTAAGGTTTCCTAGCCATTGACATGAGATGTCATTTGATAATGGGATCACATCATTAGGAGAATGATGGGATGGACAAGACCCAAACTACAAACGTAGCATATGATCGTGTCACTTTAATGCTACTATTTTCCGCATGTCAAGTATATGTTCCTATGACCATGAGATCATGCAACTCACTGACACCGGAGGAATGCTTTGTGTGTATCAAACATCGCAACGTAACTGGGTGACTATAAAGGTACTCTATAGGTATCTCCGAGGGTGTCTATTGGGTTGGCATGGATCAAGACTGGGATTTGTTACTCCGTGTGACGGAGAGGTATCTTAGGGCCCACTCGGTAATGCAACATCACAACAAGCCTTGCAAGCAATGTGACTAAGTGTTAGCCATGGGATGTTGTATTACGGAACGATTAAAGAGACTTGCCGGTAACGAGGTTGAACTAGGTATGGAGATACCGACGATCGAATCTCGGGCAAGTAACATATTGAAGAACAAAGGGAACGTCATACGGGATTAACTGAATCCTTGAAATAGAGGTTCGATCGATAAAGATCTTCGTAGAATATGTAGGAACCAATATGGAAATCCAGGTCCCGCTATTTGTTATTGACCGTAGAGATGTCTCGGTCATGTCTACATAGTTCTCGAACCCGCAGGGTCTGCACACTTAAGGTTCGGTGACGTTTCGGTAGTATAGAGTTATGTATGGTGGTGACCGAAGGTTGTTCGGAGTCCCGGATGAGATCCCGGACGTCACGAGGAGCTCCGGAATGGTCCGGAGGTAAAGATTGATATATAGGAAGTCCCATTTTGGTCACCGGAAAAGTGTCGGGCTAATTGGTAATGTACAGGGAGTGCCGGTAGTGTACCGGGAGACCACCGGGAGGGGTATTTCGACCCAAGAGGCTTAATGGGCTGTGGGAGAGTAAATACCAGCCTTTTTTGGGCTGGTGGAAGTCCCACACAAGGCCCATGCGGCTGGGAGAAAAATCCCAAAGGGAAAAAGGTGGAAAAAGGCCAAAAAAGGAGGAATCCTAGTCCTACTAGGATTGGAGGAGGAGTCCTCCTCTCCTCCCCACTTTGGCCGACCCAAGGGACGGCTTTTTGGCAGCCAAGCCTCCTCCTCCCCTCCTCCTATATATACTAGAGGATTTTAGGGTTTTGGCACAGAATTTTCAGCCACGTGCTACCCGTTCCTCTAGTGCATAGTTTCTCCTCTAGATCTGTTTTCTGCAGTGCTTAGGCGAAGCCCTGCCGGAATTGCTCCACCACCATCGCCGGAGCGACGTCATGCTGCCGGTGAACTCTTCCTCCTCTCCACTTCCTCTTGCTAGATCAAGACGGTGGAGATCGTCATCAAGCTGCACGTGTGCTGAACGCGGAGGTGCCGTCCGTTCGGCGCTAGATCGGAAGGACCGTGATCAAGATCGCGAGACGGATCGTGATGAGATCGCGGGACGGGTCGTGATGAGTTCGCGGGACGGATCATGATGAGATCGCGGGACGGATCGTGATGAGTTCGCGGGGTGGATCGTGATGAGATCGCGGGACATATCGTGATGAGTTCGCAGGACGGATCGTGATTGGATCGTGGGACGGATCGTGATGAGATCGTGGGACGCTCGGCGATTTGGATCACGAAGAAGTTCGACTACACCAACCGCTTTTCTTAACGCTTACCGCTTAGCGATCTACAAGGGAACGTAGATCCACTCTCCCTCTCGTAGATGCTCATCACCATGGATAGATCTTGCGTGTGCGTAGGAATTTTTTTGTTTCCCATGCAACGTTCCCCAACACCGTGTGGTGGCATCTGCGCACGAAGCGTCACGATGGCCTCGGCGGCGAGGTGCTCGTCCAAGGTCCGGGGTTGGCAATCATGGCACTCATTGTTGCCCCATCCGCGGATGCAACAACGATTTGATTCTCCGCTGCCAAATGCTCCTTGAGATCCCGGCTATACTGTATGCACCATGGCTTTCGGTGGCGATTATTTGGAGGATGGGGCGGTGATTTGGGTGGAAGGTGTCGCACCGACGGTTGGGCCCTGTGGGATGGAGGAGGAGGGGGTGGGAGAGGGGGGTATTAGGGAGGTGTGGATTACCTAGCTTGATGGAGGAGTCCGAGGAGCAGGAAGGAGAGTCACCGACGAGGAGGCAGTGATGAAAACAAGTAGTGAAGGTTAGAACTAGGAAAGTGTTGGGGAACGTTGCATGGGAAACAAAAAAATTCCTATGCACACGCAAGATCTATCCATGGTGATGAGCATCTACGAGAGGGAGAGTGAATCTACAAACCCTTGTAGATAGCTAAGCGGATGCGTTAAGAAACACGGTTGATGTAGTCGAATGTCTTCATGATCCAATCACGATCCATCCCTCTATCTCATCACGAGTCGTCCCGCGATCCCATCGTGGTCAATCCGATCTAGTGCCGAATGGACGACATCTCCGTGTTCAGCACACGTACAGCTTGATGACGATCTTCGCCTTCTTCATCCAGCAAGAGGGAGTGGAGAGGTAGATGAGTTCTCCGGCAGCGCGACGGCGCGGCGGCAGTGGTGGTGGAGCTGATCCGGTAGGGCTTCACCAAGCACTACGAAATCAATCTAGAGGAGAAACAGATCTAGAGGAGGAAGAGGGCAACACGTGGCAATTAGGGTTAGGGGCTGCCCTCAAAATCTCTCAATATATATAGGAGGAAGGGGAGAGGAGGCAGCCTTGGCCCCCACTCCAAGTATGTTCGGCCGAACCAAACAAGGGCGGGAATCCACCTCCCACAAGGGAGGTGGGATCCAATTAGGACTCCTTCCTAATTTGGATTTTCCTTCCCTTCTTTGGGTTTTTCCTTTCCCACTCTTTCCTAGCCGGATGGGCCCTTAAAGGAGGTTCGGCCAGCCCACCAGGGGCTGGTTTACCTCCTCCCACAGGCCATGAATCCTCTTGGGTCGAGACACCCCTCCCGATGGTCCCCCAGGACCCTCCTGGCACTCCCGATGCAGTACCGATGAGCCCGAAACTTTTCCGGCAACCAAAATAGGACTTCCTATATATCAATCTTTACCTCCGGAGCTCCTCGTGACGTCCAGGATCTCATACGGGACTCCTAACAACCTTTAGTCACCACCATACACAACTCTATACTACCGAAACATCACTGAACCTTAAGTGTGCAGACCCTGCGGGTTCGAGAACTATGTAGAGATGACCGAGACACCTCTACAGTCAATAACCAATAGCGGGACCTAGATGCCCATATTGGTTCCTGCATATTCTATGAAGATCTTTATCGGTTGAACCTCTATGTCAAGGATTCAGTCAATCTCTATGATGTTCCCTTTGTTCTTCGGTATGTTACTTGCCCGAGATTCGATCATTGGTATCTCTATACCTAGTTCAATCTCGTTATCGGCAAGTCTCTTTACTCGTTCCGTAATACAAGATCCCGTGGCTAACACTTAGTCACAATGCTTGCAAGGCTTATTGTGATGTTGTATTACCAAGTGGGCCCTGAGATACCTCTCCGTCACACGGAGTAACAAATCCCATTCTTGATCCATGCCAACCCAACAAACACCCTCGAAGATACCTGTAGAGCACCTTTATAGTCACCCAGTTATGTTGCGACATTTGATACACACAAGGTACTCCTCCGATGTCAGTGAGTTGCATGATCTCATGGTCATAGGAATAGATACTTGACATGCAGAAAACTATAGCAATAAACTGACACGGTCATATGCTATGTTTATAGTTTGGGTCTTGTCCATCACATCATTCTCCTAATGATGTGATACCATTATCAAATGACATCTCATGTCCATGGCTAGGAAACCTTGACCATCTTTGATCAACGAGCTAGTCTATTAGAGGTATACTAGGGACATGGTGTTGTATATGTATCCACACATGTATCTGAGTTTCCGATCAATACAATTATAGCATGGATAATACACGATTATCATGAACAAGGAAATATGATAATAACCCATTTATTATTGCCTCTAGGGCATATTTCCAACAGTCTCCCACTTGCACTAGAGTCAATAATCTAGCTCACATCGCCATGTGACTTGTTATGAATCTCACACCCAATGAATTCTGGGGTTCGATCATGCTTTGCATGTGAAAGAGGTTTTAGTCAATGGGTCTGCGACATTCAGATCCGTGTGTACTTTGCAAATCTCTATGTCATAATGTAAACACTGCTACCACGCTCCACTTGGAGCTATTCCAAATGGCTGCTCCACTATACGTATCCGGATTGCTACTAAGAGTCATCCGGATTTGTGTTAAAGCTTGCATCGACGTAACTCTTTAGGACGAACTCTTTATCACCTCCATAATCGAGAAACATCTCCTTAGTCCTCTGGTTACTAAGGATAATTTTGACCACTGTCCAATAATCCACTCGTGGATTACTCTTGTACCCCTTGATAGACTTATGGCAAGGCACACACAGGCGCGGTACACAACATGGCATACTATATAGAGCCTATGGCTAAGGCATAGGGGACGACGTTCGTCCTTTCTCTTTCTTCTCCCATGGTCGAGCTTTGAGTCTTACTAATCTTCACACCTTACAAATCAGGCAAGAACTCTTTCTTTGACTAATCCATTTTGAACTCTTTCAAAATCTTGTCAAGGTATGTACTCATTGAAAGTCTTATTAGACGTCTTGATCTATCTCTATAGATCTTGATGCCCAACAATTAAGTAGCTTTATCTAGGTCTACCTTTGAAAAACTCTTTTCAAACAACCGTTTTTGCTTTCCAGAAATTCTACATCATTTCCGATCAACAAGATGTCAACCACATATACTTATCAGAAATTCTATAGTGCTCCGAGTCACTTTCTTGTAAATACAAGTTTCTCGCAAACTTTGTATAGACTCAAAGACTTTGATCACCTCATCAAAGCATATATTCCAACTCCAAGATGCCTGCTCCAGCCCATAGAAGGATTGCTAGAGCTCGCACACCTTTTAGCATCTTTACGACTGACAAAACCTCCTGGTTGTATCACATACAACCTTTCGTCAAGTAAACCGTGAAGGAAACGATGTTTTGACATCCATCTGCAAGATTTCATAATTGAAAAATGCAGCAACTGCTAACATAATTCCAACAGACTTTAGCATTGCTACGAGTAAGAAAGTCTCATCGCAGTCAACTCCTTAAACTTGTCAGAAACTTCTTTGCGACAAGTCGAGCTTTATAAATGGTGACATTTACCATCAACGTCTGTCTTCATCTTTAATGGTCCATTTGTACTCAACGACCTGCCGTCCAACGAGCAAGTCTACGAAAGTCTATACTTGGTGTAACATCCCAAAATTTCATTTTGGAATGTTATGAAATATAGCTATGCATCATCATCATCATTGCTTGAATATATGAATTTGTTGAAACGCTTCTTCTGACTTTCTGAAAGTCCCTTTCAATTTTCAATATGTTGCTTTCACCTATTTGAAAACCTTGGAAAAAGTTCAAAGAAAGAGAGGAGTAACATGACACTCCACATCAGGAACTTCTTGGTGATTTATTTGAACAATAAACACCAGGGGTTATTTTGAAAAACATTTGCAAAAGCTTTTAAAACCAAATAGGCATTTTTTGAAAAATAATTATTTTTCAAATTATTCAAATGACAGAGTAAAAATGTTCATTGAGTAGCATTGATTCTCCTGATAATTTTGATATATATATATTTCCTATAATTGGAAATGTTTTGAATGCTTTTAAATGAGTTTTACTGTTCTGGATATTAAAAAGGAAACAAATTTATTTGAAAACGGGCCGGCCCACGGACATTAACTTGTGAATTCATTACGAACCGTCCGACCGACGCGCTGACGCCGCTCTCCCTCTCACTAATGAGCCGGACCCACTGTCCGATGGCGCCATCCGCGCGGTCATCCTCTTCCTCGTGCGCGCGCCGCCGTCGCCGGAGATTCCTCTCCCGGATCTCCCTCCTTTTTCCCTCCCCCGACCCCGCACCTGGTCCTATAAATAGCCCTCACTCTCCGCTCTCCATTCCACCCCGAGCCCCCACTCTGCCCTCGCCAGAACCACCCCACACGAACTCGCCGGAGTTCGAATCCCCACCGGATCTTTCCCGAGCTCATGCCCGTCGTCTCCGTCACCCCAGCCCTCTCTGACACCACCAGACTACTCCGAAGCCTTGCAGCGGTCGCCCGAGCACCTCGGACACTGCCCCCGAACACCGTAGCGTCCTCCCCGACCACTTTCGACCATCGGCCGCCGTCGAACTCGCCGGAGAACCCCGATCCCCTCTCTGTAAGTCGTCGTCTCCACCGTAGCCGTCGGATCCGTAGTCTACGCACGAGATTAGACCCATTTATAACTCGAACCGGTATCCTCTATCGTTCGGTCGACCGCCCGAAACACCCACACGCATGCTCCTTCGACCAATAGGAACCTGACACGTAGCCCCTGTCCGATCGTTAGTTTTTTTCTTTTTCTTTTTTGATTTAGAAAACAGAATGCATCCTGATTTTGTTTTTATCATATCTTTTAAATTATTTGGCGTTTTTAGTTGATTATTTTTGCATTAGGTCACATATTTCATGTAGTTTCACCCTGTAGTATTAGATTTTAAATTTGACCTCTAAAATTTGAATTTAATCAAATTTTCTCAAACTACTCAAATCAGAATAACTAGAGTTTAAAAATAGATTTTTGTATGAATCTTTTTGCTACTGCTTGGTATTAGTTAGGACTGTCATCATGCTTAGTTTGAAGAATTTTTTTAAGATAAATTTGTTTAGTGTTTTAGCTATAAACAGAATCTACCTAGTGGTTAGTATAGTTCAAATAATTTAGTTTTAGTTAGTTCAAATCAAACTTAGTTATATTTTGTTTTAGTAGGTTCTGTTGTTTAAACATTAGGTGTTTTACTTGCTGATAATAATAATATAATTTGCTTAGTTTATTTCTATAATATTATAGGAATCCTTACTTTTTTCAACTAGGTTTAATTTGATTAAAACAAACTAGTTAGTAATAGTTTCCTTTAACAAAGTTTTAGATAATTAAATTCTGTTTTCTAAGAAAAGTTTTAGTAAATTCTTTTGTGTTAGGAGAATTGTTTTATTAATAAAATTATAGTTTATTTCACTCTATGGTTAATAAACTCTAGCCCACTTCATGTAGTAGTGTTTACCAAAACTTTTAAAACCCTACTAAGATTTTTCTTAACAAAACTTTAAATGGATTTAATTCTGTTATTAATAAAATATTTCTATTGTTCTTTTCTGTCAACTATTGTTTTGTTAATACCAATAGTTCTATTTGTTAGTAGTAGTTCACCCATCATCTTTTAGAAAACCCAAACTATGTGTTGATCTTCTTTTCTTTTGATTGTGCCTTGTTTTGTCTTGAGTGATTACTAGTTCATTCCTGATTTTTGTGAGTTACAATATTTTGTTGTATGCTTATTGAGTGCTCTTGTTTGATTCGTTAGATCATCTGGAGTGCGAAGGTTGTTACCTAGAGTCCCTCGAGTACGAAGATCGTCAATCAGGCAAGTCACTTTGACCATGTATACCTATGTTTTACTGCATTAGTTCTTTCATCACCCCAATTGCATGTAAAGTAGGTAAATCGGAAACTTGGTTACTTGTTGTAGTATCATGTGGTAGGATCCCCTCAATTCCTTGTCACTTTGGCCCCGGGAAACGTTGATTCAATTTTGCTATGCTATTAGTAGACGGGGTTGGTTGTGTGATTCATGAGAGTTGTGAGGTAATAATTTCAAGACCTGCAAGATGATCAAGACTTCAAGACTCTGAGTTTTCAACTTACCTCTGGGTGGATGATGGTTGAACGGCGCCCTGGAGAAATCAGTGGTTAGCCTAGATGATGCTGGAGATGTGCCAGTATTCATGCGGAAAGGTCCACCTAGGCACAAAGAGATGGATGGATGCTTCAAGACCCAAGGCTTACCTACACAGCCACAAGTCATTATGGGCTCTGGCTTGGTTGGATATCGTGGTGACCCTGGATAGGCGGTGCTACGAGATGTAGAAGAACGGTAGGAAAGGATGGGCACCGATAGAGTCGCAAGGAAACCCTTTGGAAGACCATGTTTTGGTCATCCGTTTCTCAAACACCCAGAAGTGCGAGAAATCAAACGGAGGCGACCAAATCTTGTGGGGAACGTGTGCAAAACTCTACAGAGTACTCAAACCTAATCGATTAGCCGTGTCCACGGTCATGGACGACTTGAGCCAAAGGAACTGAAACTTCCGGAACCCTCAACACAATTAATATGATGATGTGGGTATTAATAACTTGGGTATGAGAATTTGGTTGGTGGAACCATCTCATTAATCAACCAACTTAGTAATAATTTTGCTTAGCCCTCTCTTGATGTAGGAAAATTGGCTTTACGCAAAAAAAACTTACTACCCCACCTGCCATATTTGCATATAGACTAGATGATTACTTTACCCCCTCTCTTGTGACTTTGCCGGCATATTCCATATGCTGACCTACACGGCTGCAACGTATCATGTTGCAGAGTACTTTTCCGACCAGGAGTGAGGATACGCTCTACGCTCAGTGAGATGCCCTTGGAGTCAGATGGACTTCACTACATTTGAAGCTTCCGCAAGATTTAGTTATTCTCATGAGTTGGCCTTCAGCCACTTTATTGTAATCTCTATTGTAATAAAGGACTCGATATGAGATTTCGATTAATATAATGCTGTGTGATTTCCCTTTGATATATACATTGATGTACCGTGTGTGTACCAGCATGATCTTGGGATGGTATGGAAACACCGGAGATTCGACCTTTCAGGTCGGGTCGCTACACTTGGTTTTCATACAGGGATCCTTTCTCAGATTTCATGGCCTCTAACCATTTGTCAGAATCCGGGCCCATCAACGCTTCTCCATAGTTTGTAGGTTCACCGTTGTCCAACAACATGACCTCTAATACAGGGTTGCCATACCACTCGGGAGTAGTACGCATCCTTGTCGACCTACGAGGTCTGATAGTAACTTGATCCGAAGCTTTATGATCATCATCATTAACTTCCTCTTCAACTGAGATAGGCTCCACAGAAAACTCTTTCTGTGATGCGCTACTCTATGGTTGAAACAAAGGATCAACAACCTCATCAAGTTCTATCTTCCTCCCACTCAATTCTTTCGAGAGAAACTCCTTCTCGAGAAGGGACCTGTTTTAGCAACAAACATTTTTCACTCAGATCTGAGATAGAAGGTATACCCAGCTGTTCTTAGGGTATTCTATGAAGATGCATTTGTCCTCTTTGGGTTCGAGCTCATTAGGTGAAAACCTTTTTTCACATGAGCGTCGCAGCCCCAAACATTAAGAAATGATAGCTTAGGTTTCTACCAAACCAAAATTCATACGGTGTCATCTCAACGGACTTATATGGTGCCCCTTTTAAAGTGAATGTAGTTCTCTCTAATGCATAACCCCAAAACGATAGTGGCAAATCAATAAGAGACATCATAGTTCGCACCATATCCAATAGAGAACGACTATGACGTTCAGACACACCATCACACTATGGTGTTCCAGGTGGCGTGAGTTTTAAAATAACTTTCACATTGTCTAAAGTTGTATGCGAAACTCGTAACTCGGATATTCACCTCCATGATCATATCATAGACATTTTTATCTTCTTGTCACAATGATCTTAAACTTCACTCTGAATTTGTTTAAAATTTTCAAACGTCTCAGACTTGTGTTTCATTAAGCAAATATACTCATATATACTCAAATCATCAGTGAAGGTAAAAAAAAGATATCCACTGCACGCTACAATACTCATTGGATCGCATACATCAACATGTATTATTTCCAATAAGTTACTAGCCTGCTCCATCATACTGAAAATGGGGTCTTTAGTCATCTTGCCCAAGAGGCATGGTCTGCATGTCTCAACCGATTCGAAACCGAATGAGTCCAAAGATCCATCAGCATGGAGTTTCTTCATGCGATCTATACCAATATGACATTTAGCGGCAGTGCCACAGGTATGTGGTACTATCATTATTAACTTTGTATCTTTTGGCATCTATGTTATGAACATGTGTACTACTACGATCAAGATTCAACAAACCAATCATTGGGTGCATGACCATTGAAGGTATTATTCATGTAAGCAGAATAACCATTATTCTCCGACTTACATGAATAACCGTATTGCAATAAACATGATCTAATCACGTTCATTCTCAACACAAACACCAAATAACATTTATTTAGGTTCGTCACTGATCCCAACGGTAGAGAGAGTGTGCGATGTTGATCACATCAACCTTGGAAACATTTCCAACACACATCGTCACCTCACCCTTAGCTAGTCTCCGTTTATTCCGTAGCTTTTATTTCGAGTTACTAACATTTAGCAATCGAACTGGTATCCAATACCCAGGTGCTACTAGGAGTACTATCAAGGTACACATCAATAACACGTATATCAAATATACTTCTGTCGACGTTGCCAGCCTTCTTAACTACTAGGTATATAGGGCTGTTCTGCTTCAGCGACACTCTCCTCATAATAGAAGAACTTAGTCTTGGGTTTGGGTTCAACTTTGGGTTGCTTCATTGGAGCAGCAACTTACTTGCCATCCATGAAGTTTCCCTCCTTGCCCTTTCCCTTTTCGAAACTACTGGTTTTACTAACCATCAACACTTGATGCTCCTTCTTGATATCTACCTTTGCGGTGTCAAACATCGCGAATAGCTGAGGCATAATTAGAGTTCATCACAAAGTTCTAGTTGTTGGGAGACATAGTAGTAAATCAAAAAAATTCTACGATCACCAAGATCTATCCATGAAAAAACCAGAAATGAGTGGGGAGAGATTGCATCTTCATACCTTTGAAGATCGCTAAGCGGAAGCGTTACAAGAACGCGGTTGGTGGAGTCGTACACACAACGATTCAGATCGCGGTGGATTCCGATCTCAGCGTCGAACAACGGCGCCTCCGCATTCAACACACGTGCAGCCCGATGACATCTCCTATGCCTTGATCCAGCAAGGAGGAAGGAGAGGTTGAGGGAGACCTCCGGCAGCACGACGGCATGGTGACGGTGGAGCTACGTGAACTCCGGCAGGGCTTCGTCAAGCGCTACGGAGAACGAGGAAGAGGAAGGGTAGGGTTGCGCCAAGAGAGAGAGAAGTCGTGTCTCAAATCAGCCCAAACCCTTGCATATATATAGGAGGAGGGAGAGGGAGGGCTGCCTTGGCCTCTCCTCCAAGGAGGAGAGGTTCGGCCGAACCAGGGATAGAGTCCACCTCCCACAAGGGAGGTCGATCTCCTCTTTTAAAACCCTTTTGCCCTTTATCTCTTGAACCCAGCCGCATGGGCCTTTCTAGAAGGTCTTGGCCAGCCTAATAAGGGCTGGAACACCTCCTCTAAGGGCCCACAAAGTCCTATGGTCGTCACACCCCTCCCGGGGGTCCTCCGGCACCCTCCCGGCACTCCCGGTACACTACCGATGAGCCCGAAAACTTTCTGGTGACCAAAACTGGACTTCCTATATATCAATCTTTACCTCCAGACCATTCCAGAGCTCCTTGTGATGTCCGGGATCTCATCCGGGACTCCTAACAACCTTCAGTAATCATGTATACCATTTCCCTATAACCCTAGCATCATCGAACCTTAAGTGTGTAGACCCTACGCGTTCGAGAGACACGTAGACATGACCGAGACACCTCTCCGGTCAATAACCAACAGCGGGATCTGGATACCCATGTTGGCTCCCACATGCTCCATGATGATCTCATCGGATGGACCACGATGTCGGGGATTCAATCAATCCCGTATACAATTCCCTTTGTCTATCGTATGATACTTGCCCGAGATTCGATCGTCGGTATCTCTATACCTTGTTCAATCTCGTTACCGGCAAGTCTCTTTACTCGTTACGTAACACATCATCCCGTGGCTAACTCCTTAGTCACATTGAGCTCATTATGATGATGTCTTACCGAGTGGGCCCAGAGATACCTCTCCGTCATACGGAGCGACAAATCCCAGTCTCGATTCGTGCCAACCCAACAGACACATTCGGAGATACCCGTAGTGTACCTTTATAGCCACCCAGTTATGTTGCAATGTTTGGCACACCCAAAGCATTCCTACGGTATCTGGGAGTTGCACAATCTCATGGTCTAAGGAAACGATACTTGACATTGAAAAGCTTTAGCAAACGAACTACACGATCTTGTGCTATGCTTAGGATTGGGTCTTGTCCATCACATCATTCTCCTAATGATGTGATCTCGTTATCAACGACATCCAATGTCCATGGTCATGAAACCGTGACCATCTATTGATCAACGAGATAGTCAACTAGAGGCTCACTAGGGACATGTTGTGGTCTATGTATTCACACATGTATTACGGTTTCCGGTTAACACAATTATAGCATGAACAATAGACAATTATCATGAACTAGAAATACAATAATAACCATTTTATTATTGCCTCTAGGGCATATTTCCAATAGTCTCCCACTTGCACTAGAGTCAATAATCTAGTTACATTGTGATGAATCGTACACCCATAGCAATCTGGTGTTGATCATGTTTTGCTCGTGAGAGAGGTTTAGTCAACGGATCTGCGACATTCAGATCCGTATGCACTTTACAAATATCTATATCTCCCTCCTGAATGTAATCATGGATGGAGTTGAAGCGGCACTTGATGTGTCTTGTCTTCTTGTGAAACATGGGCTCCTTCGCAAATAGCTCTAGTGTTGTCACAGAATAGAGTCATCGGGCCCGACGCACTTGGAATTACTCCTAGGTCGGTGATGAACTCCTTCATCCAGACCCCTTCCTTTGCTTCTTCCGAAGCACCTATGTACTCCGCTTCACATGTAGATGCTGCCACGACGCTTTGCTTGCTGCTGCACCAGCTGACTGCCCCTCCATTCAAAACATACATGTATCCGGTCTGCGACTTGGAATCGTCCGGATCTGTGTCGAAGCTAGCATCGACGTAACCCTTTACGACGAGCTCTTCGGCACCTCCATATACGAGAAACATGTCCTTTGTCCTTTTCAGGTACTTCAAGATATTCTTGACCGCTGTCCAGTGTTCCGCTCAGGGATCACTTTGGTACCTCCCTACCAAACTTATGGCAAGGTTCACATCAGGTCTAGCACACAGCATGGCATACATAATAGAGCTTATGGCTGAAGCATAGGGGATGACACTCATCTCTTCTCTATCCTTTGCCGTGGTCGGGCATTGAGTCATACTCAATCTCACACCCTGTAACACAGGCAAGAACCCCTTCTTGGACTGATCCATATTGAACTTCTTCAATATCTTTTCAAGGTATGTGTTTTGTGAAATACCTATGAGGCGTCTTGATCTATCTCTATAGATCTTAATACCTAATATGTAAGCAGCTTCTCCAAGGTCCTTCATTGAAAAACACTTATTCAAGTAGGCCTTTACACTTTCCAAGAGTTCTATGTCATTTCCCATTATCAGTATGCCATCCACATATAATATGAGAAATGCTACAGAGCTCCCACTCACTTTCTTGTAAATACAGGGTTCTCCATAAACCTGTACAAACCCAAATGCTTTAATCACTTCATTAAAGCGAATGTTCCAACTCCGAGATGCTTCCACCAGCCCATAGATGGAGCGCTGGAGCTTGCATAACTTGTTAGCATCTTTAAGATCGACAAAACCTTCTGGCTGCATCATATACAGTTCTTCCTTAAGGAAACCATTAAGGAATGCCGTTTTGACGTCCATTTGCCAGATCTCATAATCATAAAATGCGGCAATTGCTAACATGATTCGGGCAGACTTCAACATCGCTACGGGTGAGAAAGTCCCATTGTAGTAAATTCCTTGAACTTGTCGATAACCCTTAGTGACAAGCCGAGCCTTATAGACGGTTACATTACCATCCGCGTCAGTCTTCTTCTTAAAGATCCATTTATTTTCAATGGCTCGCTTATCATCAGGCAAGTCCACCAAAGTCCATACTTTGTTCTCATACATGGATCCTATCTTAGATTTCATGGCCTCAAGCCATTTGTTGGAATCCGGGCCCGCCATTGCTTCTTCATAGTTCGAAGGTTCACCATTGTCCAACAACACGATCTCCAGGACAGGGTTGCCGTACCACTCTGGTGCGGAACGTGTCCTAGTGGACCTTCGACATTCAACAGTAACTTGATCTAAAGTTTCATGATAATCATCATTAACTTCCTCTCCAATCGGTGCAGGCTCCACAGAAACAACTTCCTGTGCTGCGCTACTCTCCGGTTCGAGTGGAGGTACAATTACCTCATCAAGTTCTATTTTCCTCCCACTTACTTCTTTCGAGAGAAACTCTTTCTTGAGAAAGGATCCATTATTGGCAACAAAGACTTTGCCCTCGGATCGTAGGTAGAAGGTATACCCAATAGTCTCTTTGGGATATCCTATGAAGATGCACTTTTCCGCTTTGGGTTCGAGCTTCTCAAGTTGAAGTTTCTTCACGTAAGCATCGCATCCCCAAACTTTTAGAAACAACAGCTTAGGTTTCATTCCAAACCATAGTTCATACGGTGTCGTCTCAACGGACTTTGACGGTGCCCTATTTAAAGTGAATGCGGCAGTCTCTAATGCGTATCCCCAAAATGATAGCGGTAAGTTGGTAAGAGACCTCATAGGTCGTACCATATCTAATAGAGTGCGATTATGAAGTTCAGACACACCATTTCGCTGTGGTGCACCAGGCGGCGTGAGTTGTGAAACAATTCCACATTTCCTTAGGTGCATGCCAAACTCGTGACTTAAATATTCTCCGCCACAATTAGATCGTAGGCACTTTATTTTCCTGTCACGTTGATTCTCTACCTCACTCTAAAATTCCTTGAACCATTCAAAAGTTTCAGACTTATGTTTCATTAAGTAGACATACTCATATCTACTTAAGTCATCAGTGAGGGTGAGAACATAACGGTAGCCACCACGAGCCTCGACACTCATTGGACCGCATACATCGATATGTATTATTTCCAACAAGTGAGTTGCTCGCTCCATTGTTTCGGAGAACGGAGTCTTGGTCATCTTGCCCATGAGGCATGGTTCGCATGTGTCAAATGATTCGAAATCAAGAGACTCCAAAAGTCCATCAGTATGGAGCTTCTTGATGCGTTTGACACCAATATGACCAAGGCGGCAGTGCCACATGTAAGTGGGACTATCGTTATCAACCTTACACTTTTTGGTACTCACACTATGGACATGTGTAACATCACGTTCGAGATTCATCAAAAATAAACCATTGACCAGCGGGGCATGACCATAAAACATTTCTCTCATATAAATAGAACAACCATTATTCTCAGATTTAAATGAGTAGCCATCTCGCATCAAGCGAGATCTAGATACAATGTTCATGCTCAAAGCTGGTAAATAACAATTATTAAGGTTTAACACTAATCCCGAAGGTAGATGTAGAGGTAGCGTGCCGACGGCGATCACATCGACCTTGGAACCATTCCCGACGTGCATCGTCACCTCGTCCTTTGCCAGCCTCCGCTTATTCCGCAACTCCTGCTTGGAGTTACAAATGTGAGCAACTTCACCGATATCAAATACCCAGGAGCTACTACGAGCGCTGGTTAGGTACACATCAATAACAAGTATATCACATATACCTTTAATGTTGTCGTCCTTCTTATCCGCTAAGTACTTGGGGCAGTTCCACTTCTAGTGACCGGTACCCTTGCAGTAAAAACACTCAGTCTCAGGCTTGGGTCCATTCTTGTTCTTCTTCTTCCCAGCAACTTGCTTACCGGGCGCGGCAACAACTTTGTCGTCCTTCTTGAAGTTCTTCTTACCCTTGCCTTTCTTGAAACTAGTGGTCTTATTCACCATCAACACTTGATGCTCCTTTTTGATCTTGACCTCCACTGATTTCAGCATCGAGTACAACTCAGGAATGGACTTCTCCATCCCTTGCATGTTGTAGTTCATCACAAAGCTCTTGTAGCTAGGTGGAAGCGACTAGAGTATTGTGTCAATGACCGAGTCATCCGGGAGATTAACTCCCAGCTGAGTCAAGCGGTTGTGTAGCCTAGACATCTTGAGGATGTGCTCACTGACGGAACTATTCTCCTCCATCTTACAGCTAAAGAACTTGTCGGAGACGTCATATCTCTCGACCCAGGCATGAGCTTGGAAAACCAGTTTCAGCTCTTGGAACATCTCATATGCTCCGTGTTGCTCAAAACGCTTTTGGAGCCCCAGTTCTAAACTGTAAAGCATGCCGCACTGAACAAGGGAGTAATCATCGCAGTGAGAATGCCAAGCGTTCGTAACGTCTTGCTCTGCTGGGAGAAGGGGTGGGTCACCTAGTGGTGCATCAAGGACATACAATTTCTTGGAAGCTATGAGGATGATCCTCAAGCCACGGACCCAGTCCGCATAGTTGCTTCCATCATCTTTCAACTTGGTTTTCTCTAGGAACGCTTTGAAATTGAGGGTGACATTCGCGTTAGCCATTGGATCTACAATATAGATTGTAAAGATAATTTTAGACTAAGTTCATGATAATTAAGTTCACATAATCAAATTATTTAATGAACTCCCACTTAGATAGACATCTCTCTAGTCATCCAAGTGACACATGATCCATGTCAACTAGCCCGGGTCCGATCATCACATGAGACGGACTAGTCATCCATGGTGAACATCTCCATGTTGATCGTATCTTCTATACGACTCATGTTCGACCTTTCGGTCTTCCGTGTTCCGAGGCCATGTTTGTACATGCTAGGCTCGTCAAGTCAACCTAAGTGTATCGCATGTGTAAATCTGTCTTACACCCGTTGTATGCGAACGTTAGAACCTATCACACCCGATCATCACGTGGTGCTTCGGAACGACGATCCTTAGCAATGGTGCACAGTTAGGGTGAACACTTCTCTTGAAATTTTATTGAGAGATCATCTTATTTACTACCGTTGTTCTAAGCAAATAAGATGTAAACATGATAAACATCACATGCAATCAATATAGTGACATGATATGGCCAATATCATCTTGCTCCTTTGATCTCCATCTTCGGGGCACCATGATCATCACTGTCACCGGCACGACACCATGATCTCCATCATTGTGTCTTCATGAAGTTGTCTCGCCAACTATTACTTCTACTACTATGGCTAACGTTTAGCAATAAAGTAAAGTAATTACATGGCGTTTATGATTGACACGCAGGTCATACAATAAAATAAGACAACTCCTATGGCTCCTGCCGGTTGTCATACTCATCGACATGCAAGTCGTGAATGCTATTACAAGAACATGATCAATCTCATACATCACAATGCATCACATCACATTCTTTGGCCATATCACATCACAAGGCATATGCTGCAAAAACAAGTTAGACGTCCTCTAATTTGTAGTTGCAAGTTTTTACGTGGCTGCTATAGGTTTCTAGCAAGAACGTTTCTTACCTACGCCAAAACCACAACGTGATATGCCAATTGCTATTTACCCTTCATAAGGACCCTTTTCATCGAATCCAATCCGACTAAGGTGGGAGAGACAGACACCCGCTAGCCACCTTATGCAACAAGTGCATGTCAGGCGGTGGAACCAGTCTCACGTAAGCGTACGTGTAAAGTCGGTCCGGGCCGCTTCATCCCACAATACCGCCGAATCAAGATAAGACTAGTAGTGGTAAGCATATTAACAAAATCGACGCCCACAACAACTTGTGTTCTACTCGTGCATAGATTCTACGCATAGACCTAGCTCATGATGCCACTGTTGGGAGACGTAGTAGTAAATCAAAAAATTTCCTACGATCACCAAGATCTATCCATGGAGAAACCAGCAACGAGTGGGGAGAGATTGCATCTTCATACCTTTGAAGATTTCTAAGTGGAAGCGTTATAAGAACGCGGTTGGTGGAGTCGTACTCGCAGCGATTCAGATCACGGTGGATTCCGATCTCAGCGCCGAACAACGGCGCCTCCGCGTTCAACACACGTGCAGACCGATGACGTCTCCTACGCCTTGATCCAGCAAGGAGGAAGGATAGGTTGAGGGAGAGCTCCGGCAGCACGATGGCGTGGTGACGGTGGAGCTACGTGAACTCCGGCAGGGCTTCGTCAAGTGCTACGGAGAACGAGGAAGAGGAAGGGTAGGGCTGCGCCGAGAGAGAGAGAGAAGTCGTGTCTCAAATCATCCCAAAACCTTTCATATATATAGGAGGAGGAGAGGGAGGGCTTCCTTGGCCTCTCCTCCAAGGGGGAGAGGTTCGGCCGAACCAGGGATAGAGTCCACCTCCCACAAGGGAGGTGGATCTCCTCTTTTAAAACCCTTTTGCCCTTTATCTCTTGATCCCAGCCGCATGGGCCTTTCTAGAAGGTCTTGGCCAGCCCAATAAGGGCTGGCACACCTCCTCTAAGGGCCCACAAAGTCCTATGGTCGTCACACCCCTCCTGGGGGTCCTCCGACACCCTCCCGGCACTCCCGGTACACTACCGATGAGCCCGAAAACTTTCCGGTGACCAAAACTGGACTTCCTATATATCAATCTTTACCTCCGGACCATTCTGGAGCTCCTCGTGACGTCCGGGATCTCATCCGGGACTCCGAAAAACCTTCGGTAATCACGTATACCATTTCCCTATAACCCTAGCGTCATCGAACCTTAAGTGTGTAGACCCTACGGGTTCGGGAGACATGTAGACATGACCGAGACACCTCTCCGATCAATAACCAACAACGGGACCTGGATACCCATGTTGGCTCCCACATGCTCCATGATGATCTCATCGGATGAACCACGATGTTGGGGATTCAATCAATCCCGTATACAATTCCCTTTGTCTATCGGTATGATACTTGCCCGAGATTCGATCGTCAGTATCTCTATACCTTGTTCAATCTCGTTACCGACAAGTCTCTTTACTCGTTCCGTAACACATCATCCCGTGGCTAACTCCTTAGTCACATTGAGCTCATTAGTATGATGTCTTACTGAGTGGGCCCAGAGATACTTCTCTGTCATATGTTGCGACAAATCCCAGTCTCGATTCGTGCCAACCCAACAGACACTTTCGGAGATACCCATAGTGTACCTTTATAGCCACCCAGTTATGTTGCGACGTTTGGCACACCCAAAGCATTCCTACGGTATCTGGGAGTTGCACAATCTCATGGTCTAAGGAAACGATACTTGACATTGAAAAGCTTTAGCAAACGAACTACACGATCTTGTGCTATGCTTAGGATTGGGTCTTGTCCATCACATCATTCTCCTAATGATGTGATCCCATTATCAACCCGAGTGTTCTGCACGTGCAACACTAGCTTGCACCTATTGTATGTGAACGTAGCGTCTATCACATCCGATCATCACGTGGTATCTCGACATGACGAACTTTAGCAATGGTGCACACTCGGGGAGAACACAATTGATCTTGAAATTTAAGTGAGGGATCACCTTATAATGCTACCGTCGTCCTAAGAAAAACAACGTGCATAAAAGGATTAACATCACATGCAAATCATAAGTGACATGATATGGCCATGAACTTGTGCTTTTGATCTCCATCTATAAAGCACCGGCATGATCTCCATCGTTACCGGCATGACACCATGATCTCCATCAACGTGTCACCATCGGGGTTGTTGCGCCCACCATGCTTCTACTACTATTGCTACCCCTTAGCGATAAAGTAAAGCCTTACATAGCGCTTACTGATTGACACGCAGGTCATACAATAATTAAAGACAATCCTATGTCTCCTGTCGGTTGCCGTACTCATCGACATGCAAGTCGTGATATTCTATACAATACATGATCATCTCATACATCACATATATCTCATCATGTAATTGGCCATATCACATCACAACATACCCTACAAAAACAAGTTAGACGTCCTCTAACTGTTGTTGCAAGGTTTACATGGCTGCTACGGGTATCTAGCAAGAACAATTCTCACCTACGCAAAAACCACAACGGTGATACATAAGTTGCTTTTCAACCTTCTAAAGGACCGCCTTTGTCGAATCCAATCCAACTAAAGTAGGAGAAATAGACACCCGCCAGCCATCTTTGTGCAATGAAGCTACACCTCAGTCGATGGAACCGGTCTCTCATAAGCGTACAGTAAGGTTGGTCCGGGCCGCTTCATACCACACTACCGTTGAACCAAAACACGACCAAGGGAGGAAGCAATCTAAGCATCAACGCCCACAAACTCCTTTGTGTTCTACTCGAGATCTTATCTACACATAAACCTGGATCTGATACCACTGTTGGGGAACGTTGCATGGGAAACAAAAAATTTCCTACGCACACGCAAGATCTATCCATGGTGATGAGCATCTATGAGAGGGAGAGTGAATCTACATACCCTAAGCGGAAGCGTTAAGAAACGCGGTTGATGTAGTCGAATGTCTTCACGATCCAATCATGATCCTTGCCGCGATCTCATCACGATCTGTCCTGTGATCCCATCGTGGTCCTTCCGATCTAGTGCCGAACGGACGACACCTCCGTGTTCAGCACACGTACAACTTGATGACGATCTCCGCCTTCTTGATCCAGCAAGAGGGAGTGGAGAGGTAGATGAGTTCTCCGACAGCACGACAGCGGTGGTGGTGGAGCTGATCCGGCAGGGCTTCGCCAAGCACTACGAAATCAATCTAGAGGAGAAACAGATCTAGAGGAGGAAGAGGGCAACACGTGGCAATTAGGGTTAGGGGCTGCCCTCAAAATCTCTCAATATACATAGGAGGAAGGGGAGAGGAGGCAGCCTTGGCCCCTACTCCAAGTAGGTTCGGCCAAACCAAACAAGGGAGGGAATCCACCTCCCACAAGGGAGGTGGGATCCAATTAGGACTCCTTTCGAATTTGGATTTTCCTACCCTTCTTTGGGGTTTTTCCTTTCCCACTCTTTCCTAGCCACATGGGCCCTTAGAGGAGGCTTCAGCCAGCCCACCAGGGGCTGGTTTACCTCCTCCCATAGCCCATGTAGCCTCTTGGCTCGAGACACCCCTCCCGATGGTCCCCCGGGACCCTCCCGGCACTCCCGGTACACTACCGATGAGCCCGAAACTTTTCCAGCGACCAAAACAGGACTTCCTATATATCAATCTTTACCTCCGGACCATTCCTGAGCTCCTCGTGACGTCCGGGATCTCATCCGGGACTTCTAACAACCTTCGGTCACTACCATACATAACTCTATACTACCGAAACATCATCGAACCTTAAGTGTGCAGACCCTGCGGGTTCGAGAACTATGTAGACATGACCGAGACACCTCTACGGTCAATAACCAATAGCGGGACCTGGATGCCCATATTGGTCCCTACATATTCTACAAAGATCTTTGTCGGTTGAACCTCTATGTCAAGGATTCAGTTAATCTCGTATGATGTTCCCTTTTCTCTTTGGTATGTTACTTGCCCGAGATTCGATCATCAGTATCTCTATACCTAGTTCAATCTCGTTACCGGCTAGTCTCTTTATTCGTTCTGTAATACAAGATCCCGTGGCTAACACTTAGTCACATTGCTTGTAAGGCTTATTGTGATGTTGTATTATCGAGTGGGCCCTGAGATACCTCTCCGTCACACGGAGTAACAAATCCTAGTCTTGATCCATGCCAACCCAACAGACACCCTCAGAGATACCTGTAGAGCACCTTTATAGTCACCCAGTTTTGTTGCGACGTTTGATACACACAAGGTACTCCTCCGGTGTCAGTGAGTTGCATGATCTCGTGGTCATAGGAATAGATACTTGACATGCGGAAAACTATAGCAATAAACTGACACGATCATATGCTACGTTTATAGTTTGGATCTTGTCCATCACATCATTCTCCTAATGATGTGATCCCATTATCAAATGACATCTCATGTCCATGGCTAGGAAACCTTGACCATCTTTGATCAACGAGCTAGTTTATTAGAGGCATACTAGGGACATAGTGTTGTATATGTATCCACACATGTATCTGAGTTTCCGATCAATAAAATTATAGCATGGATAATAAACGATTATCATGAACAAGGACATATGATAATAACCCATTTATGATTGCCTCTAGGGCATATTTACAACAGAAAGGAACGAGGAAAATGTAAAAAATGAGGACTTTGATTGGTACCAGGGGGTGAAGGAGACAGATATTTCCACGGTAGCCCAAAAGTATCATTTGGTGCAGCGAAAAGTTAGCGTGGGAAGTATCATCGGACACAGTCCCCTATTCAGAACTGTGTGCGATATCTAAACATCGCAAACGAAGCATGTGCTTTACCCCATGTGCAATGAGCTTGAATGTGCAAATTATTCATAACAGTTTGCGATATCTATACATCACAACCGAAGCATGTGCTATACCCCTTGTGGGATGAGCTTGAAGGTGAAAATTATTCAGAATAGTTTGTGATATCTACACATTGCAAACGTAGCCTAAGCTATACCCCGTGTGTGATAAGCTTGAACGTGCTTATTTTTGTCTCCAAGCTTCCGATGTAAGATTGGATAGGACAAAGGGGAAATGTGGCTTTTGATTGGTACCAGGGGTGAGGGAGGTAGATATTTCCACGGTAGCTAAAAAATTTATTCGATGCAGCGAAAAACTAGTGCGGAAATGTGCAAAAAAATCTCCAAGATTATGAAGTAAAATTGGACACTAGATTGCACACGGTTAGTGCCAAAAAATTGTGCATGGTGAACTTGAATTTCATTTTCAACTGGAAGACGGAATGGGGATATGATGACAACTTTTGGTCCGAATTTCCCTAGTTACAATGGTCATCCACGTTGTCGCATAAGTTAACATCAATTGTTAATTTGGGTAAGTTGGTGTCACTGATTTGGAACTTTAGGCTTTGGCTAGAGAATATTTGTGGGAGAATAATGGATGAGTATTTTTGGTGGCTAATCTTTAAGCACTTGAGCAACCATATCATCATAATTCCTCTTTCCCTTTTAATAGTATTGGCTTTCTGTTGGACTCAAAAGTGATTTCTCACAAAATATAAAATGTAGAGTCTTCAATCTTGAAGCATGGCAGATCCTATTATTTCCTTTCCTTGGGGAGGTTCTCCACACAATCCTTTAGCCATCCCATCATTGAACTTTTTCCCGAGATACACTTGGTGGTAACATTAGTTCAATGAAATATATGTTGTTATTAATTACGAAAACCACATAGGGAGAAGTTTTGCTTTCAATCTCTACCTTTTCGGTAATTGATGACAACATATAGATGAAAGTTTCGATAAGAGATATAATCAATGAATAGAATCGTCGCTTTGAGAGGTATGTGATAAGCAAGAGCTCCCCCTCTATTTGTGCACTATTTAAGATTAGCATTTGAATGCAAATGCACAATCGATTAGGTTCATGGGTCATTCTTCCATGTCATATACAACTTGGTGGTGCGCATAAATGATATGAGTGAAAAATAATGGACATTACACCAAACATACATGAATGATCATAACATAAGCACCACAAGGATATGACATAGTAGCAACAACCATGAAAGCGTATTATCAAACACAACGAAGTTTGAACAGTAACACACGAGAATAAGTTTTTGAAACCAAGGAGAGCAACAAAAGGCAAAACACACACTCTCTCAAAGTCTATGATCTATATTACTTCTCCCCCTTTGGCAACAAGTTACCAAAAAGTTCAAACAATATATAACCCAATGTAATAAGAATGGTGACATGATGTAGACAAGATCTATTCATGTAGGAATATACCCCCATCTTGTTATCCTTAATGGCAACGATACATGCGTGCCTTCCTGGCCCTTCTGTCACTAGGAAAGGACATCGCAAGATCGAACCCATCACAAAGCACCTCCTCCCATGGCAAGAAAAAAATCGATCTAGTTGGCCTAACTAAACAATTGATTTGAAGAAGAAACACGAGGCTATAAGTAATCATTCATATAACAGATCAAAGAAGTCTCAAATAATATTCATGGATAGAAAATGATCATGAACTCAAAATTCATCGGATCCGAACAACCACACTGCAAAAAGTCATTACATCAAATAGATCTCCAAGAGACCATTGTATTGAGAATCAAAAGAGAGTGAGAAAGCCATCTAGATACTACCTACGGACCCTTAGATCTATGGTGGACTCCTCACACATCATTGGAGAGGCACCCATGAAGACGATGCACCCCTTCGTGATGGTGTTAGATTGGATCTCACGGTTCTGGAACTTGCGGCGGCTGGAATTGTGTTTCGTCGACTCCCATGGGGTTTTCTGAATATTTGGGTATTTATAGAGATGATAGGCAGTGGAGAGGTGTCTCGAGGTGGGTACAACCCACCAGGGCGCGCCTCGGGCCTCTGGCGCGCCCTGGTGTCATGTGTTCACCTCATCCCTCCTCTCTGGGACTTCTTTGGCCCACTGGATGCCTTCTGGCCCGAAAAAATCTCTAAAAAGTTTCAAGGTGTTTGGACTTCGTTTGGTACTAATTTTCTGCGAAGTAAGAAACGAGAAAAAAACAACAACTAGCACTTGGCACTATGTCAATAGGTTAGTCCCAAAAAATGATATGAAGTTGCTATAAAATTATTGTAAAACATCCAAGATTGGTAATACAACAACATGGAACAATCACAGATTATAAATACGTTGAAGACGTATCAGTAGGTCTGCCCATGACACGAACAATCCTCTTCCTTGCTCTCTTCTTCTCCGCTGTCTTCTTAGGCACAGAGCTCCTTGAAGGCTCAACGGATAGAGACATGTTTGCTCTAGCATTCTCAGGTGCTCTCATAGCCTCAAGATTGTCATACTCTTTCCTCACTAGCCTCTTAGCAGAAGTGGTCTTAGTGCTAGATTTCTTAGCAGCCTTCTCCTTTTTATCCTGCTGCTTCTTGGCAAGGACTTCCTCAGGCACAAAATCTAAGTCCTCTTCATCAGAGCTTAACTTCCTTCTTGCCCTGGTGGCAGCCTTGGGCAAATCATGAGAGCTTGGGGTGCCTGGATCCTCTGAAGATGAGGAACTAGCTTCTAGACTAGTCCCTGGACTCATGTCGAGATCCCTCTCTTTGAAATCATTCTGACTATCATATGATCCTGACATGCTGACCCTGTGAATAGAATATAGAGGAGCAGAGGGGATAAGCGTCACAAAAGTTCAGAAGGTTTTTTCAGCTTTGAACTCAAAGTCTTAAGTTTAACTTTCTGCAAAGTGGATTTCGGTTCCATCGAGTCAACAATTTCGGAGCCACCGAGACAAACAAACTCATTAAGAGAAACTTGGCAGCCTTTTCAGTTTCACCGAAAAGAGAAACTCGGTTTCGTCGAGAATGTTGTTTGTAGCCCCAAAACACAAATCGGTAAGACCGATTTACCTGACTCGGTCACACCGAGGTTCACTTGGTGGACGGTTAAACCTAATTTTTTGTTCCCTAATCTACTAGAGATTTCTTCTGGATATGGGCATTGCAAAATGTAGATTATAGATGAACTTAACCTATTGCGCGATAATCAGATTTGGGAGCGCAAAGATGGGACAAAACCTTACCCTAGTTTGGTGAATGTTCCGCTACGGCAGCGACGGCGGTGGAGATTGTCGTTGACGGTGGAGGAATCCTACAACAAGGGCACATGAGAAGTAAGGGAGACGTACAAACATGAGCTCGGTAGCAAGGGGGTGCAAGAGGTGACGTTTGAGGAGTGAATTTCAAAAGTCGGGTCCGCTAAGAATATCTATCCCCTAGTTGTCGGTGACACCAAGTTGAACTTTTTGGTGCCACCGAGTTTGTGAACTATCAGGTGATAGTGAAACTCGAGGATGCCAAAAATTTCAGATCGGTGGTACCAAGATACTAAAACCAGATCAACCCTAGGCCTCGATGGAACCGAATTTTTGAAGTTGGTTACATCGTGTTGTACTTGGGAGGTGTTGGAAGTTAGCTCTAGTCGAAACGGAACTTCGAGTGCTCCTCACACAAAGGGTTCAAAAAGTGCTTGCTCAAATTATGTGATGAAGCATGAATAGAATTTGAGACGAGAAAGCATAGATAGCTAGAGGAGGGTACTTAGGCATTCTTGTATATCCAATTGTCCAAAGAAAAATGAAATCCAACAACAATTGGATATCCTCGAATGAGAAAAGATATGCATACCGACATGCTCACACAATAAAATGTCAAATGAAATATGGCAAACATGCAAAACCACTTTAGTATCTACCGAGCACTTTGGCAATGACAGAGTCATCTATATATGAGTATATTGACTTAGGAGCCAAGTAAGAATACTTGATCATAGGTCATACTCATTATTTAAGCACAAGTGGGGTTACCACTTTTACATAAAGCATTTAATGTGTTCACATCTTTAAGAGATGCTTTAACTCAAGTCCTAGAGTAAAGCTCCCCCTTAATGTGACATCCCCCTTAAGAGGGATAAACTAACCTTGGGTTTTGTTGTAGAAGACTTCATGTGGGTGATGTAGTAGTGGATGCTCATTTTTTATGACGATTATCTTGAGTTGGGAGCAATCCTCGTTGTTTCTAACTCTTCTCACCTACATGGGTTAGTCCCACACAAGAGACAAATACAAGGATATCTATGGACATGGAGTGCAATGCATACATGATGATGTACATGGATTCATCAATTACCTTGGTCCTTGCTTACTTTTGAGGGAATGTGTGACTCCTTGAACTATTGCATGAAGTTGACGTTGATTGCAAATAGTTCTTTCCAAATATGAGTATGAGTGAATTTTGTTAGCGGAGTCACACCTCAAGAACTTCTCTAGTTCTTCTTCTTCTTGGGGACCCACATCAAGTTGATGGGGATCATTGGAGTTGAGCGAGCATTTGATGATGTAGAGTTAGTATTAGCTTTGGTAACCCACTTGACCATGGCTTGGGACTCATCTTCATATGTGTCAATCTCTCCTTGAAACTTGTCCTTGCCCTTGAGCTTGTTGTCTTGTGGTGGAAGGTCATCTTGATAGTTTGTTCCCTTGGGGAGAGTATGTTCATACTTCTCCTTTTGGGGAACAAACTTCGGCTTGTGGTATTGACCTTCTTACCATTCAACGCCATCGGCGTTGAAGTAGCCAATGCCTTGGCTCTTCCGGTATCCTCCATGCTTGCATACAATTTCGTGGAATTGCTTACATCTCGCAAGACTTTTGCAGACACCTTTTTCTATAATCCCTTCCAATAGATCATTTTCTTTCTCAAGTGTAACTTGGCTAAGAGAATCATTAGTGGAATCAATAGAACTACTAGAAGCAATATCATTGGATTTATCATTTTTATTGCTACTAGTTGAAGAACCTTTCTTGCCTCTGTTACTAGTTTGGATAGTTTTAACTTGTGGAATGAATGTAGACAAGAGTGTTCGTTTGGATAGATAGGAGGAAGTCTTCTTTCGAAGATCGTCGTTGATAGCTTTAATAAATTCATGTTCTTGCTCCAAATTGAGCTTCTCGAAACATAGATTCTCATGAGTTCTTACAAGCTCTATATGATCTTCTAGAGTAGATTCATGGGCTAACGTAAGAGTGTTTAATTCTTTAGTTAGTCGCTCTATTTCCTTCTTATCATCATCACAAGACTCATCTTGACTAGCATGGTTATTATCAAGTTCATTTTAACTAATATCACTAGTTTTGTCAAATAGCAACTCATCATCTCCAGGTAAGAGCCCGACTCTTGCCCGCACCTATTACTATTACCCCACTCATCGACCGCTATCCAGCATGCATCTAGAGTATTAAGTAAAACCGAGTAATGCTTGGAGAACGATGACATGATGTAGACAAAGTAAACTCAGTCAATATGAATAAACCCCATCATTTTATCCTTAGTAATAGCAACACAGAGACACAATTTTCCCCCTTCTATCACTGGGATATAGAAACTCGCCAGGTGGAACCTACTACAACGCACCACTCCCACCGAACAAATATTAATCTATTTGGCCAAACTATCACAATAGATCAGAGAGTATTATGAAGCTATAATTATCATGCAAATAAGAATCTTAGTATTCAAGTTTTACTCAAATATTTTCATGAATAATCTGAACATAAACTCACAATTCATCGGATCCCGACAAACGCACCATACAAAGGGATTACATCAGAGATCAAGGCAAAGATGCGATGAACATGGTATTGAAGATCAAGGGAGAGAGAGATTGCCATCTAGGTACTACCTACGAACCCCTAGGTCTGTGGTGAACTACTCATACATCATCATGTGGGTAGAAAGGTTGATGAAGAGGCGAAGCCCTCCATGATAGAACGCCCCTTTGGCAGGGTGCCAGAACGGAGCTGTAGATGGTATCCCATCAAAGCAGAGACTTGCGGCGGAGTAAAAGTTATTTAGAGAGATCCCTTAGGGCTTGTGGGATATTATATAATTTATAGGCCAGAGAGGAACGTTGAGGGACGCCCAAGGGGCCCACCACATATCAGGGCATGCCCTCCTGGGGGTGCCTTGATGTGTGGTGGGGCCCTCGTACGCCTCCCGGCCTCCTCCTAAAGCTTCCAGGTCTTCTTTTGGTCCAAAAAATCATCAAAAAGTTTCATGGTAATTGGACTTCGTTTGGTACTGTAAACCTGAAAAGTCAAAAACAATGAGAAAATAGCAACTGGCACTGGGCACTGGGTCAATAGGTTAGTGCTCAAAAAAATTATAAATTGGTACAGAAATGCCCAAAAAGTATCCTAAAATGATTAGGTTTTTTTCAAGCCAGATTGGAAAGTTGATTATTCTTGAAGAGCCGCCCTATCAGATATAATGTTGTGTCATTTAATTGACCGACTATTGGATTTCTTCAACCTGTGCTCTATAGTGTACTACAACACTCATGGATTTCTCGAGCATATATTTGCCGGGTTGCACCGCAACCACGAGCAGGGATTTCATTTCAAAGACAAAGGAATTATTCCAAGATATTCATTCTGGGTTATATTACAACCATGATTAATGATTCGTTCAAATCAGATCAATATTAGTTCAAGAGAAATTCTGAGGTGCATTGTGATGGGTTATTCTCACACAGTCCCAAGTTGTCGCAGGTGTGTGACCCGGCACTTGGGGGCTACACTAGTCATATCAAAATTGCTAAAGTTCCAAGTCGCCGCAGGCGTGCGGCCTAGCCCATGGGGGCTACATTATTCAAGTCCAGTTTTATATCAATTATGCAAGTCCCATGTCGTCACAAGCATGCATCATGACACTTGGGGGCTAATGCAAGTTGCTTTTTAAATCATTACATGGTCAACAGATTTTGTTGTCTCAAGGAGATGAGCCAGCCTTTCTATACTTTTCTAAGTCCCAGCCCAGTATTTCTCACTGACCCGGCCCTTGGGGGCTACAGTATTCAGCTGTTCAAACAGATTATAAGGTCCAAATTGAAAGACCCGGCCCATCACATACTGATGAGCCGGCCCTTGGGGGATACACCACGTGAAGCTTTATAAGGTATAAGACACTTACAAGTCCCAGGTTGCTGCAGGCAAGATAACCGACACTTGGGGGCTACATAGTCCAAGATATTATTGCAAAGCACCAAGTCATCATGGATAAACTTGGAGCTTGGGGGCTATAGGTAATATGGATGTATCAAAAAATGGAGAGAGTTTTTCAAGATGTCAATTGTGAGTGAGACCGGCTCAACAGATTTTTATCTAGCCGAAGCATAAAAAGTCCAGCTTAGCATCACATGGATTCCTTTATTCCCATTATTTTTATCAAGTCAACTAGAGTCTAGTTATTTGACCCGGCGTCACCAACAATCATGACCCGACACTATCAAAAGATCATAACCCGGCATCATCAATGATTATGATCCGGCGCAGATGACCCGCCAAGAGCATTGGAGGCCGACTCAATGGCATATGGGTGTTCTCTTCCCAATATTTTATTTCAAAGGACACTGACAAGCAAGACGATTGTGAAGACGGCTCATTCATATGCAGAAGAAACCTAGATTTTTCGAGGAGCCACTTCATTGCAATAAGCTGGCCAGTGGAGCGAGCCGGTCACTTAACATATGTATTCTTGTTTCAGGAGCTTAGCATGAATAAATTAAAGCTAACCTGGAGGCTAATGTTGGGGATATTACCCCGCGGTATAACCCGGCCTATGACCCGACCTGTCACGCCCAAGATGCGGTCCTATCCTTATTTCGGCACGAGGGCCTCGACGGGGATAGAAGCGCATCTCGATGCGTTCGCAAGAATGGATATCATTACAAGTACATGTATAGAAGAGATGAGTATATGGAATTGGCTTACACTCGCCACAAGCTACATCAGAGTCACATTAATACAATAACATACTCAATCATCATACAGAAGAGCAGGGTCTGACTACGGACGAAATCAAACGATAAAATGATATCCACCCTTGCTCTCCCAGGCTGCCGCCTGGAACCCATCCAAGATTGATGAAGAAGAAGAAGAAGAACTCCAAATCAAATCAAGCAACGCGCTCACGTCAATTCATCACATTACCTGAACCTGCAACTGTTGTTGTAGTAATCTGTGAGCCACAGGGACTCGACAATCTCATTTCCAAGGGTATCAAGACTATTAAAGCTTAATAGGTGAGGTATGGTTAAGTGGTGAGGCTGCAGCAAGCGACTAAGCATTAATTTGAATGGCTAACTTACGAATACAGGAAATAAAGTATGGTGGTCTATGCGTAACGGACGTGAACAAGTAATGATCACTAACTGATCCTGAACACCTACTTACGTCAATCATAACCCCACCGTGTTCTCTTTCGGATAAGGACTCACGAGAAGAGACAGTCACGGTTACACACACAGTTGGTGTATTTTATTAGAGTTTACTTCAAGTTTGCTATTACCGGGTGTTAAACAAAGTATCCAAGTTTGCCACATAACCGCGGGCATGGCTTCTCGAAAAGATTTAACCCTGCAGGGGTGCTCCAACTCATCCATCATAAATTAACCACACGCAGCGGGAATAACCTCAACCACGGATCTCGTGATCATCCTAGGAAATTCCAAAGAAAATCCGACACCTCGAGATAGCCCGTAGAAAATCAGAGTTCCTCACTAAAGACGTCCGAGAACGGTAAAACAAATCCAGCAAGGCCTCCCGATGTGTCGATGATCCCCATAGGAGCCGCGTATCTCGTTCTTAGGACACGGCGGATAAGCGAAGCGTACGGTGGCCTGATAGAAATCTCCCGAGTTGCCCCGGGTTGGCCCCGCACGATGCTCTAGTTTGGACCAACACTCATGACGAGCACAGGCCCGGGGGTTGATTAATTATCCACGGGGTCCGGAAAGCCCCTATGCATGTTCATTAGTTATTAGGCAAATGTAGTACCAATGTTGGGCCTTGCCAGACAAGCTTTATTCTCACCCGAAAATCAAGGGGGTCCACATAACAACCCCGAGCATGTTAGGAGAACTCATTTATGGAACATAACACCGGTTCACAAGTAACTAGGGCGGCAAGAGCGGAACAAAACACCGAGCAAAAGACCAAGCCTTCCACCCTTTACCAAGTATATATGTGCATAAAATTAAGTAGCAGCAATATTGTGATATAACAAAAGAATGTCCATGTTGACACATGGAAGCTATTGCACCTGCAGCTAGAAACACTATAAGAAGGGATGAGCAAGCGGTAACATAGCCAAACAAAGGTTTGCTAGGATGTGGAGGGGTTAGAGGCTTATCATGGCAATGTTGGGAGGCTTATCAAACAAGTGGTAGGTAGCGCGACATAGCGATATAAATACGAGACAACTAGCATGGCAATGATAGTAATGGTATCCAAAGAAATGAGTCATCTTGCCTGAGATCCCGCTCGGAAGAATACCGAATCCATGAAGAAGACGAACCAATGTAGTCGAACGAATCCTCACACTCCGAACGCTTTCGGAACTCTATCGAGAAGAAGCAATCCGAAACAACAATCAAGACAAGATACACCACAACATATGCATGACACGATGCGCAAACAAACATGATGCATGTCCGGTTTAATATGCAATGCATGACAATTCACACCAATCAAATTCTACACATTAAAGTGAAGCTCAATATGCAACGAGTTGCATATTGAAATAACTCCACATTCGAATATTTAGTTACTCTTGTTAGGTACATGACAATATTAAATGTTGTTAAACATGGCAAGAGGTGAAGCATAAGTAAACTATCTATCTAGGCATCTTAAATGAGGTCGGAAACAACTTATAGCATTTCCGAAATGACCTCATATGTTAATTTCGAAATTGGTCCAGATCTGAACTAATCATATTTTATATTTGTTAAACAGCAAAATAAATATCACAATGTTATTCTACACGTCATTCTAGCCGATTTACATATATGGAACATCTCAAACGTAGCTACGGTCTAAAAGATACGAGCAACACAAGATGACCATGTCATGAATGCAAATGCATGGAAAATACAATCAAAAACATTTCAAATCATGAATGCAGCAAGTTATTATGAAACTACATGAGATTCTAAGCAAGTTTCATATATGGCATGATCAAAACGGAGCTACGGTTCAACCACAAACACCAAAACAAGTTTTAGTTGAAATCTTCCCAAAACAGCAACTTAGCATATTGCACACATGAAAACAATAAGATACACTATTCTAAAATGCACAAACTAAGCATGGAGCAGTAGCATATAACACACACTTTGTTTCATCTTCACATATCATATACCATACATGCATGGATCACAACGTAGGAAGCTCACAAGATGGCTACTTGAAAACAGTTTCAGACTTGGTGAAAATAGCAGTTTTTGACAATGCAGTTTTTATCACGAAGGCGTATTGACAACAGTAAAACTATATGCTACAGATCATATTATGGCACGAAACTTAACAGCATACTAAAGGACAATATCAACAACAAATTACTCTGTTACACCTACCACAAAAGAGTTCTAGATCACTAGCAAATCGCATGGCAAGACAGCAACAAAATATAACAGATTCCAGACTTAGAAATATTTTGGACCCTCAAGACAACAGAATTTTTTATAGCAAGTTGACCACAACAAAACAACACCTAAACATGCATAGCCATGACAAGCAAAATGTCCATGGGCTAGGACACATATCAAAGGGCATTTCTCGTGTTAAAAATTATTCATATCATGCACGGATTAAATCACACAAAAATGACAAAAGGGCATCACGGCATAAATGACATGCACGCAAACATGCTCAAATGGCAAAACTAAATGCACAGATAAATTCTATGGATTTTTCTACCCCGAAAACATATGTAATATGCATAGGTTCATGTGGAAACTTAATCACAATTAAATATGTGAGTATTAGGCCTAATCACCTTATAGCACTTCATTAATGCAAATAAAATGCAAACATGATGCCAACAATTTTATCATGCATGAAAATGCGATGTCAATGAGATGAACATTTTTAATATGTGATTTGATTAATTTCGATGCACGGTTAAATAATGATGATAATGCAATTAAATGGCAATTATGCAAAATGACAAGTTAAATACTTTAGGCATGGATGCAAATGACATACTATTAATCTACATACTTTTCTAAGTATTTTACATATATGGAACATTTTATTACGACGAACAGTTGATTTTATATTGGCATCTGAAAATATGCAATGCGACAAAAAAACGCGCGGGGGGGGGGGGGCTGGCTCACCCATGGGCCAACATGGGCCAGCGAGGCAGGAGGCGGCTGGAGCACCGGCTGGGCCGAGGGAGGCGCAGGCCCACGCGGGCTGCTGGCGCGGTCAACGGGCGTCGCCCTCCCGATCCCGATCGGGATCAAGGCAGGGGAGGCCACGACAGGGCGGCGAGTAGCGGCGACGTCCGGCGAAGGACGGAGGCGGCGAGGGTCAGACGAGGCAGGGCGGCGCGGATCCGGGGTTGGGCTCCCCGTTCCCGGCGGCGAGGGGTCCTGGCGGCGCGGAGATCTGGCGGCGGCTGCGACCTGCAACGGGAGAGAGAGTCGGCGGGGTTAGAGGAGAGAGGGAGAGGAAGAAGAAGGGAGAGGAGAGGCGGAGGTCCGAGCGACGGGCGACAGCTGCTCCGGCGACGAGGTCCGGCAGGGCGACGCGCTGGCTGCGGGGAGGAGCTGCGGCTCGGGGAGCTGCCATGGGAGCTGCGAGAGAAGCTCGGGGATGGGCCCAGATGGGCTTTCCCGGGCTCAGATCTGGGCTTAGCGGGCCTGACGACTGGAGGAGGGAGAAGGAGAGGTTTGGCATGGGATTCTAGGAGGGATTAGGGTTGGCTGCCCAATTAGGAAGGGAAGGGGGTCTATATAAGCTTTCGGGGCTAGGGATGACGGTCTCTATCCGTTTTCGGACCGCCAGATGTCGATTCGACGGACCGCAAGCGGAGGGGGGTACGGTGGCTCTGCAGATGGGGCTAGGAGGGGAAGATAGGGAAGTGCGACCTGTGACAAGAATTTCGAAACACTGAGAAACGTCCGACGATAACCGATAACCTCACTGCTACGACTAACCGGCGGGGTATCAAACGAACTCGGAACGCGACGAAATTCGACAGGCGGTCTACCTAGAACACAACAAGACCGCACGCCAAGTTTCGACCCAATCCAAGAATATTTTTCGCGCACCTTTTAAAAACGGTTTTATTTAATGATGCCGCGGGCGCGAGCATGTGTGGTTGGTCTCGAAATGGGTAACGGCAAGAATGACGAGAACCGGCAACTACGAACGAATGCAAGTTTTCAAAAACGGGTGACGGTGCTATGCAGATGATGCGAATGATGCGATGATGAATGCAACACAGACAAACACATGACGAGAACGGAAATAAAAGGGGAATCTTCTGGAATCTTCTAGAGCATCGGTCCCGGGCTGTCACAACTCTCCTCCACTACACGAGGATCTCGTCCCGAGATCTAGAATGAAAAGGGGAAGAGAAAGAGCAAAAGGTAAAACTTAGTTGCTTCTTTGACAAACGAATGAAACCAATAAAACATGAAGGTTGGAAGAGATGAAGAATAACATGGGAACAAGCAAGAATTCACAAGAAATTTTGGCAGCACTTCGGTAGGATAGAGAGGAAAAATTAGATATGATGGAAAGAAATTGAAAGAGATACACCAAACTTCGGTTGGAATAGAATGAAAACTTCATAAGATGGAAGGCTTATGAAAACATTGCACGGCACTCCGGTTAAATGAATAAGGAAAGAAAGAACATGATCTTGACAAGGCAAGATGATAGATTGAAGAGAGCAACATCACAAGGCCTCCGGAATAAAAACTAGATCTTTGAAGAGAAAAGAACTGAGAAGAAAATGATAACTTCCAACACAAATGAATTTGAAAGCATAGATTGACTGGAGTTGATGAAGAATCAACAATGAAAAGAATAGCTTGCTATGGGCTTATGGAAAACATCTTAAAATTATGAGGTGACAACCTGCCACAACAAAAACAATTGATTGCTTGAGAGCAACAAGATATGCAAAGCTTCTTTCACTAAGAAGAGGAGGAGAAACTTGAATCATTTATGACACCATGATAGCAACAATCCTTAGGAAATGCTTTAGGTGAAACCCAATCCAAGATAACTCCGTGAAAGGAATGATGGGTTTACTTATCTCATTCTTGACAATATTTCCTTCGAGACTCCTCATAATGAAGAATTTAATAACACCATCTCAAAAGACAATGGAGAAGGGATTGAACTTAGAAATCCAAGATAAGAACACTTGAGCACTTCCAACAAGAATCTGGAAGAACACTTGAAAATGAAGAAATCTTGATGAACCACCATGAAGAACCTCCGGAAGAACTCTGAAACGAAAGGATGATAGAAAGAATTGAAGGATGCAAAAAGAGCAAGATTGAGATGATAACAACAAGCTGAATCCAAGAATCTTTGGAAGAGCAAACAATGATTTAAGAGAAACACACCTTCGGTCATCAATGCAGAGAATGATGACGAGAAACAACACCATGAATTACTAAGAAACTCTGGAAGAATGAATAAGGAAAGGTAAAGCCAACATGAAAATGATTCGAAGCGATCTTCGAGAAGGCACATGACTGATGAAATTCATACTTATGTCATATTTGAAGAGAACTTGAGGACATCTCAGGAAAGATTAGAAGAGTTAGGTAGGATCCTGGGAAAAAACTGTGGGTTATGGGCCCACTCAAAGAAACCACCGTTGAAACAATTGATTAAAAGAGAGATTGCACCAGTACAAATTAAGAACTTGATGATAAGAGACCCTTGAAATAATTTAAGAGGACAAGAATGAAAATGAATGTCTACTGAGATATCTTCAACACTCCGGATAGAATAGAGAGAGATGAATAGACAAGAGAGGCTAAGATAGGAATTCCAACATGGGAGAGCAAATAGAGAATGAAAATGATATGATGAATACCAAGAACTTGAATTGAATCCACCGGAAAAGAAAACAAAGATGAATACTAATAAATGATAACTTGAGCACTGAGAATCTTCATGACGAATCACCGGAGAAGAATAACAATGAGAACAAGGAACATGAGGATAGATCTTGAAATGAAACTCCTGAGAATATTCAGAAAGAATCACCGGAAACAAGATGGAAGAAAGATAGCTAAAGCATTACATGAATAGAAAAGACACTAGGATGAGAATTTAATCATTGAAGAAAAAGGGTGGGAGGGTGGGAAAAACAAAGAAAACTTGGAACAGATGAGACAACTCCGAAACGAAATATGAGGATTGATCTTGCAATATTGAAGAGGATAGAATTATCTTGAAGAGAAGCACACCGGTAGGAAAGAATTGATATGATAACTTGATTGAGCTCAAGAATTAGCAATCCCACAGAAATATGAGAACATTGCCTCGGAAAGATATGAAATCACCACTTGACATCGAAGCAACTCGAATTACCATATTCAAAACAAAACAAAGGATAGGGCTTATGAAACAAGCCAGAACAAATACATACCCACTATGCACTTGTTGGAAAGATAATACTAGGTAACTACTTGAATTCCCACCTAAGAACTTCCAAAAACTTCCTTGTTTATGCGATTCGGGTTGCGGACCCAGGAACCTACCCTAGGTAATCAGCTGCAACTGCACCCGCAACCTTCCACACCATAATTCAAGAAACTCCGCAAACTCATCTAATCTCGAATCCTCGGACTCACAACGATACTAAACCATGGTGGTACCCCGGACGCCTCCCTAGTACTGGGTGACTCCGATCTTATCTCACCACGATAAGTATTGAAGCAATTCCGAACATCCTCCGTCCTGAGATACTAAGAAAACTGAATGATAACGATGTGCCAAGAATCCCTCGAAGCTCAACTCCCCGGAAGAAATCAAGTCAGACAGGAGGCACCAAGACAGAACTCCGTCATATCGGCATCATATAGTTTCCAAAATACTCGCGTGATCCTAAAAAAATTTTGAGCGAGAAGGGGAGTAGAATAAAAATCCCTAAGTCGAATACCTCACCAGAGCATAGAAGAGGAGTAAAAAGAAACCTACTCTTCGATATAACTAGACTCAAAATAGTTTTTTCACTAGACTCGACTCGGCCAAGTTTGATCAATCAAGGGGGCTCCTTGGTCGGTACAGGCTCTGATACCAACTTGTCACGCCCAAGATGCGGTCCTATCCTTATTTCGGCATGAGGGCCTCGACGGGGATAGAAGCAAATCTCGATGCGTTCGCAAGAATGGATATCATTACAAGTACATGTACAAAAGAGATGAGTAGGAATTGTCTTACACTCGCCACAACCTACATCAGAGTCACATCAATACAATAACATACTCAATCATCATACAGAAGAGCAGGGTCCGACTACCAGCGAAATCAAACGATAAAATGACATCCATCCTTGCTATCCCAAACTGCCACCTGGAACCCATCCAAGATTGATGAAGAAGAAGAAGAACTCCAAATCAAATCAAGCAATGCGCTCACATTAATTCATCACATTACCTGAACCTGCAACTGTTGTTGTAGTAATCTGTGAGCCACAGGGACTCAGCAATCTCATTTCCAAGGGTATCAAGACTATTAAAGCTTAATAGGTGAGGTATGGTTAAGTAGTGAGGCTGCAGCAAGCAACTAAGCATTTATTTGAGTGACTAACTTACGAATACAGGAAATAAAGTATGGTGGTCTACGCGTAACGGACGTGAACTAGTAATGATCACTAACCGATCCTGAACACCTACTTACGTCAATCATAACCCCGCCGTGTTGTCTTTCGGATAAGGACTCACGAGAAGAGACAGTCACGGTTACGCACATAGTTGGTGTATTTTATTAGAGTTTACTTCAAGTTTGCTATGACTGGGTGTTAAACAAAGTATCCAAGTTTGCCACATAACCGCGGGCACGGCTTCTCGAAAAGATTTAACCCTGCAAGGGTGCTCCAACTCATCCATCATAAATTAACCACACACAGCGGGAATAATCTCAACCACGGATCTCGTGATCATCCTAGGCAATTCCAAAGGAAATCCGACACCTCGAGATAGCCCGAAGAAAATCAGAGTTCCTCACTCAAGACGTCCGAGAACGGTAAAACAAATCCAGCAAGGCCTCTCGACGTGTAGACGATCCCGATAGGAGCCGCGTATCTCGTTCTCAGGACACGGCGGATAAGCGAAGCGTACGGTGGCCTGATAGAAATCTCCCGAGTTGCCCCGGGTTGGCCCCGCACGGTGCTCTAGTTTGGACCAACACTCATGAGGAGCACTGGCCCAGGAGTTGATTAATTATCCACGGGGTCCGGAAAGCCCCTATGCAAGTTCATTAGTTATTAGGCAAATGTAGTACCAATGTTGGGCCTTGTCAGACAAGCTTTATTCTCACCCGAAAATCAAGGGGGTCCCCATAACAACCGCAAGCATGTTAGGAGCGCTCATTTATGGAACATAACACCGGTTCACAAGTAACTAAGGCGGCAAGAGCGGAACAAAACACCGAGAAAAAGGCCAAGCCTTCCACCATTTACCAAGTATATATGTGCATTAAATTAAGTAGCAGCAATATTGTGATATAACAAAAGAATGTCCATGTTGACACATGGAAGCTATTGCACCTGTAGCTAGAAACACTATAAGAAGGGCTGAGCAAGCAGTAACATAGCCAAACAAAGGTTTGTTGGGATGTGGAGGGGTTAGAGGCTTATCATGGCAATGTTGGGAGGCTTATCAAACAAGTGGTAGGTAGCGCGACATAGCGATATAAATACGAGACAACTAGCATGGCAATGATAGTAATGGTATCCAAGGAAATGAGTCATCTTGCCTGAGATCCCGCTCGGAAGAATACCGAATCCATGAAGAAGACGAACCAATGTAGTCGAATGAATCCTCACACTCCGAACGCTTTCGGAACTCTATCGAGAAGAAGCAATCCGAAACAACAATCAAGACAAGATACACCACAACATATGCATGACACGATGCGCAAACAAACATGATGCATGTCCGGTTTAATATGCAAGGCATGACAATTCACACCAATCAAATTCTACACATTAAAGTGAAGCACAATATGCAACGAGTTGCATATTGACAAAACTCCACATTCGAATATTTAGTTACTCTTGTTAGATACACGACAATATTAAATGTTGTTAAACATGGCAAGAGGTGAAGCATAAGTAAACTATCTATCTAGGCATCTTAAATGAGGTCGGAAACAACTTATAGCATTTCCGAAATGACCTCATATGTTAATTTCGAAATTGGTCCAGATCTGAACTAATCATATTTTATATTTGTTAAACAGCAAAATAAATTTCACAATGTTATTCTACACGTCATTCTAGCCGATTTACATATATGGAACATCTCAAACGTAGCTACGGTCTAAAAGATACGAGCAACACAAGATGAACATGTCATGAATGCAAATGCATGGAAAATACAATCACAAACATTTCAAATCATGAATGCGACAAGTTATTATGAAACTACATGAGATTCTAAGCAAGTTTCATATATGGAATGATCAAAATGGAGCTACGGTTCAACCACAAACACCAAAACAAGTTTTAGTTGAAATCTTCCCAAAACAGCAACTTAGCATATTGCACACATGAAAACAATAAGATACACTATTCTAAAATGCACAAACTAAGCATGGAGCAGTAGCATATAACACACACTTTATTTCATCTTCACATATCATATACCATACATGCATGGATCACAAGGTAGGAAGCTCACAAGATGGCTACTTGAAAACGGTTTCAGACTTAGTGAAAATAGCAGTTTTTGACAATGCAGTTTTTATCACGAAGGCGTATTGAAAACAGTAAAACTATATGCTACAGATCATATTATGGCACGAAACTTAACAGCATACTAAAGGACAATATCAACAACAAATTACTCTGTTACACCTACCACAAAAGAGTTCTAGATCACTAGCAAATCGCATGGCAAGACAACAACAAAATATAACAGATTCCAGACTTAGAAATATTTTGGACCCTCAAGATAACAGAATTTTTTATAGCAAGTTGACCACAACAAAACAACACCTAAACATGCATAGCCATGACAAGCAAAATGTCCATGGGCTAGGACACATAGCAAAGGGCATTTCTCGTGTTAAAAATTATTCATATCATGCACGGATTAAATCACACGAAAATGACAAAAGGGCATCACGGCATAAATGACATGCACGCAAACATGCTCAAATGGAAAAACTTAATGCACAGATAAATTCTATGGAGTTTTCTACCCCGAAAACATATGTAATATGCATAGGTTCATGTGGAAACTTAATCACAATTAAATATGTGAGTATTAGGCCTAATCACCTTATAGCACTTCATTAATGCAAATAAAATGCAAACATGATGCCAACAATTTTATCATGCATGAAAATGCGATGTCAACGAGATGAACATTTTTAATATGTGATTTGATTAATGTCGATGCACGGTTAAATAATGATGATAATGTAATTAAATTGCAATTATGCAAAATGACAAGTTAAATACTTTAGGCATGGATGCAAATGACATACTATTAATCTACATACTTTTCTAAGCATTTTACATATATGAAACTTTTTATTACGACGAACGGTTGATTTTATATTGACATCTGAAAATATGCAATGCTACACAAAAAAATAAAAACAAATGCGGGGGGGCTGGCTCACCCATGGGCCAACATGGGCCAGCGAGGCAGGAGGCGGCTGGAGCACTGGCTGGGCCGAGGGAGGCGCAGGCCCACGTGGGCTGCTGGCGCGGTCAACGGGCATCGCCCTCCCGATCCCGATCGGGATCGAGGCAGGGGAGGCCACGACAGGGCGGCGAGCAGCGGCGGCATCCGGCGAAGGACGACGGCGGCGAGGGTTGGACGGGGCAGGGTGGCGCGGATCCGGGGCTGGGCTCCCCGTTCCCGGCGGCGAGGGGTCCTAGCGGCGCGGTGGCGCGGAGATCTGGTGACGGCTGCGACCTGCAACGGGAGAGAGAGCCGGCGGGGTTAGAGGAGAGAGGGAAAGGAAGAAGAAGGGAGAGGAGAGGCGGCGGTCTGGGCGACCGGCGGCGGCTGCTCCGGCGACGAGGTCCGACAGGGCGGCGCGCTAGCTGTGGGGAGGAGATGCGGCTCGGGGAGCTCAGGAGCTGCCATGGGAGCTGCGGGAGAAGCTCGGGGACGGGCCCAGATGGGCTTTCCCGGGCTCAGATCTGGGCTCAGCGGGCCTGACGGCTAGAGAAGGGAGAAGGAGAGGTTTGGCACGGGATTCTAGGAGGGATTAGGGTTGGCTGCCCAATTAGGAAGGGGAGGGGTCTATATATAGCTTTTGGGGCTAGGGATGACAGTCTCTATCCGTTTTCGGACCGCCGGATGTCGATTCGACGGACCGAAAGCGGAGGGGGGTACGGTGGCTATGCAGATGGGGCTAGGAGGGGAAGAGAGGGAAGTGCAACCCATGACAAGAATTTCGAAACACCGAGAAACGTCTGATGATAACCGATAACCTTACTGATACGACTGACCTGCGGGGTATCAAACGAACTCGAAACGCGACGAAATTCGACAGGCGGTCTACCTAGAACACAACAAGACCGCACGCCAAGTTTCGACCCAATCCAAGAATATTTTTCGCGCGCCTTTTAAAAACGGTTTTATTTAACGATGCCGCGGGCGCGTGCATGTGTGGTTGGTCTCCAAACGGGCAACGGCAAGAACGACGAGAACCGGCAACTACAAAAGAATGCAAGTTTTCGAAAACGGGTGACGGTGCTATGCAGATGTTGCGAATGATGCAATGATGAATGCAACACAGACAAACACATGACGAGAACGGAAATAAAAGGGGAATCTTTTGGAATCTTCTGGAGCATCGGTCGCGGGCTGTCACACGACCGAGACTTGGCGACTTACTGGAGCCCTGGCCAAACTTGACGATTCATTGGTGACCCGGCCAGAGGTATGACCCGGCTCATCATATGGCGGCTCATGCGTCACCTCTATTACTGGGTCATAGGATGACCAAACTTATGGCCCACCATGCGAGCCAGCGTAGGGCGGCTCGTGGATGGGCCTAGAGGGGCGGCTCACAAGAGAAGGCCGAAGGAGAGAAATGATTCCCTCTCAAAGGAAACAAGACTCGGATTAGGATTCATGAAAGACTAGTCCTAGTCCTAGTCCCAATAGGACTCTACATGTAAACCTACCCCTTGCACCTATATAAGGAGGGGTAAGGCGCCCCAAGAGGGACAAGTTGACAAGTTCAAGTCATTAGAGATAGACAGATTAGAGGCTCTCGAGACTAGAGGTAGCAAGATAGCACCCTTGTAACCGAGAGATCTTCCTCCTCATCAATATAACACAAAGCAGGACGTAGGATTTTACCTCTTCCCGAGGGGCCGAACCTAGGTAAACTCGCGTCTCTCGATTCTGACCAACCCCTCTCAAGCCGCCACATAGTTGCGATGGCCTCACACCTAAGTCCGATAACCCGGACATCTTGCCGTGACAAAACCACGATAGATATGTACCATCGTCGATTCGTCAGCAAAGCCACGACCGACCGTCGCCCTGGCTCGGCGCTAGCCCATTGCCGGCTCACGATTGTCATTCATAAAATGCGATGACTGCCCGTTGAAGGCCGTCCAACACGTTTCTACGATGTCGGAACATCCCGGTTGGGTGTTTGTCAATTGCAAAAAAGATAGGGTACGTGATTTTCGTTCGGCATTTTGCTCTTTGATTCGATGCCATTTCGGTAGCTTATTTACTTAATTTTGTGTGTAGGAGGGATGCAACTTTTGGTATTGGGAAGAAGAATACATCAATCTGTTGATCGCACGAAATTTGCTAGATTTTCGTGCACTTCTAGCTACAATTGAAGCTATAGATGAGAGTAAAGGAGAGACCAAAGGGGAAGTACCGTCTACTTCTTTAGAATGGAAGAAGGAAGACGTTGTTAAGGTCGAGAATCCGCATATCAACAATGAATACATAGAGAAGATATTAGTCTAGCTAGTAGAAGGAGTTATGAAAGTTGGACTTCTTTTAAAATGTCTAATTGTGTTCTTGTTTTCTTAGGTCTTATACTCGTAGCAAGGATTTGGTAAAAAATGTATGTATCAAAATGCCTTTGATGAAATATAAATAATGTGCAAATGCCAACCAAAAATATATGTGATTAAAACTGGATGCCGACCAGCCACAAAGACAAGATTTGGGTTCGCGCGTTGGGCGCACGCCCGATCTAAACGTAAAAGGGGGCATAGACGCCAACCCAAACGAACAAAAGGAGAACGTCCGTTTGGATCGCCTAGTTGGAGTTGCTCCGAGGGGTCTGGTTGTAGATGTTGCAAGGCCAACTCCAAAGCATGACCCATCTTGTCGCGTCTGTCCATTTAGGCCCAAACGGACAGACTGCACGACTCAACGCGTGGCCGCATCCGCATAATTTGTCCATTTAGGTCCGGTCCGTCCCATTTTCTGGCGCAAACCTGCGCCCAGTTTGCGTTCACATGGACGACGAACGAATGTCCACGTGCCTGTTCCGTGTCCGCCTCGGGCCCGCGTGGCAGCCATCCACCTACCACCCATCGCCCACATATACGGCGCACGCGCAGGCGGCCTCATCTGGCAGACACCCAGGCCGAGCGGTCGTCGTCCTCTTTTATGTGGAAGCCGTGGACAATGGGAGTTCACACTTCCACTTCCCCACTCCGGCGATGCGTGCCTCCTCATAGCCCGACAACTAAACCCTAGACCACCACTCCTCCATCTCCCCGACGATGACAATGGTGGGCCGCTGATTCCCTAGCTGCAAGAGGAGGCACGACCACGAGGTCGGGTCGACGTTCAGCTGCCGTCGCCGCTCCACTACTCTGCCTCCACCACGCATGTTCCACATCTTGTCGGACGGCGCCCCTCCTTGCTAGCGGCTGCACGTCAATGTTGAGATCTTCCAGAGGTACTAGGAAACGGGAATGCCGCTGCCTTGGAGCGACGTGCACCTCCCTAACATTTGGCACCTCTCCATAGATCGGGTGCCCATCCCGCCGGTCCCGGTGAGTGGTCGTGCCCGTCGGGAGGAGATCAACCGTCGCTGCGCCCGCCTGACGTCAGACCTCTTCGATGACTGGAGGTACGCCGTAGACTCACTGCTCTAGGATATATGGCTCTGCGATGAGCACGACATCCAACGTCAATCGTTCTTTGCAGGCCATCCATCAAGCCCACGACGGGCGCAATCTGACTGCCGTGCGCACTCCTAGCCCGCCCCAGTTGCGTGGGCGCAGGCTGGTTTACGGCCTCACTCCTACGCTTTTGTCACCGTACTCACCCCCCTAGCCAATGATGGCCGGCGAGGAGGAACTCATGAGGCAGGTGATGGAGGACTCCCCCCACACCCACGACGAGCGACAATGGCGGGGCCTCGATGAGATGATGGTCCTGTCAGCGGCTGGCGACGTCGCCTTCCCCGAGCTCGACACCTACATCAAGGAGGAGGCCATGGAGGAGGTGCGGCCAGAGGCGCATAAGGAGGAGCCGACAGGATGGAACCGGCCTTGGTCGGGCAGTCCTGGACATGGTCGGAGATAGTGTCGTGCATGCCCGAGGTGGATGTTGGCTAGTGGTCACCATCCCTGCTACGCGAAGAGTTCATGCAGGCGTCACCGCAGCGTGCACAGTAGGCGCCTCCGGCCTGGCAGTGGCCACCATCCATCTCTGGTAGCCACCTCCATACATCGACCTCACTGACGACGACGATGATGAGTAGACGACGAAGTCCACGCGACGATGACCCTTGTGTAGTTTTGTAAACGTTTTTGTTTATATTACTGTGATGAACTTAGGTAATGTGGACGTTCTAATGTTTATATTAATTTTTTGAGTTCTTTCGAATGTTTATTTGGGGTTTTGCAGGTTTAAATTCTAGTCAAAAAAAACCCTGTTGGACGCACCGACGGACCGCAAGCGAACGACCGTGTACATTTTAGAGCAACTCTTACCGGGTGACCCAAACGGATGCGTGTTTTGTCCGTGTTTTGTCCATTTGGGTCGACATGTACGCCCCGTTTTTTGTTTGGGTCGGCCGTGCGCCCAACGAGCCGACCAATTTTTCGTCCGCGCGACAAGCTTGCGGTCATTTTTAATATTAAATTAACATTAAATACAAAATATTGCATAGTTCAAGAACCACACAAATATCTCATAGTTTACAAGCCAAATTAGCATTAAATTGTCTCAAATACATTTGAAAGTAAAGGTTGCCCATACATCAATTGGTTGCCAACATGAATCCATATATGCTTAACCAAATCATTTTGCAGCTGCATGTGAGTTTTCTAATCATGCATTTGATCATGAAACTCAGTGAACCGTGCAAACGTTGTTGGTTCTCCATGCTCACGCACAACATTGTCACCCTGAAACTGAAACCCTTGATCATAGAGACGTTCTGGGCGCTCATCCTCTACGATCATATTGTCCATGATCACACAAGCTGTCATCACCTGTCACAACTTTTTGGTGCTCCAAGTTCTAGCAGGATACCGAACGATGCCCCCATCTAGATAGAAGAACGTCGAAGGCACGCTCTACATACTTTCTAGCACTCTTTTGCTCTTGCGCAAATCTCTTTCTCTTCTCTCCTACAAGGCTGGGGATTATCTTGACAAGAGTAGTCCACTGTGGATAGATACCGTCAGCTAGATATTATCCATTGTTGTATTGGTGGGCATTGATTTCAACATTGACCTCCGGGCAATTGCCTTCTTCCATCCTAGCAAATACCGAAGAGCGCTGAAGCACATTGATATCATTGTGAGATTCGGCCATGCCGAAGAAAGAGTGTCAAATCCAGAGATCTTGGGAAGCAACGACCTCAAGTATGGCAGTGCAAGCTCGGACATTGCTCTTATACTGCCCCTGCCAAGCAGAAGGGCAGTTTTTCCACTTCCAGTGCATACAATCTATACTACCAAGCATCCCTAAAAACCCCTTGTTGGCATTCATCGCCAACAACCGTGTTGTGTCAACAACAGTTGGCTCTCTCAAGTACTCCATCCCAAACACAACTATGACAACCCTGTAGAATCTATACATGGACTCAAGGCAAATGGACTCACTCATGCAGACGTACTCATCAATGAGATCACCGGGAACACCATATGCAAGCATATGAATGGAAGCACTGCATTTCTAATAAGAGGAGAAGCCAATTTTTCCCAGGGCATCCGTCTTGCACTCGAAATAGTTATTGTACTCCACCTCCCTCCCAAATATGGTTGAACACATGCCTATACATACGAAAACGGCGTCGAAACATGTGGTGTTTGAAGAGGGGTTTGGGGTCTCGAAGTAGTCATTCCGTATTACGAAATGGCCACTCTCCCGATTGTGATTCAGTGCCAGCGTGTGCCCCCGTATCGAGCCCCTAAACAGCAACCACTCCATACTTAGATGGTCATGGACGACCAACGCAGCTGCGATGATCTTGTCATCGTCAGATGAAGAATCATCTGAATCACAAAGAACGTTGTAGAAAAAAACTCATCGTCAGAGTCCATTGGTACCGTGTGCAAACCATCGAACAACTTGCGGGGCGTCGTGGAAGAAGCTGGGCGATGAAGAGCCTCACACCCTACTGAGACAAGGTAGCGGAGCTGGGTGACGACATCGGGAGATGAGGCGGCCGGGAGTGTGGCCTATCTATGGACGGATGGCTGGCCGCGTCGGCGGAAGTGGGCGACGACGGTGGGAGGTGGGACAGACGAGTGAGTCGGAGACGAAGGGAGGAAGAGGAGACTGGCCTACATGCCACCGACTGGTGGACCAGGAGGAAGAAAAGGACGGGCGTCGCGGTTGTCCGTCCGTGTCCGCACTGACATAAATGCAGTCCAAATTTAGAACCGAAATGAGCCGCGGGCGGACAAAATATGGACACATGTCCGTTTGGATCGCCGTGTTGGACCAAATTTTGTGTCCACGGTGACCCCAAATGGGCAAACACGGACAAAATAGGTCGCCCGATTACAGTTGTTGTGCGCAAACGGACGAAATCCGCCACCGGGGTCGTGGAGTTGACCTAAGAGCATCTCTAGCAGACCCGTAAAAGTCGGACCTGGAAAACGCGTTTACAGTTCGCTGCATATCAGATTTGCGGGGCGAATTCTTGCCTTGCAGATTAGACCTCGTATATGAAACTAAAATTTGAAAAAAAGAACATTCGTCGGAGAAACTTGCAACGACATATCATACATAGTTGGTCATCATACTACATCATAGATAGTTGTTCATCATACTACATCATAGTACTACATAAGGGGATCTGCGGGCCATGCAGCGTACCCGAGCCTAGGCTACCAAAATCGACGGGTGCGGCGATGACGACGCGACGGAGGAGCCGGAGGAGCCCAGTCCTCGTCGGAGTCGAGGTCGATCCAGACCTTGGTGTGCTCGGCCTTCATGACGCGCAGGTCCGCCTTCTTGGACGCGTGCGCCTTTGACGTCGCGATGCCCTGCTCGAGGAATATCTCCTCGATCTGAAGCTCGCGGCGGCGCCGCCGCCGCGACCTTCTCCTCCTCCCTCGCCGAGCGCTCCATGGTGGCGCGCTTGAGGTGATCCTGTTGCCCTCGGGAAGGTAGTCTTCAGGGTCGATGACGCCTTGACGCGACGGGTCCGCATCGGCCTCGAGCTTGACGGCGAGCGGCCCGAGCTCCTCCGGCTCTCTCTTGACCGGAGTGAGCCGCAAGCTCGAGGCGCCCGCGGACGAGCTCCTCGCGGCACCGGAAAAGACACGACGGCGGACTGCGAGCTCGCGCTCGTACTCGTCGAGCTCGTGTCGTTCAAACGGCAGCGGCGGCCGCCTCCCATAGTTGAGCCACTTCCACACCCCCGCTTGCGTGGGGCGTCGAAGATGCGGCGGTGGCGGCGGCGCTCTGCATCATCCCCACCATTTCTGTAGCCGTCCATGGGTCGAGAAGGGTCGCTAGGTTTTTTTTTGGCTCGCCGAAATTGGGGCGGAGGGAGAGGGGAATCACGGCGGAGCGGCGACGGAGGCGGATAGGATTTGACCCGTATCCGAGCGGTGAGACCGCTTTTTGCGATGGAGACCGTCTTTTTCTGGGTCAAGGTAAAAAAATTACGAGCCGGGTCTGTGATACGGAGTCTATTCTGATAAAAAAACGCGAATCGAGATATAAGGTTTCGACCATTTTACAGGGTCCGCTAGGTAATGTTTTCGGTCTCGTCGTCGGTCGTCCTTATCCGTGGTCCACACTCAGCCTCGACCACTGCTGCTCTCACCTCGCGTCTCGTGCACACGCCCCTCTCTCGAGGCTACCACTTGTAGAGCACTAGAAGAGCGGAGCTCTGGCTCTGCCGCCCGGAGACTTCAAACCCATCACTTCTTCCTCGCATTCCTCGCACCCCCCCTTCCCACTTCCCAAGCGCGCCCACGCACACGAAAACAGCAATCCGAGAGCCAGCGAGTCTACGGTCGAGTCCCGGCTGGGGATGACGAGCCCTCGCCGGCGATGGACTTGCCGCTAGACCTCGCAGCTCTACTCCTCCTCCTCGTGCTCCTCGCCGCCCCGCCGGCGGTGCTCCTCATTGCCCTCCACCTGAACCGCCTGCGGAGGCCCCGGCTATCGCCGCCCGAGCCGGCGGCCGCGGCGCTCGAGCCGAGCGCGCCGGCCGAGGAGGACGAGGGCGGGGAGGAGAAGAGGCGGCGGCGGAGGGCGAGGCGGAAGCAGCAGCAGAAGCAGGGCGGTGACGGGGCCCCCTCGCAGGCGGCAGGCGGCGGCGGCGGCGGCGGGGACGAGGCGCTTCCCCCGCGGCCGCGGTTCCCGCTCGCTTCGGTGGCCGGCGCGCTGCAGCGGCGGATCACCGCGCGGTACGACGAGCTCGCGCGCGCCAGCCAGGCCCAGTCCCTCACCATCGACCAGGTAGGTGGGTGCGTCCCGTGCAATGTGACCCTTCTCGGCATCCTTACTACTAGCTTCCTTGCACAAAACCTCGCACGCTACTTGGCACCAGTGCGCTGAGCGTAGGACCCCCAACAACTGTGAACGCAGATAGCCCCTACTAATATCTTGAATTGGTTTTTGTTTCGATTGCAACTTTGCAAGCTAGTTAGTACTCCTCTCCACTCCAAATTATTCGAAGTTATATGTTCTCTCTATGGCAAGGAAGTTTGAATAAGTCTATGGAAAACTATATCAGCATCCACAACACCAAATTAGTTTCATTATATATTGATCATAAAACATGTTTATCGTAGTATACTGTATCGGAAAAAAATGTGTACGTACTATATATGTTCAACGTTATAGATATTATCACATACTATGTCTATATACTTGGTCAAATATAAAGAAGATTGACATAGGACAAACTAGATTCGAACAATTTGGAATGGAGGGAGTAAGATACCAAATGGGCTCCCATTGCTAGGTAGGTGCATACTATGGCTTTTGTAGTGGTTAATACTTAATTGTCATCACACCGCAAAATTGGGCTTTTGTCGGTAACTATGGCACATAATGCTGACGTCCTTTTGTAATTAAAGCCTGGCGGCATTTGAGGAACTGCATTAGCAGGGAATCAGTGGTTTTGTTGCTTCGACATGTTAAGTTCAATCATACTCAAAATGAAAAACTACTACTACCTCCATCTCAAAATGCAAGACGTTTTTGTAGGCTAGTACTACCTACAAAACGTCTTCCATTTTGAGACGGAGGTAGTATCCTTGTTGTGTACCAATGTTCACTTATGGAACTATTCTAACAAAGTGTTCTCTTCCTAGTAAACAACCTCAACTGATGGTTTTTTCTTCGATTGGGAGGGATGTATACACAATTTATTTGTTAGCGGCTCAATACAGCAGACAAAACAATTGAGATTTTTTCCATTTTGATGAACTTTCATATAGTTATAACTTTCCGTCGTGGTAATTTACCATACCCCCCACCCCCAAAAAAAGCTCAGTTACATAGTTGCAAGTTGAAAGAGAGAAAGCAGGGCAAGTGCCCCCTTCCCTGCCGTTTGGTAGGCCAGACCTGATTATATGTTCTTAATTACATATTATTTCCTCCGACTGGGTTTATTAGCCCCCCTCGTATTTAGGGTCAAACTTTGCTCATAATTTGACTAATAAAACATAAACTATATATCACAAGAACATACGGTGGGAATCCTCTTTCGAGTACGAATATAACGGTATACTTTTTGCAGCATATAAGTCATATTTTGTTAGTGATATAGATAGTCAAAATTTAACCCAAAATACGTGGGGGGAGGGGGGGCAATAAACCCGGACGGAGGAAGTGGCTAGAAGAGATTGGGACATACTGATTGAGAATGACACATCTGTTTTCTCCGTCAACTGGTGGTGCGATTCGGGAATGCTATCAATGACATCAGAAGCTCTATTGACTTGGGAAGTTAACAGTAGGCATGCAGGCAGACGCTTCCGTGAAGTGCGAGCGTCTGCAATGATCAATTTTGCATGATCACAGTTATTAAAGTTGCAATGATTAGCTTAGTTTTAGCTTCACGGATGGGCGTGGACGGTGCGGATGCGTCCGCTTGCATCACTAGTTCACAGAAAGGAAAGGAGTTGCAAAAGAAATGTCTAGCGTGAAATCCTCCATCTTTTACGCAAACACGCGACAAGCAATGTGATAACTCGTGATCCCCACTAGAATACAAAATAAGACGCTCTTATGTCGAAAGTAAATCAAGATCTAGCTTTATAGTGCTCTTGCGATTGAGGTTTTCATCGCAAACCTTCTGCCACAGATCTACAACCATGCGGGTTTTCCTTCTCGTCCTCCTTGCTATTAGCGTAATCCTGTCCCGTCAAGTCCTGCCTCAATCATCCCAACCATCGTTGCAACTTGCTGGTGGCAGTGGGAAGAAGAGAAAAAACCTGAGGAGGAAGCAGGAGGACATGGATGGCATAGATAAGTTGGGGCCTGTTGAGGAGGAAAAGGGACCAAAACTGAACACCTTGCTCCTCCCCCGGTTGAGTGGTCCAATGAAACGAAGGATCACCGAGGAGTATCATCGGTTGTTTAGTTTTTTTGGTGGTATTGAGGAATTCTTTCACCAGGTTGCACACAGTTTTCTTCTCGGTTCTGCTTTGCATCTTCAATTGATTTTAATGTGGAGATTGGTGTGATTTGAGTCCGTTCTAAAAAAGGAACATAATTTTTTGGTGGTTCTGTGAACTTACATATGCTACATTGTGCACCAGTGTGGAGTTGTTGTGCAGTTTGAAGTGGGGCATAGTAGAATCTGTGCATCTAATTAGAGTATATATGAGAATTTAAGGTATTTGGTGCTTATATGATTAGAGATTTACCTTTATTTGGTTAGATCACCATGGATGATACCTGTCTTGCAGGGTTTGTCCATACCAAGTTTGGAGCCAAAAACAGTATATTTTGTTATCTTCACGGCTTCGTATGTTCTACCAATTTCTTCATGTACTTCTACCTTGTTTTTTCAGGTCCGCGAGTTCCTTAACACTCTTGTAGATGCAAGGGACGAACTGCTACAGAAGTATGCGACTATTTGCATTCAGCTTTGCCCTTCAGAGTTCAGACATGCATTACTCCACATTTTGTGCAAACTCTCAGTAATGTCTTGTGCATCGCAGGTCTGAGAACACCCGAAGAAGCATCACAATAAGGAAGGCCATGTTATCCAACAGTCGTAACGGTAGGTCTTCACATGACCACCTTCGCCTATGTGAACAGGTGAGGCATTTGAGAAAAGAAATCCATACTGACATCACCTAAGAAACACTGTTAACATTTGAAGATGCAATGTTTGTGCCGACTTTAGCCTTTTTTATACCTTTGGGCATTTGTAGGTGGATCGATTGGAATTCGAATATGAAAGGCTAAAGAAAGATGCCAGCATTTACCATAATCTTCACGAGCAGCTTCAGCTGTCATCGTGCTACAAACTGGTAACGCGCTTCTGTTCTTCTCTCAGGCAAGTACCTTTTGTGCCGTGATATGAACATACCAGATGTTGTGACACCAAACCTTTCACTGTGGCAGATGGAGGAGAGCAACGATGAAGCGGAGAAGAAAATCCGTGAAGCAGCCTTCGCCACAGGGGTACGCGATACCGCTTTCGAGGACCTGCTGGCCGTGGAGAAGAAGGATGACGCGTTCTGGCGTCGTCATGGGAAGCTGAGGTCGATCTCGGACAGCATGTAGGCAGCGAGACAGCAGACAAGGCGATCGCACCAACTGTCATCGTCATCGTCTCCAGGAACTAGAAACTGAATTTGTCCCTTGGAGAACCCTGTGTGTGTCGAAACCATCGGCGGTGTGATCATGCTCGTCGAACTCTCGGGCCTCCCCCCTGTAGCTTGAACTCTTGAGTCATGGCTTTGAATAAGATCTGAACTGGGCAGATACAAATGAAAATGTGTTGTCCTTGGGTGGTGGTGACCGGTGAATGCCTCTCGATGTGATGCTGTGCCTGTTGCTGCTGCTGCTGCGCTCTGGATCGCTGGCGCTGGCGCCATTTACTGCTATTTGTTTCTTCAGCTAACTCCGGCCCTTCTTGCCCCCCTTCTGCTCAGTTTGCGATCGAGAGGTGTCAGTCCCGCAATTACTTCCCATCTCCCTTCAGTGATTTCAGAGTGTTGCCTTTTCATTTTCAAGTGCCATGGCCACGCAAGAGCAGCCGTCTCAGGGCGCGATGCCGCCGGACGCCGGCGCAGCTCAGCCTCGGAGGCCCCGCGTCCTGGTGGCCGCCTCCGGCAGCGTGGCGGCGATCAAGTTCGAGATCCTCTGCCGGAGCCTCGCTGAGTGGGCCGACGTCCGGGCCGTGGCGACGGCCTCGTCCCTGCACTTCATCGACAGGGAGTCCTTCCCGAGCGCCGTCGCCCTCCTCACCGACGCCGACGAGTGGTCCACCTGGCGGAGGATCGGCGACGAGGTCCTGCACATCGAGCTCCGCAAGTGGGCCGACGCCATGGTCATCGCGCCGCTCTCGGCAAACACCCTGGCCAAGGTAGGCAATACCGTGAACAGTGAGCACCGAGTCAGGCGGCGTTCCGTTGCTGTTCTGTTTTGACCATTTTTTTTCTCTCTCTCGATCCGCCGCGCTCAGATCGCCGGCGGGCTGTGCGACAACCTCCTGACGTGCGTGGTGCGCGCGTGGGACTACAGCAAGCCCATCTACGTCGCGCCGGCCATGAACACCTTCATGTGGGACAACCCCTTCACCAGGCGCCACCTCGACGTCGTCGCCGGCCTCGGCGTCTCCCTCATCCCTCCGGTGACCAAGCGGCTCGCCTGCGGGGACTACGGCAACGGCGCCATGGCAGAGCCCGCCGAGATCTGCAGGACCCTCAGGCTCTTCTTCGGTTCACATGATCCACTCTGAACACCCTGCAGATCGCCCAAGTTCTTTCAGTATCTCTCACTCTCTGTTTGCCTGCCGTACGAGATACGTCCATCTGCAAAAGCTTTCTCTTCTATCGAACGTTTACAATGTGATCCTCCTCTATGGCGCGTCTCTCGTCGTCCATTTCCCTATACAGATCGTCGAGCGCCCTGAAGACCTCCCCAGCTTCGGGCATCGACGGCGGCACGCTGCCGGCCACGAAGGCGAACACCTTGTTCTCCACCTCAATCCAGCTCTGCCCCGGGCTCTTCCTCAAGCCGGCCTCCCTCGTCATCACTCTCACCCTCTTGGAGTCGTCCCACATCCCGCACGCGGCATACAGGTTGGTGATCAGCGTGTGGTTGCCGGTGGTCTCCGCGCCGGCCTGCAGAACCTTCGCTATGGTGGCTTCGGCCATGGCCGCGTCCCCATGGATCCTGCAGGAGTTGAGCAGCGCCCCCCACAGGCACAGGTCGGCTCCCATCGGCATCCTCTCGATGAGCTCGGACGCGCCCTTGAGCAAGCCGGCACGCCCCAGGAGGTCGACCATGCACGTGTAGTGCTCCATGGATGGGGAAATCTTATGCTCCAGCATCATCTGATCAAACAGACGGCGGCCCTCCGACACGCGCCCCGCGTGGCTGCACGCTGACAGAATGGCGACGAAGGTGACGCCGTCAGGATTGACCTTAGCTTCGGCCATGTCTCTCAACACCGCGAGGGCGTCGTCGCACAGGCCGTGCATCCCGTAGCCGGCCAACATGGAGTTCCAGGAGACCAGGTCCCTGCTCCTCATACCGTCGAACACCGTACGCGCGGCGGCGACTCTCCCGCACTTGGCGTACATGTTGATGAGCCCGTTCTCGACGAGCGAGTGCCGGTCGAGCATGGATCTGATCGCGTCGCCATGGACCTCCCGACCCAGCCGCACCGCCAGCAGCTCGGCGCAGGCTGAGAGAACGGTAGCCAAGGTCACCACGTTCGGCGAAAGCCATTGCCGTTGCATCCGCCGGAACAGCTCCAGTGCGCGCTCATTGTCCCCGGACGACGCGAAGCCGCCAATGACAGCGCTCCAGCTCACCACATTGGGCGCAACCATGCCGCCACGCTGCTCCATCTGGACGAGCACGTCCAACGCCTCGTCGCACATCCCAGCAGCAGCGTAGCTGGTGATGAGGGCGTTCCATGTCACGGTGTTCCTCACCCCGGCTTCCCAGAAAACCTCCTGGGCGTCATCCATCTTCCCCAGCTTGCCGTACATGCACACCAGAGAGTTCGTCACGAACAGGTAGCCGCGCACGACGCCCTTCGCGAGGCCATAGCCATGTATCGCCCTCCCTTTCGCCAATGCGATGTCGCCGGTGTAAGGGCACGCCGAGAGCGCCACAGCCACGGACTCGGCGTTCCCTTCGCATCCGCTGCGCTGCATGTCTCCGAACAGTTCAAGAACCACCGGGTGCTTACCGCACCTCGCGTGCGCCGAGAGCAGCGTCGTCCACGTCACGGCGTCGGGGAGCGCCTCGTCAGCGGCGGCCATGCGCGCGAACGTGGCCATTGCGTTGTTGGGGTCGCAGCAGACCGAGTACGCGGAGATGAGCGTGTTCCAGGACATGGTGGTCCTCTTCGCCGGCATTGCGTCGAACACGTGGCGGGCCTCGTCGGCGCGGCCGTGCCTGGCGTAGGCGGCGAGGAGCTGGCCGGCGACGTCCGGGTGGGCGTGCAGGCCAAGGTGGAGGGCGTGTGCGTGGATGGCGGACGCGATTCGTGGGGAGGTCGCCGCACGGAGGGCGAGGGGGAGCGTGTAGGAGTTGGGGAGCGTGGGGGAGAGCGCGCGCATGCGGCGGTAGAGCGCGAGCGCGAGGTCCGGACGGGAGTGGCAGATGTGGGCGCGGAGGAGGCGGTTCCATGGGACAGCGCAGGTGGTCGGCGGGAGGTGGCGGATCTGTTGGTCGCCGCCACCGACGGCAAAGAGGAGGCGGCGGCGCTGCCGGTGGCATCGACGAGAATCAGTTGCTCGGAGGAGACGGTGCATCTGGCAATGGGTCCCACCAGTCAGCGTAGCAAAAAGACCATTCATGCGCAAAAATAGGTTGCAGGAATTCAAAAGCCACATGATAACAATTATGGAAGATTGCTGCAGCTACACCCAAAGATCTGCCTCCAGCGATCATTGTCTCAATGTTCTCGGAACTGATCACAAGCCGAACAGACTGGGCATTTATCCAATTAACCTAAGAATCAAGCCATACTGGAGATAAAATCAAATCACCTATATTATCTTCACCACACTTATGAGTAGAGAAACCTCAGGCAGCGAGAACGACTCAAAAGCAGGAAAACACCCAAAAATGGACTCCTGCGCCACACTTACGAATACTGCAAGGAATGATTCTGGAATGATCATTGCTGCAGGTGCACGAAATCTGAAACATATCTCTGATGCGGTGATGCCCTTCACGCTGAAACACTAGCACTACTAAATGCGCTTAATTCCACACAAAAAACATGGGGGTGTAGCCAAGTCATCTTTGAAATGGACTCCATGATACTGAAGCAAACGGTCTCAAGCCAGAACTTTGATCTAGCGCCACTGGGAGCCTTGCTGCAGGAGATTGAATTTCAAATGAAAGTTGCTTTTGGTAATGTTAATCTTTATGTATGTCCAAGGTCCTCCAATAATGCAGCACATGTCTTAGCTGCACATGGGGCTTAGGGGATGGCAGTTACGAAATTTGGTTAGGCCAGTAACGAACGCTGTAGCTAGTGACTGAACCAGCAGGTCATCGTAATGAAATAGCATAGGTTCCTTTCAAAAAAAAAAAAAAGGAATCAAGCCATACCGAAGAGCCATGGCATCTGCAGAAAGAACATCTGCGCATACATCAATCTTCCAGTTCCCTGCCGCAATAAATTTTCCTTTTGTATTCCTCAAAATTGCTCCAGCTGGTGGAGCAAGATTTCTTGTTGTTAGCCAGTAGCCCAGTACAAATGTACAATCCTACTGAACAATCCTTTTTTTCGAGTCATTTCAAGGGAAATCAACTGAACAAACCTCAAACAATCAGCGGATGCAAACTATGTGGAGCAACAAATCTATGGTTTTGTGACAACTGAAATCTGTATAGATTGCAATATAGTCCTCCAATGTTTTTGCTTGTCAAGTTAACAAGCTCCAAACACAAACAACTCACAACATGAACACACATTGAAATAATCTCACAGGACTTAGGGATGAAGGGCGCCAATCACCCAGGTAGTGCAAAAATAGGATACATAGATCACCTATTTATGTTTCTTCAGGTGCTTCAGGATTCTGGAGGGGCTCTTACGAACATAGAAATTCCGACAGGAAATTTAATTTGCGATGTGTTACAAACATGCAATGGTGGAGTTGTAGTCACGAGTCCCTGTCGAGAAGACACAGAATGGTAGATTAATCTAAAGCTTGTTTGTAGCTTGCGTTTTGTGCATATGATTTGTCAAGTGCAATTAACTAGAGGCAATTGGTACTAAGCAACTACTAGCATATTACTATCTACTTTAGAGAGGACCAACCACCTTCACGAGTAACAAACCCTAACAAACTACCAAATCAAACTGACCAGAGTGATTCAACAAAGCAGCTCTTCAGAAAATCAAAATGTGACCAACATCGGTTGATTGGTACCTGGCGATCTTAATATTTCTGAAGGATAGCATCACAGTAACTATCAATGTAACCATGGCAAAGCAAAGGTGCTCCAAGGAATGGCCGCTAATGAAGTATCTATTCACACTGTAAACCTTTCTGTCGGCAAGGCCTTCGAATCTTGCCAGAAGGTAAAAGCCTGCACCGAAATACCAATTAAATAAGAGTTTTTTAAGGTTAATAAGTTTCAATGCATTCGATCAATTCGCTGTTAACTTACCTGTAGCAAGAAACCAAAATCTTGAATGTGTATACTTTGGCGGGAACAAGAATAGCATTGCAGGAATGGCAACACAAGGAACCAAGTTTAAAACTACCCACAGGCGCATATCATCAAGAATCCTGCAGCCAGCCAAGCCAGAACAACACGTTTTCAGAAATTATTTGACACCGATATTAAAATAAAGAAACCCGACAACTGGGCACTTGTCTATACCTTTCACACACACTGCTCACCAGTAAAAGAGACAAGAGCGAGATCAAACAAGATAACCCAGCCCTCTCATCAACTCTTTCAATTACCAATATCGACAAAAGTGAGGAGGCCGACATCATCATCTGCATTGTGAGAGCATCCAGTAAACATTCGTCTCAACAAAGGTCTCATTTATCCCATTGGTTTATGCGCCAAAAGAATACTCAGATCAGATACATAGCACAATAATATTAATATTAAAATCACATAGAAACCCAGACACATATAGTTTTCGCCTATGGTGGATCCTTGGATTTAAAATGTAAGTAAGCAAACTGCATTTTTAACAAAGTAATTTACCAATAGAGTCCAAACTATGCAAATCAGAAGTTCAATTAACAAATATCTCAGTCCCTAAGTACACCAAAAAGACCAACTAATAATTAGGAAACTGCAGAGGGGAGGATGGCACAAAGAAGATTTAGAATACCGGCAACCTGTCCCAAATTAACCGGTCATCATCTGGCTTGAGGTGATAGTAAGCTGAGCCAAATGCTGCCCCTACATTCCCCGCATAGAAGAGGAACCATCCCAAGGCCTCCCACCTTAAGCTACATAATTTCCACAGAGTAACATAGGTTTTATTAAACACCAGTATAATTCATTTGACACATTTAGCAGAACACAAGAATACAATTTTCTTTGAAGTGACAAAATCTCAGCTACAAATTTTACTTCTGTGAAACTTAACACAATGCAAGGAGCACACTATCATTTCACTTCGCCTTGTTCTTTCAACAATGATAGGATATGTCTTTAGGGAGCAAGCCAAAGGATGATTAGTTGTGCACTAAATGACAGATTTCTGCAAACAGGAATATCATACACATCTTAACTGAAACATTTTAACCTACCACCCACATTTCAAATCCCACTGACTGTTTTATTCTACTCTGTTGCAAGACTGTGGATTTCTAAAGCTCATGCATTCCATCAAGCAATCTAGCAATAGGTAGGAAAACATGGTAAATTTTCCACATAAAAGAAAAAAAACAATTTCCACCGGATAAGAAATACTCTCTTTGATTAGAGCATTACTGCATATTCTCAATCAGTGGAGCTGAAGTTCATTGGGCCATGGTGAATCATGTTCCATCCTTTCCAATACTCACATTTAACTTGAGAATCGTCCATTAATAATGTGCTCTTATTTGCTAGGTACTAGTACACACTAAGAACTCTCTGGTTCTCAAGCATAATTGATAAGATGTGCCTCCTTCACAAAAATGTTCAAGGTCTTTTACTGCCAAATTGACAATTTGATTATTCGTCCCATTCTTTGAAAATCAAGTATAGAAAAAACCTCCAAAATGAAGCATATCATGTGAAGCTAAAAATACAGTCCACTTCTTTGGTTATTTAAGCTAGACATTTCCCCAAATAGCTGGTGTGCGAGCAAGGGAAAGGGCATGGCTCACCTTATTCCGAAGCATCCACTGCCGAAGAGGCACAGGATGAGTCCTGGCACTCCAGCAAGGAGAAGCGGGTAGGCAGTGAGCACGTTGAGGGTGTTGGGCACGCCGAGGAGGTTGCGCATGTCGGCGAAGAGGTGGAGCGCCGGCGAGTGGCGGAGTCGTGGTGTGGCCACGAGAAGCAGCGCCGAGGCGAGAACTGCGCCGCCTGCAATAGCACGGCGACGGTTGTCGGTGCGGAGCACGGCTGACGCGAACGGCCCTAGGCCGAGGCGGCCACCGCCGCGGTGGGGGTAGTCGGCGGCGAGATGCATGCCTAGATTTTCAGATGCAGTTACTCCGGCTTCAGGCCTAGATTCTATTCTCTTGGGCCGTCTTATTCGTTTGGGCCTTCTTTTGATTCTCTCGCCCTTTACACCACATCATCTAAAAAAAATCTGCTTAATTGAGCGGTATTGCCTTAAAAAAACATTATCTAAAAAATATCTGCTCCATCAAACCAATTTTTTCTCTGCTGGAGGTCAAAAAACAAACTGTAAAGAAAGTATGCCGTGCTAAACAAAATCTGCCACATAAAGTAGCATTTCTCCCCTAAAAACACAAAATAGTTTCTCCCAATTACCTAAGACATCTTTGAGAGCAAACTGAGTTTTTTGTGTGAGGAAGTTGGTATTCAATTGGCAATACAAATTATTTTCAAAATAATACAAATAATCTTAAAATAGGAGGCATTTTTCCTGCAAAAAAAGGAGCCAATTTTTGTTTCTTGTTTTCCCATTTAAAAAGAAACATCATACTCTTAAAAAAATATTGCTTAACAAAGCATCATATAAAACAGAGCTCGCACACTTATCAATCTTATCATAAAAAAGAAAATAGTAATCTCGTGTGCTACCATGTCTGCTTTTTATTTTTGCGGAAAGGATCGAATCTATTATGAAAGTTCATCGAAAGTATAAAACATCTTATTATTTACTTTTTATTTATTTTGCAATTTCTAACTATCTACTACCAACCACACTACTTATTAGCTTGCACGTAACGAGTCCAAAGGGATTGAAAACCCTCTTGCCCGTGTTGGGTGCAAGTGTTTGCTTCTTTGTGTGCAGACGTTAAAGACAGGGATTATGTGCTACTCCCATTGCTTCGATAAACCTTGGTTCTCTACGGAGGGAAATACTTATCTATATCGCGCTGCAGCACCCTCTCCTCTTCGCGGAAAACCCAACGCGGATCACAAGTATCATAGATCTTCACGAAGTAGGCGATCTCCTTGCCCGTACAAATTTCTTGGTTCAACTCCACACGAAGCCGGAGGCTCCGAAGCGACACCTAACCAATCTAGGAGACATCACTCTCCAAAAGGTAATATATATGGTATGAATGATGAACTCCTTGCACTTGTTCTTCAAAAGATAGTCTACTCAATGCTTAATCACTCTCTCACAGATTTGGCTTGATAGAAAATATTGATTGGGTGGAAAGCAACTTGGGGAGGCTAGAAGTCAAGATTCATATGTTTGGAGTGGAATATCTTGATCTCAATACATGAGTAGGTCGTTCTCTCTCAGAAAATAAATAGGGAAAGTGCTGACTTGTTCTGAGTGCTCTCTCTACGAATGAGAGGGAGGTGGAGGGGTATATATAGGCATCTCCAAAAATCCAACCGTTACAACGTTATTAGCCAACTCGGTGAAACCGAAGTAAAAAACTCAGTTGCACCGACTAGTGCAAAATGTGGCAATTTTTGGTGTTTCAGTAAGACCAATATATAAATCTCGGTGAGTCCGATTTGACTGGCCTAGGCAGTTACCCAAACTCGGTGGCACCAATTCGCAAAAATCAAAAATTCTGCTTTTTAGCAAATGGACACCAGCAAGTTGATCACTGTTTTCGGTTGCACCGAAAAGGGACTTGGTGTCACCAAGATGTTGGGGAACGTTGCATGGTAAACAAAATTTTTCCTACGCTTCACCAAGATCAATCTAGGAGATGAGCATCTACGAGAGGAGAGATTGCATCTACATACCCTTGTAGATCACTAAGCGGAGCGTTAGGAAATGTGGTTGATGCCGTCGAACGTCTTCGCGATCCAATCACGACCCGTCCCGCGAACTCTCGAGTGCCGAACGGACGACATGATGTGAACATAGCTACCTCAAATACGGACAAAAATATTGCACACATTCATAATTTACAGGTGAATTCTAGTAGAGATAAAATATATTATTTAGTTATTAAAGACATAATTACTACATCTTCATTTATTTCATGCAGGGTTATCGAAAATTTGTTCAAACTACGTGTTAAGATATGTATGCTTGTGTATATGAAAATACATGCTCATGTGTTCACACATCTGCATGATACCGCTGACTTGGTGCAGCCATGCAATGATACAACGTGCATGCAAAGAGGAGGAGAGACATGTCCATATGTGATGCATGTCACACGATGCATGCATGCGTGCAATTTAGACCACACGCACATGAACCAGAGAAGGCCACGTGCGAAGAGCCCACATCATCAAGAAATTAAACAAGGAGATTATCCACATGTGGGCTGGATCCTCATGATTATTATTCCCTTCAAACGTATCTGTTCAGGACTCGTCTACGCGCAACGGGCGGCGGCCACACATAATAAATAGATTAGCTTGTGTTATGTTTAGAGTTGGATTTTATTGTATTGTCTAGCTATTGCTACAAATTGCATCTACGAGACGTGTAGGACTACCGCCTTGTCAGATTCACGGTGGAACCCCAACTTTTCATCTAGTTTGTGTACTCAGTTTATTATCCATAATATCAGATTGCAATTATCATTGTTCTTGCTGGTTCTTCGGTTGCTTGCAGGAACTCTAACCTCGTTGTTCAGGTTGATCGTGCCTACGGCAAGGTCAATAACCATCGGAGATTGGTTTAGCGATTGTCTGGGCATATCGTCGGATACGGTATAGCCGGATCGTCAAGGTCAAAATCCACCAAATCGATAGTTATCCCCACTCTCATCGAAAGATCGGGTCACTATCACATCAAGTGGTATCAGTTTTTAGGTTCATCGGTGAGAGATTTATAGTTTTCATAGATTAGTTTATTTTTCTGTCCTATAACCCACGAAAAAGCCAAAAAAAAATTAGTTCATCCATTACACCTACCTTTTTAGCCTTTAGCAATTTTTGCATCTAGTATTTGCTTTGTTGAATATTTGGTTGCATTCATCCTCAAAATAGTGCTGGTTTAGATTAGTTTGGGAGAAAATCATCTACTACATCATACTATTTTTTTACCACCATATTTTCCGCCGCCAGTTCATCTGTAAAAAAAGGCACAAGTGAATCGGCTAGTTTATTCGATTCTTACGTGCAATATGAGGGCGAATCAGTTAAAAGTCCATCCTACCCGCCACTTTTTGAGCATATTTGCGCCTTCCATCTTTACCATAGAGTCCACAATACAGATTGAGTACACGTTTTGGGATTACTTTTGTCTTTCTCGTGTCTGTTCAGGTTTCTAACAATTTGTTTTCCGCACACGCATCGGTCTGAGCCAGCAGAACATCTCTTGCACCACCCGTATTCCACCTCACTCGTCCGTGCTACTACTTGATTACAGCCACTGCTAATAGCACAATTTTCCAGCAATGTGAGTTGCACCTTGCTTTCTTTCATAACTCTCGTACCACAGTGTCCTCATGTTATTTTTTAGTCTCATCTTAGGTACGTGACTTCTGCTAGTTACCGGCTTGACAAGAAAAAAAAAGTAGAAAGAAAAGAAATACAAAAAAAAGAAATACAAAAAAAGAAATAGAAAAGAGAAAAGAGAAAAGAAAAAGGAGAAAAGAAAAAAGAGTGGAAAAAGTGCAAACATTCAGGCCGGCTATAGCATCTGTTTTGGGGAAATGACATACATGTGTTTATATTCCTGATATTCTTTTTACTGTTACGAGCTTCACCACCACATCAGATCATCTATTTTAAGCCTTGTTATACACTCACATGTCTCTCGCCACTTTGAACCAACATATATTTTTCTTGACGCGTTTCATTCACTTTGTTCAGTATCTGGGCTTAGATTGTTTTATCTCTTACTAGTCGACTGCCAGCATTAGTTAGGAGTTTGAGCAATTACTCAGCTTGCATTACTTTTGCTTAATTGTGCCACATATTGTGAGTTGAGAAAACTTTCACCAAGCTCCACTTCCTATATTGTACCTTGTTCGGTCACTTGGCAATCGCTATATCCATCTTTTGATAACTTTTGACATCGCCAACGGCCGACAACCATTGCAACACGGCAAGAACTGGTAAGAACTTGGTAATTGCTCGAGAGTTGAGAGAAAATTTCCACCGCCTCATCATAGTTACTATAGGAGTAATATATTTGTGATTTTTTTCTTTTTCCATACTAACCATGACAGATTCAAAAGTGGCCAACGATTGGGTTGCGTCTATTGCAGGAGATGACTTGCCATGTGTTGATACAAATCAATCTTCCAAAACATGGAAGGTATGATGATCGTCACAATATTTATATCATGGTAGAAGCACAAATGATCAGGTTATATCTTTGCCACGGTTCGAGGGTAAATATGAACCCGAGTCGTATATTGATTGGGAGATGGAGGTAGGAGAAATTTTTTCTAGCCATGATTTTTCTGAAATAAGAAAATAAACTATGCTTCTAAAAGTTTTTTCAGCTTTGCTTTAGTTTGGTGGAGAAATTATTGCAGGGATAATATTTCTAATCTACCTACTACTTGGAAAGCTTTCAAACTTCTTATGCGAAACCGATTTGTTCCTTCCTACCATGTTAGTGATCTGCTTAGAAAATTGCAACGTTTAGCACAAGGACATAACACCGTTGAAGAATACTATGATAATTTGTGCACTGCTTTATTTCGTTGTGACTTACAAGAATGTGAAGAAGTTACCATGAATAGATTTTTGAGGGGATTAAACCATGATATTTATGATATGCTTGTGCATAAAGAATATTATTCCATGAATGGTTTGTTTCATCTTGCTTTTAAAGTTGAACAGAAAATTAATAGACACGTACATGAGACAAACAAACACAATGTGCAAGCCCCTACACGAAGTTTTGTTTCGGTTACTTCTTCACATGCAAAAAGTACTATGGTTGTTGGATCCACTCCATCGAGAGCCACCACACTCCCATCCTTTGAAATGATGCGACCAACAATACCTACATCTTCCGAGTCAGCCATCCAAGGTAACCAGGAAGGTATTGAATCTACCCTTTCACATGAGATTGTTCCATGTCATGTTGAATTAAAAGCTTCATGTGTTGAATTGAATGACATGCCATCTGTTTTGATCATTCCATTTGTTAAGAATAATTCTGTCTCTACCTTGGATAAATTGTGTGCTCAAACAACCTAAACACCTATTGTGTTGCGTGCACCAACTCCTAAAATTGACTCCCTCGTTGATTTGAGTACACCCAATGAATTAAATGCTACTTTGATTGAACCATGTGAATTAATCATTAAATCCAGTTCGGATCACATAAAATTGGTTAAACATGATGAAGTAATCACTCGAATTTCTCACTCTAATTCTTTGTATTCTGTTTTGTTGGATCCACCTATTCCTTTGTCACATGCGAGAACAAAACTAGCCGAGATCACATGTTTGATTTCTCTGAAAGGTGTTTATGCATCAAATTTTACTTTTAACTTGATTGGAGAGGAATGCATAGACAATGAATTTTTGGTGCATAGAATTTGCATCACATGTGATGATCTTACTAGGTTGAAAGAGAATATTAATATGCCAATGCTTGATCATTTTAATATGAACCCCAACATCGTTGTTGATTACATTTCGAATAGCATGTCGCATGATTGCTTATCTACACGTGCTAATTCGTATATTCCTATTAGGTGTCTACCTATGTTGGGATGGTTTAATTATGAGCATTACAGATCGGATTATATGAATATACGCTTCACTTATATATATGCTAGTCACTTCTATGTAAAGATAATAATTTTGCAACAATGGAGAAGACTTAAAACAGATGACCTCTACATATACCATGTACACACCTTGTCTCTTTGTTTAGTTTTTTTTCCAGATTGTCCAGAGCCGAGGACGGCTTTGTTTTCAAGAAAGGGAGGATGATGTGACCATAGCTACCTCAAATACGGACAAAAATAATGCACACATTCATATTTTACAGGTGAATTCTAGTAGAAATAAAATATATTATTTAGTTATTAAAGATATAATTACTACATCTTCATTTATTTCATGCAAGGTTATCGAAGATTTATTCAAACTACGTGTTAAGATATGTATGCTTGTGTATATGAAAATACATGCTCGTGTGTTCACACATCTGCATGATACCGTTGACTTGGTGCAGCCATGCAATGATACAACGTGCATGCAAAGAGGAGGAGAGACATGCCCATATGTGATGCATGTCACACGATGCATGCATGCGTGCAATTTAGACCACACACACATGGACGAGAGAAGGCCACGTGCAAAGAGCCCACACCATCAAGAAATTAAACAAGGAGATTATCCACATGTGGGCTGGGTCCTCATGATTATTATTCCCTTCAAACGTATCCGTTCAGGACTCGTCTACGCGCAGCGGGCGGCGGCCACACATAATAAATAGATTAGCTTGTGTTATGTTTAGACTTGGATTTTATTGTATTGTCTAGCTATTGCTACAAATTGCATCTACGAGACATGTAGGACTACCGCCTTGTCTGATCCACAGTGGAACCCTAACTTTTCATCTAGTTTGTGTACTCAGATTATTATCCACAATATCAGATTGCAATTATCATTGTTCTTGCTGGTTCTTCGGTTGCTTGCAGGAACTCGAACCTCGTTGTTCAGGTTGATCGTGCCTACGGCAAGGTCAATAACCATTGGAGATTGGTTTAGCTATTGTCTAGGCATATCGTCGAGTACGGTATAGCCGGATCGTCAAGGTCAAGGAGATTATCCACATGTTGGCTGGATCCTCATGATTATTATTCCCTTCAAACGTATCCGTTCAGGACTCGTCTACGCGCAGCGGGCGGCGGCCACACATAATAAATAGATTAGCTTGTGTTATGTTTAGACTTGGATTTTATTGTATTGTCTAGCTATTGCTACAAATCGCATCTACGAGACGTGTAGGACTACCGCCTTGGCAGATCCACAGTGGAACCCCAACTTTTCATCTAGTTTGTGTACTCAGTTTATTATCCCCAATATCAGATTGCAATTATCATTGTTCTTGCTAGTTCTTCGGTTGCTTACAGGAACTCGAACCTGTTGTTCAGGTTGATTGTGCCTACGGCAAGGTCAATAACCATCGGAGATTGGTTTATGATTGTCTAGGCGTATCGTCGGGTATGGTATAGCCGGATCGTCAAGGTCAAAATCCACCAAATCGATAGTTATCCCCACTCTCATCGAAATATCGGGTCACCGTCACATCACGACACCTCCGCGTTCAACACACGTGCAGCTTGATGATGCCTTCACCTCCTCGATCCAGTGAGCAATGGTCAAATAGTAGTCTGAGTCCTCCGGCAACAAGACGGCATGGTGAAGTGGTGGTGATGACAGCTCGGTAGGGCTTCGCCGTGCGCTATGAAGTGGAGAAGAACTACGAGGGGGAGGAGGAGCAACGCCGTAGCATGTTAGGGTGCGGCTTCCCTCTCTCCCCCTCTCTATATATATGGGGGAGGGAGGAGGGGAGGGCACTCTAGGGTTCCCCCTAGGGGCCGGCGGCCAAGGGGGTGGCGGCTAGGATTGGGTGCCCCCCAAGGCGCCTTGCCTCCCATGTTTGGGGTGTCCGGCGGCCTAGGGGTGTGTGGACCCCTCCTAGCCTATTTGTCCGGCGATTGGCGCGGCGCCCAGCCCCTTGTGGGCTGATGCGCCCCCTACCCTTGGCCCATGAGGCCCCCAACACTTGACGCCCCCTGAAACCCCTTTCGGTACTCTATCAAACCCCCGGTATGCCCCGAAACACTTCCGGACTCCGATTCCCTTCATCCTATATATCAATCTTCACCTCCATACTATTCTAGAGTTCCTTCGGTCACCAACATAATAACTCGACTATACTTATATCGTCACCAAACGTTAAATCTGTAGACCCTGCGGGTTCGAGAACTATGCAGACATGACCAAGACACCTCTACGGTCAATAACCAATAGCGGGACCTGGATGCCCATATTGGTTCCTGCATATTCTATGAAGATCTTTATCATTCTAACCTCGATATCAAGGATTCAGTCAATCCCATACGTAGTTCCCTTTGTTCGTCGGTATGTTACTTGCCCAAGATTCGATTGTCGGTATCTCTATACCTAGTTAAATCTCGTTACTGGAAAGTCTCTTTACTCGTTCTGTCATACAAGATCTCGTGACCAACTCTTTAGTCACTTTGCTTGCAAACTCATTATGATGTTGTATTACCGAGTGGGCCCTGAGATACCTCTCCGTCACACGGAGTAACAAACCCCAGTCTTGATCCATGCCAACTCAATAGACACCCTCGGAGATACCTATAGAGCACCTTTATAGTCACCCAGTTACGTTGCGATGTTTAATACACACAAGGTACCCCTTCGATGTCAGTGATTTGCATGATCTCATGGTCATAGGAATAGATACTTGACATGCAGAAAACAATAGCAATAAACTGACACATCATATGCTACGTTCATAGTTTTGGGTCTTGTCCATCACACCATTCTCCTAATGATGTAATCCCGTTATCAAATGAAATATCATGTCTATGGCCTGGAAACCTTGACCATCTTTGATCAACGAGCTATTCTAGTAGAGACATACTAGGGACACAGTGTTGTCTATGTACCCACACATGTATTTGAGTTTCCAATCGATACAATTATAGCATGGATAATAAACGATTATCATGAACAAGGAAATATAATAATAACTATTTTATTATTGCCTCTAGGGAATATTTCCAACAGTCTCCCACTTGCACTAGAGTCAATAATTTAGTTCACATTGCTATGTGATTTACATTGTAATGAATCTAACACCCATACAGTTCTGCTGCTAATGCCCATGGAAGAGGCTTAGTTAACGGGTCTGCAACATTCAGGTCCGTGTGCACTTTGCAAATATTTATTTCCTCCTCCTTGATGTGATCGCAGATGGAACTGAGGCGTCCCTTTATGTGTCTGATCCTCTTGTGAAACCTTGGTTCCTTGGCTAAAGCAATGGCACTAGTGTTGTCATAGAACGGAGTCATTGGGTTCAGTGCACTAGGCACAACTCCAAGATCCATCATGAACTGCTTCATCCAGACACCTTCCTTCGCTGCCTCTGAGGCATCTATGTACTCTACTTCGCATGTAGAATCAACTACCACGCTTTGCTTCGAACTGCACCACCTTACCGCTCCCCTATTGAGAATATATATGTATCCGGTTTGAGACTTAGAGTCATCCGGATCAGTGTCAAAGCTTGCATCGACGTAACCCTTTACGACGAGCTCTTGATCACCACCATAAACGAGAAGCATTTCCTTAGTCCTTTTTAGGTACTTAAGGATATTCTTGACTGTCGTCCAGTATTCCACTCCTGGATCACTTTCAAACCTTCCGGCCATACTTATGGCAAGGCTGACATCTGGTCTTGTGCACAACATTGCATACATGATAGAGCCTATGGCAGAAGCATAGGGGATGACACTCATCCTTTCTCTATCCTCTGCAGTCACTAGGCATTGAGTCTTACTCAACTTCACACCTTGCAATACAGGCAAGAACCCTTTCTTGGACTGATGCATTTTGAACTTCTTCAAAACTTTGTCAAGGTATGTGCTCTATGAAAGTCCTATTAAGCGCCTCGATCTATCTATAGATTTTGATGCCTAATATGAAAGCAACTTCTCCTAGGTTCTTCTTTTAAAGACACTTGTTCAAATATTCCTTCACGCTTTCCAAAAATTCTATATTGTTTCCAATCAGCAATATGTCATCCACATATAATATTAGAAATGCTATAGAGCTCCCACTCACTTTATTTTAAATACAAGCTTCTCCGTGAACTTGTATAAACCCAAACGCTTTGATCACCTCATCAAAGCGAAGATTCCAACTCCGAGACGCTTGCACCAGCCCATAAATGGAACGCTAGAGTTTGCAAACTTTGTCAACATTCTCTAGATCGACAAAACCTTTTGGTTGCATCATATACAACTCTTCCTTAAGGAAACATTTAAGCAACGCTGTTTTGACATCCATCTGCCAAATTCATAATCAAAAAATGCAGCTATTGCTAACATGATTCTGAGGACTTAAGCATCGCTACGGGTGAGAAAGTCTCATCTTAGTCAACTCCTTGAACTTGTGAAAAACCTTTTGCCACAAGTTGAGCTTTATAGACGGTGATGTTACCATCCGCGTTCGTCTTCTTCTTAAAGATCCATTTATTCTGAATGGCCTTTCGCCCTTCAGGTAATACTTCCAAAGTCCATACTTTGTTTTCATACATGGATCCCATCTCAGATTTCATGGCCTCTAACCATTTGTCGGAATCTGGGCCCACCATCGCTTCTCCATAGCTCGTAGGTTCATCGTTGTCTAACAACATGACCTCTAAGACAGGTTTAGTACGTGTCCTTGTCGGTTGAGAAGTAGTACGTGTCCTTGTCGACCTACGAGGTTCGATAGTAACTTGATCTGAAGCTCCATGATCACCATCATCAGCTTCCTATTCAACCGATGTAGGCTCCACACAAACATCTTTCTGTGCTGCATTACTCTCTGGCTGAAGTGAGGGTTCAACAACCACATCAAGTTCTATCTTCCTCCCACTCAATTCTTTTGAGAGAAACTCTTTCTCGAGAAATGACCCGTTCTTAGCGTCAAACACTTTGCCTTCAGATCTAAGGTAGAAGGTATACCCGACCGTCTCCTTTAGGTATCTTATGAAGACACATTTCTCCGCTTTGGGTTCGAGCTATTCTGGCTGAAGCTTTTTGACATAAGCATCGCATCCCCAAACTTTAAGAAATGACAACTTTGGTTTCTTTCCAAACCACAGTTCATATGGCGTCGCCTCAACGGATTTAGATGGTGCCCTATTTAAAGTGAATGCAGCTGTCTCTAACGCATAACCCCAAAACGATAGCGGCAAATCGGCAAGAGACATCATAGAACGTACCATATCCAATAAGGTTCGATTACGATGTTCAGACACACCACTACGCTGTGGTGTTCTAGGCGGCGTAAACTGTGAAACATTTCAACATTGTCTTAAGTGATTGCCAAACTCATAACTCAGATATTCTCCTCCTCGATCAGATCGTAGGAATTTGATCTTCTTGTTACGATGATTCTCAACTTCACTCTGGAATTGCTTGAACTTTTCAAGTGTTTTAGACTTGTGTATTATTACGTAAATATACCCATATCTACTTAAGTCATCGGTGAAGGTGAGAAAGTAACGATATCCACCACACGCCTCAATACTCATCGGACTGCACACATCAGTATGTATGATTTCCAATAAGTCACTTGCCCATTCCATTGTTCCGGAAAATGAGGTCTTAGTCATCTTGCCCATGAGGCATGGTTCACATGTGTCAACTTATTCAAAATCAAGTGACTCCAAAAGTCCATCAATATGGAGCTTCTTCATGCGTTTTACACCAATATGACCTAAGCGGTAGTGTCACAAGAAAGTGGTACTATCATTATCAACTCTACATCTTTTGGCATCAATGTTATGAACATGTGTATCATTACTATCAAGATTTAATAAGAATAAACCCCTCACATTGGGTGCATGACCATAAAATATATTACTCATATAAATAGAACAACCATTATTCTCTGATTTAAATGAGTAACTGTCTCACATCAAACAAGATCCAGATATAATGTTCATTCTTAACGCGGCCACTAAATAACAATTACTTAGGTTCATCACTAATCCCGATGGTAATCAAAGAGCGAGCGTGTCGATGGTGATCACATCAACCTTGGAACCATTTCCCATGCGCATCGTCACTTCGTCCTTCTCCAGCCTCCGTCTATTCCGTAGTTCCTGTTTTGAGTTGCAAATGTGAGCAACCGAACCGGTATAAAATACCGAGGCACTACAATGAGAGTTGGTAAGGTACACATCAATAACATGTATATCATATATACCTTGTTTGGTGTTGGCTGCCTTCTTGTCGGCCAGATACTTGGGACAGTTCCGCTTCTAGTGGCCAGTTCCCTTGCAATGAAAGCACTCAGTTTCCGGCTTGAGTCCAGCCTTGGGTTTCTTCATGGGAGGGGCAACTGCTTTGCCACTCTTCTTGGAGTTACCCTTCTTGCCCTTTCCATTCTACTTGAAACTAGTGGTTTTATTAACCATCAACACTTGATGCTCCTTCTGTATTTCTGACTCGGCGACTTTCAGCATCGCAAATAGCTCGTCAACTAATTTGTTCATCCCTTGCATGTTATAATTAAGCACAAAGCCTTTGTAGCAAGGCGACAGTGACTGAAGAACACTGTCAGTGATTGCCTCAAGAGGGAGAGTAACTCCCAGCTTAGCCAAACGGTTGGAATACCCAAACATTTTGAGTATGTGCTCACTGACAGACCCGTTCTCCTCCATCTTGCAAGCATATAACTTATCGGAGGTCTCATACCTCTCGATCCGGGCATTCTTCTCAAAAATAAACTTCAACTCCTGGAACATCTCATATGCTCCATGACGTTCAAAACGTCTTTGAAGTCCCGGTTCTAAGCCATACAACATTGCACACTGAACTATTGAGTAGTCATCAGAATGCATGTGCCAGGCATGCACAACGTCTGCAGACGACACTGGAGCGGGTGGCGCACTAAGCGGTGCATCAAGGATATAAGCTTATTGGGAAGCTGTGAGGATAATCCTCAGATTATCGGCCCAGTCTACAAAGTTACTTCCATCATCTTTTAGCTTGGCTTTCTCTAGGAACGCATTGAAATTTAGGGGTGCTACCGCGCGAGCCATTGATCTACACATAAATGTGCAAAGATTACTTAGACTATTGTTCAAGATAATGAGTTTAGTTAATCATAATACTTAAAAAGTCCCACTCAAATTGACATTCCTCCGGTCATCCGAGTGCTACATGATCCAAATTCACCAACCCAAGTCCGATCATCACGTGAGATGAGGTGGTTTCAATGGTGAACATCTCCATGTTGATCATATCTACTATATGACTCATGCTCGACCTTTCGGTCTCTTGTGTTCCGAGGTCATGTATGTACATGCTAGGATCGTCAAGTTTAACCCGAGTGTTCTGCATGTGAAAAACTGGCTTGCACCCGTTGTATGCGAATGTAGAGTCTATCACACCCGATCATCATGTGGTGCTTCGAAACGATGAACTTTCGCAACGGTGTGATACGTCTCCGTTGTATCTATATTTTTTGATTGATTCATGCCAATATTCTACAACTTTCATATACTTTTGGCAATATTTTATATTATTTTTGGGACTAACATACTTACCAGTGCCTAGTGTGACTTCCTGTTTTTTGTGTGTTTTTTGTTTCGCAAAAAATCCATATCAAACAAAGTCCAAACGCGATAAAAATTTACGGAGATTTTTTTAGAATATATGTGATTTTTGAGAGTCAGAATCAATGAAAGACGAGGCCAGATGGCTTGTGGCCAGACCTTTGGTCGATTGGAGCTCTCCTTTCTCCACAAGGAAGATATTTTTATAATAAAAATCCCCTCAAAATTTTAGCCCGATCGGAGTTACGGATCTCTGGATATTTAAGAAATGGTGAAGGGGTCAGAAACCCATCACGAAAACAAAGAGAGAGAGAGAGAGAGAGAGATCCAATCTCGAAGGGGCTCTTGCCCTCCCGGAGCCATGGCGGCCATGGAATAGAGGGGAAACCCTCCTCCCACCTAGGGAGGAGGCCAAGGAAGAAGAATAAGGAGGGGGCTCTCCCCCCTCTCTCCCGGTGGTGCCGGAGTGCCGCCGGGGCATCCATTGTGATAGCGATCTACACCAACAACTTCACGGCCGTCACCACCAACTCTCTCCCCCTCTATGCAGCGGTGTAAAACCCCGTCTCCCTGCTGTAATCTCTACTTAAACATGGTGCTTAATTCTATATATTATTATCCAATGATGTGTGGCTATCCTATGATGTTTGAGTAGATTTCTTTTGTCCTATCATTACAGGAATCAGGCACTTGGCCGTCTGCCATGGCAGACGACAAAGGCACAAAGGCGTACGGCAAAGGACTTTGCCGTCTGCTAGCAGACGACACAAATTTGGCCCAGCTAGCTCCAGCAAAGGGGTACTTTGCCGTCTGCTTCCTCCCAGTGGGCGGCAAAGAATCATTGTCATCAGCTTGCAGACGGCAAAGGGCATGGAGGGCAACTACTTACGGTGTCGCTGTTAGAGGTGGCTAACGGACCCACCGCTTTGCCGTCTGCCTCCCTGCCCCCTTTGCCATCTACTGCACACCCACACCTTGCCGTTTGCCGCCCTCTAACTTCTTTGCCGTCTGCCTCCTCCCCCTTTGCCTTCTGCCGCATGCGGCAAAGAGACAAAATGTCCCTAGCCTGGTGGCAGCCCTCTAACTTCTTTGCCATCTGCCTCCTCCCCCTTTGCCGTCTACCGCAGATGGCAAAGAGACAAAATGTCCCTAGCTTGGTGGCCACCCTCTAACTTCTTTGCCGTCTACCTCCCCCCCTTTGCCGTTTGCTGCAGACGGAAAAGAGACAAAATGTCCCCAGCCTAGTCTTCCCAAGTTGCATAGGTGGCCGCCACGTGACACCTTTGTCGTCCAGGGTAGACGGCAAAGAGCCCTTTGCCGTCGGTGGCAGATGACAAAGAGCCTGGATTATCCCTTTTTATTCTGTTTTTTGTTATATCCAATCATTTTCACAAACACATATATGATATATATATATAATTCATAGAAACTATATCCATGCCATATTACAAGCACACATATATGATAATCCAACAAACATACCAAATCAAAAGTGCAAGTTTCATCCATACATGCATAGTTTCATCCATAGGTAGCAAGTTTCACAATGTTCATCGATACAAAATCAAAACAGAAATTAAACACAAGAACTCCATCAATGCAAGCTTCCGTGAAGTGAATCAAATCTGCAAAATGGGAAATAAGAAAGTTAGAAGAAGAATACTAAAATAATAATAATAATAAGAAGAAGATCTAGAAGAAGAAGAAGAAGAGGAGCAAGAAGAAGAAGCGTTTTTATTCTCTTTCTCTTTATCCTCTTGTTTTTCTTCTTCTTATTGCTTATTTGTGCCATTTTAGAGCTAACCTAGGTATTTATGCCATTTTGGACCTAACCAAGATTATTGTGTCATTTTGCAAGAAAATAAGGTAAGTCTATGGCATCTATGAGGTTACCAAGAAGAAGAAGAAGAAGATCTAGAAGAAGAACAAGAAGAAGAAGCGTTTTTCTTCTCTTTCTCTTTCTCCTCTTGTTTTTCTTCTTATTATTGCTTATTTGTGTCATTTTAGAGCTAACCTAGGTAATTATCACATTTTTACCTAACTAAGCTTATTGTATCATTTTGCAAGAAAATAAGCTAAGTCTATGGCATCTATGAGGTTAGCAAGAAGAAGAAGAAGAACAAGAAGCTTTTTTCTTCTCTTTCTCTTTCTCCTCTTGTTTTTCTTCTTCTTCTTGCTTATGTGTGTAATTATAGAGCTAACCTAGGTAATTATCACATTTTTTTACCCAACTAAGCTTATTGTGTTATTTTGCAAGAAAATAAGCTAAGTCAATGGCATCTATGAGGTTACCAAGTCTATTATGTCATTGTTGAGTTAACTAAGCTTATTATATCAGTGCGGAGGAAACAATGCTAAGTATAGATCATTTTAGATCTAACTTAGGTACAATATGTCATTTTACAAATAACTTAGGTACAATATGTCATTTTGGAGGTAAGTAAGCTTATTATGTCATTTTAGAGGAAACAAAGCTAATTTATGTAAAATATGACATTTGTCTAAGTGCTAAGTTTGTCATTGTGCTAAGTTTGTCTAAGTGCTATGTTTGTCTTTGTTTGAGAAAATGAGCCAAGTAAGTGGCATATTAGGGCTTACCCTCCTCGTCATCACGGAGGTGAAGCACCGGAGTTGCTCGGGTCATGCGATGCGGCTCGGGAGTTATGCTGTACCAAAGATCATTTGCGTTAGCATGATGACGCTGAAATGTTAAGACTACTAACTAATGAACATTGAAATGAAACTCACCGTTCCAGCCGTGGTAACGACTGGCATCGGTGGAGGGGTCTGTCTGGTCTTCTCGCACAAAGTCTGCACATTTGGTTTTGCCAAGTCAATCATATTGGTTATTAATGAATAGAACATGTAGTGCATGATTTGGCTAATATGAAGAACAAACTTACCACGATGAGCTCGTACATGGCCCGGTAAGACACATTATTCCATGCCCTCCTCTCCTCCAGATCCCTCTTCTCCTCCGCCGCTTGCCGGGCCTGTTCCGCCAGAAGCGTCTGGGTTCTCTCTCTCTCTATGCAGAGCAGCCTGCAACACAACTCCTCGTTAGCATTGTAATCATCTTTGTTCGCATAGACAATGTAATGGAGGAAAGCTATCTGAGTCCGTATGACTAACCTCGATGGCGAGCTAGACTGGCCGTGGACGAGGTGGCATCTCAGGACAGGAGCTCGTTTGGCGCGCCTTGATCTGCCGGAAAGTGCTCAAAGACCGTATTTGTCCATCTCCAATGGCTATCGAGCCATGGGGCCTCCCGTGGCCAGCTAACATCACCAAGTCTGTATCAAGTGGTTGTTGGCTCGGGTTGAAGTCCTCCCCATTCACCGCCTTCCCCACATCTCTATAGCTCACGAGCTTGTGGTGGGAGGAGATATTGGTGAAGTTCTCGGGATTATCGAGCTCACACTCAGAGAATGCCTTGACCTTCTTGTATGAAGCAGTATGGGCCATTGCATACAGGTCGTACACCTCTGGCACCTCCGTCTTATTGTGATGAGCCTACAATAAAGGAACAAAGTATTAATAATATGGGTAAACCTAGCACTACAAGAATGAATTGTAGGAATCATGAAGCAAAACACATACCCAGTTCGACCCGAACTGATAAATGTTGGCGCTGCCTTGATGGTGTGGCACACCTTCCATTTGGGCATGTCGTGCCTTGGCATCAAGGTGGACGGCTCGCCATTGGTCAGAGCACCATGCATTCACCAACGCCTCCCAACAACCCAACTTATCCGCACACCATTTCGGGGGCACCTAAGTCAGTAAAGAGAAATTTGAGAGCTACGCCTATGAATCAAAGCAAAGGAAACTAAGTACAAGGCCTTAAGAATAGGTAATTACCTTCATGTACTGCTCCTTGTCCAGAAACTTTCGGCGGGATGATGACTTGGCCTTCTTAATATGCTGTGAGGCGTAGTAGTCTCGAACAACCTGTACCCGAGCCTCATGCCGTAAGTTCTGTAGTAGGCGCGTGCACTCGTAATCGATAAGCTTTTCCGCAACCTCCTTGTATCCCTCCTCACACCCGTAGAAGGTCTGCAATCAAAAGAGATAACATTGATTAGTACAATAACTAGCTATTATTGATTTTTAATCATGTAAAGGAGAAATTACCCAGAACTTCCTGATGACCATGTCGGCCCTCGTGTGGCACAACACACCGTCGATCATATCCTCCGGCACGGCCAGGGCGCCAAGTAGTGCTCCCATTTCAATCATACCTCTTCTTGCTGACCCCGCGGACATCCTTGGCATGACAAACACCGGGAAGTTATGCCGTAAAATCACACCAAGGACGGAGTTGGGCCTGCGGACATCCTTGGCGTGAATCCAACCCCTGCAGTATGACAAAGCCAACACATTAGATATGTGAAGAAACATGAAGGCAAGAGGTTTAAAAAGAGTAAATGCACTTACTTTAGCGACTCAGGCTTAATCAGCCACCTCTGCTCGCGGGTCGCTGGCACGGGCGGGAGCCGTGTACACCCACGCTGGTAGACGGTGCCCTCAACCACCTTGTCCCCATTATCAGAAAGCCGATCCCCGCCACCATCAGCATGGCCACTCGGCTCCAGCTGATGCAGATCCGACTAGGTATCCCATCTGGTGGAAGCCTGTTGAGTCTCGTAGGACGAAGCATCTGGCACAGGAGTCTCGCGGGACGAGGCGTCTGGCACAGGAGTCTCGCGGGTCGAAGAGTGTGGGACAGAAGGACCGTCGACCCGAGGCTCGTGGATAGAAGTCCTCGTAGCCTCCACCTTAGACGAATCCACCGTAGTAGTCCTTTGCTCGATGTATGGTCGCACTTCTGTTAGGTTGTTGAAGATATACAACGAAATGGTCCGCCATTCTTCAACATCCAACGTTATTGCTTTCGAAGCACTGGCTGGTGCGCGCTTCCCTTGGAATAGGTTGAGGTTGGATCGAACTTTTTCAGAGTCGCCATCATTGTAACGAGGCTTCAGATTATGCAAATGACGATTCTTGGCTTCGTAGTGTGTTGTCACGAAGTTTTCTGCCTCCTCAGTGATGAATGCCTCGACCATGGATGTTTCAATTCTACGTTTATTTTTACATTTTGCTCGAAGCGTCTTCTGCATCCTCTTTGTTCCAAAGCACCAACGATTTTGCACGCCCCCCAATCTTGCCTCGATCGGGATATGCAAAATCAAATGATGCATTGGATTAAAGAAGCCCGGTGGAAAGATCTTTTCTAACTTGCAGATCATCTCCGGCGCCAACTCTTCCAGTTCATCTAGCACGTCAGGCGATAGTTCTTTTGCACAAAGAGTGTGGAAGAAATAGCCCAGCTTTGCCAGTACTAGCCATTCATCCTCAGGGTTAAAGCCACGCAACATCACCGTCATTACCCGCTCAAGACATATGTGCCAATCATGACTCTTGAGACCAAATATTTTCAATTTATCAAGACTCGCTCCCCTCTTTAGATTCGCTGCATACCCATCGGGGAACATCAACTGCATTTTCACCCACAAGAGCATTTCCCTCGTAGCTGGCCTTCCAAGATTGAACCATGTCTTTGGCTTCCTCCAGTTCTTCTTTCCTAACGGTTGTCGCATGTTTTGTAAAGGTCTATCACATAGAGCCTCCTGGTCGACTCTAGACTTTGGATTGTACTTTGTATTTCCCTCTATGCCGAACAATATACCAAAAACGGCCTCATCGATATTCTTTTTAGTGTGCATCACGTCGATGTTGTTTGGGCAAAGGAGGTCTTTAATGTAAGGCAGACCCCACAAGCATATCTTGTGAGTCCAGGCGTGTTTCGTATTATACCCTTTGAAATACCCTGGACATTGATACGTCCAATTTGCATCATGATTTTATATTGATATTTATTCCATTATCGGATGTTATTACACATTTTGGTACAATACTTATGCCTTTTCTCTCTTATTTTACAAGGTTTACATGAAGAGGGAGAATGCCGGCAACTGGAATTCATGACTTGGAAAGGAGAAAATCTGTGATACCTATTCTATGCAACTCCAAAAATCCTAAAAATCTACGGAGAATGATTTTGGAATATAAAAAAAATACTGGGTGAAAGAAATACATCAGGAGGCCCACCAGCGAGCCACAAGCCTGCTGGCCGCGTCCCCCCCCTCGCCGCAGCTAGCGAGCTTGTGGCCCACCTGGCAGCCCTTCAGTGCCCATCTTCTGCTATATGGAGGGTTTATTCGAGTAAAAAATGATAAAAGACCTTTCGGGACGAAGTGCCACCATCTCGAGGCGGAACTTGGGCAGAACCAATCTAGAGCTCCGGCAGGGCAATACAGCCAGTGAAACTTCCCTCCGGGAGGGGGAAATCGAAGACCTTGTCATCACCAACGATCCTCTCATCGATAGGGGTTCAATCTCCATCAACATCTTCACTAGCACCAGCTCCTCTCCAAACCCTAGTTCATCTCTTGTATCCAATCTTTGTCTCAAAACCTCAGATTGGTACCTGTGGGTTGCTAGTAGTGTTGATTACTCCTTGTAGTTGATGCTAGTTGGTTTACTTGGTGGAAGATTATATGTTGAGATCCTTGATCATCATTAATACTCCTCTGATTATGAACATGAACATGTTTTGTGAGTAGTTATGTTTGTTCCTGAAGACATGGGATAAGTCTTGTTATAAGTAATCATGTGAATTTGGTATTCGTTCGATATTTTGATGAGATGTATCTTGTCTCTCCTCTAGTGGTGTTATGTGAACGTCGACTACATAACACTTCACCATTGTTTGGGCCTAGAGGAAGGCATTGGGAAGTAATAAGTAGATGATGGGTTGCTAGAGTGACAAAAGCTTAAACCCTAGTTTATGTGTTGCTTCGTAAGGGGCTGATTTGGATCCACATGTTTCATGCTATGGTTAGATTTATCGTAATTCTTCTTTCGTAGTTGCGGATGCTTGCGATATGGGTTAATCATCAGTGAGAGGCTTGTGCAAGTAAGGACAGCACACAAGCACCGGTCCACCCACATATCAAATTATCAAAGTAGCGAATGCGAATCAAGTGAGCATGATGAAAACTAGCTTGACATAAATTCCCATGGGTCCTAGGGAGCGCTTTGCTTTATATAAGAGTTTGCCCAGGCTTGTCCTTTGCTATAAAAAGGATTGGTACACCTTGCTGCACCTTTGTTACAATTGTTACTTGCTACCCGTTATGAATTATCTTATCACAAAACTAGCTGTTACCGATAATTTCAGTGCTTGCAGAGAATACCTTACTGAGAATCGCTTGTCATTTCCTTCTGCTCCTCATCGGGTTTGACACTCTTACTTATCAAAAGTACTATGATATATCCCCTATACTTGTGGGTCATCAAGACTCTTTTCTGGCGTCGTTGCCGGGGAGTGAAGTGCCTTTGGTGAGTGGAACTTGGTAAGGAATTTTTTTTATAGCGTGCTGAAATTTATTGTCACTTGTTACTATGGAAAGTAATACTTTGAGGGGCTTGTTTGGGGGTATCTCCACCTTGAATGAAAACACAAAGAGTTGTCCCTCAACCCACTGAACCTACTGAAAATATTTATTATGAAATTCCTTTGGGTATGATAGAGAAACTGCTAGCTAATCCTTATGCAGGAGATGGAATACTACATCCTGATTTGCATCTAATCTATGTGGATAAAGTTTGTGGATTATTTAAGCTTGCAGGTCTGCCCGAGGATCACGTCACGAAGAAGGTCTTTCCTTTATCTTTGAAGGAGAAGGCATTGACATGGTATAGGCTATTTGATGATATTGGATCATGGAGCTACAACCAGTTGAAAATGGAATTTCATCAGAAGTTCTATCCTATGCATCTAGTTCATCGTGATCGGAATTATATTTATAATTTTTGGCCTCGTGAAGGAGAAAGAATATCTCAAGCTTGGGGGGGGGGCTTAAGTCAATGTTATTCATGTCCCAACCATGAGCTCTCGAGAGAAATTATTATTCAGAATCTTTATGCTCGGCTTTCTCATAATGATCAATCCATGCTCGATATTTCTTGTGCTGGTTCTTTTATGAAGAAAGATATTGAATTCAAATGGAATTTATTGGAAAGAATTAAACGCAACTCTGAAGATTGGGAACTCGACGAAGGTAAGGAGTCAGGTATAAATCTTAAGTTTTATTGTGTTAAATCCTTCATGGACACGATGCTTTTCGTGAATTTAACACTAAATATGGACTTGACTCTGAGATAGTAGCTTCTCTCTGTGAATCCTTTGCTACTCATGTTGATCTCCCTAAGGAGAAGTGGTTTAAATATCATCCTCCCATTGAAGTGAAAGTAGTGGAACCTATTAAAGTTGAAGAGAAAATTATTACTTATAATGCTAATCCTGTTATCCCTACTACTTACATCAAGAAACCACCTTTCCCTGTTAGGATAAAGGAACATGCTAAAGCTTCAACTGTGGTTCGTAAGAGTTGTATTAGAACACCTACACTCCCTAAACAAATTAAAGTTTAACCTAGTGTTGCTATGGTTAACGATCTCTTGGTTGATAATATTGATGGGCATGTTATTCATGTCTGTGATGAAGCTGCTAGAATTGCTAGACCTGATACTAAGCATATAACATAGACCAGTTGTTGGCATGCCTGTTGTTTCGGTTAAAATAGGAGATCATTGTTATCATGGCTTATGTGATATGGGTGCTAGCGTAAGTGCAATTACCTATTCCTTATACGAAGAAATCATGCATGATACTGCACCAGTTGAAGTAGAGGATATTGATGTTACTATTAAGATTGCTAATAGAGACACTATTGCACCAATGGGGATTGTTAGAGATGTTGAAGTCTTGTGTGGGAAAGTAAAGTATCCTACTGATTTTCTTGTTCTTGGTTCCCCCACAAGATAATTTTTGTTCCATTATATTTGGCAGACCCTTCTTGAATACTGTTAATGCTAAGATTGATTGTGAGAAGGAAGTAGTTACTGTGAGCTTTGGGGATGTGTCTCATGACTTTAATTTCTCTAAATTTCGTAGACAACCCCACGACAAGGAATTTCCTAGTAAAGCTGAAATTATTGGTCTCGCTTCTATTGTTGTGCCTCCTACTGATCCCTTAGAACAATATTTGCTAGACCATGAAAATGATATGCATATGAATGAGAGGAATGAAATAGATGAAATTTTCTTTGAGCAGCAGCCTATTTTGAAACATAACTTACCCATTGAAATACTTGGGGATCCTCCTCCACCCAAGGGTGATCCCGTGTTTGAGCTCAAGCAATTACCCGATACGTTGAAATACGCTTATCTTGATGAAAAAGAGATATATCCTGTTATTATTAGTGCTAACCTTTCAGAGCATGAAGAAAAGAGATTATTGAAAACTTTGAGGAAGCATCATGCTGCTATTGGCTATACTCTTGATGATCTTAAGGGCATTAGTCCCACTCTATGCCAAGATAAAATTAATATGGAGCCTGATGCCAAACCAGTTATTGATCACCAACGACGATTGAACCCTAAGATGAAAGAAGTGGTAAGAAAAGAAGTACTAAAGCTTCTGGAGGCAGGTATAATTTATCTTGTTGCTGATAGTAGATGGGTTAGTCCCGTCCATTGTGTCCCTAAGAAGGGAGGCATTACTGTTGTTCCTAATGATAAAAATGAATCGATCCCTCAAAGAATTGTTACAGGTTATAAGATGGTAATTGATTTTTAGGAAATTAAATAAAGCTATTAAGAAAGATCATTACCCTTTACCTTTTATTGATCAAATGCTAGAAATATTATCCAAACATACTCATTTTTTTGCTTTCTAGATGGTTACTCTGGTTTCTCTCAAATATCTGTATCAAGCGAGGATCAAGAAAAAACCACTTTTACTTGCCCTTTCGATACCTTTGCTTATAGATGTATGCCTTTTGGTTTATGCAATGCACCTGCTACCTTTCAAAGATGTATGATGGCTATATTCTCCGACTTTTGTGAAAAGATTCTTGAGGTTTTCATGGATGATTTTTCCGTTTACGAAACTTCATTTGATGATTGTTTGAGCAACCTTGATCGAGTTTTGCAGAGATGTGAAGAAACTAATCTTGTCTTGAATTGGGAAAAGTGCCACTTTATGGTTAATGAAGGTATTGTCTTGGGGCATAAGATCTCTGAAAGAGGTATTGAAGTTGATAAAGCTAGAGTTGATGCTATTGAAAAAATGCCGTGCCCTACGGATATCAAAGGTATAAGAAATTTCCTTGGTCATGCTGGTTTCTATAGGAGGTTTATCAAAAAAATTCTAGGCCTCTCACAAACCTTTTGCAAAAAGACGTTCCGTTTGTTTTTTATGATGATTGCGTTGAAGCATTTGAAATTCTTAAGAATGCCTTGATTACTGCACCTGTTGTTCAACCACCTGACTGGAACCTACCTTTTGAAATTATGTGTGATGCTAGTGATTATGCTGTTGGTGCTGTTCTAGGACAAATAGTCGATAAGAAATTAAATGTTATCCATTATGCTAGAAAACTCTAGACAGTGCTCAAAGAAACTATGCTACTAGTGAAAAGGAATTTCTAGCAGTTGTGTTTGCTTGTGATAAGTTTAGTCCTTATATTGTTGATTCCAAAGTAATTGTTCACACAGATCATGCTGCTATAAGTACCTTATGGAGAAGAAAGATGCTAAACCTATACTTAATAGGTGGGTCCTTCTGCTACAAGAATTTGATTTGCATATCATTGATAGAAAGGGTGCTGACAACCCTGTAGCAGATAAATTGTCTAGGTTAGAAAATGTTCTTGATGACCCACTACCTATTGATGATAGCTTTCCTGATGAACAATTAGCTGTCGTGAATACTTCACATAATGCTCCTTGGTATGCTGATTACGCCGATTACATTGTTGCTAAATTTATACCTCCTAGTTTCACATACCAACAAAAGAAAAAGTTCTTCTATGATTTAAGGCATTACTTTTGGGATGACCCACATCTTTATAAAGAAGGAGTAGATGGTATTATTAGACATTGTGTACCTGAGCATGAACAGGAACAGATCTTACGCAAGTGTCACTCCGAAGCCTACGAAGGACATCACGCTGGAGATAGAACTGCACACAAGGTACTACAATCTGGGTTTTATTGGCCTACTCTCTTCAAGGATGCTCATAATTTTGTCTTATCATGTGATGAATGTCAAAGAATTGGTAATAATAGTAGACGTCAGGAAATGCCTATGAATTACTCTCTTGTTATCGAACCATTTGATGTTTGGGGCTTTGATTATATGGGGCCTTTTCCACAATCTAACGGGTATACTCATATTCTAGTTGCTATTGATTATGTCACTACGTGGGTAGAAGATATTCCAACTAGTAGCGATGATCATAACACTTCTATTAAAATGCTTAAATAAGTTATTTTCCCTAGATTTGGAGTCCCTAGATATTTGGTGACTGATGGTGGTTCAAATTTTATTCATGGTGTTTTCCGTAAATTGCTCGCTAAATATGATGTTAATCATAGAGTTGCATCTCCTTATCATCCTCAGTCTAGTGGTCAAATAGAGAGATTAAATTGATTTTGCAAAAGACTGTTAATAGATCTAGGAAGAATTGGTATAAGAAACTTGACGATGCATTGTGGGCTTATAGAACTGCTTACAAAAATCCTATGGGTATGTCTCCGTATAAGATGGTTTATGGTAAAGCATGTCACTTACCTCTAGAGCTAGAACATAAGGCTTATTGGGCAATCAAAGAGCTCAATTATGATTTCAACCTTGCCGGTGAAGGTTATTTGACATTAGCTCACTTGATGAATGGAGAACCCAAGCCTACGAGAATGCTAAGTTGTTTAAAAAAGGTTAAGAGATGGCATGATAGAAGGATACAAAAGCGTGAATTCAAATGTAGGTGATCATGCCTTGCTATACAATTCTCGTTTAAGATTTTTTGCAGCAAAACTTCTCTCCAAATGGGAAGGTCCTTACGTCATCGAAGAGGTATACCGTTCCGGTGCCATCAAGATTAACTATGCCAAAGGCACAAATATGAAGGTGGTGAACGGACAAAGAATCAAACATTATATCTCAGGTAATCCCATAAATGTTGAAACCAATATCAATAATATCATAACTCCGGAGGAGTACATTAGGGAGACTTACCGGAACGTTTCAGAACCCGAAAAGGAATAGGTACGTGGTACGATAAGTAAAAAGACTCCAAAACTTTTTCTATGGAAATTTTCATCTGTTTTGGAATATTTAAAAAATTAGGAAAATTTAAAGTAGTCCGAATAGTGCATGAGGAGGCGACAAGCCTGCTCGGTGCAGCCACCCCCTGGCCACGCCCCTAGGGCTTGTGGCCAACTCGTGCACCACCCGGACTTCGTTTTATTGTGGTATACTCCTTCAGGTCGGTACAAATTCATTATATAATCTCCCGAAGGTTTTGACTCCCGTATCACGACAATACCTCCTGTTTTCTCTTTTGAGCTGTTTCTACAGTAGATTTAGGTCAACATGGCGTCCCCAAGTGTTTCAAAGGATAAGTCCTCCGAGAAGGCCATCGGCCCCTACTTTGCGGAGGTGCTGCAACACCCTCAAACCATTGAGGTGCGTGAGGGGGTGCTGCACATCCGTGATGTGGAGGGGCCAAAGAAAACCGTAGGCATGGAGACAAGCCTCGAAGCAATGGAACAACATGTCTTCAAGTGCCAAGGGTTGGTGCAACGGTATTTGATGCTAATCAGATGATGATCGCGGATTTTACCCATAAACATACGCTGGACGCTAACGATGTTGCTAATCACATCTTCAAGCTTTACGAGAGAATCGAGCACCTCCAAGCTCGGATCTACGACCTGCAAAACCAAAACTGTGAGTATGAATACAGATTTAAGAGAATGAGTTTGGCTGCAAATTTGGGTTTCCGGAGACTCGTTCATCCTTTTATGATGGTGAGCCTATGCCTTGGAAGATGGAGGACAAGCTTCCAACCTCATCAACAGCTCCCACATCATCACCTTCGAAGCCAGACAACTAAACACATGGGTATGGGCACTCCCCTTGGCTTGTGCCAAGCTTGGGGGAGGTGCCCCGGTATCGTATCATCACCACATATTTCGTTTTATTTTTATTTTTATTTTCATTTTCATCATATTTTCTTAGTTCAATCCTTTTGGTTATATCTTGATCTAGTAGAATGAAGTTTTCGTGTGATCTAGCTTTGAGTCTTTGCTTTATGATTCCCCCTATGTAAGAAAGTCCTTGAGTTATATAATGAAAAGTGATTTTGAGTTGAGGGCCTTGCTTGCTATGATTTTAATCTTGAGAAAGATGAAGTAGAAAGAAGTGTAGAATAAAAGAAAAGAATACATATGAAAATCTTATGGGGAGTGATGACTTCACGTATAAAAAGTATGTCGATTGAAACCTATTGTGGGTTGACAAACATAGCTGTTAGTCATTGGGGCAATTAAAAGGAAGTGATAAATAAAGAGAGGTTCACATATAAATATATTATCTTGGACATCTTTTATGATTGTGAGCACTCATTAAAATATTATATGCTAAGAAGTTGATGTTGGACAAGGAAGACAACATAATGGTTTATGTTTGCTTATTTCTGAATAGACGTTATATTGTTATAGATCCCTCAACATGTGTCGCTTACTTCCACCTCATATCAGCCAAAACTTCCACACCAAGTAGAGATACTACTTGTGCATCCAAACACCCTTAACCCAGTTTTGCCATGAGAGTCCACCATACCTACCTAAGGATAGAATAAGATCCTTCAAGTAAGTTGTCATCGGTGCAAGCAATAAAAATTGCTCTCTAAATATGTGTGATCTATTAGTGTGAGGAAAATAAACTTTATACAAACTTGTGATAGGGAAGGCATAAAAGCAACAGACTGCATAATAAAGTTCTCTATCACAAGGGGCAATAAAAAGTGACGTTCTTTTGCATTAAGAGATTGTGCATCCAATTATAAAAGCGCATGACAACCTCTGCTTCCCTTTACGAAGGGCCTATCTGTTACTTTTATTTTCTAGTACTTACCTTTATGCAAGAGTCGTGGTGATCTCGATCACCTTCGCTATTTTTGCCTTTATCTTCTAGCAAGTGCCACATGTTGGGGAATGATCTAGGCACAGATATCCACTCGGAAGTGGGTGAGCATGAGTTATTACCGTTGATGTTACCCTTGAGGTAAAATAGTTGGGAGGCAACACTATAAGCCCCTATGTTTCTCTTTGTCCGATTGAAACTTTGAACTCATAGGTACCGTGTGAGTGTTAGCAATTGTGAAAGACTAACAGATGATTGAGTATGTGGATTTGCTTTACAAGCTCTTATATTAACTCTTTCCTACGTTATGATAAACTGGAATTGCTTCAATGACTAAGATCATTGTTTGTCAGTTCACAATAGAGTTCTTGATTCATACTTTGCCATTGTGAATGAATTGTTAATTTAGCATAAGAAATTATGTGTGAAAATATATTACTATTCTAAAGATGATCATGATGCCTTCATGTCCGTATTTTATTTTATCGACACCTCTGTCTCTAAACATGTGGGCATATTTATTGATTTCGGCTTTCGCTTGAGGACAACCGAGGTCTAAGCTTGGTGGAGTTGATACATCCATTTTGCATCATGATTTTATATTGATATTTATTGCATTATGGGATGTTATTACACATTTTGGTACAATACTTATGCCTTTTCTCTCTTATTTTACAAGGTTTACATGAAGAGGGAGAATGTTGGCAGCTGGAATTCTGGATTGGGAAAGGAGCAAATCTGAGATACATATTATGCGCAACTCCAAAAGTCCTGAAAATCTATGGAGAATTATTTTGGAATATATAAAAAATACTGGATGAAAGAAATACATCAGGAGGCCCACCAGGGAGCCACAAGCCTGCTGGCCGTGCCCCTGGCCGCGGCTAGCGAGCTTGTGGCTCACCTGGCAGCCCTCCGGTGCCCATCTTCTGCTATATGGAGGGTTTCGTCGAGGAAAAAAGATAAGAGACCTTTAGGGACGAAGCGCCTCCGCCTCGAGGCAAAACTTGGGCAGAACCAATCTAGAGCTCCGGCAGGGCGATCCTGCTGGTGACACTTCCCTCCGAGAGGGGGACATCAAATCCCTCGTCATCACCAATGATCCTCTCGTCGAGAGGGGTTCAATCTCCATCAACATCTTCACTAGCACCATCTCCTCTCTAAACACTAGTTCATCTCTTGTATCCGATCTTTGTCTCAAAACCTTAGATTGGTACCTGTGGGTTGCTAGCAGTGTTGATTACTCCTTGTAGTTGATGCTAGTTGGTTTACTTGGTGGAAGATTATATGTTCAGATCCTTGATCACCATTAATACTCCTCTGATTATGAACATGAACATGTTTTGTGAGTAATAAGTAATCATGTGAATTTGGTATTCGTTCGATATTTCGATGAGACGTATGTTGTCTCTCCTCTAGTGGTGTTATGTGAACGTCGACTACATAACACTTCACCATTGTTTGGGCCTATAGGAAGGCATTGGGAAGTAATAAGTAGATGATGGGTTGCTAGAGTGACAGAAGCTTAAACCCTAGTTTATGCGTTGCTTCGTAAGGGGCTGATTTGGATCCACGCGTTTCATGCTATGGTTAGATTTATATTAATTATTCTTTCGTAGTTGCGGATGCTTCCGGGAGGGGTTAATCATAAGTGGGAGGCTTGTCCAATTAAGGGCAGCACCCAAGCACCGGTCCACCCACATATCAAATTATCAAAGTAGCGAATGCGAATCAAGTGAGCATGATGAAAACTAGCTTGACATAAATTCCCATGTGTCCTCGGGAGCACTTTGCTTTAAATAAGAGTTTTCCCAGGCTTGTCCTTTGCTATCAAAAGGATTGGGCCACCTTGCTGCACCTTTGTTACAATTGTTACTTGCTACCCGTTACGAATTATCTTATCACAAAACTATGTGTTACCAATAATTTCGGTGCTTGCAGAGAATACCTTACTGAGAACAGATTGTCATTTCCTTCTGCTCCTCGTTGGGTTTGACACTCTTACTTATCGAAAGGACTACGATAGATCCCCTATACTTGTGGGTCATTAGACATATTGGATCCAGCTCGAGAGCGTTTATCTGATCCAGGGTCTGTTGGCCTGTCAATGCATGTGGTGCAGAGTTTTTGACAACTCTACCTTTCATGAAATTCTTCTTGTCTTTTTTGAACTTATGGAGAGGATCCAGGAACTGTCTATGCAAGTCGATGCAAGAATACTTGCGACCCGCCTGTAGCCAACGGAACTGAAGAGCTGCCTTGCATTTGGGGCACGCGAATCTTCCATGCACACACCAACCAATGAATAGCACATACACCGGCAAGTCATGCGTCGAGTACATGTACCACACATGCATTTTGAAGTTTTTTGGAAGCGGTGTCATATGTCTTGATCCCATTATCCCAAGCTTCTTGCAATTCATCCTTAAGCAGTTGCATGTACACATTCATATTCTTCCTCGGATAGTTGGGCCCTGGAATTATCAACGTCAAGAAAATGTTCTTTCTTTACATAATCTCTCCGGGGGGAGATTGAGTGGAATGACAAATACAGGCCAGCAACTGTATTGGGTTTCCGTCAGACAAAACACCTGGAACCCATCCGTGCTGATGGCGACTCGAGGATACCTTGGATTTGCCGCTTTATCCTTATGTAATGCATCGAAGTGCTTCCACGCAAAAGCATCTGAAGTGTGTCCCAACATCGGATTCCCATCTGCATCTAGTTCGGTTCTTTTGCCCAATTTGTGCCACGTCATCTGTTTGGTCGTCTCTTTGACCATGAAAAGACGTTGAAGTCTTGGTCTGATTGGCAGATACCGAAGAACATTAACTGGGATTTTGGTCTGACTCTTCTCACCCATACTGTTATCTACCACAACATACCTGGAAGACTTGCAAATGGGACAATAGTTCAATTCCGCATACTCAAACCTAAATAAGGAACACCCATGCTCACAGGCATATATCTACTCATAGAGCATCTTAAGCGCACATAGGATTTTGTCACACTCGTACAGGTTTGCTAGCAATACATGGCCTTTGGGTAGAAAGCATCCAAATATCGTCATCATCGCGTCGTAGCATTCTCTGCCTAGGTTGAAGTGAGCCTTCAGAGCCATTACTTGTGCGATGGCATCCAGCTGACAAAGCTCAGTGTGCTCGTGGAGAGGACGTTTTGAAGACTCCAACATTTCATAGAAGGCCTTTGCAGATTCCTCCATCTCATTGTCCGAATACCGAGCATCATCCAAGTCTTGCACCATGTCTTCGATCCCGGTACCATGCTCGTCGGTGCGACGATGAACAACCTCACCTCTAGCACGTTGGGCAGACTCACCATGAAATCTCCATACGGTATAATCATGCATAAAACCCCACTTCTGCAAGTGTTTACCCATTTCATTTCGTGTCCACTTTCTATGGTTGTCGCACCGAACACAGGGGCACTAGGTTATTTCCTGGCCATTTGCAAATGCGGCGCTCAGAAACCCCTTGGTTTTTGTTAACCATTCAATGGTCATTTCTTTCTGACTAGGGTGACCGGTGTACATCCAAGCACGATCACTCATATTGCCTACCTACTAAACAGACAAGAAATATATATATATATATATATATAATTCATCATCTATATTCATCCGTTAATCAAGTTTGTCAGTTTTATTATGTCCATGCAACCTACACGCTAATAGGTAGAGATAGGTCCTAATCCCACCCGAGTATGTGTAGATTGGGTTCGTTTTCCCATGCTCTGCTCCGGATTCGATGCAAAATTTCGATAGCAGCATCCCGCTGTTCTCCCGATACACGTCTCAGCAATAAGCAGAGAGGATGTGTGATACGTATCCAACATATCTACTTTTCCAAACTCTTTTGCCCTTGTTTTGGACTCTAATTTGCATGATTTGAATGAAACTAACCCGGACTGACGCTGTTTTCAACAGAACTGCCATGGTGTTGTTTTTGTGCAGAAATAAAAGTTCTCGGAATGACCTGAAAACTTACGAGGAATTTTTGTGGAATATATAAAAAATACCGGAGAAAGAATCAACCGGAGGGGAGGTGCCAGTGGGGCACGAGCCCAGGAGGCGCGACCACCACCCCTGGCTACGCCTGGCAGGCTCGTGGGGCCCACGTGGCTCCTCCGACCTCTTTTCCAGCTCTATATATTCACTTTCGCCCAGAAAAAATTAAGAGAGAAGAAATCATCGCGTTTTACGATACGGAGCCGCCGCCACCACCTGTTCTTCCTCGGGAGGGCAGATCTGGAGTCCGTTCTGGGCTCCGGAGAGGGGAAATCGAAGCCATTGTCATCATCAATCATCCTCCATCGCCAATATTATGATGCTCTCCATCGTTCGTGAGTAATATCATCGTAGGCTTGCTGGACGGTGAGGGGTTTGATGAGATCTATCATGTAATCGAGTTAGTTTTGATAGGGTTTGATCCCTAGTATCCACTATGTTCTAAGATTGATGTTGCTACTACTTTGCTATGCTTAATGCTTGTCACTAAGGCCCGAGTGCCATGATTTCAGATCTGAACCTATTATGTTTTCATCAATATATGTGTGTTCTTGATCCTATCTTGCAAGTTGTAGTCACCTACTTTGTGTTATGACCCGGCAACCCCGGAGTGACAATAGCCGGAACCACTCCCGGAGATGACCATAGTATGAGGATTCCATGTATTCACCATGTGTTAATGCTTTGTTCCGGTTCTCTATTAAAAGGACACCTTAATATCCCTTAGTTTCCATTAGGACCCCACTGCCACGGGAGGGATGGACAAAAGATGTCATGCAAGTTCTTTCCATAAGCACGTATGACTATATACGGAATACATGCCTACATTACATTGACGAACTGGAGCTAGTTATATATCACCCTATGTTATGACTGTTACATGATGAATGCCATCCAACATAATTATCCATCACCGATCCAATGCCTATGAGCTTTTCCTATACTGGTCTTTGCTATGTTACTTTACCGCTACCGGTGTTACACTTGCTACACAAATCACTACTTCTACTGCTGCTACTGTTACTGTTACTATCATACTACTTTGCTACTAAAACTTTGCTGCAGATATTAAATCTTTCAGGTGTGGGTGAATTGACAACTCAACTGCGAATACTCGAGGATATTCTTTGGCTCCCCTTGTGTCGAATCAATAAATCTGGGTTGAATACTCTACCCTCGAAAACTGTTGCGATCCCCTATACTTGTGGGTTATCAAGACCTTTTTCTGGCGCTGTTGCCGGGGAGCATAGCTCTATTCTCTAAGTCACTTGGGATTTATATCTGTTGATCACTATGAAGAAATTGCGAGATCCAAAAACTAAAGTTCTGCCCTCAACTACGAGGACAAGTAAGGAACTGCTATCTAGCTCTGCACTTGATTCACCTTCTGTTATGAGTAAATTTGCGACACCGCCACATGCTATTAATTCTGATATGTCTCTTGTGCTTGATGATGCTACTTCTGCTATACATGGTAATTATGATGATGCTTTGCTTTATAATGAGATGCCACTTGGTGAATTTCTGGATGCACAAATTGCTAGAGTTACTACTGAATCAAATGATACTTCTGAAACTGATGAAATTATTGAAATGGAACCTGCTGTTATACCTGTTAGACCTAGCCCTCCTAGATATGAATTGCCTAATATACCTAAGGGTTATGTTATGGAAGGAGAGGTAGCTGAAGACTTTCTTGCTTGTAAGGATAGTTATGATCTTGAGAAATTATTACGCAAGTGGAAAGAAAAATCTCTGAATGCTAGAATGAAATATGATCCTAAGTTTGCTACTTCACCTATCTTTGTTACTGATAAAGATTATGAGTTCTCTGTTGATCCTGAGTTAATCACCTTGGTTGAATCTGATCCTTTTCATGGTTATGAATCTGAAACTATTGTGGCACATCTTACTAAACTGAATGATATTGCCACCCTATTCACTAATGAGGAAAAAATTCGCTATTACTATATCCTTAAGTTGTTTCCTTTCTCACTAAAGGGTGATGCTAAAACTTGGTTTACCTCTCTTGCTCCTGGTTGTGTGCGTAGTCCCCAGGATATGGTATACTAATTCTCCGAGAAATATTTTCCTGCCCATAAGAAACAAGCTGCCTTGCAGGATATATATAACTTTGTGCAAATTGAAGAAGAGAGTCTCCCACAAGCTTGGGGGAGGCTTGTCCAGTTACTTAATGCTTTGCCTGATCACCCTCTTAAGAAAAATGAAATAGTTGATATCTTTTATAAAGGACTAACCAATGCTTCTAGGGACCACCTAGATAGTTGTGTTGGTTTTGTTTTCAGGGAACGAACTGTGGAACAAGCTGAAATTCTATTAAATAATATCTTGAGCAATGATAATGCTTGGACTATTCCTGAACCACCTCTAAATCCAACTCCGAAGAAAAGAGGTATTCTATTCCTCAGTCCTGAAGATATGCAAGAAGCAAAGAAATCTATGCGATAGAAAGGTATTAAATCTGAAGATGTTAAGAATCTAACACCTATTGAAGAGATACATGGTCTTGATAACCCGACACAGGTAGTAGAGGTAAATTCTCTCCGTAGATTCAATGAGAGTGATATTCCTTATGATAAACCTCCTAGATTATGCTTAGATGAATTTGATAACTTTGTTGTTAAACAACAAAGTTTTAATGATTATGTTAGCAGACAAATGGAACAAAATGCTCGTAGGATTAATCATATAATTGCTTGTGTGGATAGAAATGTTAATGATCTTAAGCTTATTAGTAAACATGCTTCTATGGTCACTACTCAAGTAGAGCAAGTACTTAAAGCTCAAAATGACTTGCTTAATGAATTGAATGATAACTCTGTTAAAATTGTTACTAGAGGTGGTAGAATGACTCAGAAACCTTTTTATCCTGAGGGCCATCCTAAGAGAATTGAGCAGGATTCTCAAGGAATTAATACTGACGCACCTAGCCATCCTGGTAATAGGAAGAAAAAGAAAGATGATAGGAACTTGCATGTTAGTAAACCTGTTTCTGTTACACCTGAGAATCAAAATGATATATCTATTTCTGATGCTGAGACACAATCTCGTGATGAACATGAGCCTAGTGATAATATCGATAATGATGTTCATATTGATGCTCAACCTAGTAATGATAATGATGTGGATATTGAACCTGCTATTGATCCTGATAACCCACAACCTAAGAATAAAAAGATATGATAAGAGTGATTTTATTGCTAAGAAGCATGGTAAGGAAAGAGAACCATGGGTTCAGAAACCCATGCCCTTTCCTCCCAAACCATCCAAGAAAAAGTATGATGAGGATTTTGAGAGCTTTGTTGAAATGATTAGACCTATCTTCTTGCAAATGCGTTTGACTGATATGCTTCAAATGTCTCCTTATGCTAAATACATGAAAGATATTGTGACAAATAAAAGAAAGATACCTGATGCTGAGATTTCCACCATGCTTGCTAATTACACTTTTAAGGGTGGGACTCCTAAGAAACTAGGTGATCTCGGAGTACCCACTATACCTTGCTCCATTAAAGGAAACTATGTTAGGACTGCTTTATGTGATCTTGGAGCCGGTGTTAGTGTTATGCCTCTCTCTTTATATCATAGATTTGAATTGGATAAGTTGACACCTACTGAAATTTCTTTGCAAATGGCTGACAAATCAACTGCTTTACCTATCGGCATTTGCGAGGATGTGCCTGTTGTGGTTGCAAACGTTACTATCTTAACAGACTTTGTTATTCTTGATATTCCCAAGGATGATGCCATGGCAATCATCCTTGGAAGACCCTTTTTAAACACTGCAGGAGCTGTTATTGATTGCAACAAAGGCAATGTCACTTTCCATGTCAATGGTAATGAGCACACGGTGCACTTTCTGAAGAAACAACATCGGGTTCATTGCATAAATTCTATTGAAAGATCTTCATCCATTATTGTTGGAAGCTTTGAAATTCCTTTACCTACTGTCAAGATGAGATATGATATACTTACTATTGGGGATATGCATATCCCCATTGAGGTAACCTAGTGATTTTTTCGAAGATTCTCCGGTTTCATGTGATTCGAAAAAAGTTTATCAAGGAGACTTGATCAACCTCATTGATGGATTTCTTTTGATGACCATGAGATGGATGAATCTAGAAGTCACAACCTTTTGTTCCCAACTTTTACTTTTCGTTATTTAGTAGAAAAATAATAAATATAGCATTATTTTTCCGTTTTCTGCATTATCCGTCCAATAAAAAGAATGACCTAAAAATAAAAGTTCTTCAAATGCCCTGAAATTCAAGTATGATTTTTTCTGGAATATTTAAGAATTTTTGAAATAAATAACTACTCAGGGGGATGCACTAGTGGGCTACGAGCCCAGGAGGCGCGACCACCCCCCTGGCCGTGCCTGGCAGGCTCGTGGGGCCCACGTGGCCCCCGTCCACTTGTTCCAGCCCCATCTCCTTCTTGTACCTCCAGAAAAAATCATCCCACAACTCAAACCCATGTTCTTGCTCATTTTGCTGCGTTTTTCGATCTCCTTGTGCAAAGACCCATTCACCAAACTATTTTGGGGAAATTGTTCCTTGTAGGTGACTCCTCCATTGGTCCAATTAGTTTTTTGTTCTAGTGCTTTATTCATTGCATATTATTGCTGCCTTGGTGACCCTGTTCTTGAGCTTTGCATATTAATTTTATTTGGTCCCAAGTAGTTTTGATATAAGATATGGCCTCTAGGCACTTGTAGGAGTAGTTGCTATGAGTTTTGTTAAGTTTTATTCACTTTTATTTTGAGTCACTAAAAATTTCAGAATCTTTCAGAAAAAGAAAGAGAATTGTGAGGAGGTTTCTAAGGGGCTCTTCGAGCCATAACCCCAAGGGAGATGAAAATGAGAAGAAGAAACCCAAGTATCCAGTTCCTCCAATTGCAGAAGTTCGAGCATGCGAGTGGCCAAGCGATATATTCTTGCACGCTGTCGGACTTCATAAGGATTTTTATTACTTGGTGGAGAATGCCGGCCTTACCGCATTTGTCGAAGATAAGTGTCCACAATACCTCCTCCTCACTAATACTTTTGTGCAAAGCTTTAACTTCTCTCCGAGGAAGAGTCCTCCTATGGTTGAGTTCAAGTTATATGATATCCCCCATCGCATGTCACTTCAGGATTTTTGCAATGTTTGCAAGTTACCCTATGTTGGGGATATTCATGAACCTTGCCCACGGGACTTGGAGGCTTTCATTGATACTATTGCCGTAGCAGAGGAAAGAGGGGTGTCTGGCGCCAGAATTGCCAGTGTGCATTTTCCTGTGCTTCGCTATTTTCTTTATTTATAGGAAAATGTTTGATTGGCGTGGAAAGGCCGGGGGTCTTAGTTCCCCAGATCTTGCAGTCTTACGCTCAGCTTTACATAATGATAGAACTTATAGTTTGGGCGCTATTGTTGCCCGACGGTTGGACACGAACCGTTCCAAGGGAACACGGTGTATGGAGGTATCTATGCTACTCGCCTAGCTAGACATTTTGGGATACCTGCTAGACTGCATGAGGAGGGAGAGATGCTTCTTCCAGAGAGATATTTAGATTATGATAGCATGGTTCGCCATGATTTTCCTGATAAGAATGATAATGGGAGGCTTATTTATAACTTGGTATTTAGTCAGGGTACTCATGAGGTCATTACCTTGCCTACTCCTTCTTTGTTCAACCTTCATCTAGGATGGTACACCATTATGCCCTCGGACATCTACGCATATTGGGGCATGGCGCCACCTCAGGCGCCCGTGCTTGAGCCACCAGTCGAGTACCAGACGCCAGTTTATCAGTGGGAGCTCGAGGAGCTTACCCAGCAGTGGCATCCTCAGTACACTCCGGAGTACCACGGAGCCGGTTACTTTCCTCCTTGGGAGTAGATCAACTTAGGCCAAAAGCCTAAGCTTGGGGGAGTACGTGTTTCTCACCGACTTTATATTCATGTTCACACATTCACTTTGATAGTCGGTGTTCACAATTTTTCATTATATCATCCATGCTAGTTTATTTTATTTTTCTCGCATTCTTATTGTGTGTTTGATTAACTTGAGAAAATCCAAAAAAATAAATAAAAGTGAGAAAAACAAAAATAAATTAAAAGTGAGAAAAACAAAAAAAATTAGTTGTAACTTTACATTCTTGCATGCTTAGTAGTAATTAAGAAAACAAAACCCAAAAAGATTTCCTGTTCTTCTTTTGCTTGTTGGGAGCTTTCCCGTGTAAATAGTTTTCTCTTTCTTTGGGTCGAGGTAGAAGACCATGATTAAAATGATTAGTGGCTCTCATATGCATTATTGTTTATCCGTCAAAGAGCCATATTACTTTGTATTCTCCTCTGAGTTTGCTTGCAGATTCCAGCTTAGTCCAATGCACGAACACTCTTATTATTATTCACATCATTCGGTCGTGCAAGTGAAAGGCAATAATGACGATATATGATGAAGTGATTGAGCCTGGAAAAGCTGGTATGAACTCGACCTATTTTGTTTTTGTAAATATGGCTAGCTCATCGTTCTTAATTCAGCCTTGTTATGAGAGAAACATGTTTGCAATGACAACTCAGAGATCATAGTTTCTTATGCCATGCTTAATTAGCTAGGAGTTTATAATGGTTTGTCTTGGATGCCAACATGAATTTTAAAATGATTGTGATGTAGTATGATAGGATGGTATCCTCCTTTGAATGATTCAAGTGGCTTGACTTGGCACATGTTCACGCATGTAGTTGAAACAAAATCGACATAGCCTCCACGATATTCATGTTCATGGTGATTTATATCCTACTCATGCTTGCACTCAATATTGGTTAATCTCAATGCATGTAGATGACTGTTATAGCTCTCTAGTTGGTCGCTTCCCAGTCTCTTTCTAGCCTTCACTTGTACTAAGCGAGAATACTGCTTGTGCATCCACTTCCATAAACCCAAAGTTGTTCCATATGAGTCCACCATACCTACCTATATGCGGTATCTACGTGTCGTTCCAAGTAAATTTGCATGTGGCACTCTCTAAATCTTCAAATAATAATCTGTTTTGTATGCCTGGACCGCTCATGTGGTGACAAGGGGCGGTCAGTATCTTCCATGCTAGGCGTGTTATCCTCGATATGTGTTTATTCACTATCACTCACGAGAAAGGGGCCGTTAATCGGAATGCCCAGTTCCATGTTCAAAACAAATAAAAATATAATTGCAAACAAAACTCCCCTGGATTGTTGTTGGTATGGACGGCACCCGAGGATTCGGCTAGCCATGGAGTGTGATTGATTGGTGGTGGGGGAGTCAAAACTTTAATATTCTATTTGGGAACCGCCTATAATATGTGTAGCATGGAAGATGGTGAAAACTCTTGGTCATCACGTTGACAATGAAAGCATGCCACCCCAAAGTTATTCATCTCTGTTTTAAAAAGCTTGAGCTTTGGCAGCTCTGCAAATCAATGCTTCCCTCTGCGAAGGGCCTATCTATTTACATTGCTGTTGAGTCATCCTGTTCTTATTAAAAGCACCATCTAGAGAGCACCTCCGTCATTTGTATGCTTTGCTATGAATTGATATTGAGTATGATTATGACTGGATCTTCTTTACCATGAATTATAATTTCTAGTCAGCCCTTGGTCTTTGAAGGTGCTCTGCATTTATGTTTTGCGCTCTCAGAAAGAGCTAGCGAGATACCATCTATTCGTATTGTATCATGTTTGTTTTGATTGAAGTGTTGATGTTTGAAACTTATTATTATGACTCGCTAGTTAATTATGCCATTGATATGAGTATACCATGAGACCTAAATGTCATTGCTTATGTGGTTAGCTGATGGTCTTGCTGAAAATCTGAATATGAGTTAGACATAATTGCAAAAACAAGAGCAAACAGAGTTCGTAAAAGTTTTTCTTTTGTCTCTTTCAGTTTATCAACTGAATTGCTTGAGGACAAGCAAGGCTTTAAGCTTGCGGGAGTTGATATGTCTCCAACGTATCTACTTTTCCAAACTCTTTTGCCCTTGTTTTGGACTCTAATTTGCATGATTTGAATGAAACTAACCTGGACTGACGTTGTTTTCAGTAGAACTGCCATGGTGTTGTTTTTGTGCAGAAATAAAAGTTCTCGGAATGACCTGAAAACTTACGAGGAATTTTTGTGGAATATATCAAAAATACCGGAGAAATAATTAACCGGAGGGGAGGTGCCAGTGGGCCACGAGCCCAGGAGGCGCGGCCACCCCCCTGGCCGCGCCTGGCAGGCTCGTGGGGCCCACGTGGCTCCTCCGACCTCTTTTCCAGCTCTATATATTCACTTTCGCCCAGAAAAAAATTAAGAGTGAAGAAATCATCACGTTTTACGATACGGAGACGCCGCCACCACCTGTTCTTCCTCGGGAGGGCAGATCTGGAGTCCGTTCTGGGCTCCGGAGAGGGGAAATCGAAGACATCGTCATCATCAACCATCCTCCATCGCCAATTTCATGATGCTCTCCATCGTTCGTGAGTAATCTCATCGTAGGCTTGCTAGATGGTGAGGGGTTAGATGAGATCTATCATGTAATCGAGTTAGTTTTGATAGGGTTTGATCCCTAGTATCCACTATGTTCTAAGATTGATGTTGCTACTACTTTGCTATGCTTAATGCTTGTCACTAGGGCCCGAGTGCCATGATTTCAGATCTGAACCTATTATGTTTTCATCAATATATGTGTGTTCTTGATCCTATCTTGCAAGTTGTAGTCACCTACTTTGTGTTATGACTCGGCAACCCCGGAGTGACAGTAGTCGGAACCACTCCCGGAGATGACCATAGTATGACGATTCCATGTATTCACCATGTGTTAATGCTTTGTTCCAGTTCTCTATTGAAAGGAGACCTTAATATCCCTTAGTTTCCATTAGGAACCCGCTGCCACGGGAGGGATGGACAAAATATGTCATGCAAGTTCTTTTCCATAAGCACGTATGACTATATATGGAATACATGCCTACATTACATTGACGAACTGGAGCTAGTTACATATCACCCTATGTTATAACTATTACATGATGAATGCCATCCAACATAATTATCCATCACCGATCCAATGCCTACGAGCTTTTCCTATACAGGTCTTTGCGACGTTACTTTACCGCTACTGGTGTTACACTTGCTACACAAATCACTACTGCTACTACTGCTACTGTTATTGTTACTATCATACTACTTTGCTACTAAAACTTTGCTGCAGATATTAAATCTTTCAGGTGTGGTTGAATTGAAAACTCAACTGCTAATACTCGAGGATATTCTTTGGCTCCCCTTGTGTTGAATCAATAAATCTGGGTTGAATACTCTACCCTCGAAAACTGTTGCGATCCCCTATACTTGTGGGTTATCAATGTGTACCCGGAGAACAACAGGGGGCACTGATGAAATTCCTCATCGGATCCGGAGAAGAGCATATGGAAAAATGAACCCAATCTACACATACTCAGGCTGTCCATGGATAACGTTGGACAATTCAAAAGGATGGCGGTTATAAATATGCAAAGACATGCATATTTATAGATGCCGCCCTTTCGAACGGGAGATGCATACTGGTCATGCATACTGATGATTGAAGACACCTATAGCTAGCAAGTTTCATCGGCACGAATACCAGAACCGAGCAAATTAAGGGGGACAAGGGAGGAGATGTCATTTGTGCTCACCAACGAATGCAGCAGGGGAGCTCGTCAGACATAACGGGAGGTCATCGAACAGCAGTCCCTCGTAGCGACGAAACAACTGCACATTGAAATGAAACCTGATCAACACAAATATGATGTTTTTCATAACAGCTAGAATTGGAATATATATGTATATATATATATATGACCTAACTCATAATTTACAAAACTATGACCCTATGGCCTTTGGAAGGCCGAGGAGCACCTTTTCGGTCAACAGGAGGCCGAAGAGATGTTGGGGGTCGGGGGTCGGGGTGTCTTCTTCTCCTCCTCTCCTCTTTCTTCTTCTTCTTCTTATCTTCTTCTTCTTGTTGTTCTCATTTTCCTCTGCTCCTTCTCCTTCTCTCCTCTTTATTTTTCTTCTTCTTCTTCTTCTTCTTCTTCTTTTTTCTTCTAGTTTTTTTCTCTCTTCTTTTCTTCTAAGTATTTTTTCTATCTAAGTTTTTTCTATCTAAGTTTAGCCACAGGGAGGGGGTGGCGCCGGGATCTAGCGAGTGGAGGGGACGACTATGAGGATGGCCGGTGCTGGAGGCGAGGAAGGGGTGGCCGCTAGGGAAGGGGCGGGGCCGGGGGAGGGGAGGGGTGGTTGCGGCGAGGGGTGGCAGTGGCAAGGGGTGGCGCAGGGAGGAGGTCCGGCAAGGGGGTGGCATAGGGAGCCAGTGAGGGGAGGGGCGGCCGGGAGGCTGGCCGGCGCCGGAGGCGGGGGAGGGGACGACATCGGGGGTGGGCGAGGGGTGGACACGGCGAGGGGTGGTGCAGGGAGGAGGTCCGGCGAGGGGTGGCCGGCCGTGGGGAGCTGCGGTGGTGGCGGATCCGCTCGGTGTGTGTGGGTGAGGGGAGAGAGTGGGGGGTTAGTGGAGCGGGCGGGGGGGGGGGGGGGGTAAACGGCTGTTATAGGCACATCACCTTTGTCATCCGCTAGCGGACAACAAAGAGCCCGAGAGCTAACGGCAAAGGCCAGTAGGACGGCAAAGAGTTCGTCCGTTGGACCTATCCAGGACCAAGGTCTAGTGGGACCCATCTTGCCTCTTTGTCGTCTGCTTGTAGGGTCTATGCCGTCCGCTGGCAGACGGCAAAGGGAAGACAAATGGCAAACAATGCCTTTGCCATCAGTCAACTCTTTGTCGTTTGCTTTCCGGCAGCTGACGGCAAACAGCATCTTTGCCATCTGCCAACAGACGGCAAAGGACTGGCTGATGGCAAATTACTAGATTCCAGTAGTGTATGGGTTGATTGATGATCATGATTGGTTTGAGTTTCATGGTTTATTTTGCTACTGTCCTAAGGTACTTTTCGTGAGGCGCACGCGTGAAAGAATAATGCTAGAGGGTGTTGCAAAATGTTCATGATTCGCTTATAGTGGGTGTCTAGAGTGACAGAACCTTACAACCGAGTAAGGGAATTGTTGCGTATGGGAGTAAAGAGGACTTGATGTGTTAATGCTATGGTTTGGTTTTATCTTAATGAACTCTTGTAGTTGCGGATGCTTTCTAGAGTTCCAAGATAAGTGCATATGATCCAAGTACGGAAAGTATGTTAGCCTATGCCTCTCCCTCATATAAAACTGCAATAATGATTACCGGTCTAGTTATCAATTGCCTAGGGACAAATCTTTCTCTTGTACTACAAAAAGCTTTATACTAAATAATTTACTTTAGTTTTCTTTATTAAAGCAACAACTAATTTTATTTCCACATTCTTTTTTACCTTGCAAAACTATCTCTACACCTATTAAGTACTTCTAGTTTCATTCCCGCAAAATAGTTTCATACTTGTTCTAGGTAAAGTAAGCGTTAGCGTGCATACAGTTGTATCTATGGTCGATAGAACTTGAGAGAATATTAATTCTACCTTCAGCTTCTCATTGGGTTCGACACTCTTAGTTATCGAAAAAAGCTACAAACAATCCCCTACACTTGTGGGTTATCAAGACATTTTTCTGGCGTTGTTGCCGGGGAGCAATAGTGTAGTGGTTGATATTCTCGTGTGTGCTTGTTTTCTTTATCACTAAGTAATTTTTATTTTCTGTTATTAGTTGTTTTATATCTTTAGTTATGGATATGGAGCACGAAACACCAAAGAAATTTGATGTACTTGCTACTCATGGAGATGGGGAACCTCCTAAAACCCTCAATGCTAGTTATGTGAAACAAGTTAATTACTCCTTTGATAATCCTGGGAAATCCTCATTCAACTTTATAATGAGATACATGTTGGATCAATGTGCGTACTTTAGGGATCGCTTATCTCACAAAGGGAAACACTTATGGGATCGACTTAAAATGTTGCGTTGGTATGCTTGGGATATATGCTCGAAACGTGATTATACTTGTTGCTCTAAGATGAAGGGTATTCACCTTCCCTTTCAATGTGAATTTAATGATAATGAAACATTTGCTTCTTATGCTAAGTGTATATATGATTACTATGATGTGGAACAAATAGAAGAATTTGTTGCTTTTAAGGGTTCTTATGAAATTTAATCGTTCTTTGAAAGATATGACTATGGTTATGCTATTTACAGATCTAATTTTTTTCCATACTTAAATATTGCTATGAGAATTATGAATACAATAATGATATTACTGAATTTATTGAGAGAATGACCGCTGCCTTGGAAGAGACTAGTATTTTGCAAGAATCTATGAAAGAAGAAATTCCTGAAACTATGAGCTCATTAGATGAAAAAGATGAGGAGGAGAGTGAAGAACAAAAGGAGGAAGAGCGGATTAGCTATCCGTTCCCACCTTCTAATGAGAGTAACTCTTCAACTCATACATTGTTTCATTTCCCTTTGCACATACCGCAGGATGAATGTCATGATCCCTTGGATTCGTTTGAAATATCCCTTTTTGATGAACTTGATGCTTGCTATGCTTGTGGCCATGATGCCAATATGAATTATGCTTATGGAGATGAACTTGCTATAGTTCCTTATGTTAAGCATGAAATTTTTGCTATTGCACTTATTAAGGATTATATTGATGGTTTGCATTTTACTAGCACACATGATGATTTTGATTGATATAATATGCATGTGCTTGCTGCTCCTACTTGCAATTATTATGAGAGAGGAACCAAATATTCACCTCTCTATGTTTCCAATACAATAAAATTGCAAGAAACCACTTATGCTATGAATTGGCCTTTACTTTGTGTTCACGAATTGTTCTTGTATGACATGCCAATGCATAGGAAGAGACTTAGACTTCGTTGTCACATGATATATATCACTTTTTCTCACTACTAAATTACAAATCATTGTTAATTAAATTCGTCTTTGATATACCTTGGGATCCGGGTGGATCAATTACTTGAGCACTATATGCCTAGCTTAATGGCTTTAAAGAAAGCGCTGTCAGGGAGACAAATCGGAAGTTTTAGAGAGTCATTTTATTCTGTTGTGTGATTTTAAAATAATTAAAAAAATAAAATAAAGTGGGAACTTAAAACTTTTTCAAAAAACAGAAGTGAAAGTGAGAAAGACGAGTATCGTTGAAGTGCGGGCTAGCCTTGAACTTTGTTCATGCCCATGGAAACTTTGTGAATCCTGATTACAGAAACTTTTAAACAAAAATAATTATCCCCTTGCATAAATCCATTGTATTATAAAAATAATGGGCCAAGAATTTCCTTTAGGGTGTTTAAATTGCTTTTTTGATATGTGATGTGTAAAAACAGAAACTTTTGCTACAGTGTTTGAATTTAGTATTTTAGTGGAGCATGCAAAAATTCTGAAATTGTACACAATACTGTTATACACACTATTTATCACTTCCTAATTTTTCAGATTTTTTGAGTTATATAAGTATAAGTTCCATCTGCATCTTTATGGACTGTCTTGTTTTTCACAGATTGCTGTTATAGTTGCTTTGAGTGCTTATGTTTGAATTCTTGTTGAGCCCCATTGATTTAGAGCAATAGAGTTGTGATAGAATACAGTGGGTAATGTTATATTATAATTATGCAATAATTTTATGGCAGGACATGATGAGATTTGATGATTATATACTAGCGTTTCTAATGAAAGTTCTGTTAAGTTTTGTGTGGATGAAGTGTTCGAAGATCGAGGAGGTATCGATATGAGACGAATAAGGAGAGGCAAGAGTTCAAGCTTGGGGGTGTACAAGGCCCGCAAAGTAAATATTCAAGGATACTAAAGCATCTAAGCTTGGGGATGCCCCAGAAGGCATCCCATCTTTCTTCTTCAACAACTATCGGTATGTTTCGGTTTTCACATGATACGCATAAATTCTTGGAGTGTCGTGTGACCTTTATTTCCCTTTTAGGAATGAACCATGCTGGTATGTGAAAGTCTATGGTTTATTTATAGAATGCTCTTTGCACTTCACTTATATCATTTGAAGTTGGATGCCTGTTTCTCAACATATAGAAAACCGTTATTTGTAGAATGATCTTTTGCTCCAGTTATATTTATTAGAGCATCTCTAGGTCTATTGTAGAAATAATTAAACTCTCATGCTTCACTTAAACCTATTTAGAGAGTCAATGGGAATTGTTCATTTACATGGTTAATCATAAAATCCTACAAAAAACTTGTAGATCACCGAATATGATATGTTTGATTCCTTGCAATAGTTTTACGATATTGAGATAGTAATATGTGGGTGCACTAGTTGATGATTGTGGATTAGTAAGAATATTTATGTTAAGGTTTGTGATTCCTGAAGCATGCACGTATAGTCTCTAGTTATGTGATGAAGTTGGAGCATAATTTATCCTTGATTGAAATCCTTTATGTTGTTATAATCGGGTGTGCGCGATGGTTAGTTCCTCCCAACCTCCTCCCTAGGAGCATGCGAGTAGTACTTTGCTCTGAGAGAGCTAATAAAATCTTGCAATAAGTATGTGAGTTCTTTATGACTAATGTTAATCCATGGATATACGCACTATCACCACCTCATATTTTCTAGCCTTTTTGGTACCATGCATTTCCCATTCTCACCTCGAGGATCGGTGCAACCTCTGCTGTTTCATCCAAACCCCGTGACATGATACACTATGTTGCACATAAGCCTCACTATATCTTCCTCAAAACAGCCACCATACCTACCTATCATGGCATTTCCATAGCCATTTTTGAGTTATATTGCCATGCAACTTTCATTGTTACATCATATGACTTGTACACATATTGTCATATTGCTTTGCATGATCGTAAGATACCTAGCATGATATTTCCATGGCTTGTCCGGTTTTTCATATCTTTTTCTATGCTAGATTATTGCATATCCTGGTACACTGCCAGAGGCATTCATACAGATTCATACTATAGTTATTCATATTGAGTTGTAAGTAAATAAAAGTGTGACGATCATCATTATTGGAGCATTGTCCCAGTGAGGAAAGGATGATGGAGACTATGATTCCCCCACAAGTCGGGATGAGACTCCGCACGAAAAATGAAAAATGGGGGAGGCCAAATGATCCCACCAAAAAAGGGGAGAAATGGGGGAGGCAAAAATAAAATAAAATAAAATAAAAAGCCCACCATGAAAAAAACAAATAAACGAGAGAAAAAGAGAGAAAGGACTTTGCTAATATCCTTTACCACACTTGTGCCTCAAAGTGACACCATCTTCATATAGAGAGTCTCTTGTTTTGTCACTTTCATATGCTAGTGGGAATTTTTCATTATAGAACTTGGCTTGTATATTCCGATGATGAGCATCCTCAAAGGCCCGAGGTCTTCATGATCAAGCAAGTTGGATGCACACCCACTTAGCTTTAGTCGAGCTTTCATACACTTATAGCTATAGTGCATCCATTGCATGGCAATCCCTACTCCTCACACCTAGGGTGGAAGCCAAGTAAGAAGAAGGAGGAGGGGGCTCTCTCCCCCCCTCTCCCGTTGGCGCCGGAGTGCCGCCGGGGCATCCATCGTGATGACGATCTACACCAACAACTTTTCCGCCGTCACCACCAACTCTCTCCCCCTCTATGAAGAGGTGTAAAACCCCGTATCCCCGCTGTAATATCTACTTAAACATGGTGCTTAATGCTATATATTATTATCCAATGATGTGTGGCTATCCTATGATGTTTGAGTAGATTTATTTTGTCCTATGGGTTGATTGATGATCGTTATTGGTTTGAGTTGCATGGTTTATTTTGGTGCTGTCCTCAGGTGACTTTCGTGAGGCGCACATGTGAAAGAATAACGCTAGAGGGTGTTCCAATATGTTCATGATTTGCTTATAGTGGGTGGCTAGAGTGACAGAAGCTTACACCCGAGTAAGGGAATTGTTGCGTATGGGAGTTAAGAGGACTTCATGTGTTAATGCTATGATTGGGTTTTACCTTAATGAATTTATAGTAGTTGCGGATGCTTGCTAGAGTTCCAACATAAGTGCATATGATCCAAGTATGGAAAGTATGTTAGTGTATGCCTCTCCCTCATATAAAACTGCAATAATGATTACCGGTCTAGTTATGAATTGCCTAAGGACAAGTCTTTCTCTTGTGCTACAAAAAGCTTTCTGCTAAATAATTTACTTTAGCGTTCTTTATTAAACCAGCAACTAATTTTATTTCCACGTTCTTTTTTACGTTGCAAAACTATCTCTACACCTATTAAGTACTTCTAGTTTCATTCCTGCAAGATAGTTTCACACTTGTTCTAGGTAAAGTAAGTGTTAGAGTGCGTAGAGTTGTATTGGTGGTCGATAGAACTTGAGAGAATATTAATTCTACCTTTAGCTCCTCGTTGGTTCAACACTCTTACTTATCGAAAAAGGCTACAAACGATCCCCTACACTTGTGGCTTATCACGGTGCACACTCGGGGAGAACACACTTTTATCTTGGAATTTTAGCGAGGGATCACATTATAATGCTACTGTCGTCCTAAGAAAAATAAGATGCATAAAAGGATTAAAATCACAAGGAAATTATAAGTGACATGATATGGCCATGTACTTGTGCTTTTGTTCTATATCTCCAATGCACCAGCATGATCTCCATCGTCACCGGTATGACACCATGATCTCCATCGTCGTGTCACCATCGGGGTTGTCACGCCAACCATGCTTCTACTACTATTGCTACTATTTTAGTGATAAAGTAAAGCATTACATAGCGCTTAATGATTGACACGCAGGTCATACAATAATTAAAGACAACCCTATGGCTCCTTTCGGTAGTCGTATGCATCGACATGCAAGTCGATATAAACTATTACAAAACATGATCATTGAGGGACTCCTGGATTAAGGGGTCCTTGGGAGGCCGATCTATTCCTTATGGGACGAACTGTATGGACCGTTTGCTGAACATTGAATCGATCAAAGGCCCTATCTCCAGGAAGGAAGTTTAGGGAATCGTGGCTTGTCCTCCACATTTGATATAGCGAATAGGCATGTTTATCCCTTCGGTGTGTAACCGACCATGTGTAAACCCTAGATATCCTCGGCGTCTATATAAGCCAGTGGGTTTTAGGTTGTAGAGAGGGACAACTCATCTAGGGTTTTAGCTATTTGATCTCGAGGTAGATCGACTCTGTAACCTATACATCATCAATAAAATCAAGAGGGACGTAGGGTATTAACTCCATAGGAGGGCCCGAACCTGGGTAAACATCGTCTCACTTGTCTCCTGTTACCATTGATTCTACCCTCACATCTCGGGACCCCCTACCCGAGATCCGCCGGTTTTGACACCAACATTGGTGCTTTCAGAGAGTTCCGCTATGATCACAAAAGGAATCAATGGCTCGCGTTGTCATCAACAAAGAGGTCTGCAACATGGACACCTTTGTCCTCGGACAGATCTTCGCTTTCGGTAGCATTGTGCTACATGCGACCTGACCGGCCATCTAGGCCAGGTCGGGAGCTTCGCCCTTGATCAAGAGGTCATATTCGGGAACTTAGATTTCTCCGTGGACTCTCGGGGCGATCTTTCGCTAACCAGGCTCGCAGTCTCGCCTGCCACGCCCAAACACTCCGTGGCTTTAACCTCGGATACTTCTTTTGGTCACGACCACTGGATTTTCCGCGATGACGATCTGACTCTAGGTCCGGATCCGTCCATAGTGCAGGATGTCCGGATACTTGTTCTTGCCGAACACTCCCCTAGCACGGACGCAACAGAGGTCAACTCTGGAAGCTCCGAGCAGGTTGACCTGACTGAACTCTCGATACTCAATGAGACCCTAGATCGGATCTCGTCGATGAAGATTACCAACGATCCAACCCCGACCCATGCTCAGATCGATCACAGGGTGGTCAGGACGAATTTTTTGTCCCACCCACCACCCACCTGGTAGCCACAGTCGAAGATTTAACTAACATGCTGGACTATGCCTCCGAGGAGGCAGAATACATGGATGATGAGGATTGCACTCCCACCCCCATTAACACCGGACGATGGTCCACCACCTCCACATACGACGTCTACATGGTGGACACTCCCACCGCTAATGGCGAGAACACGCCTAATAACGACGACGACAAGTCAGGTGAAGCGCCGTCAAGGCGTCGGAAGCCGCATAAACGGTCAAAAGGCAAAAAGGGAGGAAAGCTATCATTGACACCATGGACGGAGATACCCGGAAGACCTCGGCGCCCCCACTATCCCCAAAAAAACAATAGAGGGTGAGGAGAGGCCTGAAGACCAGCGCGATCCCGATGATCTCAACGATTCTGAGGACGACAACAACCTCCCCCTGTCGAGGAGGAGGACATCTCGGAAGCCGATGACTTCGACATCCCTGATAATCTTGAAGACCAGGAACTATTCAGGCAACAACTTATAGCAATAGCCCGCAGCCTAGAAGCAAAAGAACGACAGCTTAAAGCTTAACAAGATAACCAAAATGATCGATGGACAAGTGTCCTCGCAGCCGAGGAAGGATACGGTACCGGTCTGTCAGACCAACCTAAGAGCTATCCATGTAGAAGGCTACTGCCGCAATTCGATGACGAGACCATGCCGTCTCCTAAACATACCCCATACGATAAGCCAGACCGACCTCCTCGAGGACAAGACAGGACGGCTGACGACACCGGTTATAGGCCGGCGATGCCCCGAAGACGGGGAAAGGAGCCACTAGGCCCGATGATAGGTTTGACCTACGCCACGACCTAGGCTATAGAGCAGGTCATACAAGATTCATTTATGGATCCGGAGGGTACTCACCCGATAGACGGGACGGGTACAGACCCTGGCTCGACTGCAACAATAGAGGCCGGGAACGCAACCGGGCTAGAACATACACCGAATACCGGCATGACATAGCTCGGGTAAGAGGCGCCGCCCACCCACTGTGTTTCACGAACGAGGTGACGCAACATGAGTTACCAGAGGGGTTTAAACACATGAACATAGAGTCGTACGATGGGACAACTGACCCAACCGTCTGGATTGAGGACTTCCTCCTCCACATCCACATGCCGCGAGGAGACGATCTCCACGCCATCAAATATCTCCCCCTAAAACTCAAGGGGCCAACTCGGCACTGGTTAAACAGCCTCCCCGAAAACTCCATTGGATGATGGGAAGACCTGGAGGATGCATTCTGATCTATCTTCCAAGGCACCTATGTTCGACTGCCGTATTCCTTCGATCTAAGCAACGTCGTTCAGAAGCCCGGAGAGTCCGTGTGGCAATTCTAGAATCAGTTTTAGACCAAGAAAAACCAGATTGTTGACTGCCCGGACACCGAGGCAATAGCCTCCTTCCGGCACAATATTGGGGATGAATGGCCGCCAGGTCGGCCAGGATAAACCTTGGACTATGTCCGCCCTTACATCCCTCATGACCCGCTTTTGCACGGGCGAAGATAACTGGCTAGCAAGACATAGCCACAACTCCAAAGATCCCGACACCTACGAAGTTCGGGACGTCAATGGGAAACCAAAGCGCAACAAGAACAAGCGCCAGCATAACAATAGTGATGCCGATGACACGGCCGTTAACGCCGGCTTCCGCAATTCCTGAACTGGGCAGCGGAAGAAGCCTCCTAAAGGTAATCGCGATGGACCCTCCCTGCTGGAGAAGATCATGGAAAGGCCTTGCCAAATCCATGTCACTCAAGAGAAGCCCGTCAACCATACGTACCGTAACTATTGGGTGTTCAAACAGGCCGGCAAACTCACGCTCGAGGGTCAAGGCAAGAGCCCTTGCAGCAAGGATGAGGATGAGCCTCGGGTTTCGATGGGTGTTGACAGAAGAAATTTACTCCAGAGGTAAAAAACAGTAAATATGATATACGCCACCCGTATACCCATGAAGGAGAGGAAGCGTGCCCTTTAAGAGGTCTACGTTGTAGAGCTTGTAGCCCCGAAGTATAACCCATGGTCGGCATACCCAATCACTTTTGATCGACGTGATCACCCGACCAGTATCCATCACGGGAGTTCGGCCGCCCTTGTCCTCGACCCCATTATAGACGGATATCACCTCACAAAAGTCCTAATGGATGGAGGAAGTAGCCTTAACCTGATTTACTCAGATACGGTGAAAAAGATGGGTATAGATCCATCAAGGATCAAACCCAGCAACACTACCTTTAAAGGAGTAATTCCAGGCGCCGAGGCCCGGTGCACATGCTCTGTAAGCCTGGAAGTAGTGTTCGGCTCGCCCAACTACTTTTGAAGCGAATACTTGATCTTCGACATTGTACCCTTCCGCGGCGGCTATCATGCCCTGCTCATCAGAACAACATTCGCTTGCTTTAACGCCGTCCCGCACTATGCATACCTCAAGCTCAAGATGCCTAGACCCAAGGAGGTCATTACTGTTAATGGAAATACAGAGCCCTCTCTCCGAACTGAGGAACATGCGTTGGCCCTGGCGGCCGAATTCAATTACAACGATGATTGGCTAACACCGACATCTACCGTAAAGGCACGCAAGGTTGGGAAGCGAGCACGGTCTCAGCCCGAGCTCTCAGAACCCTCCTCTCCCCTTAAATAGGGACTCGCCCCCATCGCACAGCCCTAGGACCAGCAAAGTACATGCCAAGAAGGCACAACTTTGCACTTAAAATTCCATGGGCGGCGGTGGGGAAAAAGGGTAAGTGTTTGGCTGAACCGAACTACTACCATCAAAATGTCTTCGGACACATTGCAGGTACCATCAAGGGCCCGCGAAATTAATAAAGCTTATCCATCTTCTAACAGTACCACCTATCGAGGTGCACCACTCCCTAGGAGGCGCAAGAATAAACAAGCGACATGGCATATCGAGGACGTAAGGTCACCAATCGAAGACCCTTGGTATAACCACTCTTGTAATTATTTTTTTCAAATACTTGTAAACAGTTGCTTCGGCAATCCAAGCAATAAGAGTTATTGAGAAACATAAAACATCACTATACATGTTTGTCTCGTTGTCCTTTTTGGCACATATTTTATTTTCTCCCTCTTCTCACGAAATTGTTCGGTACATGACCATCTAACCGGCTAATAGATCGAGGGCTCGTGTTTAAAAAACATCGCCTTACGTGCAATTGATTATGCGTTTAGCGTCTTGGAATTCACTTTATATGCATTGGTTCCGAACTATGTCTTGGGTCAATAGTTGGGTTTCCCGGCTCCTATGCTTGCCCCTTTACGTTCCGCTTGTTTGGCTAAAAGGGCAAAGGGAGAACCTCTGCGATTGTGTTTCCGTCTAGTCTGGTCAAGCACCTCAGGGAGAAAGCCAAAAACTAACGGTCATAGTATGCGAGAACCGGTCTGTGAATCCGAGCTTAAAGTGTTATACTCAAATCCTCGTCAGAGGATATTCCGTGTCATACGAGGGGTTTGTTCTTCATTCAAACCATGTGATATTGGTTTTAGCCGCGGTACATCCAAACATCACAAAACACCGGGGGCTAGTCATCAGCCCCCTGCAGTCCTTTTCGCGCCCCTACGGTTAAGTGAAAGCAATAAAGCATTATGGTCTGATTACTTGGTCCGCCGCACTCCACCGCCTTCGGGTTCCGATAGCTCGGCTAAGGGACATAGTGCATTCGTAGAGACACCCCGTGTAGTATCTACATGGTGGCTGAAGCCGACGACTCGTAGCTTTCAATTTCAATAGCCACATAGGAGTTATAAGGAACTCAAAACATTGAAAGCATGATAAATTATAACATTACAACATTAATTTGTCTTCGGACATATTACATTCTATTCATACATGTTCTCCTTCTAACACTATGACTCTATCGCCCGAGCACCCTCCATTACCCCGGAGAAGGACATCTCGGAGCGTCGATGTTCTTTTCCAGGAGGTGGAGGAACGGTGGCTATCTTCATCAGATCTAGCCCCGGTCAGTGCACCTTGGCCTTTGCGAAGGCCATCCGAGCTCCTTCGATGCAGGAGGAGCGCTGTCAGTGCGTCGATCCGGGGCGAGGCATCGACCAACTTCTGCACTAGTCCGAAGTAGCTACCCGGTAATGGCTTGTTGGGTCATAGCCGGAGATAGAGATCCTTCATGGCTGGCTCTGCCATCCGATGCAGCTCCATCAGCTGCTTAGTAAGGAGAGGAGAGCGCTTGGGGGCTTCAAACTGCGCCTAGAATAGACAAGCTTCATCTCCTTCTCCCCGCGAAGCATAAAGCCGATTCGCGTCCGCTGCGCTCTTTTAGAGGTCGGAGCAGGTGCCTGAGGAATGCCACACCTGGGTAAGCAACTCGAACTTGCTATCCCGGAAGACACACTGCAATAAGTATGGCTTACCATTCATTATAACCTTCGCCTAGCGAACTTGCTCTTCGAAGAACCTCCTATCCACCCGCTCCTTTGGGAGTTCGGTTCTTAGGGTGGATAGTTCGGCGGCCTGATCCTTGCCTTTCTGCTCAAGGACCTCACACTTGTGGCCGGCGTCCTTGAGCTCCTATTGGATCTCCTCCACCCGAGCCTCGTGTTTGTCGCTGGTGGCCCTTAAGGCTGACAATGCGGAAGCCGCTTGTCCGGCCGCCGCCCTCTCGATCGAAGCCTCCTGCTTTGCATTTTGTAGCTCGGCCTTGAGCCTCTCCATTTCCTTCGCCGAGGCTGTGTAAGCATCAAGAATAAGAACACTGCATCGACAGTAGGATGACCAAATTTTTTTGGATACTGAGTAAGGCTTACCTTGCACCTCGTCGAATCTCTAGTTAAGAGCATCAAGCTCGTCTTCGAAGCTTTTGAGCTTCTAATTTAGCTCGTCTAGCTTGGCAGCGTTCACAAACGCCTCCGATGATGAAGCCTGTAAAAAACAAATCCTTATCAGGTTACATGGGTTCAAAATTACCGAACTGGCATCAATCTGATCCTATGTCCGGTCTTCTTAAGGGCCGGTTAGAACGTTCCGAACATATGATTTGGTATATAGTTCGGAAAGTGATCCATGATTGACCCCTAGATGAGTTTTTTCAAACTCACCTAGGGCTCGAGGGATGCCATCTATATAATGATAACACAAAGAAATTAATATCTTACAAATACAGTGTCACATGGCTCACCTGAAAGCCCGTCAGGAGACCCTTGAAGGCCTCCTTCAGTCCGTTGTTGACGGACTGAATGCTATGCAATACCGCACCCATAAGGGTGCGGTGCACCTCAGAGATGGAGGCACTCGATAGAGCCTCTCCCATGACCGACTACCCACTGGTCGGTGGTGCTGGTGGTGATCGGACAACCCGATCACCGACCAGGGAGTGAATCGGTGCCTCCGGAGGCGTGTTGCGCCCTGGAGAGGTCCTTAGAGGAGACTGAACATCTACTCGTCCGGTCTCCATAGTATCTGGGTGGGGTCCCGCCCCTCGGTCTTCGGTGGCCGAGGTGTTAGCCAGAACCATGATATCATCTCCCCCACCGCTGGTGCCCGGCTCCATAGGAGCATGCTGGGACGACACCTCCGCGGTGTCCTTCGCGGCGCCCGAAGGAGTGGGAGGTGACGCGTTCCTGCTCTCCGCTAGATCGGCGGGTGAGGTCTCCCAGTAGGAGATCTGGTCGGTGGGGAGGACGCGCAGCGGGCTACATAATAAGTAAATGCTCGCACGTTAGCAACCCTCAAAACCTATCGATGATAGCCGAGGAAGTATTCAGATCCTTACCTCCGAGCTAGGGGCTTGACCCTTAGGTTCCTGCGTGGAACCCTCTAGAAGTCATCGGACTCGGTATTCGAGTCCGAACTATCATCGAACAGGATTACCTGCGTCCTACGCGCTTTCTTCTAGGCAGGAGGAGGTACGCCCTCCGTGGCATCTGATGATGCCGCCCTGTTTATTATGAGGGGGGAATCGCCCTCCCCCTCGTCCTCATCCTCGTGCTCCTCTTGATTCGAGGAGGCATGGGTTTCCTTGACACAGCCATTGGCTGGTCCCTGATGCGAAGGCCTTCCCGGCCTGGTTTCTTCTTCTTCTCCTTCCTCACGGGTGCCTCATAAGGCGCCTCGACGAGCATCTCCGCCAATAGCCTGGACCTGAAGTCTTCGGGTTGAGGCGCCGGGCAGTCGATGCCCGTGGCTTTGCTCAACCATTTATGTAAAAGTGATTGGAAGGGGGTTATAGATCCTCTTGAGCAAAGATAGAGCCGAACAAACAAAGTTATGTTATACCTCGGTAGCAGGCTTATCGGCGTGTAGACCCCGATCCTCCTCCTCGGCTGGCCAATCCTTCTGCGCCTTGAAAAGTGCCTTCCACAACTTCTCCCGAGTAGTGCAGAATAGGTGGCGAATCGTGGGCTCATCATCGAGCCGATGAGACCAAAGGGGATTATCCCAGTGTTGGCAGGGGAGGATGCGCCGCCGGAGCATAACCTGGACCACGCTGGTCAGCATGATACCATTTCCGACCATGGAAGCGATGGGCTTCTGCAGGCTGTCCACAATCTTGTCCGACCCTCAGTCGAGGCCCTTTTGGAACCACGAGGTTAATCTGGTGGGGGGACCGGATCTGAATTCGGCCAGTGCAGCTCGGCCTTCCTCCCTTGGCTCAGTGATGTAAAATCACTCTTTCTGCCATAGTTTGACAGTGTCGATAAAGGTGCCGGATGGCCATCCAACGCGGGAGAGTTTGCCGATGACTGCCCCGCCGCAGTCTACGTGTTCTCCTATGACACACTTTGGCTTGATATTAAAAATCTTGAGCTAAAGTCCGAAGTGTGGCTCGACTCGCAAGAAGGCCTCGCAGACGATGATGAAGGCCTGTATGTGCATGAAGAAGTTCGGCGGGAGGTCATGGAAGTCGAGGCCATAGAAGAACATGAGCCCCCCTAATGAAGGGGTGGAACGGGAAGCTCAGTCTTCGGATGAAGCGGGGAATAAAGACCACCCTTTCTCCTGGCTTGGGAGTGGGGATCACCTGGTCCTTCTCCGGCACGTGGTGAAAGATGTTGGCAGGGAGGTAGCCGACGGCCTTAAGGTCCTGGATGCCTTGGTCGGTGATCGTGGAAACCTCCCACTTGCCATTGGAGCTGGAAGCCACCATGGATTAGCTCAAAGGAGGTGTAGTGAAAGACCTAGATCTGCGCTATGGAAGCATGGAAGGCTGGGGAAGCAGATGGTGCGATTGGGGAGCGTGGTTAAGCCTTGGGGTTTTCTTTCCCTTTTATGGGGCTTATTGCTGCTTGGCCTCCCTTTGCTGCGTCATGAATCCCTATGCTTCCCAAGACATGTGTGCCTTGCACGCGCATGATTAAACATACCCCGTATACAACGGGGCACAATCTATGCATCGATGGATCGTGCTGATAACAGCCTCGAACCGCGAATCGAGTTTTTGCAGCTGGTTTATGTAGGATCACTAGAAGTGTATGTCTAGAGGGGGTGAATAGACTACAAGCAGAAATTTAAAACTACCTCAAGCATAAGACAAGATGTTGGCAGTTTTAGCATACATAATTAGTCTATGACACCCAACAGATGCAAGTCATCAAGTATAGCAACGGAAAGTGAAGACATTGCACATGGAAGTAAGGAGTAGGGATAGAGAGATCAGACGCATGAAGGACACAAGATTTTCCCATGGTTCCAATAGGTGGTGCTATCGTACATCCACATTCATTGAGTCTTCAACCCATGGAGGGTAACGGTCGCGAGAGTCCACGGAGGGCTCCACCCATAAGGGTCCACGAAGTAGCAACCTTGGCTATACCATGACGGCCTATGTCCACGAAGGACTAGCCTTACTCGGGGTAGATCTTCACGAAGTAGGCAATCTCCTTGCCCTTACAAACTTCTTGGTTCACTCCACAACACGAAGTAGGAGGCTCCCAAGCGACACCTAACCAATCTAGGAGGCACCACCCTCCAAAAGGTAATAGGCTCGGTAATGCGATGAACTCCTTGCTATTGTGCTTCAAGATGATAGACTCCTCAATACACAATCACTCTCTCACAGATTTGGCTTGGTAGAAGAGATTGATTGGGTGGAAAGCAAGTTGGGGAGGCTAGAAATCAAGATCCATATGGTTGGAGTGGAAGATCTTGACCTCAACACAAGGGTAGGTGGTTCTCTCTTAGAAAATCAGTAGGTATAAGTGGGGAACTGTTCTGAGTGCTTCACTTGCGAGTGAGTGATGGTGGAGGGGTATATATAGGCATCTCCAAAAATCCAACCGTTACACACACAATGACCAACTCGGTGACACCGATGTGTTAATCTCGGTGGTACCAAAGTGACCAAAAGGTGGCAACTTTTAAATCTTGGTGAGACCGACAGGAATCTCGGTTGCATCGGCAAGGTGACCAACGGTCAGAATGTCCAATCTCGATGACGCCAATTCAATAATCTCGGAGGGACCGAAACTGTGAACTTGCATAACAGAAAGTTGGCAGCCTAACTCGATGACACCGAATGCAGAATTAGTTGCACCGAAAAGCTAGGGTTTGGTTGAGTCTGTCTATGGTTTGGAATCAGTGGCATCGAGTGTAGAATGTTGGTTGCACCGATTTGAGTATATGGCTTTGGACAGACTGTTGTGGAAGAGCTTATAGGTGTATCTGGTGACTATCACTTGTGCACGTATGAGCATTTTGTTCACCAACAAAACCTTACCCCCTTTTAATAGTATTGGCTTTCCTATGGACTCAAAGTGATTTCTCACAAATGTAAAATGTAGAGTTCTCTTGCTTGAAGCTTGGCCAATGCTATTCCTTCTTCTTCTTCATGGGGATACTCTCCACACTCCTTTTTGCCAACCCATCTCTCTATGGACTTTATCTAAAATACACTAGGTAAAAGTATTAGTCCAAGAGATAATGTATTTTGTCATGAATTATCAAAACCACCAAGGGAGCACATTGTGCTTTCAGTTTAGCTGTCATGGTGGGCCGTGACCTTTTGTCAGAAAGGCCGTCAGGGGACATTGTTTTACTCCTTGACGCTTGGCCTTCAGGGCCGACTTGTGCAGGGTGTTAGGACGTGCCTCTTATCGGAAAACTACATGTCATTGGAGGCCGAACTAAATTCTACGGGAAGAAATCACCATGCAAGCTAAAGACTCTGACTATACGAAGCAGCTGAAACTAAGACCCTTGGCGTTGGAGGCAAGTTCGAGGGCTACTTTGGGAGTCCTGGATTAACGGGTCCTCGGGAGGCTAACATATTCCTTATGGGTCGGACTGTATGGGTCATTTGCTCAACATTGGATTGATCGAAGGCCCTGTCTCCAGGAAGGAAGTTTTGGTAATCGTGGCTTGTCCTCCATGTTTGATGTAGCGAATAGGCATGTTTATCCCTTCGGTGTGTAACCGACCATGTGTAAACCCTACATATCCTTGGCGTATATATAAGCTGGAGGGTTTTAGGTTGTAGAGGGGGACAACTCATCTAGGGTTTTAGCTATTTGATCTCGAGGTAGATCGACTCTGTAACCTATACATCATCAATACAATCAAGCAGGACGTAGGGTATTACCTCCATAGGACGGCCCGAACCTGGGTAACAATCGTCTCCCTTGTCTCCTGTTACCATTGATTCTAGCCTGACAGCTTGGAAGCCCCAACCCGAGATCCGCCGGTTTTGACACCGACAATCATTTCATACATCAAATATATTTCATCATGTCTTTGGCCATATCGTATCACAACATACACTGCAAAAACAAGTTAGACGTCCTCTAATTGTTGTTGCATATTTTACATGGCTGCTATGGGTATCTAGCAAGAATGATTCTTACCTACGCGAAACAACAACGGTGATATACAAATTGCTATTCAACCTTCTACAAGGACTGCCTTGGTCGAATCCGATTCAACTATGGTGGGAGAGACAGACACCCGCCAGCCATCTTATGCAACAAAGTCACATGTCAGTCGATGGAACCGGTCTCATGTACATGGACATGTAAAGTTGGTTTGGGCCGCTTCATCCCATAGTACTGCTGAATCAAGAAAAGACCAAGGGAGGAAGCAATCTGAATATCAATGCCCACAAACTCCTTTGGTGTTCTACTCATGATGTCATCTACGCAAAAACCTCGCTCTGATACAACTGTTGGGGAACGTTGCATGGGAAACTAAAAATTTCCAACGCTTCACCAAGATCAATCTAGGAGATGAGCATCTACGAGAGGAGACATTGCATCTACATACCCTTGTAGATCGCTAACCGGAAGCGTTAAGAAACGCGGTTGATATTGATACGTCCCCAACGTATCTATAATTTTTGTTTGTTCCATGCTATTATATTATCAATCTAGGATGTTATACAATCATTTTATAGCAACTTTATATCATTTTTTGGGACTAACCTATTAACCTAGTGCCAAAGTGCCAGTTGTTGTTTTTGCTTGTCTTTTACTTCGCAGAAAATCAATACCAAATGGATTCAAAACGTTGTGGGGATTTTTGTGGATTTTTTCTCGACCAGAAGGAAGGCCATGGGCCAAAGAACACCATAGGAGGGGGTCTAGGGTGGCCACGCTCCACCAGGGCGCGCCAGAGGCCCCTGGCCCGGCCAGGTTGGGCATGGGCACCTCGGGTGCCCCCCAACCAACTATTGTGCCTATAAATTCCCTGAAAATCCAAAAACCCTAGGGGATTCGACGAAAAACAATTCCAGCTGCCGCAAGTTCCAGAACCGCGGGATCCAATCTAGACACCGTTACGGAGGGGTTCAGCTTCATCATAGGTGCCTCTCAGATGATGCATGAGTAGTCCACCATAGACCTATGGGTCCGTAGGCAGTAGCTAGATGGCTTCCTCTCTCTCTATGTTTCTCAATACAATGGTCTCTTGGAGATCCAGTTGATGTAATGACTTTTGCGATGCGTTTGTTGGGATCTGATTTATTTTGAGTTCATGATCAGTTTTTAATCATGAATATGATTTGAGTCTTCTTTGATCTCTTATTTGCATTATTACTTATAGCCTCGTATTTCTTATTCAAATCTTTGGTATAGTTAGGCCAAATAGATTGATTTTTCTTGCCATGGGAAGAGGTGCTTTGTGATGGGTTTGATCTTGCGGTGTTCTTTCCTAGTGGCAGAAGGGGCAGCAAGACACGCATGTATCGTTGCCCTTAAGGATAACAAGATGAGGTATATTCCTCCATGAATAGATATTTTCTACATAATGTCACCATTCTTATTGCTTTACTCCGTTTCTCCATGAATTTAATACACTAGATGCATGATGAATAGTGGTCGATGTCTGGAGTAATAGAAGTAGATGCATAATCGTTCCGGTCTACTTGTCTTGGACATGATGCCTATATAATGATCATTGCCGGGATATCGTTATGATTATTTGATCTTCTATTAATTTCCCAACAGTAAATTTTTCACCCACCGTGCGCTATACACATGAGAGAAGCCACTAGTGAAACCTATAGTCCCCGGGTCTACATTTCCAACATACTTTCTAATCTACTATTTGCCTCTCTTTTTTTCAAATCTATAAAACCAAAAAAAACCAAAATACCTTGCTGCACTTTTTGTTTCTCTATTTTAGTTTGTCTTCTTGCGAGATCTATTTGCCAAAACTATCACTACGTAATCTATCATATTACCATGGAGAGCTTGACAACCTCTCTTTCGCATCGGGTTGCAAGAATTTGTTATTTGTGTGCAGGTGCTGTCTACGTGGGTGCGTGATCTTCCTCTACGGATCTACCTTGGTTTCATCTCTTCATATTTGGGGAACTACCGACGCAGTCTCAAGCCACATCATATATAGTCGAACGTCTTCGTGATCCAATCACGATCTATCCCGCGAACTCCCGATCCAGTGTCGAAAGGACGACACCTTCGTGTTCAACACACACGTGCAGCTTGATGACGCTTTCACCTCCTTGATCCAGCGAGCGATGGTGAAGTAGTAGCCCGAGTCCTCCGGCAACACGATGACGTGGTGAGGTGATGGTGATGACAGCTCGGCAGGGCTTCGCCACGCGCTATGAAGTGGAGAAGAACTACGAGGGGGAGGAGCAGCAACGCCGTAGCATGTTAGGGTGCGGCTGTTGGAAATATGCCCTAGAGGCAATAATAAAATGGCTATTATTGTATTTCCTTGTTCATGATAATTGTCTATTGTTCATGCTATAATTGTGTTAACCGGAAACCGTAATACATGTGTGAATACATAGACCACAACATGTCCCTAGTGAGCCTCTAGTTGACTAGCTCATTGATCAATAGATGGTCACGGTTTCATGACCATGGACATTGGATGTCGTTGATAACGGGATCACATCATTAGGAGAATGATGTGATGGACAAGACCCAATCCTAAGCATAGCACTAGATCGTGTAGTTCGTTTGCTAAAGCTTTTCAATGTCAAGTATCGTTTCCTTAGACCATGAGATTGCGCAACTCCTGGATACCGTAGGAATGCTTTGGGTGTGCCAAACATCACAACGTAACTGGGTGGCTATAAAGGTGCACTATGGGTATCTCCGAAAGTGTCTGTTGGGTTGGCACGAATCGAGACTGGGATTTATCACTCCGTGTGACGGAGAGGTATCTCTGGGCCCACTCGGTAAGACATCATCATCATGAGCTCAATGTGACCAAGGAGTTAGTCACGGGATGATGTATTACAGAACGAGTAAAGAGAGTTGCCGGTAACGAGATTGAACAAGGTATAAAGATACCGACGATCAAATCTCGGGCAAGTATCATACCGATAGACAAAGGGTATTGTATACGGGATTGATTGAATACCCGACATCGTGGTTCATCCGATGAGATGATCATGGAGCATGTGGGATCCAACATGGGTATCCATATCCCGCTGTTGGTTATTTACCGGAGAAGTGTCTCGGTCATGTCCACGTGTCTCCTGAACCCGTAGGGTCTACACACTTAAGGTTCGATGACGCTAGGGTTATAGGGAAAAGGTATACGTGATTACCGAAAGTTTTTTGGAGTCCCGGATGAGATCCCGGACGTCATGAGGAGCTCCGGAATGGTCTGGAGGTAAAGATCGATATATAGGAAGTCCAGTTTTGGTCACCGGAAAGTTTTCGGGCTCATCGGTATTGTACCGGGAGTGCCGGGAGGGTGCCGGAGGACCCCCGGGAGGGGTGTGACGACCATAGGACTTTGTGGGCCCTTACAGGAGGTGTGCCATCCCTTATTGGGCTGACCAAGACCTTCTAGAAAGGCCCATGCGGTTGGAGGAGTAGAAATAAGGGCAAAGGAGTTTGAAAAGGAGGAGATCCACCTCCCTTGTGGGAGGTGGACTCTCCCTTTGATTCGGCTGAAGCTCTCCTCCTTGGAGGAGAGTCCAAGCCAGCCCTCCCTCTCCCTCCTCCTATATATACTTGAGGTTTTGGCCTTTTGAGAACAGTTCTGAACTCTCTCTCTCTCATGGCAAAGCCCTACCTCTCTTCTTCCTCCTCCGTAGCGCTTAGGCGAAGCCCTGCCGGAATACCTTGCTACTCCACCACCACCACGTCGTCGTGCTGCTGTTGGAGCCCTTCCCCAACCTCTCCTTCCTCCTTGCTGGATCAAGGCGTAGGAGACGTCACCAGTCTGCACGTGTGATGAACGCGGAGGCGCCGTTGTTCGGCGCTTAGATCAGAATCCACCGCAATCTAAATTGCTGCGAGTACAACTCCATCAACCGCGTTCTTGTAACGCTTCATCTTAGCGATCTTCAAAGGTATGAAGATGCAATCTCTCCCCACTCGTTGCTGGTTTCTCCATAGATAGATCTTGGTGACATGTAGGAAAATTTTGATTTACTACTACGTCTCCCAACAGTGGTATCAGAGCTAGGTCTATGCGTAGAATCTATGCACGAGTAGAACACAAAGCAGTTGTGGGCGTCGATCTTGTTAATTTTCTTACCACTACTATTCTTATCTTGATTCGGCGGTATTGTGGGATGAAGCGGTCCGGACCGACTTTACACGTACGCGTACGTGAGACTGGTTCCACCGCCTGACATGCACTTGTTGCATAAGGTGGTTAGCGGGTGTCTGTCTCTCCCACCTTAGTCGGATTGGATTCGATGAAAAGGGTCCTTATGAAGGGTAAATAGCAATTGGCATATCATGTTGTGGTTTTGGCATAAGTAAGAAACGTTCTTGCTAGTAACCTATAGCAGCCACGTAAAAATTTGCAACTACAAATTAAAGGACATCTAACTTGTTTTTGCAGCATATGCCTTGTGATGTGATATGGCCAAAGGATGTGATGTGATGCATTGTGATGTATGAGATTGATCATGTTCTTGTAATAGGATTCACGACTTGCATGTCGATGAGTATGACAACCGGCAGGAGCCATAGGAGTTGTCTTATTTTATTTTATGACCTGCGTGTCAATCATAAATGCCATGTAATTACTTTACTTTGTTGCTAAACATTAGCTATTTGGCGAGACAACTTCATGAAGACACGACGATGGAGATCATGATGATGGAGATCATGGTGTCATGCCGGTGACGGTGATGATCATGGTGCCCCGAAGATGGAGATCAAAGGAGCAAGATGATATTGGCCATATCATGTCACTATATTGATTGCATGTGATGTTTAGCATGTTTACATCTTATTTTCTTATAACAACGGTAGTAAATAAGATGATCTCTCACTAAAATTTCAAGAAAAGTGTTCACCCTAACTGTGCAGCGTCGCTAAGGATCATTGTTCCGAAGCACCACGTGATGATCGGGTGTGATAGGTTCTAACGTTCGCATACAACGGGTGTAAGCCAGATTTACACACGCGAAACACTTAGGTTGACTTGACGAGCCTAGCATGTACAGACATGGCCTCGAAACACGGAAGAACGAAAGGTCGAACATGAGTCGTATGGAAGATACGATCAACATGGAGATGTTCACCATGGATGACTAGTCCGCTTCACGTGATGATCGGACACGGGCTAGTTGACATGGATCATGTGTCACTTGGATAACTAGAGAGATGTCTATCTAAGTGGGAGTTCATTAAATAATTTGATTATGTGAACTTAATTATCATGAACTTAGTCTAAAATTATCTTTACAATCTATATTGTAGATCCAATGGCCAACGCGAATGTCACCCTCAATTTCAACGCGTTCCTAGAGAAAACCAAGCAGAAAGATGATGGAAGCAACTATGCGGACTAGGTCCGTGGTTTGAGGATCATCCTCATAGCTTCCAAGAAATTGTATGTCCTCGATGCACCGCTAGGTGACCCACCCCTTCTCCCAGCAGAGCAAGACATTGCGAACGCTTGGCATTCTCGCTGCGATGATTACTCCCTTGTTCAGTGCGGCATGCTTTACAGTTTAGAACCAGGGCTCCAAAAGTGTTTTGAGCAACACGGAGCATATGGGATGTTCCAAGAGCTGAAACTGGTTTTCCAAGCTCATGCCCGGGTCGAGAGATATGACGTCTCCGACATGTCCTTCAGTTGTAAGATGGAGGAGAATAGTTCTGTCAGTGAGCACATCCTCAAGATGTTTGGGCTACACAACCGCTTGACTCAGTTGGGAGTTAATCTCCCGGATGACTCAGTCATTGACAGAATCCTCCAGTCGCTTCCACCTAGCTACAAAATCTATGTGATGAACTACAACATGCAGGGGATGGAGAAGTCCATTCCTGAGTTGTACTCGATGCTGAAATCAGCGGAGGTCGAGATCAAAAAGGAGCATCAAGTGTTGATGGTGAATAAGACCACTAGTTTCAAGAAAGGCAAGGGTAAGAAGAACTTCAAGAAGGACGGCAAAGCTGTTGCCGCGCCCGGTAAGCAAGTTGCCGGGAAGAAGAAGAACAAGAATGGACCCAAGCCTGAGACTGAGTGTTTTTATTGCAAGGGTACCGGTCACTGGAAGCGGAACTGCCCCAAGTACTTAGCGGATAAGAAGGACGGCAACATTAAAGGTATACGTGATATACTTGTTATTGATGTGTACCTAACCAGCGCTCGTAGTAGCTCCTGGGTATTTGATACCGGTGCAGTTTCTCACATTTGTAACTCCAAGCAGGAGCTGCGGAATAAGCGGAGGCTGGCCAAGGACGAGGTGACGATGCGCGTCGGGAATGGTTCCAAGGTCGATGTGATCGCCGTCGGCACGCTACCTCTACATCTACCTTCGGGATTAATGTTAAACCTTAATAATTGTTATTTAGTACCAGCTTTGAGCATGAACATTGTATCTGGATCTCGCTTAATGCAAGATGGCTACTCATTTAAATCTGAGAATAATGGTTGTTCTATTTATATGAGAGAAATGTTTTATGGTCATGCCCCGCTGGTCAATGGTTTATTTTTGATGAATCTCGAACGTGATGTTACACATGTCCACAGTGTGAGTACCAAAAAGTGTAAGGTTGATAACGATAGTCCCACTTACTTGTGGCACTGCCGCCTTGGTCATATTGGTGTCAAACGCATGAAGAAGCTCCATACTGATGGACTTTTGGAGTCTCTTGATTTCGAATCATTTGACACGTGCGAACCATGCCTCATGGGCAAGATGACCAAGACTCCGTTCTCCAAAACAATGGAGCGAGCAACTGACTTTTTGGAAATAATACTTACCGATGTATGCGGTCCAATGAGTGTCGAGGCTCGTGGTGGCTACCATTATGTTCTCACCCTCACTGATGACTTGAGTAGATATGGGTATGTCTACTTAATGAAACATAAGTCTAAAACTTTTGAAAGGTTCAAGGAATTTCAGAGTGAGGTAGAGAATCAACGTGACAGGAAAATAAAGTGCCTACGATCTGATCGTGGCGGAGAATATTTAAGTCAAGAGTTTGGCACGCACCTAAGGAAATGTGGAATTGTTTCACAACTCACGTCGCTTGGCACACCTCAGCGAAATGGTGTGTCTGAACGTTGTAATCGCACTCTATTAGATATGGTACGATCTATGATGTCTCTTACCGACTTATCGCTATCATTTTGGGGATATGCATTAGAGAGCCGCATTCACTTTAAATAGGGAACTGTCAAAATCCGTTGAGACGACACCGTATGAATTATGGTTTGGAAAGAAACCTAAGCTGTCGTTTCTAAAAGTTTGGGGATGCGATGCTTATGTGAAGAAACTTCAACCTGAGAAGCTCGAACCCAAAGCGGAAAAGTGCGTCTTCATAGGATATCCCAAAGAGACTATTGGGTATACCTTCTACCTACGATCCAAGGGCAAAGTCTTTGTTGCCAAGAATGGATCCTTTCTTGAGAAAGAGTTTCTCTCGAAAGAAGTAAGTGGGAGGAAAATAGAACTTGATGAGGTAATTGTACCTCCACTCGAACCGGAGAGTAGCACAGCACAGGAAGTTGTTTCTATGCAGCCTACACCGACTGGAGAGGAAGTTAATGATGATGATCATGAAACTTCAGATCAAGTTACTATTGAACGTCGAAGGTCCACTAGGACACGTTCCGCACCAGAGTGGTATGGCAACCCTGTCCTAGAGATCATGTTGTTAGACAACGGTGAACCTTCGAACTATGAAGAAGCGATGGTGGGCCCGGATTCCAAAAAATGGCTTGAGTCCATGAAATCCGAGATAGGATCCATGTATGAGAACAAAGTATGGACTTTGGTGGACTTGCCTGATGATAAGCGAGCCATTAAAAATAAACGGATCTTTAAGAAGAAGACTCACGCGGATGGTAACGTGACCGTCTATAAGGCTCCGCTTGTCGCTAAGGGTTATCGACAAGTTCAAGGAGTTGACTACAATGAGACTTTCTCACCCGTAGCGATGTTGAAGTCTGTCCGAATCATGTTAGCAATTGCCGCATTTTATGATTATGAGATCTAGCAAATGGACGTCAAAACGGCATTCCTTAATGGCTTGCTCAAGGAAGAACTGTATATGATGCAGCCGAAAGGTTTTGTCGATCCTAAAGATGCTAACAAGGTATGCAAGCTCTAGTGCTCCATCTATGGGCTGGTGCAAGCATCTCGGAGTTGGAACATTCGCTTTAATGTAGTGATTAAAGCGTTTGGATTTGTACAGGTTTATGGAGAACCCTGTATTTACAAGAAAGTGAGTGGGAGCTCTGTAGCATTTCTCGTATTATATGTGGATGACATACTGATAATGGTAAATGATATAGAACTCTTGGAAAGTATAAAGGCCTACTTGAATAAGTGTTTTTCAATGAAGGACCTTGGAGAAGCTGCTTACATATTAGGTATTAAGATCTATAGATATAGATCGAGACGCCTCATAGGTCTTTCACATAGCACATACCTTGACAAGATATTGAAGAATTCAATATGGATCAGTCCAAGAAGGGGTTCTTGCCTGTGTTACAAGGTGTGAGATTGAGTACGACTCAATGCCCGACCATGACAAAGTTTAGAGAAGAGATGAGTGTCATCCCCTATGCTTCAGCCATAGGCTCTATTATGTATGCCATGCTGTGTACCAGACCTGATGTGAACCTTGCCATAAGTTTGGTAGGGAGGTACCAAAGTGATCCCGGAGCGGAACACTGGACAGCGGTCAAGAATATCCTGAAGTACCTGAAAAGGACAAAGGACATGTTTCTCGTATATGGAGGTGCCGAAGAGCTTGTCGTAAAGGGTTACGTCGATGCTAGCTTCGACACAGATCCGGACCACTCCAAGTCACAAACCGGATACGTGTATGTTTTGAACGGAGGGGCAGTCAGCTAGTGCAGCAGCAAGCAAAGCGTCGTGGCGGCATCTACATGTGAAGCGGAGTACATAGCTGCTTCGGAAGAAGCAAAGGAAGGAGTCTGGATGAAGGAGTTCATCACCAACCTAGGAGTTATTCCAAGTGCGTCGAGCCCGATGACTTTATTATGTGACAACACTGGAGCTATTGCCCTTGCGAAGGAGCCCAGGTTTCACAAGAAGACAAGACACATCAAGCGCCGCTTCAACTCCATCCGTGATTACATTCAGGAGGGAGATATAGATATTTGTAAAGTGCATACAGATCTGAATGTCGCAGATCCGTTGACTAAACCTCTCTCACGAGCAAAACATGATCAACACCAGAATGCTATGGGTGTACGATTCATCACAATGTAACTAGATTATTGACTCTAGTGCAAGTGGGAGACTATTGGAAATATGCCCTGGAGGCAATAATAAAATGGTTATTATTGTATTTCCTTGTTCATGATAATTGTCTATTGTTCATGCTATAATTGTGTTAACCGGAAACCGTAATACATGTGTGAATACATAGACCACAACATGTCCCTAGTGAGCCTCTAGTTGACTAGCTCGTTGATCAATAGATGGTCACGGTTTCATGACCATGGACATTGGATGTTGTTGATAACGTGATCACATCATTAGGAGAATGATGTGATGGACAAGACCCAATCCTAAGCATAGCACTAGATCGTGTAGTTCGTTTGCTAAAGCTTTTTAATGTCAAGTATCGTTTCCTTAGACCATGATATTGTGCAACTCCCGGATACCGTAGGAATGCTTTGGGTGTGCCAAATGTCACAACGTAATTGGGTGGCTATATAGGTGCACTACGGGTATCTCGGAAAGTGTCTATTGGGTTGGCACGAATGGAGACTGGGATTTGTCACTCCGTGTGAGGGAGAGGTATCTTTGGGCCCACTCGGTAAGACATCACCATAATGAGCTCAACGTGACCAAGGAGTTAGTCACGGATGATGTATTACGGAACGAGTAAAGAGACTTACCGGTAACGAGATTGAACAAGGTATAGAGATACCGACGATCGAATCTCGGGCAAGTATCATACCGATAAACAAAGGGAATTGTATACGGGATTGATTGAATCCCTGACATCATGGTTCATCCGATGAGATCATCGTGGAGCATGTGGGAGCCAACATGGGTATCCAGATCCCGCTGTTGGTTATTGACCGGAGAAGTGTCTCGGTCTTGTCCACGTGTCTCCCGAACCCGTAGGGTCTACACACTTAAGGTTCGATGATGCTAGGGTTATAGGGAAATGGTATACGTGATTACCGAAAGTTTTTTAGAGTCCCGGATGAGATCCCGGACATCACGGGGAGCTCCGAAATGGTTCGGAGGAAAAGATTGATATATAGGAAGTCCAGTTTTGGTCACCGGAAAGTTTTCGGGCTCATCGGTATTGTACCGGGAGTGCCGGGAGGGTGCCGGAGGACCCCAGGGAGGGGTGTGACGACGATAGGACTTTGTGGGCCCTTAGAGGAGGTGTGCCAGCCCTTATTAGGCTGGCCAAGACCTTCTAGAAAGGCCCATGCGGCTGGAGGAGTAGAGATAAGGGCAAAGGAGTTTGAAAAGGAGGAGATCCATCTCCCTTGTGGGAGGTGGACTCTCCCTTTGATTCGGCCGAAGCTCTCCTCCTTGGAGGAGAGTCCAAGCCAGCCCTCCATCTCCCTCCTCCTATATATACTTGAGGTTTTGGCCTTTTGAGAATAGTTCTGAACTCTCTCTCTCACGGCAAAGCCCTACCTCTCTTCTTCCTCCTCCGCAGCGCTTAGGCGAAGCCCTGCCGAAATACCTTGCTACTCCACAACCACCACGTCGTCGTGCTGCTGTTGGAGCCCTTCCCCAACCTCTCCTTACTCCTTGTTGGATCAAGGCGTAGGAGACGTCACCGGGCTGCACGTGTGATGAACACGAAGGCGTCGTTGTTCGGCGCTTAGATCAGAATCCACCGCAATCTGAATCGGTGCGAGTACGACTCCATCAACCGCGTTCTTGTAACGTTTCCGCTTAGCGATCTTCAAAGGTATGAAGATGCAATCTCTCCCCACTCATTGCTGGTTTCCCCATAGATAGATCTTGGTGACACGTAGGAAATTTTTGATTTACTACTACGTCTCCCAACACCGGCTGCCCTCTTGATACGTCTCGAACGTATCTATAATTTATTAAGTATTCATGCCATGTTTACAATAATTCTATATGATTTTGGTATGATTTTATTAGAACTAACCCGGACTTACGCTATTTTCAGCAGAACTACCGTGGTGTTGTTTTTGTGGAGAAATAAAAGTTCTCGGAATAAGCTAAAATTTTAGGGGGAATATTTTTGGAAAATATAAAAAATACTAGAGCGACGAGTCATCAGAGAGGAAGGCCGAGGAAGCCACAATCCACAGGGGCGCGCCACCCTCTCTTGTGACTTCCTCATGGACCCCCTGGACTTGTTTCTGTCGCCACAAACTCTTATAAATACAAAAAACCCCAAAAAGAAACCTAGATCGGGAGTTCCGCTGCCACAAGCCTCCAGAGCCATGGAAAGCTAATCGGGAGCCCGTTCCGGCACCTTGCCGGAGGGGGAAACCATCACCGGAGGCCATCTTCATCATCCCGGCGGCCTCCATGACGAGGAGGGAGTAGTTCACCCACGGGGCTGAGGGTATGTACCGGTAGCTATGTGTTTGATCTCTCTCTATCTCTCTCTCTCTCTCTCTCTCGTGTTCTTGAGATGGCACGATCTTGATGTACTGCGAGCTTTATTGATATAGATGAATCATATTGAGTTTTCCCCTCTCTAACTTGTTGTGATGAACTGAGTTGTACCTTTGAAGTTCTATTGATGGGATATCCGTGGTGACAACGGGATGTTCTATTGATCCACTTGATGTATGTTTTGGTGATCAACTTGCGGGTTCCGTGACCTTGGGAATCTATGCATAGGGGTTGACACACGTTTTTGTCTTGACTTTTCAGTACAAACTTTGGGGCACTCTTTGAAGTTCTTTGTGTTGGTTGAACATGATGAATCTGAAATTATGTGATGCATATCGTATAATCAAGACCATGGTTACTTTTGGTGACATTGGAGTATCTAGGTGACATTAGGGTTTTGGTTGATGTGTATCTTAAGGTGTTATTTTAGTACGAACTCTAGGGCTGTTCGTGACACTTATAGGGATAGCTCATAAGACTGATCGGAAAAGATAACTTTGAGGTGGTTTCGTACCCTACAATAATTTCTTCGCTAGTTCTCCACTATTTGTGACTTTGGAGTGAACTCTTTGTCGCACGAGAGGTATTTACATATGATTCCACTAATGAAAGTATGGACCCTAGGCCTTGTTTCCAAGCATTTAAACAACGTTTTGCTCGCTGTTTAATATTTGTTACCTTGATGTTTTTATATTTTCAGATTACAAAAACCTATATCTACCATCCATATTGCACTTGTATCACCATCTCTTCGCCGAACTAGTGCACATATACAATTTACCATTGTATTGGGTGTGTTGGGGACACAAGAGACTCTTTGTTATTTGGTTGGAGGGTTGTTTTAGAGAGAACATCTTCATCCTACACCTCCCATGGATTGATAAACCTTAGGTCATCCACTTGAGGGAAAATTATCGCTGTCCTACAAAACTCTGGACTTGGAGGCCCAACACGAGTCTATAAGAAGAAGGTTGCATAGTAGACATCAAGCTCTTTTCTGGCGCCGTTGCTGGCGAGGTGAGTGCTTGAGGGTATATCTTTAGATCCTGCAATCAAATCTTTTAGTTTCTTTTTTTAAACTAGTTTGGTTTTATAAAATAAAACTACAAAAAAATGGAATTGAGGTTGCCTCATATGCTTCATCTTTTTAATGTCTGTCGTGAAAATGATGGAAAGGAAAATTGTGCTCAGGTGTTAGAAGAAGAAGTTATTAAAATGTTTGGCACTAAATATTTGAGTGATGAGAATTATTGCAATATTTTTACTATGAATTCTCTGAATATTCATGATGCTAATGATATTCAAAGCCACAAGCTTGGGTATGCTATGTTTGATGAAGATGATATTTTTTGTCCCCCAAGTTTTGATGAGCAAAACTATTATGATGATATCATGCCTACAATATATGATGATTATTGTGATCACATATATGCTATAAAGAGTAATGACAACCATGAATCCTATTACTATGATTTGAATATTCAATATGGTTATGTCAATCAAGTGTCTCATGATAGTTATTTTGTTGAGTTTGCTCCCACTACTTTGCATGAAAAGAAATTTTGTTGTGTGGAGAGTAGTAGAATTTCTATGCTTGTAGATCATGAAGAGAATGCTTTGTGTGCTGGTTATATTGTGAAATTCCTTCATGATGCTACTGAAAATTATTATGAGGGAGGAACATGCTTGTAGGAATTGCAATAATGTCAAATTTCCTCTCAATGTGTTCAATGTTTTCAAGTTATGCTTGTTTTGCCTTACTATGCTAGATGATTCTTGTTCACATAAATTGTTTTCTCACAAAATACCTATGCATAGGAAGTGGGTTAGACTTAAATGTGTTTGTCATGATATTCATGATGCTCTTTTGCATGTTTCAACTATTATTCCCATACGAGCATCATTGAAATCATCATGCCTAGCTAAAAGGCATTAAAGAAAAGAGCTTGTTGGGAGACAACCCAACACTTTTACTTTCTGTTTTGACGTTCTCACATGATTAAGATACTGTATTAGTCATGTTTTGTATCTTTTATTTCAATAAAGTGCCAAGTAAAGTCTTTCGGATAGTGTGGATACTTGCTTGTTTGATTCTGTGCAAAACCAGAAAGTTTTGCGTCCAGTATATGAATTATGTGATTTTACTGGAGCATCAAAAAATTCTGCAATTTTTACACAACATTTATATTACAATTATTTGTGCTTTCCTAATTTTTCAGAATATTTAGAGTCATATAAGTATGCTGATAATTCAGATCTTTACAGACTGTTCTGTTTTTGACAGATTCTGTTTTGCATGCATAGTTTGCTTGTTTCAAGTGTTTCTATAGCTTATATTGAGTAATATAAATTTTGGCAATGATATAATACAGTAGGTATCATGTTTTAACATTTATGAATCTTGTCTTGACAGTACCGAAGTGAATGATCTTTATTTATTACACTAACCTTTCTCACAAAGATCCGTTAAGTTTTGTGTGTTTGAAGTTTTCAAGTTTTGGGTGAGTCACCGATATGAGAAGAATAAGAAGTGAAAAGAACCTATGATTGGGTATTCCCAAGGCACCCCCAAGGTAATATTCAAGGAATACTCAAGCGTCTAAGCTTGGGGATGCCCCGGAAGGCATCCCCTCTTTCGTCTTTAACACCATCGGTATATCTTACTTGGAGCTATATTTTTATTCGTCACATAATATGTGTTTTGCTTTGAGCGTCATTTTATTTTGTTTTTCTCTGTTATGTGTTATTTATAATCTTTTTTTTCAACAAAAAGTTCCAAGAGTTTTCTTTAGGATGCTTGAATTGCATGCTTGATGTGTGCTGTGTAAAAACAGAAACTTCTGCTATAGTGTTTGAATTTTCATATCTTACTGGAACATGAAAAGTTTTGAAAATTTTACACAATGTTTTCATATAAATTTTATAGCATGTAATAAATTTTCATATTTTTTTGAGTTACATAAGTACACGGTTTTCGTAAATTTCTATGGACTGTTCTGTTTGGGCAGATTGCTGTCATAGTTTTGTTATCTACTTATCCTATAGTTTACATAGCCTATATTGGTAGATATAAATTGTGGAAATGATAGTATACAGTACGTAATGTTTGAAAATTATTTTGCAACTTGTCTTGGCAGTACATAAAGAGTTGATTTATTATTCTGTGTACTAACCTATCTCATGAGTTCTTTTCGAGTTTTGTGTGGATGAAGTTTTTGAGAATAGGTGAAACCATGATATGAGAGGATTGAAAAAGATAAAAAATCTCAAGCTTGGGGATGCCCAAGGCACTCCAAGTAAATATTTCAAGAAGTCTCAAGCATCTAAGCTTGGGGATGCTACGCATCCCATCTCTATTCATCAAAAATTATCGATCAACCTATGTTGAGCTTAAATTTTAATCCATTCACATGATATATTCTTTTATTGGAGTGCTATTTTTGTTTTGCTTGCTATTTAAATAAAATAGTACGATCTGAAAATCTTTATTGAGAGAGACAGAGAGAGAGAGAGCAAGTCCTCACATAGCTACTTAATTGTTTGACTACTCATTGATCTTCACTTATATGTTTTGGAGTAGTTTTGTCATTTACTCTCGTGCTTCACTTATATCCTATGAGTAAATGGTTGAATGAATTGAATATCATAAATCTGAAATTATATATTTTTTATATGCTTATCCCATGGGGAGTAGTGACTTCACATATAGGAAGTATAGGTGGTAAAATTTATTGGAAGTTAGCAAACACCGCATTGGTCACTTGAACCATTCATGAAAGAATATTGAAGGAAGAGAGATTTCACATATAAATATACTATCTTGGACATCTTATATGATTATGAATACCCATTAATTATTTTCAAACTTGAGAAAATTAGTTGAAGTAGGACAAGGAAGACAACGTAGTGAGTTATGCTTGGGCATATTTGCGTAGAAGTTATATTGTTATGGATCCTCCAACATGTGGTGCTTGCCTCCACCTCATACTAGCCAAAACTCCTGCACCAAGTAGAAATACTACTTGTGCATCCAAACACCCTTAAACCCAAAGTTGTTCCATATGAGTCTGCCATACCTACCTATATGCGGTATTTACCTGCCGTTCCAAGTAAATTTGCATGTGCCAAACTCTAAACCTTCAAATAATATTCTATTTTTTATGCCCGAATTGCTCATATAGTAACTAGGGGCTGTCAGTATCTTCCATGCTAGGTGAGTTATTCTCATGATATGTGTTGATTCACTATAGTAATAGGGATTCCCAGTCCCGAAGTAAAAAAAATGCTAATAATTAAACAAAACTCCCCCAGGAATGTTGTTGGTATGGACGATACCCGTGGATTCGGCTTGCCATGGAGTGTGATTGATTGGTTGAGGGGGAGTAAAAACTTTACCATTCTATTTGGGAACCGCCTATGATGTATCTAGCATGGAAAATACCGATATATCTCGGTTGTTATGGTGACAATGAAAGCATACCGCCCAAAATTATTATTCCTCTCTGTTTTAAAAGCTCGAGCTCTGGCACCTCTGCAAATCAATGCTTCCCTCTGTGAAGGGCCTATCTTTTACTTTCTAGTACTTACCTTTATGCTAGAGTCATGGTGATCTTCACCACTTCCTATATTTCGCCTTTTTCTCTTGGCAGTGTCATGTGTTGGGGAAAGATCCAAGAATATATGGCCATTCAAATATATTTGATCATGAATGATTATTGTTGACAATTATCTATATGATAAATAAGTTGGGAGGCGAAACTTTAAGCCCCTATCTTTCTTTGTGTTAGATGGATGCCATTTGCTCTAAAAATATGCTTTGAGTGCTAGCAATCATGGAAGACTATATGATAGTTGAGTATGTGGAATTTGCTAAATCAAAGCTGTTACATAGACCCTTCCTGAAAATAAGATGAATTGCAATTATTTGGTGACTAAAAGCATAGTTTGTTACTATATACTTTAACATGTGGATAGCTTGTTATTTCATCATGAGAAGGTTTAGGAGATGAGCTACTATTTATGATATATAATGATGCTAGAAAAAGTGTTTGGAATTATCATTGATCAAATTTATACACTATGCTAGCATTCACACTTCATAAATTATTTCTTTTATCATTTACCTACTCGAGGACGAGCAGGAATTAAGCTTGGGGATGCTGATATGTCTCCAACGTATCTATAATTTATTAAGTATTCATGCCATGTTTACAATAATTCTATATGATTTTGGTATGATTTTATTAGAACTAACCCGGACTGACGTCGTTTTTAGCAGAACTACCATGGTGTTGTTTTTGTGTAGAAATAAAAGTTCTTGGAATAAGCTGAAAATTTACGGGGAATATTTTTGGAAAATATAAAAATACTGGAGCGAAGAGTCATCGGAGAGGAAGGCCGAGGAAGCCACAAGCCACAGGGCGCGCCCACCCCCTAGGGCATGCCCCCTGGCTTGTGACTTCCTTGTGGACCCCTTGGACTTGTTTCCACCGCCACAGACTCTTATAAATACAGAAATCCCCGAAAAGAAACCTAGATCGGGAGTTCTGTCGCAGCAGGCCTCGAGAGCCATGAAAAACCAATCGGGAGCCTGTTCCGGCACCGTGCTGGAGGGGGAAACCATCACCAGAGGCCATCTTCATCATCCCGACGGCCTCCATGACGAGGAAGGAGTAGTTCACCCTTGGGGCTGAGGGTATGTACCAGTAGCTATGTGTTTGATCTCTCTCTCTCTCTCTCTCTCTCGTGTTCTTGAGATGGCATGATCTTGATGTACCGCGAGCTTTATTGATATAGATGAATCATATGGAGTTTTCCCCTCTCTATCTTGTTGTGATGAATTGAGTTTTACCTTTGACGTTTTCTTATTGGATTGAGTCTTTAAGGATTTGAGAACACTTGATATATGTCTTGTGATGGGATATCCGTGGTGACAATGGGATGTTCTATTGATCCACTTGATGTATGTTTTGGTGATCAAGTTGCGGGTTCCGTGACCTTGGGAATCTATGCATAGGGGTTGGCACACATTTTTGTCTTGACTTTCTGGTAGAAACTTTGGGGCACTCTTTGAAGTTCTTTGTGTTGGATTGAACATGATCAATCTAAAATTGTGTGATGCGTATTGTATAATCAAGCCCATGGGTACTTGTGTTGACATTGGAGTATCTAGGTGACATTAGGGTTTTGGTTGATGTGTATCTTAAGGTGTTATTTTTGTACGAACTCTAGGGCTGTTCGTGACACTTATTGGGATAGCTCATAAGATTGATCGGAAAAGATAACTTTGAGGTGGTTTCGTACCCTACAATAATTTCTTCGCTAGTTCTCCAGTACTTGTGACTTTGGAGTGAACTCTTTGTCGCACAAGAGGTATTTAAATATGATTCAACTATGTTAGTGTTGTTGAGAGAAATTGCACTAGTGAAAGTATGGACCCTAGGCCTTGTTTCCAAGCATTTATACAATGTTTTCTCGCTGTTTACTATTTTTTACCTTGCTGTTTTTATATTTTCAGATTAAAAAAACCTATATCTACCATCCGTATTGCACTTGTATCCCCATCTCTTCACCGAACTAGTGCACCTATACAATTTAACATTGTATTGGGTGTGTTGGGGACACAAGAGACTCTTTGTTATTAGGTTGGAGGATTGTTTTAAAGAGACCATCTTCATCCTACACCTCCCATGGATTGATAAACCTTAGGTCATCCACTTGAGGGAAAATTGCCGATGTCCTACAAAACTCTGCGCTTGGATGCCCAAGACGAGTCTACAAGAAGAAGGTTGCGTAGTAGACATCACCTCTCTCCCCATTTCTATATATAGGGGGAAGGGAGAAGGGGAGGGCGCCCTAGGGTTCCCCCTAGGGGTGGCGGCTAGGGTTGGGTGCCTTCCAAGTTTGGGGTGGCCGGCGGCCTAGGGGGTGTGGCCCCTTCCTAGCTGAGTGGGCTGGGGATTGGCATGGCGCCCAACCCCTTGTGGGATGGTGCACCCCCTCTCCATGGCCCATGAGTCCCCCAACTCTTGTCGCCCGCCCTCCTGAAACACCTTTCGGTACTTCGTTGAACCCCCGGTATGCCCCGGAACACTTCCGGACTCCGATTCCCTTAATGCTATATATCAATCTTCACCTCCGAACTATTCCGGAGTTCCTCATCATGTCCGGGATCTCATTCGGGACTTCGAACAACCTTCTGTGACCAACATAATAACTCAACTATACTTATATCGTCACCAAACCGTTAAGTGTGTAGACCCTGTGGGTTCGAGAACTATGCAGACATGACCGAGACACCTCTACGATCAATAACCAATAGCGGGACCTGGATGCCCATATTGGTTCCTGCATATTCCACGAAGATCTTTATTGGTCGAACCTCGATGTCAAGGATTCAGTCAATCCCGTTTGTAGTTCCCTTTGTTCATTGCTCTGTTACTTGCCCGACATCCAATACTCGGTATCTCTATACCTAGTTCAATCTAGTTACCAACAAGTCTCTTTACTCGTTCTGTAATACAATATCCCATGACCAACTCTTTAGTCACTTTGCTTGAAAGATCATTATGATGTTGTATTACCGAGTGGGCCCTGAGATACCTCTCCGTCACATGAAGTAAAAATCCCAGGCTTGATCCATGTCAACTCAACAGACACCCTTGGAGATACTTGTAGAGCACCTTTATAGTCACCCAGTTACGTTGCGATGTATAATACACACAAGGTAGTCCTTCGGTGTCAATGAGTTGCATGATCTCATGGTCATAGGAACAAATACTTGACATGTAGAAAACAATAGCAATAAACTGACATGATCATATGCTACGTTCATAGTTTTGGGTCTTGTCCATCACATCATTCTCCTAAGGATGTGATCCTGTTATCAAATGAAATCTCATGTCTATGTGAAGGATAACTAGAAGAGTGTCTAGAGGGGGGTGAATAGACTACTAGTAGGAATTTAAAACCTAACCTTTTCCTAAGTTAATTGGTTGTTAGATTTTAACAGTTTTTAGCAAAGCTAGCAAGTCTAACAGCCCTACACATGGATGTCAACAAATATGGGAGCGGAAAGTAAAGACATTGCATATGAAGTAAAGAGTTAAGATAGGTAGATCAAACGAAGATGGAGACTTAAGGATTTTTCCCGTGGTTCCGATAGGTGGCGTTATCGTACATCCACATTTATGGAGTCTTCAACCCACAAAGGGTAACGGTCGTGAGAGTCCATGGAGGGCTCCACCCAAAAGGGTCCACGAAGTAGCAACCTTGACTATTCCATACGGCTTCCATCCACGAAGGACTAGCATCACTATGGGTAGATCTTCATGAAGTAGGCGATCTCCTTGCCCATAGAAACTTATTGGTTCACTCCACAACACGAAGTAGGAGGCTCCCAAGTGACACATAACCAATCTAGGAGGCACCACCCTCCAAAAGGTAATAGGCTCGATAATGATGATGAACTCCTTGCTCTTGTGCTTCAAGATGATAGACTCCTCGACACACAATCTCTCTCTCACAGGTTTGGCTTGGTAGAAGAGATAGGATTGGTGGAAAGCAACTTGGGGAGGCTAGAAATCAAGATCCATATGATTGGAGTGGAAGATCTTGACCTCAACACAAGGGTAGGTGGTTCTCTCTTAGAAAATCTGATAGGATAGGTATGGAATAGTTCTGAGTGCTTCTCTTTCAAGTAGGTGGTGGTGAAGGGGTATATATAGGCATCCCCAAAAATCCAACTGTTACACACAAAATGACCAACTCGGTGACACCAATGTGTGAATCTTGATGGTACCGAAGTGATCAAAAGGTGGCAACTTTTGAATCTCGATAAAGACGATATAGGAAACTCGGTTGCACAGATAAGGTGACCAACGGTTGGATTTCCAATCTCGGTGATGTCGATCCAACATTTTCGGTGGGACCGAAAATGTGAAGGTGCGTAACAGAAAGTTGGCAACCTAAACTTGGTGGCACCGGTATGGAATCGGTTGCATCGAAGTGTCTAGGGTTGGGCAGAGTCTGTCTAGGTTCTGGAATCGGTGGCACCGGAGTGGGATAGTTGGTTGCACCGATTTTGAGTGTTGGGTATAGAACAGACTTTGGCGGGAGAGTTTGTGGATGTTTTTGGCGACTATCACTTGTGCATGTTTGAGCATATTGTTCACCAACAAAACCTTACCCCCTTTTAATAGTATTGGCTTTCCTATGACTCAAAGTGATTTCTCACAAATATAAAATGCAGAGTCCTATTGCTTGAAGCTTGGCCAACCTATTTCCTTGAATCTTGGGGTTTGTCCACAATCTCCTTTTGCCAACCTCTCTATAGACTATATCTGAAATACACTAGGTAAAAATATCAGTCCAAGAGACAATGTATGTTGTCATGAATTATCAAAACCACCAAGGGAGCATGTTGTGCTTTCGATCTCCCCCTTTTTGGTAATTTATGACAACATACAATCAATGCTTCAAATAAAGATATGCATGGTTATACTGAAGACTTTGAGAGACACATGACTTAGAATTGCTCCCCCTAAATGTGTGCAGTCCTTTAAAGGATAGTTGTTTTTGAGTGCGTGAACACACATGAGATAGAAGGAATATAACAAGTCATGTGTATCTTGGTTATATGCATCAAATATATATGAATGAGATGTATCTTTGTTCAAGACATCACTCTTGCAAACAATATGTGCAAGAAGCAAGAGATCAACTTGATCAAAGATATGATGCATATACTTACCTTGAGTTCTTGAGCATCCTGGTGATCGAAACACAATTGAGAAAACAATGTTAGAAAACACAAGAGTATTCGATCAAACAGCAAGGCAATAGAACTTAAAATTTCCAAGATAAGATATGGAGGACATACAGAAAATAACATTCCTTAGAATTGATATGTCTCCAAGATCATTGAGAACTTTCTCACCATAGATATGAAAATGGATTGTCCTCTCCCCCTGAATCTTAGCATGTAGATATTAGGATTGGATAAGGTGAGAAAGGTCAGCACTTTTCTTCTCTCCTTACTTTGATATTCTCCCCCTATTTATAAAGATATGAGTATTGATGTTGGCTCTCCCCCTTTGATCATATCTCCCCCTTTGCATAAGCATGTATCTCCCCTTTAGCTTGAAGCTTTGGTTCTCTCCCGAAATGGTTGAAGCTTTGATCTTCTTCCCCTTTGGCATAATTTCCAAAAAGGTCAAAGACAGGGAATGATACAGGGATCATTGACTGAGAAGGGATCCTTGAGTACAAGGGTCATCGAATAGTAGGATTCATAGAAGTGGAAACTGAGAGAGACATAGAAACTGATTTGTTCTTCACCTCCTTTTTCATTGAAGATAGGGATCCTTGAAGAAGGAAATTCTCTCCTCAAAATTAACTCTAGTTCTTCTCCCCCTAAGTAATACAATTTTTTTTGAGAAGGGGATCATCGAAGTAACATAAGTATTTACAAGAAATATCATTTAAGAAAACACAGAATTGCACAAACGAATTCTAAAGAGACAGAATGACAATCGGTGATGCCGAGATAGATAGATCGGTGATATCAAGATGTTGTAGTGCAGCTTGTCTGCAATTTCGGTAGAACCAAGATATCTGGGTCGGCGGCTTCGAAAGAGAAACCAAGTTTCTGTTTTCACAGAGTCAATATAAAGTTTTTCAATGAAATATGACATTTTTACAATGGACATCAACTAGAGAAGAGTGGAGTGGTTATGAGAAATCATGCAATAGAGAGCAGATCACACCCGATTCTTAACTAGATGATGGGCGGTGACTAGGTCACCTATATTAGAGTATATCGACTTAGGAGCCATGCAAGAATACTTGATCATAGGTCATACTCTACGTTAAGCTCAGAATGGGGTTAGCATTTGTCAACTGAGCGTCTTAATGTCTTCATGTCACTTGAGTTGCTTTAGCTCATTTCTTGGAGTAAAGCCTTTTCAAGGACATGAGTTCATACCTTTGAGTGATGTTGATGACCTAGCTTGTAGATGAACTTGTTGATGATGCTCGAGGTTGATGAAGATCATCTTGAGTTTTGAGCTATCCTTCTTATTCTAGTATACTGGTTACCTACAAAGATTAGTCATGCAAGGAAGAACAATAGATATATCCAATTGACATGATACCAATTGAGAGTGTGCAATTTTGATCAAGTAGATGTCAAGGATATGGTTGAGTAGTTTTCTTCCTTCCATCATCAAGAGGGGTTGTGGATACTTGGTAATGACAAGATTGCTTATGATTGGAGTTGATGGCAATCTTGTGGAATGAAGTTTTTCAAGTACCTACAAGAGATTAGATGAAATACAAGGGAGCATAGAATTCCATGGCATAAGATGAAATGTTAAGATACATGGAAATATCAAGAAAGATCATGCCCTTGCATGCAACCGAGTGAGTCTAGCTTAAGTTTGAAGCATCAATGATGTTCAACTCACTCCTCAAGTGACAAAATGTCTTCTCATCAAGTGGCTTAGTAAAGATATAGGCCAACTGCTTGTTAGTGCGAACATGCTTAAGATTAATATCTCCTTTTGCAACATGGTCACGAATGAAATGATGTCGAACTTGAATATGCTTAGTTCGAGAATGTTGCACAGGATTATGACCAATTTTAATAGCACTTTCATTGTCACAAAGTAATCGAACATTTTAAACATGAATTCCATAATCCTTAAGTGTTTGTGTCATCCAAATAAGTTGCAGACAACAAGATCCAGCAGCAATATACTCAGCTTCGGCAGTCGATAATGATACCGAGTTTTGTTTCTTAGAGGACCAAGATACAAGAGATCTTCCCAAAAATTGACAAGTACCCGAGGTGGATTTTCTATCAACCTTGTCACCGGCATAGTACAAATCAGAATAGCCAACAAGGTCAAAAGAGGATCCCTTGGGATACCAAATCCAAAATTTGGCGTTTGTATATAGTATCTCACAATGCGTTTTACAGCTGAAAGATGACATTCTTTTGGTGTAGCTTGATTTCTAGCACACATGCAAACACTAAGCATAATATCAGGACGAGATGCACATAGATATAAAAGTGAACCAATCATAGATCGATAAACTTTCTGATCAACCGGCTCATCCTTTTTGGTAAGATTAGCATGTCCACTAGTAGGCATAGGGGTTTTCATACCTTTGCATTCCTGCATGTTGAACTTTTTGATCAAGTCATTGGTATACTTAGTTTGAGATATGAAAGTTCCTTATTTCCATTGTTTGATTTGCAAGACAAGAAAGAATTTCAGCTCACACATCCTAGACATCTCATACTTCTCAGGCATCAACCTTCCAAACCTTTCACTAAATTGAGGGTTAGTGGAGCCAAATATAATATCATCCACATAAATTTGGCACACAAATAGTTCACCATTAACTCTCTTAGTGAATAAGCTTGCATCAATTTTACCAATTTCAAAACCTTTTTCGATAAGAAACTTTGTCAAACATTTGTACCAAGCACGAGGGGCTTGCTTAATACCATAAAGAGCTCTACGAAGCTTGTAAACATGATTAGGTTTCTTAGGATTAACAAAGAGAGGTGGTTGTTTAACATAAACCTCTTCTTCAATTTCACCATTTAAAAATGCACTTTTAATATCCATTTGATAAAGCGTGATATCATGGTGATTGGCATAAGCAAGAAGAATGCGAATAGCTTCAAGTCTAGCGACGGGGGCGTAGGTCTCACCGTAGTCCATACCTTCAACTTGCGTATATCCTTGAGCTATGAGGCGAGTCTTGTTGCGCACGACTTGACCGTCTTCGTCTTGCTTGTTTCGAAAAACCCATTTGGTTCTGATGATGTTGTGTTCATCCTCGGGCTTCTCCACGAGTGTCCACACTTCGTTCCTTTCGAAGTTGTGAAGCTCTTCATGCATAGCGTTCACCCAATCCGCGTCTTCAAGAGCTTGTTTTACCTTCAAAGGCTCAATGCTAGAAATGAAGGAATAATGCTCACAGAAGTTTGCTAGACGAGTTTTAGAGCATGTGATTCTCCCTGTTTGTATATCACCAAAAAGTGGTTTAGGGGATGGTTCTTGGTCACTTGTGCTCGAACTCGGGTCAGCTTCCGATTGTTGGTTGGTGGAGCTTCTTGTTCATCATCATCTTCTTCATCTTCGTTGTTGTTGAAGGTGTCGTTCCCTTGAGGTGGTGGTGAAGGAGGTTGTGGTGGATCTTCATGATGCACTTCCTCCTCTTCATCATCTTCCCGTGTACCACTTGTGGATGCCTCCATGTCATGTTATGGTTCACCTTGTCGTGAGGTAGGGGCTTCCACTTGAGTTGATGAAGTACTTTCCTTCACCTCCATGGGACGAATCTTGCCGATGGGTAAATCTAGGATAGCTTCCGAAGGGTTCTTATCACCTACATCATTTGGCAATTGTTCGACTTGCGAATCATTAGATTCATCAAACTTCACATCTATCGTCTCTTCAACTTTTCGAGTGAAGTTGTTGTAGACACAGTAAGTGTCAGAGTTCGATCCATAACCAAGAAGGAATCCTTCATGAGATTTAGGAGCAAATTTAGTACGACGATGCTTATCAAGAATGTAGCACTTGGAGCCGAATACCCGAAAGTATCCAACTTGTGGTTTGTTACTAGTGAGTAGTTCGTATGCCGTTTTATCGAGAAGCTTGTGCAAGTAGAGTTGGTTTGTGGCATGACATGCTGTTTCCACGGCTTCTGCCCAAAAGTGCTTTGGCGTCTTGTATTCGTCAAGCATCGTTCTTGCCATCTCAATGAGTGTCCGGTTCTTCCTCTCAACAACTCCATTTTGTTGAGGCGTGTACGTAGCCAAGAACTCATGTGAGACACCTTCTTCGTCAAGAAAAGTATCCACATGGGTGTTCTTGAACTCAGATCCGTTATCGCTTCAAACCTTCTTGATCTTCACTTCAAACTGATTGTGTGCTTTGCGAGTGAAGTTCTTGAAGATCTTTTGAACCTGCGACTTATCAGCAAGAAAGAATACCCACGTAAATCTAATCATCAACTATAACTAGACCATAGGAATTTCCACCGAGACTCTTGTAAGCATTGGGACCGAAGAGATCCATGTGAAGTAACTCGAGTGGTCTCCTAGTAGTCATGATATTCTTAACAGGATGACTTCCACCTACTTACTTTCCAGCTTGACAAGCACTACAAAGTCTATCTTTGTCAAAGATAACATCTTTAACACCAAGTATATGATCACCTTTGATAAGTTTGTCTAAATTACGCATACCAACATGTCCTAATCTTCTATGCCAAAGCCAACCTTTAGAAGATTTAGCAATTAAACAAGTGTGAGGTTTGGATCTTTTAGTGAAATCGACAATGTATAGATCACCTCTACGGATACCGGTAAATACAATTTTATGATTATCTTGACGAAATACTTGGCAATCTACTTTTCTGAATAGAACATTGAAACCGAAATCAGCAAGTCTAGACACAGAAAGAAGATTGTAACTAAGGGGTTCAACAAGCATAACATTTTGAATACAGCTATCATGGGATATGGCCACCTTACCAAGGCCAAGCACCTTACCCTTAGAGTTGTCTCCAAAGGTCACGTACCGTCGAGGACCTTGATTAGGCGTGATTTCTTGGAACATGTCTTTATCACCAGTCATATGATCCGTACATCCGTTGTCGAGAATCCACTCTTTTCCTCCGGACATGTAACCCTTAAGGTTTGTCGTAAGACTCAGATTCTTCATGATCTTCTCATACTCGATGTCAAACAACTCATCTTCTTCATAGTAGCCATGTTCCACATTATCATCATCAAGTGGGAAATCCTTGTCATAGAGAACAAGAGATTCGTTAGAATAGTGATCATGACAATGTTCAAGTTTATGAGTGCAAATGACTTCAAAGATAATGTTGTTGATAGTGGTGACATCTCCTTTAGCACGCATAAGATCACGGAGTTCAAATAGGCATTTATCAAAGTTTGGATCACTTGGCTTCATTTTGTGAAAAACATTGGCTTTATGAAGAATTTCCATTGACTATAGTACTCTCCATCAAGAATGGGCACTCTACAACTCAAACTCCCTATACTAGACATATCCATCTTCCTCCTCGATGATTAAACTGAAGCAATGGAGACCAATGCTCTGATACCAATTGAGGGATCACTAGAAGAGTGTCTAGAGGGGGGTGAATAGACTACTAGTGGAAATTTAAAACCTAACCTTTTCCCAAGTTAATTGGTTGGCAGATTTTAACAGTTTTTAGCAAAGCTAGCAAGTCTAACAGCCCTACACATGCATGTCAACAAATATGAGAGCGGAAAGTAAAGACATTGCATATGAAGTAAAGAGTTAAGATAGGTAGATCAAACGCAGTTGGAGATGCAAGGATTTTTCCCGTGGTTCCGATAGGTGGCACTATCGTACATCCACATTTATGGAGTCTTCAACCCACAAAGGGTAACGATCGCGAGAGTCCACGGAGGGCTCCACCCAAAAGGGTCCACGAAGTAGCAACCTTGACTATTCCATACGGCTTCCGTCCACGAAGGACTAGCATCACTATGGGTAGATCTTCATGAAGTAGGCGATCTCCTTGCCCTTACAAACTTCTTGGTTCACTGCACAACACGAAGTAGGAGGCTCACAAGCGACACCTAACCAATCTAGGAGGCACCACCCTCCAAAAGGTAATAGGCTCGGTAATGATGATGAACTCCTTGCTCTTGTGCTTCAAGATGATAGACTCCTCAACACACAATCTCTCTCACAGGTTTGGCTTGGTAGAAGAGATAGGATTGGTGGAAAGCAACTTGGGGAGGCTAGAAATCAAGATCCATATGATTGGAGTGGAAGATCTTGACCTCAACACAAGGGTAGGTGGTTCTCTCTTAGAAAATCTGATAGGATAGGTATGGAATAGTTCTGAGTGCTTCTCTTCCGAGTAGGTGGTGGTGAAGGGGTATATATAGGCATCCCCAAAAATCCAACCGTTACAACAAAATGACCAACTGGGTGACACCGATGTGTGAATCTCGGTGGTACTGAAGTGACCAAAGGGTGGCAACTTTTGAATCTCGGTAAAGCCGATATAGGAAACTCGGTTGCACCGATAAGGTGACCAACGGTCAGATTTCCAATCTCGGTGATGTCGATCCAACATTTTTTATGGGACCAAAAATGTGAATTTGCGTAGCAGAAAGGTGGCAACCTAAACTCGGTGGCACCGGTATGGAATCGGTTGCACCGAAGTGGCTAGGGTTTGGAAGAGTCTGTCTAGGTTCTGGAATCAGTGGCACCGAAGTGGGATAATTGGTTGCACCGATTTTGAGTGTTGGGTATAGAACAAACTTTGGTGGGAGAGTTTCTGGATGTTTTTGACGACTATCACTTGTGCACGTTTGAGCATATTGTTCACCAACAAAACCTTAGCCCCTTTTAATAGTATTGGCTTTCCTATGACTCAAAGTGATTTCTCACAAATATAAAACGTAGAGTCCTCTTGCTTGAAGCTTGGCCAACCTATTTCCTTCAATCTTGGGGTTTGTCCACAATCTCGTTTTGCCAACCCTCTCTGTAGACTGTATCTGAAATACACTAGGTAAAAATATCAGTCCAAGAGACAATGTATGTTGTCATGAATTATCAAAACCACCAAGGGAGCATGTTGTGCTTTCACTATGCCCAGGAAACCTTGACCATCTTTGATCAACGAGCTAGTCTAGTAGAGGCATACTAGGGACACATTGTTGTCTATGTACCCACACATGTATTTGAGTTTCCAATCAATACAATTATAGCATGGATAATAAATTATTACCATGAACAAGGAAATATAATAATAAGTATTTATTATTGCCTCTGGGGCATATTTCCAACATGAGAAGCCAGGGTTGGCTCTGGATTCTGTCTAGGGTAGAACTCAGTTGGGCCGATTTTAGAAACTTGGTGGCATCGAATTTGGACTTTGGGGTTTGGAGAGAATATATTTGTGGGAGAATTCATGAGGTTTTTTGGTGGGTCACTCACTCTAAGCACTTGAGCAACCAGATCATCATAGATACCTCATCCCCTTTTAATAGTATTGGCTTTCCTATGGACTCAAATGTGATTTCTCACAAAATGCAAAGTGTGTAGTCTTGAAGCTTGTTGACAATAGATGTTTGCATCTTGGGGATCTCCTCACAATCCATTGTCAATCCATTCATTGAAATTCTCTTGAAATATACTTGGTCATTAGTCCAATGAAATATATGTTGTTATTAATTATCAAAACCACCTAGGGAGAAGTTGTGCTTTCAATCACACACACTGATTTCAATGAGCCTGAGACATCACATAAATACGTTACATGGTTCTGATATCGTATTGTCTCTTGATTGAAAGACTTAGTAGCCCACTTTGGTAACTTTTGTTTATTCGGTTGGAATCAGAGGGCAAGCCCAAGTTCCATTCCTGAAACATCAAGCTCTCCTCTGATTATACGTTTTTATCAGGAAAAAAACTCGAAGTCTTTTGGCAGATAAATACATACATACATACACGTATGCAAACATGCACATAGTACAGGCAGTAAGTAGTATTACAATATTTTTTTCTGCAATGTAATGAAATACATGGCATGATTTGGCTCCCATATTCTCTAATGATTGAAATACAAAGTGCAGCTGTATCAGGGAAGGGAGCCAAGCATACCACTTACACATCAGTGAAGTGAACCAATCGTAGCAGATAGATACGTGGGAGAGGGGCGTGGAGGAGGAGAAGGGGTACCTTCCATGGCGTCAGAGTCGGGGTAGGAAAGCGGTTCCCTCCTAGGCTCGAGCTTAATTGGTTCGGCCGTCAGGCGTCATCCTGGAGCGGGAGAGACGAGATGGCCTGTGGGTGGTTGGAGAGGAGCAAAGGTGTTGTGCTTCCTGCCTCGGTCGCCATGCCGCACAAGGAGGGAGGGCAGTTTGGAGGGCGCGGTGGCAGTGAGAGTAGGTGTCGACGGATCTGGCCATTGGCCTGTGTAGGTCGGGTCGATCTGGGGGAAGAGGAGAGCTCCTGTAGTGGATCTCTAGAGAAAGGGAGGAGCAGATGGCAGGGGTCGCCGACGGTGGGTAGTGAGGGAGTCCTGGATTAAGGGCTCCTCGGGAGGCCGACCTATCACTATGGGCTGGACGATATGGGCCACTTACCAAACACAGGATTCATTGAAGACCTTATCTCCAAGATGGAAGCTTCGGGAAGTATGGCTTGCGCTCCACATTTGATGTAGCAAATAGGCATGTTTATCTCTTCAGCGTGTAACCGACCGTGTGTAAACCCTAGGTACCCTTGGCGTTTATATAAGCCGGAGGGTTTTAGGTTATAGGCACAGGACAACTCATCTAGGGTTAGCTATTCGATCTCGAGGTAGATCAACTCTGTAACCCCCCATACCATCAATACAACCAGGAAGGACGTAGGGTATTACCTGCATAGGAGGGCCCAAACCTGGGTAAATCTGCGTCCCCTTTGTCTCCTGTTACCATCGATTCTAGTCTCACAGTTCGGGACCCCCTACCCGAGATCCACCGGTTTTGACACCGACATTGGTGCTTTCATTGAGAGTTCCTCTGTGAGCACTCAAGGGATCGATGTCTCTCCTTGTCATCAATGGAGAGGTCCGCAACATGGACACTTTCGTCCCCAGACAGATCTTCACCTTCGGCAGCATTGTGCTGCATGCCAACCCGACCGACCATCTAGGCCGTGTCGAGAGTTTCGCCCCTGATCAACATGTCTGACTTGGGAACCTAGAGTTCTTCATGGATTCTCGGGGTGACTTGTCATTAACCGGGCTTACGACTTCACTTGCCATGCCCGAACACTTCGAGGCTTTAACCTCGAGTTCCTTCTCCGGTCACACCAGCGGGGTCAACCATGATGGTGTACCCACTCCTGGTCCAGATCCGACCATAGTTTTGAAAGGCTAGACAATCGTTCTTGCCGAACGTCCTTCTCGTTCGGACGCATCGAAGGTCAACTCCGGAGGTTCTGAACAGTATCATCAGATTAAGCCCTTGGCGTTCGATGAAGCCCTAGATCGGATTTTGTTGATGAAAATTTCCACGATTCAGCCCCGATCTACTCTCAGATCAGCTACAGTACGGGTCGGGATGAATTTTTTGACGCACCCACCACCCACTTGATAGCCATAGTCGAAGATTTAACCGACATGCTGGACTATGCCTTCGATGAGGCAGAATACATGAATGAAGAGGATTGCGCCCCCACCACTGTTAATACCGGTCGATGGGCCGCCACTTCAACATTTGATGTATACATGGTGGACACTCCTAATGGAGACAAAAAGCCTAATAATGACGGTGATAAGCCGGGTGACGCACCGTCAAGGCGTCGGAAATCGCATAAGCGGTCCAAAGGCAAAAAAGGAAGGAAAGCTATCATTGGCACCGGGGACGCATTTACTCCCGAGGACCGCGGCAACCCTGATATCCCCGAACACCCGTTAGAGGGTTAGGAAAAGCCTGAAGAACAGAGCAACCCCGATGACGTCAACGACTCCAAGGACGATAACTACCTCCCCCCTATCGAGGAGGAGGATATCCCACAACCGATGACTTGGACATCCCTCATAACCATGAAGATCAGGAACTGTTTAGACAATAGCTCATAGCGATGACATGAAGCCTGAGAGCTAAGGAACGGCAACTTAAAGACGAACAGGATGACCTCAATGATCGATGGACAAGATTCCTCTCAGCCGAGGAAGGACATGGTACTGGTCTGTCGGACCAGCCCAAGAGCTATCCGCGAAGAAGGCTGCTGCCATAATTTGACGACGAGCTCACCGATACTCCGTCTCCGAAACATACTCCATACGACAAGCCAGACCGCCCTCCTCGCGGGCATGATCGGACGGCTGACGAAGCCGGTTATAGGCCGGCAATACCCCAAAGACGGGGAAAGGAGCCACTAGAGCCCAATGGAAGATTCGACCTGCGTGATGACTTAGATCACACAACAGGCCATACAAGATCCATCTACGGATCCAGAGACTACTCACCCGATAAACAGGATGGGTACAGACCATGGCTCGACCAAGGTAATAATAGAGACCGGGAACGCAACCGATCCAGAACAAATGTCGATCATAGGCGCGGCATAGCTTGGGTTCGAGGCTCCGCTCACCCACTGTGTTTCACGGATGAGGTGATGCGGCATTAGTTCCCAAAAGGGTTTGAACCCATGAATATCGAACAATACGATGGGGCAACTAACCCAACCATATGGATCGAGGACTTCCTCCTCCACATCCACATGGCTCGGGGAGATGATCTCCATGCCATCCAACACCCCACCTTATACTCAAGGGGCCAGCTTGGCACTGGCTAAACAGCCTCCTCGAAAACTCCATCGGATGCTGGGAAGACCTGGAGGATGCGTTCCGCTCTAATTTCGAGGGAACCTATGTTCGGCCGCCGGACTCCTCCGACCTTAGTAACATCATACAAAAACTGGAGAGTCTGCACGACAATTCTGGAATCAGTTCTTGACCAAGAAGAACCAGATTGTCGACTGTCCGGATGCCGAGGCAATAGCCTCTTTTAGGCATAATATTCGGGACGAATGGCTGGCTCACCAGCTTGGCCAGGATAAACCTCAGACCATGTCCACCCTAACTTCCTTGATGACCCGCTTTTGTGCGGGTGAAGACAATTGGCTAGCAAGACGCAAGCACAACTCCAAAGCGCCCGAAACCTCTGAGGTTCGGGATGGCAACGGGAAGCACAAGCGCAACAAGAACAAGCATCGACACAATAACAGTGATGCCGATGATATGGTCGTTAATGCCGGATTCCGCAATTCCCATCCTGGGCAGCGGAAGAAGCCTCCTAAAGGCAATCACAACGGACCCACTCCGCTAGAGAAAATCATGGACAGGCCTTGCCAAATCCACGGGACCCAAGAGAATCCTACCAACTACACACACCGCAATTGTTGGGTGTTTAAACAGGTCGGCAAGCTCCCACCCGAGGATCAAAGCAAGAGCCCTCACAGCGAGGATGAGGATGAGCCTCAGGGTCCGATTGGTGGCAATCAAAAGAAATTTCCTCCCGAAGTCAAGATGGTAAACATGATACACACCACCCATATACCCAAGAAGGAGAGGAAGCGCACCCTTAGAGAGGTCTACGACGTAGAGCCCGTGGCCCCGAAGTACAACCCATGGTTGGCATATCCGATCACCTTTGATCAGCGCGATCACCCGACCAGCATCCGTCACGGAGGTTCGGACGCACTTGTCCTCGACCCTATTATTGATGGATATCACCTCACAAAAGTCCCAATGGACGGAGGAAGTAGCCTTAACCTGATTTATTCAGACATGGTGAAAAAGATGGGCATAGACCCGTCACGAATTAAACCCAGTAACACGACCTTTAAAGGGGCGATTCCAGGTGTCGAAGCCCGATGCACGGGCTCCGTTACCCTGGAAGTTGTGTCCGGATCTCCCGATAACTTTCACAGCGAAGACTTGATCTTCAACATTGTGCCCTTCCGCAGCGGCTATCATGCCCTGCTCGGCCGGACAACATTTGCTTGTTTCAACGCCGTCCCGCATTACGCATACCTCAAGCTCAAGATGCCTAGGCCCAAAGGGGTTATCACTATTAATGGCAATACGGAGCGATCCTTACTAACTAAGGAATATGCATTGGCCCTGGCGGCCGAATTTAGTTACAAAGATGATTGGCAAGTACCGACATCTACCGCAATGGCATGCAAGGTCGGGAAGCGAGCTCGGCTGCAGGCCAAACTCCCAGAGCCTTCTTCTCCCATAAAATAGGTACTCGCTCCCCATCGCACGCCCCCAGGATCAGCGAAGTACGTGCCAAGAAGGCACAACTTCGCACTTAAAATTCCATGGGCAGCGGTGGGGAAACAAAGGTGGGAGTCCGGCTGGACCGGACTACTACCATTCAGTACGTCTTCGGACATAATACAGGGACCATTGAAGGCCCCACCAAGGGCATAAAGCTTATTCATAATTCGGCGACTTTTCAAGACCTTGTTTGCAAGATCCGTTAGCCGAACAACCTAGTATCAGGAGTCAGCTAGCAATAGGGCACATCGAGGATGTAAGGCCACCAATCAAAGACCCCTGGTATAACCACTCCTATAATCTCTTTTTCACATACCTGTAAGCAGTTGCTTTGGCGCTCAGAGTAATAAGAGTTATGGAGAAAACAAAAAATATATAGCATCATTTTACATGTTCGTCTCTTTGTCCTTTTTGGCACATATTTTCCTTTTCTCCCTCTTCACGCGACACATTTGGATATGTAATGACGCAACCGGACAATATACCAGGGGCTCGAGCGTACAAACAAATCGCCTTACGTATGTTTTATTATGTGTTCGGTGCCTTGGAGTTCACTTTATATGCATCGGTTACAAACTATGTCTTGGGTCAATAGTTGGGTTGCCTGGCTCCTGTGCTTGCCCCTTTACGGTCCGCTCGTTCGGCTAAAAGGGCAAAGTGAGAACCCCTACGATTGTGCTTCAGGTTAGTCTGGTGAAGCACCTCAGGGGAGAAAGCCGAAAACTGACCGTCATAGTATGTGAGAGCCGGTCTATGAATCCGAGCCTGAAGTGTTATACTTACATCCTCGTCCGAGGATATTCCGTGTTGTGCGGGGGGTTTGTTATCCATGCGAACCATGTAATGCTGGCCTAGCCACGGTTCATCCGAACTTCACAACACTCCGGGGGCTAGTCATTAGCCCCCCGTAGTCCTTTTCGAGCCCCTACGGCTAAGTGAAAGAATTAAGGCACTATAGTCTGATTGCCTAGTCCGTCGCACTCTATTGCCTTCGGGTTTCGATCACTTGGCTAAGGAATATTGTGCATTGGCAGAGACATCCCATGTAGTATCTACATGGGGGCTATGTTGGGGAACGTTGCATGGGAAACAAAAAATTTCCTACGCACACACAAGATCTATCCATGGTGATGATAATCTACAAAAGGGAGAGTGGATCTACATACCCTTGTAGATCGCTAAGCGGGAAGCATTAAGAAACGCGGTTGATGTAGTCGAACGTCTTAGTGATCCAAATCGCCGAGCGTCCCGTGATCCCATCACGATCCGTCCCGTGATCCGATCACGATCCATCCGCGATCCCATCACGATCTGTCTCGCGATCCAATCATGAATCATCTCGCGATCTTGAGCACGGTCCTTACGATCTAGTGCCGAACGGGCGGCGCCTCCGCGTTCAGCACACGTACAACTCGATGGAGATCTCTGCCTTCTTGATCCAGCATGAGGGAGCGGAGAGGTAGATGAGTTCACCGACAGCACGACGGCATGGCGGCGATGGTGGTGGAACAATTCCAACAGGGCTTCGCCTAAGCACCGTTGAAACGATCTAGATGAGAAACTACGATCTAGAGGAGAGGGTAGCATGTGGCTGATTTCTATGTCTCAAAACTCTCAAAACCTCTAGTATATATAGGAGAAGGGAGGGAGGAGCTGATACGTCTCCGACATATCTATAATTTTTGATTGTTCCATGCTATTATATTATCAACTTTGGATGTTTTATATGCATGAATATGTTATTTTATATGATTTTTGGGACTAACTTATTAACTCAGTGCCCAGTGCCAGTTCCTATTTTTTCCGTGTTTTTGATCTTTTCCAGATAGGAATATCAAACGGTGTCCAAATGGAATAAAACTTTTGCCGTGATTTTTTATGAAAAATATCAAAAATATCTGAAGGAAGAAATACCAGAGAAGTGGGCCGAGGGAGCCACGAGCCTGGAGCCCCCCCTAGGCTGTGGCTAGGGAGCTCGTGGCCTCCTCGTGGCCCATCTCCACTTGTTTCCGCTGCCATACGGTCTTATAAATAGCCAAACGCACAGAAATAGGCCTAGATCGCAAGTTCCGCCGCCGCAAGCCTCCAGAACCACCAAAAACCAATCGGGAGACCGTTCCGGCATCCTGCCGGAGGGGAATCCATCTCCGGTGGCCATCTTCATCAACATCCTTGCCTCTCCGATGATGTGTGAGTAGTTCACATCAGACCTTCGGGTCCATAGCTAGTATCTAGATGCCTTCTTCTCTCTCTTTGATCTTCATGGTGATCTACCCGATGTAATTCTCCTTTGTGGTGTGTTTGTTGAGATACGATGAATTGTGGATTTATGATCAGCTTATCTATGAATATTGTTTGAGTCTCCTCTGATTTCTTATATGCATGATTTCATATCCTTGTAAGTCTCTTCGAGTTATGGGTTTTGTTTGGACAACTTGATCTATGATTCTTGCAATGGGAGAAGTGCTTGGTTTTGGGTTCATACCGTGCGGTGTCCTCACCTAGTGACAGAAGGGGTAGCAAGGCACGTATCGTGTTGTTGCCATCAAGGGTAAAAAGATGGGGTTTATATCATATTGCATAAATTTATCCTTCTACATCATGTCATCTTGCTTAAAGCATTACTCCGTTTGTTATGAACTTAACACACTAGATGCATGCTGGATAGCGGTCGATGTGTGGAGTAATAGTAGTAGATGCAGACAGTATCGGTCTAGTTGTCTCAGACGTGATGCCTATATGTATGATCATTGCCTTAGATATCGTCATGACTTTGCGCTATTCTATCAATTGCTCGACAGTAATTTGTTCACCCACCGTAATACTTGCTATCATGAGAGAAGCCTCTAGTGAACACTATGGCCCCCGGGTCTATTTTACATATTATATATTCAGATCTAAACATAAAAACACCAAAAATACCTTGCTGCAATTTTATTTACTTATTTACATTTACTCATTATCGCTATCAGATCTCACCTTGCAAGTAATCGTGAAGGGATTGACAACCCCTTTATCGTGTTGGGTGCAAGTTTGTTTGGGTTTGTGCAGGTTTCTTGGTGCCTCATCTTGATACTCCTACTGGATTGATACCTTGGTTCTCAAACTGAGGGAAATACTTACTTCTACTTTGCTGCATCACCCTTTCCTCTTCAAGGGAAAAACCAACACGCGCTCGAGAAGTAGCAGGAAGAATTTCTGGCGCCGTTGCCGGGAAGTATTCAAGTGAAGCATATCTACCAAGTACCTATCAAACTCATCTCTTGCATTTACATTATTTGCCATTTGCCTCTCGTTTTCCTCTCCCCCACTTCTAAAACAAAAATTTACAAAAATATTTGCCTTTATTTATTTGCCTTTTTCGTTTGCCCTTTTCTTTCGCTTGCTTTCTGTTTGCTTGTGTGCTTGTCTGCTTGCTAAGTCATCATATCTGAATCATTCAAACACAAGATTACTCTGCCTAGGTTTAAGGCCTGGGATAGCCCCTCTGTCCTCCCCAAACTCACAAATAATGAGTCTATGGGAAGACGTCCCGAGGTTGCTAAAGATGCTTTCAGTAATGTTGATGATGGGGATCCTGTACTTTTTCACTATTTGCTTAATGAATCCTTAAAGGACGCTTGCGACAGACTGCTGAGAATTCAAACTAGTCATATCCCTCCTTATCATATTGATTTATACTTAAAAAGCTTTTACACCGGATTGCCCCACTCGTTTAAACAAATCTTGGATTCTACATTTGATAAGGGTTTCCTTGTAGGAGATGCCTTTGACACTTATGAAAAAATGAAAGCTATATTTGGGCATCCCAAGGGAGAAAATTATACCACTGCCCTCATCTGTTTCTACCAAAATGAATCAATAAAAGAGATGAAGGCTAGCTTAGACACAAACTTTCGTAATGTGCTTAATATTTCTTCTGCTATAAATGGTCATGTACTTTTACAAAATAGGAAGATAGATTCTATTGACAAAAAGGTCTCCCCTTGTTTTCAAAGGAAGGAGTATGACAACACTTGATTCCATTGCCTTGTGCCTAGCTAAGGGCGTTAAACGATAGCGCTTGTTGGGAGGCAACCCAATGAATAGATTTATTCTTGCTTTTTTACTTTCTGTTTTGTTGAGTCACCACTATCATGATTCTGTTATTATTGTGTTTTTTATGTTTTAATTAGTGTTTGTGCCAAGTAGAACCTTTATGATTGGTTTTGGTGATAGTTGTTTAATCATGCTGGAAAAAGACAGAAACTTTCTGCTCACGAAATTATTTTTCATTCCTATACAGAAAGAGATTTTGCTGATTATTTTTGCTGCTGATTGATATGCAAATTTTACTAATTTTCACAAAATTTTCAGAATTTTTGAATTACCAGAGCTTTTCGAAATATATAGATTGCTACAGACTGTTCTGTTTTTGACAGATTGTGTTTTTGTTGTGTTGATTGCTTATTTTGATGAAACTATGGTTAGTATCGGGGGGTACGAGTCATGGGAAAGTGAGAATACAGTAATATAACATAAATATAAATGGAAATTAAGTTTACTACAGTACATGAAAAGTTGGTGGTTTGTTTTCTTATGCTAATGCTATCACGAGTTTCTGTTTAAGTTTTGTGTTGTGAAGTTTTCAAGTTTTGGGTAATGTTCTTATGGACAATGGAATAAAGAGTGGAAAGAGCCTAAGATTGGGGATACCCAAGGCATCCCAAGCCAAATTCAAGGACACCAAAAAGCCTAAGCTTGGGGATGCCCCCGGAAGGCATCCCCTCTTTCGTCTTCAATCCATCGGTAACGTTACTTGGAGCTATATTTTTATTCACCACATAATATGTGTTTTGCTTGGAGTGTTGTGTGTTATAGTAGTTTTCGCTTTTTGTTTAATCACAATCATCCTTGCTGCACACCTTTTTGAGAGGGACATGCACTCATCGTGAATTTTTTAGAATACTCAATGAGCTTCACTTATATCTTTTGAGTTAGGCAATTTAGCTCACATGTGCTTCACTTATATCTTTTGAGCTTGATGATTTTGTTCACATGTGCTTCACTTATATCTTTTGAGATTGGTAATATTAGCTCACATGTGCTTCACTTATATCTTTTGAGCTAGATAAATTTTGCTCCCATGTGCTTCACTTATATCCTTTGAGCGTAGTAATTTTGCTCCCATGTGCTTCACTTATATCTTTTGAGCTAGGTAAATTTTGCTCTGGTGCTTCACTTAAATCTTTGTAGAGCATGCCGATGTCATATTTTGTAGAAATAAAAACTCTCTAATCTTCACTTATATCATTTTGAGAGTGCTCTCTCTCTCTAAGAAATTTGGTAATTGGCGTGTGTTATGAAATTAGTCCTAAATATGATAGGCATTAAAAGAGGATATAAAAAAAACTTTCATATTCAAGTGCATTGATTAGTAAGAGAATTTTGATTCCTCATGATTAGTTTTGAGATATGGATATGGTAATATGAGAGTTATGTTAGTAGGGTGTTGTGAATCTAGAAATACTTGTGTTGAGGTTAGTGATTCCCGTAGCATGCACATATGGTGAACCGCTATGTTAGGAAGTCGGAGCATAATTGATTTATTGATTGTCATCCTTTGTGTAGAGGTCGGGATCGCGCGATGGTTAACTCCTACCAACCCTTCCCCTAGGAGTATGCGTTTAGCACTTTGTTTTGATTACTAATAAAACTTTCGCAACAAGTATATGAGTTCTTCATGACTAATGCGAGTTCATGGTATAGATGCACTTTCACCTTCCACCATTGCTAGCCTCTCTAGTGCTGTGCAGCTTTCGCCGGTGCACAAACCCACCATATATCTTCCTCAAAACAGCCACAATACCTACCTATTATGGCATTTTCATAGCCATTCCGAGATATATTGTCATGCAACTTTCACCGTTCTGTCTCATGACATGTGCCATCACTTTCATTCATATAGAGTCATTATTGTTCTAAGTATCGAGTTGTAAGTAAATAAAAGTGTGATGATCATTATTAGAGCATTGTCCCATGTGAGTAAATAAAAGAGGCCAAAGATGCCCACCAAATATATATATATAAGAGGCCAAAGAGCCCAAACAAAAAAATGAGAGAAAAAGAGAGAAGGGACAATGCTACTATCTTTTTCCACACTTGTGCTTCAAAATAGCACCATGTTCTTCAAGATGGAGAGTCTCTTGTTTTGTCACTTTCATATGCTAGTGGAAATTTCATTATGTAATTTGACTTGTATATTCCAATGATGGGCTTCCTCAAATGTCTTCGTGAGCAAGCAAGTTGGGTGCACACCCACTAGTTTTCATTTTTGAGCTTTCATACACTTATAGCTCTAGTGCATCCGTTTCATGGCAATCCCTACTCATTCACATTGATATCTATTGATGGGCATCTTCATAGCCTATTGATACGCCGAATCGATGTGACCAACCTCACAACCTTCACCAGACTCTATTCCACCTATAGTGCCATATCCATGGCTCACGCTCATGTATTGCATGAGAGTTGAAAAAGGTTTGAGAAAGTAAGAGTGTGAAAACAATTACTTGGACAATACCGAGGTTGTGCATGATTTAAATTCGTTGTGTGGGGATGATGGAGCATAGCCAGACTATATGATTTTTGTAGGGATAACTTCCTTTGGCCTTGTTATTTCAAAAGTTTATGATCACTTTGCTATTATGCTTGACATATTATTGTTTTCATGTCAATATTAAACTATTGTTTTGAATCTTATGGATCTGAACATTCATGCCACAATAAATAGATTACATAAAACAAGTATGTTGGGTAGCATTCCACATCAAAAATTCGGTCTTTATCACTTCCCTACTCGAGGACGAGTAGGAGTTAAGCTTGGGGATGCTTGATACGTCTCCAACATATCTATAATTTTTTGTTGTTCCATGCTGTTATATTATCAACTTTGGATGTTTTATATGCATGAATATGTTATTTTATATGATTTTTGGGACTAACTTATTAACTCAGTGCCCAGTGCCAGTTCCTGTTTTTCCGTGTTTTTGATCTTTTTCAGATAGGAATATCAAACAGAATCCAAATGGAATAAAACTTTCGCCGTGATTTTTTATGAAAAATATCAAAAATATCTGAAGGAAGAAATACCAGAGAAGTGGGCTGAGGGAGCCACGAGCCTGGGAGGCGCCCCCCTAGGCCGCGGCTAGGGAGCTCGTGGCCTCCTCGTGGCGCATCTCCACTTGTTTCCGCCACCATATGGTCTTATAAATAGCCAAACGCACAGAAAAAGACCAAGATCGCAAGTTCCGCCACCGCAAGCCTCCAGAACCACCAAAAACCAATCGGGAGACCGTTCCGGCATCCTACCGGAGGGGAATCCATCTCCGGTGGCCATCTTCATCAACATCCTTGCCTCTCCGATGATGCGTGAGTATTTCACATCAGACCTTCGGGTCCATAGCTAGTAGCTAGATGGCTTCTTCTCTCTCTTTGATCTTCAATACAAAGTTCTCCATGATCTTCATGGTGATCTACCCGATGTCATTCTCTTTTGCGGTGTGTTTGTTGAGATCCGATGAATTGTGGATTTATGATCAGTTTATCTATGAATATTATTTGAGTCTCCTATGATTTCTTATATGCATGATTTCATATCCTTGTAAGTCTCTTCGAGTTATGGGTTTTGTTTGGACAACTTGATCTATGATTCTTGCAATGGGAGAAGTGCTTGGTTTTGGGTTCATACCGTGCGGTGTCCTCACCTAGTGACAGAAGGGGTAGCGAGGCACGTATCGTGTTCTTTCCATCAAGGGTAAAAATATGGGGTTTATATCATATTGCATGAATTTATCCTTCTACATCATGTCATCTTGCTTAAAGCATTACTCCGTTTGTTATGAACTTAATACACTAGATGCATGCTGGATAGCGGTCGATGTGTGGAGTAATAATAGTAGATGCAGACAGTATTGGTCTACTTGTCTCGGACGTGATGCCTATATGTATGATCATTGCCTTAGATATCGTCATGACTTTGCGCTATTCTATCAATTGCTCAAAAGTAATTTGTTCACCCATCGTAATACTTGCTATCATGAGAGAAGCCTCTAGTGAACACTATGGCCCCTGGGTCTATTTTACATATTATATATTCAGATCTAAACATAAAAACACCAAAAATACCTTGCTGCAATTTTATTTACTTATTTATATTTACTCATTATCACTATCAGATCTCACCTTGCAAGTAATCGCGAAGGGATTGACAACCCCTTTATCGCGTTGGGTGCAAGTTCGTTTGTGTTTGTGCAGGTTTCTTGGTGCCTCATCTTGATACTCCTACTAGATTGATACCTTGGTTCTCAAACTGAGGGAAATACTTACTTCTACTTTGTTGCATCACCCTTTCCTCTTCAAGGGAAAAACCAACGCACGCTCGAGAAGTAGCAGGAGCCTTGGTGCACAAGGGACGAGCCCTTGTCCTTGGCGCAAGGAGGAGAGGAGGAGTCATCCTCCAATCCTAGTAGGATTAGGACTCATCCTTCCCCCTTGGAAACTCTTTCAACCTTGTGTTTTTTCCTTCCCAATCCACTCCAGCCGCATGGGCCTTTATAGGAGGCTTCGGCCATCCCACCAGGGGCTGGTTTGCCTCCTCTCACAGCCCATGTGGCCCCTTGGGTCGACACACCCCTCCCGATGGTCCCTCGGTACCGTCTCGACACTCCCGGTACACTACCGATGAGCCCGAAACTTTTTTGGCGACCAAAACAGGACTTCCTATATATATCAATCTTTACCTCCGGACCATTCCGGAGCTCCTCGTGACGTCCAGGATCTCATCCGGGACTCCTAACAAGCTTCGGTCACCACCATACATAACTTTATACTATCGAAACGTCACCGAACCCTAAGTGTGTAGACCCTGCGGGTTCAAGAACTATGTCGACATGACCGAGACACCTCTACGGTCAATAACCAATAGCGGGACCTGGATGCCCATATTGGTTCCTACATATTCTATGAAGATCTTTATCGGTTGAACCTCTATGTCAAGGATTCAGTTAATCCTGTATGCCATTCCCTTTGTTCTTCGGTATGTTACTTGCCCGAGATTTGATCGTCGGCATCTCCATACCTAGTTCAATCTTGTTACTGGCAAGTCTCTTTACTCATTCCATAATACAAGATCCCATGGCTAACACTTAGTCACATTGCTTGCAAGGCTTATGGTGATGTTGTATTACTGAGTGGGCCCTGAGATACCTCCCCGTCACACGAAGTAACAAATCCCAGTCTTGATCCATGCCAACCCAACAGAAACCCTCGAAGATACCTGTAGAGCACCTTTATAGTCACCCAGTTACGTTGCAACATTTGATACACACAAGGCACTCCTCCGGTGTCAGTGAGTTGCATGATCTCATGGTCATACGAACAAATACTTGACATGCTGAAAATAGTAGCAATAAACTGACACGATCATATGCTACGTTTATAGTTTGGGTCTTGTCCATCACATCATTCTCCTAATGATGTGATCCCGTTATCAAATGACATCTCATGTCCATGGCTATGAAACCTTAACCATCTTTGATCAATGAGCTAGTCCATCAGAGGCATACTAGGGACATGGTGTTGTCTATGTATCCACATATGTATCTGAGTTTCCGATCAGTACAATTCTAGCATGGATAATAATAGATTACCATGAACAAGGAAATATGATAATAACTAATTTATCATTGCCTCTAGGGTATATTTCCAATAGGCTGAAGCCAACGACTCGCATCTTTCAGTTTTAAACGGCCACATGGGAGTTATAAAGGAATGCAAAAACATCAAAGCTGAATAAATAACTTATAACATTAAAACCTTTGAAAAGTCTTCGGACGCATTACAATTCATTCGAATACATTATCGCCTGAACACTGAGATGCTATCGCCAGAGCGCCTTCCATTACTCTGGCGAAGTATAGCTCGGGGCATCTATGCTCCTTCTCGGGTGGCTGCGGGGCAGTGGCTACCTTCAATGGATCCAGCCCCGGCCAGTGCACCTTGGCCTTCACAAGGGTCATCCGGACTCCCTCGATGCAGGAGGAGCGCATGACGGTGTCGAAGCGGGGCGAAGCGGCGATTAACTTCTGCACCAGGACAAAGTAGCTGCCTAACAGTGGCTCACCGGGCCATAGGTGGATGTAGAGGTCCTTCATGGCCGGCTCCGCCATTTGGTGCAGCTCCATCAACTGTTTTAGCTGCTCCATGAGAAGAGGCGAGCGCTCGGGGGCTCGGAATTGTGCCCAGAACAACCGAGCTTCGTCTCCCTCTTCCATCGAGGCAAACAGCCTATTGGCGCCCGCCACACTCTTCTGGAGATCAGAGGAGTCTCCTCAAGAACGCCACCCCTGGGTAAGCAATTTGAATTTGTTATCCCCGAAGATGCATTGTAGTAAGTATGGCTTACCATCCATTATGTCCTTCGCTCGGCGGACCTGCTCCTCATAGAACCGCCTATCCACTCACTCCTTCTGAAGATCATTCTTCAGGGTGAAGAGTTCGGCCGCGCTCGCCTTGCCCTTCTGCTCAAGGGGCTCGCACTTCTCGCTAGCATCCTTGAGCTCCTGCTGGACCTCCACCACACGAGCCTCGTGCTTCTGGTTGGTGGCTCGCAGGGCGGATAGGGCGGTCGCCGCTTCTTTGGCTGCCACCCTCTTGACGGCCGCGTGGTCTTTCTCTTGTTGGAGCTCGGCCTTGAGCCTCTCCACCTCTTTCATCGAAGCTGTTTAAACATTAAAACATTACGAAAAACTGCATGGACAATGTTCGGGTAAAGGTGTTCGGACAAAGGTATTCGTATTTTGTTTTGACCTACCTTGTGCCTCGTCGAATCTTCTGTTGAGGGCATCAACTTCATCCTCGGAGCGTTTAAGCTTCCGATTCAGTTCGTCCAGTTCGGCGCCATTTATGGCCGCCGCCAATGGCGAAGCCTGCAATACACATGCAGTTGACATGTTACATGGGTTCTATACTCCCGAACTATATTCAATCCGATCATATGTTTGGCCTTATTAGGGGCTAATCTAACACTTCAGACACATATTTGGATCTAGTCCAGAATCGGATACATGATTGATCCCTAGCTAAGTTTTTTCAAACTCACCTAGGGCTCGGAGGCTGCCATGTACATAATAATAAAAATAAGTAAAAACTTGGCAAATAAGAGTTTCATGTGACTTACTTGAAAACCCGTTAGGAGACCTTTGAAGTCCTCCTTCAGTCCGTTGTCGACGGACTGAATGCTTTGTAATACCGCACCCATAAGGGATGCGGTGCTCCTCGGAGATGGAGGCGCTCGATAGAGCCTCCTCCATGACCGGCCACCCATTGGTCAGTGGCGCTAGAGGTGATCGGATAACCCGATCACTTGCCGGGGTTTGAACTAGTACCTATGGAGGCCTGGTGCGCTCCGGAGATGCCCTCGGAGGGGACTGAGTGGCCGCTTGTCCAGCCTCCTCAGTGTTCGGGCGGGGTACCTCCCCCCGGTCTTCGGTGACCAATGTGTTAGCCTCGGCCATTATGTCGTCTCCCCTGCCGCCGGTGCCCGGCTCCATAGGAGAATGTTGGGATGATACCTCCTCGATATCCTTCATGGCGCCTGGAGTGTCGGGATGCGAGGCATTCCCGCTCTCTGCTAGTTCGGCGGGCGGGGTCTCCCCGTCCGATATCTGATCAGTGGGAAGGACGCATGAGGGGCTGCAAATTCAATAAAAACATGTGTGTTAATAAACACTAAACTTGTTAAAGGACAAACAAGAAGTCTTCGTGTCCTAAACTTCGAGCCGAGGGCTTGACCCTGAGGTTCCTTCGTGGAACCACCTCGAGGTCATCGGACTCAGTATCTGAGTCTGAGTTGTCGTCGGACAGGATCACCTGTGCCCGACGCGTCCTCTTCTAGGAAGGAGGGGGTACCTCCTCTGGGGCGTCCGATGATGCTGCCCTCTTTCTTGTGAGGGGGGAATTGCCTTCCCCCTCGGCTTCGTCCTCCTCTTCTTCCTCCTGCTCCTCCTCTTCCTCTTCCTCCTCATGCTCCTCTTGATTCGAGGAGGCATGAGTTTCCCCGGACACAGACTCTGACTAGTCCCGGATGCGAAGGCCGCTTTGGCCTGGTTTCTTCTTCTTCTCCATCTTCCTGGGGGCCTCGCAAGGCTTCGCCTCGAGCATTTATGCCATTAGCCCAGACCTGGCGTCCTCGGGCTGACGTGTCGGACTACTGATATTGACGGCTTTCCTTAGCCATTTATGCAAGAGAATGATCGGAAGAAAACATTATGGACCCTCTTTGGGAAAGGTAAAGCCGATCAAGCAGAAGTATAACGTACCTCGGTGGTGGGCTTGGAGGCCTACAGGCCTCTGTCTTCCTCCTCGGGTGGCCAACTCTCCTCTGACTTGAAGAGCGCCTTCCATAGCTTCTCCCGCATAGTGCGAAAGAGGTTCCGGATTGTGGGCTCATCGTCAAGCTAACGAGCCCACAAGCAAGTGTCCTAGCGCTAGCAGGGGAGGATGCGTCTCCGGAGCATCACCTGGACCACATTGGTCAGCTTGATGTCCTTCTCGACCATGGAGCCGATGCGCTTCTGCAGGTCACTCACCTCCTTTCTCGGTCCCCAGCTAAGGCCCTTTTTGTGCCATCAAGCTAGTCTGGTGGGGGGACCGGATCTGAATTCGGCAAGAGGAATCTGACCTTCTTCTCATGGTTCTGTGATGTAGAACCACTCCTTCTGCCACGCCTTGATGGTGTCGATGAAGGTGCCCGATTGCCACACGACGTGGGTGAGCTTGCTGATGACAGCTCTGCCGTAGTCTGCATGCTTCCCGCCAACACACTTTGGCTTGACGTTAAACACTTTGAGCCATAGCCCAAAGTGCGACTCGACTCGCAGGAAAGCCTCACAGACGAGGATGAACGTCGAGATGTGCATGAAAGAGTTCGGCGGTAGGTCATGGAAGTCGAGGCCATAGAAAAATATCAACCCTCTAACGAAGGGGTGGGGCGGGAAGCTCAACCCCCTAATGAAGTGGGGGAGAAAGACCACCCTTTCGCCCAGACGGGGAGTGGGGATCACTTGGCCCTCCTCCGGTGCGCGATGAGGGATGTCAGCGGAGAGGTAGCCGACCTTCTTGAGGTCGAGGATGTCCCGGTCGGTGATCGTGGAGGCCTCCCACTGGCCGTTGGACCCCTCCATTTATGAGCTCAGAGGTGGGGGGCGGAAGACCTGGATCTGTGCTTCGGAGGCGCGGAGGAATGGAAGACCGAGAAGGCGAATGGGAAGCGTGAATAGGCTTCAGGGTTTTCTTCCCCTTTTATGAGGCTTATCGATTCGGTCTCCCCTTGTTGCGTCGTGAATCCCTCCACTTCCCGAGACGTGCGAGCCATTGCGCATGCGTGATTAAACATATCATGTATAAAATGGGACACAATCGGTACATTGATAGATCGTGATGATTAAAACAACCTCGAACAGCGAATCGAGTTTGTGTAACTGGCCTAGCGGTCGTGGTGGATCGTGACCTTTCGTCAGAAAGATCATGAGAGGAATATTATTTACCCCTTGACGTTTGGCCTTCAAGGGCGACCTATTTACAGTGTTCGGACGCACCACTATGCGAAGAGCTACTTATCATGGGAGGCCGAACTAAGTTCGGCAGGAAGAACTCACCTCGCAAGCCGAAGACTCTGATCGTGTGAAGCAATCGAAGCTGGACCCTTGGCATTGGAGGCAAGTTCGGGGGCTACTGAAGGGGTCCTGGATTAAGGGGTCCTCGAGAGGCCGACCTATCTCTATGGGCCAGACTATATGGGCCACTTACAAAACACAGGATTCATTGAAGACCTTATCTCCAAGATGGAAGCTTCGGGAAGTACGGCTTGCGCTCCACGTTTGATGTAGCAAAAAAGCATGTTTATCTCTTCGGCGTGTAACTGACCATGTGTAAACCCTAGGTACCCTTGGCGTCTATATAAGCCGGAGGGTTTTAGGTTAGAGGCACAGGACAACTCATCTAGCGTTAGCTATTCGGTCTCGAGGTAGATCAACTCTATAAGCCCCCATACCATCAATACAACCAAGCAGGACGTAGGGTATTACCTCCATAGGAGGGCCCGAACCTGGGTAAATCTGCGTCCCCTTTGTCTCCTGTTACCATCGATTCTAGTCTCATAGTTCGGGACCCCCTACCCGAGATCCGCCGGTTTTGACACCGACGGGTAGGGGGCGGAGGTAGCAGTGGATTCGCCGGCGGGGTAGAGGGCGGAGGTCACCGGGGTCAGGGCTGGATTGGAAGGGAGGAAGAAGACATCAACTGGTTGGGTGGATCGATTCGGGGCTCTCCTGGTTGTGGTTTGGGTTGGGTACTCCTTTCCTTTTGGTTGGGTTGAGGGGTTTCATTCTTTATTTTCCTTCAAAATGAAAATTTTAGGCTGAGGCTGCGCGTGCAAATAGTAGTATTTGGCATGACCGCGGGCGGGATCCCTACTGCGGCTGAAATTTTTGAACAACGTGGGCGGGCAAGAATCTTCAGAACCAAAAAGGACGGGGTTCGCTTCAGTCTGAGTCAGTCATCGCAGATAGCTACACGCTCTTTGATTAGTCTATTATTCAGTCACACGGATTGACTGCCCCACCATGGGATCCGAAGGCTACAGGAAAGGAGAGTTTGATCCGACATCGGGTTTTGACGGGCCCTCCACATTACATGAGGAAATATATGCCTCCTCATTGGCCAATCTCGCCCTCTCACGGATCACTCCTCCTTCATTTTAGATCCGACGGTGGAGGCCCCATGTCACCCCAATCACGTCCCATGATAAGATTCGTGCGACATAAGATATCCACCTCTCACGTTAACCTCAAGAGTGATGCATCTTATTATACTTCTAATATTATACATATGAAATTTCTTGAGAATGGTACTATAATATGATAGCGAGAAGGTGGGAGGAGAATAATTAGGGAATCAACACACACATCCATTAGGCTCATCGGCCGGGTATATATACAGTTACAGAGACCACATCCGAGAGGAAGATCGTGTGCCACTACCACCATAGTGCACTACCCACGCACACACACACGACGCGTACATCCTTGACGTATATACAGTCTGTACACTTATAGTCTAACCCCCCCAGCAGTCGTGACATCGCTCGGGGCGACGCAAAGACTAGACCTGAACTGAAGAAAGAGGTCAGTAGGCAGGCCTTTGGTCATTACGTCAGCCAGCTATTGTTTGGTGGGGATGTGCAGCACTCTGAACTCGCCAAGAGCAACGCGCTCGCGGACGAAATGGATGTCTAGCTCCACATGCTTGGTGCGCCGATGGTGGACGGGGTTCACCGAGAGATACATTGATGAAACGTTGTCGCAGAAGACGAGCGTGGCCGTGGTGACCGGTGCACGGAGTTCGCCGAGGAGTTGACACACCCAGACGCATTCGGTGACAGCGTTCGCGACACCGCGGTACTCTGCCTCGGCACTGGAATGGGAGACGGTGGCCTGCCGTTTTGAAGACCAGGAGATGAGGGCGTCACCAAGGTAAAGACAGAAGCCACACGTCAATTGCCTGGTGTCAGGGCACCCGGCCCAATCAGCGTCGGTGAAGGCACAAAGATCCAGGTTCGTCGAGGCGTGGAGATGCAGGCCGAGGGATGGTGTCCCACGAACGTAGCGAAGCACATGCTTGATCAAGTTCTAATGGCATACACGCGGATCGTGCATATGCAAACAGATCTGTTGGACGGCATAGGCGAGCTCGGGGCGGGTGATGGTGAGGTACTGCAATGCTCCGGCAATCCTACGGTAGGCGCAAGGGTCGGCGACGCGCGGGCCGTCGACCTGCGGGAGCTTGCCCTTGGTATCGATCGGCGTCGGCGAAGGCTTGCAGGTGTCCATGTCGGCATGGTCGAGCACATCCTCGGCGTATTGTTGCTGGCAGAGGAAGAACCCTGCAGGAGTGCGCTCCACACGAATGTCGAGGAAGAAATGTAGCAGGCCGAGATCCTTCATGGTGAATTCACCAGTGAGGCGGTGAACGACGCACGCGCTGCAGCAGAGCGGGCGAAGACGCGGTGCGGATGATGTCGTCCACATACAGCAAGAGGAAGGTCGTCTCGTTGCCATGCGTGTAGACGAACAAGGACGAGTCAGAGCGGGTGCCGGCGAAGCCAATCGTCTTGAGGAAGCCCGCGAAACGCAGAAACCAGGCGCGCGGCGCCTTCTTGAGGCCTTAGAGTGACTTGGCTAGTCGGCAGACGTGCTCGGGCTTGGTGTCGTCGACGAAGCCGGCTGGTTGAAGATAGTACACCTCCTCATCGAGGGTCCCATGCAAGAACGCATTTTTCACGTCGAGCTGATGCACGGGCCAGCGACGCGAGGCGGCGATGGTGAGGACAGTGCGGATGGTCGCCGGCTTGACCACCGGAGAGAAGGTCTCGCCGTAGTCCATGCCGACGCGTTGGTGAAACCCGCGCACCACCCACCTGGCCTTGTAGTGTTCGAGGGTGCCATCGGCATGCATCTTGTGCTTGAACACCCACTTTCCAATGATCAGGTTGGCGCCGGGGGGATGCAGCACCAGATCCCAGGTGCGGTTGCTGACGAGGGTCGCGAACTCATCACGCATCGCCGCCAGCCAGTTCGGGTCACGCACGGCGGTGCGAATAGAGCTGGGGAGCGGAGAGATCGTCCCAGAGGTCGAGGCAGTAGCAGCGTCGTAGTAGCGTGGATTGGGCTTAAAGACGCCAGCCTGTGCACGCGTGACCATCCGGCGTGGCGGAGCAACCGCAGCCGGTGGTTCTGGAGGAGCCGCAGTAGCAGGGCGCCTGCCAGATGACGAAGAAGCGATGGAGGTTGAACCAGGCGAGGACGCGCACGAACTGGGGCTGCTGATCGCCGACCCAACGCCCCCAGTGGAATTGGAAGATGGCGCGGAGGAGCGAGAGGACGCGGTGCCGCTTGATGATGGTGGTGCCGCGAGACGGGGCACAGTGACAGAGCGTGGCACAGGTACCTGCGGGATCAGTGGCCCAGCAGGCGGCAGTGACGGGGGCAACGCGACAGCGGGAGCGACTGAGCGAGCAAAGGGGAAGTCCTTCTCGTGGAAGACGACATGCCGCGAGGTCAGGACGCACCAGGAGACGGGATCAAAGCACTGGTACCCACGGTGATCGGAGGGATTGCCGAGGAATACGCACGCGATAGAGTGGGCGTCAAGCTTGTGGCAACTGGTGGCAGTGGTGTTGGGGTAGCAGAGGTAGCCAAACACGCGCAACAAGCTGTAGTCAGGAGCTTTGCCAAGCAAAAGTTCATACGGGGAGCTAGGTGCAGTGGCATGGCAGGGGCGGCGGTTGATCAGGTATGTGGCGGTGTTTAGAGCTTCAGCCTAGAACCGCGGTGGCATGGACGCATGGAAGAGGAGGGCACGGACACTGTCATTGAGAGTGCGTAGGATCCGCTCCGCCTTGCCATTCCGCCTTGCCATTCTGTTGAGAGGCGAAGAACAGAGCCGTGAGTGGAGAGGAGGGAGTGAACAGAACTACTGTCGAACTCTCGACCATTGTCTGTCTGAAGAGAGAAAATAGGGAGCTGAAACTGTGTCTGAACGTAGGCATAAAAATCACGCAGTATGGGAAGAACATCAGATTTGTTTTTAAGGGGAAACGTCCAGACGTTATGGGTGTAGTCATCAAGGATCACAAGGTAAAACTGATAACCGGAAATGTTGTTAACGGGGGAGGTCCATACATCCAAGTGCAGCAACTGAAAGGGAAAGTATGTACAACTATCTGAAGACTGAAAGGGTAAACGTGCATGTTTGCCTAATCTACAGGCATGATAGTGGTGCGGCGACGACTTGCTGAAGCGGAAGCAATCTGCTAGAGCGGCTCTGCCCCTGGATGCCCAAGACACTGATGCAGTAGCTCGACAGTGGCTAGGCCGGCGAAAGGGCATGAAGACAGCGACGGTGCACGCCCCACCCGATACAAATATCCGGTGGAATCACAACGGAGAATTACCGTTCTGGTCCAGATGTCCTTGACAGAAAACCCAAACAAGTCAAACTCAACAGAAACGGGATTGTCACGGCAAAGCTGACGAATGGAAAGAAGATTTTTGATTAGAGAAGGAGAAACAAGCACGTTAGGAAGCTGAATGGGGGGAGGTGCCAGAGATGAGAGGGCCAGTGCCAACATGTGTGATCGGAAGGTGCTCATCGCTAGCAATGATGATACGAGAAGGAGAGGTGGAGGGGTGAACAGAATGGAGAGTACCGGTGTTGTTGGTCATGTTGGAGGCCACGCCGGAGTCGAGGTACCAGTCGGAGGAGCTGCCCGACGAGGAGGGGCCAGCCGTGGCGCTGTGGAGCGGCGCCTGAAGAGACGCCATGTCGAGCGGCTGGGCAGGCGGGGGCGCGCCGACGTGCGGCACGGGGTAGTACGACAGCGGTCCGTAGCTGTCGTAGCCATAGGCTCCAGGCAACGGCGGGGAGGGAGCGGCGTACATGGCCTGCTGGGGAGGGGTGCCGGGACGCGGCCCGAGCATGCCAGAGCTGGGTGCGCGCCACGGCATGGGCCAGGCCTGCACAAGGCCGGTCCAGGAGTTGGTGCTGGGCGCCGAAGCAGGGAGCCCAGGGAGGCGCGATGGCGTGGGAGCAGCAGGCTGACCACCAGCCTAACCGTTGCCGCGCCCGCGACGACGCCGACGACCGCGGCCGTGCGTGGCAGAGCCATTGGACACGACAGGCCCAGACGAAGGTGTGGGCACGACCGGAGGAGGCGTGGCGGTGCCACGCCCGGCGACAAGCGTGTGCGCGCCCTGGATGCGCGCGGCCTGATCAGCCCGGTGTTCCTCGAGCAGGAGGAAGGAGCGCACCTAGAGGAACGTGGGGAGCGGCGTGCGTGAGGTGATGTGAGGAATGGCGTTGTGGAACTGCCGCCCGAGCCCACGCAGGAGGTGGAAGACCTGCCGCAGCTCCGTCACGGGCTGCCCGAGATCACGCAGCTGATCGGCGTAAGTCTTGAGCTTGGTGCAGTATTGCATGATCGTCATGTCGCCCTGGACGACAGCGTGGTATTCGACGTCGATGTAGACAGCCCGAGCGAGCTGGTTGTCCTGGAAGATGGAGTCGATTGCCACCCACAGAGTGAGGGCGGTGTCCTCGTCTTGCATCACCGCGGCCAGGAGCTTGGGGGAGACGGTGGTGTTGAGCCAGTGGACGACGGCGTGATCCGCCATTGCCCATTCCGGGTCGTCAAAGTGCTGCAGGGCCTCGGCGTCGATGTGGTCACGAAGATTGAACATGCCGATCGCCGTGTCAAAGTGGCGACACCACTGCGCGTAGTTGCCGGCGAGGAGATCCAGGGTCACCGGTACATGACGGCGGATGTCGGTCGTCTGGAGCACAGAGGCAGGGAGGAGAGCATCAAAGGGCATAACGGCAGGAAGGGCCGCACGAGGGGCGGGAAGATCCGGTGGTGTGGGGACGACAGGAGCAAAGGCGTCGACGGGCACAGCGGTTGCAGGTCGCCGGGAGCAGTGGTGCCGTCAGGAGCAGCGGAAGAGGGATCGGTGACCGGAGCAAGAGGATGGAGCCGGTCAGGAGCATCTGATACCATGATAGCGAGAAGGTGGGAGGAGAATGATTAGGGAATCAACACACACATTCATTAGGCTCATCGGCCGGGTATATATACAGTTACAGAGACCATGTCCGAGAGGGAGATCGTGTGCCACTACCACCATCGTGGACTACCCACGCACACACGACGCGTACATCCTTGACGTATATACAGGTTGTACACTTATAGTCTAACATAATAGTAGTTGCCAAGTGAATGACGCACGTAAATATTCTACATTTGATATTTCTTGGAGGTGGTGAATTTCTGATATTGGAGGTGGTGTTTTGTCTCATAGGTGTAGATACACCTACTATGAAATAATATTTTTGTGTCATGTATAAAAAAGATAAAAAAATGTCTTGTGAATAGTCACAATCAAACATTCAAAATTATCCCTTTTATATAAGCCACAAATCCTTTTTCATCAAAATTTTATGCTCGAACCTATAATGTTCGGATGTACACACAAGTTTTTTTCTCAATACTTGTTAACCTTTTAAAATATGTATTTAGACAATGGATGCATCTACACCTATGAGTCAAAGTGAATTTCCGATATTTCTTGGCATATATGAAAGTAATAAAATTTATTGAAGTACCGACGAAAGAGAGAGCGGGCTAGTTTCGTTTGGGCTGACCTAAGCGGGGGTCGCATTGCAATTGACATTTCACTAATAAAAAGGTACCGAACGTCCCCGTTCATTCTCCATTATCATCGAACACACAACTCCTACAGTCCACATTCTACATGTGTTACAAGCACCTCAAAGTACTCATTATTTCAAACAGTACTATGTTAACTAAAGTGATTAACTTCACACATTAAATGGTTGGAGAATCATGGCAATTCTTCTTTGGGCTGGTCAATAAGTTAAGAGAATAGTAGTTCAACTTCCAAAGTAGCTGAAAACGACACTATAGCTTTATATTCGGCTTCAGTACTGCTGCGAGACACTGTAGCTTGCTTGCGAGCATTCCAGGCGATCAAGTTAGGACCAAAGAATACTGCATAGCCCCCCGTTGATCGCCTGTTATCAGGACAACCAGCCCAATCTGCATCAGAGAAGGCAGAGAGCTCTCAGGACGGGGCGGGCTGAAGAAGCAAACCATATGAGGCAGTCAGACTTATGTAACGCAGGATACGCTTCACAGCCGACCAATGAGATGTCCTGAGAGCATGAAGATACTGACAGACACGGTTGACTGCATAAGAGACATCAGGCCTGGTGATAGTGAGATATACTGTAGACCTCCAACAATATTACGGTACACAGTCGCATCATCCGGTGAAAGAGGATCTCCATCAAGAGCAGACAACCGATCAGTAGCAGACATCGGAGTGGGAGCAGGCTTACAGTTCAGCATACCAGCCCTACGTAGCAGATCCAAAGAATACTTCTTCTGAGTGAGAGTTAACCCAGTAGAAGACCGTGAGACCACCAGACCAAGGAAGTAATGCAGGGCACCCAAGTCCTTGACAGCAAAATCACCACTCAGTGCAGACACAAGGCGACCAGCCGCAGCATCAGAGGAACTGATAAGTATGATATCATCGACATAAACCAGCAGGTACATCGTGACCTCAGGGCGCTGTAGAAGAAACAGGGACGTGTCAGCAGTGGAGGGAACAAACCCAAGAGCCCGAAGCACATAACCTAGTCGCGCATGCCACGCCCGAGGAGCTTGTTTAAGTCCATACAGAGCCTTGACCAGGCGACAAAGATGATGAGGACGTGCTAGATCAACAAAACCTGGAGGCTGACGCATATAGACCTCCTCCTCAAGAACTCCATGCAGAAATGCATTCTGCACATCAAGCTGACGAAGGAACCAGCCACGAGTAACAGCCAGAGAGAGTAGCAAACGAATGGTAGTAGGCTTGATAACTAGACTAAAAGTGTCTTCATAGTCAAGTCCGTACCTTTGCTTGAAACCCTTCGCAACCAGCCGTGCCTTGTATCGTTCAATGGACCCATCAGCATGTTTCTTCACCTTGAGGACCCACTTGGAATCAATGATATTGACACCAGAAACAGGAGGAACAAGTCGCCATGTGTCATTCTTCAACAAGGCCTGAAATTCCTGCTCCATCGCAGTACGCCAGTGAGGGATACCGAGAGCAGCCTCTAAATGACGGGGCTCAGCTGTAGGATTAGAAACCAAATGTGCCACACACGCAGCGATCCATGCAACAGTCCCATCAGTGCACTCCTTGGGCCGGAAGATCCCAGCCTGACTACGTGTGCGTGGACGAGGGGCTGCAGCAGCAGGCGGTGCCGGCTCCGGTGATGGAGAAGATGCGGCCGACACCGGGGTAGCCAGCGAAGGAGCAGCCGGCTCCGATGTAGCCAGCCGAGGAGTGGCCGGCAGAGGAGCAGCCGGTTTCGACATAGCCGGCCGAGGTGTAGCCGGTGCCGATGTGCCGGTCGAGGTGCAGCCGGCATCGGAGTAGCCGGCCGAGGAGCTGCGGGCGCTAATGCAGCCGGCACCGGGGTAGCCGGCCAAGGGGCAGCCGGCTCCGTTGTAGCCGGCCAAGGGGCAGCCGGCTCCGTTGTAGCCGGCCGAGGTACAGCCGGCTCCGTCGTACCTGGCCGAGGTGCAGCCGGCACAGGAGTAGTCGGTGCTGACCCGGATGACTGCTCATCACCATCGTTCGAAGCCTGATCAAGGAGCTCCAGGCGAGCGCCGCGTCCGATACCTGCAGCATGATTAGGAAGCAGCGTAGGAGCATATGCAACATCTTCAAATTGATCAGGCAAAGATACAGTGGAATGCACAGGCGGTGTGGGAGTGGTAGAGTTGAGCGGAAATGCAGCAAAGGGAAAAACGTTCTCATCAAACACAACATCACGCGATATGTAGACACGATTCGTGGGCACATGGAGACATTTATACCCTTTATGAAGAGAACTATACCCTAGGAAGACACACTTTTTAGACCGAAACTCTAGCTTGTGTTTTTTATATGGACGGAGATGAGGCCAACAAGCACACCCAAACACCTTAAAAAGGTGTAATCTGGGAGCTCATGAAGCAAGAGTTCAAGGGGAGTTTTCATCTTCAGAAGTCGTGAAGGAAGCCTATTTATCAAAAAACAGGCAATGGAAAAGGCATCACTCCAGAACCGAAAAGGAACGGAGGCATGAGCAAGTAAGGTAAGGCCAGTTTCTACAAGATGACGATGTTTACGTTCAGCGGTGCCATTCTGTTGATGTGTATGAGGGCAGGACACACGGTGTGAGATCCCAAGCTTGTTAAAGAACGTATTGAGGTTGTGTTGACATGGATTTTGATCAAGATAAAATAAAATGCATAAACCACATAAAATATAAGTGCAAAAACGGGCGAAATTCGTTTATAATGAAATAAGCAATTAAAAGTAATATAGTCAACTGCCAAAATAAGGACGGACAAAAAAAAAGGGATACGATATATTTTCGGCTGTCGATAATGCACATATTAACCAACAATTATAAAATATGGCAAAACAGGTAAACGCTCATCGAGTTTCTCCTAATGTTGCACAACGTATGTAAAAGAAAAATGTCTCATAAGATGACATATTTAAAATAAAATGTGTCGAACCGTTAGGAAAATATTTGCGTATATTTTTTTGAATGAAAGAATATCTTTTCATAAAAAGAAAGTAGACTTGATTGTTTATTTTAACTAATCAGGCTTATAGCTCACTCAAATAAATTGACTACGTACATCATATGTACGGGATCATTCACATATCTACGTACATGCATGAGCCTTATCCATCAAAAACCACTACATGTACGCTAATGGGTTAGCATCAAGGCCCACATATCGAGGAAAAAATGCATAGACTAATTAGAAGTAAGTGGCCGGTTCAAAGCCTGGTCAAAACACAATTAATTAAAGAAAATGATTAAAGAAATGAGCTGCCTGGCCGCTCCCACGATGCCATGCACGATCTCACGATTGAGAACGTGGGCACGCGCACGCCACAGGTCTACCCTCCAGCTCCTATAAATACATGCATCGCTAGCATACGAGGGGCGGATCGGCTGCTGCTAGTTTGGCTCGCGTTCATTCAGTCCATTACTGCTCATCGATCATTCATTCATCCCAGCCATCCATCGCTTCCTTCCCACACGCCCATATACAAAAAAAGCACACACGAAGCTACCGCCGGCCATCGGCTAGCTGCTGATCTCGTTGCAGACGAGAAGAGAAATCCCAGAGGACATCTGCAAGAAGGTAGGAAATAAAGTCCTTTCCTTGCTCCTTGGATGGTCACATCGGCACATACCATGGAGTTCCTCCTCATCTGCTAGTTTGGTCACATTGACACAAACTAGGGGATTTTCTCTCCCTAGTAGATATATAGGTTTGTGTTCTTGGCTTGATCATATTGATAAATTCTGAACTGCCTTCCCCTCATGATCATAATAAACTGGCTCTCGGTATGGTCACATTGACACAAACCAATGTGCTCTAAATTCATGTATATAATACTATAAGTCATGTCTTTGGTTTGGTCATATTGACACTGGCTAAAGCTCTAAAATTTCAGTAAAGAGCTACCCATATTCAGTAGCCGAATAATCATCATATTCAAAATCGTTACATGCCCTTGTGGATTAACTAGTAGCCATGTACTAGTAGAGGAGCGTGCATATCTAACGATGGAATAAGATAATCTGCTGACGGTTAGTATCAAATTAACCTTTGCATGGCTAGGAAATTTCAGGCGTAGCAACATGTGGCTTGCTAAATTACTAAGGTATTTGCACTTTGCCTGCACTGATAAAAAATATACCGTGCACGCGCCATCACCCATTAGCACGTCAAACTAGGCCTAGGTTCTGAAATTTGTGAACCTACCATAAACCAACTTCCAAACATATTGCATTGCATATGATATGATGCATGCGAACAGCGCATCCCCATAAATTAAATAGTGCATGTCTCCATTTTCCGCATGTATGATAGTTATATACTTATATCCATCGGTGGTAAAAATCATGTACAAAATCATACTTCATACCATAGATCCATGAGCAACTAGAAGATTATACTTCGTCATCAAAATCCATGTTGGACAGCTGATTAAATAAATTAGTGTCCGACGCATATCCTTGTACTAGTAATACTAGTGTAAGTAAACATATGTCTTATATAAAAAAAAAGAATAAATGCACATCCCGGAAGGTCGGCAAATAATTCAGTCTGCCTCCACAACAAGTCAGTATTCTATCGACTAGTACTGAAATAAATATGCAAAGGCAAGTATACGTAGCTGTCGCTTCATGCATGTCAAAAGGTTCAGTGCATGTCCATAGCTAAAATTGCATACACACTTCTTGTACTGCTGATATGAGTACAAAAATAAATTATGATGTATGCGTGTATATCCTACCTTTCAAATGTAGGGTAAAATCAAATGCCACGTCCAGCATATTTCAGTAGTGAAATAAATGAAGCATGCTAGGGAAATATATATTGAAAGTGCCAAGCATAAATACGAAGATAAACTTCAAGATCGCCAAGCAAGGTTTCGCCAACGGCAGCGAGGAGGATTTATTAGTTTTATTTTATCTTTTGTAATAGTCATATATGATGTAATCCTATGTAATAGATATGTTGGAATTCTTAATCAGGGGTTTTCTCTTCGGAGATGTAATTAACGGAATTTATATATAAATGTATGAGTTCCGGAAGTATGACCCGCAATCTTTGATATTAGTCATTTACATTCGCGCAATTTAAATTCATATTTCTATCTGTCTCTATGACGTGGACGTGAGTATTCTTGTCGCCCCATTTTTCCGTCATCAGGTTGTGATATTCACCCCTCAATCAGATTGAACATGAAGAATTTTATGCTTGAGGAGATGCTCAACATGTGCTTGAAACTGAATGAAAACTTCAAACACATCAGATTTACGCTTAAAAAGATAAAGCCAAGTAAACCGACTATAAGCATCAATAAAATTCACATAATAATTATGGCCACTAACAGATGTTTGGGCATGGCCCCATACATCAGAGAAAAAAAGCTCAAGAGGGTATGTGACGACACGACTCGATTCTGAAAAAGGAAGCTGATGACTCTTGCCTTGCTGACAGGCATCACAAATAGTTTCAACACTCTTACTAACTACAATAGGAAGCTCATGACGATGCAGAACATGACGAACTATGGGAGCAGTAGGGTGACCAAGACGTGCATGCCAGTGTGGAGATGACACACGAACGCCGCTGAACACCTGAGGAGCATACTCTGCAGGAGGTGGGGGTGGTGCGTCAAGTGCGTAAAGGCCATGGTGAAGGCGACCGCTAAGCAGAACGGCCCTCGTGTCTCGATCCTTGATAAAAAACGAAAAGGATGAAACTCAGCAAGGACATTATTATCACGAGTAAGTTTGGGAATAGACAACAAACTACGTGTAGTGGAAGGAACTCGAAGAACATTGCGAAGATGCAGTCGCTTAGAGTTGCGTGCAAGGAGTGAGGCCTGACCAACATGAGAGATGTGCATACCTGCTCCGTTGGCGGTGTGAACCTGATCATGACCACGATATGGCTCTTGGGTGGAGAGCTTGCCCATCTCACTCGTCAGGTGATTGGTAGCTCCCGTGTCCATGTACCACGTCGGGTCAATGGAGTAGGATGGAGTGTGACCGTGCTCATGGCCCGCCATTGCAACGACGGCCTGCTTGTCATTGCCCTTACCATTGTTACCAATGTCGAGGAAGTCCTGCTTCAAGCGGCGATGACAGCGAGAGGCGATGTGCCCGTCTATGCCGCACAGCTGGCATGCCTGCTGGGCACCACAGGAAGGACAGCAAGCGCGGGGCCGGCCACCACCCGTGATGGAGGGTGCAGCAGCCCGTGGAGCTGGCTGAGATGAGGACGCTGGCTTGCCACCAGTCGGAGACGCCTTAGGAGTTTTGCCGCGAGTCGCGGCTGGTGGAGACGAAGCCAGGAGAGGCACGACGCGCCTTGATGCACTGTTTGCGACCGAGGAGGCGCGCATACAACTCACGAGGCTGAAGCGGGGCGTCACGACCATGGACATTCTCAATGAGATTGTCATAGTCGTCATCGAGGTCGTTCAGGACATGTGTGGTGAAGTCCTCAGGAAGAAGCGGCTGACCAATGGAGGCCAGCGTGTCGGCGAGGCTCGTCATTTTGTTGAACTAGTCCGTAATACTGAGGTCACGGAGCTTGGTCTCGTCCAACTCAGTGCGAATAGCGTGAGCACGCGCCTGGGACTAGGAGGCGAAACTGGTATGAAGCGTCGCCCAGGCCTCTCGGGACGTGGCGGCGAAGAGGACCAGCGACGAGACACTCGGTGTAAGTGACGATTGTAGAGCAGAGAGGATGGCCTGATCCTGGTCCACCCACGCATGATGTGCCGAATGATACGTTGGTGGACATGGGAGAGAGCCATCAACATACCCCTCCAAGTAACGCTTCCGAAGGAGAGGCAGCTGTTGGGGAACGTTGCATGGGAAACAAAAATTTTCCTACGCACACGATGATCTATCCATGGTGATGAGCATCTACGAGAGGGAGAGTGGATATACATACCCTTGTAGATCGCTAAGCGGGAAGCGTTAAGAAACGCGGTAGGTGTAGTCGAACGTCTTCGCGATCCAAATCGCCGTGCGTCCCGCGATCCAATCACGATCCGTCCCGCGATCCAACCACGACCCGTCCCGCTATCCTATCACGATCCGTCCCACGATCTTGATCACGATCCGTCTCACGAACTTGATCACGATCCTTCAGATCTAGCACCGAACGGACGGCACCTTCGCGTTCAGCACACGTACAGCTTGTTGACGATCTCCACCGTCTTGATCCAGCAAGAAGGAGTGGAGAGGAAGAAGAGTTCTCCGGCAGCCTGACGGCGCTCCGGCAATGGTGGTGGAGCAATTCCGGCAGGGCTTTGCCTAAGCACTGCAGAAAACCGATCTAGAGGAGAAACTATGCACTAGAGATTAGGGTTTGCACGTGCCTTTCTCCCTTCAGGTAATACTTCCAAAGTCCTTACTTTGTTTTCATACATGGATTCCATCTCGGATTTCATGGCCTCTAACCATTTCTCGGAATCCGGGCCCATCACTGCTCCTCCATAGCTCGTAGGTTCATTGTTGTCCAACAACATGACCTCCAAGACAGGGGTGCCGTACCACTCAGGGGTAGTACACGGCCTTGTTGACCTACGAGGTTCAACAACAGCTTGATCCGAAGCTTCATGATCATCATCATTAACTTCCTCTTCTATCGTCGTAGGTTCTACAGAAACATCCTTTTGCGCTGCGCTACTTTCTGGTTGAAGTAAAGGTTCAATAACCTCATCAAGCTCTATTTTCCTCCCACTCAATTCTTTCGAGAGAAACTCTTTCTCAAGAAATGTTCCGTCTTTAGCGACAAACACTTTGCCTTCGGATCTGAGATAGAAGGTATACCCGACCGTCTCTTTCGGGTATCCTATGAAGACGCATTTCTCCGCTTTGGGTTCTAGCTTTTCAGGCTGAAGCTTTTTGACATAAGCATCACATCCCCAAACTTTAAGAAACGACAACTTTGGCTTCTTGCCAAACCACAGTTCATATGGCGTCGTCTCAACGGATTTTGATAGTGCCCTATTTAAAGTGAATGCAGCTGTCTCTAATGCATAACCCCAAAACGATAGTGGCAAATCAGCAAGAGACATCATAGAACGCACCATATCTAATAAGGTTCGATTACGACGTTCGGACACACCATTACGCTGTGGTGTTCCGGGCGGTGTCAACTGCGAAACAATTCCACACTGTCTTAAGTGACTGTCAAACTCATAACTCAGATATTCACCTCCTCGATCAGATCGCAGGAACTTAATCTTCTTGTTACGATGATTCTCAACTTCACTCTGAAATTGCTTGAACTTTTCAAACGTTTCAGACTTATGTTTCATTAAGTAAATATACCCATATCTACTTAAGTCATCGGTGAAGGTGAGAAAATAACGATATCCACCACGCGCTGTAACATTCATTGGACCGCACACATCAGTATGTATGATTTCCAATAAGTCACTCGCCCGTTCCATTGTTCCAGAGAACGGCGTTTTAGTCATCTTGCCCATGAGGCATGGTTCACATGTGTCAAGTGATTCAAAATCAAGTGACTCCAGAAGTCCATCAGCATGGAGCTTCCTCATGCGTTTTACACCAATATGACCTAAACGGCAGTGCCACAAGAAAGTGGTGCTATCATTATCAATTCTACATCTTTTGGCATCAATGTTATGAACATGTGTGTCATCACTATCAAGATTCAGTATGAATAAACCCCTAACATTGGGTGCATGACCATAAAATATATTACTCATATAAATAGAACAACCTTTATTCTCTGATTTAAATGAGTAACCGTCTCGCAATAAACAAGATCCAGATATAATGTTCATGCTTAACGCAGGCACTAAATAACAATTATTCAGGTTCATCACTAATCCCGATGGTAATCAAAGAGAGAGCGTGCCGACGGCGATCACATCAACCTTGGAACCATTTCCCACGCGCATCGTTACTTCGTCCTTTGCCAGCCTTCGTTTATTCCGTAGTTCCTGCTTTGAGTTGCAAATGTGAGCAACCGAACAGGTATCAAATACCCAAGCACTACTACGAGAGTTAGTAAGGTACACATCAATAACATGTATATCATATATACCTTGTTTGTCGTTGGCCGCCTTCTTGTCAGCCAGGTACTTGGGGCAGTTCCGCTTCCAGTGACCAGTTCCTTTGCAATGAAAGCACTCAGTTTCTGGCCTGGGTCCATGCTTGGGCTTCTTTGCAGGAGTAGCAACTGCTTTGCCATCCTTCTTGGTTTTACCCTTCTTGCCCTTGCCCTTGACTTTGCCATTTTTCTTGAAACTAGTGGTTTTATTGACCATCAACACTTGATGTTCTTTCTGGATTTTAGACTCAGCGACTTTTAGCATCGCAAACAGCTCGGCGACTGACTTGTTCATCCCGTGCATGTTATAGTTCATCACAAAGCTCTTGTAACTAGGTGGTAGTGATTGAAGAACTGTGTCAGTGATCGCCTCTGGCGAAAGGGCAATTCCCAACTCCGCTAGACGAGTTGAATACCTAGACATTCTGAGTATATGTTCACTGATAGACCCGTTCTCCTCCATCTTGCAAGCATAGAACTTATCGGAGGTTTCATACCTCTCGATCCGGGCGTTCTTCTGAAAGATAAACTTCAACTCCTGGAACATCTCATATGCTCCATGATGTTAAAAACGTCTTTGAAGTCCCGGTTCTAAGCCATACAATATTGCACACTGAACTATTGAGTAATCTCCAGTACGTGCCTCCCAAGCGTTCTTAACGTCTTCGGAGGTCATGTCTTCTGGTTGGTCACCAACCGGTGCATCAAGGACATATGATTTATAGAAAGCCGTGAGGATAATCCTCGGATTACGGGTCCAGTCAACAAAATTACTTCCATCATCTTTTAGTTTAGCTTTCTCTAGGAACGCATTAAAATTCAGGGGTGCTACTGCGCGAGCCATTGATCTACAACATAAATATGCAAAGTTCACTTAGACTATTGTTCAAGATAATGAGTTTAGTTAATCAAATTACTAAAGCTCCCACTCAAATTGACATCCCTCAGGTCATCTGAGTGTCACATGATCCAAATCCACCAACTCAAGTCCGATCATCACGTGAGTTGAGGTGACTTCAATGGTGAACATCATTATGTTGATCATATCTACTATATGACTCATGTTCGACCTTTCGGTCTCTTGTGTTCCGAGGCCATGTCTGTACATGCTAGGCTCGTCAAGTGTAACCTGAGTGTTCTGCGCGTGCAACACTGGCTTGCACCCGTTGTATGTGAACATAGAGTCTATCACACCCGATCATCACGTGGTGTCTCAACACGACGAAATTTCGCAACGGTGCACACTCGGGGAGAACACAATTTTATCTTGAAATTTAAGTGAGGGATCACCTTATAATGCTACCGTTGTACTAAGCATAACAAGGTGCATAAAAGGATTAACATCACATGCAATTCATAAGTGACATGATATGGCCATGAACTTGTGCTTTAGATCTCCATCTTGAAAGCACCGGCATGATCTTCATCGTCACCGGAACGACACCATGATCTCCATCATATTGATCTCCATCAACGTGTCGCCATCGAGGTTGTCACGCCGTGCATGCTTCTACTACTATTGCTACCGTTTAGCGATAAAGTAAAGCATTACATAGCGCTTAATGATTGACACGCAGGTCATATAATAATTAAAGACAACCCTATGGCTCCTGCCGGTTGCCGTACTCATCGACATGCAAGTCGTGAAATTCTATACATCACATGATCATCTCATACATCACATATATCACATCATGTAATTGGTCATATCACATCACAACATACCCTGCAAAAACAAGTTAGACGTCCTCTAATTGTTGTTGCATGTTTTACGTGGCTGCTACGGGTTTCTAGCAAGAACGATTCTTACCTACGCATAAACCACAACGGTGATACATAATTTGCTTTTCAACTTTCTCAAGGACCGCCTTTATCGAATCCGATTCAACTAAAGTGAGAGAAACTGCCACCCGCAAGCCATCTAGGCAACAAGTTGCGTCGAGGGAACCGGTCTCTCATAAGCGTACGAGTAATGTTGGTCCGGGCCGCTTCATCTCACAATACCGCTGAACCAAAATCCGACCAAGGGAGGAAGCAATCTAAGCATCAACGCCTACAAACCTTTTGTGTTCTACTCGAGATCTCATCTACACATAGACCTAGCTCATGATGCCACTGTTGGGGAACGTTGCATGGGAAACAAAAAATTTCCTACGCACACAAAGATCTATCCATGGTGATGAGCATCTACGAGAGGGAGAGTGGATCTACATACCCTTGTAGATCGCTAAGCAGGAAGCGTTAAGAAACGCGGTTGGTGTAGTCGAACGTCTTCGCGATCCAAATCTCCGTGCGTCCCGCGATCCAATCACGATCCGTCCCGCGATCCAATCACGATCCGTCCCACGAACTTGAACACGATCCGTCTCACGAACTTGATCACAATCCTTCCGATCTAGCACTGAACGGACGACACCTCCGCGTTCAGCACACGTACAGCTTGTTGACGATCTCCACCGTCTTGATCTATCAAGAAGGAGTGGAGAGGAAGAAGAGTTCTCCGGCAGCCTGACGGTGCTCCGGCGATGGTGGTGGAGCAATTCCGGCAGGGCTTCGCCTAAGCACTGCAGAAAACCGATCTAGAGGAGAAACTATACACTAGAGATTAGGGTTTGCACGTGGCTGAAAAATCAAGTGCAAAACCCTAGAAATCCACTAGTATATATAGGAGGAGAGGAGCAGAGGAGGCAGCTTGGCCTCCAAGCCTTCTAGGCTTCGGCCGAACTAGGAGAGGAGGAGTCCACCTCCTCCACTCCTAGTAGGATTAGGATTCATTCTTTTTTTTCTTTTTTGCCTTTTTCCACCTTTTTTCCTTTTGAGTTTTCTTCTCCAGCCACATGGGCCTTGTGTGGGAGTTTCCACCAGCCCACTAAGGGCTGATATTCACTCTCCCACAGCCCATGAAGCCTCTTGGGTCGAAATACCCCTCCCGGAGGTCTCCCGGTATACTACCAGCACTCCCGGTACACTACCGATAAGCTCGGAACTTTTCTGGCGACCAAAACAGGACTTCCTATATATGAATCTTTACCTCCGGACCATTTGGAGCTCCTCGTGACGTTCGGGATCTCATCCGGGACTCCGAACAAACTTCGGTCACCACCATACACAACTCTATACTACCGGACATCACCAAACCTTAAGTGTGCAGACCCTGCGGGTTCGAGAACTATGTAGACATGACCGAGACACCTCTACGGTCAATAACCAATGGCGGGACCTGGATGTCCACATTTATTCGTACATATTCTACGAAGATCTTTATCGGTCGAACCTCTATGTCAAGGATTCAGTTAATCCCGTATGATGTTCCCTTTGTTCTTCGGTATGTTACTTGCCCGAGATTCGATCGTCGGTATCTCCATACCTAGTTCAACCTCATTACCGGCAAGTCTCTTTACTCGTTCCGTAATACAAGATCTCGCAACTAACACTTAGTCACATTGCTTGCAAGGCTTATTGTGATGTTGTATTACTGAGTGGGTCCTGAGATACCTCTCCGTCACATGGAGTAACAAATCCCAGTCTTGATCCATGCCAACTCAACAGACACCCTCGGAGACACCTGTAGAGCACCTTTATAGTCACTCAGTTACGTTGCGACGTTTGATACACACAAGGTACTCCTCCGATATCTGTGAGTTGCATGATCTCATGGTCATAGGAACATATACTTGACATGCAGAAAACAGTAGCAATAAACTGACACGATCATAAGCTACGTTTGTTGTTTGGGTCTTGTCCATCACATCATTCTCGTAATGATGTGATCCCGTTATCAAATGACATCTCATGTCCATGGCTAGGAAACCTTAACCATCTTTCGATCAACGAGCTAGTTCACTAGAGACACACTAGGGACATTGTGTTTGCCTATGTATCCACACATGTATCCATGTTTCCAATTAATACAATTATAGCATGGACAATAAACAATTATCATGAACAAGGAAATACAATAATAAACACTTTATTTATTGCCTCTAAGGCATATTTCCAATAGCAGCACCTGAGCACGCCAGGACAAGTAGTTGTCAGGCGTGAGCTTCACCGGGAGGAGGTGCGAAAAGTAGAAGGGTGAAGACGCCGCGGCATGGTCAGCGGTAGCTGACGGCTGGGGCGCATAGAGACCCATCTCCCGCGAGGAGGCGGAGGCGGTTGCACCATCGAACGCCGACGACGGGTAGGCGCCGGGATAGCCGGCTGGTACGTAGTCGGCCGGGGTGCAGCCGGCACCAATGTAACCGGGCGAGGTGCCACCGACTCCTCCGTAGCCAGCCGAGGGTAGCCGGACGCAGCTCCATAATAGGGCTACGGAGATGGCGCGACGTAGGTCGATGAAGGGTGACCCGCCAGCCAGGCAGAGGGCGGCGGCGGAACACCGTAGGGTTATGGAGGCGGCGCACCATAGATCGATGCAGATGAAGCGCCATAAGCGGGCGCGGGCGCAGGACCACCACAGGGTGGCGGCGCATCCACGCCGGTCGAGAGTGATGAGCCACCAGCGGGAGCCGGCGGCTGCAGATCGCCATGCACGCCAGGCCCCGACGCGGGTGGAGGCACCGATCCGATCGGGGACCCCGGAAAGGCACCACCAGGGGAGCGGGGCTGCCACCATGACGCAAGGGGCCGAGAGGCGAGGAACGGCGAGGCAGAGGCCAGCATGACGCCGGCGTTGGAGGTCGGCGCAACGACGGCGGCAGAAGCCGGCGCGACGGTGGCAGGGGCAGCGAAAGCCATTATAACCTAATCTGATACCATGTAAAACAAAGGGTTTAAGGTTTTTTAAAACTGCTCGACACCCGTATAGGATGTGGCTATCTCATATATATATATATATATATATATATATATATATATAAGGGTATCAAGAGATACAATACAAGTCATACGTATACAAGTCTAACACTTCGCCGGTGGTCGCGCGCTCGACAGCAGGGTTGACGGGGCGGTGGTTCTTCTGAGAGGCTTTGATTCCGGCGCCGATAGAAAAAAGATCTGATTTTTATGCTTCGTGTTGCAATCGACGAGGAAAAAAAGAGAGCACGCCGGTCCAGCGCGACGATGATCAGGACTGTGTACCAGCGGTGTGGGCGTAGACGAGGCAGAGAAAAAAGGATGGATTTTTAGTTTTGATACAGAGAAGAATAGGTTGCCGAGCGATCGACCCACCGCACTGTACGGCAGGTACTGCACGCACGGTATCACCTGGCAATTAACTTGGACCTAACATGCGATAGCAGCACGTGCGTAGCTAACAGCAATCCAACATACCGGAAACTCAAACCAAATCTCCCTTGTCAACATGATATGTATATATGTGTACCATATGTATATACCGATCGATGCTCCGGCCGGGACCATGCAAGAAAGAAATATCATGATAATATGCATGCATATTGCATCAGATAGCTGCTAGCTAGGTCGTCGCCGATCGATGGATCAATCAAGCCAGCGGGGAAGTGAAAATTCTCTGACCACGGGAGAGGATCGCCTTGGGATCATACTTCCTCTTCCGCTCCACGAACCTGGCCCACTTGGCTGGACCAAAGTGCTTCTTCTCCCACCCGTCCTGGTCGGCGTAGTACGGCAGGTACTGCACGCACGGTATCCCCGCCTCCTCGCAGAATCTTAAGATCTCCTCGTTCTGCTCCTCCAGGCGCCTCAGCAGCTGGCGACCGCCGTCCGTCGACGCCGGCACCGACGACCGCAGGATCCCCACGGTGTAGAACACCTCCTCCTCCTCCGGGAACACCACCGACGTGTCGGGGTCCCACCTGTTCCGGTTCATGGGGTAGACGAGGACGGGTCCCATGGCGCCGGTGTTGTTGTCACGGCGGAGGATGCCGTGGAAGACGCCGGCGGCGAAGTCGAGGACGCGGGAGCGCGGGAGGAAGAGGTTGAGCCAGGGATGGGGCACGTCCCAGAGGCCGGCGGCGCGGAGCTTGAGCTCGCCGTCGCGCACTCGGTCAAGGAACCCCGCGTACGACACGTCTTGCACGAACGCGAACCCACGCGCGTGCTGCAGCTCCCGCAGTAGCACATCCAGCCTCTGCATTCATGCACCACCCACATAGACATATACTCCCTTTAGTTTTGCTTCACAACCTAGAATCCCATTTACTGCAGTAGTTAGCAACGGTAGGTACATGAATGCATTGATTAGTAGTAGTATAATTATTCCACGGTTAAAATCTGTATGCAGGCATGAGGCATGCAAGACACGATGGACGTGTCAAAGTTGGCATATATACGTGCAGAGTTTCACAACAACAAAAATTGAAACCGAAACCAGTTTTACATTCTTGTTTACTGGCTGCAAAGTGTGTATGTACGGGAACGCGACCCATCGTGAGTTTTTTGAGTGATACAGTATACAGTAGGTTTTCTCAAGAGATCCGGACAAATATTTGTAGGACCAGGCCGTGCAAATTTGTCAAAAGCTGATCGAGAGAGTTACTTTGCTGAGAAGTGGCTGGTAGTGTGACGTGTATACGGATGGAACTAGAAGAGCATGTAGGCCAGGCAAGATCCTAGGGTTTGGCTGCTTGCATATGCAATGCATGCACGGTCCCTGTTCATGCGTTAGATCTTGTTCGCACAGTGCTACTGCCTCTACAATGTACTGGCTAGAAGAAAGTGCATGGGCTAGCTAGCTCTTGATCGATGCATGGATGAAGTAATTCTGGCAAAAGTCTGCTTGCTAGTTTTGAAGAAATCCTGGCAAAGTACGTGACGAGACCACCCATAATAATTGGTTTATTCGTGCACACCCTAGTCCCTACTTGGCTAGCTAGTCACCCACCACAAAAGTGAAGTGATGTCTATTTCCATTTATCTACTGGAGTACTTCTATCCTAGAAGAAATTTCTCCTTATGAGTACATGATTGTTAGTTTATCTGTTTTATTACTTTATAGGTCACTCCACCTCAACTTTTTCTGAAGGACAATTATGCCAGAGGGCAAGTTGCCATAGATTTGGTCAAAGTCTTAGTTGAGACTTTAAGTCTTGATCCAACTAAAAATGGGCAAATGTACGTAGATTGCACACATTTGTGTCATTTTAGATTTAAGATGTATAATTTTCTATAGCAAACCAGACTATATAACTTCTCAAAAAGTGGTTAGGCGTGCTGGTTTACACTCTCCCAAGTGCATTTTGTATGTTCACTTTTCCCTATAAGCTAGTAATGCTAGTTTACTTAATCGGTTACTTAATCCGCTAAACCGGCATTACTGCTCAGACTAGTCATAATGGAAAGTAACATAGAGTAGTAACATGCATATGTTACTAGTCTAAGTTACTACTTTCATAGTGGATAGTAACATATAAATAGTAACATAGAGCCTTTTATTTATTAGCTTATAGACTCATTTTGTCTTGATATGCGTTATGTTACTCATAGAGACAGTAACATGCTAAGTTACTTAATTTCTCTCTCTTCTTATTAATTAGCTGTCACATCATATTTTTTTACTTAGATGGCATCTATTACTATCTATATTACTCTCATTGTGACTAGATGGCCGGGTTAGATTTGCGACAGTGACATAGCATTCCAAATGGCAGACAAAGCTCGACCAACTACGTACGACGACGTCGATGTTCACGGATTTGCATGCACCGCGCGCGTCATGCCCAGGCGGCCAAAGTTACTATCGGTCTCGCTTGGCGGGTCCCCGTCCAGCTACACGACACGGATGGAGCCTACGCGCGCACCCACACCGACAAAAGATGACATGACACTACACGTTTTACCTGATCGACGTCAGACTCGCCGTCGCGAGCAGCGGCAGCGCTGCCGTAGTATAGCGCTCCCTCGAGGCAGTAAAGGACGCCGCCCGCCTCCTCAGCGAGCGCGGCGATACGTGCTGTGTCGGCGTCCGAGAAGAAGGACGAGCGCCAGCTCCCGGCGCGGCCCTGGTCTGCGAGCACCGCCGAACCCTCGACGTAGTCCATGAGCCCGGACACTGCGGTGCCGAGGTTGATGCCAATGAGCCGCTCCTGGTCGGCCGTGAGCGCCGCCGCGCTCATGTAGAAGAGTCGCACCCAGCGCGCCCTCGCCGGCGCCGGCATCAGCGGGATGCGCGCCCGCGTTATGACGCAGAACTGCCCCAGCCCGCCCAGCACGGCGTCGAACAGGTCCGCGTACTTCTCCTTTGAGCATGTCACCATCTCCCCGAGCCCTACATATTAATTCACAATCTTTAGTGCTAGTACTAGTACGTGAACGAGACATGAAGAACCAAACGGGTTCATCTTGTGCCGTCGTGCACATACGTACCGCTGATCACGTCGAGTTCTTGGACGCTGGATATCTGGGGGCCGTGGCGGAAGGACTGGCCGCTGATTCCCGCGTTGGAGAGGGTGCCGCCGACGGTGAGGTGGAGGTAGTCGGTCCACGACCACGGGGTGAGACCGTGCGCCAGGGCTGCATGCAGCACGTCCACCCACAGCTGCTCGCCGCCAGCGTCAACGTAGCAGCCGTCGACCGAGACGGAGAGGCGGGTGGTTGAGCCGCCGGCGTGACACCCGAGCGACATCATGTCCACGACGACGCCGCGGGGTGCGGACGCCTGGCCTCGGGTCGAGTGGCCGCAGCCCCGGGCAGACACGGGGAACGGGGAGGGGTGCGTGCACGAGGCGCGCAGCAGCGTGGCGATGTCCTCGGGGCGCGACGGGTAGAGCACGGCCGCGGCCGGCGGCTGGGGGTCCGACACGTTGCCGAAGTCGGCGGACGCCAGCGCGGTGGCCTCAGCATCGTCACGGATCAGCGCGCGGACCCCGAGGTGGCGGAGCTGGTGGGGTAAGGAGGGGGCCGGCCTCCATGCAAGCGCATCATCACGTGAGTACGCCGAGGTGGCGGGGCTCGTCGTCGTCGTCTTGAGGAGGCACTTGAGCACGAAGAGAGCGGCTATCAGTCTCATCTCTCGCGCTTTGTTCATCACAGCCACCTGTGTCCTAGCTTGAGTGATCGATCGATCTCTTTGTGTTTTGTGAGGCTCCTTTCAAGCGGAGAGTTGGGCATAAATAAGCGCACCGTGTGTACAGGTAGAATATGTACACTGTAAGTGTTAAGGAGATCAGTTAGTTGATTAGCTGGCTTTGATGCGAGGACCGACTATGTTGGAGTCTTTGCATCGGATCGAAAGGGTAGAGACTCAAAGATACTTTTCTTGATTGTGCCGTACGTACTTTGTGATCACGGCATGTACATGTACAGTGAGTAGCTGAGTGCACGTATAGTGAGACAAGCGTACATATCGATGACAGAGATCTTGCAATCTACACGTAGGTGAAAGAATAGGTGTCCTACGTGTAGCTACACCTAGCCACTGAAAACGGCGGCTCAGTTGCATGTAACAGTGCTGCATGTTTTTCCTTTTCTTTCGAAAGGTCTCGCGCATATAAAGATGTAAAGTATATACGTGTACGTGTGGCTGGCACAACACACATGCACGTGTACAGTGTACACTACTACGGAAACGCAAAAAACTACATGTGGCAACGATGAGAAAACAAAAAAGCTCGGGCAACACGACGAGGCTGCAGAGAGGGCAACACAAGCATTACGCATGATGAGGTAGTGGTACGACAAGCATGCGTGCGGTTGGGAGCTTGGGTTTGGTTGATGATGCATGCACCGATCTCGAATACGTACGAATGTGCGTATCATATATTAAGAAGAAAAAGAGGGAGAAGAAGCCCTAAACACAAGTTTTACATAGCGTTCACGTGAGTGTACGCTCCACTCCACACCTTACACTACAACATCCTAAGTCGATTACTCGCCGTCATCCCACACACCTATCGCTACCGAGGTCACCTCAAAGTCGTCGTGAAGGATGCTTGCCTGTTTCCACGCCACACACTCGGAGGTTATCCATCGAAGAACATACGGAGTGTCCGGTCTCATCCCATCAAACACTATTGCGTTTCTGTGTTTCCACAACTCCCATATTACTAGTAGATGGACGGCACGTAGGGTCTTGACATGTCTACCTGAGAGTACCGGTCTCGTGCACCACGCCTCCAGCTCGTCTCGTACGGATGGTGCCGCCCTTATCGTGGCCCAGGCCTGACAGACCTTGGCCCAAACCTTCCTCGTGAACACACACTGAATCAAGAGGTGGCTTATTGTTTCGTCGGCTTGATCACAGAACGGGCAAGCGTCTTGGTGCGGGAGGCCCCGTCGTGCCAGTCTATCGGATGTCCACACTCTATCCCTTAGGGCCAGCCACGCGAAGAAACGACATCGAAGAGGTGCATGCGACGACCATGTGAAAGCTTCTGTTGGCAAGATTTTCAGGGGTGCGAATTTTGCCGCATATGCTTATTTTGCCGAGCACTGACCGTCCTTCTCCCATGACCAGGCAAGCTGGTCCGGCTGCTCTGCATCCAGCCGTACGACGTCCACCCGCGACCAAATCTCAAGGAATTGGAGTAGCGTGACTGCATCCATTTCCGCCCCCATGTCTCGAGCCCATGTGGCATCCGCTAGCGCCTCAGAGACCAAGCGAGAGCGCCTTATCCTTGTGGGTACTTTGTTGTATACTAGTGGGGCAAGCTCCTGTATCCGATATCCGTCTATCCACCGATCTTCCCAGAATAGAGTTGTGCGTCCATCTCCCAGCGATACTCTTGCGGCTGCCTGAAAAATCCCTCTTGCCTCATCTGGAACGGAGAACTTGAATTCCGCCCAGGGCCTCGTTTGGTCAGCTCGCTGCAGCCATAACCACTTGGCCTGGAGAGCCACATTCATCCACCTCAAGTTTGGGACGCCGAGTCCTCTTGCCCACTTTGGTCTACATAGCGCCTCCCAAGCTACCGCGCACTTTCCACCCCCAGCATCCGCCTTGCCACACCAAAGAAAGCCCTGTATTAGCAGGAGCCGGCTGCTCTTGGGTAGCGACGCGGCTTTCCACGTTGGCAGACATGCCGCCACTTGATCCACATGCATGCACCGATTGTACGCACTTGATGACACGATTGCATTAATGTGTAAACCGTGCCCACAAGGACTTTGGTGTGGACATGTTGTGGAATACGAATAATGTGAGCGACCTCTCAAGACACCATGAAAAAGGGAGTTGTGGACGGATCAAACTAACCAGGCTGTAGGGAGAACCATTCTTGCTTATGCTGTTCATCGATATATCGCTGTAGACCCTTTGGATCCGTTCTTGCGGATTTAGTTTAGCAGAATTGTTTTAAGGCTTGGATGTGTTTCTAAGTTTTCACGTGGTAACTGGAGAAACAAAAGCAAGAAAATGTTCCAGATCTTTATGTTTTTTTGCAGCAATTTACTTAATTAACTAGTAAACATGTCCGTGTGTTGTAACGGGAGAAACAAAAAGTCATCCCGCACGCACACACCCGAGGACATCAGCAATTTTCTTTAAATCTTTCATGATAGTACACGACAAACAACATGATAAGGGCCTGTTCGGAACTCATCTTGCTTCCAACTCCATCAACTCCACAAATGAAATTGACCCGAACGAATGCGCTCCGAGAAGCTAACTTCTCAGAAGCTAGCTGGAACGCAGTGCAAAAACGAGGAGCCCGGTCGGCCCAGCTTCACCAATATGTAAAGTTGGAGTTCGCCTAATTTATCATGATCTACCACCGCCAAACATATCGGTTCGATCCCCTCTAGACTCGATAGAAAAATGACCCCTCGAAGCGTTACGCTCCTCCCTTCGATCGAATCGGTACCGCTCATCTCTGAAGCTTGCTCATTATGGGCTGGTTCCAGCTAGCCCATTATGCCGCTAAGACAGGCCATAGATGCTGCCAGCCCATGTTGCGATGGGAGAAGCTATCATCGCTGCAGAACGGTATCAAATCGATGTGTGGAGTTGGAAGCTGCGATGGGAAGCTGGATTTGAGGAGTTTGGAGAGTCGGGAGGAGTTACGAACACGTCCTAAATGATGTTCCAGGGCAAAATAAGTATGAGATGTTTTTTGAGTGTACTCAAGGTGTTTTCAATTTATTAAAAAAAATTCTTTCTACCTGCCGCTACCTGCTTATGCCGTTTTTGTCGTACTCCTCAGTCATGCCGAAAAAATATTACATTAAGCTGAAAATAGCAAAGTACATTTTTCAAATTCACGAACATTTTATATAAACCTGTGATTTAAAAAAAACTGGTGTTACAAATCCATGATGATTTTTAAATTGGCGTTACAAGTTCACGAACAATTTTGAATCGAAAAACTTTTTTGTATCGATGAATATATTTTCAGTCGGCAAACAATTTTTGAATTCATAACAAAATTATGAGCCATCCGTTGTTTTTGAATTGATTAACATTTTTTGGAAATGCATGCAAACTTTTCGAATTCATGCACATTTTTTAATCAATGAACTTGTTTTGTAATTCACGATCATATTTTGTTAAAAAAATCATGAACATTTTTTAAATTCACGAACATTTGGTTCAAATTCACAAACATTTTTTGAATATGCAAATAGTTTTTCAAAATCATGAACAGTGTTTTTAATCCTCAAAGATTTTTTGATTCCTGTAATATTTATTCTATAAATTCAAAGAAACGAAACTTGGATAATTTTTGGAAATCTTGAATTATTTTAAATTAGAAAATATAAGAAGAGAAAAGGGAAAACAACTAACAAAAAAATGGAATAAAGAACAAAGGGCGTGGAGAGTCGCTCATGGGCCAGCCCAATAGGGCGCGTTGGCTCTTAGTGTTCAGGACTTATAAAAGAGAAAAGGAAGAAAAAAGGGAGCTAGGTGAGATCAAACGTGGGTCTCTCTAGTGGAAGAGAGAAACTCTAGCCAGTGCGCTACATGCCAAGTTGGGATGTCCAACTGGATTGCCTCTAGATGAATCAAGCAAAAGTGCCTTCATGGGAAATAACGGTTTGTTTGTTTTTCTCACTGATGGATGGCATAGAGGGTAATTTGAGCCAACTTTAGGTATAATTTCAATGAAGTACCGCCAAAAGTAATAGCTTCTTCATTATTAGGTATAAATATAAGAGAGAATATTCTACATATTACTCTACGAAAAATAGACCCTTTGGAGCCGTTAGTTCGCCTAGTTTCATCCTCGTATGTTGTCAAGCCCATATATAGGAGCAAGGTGTCGATGTCAAATCTTACATATCTCATAGTAGGGGTCCTAAGCTAGGCTTCTTGGAGCGATGGTAACATGGACACATGATTTTTCCAGGTTCGGGCTCTCTCAAGGAGATAATACCCTATGTCTTGTTTTTGATTTTATTGATATGAGAATAGTACATAGTACAAGTATCTACCACGAGATTGTTGTAATGAATATGAGATTGTCTATTGACTAGCCTGGCCCCGGTTTATATGATACTAGAGGCCTAGAGTTTAGATGAGTCTTTGTCTTGTGCACCAAGTCTTGTGAAATCTCCCTTGTATGCGTCATGGGCAGCCCGAAGTGGCCCATTAGTGAATCATCATGGGGTCCTCAGTTCGACCCACTGGTCGGGAGACGACGTGGTGAGTACCCCCTAGTCCAGGACACCATCAGTAGCCCCCTAAACCGGTCTTCAAGTTGAGGACGCTCCTCGGTTCTTCCGAATAATTCTTTGTCTTTGATCGTCGGTCTTGAAAACTGGTTCAACAAATCTTCCCATGTATGATCTTGAGGATTGCCGAGCTGAATACGAAGAGTTTACATGTCGGGCATCCGAGGAGCCCCTTTAAGTTATCGGTCTTTATCAATGCACTGTAATTTTTTACGCCACACCTGGGGTTTTAAGTGTCTCCCGTGCGGCGGTGTCCTCTTACGTCCGAGCTCCAACTCCGAACTACATCTGAGGCGTCTTCTCACAACCGAGCTCTAACACTATTCAGCCTTCAAGGTGTCATAGATCACATTGGTCTCTGAAAATTTGAAGGAGTCCATTCGAGCTTAAATACCGGAATTAGTCTTTTATGGAGCCAGCCATTCGCATCCAAGCTTTATGATGGACTGCTTCCGAGGTGTTTTGCGCAGCTAAGCTCCAACGCTGGTCGGCATCCGAGGTGTCATAGATTACTTCGGTCTTTGAAAAGGTTGGACGTGTTCGGCCGAGCTTAATGCCGGCAATGCCTTTTATTGAGCCAACCACATGCATCCGAGCTTTACACTGGATTGCTTCGGAAATCGTGCACCACCTTGGTAGTGGGCTGATTTTTTGTGGAAATAAGTTTCGATCACTATAATTTATTTACTACCGAGATTTATGGCTGGTAGCCCTCAAGGTGTGTGTTGGTCTATAACCTGAGATGCGCCTGAAGGAAAATAGAATAACCAAAATAAAACCACTAATCCCAGTAGCTCTTGAGACTTTGGTCGATTTGCAAAATCGGCCTGAGGATCAAGTTCTTGCTCGGCGGCATAAGTTAGGGATGTAAACGTGGTACGTAGTAGTTTATGAGACTCGGGTTGGGTGCGGCCGACCAACCTAAGGATCGAATCCCCTCGGAAACCATATTGCACTTTGGATTTGCTGCATTGAATAAGTAACGCCATAGCCCCCGAGCCTTAATTTAGGCACGGGTGGTTGAATTAAGGATCGATATTTGTTTGACGTAAACTTTTTTACGTTTGACTCAATTTATGTGTGATGATTCTATGTATCCAAGTACATTACATCATTAATGCTCGGATCCGCATTGTACAAGACTTTGCTGACCGACCATCGGCTTCAACCTCCTTGGCCAGTAGCTGATGAGTGTTTGTCCTACTTTATAAAGCGTTTATAAGGACAAATATTTATGACAAACAAGGCAATCCGGCCATACGGTTTTATAAACAAAGGTACGCGAAGAGATATGTTGTATTACTTATTTAACATAAGAAACATCTTCTGGAAAGATAGTTCATTTATAAGTTCCTTTTCCTAGGATATCATGTTGACCATGATCGTGAAACCTCAACTCCGATCAACGTGGGAGGAAAATATTGAGGATTTAGTTCAGGGAATGTTCCCGAACTCTGTCGTCTTTATAGAACCGAAATTTTCAATTTCGTCGTTGTCGACCAATCGTGTTCTTAAGATGGCTAGCTTTCGGCTTCACCTAGTCTGAGGTACTAACTTGGATGACCCGGAAGTAACAATCACAGAGGTGCTACCTTTACCCCGTAGGCGAACAATCGGGAACGTAGGGGGTAAGCATAGGAGCCAGGCGACCCAGCTTGGCCAAAATCTTAAGTCAAATTGTTGCATATTTATGCCTTTATAACAATGATTACGGAAGGCAACACTCGCATTTTAAATACAAATGCTTTTATGCTATATGCTATTTTGACTCCTTTGTGACTGTTTATAATTTGAAAGTGGCCTATCATCGGCTTCCACCCCTTTGTAGATGCTTCGTAGGGTGTTTCCGTACAAACAAGACAACCCTTAGCCGACGTCTCAGTTCCCGGAGGCGGTTGTGTTAGTGGAAACAAGGCAATCAGATATTCGGGCTTTATAACTTTCACTTAGTCAAGGAGCATATATCTGGGGGCAACTTAATGGCCCCCAGTATACGTCGACTTCTCGGATCATTCGAGGTCGAACCACCCACAACTTGGCCTTTTCAAGAAAGAAATGCCCTTCGTTTTACTCGGATACCTCGATCGTCTATATTTGGTTGAACACCGCCTGCGGTTCGCTGGCCAATTTATACTTGTTGTGACAATCAACGTTCGGCTTTGTCCAACTGAGGCACTTAACCAGTTAAACCGGAAGTGACAATCGCGGTTGTTCTCCCTTTACCCCTTAGCCAAACAAAGCGGAAATGTAAGGGTAAGCACAGGAGCCAGGCAATCAAGCTATAGACTAAAGACACAACTCGAAATCAATGCATATAAATGCGAAATACCGAGGACATTTTGCCGAGGACTGATGGCGTACCTCGGTTTTTCGCAGTTTGGTGCTAACCAAACACCCCCTTTAATATTACTGATGTGTAAAATGCATCTGGTGTTTACGGGGTTATTACCCATAGGTAGGCCAAAGCAACGGGGTTCTCTCCCCTGCTTCAAGGAAAAGTATGTGGCCGGCTGCTTACAGCCGGCTGGTGCGCAGCTGGCCGCCGCATTGCCAGCTAGATCGAGGCCAGCTGGTCAAGGAGCCCGCTTGGCCTGCCTTCGAGCCACCTCCTCCGTTGACCCTTGGACGGACAAGCTCCCGTCCCATCCCTCTACACGCATGTACGACGACACGACGGGACCCCCACGACGGGCGCCAATGTAGCCACAGTGGTCGCTGACACATGGGCGCGCGTGGCTACAGTTCGGCTGGTCGTACCGTTGACCTTGGTCGACCACGACCGGGCGGGGCAACAGTGCCGACACGCCCCCTCCCACTCGATTACCTGCTCCGACGTGGCTATAGTGCAGCCGGCGGTACCGGAGGCTTCGGCCGGCTGGCGCAAGACGACATCGCCCAGGCAACCCGTGCCATATCAGGTGGGCGGGGGCCAATCACGGAGCCGGCTGGCGGGCCCTAGCGGGCAATGGGACCGCACAACCTGTGGACCCTATGAGCGACGAGACAGCTCGCGAGGCGGGGCCCTCTGGCCAGCTGGAGAGGCTGCCAGCCGGGTCCCCCCACTTTGTACCCAGGAATATTGTAAGCCGGGAGGTTGGCCTATAAAACCCCCCGAGCCCCCCATGCAACGGGGACGAGCAATCTCATGCACACACCCACACCCACGGGACACTTCCCACATATCCACCTTTCTAGTGGAGGAAGGCGAGCCGGCTGCTCCTTCTTCCTCCTCTAGACAACAGCTCCAGGAGCAACCTTGTAAACATACCCACCCATCGACTAGACCAAGCAGGACTAGGGGTGTTACCTCCCACGGAGGGCCCTGAACCTGGGTACATCGTGTGTCACCATCGCTTGTACATAATCCCGCACCCGGAGCCCATCGGTGTCCTCCGGCCCCAACCACCTTCGATAAGCCTACCCATGGCATCCATCGTGAGAAAACGATGACAGTTGGTGCCCACCATGGGGCCGTATGCGGCGTTGGCCGGATTCATGCTCCGGGCGGGATCCCTCGCCATTCCTCGCCGTCGCACATCCAGGAGAAACCGCGGGCTCGTGGGGCTTGCTCTGGCAGGCCCTGCGGGCAGCGTCGTTGACCTCACGCTCGACATCGATGCACTCACCGAGCGCTTCGGCAGGCTAAGCCTCGCCGAAGCGCCGGTCGCCGATGAGTACCCTAGCCAGGTGCTCGTCTGTGTCGATCCGCCCAAGGCTGTGGGCACACTTGTCGCGACCTAGTCCGGCAGATCCCACGTTCGTGTGGGAGCGATGGCCATCATCTCCTCCACCTCCTCCGGTCGTGCGCGGGCCGAGGCCGACGCCGCCACGGCCCATGTCGGCACCTCTGACCCGCTCGACACGGCCCTTCGAACCCCGTGGTGTGACCCACCCTGAGGGCTCCGGGTTACACTTGACGGCTCGTGCACCGGCCCAAGAGTGAGTCGGCGATCTTAAGGCCCAGGAGGCTTGGCGGCTCACAAGATGGGCCGACGGTGGCCCAGGTCAACTTGGACAGGAAGACATTGGAAGACTCGGATAGATAATGAGAGTCGGTTACAACTTGTATGACCTGTGGTCTTGACCTCCTATATAAAGGCAGACCTGGGGCGACTTAGAGATCAGGTTATTGAGAACTAGGTCAAGCTTTAGCTCCCTTGTAATCGATACATCAAGCAATACAAGCACAAAGTAGGACGTAGGCTATTACCTCGACTTGAGGGGCCGAACCTGGGTAAATTCGTGTCTCTCGTCCCCATCAACCCCTTTGAGTCCATCATGTTAGCCATGGCGTCGAATCCAAGTCCGTTCACCCGGACATCTGCCGTGACAAAACCACGACAGTTGGCACCCATCGTGGGACCTGCGCTCGGTGGTGTTGAGTTTTCAAAGGGTTCTCTCCCGGGGCTCGAGGGATACGTAGTTGAAAGGATGAGCAAGAGTCGCCGTGGTCGGCTCTACATCGACGATGCCGGCTGGGGGCTTGATGCCGGTTCTGTGGAATATGGATTCCGGGTTCCGTTTGGTGGGATTCACGTTTTCATCGGAAGGACCGACGGATCTACACCCGGGCCGGACATCTGCACCAACATCGTCGAGCCGGCTCGGCGCGCGCAACCCGCCTGTGATGTGCGGCCCGCCCATGTTAACCCGGGCTGGAAGCACGTCTTCGTAGGCTTTACTCAAGGTATGGATCTGGAAGCTTCTGGGTCACAAGAAACTCTTGTCTGCTTAGAGGATGAATCTTCGAGCGGAGAGACGGAGTCAATTTACCAGCTTCACCATGGCGGGCTCGGGGGATACGACGAGCACTGCCCTGAGTCGGATCACCCTGAATTGGATGACCTCGGGCCGCTGATTCATGCAGCAGTGTTCATGGCAGGATCAACTCCAGGTACGGATAGTACGGCCGCAGGGGCCGGCACCTCAGGTGCTAACCCGCCGACTCCGGCTCAAGTCCTCCTGGAGTTGATGGACGAGCTCGCGACCCTGATGGCTACTAAAGTTACGCTGGATAATCAGGCGGCTCGGAACTTAGAGATTGCGAGGAACAAGGGCCGGATGGCGGAGGAGCAACAAAGGATGGCTGAGCTAAAGGTCCAGATGGAGCAAGAGGCCAAGCGTATCAAGACAGACGCTTTCCGTCTCGAACTGGAGCAACAATCGGTAGCTGCGATGCATCAGAGGAGGTATCAATCCCACCTGCCAGAGCGTTATGAGGCAAGGAACCTCTTCAACACGCCAGGGACAGGACAAGCAACAGATGCGCCTGGAAACCGCCCGGCGGCTCGGCCATCGACTCAGCCGGCCCGGCGAAACCAAGTATCACCAGCAACCTTTCCTACACCGCAGGTCATTACTCTAACCTGACAAAGAATATGGTGGCCGCGGCCACCTGGCTTGGAACAATTCCTATTCCGGATGAGGCGCCCTTTGCGGACGATGTGCAAAACGCCATTGGATACCTACAGATTGCGATGGCCCAGCAGGAAAAGTACACCCACAGCCGGAGCCGTGTTCATTCAACCCCCTCCCTAGCCGGGGCTTTAGCCGACGCTACGAATCGCTGGCGGGTTCCAACAGCAACCGTCACCGAGATATTCCGACGGGTCATCAGCCGGCGGTGGATGCGCAAGCGTTCGTAAACCCGGCAAGAAACCAGCAAGAGGCGCAACGTTAGCCGGGGCGGCTCACCAAGAGCCCATGCCCTCCGTTTCAGTAGGAGTTGGAGGAACCACCCGGGTGGGGGGAGTGCCATGTTTATCGCCGGCTCTACGGAGCGAGAGGCTGCCAAAGGATTTCAAGGGCCCCCGCAAAGTCCCAAATTATACCGCTGACTTACCCCTGAAGGCCTGGGTGGAAAGTTATGAACTAGCTATGGAGATGTTAGACGTCAGCGAGGGGGTTTGTGCCAAGTACTTCATCATGATGCTTGAAGGCCCGACCTGCACATGGTTAAAGGGATTGCCACCCAATGCTACTTCTTGAGCTTGCGTTGGTTTTTCCCTTGAAGAGGAAAGGGTGATGCAGCAAAGTAGAGATAAGCATTTCCCTCAGTTTGAGAACCAAGGTATCAATCCAATAGGAGTATCAAGATGAGGCACCAAGGCACCTGCACAAAAACAAACAAACTTGCACCCAACGCGATAAAGGGGTTGTCAACCCCTTTACGATTACTTGCAAAGTGAGATCTGATAGTGATAATAGGTAAATATAAATAAGTAAATAAAAGTGCAGCAAGGTATTTTTGGTGTTTTTGTATTTAGATCTGAATATATAATATGTAAAATAGACCCGGGGGCCATAGTGTTCACTAGAGGCTTCTCTCATGATAGCAAGTATTACGGTGGGTGAACAAATTACTGTCAAGCAATTGATAGAATCGCGCAAAGTCATGAAGATATCTAAGGCAATGATCATACATATAGGCATCACGTCCGAGACAAGTAGACCGATACTGTCTGCATCTACTACTATTACTCCACACATCGACCGCTATCCAACATGCATCTAGTGTATTAAGTTCATAACAAAGGGAGTAATGCCATAAGCAAGATGACATGATGTAGAAGGATAAATTCATGCAATATGATATAAACCCCTTGATGGCAACAACACGATGCGTGCCTCGCTACCCCTTCTATCACTGGGTGAGGACACCGCACGATATGAACCCAAAACCAAGCACTTCTCCCATTGCAAGTATCATAGATCAAGTTGGCCAAATGAAACCCATAACTCGAAGAGACTTACAAGGATATGAAATCATGCATATAAGAAATCAGAGGAGACTCAAATAATATTCATAGATAATCTGATCATAAATCCACAATTCATCGGATCTCGACAAACACACCACAAAAGAGAATTACATCGGATAGATCTCCATGAAGATCATGGAGAACTTTGTATTAAAGATCAAAGAGAGAGAAGAAGCCATCTAGCTACTAGCTATGGACCCGAAGGTCTGTGGTGAACTACTCACGCATCATCGGAGAGGCAATGGTGTTGATGAAGATGGCCACCGGAGATGGATTCCCCTCCGGCAGGATGGCGGAACGGTCTCCCGATTGGTTTTTGGTGGCTACGGAGGCTTGCGGCGGCGGGACTTGCGATCTAGGTTTAGTTCTGGAGGTTTCAGTATTTATAAGATCAGATGGCGTCGAGAACAAGTCAGGAGGGCCCACGAGGAGGTCATGAGCCCCCTAGGCGCGCCTAGGGGGGAGGGCACACCTCCCAGGCTCGTGACTCCCTCGGGCCTCCTCTCCGGTATCTTTTCCTTCTGGTATTTTTGATATTTTCCATAAAAAATCATGACGAAAGTTTTATTCCGTTTGGACTCTGTTTGATATTCCTATCTGAAAAAGGTCAAAAACACGGAAAAAACAGAAACTGGCACTAGGGACTGGGTTAATAATTTAGTCCCAAAAATAATATAAAATAGCATATTCATGCATATAAAACATCCAAAGTTGATACTATAATAGCATGGAACAATAAAAAATTATAGATATGTTGGAGACGTATCAAGCATCCCCAAGCTTAACTCCTACTCGTCCTCGAGTAGGGAAGTGATAAAGACCGAATTTTTGACGTGGAATGCTACCCAACATATTTGTTCTATGTAATCTCTTTATTGTGGCATGAATGTTCAGATCCATAAGATTCAAAACAATAGTTTAATATTGACATGAAAACAATAATACTTCAAGTATAATAGCAAAGTAATCATGAACTTTTGAAATAACAAGGCCAAAGAAAGTTATCCCTACAAAATCATATAGTCTGGCTATGCTCCATCATCCCCACACAACGAATTTAAATCATGCACAACCTCGGTATTGGCCAAGTAATTGTTTTCGCACTCTTACTTTCTCAAAAAAAAAATTCAACTCTCACGCAATACATGAGCATGAGCCATGGATATAGAACTATAGGTGAGATAGAGTGTGGTGGAGGTTGTGAGGCAAAAAGGAGGAGATGGTCACATCGACTCGGCGCATCAATGGGCTATGGAGATACCCATCAATAGATATCAATGTGAATGAGTAGGGATTGCCATGGAACGGATGCACTAGAGCTATAAGTGTATGAAAGCTCAAAAATAAAAACTAGTGGGTGTGCACCCAACTTGCTTGCTCACGAAGACCTAGGGCAATTTGAGGAAGCCCATCATTGGAATATACAAGCCAAGTTATATAATGAAAATTCCCATTAGCATATGAAAGTGACAAAACAAGAGACTCTCTATCATGAGGAACATGGTGCTATTTTGAAGCACAAGTGTGGAAAAAGATAGTAGCATTGTCCCTTCTCTCTTTTTCTCTCATTTTTTGTTTGGGCTCTTTGGACTATCTCTCTCTCTATATATATTTTTGGTGGGCATCTTTGGCCTCTTTTTTTATTTCCTCACATGGGACAATGCTCTAATAATGATGACCATCACACTTTTATTTACTTACAACTCGATACTTAGAACAATAATGACTCTATATGAATGAAAGTGATGGCACATGTCATGAGACGGAATGGTGAAATTTGCATGGCAATATATCTCGGAATGGCTATGAAAATGCCATAATAGGTAGGTATGGTGGCTGGTTTGAGGAAGATATATGATGGGTTTGTGCACCGGCGAAAGTTGCGCGTCACTAGAGAGGGTAGCAATGGTCGAAGGGTGAACGTGCATCTATACCATGGACTCACATTAGTCATGAAGAACTCATATAGTTATTGCGAAAGTTTTATTAGTAATCGAAACAAAGTGCTAAACGCATACTCCTAGGGGAAGGGTTGGTAGGAGTTAACCATCGCGCGATCCCGACCGCTACACAAAGGATGACAATAAATAAATCAATTATGCTCTGACTTCCTAACATAGCGGTTCACCATACGTGCATGCTACGGGAATCACTAACCTCAACACAAGTATTTTTAGATTCACAACACCCTACTAGCATAACTCTAATATTACCACCTCCATATCTCAAAACTAATCATGAGGAATCAAACTTCTCTCACTAATCAATGCACTTGAATATGAAAGTTTTCATTATATCCTCTTTGGATGCCTATCATATTTAGGACTAATTTCATAACACACACCAATTACCAAGTTACTTAGATAGAGCACTCTCAAAATGATATAAGTGAAGATTGAGAGTTTTTATTTCTACAAAATATGACACCGCAGTGCTCTACAAAGATTTAAGTGAAGCACTAGAGCAAAATTATCAAGCTCAAAAGATATAAGTGAAGCACATGGGAGAAAAATTACCAATCTCAAAAGATATAAGTGAAGCACATGTGAGGAAAATTACTAAGCTCAAAAGATATAAGTGAAGCACATGTGAGCTAAATTGCCTAACTCAAAAGATATAAGTGAAGCTCATTGAGTATTCTAACAAATTCACGATGAGTGCATGTCCCTCTCAAAAGGTGTGCAGCAAGGATGATTGTGATAAAACAAAAAGCAAAGACTCCTATAATATACGGCGCTTCGAGCAAAACACATATCATGTGGTGAATAAAAATATAGCTCCAAGTAACGTTACTGATGGATTGAAGACGAAAGAGGGGATGCCTTCCCGGGGCATCCCCAAGCTTAGGCTTTTTGGTGTCCTTGAATTTGGCTTGGGATGAATTGGTCACCCCCAAGCTTAGGCTCTTTCCACTCTTTATTCCATTGTCCATAAGAACATCACACAAAACTTGAAAACTTCACAACACAAAACTTAAACAGAAACTCGTGATAGCATTAGCATAAAAAAACAAACCACCAACTTTTTATGTACTGTAGTAAACTTAATTTCCATTTATATTGATGTTATAGTACTGTATTATCACTTTTCCATGGCTTGTAACGCCCGATACTAACCATAGTTTCATCAAAATAAGCAATCAACACAATAAAAACAGAATCTGTCAAAAACAGAAGAGTCTGTAGGAATCTGTATATTTCATATACCTCTGCTAACGCAAAAATTCTGAAAAACTTATGAAAATTATGGAAATTTGCATATCAATCATCAAAAAAAATAATGAACTCAAAATCTCTTTCTGGATAGGAATGAAAAATAATTTCGTGAGCACAAAGTTTCTGTCTTTTTTTCAGCATGATTAAACAACTATCACCAAAACTAATCATAAAGGTTCTACTTGGCACAAACACTAATTAAAACATAAAAAACTCAATCATAACAGAATCATGATGGTGTGGACTCAAAAAAACATAAAGTAAAAAGCAAAAATAAATTTATTCATTGGGTTGCCTCCCAACAAGCGCTATCGTTTAACGCCCTTAGCTAGGCGTAAGGCAATAGAATCAAGTATTGTCATCTTTAGTGCTCAAACCATAAGTATCTCTCATAATGGATTCATAAGGCAATTTTATTATCTTTCTAGGAAAGTTTTCTATGCCCTTCTTTAATGGAAATTGAAATTTAATATTCCATTCCTTCATATCAATAACATCACCAATAGTCCTAAGGAAAGGTTTACCAAGAATAATGGGACATGTCGGATTGCAATCAATATCAAGCACAATGAAATCTACGGGCACATAGTTCCTATTTGTAATAATAAGAACATCATTAATCCTTCCCATAGGTTTCTTAATAGTAGAATCCGGAAGATGCAAATTAAGAGAGCACTCATCAATCTCATTGAAACCTAGAACATCACATAAGGATTTTGGAATTGTGGAAACACTAGCACCCAAATCACACAAAGCATGACATTCATAATTTTTAATCTTGATTTTTATAGTAGGTTCCCACTCATCATGAAGGTTTCTAGGAATAGATATTTCCAACTCAAGTTTCTCTTCAAGAGATTTCATCATACCATCAACGATATGTTTAGTAAAAGCCTCATTTTGGCTATAAGCATGTAGAGAGTTTAACATGGATTGCGTCAAGTAAATACATTAAATCAAAGAGGAACTATCATAATTAAATTCCTTGAGATCCAAAGTAGTAGTCTCATCACTATTCAAAGTTTTGATATCCTCTACTCCACTTTTAGTATTTTTAGCATCAAGATAAATAGACTCCGAATCATTGGGGGCGTTTCTCAACCAAAGTGGATTCACATAAAACCCCATCATTATTAATATTTACATTAGAAAACAAGGATTCAATAGGAGTCACATCAAGCACTTCAAGATCTTCGTGATTTTCATCACATATTTCAGGTTTAGCAGCCATTTTATTGACTAAGGTAGCTTGTTTATCAGAAATCTGGCCTACCAATTTTTCAAGACGAGCAAATTGAGAATTTAACACAAGAAATTATTTGGCCATATCATCAACCTCTTTATTCATATATGCCATAAAAGAATTTTGCTCCCTTAGTTCTCTACGAAAGTAACTATTATGATCAAACTGTGTAGACATGAATATTTTGACATTAGTTTCAATCTCTTACAACCTTTTATAGTAAGCATCATAATCATTTGGTTGGGCCATGAGGATAAATAAGATAGCACACATGAGCAAACAGGAAGCAAGCAAAAGAAAAGGGCGAACGAAAAAGGCAAATAAAGAAAGGCAAATATTTTTGTAAATTTTTGTTTTAGAAGTGGGGGAGAGGAAAGCGAGAGGCAAATGACAAATAATGTAAATGCAAGAGATGAGTTTGCGATAGGTACTTGGTAGATATGCTTCACTTGAATACTCCAACGGCAACGACGCCAGAAATTCTTCCTGCTACTTCTTGAGCTTGCGTTGGTTTTTCCCTTGAAGAGGAAAGGGTGATGCAGCAAAGTAGAGATAAGTATTTCCCTCAGTTTGAGAACCAAGGTTTCAATCCAGTAGGAGTATCAAGATGAGGCACCAAGGCACCTGCACAAAAACAAACAAACTTGCACCCAACGCGATAAAGGGGTTGTCAATCCCTTTACGATTACTTGCAAGGTGAGATCTGATAGTGATAATAGGTAAATATAAATAAGTAAATAAAAGTGTAGCAAGGTATTTTTGGTGTTTTTGTATTTAGATCTGAATATATAATATGTAAAATAGACCCGGGGGCGATAGTGTTCACTAGAGGCTTCTCTCATGATATCAAGTATTACGGTGGGTGAACAAATTACTGTCAAGCAATTGATAGAATCGCGCAAAGTCATGATGACATTTAAGGCAATGATCATACATATAGGCATCACGTTCGAGACAAGTAGACCGATACTGTCTGCATCTACTACTATCACTCCACACATCGACCGCTATCTAGCATGCATCTAGTGTATTAAGTTCGTAACAAACGGAGTAACGCCTTAAGCAAGATGACATGATGTAGAAGGATAAATTCATGCAATATGATATAAACCCCATCTTTTTACCCTTGATGGCAACAACACGATGCGTGCCTTGCTACCCCTTCTGTCACTGGGTGAGGACACCGCACGGTATGAACCCAAAACCAAGCACTTCTCCCATTGCAAGAATCATAGATCAAGTTGGCCAAACGAAACCCATAACTCAAAGAGACTTACAAGGATATGAAATCATGCATATAAGAAATCAAAGGAGACTCAAATAATATTCATAGATAATCTGATCATAAATCCACAATTCATCGGATCTCGACAAACACATCGCAAAAGAGAATTACATCGGATAGATCTCCATGAAGATCATGGAGAACTTTGTATTGAAGATCAAAGAGAGATAAGAATCCATCTAGATACTAGCTATGGACCCGAAGGTCTGTGGTGAACTACTCACGCATCATCGGAGAGGCAATGTTGTTGATGAAGATGGCCACCGGAGATGGATTCCCCTCCGGCAGGATGCCGGAACGGTCTCCCGATTTGTTTTTGGTGGCTACGGAGGCTTGCGGCGGCGGAACTTGCGATCTAGGTTTAGTTCTGGAGGTTTCCGTATTTATAAGACCAGATGGCGTCGAGAACAAGTCAGGAGGGCTCATGAGGAGGTCACGAGCCCCCTAGGCGCGACCAGGGGGAGGGCACGCCTCCCAGGCTCGTGACTCCCTCGGGCCTCCTCTCCGGTATCTTTTCCTTCTGGTATTTTTGATATTTTCCATAAAAAATCACGGCAAAAGTTTTATTCCGTTTGGACTCCGTTTGATATTCCTATCTGAAAAAGGTCAAAAACACGGAAAAAACAGAAACTGGCACTGGGCACTGGGTTAATAAGTTAGTCCCAAAAATAATATAAAATAGCATATTGATGCATATAGAACATCCAAAGTTGATAATATAATAGCATGGAACAATAAAAAATTATAGATATGTTGAAGAGGTATCACCCAACACCATCAATTCATGGGCAGAGCTGAGAGCCAGATTCATTAAAAACTTTCAAGGAACGTGCAAGCAGCCTATGACCATCGTGGATCTTGATCACTGCGTTCAACAGGAGGCCGAGTCAGCTCACCATTGGGTACGGCGGGTCTCGACCATTATCCACTCCTCGGAGCAGATCACGGCGGCTCAGGCAGTACTAATCTTAGAGAAGAACTGCCACTTTGTCCCGCTAAAGCAGAAGCTTGGCCGACTCAAGCATACATGCCAGGATATGGAAGATCTCATGACGGCTCTCATGAAATATGCCGACTCTGACAGTACGAAGGATCCGGGCTCCGATGAGGAGAAGGCCAGCCAAGGCAAGAAGAACAATCAGAGCAAGGGTACGGCAAACAATGGTAGTGAGAGCAAGCACCAAAATCCTGAGGCCGGGTCAGAGCTGGTGGCCAATGCAAGTACCGGTCAGAATCACCCCAAGGGCAACAGGAGGTTCAGGCCACCTTTTAACAAGGACATGTCTGCCTTTAATTTGGAAGAAGCACTCAAGGGGCCTTGTCCGGATCACGGGCAGCCCGATAAGCCGGTGAACCACACATGGAGGGAGTGTCGTTTCATGCAAAGACTTAAGAATCACTTTACGCAGCCCAACAATCAGGACGGTGGCCCGCCAAGCGGTTCTGGACATGGCGGGTGAGGAGCCGGTTTTGGGTCCGGCGGCTCAGGGTCCGGTCATCCGGGTCAAGGTAATCAAGGAGGACACCAGCAGCATTCTGGTAACAATAATTAGCAACATCGCAATCAATCCAGTTATCGGAGTAATCCGAAGCAGCTCAGCTCTGGCCAGTATCATGTTTTCACGACCAACGTTAACAAACATGACCAGAAGTTGCGCAAGCGGGCGGTCAATGCAGTTGTGCCGGCTCTACCATAGTATTTGAGATGGTCCGAGTATGACATAACGTGGAGCCGGGAGGATCAGCCGCCGCGTGTCGATGACTCGGGGCGGCTAGCTTTGGTTGTGGCCCCCCAAGTGGGAGGATATATGGTGAACAAAGTGTTGATGGATGGTGGCAGCAGTATCAACATCCTTTATTATGATACCTTTCGGCGGATGAAGCTGCTTGATAAGGATCTGAAACCTTCGTCTACCGTTTTTCATGGCGTCGTGCCCGTCAAGTCAGCGTACCCGGTGGGTAGGATCTCTCTGGAAGTGGCTTTTGGTGATGAATATAACTACAGGGTGGAGTCTTTGTGGTTTGAAGTGGTTAGAATCAAGAGTTCTTACCATGCATTGTTTGGACGACCGGCTTATACTAAATTCATGGCTAGGCCCTGCTATGTTTATTTACAGCTCAAGATGCCCGGCTTAAACGGTACCATCACCGTTCATGGTGATCAGAAGATGGGTATTGAGTGCGAAGAAGGAGATGCGGCTTACGCAGAATCCAGTTGCGCTCAGGAGGAGCTTAAATTTTATAAGGAGAATGTTGACCCGAAAGATATGACCCCGCTGAAAAAGCCCACAACGGAGGTTAGGCCGCCCCTCAAGTTTTCGGCAGATGATACTAAAGCCATAGATTTTACTCCAAGCGACTCGTCCAAGCAGTTCATCATTGGAGCTCACATGGATCCCAAATAGGAAAGAGCGCTCATCGAATTCATCCGTGAGAATTGGGACATCTTCGCATGGAAACCTTTTGACATGTCGGGTGTGCCGAGAGAGTTCGCTGAGCACAACCTTAACGTGGATCCAAAGTTTAAGCCGATTAAGCAGTTTCTACGGCGGTTTAATGAGGAGAGACGCAAGGCCATTGGGGAAGAAGTTGCCCGGCTCTTCGCAGCGGGTTTCATTGTCGAGGTTTTTCACCTGGAGTGGTTGGCTAATCCAGTGCTGGTACTAAAGAAGAACGGCACGTGGCGTATGTGTGTGGATTATACGGATATTAACAAAGCTTGTCCGGCTGACCCGTTTGCTCTCCCTCATATTGATTAGATCATTGATGCTACGGCGGGTTGTGAAAGCTTGTGTTTCCTGGATGCTTACTCTGGCTATCACCAGATCAAGATGGCGGTTAAAGACCAGGAGAAGACGGCCTTCATCACACCTTTCGGGGCTTTCTGTTACGTATCTATGCCTTTCGGGCTCAAGAGTGCCCAGGCGACTTATCAACAATGTGTGCAGAATTGCCTTCACAGTCAGATCGGCCGCAATGTCCATGCTTACGTGGATGACATTGTAATCAAGTCCAGAAACAAGGAGACCCTTTTGGACGACTTAAGGGAAACCTTCGATAACCTCTGGGTCTATAAGATGATGCTTAACCCGGCTAAATGTGTCTTTGGTGTTCCGCTGGCAAGCTCCTGGGTTTCCTGGTTTCAGAGCGTGGCATTGAGGCTAACCCGGATAAAATCAAAGCTATCGCCTCTCTGGCAGAGCCGGCTTGTATTAACGATGTTCACCGCTTGGCAGGAAGGATTGCCTTGGTGTTCCGCTGGCAAGCTCCTGGGTTTCCTGGTTTCAGAGTGTGGCATTGAGGCTAACCCGGATAAAATCAAAGCTATCACCTCTCTGGCAAAGCCGGCTTGTATTAACGATGTTCACCGCTTGGCAGGAAGGATTGCCGCGTTAAGCCGGTTCATAAGCCGCCTTGGAGAGAAGGCAATTCCTTTATATCAGATGATGAAGAAGACGGACAAATTTGTCTGGAGCAAGGCGGCGGGTGAAGCACTTGAGGCGCTCAAGAAACAACTTACTGAGCCGCCGGTGCTGGCAGCTCCGGTTGAGAAAGAACTGTTGCTTCTATATGTGGCGGCTAATAACCGGGCGGTAAGCGCTGCAATTGTGGTTGAGCGTAAGGAATCTAGGAAGGAATATCCGGTTCAAAGGCCAGATTATTACATCAGTGAGGTCCTGATAGAGTCTAAGCAAAGATATCCGCATTGGCAGAAGCTGGTATATGGGGTTTTCATGGCCAACCGCAAGTTAAAACACTATTTTTTAGGGCACCAGATAACTGTGGTCAGTTCTGCTCCGTTGGGGGACATAATCCAGAATAGAGAAGCCACTGGAAGGATTGCTAAGTGGGCATTGGAGTTGGGACCTCTTAATCTAAAATATGTGACTCACACGGCTGTCAAGTCTCAAGCTCTTGTGGATTTTATAAATGATTGGACAGAATGTCAAGCTCCCGAGGAAAAGCCGGATGACACATACTGGACTATACACTTTGATGGATCCAAGCAGTTAGAAGGGTCAGGGGCAGGAGTTATTTTGACATCTCCCAAAGGTGATAAGTTTTGTTATGTGCTCCGGCTGATGTTCCCTTGCACTAACAATGCGGCTGAGTATGAGGCTCTGCTACATGGTCTTAGACTGGCCATGGAGATGAATTTAAGCCGGGTAAGGTGCTTGGGCGACTCAGATCTGGTGGCTCAGCAAGTTTCGGGCACTTGAGATTCCAAAGACCCACAGATGGCGGCTTATCGCCAGACGATTGATATTACCGCTGGCCACTTCAAAGGATATCAGGTGGATCACATTGATCGTCACAGGAATGAGGCGGCGGATGCGCTATCACTGCTAGGTTCCCAACGAAAGTCGGTGCCGCCCAATGTTTTCCTGGACGTCTTACATCATCCGACTGTCAAGCTACCTTTAGAAGAGGATTTGGTTGTTCCTGACCCAGAGGGGGAATTAGTGGCGGCTCTACATGCTATCCCAGATTGGGTTATCCCCTACCTAGCCTATCTAACCCAGGGCGAGTTACCTGATGATAAAGACTTGGCCAGACAGATCACCCGACGTTCTAAATCCATGACAATAATTAATGGGGAATTGCATAAGTGCAGCGTAACCGGGGTTTCCGAATGTTGTGTCTCACCAGAAGAGGGTCGGCAAATCTTGAATGAAATTCATGATGGAGACTGTGGACACCACGCCGGCTCAAAATCTCCAGTAGCCAAGGCCTTTCGGCACGGGTTCTTCTGGCTGGCGGCACACAAGGATGCAGAAGACTTGGTTCGCAAGTGTGATGGTTGTCAAAAGTTCGGCCGGCGTGCTCATATTCCGACTCAAGAGTTGAGGATGATACCAATTACCTGGCCGTTTGTGGTCTGGGGGCTTGACATGGTGGGACCTTTCAAGAGATCCAAGGATAAGAAGACACACCTCCTGGTGGCGGTTGATAAGTTCACCAAATGGGTTGAGGCAGAGCCGATTAGCAAGTGTGATGCGGCTACGGCGGTTTAATTTGTTCAAAAACTAATCTAATGTTTCGGTTACCCTCAGAGCATCATCACTGATAATGGCACAAATCTGTCCAAGGGGGCTATGAAAAAATTCTACGACGAGGAGCACATCCGGCTTGATGTTTCGGCAGTTGCGCATCCACAGTCCAATGGTCAGGCGGAGCTTGCCAATCAAGAAATTTTAAGGGGGGTCAAGCCACGGCTTATGGTTCCTTTGCAACAAACGCCTGGGTGTTGGGTAAAAGAGTTGCCTTCCGTCTTATGGAGCATCAGAGCCACCCCTAACAGATCTACAGGCTATACACCTTTCTTTATGGTTTACGGTGCCGAGGCAATATTGCCAAGCGGCATCCGGCACGACTCGCCATGAGTGATGGCTTATGTTGAGACGGACAATGAGACAACATGTCAAGACGCATTGGATGCTTTGGACGAAGCACGAAAGCTGGCGGCTACCCAATCGGCGATTTATCAACAAGACCTGCGCCGCTATCACAGCCGCAGGATCAAAACCCGAACGTTCCAGGAAGGTGGCTTAGTGCTCCGGCTGATTCAAGACCAGACAGATATGCATAAGTTATCTACTCCTTGGGAAGAACCTTTTGTGGTCAGCAGAAATCTCAACAATGGGTCATATTATCTCATCGATATCCGGGATGACTCAGAGACGGGCGGGTCAGGAGACCCGCCGGCCATGGAACATAGCGCATCTACGGCCGTATTACACTTGAAAGCGTTAAGGCTCGCCATTGTACACTGTCATTGTACATACTATATATATAAAAAAATAGAATCCCTGCAAGACAGGGCCTCTTTTGTTTCATGCATCCTTGTTCATACAGGAAGAGTTTATAAAACATTCCAGTTGATATATCAACTGCGGCGGAGGGCGGCTTCCTACCTTCGGGTATAGCTTCTAATGCTTTATAGCCGGCTTTATGCCAAATTTACGGCTAACATGATTAGCCACGGCGAAGGGCGGCTTCCTACCTTTGGGTATAGCTTCTAATGCTTTATCGGCCGGCTTTATGCCAAATTTCCGGCTAACACGATTAGCCAGGGCGGAGGGCGGCTTCCTACTTTCGAGTATAACTTCTAATGCTTTATCGGTCGGCATTTACGCCAAATTGCTGATGGGGGCTTCTTACCAACGGGTATCGCTTCTAACATCCTATCGGCCGGCTTCATGCCAAATCTCCGGCTAACATGATTAGCCGCGGTTGTAGGGAGTTTTTACCGACGGGTATTTAACACCCTACCAACCGGCGGAGGGCGGCTTCTTACCTCCGGGTATCGCTTCTAATGCCTTATCGGCCAGGCTTTATGCCATCTCTGGCTAACCAGATTAGCCATGGTTGTCAAGGGGGCTTGCCACCTCCGGGTGTAGCTTATCTAACTCTAAACAACCGGCAAAGGGCGGCTTCTTACCTCCGGGTATCGCTTCTAATGCCTTATCGGCCAGGCTTTATGCCATCTTCGGCTAACCAGATTAGCCATGGTTGTCAAGGGGGCTTCACACCTCCGGGTGTAGCTTATCTAACCCTAAACAACCGGCGGAGGGCGGCTTCTTACCTCTGGGTATCGCTTCTAATGCCTTATCGGTCAGGCTTCATGCCATCTCCAGCTAACCAGATTAGCCATGGTTGTCAAGGGGGCTTCCCACCTCCAGGTGTAATTTATCTAACCTTGGGCGACGTTTTCTATGTTAACAAAGCAGCATAAGTGATACAGGGGGCTTCCTTTCCCTACTCGGCCGACTCTCGATCTAAACAGCAGTTTCCAATCAACACGCCGAGAAGACATAGTATCTTCGGGTTATGCGTTTAATCCGGCCTCCCAACGGTGGAAAGTGTTCATGCATATGAGGAGACAAACTGCGAAGAGTCGGGAAGGAATGCAAAAAGCATACAAAGAAGATGGCAGGCTTAAGAGCCGGATCATTTTATAGAGCGTGATAGAACAAGATTCAGCAGAAGCAAAAGTAAACATCTAGTCTATTACATACGCTCCCTGAGGAGCCCAAAATTTCAGTCAAGTTTTTTCAGTGCCACACGGCGGGTCATGGAGAGCCGGCTGTTACAAGTTTTTTCTAGACAGGGGATTAGCTAGCTGGCGGGTCATCCTGCTCGGGCTCTTCGGTGGCCCTGATCTGGAGATTGTCCAAGTCCCAGTTGCAGTCGGTTAGAGATGCAAAAGAGCCTTCTTCAAATTAAGGGGACGGGTCAAGATCAGGGGCGAAGAGGTCCTTACTGCGGGCAGGTGTTAAGTCCTTGCACTCGTAAAGTGGGGCATAGATTCTCTTTTGGTCAGGGCCATAAGCCGCCTGATAAGTTGTCAGATCAGCCTCTTCTGCTAAGACGGAAGCCGACACTCTGGAGTCCTTCACGCACCGGGTGTAGTCAGCGTCGGTGAACTCAGATCTGTCGTCCTTCTTTGAAGGAAATCCATCCATCATTTCGGTTGGCATCAACTCCGGAGAGAAAGCCAAGGCTCGGCTGATGCCTGCAATCGCCCCTTGGCGGGCGGCTGATTTATTTAATACGACAATCTGCTTGGGCATAGTGGACAGGAGCTCCAAGACACCTCTGAGAGTTGCAGGAATTTTGTCTTTGTACTGTACGGCCTTCGTAGTGCACACCACGCCGCAGTAGAGCTGCCCCGTCAAGGTGTAGATAGCCTTCAAGGGAAGCAGACTATAAGAGGCCAGTTGCCGGCTCCTAGGACATGTGTGAGTCGGAGATTCCATGGTGAGTCTCCAGCACAAGGGTTATATGACCATTTGGCACAAGTTCTCAGAAACTTACCAAAGAGGGCGGCTGTCATTCTGGTAATATGGCGCTTCAAAGCATGGAGTTTATCTGATATGACTATCAGTCGTTGATCTGCGTCATTCGCCCACTTGGTTAGGGAGGCTTTTTCAGACTCGACTGACTCCTTCAAGGCGGCGAAGTCGTCCTTGATTTTAACCAACTCCTCGGAAAGGAGCCGGCACTTCTCGTCCGTGGCGCTTCGAGCTGTTTGTTGAGCCACTAGATTGGCTTTCAAATCAGCCAATTGTAACCCGACTTCAGTTAAAGTTTCCTGTGACATATCAAAGCATAGCATCAATAATCAAGTCTCCAAACAGATCGCAAGCAATATGTATGGCACTTGGGGGCTAATGTCTATTTTCAGAAGTTGGCAGAAAAAGTCTCGGCTCAACTTTGAACTAGATTGAGCCGGCCCTTGGGGGCTACGGATTTGGTTTTTCTACAAGAAGGATCAGGAAAGACCCGGCTCAACTTTGAACTAGATTGAGCCGGCCCTTGGGGGCTACGGATTTGGTTTTTCTACAAGAAGGATCTGGAAAGAACCGGCTCAACTTTGAACTAAATTGAGCCGGCCCTTGGGGGCTACGGAAGGATATAATAGGAAAAAGAGTACCTCGTATTTCTTCTTCATCAGATTGACCAGTTGAAGCTCCAGATCCCGGCTGGTTGATAGCCGGTTCACATAACTAGCATGAAGCTCTTCGGCTGTCATCTTCTCAAAAGCGGAAGGTTCAAAATCCAACTTCCTTGAAGCTTCAGCCGGCTCCTTATGCTTGGTCAGCACGTGAGCCGGGGGAGACTGAAAGCCAGAGCCGGTAAACACGACGTCCGGAGTGGTGGCATCCTTGGTCGTCTGGGTAGGACTTGGTGGCTTCGAAGGATTCCTTGGAGGGCTTTCTGGAACAACATCTTCAGCAGCTGGCCCTGCGGATGTAGCTGCAGGATCCACATCCGGTCGTGACTCATCCGGCTGATCATGCTCCGGTTCTTGAGCAGTAGGGCTAGGGGAGGACTTGTTCGTCTTTCGGTGCTTCGCTTGAGCCCTGGAGAGCACAAACGTCAGAACCCAAGGATTACAGCCGTCAAAGGGAACAGAATGCATGGTCAAAGGAAATACTTACATCGGATTGATCTTGGGAGGCGGCAGGGCGGTGGCCGTAGAGTCGCCAGTGGAAGGTGACTTCTGAGAGACAAATCCAGAAAAGTTAAGATAGTATTAAAGTAGCAAAGGTAAAACCAGTCAAACAGGAAATACATACCTCGGCGGGGCGCTTCTTTCGAGCTGGGGAGTTTGGTAAGCCGGACGCGAGGTCGGTAGAGCCGACGCTCCAGGTCTGATGACGTTCAGCCCGTTGTTGCTTTTTCAAAAGAAATTGGGGATCCAGATAAGCAAGAGGATGAGAGAGAGGAACTTTTCCAATAACCCACCGTGGCTTCCGGGGGACAAAATATTCTGAGCTGGAAGAAACATAGATTACCTCAGGGGCGTTGGCGCGGCTGGTCTCTACATCATCCTATGAGTAAAACAGGTGTTAGTTAAATGAGAACACAAAGTCTCAGAAAGCAGCTAAGATCTTACCTCTGAGCCGGACGATTGTGGCGGGTCAAACCATCCCTCTTGCGGGGCATCCTTGGTTTTGTTCAAAGAAGGGATGTACTCCTTCTTCCAGAAATCAGAGTCAACCTGAAAAAGTAAGCCGGTTAATGGCAGTGAATCAGCCAAATAAAAGTAAGTCAAGAGAGGAGGATGGGAAGAATCACCTTATATCTAGGGCCGGATTAATGGAACTAAAGGGGATTAACCCGATAGTGCTGCAGGCTCCGGATGTCTCATGGACGAGACTTTTGATAGCAGTGGTGATGTTGTCCTCTGTCAAGGTTGACCGACTGAAGCATAATGAGCTGTCATACTCACCCTTGTACTCGCACATAAGGCGGTTTCTACAACTTAAAGGCATAATCCGCCAGGAAATCCAGCAGCGGATTAGATCCAGTCCAGTTAAGCCGTTGGCCATGAGGGCCTTAATCTTGGCGTGATCCGGTTCATACCTTGCACGCTCCGAAGCTGACAACCGGCCAGGAAGCTCTAAAGTTGTCTTGAGCCGGGAAGGACGATAACCTGACAGCGGACGCTCACCCTCTGGAGAAGTATCCTTACAGTAGAACCAGGTTTTATTCCAGTCCTTTGGATGGCTCGGCATCTACATAGCCGGAAAGGTAATGTCTCGGCACCTCTGGATAGAAATTCTGCCCATCTCGAGACTCGGACCGACTTTCACTTCAGTTTGACGGTTGGCGTAAAAGAACTCTCGGAACAGGCCCACAAACGGCTTGGTTTGCAGATAAAATTCACATAACACTTGAAAGTTGCATATGTTTGAGACAGAATTAGGGGCGAGGTCTTGAGGATGGAGCTTGTAGAGGTGAAGGATGTCACGGAAGAACTTTGAGCCGGGGGCACGAAACCATGCTCAATATGGTCTGAGAAAACAACCACTTTGCCTTGTTGGGGAACGGGCTTCAATTCATCACCCGGGACCCGCCATTGGATGGCATCTTTGGGAGGAAGAGTACCCGCGTGAACGAAGTCCATCAAAAACTCCTCCGTAATACAAGACCTAACCCAATTGCAAGAATTCGAGGCGCGAGACATTCTAGCGGCTTAAAACTGTGCAAATCAAAACACGGTGTGTTAAGAGAAGACAAATATCTACGGCGGCTTACAAGCTTAAGATTCTACAAGATAAGGTGCTATGATCCGGCTAAGGAGAGCCGGAGTAGTGCGGCGGGTCACCTAACAGATAAGGGAGTAAAATTCTGCTAAGTCCTAAAAAACAAGTTTCACAAACTTCCATTATGTTTACGGATCTACAAAAACGGGAGAAATGCTTTTATTTTCAGACCTAATGATGCATAGGTGAAGCAGAGGAAATCTGAAAACGGTAAGCGGAGCCGCAATGAATCTGCACATTGCTCACGGCCACCCCATACGCAGCGGCGTGGCAGGGATGAGCGCCAAAAGCACGACCGGCGTTGGAGGAACCTGAGTTCTAGGGGCGACGGCGGTGGAGCTTCCTACAAACCCTACCGGAGCAGCTACGGATCTAAAGAAGTCATGAGCTTACCGGCGGAGGCACGATGAACGTGGAGAAGACTCTGGATCGCAATAGGTTGATGCAGCGGCCTGTTGATGGCGAGGAGGAGACGGCGCCGGAGCTGGAGGCGACATAAGCAGTAGCGTCGAGAGGAGGGAGACGAAGAAGTGAGCGGGAGAAGGAAAACAACCGCTCGGGGCGGTCCTATTTAAAAGGAGAACGCGGAATGGACGCGAGAATCCAGGCAACGGAAATCATCCGACTGAGACGGACGCCTCGATCTTCGGGCTGGCCATTTAATAAAGAGATTTGATGTGTACGTCAGCAAATATTTCCTGCAGGGTCGACATGACGTCATGGCGGGTCATTTCCGGGCGACTCGCTAAGAAGCAAAAGACAAGGATGAAGTGAGCAAGCTCAAATAACCCTGGGGCCTAATGTTGGGGATATAACCCCATGGTGTGACCCGCCTTGAGGGCTCCGGGTTACACTTGACGGCTCGTGCACCGGCCCAAGAGTGAGACGGCGATCTTAAGGCCCAGGAGGCTTGGAGGCTCACAAGATGGGGCGATCATGGCCCGGGTCAACTTGGACAGGAAGACATTGGAAGGCTCGGATAGATAATGAGAGTCGGTTACAACTTGTATGACCTGTGGTCTCGACCTCCTATATAAAGGCAGACCCGGGGCAACTTAGAGATCAGGTTATTGCGAACTAGGTCAAGCTTTAGCTCCCTTGTAATCAATACATCATGCAATACAAGCACAAAGCATGGACGTAGGCTATTACCTCGACTTGAGGGTCCGAACCTGGGTAAATCCGTGTCTCTCGTCCCCATCAACCCCTTTGAGTCCATCACGTTAGCCATGGCCTCGAATCCAAGTCCGTTCACCCGGACATCTGTCGTGACAAAACCACGACAGGGCCTGAGCACCCCCATTGCCCCGATGGTGAATCCTGATGTAGCCACGACCAAGCTGGAGGCAGCTCGCCGCCTCTTGTTTGAGGACGCTAGTGCCCTCATGGCCACGCGGCGCCGCATGGAGGCCACTCAGCGGGAATATGCCTCCGCCTACGGACTCACCCTGGCTAGCACCGAGCCCAGCCGGCATGGGGTTGTGCGCGACCGCGGTCGCGTGGTCGCCGAAATCTTGGGCGGCAACATGCCCTTCTATGACACCCCTGTGGCCAACCTGCGAGCCGCCAAGGTAGCCTACGAGGATTTGGCTATCTTGGAGGGCGAAGAACGTGCCGCTCGTGAGCGTCACATCAAGGACCTCATCAATGCCGCCGACGCGCAGCTGCATCAGCTCACGGCGGGCGGTGCCACCTCCGAAGGCCCCCAGCTCAAGCGCGAGGGACTGGGGACTGCTGTCTGTCAGCCGGCTCAGCACTCCTACTCCCCTCGCGTCTCCGGCAACCGGGTCGAGGCAAGCAACCCCCAGCCCTCTCAACTGTCGGGGAACGAGCAGTCGGTCGTAAACAGCCGGCACACCAATAACCCGCCTCGCAGCCGCCGCGACCACGAGGCGCCGGCTGTCGGCACCCGGCGTAGCCGTGGGCATACACCACCCTCGTGGTGTGAGCCAGAACGATCAGTTCCGCCCATCATCCGCCCCGAGCTCTCGGCCCGGCTCGGACCATGCATCCCCCACAGCGAAAACGACGCCCATCTCCGCATCGACCGACTCGCGCAGTCGGACCTGCTCGAGGAGGAGGGCTCAATTGGCCCAGCATGCTTTGGCCCTCGTATCCGCAACAAGCCGTTTCCAACTGGCTTCATGCTCCCCTGAGACAACCCGAAGTACAACGGGGCCGCCAAACACAAAGACTGGCTGATCGACTACACCACTGCGGCCCGCATCGCCAAGGGGAACAAGCACGTAGCCGTTTGCTATGCTCCCCTCATGTTGATCGGCTCAGCCCGCACCTGGCTCAACAGCCTGGCGCCCGTCAGCATCAACACTTGGATGGACTTCGAGGAAGCCTTTGTCCGCAACTTCATCGGCACCTACAAGCGGCCCGGCCGCCCCCGTGAACTAGCCATGTGCGTTCAGGGGTCAGACGAGTCCCTTCGCGACCACCTCACCTGATGGACCGAGCCCCGCAACTCCTGTGAGGGGGTGCACGAGGTGCAAGCCATACAATACTTCATTGAAGGCTATCGCGACGGCACCCCTCTCAAGCACAAGCTTCTGTGCTCTCAGCCGGCCACGCTGGCCGAGGTCATGACCAAGGCGGACAAGTATGCCACGACCGACTCTGCCATTCGAGTGAAACAATTCCTCCCGCCAAGGCAACGCCGATGCCGGCAGCGTCCCGACCGGCTACCGACAACCGGCAGACACAGAACAACAAGCGCAAGAATGACCAGCCCGACTCTCGCTACGGGAGCCGGAAGGTTGCCACCATCGGGGAGCAGGAGCCGGCTGCCTAGTCTTCTAGCCAGCGCCAGTGCACTGGCAAGGTTGCGTGGCAGCCCAAGCCCACCTTCGAGCAGATGCTTGACCTCCCCTGCAAGAACCACTCCGGGGCCAAGCCCTCCAGACAGACGCTCCGGTAGTGCAGCTTCTCAGAATGCTTGGCCTGGGGGGACGGCCTCACGGCTCACCCCGCGCCACCAGCCCGTGCGTCAGCCCCGGCACCAGCTGTCGCCCCGGCACCGGCTCCGGCTCCGACCCAAAACGACGGTCGTCTACACGACCAATTCCCCAACCAGGACGGTTGCTAGGTTGTCTTCACTAGTGAAGAGACGAGCAAACATGCTCAACGCCGGCTCCATCGTGAGGTGAACGCCACCATGCCAACAACTCCCCAATTTATGCACTGGTCGGAGAAGCCGGTCACCTAGAGCCAGGCAGATCATTTCGTCGTGATGCCGAGCCCCGGCAGCTATGCCCTGCTCCTTGATCCCACCATAGCCACCGAGAAGCGCACCTGCCGCTATTCGCGGGTGCTGATTGATGGTGGCAGCCACATCAACATCCTCTACCTCGACACGATGCGCAAGCTGGGGTTGAAAATAGAAGACTTTCAGGTGAGCCGGACGGTTTTCCACGCCATCGTGCTGGGAAAGTCCTGCTCCCCTGTAGGCAAGATTGAGCTTGACGTCCTCTTCGGCGGCCCCGGTCACTTCCGCCGTGAGATGATGTTGTTCGAGGTAGTGGACCTCGAGAGTCTCTATGACGCGCTGCTGGGCCGTCCGGCCCTCGTCAAGTTCATGGCGCTCCCCCATTACGCCTACCTCAAGATGAAGATGTCGGGCCCCAAGGGAATCATCACCGTCACGGGAGACTACAAGATGTCGCTTGAGTGCGCTCGAGACGGCAGGCGGATGGCCAAGGCCCTGGAGATAGCCGAGGAAAAGCAGCAGCTCGACCGGCTCGTGGCCCTTACCGCTAGCCAACCGACCGTGCTGGCTCCTCCCTCGCAGTCAGTCGGCGAAGCCTCCATCCAGCCATCCAAGGACACCATGCAGATCCCGCTCGACCTGGCCAACCCCGCTCAGTGTGTCACCATCGGCTCCCGCCTCGACAGCAAATAGGAAGGCGAGCTCGTTGACTTCCTCCGTGAGAATCGGGACATCTTTGCATGGTCACCCAAGGACATGCCGGGTGTTCCGAGGAAGTTCGTCGAGCACAAATTGCACGTCTAGCCGGACGTTAAACCGGTCAAGCAACCCCTACGCCATTTCTCTGAGGAGAAGCAACATACTATAGGAGAAGAGATCGCCCGGATGCTCGCAGCCGGCTTCATCATGGAAGTTTTCCACCTGGACTGGCTGGCCAACCCAGTCCTGGTGCTGAAGAAGAACAAGAGCTGGCGCATGTGCATTGACTACACCAGCCTGAACAAGGCATGCCCTAAAGACCCATTCGCCCTGCCGCGGATCGATCAAGTCATCGATTCCACGACCGGCTGCGATTTGCTGTTCTTCCTGGACGCCTACTCTGGCTACCACCAGATCAAGCTAGATCCGAAGGACGGGCTCAAGACCTCCTTCATCACACCTTTTGGGGCCTATTGCTACATCACCATGTCCTTCGGCCTGAAGAACGCTGGTGTCACATTCCAACGATGCATACAAAAGTGCCTCCTGCCTCAGATAGGCCGAAACGTCCACGTCTACGTCGACGACATCATCGTCAAGACCAAGAAGCATTTCAGCCTCCTCGACGATCTTCGGGAGACCTTCACGAACCTACGCGAATACAAGATCAAGCTCAACCTGGAGAAGTGTGTCTTCGGCGTCCCAGCCGGCCAGCTCCTTGGTTTCTTCGTGTCGGCTCGCCGCATCGAAGCTAACCCAGAGAAGACGAGTGCGATCAAGCGCATGCCCAAACCGACCCGGCTCCGCGACGTCCAGAAGTTCACCGTCTGCCTCGCCTCGCTCAGCCGGTTCATCAACCGGATGGGGGGAGAAGGCCTTGCCCCTCTATGGGCTCCTTCGCAAGACGACTCTAGTCGAGCCAGGCCACACAAAGAAGCCAGACATGTTCGACTAACCCGACGAGGCAAACGAGGCCTTCTGCAACCTCAAGCGGGCTCTCACCCGTGTGCCCATCCTGGCCATGCTGGCTAAGAAGGAGCCCTTTCTAGCCTACATCATGGCGACCACTCGCGTCATCAGCGTCATCTTGGTGGTCGAGCGGCCGGAGGAGGGCAAATCCCTGCCGGTCCAGCGTCCCATCTACTACCTCAGCGAGGTCCTCTCCGCCTCCAAGCAAAACTACCCCCACTACCAGAAGATGTTCTATGGCATATACTTCGCCCCCAAGAAAGTCAAGCAGTACTTCAAGGAGCATACCATCACCGTGGTGAGCATGGCCCCGCTCGGCGAGATCATGAGCGACCGGGACTCCACCGGCCAGATCGCCAAATGGGTCATCGCCCTCGCCGACCACGAGATCCGGTACGAGCCGCGTACCACCATCAAGTCGCAGGCGCTGGCCGACTTCCTCGTCGACTGGGCGGAGACCAAGTTCGTGCCGCCTCCCCAGACTCCACGCATTGGTGCATGCATTTCGACGGCTCAAAAATGAGGACCGGCCTGGGTGCCGGCATAGTCCTCTCTTATCCAAAAGGTGACCAGCTCAAGTACGCCCTCTAGATCCACTTTGCCGCCTCCAACAACGTGGCCGAATACGAGGCCATCGTCCACGACCTCCGGCTCGCCAAGGAGATAGGCATCAGGCACATCCTATGCTTCGGCGACTCCGACCTCGTGGTGCAGCAGGTCTCTGGCGAGTGGGATGCCAGGGAAGCCAACATGGCCAGCTACCGCTTCCTCGTACAACAACTCACTGGCTCCTTCGAGGGCTGTGAGTTCCACCACGTCCCACGAGCGGACAACAAGGCGGACGACGCACTGGCAAAGATCGGCTCCACCCGGTAGGCCATCCCAGCCAGCGTTTCCCTTGAGCGGTTGCTCAAACCATCGATCAAACCTTCCCCAGAGTCGGAGTCCATCTTTGTATCGGCCAACATTGCCAGCCCATCGGCGGCCCCGGCTGCCCCCTCGGCATCTTCGCCACCGGCTCCTCCTACCCCGGCTACCTTGGCGGCGCCAGCTGAACCGGCCCAGCCGGCTGCGTTCGAAGCAGCTGGCTCCGACACCACGGCTGTAATGATGGCAGTCGACGCCCCTCCTGCCGCCCCCAACATGGGGGCTGGCGAGCTGGTCCCGGGGACTGATCACCTAGGCCCGGAGACTCCCAAGCCGGCCCCGTCTCGGCTCCCTCATGGGCCCTGCCTATCCTAGCGTTCCTTTTGCGTGGCAAGCTCTCCCCGGACGAGGCCACGACAAGACAAATCCAGCACCGGGCCTCGGCCTACAATATCATCAATCACGGGCTCGTCCACCACATCACCACCGGCGTCTTGCAAAGGTGCGTCGAGCCGGAAAAGGGTCAGGAGATCCTCCTCGACATCCACCAGGGCGAGTGCGGGCACCATGCCGCCTCCAGGACCCTGGTGGCAAAGGCCTTCTGCCACGGTTTCTACTAGCTGACCGCGTTGGAGGCGGCCAAGAAGCTGGTCGACGAGTGCGAGGGCTGCTAGCGCTTCAGCATGCAGAGCCACCTACCGGCATCAGCCCTCTAGACCATCCCCTCTCTTTGCCCTTCGTCGTCTGGGGGATGGAAATGGTGGGACCCTTCAAAACTGCACGAGGTGGCATGACACATCTGCTGGTGGCTGTCGACAAATTCACCAAGTGGATCGAGGCCTGGCGAATCAAGAAGCTAGACGGCCCCACGACCATCCAGTTCATCGACGACATCACGGTTCCCTACGACGTCCCCCATGACATCATCACCGACATCACGGTTCCCTACGGCGTCCCCCACGACATCATCACCGACAACGGCACGAACTTCGCCAAGGGCGTGCTCGCGCGTTTCATCTCCAAGAAGGGCATCCGAATCGATCTGGCCTCCGTCGCTCACCCATAGTCAAATGGCCAGGTCGAGAGGGCAAACGGCCTAATCTTGTCCGGCATCAAGCCCCGTCTTGTAACGCTGCTGGTGAGGTCAGCCGGCTACTGGGTCGACGAGCCGCCAACTGTACTTTGGAGCCTCAGGACCACTCCCAACCAATCAACCGGCTACAGACCCTTGTTCCTTGTGTACGGGTCGAGGCGATCATCCCCACCGATATCAAGTTCGACTCGCCTTGGGTCGCCCTATACACGAAGAAGGACACAAAGGAGGCAAGTGAGGACGACGTCGACCTACTCGAAGAAGCCCGCGAGCTGGTCCTGAGCCGGACAGCCATCTGTCAGCAGAAGCTCCAGCACTACCACAACAAGCGGATCCGGCCGCTCTCCTTCCGTGAAGGAGACCTGGTGCTCAGGCGGGTCCAGCGGACAGCCGGTCAGCACAAGCTGTCCTCCCCATGGGAGGGCCCGTTCATCGTCAGCAAGGTGCTGCACAACAACACATACTACCTGATAGATGCCCAGAAGCCGCAGAAGCGCAAGAGAGACGCCTTCGACGAGGAGACCGAGCACCCGTGAAACATGGCGCTCCTCCGTCCATTTTACTGCTGAAAAAACCAGTGTATGTATCTATCCTTCCCCTTTTGGGCTTAATGGGTGCCCCAAGTCGGCTCTTAGGACACGCCCCTTTCCACTTCAAAGCTTGTCAAATTCAATCCGCCAGCCTTCGGATCCGGCCCCTGGCCCCGGGGGCTCGCTGGCTAATCTTAACGTCCTCCCTCGAGGTAGATTGAGTAGTGTGAGCTAAGTACGTCCTCCCACACCTCCTAGCTACAGACTGGCTCCCGGCTGTCCGGCTCATGGGGTCCGGGGGAAAGGCTTTGTTCACACGAAATATCGATCACTTGGGGATCGCCGGCTAAGTCTAGCCGGTTCATATTCCTGCCTCTGTCACTTGCCTTACCGAAAAAATCCTCGCGGTTCCTAAACTCAGAGCTGGCTCCCTCGAGGCGGACACCCCGTCCCAGCTATAGACCGGCTCCCCGCTGTCGGGCTGGAGGGGTCGAAACCAAGGGGGAAAAGGACTTGAGCTAACGGAACCTAAGGGGCAAACAAAGGGAAGGGCAAGTCGTCACGCATAAAAACTAACTTTGCAACAACCTGAAACTTCATAATTTAAATAGGCCCATGGCCATTGCGATTCATTACAATACACCCCCAATGGATGGACTTGAGTGTAACATGCAGAAAAAACAAAAGAAAAGCAAAGACGCCCGGGGGCTCAGGTCACTGGCGCGTCACCTGCCGACGCATCGCCAGTTGGCTTGACTCTCGACCTGGAGGTAGTCGCGGCCTTCGGGTCGGCTTCCTTGGCCTTCGGGGAAGCCTCCGCGGTCCCAGCCATCTTGGTGCTGGAGTCAGTGCTCTCATCGGTGACCTCCTCATCCTTCGGGCATTGGGGGTTGCCGAAGGAGTCCTCGGCTAAAGGCTTGCCATCCTCACAAAGGGCCGACAGGAGCTCGTCCGGGTCGACATACGTGGCGAGCTCGTTGGCCCAGCAGACAAGGACAGGCTTGCATGCCGCCCGCTCCTTGGCCGGCTCGTCCCACATGGTGGCTAGCCGGTCTAGGTCAACGCCGCAGTACCAAGACGTGACGAACCGGAGCTCCATCTGCGTGCCGGCTCGAGTCGTTGACGCCTTCCAGACCTCGAGCGGGGCCACGGCGTTCTCCAGCCACAGGGCCACGCGGCTCTCCGGAGCCTCACTTCCCGGCCATAAGGTGGAGATGACCTCCTTGCCGGCCGTCTTCAGCTGCTCCACGCTCCGCTCAAGGTGGATCAACCAGTTCTCTATGGCCAGCTCGAGCTCCGCCATATCCCAAGCGGCGTCCCGCTCGGTGGTGCGCCCGCGTGCCCCGAGATACTCCTGGTGCTCCTCGACGACACGCTCGGCGCGGCCCTGGGTTTCCGGGAAGCACTCTAGAGAAGAAAGGGAAGATTGAGAAGAGGGAAAATCAAGGACAAGAACTGGCGAGAAGAAAGCAGCCAGCCAAAAGAAAAAGAAAAATTGATACTTACTCTCAATAGAGTCGTCCAGTTCAATGGCAAAGTGGAGCGATGAGTCCCGCTCCGACACCAGCGCCGCCTTCCCCTAGGCAAGGGTCACCATGGGCTCCTCGAGCATCCTCTCGAGGTGGGTCACCTCGTTCTGGAGGGCGGCGGTGCGTTGGGCGGCGTCGGCCGCTTCCTTGACGGCCTTCTCCTTGGCCGTCACCTCCCGCGCCATGTCGGCCCTCAGGCGGTCTTGGGCCGCCTGCCCATCCACCAGCAGGGCGCCCAGCCGGTCCCTCTCCTGGGTGACTACTTGGACGCTCTGTGCCAGCCGGTCCCGCTCGCAGACCGCCCCGGTCTTCTCCTCCCGCAGGGTGGTCAACTCCCCTGCGAAGCAAAACTGGCGTTAGCCGGACGTTCCAGACCCATCCCGGCTGCCAAGCACTTGGTCCGGCTCCCGAGGGCTACGCACCCTTCCCACATAACCAAACACACCTCACACCCGTGCCAGCTCCTCCTTCAGCCGGTAGAAGCCGTGCTTGCCGCGGTTGTGGATGGAGACCGCCTCGTCGAACAGCTCCGGCCACCAGGCGTTCCCCGCCTGCCACAAGAAGCCAAAGTCAGAAGGCACACAAGGAGATCCGGCCCGGCTGCCCCATAGCCGGTCAGCTGGCCTGCATCTCGGGGGCTTCACCCAGTGGGTGCGCTTGCGCGCCCCCATTGAAAATTTCAACAAGGACAAGCGATGCTTACCTCCGCGCACCGTAGGGTGGTGTCAGCCGCCTCCGCGAACTAGGCCAGCTCCTGGCGGCACCGCTCTAGGACGCTCCCCAGCTCCCCGAGCGCGGGGACCGGGCTGCCTGCCGGGGGAGCCGGAAGGGTAGGGACGCGTGCCCGCGCCTCCCAGTCCCGGATCACATCCAACATGGACCTCCGGGTCCGGCCATCGTCACCACCCGTCCCGACATTCATCACGGTGCTGGCTGCCCAGGGAGATTGATAATGGTGGGGGCGTGGGAGTCGGTCCCTAGTTGCCCCTTGCTCGGCGCCGGCGCCGCCCCCTCCTCCTGCCGGCTCGGTGCGACGATCGCGACGGACGGTGCCTCCGGCTCCATAGACGGCACCTCCGGAGCCACCGGAACCTCCAACACGTCGAGCCGGGCTGGCTCGGCCTCAGGCGGCATCATGTCCGGCACCATTGGCTGGGCCTCCTTAAGGACTGACTTCATAGCCGCCGCCCGCGGACGGGCTGCCTCCTCCGCAGACGGAGGCACAGCCGGCTCTGTGGCTGCCCCTCGTGGCTCGCTTGAATAGGGCATCGACATGCGGGTCGATTCCGTTGCTGAGTCGGTCGCTTGCACAGGGTCCGCGGACCTCCTCCGCCTCCCGCCGCTCGAAGTCCCGGAGCGCGAGGCCCCGCCTTGGGCTCCAAACTTCGAGGCCCGCAGATCATGAGCCACCTCTTCTCCTCCCGCTATGTGGCCACGTGCTCACGGGCCAGCCAGCCGGCTGCTTCCGTCGGGTCGACCGTCGACTCCATGTCGTGGAGTTCGATGGGGGTCCTTGGAGCGCATAAGGGTCAAGCACCTGCCAACCCACAACTCGGAAAGGCACCCATGCCAAAAGTAGGTCACTTACCTGGTAACGACGGGCAGAACCCGCCTGGTGCGCGCCGGTGGCTTCGGCACGCGCCTTCACCCACTTGCGGGTAGGCAGCAGTGCCGCCGGCTCCTCCCGAGCCGGCCTCTTCCCCCGGCTGGTGGCCCCGGCCGTCGGGTCATGGGCTGGACGCTCCTCGCTCCGCCCATGCTGGCCCTGCTAAATAGAGGGGGAGGGGCATTCAGGATCTGAACGTCATCATCGTCATCGTCATCATCATCATTGGTCCAATCCCTGATCGTGGGGCCAGAAGGGAACTCACCGGCTGCGCTTGGCCCTCCGGCTGTGCCAGACCCTCCGGCTCCGCTGGGCCTACCGGCTCCTGGGTCGGCCGCCTCCTCGACCTCCCCCGAGGAATCGACCCCCTCTTCGGGCGGACCCCCTGCTCGTAGTCCTTAGAGTCGGAGTGGTCGCGCTCCGCCTCGAAGATCTGGGGGTGTGGGCCGTCCGGCGTGTTCTGTCGCACACGAACAACTGCGGTCAGCATAGAAAAGTAAGAACGGATGCCGGCTGGAGGGGTTCGAACGCGAAGGGCCGTCTCGATGGAACGTACCAGGGGCGCTCAGTGGTGTCGGTCGTGTAGCTCCTTGCCAAAGGTCCACGACGCTGGCGCTAGCTTGAAGGTCGTGATGGCGTTCACCCGGTTCGCCATCTGAGCCGACGTCAGTTCGATGATCGACAACACCCGGACATGTGGTAGATCCGGTGCAGCCTCATCTGGAGGGGCAGCACCCGGCGCGCGATGAAGGCTGCTGATGACCCACACGTATAGGGGATCTATCGTAGTCCTTTCGATAAGTAAGAGTGTCGAACCCAACGAGGAGCAAAAGGAAATGATAAGCGGTTTTCAGCAAGGTATTCTCTGCAAGCACTGAAATTGTCGGTAACAGATAGTTGTGTGATAAGATAATTTGTAACGGGTAGCAAGTAACAATAGTAACAAAGGTACAACAATATGGCCCAATCCCTTTTGTAGAAAGGGACAAGCCTGAACGAACTCTTATATAAAGTAAAGTGCTCCTGAGGACACATGGGAATTGTTGTCAAACTAGTTTTCATCATGTTCATATGATTCGCATTCGCTACTTTGATAGTTTGATATGTGGGTGGACCGGTGCTTGGGTGCTGTCCTTACTTGGCCAAACATCCCACTTATGATTAACCCCTCTCGCAAGCATCCGCAACGACGAAAGAAGAATTAAGACAAACTCTAACCATAGCATTAAACTAGTGGATCAAATCAGCCCCTTACGACGCAATGCATAAACTAGGGTTTAAGCTTCTATCACTCTAGCAACCCATCATCTACTTATTACTTCCCAATGCCTTCCTCTAGGCCCAAATAATGGTGAAGTGTCATGTAGTCGACGTTCACATAACACCACTAGAGGAGAGACAACATACAATGCATCAAAATATCGAACGAATACCAAATTCACATGACTACTAGTAGCAAGACTTATCCCATGTCCTCAGGAACAAAAGTAACTACTCATAAAGCATAATTGTGTTCATGATCAGAGAGAATTTGAATAGCATTAAGGATCTGAACATATGATCTTCCACCAAATAAACCAACTAGCATCAACTACAATAAGCAATTAACACTACTAGCAACCTCACAAGTACCAATCGGAGTTGCGAGACGGAGATTGGGTACAAGAGATGAACTAGGGTTTGGAGATGATATGGTGCTGATGAATATGTTGATGGATATGAGTCCCCTCCAATGAGAGGAGTGTTGGTGATGACGATGGCAACGATTTCCCCCTCCGGGAGGGAAGTTTCCCTGGCAGGATGGCCCTGCCGGAGCTCTAGATTGGTTCTGCTCAAGTTCCACCTCGTGGCGGCGCCGTTTGCTCCCGAGAGGTGTCTCCTGATTTTTTCTAGGACGAAAGCCAACATATAGGAGAAGAGGGGGGGCCAGAGGAGCTACGAGGAGCCCACGAGCCTAGGAGGCGCGGCCAGGGGGGGTGGCCGCACCTGGCAGGCTCATGACCTCCTGGCTACCCCTCTCTGGTATTTCTTCAGCCAAGTATTTTTTATATATTCCAAAATAATTTCCCCTTGATTTTCACGGCTTTTGGAGTTGTGCAGAATTGGCATCTCAAACTTGCTCCTTTTCCAGCCCAGAATTCCAGCTGCCGGCATTCTCCCTCTTCATGTAAACCTTGTAAAATAAGAGAGAAAAGGCATAAGTATTGTACCATAATGTGTAATAACAGCCTATAATGCAATAAATATCAATATAAAAGCATGATGCAAAATGGACGTATCAACTCCCCCAAGCTTAGACCTCGCTTGTCCTCAAGCGAAAGCCGATATCAATAAATATGCCCACATGTTTAGAGATGGAGGTGTCGATAAAATAAAATACGGACATGCAGGCATCATGATCATATTCAGAATAGCAATATCGTCATATAATCCCTTATACCAAAGTGACAATTCATTCACAATGTAAAGCATGCATCAAGAATCTTATTGAGAATTAACAACCAATAGCCTTTAGTCATTGAAACAATTGCAATTTATCATAACATCGGAAAGAGTCAAGTAAGAGATTGTAAGGCAAATCCACATACTCAATCATCTTTTAGCCTTCCACAATTGCTAAAACTCACGCGCTACTCATGAGATGAAAGTTTCTGTTGGACACAGAGAAAGATAGGGGCTTATGGTTTCGCCTCCCAACGATTTACCTCAAGGGTAATGTCAATAATAATAATTCATGATTAATTACTTCCAAGTTAATATATGAATATGGATCTTTCCCTAGTACATGACGCTTGCCAAGATAATGGCAAAATATGGAACTGGTGTTGATCACAATGACTCTTTTAAAGATAAAAAGTGAAGGTGCAAGATATGCCCTTCGCAGAGGGAAGCAGAGGTTGTCATGCGCTTTTGAGGTTTGGATGTGTGATCTCTTAGTGTGAAGGAACGTCAATTTATATTGCCCCTTGTGATAAAGAACTTTATTATGCAGTCTGTCGCTTTTATGTCTTCCTCATCACAAGTTCGTACAAAGCTTATTTTCCACACACTAATAGATCATGCATATTTAGAGAGCAATTTTTATTCCTTGCACCGATGACAACTTACTTGAAGGATCTTATTCAATCCATAGGTAGGTATGGTGGACTCTCATGGCAAAACTGGGTTAAGGGTTTTATGGTTGCGCAAGTAGTATCTCTACTTAGTGCAGAAGTTTTGGCTAGCATGAGGTGGAAGAAAGCGTCAAATGCTAAAGGATCCATAATCATATAGTACTGTTCGGAATCAAGCAAACATAATTCATTATATTGTCTTCCTTGTCCAACATCTACTTCTTAGCATGTAATAATTTAATGAGTGTTCACAATCATAGATGGTGTCAAAGATGATATATTTATATGTGAACCTCTCTTTCTTTATTACTTCCTATTAATTGCAACAATGACCAAGGTCTACGTTTGTCTACCCACAACAAGTTTCAGTCAACATTCTTTTTATATGTGAAGTCATCACTTCCCATAAGATCATCACATGATCCTTCATGCTTTTGTTCTTTTATTATTATTTTCTTTAGATCATGGAAAGAAGCAAAGCCCTTAAGTAAAACACTCTTTATTATATAACTTACGAACTCGGTTACATTGGGGGTAACACAAAGCAAAACTCAAGCCTAGATCATACTAAGAACTTTATTCTTCTAGATAAAGATATTATCAAAAGGATCGAACTAACATATAAAAGTAAAGGCAAAAGATGTGATGGTGATACGATACCGGGGCAACTCCCCCAAGCTTGGCACAAGCCAAGGGGAGTGCCCAGACCCGTGTGTTTAATTGTCTTCCTTTGGAGGTGATGGTGGTGGAGTTGCGGGAGTCCGGGGTTGATTCTCCGCCTTCCAAGGCATGGGTTCTCCATCGTGGAAAGATGATCGAGTATCCGGGATCCTCAAATCTGCAGCCAACCGCATTGCTTTAAATCTATACTCATACTCAAAGTTCTGGTTTTGTAGGTCGTAGATCTGAGCTTGGAGATGATCGATTCTATCATAAAGCTTGAAGAGGTGTTCCCTGATGTCCTTGGCATCGATCTTGTGCTTGTTGGTGAACTCCATAATCATCATGTGGTTGGCGTTGAGTCCGTGTTCCACTATCCCTTGGCACTTGAAGACTTGCTGCTCCATTGCTTTGAGCCTCGTCTCCACGCTTCCGGTCTTCTTGGGCCCCTCAACGTCACGGATGTGCAGCACCCCCTCATGCATCTCAATAGTTTGAGGGTGTTGCAGCACTTCCGCAAGGTAGGGGTTGCTGACCTTCTCATAGAACTTGTCCTTCGAAACTTTTCGGGACGCCATAGCGATCTAAATCTGTCTACACAACAGGCTCGAAACGAAAACAGAGAATATTTGCGTGATACGAGGGTCAGACCTTTTGGGAGATTATATAATGAATTTTTGCCGACCATAAGGAGTTCTCCACAAGAAAACAGAGTCTGGGAGGCACACGAGGTGCTCACGAGCCCAGGAGGCGCGACCAGGGGGTGGCCCCGCGCCTGGCAGGCTCGTGGCCTCCTCGTGCGCTTTCCGGACTACCTTAAATTTTTGTATTTTTCTAAATATTCCAATACGGAGAAAAATTGTTATTGGAAAAGTTTTGGAGTCGGTTTGCTTACCGTATCACATACCTCTTTGTTTTCGGAGTCTGAAACGGGATGGTAAACATCCCTGATGTACTCCTCAGGGGTTATGATATTGATTATATTGCTTTCTATATTTATGGGAGTACCTGAGATATAATGCTTGATTCTTTGCCCATTCACAACTCTCGGAAAAGTGCCTTCCGCGTTGTTGATTTTGATGGCGCCGGAACGATATACTTCTTCGACAATATAAGGACCTTGCCATTTAGAGAGGAGATTGCCTGCAAAAAAATCTTAAGCGGGAATTGTATAGCAAGACATAATCACCGACATTGAACTCACATTTTTGTATCCTTTTATCATGCCATCTCTTAACTTTCTCTTTAAACAACTTGGCATTTTCATATGCCTGAGTTCTCCATTCATCAAGTGAGCTAATATCAAATAACCTCTTCTCACCAGTAAGTTTGAAATCAAAGTTAAGTTCTTTGATTGCCCAATAAGCCTTATGCTCTAGCTCAAGAGGTAAATGACATGCTTTACCGCAAACCATTTTATAAGGAGACATGCCCATGGGATTCTTATAAGCAGTTCTATAAGCCCACAATGCATCATCAAGTTTCTTAGACCAATTATTCCTAGACCTATTAACAGTCTTTTGCAGAATTTATTTAATTTCTCTATTACTTAACTCTACTTAACCACTAGACTGAGGATGATAAGGAGATGCAATTCTATGGTTGACATCATACTTAGCAAGCATTTTACGGAAAGCACCATGAATAAAATGTGAACCACCATCAGTCATTAAATATCTAGGGACTCCAAATCTAGGAAAAATAACTTCTTTAAGCATCTTAATAGAGGTGTTATGATCAGCACTACTAGTTGGAATAGCTTCTACCCACTTAGTAACGTAATCAACATCAACTAAAATATGAGTGTACCCATTGGAATTTGGAAAAGTTCCATATAATCAAAACCCCAAACATCAAATGGTTCAATAACAAGTGAATAATTCATAGGCAAAAATACGAGGGAGGAAGAAATCTGCAAATATGAAGCTATCACAAAAAGATAAAAAAATGCGCATGGGAAAGTCTAAAAGTACACAAATATGCAACCACAACAAACGAAAGCTAGATAGAGCAAATTAGATCTAACAGTGAATTGAGGTGCACGAGACTAAGTGGAGATTAACTTGCGATGGAGAATCCTGCATATGTCGCAACAAAATAAACGTAGGACATCTATATGACAAGGATTTCAAGGTCGCAACAAAATAATAATCTAATGATAAGGTTGTTCATCCAATTAGATGACTAATTCATGTCCCATGTTTCGAACTACCATCCTAAAGATTTCTATTGTTAATTGATTCATCATGTTTGTCATCATCAAACTTATCCTCTACCTGGCAAACCTAATCATGACAATTGGAGTTCCTTTCGTAGCAAAGCACGTTAATGTTTTCTCTCTCGTTGCAACGTACGGGTATTTGTACTAGTAACGGAGAAAAGAAAAAAGGATTGGAGCTCCCTGTATGCCACACGCGTTCTCAATTCCGTTCGCGTCCGCTGCTCCGCCTAAAATAGAAGTAGCTCTGCGGTATTCTCGGTTGGAATGCCATCGGTCAGTTCTTTGACTTGACCTATGTTGCGATCTAGCTTGCTGCTTCGTGCGAGTGATCGGCTGGAAAGGAGCCAGTTAGGATTCCCATGACGCGTAACACGTCCTCCCAAGTTGTATCTGCCGTTAGTCCATGGCAGGCCTTAGATCCAATGTATAATCAGGCGGCGCACACGGCCGCCGCCGCTGAAATTTTATGGATCCCGACCTGTCTGCAAATAGAATAGCACAACACAACAACAATAATTCTCGCAAAACACATAAAACAGGTCTTACTGAAAAAATAACACCTGATCATCCCATCAATCCGTCTAGATCGCCCAGCAAGCTCTCAATGAAAGCACAAATGTCGGTGTCAAATCCGACATATCTCACAGTAGGGTCCTAAGCTAGGCGTCTTGGAGCGATGGTAACATGGACACATGATTTTACCCAGGTTCAGGCTCTCTCAAGGAGATAATACCCTACGTCCTCCTTTTGATTGTATTGACATGAGGATAGTACATAGTACAAGTATCTACCACGAGATTGTTGTAATGAATATGAGATTGTCTATTGACTAGCCCGGTCCCGGTTTACATAATACCAGAGGCCTAGGGTTTAGAGGAGTCTTTGTCTTGTGCGCCAAGTCTTGTGGAATCTCCCTTGTATGCGTCATGGGCTGCCCGAAGTGGCCCATTAGTGAATCATCATGGGGGTCCTCGGCCCGACCCACTAGGCGGGAGACGACATGGTGAGTACCCCCTAGTCCAGGACACCGTCACAAGGAAACTTTTTTTAAGATCTCACTTTATGTTGATGATGAATGAGTCTTTGTACACCTAGATTTTGAGGTGTTGAATGCTCTTTGCCAGATATTTGATTGCTTTGGATAGGCTCACGTGCTCAAGGCGATCGTTCGAAATACAAAGATATGCCACATAAGATGTGATGGAATCGACATCCAAGAGCCCGCCAGTATTGCTTTCTTCACCCTGAAATGCTTCACTTCACATGGTAGTAGAAGGTGAATTTCCTTCCTCTCACTCATAGAATCGGGTCAAGGCTCCTAGTTTGGGGGGTGGATAGGTGGGGTGGGGGCGGTTGAGTTGTCGAAATGGGTGTGAAACAATATTTCAAGTGGCTTCACTAGGAAAGGAGATTTGGGGAAACTGTCAGCTCATGGGCACACCCTTGTTGACTTCAAGGCTATGTTCCACCCAATAGTGCTTGGAGTGTTAAGGTTGTCTGGATTGAAATAGTTCAACTAAGCTCTTGGATTGTGATGTATGTGGCTTCAATGCACCAACTAGGGACGACCTTGGGATAGAACTTAGGTCCCCTGTGATGAATCAAATATGTTACTCTTTAGAGGATCTACGAAAATAACCAGTGGGAACGGATGGAGGGATTCCTTCTAGAAGGATTAATTGATTGACAACTCATCCCCCACCACCCTAGAATTGTTTAATATTCTCAAAAAAACTTCGAGACCTAAAAGAGATTGAATGCAAATGGATCATAATGATGATGGCAGATTGGTTGACCCGTCACACACTACGTCCCAATGACCATGTTGGCGCTTAGGGTGCAGCTTCAACAATCAATATGTGCTATTTGCCATTGGATTGTAAAATGACGATGATCTTAAGGAATTGACTAGAGTTAGTATTCGACTACACGACCTGCCAAACATAAAGTAGTTGAAACCAGCGGTTGTACTAAAATTGCGGTGTAGGATTTTTTTTTCATAAACATGTTAAGAGATTGTTTGTGTTTGTGGGTAGGCTACAACGCTAGATTTTTGGACAATAGATTCTCGGCTCTAAGACTACTCACAATGGGGAGTAACATAGAGTAGTAACATGCTTATGTTACTAGTCTAAGTTACTACCTTCACAATGGATAGTAACATATGAGTAGTAACAATGAGCCTTTCATTTATTAGCTTATAGACTCATTTTGCCTTGGTATGCGTTATGTTACTCATAGGGATAGTAACATGCTAAGCTACCCAATTTCTCTCTCATCTCATTAATTAGACGCCACATCATATTTTTGCTTAGGTGGTGTCTATGTTACTACCTATGTTACTCCCATTGTTAGTAGTCTAATGGATGCTTCCCTTTTTGAAACGGATGTCATTGGGATTTGTGCTGGTAGTAAAGTTTAGCTGGTTTCTAGGCTACTCCTGGTGGGGAGTATCATATACTAGTATCATATATATGATACTAGTGTATGATACTACCTTCATAGTGCGTATTATCATAGAGTAGTATCATGTATGATGATATTTATGACCATGCATGACACAAAGTAGCATAGCATTTAACATGTTACGATATCTACCTATGTTACTCTAACCCCCTCTCTCTTCTTTAATTATTTGCCACATCAGCATGTTTGTTATTCCCAAGTGCATGATACCACCTATGTTACCCCCGCTATGGCTAGCCTTAGGAACCGAAGTCCCATAATTTAGCAGAGCATGGGACAAGAATTTGAAAGTCCTGTGTTGGAGTTGGCACTTTGGTTGGTGAGGCATTTGACGGTAGTCTAGTATTGTGGATCTACTTTTAACGTGGGCAACTATGTTGGCTAACAGTGTGCACAGTTCATGGAAGATGATGGGTGTAAGTGCATTTAGGCCGCCTAGGAGTTTTGGATGTTTGAATGAAAAAATAGTTAAGGGAGTAACGGATTTGCGAGTATGTATGAATTAGAGTCCGAGAGGTTTTGGTCTAACCAAAGAGTATGACCTCTAAAAATTGTGTAATACTATGAAGTCTGTGGAATGCCCATTTGAGGATTATGAAGCTATCGTGTAGAATTTTGTTTACTAGTTTCATTTTCTTCTACTAGCACAAATGTCCGTGCGTTGCAACGAGAGAAAAAATGTTGACGTGCTTTGCTACAAAAGGAACTCCAATTGTCATGATTAGGTTTTCCAGGTAGAGGATAAGTTTGATGATGACAAAAATGATGGATCAATTAACAATAGGAATCTTTGAGGTGCTAGTTCGAAACATGGGACATGCATTAGTCATCTAATCGGATGAACAACCTTATCATTAGATTATTATTTTATTGCGACCTTGAAATCCTTGTCATATAGATGTCCTAAGTTTATGTTTTTGCGACATATGCAGGATTCTCCATCGCAAGTTAATCTCCACTTAGTCTCTTGCATCTGAATTCAATGTTAGATCTAATTTGCTTTATTCTAGCTTTCGTTTGTTGTGGTTGCATATTTGCGTATTTTAGGCATTCCCATGCACATTTTTTTATCTTTTTGTGATAGCTTCATATTTGCAGATTTCTTCCTCCCTCGTATTTTTTTTCGCAATTGCGTTGAATCTTCAATTCTTTTGTTTGCTCATAGTCTTGATGACGCTTTTTACGTTTTTTTTCCTTTTCTTCATTGGTCATCCGTGCACCACCTTTGCTAGAACCTCCAATAGCAGCAGTAGGAGTTACTGCGTCTGACTCGCCATCAGCCACCACTACCGGTCACCGATCAGGCATCCCCTGTCGTAGCAGCTGGCTCGCCATCGATCACCTTTGCTGCCACCTCCCATCGCAACAGTCGATGTTGATTCAGCCGTCTTGTCTTGCGTGCTGTTGGCCCCTAAAATAATAAACGTGACTAATACCTTGTCCTCACGCCGAGGTCCTCCATTTCAATATCACATTAGACCCATGTTTCCGATTGTTATCTTTGAAGTCCTCATCTCCGGCGGTCGCAGTACCAATTGTCACTAACCAAGGTTGGCCAGGTCCTTGAGCTTCCTTCGTGTTCGACGAGATCAAAAGCATTGAACAAAGAACTTCTTTTATCATATGACAAATATAATAGGAAAAGACACTACACATAATATATATCCGACTTATCATATAAATTGAGTAGTTTATCTTAGATAGACCATAAAATCTTAGTTGCACTCCTCATGCATTGTGACGGGTGTCACCGGGCTGAGCCAGGCTGGCCGTACGTGAGGACACGACCGAGAAAAAAAAATCCTTCCATACCCCTAGTTTAATAAAAGACCTAAATCAATGCATCCATAGTTGTATTTAAAATTTCACCGAGTTTTATTAGTAGGTATAGATTCAAAAAATGTTAGCTACAATACCTCCTAGTTTTCAAAAATAGTTTATGTTTTGAAAAGTAATAATTTCTTTTAAAATTCAAAATTCAAAAAATGTTTTTGTTTTAAAAATATATTTGCAAATTCAAAAAAAACGTTAGGATAATATTACCTCCTAGTTTTCATAAACTGTTAGTATTTTAAATAATATCCAGGCTTGAAAAAATAAAAAAATCTTTTCAAGAGTATTCGAGTTTAATAAAAGACCTAAATCAATGCATCCATAGTTGTATTTAAAATTTCACCGAGTTTTATTAGTAGGTATAGATTCAAAAAATGTTAGCTACAATACCTCCTAGTTTTCAAAAATAGTTTATGTTTTGAAAAGTAATAATTTCTTTTAAAATTCAAAATTCAAAAAATGTTTTTGTTTTAAAAATATATTTGCAAATTCAAAAAAAACGTTAGGATATATTACCTCCTAGTTTTCATAAACTGTTAGTATTTTAAATAATATCCAGGCTTGAAAAAATAAAAAAATCTTTTCAAGAGTATTCGAGTTTAATTTTTTCACAACTTTGCATAATATTTGCATTCTAAAATATATTCACCTTTTCTAAAAAAAAACTTTTTTTGCTCTCTTCGTCTGGCATGATTGCTTGAACTCTAGGCACTACAACACCAGGGCACAGGTTCGAGTCCTCGTGGCGCAGTGTTCTTTCTAAAACACATTTTCACTGACGCCGTCACGTAGGAGGTACAACATCCCTTGGTGGGCCGGCCCATCGCTGCTTTGTGCGTCGTAAAGAATTTCTTTTTTGTAGAAAATGAATCAGGACGAAGAAAAATACGCCCTGTGGACAAAAATTTACCTGGGTCCCACTTGTAAACCAAAAAAAATGAAGAAATACTCCTTATTTTAATATTAGGTATAGATTTAGTCAATAGGGAAAGTTGTACTATTAGGGGGTGTGGCACCCTTGTCTGGCTCAGACAAGTTGCCTGCACGTGCCGGCCTAGGATAACTTTCCCGCAGGCGCTAGATCCAGGATACATGCTCTAGACATGACTTTATCAAAAATTCGTAACCTGATTACAACGGGGTCTTTCCACTATAACTCCATAGAAAAGCTATTCAACAGTGGAAGAAATAAGTGGCAGCCTAAGACTAGGTCGATGGATTGGCTGGGTTTTGTAAATTAGAAGACTAGCTAGGGCGACAATCTAGCTTATCCATCTTCTGCATAATTTGAACACGTGCAAGGCCAGGTAAGTACTTCGAATGTACTTGCAAGACAACTGATTATGTAGCAATCAAAGAACAAGAAACAAAGCAACATAAAGGTTTAATAAATAGTAACAACAAGAATACTATGTGACAAGATCACAAATACACTTACCAATACACTAAAAAGTAAACACACTTGACTCACCAAGACCACGTCTCGTGTTGGAGTCTTGACAACACCTTGCCTTTCTCGGGCCAACTCAAATCATCCTACTGAAACAGAGGTACGACTGTACTGACCAAAATAATATCATTCAATTCTTTACCAAACTTGACCATTACTAAATTAAATTTTACCTGATCCAATGATTCAAAACTCTGTACCAAATCCTATTTCTCCTTTAGATAAGTGGCCTTATGTTAACTTTATCATAATCTAAAGTGGCCAAACATTTTGTCTAAAATCTTAACTTAAATAGTTTTCTTAAGCACTAAAACCATGTTTTCCTAAACCATACTCTAGTTATTGAATGACAGGTTAGTGGCTTATTCCAGAAATTTTGTCCATGACCATGGATGTGACTATTCTAACAGGTTTGACACACAGACTTTGTAGAGATTGTACACTTTACCCATGCCATAGACTCCTAGTCTAACAGATCACGTTTATAGCATGACATTATAATGGTGTCTTCGACCTCCCGCGGGCACACTGGGTCTAGGGGATCTTGCTCCTTGCCACCCCGTGGCACAACTATTCCCCCGGGAATCTATCCACTTTTCTACGCACATCTACCAACCGAATCCCTCTAACTTTGGAGGACAACTTTGCGGCAAAAAAAGACTACTCATCCAAGTTTCCCTCTTTGCAGTCATAAGAAAGAGACATGACTATAAAAATACAAGACCTTCCCACTAAGGAAATTGTGGTCGTACATGTTATTTCAATTCTAGTCACGTTCCGATCCCTGAGAGGGCCCCAAATCTCCGCGCTTACTGTGTTAGTCCCTGGATTAATAGCTGACACGCACAATCAATGACAAAATACCAAGAATACATCACATGTCATAGTTTTTTTTTGAGAAAACATGTCATAGTATTTGCATCAAAGAGCCAGTGCTTTACAATACACACCGTCATATAGCTCAAGGCTAGCTTACAACACAATCATGTAATGAAGATAATATTCTAGTCTTGTGACCTCCATCAACTAACATGCAAGAGTTGAGTATAGTGTCAGAAGCCTAGTTCGTACCTTCCCTTCGTTATGGTAAACCTACAACATTATACGTTGCCCGCAAGGGCCAATACATTGGATGTATTGGCAAGCTTAACCAGGATTGGCTTGTTGGAACATAACATGCATATTGGTGTGGCAGGTTTTCTTTTGCACAAAAATAGTTTTCCCCTATCTTTGTAGTAGTGGTCTACTCTAATAGCTGGTCGTAGAGTATCACGCGGTAGATCCGGACATATCGTATCACACTGTAGCCCAAAGCAGTTCGAGTGTGTGGGCCTCCGCATCAAACTTCAGTCCTTAGATCCCCTCCAGAGATCCTGTTTCATTCCTAGTCCTCCCTGGAACAATGCCACAACTCCCCATTGGTTCAAACCATTAATTTTAAAAAAATATGTGAAGAGATCAATTTGACAATTCTTCGATAAGTTGCTCAAGTCATCCATAACCGGGGATACGACTAATCATGACAATTTTTATACACTATGTAGAAGTTTTTGTACTTTACACGTGATTCCCGGTCACACCTTCCTGTCACTAAACGTCACTTGTGAAGTATCTAGATAGATCAAGACATGAATTTTGGGAAGTAGTCGTCCTCTTAGAAATGACAGACCCAGTCCAACCTATAACGCAAATGCTACATATGCTGGTGTGCCGCAGGAGGGTACCCACAACTTACTCGATCCTAAGAGAGACCATAATGCCTCACGGTCACACATGGAAGCTACTCAATTTTGAACTCGTACAATCTCTTTGATCCTGGGTGGCCACCCACAAAAGACGCGGCCACCAAAGCAGTACCGAAGCACCACTCAGATGATTCATTATTAAGTTGTAGTTAATTTTAGAAATATACCATAGAGACAATAATATTGTATTTATATTTTCATATTCATAATTAAGAGTTTATATTCTATGCTATAACTGCTACGATCATGGAATATGCGATTTAGAGGAAACCCATATGTACGTGTGGAATGATAAACAGTAAAATAAGATTCCTAGTCTCGCCTCTAAGACTTGCCCAAGTATTGTTGGTGATCATGTTCTACGGATCTTAGGATATCGTTAAGTGTAACAATGATCCTAAAACAACATTGAGAGTTTGACGTTAGAAGAACGATCATATTGAATCGACCCAAACTTGTTTGTTATACTTTGAGGGAATATCGTCTAAAATCAATTGTTATAACATGGAGTGTTAACATGTGTTTTATGTTCCTTAGAGCATGAGAGTATCGTAGTCACTGCTTACCATACGATGAGATTTGGGGTTGCTCAAACGTCATCTATAACTAGGTGATCATAACGACAACTTACATGTTCATTGGAAATTTTGACAAGGGACAAAATAGCTCAAGAGTACGATTTGCTCCTTCCACAATGGAGAGATATTCATAGGGCCCTCTCGATGTGACGGCATCCGTTGTGTGGCCAGACACATGTGACCATGTCACAGATAACCCACAAGCATAGGGGATCGCAACAATCTTCACGGGTAGTATTACACCCTGATTTATTGATTCGACACAAGGGGATCCAAAGAGCATTTATTGGCCTTAGCAGTTGAGTTGTCAATTCAACCAGACCTGAGATATCACTCTGCAGCAAAAGTTTTAGTAGCACAGCAAAATAGTAGTAGTAACAGTAACCGTAACACAAAAAGCGTAGGCACGTGGATCAGCGATGGATAATGATTTAGATGATATCAATCGTATAACAGTTACACACTAGAGCGACACAGGACTAGCTCCAATTCATCAATGTAATGTAGGGATGTATTCTGTAGTCATACGTGATTGCGATAAGAACTTATATGACATCTTTTGTCCTACCGTCCTGTAGAAGCGGGGTCTGTAAGGAAACTAAGGGATATTAAGGCCTCGTTTTAATAGATAACCGGAACAAAGCATTAACACATGGTGAATACATGAACTCCTTAAACTATGACAATCACCAGAAAGAATCCCAATTATTGTCACCTTTGGGTATGTGGACCATAACACGTAATGGGTGCATACAACTTACAAGATAGAATCGAAATCACTCTAATATTCATGAAAACATAATAGATTCAGATTTGGAATCAGGGCACTCGGGCCATAGTGAAGGGCATTGATACATCTCCAATGTATCCATGCTACAATATTATCATTTTAGGATACTTTTGGGGTAATTATATGTCAATTAATTTATTTTTGAGCACTAACCCATTAACTCAGTGCCAAGTGCCAATTGCTCTTTTCTGCATGTTTTTAGCTTTTTATGTTTACAATACCAAACGAAGTCCAATTGCCACAAAACTTTTTTATGATTTTTATGGACCAAAAGAAGACCTGGAAGCTTCGGGAGAAGACCGAAGGCCGCACGAAAGAGAGAGCACACAAAAAGGTGCGGCCAGGGGGGTGGTCGTGCCCTGTTATGTCATGGCCCCCTCGAGCATCTCCCGTCGCCCCTCTCTGGCCTATAAATTCCAAAAACCCTAGGGAGCCTCCCGAAACACCTTTTCCATCGCCGCAAGTATCTGTTGTGTCGTGTGTCCATCTGGAGATCTGTTCTGGTGCCCCGTCAGAGGAGGGATCAGTCACGGAGGGCCTTTACATCAACCTTGCTACTCCCATGGTGATGTGTGAGTAGTCTGTTGGGGAACGTTGCATGGGAAACAAAAAATTTCCTACGCACACGCAAGATCTATCCATGGTGATGAGCATCTATGAGAGGGAGAGTGGATCTACATACCCTTGTAGATCGCTAAGCAGGAAGCGTTAAGAAACGCGGTTGGTGTAGTCAAACGTCTTCGCGATCCAAATCGCCGAGCGTCCCGCGATCTCATCACGATCCGTCCCGCGATCCAATCACGATTCGTCCCGCGAACTCATCATGCTCCGTCCCGTGATCTTATCACGATCCGTCCCGCGAACTCATCACGATCCATCCCACGATCTCATCACAATCCGTCCCGCGATCTCGTCATGATCTGTCTCGTAATCTTGATCACGGTCCTTCCGATCTAGCGCCGAATGGACGTCACCTCCATGTTCAGCACACGTGCAGCTTGATGACGATCTCTACAATCTTGATCCAGCAAGAGGAAGTGTAGAGGTAGAAGAGTTCTCTGGCAGCATGACGGCACTGCGGCGATGGTGGTGGAGCTATTCCGGCAGGGCTTCGCCTAAGCACCTTAGAAAACCGATCTAGAGGAGAAACTATGCACTAGAGGAACGGGTAGCACGTGGCTGAAAATTCTGTGCCAAATCCCTAAAATCCTCTAGTATATATAGGAGGAGAGGAGGAGGAGGAGGCTTGGCTGCCAAAAAGCCAGCCGTTGGGTCGGCCAAAGTGGGGAGGAGAGGAGGACTCCTCCTCCAATCCTAGTAGGACTAGGATTCCTCCTTTTTTGGCCTTTTTCCACCTTTTTCCCTTTGGGATTTTTCTCCCAGCCCCATGGGCCTTGTGTGGGACTTACACCAGCCCACAAAAGGCTGGTATTTACTCTCCCACATCCCATGAAGCCTCTTGGGTCGAAATACCCCTCCCGGTGGTCTCCCGGTACACTACCGGCACTCTCGGTACACTAACGATGAGCCCGAAACTTTTCCGGCGACCAAAACAGGACTTCCTATATATGAATCTTTACCTCCGGACCATTCTGGAGCTCCTCGTGACGTCCAGAATCTCATCCGGGACACTGAACAACCTTCAGTCACCACCATACATAAATCTATACTACCGAAACGTCACCAAACCTTAAGTGTGCAGACCCTGTGGGTTCGAGAACTATGTAGACATGACCGAGACACCTCTACGGCCAATAACCAATAGCGGGCCCTGAATGACCATATTGGTTCCTACATATTCTACGAAGATATTTATCGGTCGAACCTGTATGTCAAGGATTCAGTCAATCCCGTATAACGTTCCCTTTGTTCTTCGGTATGTTACTTGCCCGAGATTCGATCGTCGGTATCTCCATACCTAGTTCAACCTCGTTACCGGCAAGTCTCTTTACTCGTTCCGTAATACAAGATCCCGTGGATAACACTTAGTCACATTGCTTGCAAGGCTTGTTGTGATGTTGTATTACCGAGTGGGCCCTGAGATACCTCTCCGTCAAACGGAGTAATAAATTCCAGTCTTGATCCATGCCAACCCAACAGACACCCTCGGAGATACCTGTAGAGTACCTTTATAGTCACCCAGTTATGTTGCGACGTTTGATACACACAAGGCACTCCTTCGGTGTCAGTGAGTTGCATGATCTCATGGTCATAGGAACATATACTTGACATGCAGAAAATAGTAGCAATAAACTGACACGATCATATGCTACATTTGTAGTTTGGTTCTTGTCCATCACACCATTCTCCTAATGATGTGATCCCGTTATCAAATGACATCTCATGTCCATGGCTAGGAAACCTTAACCATCTTTGATCAACGAGCTAGTCCATTAGAGGCATACTAGGGACACGGTTTTGTCTATGTATCCACACATGCATCTAAGTCTTCGATCAATACAATTATAGCATGGATAATAAACGATTTATCATGAACAAGGAAATATGATAATAACTAATTTATTATTGCCTCTAGGGCGTATTTCCAACAGTCTCCCACTTGCACTAGAGTCAATAATCTAGTTCACATCACCATGTGATACGCATTGTTATGAATCTAACACCCAATGAGTTCTGGGCTAGATCATGCTTTGCATGTGAGAGAGGTCTTATAGTCAACGGGTCTGTGACATTCAGATCCGTATGTACTTTGCAAATCTCTATGTCAAACTGTAAACACTGCTACCACACTCCACTTGGTACTATTCCAAATGGCTGCTCTACTATATGTATCCAGATTGCTACTACGGGTCATCCGGATTGGTGTTAAATCTTGCATCGACGTAACTCTTTACAACGAACTCTTTATCACCTCGATAATCGAGAAACATCACCTTAGTCTTTTAGTTACTAAGGATAATCTTGACCGCTGTCCAGTGATCCACTCCTGGATCACTCTTGTACCCCTTGACGGACTCATGGCAAGGCACACACAGGTGCGGTACACAGCATGGCATACTATACAGAGCCTATGGCTAAGGCATAGGTGACGACATTCGTCCTTTCCTTTTCTTCTGCCGTTGTCGATCTTTGAGTCTCACTCAACTTCACACCTTACAAAGCAGGCGAGAACACTTCTCTCTGACTAATCTATTTTGAGCTCTTTCAAAATCTTGTCAAGGTATGTACTCATTGAAAGTCTTATCAAACATCTTGATCTATCTTTATAGATCTTGATGCTCAACAATTAGGTAGCTCTATCCAAGTCTTCCTTTGAAAAACTGTTTTCAAACAACCATTTATGCTATCCAGAAATTCTACATTATTTCCGAATAGCAATATGTCATCCACATATACTTATCAGAAACTCTATAGTGCTCCCACTCACTTTATTGCAAATACAAGTTTCTAGTAAACTTTGTATAGACTCAAAAACTTTGATCACCTTATCAAAGTGCATATTCCAACTCCGAGATGCTTGCTTCGGTTCATAGAAGAATCACTGAAGCTTGCACACCTTTTAGCATCCTTAGGACTGACAAAACCTTCTGGTTGTATCACATACAACCTTTCCTCAAGTAAACCGTTAAGGAAACGATGTTTTGATATCCATCTGCAAGATTTCATAATTGAAAAATGCAGCAACTGCTAACATAATTCCAACAGACTTTAGCATAGCTACGAGGGAGAAAGTCTCATCGCAGTCAACTCCTTGAACTTGGCGGAAACTTCTTTGCGACAAGTCGAGCTTAATAAATGGTGGCATTCACCATCAGCGTATGTCTTCATCTTAAAGATCCATTTGTACTCAATGATCTGCCGTCCAACGAGCAAGTCTACCAAAGTCTATACTTGGTTTTCATACATGGATCCTTTCTCGGATTTTATGGCCTCTAACCATTTGTCGGAATTCGGGCCCATCATCGCTTCTCCACAGCTCGTAGGTTCATCGTTGTCCAACAACTTGACCTCTAAGACAGGGTTGCCGCACCACTCAGGAGCAGTACACGTCCTTGTCGACCTAGGAGGTTCGATAGTAACTTGATCCAAAGCTTCATGATAATCATCATTAACTTCCTCTTCAACTAACGTAGGCTTCACAGAAGCAACTTCCTACGCTGCGCTACTCTCTGGTTGAAACAGAGGTTCAATAACCTCATCAAGTTCTATCCTCCTCCCACTCAATTCTTTCAAGAGAAAAATTTTCTCGAGAAAGGACCCAGTTTTAGCAACAAACATTTTATGCTTGGATCTGAGATAGAAGGTTCACCCAACCGTTCTTAGGGTATTCTATGAAGATGCATTTGTCCGCTTTGGGTTTGAGCTCATTAGGTGAAAACATTTTCCACCCAAGCGTCGTAGCCCCAAACGTTAAGAAATGACAGCTTAGGTTTCTATCAAACCATAATTCACACGATGTCATCTCAACGGATTTAGATGGTGCCCTATTTAAAGTGAATGTATTTGTCTCTAATGCGTAACCCCAAAATTATAGTAACAAAACCATAAGAGACATCATAGCATGCACCATATCCAATAGAGCACGAGTATGCCGTTCGGACACACCATCACACTATGGTGTTCCAGGTGGCGTGAGTTGTGAAACAATTCTCACATTGTCTAAAGTTGTATGCCAAACTCGTAACTCAGATATTCACCTCCACGATCATATCGCAAACATTTTTATCTTCTTGTCACGATGATCTTATAACTTCACTCTGAATTTGCTTGAACCTTTCAAATGATTCAGACTTGTGTTTCATTAAGTAAATATACACTATATCTACTCAAATCATTAGTGAAGGTAAGAAAATAACGATATCCACTGCACGCTACAAGACCCATTGGATTGCATACATCAACATGTATCATTTCCAATAAATCACTTGCCCGCTTCATCAAAACAGAAAACAGGGTCCTTAGTCATCTTGACCAAGAGGCATGGTTCGCATGTCTCAATCGATTCGAAATCGAATGAGTCCATTGATCCATCAACATGGAGTTTCTTCATGCGCTTTATACCAATATGACATTTAGTGGCAGTGCCACAAGTATGTGGTACTATCATTCTTAACTTTGCATCTTTTGGCATCAATGTTATGAACATGTGTATTACTACGATCAAGATTCAAAAAATCATTCTCACTGGGTGCATGACCATTGAAGGTATTATTCATGTAAACAGAATAACCATTATTCTCTAACTTAAATGAATAACCGTGTTGCAATAAACACGATCTAATCATGTTCATGCTCAATGCAAACCAAATAACACTTATTTATGTTTGTTACTAATCCCGAAGGTAGAGAGAGCATGCGATGTCGATCACATCAACGTTGGAAACACTTCCAACACACATCGTCACCTCACCCTTAGCTAGTTCTCCATTTATTCCATAGCTTTTATTTTGAGTTACTAACATTTAGCAACCGAACCGGTATCCAATACCCAGGTGCTACTAGGAGTACTAGCAAGGTACACATCAATAACACGTATATCAAATATACTTCTGTTGACGTTGCCAGCCTTCTTATCTACCAAGTATCTAGGGTTGTTTCGCTTGAGCGACCGTTCTCCTCATAATCGAAGCACTTAGTCTCGGGTTTGGGTTAGACTTTGGGTTGCTTCACTGGAGCTGCAACTAACTTGCTATCCATGAAGTTTCCCTCCTTGCCCTTGACCTTCTCGAAACTAGTGGTTTTGACTAACCATCAACACTTTGACGCTCCTTCTCGATTTCTACCTTCGCGGTGTCAAACATCGCGAATAGCTCAGGGATCATTATTTCTATCCCTCGCGTTTTATAGTTCATCACCAAGTTCTAGTAGCTTTAGTGACAGTGACTTGGAGAACTATATCAATCACTATCTTATCTGGAAGATCAACTCCCACTCGATTCAAGCGATTGTAGCACCCAGACAATCCGAGCACATGCTCAACGATTGAGCTATTCTCTTTCATCTTACAGGCAAAGAATCTTGTTGGAGATCTCATATCTCGCAACACGGGCACGAGCCTAAGATCCTAATTTCAGCTCTTAGTACATCTCATATGTTCCATGACGTTCAAAAATGTTTCGGAGCCTCAATTCTAAGCTGTAATGCATGACACACTAAACTATCAAGTAGTTATCATAACGTGCCTGTCAGATGTTCACAACATCTACAAACAACACTAGAGGGGTTGGCGCACCGAGCGGTGCATTAAGGACATAAGCCTTCTGTGCAGCAATGAGGACAATCCTCAGATCATGGAGCTAGTCCGCAATACTACTACCATCATCTTTCAACTCTATTTCTCTAGGAACATATAAAATTCAAGGGAGCTACAGCGTGAGCTAGTAATCTACAACACAGTTTTGCAAAGAATCTACTGACTATGCTCATGATAATGAGTTCAATTAATCATATTACTTAAGAACTCCCACTCAAATTGATATCCCTCCGGTCATCCGAGTGATACATGATCCAAATTCACCAACTCAAGTCCGATCATCATGTGAGTTGAGGTGGTTACAATGGTGAACATCATCATGTTGATCATATCTACTATATGACTCATGTACGACCTTTCTGTCTCTTTTGTTCCGAGGCCATGTCTGTACATGCTAGGCTCGTCAAGTTTAACCCGAGTGTTTTGCATGTGCAACACTGGCTTGGACCCGTTGTATGTGAACGTAGAGTCTATGACACCCGATCATCACGTGGTGTCTCAACACGACGAACTTTCGCAACGGTGCACACTCGGGGAGAACACAATTCCTCTTGAAATTTAAGTGAGGGATCACCTTATAATGCTACCGTCATCCTAAGCAAAACAAGGTGCATAAAAGGATTAACATCACATGCAAATCATAAGTGACATGATATGGCCATGAACTTGTGCTTTTGATCTCCATCATGAAAGCACCGGCATGATCTCCATCGTCACTGGCATCACACCATGATCTCCATCATCTCGATCTCCATCAACGTGTCGCCATGGGGGTTGTCGCGCCCACCATGCTTCTAGTACTATTGCTACCGTTTAGCGATAAAGTAAAGCATTACATAGCGCTTAATGATTGACACGCAGGTCATACAATAATTAAAGACAACCCTATGGCTCCTGTCGGTTGCCATACTCATCGACATGCAAGTCGTGATAATCTATACATCACATGATCATCTCATACATCACATATATCACATCATGTAATTGGCCATATCACATCACAACATACCCTGCAAAAACAAGTTAGACGTCCTCTAATTGTTGTTGCATGTTTTACGTGGCTTCTACGGGTATCTAGCAAGAACAATTCTCATCTACGCAAAAACCACAATGGTGATACACTAGTTGCTTTTCAACCTTCTCAAGGACCGCCCTTGTCGAATCCGATCCAACTAAAGTGAGAGAAACCGGCACCCGCAAGCCATCTATGCCACAAGTTGCGGTCGAGGGAACCGGTCTCTCATAAGCGTACGAGTAATGTTGGTCCGAGCCGCTTCATCACACAATACCGCTGAACCAAAATCCAACCAAGGGAGGAACCAATCTAAGCATCAACACCCACAAACCTTTTGTGTTCTACTCGAGATCTCATCTACACATAGACCTAGCACATGATGCCACTGTTGGGGAAAGTTGCATGGGAAACAAAAAAATTCCTACGCACACGCAAGATCTATCCATGGTGATGAGAATCTACGAGAGGGAGAGTGGATCTACATACCCTTGTAGATCACTAAGCAAGAAGCGTTAAGAAACATGGTTGGTGTAGTCGAATGTCTTCGCGATCCAAATTGCCGAGCGTCCCGCGATCTCATCATGAACCGTCCCGCGATCCAATCACGATCTGTCCCGCGAACTGATCACGATCCGTCCAGCGATCTTATCACGATCCGTCCCGTGAACTCATCACGATCCGTCCTGCGATCTCATCAGGATCCGTCCCGCAATCTAGTCACGATCCGTCTCGCAATCTTGATCACGGTCCTTCCGATCTAGCGCCGAACGAACGGCACCTCCGCGTTCAGCACACGTGCAGCTTGATGATGATCTCCACCGTCTTGATCCAGCAAGAGGAAGTGGAGAGGTAGAAGAGTTCTCTGGCAGCATGACAGTGATGTGGCGATGGTGGTGGAGCTATTCCGGCAGGGCTTCGCCTAAGCACTACAGAAAACCGATCTAGAGGAGAAACTATGCACTAGAGGAACGGGTAGCACGTGGCTGAAAATTCTATGCCGAAACCCTAAAATCCTCTAGTATATATAGGAGGATAGGAGGAGGAGGCTTGGTTGCCAAAAAGCCAGCCGTTGGGTCGGCCAAAGTTGGGAGGAGAGGAGGACTCCTCCTCCAATCCTAGTAGGACTAGGATTCCTCCTTTTTTTGGCCTTTTTCCACCTTTTTCCCTTTGGGCTTTTTCTCCCAGCCCCATGGGCCTTGTGTGGGACTTCAACCAGCCCACAAAAGGCTGGTATTTACTCTACCACATCCCATGAAGCCTCTTGGGTCGAAATACCCCTCCCGGTGGTCTCCCGGTACACTACCAGCACTCCTGGTACACTACCGATGAGCCCGAAACTTTTCCGGTGACCAAAACAGGACTTCCTATATATGAATCTTTACCTCCGGACCATTCCGGAGCTCCTAGTGACATCCGGGATCTCACCCAGGACTCCAAACAACCTTCGGTCACCACCATACATAACTCTATACTACCGAAACGTCACCAAACCTTAAGTGTGCAGACCCTGCGGGTTCGAGAAATATGTAGACATGACCGAGACACCTCTACGGTCAATAACCAATAGCGGGCCCTGGATGACCATATTGGTTCCTACATATTCTACGAAGATCTTTATCGGTCGAACCTCTATGTCAACGATTCAGTCAATCCCGTATAACGTTCCCTTTGTTCTTCGGTATGTTACTTGCCCGAGATTCAATCATCGGTGTCTTCATACCTAGTTCAACCTCATTACCGGCAAGTCTGTTTACTCGTTCCATAATACAAGATCCCGTGGCTAACACTTAGTCACATTGCTTGCAAGGCTTGTTGTGATGTTGTATTAGCGAGTGGGCCCTGAGATACCTCTCCGTCAAACGGAGTAACAAATTCTAGTCTTGATCCATGCCAACCCAACAGACACCCTCGGAGATACCTGTAGAGTACCTTTATAGTCACCCAGTTACGTTGCGACATTTGATACACACAAGGCACTCCTCCGGTGTCAGTGAGTTGCATGATCTCATGGTCATAGGAACATATACTTGACATGCAGAAATCAGTAGCAATAAACTGACACGATCATATGCTACATTTGTAGTTTGGGTCTTGTCCATCACACCATTCTCCTAATGATGTGATCTTGTTATCAAATGACATATCATGTCCATGGCTAGGAAACCGTAACCATCTTTGATCAACGAGCTAGTCCACTAGAGGCATACTAGGGACACGGTTTTGTCTATGTATCCGCACATGCATCTAAGTCTCCGATCAATACAATTATAGCATGGATAATAAATGATTTACCATGAACAAGGAAATATGATAATAACTAATTTATTATTTCCTCTAGGGCATATTTCCAACATAGTCTACCATAGACCTACGGGTCCATAGTTAGTACCTAGATGGCTCTCTCTCTCTCTCTCTCTCTTGATCTTTAATACAATGATCATCACATCTTCGCTTTGATCTATCCGTTGTAATTCTTTTGTGCGGTGCGTTTGTTGGGATCCAATGAATTGTGGGTTTATGTTCAGATTATTCATGAACAAGATTCAAGTCTTCTCTGAAATCTATTATGCTTTTATTTTCATGATAATTATAGCTTCGTAAATCTCTCTGATCTATTGATTTGCTTTGGCCAAGTAGATTGATCTTTCTTCAGTGAGAGGGATGCGTTCTAGTGGGTTCAATCTGGCTGTGCTCTATATCCCATTGACAGAAAGGTACAAGACACATCTGTTTATTGTTGCCACTAAGGATAAACTGATAGGGTTAGTTTATATTTACTGAATTCTCTTTGTCTACATCATGTCATTATTCTCCAAGCATTACTCTGTTTTACTTGATACTCTAGATGCATGTTGGATAGCGGCCGATGGGTGGAGTTATATTAATAGGTGCAGGCAAGAGTCAACCTATTTTCTTACGGATAGGATTCCTATATACACATGATCATTGCTGTGAATATCACATAACTATGCGCTTTTCTATCAATTACCGAACAATAATTTGTTTACCCATCATATGCTTATTTTCACGAGAGATGTCATTAGGGAAAACTATGGCCCCCGGGTCTATTCACTTATATATATTCAAAATATTTCAATACCTTGATGCCATTATTTATTATTTATTATATTTTGAAATTTTCAATTATCTACTACCAACCATGCTACTTATAAACTTGCAAATAACGATTCCAAGGGGATTGACAACCCTCTTGCCCGCGCTGGGTGCAAGTGTTTGCTTCTTTGTGTGCAGTCACTGAAGATGGGGGTTTAGTGTTACTCCCATTGGTTCGATAAACCTTGGTTATTAAATGAGGGAAATACTTATCCATATTGTTTTGCATCAGTCCTTCCTCTTCACGGAAAACCAAACACAGATCACAAGTATCAGGAAGGATTTATGATGTCGTTGCCTAGGAGTATCACAAACCTACTATCAAGTACCTTCACACAAATTATCATTCACCTTTTCTACTTTTATTTTCTGTTATATTTTTCTTTCTAAATCAAAAATACAAAATATTTATATTTCCTGGTTTCTAGTTTACTTCTTTGCTTGTCATACTTGCTAGTTTACTTGTCTACTTGTCACTTTGCTTGCTCGGTCACCATGTCTCAAGATACTACTAAGTTGTGTGACTTCTCAAATACCAATAACAATTATTTATTAGTAATCCTATAGCACGAACCACTGGTGTGGAGTTCTGTGATGTTAATGCCACATTGCCGAATCTTGTGACGAAAGAGCAATTTTCAGAAGTCCTAATGAGGATCTCGTTGCTCATCTTAATACCTTTGTTGAATTATGTGATATGCAAAAGAAAAAAGGATATGGATAATGATGTGGTCAAATTAAAATTATTTCCTTTTTCACTACGAGATAAAGCTAAGGCTTGGTTTTCATCTTTGCCACGTAATAGTATTGGAACACAAGATATGTGTACAGATGCTTTTATTGCCAAGTATTTTCCTCCTGCCAAGATCATCTCCCATAGAAATCAAATTATGTTTTTTTAAATGATCAAGAATATGTTCCACAAGCTTGGTTGATAATGAAATTGATGATTAGTAATTTCCCTACTCATGGTTTAATCTTATGGATGATTATACAAAATTTCTATGCTAAACTAAACTTTGTGTCTAGAAATCTTCTAGATTCTGTAGCAGGTGGTACCTTCATGGAGGTGACATTAGGAGAGGACACGAAAATCTTGGACAACATCATGACAAACTATTCTCGGTGGCATACTGAAAGAGCTCCAATTGGTAAGAAGGTAAATTCTGTTGAGGAAATCACTACTTTGAGTGAAAAAGTGGATGCTCTTATGAATATGGTTGCTACTAAACATTCTCATGTTGATCCCAATGATATGCCTTTGTATACCTTGATTGAGAAAAATAATGATGTTATTGATGTGGACTTTATTTCGCGAAATAATTTCAACAACAATGCCTATAGAGGGAATTTCAATTCTAGATTGTATCCCGGTAATTGCTCTTATAATTATGGTAATTATTATGGGAATTATTCTACAAATAATAATTATACCTACTTATATTTATAACACCATTAAATTATTTATTAGTTCTTAAAAGATTTTAAATACTATGGTAGAAGAGATGTTGCATAAGATTGATGACTTGGCTAAGAACATGGATATGATTTATCTTGATGTGGAAACTCTTAAAAATAAAAGTTTGCCAACCAAGCATGATTTCAGTGGAACTACTAAAAATATATCCAAATATCTATCAATGTAAGTAACAACAGACCGCTAAGTTGTAAGCTAAGCGAGAATTCTTAGAAAAAGCTCTCCCCCCGTTTTTTTACCGTAATCATGATGAAGATCTTAAAATGCTTGGTACTTATCCTATTGAATCTTTGTTTACTAATCTTAAATTTAATGATAAAGGGACTGGATCTGAGTGAACTCTATCCATAAGAAGTCCCATTTGTTCGGAGGGTGACGATTCTAATGCTAAAATTGAAAATAGTGAGTTTGGAGAGGTCAAAACTTTAACAAGTGATCTGCCCACTATCTGGGATTACAAGGACTTTCATTATTAAATTTTATATTTAATATAATTTATTTCCTTGTTGAAATACATTATTAGCTCACCCAATGCTTATGAACAAAATAAATCTTTTACTCAACGTATAGTAGAAGCGACGATAAAAGCTTATGATTAGAAACTTGAGTTAGAAGTTTCTATTCCTAGAAAGTTTCATGATGAGTGGGAACCTACTATTAAATAAAGCTTAAATAATATGAATTCAATGCTTTGTGTGACCTTTGTGCTAGTGTTTCAACTATACCTAAATCTCTTTGTGATGTGCTTGGTCCCACCAATATTCAAGAGTATTCCCTTAACTTGCATCTTGCGGATTCCAACATTAAGCAACCTTTGGGTAGAATGAATGATGTGCTTATTATTGAAAATAAAAATTATGTGCCTCTAGATTTCATTGTGCTTGATATTGAATGCAATCCTACTTGTCCAATAATACTTGAAGACCTTTCTCACGAATTATACGTGCAATTATTGATATGAAAGAGGGAAACATAAGGTTACAATTTGCATTAAAGAAAGGGATGTAACACTTACCTAGGAACATAATTAAACCACCTTATGGTTCAATCATGAGATATACTTATGGATGGAGTTTCAAAGCTGACAACACTTGAATCATTTGCATTATTCCTAGCTAGGGGCGTAAAACAATAGCGCTAGTTGGGACACAAACCAATAGTTATCTTATCTGTGTTGCTCTTTTAATTTATGTTTGTTTTTAATAACATGGTTATTGATACCTTAATTATTGGGGTTTGGTTTTAAATTAGCGTTTGTGCCATGTAAAGCCTTTGGGATGACTTGCATGATGAGTAGACTTGATACTGTGTAGGAACAGAAACTTTAGCGTCCCGTGCAAAATTTCTCCGATTTTACCAAACGTGCTTTTGATCTGAAATTTTTAAAAAGTATTGCTATACAAATTCCCCAGGTTTTCCTAATCTTTCAGAATTGAATGAGTTACAGAAGTATGGTTTCTTTGCAGATCATTACAGACTGTTCTGTTTTAGACATATTCTGTTTTTTCTTGCATAGTTTGCTTGTTTTGATGATGATATGGATTGTATCGGGGGGTATAAGCCATGGATAAGTTAGAATATAGTAACTTATGCAATAATAAGATAATAATGAATTTATAATAGTACCGAAAGTATTTGATATGTTTATTATACTAACGGATCTCACGAAGGTTTCTGTTGAGTTTTATGTGTTGAAGTTTTCATGTTTTGAGTGCTATCAGTACGGATGAAGGAATAATGAGTGGCAAGCTGTTGAGGACTTGTCTACCTTGAATACAACAAAAAATATTGCGTACATGCATATTTGTGAGGTGATTTCTTATAATACTTATGCAATAATTTATTTATGTTATACAGAACAAAAGCACTTCACCTATTTTATTTCATGCCAAAATGCAGAATTGTTGAACATTTTTTTGGAATATGTTTTCAGTTTGCTTGATGAGAATTTCTAGTTATCCCTAGATTAGATTTATTTTTCTTACCTATTACCCAGGGAAAAGCCACAACAAAAAGTTAGATCTATTCATCCTTTGTCCAAGCCAGTCTGAGCCTTTGCAATTTTCTTTTTAGTGCTTGCATAGTTAAATTATCGGTTGCATCGTCGTGTCGAGTTGCTAGTCTTAGTGTCTAGTCCTTTAGAGTTTTGTGTTCTGTTCACATTAGTCATGACACCGCTGCATCATCATCCCTTCCATTGTCGCCCACCACCATCTATCAATTTTCACCACGTGCTACCATTGTTTATTGTCATTATCATGCTTGAGGTCGTTCGCATCTCGCTTGATCCAATCTGCATCTTATTTGGTTGAGAGAAGAAAAAAAGTGAGAGAAAAAAAAGAAAAAAGTGAGGGAAAATAAAAAGAGCGAGAAAAATTAGTGAAAAAATAGAGCAAAGAGAAAAAAGAACAAATTTAGTATCTACGTAGACTCAATCTCGTATCTCAATTCAGATTGAAATCTGTTTTACGCGTTGTTCGGTAAAACAGGCATATCTTCCTAATCCGAAGTCCGTTTTGGCTCCACGAGTACTCAAATTAAATCTATCGATGAGCCGCATATGCCTATTTGTCACCTCCAAATTTAGTTCTAAATAGGACCTTTTGCCCTCTGAAGGTCGCGAACACACTTTGCCAATATTTTTCAGATCTATTCCTGAATTTTTTGACTCGTCATACAAAGTCAGAATTGAGTGAATCTTTTTGCATTGGAAAACTTGAGTCACTAGCATTCTTGAGAAATAAATTCTAAAATTTGACATAATATTTTCCAAAGCTAAGTTGCACAGAGAGTTTTGGTATATCCTGCTTGACACTGATTTGTCATTATTATCTTTACTCTCGTTGTGATCTACACTTATATCTTGCTATCCAGAGCTACTACACATCAACCATTGTTGCTATTTGTGCTTTGTCGTCACTCAGTTAGTGTTCTAGGCTCGCGTCTCTAGTACGGTCTAGCTTAGGACCAACACAATATCGTCGTTGAGCGTTTATTCAACATTGCATCTCTGAATTGATTATTCCTAATATTTTGCTACCATATATTAAGCCTTCCAAGCTTCACACATCTCTACACCATGGATACATACGTTCTCCTGGTAATCGCTTTACTCAATCTTCGGAGATATAGACATTGTCGATTGCCGCTTGCCAATTTGTAAGACATTGATATTTGGTCTATTGTGAGCGTTTTATCACCACATCCTGGTAGTTTATAGGAACAATATTCTTGGATCTTTTTTTATTGTTTCTACTAGTCATGGCAGGATCTAGAGTTGTCAGTTCATGGGCTTCTTCAATCGTGGGAGACGTGCCACCATAACAACCATTACGAGAGGTGCAAACAGATCCAAATGCACATGATCGGTTAAGGTCGCTCTTGGTTCTTTCATTGTTTATGCTTCAGTTTGGCAGAGTGAATATTGTCGGTTACACCCTGATTATATACCTACTACTTGGGATGATTTGAAACTTGCCATGAGACACACATTCATTCCTGCTTATTATACTCGTGACATGATTAAAAAGTTACAACATTTAAAACAAGGAAATGACACCATAACAAAATATTATGATGATTTACAAACGACCTTGTTGCATTCCTCGTTAGAAGAAAGTGAATAAGATTTTATGGATAGATTGTGGTGAGGATTAAACCGTGATATTCAGGAGATACTAATTCATGAAAAGTTTTATCGTATGGATCGATTGTTTCATCTTTCTTGCAAAGTTAAACAGGAAATAAAACAACGTGTTGCCCACAAGGAGAACAAGCGCACGGTATGCATTCCAAGAGTGGATACGGTTGTTCCTTCAACTACTAGGCATACCATGACAAACACATCAATTGTTGTGAGGGCAACATCACCGTCATCATGTGGCATGTCACCACCGAGAGTGCCTACATCATCTGAGTTGATCATAATAGGTAATGGCAAAGGTAATAATCCTCCGCCTCCACGTGAGTATGATGAATGACTTGTCAATTCCAATGTACCCAGTGATGAGCTACCCATTACTTCGATCACACCACATATTTTAGAGGACTATGTTTGTGATTTGACTTTGCCATGTGATCAAATAACTACAATATCAACAATTTTGAGTGCAACCATTGAATTAAGTGTTGATGAGAAAGAACCATGTGAATCAAGAAATAAATCAAATTTGGATCAAATATGTTTGAAAATAATTGTGCCAATGTTTAATTATTTTGATATGACCTCCAATCTTGGTGATGATTCTATGTCCAATAACATGTTGCATGTCAAGTCTGTTGTAGCATGTAAATTTGAAACAATTCATGTTCATTCACAAATCTTGGGATGCTTTAATGATGAGCACTCACAAGCTTTTGATATGAATAAGAGCTTAACTTATATGTGCAAACTAAATTGCAATATTTTCATGCCTTTGACTTCTTGGAATAATCTTTTGGCTTTATATTTCATGACATTTGATGAGTGCCCTTGTATTTATGTGTCACATGTCTTACAACTGAGATCAACAAAAATGAATGGCAATAGCTTATACAATGTGTACACCTTTTGTCTTTTGTTAGCCACATTTCAGGTTAAGCAACGTCGAGGACGGCTTTGTTTTCAAGAAGGGGAGGATGATGAGAACATGTCTACCTTGAGTACAACGAAAAATATTGCATACATGCATATTTTCCGAGGCGATTTCTTATAATAATTATGCAATAATTTATTTATGTTATCCAACACAAAAATACTTCTCCTATTTTTATTTCATGCCTAAATGGAGAATTTTTGAACATTTTTACGAACCACATGAGAAGATAAAGGAAGACAAACAGATTAGGTGTTGTTCAAGAGGTCCTATCACTTCAAAGAAAATGATTAGGTGCTGTCCAAGAAGTTCTCCGACGTCACTTTTGGCCCAAGAGAAGATAGAGTCGAAGCCTCTCACGTTCTGGACTTAGCTTCGGACTACATAGACATACGTGTCTGAAAACGCCAAGAACTTTTCCATACGGACTCCAAATTGGGCGATTAATTTTTTTTGGAAAGTAGATTTCATATTATTTACATCCCAATTGGAATCACCTTCAAATTCGTAAGGAGCGTGGAGATATTGATGAAAAAATATGACTTTGCAGCAGAATCCGAGTCAAACTACAATTCCAAAGGTAAATAAATTATTGCATAATTATTATAAGAAACCGCCTCACGAATATGCATGTATGCCATATTTTTGGTTATATTCAAGGTAGGCATGTCCTCATCACAAGAACCTAAGATTGGGGATGCCCAAGGCACCCCAAGTCAAATTCTAGGAAGCGTCAAGCGTCTAAGCTTGGGGATGCCCCGAAAGGCATCCCCTCTTTTGTCTCAATCCATAAGTATTTCACTTGGAGCTATATTTTCATTCATCACATGATATGAGTTTTTCTTGGAGTGTCATTTATTTACTTTGTTTTTTTGTTTTCAACAATCATTGTTCGTTGTACACACGTACTTGAGAGAGAAACAAAATCACCATGATTTCTTAGAATACTCTATGTGCTTCACTTATATCTTTTGAGCTAAATAGTTGCTCTAGTACTGCACTTATATCTTTTAGAGCACGACGGCGTGCAGATTTTATAGAAATAATTGCACTCTCATTCTTCACTTATATATTTTGCGGAGTTAATACAAAGTGATGGTAATTTGCATGGGTTATAAGACTTGTCCAAAAATAATAGGTATTCAAAGAGTGCATAATTAAAACATTCATATAGCACATAAAAAAGAAATCTTGAGTTAATGTTATTAATGTGGTAATATGAATGGGCATGAGTGCACGATTATTAATAAGTAAGAATATTGTGAATTAGAGGTTGTTAACTTGCTGTTCACCTAAATATTTATAGCATGGTGATGATGTGTGAGCATTCTTATTCCTCGTTGAAATCATATATAGTGTTGTTTGAGGTAGAGGCGCACGATGGTTAACTCCTCCCAACCTCCTCCCTAGGCGCACACAGTAGTACTTTGCTTCGAGAGAGCTAATAAAATCTTGCAATAAATATGTGAGTTCTTTATGACTAATTTGGATCCATGGATATACGCACTCTCACCACTTTATATTTGCTAGCCTCTTCGGTATCATGATTCGCCCATTCACATCTCGAGGATTGGTGCAACTTTTGCTGGCGCATCGAAACCCCATGACATGATACACTCTGTTCCAGATAAACCACCTTATATCTTCCTCAAAACATCCATCATACCTACCTATCATGGCATTTCCATTGCCATTCCAAGATATATTTCCATGCAACTTCCACTGTTACATCATATGACTTGTACTTCCATTGTCATATTGCTTTGCATGATCATATAAGTTGACATAGTATTTGTGGCAAAGCTGTTGGGGAACGTTGCGTGGGAAACAAAAAATTTCCTATGCACACGCAAGATATATCCATGGTGATGAGCATCTACGAGAGGGAGAGTGGATCTACATACCCTTGTAGATCGCTAAGCGGGAAGCATTAAGAAACGCGGTTGATGTAGTCGAACGTCTTCGCAATCCAAATCGCTGAGCGTCCCGCGATCCCATCACGATCCATCTCGCAATCCAATCACGATCCGTCCCACGATCCCATCATGATTCGTCCTGTGATCCAATCACGAATCATCTCATGATCTTGATCATGGTCCTTCCGATCTAGCGCCGAACGGACGGCATCTCCGCGTTCAGCATACGTACAGCTCGATGACGATCTCCGCCTTCTTGATCCAGCAAGAGGGAGCGGAGAGGTAGATGAGTTCTCCGGCAGCACAATGGCGTGGTGGCGGTGCTGGTGAACTAATCCTGCAGGGCTTCGCCTAAGCACTGCAGAACTAATCTAGAGGAGAAACAAATCTAGAGGAAGAAGAGGGCAGCACATGGCAATTAGGGTTGGCTTTCCCCTCTAAATCCTCAAGGTTTGGTCGAAATTGGTGGTGGAGGAGTCCTACTCCAATCCTATTAGGAGTAGGATTCCTCCTTTCCACTTGGAAACTCTTTCCACCTCTCCACCTTTTGGGTTTTTCCCACCCCTAGCTGCATAGGCCTTAGTGGGGGCTTAGACCAGCCCACCAGGGGCTGGTTTGACTCCTCCCACAGCCCATGAGTCCTTTGGGTCGAGACACCCCTCCCGATGGTGCCCCGGCACCCTCCTGGCACTCCCGGTACACTACCGACGAGCCCAAAACTTTTCCGGTGACCAAAACAGGACTTCCTATATATCAATCTTTACCTACGGACCATTCCAGAGCTCCTCGTGAAGTCTGGGATCTCATCCGGGACTTCAAAAAACCTTCGGTCACCATCATACATAACTCTATAATATCGAAACCTGAAGTGCAAACTGCTTTTGAGATACCCAATGAACTGTATGAGGAATATTGCACTCTAGATGAAGAAACTCATGGCAAGGAAACTACAAAGCAGCGAAAGATTTGCATTCAAAAAATTGAGAGGAGATGGGCATGGGAATGGAAAGAATATCGATATGTCTCTCCCAAGTACATGAAGAAATTCGTTGTTAAACCCCTGTGCAACAAGCCACCCTTGGCTCCAAACCAAACTACTGACCCCACAAGTCTCAAAACTGGTGATTACTTTCCTCAAGAATGGGAAAGACAACAAGGAAAGCTGGCAAAGAAGGCCAAAGAGGCTATGAAGAAATTCAATGAAGACACTGCTTCTACTGCCTTTGTCGGAGCCTCTCCTAGTGCTCCGAAGAAATCAATGGTGAAGAAATCTACAGTAAAATCAAAGTCCTCATCTTCAAAATCATCACTGCAGAACCCTCCAGCAAAGTCTTCAAAGGCCTCTGCAATGCCTTCAGTATTTGCACACTCATCAGCTTTTGCCACAAAATCCTCAACACTTGTGCACCTTGCAACATGTCAGAGGACCGAGGGCTTCTCAATTGCTTCAGGGGTCTCTGCAAGTTCCTCTGCCCAAGTACACTCCTCAACCAGTCCTTCACTATTGAAGATGAAAGCTACTGCTGGACGAGTTACTTGACCAAGTCCTCAACCGAAGAAGGTGGTGTTCAAAATACCATCAGATTCCTCAGATGATGAAGCTAATGATGAGGAACTGGCGGCAATCATTAGAAACAAGCCAGAACAAGTGGCTCAAGCAAAGGGCAGTCAAATTCCTCTATGGATGGATCCAAAAATGGTGTTGAACTTCATTGATATCTGTCACAAGGATCCCAACACTCCAATTGATGATTTGAAGCTGCCTACTGGTCCAGATCATGTACTCACTGCCTTCACTGCTGAAGAAAAGTGGAAGTATGAGAAGGCCAGACAAACCAAGAAAGCTTAGTACAATAAAGAATACTACTTGAAGAACAATGTTCTGAAGCTTTCTCCTGAGGAACTGGTGAAGATACAACCTGAGAACAAAAACCTTAGTGATAACTTCAACAGATACTATGCTGATTGGCAAGGCGCCAAAGTTTGTTTCGTCAATGTGGCTGATAAAGCCATCAAGGACCACAACAAAAGGGTCGCAGCTTGATCGCACCTCAAATTCCTCACGCTGAAGAATCTGCTCAGCCTGCTGAAGAAACTGCTCCTGCAGCTGAAATAATTCCAACTGCTGAAGAACTCGTTAGGGCAACCGCCACTGTTGCGCCTGAAGAAATTGCCAGGATAGCTGAAACTTTTGTTGTGCCTCATGAAATTGAGACCACAAGGGCGACTGCATCAGTCGTGCCTGAAGAAAATGCTCCACCTTCACCCGCTGTGGAAACTGCAAAATCCTCAAGGGTGAAGAACAACAACCTTCCTTCTGCATCAGAAGTGAAGAAAATCAAGACCACGAAGAAAAAGGCATAGAAGAGAAAAGCATCAACCTCAGACTCTTCAGGAGTGAAGAAATTGAAGACACTGCCAAGTTCTTCAACTAAGCCGTTTGATGCAACTCCTATCAGCTTTGTGCCAGCCTATGAACTAGTACTATTTGGTGTTGATTATGTCATCCCAAATGATGATAAAGAAGAAAATGATCAGTTTGTTGCTACCTCAGAGCATATTGATGAAGAAATGGAAGTGGAAGCAAATGCTTCAACTCCATTGGTATCATCGCCCCAGCCTCAGTTGACTGCTGAAGAGGTCGGCGTTGAAGAAATGGAAGAGGATGTGGACATTGGAAACACTACACCTCTGATAAATGATTAATATTGGGACGCTGCACACCCAAATTAACCAATGACCACTCCTTTGTCACAAATTCCTCAGTCTCCAGCCCAGACTGAAGAAATTGAGACAGGATCTGATGACTTGGCTGCAACTATCACAAAAGAAATCCCAGCTGCAACAGCTAAAGAAAATGATGCTCCAACATCCACTAAGGAAACTGTAGTGCAAATTCCTCAAATGCCTAAAGAAATTGTGGGCCACTTCAAACCAAATCTTCAGCCAAAGCCCAAGATGCCATTCAAAGGCTCAAAGCACCCCAAATTCATCAAGACCAATTTCTTCAACGAGCACATCTTCTTCACTAGACCAAATTCGAATGACTCTGCAAGAGCTGGTCGCATCAGATTCAGGACAACCACGCAGATGAACTACTATGCATCAGTGTTGTTTGACAAGAAGAAAGTCTTCGAGCATCATCAAATTCCTCGTCCGGATATGGAAACAATCCCGTCCTTCACACCGGTGCTCGCAGTTCCTCATGATGCTGGAATTCTTCCATTCTGTGTGGATATCTGTGATTGAAATGAAGAGCTGATTCTTTAATTTTATGCCACCTTACACATCACAGGTGATGCTTCTGACTCTTGGGTCTTGGACTGGATGACTGGATCTACTCACTACACTGCACCTGCATCAATATTGCTTCGATCAGTCCCAGTTCCAATTCCTTCGGAAGGGGCAAGATGCCTATTTGATGAACTTGCTCTGCCCAACCACATGTTGCAAGTGCTGATGAATCCTTTGGCTGCTGGAAAACCTCAAAGGACTACCTTGCTTGTGTAATATTTGCTCTATGTGCCAAAGACAGTCTACTGCATTCTGACCAACACCCTTAGTCCTCTGAAGGGCTACAACTCTGAAGAAGAAGAAGTGGAGGGAATCACGAAGAACATGCTATTAAACACCATTCATGGGATTCCCATCAACTACCACGATTTCTTCATGAGGACTTTGGCCAATGTAGCATTATCGCCATTTGAATTGAAGCCTTATGCTCCCTAGATCATGAAATTCATCACATCAAGATCTTCAATTCCCTTCAAGGATGACTTTCAGAATCACTTCGGCTTTCTGCCTCCTATTGAAGTCCTAAGGCACACATTTGCTTCAGTTGAAGGAAAAGGAAAAGATGTCATTGATGAAGGTACTCGTCCATTGGATGGCCACTTTCGCAAAGCTGCATCTTACTCCACCATTGATGACACTGCTACCCAAGACTCAGCTTCAAAGGCCTCAACACAAGAGCCTCGAGAGTCTGCCCCGCGTGTGATGACTGGTCGTGAACTTCTTATAAGTCTTCATCAGAAGGTTGATCGCAACCACAAGTGGGTCAAGCGTCAGTTTGGTTCAATTCTTTGAGACATGACTGTCACGCACAACACTGTGAGGAAGAACCAATACTACCTCCATTCTGTCTCACCTCAAGACTCCTGAAGAATTGAAGGAGATGAACCTTGAGCAGAACCTTGACTGGGCTCGTCTTCCATAGAAGAAACTCAAGAAAGTTCAAGTTCCTCAACTGGTTACAAGCTCATATTCTTCATCGCACGAGACAAATGAAGCTGGGGATATTGACGACACTACGGCGGGCCCTGCATCGACAAACGACCCCGACAATGCTTGCACTCCTTCATCACCTTCAAGATGAAATTCTTCAAGGGGCGTTAATCCTCACTTTTTCGTCCCTTTTGGTCTTCGATGACAAGGGGGGAGAAAATTTGAGTTAGTCTTCAAGCGGGTCAGTATATATGGGCTGTTTTTGTTTAAGTTACAACTCTCGCTCTTTTGAAGCTTTTGTTGGTTGAGTTGTAAACTTAAGTCCGATGGTGGTCTGACTCTTTTGAACTGCTTTCCGCATGCTTATTTCCTCAAGTACCCTAATGCATGCATGCTGAATTTCGTCACACACCATTTTCATCATGCATTTCAAATTCTTCATCTCATATGTTAAATGCGTGTATGAATTACAAGATATATGGGAAGTTCTCCATGTTTTAACCTGCCATGTGCATTTGCAGTCCAAAGCATATTCCTAAAATATGCACATCTTCAAGGGGAGTTCTTCTATATCTTGCAATCAAATACCTCAAACTCGGTACTTACATTCCATATTTTTATTCCCGTTGAAAACGTAACCTATTTGTCGTCAATCACCAAAAAGGGGGAGATTGTAAGTGCATCTAGTGCCCCTTAATGATTTTTGTGTATTGAAGACTTATAGGTTAAGGAACTAATGTGTTTGTGAGTGTACACAGGCTCTATAAGTCGATGAGGAGTTTGATATATTCGGAGAATATCGACCCCTAAAAATGTATGTCTTCAACTGAAGACTTTGGTGAATACTTTGTTGAAGACTTTGGTATTCCCTCGAGACTTTGAAAATGAAGAATTTGGTGTGACCTTGAAGATATGAACGAGGACTATGAAGCTTGAAGACTTTTGTTTTCGTAGTTTCATTTCCTTTGTTTGAATCATAGGAAACACCATACTATTAAAGGGGCCGAGGTAATACTAAGGAAAATTTCCAACTGATGCTCAACTCAAAAGCCTCAACCTATCCAATCCTTCGAGTGAAGACTTTGGAAATCTCTTACGGTTTAGTCAGGTTCTTCAGTGACAGAGACGAAGTTCTTTTGGTCTTTGTGGAAATTGGTGTGACTGAGGAGTTAGGATTTGGCCAGTGCGAATTGCCTACAGGTGAGGAACATGATAAGCCTGAGGAATTTCATAGTTCGAAATTCCGACCGTTTTTGTGCTTAGCGCCAGCTGTCCCCAATCATCTTATCCACATAACGGTCATATCATTGGGGGCATTTACGTCTTATCATGTTAGGTTGCACCCTGGCTATAAATAGCCACCCCCCACAATCACTAGTTGGTTGGCTTCTCCGAGAGAGAACTGACACTTGTCATTTGAGAGCAACCCATCCTTCGAGGACTTTGAGAGTAAATCGTCAGTGGGGAAAACCCAAATCCAAACCACCAAACCCAAAGTGATTGAGCATCACTAAAGAGATTGTTCCTGTGTGGAACCGACGCTTGTTACCTTTGTAGACTATGTATCTTCCAGACGGTTAGGCGTCATGGTCTAGTGCATCCTGCAGTCAATTGGGGATCACGGCGTGACCTTGGTCTAGAGCATCTAGCAGTCAATTGTGTATCACCGGGTGACCAGTTTGTCAGGGTTTTGGAAGTCTACCCTGAATACTTACCATGAGTGTTGGGCGAGGACATTGTGACCTTAGCTCAAGGAGAATACGGTAAGGATTGTGTGTCCTCTGGTTTAAATACTAGGCTGCTCCAAACCAGACGTACGACTGTTACAGCAGTTGGAACTAGGTCATCAAACCATTATCTTCATCGAGCTACCTTGTTCTATTTCCTCAACCCTTTAGTTTCCTCATATACTTGTTGACGAAATTGATCTTTACTGTTTGAGAAATTTGACTAAAGACTTTAACAATTTCCTCACCTCAAATTCTTCAAGTTACCTTGTTCCTCACGTGCTTATCCTGTATCCTGCTGGCTGTAATCTGTGCATGTTTTATTTCATCATGATGACTATGCCACTGCCATGTTTCTCATGCACTTGATTACTTACTCCGCTGCTAGTTATTCATCACATTTCAAATTCCTGAAGTGAAGAATTTGTAAAAATCCCTTATTCAGCCCACCCCCTCTAGTGGATATAACACACTTTCAAAAACCCTCATCGTCATAGGTCACTAGGGTACCCCCAGCGGCTCCGGTTTGTCGGCCTACTGCCACTGCAACGCATCACATCCACCATTGATGCCCCCATATCCTACCTTCTCTTCTATTTCTCTCCCCGTTCCTAGCACCATATCTTGTACGCAACCTAACTCTAGATCGGCGATTGCCTTGGCTAATTTCATGAGCATCTAACCCTGCACGATGGTTGATAAACCACAAGTGTAGGGGATCATTTGTAGACTTTTTCGATAATTAAAAGTGTCGAACCCAACGAGGAGCTAAAGGTAGAATTAATTTTCTCTCAAGTTCTATCAACCACCGATAAAACTCTACGCACGCTAACGCTTACTTTACCTAGAACAAGTATGAAACTATTTTGTGGGAATGAAACTAGAAGTACTTAATAGGTGTAGAGATAGTTTTGCAAGGTAAAAAAGAACGTGGAAATAAAATTAGTTGATGGTTTAATAAAGAACACTAAAAGTAAATTATTTAGTAGAAATCTTTTTGTAGCACAAGAAAAAGAATTGTCCCTTGGCAATTGATAACTAGACTGGTAATCATTATTGCAGTTTTACATGAGGGAGAGGCATATGCTAACATACTTTCCGTACTTGGATCATATGCACTTATGTTGGAACTCTAGAAAGCATAGCAGTAACACATCAAGTCCTCTTTACTCCCATACGCAACAATTCCCTTACTCGGGTGTAAGCTTCTGTCACTCTAGCCACCCACTCTAAGCGAATCATGAACATATTGCAAAACCCTCCAGCGTTATTATTGCACGTGTGTGCCTCACATAAAGCACCTTAGGACGGCACCAAAATAAACCATGCAACTCAAACCAATCACGATCATCAATCAACCCATAGGACAAAAGAAATCTACTCAAACATCCTAGGATAGCCATACATCATCGAATAATAATATATAACATTTAGTGATGTCTAGTATGCAACCTTCTTCTTGTAGACTCGTGTTGGGCCTCTAAGCGTAGAGTTTAATGGGGCAAGACCTATGGTGGCTCATCTTTCACGATTTGGAGGGGCGAAACACGAAGAACACAATGAACATGGGGAAGAACGAGAGGAAACACTCAAGGACAAACTCAATCACACATCCACCAGATCCATAATAACACAAGGAGAACAAGATCCCAAATCAACCAACGATGCAAGTAGCGGTACGCGATCTCCCACTCCGGAGGAGGGGCCTTGATATCCAGGAGGATCTTCCGTCTAAAGGGGCCACATCACTTGGATCTTCTCCCAAAGGAGGTCAAGCTCCTCAAGAGAGACAAGTAATGGAGCTAAGCTCAAGAGCAAACATTAGCTAACCCTAGAGAGAGGGGGAGGAGGTCCTTATATAGTACTGGGGGAAAAGGGGGCGAGATAGGGGGTACATGGCCCTTTGGTCCGAGTCTGCCCACACAGGGGTCGGATGTCCAGGATAGGGGTTGGATGTTTGGGGATTCAGTGGGGGGACGGATGTCCGGGCTCAGGTTCCGGATGTCCGGGCTGGAGGGGGTGGATTCCACCCGAACCGAACACGGGAACGTCGGATTTCCGGGGCTCGGGCCCAGATTTCCGGGGCGATGCCGAATGTCTAGGGAGGGCCCGGATGTCCAGTGCTGTAGCTTTGGCCTGGGAGCTATGGGGGTTCCCAGGTGCCGGATGTCCGGGCTTGGGGCCGGATATCCGGGGCCTAGGAGGTGATCCTTACTTCCCTTGGTCCTCATTTCCACGCGTTTTCGGATCCATCTTCATGGTGGCTTGGCCTTCACTCCGAGCATCTCCTAGGTCGTCTCCATAGTACCTAATCACGTAAAGACTGTTCGCTTGAGGTAACATCCACGTTCCAAGAGCATCAAAGGGAGAATCATAAAGGAGGGATGTCACCTCGTTTGCAATTTCACGTGCACGGGCTCTCGTCATGGGGCCTTTCGTAGCTTCAGGTGTTGGTGATGGGTCCATGGTGGTGCTTATGGGATGCTCCGCATCATCCCCCCCTTGCAAGGGATCCAACCTCGGATCAAGATCTTCATCACCATGGAAAGGGGAGAGGTCCGCGATGTTGAAGGTGTCTCTCACATTGCACTTGTCGTGCGGAATGTCGATCTTGTAGGCATTGTTGTTGTAGCGCTCCAACACCTTGAATGGGCCATCGGCATGAGGTAGTAGCTTGGACTTGCGCTCATTGGGAAAGCGTTCCTTACGGAGATGTAGCCACATAAGGTCACCGGGTTCGAACACCATGGATGTTTGTTGGTGTTGCGCTTGGCGGTGATGCATTCCACTTGGCGCGCGATGGTGTTCCTTGTATCTTGATGCGTTTTCTTGATGTAGCTTGCCCTTGCACTTGCATCCATGTTGACGCATTCTTGTAGTGGAAGCGGAAGAATGTCCAATGGGGACAATGGGTTGAAGCCATAGACCACCTCGAAGGGAGACTTGATGGTGGTGAAGTGTCGTGCGCGATTGTAGGCGTACTTGGCGTTGGGGAGGCAATCTCCCCATTCCTTAATGTTCTTCTTGATAAACACGCAGAGTAGAATTCCAAGTGTTCTGTTCGCCACCTACGTTTGGCCATCGGTTTGTGGATGGTAGGCCGAAGAGAATAATAACTTGATGCCGAGCTTGGCACAAAGGGTCATCCAAAATCAGCTCAAGAACTTGACGTCGCGATCCGAGATAATGGTCTTTGGTACTCCGTGTAGGCGTAAGATGTCCCTATGAAAGAGATTTGCAATATGTGAAGCATCGTCGATCTTGTGGCAAGAAATGAAATGATCCATTTTAGAAAAGCGATCAACAACAACAAAAATGGAATCATGGCCATTTTTTGTTCGTGGCAACCCAAGCACGAAATCCATGCTAATATCCTTCCAAGGTTGGAACAGAATAGGAAAAGGCATGTAAAGACCAGGGGATTGAGCTTTTTACTTAGCTTTGCAGCATGTAGAGCATCGGTTGGTGAAGCGTGCAACATCGCGAAGCATCTTTGGCCAATAGAACTTGTTGGAGACGGTGGCATATGTCTTGTCACGTCCAAAGTGCCCATTAGTCCTCCATCGTGTGCCTCTTGCAAAAGCAACAAACGAAGAGAAGACTTGGGAATGCAAAGTTTGTTAGCACACATAAGATATCCATCTTTCATGTAGTAGTTCTGCCAACAAGTTTTTGTTTGAAATTGGCATAAGGAGTAGCAAAAGAATCATCATGCTCATACAATTCTTTTATGTGCTCAAAACCAACAATGTTCAATTCAAGTTGAGTAACTATCATGCATTTACAGGAAAGAGCATCTGCCACAACATTTTATTTGCCCTTAATGTATTTGATAACATAAGTAAAAGACTCAATAAATCACTACATTTAGCATGTCGTTTGTTCAACTTAGTTTGGCCCTGTAGGTACTTGAGAGTTTCATGATCGGTGTGAATGACAAATTCATGCGGTCGCAAGTAATGTTCCCAAGATTGTAAGACTCTCACCAAAGCATACAATCCCTTGTCATAGATAGGATAATTGAGTTGAGTACCCGAAAGTTTCCCACGAAAATACGCAATAGGGTGCTTTTCTTGCAATAAGCACACCTCCTATACCATTACCACTAGCGTTAGAATGCACTTCAAAGGTTTTGTCAAAATCAGGCAAGGCAAGCAAAGGTGCATGAGTAAGTAAATTCTTAAGTTCATGTAAAGCGGTGTCTTGGGATGGTCCCCAAACAAACGGTGCATTTTTCTTGCTGAAAGCGTGTAGAGGAGTAGCAATAGTGCTAAAGTGTTTCACAAAACGACGGTAAAAACTGGCTAGTCCTAAGAAACAACGCACTTGTTACAAATTGGTGGGTGTAGGCCAATTTTTAATTGCCTCAATCTTAGACTCATCAACATGGAAACCCTTTGAGGAAACCACAAATCCTAGGAAAACAACTTTTTCCACACCAAAAATACATTTGTCCATGTTAGCATAAAGTTTTCTTTCTGAAGAGTTTGCAAAATGTTTCTAACATGCGTGACGTATTGTCCTAGAGATTTGCTAAAACCAAGATATGATCAAAGTAGACCACACCACAATACCCAATGTAGGGGCGCAACACATGATGCATCATGCACATGAACGTACCTGGTGCTTCGGATAAACCCATGGGCATCACTAGCCATTTATAGAGACCAAATTTTGTTTAGGAAGTCGTTTTCCACTCATCAACCTCTTGTATGCGAATTTGGTAGTAACCACTTTTCAAATATATCTTGAAAATATAGTGGCACCACTAAGTTCATCTAGCGTGTCATCTAAGCATGGGATAGGGTGACGGTAGCGAATGGTGATAGCATTTATAGGACGGCAATCGGAACACATGCACATACTACCATCCTGTTTAGGCACTAGTATCATGGGAACCACACAAGAACTCAAACTGTCGTGAACCTGCCCTTTATCTAGGAGTTTTTGGACTTGCCTTTGTATCTCCTTTGTTTCGTTGGGGTTGACGCGGCAGGGAGCCTTGTTGGGGAGCGGTGCGCCGGGGATGAGGTCGATGAGGTGTTCGATCCCTCATTTTGATGGTAGTCCCAAAGGTAGCTCATCGGGGAACGCATCTTGAAATTCCTGCAACAATTGATATAGCACAAGAGGAAGATGTTGTGAAGGGTTAGGCCGTGTAACATCATCCTTGCACACTATCACGTAGTTAAGGACGGTCGATGGGCTCTCATATCCCTCAAATCTCTTTTGGTGGAAAATAGAACTAGGTCACTCATGTCCCTTTGGTGCTCACTCGTTTTGAGGTGGATCACTCTCTCACTTTTCTCTCCATGATGGGATGAAGCTTGCTTGTCGACGATCACTTGGCTTGGAGACATAGGGCGAAGCACATATTTAGTGCCCTTCAACTTGAAGCTATATTGATTGGTGCGACCAATGTGTATGGCGCCACAATCGAATTGCCAAGGTCTCCCAAGGAGGAGGTGGCAAACAGACATTGGCACCACATCACACTCCAAGGTGTCTTCGTCAGCTCCGATCTTGAAGGAGACTTGCATGGTGTCGTCGACTTGTATTGTGTCGGAGTCACTTAGACATTGGACCTTGTAGGGGCGAGGGTGCTTTTTCTTGGTCAAGTGCAACTTGGAGCAAAGTTCCTCACTTGCCAAATTATGGCAACTTCCTCCGTCGATGATGACCTTCACAGATCTCCCTTGGATACCGGCCATGGTGTGGAAGATGTGGCAACGTTGGTCCTCGTCTTTTTGTTGTTTAAGTGTCAAAAGCTTGGAGACAACGAGATCGGGGATCGTATCGTTGTGACAAAAGATTTGAGGGTCTTCATCTTCATTGAGTTGCTGGTGCATTTCCCCATGTTCCAAAGCTTCCATGTCATGTTCACTCATGGAGTCATAGGAGCCATCATCTTGGAGTATCATGGTTCGCCTTGTGGGACACTCATGTATCTTGTGCCCTCGACCTTGGCACGTGAAACAGTTGACTGATCTTGTTTTCATGTCATCCAGTGTTGGTGTAGAGGATGACGCTCTTGTTTTTCTTGTAGAGGCATTGCAGGATGATGAAGACGACTTGTCCTTGTAGCTTGACTTGTCATCTTTTTCCATGGAGGTTCGTGTAGAAAGAGTCATTGTTGGAGTAGTTTGGGTATTTGCACAGTAGGTCTTCTAGGAGGTCTTGGATTACTTTTAGTCCTCTTGAACTTGACGTTCCTCCTTTGTGGCTTGGTGCACTAGCTCGAGCAAGTTTTAGTAGGGCTGGAAATCTGCCATTTTCTTGACTTGGTAATTGAGACCATTCAAGAAACGTGCCATAGTTTGCTCATCGTCCTCCTTCACATTTTCTCTTATCATGGCCATCTCCATCACTTGAGAGTACTCTTCCACCGACTTGGTGGCTTGTTTGAGTAGTTGGAGCTTCTTGAAGAGATCGCGATTATAGTGTGTTGGGACGAATCATGCTCTCATGAGTTATTTCATTTGTTCCCAAGTGGTGATTGGAGGGTCACCTCTTTCTCTTCTTCGCTCAATCACTTGTTCCCAACAAATGAGCATGTAATCTTGGAACTCAAGGGAGGCCATGGAAATCTTCTTGTCTTCTTTGTAGTTGTGCAACCGGAATATTTTGTCGACCTTGAGGGCCCAAGGGAGGTTGTCTTCGGGGTCGTTGCTTCCGGAGAACTTAGGCATGGTGAAATTGAGCTTGGCAAAGTGATTTTCCTTATTGTTGTTGTTATTGGGATATCCTTGTCGTGGAGGGGCAGAGTTGTCATGTTGACGTTGGCCTGGCCTTGCCTTGAGGTCACACATTTTGTCTTGGAGGGGCATTGTTGTCACGTTGGTATTGCTCTTGCCTAGGGTCGAGCTCATCAATGTCTTGCTCCTCTTGCCTTGGGTGTTGTTGATGTCGTTGTCGCACTCATTGTTGGCATTCTTGGTGCTCCTCTTGACGTGCGGCTTCTTCTTGTGGTTGTCGATGAAGAGCTTCTTGTTCCTCACGAGCTAGTCGTTTGCATTCTTGCCAGGAATGGTTTGATTCGCGAAGCCCCCATTGTGCTTCTCGTGCTTGCTCTTCACGACGCCAGTCTTCCTCACGGCGATGATGTAGGCGATCTTGCTCTTGTTTGTGATGGTAATCACGCTAGCGATGTCGATCTTGAGGCTCGTCGTCGTGTAAAGGGTTGCGGTTGCTTGAGTCTTGAGAGGCGACACGCATCACGTTGTTGTGGACGAGCTCGAGGAGGAGGACTCTCACCGGAGGATTCCTCGGGGGAGTGCGCCGTCGAGTTGAGGTGGAAGTGGATGATGTGCGGTTCACCATCAAGGCACAGATCTTGTCCATCTGTGTTGTCATGAAGTCCCGCGTCCGCTCCTCGGATTCACGTATGTTGGTGGCGAGGTGCTCGATGCGGTCCGTGATGACATCATGTGCTTGGCGCATTCCCTTTTGTGCGGCGAAGAATTGTAGTTTGGTGACATAGTTGTTCGCGTCGTCATCATGCTCCTCGAATGACGGGTTCGTCATAGTGTTCCTATCCATGGTACCCAAGTAGATATAAGTGGAAGAATGGGAGAACATAATACTCCGAAGGTTGAAATGAGATCAAGCACTCAATGTGAAATCGTGGAAATAGTAGAATTGGTACCGAGTTTGCCCTTCTCACACCTACAAAAGTAATGCTTATGGAGTAGCTTGGTTAGGATTGTGGCACAAAATTTCAAGAAATTCAAGAATACGATGCAATAAAGTTGAGATAGTTGCAATCTCGCAAGGAAGAGAATGTGAATCGATAGAAATGAGTGAACTCGGAAACACACACACGAAATAGAAAAGTGGGGTTGTGCAATGAAGAAGTGAAATCGAAATGTGGAATCCACGGAAACGCTCAGGTTGCACAACTCTAGAGATACGGTAGCATGATTTCTCTAATGGGCATGATACGAACTTGTGCACAACCTATAACATACAAAAATGCATTGTCCTCCTATTCCCGACTTGCTATGTATGTGGCACGAGTCACTCACTCAAGTGATCCAAGGTGATCAAGTATGATATGAAAATGTGGTGATGCTATTGTTCTTTTTACCTTGCTTAAAAGCTTCACTTTTCTTTGCTTTAGCAATGATATTTGGATTGTCACTATGCGGGACATGCACATCAAGATAGCAATTATGTATGCAGGTACTTTGTAACACAAGAGATGATACTAAGATGTATATGCATGCAATTGGAGCTATGCGGACTATGTATCACCAATGCGCACAAGTAGCATGGCCTAGCAATACTCAATGGCTAGTATCGATAGGCAAGTAATGCAAATAGGCTAGGGGTAACAATGCAATGGAAGGTTATAAGTCAAGAGTGTCATCGTGGTTACTGTCCTTGCTTACGGTGTTGTGTCAACGAAGAGGTGGTTGGCGACAATCCAGGGCGATGATGAGCGGCGATGTCGATGAAGAACCACTTCTAATTTGTCAAAACACCTTAAGAAGTGGCGGGGCTCGCAACTCAAAATCTCAAATGCAAAAGGTTTGCGGAAGAAATGGTGGAAAATGGTGGAAGAAGTGGTGCGAAACTGCCAAAAATCGCTCAAACGAAGGCAAAGCAGCTTTGTTGTCTGCCAGGTGCTAGATGTTCGGACCACTTGCGTCGGATGTCCGGCATTCAGGACGGATGTCCGGGCTGCCCGATCTAGATTGGATCTCAGATTTTCCTATGAACTAGATGATGAACACGATTTTTTGGCGAATGGGGTGGTGGTGGTGGTGGAAATTGATGGAGATGATGGGGGAATGATAGATCCACTAGTCCTCTACGAAATCCACGGATCCAAAACAAGAAAATATCATCAAAACCAAGAAATCCAAGAAATTTTGGGTAGGGCTATTTTTGTGGGAATTTTCAAATTGCGACGAAATTAAACAAAATTAGGCTAGCAAACGATAGGGGAGACTCCAAATTCGTTATCAACGTGGCTCATGATACCAATATGATCCGGGGCAAAAGCCATGGTAGCAAATATTTCATGAATTGGAGGGGGGAAACACGAAGAACACGAAGAACACAGGGAAGAACGATAGGAAACACTGAAGGACAAACTCAATCACACATCCACTAGATCCATAATAACACAAGGAGAACAAGATCCCAAATAAACCAACAATATAAGTAGCAGTACGCGATCTTCCACTCTGGAGGAGGGGCCTTGATATCCCGGAGGATCTTCCCTCTAGAGGGGCCTTGGCATCACTTGGATCTTCTCCCAAAGGAGGTCAATTTCCTCAAGAGAGACAAGTAATGGAGCTAAGCTCAAGAGCAAACATTATCTAACCCTAGAGAGAGGGGGAGGAGGTCCTTATATAGTACTAGGGGAAAAGGGGGCGAGATAGGGGGTACATGGCCCTTTGGCCCGAGTCTGCCCACACTGGGGCCGGATGTCCGGGGCTTCAGTGGGGGTCCGGATGTCCGGGCTCAGGTCCCGAATGTCCGGGCTGGCGGGGGTGGATTCCACCCGAATTGGACACGGGCACACCGGATTTCTGGGATGGGCCCTGGATTACCGGGGCAATGCCGGATGTCTAGGGAGGGCTCGGATGTCTGGCGTTGTAGCTTTGGCCTGGGTGCCATGGGGGGTCCTAGGTGCCGGATGTCCGGTCTTGGGTCCGGATGTCCGGGGCCTGGGAGGTGATCTTGCCTTCCCTTGGTCCTTGTGTCCACGCGGCTTCGGATTCGTCTTCATGGTGGCTTGGCCTTCACTCCAAGCATCTCCTAGTTCGTCTCCATAGTACCTAATCACGCAAAGAGTCTCTGCTTGAGGTCACATCCACATTCCAAGAGCATCAAAGGGGGAATCATAAAGGAGGGCTTTCACCTTGTTTGCAATGGCACGTGCACGGGCTCTCGTCATGGGGCTTTCGTAGCTTGAGATGTTGGTGATGAGTCCATGGTGGTGCTCATGGGATGCTCCGCATCTGTTTTGTAGGACAGTAGAAGATTTCCCTCAAGTGGATAACCTAAGGTTTATCAATCCTTGGGAGGCGTAGGATGAAGATGGTATCTCTCGAACAACCCTGCAACCAAATAACATAGAGTCTCTTGTGTCCCCAACACACCCAATGCAATGGTAAATTGTATAGGTGCACTAGTTCGGGGAAGAGATGGTGATACAAGTGTAATATGGATGGTAGACATAGGTTTTTGTAATCTGAAAATATAAAAAACAGCAAGGTAACTAATGATAAAAGTGAGCACCAACGGAATTCAATTCTTAGAAACAAGGCGTAGGGTTCATACTTTCACTAGTGCAAGTTCTCTCAACAATACTGACATAGTTGAATCATATGTAAATCCCTCACGTGCGACAAAGTGTTCACTCCAAAGTCACAAATAGTGGAGAACAAACAAATAAATTATTGTAGGGTACGAAACCACCTCAAAGTTATCTTTTCTGATCAATCTTATGAGCTATCCCTATAAGTGTCACGAACAGCCCTAGAGTTCATACTAAAATAACACCCTAAGATACACATCAACCAAAACCCTAATGTCACCTAGATACTCCAATGTCACCACGAGTATCCATGGGCTTGATTATACGATATGCAACACACAATTTCAGATTCTTGATGTTCAATCCAACACAAAGAACTTCAAAGAGTGCCCCAAAGTTTCTACTGGAGAGTCAAGACGAAAACGTGTGCCAACCCCAATGCATAGATTCCCAAGGTCACGAAACCCGCAAGTTGATCACCAAAACATACACCAAATGGATCAATAGAACATCCCATTGTCACCATGAATATGCCATCGCAATACATACATCAAGTGTTATCAAATCCTTTAAAGACTCAATTCTATAAGAAAACTTCAAAGGGAAAACTCAATTCGTCACAAGAAGATAGAGAGGGGAAAACTCCATATGATTCATCTATATTAATAAAGCTCGCGGTACATCAAGATCATGCCATCTCAAGAACACGAAAGTGAGAGATCAAACACATAGCTACTGGTACATACCCTTAGCCCCGAGGGTGAACTACTCCCTCCTCATCATGGAGACCGCCGGGATGATGAAGATGGCCTCCGGTGATGGTTTCCCCCTCCGGCATGGTGCCGGAACGGGCTCCCGATTGGTTTTTTTGTGGCTACAGAGTCTTGCGGCGGCGGAACTCTCGATCTAGGTTTATTTCTGGGGGTCACAGGATTTATAGAAGTACTTGACGTTGGAATCACGTTAAGGGGACTGCCGAGGGGCCCACAACCCAAGGGGCGCGCACTAGGGGGGCACCCTTGTGGCATGTGGCTGCCTCGGAACTCCTCTCCAGTATCTTTTTGCTCTAGTATTTTTTATATTTTCTAAAAATATTCTCCGTAAATTTTCATCCCATTCCGAGAACTTTTCTTTCTGCACAAAAAACGACACCATGGTAGTTCTGGTGAAAACAGTGTCAGTCCGGATTAGTTATAAATAAGTCATACAAAATCATATAAAATTATTGTAAACATGGCATGAATACTTCATAAATTATAGATTAGTTGAAGACATATCATTAAGCACCATGGTTAAGTAGAGATTACAACGGGGAGAATAAGTTTTACACCACTACATAGAGGGGGAGAGAGTTGGTGGTGACGGTGGCGAAGTTTATTGGTGTAGATCGTCGCGATGATGGATGCCCTGGCGGCACTCCGGTGCCACCGGGAGAGAGGGGGAGAGAGCCCCCTCCTTCTTATTATTCCTTGGCCTCCTCCCTAGATTGGAGGAGGGTTTCCCCTCTGGTCCATGGCCGCCATGGCTCGCGGAGGGCAGGAGCCCCTCCGAGATTGGATATCTCTCTTTGTGTTTCTCTTCTGTTTTCGCGACTGGTTTCTGACCGCTTCACCGTTTCTTAAATATCCAGAGATCCGTAATTCCGATCGGGCTGAAATTTTAAGGGGATTTTTATTATAAAAATATATTCCTTGCGGCAAAAGAAGAGCTCCAACCGACCTAATGGCTGGCCACAAACCATATGGCCGCAACCCTTCCCCCCTAGGGCATGGCCAGATATCTTGTGGGGCCCTCAGGCCTCGTCTTCCTTTGATTCCAACTCTCAAAATTCACATATATATCAAAGAAATCTCCATAATTTTTAATCGCGTTTGGACTTCGTTTGATATGGATTTTTGCGAAACAAAACACAAACACAAAACAGGAACTGACACTGGGCACTGGGAAAGTAAGTTAGTCCCAAAAATAATATAAAATATTTCCAAAAGTATATGAAAGTTATTGAATATTGGCATGAAGCAATCAAAAATTATAGTTAAGATGGAGACGTATCAAGGGTGACCAATAGATTTGTGATGCTCGAGGCAATGGATACTTTAGGTAGTGGCCCAGTGGGAGAATTTGGATCCCGGTAGAGGAGGACCTGGAGGATCCTGGGGCTGCATCGACATTATCTTCGGGCATATCATGTAATCTCCCAGATCTGTAAATCTCAGTCATGTCATGGTGTCCAGGTTAGTAGCACACTTACTTGTCCACTAATCAGATTTCTGTTTATCGTATCTAGTTATTTGCTCCCCCCGTACATCGTCATGTGACTGGGTTAACAGTTTGTTAGATACTACATATTTGAGTAACCTCATTGTGTGATGGATTGTGAGTCTGTGGCTTTACTGTTCGTACCCAATTTTGGTTATTATAATGCAATTTCTATGTGTATGTATTATGAAATTGTCCTACAGATAAGTATTCAACTATTGACCATAGATGTGCAAATAGATAAGCCGATTGTGTTAAAATCTTTACCTTGCATTGGCTGATTGTGTGAGGGATTAACCTGCTTTAGTGCACTTCAATGTCAATTGCTTGTATCCTTAGAGGCAGATGCATGTGTAACGATTGATGTTTCTCTACAATTGGGTTCAATGCTATCTCCCGGCGGTGTCTTCCACAACCAGGCTCCCCTAATGATGCTCTGCACGATCCTTTTTGGGTATGTTCAGCCTTTTGCACAATAATATTCTGATTACCTATACACAGAGCATTTGGTTGCATTTTCTACAGAGATTTTGATATGAAAGCCCTATTTTCTGGTAGATGTGGTTCATTATGTACTTTAGATAAAAGACTAGCATGTATCCTAATGATTAACCAACTATCTATGAGTTAGACATATCGTCATAAAGCATAAATTTTGTAGTATTGTTTTGTTTTACCATTTGCTTCATGGAACCATACATTCATCATTCATATGTTGTTCTAGCATGTTCTAAACATATATTTACACATGGTCATATTATGCTTTTGGAAGCCACCAGAAATGGAAAAGAGACAACATTAGATTTTTTTGGTGAGCTTGAGTGCTTTATGCCATGGCATGTTTTTTTGTATATGCTATACAAATCCTCCTAGTGGATTTGAGAAAAAATATCACAATTGACCAGCATCTGCACTATAGTCTAGGTATGGCCGATCAAGTATGCAAGTAGTCTTGCCAGTGTATTAGAAGAAATATATGTACTATTCTGTTTTTTACTTGGGATGTCTTTATGGTGCAATTCACCCATAATTAACTGAGTGTCCGAAGCATTAATTGTTTATATGATGGATCCTTTAGCAATTTTACATTTGAGTTCATCACGACTTGTATGGTAACTTAACTGAATTGTACATCCGAAATTTCTTTTGCATAACACTACGAAATTATTTATCATACTGAGGTTTGATTAAGTTTGTACACGTCACTGAGTTAGTTTTAGTCGACCCTTATTTGTTACTTCTGTATCGTTCATGATACCATAATAAAAATATCCCAATTTTATTCTGCATTATCTTCACCTATTTTATATTGTTTTTGTTCATTCTACGTACCTGAATGCACAAGAAGTTCAGAATAAGCTACTCATGGCCTGTCCAGAATAAGCTATTTTTTGCCAGCTTCGCATATTTTATTTTGCAATGTTTTCTCGTATTTGTATAAAGTTGGTTGCACACATACATTATGAACACTTACATAGAAGAAAAAGGACCCATCACTCACAAGTTAGGTAAGATATATTCTTATGTTTTCACCGTGTTTCTTCAATGGGAATAGATTGGCTCAACACACACGGATTCATGCAGTTTTGCAATTGAGATGTGATGTATATTTTCTTCTGAAATACTTACACATGGTAACTTAGCATATGGTTATTGTTAGTTTTTTCACCTATTTTGTATCTAATACAATACAATACAATACATAATGAAAGCTAGAAACCATCAATAGTGTCGTGTGGCCTTTCATAACACAAGTTTATATGTGCAGGTGCAACCCCGCAACCCTTTTGTTTCTTTGGTCAAGGAGTAGGATTGGGACATACATTTGTGGCATCTCCCATCATAAGTGTGGTGGTGGTGGGTGCTCTACCGTACACGCGGACGGCATGGAGGATTTTTTATGAAGAGGTGGAGCTTGCAATAGGAAAATTGAGGGAGAGGTACCGTGAGTTGAAGATTAGAATGCGGTGTGTGACAAGGGAGGATGCTACACGTTGCTCAATGGGGCTACTCCCAAATAGTTCCACATTATGTTGTAGAATTTTAATTTTTAGGGTCATTGTTCGAGACATTATGTTTTAGAATTGTTACGACATTGATTGCAAGGTTGAGAATTGGGCAACTAGATAGTTCCAAACTTTGTAATCTTTGGATCGTGTTCTTGTAAAGCAACATAGGCATTTTAATATATGAGACCTCTCTATTTTTTATATTGTAGCTTCAATGCACTATCAATTTGGCCTAACAATTTTGGATGGCTAGAAGCAAAATATCATTAATTGTTCGTGTTATGTATCAAAAATCATTTTGTGTAGGGAAGGTAACAACGCACAACGCTTATTTGGGTAATTTATCAATGGAAGTATATACGTTGTTGTAGGCCCTTGCAAGACCACGAACGACAATGCATATTAATCTGTTGGTGTAGACCTTAGCATCGCTTATATGGACATACAACAATGCATTGATGTGTTGCTGAAGGGGTTTTCCCGTTGTAGTGTAATAGGTTCTACTTTAATTTGTTTAGAGGGCTTAGGTGCTCTAATATTAATTTTGCAAACCACAGTTGATACCTTAGCATTTTCCTTTATCCTAACACGGAAAGGTGGTTTCTCGATATAAGCAGCAGGCACAACCTGGATCAGCGTTGTGAATAATAGTTTCTTCTTTATCTATGATTGGTTCTTTAATTTCTTCTTTAGTAGGGGGTGATATTTAAACCACTTCTCTTTAGGGAGACCAACATGAGCAACAAATGATTCACAAAAAGAGGCTACTATCTCAGAGTCAAGTCCATATTTAGTGCTAAATTTGTGAAAATCATTGATATAAATAAAAGATTTAACACAACCAAATTGAAGCTTAATACCTGACTCATTACCTTCGTCAAGTTCCCAATCTTCAGATTGCATTTAATTCTTTCCAAGAGATCCCACTTGAATTCAATAGTCTTCTTCATAAAAGAACCAGTACAAGAAGTATCGAGCATGGTTTGATCATTATGAGAAAGCCAAGCATAAAAATTCGGAATAATAACTTCTCATGGGATGTCATGGTTGGGGCATGAATATAGCATTGACTTCAGCCTCCCCAAGCTAGAGCGATACTTTCTCCTTCACGAGGCCAAAAATTATATATATATATTTCCGATCACGATGAACTAGATTGCATTGGATAAAACTTTTGGTGGAATTCCAATTTCAATCGATTCTAGTTCCATGATCCAATATCATCACATAGCCTATACCATGTCAATTCTTTTCCCTTCAAAGATAAAGGGAAACCTTCTTCTTAACTTCATCTCCGGGTAAACCTGCAAGCTTAGATAATCCACAAATTTCTTCCACATGTATTAGGTGCATATCAAGATGTTTAGTTCCATCTCCTGCATAAGGACTAGCTAGCAGATGTTCTAACATACCCAAAGGAATTTCATAAACAATATTTTTAGTAGGTGTTGTAGGTTGAGGGTCAACTAATTGTGGTTTCGGTCGAGGTGAAGATACCCTGAACAAACCCCTCAAATGATTACTTTCCATAGTAACAAGTGACAGTAAATTTCGGTACGTAGTAAAAGTTTTTCCTTACCGGTTTCCACTTACCAAGAGTGCTTCCATCCCCGACAACGGCGCTAGAAAAGATTCTTGATGACCTACAAGTATAGGGGATCAATCTTGTCCTTTTGATAAGTGAGAGTGTCGAACCCAACGAGGATCAGAAGGAAATGATAAGCAGTTTTCAGCAAGGTAATTTCTGCAAGAACTAAAATTGTAAGTAACAAGTGTTTTGATAGCAAGATATTTTGTAACGACCAAGTAATGGTAAAAATAGGTAAGGTGCAACAAGGTAGACCAATCCTTTTGTGGCAAAGGACAAACCAAAAGTATCTCTTATCATGAGCGAAGTGTTCTTGAGGGGACGGGAATTTCATCTAGTCACTTTCATCATGTTGGTTTGTTTTGTGTTCGCTACTTTTATAATTTGATATGTGGGTGGACCAGTGCTAAGGTGTTGTTCTTCCTTGAATTAACAACCTACTTATGATTAAACCCCTCACAAGCATCCGCAACTACGAGAAAAATATTAAGACAAAGTCTAACCATAGCATTAAACAGGTGGACCCAAATCAACCTCTTACGAAGTAGCGCATAAACTAGGGTTTTTGATTCTGCCACTGTAGCAACCCATCATCTAATAAATACTCCACAATGAATTCCCTTAGTCCCATAGATGGCAAAGTTTCATGTATTCGATGTTCACCTGACACCACTAAGGGAATCACAACATACATATCATCAAAATATCAAACACATATCAAATTCACATGAGTACTTGCAACATGACTTCTCCCGTGACCTCAAGAACAAAGGTAATTACTCACAAATAATATGCATGCTGAATATCACAGGTGTATTGAATAGAATAATGGATCTGTACATATAATCTTCCATAAAATAAATCATATAGTAATCAACTACACAAGGTAATCAACACTACTAGTCACCCAGAGGTACCAATCTGATGCTCCGGTACAAAGATTGAACACAAGAGATGAACTAGGGTTTGAGAGGAGATGTTGTTGTTGAATATATTGATGAAGAATGGCCTCTCCAAGAATCGCTCCACCGGAGGGCAAAAGTGCTCCTGCCCAAGTTCCGCCTCGAGGCGGCGGCGCTTCGTCCCGATAGTCCTCCTCCTAATTTTTTTAGGTTTTTTGGGAATTTATACCATAAGATGGGTTCCGGAGGTGGGCCTGGGTGAGCACCCTCCACCCAGGCGCGAGTAGGGGGGCACACACGCCCTGGTGAAGGGTGGCCACTTGGTGGCCCCCCTCGGGTCGTTTTCAACTCTAGTAATTTTTATTTACTGCATAAAAAATCTCTGTAAATTTTCAGCTTCATTGGGGAAGTGCAGAATAGGTATCTCTGACGTGCTTTTTTGAGGTGTTGAATTCCGGTTGTCAGCATTCTCCCTATTGTGTAAACCTTGCAAATTGTGAGAGAAAGGCATTACAATTACTCCACAAAGCATTATTGTGCATAAAAACATTATAAATAACAGTAGTAAAACATGATGCAAAATTGACGTATCAACTCCCTCAAGCTTAGACCTTGCTTGTCCTCAAGCAAAAGCCAATGTCGAAGAACATGCCTACATGGTTTGAGAGGGAGGTGTCGATAAAAACAAAATACGGCCATAGTAGCATCATGATTATTACTATAACAGAAACAAAAATTGACATACAACTTTTCATAAAACTTTTATTCATAACAACATCATATAACTTCTTATGAGAAAGTAACAATTCATCACAACATGGAAGTATAAATCATAAACCTTATTGGAAACCAACAAACTATGTTCTCGGTCAACTTTGCAATTGCAATTCATCATATTTTCAGGAAGGGTCTCATCTAGGAGCCTTTTGGCAAGTCCACATACTCAACCATCATCTAGTATTTTATGATTGCTAACACTCACGGCATACCAATGAGCAAAAAGTTTCAACCGTACACATAGAAAGATAGGGGCTTATAGTTTGCCTCCAACGAATTCACCTCAAGGGTGATGTCAACAATAATAACTCATGCTCACTCTTATCCACTGGACATATGTGCCTAGATCTTTCCTCACCATATGATGCTTTCCAAAGAGATAAATAAAAAGTAATAGGGTAGAATACTTTGACTCTTGCATAAAAGTAAATACTTAGAAGTAAAAGATAAGCCCTTCGCAGAGGGAAGCAGAGGTTGTCATGCGCTTTTTAGTTTGTATGCCAAATCCCTTAGCACAAAAGAATGCCATGTTGCATTGTCTCTTGTGATAGCAACCTTTATTATGCATTCCGTCACTTTTATTAGTTTGCCATCACAAGTTCGTGCAACGCTCAATTTTCTCTTACACTGATTGATCCAACACTTTTAGAAGTATTTTTTTATTGCCTTGATGCACCGATGACAACTTACTTGAAGGATCTTATTAAATCCATAGGTAGGTATGGTGGACTCTCAAAAATGAGTTTCGGTTTTGGGTTCTTGGATGCACAAGTAGGATGTCTACTTAGTTCAGAGTTCTTGGCTAGCGAAGATATTGGGCAAGCACCACATGTTGAAGGATCTATGACAATATAACTTCTATTTGAATATGAACAAGCATAAATCATTACATTGTCTTCCTTGTCCAACGTCAACAATTTTGGCATATAATATTTAGTGGGGGCTCACAATCATAAAGGATGTCCATGATAGTATATTTGCATGTAAATCCTCTCTCCCCTAATTAATTCTTTCATGAATTGCATCATTGATTAATGCTTTGTTTGTCAATCTCCTATAAATTTTACCACTTATACTTTTCTAAATTGTGATGTCATTACTCACCATAAGATTAGCATATGACCCCTTTCTCATTTATTTTATTTTATCATGATTGCAACAAGAAAGTAAAAGGGGCAAAATCTCAAACTAAACTTTATTATATAACTCTCACTCAATTGCATAGATAGATAGATCACGGAACTAGCACTCAAAAATAGATCATACTAAACTTTTATTCAACTAAATCATGAAGAAGTGAAGGATGGGAATAAAAAGCAAAGGTAAAAAGTGATGGTGATACGATACTGGGGCACCTCCCCAAGCTTTGCTCAAGCCAAGGGGACTACCCATACCCGTGTACTCAAGTCTCCTTTGGTGGTGGTGATGATGAAGGTGGTGGTGATGAGAAGTCGCACTGTAGCTCCAATATTACTTCAATTTGTGGATGATGCTCCTGACGGTGGTGATATGCTCCTCTAGCAAAAGATTTTCACGAGTGAGGAATTTATTCTGAACACGAACCTTCTCAAAAGCCCCGAAAGCTTCAATTTCAAGAGGGGTGAGATGATGATAGTAGGGCCGAAGGATATCTTCTTCTTCCTTTTCCACCATGCCCATGGGTTGTCCTCCTTCTTGAGCTTGATCCTCCATATCTTGTTTGCCCTTGTCCTCCTTATTGGCTTCTCTTGGCTCCTTTCTTTTTAGCTCCATTTTCACCAACCAAGAATCCTCTTCCACGTTATTGGGAGAGGACGAAGACATGAGGCTTGGCTTGACTGATCTGCCAGGAAAACAACACGAAACATCTTGTAGTTTATGCTTGTTGGAAAACTTGGTGGAAGACATTATGATTAGATCCTTAGTCATTATTATTATACCTCTGATATTGAACATGTTGATGAGGTGTGAGTAGTTACTATTGTTCCTGAGGACATGGGAGAAGTCTGTTATAAGTAATCTTGTGAAGTTAGTATTCGTTCGATATTTTAATGATATGTATGTTGTTACTTCTCTTAGTGGTGTCAAGTGAATTTCGTCTACATGACACTTCATCATGTTATGGGCCTGAGGGAAGTCACTGTGGAGTAGCAATTAGATGATGGGTTGCTAGAGTGACACAAGCTTAAACCCCAGTTTATCCGTTGCTTCATAAGGGGATGATTTGGATCCACACATTTCATGCTATGATTAGATTTATCTCAATTCTTCTTTCGTAGTTGTCGATGCTTGCGAGAGGGATTAATCATAAGTAGGTTGTCAATTCAAGCAAGTACATCACCTTAGCATCAGTCCACCCACATATCAAATTGTCAAAGTAGCAAACGTGAATAAACTCAACATGATAAACATGACTAGACAAAAATTTCCATGCGTCCTGTGGAGCACTTGCTTAATATAAGTACTTTTCAGCATGTCCTTTTCTACAAAAGGATTGGGCTACCTTGCTACACCTTTTGTTACTATTTCACTTCTCACTTGTTACGAATTATCTTGCTACAAAACTATCTACTATTGTTACTCACAACACTTGCTGAGAATACCTTGCTGAAAACTGCTTATCATTTTCTTCTGCTCCTCGTTAGGTTCAACACTCTTATTTATCGAAAGGACTACAATTGATCCCCTATATTTGTGGGTCATCACTACCTTGACCTACGGCCGCTCGGAATTTGCTGAGAGGTCCTAGCCAAGAAAGAAGAGCGGTAGTGGTACAGTAGTAATAGAAGGTACACTCGCTAATGAATGGTACTATCGCGTTGTACTACCGCCCATAAACTGCTCAGTCCGACATGGAAAGTGGAGACTCCTGAGCCAGCTGTAAAGTGCATGGCACTGGGCAGTGGCACTACCGCTGCCATGCACAATACTTCCACTTGGCTCTTTCCAGACCAGAACAAAGGCAACATCGAAAACTCCATAAATGTAGGAAAGGACAAGGGGTGCAAATGAAAGTGTATGTATTGATTCCACCCAAACCTTTCTGATGTGGACACATGCTTATTATAACGGTTCTCCTATGACTCAATTCCACCAAAAACTAAACACGGGGAAGGAACCGTCTTCACTCTAATCACTATAATCATCTTGTGCCATATGATGAATTATCTAAAAGGCTTAATGCACACGATTAGTCCGCAAATACGTTGTCATGAATCACCAAAACCACTAGGATAGAAATATGCCCATACAACATTCACAATGTAACAGTTACACACTAGAGCGACACGGAACTAGCTCCAATTCATCAATATAATGTGGCATGCATTTTGTATATAGTCATACGTGCTTATATTAAGAACTTGCGTGACATCTTTTTCATACTCTGCCATGGAAGCGGGGCCCATAAGAAAATCTAAGGGATATTAAGGCCTCCTTTTAACAGAGAACTGGAACAAAGCATTAACACATGGTGAATACATGAACTCTTCAAACTACGGTCATCACCGGAGATTATCCCAATTATTGCCACCTTCGCGCCTACAGATCATAACAGATAATAGGTGCATACAAGTTGCAATATTGGATCTAAAATACTCTCATATTCATGAAAATATAATAGGTTCATATCTGAAATCATGGCACTCGGGCTCTAGGGAGAAGCATTAAGCATAGCAAAGTCCTAGCAACATCACTCGCAGAGCATTGTGGATACGTGGGATGAAGCCCTATCAAACTAACTCGATTACATGAAAAATCTAATCCAATCCCATCATTGTCCAGCAAGAATCCAAAGGAATTATTCACTCCCGATCGTAAGCATCATGGAATTGTTGATGGAGAAGACTTGCTGATGACGATGGCAAACAGACTCCATATCAGCCCTCCCGAGGAAGAATGGGAGGTGGCGGCAGATCTGTCTCGTAGAATGTGATGAAAAATTCCCTATTATTTCTTCTGAGTGAATAGGAATTTATATCCTTGAGATTATGGTCAACAAAGCCGAGTGGGCTCCACAAGGCAACTGGCACGCCCTGGGAGTGGTTGAACCCTGTTGCCTTGTGGGCAACTCGTGGCCCCCCTCTAGTGGGTATTCGTTCCAGTATTCTTTATGTATAACGTAAAAATTCTCCAAAAAGTTTCATCCAATTTCGGAAACTTTTATTTCTGGACATAAAACAACACCATGGTAGTTCTGCTAAAAACAACGTCATTCCAGGTTAGTTCCATTCAAATCATGCAAATTATAATCCAAAATAAGAACAAAAATATTTCAAAATGTAGATACGTTTGAGACGTATGTATAATGATTGTGATACCAACCATTGTTGTATATTCATAGGAATTGGCAATGGAGAAAGGTTGATGATGACGAAGACTGGAGATTCCCCTCTCTGGAGCCCCAAACGGAATCCAGATCTAGCCTCTCGATGAAGAACAGGTGGTGGCGGTGGCTCCGTCTCGTGGAACATGATAATTCTTTCTGTCCTATTTTCTCCAAATTTAGGAATTTATAGTGGCGGAGATAGGTCAAGTGGGGCCCCGAGGTGCCGTCCACCCACCAGGTCGCACCGGGAGGGGGCTGGCGCGCCCTGGTGGGTGCTGCGTACCCTGGGCCCCCTCTCCGGTGATTTGTGGATCCAATATATTTTATATTCGAAAATAAATCTCCCAAAAGTTTCGTTCCATTCCGAGAACTTTTATTTCTGCACAAAAACAACACCATGGCAATTCTGCTAAAAACAGCGTGAGTTCGGGTTAGTTCCATTCAAATCATGCAAATTAGAGTCCAAAACAAGGGCAAAACAATGAGGAAAAGTCGATATATTGCAAACGTATCAACTCCCCCAAGCTTAAACTTTGCTTGTCCTCAAGAAATTTAGCTGATAAACTGAAAGTGATAAAGAAAAAAATTTATGAACTATTTATATATATATATATATGCTTAAGTAGCACCCAGGTTTCAGCAAAGATTATGACTAACCATGTCAACATAACTCCTAGAAATTATATTTACTCATATGAATAACATATGCAACTAGCGAGCAATAATAAGATATCTCAAGTACCAATATTTTGTCAAAACAATCGTGATACAATATGACAATAGTGATATCTCGCTAGCACTTTCTGAGACCACAAACCATAAATGCAGAGCATCTCCAAAGTTCAAGCAACGGTTAAGCATTGTAATTCATGGTAGAAAAGATCCAGTCATGTTGCACCCAACATCAACTATACACAACGCATGAGGATGACAATAGTGCTCTCAGGTCTGGCGCTTATGTGAGAAGGTGATGACTCAACATGAAAGTAAATAGATAGTCCCTTTCAAAGAGGGAATCATGGATTTGCGACAGTGCCAAAGCTCAAAGTTTAAAACAAAGAGATGTAATTTTGGGAGGTACACCCTTACTGTCAACGTCATACCAAGAGTTATCAATATCTTCCATGCTAAACAAATTATCGGCGGTTTCCAAGCGATAAAAGTAAAGGTTTACCCCCTCCTCCACCAACAATACACTCCACGGCGAATCCACGGGTACCAGCCAAACCAACAACATTCCTAGGGGAGTTTTGTTTAATTATTTTTGATTTTTGATTTCGGGACTGGGAATCCCTATTACCGCCCTCTCATGTAAGGACAAGTGAATAAACACTCGTCATGAGAACAACCCGCTTAGCATGGAAGATACTGACCGCCCCCTGTTGCTTCATGAGCAGTCCAGGCATACAAAATAGATGTTCATTTGAATTTTTAGAGGTGGCACATGCACATTTACTTTGGAACGGCAGGATAATACCGCATATAGGTAGATATAGTGGACTCATCTGACATAACTTGGTTTAAGGGTTTTGATGCATGAGCAGTATACCCGCTTAGTACAGGTGAAGGCTAGCAATTAGATTGAGAAGCGGCAACCTAGAGAGCAAAGACGGCCATGAACATGCATTACATATAACCAACGTTGAATACTAGCATGAGTAGGATATGGACACCATGAACATAAATATCATGAAGGCTATGTTGGTTTTGATTCAACTACATGCATGAACATGTGCCAAGTCAAGCCATTTGAAACATTCATAGGAGAATACCATATCATCATACCGCATCACAACCATTTTAATGCATGTTGACACCCAAGATAAATCACTATCCATTCCTATCTAGTTAAGCATGGCATGAACAACTATAATCTCTAATGGTCATTGCAAGCATGTTTGATCATAATGACCTGAATCAAGGGATACTAGGTTAAACATATTTACAAAAACAAAAACAAGTTGAGTTCATACCCACCTTTCTCTGCCACGGTCAATTCATCAAATGTCATCATTATTTCCTTTCACTTGCACGACCCAACAATAAGAAGATAATAATAGTGCAAGAATGCCTTTGACTAAGCTGGAATCTACAAACATTTTATTCAAGAGGATAATACAAGGTAATATGGGTTCTTTGTTAGGTAAACAATAGTGCAGATGAGAACCACTCAACAATTTCATCATGATATTCTCCTCGGTCTGACTCGAGTAAAAAGAAAAGAATTTCAGAGAAACACGCTGAAATATTTTTGGAGTTTTTGTTTTTTCTTGAAGGAAGGAACACAAAGAAGAAAAACAAAAACGAGAAAAACTATTTACACACGATAACTCATGAAAAGTAAATAACATGTAGTTGGAATAAGAGGTTAACTTAACATGAAAAGTAAATAACATGAAAGTAAATAGATTTTCCCTTCATAGAGGGGGGTGGGGATTTGTAGAGGTGCTAGAGCTAATTGTTTAAAGGAGAGATGAATATATTTTGGGTGGTGTGCCTTTCCTTACAATGTTACAACAAGGGAGTTTAATATCTTCCATGATAATCACATTATTGGCGGTTCCCAAACAGAATTGAAATGCCCCCCTCCACCATTCAAATACATTCCATGGCTGCCTAAATCCACGGTTGCCCTCTAAACAATCAACTTTCTTGGGGGGTTTCTTGTTTATTTAATTTTGTATTATGAAGGACTAGGAATCCTTTTTACCAGCCTCTCTCGTGTAGTGGAAAGTGAATAAACACTCATCATGAGAGTAACCCACTTAGCATGGAAGAAATTGACCGCCCAGATAGCTCCATGAGCGGTAGGGCACACAAAACGGATGTTTATTTAAAGCGTTTAAAGGTGGCACATACTAGTTGATCAAGGATGAAAATAATTAATGGGTATTCACAATCATAAAAGATATCCAAGATAATGTATTTATATGTGAAAATTCTCTTTCTTGTACTAATCATTCATGAATTGTGTGTATGACAAATACTATGGTTGTCAAACATAAATAGATTTTACTTTCTAAACCAAATGTGACACTACTACCAAGCATAAAGCACATTGATAATTGCATGTTTATGATATTTCATTCGTTCAAAATTTACCCTTAGGATATAAGTGAAGCACGAGAGCAAACATCAAACTACTCTTAAAAAGATATAACTGAAGATCACTGAGTAGTTAAAATATTAAGTATCTGTGTGAGGACTCTCTCTCTCTCTCTCAATAAAGATTTTATGATTTGACATTTATTTCAAAACAACAAAGAAAACGAAATACATTCCAAGAATAGCACATATCATGTCGACAAAATAAAAATTTAGGCGCAACATAGGCTATCCGATATTTGTTTGATGAAGAGATGCTAACCTGTCTTTTGGTCAGGATCTTTCTCACTGTTTAAACTATGTCTGACAATGATTGCCTTTTATGATGTCACATACTATTCCAACTAAGATCTCCCGCTTGTGTCGTTTCTCAAATATAGGTATCTCTCTCAAGACTATCCTCTCCTCATAATATGGCGAATAATAATAGTAGATGTATTGGCGATCAACTCATGGCGTACCCAAATCATTACCAACCACGTGATTTCAAAAATCTTCATAAACTTGCCACTCAGTCTTCCCCACAAGCTTTCTTGGAGTCCTTCTGGTTCGATCCTCCAATGTGGTCTTCTCAAGAATCTTCAGTCTTGTGTCGGTGACGCCTAACGTTACCTCACAACTTGCAAGTGGCAAAATTTCCTATACATTTGCCTAACAACTATCGCTTCCTTGATGGCTCTGGCTTCTGACATAGCAAATTCAGCTGTCATCTATACATCACATTCCTCTATTCCTGTCGTATGTTGTTGCATATAGTACTGTCATTATGTTTCTTCGTGTCTCATCTATTATATCTATACGGGTTCTAGTGTGGGTTGTACTACAATACGACATTTTCCTACTTGTTTCGTTCAGTCTCAGTCATAGGTATCTAGGATTTCTAAATCCAGTTCTGCCTTGCTTTCCATGTTTTCAGCCAAAATCCAAATCCAATTACCCCTTACAATGTCCTTAATACCCAGACCAAGGTTCTCAAATTGTTCCACTTTCAGTTCCTTTGGCCTGGTGCCTTCCATATTGGAACAATAATGCCTCCTTGGTCTTTTGTGGTCAAGTCTCAAACGACTTTCCCTTCGGTTTACTTCACCATTGGGTGGTTGCGTAGTGTCTGATCCATTTGTTCGGTTTTTGCTTTTCTACTAACCTAGGTGATTCCAATTCAACCTCTGTTCTTTCTTTCATGTTAACCGAGGTATATCCAATTCAGTCTCTTTTTTTCCTTTCCTGTTAATCGAGGTAGTTTCTAATTTAGTCTTCGTTTTTCCTTTCGTGTTAACCGAGATAATTTCTCATTCAGTCTCGTTTTTTCCTTTCTAGTTAATTGGTATATATGGCTCAAATTTTTGTCTCGGTTGAACTTTTTTAAATAATTGTGAAGAAATATTTAAGATCATGAACAATTTTTAAATTCGCCAAAACTATGTGATTTTGAAAACACTTTCTAAATTCACAATCAATTATTAAAATTTGTGTGCAATTTTTGAATTCGGGAAAATCTATTGAATTAATGATTTTTTAAATTCATTATCTTTTCTGATTTTTTTTGAATTCATGCTTTTTTCAAATTCCCAAACGTTCTCGTGTATGATTTCCCCCCAATATTTTTGTTTATCTCTTCCATCTTCTGTTTAATGTTCATTGTACATTTAATAGAAATTTCCAACATTTTTTTAAAATGTTTAGTATCTATTTGAAAAACTTCCGCCATATATTAATGAAAAGTTCACTCTACATTAGAAAATTGTTCACTGTATATAAAAAGTATTCATTTTGTTCGGTGTGTATTTCAACAAATGTTCACCTTATATAAAAATGTTCATGTGTAATTTAAAAAAGTTCGTCATATATTAAAAAATATGTATACTACAGGATATTATAAGAGAATAAAAGGTTAAAAGCTAAAAAGAAAGAAAATCGGAAGAAAAGCACATACCTGAAATTGAAAAAATAAAAATGGGAAAAAACAACAACAAACCATAGTACTAGGTAAGGTAGGCGACATGGGCGTGCTTAGCCTAGCGATGTGAGCAACGTGAGTGTGCTTACAGATTTTTTTAAGAAAAAAATAGTGTTGCTGGACTTATCTCAGAAAGGCGTGTTTGGTTACTTTCTTCACCGTCCTAGCTTATATGACGAAAACGAGCTAGGCTAAGCAGGGCTTGTTTAAGAGAAAACAAGGCAAAAAATGATGTTGTCAAATAGTTCGGTAATCTGCATGTGATGTCTTGTCATCATGAAGCAAATTTTATCCGATGTTTGATTGCATACGTCCATGGTGATTAGTAGTAAACCACTACACTTAAGAGGAGATTGCAGTAGAGCGCAGTCGGGGCGAACGCGAGGCGGCCGAGCTGTGGGACAAGCGCTGCCTCGGACTGAGATGCGGGGGCGAAGAAGGGGCAACCGAGACAGGGGAGTGAACCCATGAAGCGCCGAGGCGGCACCGCGACGACTGAGGCGCGCGTCAACGGAGATGATGTGTTTGAGTGAAAGAGCGTGTGGAGTTGAAGAGGGTGCAATTGAGAACGAGGACGCAGGACACTGCTGCAAGTCTGGCTTCGGCGAGGACGAGGTTGCCCTTGTCGCCACCAGGTCGGTGCTCCATAGGAGCGGCGAGCCCGTCGCACTACAAATCCGCGGACATGGGCAACAGCGAGCTCGTCATACTAGATAACTGTGTCGTGCTCCACTGCTTCCTCATCATCTACAAGACTCCATGGATGTGTGAAACGGCGAGACCGGTGTCCTGGACAGTCGTGTCGTTCTCTGCTAACACCCGATGAGGACTCTGTCGTGGACGTCACCAACGTCGTCCCTGCCTCGACACTACATCTATTGTACGTGTTCGGCTCCTCGCTGTTGCTGAACCACCACTACAAGAAATATGTTAACTTGTGACCATCAATATTGGTCACTAAATGGTCTTAATTTTTCATTTGCGACCTTTTCGTGACCAAACATAATTGATCAAAAGCTGGTCGTCTTTAATGAAACTTAACGACCTTGTTTGTGACATGGTCATAGCAGGTTATGACCAAAATAAAAGGTCGTTGGTCCTACGACCAATTGTTTTGGTCGTTGGTTGTTTGTCCAGGCCAGTTGGATCCAACGTGGCAAGCTGACGTGGCAAAATTGCGATCGATTGAATTGGTCATTGATAAGAATCAACCCGGTCTAGTTCGGTGTCTATATGGGCCGAGTCCTACAATTCAGCCCATTTATAATGAATTTTCCTGATAATTTTAGTAGCAACATGGGCCAAGCCCAATAATTAGGCCTTTTTGTTTTTTAAGCTTCGTCCAGTTTTTTGGGCCTGTTTTTCAACCTTTCCTGTGAATATTATTTGATAAATGGCCTTTTTCGATGCCAAATACTATTAGGTCCCGCTTGTCAGGTTCTAATTAACGATGGCCCAGGTTTCAATTTCCACAGATAAAAAATATCAAGCCACATGCCAATTTTGGCTAATAGCACAATCTTTACATCGTTCATTTCACCTAGATATAACATATAACTATTACTACAAATATACTTCCGATTTCTTCACTTTCAGGCTAGAACAATAAATGTGCGGAAACACCATTTTTGGGTATGTTCATAGAGGCTGAACGAAGGCATCTGACAATAAACAAAAAGAATTAGAAACAAACATTTCCACCAGGTTTATACCGAAATCAAAGAGATGGGACATCACACTACAAACTTTCATCTACTACTCGATGCATAGCATTTGTGCAGATTATCATAGTTTCTACTTCACATCGTTACAAACGCATGAGCTTGTCTGATTTAACTACTACCTAATAACAGCAGAAACTCCACAAGATTGCCGCTGTGAATACAATGACAAATTATAGGATAGACACTAGCATGTAAACACACAGTACGACGCTCAACAAGCAGCAAAACAGCAGAAGTAGTCGTGTTTGCATCATGCTAGAACAGCACAAGCAGACATACATGCATAACCGACAAAGAACACTCAGAATCTAACATCTAAAGACACAGAACCAGCAACTATTCATATAAATCAAGATTGACACGGAACCAACAATGATTACGAGAACTAGCAACTATCCTTGTAAAAGGATCCATAAATGGAATTTGATTTACTGTATTTGACTTAGCTCGAGAGAAATGGCAGCTAAATTCGGAACAATGACAGTAACGGCATTGCAGCGAGCTCCTAGCATCACCACAGCAAGTCCACCGATGAGAAAGTGGTCCCTACAATCATGAAAGGCCAAGTTGGCCTCAAGTTGCTTTGAGAAACATTGCGAAGAAGACTGGCAACATAATTGAAACGTGTACAATAGCTGCACATCACACGGTAAACCAGTGCCATCACACTAGCGCTGAACCTCAACAACTTTCAAGAGGGTTTTCCCAACTACTCCCTCCGTTCCAAATTAGTTGACTCAGATTTGTCTAGATACGGATGTATCTAGACATTACTTAGTGTTAGATACATCCGTATCTAAATAAATTCAAATCAACTAATTTGGAACGGAGGGAGTACTAAGCTACATGTAATTGGCAAGTGCTTTTTGGTGAGAATTCAGCTCTATAAAAATCTTGAACGCAAGTATGTTGATGACAACAAGGCAGGTAGACAGGATGCACAATTCAGATATGAGACCACAACAGACAAAACTCTAGCATGGTGACATGCGTGTTTTCCAGGGGTCGAACCGTGTTCTCCTCAAAGTATGGTGGTGCAGCCATTCATATTGAACAATCAAATCTAGACCTGGTTTTCGGTGTCAAATCCAGCATATCTCGTAGTAGGGGTCCTAAGCTAGGCGTCTTGAAGCGATCGTTGCATAGACATAGAATTTTACCTAGGTTCGGGCTCTCTCAAGGAGATAATACCCTACGCCCTGCCTTTGATTGTATTGATATGGGGATAGTACATAGTACATCTATCAACTACGAGATTATAGTAATGAATATGAGATGTAATATAATGATCTATTGACTAGCCTGGCCTCGGTTTATATATGCACCGTAGGCCTAAGGTTTAGAGGATTCCTTGTCTTGTGCGTCAAGTCTTGTGAAATCTCCCTTGTATGCGTCATGGGCTGTCCGAAGTGACCCATTAGCAAATCATCATGGGCGTCCTCGGCCCGACCCACCGGTCGGGAGACGACGTGGTGAGTACCCCCTAGTCCAGGACACCATCAGTAGCCCCCTGAACCGGTCTTCAAGTTGAGGACGCTCCTCGGTTATTCCGAATAATTCTTCCTCTTCGATCATCGGTCTTGAAAACTGGTTCAACAAATCTTCCCATGTCCGATCTTGAGGATCGCCGAGCTGAATCCAAAGGGTTTACATGTCGGGCATCCGAGCAGCCCCTTTAAGTTATCGGCCTTTATCAAAGCCTTGTAATTTTTATGCCACACCTGGGGTTTGAAGTGTTTCCCATGTAGCGGCGTCCTCTTACGTCCAAGCTCCAAAGTCGAACTACATCTGAGGCATCTTTCCACAGCCGAACTCCAACGATATTCGGCATTCATGGTATCCTCTTGCGTTCGAGCTCCAACATTGGACTGCATCCGAGGTGGCTTTTTACAGCCGAGCTCCAACAATTGTCGGCATCCGAGGCATCATAGATTACCTTGGCCTCTGAAAAGTTGAATGAGTCCATCTGAGCTTAAATGTCGAAATAGTTTCCTATGAAACGAACTATTCGAATTCGAGCTTTATGCGAGATAGCTTCCGAGGTCCAACGTCGGACTGCATCCGAGCTCTAACGATGGTCAGCGTCCGAGGTATCATAAACTAACTTGGACCTTAAAAAATTGAAGGAATTCATCCGAGCTTAATGTCGGAAATGCTCTCTATGGAGCCAGCCACTTGTGCTCAAGCTTCATGCCGGACTGCTTTCGAGGTGTTTGTTGCAGCCGAGCTCCAACACTGGTCGGCATCCGAGGTGTCATATATTACTTCGGTCTTTGAAAAGGTTGAACGAGTTCGGCCGAGCTTAATTCCGGTAATGCCCTCTATTGAGCCAACCACCTGCATCTGAGCATTACATCGGACTGCTTTAGAAATAGTGCACCACCTTGACATCGGGCTGACTTTTTGTGGAAATTATTTTCGATTGCTGCAATTTATTCTTTGCCAAGATATATAGCCAGTAGTCCTCAAGGTGTGTGTCGGACTATGACCCGAGGTGCACCTGAAGGAAAACATAATAATCAAAATAAAACCACTAATCCTAGTAGCCCCTGAGACTTAGGTCGATTTAGAAAATTGGCCTGAGGATCAACTTCTTGCTCAACAGCATATGTTAGGGATAGAAACGTGGTACATAGTAGTTTCCGAGACTCGGGTTGGGTGCGGCCGACCAACCTAAGGATCAAATCTCCTCACAAACCATATTGCTCTTTGAATTTGCTGCATTGAATTGGCAATGCAGTAGCCCCCGAGCCTTAATTTCCACACAGGTGGTCGAATTAAGGATCAATATGTGTTTGATAGAAACTTTGTTACGTTTGACACAATTTATGGTTTAGTTCGGGGAATGTTACCGAACTCTATGGTCTTTAATGAACCGAAATTTTCACTTCCGTCATCGTTGACCAATTATATTCTTAAGATGGCTAGCTTTCGGATTCACCCAGTCTGAGAGACTAACCCGGATGACCCGGAAGTAACAATCACAGAGGTGCTCCCTTTACCTCCTAGCCGAACAATCAGGAACATACAGGGTAAGCACGGGAGGCAGGGAACCCAGCTTGGCTAAAATCTTAAGTCAAATTGATGCATATTTATGGCTTTGTAACAATGATTACGGAAGGCAGCACTCGCATATTGGATATAAATTCTTTAATGCTATATGCTATTTTGACTCCTTTGTGACTGTTTATCATTCGATAGTGGCCCATCGTCGGCTTCTACCCCTTTGTAAATGCTACACAGGGTGTTTCCGCAGCAACAAGACAACCCTTAGCCGATGTTTCAGTGCCCGGAGGCCGTTGTGTTAGCGGAAACGAGGCAATCAGATATCTAGGCTTTATAACTTTCACTTAATCACATGATTTTAAAGTTTGGGAGGCCAGTTACTAGCCCCCAATTAGTGTTTGGCGTTAGCCGAGGTCAAGCCGTTAACACTTCGGTTAATTTTATGAATGGCCCATGGGGTAACCTCTATCGGTCTATAGTTTGGCAGTCATTGAATTGCTGAGTAGTTAGTGCTCACTGTGACAACCAACTTTCGGCTTTCTCCACTGAGGTACTTAACCAATAGAATCGGAAGCAACATCGCAGTGATTCTCCCTTTGCACACCTAGCCTAACAAAGTGGAAATTAGGAGGCAATCACAGGGGCAGGGCAACCCAACTATTGAGCGAAAACACAATTCGAAACTGATGCATATAGAGAAATATCCGAGACGTCGGGGTGGAGGTCGACAGGGAAGATGCCAAACAGCGGGTCAAAAAAGATTTCCCGAGCTGAATTATTACGTAGGGCACCTCGGTCAAGATGTTGTCCCTCCTCCTAAAAAAGCATACAAATAGCTTAAAATTTCCATCAGCTCGAAAAGCCCAAAAACTTACGTAAAAACTTTGACGTTTGAACTAAATCAAGTGTTTGGTGCCAATCCGAAAATTGGTCTTAAAGTTAACATGTGCTTCGGTCGTGCTTTAAAGTGATACATCCAATCTCTTAGACTTCAAGCGGGTCAGCCTTTGGCTTCAGCCTCCATATCCTGAGGGCGGAGTGTTTCTCAGAGCCCTATTTAGCAAACTAAACTCAAGCGGCTTTAGAGAGAAACTAGGCTACCCGGCTATTGACCAAACACTCCTGTCGAAAAAAGGAGTAGTAGAAAAAGACTTTGCAACGACAAGAAGAAAACAACATTTATTATAAAATGTCTCATATAAATTTAAGAGCCCCCAAGTAACTTGGGTAAAAGAATTTTACGTATAATGATTTTATGTACCTAAGTACTTATATCATATATGTGTTCGCCCGAAGTTTAAACGCGTCTTAACCGGCCATCAGCTTCTCCCTCTTCGGCCAAGGGCCGAAAAGTGTTATCTACTACGCCATCCGAGGATATCAGGGGTGTTTCGAATAACCAGGCAATCATACCATTAGGATATAACAAACAAAGCGCGCCCAGGGAACTTATGCTATATTACTATTTAACTTAAGAAGCATCTTCAAAACAAATAGTTCCACCAACGGTCCCTTCCTTTGGGTTCTTATGATTACCATGAGGGGTGTACAATAGATTTATGTATCCTTGTCTTCCGTCATGGACGACCATAGTTGAAAACTGTAAGAGCACTAGCTTTCGGCTTGACCCGTCTAAGGTACAAGTTCGGATGACCCGATCATAACAATCGCAGAGGTGCTCCCTTTACTCCCTAGCCGAACAATCGGGAACATAGGGGTAAGCACAGGAGCAAGGCAACCTAGCTTTGCAGAACACTTAAGTCAACATGACGCATATATTGGCGTAAAGACGAACAAGGAAGGGTGCGATACATTAATAATCATATGCAAGAGGAATGGCTTCATAAAGGAAGACCCCCAAGTAAACGGGGTATTTGAATTTGTTTGTATCAAAGAATGTTTTGACAAAGAAAGTTTTTCACAAACGACTTTTTGAAAAAAAGTATAATGCTTGGTCAAACCGAACAAAATTTAAAACTGAAATTTTTTGAGCATGAAAGCGACTTAGCTGGTTAATATGCTCGGTGTCGATGATGTGATCCGGGCTTGTGGCGGGACGAGGACGCCCATGGAACTTTGACAGATTCGATGTGTAGTCTTCGGCATGACCGAGGTCCCAGCCCCCAAGCCCGTTCCGAGGTGACCATACGAGGAGTTCAGCACTCCGAAGTAGTGTCACGGCTCGGCCAATGTGGCGAGACGAAGCCCCTGGTCCAGCCGAGGTGGTGGAGTAGGTCAGCAAGGTGATGCCGGGGTGACCGCGTGACGGCAGACGAAGTCGATTTCATGCACTCATACAATAGTGCAAGCCAAAAGTGATAAAAAAGAAAGATAATAATATATATTAAAAAATTCTACTTAGTTAATTTTAGTGAAGCAAATAAGTAAAGGAATATGGCCTGGGTGCGAGGTGCCTGAACGAAGAGTTTGGCTTGACGATGTGACGAAGCTGCACGGTCGATGTGGCAAGATGAAGTCCTCGGTCCAGTTAACATGACAAAGCTGTGATCGACGTACGCCGTACTCTCATGCAGGTCGGCTAGTGACGCCGAAGTCTAATGCCAGCTGAGGTGTTGACGCAGGTCGCCTAGTGACGCCGAAGTCTCATGCCAACTGAGGTGTTGACGCAGGTCGGCTCGTGACGCCGAAGTCTCATGACAGCCGAGGTGTTGAAGCAGGTCGGCATGGTGGACGTCGGCCTAAAAAAGTAATGGCGTGGCAATGTCGACGCAGGTCGGAATTTGTGCCGAGGTCGATGCTGGCTTGATGAAGCAACGAAGCACCCGACCCGTACAATCTGCGGATGACGAGGTTCGCTTGATGAATATTCGGCCCTCGCGGTGCCGAACTCTAGGTCGAATGACAGCGATGATGAGAAAATTTCCTTCAAAAAGGACGTTCGGCAACCCGTTCATGAGAAACATGAACTCGGCTCGGATTCTTTTTCGAACAGAAAATAGATCCAAAATTTGTTGTACTAATCACATGATTCCTGGAGTTTGGACGGTCGGATCGAGCTGAAATTTTAAGGGGTGATTGGTGTAGGAATTCCGCAGCCGATAAACGGTGGGATTTTCCAATGGACGTCCGAGCTAGACACTAGACTCCTCGCCCTAAACAGGTCCAGATTCTCGTCCAAATTCGATAGGGCTTCGGTAGATTGTAGATCGCCGGAGATTCCTCTGCCGGAACGTGACGAAATTTTGTAGAGTTGTTCTATACTCAATTCCGCACAATTCCACTGAAGCAATCATCAAAATGACACTCGAGGAGGCGGGGATGACCAACACGAATCCGCTGTCCAGAAAAACTGCATGGTCACGTGAGGGCAATGTTGACGTTGAGCCCCCGAGCACCATGGAGTATTCTTCCACGATCTTGGTTGAGATTGGAGTTGATGTTCATGAAGACAAACGTACGATCTATATGATCCGACGTGGAGCACAGCCCTCAGCATAGCCGAGGTGACCAGTCAAGCCAGCGACGAAGATGCCGACGTTGACGATCTAGCTCGGTTCCAACGCGTAGATCGTGATGGAGCTGATCTCAATTCCCATCGCACCGCGGCGACTACCCAGCAGACTCTCAATGAAATCACCAATGTCGGTGTCAAATCTGGCATATCTCATAATAGGGGTCCTAAGCTAGGTGTCTTGGAGCGATGGTTACATGGACACGGGATTTTACCCAGGTTCGGGCTCTCTCAAGGAGATAATACCTATGTCCTGCCTTTGATTGTATTAATATGGGAATAGTACATAGCACAAGTATCTACTACGAGATTGTAGTAATGAATATGAGATGTAATATAATGATCTATTGACTAGCCTGGCCTCGGTTGATATATGCACCGTAGGCCTAGGGTTTAGAGGATTCCTTGTCTTGTGCGCCAAGTCTTGTGGAATCTCCCTTGTATGCGTCATGGGCTACCCGAAGTGTCCCATTAGAGAATCATCATGGGGTTCCTCGGCCCAAGCCACTAGCTGGGAGATGTCGTGGTGAGTACCCCTACTCCAGGACACCGTCACTGGTTAGTCACAGATAAATTTTTCATCAACGAGAGGTTCAGTGCCAACAAACACATATTGCCGATGAGGACGATCATGATGGCGACACCGAGCACGACGGAGAAGATGAGCTGCTTCGGCTCCGCACCCCTACACCGGCAACCACCGCCTCAACATCAGTAGTAGCAATCGATGGAACTGGCGGCCAAATGCGATGCAGGACCGAAGCTCACCTCTTGATCATCTGCAGCAGGGGGTCGACGAACCTAGGGTTGAGCTACGCGAGGACCACCACCATATCTTCTTCCCCCTCCCTCCGTCCACACGGATCGGGGCCAATGAAAACTTCTCATCCTCGGTCAGCACCCTCTGTATCACCTTAACAACAGATGGATCCTATCATAAGACAAATCACATTTTATTATCGTACAATACAGATGTCTACACAAAGATGTGCATCAAAAAAGCAAGCATGCTTCGAACGAGAAATGAAACTATGAGATTATCTGTCTAGTTAGGATAGAAATAGGCAGGCTGCATACCTTTATGTGCAATTGGCTCGGAGCAGGATGAATCCGGGCGATGTCACTGACTCTGATCACATTCTTGATGTTCCCATGCTCATGTGTCTCTGATGGCAACAAAGTCGAGTGCCTCCAATTACCCCCAATTATGAACTTGTAATAGTACCTGAACTAGTATGGGTTAGTTACATGTGGATAACTCTGAAGTATCACAAGAAAATTGACCGTCGATTGAACCAAATTAAACAAATGACATCTCTCTGCATTATTCTCATCTACTACCAACTCCAAGGCATAGATGGATCTCGTTACTGAATTTCCAGAATCAAATAATCGACAACTTACTCGCTTTCCATGCCAAAGTTTGTCAGTGTACTAAAGATCGGGCCTATTAGTACCCCTTACTTGTCATGGCAAGGCCCACCGGAGGACTATTGGAAGCAAACACGAAGACGTCAAAGGAATGTTTAAGTCAACAAACACAAGACCGAAGTCCAAGGGCTGGAACAGTAGGACCGAAAGTAAGTCTAGAGGGGGTGATTAGACTACTTGACCAAATAAAAGTTTTGCCTTTTCCAAAATTTTAGTGTTTGTAGTTTTAGCATTCATGGCAAGTCAATTTCACCCTACACATGCAAGTCTAAGAGTATAGCAGTGGAATGTAACAACAAGCATGAGTAAAAGGGATAGGGTAGGAAGATCAAACGCAATTGCAGACACGATGATTTTTCCCGTGGTTCCGATAGGTGGCGCTATCGTACATCTACGTTTATGGAGTCTTCAACCCATGAAGGGTAACGGTCGCAAGAGTCCACGGAGGGCTCCACCCATAAGGGTCCACGAAGTAGCAACCTTGACTATTCCATATGGCTTCCGTCCATGAAGGACTAGCCTCACTATGGGTAGATCTTCACGAATTAGGCGATCTCCTTGCCCTTAAAAACTTATTGGTTCACTCCACAACACGAGGTAGGAGGCTCCAGAGCGACACCTAACCAATCTAGGAGGCACCACCCTTCAAAATGTAATAGGCTCGGTAATGACGATGAACTCCTTGCTCTTGTGCTTCAAGATGATAGACTCCTCAACACACAATCACTCTCTCACAGATTTGGCTTGGTAGAGGAGATGGGATTGGTGCAAAGCAACTTGGGGAGTCTAGGAATCAAGATCCATATGGTTGGAGTGGACGATCTTGATCTCAACACAAGGGTAGGTGGTTCTCTCTCAGAAAATCTGATAGGATAGGTATGGGTTAGTTTTGAGTGCTTCACTTTTGAGTAGGTGGTGGTGGAAGGGTAGATATGGGCATCCCCAAAAATCTAACCATTACACACAAAATGACCAACTCGGTGACACCGATGTGTTAATCTCGGTGGTACCAAAGTGATCAAAAGGTGGCAACTTTTGAATCTCGGAGGGACCGATGTATGAATCTTGGTTGCACCGATAAGGTTACCAATGGTCAGATTTCCAATCTCGGTGACACCGACCCAACAATCTCGGTGGTACCGAAAATTTGAAATTTTTTCACCGAAAGTTGGCAACCTAAACTCGGTGGCACCGGTATGGAATTGGTTGCACTGAAGTGGCTAGGGTTTGGTTGAGTTTGTCTAGGTTATGGAATCGGTGGCATTGGACAGGAATGTTGTTTGCACCGATTTTGAATGTTTGTCTATAGACAGACGTTGGTGGGGGAGTGTCTGGATGTTTTTGGTGACTATCATTTGTGCATGTATGAGCATTTTGTTCACCAACTAAACCTTACCCCGCTTTTAATAGTATTGGCTTTCCTATGGACTCAAAGTGATTTCTCACAAATGTAAAATGTAGATTGGTGTTGCTTGAAGTTTGGCCAACCTATTTCCTTGCATCCTGGGGTAGTTCCTCAATCTCCACAATCCTTTTGCCATCCCTATCATTGAACTTTTCCTGAAATATACTTGGTGGAAACATTAGTTCAATGACTTATATGTTGTTATTAATTACCAAAACCACCAAGGGAGCAAATGTGCTTTTAATCTCCCCCTTTTTGGTAATTGATGACAACATATAGATCAAAGCTTCGACAAAGATATAATCAATGAATATAATCGTCGCTTTGAGTAGTATGTGATAAGAAAGAGCTCCCCCTAAATTTGTGCATTCTTTTAAATTTGTGTGTTGAATACAAATGCACAATCGATTAGGTACATGGGTCACTTCTTAAATGTCACATACAACTTGGTGGTGTGCGAGAATAATTAGAATGAACATCATAGCACCACACAATCAAGCAAAGATGAATGATCATCACATAAGCATTAAGATGATGGGAAATAGTAGCATCACACATTAAAGCGTATGATCAAACATGATCAAACGTGTATCACAAGCAACCAAAAGATGTCAAAGCAAAACAATTGTCTTTTGAAAAAAAACAATAAACACCAAAATGCTCTCTCACTCGAAGCCTAAAGATCTATATACACTTCTCCCCCTTTGGCAACAAGTTACCAAAAAGTTCAAAGGCGTATATCTAAGCGTTGTTGGGTTAATCTCCTGCGGTTGTTGATGAAGGAGTCGAGAGAACAGCGTCGACGAAGATCTCTACAGATGTTGTTGATGGAGCCGGAGTAGATACTGGAGGAACTGGAGCTCGTGGACCAGGGGGTGAGCTGACAGTAGCAGGAGCTAATGAAGAGGGCCTCAAGTCTGGAGCAGGCACTGTGGCTCATCTGGCCTGAGTAGTCCTTTTGCATGCCCTGAACTGATGAGATCAAAAGATCCATCTGCTCATTTCTTGATCTAGGAACTTGAGCACTAGTGGCTCGAGCTGCCTCTCCCTCTGCCTAAGCTACAGCTGAAGTGGATGATCTGGGTCTATCACCACGATGTTATCCTCAAGCTATGTATGTAGGGGCAAATGGGGACTGTCAAGAGCAAATATGTGTTTCTCAATATGAGAGTTGATAAGCATCTGGATATAGGGTGCATAGCAGCAAGAGCGCTTTTGATCAGCATCAACCCTCTTGACTGTCTAAACAATCAAGTCCATGACTCTGATCCTGGTGTGACTGTCAAGGTGGATCGACATGTTGATGGAGTAGCCTCGGGTCATCTTATCATCTCCTGACTTGGGCATCAAAGTATGCCTCAGAATGGTGTTCATGGTATGGAGGCCAGCTTGAAGATAGTAGGTGGATCATAGCTTGTGAGATTGCACTTTGTTTGTAGGGATAGGAGTATACATATCCTTCATGGCATTGTGGCTCGCCTAGGATTCCATGTAGACATCCAAATCTCCATCATGAACCTCAGGGACTCCTAGAAGTGCAGCCCATTCATCAATAGTGGACTCATATCTTGCTCCTTCTGTCATCCAGACAATCCTACCATCTCCATAGAAATGTGCAGTGGAGTAGAATTGCATGATCATCTCATCATTCCAAGCAGTAAGTTCTTTGCCAACAAACTCATACAAACCAACGCAGTGGCAATTGTCTTGGACACTTGGAAAATAGTCCTCATTCTCCTTAATGAATTTCCAGTCTACACAACTCATGTCACACACAGCCGGACTCTTATCAAATAGCATAGTCTCATAGATATCATGTTGCTCTTTGGTATAGAATCTGTAGTCCACGGTTGTCTTCTTCCTTTGGGCTTATGGATCTATAGCTCTCCACGCCCTCAAACCCGAGTCTTTCCTCTTCTTCATATCTTCAGGAGGTGGATAGCTTGCATTATGTACTAGAAGGTGTGGTCTGAGTTTCATCAAGGTTGTCAAGTCATCATCATGCTCAGCTCTAGAAGAAGTTCATTTGTTCTTTTCAGAAGCTGAAATCTGCCTACATGTCCTCTTAGGCTTTTCAGTAGCAGCCTTCTTGGATTTGGTGCTCTTGGTTGTGCTAGACTTGGCCATATCATCAGCTAGAAGTTTCTTGGCCTTCTTCTTGGGAGGAGCATTTGCAGCTGGCTCATCCTCCTCTTCAGCAGCAGCTGCCTCCTTTAAATCTTCATACATAAATGTAGGCCTGCCTGTCACATGGATTATCCTCTTTCTGGATTTCTTATCCCCTGCCTTCTTAGGCATATACTTCCTTGGGGGATCAATGTTTACTTTAGCCCTAGCACTCTCAGGTGCTCTCATAGCTTCAGAGCTAGCATAGACTTTGCTAACAACTCTCCTCGAAGAAGTGGCTTCAGTAGCAGACTTCTTAGCAGCTTTCTCTTGCTTCTTGGTAAGAATCTCCTCAGGGAGAAAGTATGAATCCTCCTAATCTGAATTCAGCTTCTTCCTGGCCTTGGTAGCAGCCTTGGGCAACCCATGGGAGCTGAGGGTGCCTGGATCTGAAGATGTACTAGGCTCAGGGCTAGTGCCTGAACTCATGTAAACACCTTGCTCTGGCAAATTCTGACTGTCCTCAGCATCTGACATACTGACCCTATGAATAGAGTATAGAAGAGTAGAATAAGATGAGTCATCACAAAATGAGGCTTGTTTTTGAAAGATTGAACAAAAGATTTCCAAAGTTTTGCATTTCGTTACATGAAAATCGGTACAGCCGAAGCAAAGTTTTCGGTGCTACCGAGACTGACTATCCCATTAACAAAAACTTGGCACTCTTTTTGGTGAGACCGAAAAGAAGTACTCGGTTTCACCGAGACAGTTCTCAGCAACACAGAAAGACAAATTGGTGACACCGATTTGTTTGCTTCGGTTCCACCGAGTTCTATCGGGCGGAAGGCAAGCCCTAGTAAATCGATCATTTGCTAGACTATAGGATTTTCTTGTTGATAGGAAGACATGCAATATGTGGCTCATAGAGAAAAACAAATCCAATGCGCAAGAATCAGACAGGGAGCACAAAGGAGATTGAATCTGTACCCTAACTCCGCGACGGATCCTCAACGGCGACGACGGTGGAGAAGATTTTGTTGACGGTGGCGATTCCTAGCAGCGGAGGAGTGTAGGGGGGCCAGGGGTCTTGAAAACGATAGCTTAGGGTTCTGAGGTGCGGCAGTTTGAGGATGAATTTCAAAGCACCGGGGTCCATGGTATATATACCCACCACTGTCGGTGACGCCGATTCTATATTATCGGTGTCAAGTTTCTCAACTATCAGTTGATAGGGAAACTCAGTGTAACCGAGAATATGGAATCGGTAGTACCGAGATAGAACACTAGATGAACCCTAGGCATTCGGTGAGACTGAGATTTTGGGGTTGGTTCCACCGAGATGCACTTGGGAGGTTTTAATGGTCAGTCCTTGTCGATACAGAACTCCGAGTGCTCCACACATAGAGGGATCGAAAAGCACTTGTTCAAATTTTGTGATGCATCAAGAATAGAGTATGAGGTGAGAAAGCGTAGATAGCTAAAGAGTGGTCCTAGGCATTCTTGTCCATCCAATTGGCAAAAGAAAAATCAAAGACCAAATAGCAACAATTGGATGTCCTCGAATGAGAAAATAAATACAGACCAACATGCTCACACAATAAGATGTCAAATGAAATGACGACAAACATGCACAAACACTCTAGCTATTGGAAATATGCCCTAGAGGCAATAAGAAAATGGTTATTATTGTATTTCCTAGTTGATGATAATTGTCTATTGTTCATGCTATAATTGTGTTAACCGGAAACCGTAATACATGTGTGAATACATAGACCACAACATGTCCCTAGTGAGCCTTTAGTTGACTAGCTCGTTGATCAATAATGGTCACGGTTTCATGAACATGGACATTGGATGTTGTTGATAACGGGATCACATCATTAGGAGAATGATGTGATGGACAAGACCCAATCCTAAGCATAGCACAAGATCGTGTAGTTCGTCTGCTAAAGCTTTTCAATGTCAAGTATTGTTTCCTTAGACCATGAGATTGTGCAACTCCCGGATACCGTAGGAGTGCTTTGGGTGTGCCAAACGTCACAACATAACTGGGTGGCTATAAAGGTGCACTATGGGTATCTCCGAAAGTGTCTGTTGGGTTGGCATGAATCGAGATTGGGATTTGTCACTCTATCTGGTTACCGAAGGTTGTTCGGAGTCCCGGATGAGATCCTGACGTCACGAGGAGTCCCAGAATGTTCCGGAGACGAAGATTGATATATAGGAAGTGAGGATTTGGCAACCGGAAGTGTTTCGGGAATTATCGGTAACGTACCGGGACCACCGGAAGGGTTCCGGGGGTCCACCAAGTGGGGCCACCAACCCCGGAGGGCTGCATGGGCCACAAGTGGGAGAGAACCAGCCCCTAGGTGGGCTGGTGCTCCCCCACAAGGAGCCCAAAGTGCAGCAAGAGGTGGAGGGGGCAAACCCTAGGGCAGATGGGCCCTAGGCCCATCTAGGGCGCCGCCCCTGCCCTCTCCCCTCTCTGGCCGGTGGACAAGCCCCATCTAGGGCTGCCGCACCCTCTAGGGTGGGAACCCTAGATGGGTTTCCTCCTCCTCCCTCTCCCCTATATATATGTGAGGTTTTGGTGCTGCCAAGAACACGGTTTTCTCTCCCTCTCTAACGCAGCCCTGCCTCTTCCTCTCCTCGTCCTCTGTAGTGCTTAGCGAAGCTCTGCCGGAGTACCACGCAGCTCCACCACCACCACGCCGTCATGTTGTCGGAGTTCTTCCCCAACCTCTCCTTCCTCCTTGCTAGATCAAGGCATAGGAGACGTCACCGGGCTGTACCTGTGTTGAACGCGGAGGCGCCGTTGTTCGGCACTGAGATTGGAGTCCACCACGATCTGAATTGCTGCGAGTACGACTCCACCAACCGCGTTCTTGTAACGCTTCCACTTAGCAATCTTCAAAGGTATGAAGATGCAATCTCTCCCCTCTCGTTGCTGGTTTCTCCATAGATAGATCTTGGTGACACGTAGGAAATTTTCGATTTACTACTACGTCTTCCAACAGTGGCATCATGAGCTAGGTTTATGCGTAGAATCTATGTACGAGTAGAACACAATTTGTTGTGGGCGTCGATTTTGTTAATTTGCTTACCACTACTAGTCTTATCTTGATTCGGCGGTATTGTGGGATGAAGCGGCCTGGACCGACTTTACAGGTACGCTTACGTGAGACTGGTTCCACCGCCTGACATGCACTTGTTGCATAAGGTGGCTAGCGGGTGTCTGTCTCTCCCACCTTAGTCGGACTGGATTCGATGAAAAGGGTCCTTATGAAGGGTAAATAGCAATTGGCATATCACGTTGTGGTCTTGGCGTAGGTAAGAAACGTTCTTGCTAGAAACCTATAGCAGCCACGTAAAACTTGCAACTACAAATTAGATGACGTCTAACTTGTTTTTGCAGCATATGCCTTGTGATGTGATATGGCCAAAAGGATGGGATGTGTTGCATTGTGATGTATGAGATTGATCATGTTCTTGTAATAGGATTCACGACTTGCATGTCGATGAGTATGAGAACCGGCAGGAGCCATAGGAGTTGTCTTATTTTATTGTATGACCCTGCGTGTCAATCATAAACGCCATGTAATTACTTTACTTTATTGCTAAGCGTTAGCCATAGTAGTAGAAGTAATAGTTGGCGAGAAAACTTCATGAAGACACAATGATGGAGATCATGCTTATAGAGATCATGGTGTCATGCCGGTGACAGTGATGATCGTCATGCCCCGAAGATGGAGATCAAAGGAGCAAGATGATATTGGCCATATCATGTCACTATATTGATTGAATGTGATGTTTATCATGTTTACATCTTATTTGCTTAGAACGACGGTAGTAAATAAGATGATCTCTCAATTAAAATTTCAAGAGATGTGTTCACCCTAACTGTGCGCCGTTGCTAAGGATCGTTGTTCCGAAGCACCACGTGATGATCGGGTGTGATAGGTTCTCACGTTCCCATACAACGGGTGTAAGCTAGATTTACACACGTGGAATACTTAGGTTGACTTGACGAGCCTAGCATGTACAAACATGGCCTCGGAACACGGAAGACCGAAAGGTCGAACATTCGTCGTATAGAAGATACGATCAACATGGAGATGTTCACCATGGATGACTAGTCCGTCTCACGTGATGATCGGACACGGGCTAGTTGACATGGATCATGTGACACTTGGATGACTAGAGAGATGTCTATCTAAGTGAGAGTTCATTAAATAATTTGATTATGTGAACTTAATTATCATGAACTTAGTCTAAAATTATCTTTACAATCTATATTGTAGATCCAATGGCCAACGCGAATGTCACCCTCAATTTCAACGCGTTCCTAGAGAAAACCAAGCTGAAAGATGATGGAAGCAACTATGCGGACTAGGTCTGTGGCTTGAGGATCATCCTCATAGCTTCCAAGAAATTGTATGTCTTGATGCACCACTAGGTGACGCACCCATTCTCCCAGCAGAGCAAGACGTTGCGAACGCTTGGCATTCTCGCTGCGATGATTACTCCCTTGTTCAGTGCGGCATGCTTTACAGTTTAGAACCGGGGCTCCAAAAGCGTTTTGAGCAACACGGAGCATATGAGATGTTCCAAGAGCTGAAACTGGTTTTCCAAGCTCATGCCCGGGTCGAGAGATATGATGCCTCCGACAAGTTCTTCAGCTGTAAGATGGAGGAAAACAGTTCTGTCAGTGAGCACATACTCATGATGTGTGAGTTACACAACCGCTTGACTCAGCTGGGAGTTAATCTCCCGGATGACTCGGTCATTGACAGAATCCTCCAGTCGCTTCCACCTAGCTACAAAAGCTTTGTGATGAACTACAACATGCAGGGTATGGAGAAGTCCATTCCTGAGTTGTACTCGATGTTGAAATCAGCAGAGGTCAAGATCAAAAAGGACCATTAAGTGTTGATGATAAATAAAACTACTAGTTTCAAGAAAGGCAAGGGTAAAAAGAACTTCAAGAAGGACGGCAAAGCTGTTGCCGCGCCCGGTACGCAAGTTGCCGGGAAGAAGAAGAAGAACAAGAATGGACCCAAGCCTGAGACTGAGTGCTTTTATTGCAAGGGTACCGGTCACTGGAAGCGGAACTGCTCCAAGTACTCAGCGGATAAGAAGGACGGCAACGTTAAAGGTATATGTGATATACTTGTTATTGATGTGTACTTAACCAGCACTCATAGTAGCTCCTGGGTATTTGATACTGGTGCAGTTGCTCACATTTGTAACTCCAAGCAGGAAATGCGGAATAAGCGGACGCTGGCAAGGGACGAGGTGACTATGCGCGCCGGGAATGGTTCCAAGGCTGATGTGATCGCCGTCGGCATGCTGCCTCTACATCTACCTTCGGGATTAGTTTTAAACCTTAATAATTGTTATTTTGTACCAGCTTTGAGCATGAACATTGTATCTGGATCTCGCTTGATGCTAGATGGCTACTCATTTAAATCTGAGAATAATGGTTGTTCTATTTATATGAGAGAAATGTTTTATGGTCATGCCCCGCTGGTCAATGGTTTATTTTTGATGAATCTCGAACGTAATGTTACACATGTCCATAGTGTGAGTGCCTAAAAGTGTAAGGTTGATAATGATAGTCCCACTTACATGTGGCACTGCCGCCTTGGTCATATTGGTGTCAAACGCATGAAGAAGCTCCATGCTGATGGACTTTTGGAGTCACTTGATTTCGAATCATTTGACACGTGTGAACCATGCCTCATGGGCAAGATGACCAAGACTCCGTTCTCCGGAACAATGGAGCGAGCAACCGACTTGTTGGAGATAATACATACCGATGTATGCGATCCAATGAGTGTCAATGCTCGCGGTGGCTACCGTTATGTTCTCACCCTCACTGATGACTTGAGCAGATATGGGTATGTCTACTTAATGAAACACAAGTCTGAAACCTTTTAAAGGTTCAAGGAATTTCAGAGTGAGGTAGAGAATCAACGTGACAGGAAAATAAAGTGCATACGATCTGATCGTGGCGGAGAATATTTAAGTCACGAGTTTGGCACGCACCTTAGGAAATGTGGAATTGTTTCACAACTCACGCCACCCGGCACACCTCGACGAAATGGTGTGTCTGAACGTCGTAATCGCAGTCTATTGGACATGGTGCGATTTATGATGTCTCTTACCAACATACCGCTATCATTTTGGGGATATGCATTAGAGACTGCCGCATTCACTTTAAATAGGGCACCGTCTAAATCCGTTGAGACAACACCGTATGAATTATGGTTTGGAAAGAAACCTAAGTTGTCGTTTCTAAAAGTTTGGGGATGCGATGCTTATGTGAAGAAACTTCAACCTAAGAAGCTCGAACCCAAAGCGGAAAAGTGTGTCTTCATAGGATATCCCAAAGAGACTATTGGTTATACCTTCTACCTCAGATCCGAAGGCAAAGTGTTTGTTGCCAAGAATGGATCCTTTCTCGAGAAAGAGTTTCTCTCGAAAGAAGTAAGTGGGAGGAAAATAGAACTTGATGAGGTAATTGTACCTCCACTCAAACCGGAGAGTAGCGCAGCACAGGAAGTTATTTGTGTGGAGCCTACACCGGCTGGAGAGGAAGTTAATGATGATGATCATGAAACTTCAGATCAAGTTGCTATTGAACGTCAAAGGTCCACTAGGACACGTTCCGTGCCAGAGTGGTACGACAACCCTGTCCTGGAGATCATGTTGTTAGACAACGGTAAACCTTCAAACTATGAAGAAGCGATGGCGGGCCCGGATTCCAACAAATGGCTTGAAGCCATGAAATCCGAGATAGGATCCATGTATGAGAACAAAGTATGGACTTTGGTGGACTTGCCTGATGATAAGCGAGCCGTTGAAAATAAATGGATCTTTAAGAAGAAGACTGACGCGGACAGTAATGTGACCGCCTATAAGGCTCGGCTTGTCGCTAAGGGTTATCTACAGGTTCAAGGAGTTAACTACGATGAGACTTTCTCACCCGTAGCAATGCTAAAGTCTGTCCTAATCATGTTAGCAATTGCCGCATTTTATGATTATGAGATATAGCAAATGGACGTCAAAACGGCATTCCTTAATGGCTTCCTCAAGGAAGAACTGTATATGATACAGCCGGAAGGTTTTGTCGATCCTAAAGATGCTAACAAAGTATGCAAGCTCCAGCGCTCCATCTATGGGCTGGTGCAAGCATCTCGGAGTTGGAACATTCGCTTTAATGGGGTGATTAAAGCGTTTGGCTTTGTACAGGTTTATGGCGAACCCTGTATTTACAAGAAAGTGAGTGGGAGCTCTGTAGCATTTCTTATATTATATGTGGATGACATGCTGATAATGGGAAATGATATAGAACTCTTGGAAAGTATAAAGGCCTACTTGAATAAGTGTTTTTCAATGAAGGACCTTGGAGAAGCTGCTTACATATTAGGTATTAAGATCTATAGAGATAGATCGAGATGCCTCATAGGTCTTTCACAAAGCACATACCTTGAAAAGATATTGAAGAAGTTCGATATGGATCAGTCCAAGAAGGGGTTCTTGCCTGTGTTACAGGGTGTGAGATTGAGTACGACTCAATGCCCGACCACGGCAAAGGATAGAGAAGAGATGAGTGTCATCCCCTATGCTTCAGCCATAGGCTCTATTATGTATGCCATGCTGTGTACCGGACCTGATGTGAACCTTGCCATAAGTTTGGTAGGGAGGTACCAAAGTAATCCCGGAGGGGAACACTGGATAGCGGTCAAGAATATCCTGAAGTACCTGAAAAGGACAAAGGACATGTTTCTCGTATATGGAGGTGCCGAAGAGCTCGTCGTAAGGGTTACGTCGATGCTAGCTTCGACACAGATCCGGACGACTCCAAGTGGCAAACCGGATACGTGTATATATTTGAACGGAGGGGCAGTCAGCTGGTGCAGAGCAAGCAAAGTGTTGTGGCGGCATCTACATGTGAAACGGAGTACATAGCTGCTTCGGAAGCAGCGAAGGAGGGAGTCTGGATGAAGGAGTTCATCACCGACCTAGGAGTCATTCCCAATGTGTCGGGCCACATAACTCTACTCTATGACAACACTGGAGCTATTGCCCTTGCGAAGGAGCCCAGGTTTCACAAGAAGACAAGACACATCAAGCGCCGCTTCAACTCCATCCGTGATTACATTCAGGAGGGAGATATAGATATTTGTAAAGTGCATACAGATCTGAATGTCGCAGATCCATTGACTAAACCTCTCTCACGAGCAAAACATGATGAACACTAGAATGCAATGGGTGTTCGATTCATCACAATGTAACTAGATTATTGACTCTAGTGCAAGTGGGAGACTGTTGGAAATATGCCCTAGAGGCAATAATAAAATGGTTATTATTGTATTTCCTAGTTCATGATAATTGTCTATTGTTCATGCTATAATTGTGTTAACCAGAAACCATAATACATGTGCGAATACATAGACCACAACATGTCCCTAGTGAGCCTCTAGTTGACTAGCTCATTGATCAATAGATGGTCACGGTTTCATGACCATGGACATTGGATGTCGTTGATAATGGGATCACATCATTAGGATAATGATGTGATGGACAAGACCCAATCCTAAGCATAGCACAAGATCGTGTAGTTCGTCTGCTAAAGCTTTTCAATGTCAAGTATCGTTTCCTTAGACCATGAGATTGTGCAACTCCCGGATACCGTAGGAATGCTTTGGGTGTGCCAAACGTCACAACATAATTGGGTGGCTATAAAGGTGCATGACGGGTATCTCCGAAAGTGTCTTTTGGGTTGGCATGAATCGAGACTGGGATTTGTCATTCCGTGTGACGGAGAGGTATCTTTGGGCCCACTTGGTAAGACATCATCGTAATGAGCTCAATGTGACTAAGGAGTTAGCCATGGGATGATGTATTACGGAACGAGTAAATAGACTTGCCGGTAACGAGACTCAACAAGGTATAGATATATCGACGATCGAATTTCGGGCAAGTATCATACCGATAGACAAAGAGAATCGTATACGGGATTGATTGAATCCCCGACATCGTGGTTCATCCGATGAGATCATCGTGGAGTACGTGGGAGCCAACATGGGTATCCAGATCCCGCTGTTGGTTATTGACCGGAGAGGTGTCTCGTTCATGTCTACGTATCTCCCGAACCCGTAGGGTCTACACACTTAAGGTTCGATGACGCTAGGGTTATAGGGAAATAGTGTACGTGGTTACTGAAGGTTGTTCGGAGTCCCGGATGAGATCCCGAACGTCACAAGGAGTCTCGGAATGGTCCGGAGACAAAGATTGATATACAGGAAGTGAGGATTTGGCAACCGGAAGTGTTTCGGGAATTAACGGTAACGTACCGGGACCACCGGAAGGGTTCTGGGGGTCCACCAAGTGAGGCCACCAACCCTGGAGGGCTGCATGGGCCACAAGTGGGAGGGAACCAGCCCCTAGTTAGGCTGGTGCACCCCACAAGGATCCCAAGGCGCAACAAGAGGTGGAGGGGGCAAAGCCTAGGGCAGATGGGCCCTAGGCCCATCTAGGGCGCCGCCCCTCCCCTCTCCCCTCTCTGGCCGGCGGCCAAGCCCCATCTAGGGCTGCCGCACCCTCTAGGGTGGGAACCCTAGATGGCGTGCCTCCTCCTCCCTTTCCCCTATATATATGTGAGGTTTTGGGGCTGTCAAGAACACGGTTTTCTGTCCCTCTGTGGCGCAGCCCTGCCTCTTCCTCTCCTCGTCCTCCGTAGTGCTTAGCGAAGCTCTGCCGAAGTACCACGCAGCTCCACCGTCACCACGCCGTCGTGCTACCGAAGCTCTTCCCCAACCTCTCCTTCCTCCTTTCTGGATCAAGGCGTAGGAGACGTCACCGGGCTGTACGTGTGTTGAACGCGGAGGTGCTGTTGTTCGGCGCTAAGATCGGAGTCCACCATGATCTGAATCACTGCGAGTACGACTCCACCAACCGCGTTCTTGTAACGCTTCCGCTTAGCGATCTTCAAAGGAATGAAGATGCAATCTCTCCCCTCTCATTGCTGGTTTCTCCATAGATAGATCTTGGTGACACGTAGGAAATTTTTGATTTACTACTACGTCTTCCAACACTAGCATCTAACAACCACTCGGGCGATGACGAGGTCATCTATATATGAGTATCTGACTTAGGAGCCAAGTAAGAATACTTGATCATAGGTCATACTCATCGTTTAAGGACAAGTGGGGTTACCACTTTTACATAAAGCATTTAATGTTGTCACATACTAAGAGATGCTTTGACTCAAGTCTTAGAGTAAAGCTCTCCCTTGATGTGACATCCCCCCATAAGAGGGATAAACTAACCTTGGGTTTTGTCCATGAAGACTTCATGTTGGTGAGGTAGTGGTGGATGCTCAAAGTTGATGAAGATCTCCAAGATTTGGGAGCATCCTTGTTGTTTCCTTACTCTTCTCACCTACATGGGTTAGTCCCAACACACAAGAGACAAATACAAGGATATCTATGGACATGGAGTGCAAATCATGTGTGATGATGTCTATTGATTTGTTAACTACCTTGTCCCTTGATTACCTTTGAGGGAATGTGTGACTCCTTGAACTATTGCATAGGGTTGATGTTGATTGCAAATAGATCTTTCCAATAATGAATGTAAGTGAATTTCATTGGTGGAGTAACCGCTCAAGAAATTTCTAGTTCTTCTTCTTGGGGACCCACATCAAGTTGATGGGGATCCTTGGTGTTGTAGTAGCCTTTGTAGACGTTGAGCTTGAAGTAGCCTTGGGAACTCACTCCACCATAGCTAGGGATTCATCTTCATATGAGTCTATGTCCTCTTGAAGCTTGTTCCTGCCCTTGAGCTTGTGGTCTTGTGATGGAAGGTCATATTGAGTGTTTGACCCCTTGGGAAGAGTATTTTCATACTTCTCCTTTTGAGGAACAAACTTGGGCTCGGGATATTGACCTTCTTGCTATTCAACTTCATTAGCGTTGAAGTAGCCAACACCAGGCTTCTTCCGGTATCCTCCGTGCTTGTGTACAATTTCCTCAAATTGCTTACACCCGACAAGACTCTTGTAGATACCTTTCTCTATAATTCCTTTCAATAAAGCATTTTCTTGCTCAAGTGTAACTTGGCTAAGAGAATCATCATTAATGGAATCAATAGAACTACTAGGAGCAACATCATTGGGTTTAGCATTTTTATTGTTGCTACTAGATGAAGAACCTTTCTTGCCTTTGTTACTAGTTTGCTTAGATTTAACTTGTGGCATAAATTTACACAAGATTAGTCATTTGGCCAGATAAGATGAAGTCTTCTTTTGGAGATCATCATTGATATCTTTAAGAAATTCATGTTCTTGCTCTAAATTGAGATTCTCGAAGCGTAGCTTCTCATGAGTTCTTACAAGCTCTCTATGATCTTCAAGAGTAGATTCATGGGCTAACTTAAGAGTGCTAAGTTCTTTAGTTAGTTCTTATTTTTTCATCTTATCATCGTTAATCGACCTATCATGACTAGCATGAGAATTATCAAGTTTATTTTGATCAACATCACTAGTTTTGTCACATAGCAAGTCATCATCACAAAGCAAATCATCTTCATCACTATTGAAATCAAGATATTTGGGGTTTGATACCTTGGGGCCTTTAGCCATGAAGCAACTTCCAATAACTTCGTTTGGTGAATCAAATAGATCAAAGGAGTTGGTAGTCACTAGAGCAATTCCGGCAACACCATCATCTTTACTATAGTCGGAGTTGCAGTGATAGCTTCTCTCGGAGTGGTTATCGGAGTCTGAGCCGGAAACCAATTCACCAACATGAGCATGATGTTTTCTTCTTGAGTAGTTCTTGGTGTACTTGTCCTTCTTCTCTGAATATCTACTTCTCCTTGAGGGTCTTCGTTCATAACGATCATCTCTACTCCTCTCTCTTCGAGGTGACTCGTCTCTTCAGCTTCGTCTTCTTGGTGACTCTTCTCTTCATTTGTAGGGAGTCGTGCACTCATTGGAGTAGTGTCCGGGCTTCCCACAATTGTAGCAATTGCAGTAACGACTTGACAAATGCTTCCCTTCATATCTTGAGTTGGATCTTTGATCTTTGCTTCTATTCTTGTAGAACTTGTTGAATTTCTTGACCATGAGGCTTATCTGTTCATTTGTGACAAGGTTGTCACTAGAGGTAGCGGGAGCATCACTTGTGGCTTTGTAAGCACCGCTAGACTTGTGGAGAAGCTCTTCCCTGTCTTTTAGTGCATCTCATGAGCAAAAATTCTACCAATCACTTTCGTTGGCTTGAGATCTTTGTAGTTGGGCATCATTTGGTCAATGTGCAAACGGTGTCATATTGATAACCCAAATCTCGAAGTATCTTTTTGATGATGAATTTTTCAGTCATTTCTTCACTTCCTAAGCCGGCAATATCATTGGTTATGAGAGCTAGCCTAGAGTACATCTCAGTGACTCCTTCACCATCCTTCATTTTGAACTTGCCAAGTTGACTTTGAAGAACATCCAGCTTGGATTCTCTCACAGATTCTGTACCTTCATGCATATCAATCAAAGTATCCCAAATCTCTTTTGCATTCTCAAGACGGCTGATCTTGTTGAATTATTTGGGGCATAGACAGTTGAAGAGAATGTCATATGCTTGAGCATTGAGTTGCAACATCTTCAACTCATCTGCGGTCGCTTCACGATCGAGTTCCTTTCCTTCCGCAAATAATTCACCTTGCATGCCAACACGAACAACAGCCCAAACGAAGGGGTTATGACCAAGAAAATGCATTTTCATTTTGTGCTTCCAACTAGCAAAATTAGTACCATCAAATTACAGACCTCTACGGTTATAATTTCCGTCACTACACGCCATACCTCTCCTAGGTTGTGAGACCAATGCAGTGGAAACCAAAGCTCTGATACCACTTGTAGGACCAAAAGTAAGTCTAGAGGGGGTGATTAGACTACTTGACCAAATAAAAGTTTTGCCTTTTACCAAATTTTAGTGTTTGCAGTTTTAGCATTCATGGCAAGTCAATTTCACCCTACGCATGCAAGTCTAAGAGTATAGCAGCAGAAAGTAACTACAAGCATGAGTAAAGGGGATAGAGTAGGAAGATCAAACACAATTGTAGACACGATGAATTTTCCCATGGTTCCGATAGGTGGCGCTATCATACATCCATGTTCATGGAGTCTTCAACCCATGGAGGGTAACGGGCGCGAGAGTCCACGGAGGGCTCCACCCATAAGGGTCCACGAAGTAGCAACCTTGACTATTCCATATGACTTCCGTCCATGAAGAACTAGCCTCATTATGGGTAGACCTTCACGAAGTAGGGGATCTCCTTGCGCTTACAAACTTCTTGGTTCACTCCACAACACAAAGTAGGAGGCTCCTAAGCGACACCTAACCAATCTAGGAGGCACCACCCTCCAAAAGGTAATAGGCTCCATAATGACAATGAACTCCTTGCTCTTGTGCTTCAAGATGATAGACTCCTCAACACACAATCACTCTCTCACAGATTTGGATTGGTATAAGAGATGGAATTGGTGGAAAGCAACTTGGGGAGTCTAGAAATCAAGATCCATATGGTTGGAGTGGAAGATCTTGATCTCAACACAAGGGTAGGTGGTTCTCTCTCAGAAAATCTGATAGGATAGGTATGGAATAGTTCCGAGTGCTTCACTTTCGAGTAGGTGGTGGTGGAGGGGTATATATAGGCATCCCCAAAAATCCAACCGTTCACAAAAAGTGACTAACTCGTTGACACCAATGTGATAATCTCGGTGGTACCGAAGTGATCAAAAGGTGGCAACTTTTGAATCTTGGAGGGACCAATATATGAATCTCGATAGCACCGATAAGGTGACCAACGGTCAGATTTCCAATCTTGGTGACGCCGACCCAACAATCTCGGTAGTATCGAAAATGTGATTTTGCGTAATAGAAAGTTGGCAACCTAAACTCAGTGGCACCGGTATCGAATCGGTTGCATCGAAGTGGCTAGGGTTTGGCTGAGTCTGTCTAGGTTCTGGAATCGATGGCACAGGGATAGGAATGTTGGTTGCACCAATTTTGAATGGTTGGCTATATACAGACTTTGGTGGGAGAGCTTGTGGAAGTTTTTGGTGCCTATCACTTGTGCACGTATGAGCATTTTGTTCATCAACAAAACCTTACCTCCTGTTAATAGTATTGGATTTCCTATGGACTCAAAGTGATTTGTCACAAATGTAAAATGTAGAGTCCTCTTGCTTGAAGTTCGGCCAACCTATTTCCTTGCATCTTGGAGTAATTCCACAATCTCCACAATCCCTTTGCCATCCCTATCATTGAACTTTTCCTGAAATATACTTGGTGGGACCATTAGTTCAATGAATTATATGTTTTTATTAATTACCAAACCACCAAGGGAGCAAATGTGCTTTCAGGAACCCCGGCAAGATCTTGACAAGGGTGGCCTGCGGAGCCCCGACAAGGAGGGCACTTGGCAAGGCCTCGCCACCTTGCCAGTGCGGAGGCCAGGTGTCGACCCCCAAGATACATGTCAAGGCGCTAGCGATGGAGAGGCTGGCGGTGAAGATGGGAAGGGCTCCTATCCCATTCCATAGAAGGTCAAGGACACCTGACGGAGCATTAAATGCATTTGTCCCACTCCATCAGGGTTAGGTATGATAGCACTATAGCACTATGCACCCCGTGCGCACACTGTACACCACTATTGGGATCCCATTAGTCGTATAAAAGGAGTCCCAAATCGTTAGGAGAGAGGACTTTTGGCTTCCATCTTCTAGATCATGCGCGTAGCAGCTGCTCGTAGTGCTCCTGTAGCTGGAACCTCAAAAACACCCATAATACATCGAAGCAGGAGTAGGGTTTTACGCTCCACAGCGGCCGGAACCTGGGTAAAACTCTTCCCTCGCGCCGTTCGTTTGATCTGCTCTTTGTACATACCTTCTCCCCGCTGAACCACAAAGGGGATCCTCGCAGTCCCATAGGTGTCGTGCACCAACATCTTTGGCGCTCCATGTAGGGGGAAAGGTGGTGCGAACCTAATCACACGATCTGTGCGCCAGTTCATCCATCGTCGTGGCCCCCAAAAGAAGGGTTTCACGGCGGTTGACCCATCCACGTCCTCCAAGCCCGTAGCCACTCAGACAGGCGGCGGTGTGGATGCGGGCAAAGGTCTCGAGCCTCCACGACGTTTTGGAGATCAAGGCCAAGCCAGCGGCACCGCCCGCAGTGACGGTGGAAATCCACGTACCGCTGGATCTCAAGACGAAGTCGTGCGGCCTGCACGCAGCGCAGCGAACACCAAAGACGATGGGGCGCCTTCCAAGACACCTATGCCGGCGCATATGTCGCGGCCTTCTGAGGTCACGCGTGATGAATAGCACTACAACGTCGGTGGTTCCAGGCGCACCCATGGAAAGGCCCCTGCACATCACCCCCGAGATGCGCAGGACCAACATGTGCGCCAAAATGCTGACAGAGTTGGTGCATGGTCGCGGGACCATGACCAAGCTCCTTTTAACACCGTTAGGAGTTAGAGCACCTCATGTTCATCGCAGCTTCCGCTATCTACCTCATCAGCAGAAGCATTGGCGCGAGCGAAACTGCTCCTAAACTTCCCTCCTGCGGCGGAGAAGCTCGATGAGTGGAGAGCTACTATTCAGAGCCTCGTCAGTTTCGCTGACAGGGGTGGACCATAGCGAGTGGATCCCTCACAACAGCGGTCTATCGAGTCAGTGCGCACTAATTGCGGTGACGCCGGAGGTGGCACGACCATGGTGCACTCTCCTCCGCGGCGACAGCGGCGGTCGCCGACTCGGTCGGTAGCCGCTGGTGGAGACGACTCCACTATGTCGTCTGATCCACGAACTCACCGCGATCAACATCAAGTTCTTCGGGAGCGTACCAAGGAGGATGCCTGGACCACCATCAAGTGGCGACAGGAAACGCGCCATCAATCCCATAAGCTCGCAGGGCCCATTTTAGACAAGCCAGTGCTAGGGTATCCTGTTGACCTGCCTTACGAGGTAGGTTGTCCAGCGTTTACCCGTGAGCTATAGCGAGTCTAGTGGCCCAATTCCCAAACGTTCAAGCCGGAGGTCCCGGAGAAATACGATGGCAAGACTCACCCTTCGGAGTTCTTGAGCATCTACATCATTGAGGTGCAGGATGCGGGGGCTTGTCATCCTCGCGATGACAAGATACTCGCCAACTACTTCCCGTTGGTGCTCAAGCCCAACGTCAGGTCGTGGTTGATGCACTTGCCGAAGAATTCCATTTCATCTTGAGTAGACCTATGCCACGAGTTTGTTGGCGTCTTTACTGGAGGCCACCAGGCTCCTGGTCAAGCAAGCGATTTGCATCTCATCACTAGAAGGAAGGTGAAACCTTGCGCAAGTACATTCAGAGATTTAGTCGCATACACCATAACATCCCATACGTTCATCATGCCGCTGTTATCAGCGCATTTCATCATAACGTGCGTAACCGCAAGATGCACGAAGAGTTGGCGATGAATAAGTTCAAGGATGTCGCCGAGCTCTATGCCCTGGCTGATAGGTGTGCTCGAGCTGAAGAAGGAAGGAGACTCCCAGGTGAGGATGCTAGTGTTGGGGTCGACTCTGACGAAGACACTACTGCCCCGGTAAGGAAAGGCCAACGGTGAAACAAGAAGCGGAAGGACAAGGTTATGCTTGTCGCCGAGGAGTCCGGGTGCGCCTCTTGGCAGTCCTTGGCGGCTGCTGACAAGCCAGAGGGCTCCGACAAGCAGTATTGCAAGATCCATCGCACCAAGGGCCACGACCTGCAAAACTGCCGACCAGTTTTGCAGCTTCCCGAAAGGCAGAAAGCTGAGTACATAAGGCGGGACAAGGAGAAGGCCCAATAAGATGCAGAGGGGTCCAGCAAGAAGCGCAGTAGCCGAGGAGGTCGCCGTAGCAAGGCCAAGCAACAGGAGAGTCCCGCTAAAGGCCGCGACAAGGAAGAGGAGGATGATGATGGCAATGAAGAGGGTGATGAGTCCAACGAGCATGAGTTTCAGAGAGCTACATATGTCATGTGCATCGATGGAGGCACCTCGTTGCATTCTTCCCGCCGCCAACTCAAACAGTGGGCACGCGAGATTAATGCGACGGAACCATCTTTTGAAGCCCAGAAACCCCTAAGATGGTCCCACGTGCCTATCATTTTCGACGTTGAGGATCACCCTGATCGCACAACAGCGGTCGGGTGTCTGCCATTGTTGGTCTCGCCAACGGTTCGCAACCTCAAGGTGACGAAAATGCTAGTTGATGGTGGGGCCGGTCTGAATCTGATCTCGCCTGATGTGATCAAGAGATTGCAAATGCCTGACGGGGTTCTTGAGGAGACAGGCACTTTTCAGGGAATCAATCCGGGAAGGACTCAGCCAAAGGGCAAGATCACATTGTCGGTAACATTTGGAAGTGATATGAACTTTGGAACAGAGAAGATTGTTTTTGACGTTGCCAAGATACCCTTGTCGTACAATGGGATACTTGGATGCCCGACGCTAGCCAAGTTCATGGCGGTGTCACAGTATGCTTACAATGTGTTGAAGTTGCCCGGGCCGATCAGCGTCATCATGATCAAATCCGACAAGAAGGATGCACTTGTCTGTGCCGACCAACTTTATCGAGAAGCAGTTGCAACACCTACCGCCAAGGCACCTACTTCTGCTGTCGAAGCTCCCGGTGGGAAGAAGACCGACAAGACCTCTAGTGCACACTCCGGCAAGCACGCCTCTTTGGAGTGCTATGCTCCCGTCGACGATGTGCCAGAGAGCTCCACCAGTAAGAATAAGAAATCTAAGGCAGCTCCGCCAGACACCAAGAAGGTACCCGTTAAGGAGGATTGCACGGGGGAACTTTCACCATAAGTTCCACCCTCGATGACCAATAGGAAAGCTCGCTCGTTGCCTTCTTGTGGGCGAATGTCGATTTGTTTGCATGGCAACCATCTGATGTCCCCGGTATTACCAGGGTGGTAATTGAGCACCGCCTTGCCATTTGTCCCCACGCGCGGCCCGTCAAGCAAAAAGTCAGGAAGCAAGACTTGGAGCGGCAATAATTCATTGCCGTGGAAATCAGAAAATTGGAAGCAGCAGGCTTGGTCAGGGGAGTGCTTCATCCAACATGGTTGGCCAATCCAGTTGAGGTACGCAAGGCGAATGGAAAATGGAGGTTGTGCATTGATTATACAGATCTTAACAAAGCATGTCCAAAAGATCCTTTCCCCTTGCTGCGCATCAATCAAATTGTGGACTCCACTGCAGGCTTTGATTTGCTGTCATTCCTCAATGCTTATTCAGGATACCACGAGATCTTCATGTCCAAGGAAGATGAAGAGAAGACCGCATTTATCACCCCATGTGGTACGTATTCCTTTGTGCGTATGCCTTTCGGGTTGAAAAGTGCTGGTTCGACATTTGCAAGAGTAGTCCAGATTGGTTTTGAGCTCCAGCTACATAGAAATATGGAAGCCTATATGGATGACATAGTGGTCAAAAACAAGGACAAAGCAACGCTCGTGCAGGACGTGGAAGAGACGTTGGCGAATCTGCGCAAGATCAACTTGAAGCTCAATTCTGAGAAATGCGTGTTCGGTGTTTCCTCCGGCAAGATTCTCGGGTTCTTTGTATGTTCGCGTGGGATCGAGGCGAACCCTGACAAGATCAAAGCAATCAAGAAGATTGAAGCACCGAAACGCGTCAAGGATGTGCATCGTCTTGCCGGCTGCGTTGCGGACCTGAGTAGGTTCATCTCCAAGTCTACTGAGCGTGCCCTGCCCTTTTTCAAAATCTTGAAGAAGGCGGGTCCAATGAAGTGGACTCCGGAAGCAGAGGTAGCGCTGCAGGATTTGTAGAGATACCTCTCCTCTCCGCCAATACTAGTCGTGCCTAGACTACAAGAGCCGTTGTTGCTGTACTTGGCAGCAACGAATCAAGTGGCTAGTGTTGCGTTTGTAGCACAGATAGAAGCCGACGAAGAAGCAGCTACAGAAGCAGGACCGCCAAGCGACGAACTAGGGGCTTCCCTGGCAAGGTGTGGTGTCGGCAAGTCAGGGCATGCACAGATGAATGAAGCCACACAGAAGAAGAAAATGGTGCAGCGTCCACTGTACTTCGTCAACTCCCTTTTGCAAGGGGCCGGGTCAAGGTACTTTGGTGTGCAAAAGTTACTTTTTGGCCTCCTCATGGCCTCGAGGAAGTTGCGCCATTATTTTCAAGCACATGAGATTACCGTCATCACTCGCTTTCCGCTACAACGGATTTTACAAAACCCAGACGCTACCAGTAGGATTGTGCAGTGGGCCGTGGAGTTGTCAGGCCTTGGCCTCAAGTTTGAAAGCACTTCAACCATTTCGAGGAGAGCTTTGGCAGAATTGATTGCAGAATGGACTCCAAAGCCAGGTGAAGAGATTCAAGAAATGACCATCCCCGGCAAGGAAACAAGCCAAGAATGGGTTATGTACTTTGACGGGGATTTCTCCCTGTAGGGAGCCGATGCTGGTGTGTTGCTTGTCGCACCCACCTGAGAGGACCTGAAGTATGTAATTCATATGCACTTTCCCTGGGAGAAGTCGACAAACAACACCTAGAGTATGAAGGGATGCTTGCCGGCCTCAGAATCGCGGCAGACCTTGGGATCAAGAAGCTCATTGTCAGAGGAGACTCGTAGCTTGTCATCAAGCAAGTCAATAAGGATTATCAGAGCCCGTTGATGGAAGCTTATGTAGATGAAGTGAGGAAGTTGGAGGAGCGCTTTGACAGTCTGTAAGCAGAGCATGTTCCTCGTGCAGAGAATAGTGTTGCTGACGAGCTGTCGAAGCGTGCTTCCCTCAAGTTACTTCTGGAACCAGGGACTTTCGTGCTCCAACTGAATCAGCCATCTGTATCGCCGCCAGAAGAGAAGAATAAGAGGAGGAAGTTGAATTCTGGCTAGTACTTCCTGGCAGAGCTTACGGAAGCTGTCGGCAAGGAAGTTGTCGGGATCAGCGCCAATATTGCCGGGGGCAACAAGCTCCGGCAGGGCCTCAAGCCCTTGCTGTAGAGACAAGTGCCCCCATGGCAGAAGACATGCCTTTAGTCCTTGCCGTCGAGCCTCAGGATCCAGCATGGGCACATCGCATAGTCCAGTTCCTTCAAACAGGAGAACTCCCGGAGGAAAAGGAAGAAGCAGAGAAAGTAGCCCGTCAGTCTAGTATGTACCAGTTTGTTGACGATGTCCTGTACAGAAAGAGACCGAATGGTGTGAAATTGAGTGTGTTCCTCGGGAGGATGGACTAGAGCTGTTGGCAGAGATACATGAAGGCATATGTGGCTCCCACATAGGATCAAGAGCTCTTGCCGGGAAAGCCTTCCGGTAAGGTTTCTTTTCGCCCACTACTCTCCAGGATGCAACTGCACTAGTAACCAAGTGTGAAGTGTGCCAGTTCCATTCGAATAAGCTACATCAACCAGCTCAAGCTCTTTAGACAATCCCTCTTTCCTGGCCATTTTCGGTCTGGGGGCTCGACATCTTGGGACCCTTTTCCTCATGCCACCGGGGGCTTTGAGTACTTGTACGTCGCAATCGACAAGTTTACAAAGTGGCCAGAAGTGGAAGCAGCGAGAAAGGTGACACCACAATCAGCCGTCAAGTTCTTCAGAGGACTAGTTTGTCGTTTTCGTGTACCAAGCAGGGTCGTCACCGATAACGGCACACAATTCACAAGCCATGCCTTCATGCATTATGTCCAATACCTTGGCGGCAAGATCTGCTTTGCTTCTGTCACTCATCCGAGGAGCAACGGCCAAGCAGAAAGGGAAAATGCTGTAGTGTTATGAGGGCTTAAGACGAGAACGTTCGACAGGTTGCACAAGTGCAGAAGACGCTGGATTGATGAGCTGTTGACGGTTATTTGGTCGATCAGAATGATGCCAAATAGAGCCACCGGCCAGACACCCTTCTCCCTGCTGTACGGGGCGTAGGCCGTTCTCCCCACAGAACTCATATACGGGTCACCTCGAGTGCTCACTTATGATGAGCTTAAGCAAGAGCAGTTGCGCTAAGACGACGTGACACTCCTTGAGCAAGATCGTCTTTGGGCTGCTGTGTGAGCTACATGCTACTAGCAAGCTTTGCACCGCTAGCATAGACGCAAAGTTCATGCCTGGAGTCTTGAGGAAGGCAACCTTGTTCTTCGGCGCGTTTAGTCGGCCAAGAATTCGAAAAAGTTGACGCCAAAGTGGGAAGGCCCTTATCAGGTAGTACGAGTCACCAGGCCTGGCGCAGTCCACCTGGAGACCGAAGATGGCGTCCCAGTGAGGAACTCCTGGAACATCGAACATCTTCGTAAGTTCTATCCATAAGGCGCGGTTGTCAGGCCCCCCAGCAACCACCTTTTGTACAAGTCTTTTCGGCAAGGCATGTCATCCTCTATACAAATCCAGGAGCAGAACCTATGCATAGTTGAATAAGATCAGGCGCCTTGCAACTCTTGTCGGTTCCCATGTTTTCTTTACATGCATGTTTATCTAAGATGTTGCATTACGCTTATACCTGGCAAGTGCTAATGAATAGCCAAGGTTCCATACCCCTATTTTCTCTTCTTTCTTTTTCTTAAAGGATATAAGGTTCCCTCGCGCGCAAGTTGCTAGGGGGATGAGGTGGTGTGGACACCCACGGGTGACGCTCGAAGTTGGCACCTTGCGGGAAGGAGTACGACCACGAAAAGATAAGTTGCAAACCCTAAGTAAACCTTTAATACAAGGTTATCTCGGTCCTTGGACGATTTAAACTATTGTATCGAAAACCTGCACCCAAGGGAACCTTGCCGTGATCGGTTCCGCCCTTGTTCTATTTCGAGTCTTCTCAACAGTTTAAGTGGCTACACTGAAAATGTTAAGGTAACTTGTCATGATTGGTCATGCCTGTACTCTGTTTCGAGTCTGCTCAATAGTTTAGGTGGCTGTGCTAAAAGTGTCAAGACATCTTGCCGACAACGGCATCGCCAGTAGGCTGCTAAAGATCCACTCCTCAAAGCGCTTGCGGTGGTGTTGCACACGCTGGCAAGTTTTCCGATAGAGCGTAGGGAATACACCATACAAAGGAAAATCAAACAAGAGGAGTAACATGCATCCATTCAAAGCACAGACAGTTATGTTACGCTAAGGAATTACCGCAATTCTGACCTAAGATAGAATCGTCTCTGATATGAAATAGCAATGCCAAGGAAGGAGAAGGTGGCGGTTTCTACATTGGAAAAGACAGGGAGTAAATGAGCAAGTGTCTCTGCAGGTCCCTTTTTTACGGGGAAGACACGAGGCTGCCTCTTTACTAGCCAACGGTAAATACCTTCGCGAGCATGCTGCCGTGATGGCTTCTCTACACATGTCTCCCACTTCGCGCACTTAACACGCATCGTGGGGAGGCGCAGTAAGCGGAATGATGGCAATGTAGACTCCTGCCATGCGTGCCCATACACTGTTTGAGCTTTGCCCAACAACGCCTCGCATCCAATGTGGCCCAGGCCCGGGGGCTCCTGTCGGTGTACTAAGGATCGAGCCTATTAGTACCCCTTACTTGTGCATGGGAAGTTGTAGCCACACCCATGGCAAGGCCCGCCGGAAGACTACTGGAAGCAAACACGAAGACATCAAAGGAACGTTTAAGTCAACAAATACAAGACCGAAGGCCAAGGGCTGGAACCCCAGCAAGATCTTGCCGGGGGTAGCCTGCGGAGCCCCCACGAGGAGGGCACTTGGCAAGGCCTCGCCACCTTGCCAGCGTGGAGGCCAGGTGTCGACCCCCGGGATATGTGTCAAGGCGCTCGCGATGGAGAGGCTGAGCGATGCAGATGGGACGGGCTCCTATCCCGTCCCGTAGAAGGTCAGGGACGCCTAACAGAGCATTAAATGCATTTGTCCCACTCCGTTAAGGTTAGGTATGATAGCATTGTAGCACTGTGCACCCCATGCGCGCACTATACGCCACTTTTGGGATCCCGTTAGTGGTATAAAAGGAGGCCCAAGGCATTACAAGAGAGGACTTTTGGCTCCCATCTTCTAGCTCACGCGCATAGTAGCTGCTCATAGCGCTCTTGTAACTAGAACCTCCAAAACACCCATAATACATCGAAGCAGGACTAGGGTTTTACGCTCCACAGCGGCCCGAACCTGGGTAAAAACCTCTCCTCGCGTCGTTCGTTTGATATGCTCTTTGTACATACCTTCTCCCCGACGAACCACAAAGGGATCCTCGTGGTCCGATAGGTGTCGTGCACCAACAAAGTCGAACACCAGCTTCATATATGGATCCACCCTTGTTGGTTGGTAGGAGAACGGGAGGAGTGAGACGAGGGCGAGATGAGCACGAGGGGAAGATGGCCTGCGGGAGGCGGAGGCGCGACGGTCAGTGCACCGGCGATGGTGGCTTAGGGGAACGTCGGTGGTCGGCTTGCCGTGGCAGTGGGAACGATGGATGGAGAACACGCGGGGGGTGTGAGGCGCCACTGACGCGAACTATGGCCCGCTGTCGTGACATAGAGATGGGTGCGAGCTCCGTGCGTAGCCCCTTTCTAGAAGTACATTTGCTCCCTTGGTGGTTTTGGTAATTAATAACAACAAATAAGTCATTGAACTAATGTCTCCACCAAGTATATTTCAGGAAAATTTCAATGATAGGGATGGCAAAAGAATTGTGGAGATTGTGGAACTACCCCAATATGCAAGGAAATAGGTTGGCCAAGCTTCAAGCAAGAGGACTCTACATTTTACATTTGTGAAAAAACACTTTGAGTCCATAGGAAATCCAATACTATTAAAAGGGGGTAAGGTTTTGTTGGTGAACAAAATGCTCATGCATGCACAAGTGATAGTCACCAAAAACATCCACAAGCTCTCCCACCAAAGTCTGTCTATAGCCAAACATTCAAAATCGGTGAAACCAACATTCCTATCCCGGTGCCACCGGTTCCAGAACCTAGATAGACTCAGCCAAACCCTAGCCACTTTGGTGCAACCGATTCCATACCGGTGCCACCGAGTTTAGGTTGCCAACTTTTTGTTACGCAAATTCACATTTTCGGTCCTACCGAGAGTGTTGGGTCAGCGTCACTGAGATTGGAAAACTGACCATTGGTCACCTTATCGGTGCAACCAAGATTCGTATATCGGTCCCTCCGAGATTCAAAAGTTGCCACCTTTTGGTCACTTCGGTACCACCGAGATTAATACATCGGTGTCATCGAGTTGGTCATTTTGTGTGTAACGGTTGGATTTTTTGGGATGCCTATATATACCCCTTCACCACCACCTACTCGAGAGAGAAGCACTCAAAACTAGTCGATACCTATACTAATAGTTTTCTGAGAGAGAACCACCTACCCTTGTGCTGAGATCAAGATCTTCCACTCCAACCATATGGATCTTGATTTCTAGCCTCCCCAAGTTGCTTTCCACCAATCCCATCTCTTCTACCAAGCCAAATCTGTGAGAGAGTGATTGTGTGTTGAGGAGTCTATCATCTTGAAGCACAAGAGCAAGGAGTTCATCGCCATTACCGAGCCTATTACCTTTTGGAGGGTGGTGCCTCCTAGATTGGTTAGGTGTCGCTTGGGAGCCTCCTACTTCGTGTTGTGGAGTGAACCAAGAAGTTTGTAAGGGCAAGGAGATCGCCTACTTCGTGAAGATCTACCCATAGTGAGGTTAGTCCTTCATGGATAGAAGCCTTATGGAATAGTCAAGGTTGCTACTTCGTGGACCCTTATGGGTGGAGCCCTCCATGGACTCTCGCGGTCGTTACCCTCCATGGGTTGAAGACTCCATAAACATGGATGTACGATAGTGCCACCTATCGAAACCACGAGAAAATTCATCGTGTCTACAATTGTGTTTGATCTTCCTACCCTATCCCTTTTACTCATGCTTGTTGTTACTTTCCGGTGCTATACTCTTAGACATGCATGTGTAGGGTGAAATTGACTTGCCATGAATGCTAAAACTGCAAACACAAAAATTGGGAAAAAGGCAAAACTTTTATTTGGTCAAGTTGTCTAATCACCCCCCCCCCTCTAGACCTACTTTCGATCCTACAAGTGGTATCAGAGCTTTGGTCTCCATTGCATTGGTTTCACAACCTAGGAGAAGTATGGCATCTAGTGAGGGAAATTATCACTGTAGAGGTTTGTACTTTGATGGCACAAATTTTGCTAGTTGGAAGCACAAAATGAAGATGCATTTTCTTGGTCATAATCTTGTCGTTTGGGCTGTTGTTCGTGTTGGCTTGCAAGGTTAATTCTTTGCGGAAGGAAAGGAACCCGATCATGAAGCGACTATGGATGAATTGAAGATGCTGCAACTCAATGCTCAAGCATGTGACATTCTCTTGAACTGCCTATGCTTCGAAGAATTCAACAAAATCAGCCGTCTTGAACACGCAAAGAAGATTTGGGATACTTTGGTTGATAGTCATGAAGGAACTGAGTCCATGAGAGAATCCAAGTTAGATGTTCTTCAAGGTCAACTTGACAAGTTCAAGATAAAGGATGGTGAAGGGGTCGTTGAGATGTACTCTAGTCTAGCTCTCATCACCAATGAGATTGCCGGCTTAGGAAGCGAAGAAATGACAGAAAAATTCATCATCAAGAAGATACTTCGAGCTTTCGATGATTGATACGTCTCCAACGTATCTATAATTTTTGATTGTTCCATGCTATTATAATATCAACTTGGGATGTTTTATATGCACTTATATGCTATTTTATATCATTTTTGGGACTTACGTATTAACTCAGTGCCCAGTGCCAGTTTCTGTTTTTTCCGTGTTTTTGACCTTTTTTAGATAAGAATATTAAATGGAGTCCAAACAGAATAAAACCTTCAGGATGATTTTTTCCATAACACAAGGGATCCAGAAGACTTGAGAACCAAGGCAGAGGGCCACGGAGGAGGCCACGAGCCCCCTAGGCACGCCCCAGGGGGGTCACGCCTAGCAGGCTCGTGGGCCCCCCGTGCCTCCTTTGCCCTACCTCTTTCGCCTATAAATTCCCAAAAATCCCCAAACCAACAGAGAGAGCCACGAAAATACTTTTCCGCCGCCGCAAGCTTCTGTTTCCGTGAGATCACATCTAGCGACCGTTCTGGTGCCCTGCCGGAGGGGGATTCAGACATGGAGGGCTTCTTCATCAACACCATTGCCTCTTTGATGATGCGTGAGTAGTTCACCATAGACCTTCGGGTCCATAGCTAGTAGCTATATGGCTTCTTCTCTCTCTTGGATCTTCAATACAAAGTTCTCCATGATCTTCGTGGAGATCTATCCGATGTAACTTTCTTTTGCGGTGTGTTTGTCGAGATCCGATGAATTGTGGATTTATGATCAGATTATCTATGAATATTATTTGAGTCTCCTCTGATTTCTTATATGCATGATTTCGTATCCTTGTAAGTCTCTTCGAGTTATGGGTTTCGTTTGGCCAACTTGATCTATAATTCTTGCAATGGGAGAAGTGCTTGGTTTTGGGTTCATACCGTGCGGTGTCCTCACCTAGTGACAAAAGGGGTAGCGAGGCACGCATCGTGTTGTTGCCATCAAGGGTAAAAAGATAGGGTTTATTTCATACTGCATGAATTTATCCCTCTACATCATGGCATCTTGCTTAAGGCGTCACTCTGTTTGCTATGAACTTAATACACTAGATGCATGCTCCATAGCGGTCGATGTGTGGAGTAATAGTAGTAGATGCAGAAAGTATTGGTCTACTTGTCTCGGACGTGATTCCTATATGTATGATCATTTCCTTAGATATCGTCATGACTTTGCGCGATTCTATCAATTGCTCGACAGTAATTTGTTCACCCAACGTAATACTTGCTATCCTGAGAGAAGCCTCTAGTGAACACTATGGCCCTCGGGTCTATTTTACCCATTATATATTCAGATCTACATACAAAAATACCAAAAATACCTTGCTGCACTTTTATTTATTTATTTATATTTACCTATTATCACTATCAGATCTCACCTTGCAAGTAATTGTAAAGGGATTGACAACCCCTTTATCGCGTTGGGTGCAAGTTTGTTTGTTTTTGCGCAGGTGCCTTGGTGCCTCATCTTGATACTCCTACTGGATTGATACCTTGGTTCTAAAACTGAGGGAAATACTTATCTCTACTTTGCTGCATCACCCTTTCCTTTTCAAGGGAAAAACCAACGCAAGCTCAAGAAGTAGTAGGAAGAATTTCTCACGCCGTTGCCGGGGAGTATTCAAGTGAAGCATATCTACCAAGTACCTATCGCAAACTCATCTCTTGCATTTTCATTATTTACCATTTTCCTCTCATTTTCCTCTTCCCCACTTCTAAAACAAAATTTACAAAAATATTTGCCTTTCTTTATTTGCCTTTTTCGTTCGCCCCTTTTCTTTCGCTTGCTTTCTGTTTGCTCGTGTGCTTGTCTGCTTGCTAAGTCACCATGTCTGAAAACACTAAATTGTGTGACTTCTCTAATACTAATAACAATGATTTTATTAGTACTCCAATTGCTCCCGCCACTAGTGCGGATTCATATGAAATTAATGCTGCCTTGTTGAATATTGTTATGAAAGAGCAATTTTCCAGCCTTCCGAGTGAAGATGTCGCATCCCATCTTAATACCTTTATTGAGTTATGCGATATGCAAAAGAAGAAAGATGTGGATAATCATATGATTAAATTGAAGCTATTTCCGTTCTCACTACGAGATCGAGCAAAAACTTGGTTTTCACCTTTACCCAAAAATAGTATTGATTCATGGAACAAGTGTAAAGATGCCTTTATTTCCAAGTATTTTCCACCTGCTAAGATTATCTCTCTCCATAATGATATCATGAATTTTAAGCAACTAGATCATGAACATGTTGCACAATCTTGGGAGAGAATGAAATTGATGATTAGAAATTGTCCCGCTCATGGCCTAAGTCTTTGGATGATTATACAAATTTTCTATGCTGGTTTGAATTTTGCTTCTAGAAATATCTTGGATTCCGCCTCTGGTGGAACTTTTATGGAAATCACACTAGGAGAAGCTACAAAACTCTTAGATAATATCATGACAAATTATTCTCAATGGCACACTGAAAGGTCACCTGCTAGTAACAAAGTACATGCTATAGAAGAAATTAACTCTTTGAGTGCTAAGATGGATGAGTTAATGAAGTTGTTTGCTAGTAAAAGTGCTCCTCTAGATCCAAATGATATGCCTTTATCTTCCTTGATTGAGAATAGCAATGAAAATTTGGATGTTAATTTTGTTGGTAGGAATAATTTTGGTAACAACAATGCTTATAGAGGTAACTTTAATCCTAGGCCTTTTCCTAGTAATCCCTCTAATAATTTTGGCAATTCCTACAACAATGCTCATGGAAATTAGAATAAAATATGCTCTGATCTTGAGAGTAATATTAAGGAGTTTATTAATTCGCAAAATATTTTCAATGCTTCCATATAAGAAAAACTGCTTAAAATTGATGACTTGGCTAGGACTGTTGATAGAATGTCTCTTGATATTGATGCTTTGAAATTAAGATGTGTTCCTCCCAAGATTAATATGGATGAAACTTTGAAAGCTATGCGTGTTTCTATGAATGAGAGTAAAGAAAGAACCGCCCAAATTCGTGCTAGACATGAATGGCTCAAAAAGGGGTGTTCTCGTGATGAGAATCACGAAGATCTTAAAGTGCTTGGTGTGACTCCTATTGAATCCTTGTTTTCTAATGTGAATCTTAATGATGATGGGGCTGGATGTGAATCCACTTTGGTTCAGAAACGGCCCCAATGATTCAGAGTCTATTTATCTTGATGCTAAAAATACTAAAAGTGGAGTAGAGGATATCAAAACTTTGAATAGTGATGAAATTACTAATTTGGATTTCAAGGAATTTAATTATGATAGTTTCTCTTTGATTTAATGTATTTCCTTGATGTAATCCATGCTAAACTCTCCACATGCTTATAGCCAAAATAAGGCTTTTACCAAACATATCGTTGATGCTATGATGAAATCTCTTGATGAGAAACTTGAGTTGGAAATACCTATTCCTAGAAAACTTCATGATGAGTGGGAACCTACTATAAAAATCAAGATTAAAAATTATGAATGTCATGCTTTGTGTGATTTGGGTGCTAGTGTTTCCACAATTCCAAAATCTTTATGTGATGTTCTAGGTTTCAATGAGATCGATGAGTGCTCTCTTAATTTGCATCTTGCGGATTATACTATTAAAAACCTATGGGAAGGATCAATGATGTACTTATTATTGCAAATAGGAACTATGTGCCCGTAGATTTCATTGTGCTTGATATTGATTGCAATCCGACATGTCCCATTATTCTTGGTAGACCTTTCCTGAGGACTATTGGTGCTGTTATTGATATGAAGGAAGGGAATATTAACTTTCAATTTCCATTAAAGAAGGGCATGGAACATTTTCCTAGAAATAAAATAAAATTGCCTTATGAATCCATTATGATATCTACTTATGGTTTGATCACTAAAGAAGACAATACTTGATTCTATTGCCTTACGCCTAGCTAAGGGCGTTAAACGTTAGCGCTTGTTGGGAGGCAACCCAATGAATAGATTTATTTTTTCTTTTTTACTTTCTGTTTTTTTGAGTCCACACCATCATGATTCTGTTATGATTGTGTTTTTTATGTTTTAATTAGTGTTTGTGCCAAGTAGAACCTTTATGATTAGTTTTGGTGATAGCTGTTTAATCATGCTGAAAAAAGACAGAAACTTTGTGCTCACGAAATTATTTTTAATTCCTATCCATAAAGAGATGTTGAGTTGATGATTTTTTATTCTCATTTATATGAAAATTTCCCTAATTTTCATAATTATTTGAGAATTTTTGGGTTATCAGAGATATACTAAATATACAGATTGCTATGGACTGTTCTGTTTTTGACAGATTCTGTTTTTGTTGTGTTGATTGCTTATTTTCATGAAACTATGGTTAGTATCGGGGGGTATGAGCCATGGAAAAGTGAGAATACAGTAATATAACATCAATCTAAATGGAAATTAAGTTTACTAAAGTACCTAAAAGGTTGGTGGTTTGTTTTCTTATGCTAATGCTATCACGAGTTTCTGTTTAAGTTTTGTGTTGTGAAGTTTTCAAGTTTTGGGTGATGTTCTTATGGACAAGGAATAAAGAGTGGAAAGAACCTAAGATTGGGGATTCCCAAGTCATCCCAAGCCAAATTCAAGGACACCAAAAAGCCTAAGCTTGGGGATGCCCCGGGAAGGCATCCCCTCTTTAGTCTTCAATCCATCGGTAACGTTACTTGGAGCTATATTTTTATTTACCACATGATATGTGTTTTGCTTGGAGCGTCATGTATTATAGGAGTCTTATATTTTTTATCACAATCATCCTTGCTGCACACCTTTTGAGAGGGACATGCACTCATCATGAATTTGTTAGAATACTCAATGAGCTTCACTTATATCTTTTGAGTTAGGCAATTTAGCTCACATGTGCTTCACTTATATCTTTTGAGCTTTGTAATTTTGCTCCCATGTGCTTCACTTATATCTTTTGAGCTTGTTAATTTTGCTCCCATGAGCTTCACTTATATCTTTTGAGATTGGTAATTTTGCTCCCATGAGCTTCACTTATATATTTTTTCATCTAATTAATTTTGCTCTAGTGCTTCACTTAAATCTTTGTAGAGCACGGCGGTGTCATATTTTGTAGAAATAAAAACTCTCAATCTTCACTTATATCATTTTGAGAGTGCTCTCTCTAAGTAACTTGGTAATTGGCGTGTACTATGAAATTAGTCCTAAATATGATAGGCATCCAAAGAGGATATAATAAAAACTTTCATATTCAAGTGCATGGATTAGAAAGAGAAGTTTGATTCCTCACAATTGGTTTTGAGATATGGATATGGTAATAGTAGAGTTATGTTAGTAGGGTGTTGTGAATCAAGAAATACTTGTGTTGAGGTTAGTGATTCCCGTAGCATGCAGGTATGGTGAACCGATATGTTAGGAAGTCGGAGCATAACTGATTTATTGTTTGTCATCCTTTGTGTGGCGGTCGGGATCGCTCGATGGTTAACTCCTACCAACCCTTCCCCTAGGAGTATGCGTTTAGCACTTTGTTTTGATTACTAATAAAACTTTCTCAATAAGTATATGAGTTCTTCATGACTAATGTGAGTCCATGGTATAGATGCACTCTCACCTTCCACCATTGCTAGCCTCTCTAGTGCCGTGCAACTTTCGCCGGTGCACAAACTCACCATATACCTTCCTTAAAACACCCACCATACCTACCTATTTTGGCATTTCCATAGCCATTCCGAGATATATTGCCATGCAACTTCCACCGTTCCGTCTCATGACATGTGCCATCACTTTCATATTGCCATTGCATGATCATAAGATAGATAGCGAGATGTTTCAATGTCATACGCTAACCTAGATCGTTGCACATCCCGGTACACTGCCGGAGGCATTTCATATAGAGTCATTATTGTTCTAAGTATCGAGTTGTAAGTAAATAAAAGTGTGATGGTCATCATTATTAGAGCATTGTCCCATGTGAGGAAATAATAAAAGAGGCCAGTGAAGCCCAAATAAAAAAAGAGGCCAAAGATGCCCACCAAAAAAAGGAAAAAAATGAAAAAAAGAGGCCAAAGAGCCCAAACAAAAAAATGAGAGAAAAAGAGAGAAGGGACAATGCTACTATCTTTTTCCACACTTGTGCTTCAAAGTAGCACCATCCTATTCATGATAGGGAGTCTCTTGTTTTGTCACTTTCATATGCTAGTTGGAATTTTCATTATATAACTTGGCTTGTATATTCCAATGATGGGCTTCCTCAAATTTCCCTAGGTCTTCGTGAGCAAGTAAGTTGGGTGCACACCCACTAGTTTTTATTTTTGAGCTTTCATACACTTGTAGCTCTAGTGCATCCGTTGCATGGCAATCCCTACTCATTCACATTGATATCTGTTGATGGGCATCTCCATAGCCCATTGATACGCCGAGTCGATGTGACCATCACCTCCTTTTTGCCTCACAACCTCCACCACACTCTATTCCACCTATAGTGCTATATCCATGGCTCACGCTCATGTATTGCATGAGAGTTGAAAAAGTTTGAGAAAGTAAGAGTGTGAAAACAATTAATTGGCCAATACTGGGGTTGTGCATGATTTAAATTCGTTGTGTGGGGATGATGGAGCATAGCCAGACTATATGATTTTGTAGGGATAACTTTCTTTGGCCTTGTTATTTCAAAAGTTCATGATTACTTTGCTAGTATGCTTGAAGTATTATTTTTTTCATGTCAATATTAAACTATTGTTTTGAATCTTATGGATCTGAACATTCATGCCACAATAAAGAAGTTACAAAGAACAAATATGTTAGGTAGCATTCCACATCAAAAATTCGGTCTTTATCACTTCCCTACTCGAGGACGAACAGGAGTTAAGCTTGGGGATGCTTGATACGTCTCCAACGTATCTATAATTTTTGATTGTTCCATGCTATTATATTATCAACTTGGGATGTTTTATATGCATTTCTATGCTATTTTATATCATTTTGGGACTAACTTATTAACTCAGTGCCCAGTGTCAGTTTCTGTTTTTCCGTGTTTTTGACCTTTTTTAGATAAGAATATTAAACGGAGTCCAAACGGAATAAAACCTTCGCGATGATTTTTCCATAACAAAAGGGATCCAGAAGACTTGAGAAGCAAGGCAGAGGGCCACGGAGGAGGCCACGAGCCCCCTAGGCGCGCCCCCCCTGGGGCACGCCTAGCAGGCTCGTGGGCCCCCCGTGCCACCTTTGCCCTACCTCTTTCGCCTATAAATTCCAAAAAATCCCCAAGCCAACAGAGAGAGCCACGAAAATACTTTTCCGCTGACGCAAGCTTTTGTTTCTGCGAGATCCCATCTAGGGACCGTTCTGGTGCCCTGTCGGAGGGGGATTCGGACATGGAGGGCTTCTTCATCAACACCATTACCTCTCCGATGATGCGTGAGTAGTTCACCACAGACCTTCGGGTCCATAGCTAGTAGCTAGATGGCTTCTTCTCTCTCTTGGATCTTCAATACAAAATTCTCCATGATCTTCATGGAGATCTATCCGATGTAACTTTCTTTTGCGGTGTGTTTGTCGAGATCCGATGAATTGTGGATTTATGATCAGATTATCTATGAATATTATTTGAGTCTCCTATGATTTCTTATATGCATGATTTCGTATCCTTGTAAGTCTCTTCGAGTTATGGGTTTCGTTTGGCCAACTTGATCTATAATTCTTGCAATGGGAGAAGTGCTTGGTTTTGGGTTCATACCGTGCGGTGTCCTCACCTAGTGACAGAAGGGGTAGCGAGGCACGCATCGTGTTGTTGCCATCAAGGGTAAAAAGATGGGGTTTATATCATATTGCATGAATTTATCCCTCTACATCATGTCATCTTGCTTAAGGCGTTACTCTGCTTGCTATGAACTTAATACACTAGATGCATGCTGGATAGCGGTCGATGTGTGGAGTAATAGTAGTAGATGCAGAAAGTATCGGTCTACTTGTCTCGTACGTGATGCCTATATGTATGATCATTGCCTTAGATATCATCATGACTTTGCGCGATTCTATCAATTGCTCGACAGTAATTTGTTCACCCACCGTAATACTTGTTATCATGAGAGAAGCCTCTAGTGAACACTATGGCCCCCGGGTCTATTTTACACATTATATACTCAGATCTACATACAAAAATACCAAAAATACCTTGCTGCACTTTTATTTATTTATTTATATTTACCTATTATCTCTATTAGATCTCACCTTGCAAGTAATCGTAAAGGGATTGACAACCCCTTTATCACGTTGGGTGCAAGTTTGTTTGTTTTTGCGCAGGTGCCTTGGTGCCTCATCTTGATACTCCTACTGGATTGATACCTTGGTTCTCAAACTGAGGGAAATACTTATCTCTACTTTGCTGCATCACCCTTTCCTCATCAAGGGAAAAACCAACGCAAGCTCAAGAAGTAGCAATGATCGATATGACACCGTTTGCACATTGATCCAAATGATGCCCAACTACAAAGATCTCAAACCAACGGAAGTGATTGGTAGAATTGTTGCTCATGAGATGACACTCAAATACAAGGAAGAGCTTGACCACAAGTCTGGCGGTGCTTACAAAGCCACAAGCGATGTTCCCACTACTTCAAGTGACAACCTTGTCACAAATGAAGAGATAAGCCTCATGGTCAAGAAATTCAACAAGTTCTACAAGAATAGAAGCAAAGATCGAATCTCCAACTCAAGATATGAAGAGAAGCGTTTGTCAAGTCGTGACCGCAATTGTTACAATTGCGGGAAGCCCGGACACTACTCCAATGAGCGCACGTCTTCCAACAAACAAAGAGAAGAGTCACCAAGAAGTCAAAGCTCAAGAGATGAATCACCTCTAAGAGAGAGAAGGAGTAGAGATGATTGTTATGAATGAAGACCCTCATGGATAAGTAGAGATTTGGAGAAGAAGGACAAGTACACCAAGAGCTACTCAAGAAGGAAACATCAAGCTCATGTTGGTGAATGGGTTTCCGGCTCCGACTCCGACAATCACTCCGAGAGAAGCTATCACTCCAACTCCTACTATAGTCAAGATGAAGGTGTTGCCAGAATTGCACTAGTGACGACCAACTCCTATGATCTATTTGATTCAGCAAATGAAGGGAGTGGAAGTTGCTACATGGCTAAAGGCCCCAAGGTATCACACCCCGAATATCTTGATTTTGATAGTGATAAAGATGATTTGCTTTATGATGATGACTTGCTATGTCATAAAACTAGTGATGTTAATCAAAATGAACTTGATATTTCTCATGCTAGTCAAGATAGGTCGATTGACGATGATAAGATGAAAATAGAAGAACTAACTACAGAACTTAACACTCTTAAGTTCGCCCATGAATCTACTCTCGAAGATCATAGAGAGCTTGTAAGAACTCATGAGAAGCTACGCTTCGAGAAGCTCAATTTGGAGCAAGAACATGAATATCTTAAATCTATCAATGACAATCTCCGAAAGAAGACTTCATCTTATTTTGCCAAATGACTACTCTTGTCTACATTCATGCCACAAGTTAAATCTAAGCAAACTTGTAACAAAGGCAATAAAGGTTCTTCATCTAGTAGCAACAATAAAAATGTTAAACCCAATGATGTTGCTCCTAGTAGTTCTATTGATTCCACTAATGATGATTCTCTTAGCCAAGTTACACTTGAGCAAGAAAATGCTTTATTGAAAGGAATTATAGAGAAAGGTATCTACAAGAGTCTTGCCGGATGTAAGAAATTTGAGGAAATTTTATGCAAGCACGGAGGATACTGGAAGAATCATGGTGTTGGCTACTTCAACACTAATGGAGTTGTGTGGGAAGAAGGTCAATATCCCAATCCTAAGTTTGTTCCTCAAAAGTAGAAGTATGAAAATACTCTTCCCAAGGTGACAAGCACTCAAGATGACCTTCCACCACAAGACCACAAGCTCAAGGGCAAGAACAAGCTTCAAGAGGACTTTGACTCTTATGAAGATGAATCCCAAGCTTTGGTGAAGTGGGTTCCCAAGGCTACTACAATCTCAACTTCTACAAGTGCTACTTCAACATGGGTCCCCAAGAAGAAGAACTAGAAAGTTCTTGAGGGGTGACTCCGCCAATGAAATTCACTCACATTCATTATTGGCAAGATATATTTGGCATCAACATAAACCCTATGCAATAGTTAAAGGAGTCACACATTCCCTCAAAGGTAAGCAAGGGACAAGGTAATCAACAAATCAATGGACATCATCACACATGCTTTGCACTCTATGTCCATAGATATCCTTGTATTTGTCTCTTGTGTGTTGGGACTAAGCCATGTAGGTGAGAAGAGTAAGGAAACAACAAGGATGCTCCCAACTCTTGGTGATCTTCATAAACTTTGAGCATCCACCACTACCTCACCAACATGAAGTCTTCATCGACAAAACTCAAGGTTAGTTTATCCCTCTTATGGGGGGGTCTCAGATCAAGGGGGAGCTTTACTCTAAGACTTGAGTCAAAGTATCTCTTAGTATGTGACAACATTAAATGCTTTATGTAAAAGTGGTAACCCCACTTGTGCTTAAATGATGAGTATGACCTATGATCAAGTATTCTTACTTGGCTCCTAAGTCAAATACTCATATATAAATGACTTCGTCATTGCCCAAGTGCTTGTTAGATGCTAAAGTGTTTGTGCATGTTTGTCATGATTTCATTTGACATCTTATTGTGTGAGCATGTTGGTCTGCATTTATTTTCTCATTCAAGGACATCCAATTGTTGCTATTTGTTCTTTGATTTATCTTTTGCCAATTGGATGGACAAGAATGCCTAGGACCACTCTTTAGCTATCTATGCTTTCTCACCTCATACTCTATTCATGTTGCATCACAAAATTTGAACAAGTGTTTTTCGATCCCTCAGTGTGTGGAGCACTCGGAGTTCCGTATCGACAAGGACTGGCCATTAAAACCTCCCAAGTGCATCTCGGTGGAACCAACCTCAAAATATCGGTCCCACCGAATGCCTAGGGTTGATCTGGATTTCTATCTCGGTACTACCGATTCCATATTCTTGGTTACACCGAGTTTCCCTATCAACTGACAGTTGAGGAACTTGGTGACACCGAAAATTTAGAATCGGTATTACCGACAGTGGTGGGTATATATACTGTGGACCCCGACGCTTTAAAATTCATCCTCCTGCACTCTTAAGAACCCTAAGCACCCTAAGCTGGTGGGTATATATACTGTGGACCTCAGAACCCTAAGATACTGATTTAAAGACCCCTCGTCATTGCCCTTGTCCCCCTACGCTCCTCCGCCGCTGGGAATCACCGCCGTCGACGAAATCTTCTCCATCGTCACCGTCGTAGCGGATCCATCGCCAAGCTAGGGTACGGATTTGGCCCCCTCTTGCGCTCCAACCTCGAAATCTTGCACATTAGGAATTTCTATGATATGTTGTCACTGTTTGAAAGCCTTCTATCCACAAAAGGATTCCTGTAGATTAGAGAACCATGGAATTTTAGGGTTTTGTCGTTCGCCCGATGAATCTCGGTGGAACCGAAGCAGGCAAATCGGTGTCACCGATTTGGACATCTGGGGTACTGAGAACTTTCTCGGTGAAACCGAGTGCACCTTTCGGTCTCACCGAAAGTGGTGCCAAGTTTCGGCTAAGGAGGAAGTCTGTCTCGGTAGCTCTGATAATTTTGCTTCGGCTGTACCGATATTCATTTGATAGAATGCAAAACTTTGAAAATATATTGTTCAAACTTTCAAAAACCAGCCTCATTTTGTGATGACGCATCTTCTTCTGCTCTTCCATACTCTATTCACTAGGTTAGTATGTCAGACTGCTGTGGACTACAGATTCTACACCAGAGAGCAACAGGACTTCTATGAGACAGTCCTACTAGACAAGAGCCCTTCAGTCAATGATACGAGATATGTTGATTGGAAATTCTTTAAGGAGAATGAGGACTACTTTCCAAGTGTCCAAGATAATTCCCACTACATTGGTCTGGATGAGTTCATTGGCAGAGAACTTACTGCATGGAATGATGAGATGATCATTCAATTCTACTCCACTTCACATTTCTATGGAGATGGTAGGATTGTATGGATGACTAAAGGAGCAAGATATGAGTCCATTGTTGATGAATGGGCTGCACTTCTAGGAGTCCCTGAGATTCAGGATGGAGATTTGGATATATACTCGGAATCTAAGGCGAGCCACGAAGCCATGAAAGATATGTATACTCCCATCCCTGCAGACAAAGTGTAATCTCACAAGCTAGGATCCATCTACTATCTTCAAGCTGGCCTCCGTACCATGAACACCATTCTGAGGAACACCTTGATTCCAAAGTCAGGAGATGACAAGATGATCCGAGGATATTCTATTAACATGTTGATCCACCTTGACAGACACACCAGGATTAGAGTTATGGACTTAATTGTTCTGACAATTAAGAGGGTTGCTACTGTTCAGAAGCGCTCTTGCTGCTATGCACCCTACATCCAGATGCTCATCAGCTCTCAATTGGAAAAGCAGATATTTTCTCTAGATCGTCCACATTTGCCCCTACAGCCAGAGCTTGAGGATAACATCATGGTCATGGACCCAGATCATCCCACTTCAGGTGCAGCTCAGGCAGAGGCAGAGGCAGCTCGAGCCACTAGTGCTCAAGTCCCTAGATCCAGAAATGAGCAAATGGATCTGTGGATTTCATTAGTTCAGAACATGCAGATGGACATTAATGGGATTCTAGACAACTAGAACAGTCTTGTGAGGATCTTTGAAATAAGGATCAAGACTCTTAATGATAAGGTGGACAAGGTGACTAAGACAATTATAGAGCTTCAGAAGGAAGTTGACCCAGTGCACATCCCTTGGGTTTCTTTTACTTCTTCTTTAGATGAGGAGGAGGATGGATCACCTCTCAGGCTGAACACACAGTTCACTACTCAGGCCAGATGAGCCACAGTGCCTGCTCTAGACTTGAGGCCCTCTTCATTAGCTCCTGCTACTGTCAGCTCACCTCCTGCTCCACCAGCTCCAGTTCCTCCAGTATCTACTCTGGCTCCATCAACAACATCTATAGAGATCTTCACCGAAGTTGTTCTCTCTACTCCTTCATCAACAACCATAGGAGATCAACCCAAGAACGCTTAGATATATGCCTTTGAACTTTTTGGTAACTTGTTGCCAAAGGGAGAGAAGTGTATATAGATCTTTAGGCTTCGAGTGAGAGAGCGTTTGGTGTTTGTTCCTTTTTTTTCAAAAACAATTGCTTTTGGTTGCTGTGATACTCTTTTGATTGCCTGTGATGCACGTTTGATGATGTTTGATCATACACTTTAATGTGTGATGCTACTATTTCCTATCATCTTAATGATTATGTGATGATCATTCATCTTTGCTTGATTGTGTTGTGCTATGATGTTCATTTTAATTATTCTCGCACACCACCAAGTGGTATGTGACATATAAGAAGCGACCCATGTACCTAATTGATTGTGCATTTGCATTCAAATGCAAATTTAAAATAATTCACAAATTTAGGGGGAGCTCTTTCTAATCACATAATTCTCAAAGCGATGACTATATTCATTGATTATATCTTTGTCAAAGCTTTTGATCTATATGTTGTCATCAATTACCAAAAAGGGGGAGATTGAAAGCACATTTTCTCCGTTGGTGGTTTGGTAATTAATAACAACATATAAGTCATTGAACTAATGTCTCCACCAAGTATATTTCAGGAAAAGTTCAATGATAAGGAGGGCAAAAGAATTGTGGAGATTGTGGAATTACCCCGAGATGCAAGGAAACAGGTTGCCATGCTTCAAGCAAGAGGACTCTACATTTTACATTTGTGAGAAATCACTTTGAGTCCATAGGAAAGACAATAATATTAAAAGGGGGTAAGGTTTTGTTGGTCAACAAAATTCTCATGCGTGCACAAGGGATAGTCACCAAAAACATCCACAAGCTCTCCCACCAAAGTCTGTGTATAGCCAAACATTCAAAATCGGTGCAACCAACATTCCTATTCCTGAGCCATCGATTCCAGTACCTAGACAGACTCAGCCAAACCCTAGCCACTTCGGTGCAACCGATTCCATACCGGTGCCACCGAGTTCAGGTTGCCAACTTTCTATTACGCAAATTCACATTTTCGGTCCTACCGAGAGTGTTGGGTCGGTGTCACCAAGATTTCAAATCTGACCGTTTGTCACCTTATCAATGCAACCGAGATTCACATATCGGTCCCTCCGAGATTCAAAAGTTGCCACCTTTTGGTCACTTCGGTACCACCAAGATTAACACATCGGTGTCACCGATTTGGTCATTTTATGTGTAACGGTTGGATTTTTGGGGATGCCTATATATACCCCTTCACCACCACCTACTAGAGAGATAAGCACTCAGAACTATTCCATACCTATCCTATTAGTTTTCTGAGAGAGAACCACCTACCCTTGTGTTGAGATCAAGATCTTCCACTCCAACCATATGGATCTTGATTTCTAGCCTCCCCAAGTTGCTTTCCACCAATCCCATCTATTCTACCAAGCCAAATCTCTGAGAGAGTGATTATGTGTTGAGGATTTTATCATCTTGAAGCACAAGAGCAAGGAGTTCATCGTCATTACCGAGTCTATTACCTTTTGGAGGGTGGTGCCTCCTAGATTGGTTAGGTGTCGCTTGGGAGCCTCCTACTTCGTGTTGTGGAGTAAACCAAGAAGTTTGTAAGGGCAAGGAGATTGCCTACTTCGTGAAGATCTACCCATACTGAGGCTAGTCCTTTGTGGATGGAAGCCTTATGGAATAGTCCAGGTTGCTACTTCGTGGACCCTTATGGGTGGATCCCTCCGTGGACTCTCACGACCGTTATCCTCCGTGGGTTGAACACTCCATAAACGTGGATGTACAATAGCGCCACCTATCGGAATCACGGGAAAATTCATCGTGTCTGCAAATGTGTTTGATCTTCCTACCCTATCCCTTTTACTCATGCTTGTTGTTACTTTCCGCTGCTATACTCTTAGACATGCATGTGTAGGGTGAAATTGACTTGCCATGAATGCTAAAACTGCAAAAACTAAAATTGGGAAAAAGTCAAAACTTTTATTTGGTCAAGTAGTCTAATCACCCCCCCTCTAGACCTACTTTTGATCCTACATGTTCCCCTCCTCCGGATCCGTGGAGCCCGCGTAGTGCCCACGCTCATCCACCGTCGATGGGGCACAGCATGGACGTCGGTGTTGGGGCAGTCTAGGTGTCACCTCGTCCGAGATCTCCATCATCACCTCATCTTCGTCGGTCAGGGGTTGGCGGCCATGATGGGGTTGTGGTTGTGCTCGTAGGGAGGAAGGGGAGGGAGGGGTGGAGAATGACTGCGAGCTGGGTGGGTGGCGACGCGTTGGGAGCAGAGGACAAGGGGAGGGATGGATCGGGGAGAGGGGGAAGGCTAGGGTTTTCTTGGAGAGGGGAGGGATGGATAAGGATGGATCAGAATGGGGTGAGGGAAGCCTATGGATCCGGGAGCATCCGACGGTATGTGATGCATGATACACGTGAAATGTCTATGGCCCAATCAAAACACAGTGCGTGTGTACAACGTTATGACCATTAAAAATTGGTCGAAATCTACTAAAAATAAAGTGCAAATCCATGCTAGTATTTTATTTTCCATTTCTCGAGTCTCCAAAATTTATTTTGTTTGTGAAGAAGCGACCAAATATTTGTACAAGGATGCATCTTGGAATGGAAAACAATTTTTCCTAAGGAATGTTTCATTTTCTTTGGATAAAAAAATCATTTTCCATTTTTTTAAGTGTCCAAAATGAGTTTTTTTATGAAGGACCTACCATACATTTGTTGCAAAATTGGACCAAATCAATTTTCTAAAATATTAGGCCAAATTTAATGTGCAATTGACCAAATTGTTGGATGCCAAAAGCTTTCGATCCATCCCTCATGAAAGCGAGAAAATTTTGCCGATTCAGCTGGACGCGGGTCAAATTTCAAGTGCAGCTGCCTCATGGTTTGCTATTTATTTTTTCCAAAAATCATTTCAAGGTACAAAAGCATCTATTTAGTGAGAGAAGCATCAAAAATATTCCAAGATTCAACCACTAGCTAGGAACGGTCATACCTGACCTTTTTGACCACATTTTGAAATCTGCATTAAAAAAATCAAAAAAATCAAAAAATTAGAAACCTTCGCATTGTGTCATTATATGTGACCGAGTTACCAGGAAAAATAATAAACTTGTAATACGGCAATTATTTTTAGAAGTTGTTCTCAAGAATTAGCTATCATGTGTGAAGATTCATGACTTTCAAGCGAAATGATCAATCTTATGGGCACACTCATGACATACTTTGTTAAAATTATCTAATATTATGCAAAAGGGTGTATTTTGGAATGGTAAACAATATTTTCTTTGGACAAAAAATTTATTTTATATTTTGTGTGTGCCCAAAATGAGGTTTTTTGTATAGGACCTATCGTATATTTACTGCAAAATTCGACCAAATATTTTTTGTAAAATATTAGTCCATATTTAATGTATAATTGACCAAATGTTTGGGTTTCAAAATCTTTTATACACTTCTGGTGAAAAAGCCAAATTTATGCCGATTCGGTAGGAAGCTGGTCAAATTTAAACTGCAACTGCCTTATATTTTGCTCTTTATTTTTTCCAAAAATCAGTTTAGGTACAAAAGTATATATTTAATCAGAGAAACACCAAAACAATTTGAAGATGCAACCACTAGCTAGGAACAGTCATGCCCGACGTTTTGACCGCATTTTGAAATGTGCATGAAAAATTCAAAAAAAACAAAAAATTGCAAACCTTCGCATTGTGTCATTATACGTGACCAAGTTACCATGAAAAATAATAAACTTGTAATATAGTAAGTTTTAAAAAAATGTGTTCTCATAAATGACATATCATGTGTGAAGATTCACGGCTTTCAAGCCAAATGATTAATCTTATGGCCACATTCATGGCATAGTTAGTTCCAATGATATAATATTGTGCACACGTGTGCATATTGGAATGACAAACAATGTTGCCTAAGGACGTTTTCATTTTCTTTGGACAAAAAATTCATTTTCCATTTTTTGAGTGCCAAAAATGAGTTTTTTTGTGAAGGACCTACCATATATTTGTTGTGAAATTGGACCGAATCAATTTTCCAAAATATTAGGTCATATTTAATGTACAATTGACCAAATTGTTGAGTGTAAAAAGCTTTCATACACCTCTCGTGTAAAAGACAATTTTTCCCCAATTCAGGAGGAACCGGGTCAAATTTGAACAACAAGTCCCTCATAGTTTGATCTTTATTTTTTCAAAATATCATATTTAGGTACATAAGTATATATTTAATCATAGAAACACAAAAAGGTTTTCAAAATTCAACCCTGGCTAGGAACAGTCATGCGTGTCGTTTTGACTACATTTTGAAACGGGCATGAAAAATTCTAAAAAAAATTGGAAAACCTTCACATTGTGTCATTATATGTGACCAAGTTACGAAGAAAAATAATAAAGTTGTAATACTACAATTATTTTTAAAAAGTGTTCTAAAAAACGAGCTATCATGTATGAAGATCCATGGCTTTCAAGCCAAGTGGTCAGTCTTATGGCTACATTCATGGCATAGTTTGCTCAGTTGGTCTCATATTGTGCACAATGGTTCATATTGTAACGACAAACAATGTTGCCCAAGGAAGTTTTGGCTTTCTTTCGATGGAAAATTCATTTTCCATTTTTTGAGTGCCCAAAATGAGTTTTTTTGTGAAGGACCTACCATATATTTGTAGCAAAATTGGACCAAATCATTTTTATAAAATATGTTTACATATTTAGTGTATAATTGACAAAATGGTTGGGTGCGAGAAGTTTTGATCCACCTCTCATGAAAAAGACAAATCTCCGATGATTCAGAAGGAAGCGGGTCAAATTTGAACTGTAGCTGCCTTATAGTTTGCTCTTTATTTTTTCCAAAATTCTTTTGTCCGTACATAAGTATCCATTTAATCATAGATACTTGGTGTGGTGGCAAGACGTCGAGGTTTGGATGGTGTCCGAGGCCCCCAATTCCATAGCGTGTAAACCGGCATGCCAACCGCGTGGTTACCGAATGATTGTAGCATTGCCACACATTCTGGGCGGCCTAGGCATGTTTGGTGAGTTGGTCACTCCCCCGATAGGTGTTAGACAGAATAATACAACAGAAGAATCTCACGAGGAGACTGAACTAAGCTCAAACATGAATTAGCAGCAAAGTGTTTGATTAGCGGTGGGTGAAATTCACATGGACAATGGGCCTGGGTTTTGGGTGAGGATGATCATCTACTAAGGAGACTATCTTGGCAAATTTTCGGCTCAAATGAAGGATCCTAGGTGGCACTTGCTTTGCAAAGTACCACATTGTGGGGAAATATGGATGTTGAAGCTGGGCTCAAATAGATGAATTTATTGTGCTCAAATTTGGTGGATCATGGTAATTTGGTCATAGAAAAGCACTATAAAAGTTTGATACCATTTGGACATGCCAAAGTGGCACTTCCTTCACAATGCTCTTCTCTGGACAGAAACTTGGGAAAAATATTGAGAAGAATTGGCTTAATGAAATGAGCTAAAAATTGGTGGAGGTAAGTTATGCAGGTCGAACATGCCCTGGTAAATTTTCAAAAATAATTAAGAAATATAAATTTTATTTGCTTCACAAACTGAAAATATGACCAGAAATACGCACTAGTAGAAAACAGGGCTTTGGTCCAGGCCAGACCAGCCCATTAGTCCCGGTTCACTCATGAACCGGGACCCATGGAGGCAACGGTTCCGGTTCGTGAGGCCAGGGGGCGGCGGGCCACGTCGAGCATTCGTCCCGGTTCGTAGGACCCCTTTGGTCCCGGTTCCAGACACCAGCCGGGACCAATGGGCCTCGCTCCTAGCCCACAACCATTGGCCCCGGTTTGTGGATGGAACCGGGACCAATTCGTGTCCTTTAGTCCCGGTTCCATCCACGAACCGGGACCAATGAGATGCCTATATATACCCCCTCGCCAGCAAGCAGCGCCTTCCACATTGCTCTGTTTTTTTGGCCGGCGAGGGGAGAGCTTTGTGGTGCTCTAGCACACCTCCTATGCACATGAGGTGTTTGATGAAATGCCCAAGCCACACTTAAGATTTCTCCTCTCGAAGCTCCTTGTCCAAGCTCCACTTTCCTCAAGATTTGTCTATGTTTGGCGGTCCGTCCTGTCCCGTCCCCGTCCTCACCGTCGTCGATCGCCCGCGCCCATCTCGGTGTCGGCACCACCATGGTTAGCCTCTTCTTCTTATCTTCTTTCTAAAAGGAAAAAGGTTTTACTTGTATGATTTAGATAGATACTTGTGTATTTTCTTACTTTTATTATTGTTTGTTATTATATAGCGCGATGGTTTTCGTATCCGCCTCCGTCGGCCCTCGTCCAGTCTATGATTCTAATGTGGTATATATTATCTTTTATAACTATTTGTTTTATTTAGTGTTTATGACAATTATGCCGACCAACGTGACATAGATTTTTTTAATCTAGGAGGAGGTAATTGAACTGGAAATTCCAACCCACATAGAAACTCTTGTCGAGAAGTTAAATTTGGTTGAAAAACAAAACAATGACTTGAAAGAAAAATTACAAAGAGTTGAAGAGGAGAAGATGAAGTTGGAGTTGCATGTTGTCGATGTCGTCGACGATCACAAGACCAAGATTAATGCAATGCGCTTGAAGATGAGAAAGATTAGAAAATATGGCATTCGTATTGAGGCTTCGTATCGTTATGCCGTTGGATCAATTGGTACCTTAGTAGCGGTTATGATCGCATTTGTTCCTGCATTTAATTTTTTTACATAGTTTCAATGTATTTTTAATTAGATGCTCTAGAGAGCTATATGTTGTTCAATGATGAGAACTATGTATGAACAGTATGGATTTATTTTGGTCACTATTGTGCTTTGGCTTTAATGTGATGATGAGTTTCTATTAATTTGGTCACTTCTCTATTCATGATATGTTGTAATGGTTTTTAATACACTTTAGTATATAACAGGCTATGTGGGTAAAATTATGATACCATGCCAACTTTCAACCTTTTCGGAGTTCATTTGAAGTGCTTTTCAATTTCAGGGTTATTTAGCTCAAATAAATCAGTAAGTGCATGAAAAATACCAAATGAAGACAAAAAGGGTTGAAAATTGATGATGTGGCTTTGAATGGTTCATTTTGAACACACAAAAAGTATGGAGTTCAAATAAGTTCAAAAAAATGAAATCCCTTCGTAACCGATGAGTTTTCGTTTGAAACCGTGATACTTCGAAATAGATTGTCCATTTTGTACACGAAGTGCATCCAGTTTTTGTCGTAACCCTCTCAACTTTTTATAACATGCTATGTGGGTGAAATGATGATACCATGCCAACTTTCAACCTTTTGAGATTTAATTTGAAGTGCTTTTCAATTTCAAGGTTATTTAGCTCAAAAAAATCAGTAAGTGCATGAAAAATACAAAATGAAGACAGAAATGTTTGAAAATTGATGATGTGGCTTTGCATGGTGAATTTTGAACACATAAAAAATATGGAGTTCAAATAAGTTCAAAAAATGAAATCCCTTTATAACATATGAGTTTTCGTTCGAAACCGTGATACTTCGAAAGAGATTGTCCATTTTGTACACGAAGTGCGTCCGGTTTTTGTCGTAACCCTCTCAATCTTTTATAACATGCTATGTGGGTGAAATGATGATACCATGCCAAATTTCAATTTTCAAAGTTCATTTGAAGTGCTTTTCAATTTCAGGGTTATTTAGCTCACAAAAATAAGTAAGTGCATGAAAAATACCAAATGAAGTCAAAAAGTTTTGAAAATTGATGATCTAGCTTTGAATGGAGCATTTTGAAAAAACAAAAGTATGGAGTTCAGATAAGTTCAAAAAATGAAATCCCTTCGTAACAGATGAGTTTTCGTCCGAAACCGTGATACTTCGAAAGAGATTGTCCATTTTGTGCTCTCAACTTTTTATAACGCTATGTGGGTGAAATGATGATGCTATGCCAACTATCAACCTTTTTAGAGTTGATTTGAAGTGCTTTTCAATTTCAGGGTTATTTAGCACAAAAAAATTAATAAGTGCATGAAAATACCAAATGAAGTCGGAAAGTTTTGAAATTGATGATGTGATTTTGAATGGTGCATTCTGAACACACAAAAAGTATGGAGTTCAAATAAGTTCAAAAAATGAAATCCCTTTGTAACAGATGAGTTTTCGTTCGAAATCGTGATACTTTGAAAGAGATTGTCCATTTTCTACACGAAGTCCATCCAGTTTTTGCCATAACCCTCTCAACTTTTTAAAACATGCTATGTGGGTGAAATCATGATACCATGCCAACTTTCAACCATTTCAGTGTTCATTTGAAGTGCTTTTCAATTTCAGGGTTATTTAGCTCAAAAATATCAGTAAGTGCATGAAAAATACCAAATGAAGTCAGAAAGTTTTGAAAATTGATGATGTGGCTTTGAATGGTGCATTTTTAACACACAAAAATTATGGAGTTCAATTAATTTCAAAAAAATGAAATCCCTTTGTAAGAGATGAGTCTTCGTCCCAAACTGTGATACCTCGAAAGAGATTGTCCATTTTGTACACGAAGTGCATCCAGGTTTTGCCGTAACCCTCTCAACTTTTTATAACATGCTATGTGGGTGAAATGATGATACCATACCAACTTTCAACCTTTTCGGAGTTCATTTGAAGTGCTTTCCAATTTCAAGGTTATTTAGCTAAAAAAATCAGTAAGTGCATGAAAAATACCAAATGAAGTCAGAAAGTTTTGAAAATTAATGATGTGGCTTTGAATGGTGCATTTTGAACACACAAAAAGTATGGAGTTCAAATAAGTTCAAAAAATGAAATCCCTTTGTAAAGATGAGTTTTCGTCCGAAACCGTGATACTTCGAAAGAGATTGTCCATTTTGTACATGAAGTGGATCCAGTTTTTGCCGTAGCGCTCCCAACTTTTTATCTCATTCTATGTGGGTCAAATTACGATACCATGCCAAGTTTCAACCTTTTCAGAGTTCATTTGAAGTGCTTGTAAATTTCAGGGTTATTTAGCTCAAAAAATCAATAAGTGCATGAAAAATACCAAATGAAGTCAGAAAGTTCTAAAAATTGATGATGTGTCTTTAAATGGTGCATTTTGAACAAAAAAAAACTATGGAGCTCAAATAAGTTCAAAAAATTAAATCCCTTTGTAACTGATGAGTTTTTGTACGAAACCGTGATACTTCGAAAGAGATTATCCAATTTGTACACGAAGTGCATCCAGTTTTTGCCGTAACCCTCGCAACTTTTTATAACAAGCTATGTGGGTGAAATTATGATACCATGCCAACTTTCAACCTTTTTAGAGTCATTTGAAGTGCTTTTCAATTTTAGGGTTATTTGGATCAAAAAATCAATAAGTGCATGAAAAATACCAAATGAAGTCAGAAAGTTTTGAAAATTGATGATGTGGCTTTGAATAGTGCATTTTGAACACACAAAACTTATGGAGTTCAAATAAGTTCAAAAAATGAAATCCCTTTGTAAGAGATGAGTTGTCGTCCGAAACCGTGATACTTCGAAAGAGATTGTCCATTTTGTACACGAAGTGCATCTAGGTTTTGCCGTAACCCTCTCAACTTTTTATAAGATGCTACGTGGGTGAAATGATGAACCATACCAACTTTCAACCTTTTCGGAGTTCATTTGAAGTGTTTTTCAATTTCAGGGTTATTTAGCTCAAAAAAATCAGTAGGTGCATGAAAAATGCCAAATGAAGTCAGAAAGTTTTGAAAATTGATGATGTGGCTTTGAATGGTGCATTTTGAATACACAAAAATTATGGAGTTAAAATAAGTTCAGAAAAATGAAATCCCTTAGTAACAGATGAGTTTTCGTCCGAAACTATGATACTTTGAAAGAGATTGTCCATTTTATACACGAAGTGCATCCAGTTTTTTACGTAACCCTCTCAACTTTTTAGCTCATGATATGTGGGTGAAATTATCATACCATGCAAACTTTAAACCTTTTCAGAGTTCATTTGAAGTGCTTTTCAATTTCAGGGTTATTTAGCTCAAAAAAACACTAAGCGCATGAAAAATACCAAATGAAGTCGGAAAGGGTTGAAAATTGATGATGTGGCTTTGAATGGTGCATTTTAACACACACAAAGTATGGAGTTCAAATAAGTTTAAAAAAATGAAATCCCTTTGTAACAGATGAGTTTTCGTTCGAAACCGTGATACTTCAAAAGAGATTGTCCATTTTGTACATGAAGTGCATCTAGTTTTTGCCATAACCCTCTCAACTTTTTATAACATGCTATGTGGGAGAAATGATGATACCATGCCTACTTTCAACCTTTTCAGAGTTCATTTGAAGTGCTTTTCAATTTAAGGGTTATTTAGCTCAAAAAATCAATAAGTGCATGAAAAATACCAAATGAAGTTAGAAAGTTTTGAAAATTGATGATGTGGCATTGAATGGTGCATTTTGAACACACAAAAAGTATGGAGTTCAAATAAGTTAAAAAATGAAATCCCTTTTGTAACAGATGAGTTTTCGTCCGAAACCGTGATACTTCGAAAGAGATTGTCCATTTTGTACACGAAGTGCATCCAGTTTTTTCCGTAACCCTCTCAACTTTTTATAACATGCTATGTGGGTTAATTGATGATACCATGCCAACTTTCAACCTTTTCAGAGTTCATTTGAAGTACTTTTCAATTTTAGGCTTATTTAGCACCCAAAAAATCAGTAAGTGCATGAAAAATACCAAATGAAGTCAGAAAGTTTTGAAAATTGATGATGTGGTTTGAATGGTGCATTTTGAACACACAAAAACTATTGAGTTCAAATAAGTTCAAAAATATGAAATCCTTTTGTAACAGATGAGTTTTCATCCGAAACCGTGATACTTCCAAAGAGATTGTTAGTTTTTTACACGAAGTGCATCCAGTTTTTGCCGTAACACTCTCAACTTTTTATAACATGTTGTGTGGGTGAACTGATAATACCATGCCAAGTTTCAACCTTTTCAGAGTTTATTTGAAGTGCTTTTCAATTTCAGGGTTATTTAGCTCAAAAAAATTAGTAAGTGCATGAAAAATACCAAATGAAGTCAGAAAGTTTTGAAAATTGATGATGTGGCTTTGAATGGTGCATTTTTAACACAAAAAAATTATGGAGTTCAAATAAGTTTCAAAAAAATGAAATCCCTTTTGTAACAGATGAGTTTTCGTCCGAAACCGTGATACTTTGAAAGAGATTGTCCACTTTGTACACGAAGTGCATCCAATTTTTGCCGTAGCACTCTCAACTTTTTAACTCATGCTATGTGGTTGAAATTTTGATACCATGCCACCTTTCAACCTTTTCAGAGTTCATTTGAAGTGCTTTTCAATTTCAGGGTTATTTAGCTCAAAAAATCAATAAGTGCATGAAAAATACCAAATGAAGTTAGAATTTTTTGAAAATTGATGATGTGGCTTTGAATGGTGCATTTTGAACAGAAAAAAAGTATGGAGCTCAAATAAGTTCAAAAAATGAAATCCCTTTGTAACTGATGAGTTTCTGTACGAAACCGTGATACTTCGAAAGAGATTATCCATTTTGTACACGAAGTGCATCCAGTTTTTGCCGTAACCCTCTCAACTTTTTATAACATGCTATGTGGGTTAATTGATGATACCATGCCAACTTTCAACCTTTTCGGAGTTCATTTGAAGTGCTTTTCAATTTTAGGGTTATTTACCTCAAACAAATCAGTAAGTGCATGAAAAATACCAAAAGAAGTCAGAAAGTTTTGAAAATTGACGATGTGGCTTTGAATGGTGCATTTTGAACACACTAAAAGTATGGAGTTCAAATAAGTTCAAAAAAATGAAATTCCTTTGTAACCGATGAGTTTTCATGCGCAACCGTGATACTTCGAAAGAGATTGTCCATTTTGTACACGAAGTGCATCCAGCTTTTGCCGTAACCCTCTTAACTTTTTAGCTCCTGCTATGTGGGTGAAATGATGATACCATGGCAACTTTCAACCTTTTGAGAATTCATTTGAAGTGCTTTTTAATTTCTTTCAAAACATCGTGGGAGTGGAGTTCAAAAAAGAATCAACTAAAAAGCTTTTATAAACCTCTAGTATTTTTGAAACTATAATTATATAAAAATTATGCAACTAAAATTATCAAAGTATTTTTTGTTCAAAACATTAATAGCAAAAAGAATATAATGATAAAACACACTCGAAATAAATAAAGCAAAAAATAAAACAAAAATAAATAATGCAAAAAACAACAGAAAAATAATGGAAATTATGCAATTAAAATTATCAAAGTATTTTTTGTTCAAAACATTGATAGCAAAAAGAATATAATGATAAAACACACTGGAAATAAATAAAGCAAAAAATAAAGCAAAAATAAATAAAGCAAAAAACAAAACGAAAATAATGGAAATTATGCAACTAAAATTGTCAAAGTATTTTTTGTTCAAAACATTAATAGCAAAAAGAATATAATGATAAAACACACTAAGCCACCATAAAGTATTTTTTGTTAAGAACTTTTAATATGCAAAAAAATAACATAAAAATGCCCACATACTAAGCCAATATACATGGGCCAGTACGCAGGCCCACGGGACAAGTAGGCCCAACAGGGCAGAGACAATTAGGCATGCAATGTGCGCGGTAGAGAGGAGCTTGAGACGGTAGGAGCAGCCAAGCTTATAAACCAGTACGACCGTTCCTCGCTCGGCGAGGTTGGACTAAACTTCCATCGTGCCAGGAACAGGGCTTTAGTCTTAGTTGGTGCCACCAACCGGGACCAATGCCACCTTTCGTCCCGGTTGGCTCCACCAACCAGGACCAAAGGTCCTTGTTTCCTGCCCTTTGGGCTGACGAAAAGGGACCTTTGGTCCCGGTTGGTAGCACCAACCGGGACTAAAGGTGGGCATTGGTCCCGGTTGGAGCCACCAACCGGGACCAATGCTTCTTCTATATAAGCAAACACTTAGAAATTTCAGTTTTCATCGCCACTTTGCCGAGCCCGCCGTCCTCGTCCCCGTCGCCGCATGCCGCCCCTAGCCCACCTCTTCGTCCCCGTCCCCATCACCGCCCCATCGCCTCCCCGTCGCCGCCCCCGTCGCCACCCCAAGCCCACTGTCGCCGTCCCCGTCAGCGCCCCCGTCACCGCCCCAAGCCCGCCATCATCGTCGCCGTCCCCGTCACCGCCCCGTCCCCGTTGCCTCCCCGTCACCGCCCCGCCCCCGTCATCGCCCCGTCGCCCCCCCCCCCTAAGTGAGCCCCCCCTTTCCCATGGTCCCCTGCTCGGATACGACGACACGGACACGGCGATACGCATACGGGGACAACTTGCTACAATCGTTGCTTGCAAATCAAAACAAAGAGACAATACTCTTTCCTTACAACTTCAAGTGAGTGTTACTGTCTTGTGCATATTCGGTTTCCCTTATTACTCAAGGTTATAGTGATGTAATTGATGAGTTATGCATGCGTGCAGAACTTCCACTTTATTCTGCTAGAGATTAAGGTTGAGCGGGGAGTAGTAACCGTCTTGGACTCAAAACGAAAAGATCCCTAGGATTATGCGGACATGACTGAAATTCTCAAGAAGTAAGTTCAATCGATCATTATCGCATCATATCGGCAAGTTTGTTCATTTCCTGATATCAAGTAATTATTTTGTTTCTCTGGCAGGGTTTGGAAAGAGTTCACCGCAATTGTTTCGGCACTGCCGAGGGAGCTGCAATTTACACACCCGAAAGCAAGTACTACTAGCTAGTTCCATGCGTCTCCCATTGATTCTAGTTTCATCAATACGATTTATCATGCTTGATTATCTGTTTGGTTGAACTCTATTTCTCGTAAAGTGCTTGTGGCAGGAAGCCGGGAATGATTTTTGGGGATACTACGTTTGTGAGTTCATCTACAATGTGACGACCCCTAAGCGAGGCTACTCTAAAAAAACAATATGAAGTGCGTAAGCAATAATATTCACAATTTTATTTTATTACAATGATTTGTGTTGAGTTTCACTCATATATATGTATTGACCCCCTTCTTCAAATTAGATGTGGCGGATGCTGGATGAACTCCTACCGCATGATCGCATACGAGCAATTCAAGAAGAATTGGTGGGATTCTTTCTTGACCACGTCATAAATAAAGCTGGAGAATACCATCTGGAATTTGACATTAGATGTTAGGGATTGTAAGAAATCTTATATTGTATATATGTAGCTAGTAGCGTCGGATTGATATACGAAAACTTGTTGTACGACTAATCTCTCGGAGAAAGAGAGGCCGATCACTTCTCTCTCTATATGTTCATGAAGATCTTTTGTACTTAATGGTTTCTTCATTTTCTTACTAGCTAGCGTGTCGAGTTCTCTCTATAGTAGCTAGCGTCGACCAAGCACGGAGAAAGAGAGGACACTTCTCTCTATTAATTAGCTAGCTAACACAATATAAAACCCCTAAATTAACCCTCCAAAACCCCCTAACCCCCCTCCCTTCAAAAATAAAAACAAAAACCCCAACAACTGCCAGATGGTGACGCGTGGATGCCTTTTGGTCCCGGTTGGTGTTACCAACCGGGACTAAATGTCCTCCTGCCCAGGCTCCCCGCAGCGGCCACGTGGATCCCTTTCTGTCCCGGTTTGTAAGCGAACCGGGACTAAAGGTTTAGGGATTTAGTCCCGACCCTTTAGTCCTTGTTCCAGAACCGGGACTAATGGGCCTCTGGAACCGGGACTAATGGGCCGTTTTCCACTAGTGACGGATGTTGAAGCCGGGCTCAAATTAATACATGGATTGAGCTAAAATTTGGTGGAGCATGGTAATTTGGGCATATAAAAGCATTGTCAAAATTTAATAACAGTTGGACATGCCAAAGTGGTACTTACTTCACAATGGTCTTTAGTGGACAGAAACTTGGGAAAAATATTGAGAGAAATTGGCTGAATGAAATAAGCTCAAATTTTGTGGAGAGTTATGATTTGAGCATATGGAAGATTTAATGAAATCTCAGATAATTTTGAGAAACCTAAATTGTACTTAGTTCACGAAGCTTCTCTCAAGATAGAAACTTTATAAATTTAATGAGGAACATTTACTACGCGAATGGGTCTGAATATTATCATGTGGCAATGATTTGAGTATGTAAGATTGCCGAAAAAGTTTGAGGGCTATATGAGGGGTATAGGTAGCATTTGCTTTGCAATGTGCTAATCTGGCCAGAAAATAGAAATATAATCTCGGCCTGCATAGATTATTGGATTTAGTTGTAATTTGGTGGAGGATGATACTTGGTCATATGAAGGTACTGTATAAAGTTCATACCATTTGAATAAATAAAAGTGTTACTTCCTTCACAATGCTCTCCACTGAACAGAAAATTGGGGAAAATATTGAGGAACATTGGCTACATTAAAGTCCGATAAAATTAGGTGTAGAGAGGTTATATGGGCAGGGTAATCTCCTGGTAAATTTCTAAAATTATAAAGCAATATAAAATATAGCTGCTTCACAAATTGAAAATATTACCAGAAATAAAGATTGGTAGTGAGATCACATGGATTATTAGATGGGGATCAAATTTTGTGGAGAGCTATGATTTTGGCATATATAATATGTGGCAAAAATTCAGCTCATTAGGAGATGCATATCTAGTACTTACTTCACAAAGCTTCTAGCTGAACAGAAACTTTGGAAATTTATTAAGGAAGATTTAATAGGCAAATGGATCTAAATTTTGTCATGAGGCAATGATTTGGATAGAAAATAGTGCCCACAACTTTTTAGGGCAATCCAAAAAGTATAAATAACACTTCCTTCACAAAGTGTTATTCTGAATAAAATAGGAAAATGAATATTCCTGAATTATTTTTGAACTAGGCAAGGAAGGGTTTTGACATATTTGAGGAATATATGATCCAAAGAATTTATAATTTTTTAGGGAATTTTGGGAATGATAGAAATGTAGGCTCCTTCACACCTAGGGCAAAAATTGGCAAATGGACATGACACATAGGCAAAAATGATGAGGTGGCTATTGGGGAACGTTGCATGGGAAACAAAAAATTTCCTACGCACACGCAAGATCTATCCATGGTGATGAGCATTGACGAGGGGGAGAGTGGATCTAGACACCCTTGTAGATCGGTAAGCGGGAAGCGTTAAGAAATGCGGTTGATGTAGTCGAACGTCTTCGCGATCCAAATCGCCGAGCGTCCCGTGATCCCATCACGATCCATCTCGCGATCCAATCATGATCCTTCCCGTGATCCCATAACCAACCGTACCGCGATCTAATCACGAATCGTCTCGCGATCTTGATCACAGTCCTTCCGATCTAGCGCCGAACGGATGGCACCTCCGCGTTCAGCACACGTACAGCTCGATGATGATCTCCGCCTTCTTGATCTAGCAAGAGGGGGTGAAGAGGTATACAAGTTCTCCGGCAGCGTGACGGTGTTGCAGCGATGGTGGTGGAGCAATTTCAGCAGGGCTTCGCCTAAGCACCGCTGAAAACTGATCTAGAGGGGAAAACGATCTAGAGGAAGAAGAGGGCAGCACGTGGCAATTAGGGTTGGGGCTGCCCTCAAAACCTCTAGTATATATAGGAGGAGGGGAGGGAGGAGACTTGGCCCCGAAGGAGCCAAATCTGGTTCGGCCGAAGTGGAGGGAGGAGTCCTCCTCCTCCACTCCTAGAAGGATTAGGCCTCCTTTCTTATTTTCCACGTTTGCCTTTCTTTCCACCTTGGGTTTCTTCCCTAGCCGCATGGGCTTCTAGTGGGCCTTCTGCCGGCCCACTAAGGGCTGGTATTCCTTCTCCCACAACCCATGTAGCCTCTTGGGTCGAAATACCCCTCCCGATGGTCCCTTGGTACCCTCCTGGCACTCCCGGTACACTACCGATGAGCCCGAAACTTTTCCGGTGACCAAAACAGGACTTCCTATATATCAATCTTTACCTCCGGACCATTCCGAAGCTCCTCGTTATGTCCGGGATCTCAAACGGGACTCCGAACAACCTTAGATCACCACCATACATAACTCTATACTATTGAAACGTCACCGAACCTTAAGTGTGCAGACCCTACGGGTTCGAGAACTATGTAGACATGGCCGAGACACCTCTATGGTGAATAACCAATACCGGGACCTGGATGCCCATATTGGTTCCTACATATTCTATGAAGATCTTTATCGGTCGAACCTCTATGTCAAGGATTCAGTTAATCTTGTATGTTGTTCCCTTTGTTCTTCGGTATGTTACTTGCCCGAGATTCGATCGTCGGCATATGCATACGTAGTTCAACCTCATTACTGGCAAGTCTATTTACTTGTTCCGTAATACAAGATCTTTTTTTCTAACACTTAGTCACATTGCTTGCAAGGCTTATTGTGATGTTGTATTACCGAGTGGGTCCTGAGATACCTCTCCACCACACGGAGTAACAAATCCCAGTCTTGATCCATGCCAACCCAATAGACACCCTCGGAGATACCTGTAGAGCACCTTTATAGTCACCCACTTATGTTGCGACGTTTGATACACACAAGGTAATCCTCCGATGTCAGTGAGTTGCATGATCTCATGGTCATAGGAACAGATACTTGACATGCAGAAAACAGTAGCAATAAACTGACACGATCATATGGTACGTTTGTCATTTGGATCTTGTCCATCACATCATTCTCCTAATGATGTGATCCCATTATCAAATGACATATCATGTCCATGGCTAGGAATCCTTGACCATCTTTGATCAACGACCAATCAATACAATTATAGCATGGATAATAAACGATTATCATGAACAAGGAAATATGATAATAACCAACTTATTATTGCCTCTAGGGCATATTTCCAACAGTCTCCCACTTGCACTAGAGTCAATAATCTAGTTCACATCACCACGTGATTCACATTGTTATGAATCTAACACCCAATGAGTTCTGGGGCTCGATCATGCTTTGCATGTGAGAGAGGTCTTTTAGTCAATGGATCTGAGACATTCAGATTCGTGTGTACTTTGCAAATCTCCATGTCATACTGTAAATACTGCTACCACACTCCACTTGGAACTATTCCAAATGGCTTCTCCACTATACGTATCCGGATTGCTACTAAGAGTCATCCGGATTAGTGTTAAAGCTTGCATCAACGTAACCCTTTACGACGAACTCTTTATCACCTCCATAATCGAGAAACATTTCCTTAGTCCTTTAGTTACTAAGTATAATCTTGACCGCCGTCCAGTGATCCACTCCTGGATCACTCTTGTACCCCTTGATAGACTCATGGCAAGGCACACACAGGCGCGGTACACAGCGTGGCATACTATATAGAGCCTATGGATAAAGCATAGGGGACGACTTCGTCCTTACTCTTTCTTCTACTATGGTCAAGCTTTGAGTCTCACTCAACTTCACACCTTACAAATCAGGCAAGAACTCTTTGTTTGACCGATCCATTTTGAACTCTTTCAAAATCTTGTCAAGGTATGTACTCATTGAAAGTCTCATCAGGTGTCTTGATCTATCTCTATAGATCTCGATGCCGAACAATTAAGTAGCTTTATCATGGTCTTCCTTTGAAATACTCTTTTCAAACAAGCCTTTATGCCTTCTAGAAATTCTACATCATTTCCAATCAACAATATGTCATCCACATATGCTTATCAGAAACTCTATAGTGCGCCCACTCACTTCATTGTAAATACAAGTTTCTCGTAAACTTTGTATAAACTCAAAAACTTTGATCACCTCATCAAAGCGTATATTCCAACTCCGAGATGCTTGCTCCAGCCCTTAGATGGATTGCTGGAGCTTGCATACTTTTTAGCATCCTTAGGAGTGACAAAACCTTCCGGTTGTATCACATACAACCTTTCCTCACGGAAACCGTTAAGGAAACTTTATTTTGACATCCATCTGCCAGATTTCATAATTGAAAAACCGCAGCAACTGCTAACATAATTCCAATAGACTTTAGCATCGCTACGAGTGAGAAAGTCTCATCGCAGTCAACTCCTTGAACTCTTTAGAAACCTCTTTGCGACAAGTCGAGCTTTATAAATGGTGAAAGCTACCATTAGCGTCTGTCTTCATCTTAAAGGTCCACTTGTACTTGACGACCTGTCGTCCAACAAGCAAGTCTACCAAAGTCTATACTTGGTTTTCATATATGGATCCTTTTCTCGGATTTCATGGCCTCTTACCATTTGTCGGAATCCGAGCCCATCATTGCTTCTCCATACCTCGTAGGTTCATCGTTGTCTAACAACATGACCTCCAAGACAGGGTTGTCGTACCACTCAGGAGCAGTACACGTACTTGTTGGCCTACGAGGTTCAATAGTAACTTGATCCGAAGCTTCATGATCATCATCATTAACTTCCTCTTCAAATGACGTAAGCTCCACAGAAACATCTTTATGCATTGCGCTACTCTCTGGTTGAACAAAGGTTCAACAACCTTATCAAGTTCTATCTTCCTCCCACTCAATTCTTTCGAGAGAAACTCTTTCTCGAGAAAGGACCCATTTTAGCAACAACACTTTGTGCTTAGATCTAAGATAGAAGGTTTACCCAGCTTTTACGTTAGGATATTCTATGAAGATGCATTTGTCCGCTTTGGGTTCGAGCACATTAGGTGAAAAACCTTTTTTCACATAAGCATCGTAGCCCCAAACATGAAGAAATGACAGCTTAGGTTTCTGCCAAACCAAAATTCATATGATGTCATCTCAATGGACTTAGATGGTGCCCCTTTTAAAGTGAATGTAGTTTTCTCTAATGCATAACCCCAAAACAATAGTGGCAAATCGATAAGAGACATCATAGTTCGCACCATATCCAATAGAGCACGACTACGACGTTCGGACACACCATCACACTATGATGTTCCAGGTGGCGTTTGTTGTGAAACAACTTTTCACATTGTCTTAAGTTGTATACCAAACTCGTAATTGAGATATTCACCTCCACGATCATATCGTAGACATTTTATCTTCTCGTCACGATGATCTCGAACTTCACTCTGATTCTGCTAGAACTTTTCAAACGATTCAGACTTGTGTCTCATTGAGACGATTCAGACTTGTGTCTCATGGAGTAAATATACACTATATCTACTCAAATCATCACTGAAGGTAAGAAAATAACAATATCCACTGCACACTACAAGACTCATTGGATTGCATACATCAACATGTATCATTTCCAATTAATCACTTGGCCGCTCCATCAAATCGGAAAACGGGATCCTTAGTCATCTTGCCCAAGAGGCATGGTTCGCATGTCTCAACCGATTCGAAATCGAATGAGTCCAAAGATCCATCAGCATGGAGTTTCTTCATGCGATTTATACCAATATGGCATTTAGCGCCAGTGCCACAAGTATGTGGTACTATCATTATTAACTTTGTATCTTTTGGCATCAATGTTATGAACATGTGTATTACTACGATCAAGATTCAACAAACCATTCTCACAGGGTGCATGACCATTGAAGGTATTATTCATGTAAACAGAATAACCATTATTCTCTAACTTAAATGAATAGCTGTGTTGCAATAAACACGATCTAATCATGTTCATGCTTAATGCAAACACCAAATAACATTTATTTAGGTTTGTCGCTAATCCCGAAGGTAGAGAGAGCGTGCAATGTTGATCATGTCAACCTTGGAAACATTTCCAACACACATCGTCACCTCACACTTATCTAGTCTCCGTTTATTCCGTAGCTTTTACTTCGAGTTACTAACATTTAGCAACCGAACCGGTATCCAATACCCAAGTGCTACTAGGAGTACTAGCAAGGTACACATCAATAACACGTATATCAAATATACTTCTGTCGATGTTGCCAGCCTTCTTATCTACCAAGTATCTAGGGTTGTTCCACTTCAGCGACCGCTCTCCTCATAATAGAAGCACTTAGTCTCGGGTTAGGATTCAACTTTGGGTTGCTTCACTAGAGCAGCAACTGACTTGCCATCCATGAAGTTTCCCTCCTTACCCTTGCCCTTCTCGAAACTAGTGGTTTTACTAACCATCAACACTTGATGCTCCTTCTTGATTTCTACCTTCGCAGTGTCAAACATCACGAATAGCTCAAGGATCATTATTTCCATCCCGGACATTTTATAATTCATCATGAAGCTCTAGTAGCTTAGTGACAGTGACTTGGAAAACTATATCAATCACTTTCTTATCTGGAAGATCAACTCCCACTCGATTCAAGTGATTGTAGTACCCAGATAATCAGAGCACATGCTCAACGATTGAGCTATTCTCCATCATCTTGCAGGCAAAGAATCTTGAATGAAGATCTCATATCTCACAACACGGGCACGAGCCTAAGATCTCAATTTCAGCTCTAAGAACATCTCATACGTTCCATGATGTTCAAAATGTTTTTGGAGCCTCAATTATAAGCCATAAAGCATGACACACTAAACTATCAAGTAGTCATTGGAACGTGCCTGTCAGATGTTCACAACATCTACAGACGATGCTAGAGGGGGTGGCGTATCGAGCGGTGCATTAAGGACATAAGCCTTCTATGCAGCAATAAGGACAATCCTCAGATCACGGACCCAGTCCACAATATTGCCACCATCATCTTTCAACTCTATTTCTCTAGGAACATATGAAAATTCAAGGGAGCTACAGTGTGAGATAGTAATCTACAACATAATTTGCAAGGACACTACTGACTATGTTCATGATAATGAGTTCAATTAATCATATTACTTAAGAACTCCCACTCAAATTGACATCCCTCCAATCATTCGAGTGATACATGATCCAAATTCACCAACTCAAGTCCGATCATCACATGAGTTGAGGTGGTTTCAATGGTGAACATCATCATGTTGATCATAACTACTATATGACTCATGTTCGACCTTTTGGTCTCTTGTGTTCCGAGGCCATGTCTATACATGCTAGGCTCATCAAGTTTAACCCGAGTGTTCTGCATGTGCAATACTGGCTTGCACCCATTGTATGTGAATGTAGAATCTATCACACCCGATCATCACGTGGTGTCTCGACACGACGAACTTTCGCAATGGTGCACACTCGGGGAGAACACAATTGATCTTGAAATTTTAGTGAGGGATCACCTTATAATGATACCATCGTCCTAAGCAAAACAAGGCGCATAAAAGGATTAACATCACATGCAAATCATAAGTGACATGATATGGCCAAGAACTTGTGCTTTTGATTTCCATCCTTAAAGCACCGGCATGATCTCCATCGTCACCGGCATGACACCATCATCTCCATCATCTTGATCTCCATCAACGTGTCGCCATCGGGGTTGTCGCGCCCACCATGCTTATACTACTATTGCTACCGCTTAGCGATAAAGTAAAGCATTACATAGCGCTTGATGATTGATACACGGGTCATACAATAATTAAAGACAACCCTATGGCTCCTGCCGGTTGCCGTACTCATCGACATGCAAGTTGTGATATTCTATACAATACATGATCATCTCATACATCACATATATCTCATCATGTAATTGGCCATATCACATCACAACATACCCTGCAAAAACAAGTTGGACGTCCTCTAATTGTTGTTGAAAGTTTTACATGACTGCTACGGGTATCTAGCAAGAACAATTCTCACCTACGCAAAACCACAATGGTGATGCATAAATTGCTTTTCAACCTTCTCAAGGACCGCCTTTGTCGAATCCAATCCAACTAAAGTAGGAGAAACACACACCCGCCAGCCATCTTTGTGCAACGAAGTTACACGTCAGTTGATGGAACCGGTCTCTCGTAAGCGTACGAGTAAGGTTGGTCCGGGCCGCTTCATCCCACAATACCGCTGAACCAAAACACGACCAAGGGAGGAAGCAATCTAAGCATCAACGCCCATAGACTCTTTGTGTTCTACTCGAGATCTCATCTACACATAGACCTAGCTCCGATAACACTGTTGGGGAATGTTGCATGGGAAACAAAAAAAATCCTACGCACACGCGAGATCTATCCATGGTGATGAGCATCTACGAGGGGGAGAGTGGATCTACATAACCTTGTAGATCGCTAAGCGGGAACCGTTAAGAAACGCAGTTGATGTAGTCGAACGTCTTCGCGATTCAAATTGCCGAGCGTCCCGCGATCCCATCACGATCCATCTCGCGATCCAATCACGATCCGTCCCGTGATTCCATCACGATCCGTCCCGTGATCTAATCACGAATCGTCTCGCGATCTTGATCACGGTCCTTCCGATCTAACGCCGAACGGACGGCACCTCCGCGTTCAGCACACGTATAGCTCGATGACGATCTCCGCCTTCTTGATCCAGCAAGAGGGGGAGAAGAGGTAGATGAGTTCTTCGGCAGTGCGACGGCGTTGCGGTGATGGTGGTGGAGCAATTTTAGCAGGGCTTTGCCTAAGCACCGCTGAAAACTTATCTAGAGGAGAAAACGATCTAGAGGAAGAAGAGGGCAGCACGTGGCAATTAGGGTGGGGCTACCCTCAAAACCTCTAGTATATATAGGAGGCGGGGAGGGAGGAGACTTGGCTCCCAAGGAGCCAAATCTAGTTCATCCGAAGTGGAGGGAGGAGTCCTCCTCCTCCACTCCTAGTAGGATTAGGACTCCTTCCTTATTTTCTACTTTTGCCTTTCTTTCCACCTTGGGTTTCTTCCCTAGCTGCATGGGCTTCCTGTGGGCCTTCGGCCAGACCACTAAGGGCTGGTATTCCTTCTCCCACAGCCCATGTAGCCTCTTATTTCTAAATACCCCTCCCGATGGTCCCCCCCGGTACCCTCCCGGCACTCCCGGTACACTACTGATGAGCCCAAAACTTTTCCGGTGACCAAAACAGGACTTCCTATATATATATATATCAATATTTACCTCCGGACCATTCCGGAGCTCCTCGTGATGTCCGGGATCTCATCCGGGACTCCGAACAACCTTCGATCACCACCATACATAACTCTATACTACCGAAACGTCACCGAACCTTCAGTGTGCAGACCTTGCGTGTCCAAGAACTATGTAGACATGACCGAGACACCTCTATGGTTAATAACCAATAGCGGGACATGGATGCCCATATTGGTTCCTGCATATTCTACGAAGATCTTTATTGGTCGAACCTCTATGTCAAGGATTCAGTTAATCCCGTATGTTGTTCCCTTTGTTCTTCGGTATGTTACTTGCCCGAGATTCGATCATCGGCATCTCCATACCTAGTTCAACCTCATTACCGGTAAGTCTCTTTACTCGTTCCGTAATACAAGATTCCGTGGCTAACACTTAGTCACATTGCTTGCAAGGCTTATTGTGATGTTGTATTACCGAGTGGGCCCTAAGATACCTCTCCGTCGCACGAAGTAACAAATCCCAGTCTTGATCCATGCCAACCCAATAGACACCCTCGGAGATACCTGTAGAGCACCTTTATAGTCACACAGTTACGTTGCGATGTTTGATACACACAAGGTAATCATCCGGTGTCAGTGAGTTGCATGATCTCATGGTCATAGGAACAAATACTTCACATGCAGAAAACAGTAGCAATAAACTGACACAATCATATGCCACGTTTGTAGTTTGGGTCTTGTCCATCACATCATTCTCCTAATGATGTGATCCCATTATCAAATGACATCTCATGTCCATGGCTAGGAAACCTTGACCATCTTTGATCAACGAGCTAGTCTATTAAAGGCATACTAGGGACATGGTATTATCTATGTATCCACACATGTATCTGAGTTTTCGATCAATACAATTATAGCATGGATAATAAACGATTATCATGAACAAGGAAATATGATAATAACCAATTTATTATTGCCTCTAGGGCATATTTCCAACAGTGGCGCCTAGTCATAGCAATGCACCACCATTTACAAGGCTATGACCATGTATATTAGTCATGATCAGCTAGAACTAAGGCAGCGAACCAGTGATGTCTGCTTTATGACCATTTCGTGCAAGGAAATTTTGACCTTTCTAACCAAAATGGTCGTTATGGTTTACGGTTTGGAGCCCCCCGAATAGCTTACGACCAATTGGTCTCAAATGGTCGTAGATTTACGACCATTTCTTCCGGGGTCACTGCCAGAAGGTCACAAGTTGGCATATTTCTTGTAGTGCACCCACTGTCGCCAGACGACAGACTCTCTATGGACGCCTTGCGATGAACCGGCGACTGCGTCGAGCGCAGCGTTGAGCTCTAGCGCCTGCACGCACGCATGCCAACACGAACGACTCCACGTGCTCGAGCGGCGCCGCGTCCGCCAACAAATCAATGGACTCGAGATCGTTCACATCCACAATGGTGAGGTCAACACGTACATGTAGTGCTAATACCAGACTGCAGCACCAGAGTTGGACTCACGACCCAGTGTGGCGGCGCTGCGACGGAGGCCTGAAGGCCGGAGAAGGGCTCGCGGAGGAAGGCGGCAGCTCCATCTACAACGTCAATCCGTCAGCTCTATAGTGGCCTGACGAAATGATTAAGAATAATTCATTAGGTGCAAATATGTTTCGAGAGAACCACCTATGCGCGCTTCAAAGCATCGCTTGGGCCTGGGTCGTGAGAAACTGCCGATTTGGCAGTTTCTAGCGATGCAGGCTCAATGATGCTTTAAGAACCGTGCTATGCAGGTTTAACAATGTATGCATGTAATCAAATCACCAATGTCCAAAAATATGTTGCATAGAACGGACCTGGTTAAGCTTTTGTGGACAACCAAACACACCCATAGTGTCATGCGAGTGGGGTGTTGTCTAGCCGGGCTGGATCGGTGAGCTCACCAGACAAAAAAACAACCCAAAACAAACAAACAAAAGAATCTAAAAAAAGAAGGCCACAAAACAGTGATGATGTCATACTTAGATGAGACATCATAGTTGTCTTACCTAGATGTATGATAGAGCATGGGTAATGCATAGTCTCAGGGTGATGCTTCACATGTCATGTAGGATCAAATGTAGGTTATGGTGGTCTAGCGGGATCCTTGGTAGGAGGCGAGTGCTTAGAAAGAAAAAGCATGATCCGATGTAAAAAGTTGAAAAGTTGGAGTAGAAAGTAAAGATGCATGTGTACTCGAATCTATATTTTTCATCAAGGTCCATTAGTCATAGTTTGTATTGGAAAAAAAATCAATCGTAAATGCCTCAAGGTATTTTTTGTCATAAGATATTTGTATCCATATGACACCATTATACATAGCTCTAGACATAGTGTGCATAGTTAACGTAGCCGCTATAGCTGGGCGGCTACTGTGTGAATGCGTGGACTTTGACTGGTCGCAAAGTTTCTGTCCCGTTGCTTTTAGAGGCAGGCAGCACCCTCACACCCGATATCTTGCTTGGATCCGGTTATATCCGTCAACCAACTGATCACGGTATCTTTTATGCTGTTGTCCCTCTTGAGGGCATCGTTTTGGAGCATGTGCTGGTTGGACGGGACAAGCGGAAGAGCGGTATCTCATCTACCGCAAGGCCGACGGTGGATCCCGGTGGCATGGTGTTGCGGAGGTTCAACGACGGGCGCGTGTGGACGGATACGTGCAGGATGGTGAAGTTTTCTGGCGTCGTGGTGGCGTCGACGGCAGGCCAGGCAAGGTCGATGGGTCAGTTTCTGCTCTGGAGATGGACTGGTGGAAGACGACGATGGCAGCCTCTGAGAGTGCGTCGGTTCGGTATGGGATCAAGTCTCGGTGTGTGGTTGGGCTGAGGAATCCGGCTTTAGATGTTAGGGTCTGGTGCGATGTCCGTTTGGTATTAGGTCCGGATATTCGGCATACCTTCATCAAGGGGATAGGAGTAGCAACAGATGTTGCCTAGATGGTGGCTTCGGGCTGGCTGATGTATTACCTTGTATGGTCTTTGTGAATAATTAATAAAATGACCGTATGCATCATGCTGATGCAAAGGTTAGAGGTCACACTCCTTTTCTAAAAAAACTGATCACGGATGATGACTGTACAGCACATACCACTGTGGGTGTCGCATGAACAGTTTCAATCGATGCAGCCTTGTCTTAATCAATTTTATGCATGCGTACGTTTGGAATAAAAATATTAGATGCGATTCTGGATTTCCTTCTTTGAAGAGAATTGGTACCGCACAAAGAAGGAACCAATGCATTTGATCGAGCGTCTTTATTCTCTTGCATGGAAGCGAGATTAACTTCGACATAACATGTTATATACATACTCCATCCATGGCATGATTGCATGACTTGCTACACCCTTCAAGATGTATCCGTATCTAAACAGATCTTACAAAAGGTAATATGGATCGGATGGAGTAATTAACGTCGACATAACATGTAATATGTAGCAGCACTACGCTAAACAAGTACTCCCACAAACATCTAATTAGCATATATAATTAACATGCAGTAAACTCAAACCATTTTTCTCCTGACGAACCCACACATGCATGCACGCAAGCTAGATATATCATGACGACAAGCATTAAAGAGAATATATATCCCTCCCTAGGCTCTAGCTAGATCGGGTAGTCGGGACCGATGATCGATTAGCTTCGCGATCAAGCCAGCGGGGACGTGAAAATTCTCTGACCACGGGACAGAATCGCCTTGGGGTCATACTTCCTCTTCCGCTCCACGAACCTGGCCCACTTGGCCGGACCAAAGTGCTTCTTCTCCCACCCGGCCTGGTCGGCGTAGTACGACAGGTACTGCACACACGGTATCCCGGCCTTCTCGCAGAACCGTAAGATCTCGTCGTTCTGCTCCTCCAGGCGCCCAAGATCACCATCGGAGACGGCCGAACGGAGGATCCCCACCGTGTAGAACACCTCTTCCTCCTCGGGGAACACCGCCGACGCGTCGGCGTCCCACCTGTTCCGGTTCATGGGGTAGACGAGGACGGGTCCCATAGCGCCGGTGGTGCCGCGGCGGAGGATGCTGTGGAAGACGCCGGCGGCGAAGTCGAGGACGCCGGAGCGGGGGAGGAAGAGGTTGAGCCAGGGGTGTGGCACGTCCCACTGACCCGCGGTGCGGAGCTTGAGCTCGCCGTCGCGCACGCGGTCCAGGAACTCCATGTACGACACGTCATGCACGGACGCGAAACCCCGCTCGTACCGCAGCTCACGCAGCAGCGTCTCCAGCCTCTGCATGTATATGCATGCACGAGTCAATAACTTTTCACACCGTTTCTCTAATTTTATTTTATTTTACTTTTCACACTGAACCGTTTTACGCATGCATGCATGCATGAGACTATTGACGTGTCAAATAGTGTACTTACATTATGAAAAAATATGGACGTGCCACTATTATGATGACTTTTCCAGCCATCTACTCCGCAAGAGACCAGGACAAATACCGTACAAATTATTGAAAGTTGAACGCATTTTGGACAATTGGTGGCGGGCACAGAGTGACGTGTATATGCATGAAAGTAGTAGAGGATGTAGGCCATGCAGGGATTGGCTGCTTGGTCCTGCACGTAAGGTCGCTGTCCCATCCCATGCATAGGATCTACTAGCTTGTTCGTTCGCTAGCCTACTAGGTGTACTGGCTAACAGATATTACTCCGGGGAATAGCTGTTGATCGATGCTCAAAAGCTTATGAGTCGACAGGACGCACTTAATTCTGGCAACGGCATGTTTTCTACTATTGTGAGAGGCTTATGGATGACAATATTATAAACTCACAATGGTCATCGTGGTGAGCCTTTGGATCAACTCAATGCAAAAAGAGTATCAATTTACCATTGTGCAATCATAGATTTAGAATGAGATTTGTACCACATTAGTCGTCTCGATGACGTGGAACTTAGCAGGTTGCTCTACAGTTTTGGGCTCTAAAAAAGTTTCTGCACATATGATCTGTACCACCTTAGTCGTCTCGATACCCTCAAAAAAAAAACTTGTCGTCTCGACGATGTGGAACTTACCAGGTTTGTAATAAATTCGTTTAGAGAAATCTAACCGTAGGTTTTCGAAACATTAAACATATGATTAGCAGATTAGGGTGGTACTAACCACAGGTTTTCAGAACTTTTATTTAATCTCCCGTCATCTCTCTGTACAAATAGCCTACAGACATTTTCTAAAATCACAAACATCCTTCACTGCAATTTTGGTGACCTGTCTTTTTATGAAACTTTAGAAAACGGTGAAATAAGAAAAAAAAGTTATTTATTTATTTTTCTGACGGAAAAGGCAGCTAGTTGCGCGACAGTGAGATATGCATTCCAAGGGCAGGCAGAGGCTAGGCCAAGTACGTACTACGACGTTTGTGCCGCAGCCGCACAGATCTGCATGCACACTAGGCTTGAGCCATGCACGCATGCATCCACGTCATAGGCAGCCAAAAGTCACCATCCCATGGACCCGATGGGTCCCAACGTATTTTAACTTTACCAGCGCTACACGACGGGCACCCGCACCGACAAAGGTGGTCGTGTATTTACCTTTTCGACGTCGGGTTCGCCGCCGGCTGCGCCGCCATAGTACAGCGCTCCCTCAAGGCAGTAGAGGACGCCGCCTGCTTCCTCGGCGAGCTTGGCGACGCGCGCTGCGACGTCGGGCTCCGAGCAGAAGGATGATGACGGCGAGCGCCAGCCCCCGATCAGGCCCTTTTCCGCGAGGACCGTGCCCTCGACGTAGTCCATGAGCCCGGACAGCTCGTCGCCACGCTCGACGTCTATGAGCCGCTCCTGGTCGCCCGTCAGTGCGGCGGCGCCTGTGTACAGGAGCCGCACCCAGCGCGCCCTCGTCGGCGCTGGCACGAGCGGTATGCGCGCCCGCGTTATGACGCCGAACTGCCCCAGCCCGCCCAGCATGGCGTCGAACAGGTCGGCGTCCTTCTTCTTCGAACACGTCACCATCTCTCCGAGCCCTACATATTTACCAGTAGTCAAGTACGTAAGTGAACGTGCTGTGATTAATGAAGTCTGAAGCGTGCAGGTACGCAGTGCGCGCACCGGTGATGACGTCCAGTTCTTGGACGTTGGAAATCTGGGGGCCGTAGCGGAAGGCCTGGCCGCTGATGCCGGCGTTGGACAGCGTGCCGCCGACGGTGAGGTGGAGGTAGTCGGTCCACGAACGCGGCGTTAGGCCGTGCGCCAGAGCGGCGCGCAGCACGTCCACCCACAGCTGTTCGCCGCCGGCGTCTATGTACCTGCCTTCGACTGATACGGAGAGGCGGGACGCAATGGAGCCTCCGCCGAGGCGTCCGAGCGACGGCATGTCGACCACGACGCCGCCGGGCGCGGCCGCCTGGCCACGGGCGGAATGGCCGCGTCCCCGGGCGGACACCGCGAACGGGGACAAGCGAGCGCACGAGGCGCGCAGCAGCACGGCGATGTCAGCGGGGCACGACGGATAGAGCACGGCAGCCGGTGCCGCGACCGTTACGTTGCCGAAGTCAGTGGACACAAGCGCTGTTGCCTCGGCGTCGTCGCGGATCAGCCCACCGACGCCGAGGTCGCGGAGCTCGTCGCGGCAGGGGGAGGCCGGCCTCCATGCGAGCGCGACGTCGTCAGCCTTTGCGGCTTGGACGGTCTGCATGAAGCAGCCGAGCACGAAGAGAGCAACCATGACCATCTTAGCTTGAGTGATGGATCGATCTCTGTGTTTTTGTGACTCTTCTCTTGCGGAGGGTGGGCTATATATAACCGGCTAGCATCTGTATGGATTGCGATGCATCTGTAGGCTGCGAATGTGAGCTAGGCAGACAACTTAGCTAGCTAGATGGCAGGACCGACGACTTGGGGGAGTCAGTGCATGAGATCGACAGGACAGGGACTCAAAGATTCTTGCTTGATTGAGCCGTACGTACTTTATGATCATGCCATTACGTACGTACAGTGAGTAGACGAACTGTGACAAAAGAACACAAGATACGTGTACAGATCTTGCAAATCTATGCTGAAAGAATATCTACCGTACAAACAGCTAGCTGCACCTACACAAGCGAGCTAGCAAGTTGCATCTAGCCGGGCGATCGTTCTTACGTATATACACGTAAATATGTACGTACGTACGTGTACGTGTATGCTGTAGCCAGCAACACAAACAATCAAACATGCATGTACGTGATGAAAACTGATCGACTGCGTACGTACGTATGCCGCAGCAAGAAACGCCAAAACTATATGCGGCGCAAGCTAACTGACAGGAACACCAAGGACAAAGATCCGGCATCATCATGAGGACGTACGAGAGAGGAATACAAGCATCAGGGTACATGCTTATGATTGGGCTTGTTGCATGATGCATGCATCGCGACTTCCCAAGTCACAACACAATTGCGTAGTACCACTATGAATTTGAACGCATTAATGGGTGCACCGTACGATCAACTACTCTCATTGACAATACTGCAAATCATTAATCGAGTCTAATCGCAATGAAAAGCTAGCAGTGATATGTGTCAGCGGCCCACACGAAGACTACTTCAACTCGTGGGCCTCGAGTTCGGCCCACAAATTGGCCAAACTTCTCAACTGGCTTGCAGCCCCAAACTGGGGTCACAAAGCCTTGTTCAACGCTAGATGCATGCTTGGACATGTGCTTAAAAAGATAAATCGAGTTTCTTGAAGCATCAATGCCTATTTTTATAGAAAAGATGCCTAATTTAAATGTCTAACCTTTACAAATAACCACTGGTGTTTAAAAAATATCGATTTCTTTCTCTAAGCACCTCCTATAAGCATCTTGCATAGTAGTGGGCAACTTGGTTTGTCACAAGGGTCGGGGATGCCATGTGGTGGGATCTTCATGGTAGGTAGGGAAGTGGTTGCTACCACTTCGGTGGATGGCTCATCTGCATGTTATGTTTCCACTCTAGGGCTCGGAGATGGATGTCGGGGTGGTGGGCCACTCGAATAGTTCTCCAAAGAGAGCCAGAGTGGCGGTGGTTGCTCTGCCTCTTGGTCGTGTTGCGGCGAGTGGGGCACACGCAGGTGGCCCTTGCTTGTTCTCTGTCGTGGATAGTGGTGATGTCCCCGACTAGTTGTTGAAGGTCCTATCTTCATCGCAACGGGCCTTCCGCCAGTTTTTGGTTTTCCTAGGTTTGCATGTCGTGGCTCACCGTAGATACCGGGTGAAAGCTCTAGGCTTCGGTGTCAACAGAAGTGCACCGACGGGTGTCGTTGTCTTCCTGATGGCGTCACTATGGCTATCTTCTTCGTGTTAGGGCTCCAGGTGAAACCCCTTGTACGCTTTGGACTTGACGGTGGGATGCTTTGTGTTATCTTCCTTTTGGAAGCATTGTTGTGGAGCTCAGGTGACCTAAGTCATGGCGTAATGTTACCAGTTGGACCTCACGTGCTCTTGCTCGGCGTCGTAGTAGCATCTTTTTTGTGCCCTTGCATTTTTCAGATTTATGTTGTCTGTTTATTCTTTGATTTATTTTGTAATAAGGCTTTCTCACTACCTTATACCATTGATTGTTCATCATGTACAGTGATTGGTAGTTTATATATAAAGCAGAGGAAAATCTAGTTTGGAGCATAGTTTAAAAATTCGAATTGGCAATCGAACCTGTGCACAGGCATCAATTTTGAACGTGATCTCATCCAGAAAGAGGGAAGACAAAGAATGATCTGCATGCCCGTAGACAACCATGATTTCCCATAAGCGATTGTCTCTGTCTCCTGTTGCGCATCGTACGCTTAGCCCTTTCCAATCTGCCTTCGTTAAAGGTAGATTTATCCTTGATGGGATTATTTGCCTTCACGAGATTGTCCATGATCTTAAGTCCCACAATTCGAAAGCAGTGATCCTAAAGTTGGACTTCGAAAAACCTTATGACTCGGTCAGTTGGCCTTTCCTTAGACAGGTTTTGCTCGCCAAATGCTTTGACGAGGCTTATGTGCATCGGATTATGCAGTTGGTTTTGGGTGGGCAAACGGCGATTTTGGTCAATGGTCAAGTTAGTAATTTTTTTGCCAATGGCAGGGGCCTAAGGCAAGGGGATCCGGCTTCCCCGATCCTTTTTAATTTTGTTGCTGATGCCTTATCGCGTATTATGTCTAGGGCTGCTGCTTTTGGGCACATTTCTTCGGTAATATCTCATCTCACCCCCATGGGGTCACCCACCTTCAGTATGCAGATGATACCATTATCATGGTGGAGCTCAATGATTCCTGCCTTGCTTGTCTTAAGTTCATCCTGTTATGCTTTGAAGCCTTGTCGGGGCTCAATTAACTTTGCGAAGTGTGAGGTCATTGTCACTGGTGTTGATGATGTGGAGGCTTTACGAGTGGTGCAGCTCTAGCCTGGGTTCCTTCCCTTTTAAATACTTGGGCCTCCCGATTTCCTCGGATAAGCTCTGTGCCAAGGAGTTCGCGCCTATTGTTACCAAGGTTGGTAATCGGGTGCTGCCGTGGAAGGGTAGATATAATACGAACGTCGGGAAAGTGGCCTTGACTAATTCTTGTCTCTCCCCCCTGCCCATGTCCTTTATGGGCTTCTACCTTCTTTCTGCGGGTACACATGATGGTTTCGACAAGCATAGAGGTGCTTTCTATTGGAATTCAACGGATAATAAGCGTAAGTATCGGTTTGTCAAATGGAACATCATTTGTAGGCTTAAAAAGCCTGGGAGGTTTGAGCATCATTAATACCGCGGTGATGAACAAATGTCTTATGATCAAGTGGTGGTGGAAAATCATGTCCTCGGGCCGGAACTCCCTTTGGTTCTCTATTCTCAAGACGAAATACTTCCCCTCCTCTAATCCTATGTTTACCTCCCCTAGGGGGGATCGTAGTTCTGGAAGGATTTGGTTAAGATTCGTCCTTTTAAGGACCATGTCAAATTTTTGGTGGGTAATGGCGCCTCGACCCGTTTTTGGCTTGACTGGTGGTGTGGGGATTCTACTCTCTCGGTGGCTTTCCCCATGTTGTTTTCCTTTTGTCCTAAGCCTGAGATCTCCATCGCGAAGGTTGCGGGTGATAATTGGGACTTGGCCTTCCGACGCTCGCTGTCTCCTGAAGAATTGGTTTAATGGCATCGTCTTGCTGCCCTTTTCCCCCCGCTCTCGGAGGCGGAGGACTCGGTGGTCTGGCCCCACTCTGCTTCGGGTCGCTTCTCTGTTAAGTCCCTTTATTCCAAGCTTATTGTTGGCACACCTACGAATAAGTTTTGTCAGATTTGGCATTCGCGTATTCCTTCTAAGATTAAAATCTTCATGTGGCAAGCTTTCAAGGGCCTTCTCCCGGCGGCCGATCAGATTCGGAAATGCAATGGCCTGGGTTCGGACCGTTGTGTCCTGTGTGATGCTTTGGAGGATACGAATCATATCTTTTTCAATTGTGTCTTGGCTAAATTGATCTGGTGCTCCTTTCAATCTTGGTTGCAAGTGTCTTGGGCTCCGACTTCTTCTTCTGAGCTCCGGACCCTCGCCATCCCTCTGGTCGGTGTTACGAAACGGTTGTTCCGGATTGGGCTGGCGGCGGTCTGTTGGGCCTTGTGGACTACCAGGAACAAGTTTACCATTGAACACATTTTTCCTGCTAAACCTGCTGATTGCTTATATAAAGCTTGCATGTTCCTGCAGCAGTGGAGATTATTGACTAAGCCTGAAGACCGCGAATGCTTCGACTTGCTGCTATCTAAGATTCGGGCCTCAGCATCTTCCCTTTCACGGCAGGAGCCTGATGTCTAACCTCTTGGTGGTCTGCGGGCATGGTTGTTGATCTTCTTTTTCTCTCGGAGTTTATGCTTGTCCAGCCTGCGTGACGTGGTTGTGGCCTGCGTGCCCTGTATCTCATACTTTGCTTATCGTTTGGTCTTGGATGCCTGTTGAACTTGTGGTGTTGTGATGGTTGTTACTGTATCTGGTGACTTTATTTACAAAAGTCGGTCTCATGCCTTTTAAAAAAAAAATCAAACATGTGAGGCTATTAGTTTACGTTTTTGCCGGTTGAACTGTCAGTTCAACTGGTTCGATAACAACAAAAAAGGAAGTACCGAAGTTGTTTTTTTAAGGTGACCTGTGATCAAATGATTGGTTGTAATCCATTATTAAGTCACATATTGTAGCTACCCAGTTTGTGTTGGCCTTTGAGAGAGCGGTGGCTCAAGATCAAAATTCGATTCCTTGTTACAACATGGTTTTCCTTATATTGCTGGTTTTTGCTAAAAGCCCGACACATCTTAAAATATCGGACGAGGCCTCAGTTCTGATTATTCCTGGTTGGACGGCTGGTTCGGTCTGATTTTTAGAACTATGGTTTGGAGAGAGTGAAGCCTGGAATTTACACATTGATTTTCGAAAATTTGACCCTTGTATATTTGCAATAGAGACGGAAAGCGCAAACATGTACTGTACCGCAAGATTCGGCACAGCGATGGCGTCATGGGGTGTTCACAGGGGGCGTAGACAAGCCCAAGGCACCCAGTGCCATTGCATGGGTCGTGAAGCTAAATCACTTTATTACTGTAGTAATTTGAGCACTATTTGATATTGTACTTCATCCGTTTTAAAATATAAGACATTTTAGAAATTTTACTATAGACTAGATACGGATGTACATAGACATATTTTAAAATGTAGATTCACTCATTTTACTTCATATATAGTTCATGATAAAATCCCTAAAGAGTCTTATATTTAGGAACGGAGGGAGTAGTTAGTGTTTGGCCTAGGCTTCATACAATTCTGCCTACGCCGCAGCCGTATTTACGGACGATTCTTCATATACTTTCATACCTCCGGACATCCGGTCACTAACTGGTCATAAAAATTTCATCTAGCCAGACGTCTTAAATGGGTCTTAAATGTTCGGACTGATTGACACTTTTTATATCTTCGAGACGCCCGGCCACGTTCGCCACGTTAGCTTGATCCGTGCTGGCCCGCATCGACCTTACATATATTCGTCCATATCCGCTTGCCGGACCAAACCCTCGGACCAAACCCTGGTCACTTCACTGCACTTCCCTTCATTCTCATCTGTCACCCAAGCTCTCCTATGGCGATCTCCGACTTTTTCCGGCATGGCGGACGACGGATACGACTCTTTCACCTTTAGATCCGTCGACCATAAGCTCATCTCACGCGTACCCAAGAAGAAGATGGCAGTTCACCTCGTGGACCGCCGTTCCTGAAAGGTGACCACTCAATGATAACACTCCCATTCGCAATGTTAGGAATCCATTGCGTATGCACGACCAATGCATGGATCTGGCCGCTGCCTCATCGGAGGACGTGCATTTTGTCTGGCGTCCGAACATGATACGACGGACCAGAATTGTCGCCAGTGACCCGAAATGGCCAGAAGAGACGGCATTGCAGCCACCAGCCAGCACAACGCCAGTAGATGGATGTGATAGGATTCCGGGTGACATCGCATGAAATCACCCCAAGGTACGTACGTCGTCGTTCGATACTTGCAAGCGCAACGCGCCGACGCGCGGTGCAAGGAAAGGAGAGAAAAAGGGCGTCGTGATTCGACCGCGCTGTACTTGCACGTTCGTACAGATGATATTTGGTGCTACGGTGCAATGATGCATTGCGTGGATGGGAACCCCGCCGGCTGGCGGCTGCCCGGCATACGCTAGTGGCCCGTACGTCGGTAAAGCGGTAGATTCCATTGGGGCGATCAAATCATCAGTTCAAAAACAAAAATGGAGCTAGACAGCTACGCACTAGTCTACTTCGTTCGTTTGTTTTTACTACGCATATAAAAATAATTTGTAAGGAAAAGCTACCACAGGATAGCGCGTGTTATGAGTTACGGTCGTGATTGGCAAGCACCTTTGAAGGGTGCTGGTTACTTCCGTTTTGGTCACGTACGTAAGTGTCAACGCAAAAATGCTACATTTAGAGCATCTACATCCGGATGTGATAAATCCGGTCCCTCAAACGTCAGTGAACGCGTTCGGACGCGTCCACGGACACTAACCGAACACTTCTTAAATTACTCAATCTACATCCGCATTTCTCATATTTCAGCCCCTACGTCCATACAAAATCACGCAAAAATAAATCCTACGTATTATCCTAGCTACTCTTCGTCGTCAGTGATGTCCACGATGACTGGGCCGGGCGCCGGCTAGACGGGCGGGGAGGAGGGCTCCAGTTCATCCTCCTCCGGCCCATCGCATCAATGTAGGCCAAACACTCCGTCTGTTCCGTGGCTTCTTGCGCCTTCATCTCCTGCCGGCGACGACGTCTTGCATCCGCATTCGACTCCGACCGGAGGTAATCGAGGATGGCCTGCTGCTCCGCCCAGAGATCCCCGTCGCCAGCGTCCCCCACATCCTCCTCCTCCACCTCCTCCGACTCCGACTCCGGATGCACTACATCCGGAGGTAGCCCCGCGGCAATCCGGGCTTCACACCTATTCAGGATCCGCTCAAGGAGCTCGAGTCGGCGCTCCGACGTCAGAAACGCCTGGTTCCTCACCCGACGGTGTGGGGGCATGGCTGCGGATGGATGGAGTGGAAACTAGCGGCGGCGGCGGACATGATGAGGAGGAAGATGTGGATGTAGGGTTTTGGGATCCGTCGGTGCACTTAAATAGCCGGTCAATGCACTAGGCAGCCCGCCGGAGTTTCGACAGGCGGCACGACCGGTTCAACGGAGGAGACGACCTTCGGACCGCCAGGTTGGCAGGCGTTTCCGACTGGGCCCCGTTCGTCAGTCCGACGTGGCGGGTGTGCCCGGACGCGTTCGGGCGCCCGTATACCCGTCTCATATTTGGGCTAAATATTGGGGGTGCCGATAAGCCTGGACGTTTGATGACCGTTTGAGAGGCATGTCTGAATAAAAAAAAATGACCAGGCAATGACCTGACGACCTGTCCGGACGTATGAGACGGGTTTGAAAGGTCTAGTTGTAAATGCTCTTAGAAAATTCTTACGAAACCTACCATAAATCCAGGGCCGGCCCTGTGTTTCATGGGGCCCTAGGCGAACTCAACGACATGGGCCCCTATGTCTTAAGATCACACATCTTTAGTTTAAAATTTAACTATAATAATTCGACTGACTTCATCGACAACAATAATAACCAAATTCAACCTTACTCAATCGACAAGAATAATACTAAAAGATAATAAAATGAAACCAAAATGACACGATTACCTCAAATAAGAACCAAATTTCGACCGACTCCATCTATAACAATAGTATTTCGATGCTTCAGAAAAAGTTCCTTCGGCCATTTCTTGATGCAAAGACATTATGGGCACAATCAAGATCAACATAGTTCAAGATATCATTCTCAATGCAGCACCCAACAATTGCTTCTTCTTAGACAACAAGACAGGCTAATGTCCTACAATTATGAAGAAAATACGGTATAAAGAATTAGCAATTTATACATCGGATGATTGGAACCCTAGACATACATGGATAAATAGTTAAATGCGTACATACTAAATAAAGAATAAAATATACTACTAAAATTGTCAAATTAGGATTTTGTTGCATTGGATCAAGAACATGGATGGATCATGGATACGCTCATACGTACTGCTCTACGTACCGGTCCTGTTGCTGATTACTTCCGCTGATTACTCCTGCTGAAGTGTTGATGGATGGGTCTTGCCGGATGGCCGGGCGCCCAGGCCTCGTTGGCTTGGCTCGTATAGTCGTACCGGTGCGGGGTCAGGCGTTAATCCTGAGTTCAATTAATTAGGGCCATATCAGCGCGTAAAATTATTTACGTAGGTGTAGCATTCCCCGTGTCAACGTGTGTGCGAGATCGTACTCTCTCGAAATATAGGCAAAAGACCCTAGCTACGTAGGACCATTTCCGCGAAATATAATGCGTAGGTACATGACCAGTAGTCACATACTCCTAGTATACCCGGCCAAATCTTTTTTCAGCTAAAAAAATATTGCGCCAACTTCTGACAGCAATCAAGTTAGATACGAAAACGTGTCCGCCACAGTTCAGTGTTCTCTTTTTTCCCTGTCAAACAAAGTTTATTTTTCTTGCGGAAAACACTAGTCAAGTCAAGCAGCTCAATCCTATCCCAGATTCGCTATGTCAGATCGATCAGCGCCTACCAGTGTCATTTCTCTGTCGAGCATATCCGGTCACATGCCTCCATCGGTATATCCTGCCCGGATCTTGCTGCCTTGACAAATTCGGTACACTAGTCACCTTCGTTTCCAATCGAGCAAACGGTAGCTGATCGAGAGACGTACGTGCCACGAGCCAACTGGCATGCATCTCTAGTTTTGAGTATTATTGTATAACTGTGCATTGTCTCACTCAGAGATTATAGAGTTGGTGCACAAGATCTGGACGAATGCTGCAGATCGAACGATGGAGTGGCCAGCAAGATCCGTCCTCTATTTCTTCGTCTTGTGAGATCTTGGTGTAGACCCTTGATCTTTGGTACGATCGATCCTGTCGATCCTGTGCTTTTTTTACTACTGGGAGCACGAACTTTGCATGTAACCGGTCAAACAGGAAGTCTATCAAAAGTCTCCATCAAATATGATCTTGGATCATGCACTTGCAGAACAGATATGATCTTGGAGGATCTCGAGAATGTAGACTGAGGATCTCGGAGTACAAAGATTTCCACTGGGTTTAACGGGACAAGAGTAGTCTTGTTCCAAAGCTCAAGCAGGAGACCGAATCAGATTTGGCAGGACCTTTCAAACAAGGCTAGCTCAGCTGATCCATCAACAAGTCATTCTCCTGGTATCTGATGACTCTGATGAGGATCAACGTACGTGACCACACAAGTTAAGAGAAAACGGGGATGGAACCTTGTTATTCACGAGGAGTCGAGGAGACATGGCACGTGGGAGAGAAGGCAACATGCATCCACTCGCAATACGTCCCTTTCGTCGGCCCGGCGGCCGTATCCAGTGGGAATCTAGCTCCGTGGACGTGACCGGTTCTCGGTCGCCAGGCGCCGGCAGCTCTCCTGAGGTGAATCTCGGAGAAGATGTCCATGACGGCACTGGGCTTTCCTTGTCTAGCCACAACTAACCAAGCTGAATTGACACGCTGCACAGTATGAATAATGTGCATGTAACACATGGATGTGTCCGAAGATGGCCGGCGATCGGTTCCGTCGGTCGGTCCGTGCGTGTCATTCGTTCCTCCAGGAGATCCCGTGAGGATCCCAGGAGATGTGTAGCAGATCACGCAGGATCTCTCGTGTCCTTCTTCTTCTCCCATAGATCCATCGGTCGCCATCTCCCGTGAGTGATGCGTTTCTTCTTGAACCTATCTTAGCTAGATCTGCCGTATGGTCGATGAGAAGTGCGGTGCAGATATACACGAATTTCAGTGTTGTGTCCGAGTGAAAGGTGGAAAATTTGGAGCGGCTGCTGCACTATTGACGCTGATGTATGGCCTAGCAAAATGTGTGGTTATCTACAAAGTACGTGGAATAGTATTGCATCAACTTCTTCAATTATATCCTAGAAAAGAAAACTTCTTCAATTACAAGTCTCGCCTGACGCGTTCAGTACTGTATACTCTCAAATGGCATTTTGGTTTCCTGAAACTATGTGCTGTCAAATTGTGTTTTTTCTTTTTGCGGTTTGTTAAATTCCTTTGTTGAAAGACCTGGTTGTATGTGTTGTTTCATGCCGGTTCCGAATTTCTCCTACTATGAGTTAAAGACATCTTCAACGCTGACCTTTAAATCCAACACTATATCAGTATGCGGATCAGTGGGATCCAACCTATGACAGTGACGAGGAAGCATGACATTCAACCGTATACCTTGCATGTCCATTTTTATTAAATTAAAATAACAATATCTACCCATTAAAACGTGATTAGTAGCTTTTTATTTGGCAGAAGACATGGTGCTTTGCTTGTCTGGATTGCTTGGGGATATGAGAGGTTACAATGAAGCTTTTTGCTCGTCTAGGGCCGACCCCCCTCTACGGTTGAGGCCTGCCCTTCTTTATACTGGCCCATCGTCCTCTTCCTCCGAAATAAACAAGGCAGGAAGGGTTGCCATAGCGAGCCGTTTGAAGGGGGACAAGAACACAAGCTATCCTGAAAAAAGTAGACCACGCCTGCTAAAGCTTGCTGTCGTGACGTGTCGATGGGCTCGGGGATGACCTCCATCCTGCTGAGCCCCCGGCCTCGATCCTCTTTCACCAAAGGGGAAACCTTTGGGGATGCTTTCGGAACCGGTGAGCTGGCCTCGCTCCCTTATCACAAAAGAGGAAACCCTCTCCATCCGCGCCCGCTGGCACAACTCCTTGCGCCGCCTGGCGCGACATGCTTCATCCATGTGAAGGCTTAGGCTCGGGCAGCTCCGCCAAGCCGCTCTCAATCGATCCACCCCGTGAAGGCTTCAGCGGCGATCTTGGGGGGCGACCTTGCGAGGGGGGGGAGGGGGGTTCACGGGGTCTCTGGCAACACTCGTTGTCGTGTGCCTCGCGAGGCGGGGGCCCTCGTGAGGGTCTTGTTAGTAGAGTCTTAGGGCAGGCCACCATGGGCCCGATCCACGTGATGCGTCCTGGGTCGCAGGCAGACGGGCCGGGGTACTCCCAGGGGCCCGACAGGTCCATGTGCCTACGCTTTACACATACTGAATCTTGCTAAGTTACTACTTCTATTGTTACTCTCACATCTGCTACACAATTGCTACGCTACTACTATTACTAAAATTGCTGCTATCACTATTACTACTACTCCTATTATTTGCCGTGCTACTAAACCTTTGTTGCAGAGATATATCCCAGGTGCGATTGAATTGATAACTCAACTGTCAAGGCCAATAAATATTCTTTGGCTCCCCTTGTGTCAAATCAATAAATTAGGGTCAAATAATACCCGTGAAGACTATCGCGACCCCTTATATTTGTGGGTTATCAAGACCTTTTTCTCACACCGTTGCCCAGGAGCATCACTCTATTTATTGTGTTAACTCGAGGATATCCAATTTCCACTATGAATAATCTAAAAGATAATCGAACTAAGATCGCCCCCTCTCGCACGAGAGGGGGTAAGGACCTGCAATCTAGCTCTGCTTTTGATTCACCTACTATTCTGAATCAGCTTGTTACACCACCACCCGTTGATCATCCTGATATGACGCATGGAACTTGATGATGCCACTTCTGACATTAATGATGATACTACTACTACTACACATGATGAAACTGAAAATGTAACACATACTGAATTACTTGATGCTCATATTGCTAAAGCTAGAGAACTTGAAAACGTTGAAACTGATAAAGATTTTGAATCACCTGTTACACGTCGCTCTACTAATAGATACAAATTGCCTTATGTACCTTAAGGTTAAGTTATGGATGGTGAAGTAGCTAGGGACTTTCTTTCTTGTGAAAATAGAGATGATTTTGAGAAACTACTATGCAAACTGAAAGAAAAATCTATGATGAAGAAAATGAAACATGATCCAAAATTTGTTACCTCTCTTATATTTGTCACTGATAAGGATTATGAATTCTCTATAGACCCTGAATAGATTACTATAGTAGAGTATGATCCTTTCCATGGTTATGAAAATGAAACTGTTATCGAACATCTCATGAAACTGAATGATATTACTGCTTTGTTTACCAATGATGAAAAGATACACTACTATTATATCCTTAAGCTTTTTTCCTTTCTCGCTCAAAGGCGGGGCCAAGGAATGGTGTCTTTCTCTGGATCCTAGTTGTATGTGTAGTCCCCGGGATATGCTTTATTACTTTTTTGAAAAATATTTTCCTGCTCATAAGAAACAAGGTGCTTTACAAGAAATATTTAACTTTGTGCAAATTGAAGAAGAGAATCTCCCTTAAGCTTTACGTGATCATCCTCTTAATAAAAATGAAATCCTTGATATCTTTTATAATGGACTAAGTGATGCTTCTAGGGACTTCCTAGATAGTTGCGCTGATTGTGTTCTCAGGGAAAGAACTGTTGGACAAGCTGAAAAACTATTGAATGACATATTGCAAAATGCCGATGATTGGACACTTCCTGAACCACCTTCGGAACCTATACAAAAGAAGGGATGTATTCTATTCCTTAGTCGTGAGGATATTTAAGAAGCAGAAAGATCTATGAAAGAGGAAGGTATTAAAACTGGAGATGTCAAGAAACTACCACCTATCGAAAAAATACATGGACTTGACATCCCGACACAGGTAGTAGAGGTAAATTCTCTCTGTTCCTTTAATGAAAGTGATATACCTTATACTAAGACTCCTGGTCAATGCATGGATGAATTCGATAATTACATTGTCAAGCAAGAGCACTTTAATAGTTATGTTAAAGATCATTTAAGACGTAATGCCATGATGATAGACCGCTTAAGTGACTTGATGTTTAGAATTTCTAATGATGTGAAAGGTCTAGGTAAACATGCTTCTATGGTTCACACCCAACTAGACATGGTAGCTAAGTCACAAAATGATTTGCTTGCTGAAATAAATAATAATATGAATGATCATGATGTTAGAGTAGTGGCTAGAGAAGGTAGAATGACTTAGGAACCTCTTTATCCTGAAGGTCACTGATACGTCTCCAACATATCTATAATTTTTTTCTTTTCCATGCTGTTATATTATCAATCTTGGATGTTTTAAAATCATTTTATAGCAAGTTTATATCATTTTTGGGGACTAAACTATTGACATAGTGCCAAAGTGTCAGTTGTTGTTTTTGCTTGTTTTTTACTTCGCAGAAAATCAGTACCAACACTATTGCAGGATGGTCCAAACATGACACATCAATCAGAGACCCTTCAACGAAACTGTGTGCGATACATCAATCGCAAACGGTATAGTTCAAGCTCTGCAGCCAATGACGAAAACCATGCGCGATGAAGGAACGAGCAAATACGGTTCAAAAAAAGTTGTGTGTGTGATGCGTTCCATAAAATTTGTTCTTGTGAACTGTTTGTGAGTATGCAAGATAACAGAAATGGTTAACAAACTATATACGTGTGCATAGTGCGGCATACAGTTCACTCGGACAAACTGTTTGCGCTGATCCAGCAGAACACAAACGAGTTAGCCTAAGAAGGCGTGTGTGATACCCGGCAAACAGTTGATTCATGAGAATTGTGTTTGAATACCAATAATAACCCAAATGATTCATCCTGACAACTTAGTGTCTTGTGGGTACCCGACAAACAGTTCATTCATCAGACATGTGTGGGAAGACCAATAATAACCCAAACAATTCATCCTGATAACCTGTGTGTGTTGTGGGCGCATGATTGCTGCTAATAATTATATGAGATGTGATTTGCTATGTTTGCACAACATCTATATGCTCCGTCTACAGAACACCTACATTATTGTTGCATAACCAACTTGAAGATACAGTTCCATAAGTGACTACACAACACATGTACATTCCTCAATATAAATTTACAAGAAGTAGACGATCACCAAATCATATGGTTCTTTCGACGACGGTTGCCGACACTGCTCTGCTTGTGGCTATCCCTTGCCGTGTGCAAGAAGGGGGCACTTCCTCATGTCAATGATCCTCCTATACATCTCGTAGCTGCTGTAAGCATACTTGGCCGCACACTTGATGTGTTCTTCATCCAGTTTGTTCACCCAGGCCGCGTGCCAGGCAGTCTTGTCCTTGTGGCACTCAACCTTCATGTCCCTGTAGTAGGGGTCGATGATAACCGCGGCGAGGTCAACCAAGGAGTCCTTCTACTTCTTCTTCTTGTCGCCCAAACCCTGTACTGACCTTGGATGTTGACAAGCTTTTGGATGGACAAGCCCTAAGTCTTGAGCACCTTTAGATCGTTGGTGGTGTCCACCATTGTGAACCTGTAGTCGGGGGTGTTGACAAACCTGGTGAAACGCTCACAAGGCCTTGTGCCCAGGTAGTAGCGATAGACGAGCACGTGATGGCACATGCACAACTAGGCGACGACAACCTGCTGATCATGCCTGGCACGCTTGTCGGTGTACTTGAGGTCGAAGCCGACCACTTTGTACTTGTCATCCTCAGCAAGCATTTGCTCCAACGTGTTGATGGAGTTCACCACCACGACCGGGTAGTTGGTGTACACCACCGAGAGGTCCGTCTTCCTGATGTGTGTGTCCACTTTAACAATAGTGGCGAACTGCCGCTCGGCGCCGGCAGCCGCCGTCGGATCCGCACGGAAGGTTGAAGCGATGAAGAGATGTGCATCCTCTCTCAATTATTTGCCATCGTGAGTGTGCTTCTTGGGTTGTGTGGCGCGATCGGAAGGTGGAAGAGACGAAGGTAAATGGCCGCATCAACCGCATGGAAGTTTTTGCAGCGCTTAACTGCATGGTGGCGCCGGGAGCAGCACAACTGTTTGCATATGGCTCCTCGAACGTGCCCAATCGTTCACGCATGGACGCCAGCAGAGCAGCCGGGCGTGCACGAACGTGAGCACAGCGCGCCGAGGCCGCATCAACCGCCTCATGCGTACATTCATTCACGACGGTGCGTACAGAATGATTGTTTCCTTGTAATAAAACGCAAACGGTTGTTTAATATTAACCGTCTACGTAGTTGTCATTTCTCCCACCTCCGTCTGGTCTTGTCACCGCATTGCCGCATGAGGATACCAGTGCGTGCTTCGGGAGCATGCAAGTTTCCCACCCGGCGCGCCAAAATGCCCCAAACACCCAATGCTTCGGGGGCACATCGTTTATTTTGGGATTCCCGTTGCCGTGCAACCACGCAGGAACGCGCGCAAGCTTCCTGTTCCTGCACATGAACGCGCGCAAGCTTCCCGCCCGGCTGGCCTTGGCCGCCTGCTTTATAAACCCTCATGGCCGGCCTCTCCACATCGCATTCATCCCCCCTCTGCCCATAGCTTCCCAAGTTTGCTTCTCCCCCAAGTGCCAATGGCCTCTGTCCATCGTCGTCGCTCCACCGCCCCGCCAGAGGGCAGCTCCAGCTGGGAGGCTACACCATGTCGGCGGCAAAGTACCCAGAAGCGTGTAGTGCGTGTGGCGTCCTTGTACCCAGCTGGTCGGACCATTCGTGTCCTCTGCCATGCGACTCTTGCTCCGGGCTTCTGCGTCGGTCGGGAGCCGCGTGGCTCGGCTCACTTCTTATGACGTCAACCCTTGCAAGAGATAAGTCATTGAGGTCCGACCCCTTGAGTCGGGGGCCTCCGCGGCTTCGGGTACTACTGTTGGGGGGATGACCCCTAGGTAGGCTTAAGGACACTTATTCCTTTTTCAAAACATCAGGGCCTCCTGCACCCCTCAGTCCGATTCGCCTGGGCCAGCTGTCATGACGTGTTTCGGCTCATTATAAAGCCATCCCATGGGCTAGCTCAGAGGCGAGCCGACAACCGGCGAGTCAATGCCTTAACCGTTGAACCGTACGATAAGACATCACCATGAAGAAGAGGCGTGCCAATAGTGGGCTCCAGTACCGCTGACTGGGGCACGCGTGGCTACAATGAAGGCGGACGTAGTGCTGACCAGGGCCGACTGCGACGTGCCACTATGCTTGCATAGTGCAAACCACTCCATGATGTCGTTGACGCATGACTACAATGGTGCCCAGCCAGCGGACCCCTCCAACAATGAGACCATACAGCCGGCGGGCCATACCAGCAACAAGACTTCACAACCAGTGGGCCAATGGATGGCTAGAGAGGCTGCTAGCCGGGGCCCACCCCCATTATTCTCAAGCCAGGGGCTGGCCTATAGAACCCCTGGCACCCCTCCATACAAAGGGGTTCATTGGTCTTGGCTCGACACACACAAACACACACACACCATATTCAGCGGAGGTGGAGAGGGCAGGCTAGCTCCTTCTTCCTCCTTCGACGAACACTTCATGGAGCACAATTGTACTACTCATCCCTCATATACCCGATTCAATAGGACTAGGGGTGTTACCTCTCACGGAGGGCCTCGAACCTGGGTACATCGTGCATCACACGTGGCTTGTCCCCAATCTCGCATCTGGAACCCACCGACGTTCTTCGGCCCCAACCACGCTCGATAAGCCAATCCTCTATGAGAACACCACGACACCCACCTTAGAAGTATGGTTCTAACGATGTTTCCCTCAGGTTTAGGCAGAAGAGATCTGGTAGGATCACACGTAGTTGAAATGCAATCTTCCATTAAACATGTTAGTGGTGGGGGGTAGATTTGCTACCAGTCATATGTCCCCTCCTTTTGGGCCTTGAAATTTTAATGTTGTCAAGGAATCGACTAGAGTTGGTATTACACTAAAAGACCCACCGAACAAGAAATGGTAGACTGATGTGGCTTGAGACCGCGTTGGTATTTCCCCAAAGAGGAAGGGATGATGCATCATAGCAACGCTAAGTATTTTCCTTAGTTATGATACCAAGGTATCAATCCGTAGAATCACGCACCCACGTAAAGAGCACCTGCACACAAACAACAAATACTTGCAACCCGACGCGAAAGAGAGGTTGTCACGCTCTCTACGGTAATAAGATAGATTAGGTAATGATAGGTAGGAGAGATATATCTCTCAAGAACACAAAATAAAAAGAGTAAATATGCAACAATATTTTTTGGGGTTTTTGGTTTTGTAGATCTGAAAACAAAGAAAGCAAAAATGTAGATCAGAAAGCAATATGATTGAAAAGTAGACCCGAGGGCTGTAGGGTTCACTAGTGGCTTGTCTCATGAGTATAGCGCACGATGGGTGAACAAATTACTGTTGGGAAAATTGATAGAAAATCGAATAGTCATGACGATATCCAAGGCAATGATCATTATACAGGTATCACGTCCAAGATAAGTAGACCGACTCCTGCCTGCATCTACCATTATTACTCTACACACCGAACGCTATCCAACATGCATCTAGTGTATTAAGTTCATGGAAAAGCGGAGTAATGCAATAAGAATGATGACATGATGTAGACATGATCTATTCATGTAGGAATAGACCCCATCTTGTTATCCTTGATGGCACCGATACATGCATATCTTGCTTCCCTTTCTATCTCTGGGAAAGAACACTGCAAGATCGAACCCATCACAAAGCGCCTCTTCCGATGGCAAGAAAAATCGATCTAGCTGGCCTAAGTAAACCAAAGATTCGAAGAAGAAATACGAGGCTATAAGGAATCATGCATATAAGAGATCAAAGAAGACTCAAATAATATTCATGGATAGAAACTGATCATGAACTCAAAATTCATCAGACCCCAACAAATACACCGCAAAAGTTTACATCAAATAGATCTCCAAGAGACCATTGTATTGAGAATCATAAGAGAGATAGAGGAAGCCATCTAGCTACTACCTACGGACCCGTAGGTCTATGGTGTACTACTCACGCATCATCGGAGAGGGACCTATGATGAAGATGAACCCCTTCGTGATGGTGTCTAGATTGGATCTTGAGGTTCTAGAACTTGCGGTGACTGGAATTGTGTTTCGTCAACTCCCCTAGGGTTTTTGGAACATTTGGGAATTTATAGGCATGAGAGGCGGTGGAGAGGGGTCCCGAGGAGGGCACAACCCACCAGGGTGCGGGGAGGCACCCTTGGCGCGGCCTGGTGGGTTGTGGTCTCCTCAGCCCATTCCCCTGGTATGTCTTTGGTCCATTGGGTGTCTTCTGGTCCAAAAAAATCCTCCAAAAAGTTTCATCGCGATTGGACTCCGTTTGATATTGATTTTCTACGAAGTAAAAAACAAGCAAAAATAGCAACTGACACTTTGGCACTATGTCAATAGGTTAGTCCCAAAAAATGGTATAAAGTGGTAATAAAATGATGGTAAAACTTCCAAGAATGATAATATAATAGCATGGAACAAGCAAAAAATGATAGATACGTTGGAGACGTATCAGCATCCCCAAGCTTAATTCCTACTCATCCTCGAGTAGGTAAATGATAAAAACATAATTTTTGATGTGGAATGCTACCTAACATGTTCATCACATTATTTTCTTTTGAATAGCATGGACATTTGGACTTATAATGATTCAAAGCAATAGTCTAGTTTTAACATAATGACTTCAATACTCAAGCATGTCAACAAACAACCATGTGTTTCAAAATGTCAACACTAAAGAAAGTTATCCCTAGCCCATCATGCTCAATCATTGATCCATTCATGAAACACACTCAAATATTATCTATGCCCAATTCTCAAGTACGATCATAGTGCCACCCTAGTTGGTGCTTATAAGAAAAGATGGAGACTCAAAGCAAAAAATAAAAATTGCATAAAGTAAATAGATAGGCCCTTCGCGGAGGGAAGTAGGGATTTGTAGACGTGTCAGATCTCAAGTGTTTAAATTGAGAGAAAAAAAATATTTTGGGTGGCATGCTTTTCCTGTCAACGAAAACGACAAAGTAGCTCACAATACTTTCCATGCTAGATATATCATAGGCGGTTCCCAAACAGAAAATAAAGTTTATTCCTTTTTCCACCAAACTTTCACTTTCCATGTCAGTTCGTATCCATGGTTGCCTTCCATACCAACACTTTCCAAGGAATTTATTATTTGACAACATAAGGTAAATATTTTTTCTTTTTAGTTTCGGGAATGGGCATCCCTATTACCGCCCCACTCTCGTGCAATGAAAAGTGAATAAACACTCATCTTGAGAATAACACATCTAGCATGAAAAATATTGGATACTCCCCACCATTTCTTGAGAAATATAGGCACACAAAAGAGAAAAATTATTTTGAAAATTTAGAGACGTCACATACAAATTTTCTTGGAACGACACGGAAATACCGCATATAGGTAGGTATGGTGGACTCATAAGGCAAAACTTGGTTTAAAGATTTTGGATGCACAAGTAGTATTTCTACTTGGTACAAATGAAGGCTAGCAAATAGATTGGGAAGCCACCAAACCAAGAAACGTAAATTCACATAAGTGAGGATTGAACATAACTAACACCGACTAATGCACCACAAGTAGGATGTAACTTCATTGCATAACTATTGACTTTCGTGCATGCATAGGGAATCACAAACCTTAACACCAATATTACTACTAAGCATAGTTACTCATCAACATGACTCGCATATTACTATCATCATGTTTCAAAACTATTACAAGGAATCAAGTTTAATTTTCCCAATGATCTTCATGAAAGTTTTTATTATATCCTCCTTGGATATCTATCACTTTGGGACTAGTTTCATATATTGCCATTGATTTTTGGCAAACTCAAACAAATTTAAGTGAAGAACATGAGCATAAATATTTCATCTCTCAAAAAGGTACAAGTTAAGCATGATAGGATTTCTTCAAATTTTACTAGCTCCAAAATTAATCTAAGTGAAGCATGAGAGTATTTCTACAAAAGTTTCCAAGTACACCGTGCTAAAAAAGATATAAGTGAAGCACTAGAGCAATTATAACAAATCATAACATGATGTTTGCTCTCTCAAATAGGTGTGTACATCAAGGATACAAAGGAAAAAAACAAATCAAGCAAAGACACAAGACGCTTCAAGCAAAACTCATGATATGTGACAAATAAAAATATAGCTCCAAGTAAAATACCGATGACCATTAGAAGAAAGAGGGGATGCCTCGGGGGCATCCCCAAGCTTAGTTGCTTGTTTCTCTTTGGATATATCTTGGGGGTGCGGTAGCATACCCAAGCTTATGCCTTTTATACTCCTTATTCCTTCATCCATGGTGATCTCACCGAAAACTTGAAAACTTCAATCACACCAAACTCAACAAAATCTTCGTGAGATTCGTTAGTATAAGAAAGAAAATCAATACTTTAGGTGCTATTTCAAACCCATTAATATTTTGTTATTGCTTTATATCTATTGTATTTTAAATTTACCATGGATTATACCCCCCCAATACAAAGCATAGATTCATCAAAACAAGCACACAATGCAACGAAAACATAATCTGTCTTAAACAGAACAATCTGTAGTAATATGTACTATACTCGTACTTGTGGAACTTTAAAAATTCTGAAAATTAGAAAAACGTAAATACTTTGTATAGAAATACTGTGTTAAAATTTCAGCTTAATATCACATTCTAGTAAAATATGAAAATACATATACTAGACGCAAAGTTTCTGTTTCAGATTCAGCATCACTTCTACTCATCCTATGAATCATCCTAAAGGCTTTACTTGGCAAAAGCACTAAATAAAATATAAAAAGACTTAACAGAGGCATAATTGTGAAACACACAAAAACATAAAGGAAAAAGCAAAAAATTATTTATTCATTGGGTTGCCTCCCAACAAGCGCTATCGTTTAATGCCCCTACCTAGGAATAACGCATAGATTCAAGTATTGTCATCTTTGGTTTTGGATCCATAGGATTCCCTCATGATTGATTCATATGGTGGCTTAATTCTTATTCTAGGGAAGTGTTCCATACCCTTTCTCAAGGGAAATTGAAACTTAATATTGCCTTCTTTCATATCAATCACGACACCTATAGTGCATAAAAATGATCTACCAAGTATAATGGGACAATATGGATTGCAATCAATATCGAGCACAATAAAATAAATGAGCGCATAATGCCTATTTGAAAGAATAAGAACATCATTAATTATTCCCAAAGGCTTTTTAATAGTAGAATCCGCCAAGTTCAAATTAAGAGAGCATTCTTCAATGTTGGTTAGACTAAGCACATCACATAGAGATTTCAGAATAGTGGAAACACTAGCACCCAAATCACACAAAGCAAAGCATTACTAATTTTTAATCTTGACCTTAGTGGTAGGTTCCCACTCCTCATGCAATTTTCTAGGAATAGTAATCTCCAACTCCAACTTTTCTTCAAAAGATTTCATCATGGCATCAACGATATGTTTAGTAAAAGATTTATTTTGCTCATAAGCATGGGGTGAATTCAACATGGATTGCAGCAAACAAACACACTCAATAAAAGAGCAACAATCATAATTAAAGTCTTTGCAATCCAAGATAGTGTGCACGTCACTAGTTAAAGTTTTGACCTCTTCAAACCCACTTTTATCAGAATTTTCATCAAGATTTTCACCCTCCAAATTATTGGGCCGCCTTCTAGCTAAAGTTGAATCTACATTAGTCCCTTCATTATCAATTTTAATATTATTAAACAAGGAATCAATAGAAGAAACACCAATCACTTTAAGATCTTCATCGTTTCTATAGCGAAAATCACTAGAAGACAATTTTTCTAAGATTTCTCTTTTAGCTCTAAGCATATCGGTTCTTCTCTTAATTTCATCATAGATACATAAAAAGCTTTAATATATTCATCAATATTAGTCACAAAATCTTTCAACTTGAGATTTTCAACATCATGAGAAATTCTATCAATGCTTGTATACATATCATCAATCTTATTCAGCTTTTCTTCTATCGTAGTATTGAAAGCCTTTTGCGCATTGATAAATTCTTTAATATTACTCTCAAGATTAGAGGTGTTCCTATTATTATTGTAATAATAATTACCATAATTTTTAGAGGAATTTCTAGGAAAATCCTAGGATTAAAATTACCTCTATAAGCATTGTTATTGCAATTGTTGCACGAGACAAAATTCACATCTACGGATTCACTATTTTGCTCAATCAAGGTAGACAAAGGTACATCATTAATATAAATAGGAGCATTTTTTAATAGAAACCAATTTCATCAAAGCATCAACTTTATCACTCAAAGTACTAATTTCCTCTACCGAATTAACTTTTTTACTAGTAGGTGCTCTTTTGGTATGCCATTGAGAATAATCAGCCATGATATTATCTAGAAATTTAGTAGCTTCACCCAAAGTAATCTCCATAAAAGTACCATCCGTTGCGGAATCTAAAAGATTTATAGAGACAAAATTCAACCCCGCATAAACTTTTGTATGATCATCCAAAGATTTAAACCATGTGTGGGACAATTTCTTATCATCAGCTTCATTCTTTCCCTAGATTGGGCAACATATTCATGCTCAAGTTGCTTAAAATTCATTATTTTCATCCTAAGGTAAATAATTTTCGCGGGCGGAAAATACTTAGTGATAAAAGCATCTTTGCACTTATTCCAAGAATCGATACTATTGCGAGGCAAAGAGGAAAACTAAATTTTTGCACGATCCCGCAAGGAAAAAGGGAATAGTTTCAACTTCACAATATCATTGTACACATCTTTTTTCTTTTGCATATCACACAATTCAACGAACGTGTTTAGATGGGACGCGACATCCTCATTAGGATGACTGGCAAATTGATCTTTCATGACAAGATTCAACAAAACGACATTAATATCACAAGACTCTGCAATAGTGGCAGGAGGAGCAATAGGCGTACTAAAAAAATCATTGTTATTAGTATTGAAAAAATCTCACAACTTGGTGTTCTCTTGAGTCATCGTGACTATGCAAACGAGATTGCAAACCAGGAACAGATCTGGCTAGAAAAAGGGCAAACGAAAAAAAGGGCGAATAAAACAACAAATTGGTGAAGTGTGGGAGAGGAAAACGAGAGCAAATGGCAAGTAATGTAATTACAAGGAGATGAGATTTGTGATTAGGAACCTGTTAGATGAGATTGCTTCCTCCCTAGCAACGGCGCCAGAAATTCCTTTGACGTGGCTTGAGACTGCATTGGTATTTCCCCAAAGAGGAAGGAATGACGCAGCACAACGACGGTAAGTATTTCCCTCATTTATGAAACCAAGGTATCAATCCATAGAGGAAGATCACGCACCCACCTAAACAACAACTGCACACAAACAACAAATACTTGCAACCCGACGTGAAAGAGAGGTTGTCACGCTCTCTGGTAATAAGGTAGATTAGGTAATGATAGGTAGGAGAGATAGATCTCTCAAGAACACAAAATAAAAGGAGTAAATATGCAACAATATATTTTTGGGTTTTTGATTTTGTAGATCGGAAAACAAAGAATGCAAAAACGTAGATCGGAAAGCAATATGATGGAAAAGTAGACCTAGGGGTCGTAGGGTTCACTAGTGGCTTCCCTCATGAGTATAGAGCACGATGGGTGAACAAATTACTGTTGGGCAATTGATAGAAAAACAAATAGTCATGACGATATCCAAGGAAATGATCATTATATAGGCATCACGTCCAAGATGAGTAGACCGACTTCTGCCTACATCTAACACTATTACTCCACACATCGACAACTATTCAGCATGCATCTAGTGTATTAAGTTCATGAAAAAATGGAGTAATGCAATAAGAACGATGACATGATGTAGAAAAGATCTATTCGTGTAGGAATAGATCCCATCTTGTTATCCTTAATGGCAACGATACATGTGTGTCTTGCTGCCCTTTCTGTCACTAGGAAAGAACACCGCAATAATGAACCCATCACAAAGCACCTCTTCCCATGGCAAGAAAAATCGATCTAGTTAGCCTAACTAAACAAAAGATACAAAGAAGAAATACGAGGCTATAAGCAATCATGCATATAAGAGATCAAAGAAGACTCAAATAATATTCATGGATAGAAACTGATCATGAACTCAAAATTCATCGGATCCCAACAAACACACCGCAAAAGTTTACATCAAATAGGTCTCCAAGAGACCATTGTATTGCGAATCATAAGAGAGAGAGAGAGAGGAAGGCATCTAGCTACTACCTACGAAGCCGTAGGTCTATGGTGGAATACTCACGCATCATTAGAGAGGCACCTATGATGAAGATAAACCCCTCTATGATGGTGTCTAGATTGGATCTCGTGGTCTGGAACTTTCGGCAGTTGGAATTGTGTTTCGTCGACTCTCCTAGGGTTTTTGGAATATTTGGGAATTTATAGGCATCAGAGGCGGTGGAGAGGGGTCCCTGATATGTCTCCAACGTATCTATAATTTTTGATGATGGCATGCTATTATATTATCTGTTTTCGATGTTTTATATGCATTAATATGCTATTTTATATTATTTTCGGGACTAAGCTATTAATTTAGAGCCTAGTGCCAGTTCCTGTTTTTTCCTTGTTTTTGAGTTTTGCAGATATGGAATATTAAACGGATTCCAAACAGAATAAAACCTTCGAAAGGAATTTTTTGGAAAGAAACAAATCGATCAAGCTTGGAGTGCACGGCACGAGAGGTGCGAGGGAGCCACAAGCCTGCTAGGCGTGCCCCCCCCCGCGCCTAGCAGGCTTGTTGCCTCCCAACAGGTCTCCTAACCCAAATTCTTGGCCTATGAATACCCAAATATTCCCCCAACACCAGAACAAGCCACACAAATACTTTTCCGCCGCGGGAAGCCTCTGTTCCCGAGAGACCCAATCTTGGAGCCTTTTTCTGGTAATCTGTCGGAGGGGGTTTCGATCACGAAGGGCATCTACATAAACTCCATTGCCCCTCCGATGATGCGTGAGTAGTCCACCATAGACCAACGGGTCCATAGCTAGTAGCTAGATGGCTTCCTCTCTCTCTTTGATCTTCAATACCTATGTTCTTCATGATTTTCATGGAGATCTATCTGATGTAATCCTCTTTTGTGGTGTGTTTGTCAAGATCCGATGAATTGTGAGTTTATGTTCAGATTATCCATGAATCTTATTTGAATCTACTCTGAATTCTTATTTGCATGATTTCATATCCTTGCAAGTCTCTTCGAGTTATTGATTTGGTTTGGCCAACCAGATTGGTAATTCTTGCAATGGGAGAAGTGCATGGTTTTGGGTTGAATCTTGTGGTGTCCTCACCCGGTGACATAGTAGGGGTAGCGAGGCACTTATTGTATTGTTGCCATCAAATGTAACAAGATGGGGTTTTCATCATATTGCTTGAGTTTATCCCTCTACATCATGTCATCTTTCTTAATGCGTTACTCTATTCTTGATGAACATAGTACTCTAGATGCAGGCAGGAGTCGGTCGATGTGTTGAGTAATAGTAGTAGATGCTGAATCGTTTCGGTCTACTTGACACATACGTGATGCCTATATGCATAATCATTGCCTTGGATAACTACATGATTATTCGTTTTTCTATCAATTGCCTTACAGTAATTTGTTTACCCACCATGATATTTGCCTTCAAGAGAGAAGCCTCTAGTGAAACCTATGGCCCCTGGGTCTACTTTCCATAATATACTTTTAGATCTATAAACCAAAAATACAAAAAATACTTTGCTGCAATTTATTTACCTTTTCTTTCCGTTCTCATTTACATCTACATCTATCGGATCTAATCCTTGAAAATAATCATGAAGGTATTGACAACCCCTATATAGCGTTGGGTGCAAGAGTTTGATTGTTTGTGTAGGTGCAACCATTGGTGACTTTCTTGTTCCTCCTACTGGATTGATACCTTGGTTATCATCAACCGAGAAAAATACTTATGTACTTCACTGCATCACCCTTTCTTCTTGAAAGGAAAACCAACGCATGCTTAAGAGGTAGCAAGAAGGATTTCTGGCGCCATTGCCGGGGAGGATACATAGCAAGTCAAGACAAGAACTCTCCCGACAAGTTGCCAATTTTTGGCGCCGTTGTCGGGGAGGATACACATCAATCTTACCAAGTACCCATCACAAACTCATCTCTTGCATTTACATTATTTGCCATTTGCCTCTTGTTTCCCTCTCCCCCACTTCTAAAACGATTTTCAGAAAATACCAAAAAGGTTTGCCTTTTTCTCGCTGGATATCTTGTTTGCTATGTTTGCTTGTGTTGCCACGTGCTTTCTATTTGCTTGCGTCTTCACTTGCTAAAAATCTATTGATATGGATCCTCATCCACTTGCTAATCTTTTCAAAAGACCAAATCATGATGAACCAATTGCTAGTGAGTTGAGTGCACTTGATTATCTCTATGAAGTTTTGTTTGAAAATCATGAATCTGGAATTTTTGATGAAGTGTTGAAAGAAGAAATTTGTAAGGAGATTCATGATAGTTCCTTGAATGAAAATAATGATTACCATGTTGTTAGTATGGATTCTCTGAATATCCATGATGCTAATGATATGCAAAACCACAAGTTTGGGGATGATATGCTTGATATAGATGATATTTTTGGTTCCCCAAGTTTTGGTGATGACATGTATGCTATAATTGATCATGAAAAGAATGATTTATGTGATAGTTATATTGTGGAATTCCTTCATGATGCCACTAAAAATTATTATGAGGGAGGAACATATGCTTGTAGGAATTTCAGTAATATCAAGTTTCGTCTCTATGTGTTCAAAGTTTCGAAGTTATGCTTGTTTTGCCTTCCTATGCTAGTTGATTCTTGCTCCCATAAATTGTATTCTCACAAAACCCCTATGCATAGGAAGTGGGTTAGAATTAAATGTTCTTGTCATCAGATTCATGATGCTCTCTTGCAGACCTACGGGTCCATATCATGTGGTGAATAAAAATATAGCCTCAAGTAAATTTTTCGATGGATTAAAGACGAATGGGATGCCTTACGGGGCATCCCCAAGCTTAGGATCTTTGGTATCCCTGAATATTCCTTGAGAATCCCCAAGCAGAGGCTCTTTCCACTCCTTATTCCGTTGTCCATCAAATCTTTACCCAAAACTTGAAAACTTCACAACACAAAACTCGGCAGAAAACTCGTGAGATCCGTTAGTATAAGAAAAATAAATCACCACTTTAGGTACTGTTGTGAACTAATTATTTATTTATATCGGTGTAATATATAATGTATTGCAACTTCTTTAGGGTTCATAACCCCCGATACAACCCATAGATACATCAAAATAAGCAAACAACACAAAGAAAACAGAGTCTTTTAAAAACAGAACAGTCTGTAGGAATCTATATACTTTGAATACGTATGTAACTCCAATTTTTTTGAAATATTGTGAAAATCTGGGAAATTTTATATTAATCTTGTGTAACAATTTCAGACTCATTCGTCGCTCTGGTGAATTTATAAAAGTCCTTGACTGAGTGCAATAGTTATTGTTTTTTAGGAAGATCAAATCAACAATCACCATACACCATCCCAAAGGTCTTACCTGGCTCAAACATTAACTAAAACACCAAAACACAATTACTACAGAGGTATTAATGTGTATATCACTCAAGAACATATACAAAAAACAAAAATATAAAAATAAAATTGGGTTGCCTCCCTACAAGCACTATTGTTTAACGCCCCTAGCTAGGTATAACGATTTCAATGATGTTCACATAAAAAGTAGTAATTTAGATATACAAAAGAGCATCGTGAATAACATGAAAAACACATTTAAGTCTAACCCACTTCCGATGCATAGGGATTTTGTGATCAAACAATTTATGTGAAAAAGAATCAGCTAGCATAGGAAGGCAAAACAAGCATAACTTCAAAACTTTAGACATATAGAGAGGAAACTTGATATTATTGCAATTCCTACAAGCATATATTCCCCCCCCCCCTCATAATGAATATCAGTAGCATCATGAAGTAATTCAACAATATAACTATCACATAAATCATTCTTTTCATATTTCACAAGCATAGAATTTCCATTACTCTCCACATAAGCACATTCCTTATCATCCATGGTGGTGGGAGCAAACTCAAGAAAATAACTATCATGAGACACTTGATTGACACAAACATATTGCAAATTAAAATCATGATGATAAGTTTCATGGTTATCATTACTCATTATAGCATACGTGTCATCACCATCACCATAAATAGGAGGCATGCAATCATCATAATAAATTTTCTCATAAAAACTTGGGGGACAAAAAATATCATCTTCATCAAACATAGCATCCCCAAGCTTGTGGATTTGCATATCATAATCATCATGGATATTCAGAGAATACATACTAGCAACATTGCAATCATGCTCATCATTCAAGGTACGATCATGAATCACCTTATAAATTTCTTCTTTCAACACTTCATCAAAAATTCCAGATTCATGATTTTCAAACAAAACTTCATAGAGATAAATCAAGTGCACTCAACTTAATAGAAATTGTTTCATCATAATCTAGCCTTTTGAAAAGATTAGCAAGTGGATGAGGATCCATATCAATAGATTTTTAGCAAGCGAAGATGCAAGCAAATAGAAGGCACATGGTAACACAAGCAAATAAAAAGAGATCCGGTGAGAAAAAGGCGAATAAAACGGTAAATTGGTGAAGTGGGGGAGAGGAAAATGAGAGGAAAATTTCAAATAATGTAAATGCAAGAGATGAGTTTGTGATGGGTACTTGGTAGGCTTGATGTAGACTTGCCATGTATCCTCCCCGGCAATGGCGTCGGAAATCATTCTTGCTACTTCTTGAGCTTGCGTTGGTTTTCCCTTGAAGAGGAAAGGGTGATGCAGCAAAGTAGATAAGTATTTCCCTTACTTGTTGATACCAAGGTATCAATCCAGTAGGAGGAACAAGCAAGGCCCCAATTTATGCACCTACACAAACAATCAAACACTTGCACCCAACACAAAGGGGTTGTCAATCCCTGCATGGTTACTTTCAAGGTTGAGATTTGAAAGAGATAGATATAAAAGATTGCTAGAAGTAAAACAAATTGTAGAAAAGTATTTTTTGTTTATATATCTGAAAATATAATATGTAAAATAGACCCCGGGGGCCATAGGTTTCACTAGAGGCTTGTCTCTTGAAGTCAAATAATACGGTGGGTGAACAAATTACTGTCGAGCAATTAATAGAAAAGCACATAGTTACAATGATATCCAAGGCAATGATTATGCATATAGGCATCACGTCTGTGTCAAGTAGACCGAAACGATTTTGCATCTACTACTATTACGCCACACATCGACCGACTCCTGCCTGCATCTAGAGTATTAAGTTCATGAAGAACACAGTAACACATTAAGTAAGATGACCCGATGTAGAGGGATAAACTCAAGCAATATGACGAAAATGTTGGGGAACGTTGCATGGGAAACAAAAAATTTCCTACGCACACGCAAGATCTATCCATGGTGATGAGCATCTACGAGAGGGAGAGTGGATCTACATACCCTTGTAGATCGCTAAGCGGGAAGCGTTAAGAAACACGGTTGGTGTAGTCGAACGTCTTCGCGATCCAAATCATCGAGTATCCCGCGATCTCATCACAATTTGTCCCGCGATCCAATCATGATTCGTCCTGTGAACTCATCACGATCCATCCCGCGATCTCATCATGATCCGTCTCGCAATCTTGATCACGGTCCTTCCGTTCTAGCGCCGAACGGACGACACCTCTACGTTTAGCACATGTACAGCTCGATGACGATCTCCGCCTTCTTGATACAACAAGAGAGAGCGGAGAGGTAGATGAGTTCTTCGGCAGCACGATGGCGTTGCGGCGATGGTGGTGGAGCTATTCCAGCAGGGCTTCGCCTAAGCACCGTTGAAAACCGATCTAGAGAAGAAACTGCGATCTAGAGGAGAGGTAGCACGTGGCTATTAGGGTTAGCTTTTTCCTCTAAATTGTCTAGTATATATAGGAGGTAGGGAGGGGAGGAGGCAGCCTTAAACCCTCAAGGTTTGGTCGAAATTGGAGGTGGAGGAGTCCTACTCCAATCCTATTAGGAGTAGGATTCCTCCTTTCCACTTGGAAACTCTTTCCACCTCTCCACCTTTGGATTTTTTTCCCTTCTCAAACCACTCCAGCCGCATGGGCCCTTAGAGGAGGCTTCGGCCAGCCCACCAGGGGATGGTTTACCTCCTCCCACAGCCCATTTAGCCTCTTGGGTCGAAATACCTCTCCCGATGGTCCCCCGGTACACTACCGGCACTCCCGGTACACTACCGATGAGCCCGAAACTTTTCCGACGACCCAAACAAGACTTCCTATATATCAATCTTTACCTCCGGACCATTCCGGATCTCTTCATGATGTCCGGGATCGCATCCGGGACTCTGAACAACCTTCGGTCACCACCATACATAACTCTATACTACCGAAACGTCACCGAACCTTAAGTGTGCAGACATTGCGGGTTCGAGAACTATGTAGACATGACCAAGACACCTCTACGGTCAATAAACAATAGCGGGACCTGGATGCCCATATTGGTTCCTACATATTCTACGAAGATCTTTATCGGTCTAACCTCTATGTCAAGGATTCAGTTAATCCCGTATGATGTTCCCTTTGTTCTTCGGTACATTACTTGCCCGAGATTCGATCGTCGGTATCTCCATACCTAGTTCAACCTCGTTATCGGCAAGTCTCTTTACTCGTTCCGTAATACAAGATCCCGTGACTAACACTTAGTCACATTGCTTGCAAGGCTTATTGTGATGTTGTATTACCGAGTGGGCCCTGAGATACCTCTCCGTCACACGGAGTAACAAATCCCATTCTTGATCCATGCCAACCCAACGGACACCCTCGGAGATACCTGTAGAGTAGCTTTATAGTCACCCAGTTATGTTGCGACGTTTGATACACACAAGGCACTCCTCTGATGTCAGTGAGTTGCATGATCTCATGGTAATAGGAACAGATACTTGACATGTAGAAAACAGTAGCACTAAACTGACACGATCATATGCTACGTTTGTAGTTTGGGTCTTGTCCATCACACCATTCTCCTAATGATGTGATCCCGTTATCAAATGACATCTCATGTCCATGTCTAGGAAACCTTAACCATCTTTGATCAACGAGCTAGTCTATTAGAGGCATACTAGGGACATGGTTTTGTCTATGTATCCACACATGCATCTAAGTCTCCGATCAATACAATTATAGGATGGATAATAAACGATTACCATGAACAAGGAAATATGATAATAACTAATTTATTATTGCCTCTACGGCATATTTCCAACAGTCTCCCACTTGCACGAGAGTCAATAATCTAGTTCACATCACCATGTGATTCACATTGTTATGAATCTAACACCCAATGAGTTCTGGGGCTCAATCATGCTTTGCATGTGAGGGAGGTCTTATAGTCAACGGGTCTGCGACATTCAGATCCGTGTGTACTTTGCAAATCTCTATGTCAAACCGTAAACACTGCTACCACACTCCACTTGGTACTATTCCATATGGCTGCTCCACTATACGTATCCAGATTGCTACTACGAGTCATACAGATTGGTGTTTAAAGCTTGCATTGACGTAAATCTTTACGACGAACTCTTTATCACCTCCATAATCGAGAATAATCTCCTTAGTCTTTTAGTTACTAAGGATAATCTTGACCGCTATCCAGTGATCCACTCCTGGATCACTTTTGTACCCCTTGACAAACTCATGGCAAGGCACGCACTAGGTGCGGTACACAGCATGGCACAATACAGAGCCTATGGCTAAGGCATAGGGGACGGCGTTCGTCTTTTCTCTTTCTTCTGCCGTTGTCGAGCTTTGAGTCTCACTCAACTTCACACCTTACAAATCAGGCGAGAACTCTTTCTCTGACTGATCGATTTTGAACTCTTTCAAAATCTTATCAAGGTATGTACTCATTAAAAGTCTTATCAAACATCTTGATCTATCTCTATAGATCTTGATGCTCAAAAATTAGGTAGCTTTATCCAGGTCTTCCTTTGAAATCACTTTTCAAACAACCGTTTATGCTTTCCATAAATTCCACATTATTTCCGAATAGCAATATGTCATCCACATATACTTATGAGAAACTCTATAGTGCTCCCACTCACTTTATTGCAAATACAAGTTTCTCATAAACTTTGTATAGACTCAAAAACTTTGATCACCTCATCAAAGTGTATATTCCAACTCCGAGATGCTTGCTTCAGTTCATAGAAGGATCACTGAAGCTTGCACACCTTTTAGCATCCTTAGGACTAACAAAACCTTCTGGTTGTATCTCATACAACCTTTCCTTAAGGAAGGAAACGATATTTTGGCATCCATCTGCCAGATTTCATAATTGAAAAATGCAGCAACTGCTAACATAATTCCAACAGACTTTAGCATCGCCATGAGTTAGAAAGTCTTATCGCAGTCAACTCCTTTGGAATTGGCGGAAACTTCTTTGCGACAAGTCAAGCTTTATAAATGGTGACATTTACCATCAGCGACTGTCTTCATTTTAAAGGTCCATTTGTACTCGATGACCTGTCGTTCAAAGAGCAAGTTTACCAAAGTCTATACTTGGTTTTCATACATGGATCCTTTCTCGGATTTCATGGCCTCTAAACATTTGTCAGAATCCGGGCCCATCATCGCTTCTTCATAGCTCGTAGGTTCATCGTTGTCCAACAACATGACCTCCAAGACAGGGTTGTCGTACCGCTCAGGAGCAGTACACATCCTTGTCGACCTACGAGGTTTGATAGTAACTTGATCCGAAGCTTCATGATCACCATCATTTACTTCCTCTTCAACTGACGTAGGTTCCACAAAAACATCTTTCTGCGTTGCGCTACTCTCTGGTTGAAACAAAGTTTCAACAACCTCATCAAGTTCTATCTTCCTCCCACTCAATTCTTTCGAGAGAAACTTTTTCTCGGGAAAGGACCCGTTTTAGCAACAAACACTTTATGCTTGGATCTGAGATAGAAGGTTCACCCAACTGTTCTTAGGGTATTCTATGAAGATGCATTTGTCCGGTTTGGGTTTGAGCTCATTAGGTGAAAACATTTTCCACACAAGCGTCGCAGCCCCAAACATTAGGAAATGACAACTTAGGTTTCTATCAAACCATAATTCACACGGTGTCATCTCAACGTATTTAGATGGTGCCCTATTTAAAGTGAATGTAGTTGTCTCTAATGCATAACCCCAAAAATTATAGTAGAAAAATGATAAGAGACATCATAGCGCGCACCATATCCAATAGAGCACGACTATGACGTTCGAACACACCATCACGCTATGGTGTTCCAGGTGGCGTGTGTTGTGAAACAACTTTCACATTTGTCTAAAGTTGTAAGCCAAACTTGTAACTCAGATATTCACCTCCACGATCATATCGAAGACATTTCTTCTTGTCACGATGATCTTAAACTTCACTCTGAATTTGCTTTGAACCTTTCAAATGATTTAGACTTGTGTTTCATTAAGTAAATATACACTATATCGACTCAAATCATCAGTGAAGGTAAGAAAAAAATGATATCCACCGCACGCTACAACACTTATTGGACCACACACATCAACATGTATCATTTCCAATAAGTCACTTGCCCGTTCCATCAAGCCGGAAAACGGGGTTTTAGTCATCTTTCCCAAGAGGCATGGCACGCTACAACACTTATTGGACCACACACATCAACATGTATCATTTCCAATAAGTCACTTGCCCGTTCCATCAAGCCGGAAAACGGGGTTTTAGTCATCTTTCCCAAGAGGCATGGTCCGCATGTCTCAACCGATTCAAAATCGAATGAGTCCAAAGATCCATTAGCATGGAGTTTTATTCATGTGCTTTACGCCATTATGACATTCAGCAGCAGTGCCACAAGTATGTGGTACTATCATCATTAACTTTATATCTTTTGGCATCTATGTTATGAACATGTATACTACTACGATCAAGATTCAACAAACCATTCATCGGGTGCATGACCATTGAAGGTATTATTCATGTAAACAGAATAACCATTATTCTCTAACTTAAATGAATAACCGTATTGCAATAAACACGATCTAATCACGTTCATGCTCAATGCAAACACAAAATAACATTTATTTAGGTTCGTCGCTAATCCCGAAGGTAGAGAGAGCGCGCAATGTTGATCACATCAACCTTGGAAACATTTCCAACACACATCGTCACCTCACACTTAGCTACTCTCTGTATATTCCCTAGCTTTTATTTCGAGTTACTAACATTTAGCAACTGAACCGGCATCCAATACCCAGGTGCTACTAGGAGTACTAGCAAGGTACACATCAATAACACGTATATCAAACATACTTCTTTCGACGTTGCCAGCCTTCTTATATACCAAGTATCTAGGGTTGTTCCGCTTCAGCGACCGCTCTCCTCATAATCGAAGCACTTAGTCTTGGGTTTGGGTTCAACTTTGGGTTGCTTCACTGGAGCAGTAACTGACTTGCTATCCATGAAGTTTCCCTCCTTGATCTTGCCCTTCTCGAAACTAGTGGTTTGACTAACCATCAACACTTGATGCTCCTTCTTGATTTCTACCTTCGCGGTGTCAAACATCGCGAACAGCTCAGGGATAATTATTTCTATCCCTGGCATTTTATAGTTCATCACCAAGTTCTAGTATCTTAGTGACAGTGACTTGGAGAACTATATCAATCACTATCTTATCTGGAAGATGAACTCCCACTCGATTGAAGCGATTGTAGCACCCAGACCATCTGAGCACATAATAAACGATTAAGCTATTGTCTTTCATCTTGTAGGCAAAGAATCTTGTTGGAGATCTCATATCTCGCAACACGGGCATGAGCCTGAGATCCTAATTTCAGCTCTTAGAACATCTCATATGTTCGGTGACGTTCAAAACGTTTCAGAGCCTCAATTCTAAGCCGTAATGCATGATGCACTAAACTATCAAGTAGTCATCAGAACGTGCCTCTCACATGTTCACAACATCTATAGACGATGCTAGAGGGGTTGGCGCACCGAGCGGTGCATAAAGGACATAAGCCTTCTATGTAGCATTGAGGACAATCCTCAGATCGCGGACCCAGACCGCAATATTGCTACCGTCATCAACTCTATTTCTCTAGGAACATATAGAAATTCAAGCGAGCTACAGCGTGAGCTAGTAATCTACAACATAATTTTGCAAAGACACTACTGACTATGTTCATGATAATGAGTTCAATTAATCATATTACTGAAGAACTCCCACTCAAATTGACATCCCTTCGGTCATTCGAGTGATACATGATACAAATTCACCAACTCAAGTCCGATCATCACGTGAGTTGAGGTGCTTTCAATGGTGAACATCATCATGTTGATCATATATACTATATGACTCATGTTCGACCTTTCGGTCTCTTGTGTTCCGAGGACATGTCTGTACATGCTAGGCTTGTCAAGTTTAACCCGAGTGTTCTGCATGTGCAACACTGGCTTGCACCCGTTGTATGTGAACGTAGAGTCTATCACGCCCGATCATCACGTGGTGTCTCGACACGACGAACTTTCGCAATGGTGCACACTCGGGGAGAACACAATTCATCTTGAAATTTAAGTGAGGGATCACCTTATAATGCTACTGTCGTCCTAAGCAAAACAAGGTGCATAAAAGTATTAACATCACATGCAAATCATAAGTGACATGATATGTCCATGAACTTGTGCTTTTGATCTCCATCTTGAAAGCACCAGCATGATCTCCATCGTCACCGGCATGACACCATGATCTCTATCATCTTGGTCTCCATCAACGTGTCACCATCAGGGTTGTCGCGCCCATCATGCTTGTACTACTATTGTTACCATTTAGCGATAAAGTAAAGCATTACATAGCGCTTAATGATTGACACGTAGGTCATACAATAATTAAAGACAACCATATGGCTCCTGCCGGTTGCCATACTCATCTACATGCAAGTCGTGATATTCTATAGAACACATGATCATCTCATACATCACAGATATCACATCATGTAATTGGCAATATCACATCACAACATACCCTGCAAAATCAAGTTAGACGTCCTCTAATTGTTGTTGCATGTATTACGTGGATGCTATGGGTATCTAGCAAGAACATTTCTCACCTACGCATAAACCACAACGGTGATACATAAGTTGCTTTTCAACCTTCTCAAGGACCGCCTTTGTCGAATCCGATCCAACTAAAGTAGGAGAAACTGCCACCCGCCAGCCATCTTTTGCATCAAGTAGCAGTTGAGGGAACCGGTCTCTCGTAAGCATACGAGTAATGTTGATCTGGACCGCTTCATCCCACAATACCGCTGAACCAAAACACGACCAAGGGAGGAAGCAATCTAAGCATCAACGCCCACAAACTCTTTGTATTCTACTTGAGAACTCATCTACACATAGACCTAGCTCATGATGCCACTGTAGGGGAACGTTGCATGGGAAACAAAAAATTTCCTACGCACACGCAAGATCTATCCATGGTGATGAGCATCTACAAGATGGAGAGTGGATCTACATACCCTTGTAGATCGCTAAGCGAGAAGTGTTAAGAAACGTGGTTGGTGTAGTCGAACGTCTTCGCGATCCAAATCGCCGAGTATCCCACGATCTCATCACGATCCGTCCTACGATCCAATGACGATCCGTCCCGCGATCTCATTATGATCCGTCTCGCGATCTTGATCACGGTCCTTCCAATCTAGCGCTGAATGGACGGCACCTCCGTGTTCAGCACACGTATAGCTCGATGACGATCTCCGCCTTCTTGATCCAGCAAGAGGGAGCGGAGAGGTAGATGAGTTCTCCGGCAGCGCGATGGCGTTGCGGCGATGGTGGTGGAGCTATTCCAGCAGGGCTTCGCCTAACTACCGTTGAAAACCGATCTAGAGGAGAAACTGCGATCTAGAGGAGAGGTAGCACGTGGCTATTAGGGTTAGCTTTTTCCTCTAAATCCTTTAGTATATATAGGAGGGAGGGAGGGGAGGAGGCAGCCTCAAACCCTCAAGGTTCGAGAACTATGTAGACATGACCGAGACACCTCTATACCCATATTGGTTCCTACATATTCTACGAAGATCTTTATCGGTCTAACCTCTATGTCAAGGATTCAGTTAACCCCGTATGATGTTCCCTTTGTTCTTCAGTACGTTACTTGCCCGAGATTCGATTGTCGGTATCTCCATACCTAGTTCAACCTCATTACCGGCAAGTCTCTTTACTCATTCCGTAATACAAGATCCTGTGACTAACACTTAGTCACATTGCTTGAAAGGCTTATTGTGATGTTTTATTACTGAGTGGGCCCTGAGATACCTCTTCGTCACACGGAGTAACAAATCCCATTCTTGATCCATGCCAACCCAACAAACACCCTCGGAGATACCTGTAGAGTACATTTATAGTCACCCAGTTACGTCGCGACGTTTGATACACACAAGGCACTCCTCCGATGTCAGTGAGTTGCATGATCTCATGGTCATAGGAACAGATACTTGACATGCAGAAAATAGTAGCACTAAACTGACACAATCGTATGCTACGTTTGTAGTTTGGGTCTTGTCCATCACACCATTCTCCTAATGATGTGATCCCGTTATCAAATGACATCTCATGTCCATGGCTAGGAAACCTTAACCATCTTTGATCAACGAGCTAGTCTATTAGAGGCATACTAGGGACATGGTTTTGTCTATGTATCCACACATGCATCTAAGTCTCCGATCAATACAATTATAGTATGGATAATAAACGATTACCATGAACAAGGAAATATGATAATAACTAATTTATTATTGCCTCTAGGGCATATTTCCAACAGAAAACCCCATCTTTTTTATCCTTGATGGCAATAATACAAATACGTGCCTCGTTGCCCCTACTATGTCACTGGGTGAGGACACCACAAGATTGAACCCAAAACTAAGAACTTCTCCCATTGCAAGAATTACTAATCTAGTTGGCCAAACCAAACCAATAACTCGAAGAGACTTGAAAAGATATGAAAGCATGCACATAAGAATTCAGAGAAGATTCAAATAATGTTCATAGATAATGTGATCATAAACCCACAATTCATTGGATCTCAACAAACACACAAGAAAAGAGTATGACATCGGATAGATCCCCGTGATGATCACGGAGAACATGTCATTGAAGAACATATAGAGAGAAGAAGCCATACAACTACTCACTATGGACCCGTAGGTCTGTGGTGAACTACTCACGCATCATCGGAAGGGCAATGGAGTTGATGTAGATGCCCTCCGTGATCGAATCCCCCTCCGGCAGATTACCAGAAAAGGCTCCAAGATAGGATCTCTCGAGAACAGAGGCTTTCGGTGGTGGAAAAGTATTATCGTGGCTCCGTTTGGTATTGGGGAAATATTTCTGAATTTATAGGCGGAAGATTAGGGTTGGAGGAGCTACAGGGAGCCCACAAGCCAGGGGGCACCCCTCAGGCCATGCCTGGGTGGCTTGTGTCCCACCCATAGACCTTCTGGCCTCTTCTCCAAGTCTCGTAGGTTCCTTCTGGTCCAAGAAAAATCATCGTAGAATTTTATTCCGTTTGGACTCCGTTTGATATTCCATTTCTACAATACTCAAAAACAAGGAAAAACAGAAACTGGCACTGGCACTAGGTTAATAGGTTAGTCCAAAAAATAATATAAAATAACATATTAATGCATATAAAACATCCAAAACAGATAATATAATAGCATGGAACAATCAAAAATTATAGATACGTTGGCACGTGACAAAGAAAAGGCTAGCACGTATCCTGCTCTTCTCTCAACAGAATGTTGTTGGTGTTTAGTGGGAGGGGAATGATTAACGTCATGTATTTGGTAGAAGGCTATTATTTGCACACTTTGCTTGGCGGAAGGCTAGCTACATGTCATTTATGATTTTTGTTACTTTCCTAATCTTCTCTGTTGGCGATAGGTGTGATGTGTATGTCATGTGTTGGCGGAAGCCAAGCAACCTGCAAATTTCCTCTCATATCAGTCCACAGATAGGGGTTAGTCTATGGACACGGATGCAACAGAACGCCATTCAATCATAGCCGCATACATTTTGACAATAGTTTAAGCCAACTGGATGAAATTCATGCAAACCGGGTGAATTTTGATATAAACACGACAAATTTCATTTGAAATATGATATGTTGTACATAAAATTGGACGGTATTTTGTCCAGTGAACTTAAAACCTTAAACTAAAACCTAAATTACACTAAACTTTTTGTAGAAAAGGACGAAGACCCCCGGCCTCTACATCTGGGCGATGCATGCATCCACTTTATTAATGATTAACAAATACCTTACAAAGTAATACATCAGTAAGTCTGAAGTCACCATTGTCGCTACTCCTATCTAGTTGATGAAGGGATGTTGATAGTTCGAGCCTAATACAAAACAGACCTTGCAGCAAAGCCTAACAACTAAGATAGGAGGCCCGAACCAAGCCACATTGTCGGGTATGGGTCACACACCGGTCCGGCTCACTCTCAAAGGCTGTCGCCGTCAACTGCCACCGATCCATCTTCAGAGTTGCGCTGACGCATCGACCTTGCCCGGCCTAGCTGTCGTCGATGCCAGCACGATGCCAAACAACGCCACCATCCTGCGCTCGCCCATCATCACATGCCTAGCGGCAACACCCCGCTGCTCCATGTGATAAGACTCTCCATTGTCGACATTCCGAATGCCACATCACTCCTCCTTCACGAACACCACCTGTTGCCACTGGTCCCATCCCCTCCGCCTGCAGTTCCTATGCACTCCCAACCGAGCCCCAAGGCCCCTAATGACACCTCCAGGAAGGTCACGATGCAAACAACGATGTTGCCACCAAATCCAAAGAGGATTGAAGGTTTTCACCTAGGGAGGGTATCAATGTGGGTAGATTGGGACCTCTACCGCACCTCCATGAAGAAGAGTGGCTCCCTTGGGCGTCACCGTCATCGGGCCAGCCAAACCGGTTAAGGTTTTCCCTGGACCCCAAGTACACCACCAGGGCTCATCACCACCGGATCCGACATTGATACGTCTCCAACGTATCTATAATTTATGAAGTATTCATGCCATGTTTGCAATCATTCTATATGATTTTGGTATGATTTTATTTGAACTAACCCAGACTAATGCTGTTTTCAGCAGAACTACCGTGGTGTTGTTTTTGTGCAGAAATAAAAGTTCTCGGAATGAGCTAAGAATTTACGGAGAATATTTTTGGAAAAATATAAAAAATACTAGAGCGAAGAGTCACCTGAGAGGAAGGAATAGGAGGCCACAAGCCCTAGGGGCGCGGCCACCACCCCTGGGCGCGCCCACCAGGCATGTGGCCCCCTCGGGAGTCCACCGACCTCCCTCTCAGCTCTATAAATCCTCAAATATTCCAAAACCCCCAGGGAATAACCTACATTGGTAGTTCTGCCACCGCACACCTCCAGAGCCACGAAAAACCAATCTTGGCCCTCTCTGGCACCCTGCCGGATGGGGTCACCATCACCGGAGGCCATCTTCATTATCCCGGAGGGGCCATCAACACCATGGAGGCCAAGGACCGGAGGGAGAAACTCTCCCCACAGAGGGGGTAGGCCATGGAGGAGGAAACACAATGGGGAGAACCTCTCTCCCGGTGGTGCCGGAGTAACACCGGGGGAACCATCGCCGCGGTGATCGTCTTCATGAACATCACCTTCTTCATCACCATCCTCATCTCCTTTCAGCGGTCCACTCTCCTGCACTCCCCTGTAATCACCTACTTGAACATGGTGCTTTATGCTACATATTATGATCCAATGATGTGTTGCCATCCTATGATCTTTTGAGTAGATTACTTTTGTCCTATTGGTTGATTGATGATCATGATTGGTTTGAGTTGCATGTTTTATTATTGGCGCTGTCCTATGGTGCCTTCCGTGCCGTGCACACATGAGGGATCCCCGCTGTAGGGTTTGCAATATGTTTATGATTCGCTTATGGTGGGTGGCGTGAGTGAAAGAAGCACAAACCCGAGTAAGTAGGTTGTTTGCGTATGGGATAAACGGGACTTGATGCTTTAATGCTATGGTTGGGTTTTACCTTAATGATCTTTAGTAGTTGCGGATGCTTGCTAAAGTTCCAATCATAAGTGCATATGATCCAAGTAGAGAAACTATGTTAGCTTATGCTTCTCCCTCATATAAAATTGCAATAATGATTTCCGATCTTATTAACAATTTCCTAGGATTATTCTGCACACTGACCCATCATTATTCCACACTCACTATTTTTAATATATTTTAATATTATGATAACAGCACCTATATTTATATTTTAGTTCTCCTATATCATGCAAAGCTATCCTCTTCATACCCACAACATAGTTTTATTTTTCGTTTCTAGATGGAAGCAAACGCTCGATGTACGTAGAGTCGTATCAGTGGCAGATAGGACTTGAGAGAATATTGATCTTACCTTTAGCTCCTTGTGGGTTCGACACTCCATACTTATCACTTCCACCTTGGGAAATTGCTACGATGATTCCTTGCACTTGGTTTTTATTTTGTTCACATGATATGTGTCTTTAATGTTTGTCTTTTCCTTTATGCTCCCTTCTAGTATGAGATAGTCCTTGATGGATTTGTAGAATGCTCTTTGTGCTTCACTTAAATCTTTTGAGTATGACTTTATAGAATGCTTCGTATGCTTCACTTATATATTTTGAGCTTGGATATTGGTTAATCTATATTTATTAAGAATTATCTATGAACTTCACTTATATCTTTTAGAGTATGAATATAATGATCATCGAAATTTGGCTTGAAAGAGTATCATTGTAATATCATGCCTAGCTAAAAAGGAATTAAAGAAAGCGCTTGTTGGGAGACAACCCAATACTTTTACTTTCTGTTTTTATGTGTTAACATGATTAAGCTGCTGTAGTAATCATGTTTTGTGCCTTTCATTTCAATAAAGTGCCAAGTAAAGCCTTTGGGATAGTGTGGATACTTGCTTGTTTGATTCTTTGCAAAAACAGAAAGTTTTGCGTGCAGTATTTGAATTGTCTGATTTTACTGGAGAGTCAAAAAAAATCTGAAATTTTGACACTAGCAACGAAAATTCCGTCACATGTCCTAATGTTTTAGAATTTTTAGGGTAAGCTAAGTATGGTGCTCATTCAGATCTTTACAAACTTTTCTGTTTTTGACAGATTATGTTTTGCATGGATAGTTTGCCTGTTTCAAGTGTTCCTATAACTTATATTGAGTAATATAAATTATGGAAATGATATAATACAGTAGGTATAATGGGGGAACAATTATGAATATTGTCTTGACATTACCTAAGTGAATGATTTATCTTTATTACACTAACCCTTCTCACGAAGTTCCGTTAAGTTTTGTGTGATTGAAGTTGTCAAGTTTTGGGTGAGATACCGATATGAGGGGAATAAAGAGTGACAAGAACCCAATATTGGGGATTCCCAAGGCACCCCCAAGGTAATATTAAAGGAACACTCAAGCGTCTAAGCTTGGGGATGCCTTCCGGGGCATCCCCTCTTTCGTCCTCAACACTATCGGTATATCTTACCAGGAGCTATATTTTTATTTGTCACATAATATGAGTTTTGCTTGGAGCGTCATATTATTTTTGTTGTTATCGGTTAGGTGTTATTTATAATCTTTTTTTTCAATAAAAAGTTCAAAGAATTGCCTTATGATGCTTGCATTGCATGTTTTATGTGTTGAGCCTAAATTTTTCATCAACAATTATCGGTTAGCCTATGTTGAGCCTAAATTTTTATTCGTTCACATGATGCATGCTATTCTTGGAGTGCGATTTTTATTTTGTTTGTTGTTTCAATAAAATCATTGGATCTGAAATTTGGAATAAGAGAGAGTCCTCACAAGGATATTTATCTAATTAATTATGCATTGATCTTGACTTGTATGTTTTTGGAGTATTTTGTCATTCACTCTCGTGCTTCACTTATATCCTATGAGTAAATGGTTGAATGAATTGAATATCATAAATCTGAAATTAAAAATTCTTCATATACTTATCCCATGGGGAGTAATGACTTCACACATAATAAGTATAGGTGGTGATATTTATTGAAAGTTAGCAAACACCGCATTGGTCACTTGAACAATTCATGAAAGAATATTGAAGGAAGAGAGATTTCACATATAAATATACTATCATGGACATATTCTATGATTGTGAATACCCATTAATTATTTTCAAACTTGAGCAAATTAGTTGTAGTTGGACAAAGAAGACAACGTGATGAGTTATGCTTGGGTATATTTCTATAGAAGTTATATTGTTTTGTATCCTCCAACATAGGATGCTTGCTTACACCTCATACTAGCCAAAACTTCCACACCAAGTAGAAATACTACTTGTGCATCCAAACATCCTTAAACCAGTTTAGCCATGAGAGTCCACTATACCTACCTATGGATTGAATAAGATCCTTCAAGTAAGTTTTCATCGGTGTATAAAGCAATAAAAATTGCTCCTAAATATGAAAGATCTTTTATTGTAAGGGAAAATAAGCGTTGTACGAATTTGTGATGACAAACAAATAAAAGTGATGGACTGCATAATAAAGGTTGCTATCACAAAGGACAATACAATGTGACGTTCCTTTGCATTGCACATCTAAAAACAAAAAGCGCATGGCAACCTCTGCTTCCCTCTACGAAGGGCCTATCTTTTATTTTCTAGTACTTAACTTTATACAAGATTCATGGTGATCTTCACCACTTCCTATATTTCGCCTTTTTCTCTTGGCAAGCATCATGTGGTGGGGAAAGATCCAAGCATATATGGACATTCAAATATATTTGATCATGAATTATTATTGTTGACAATTATCTATATGATAAATAAGTTGGAAGGCGAAACTCTAAGCCCCTATCTTTCTCTGTGTTCGATGGATGCCATTTGCTATAAAAATGTGCTTTGAGAGTTACCAATCATGGAAGACTATATGATAGTTGAGTATGTGAAATTTTCTAAATCAAAGCTCTTACATAAACCCTTCCTGAAAATAGGATGAATTGCAATTGTTTGGTGACTGAAGGCATATTTGTTAGTTTTCAAGGAATTTTATGGACTATACTTTAACATGTGAATAGCTTGTTACTTCATCATGAGAGGTTTTATGAGACGAGATACCGTTTATGTTGATGCTAGAAAAAAGTGACTGGAATTATCATCGATCAAACTTGTGTAGTTGCTAGCATTCACACTTCATAAATTATCTCTTTTATCATTTACCTACTCGAGGACGAGCAGGAATTAAGATTGGGGATGCTGATACGTCTCCAACGTATCTATAATTTATGAAGTATTAATGCCATGTTTGCAATAATTCTATATTATTTTGGTATGATTTTATTAGAAATAACCCGGACTGACACTGTTTTCAGCAGAATTATCGTGGTGTTGTTTTTGCGTGGAAATAAAAGTTCTCGGAATGAGCTGAAAATTTATGAAGAATACTTTTGGAAAATATAAAAAATAGCGGAGAGAATAGTCACCGGAGAGGAAGGTCGAGGAGTCCACAAGCCCTAGGGGCACGACCACCCCCTGGACGCGCCCACCAGGCTTGTGGGCCCTTCGGGAGACCACCGACCTCCCTCTCAGCTCTATAAATCCTCAAGTATTACAAAACCTCCAGGGAATAACCTAGATTGGGAGTTCTGCTGCCGCACATCTCCAGAGCCACGAAAAATCAATCTCGGCCCTCTCTGGCACCCTGCCGGAGGGGGTCACCATCACCGGAGGCCATCTTCATCGTCCTAGAGGGGCCATCAACACCATGAAGGCCAAGGACCAGAGGGAGAACCTCTCCCCACAGAGAGGGGAGGCTATGGAGGAGGAAGCACAAGGAGGAGAACCTCTCTCCCACTCTCGCGGTGGTGCCGGAGTGCCACCGAGGGAACCATCGCCGCGGTGATCATCTTCTTCTTCATCACCATCCTCATCTCCTTTTAGCGGTCCACTCTCCCGCAGCCCACTGTAATCACCTACTTGAACATGGTGCTTTATGCTACATATTATGATCCAATGATGTGTTGCCATCCTATGATGTTTTGAGTAGATTACTTTTGTCCTATTGGTTGATTGATGATCATGATTGGTTTGGGTTGCATGTTTTATTATTGGTGCTGTCCTATGGTGCCTTCCGTGCCGGACACACGTGAGGGATCCCTACTGTAGGGTTTGCAATATGTTTATGATTTTCTTATGGTGGGTGGCGTGAGTGACAGAAGCACAGGCCCGAGTAAGTAGGTTGTTTGCGTATGGGATAAAGGGGACTTGATGCTTTAATGCTATGGTTGGGTTTTACCTTAATGATCTTTAGTAGTTGCGGATGCTTGCTAGAGTTCCAATCATAAGTGCATATGATCCAAGTAGAGAGAGTTTGTTAGCTTATGCCTCTCCCTCATATAAAATTGCAATAATGATTTCTGATTTTATTAACAATTTCCTAGGATAATTCCGCACACCGACCCATCATTATTCCACACTCGCTATTTGTAATATATTGTAATATTATGATAACAGCACCTATATTTATATTTTAGTTCTCCGATATCATGTAAAGCTATCCTCTTCATACCCACAACGTAATTTTATTTTTCATTTCTGGATGGAAGCAAACACTCAGTGTACGTAGAGTCGTATCGGTGGCAGATAGGACTTGAGAGAATATTGATCTTACCTTAGGTCCTTGTTGGTTCGACACTCCATACTTATCACTTCCACCTTTGGAAATTGCTACGATGATTCCTTGCACTTGGGGATTATCAGGCATATGCAAGCCGTAGGGACGTCAAGAGAGGCAACATTACAAAGGGGAACCTCCAGATTTGATGCAATAGAGCATTGCGACACGGCCGGACTCCACCAGCAACCCGCCGCCCGATGGCCCGAGCACACTTTCCAGTGTCTCCTGCGGATCTCGCCAGCCCCCGGACGATGTCGCCTCACCAGAGGGGTCACCGCCCAGGAACCGCAAGCCATTGAATCAAGTCTCTGGTCCACAGGTCGTCGAGATCGATCCGACCATCGAGATCCCTGCCACCACCTACCCCGGTGCCCACAGAGGCTTTCTTGGTGGCTGTCTCCGGTGGCGGCGAGGGGGAGGACTGGGTGGAGGAGGGCCGGTGTCGGGTACGTCTAGGGTTCCCCCGTATCGCCTCATAGAGGGACGCGGGGGACGGTTCGAGGGCTGGATGATGCCGAAAATTTGGGATGGACGTCGTCTCCTCCTTCGTCATCGTCTCCCACTCCGATGTTGGAGTCAGGCTTCGGGTAGCGGAAGGTTGCGGCATAGCAGCAGGGCTCCCTGACAGTCGCCTGGAACTTCCGGATGATCCTCTTCAATTCCTCCTGTGTCGTGCCCGATGCGGCCGCGGTCACCGACGATGTGGGTGGGGGGAGAGGTCGGTGGACCTTGCAGGAGGCGATCGCCGTACTTGGCCATCTCCCTATCGATGCGGTGGAGACGAGGATTGCTCGTCTCTGCCATCATCACGAGGCGGTCTGGAACGCACGCATACACAAGCTCCAGGTCCACCGTGATGTGTGACGACAAGACATCGAAATCAACAAACTCCGACCGGCATGACACGTTGCGCCGGTGCGACTCCCTCTCTTCGTACTCCTGTACCGTTATGGCGCTCAAGGACAACAAACAGATGTCGCTATAGCCACAACTGCGATAGTGCCGAAGGTGACCTTGTGCTTTAGCGATTGCATTGGGCACCTGTAGCGACGAGTGGTGCTTCGCCTTGACGCGCCAGGGCGGCGAGAACCACTCCCCTTTCACACGCATTGGTGCTCTTCCTTCATCCAATTTCGATGCCACGATTGCACGGAGAAGAACGTGGGAGGGATGCTGACTCCGGCTTCACAGGAACGAGCGCCCCCGATGGAGGAGCCATGGTGTTGGGGTAGAGCATGCAACAACAGAGCATCGACTCCATCTTCTCCTCGTACTCAACATCGGTGGTGGCGTACATATGGCCCACCACCGACGGCGTGGATTGCTGCTGCTGCACCGATGGCTGGTCCTTCTCGTCGTCAGAAGGATGACGATCTTTGCCTTCGTCGAGGAGCTGCCCGTCGATGAGGACGTCGACCCTGGAGTTTGAGCGAAGCGTTGCCATGGTCCGCTAGAGCCTGCCCCAGGGTCAATGCGCAGGACTTGCCCATCACCAAAGACGTGGAGGGGATGGGAAGGGAAAGGGGAGGAGGAGGAGGAGGAGGAGGAGGAGGATGCGGTGTGAATGGCGCCGGCGCGTGGCTTATATAGCCATAGCTAGGCCATGCGAAGGGCTAGTCAACCGCTTCAATGCGGCGCAGTGGCCGGAGTTGGTTCCTCACGAACCTGCGTCCGCATTGAAGTGGCAGCTCCCGAGTGTCCGCGTCGGTCAATGCTGCCCTCCCTCCCTTCGGTGACACTATGACATCGATGCCGTCCGTTGCATGCTCTGGACCAGCATGAATGTGGCGCAGTAAGCGACGTGTGCATCAAAAGGAAAGCACGGAAGGGGTAGGTAGGTGATTTGGGTGGGCCAGGGTAGTCAGAAGAGGGGTTGGGAGCGGTTCAGATGCTCATAAAGACATCCCACATTTGTCTCCGGTTTAGAAGAGAAAGGACACCCAGATAGTGTCGTGGACCAATACAAGACCACATTGGATGGATTTCACAGTCCCGACAACGTGATCCGGACGCATCCGGGAGATTTACGGGTTGACATTGATGATACCCTAACATGCATCCTTGTGTGCACGGACATGCATGTGTTGAGGGAAGCCAACATGCATTTATGCATACTTGTGTGCATGATCATTCATGCAATGGTGGAAGCCAGCTTGACCCGGTGATGGCCGGAGGCACGAAGCAGATTGCTGAAGCCATGCTTACCAATTTTGTGTGGATATTTGACGTATAAGAGCATTTATAGTCCGAATTTGCAAATCTGGCCCCTTAAACACCCGCGGACGAGCCTGGGCACGTCCGGGGACACTGACTGTCACCTCAAAAAACGACCATTGCATCCATACATCTCATATTAGATTCCTCAAATCCATACAAAAGCATACAACATATAAACCTATGTATTGCCGAAGTCTATGATCTGGGTCCAAGAACTTCTTCGTGAATAAGATTTTAACACTAGGGGCCTGGCTCAACTACCTACATTTCGACGAAAAACGTAAGTGGATCGACAACCAGCTCGATGCTGCTCGCCGGACACGACATGGACATGCGAGCTACCCAGGTTCGGGCCACCTTGCGGTGTAATACCCTACTCCTGCTTTGTGTTGGATTGCTCTATGGGGAAGAGTTGTGCTCATGGTACACGAGAGCTTGGGGGAGCGAATGGCTCGATCCCCTTACACTACTAGGAGAAAGCCTAGTAGTAGCGCCGGAAATACCCTTACTAGTAGCATTGGGTCCAGCGCCACTACTAAGGCGATACAGCTAAATTCTAGCAGTACCGCTGGTTGGTGCAGCGCTACTGCTAAGCCTGGTTAGTAGTAGCACTACACTGACCAGCGCTACTGCTAACTATCTGTAACACTGCATAAAGTCAAGCGCTGCTGCTAATCTAGCGTTGCTGCTAGATGCCTTCCAGCGCTGCTGCTAGTATTCATGCTTTCACAGATTCATACCCCCCTCTACGTATTCGTGATGTATTTATAAAGTCTCTATATAGTATTTTCATCAAATCACAATAAACATACACTATTATCATCATATCATACACATAGAGTAGTCCCGTCATACCATCATCATCATCATTCAACGCAAATATCATCACATCTCGAAAATAGCAATACACAAGTCATGTCATTTCTCGAATAAGTGCAACTGCCTGGTCATGGCACACACACAAGTTTCATCATTTCTATCTAACCCATGATGTAGAAGAGAAGAGCGATCAGCATGAGAAAGACCATGACTATGTAGTACTTGAGGCACCGACGGTTCCGCCCCCGCTCTTGCCGGAGTGTCCACCTCAAGTAACTCCATTCCGCTTCGGCTCTGCTGTCAAACCCTCTGTGGCTAGCACCCGGGTACTTGTCCACCTGGGCCTGAGCATCTGGCCAGTGGTCGTAGACTCCTGGAATCTTCCCATCGAACACGGCATAGCAGCCCTTCGCCATCTCTGATCTATCTACCTGCATCGTGAACGATAATATGCAACATAATGTACTTAAGAACACAAAGAGGCTTAATTAGAAAAATACAAGCAACCTATAGTAAACATAAATGACGAAGTTCCTCATACCCAAACTAATTAACTAGAGCGATCCACGCTAGTTCAGGACCACGGTTTAATTACATCACATAGTTTCGTCTGGACGCTAGTGACACATATATTGTCAATGACAATGAGTCCTCGGTCCAATCTTCATAGTCAAGGAGGAAGTACCCGAGCTTCTTGAAAGGCTTCAGGTCTAGACGTTGAGCGATTAGTATTGCTCGGACATCATCCCACGTGATTGGCCCATGGTAGAACATCCCTGTTCGTTTGAGGACCTGCTTCATGATCACTTGTGCAAGTTCACACTGCACATGATAAAACTCAGCTCGGATTCGATGATCCGGTGTCTTTCCTATGCTTGTGGCCCAGTTGACAATCTCGGCGTCGTTGGTAGTAGCTGGCATGCGAAGGCGTTGATTATCCCTTCTGAACTCGAGCAGGTGATGCATGAGGTAGAATCCATCAGCCTTACTGATGTGCAGTTCCTGGATGCAGCAGAAGTCGGTCTTATGGATGAAAACCAGCCCGTTCCTCCTGTACTTTTTCACCTTGATATATCCACCAGACAGGCTGAAGGTTAACAGGGCACTATCGAGAACACTCTTTATGTGCTTGCAATCCTTTTTCTTGATGTTCTTCGATGAGTCCAAGTATATAGCATGGGAGTATTCTGGGTACAGAACGATGAGGACGGCGCCCCCCCTCCTGTGCAAATTAACTACACCTCAAATTAGCCTCCATTCTTGCAAAGGAGTGATTAACAGTTACGAAAGGATATGCGTGGATGACTTACATGGGATGATAAGGCAGGAGAACTGCTTCCTTGTCCTTATTAGCAATCATGAAGCCTTCGATGTACTTGCTTGCATAGTCACGGTGCTCTTTGCAGACATCCAAGAAGCTCTCGTGCATATGGTACGGGTCCGCGACACATATATATTTTATGTTCTCGATCCTATGATGTAGTTGAGATACATCGCATACATGCGGATGAACTAGAAATCCAGCTTGGTCATGTGAAACATGTCGTAGATGTAGTCAAATCATCGGATGAACTTATACGCGGGCCATCCCTCGACGTACAACTTCCCACCCGACACTTGAGCCGTGTAAAGCTGTTATCTTCGTTTTTTCGAGATGAGAAGGTTTTTCTCTCTGGCCGACACATCATCATGAAGTCTCCTTAGATCATTGTTCAATATTTCCTCTAGCGCTTTCTGAGGTAGGATCGGGTGGCCGGCGACATGGAAACGCTGTGCGCCTACGACAGGTACTCTGTCTCCCTCTCGGGGCTTCAGAGGCGGCTGGCTACTTGAAGCAGCTCTGGCGCCTTTAGGGCCTCTCTTCTCCGGTCTCCTCCTTTGCTTCTTGGCGGGTGGCGGTAGTGAGCCCATAATTCCTTCCCTAACTGTCACCCCGAGTGTCATCGGGCTAATCAGTGGACGGCCCTCGGGTTGTTGTTGGGTAGAGGTGGCATCTGGAGGCATCTCCTGCGAGGATCACTTGAAGAGAGTCTTTTTGCATTCCGCCTTAGGATGTTCTGGCTCCGGCAAATCAGGCAGCATCAAGTCATCATCTCCATGCTCATAGCCTGAGTCTTTGTCGTCCTGAGCCATCAATCCTCCATCATCATAGGCGGTATTGAAATACTTGTCTGGGTCATCATTATCATCCTCCATGTCATCATCAGCATTTGCTTCTTCGACAACAGGGGCGACGTCATCTGGAACTAATGGAGGCTCTCACTCGCGCTGTCCGCTATCACCTGCCATGACTAGTACAGGTAATTTGGTAGGTGGTGTGGTGTTCATACCTTCTTGAGAAGCTGTCATTGGTGTGATACTGGACGCCTCGACACGAAGAAGAGTCTTCGACCAAGGCAAGAACCATCTCTTGCATGTGCCAATCCATTGAGGGGTCTCCTCGTCATTGACTGGTACTAGAGGAGGCAAATCCTCGAAGCCCGCTAAGACACTAGCCACATTAACCTTGAAGACGCCATCGGGAATCTCTCGGTTGTGGAACATGCTGTCCTTCGGTGTCATGATCATTGCCTTTCCCACGACCACCTTCTAGCCCTTGATGTCGTACAGTAGGATGCATGGGTTATCGTTGGCCTATGAATACATGTCTGCAACGTCAAACATCCGAAAGGCAATTGAAACGGAAGACTATATAGACATGCTGGTGAAAAGGGTATGCCGCGTAATTACCGTGAGGGTGTTGAGCTCAGCCATAGACGAAGGCCCGCCGAGTTGGCCAGAGACGTAGGACGGGCTGCGATGAACATGAGCGGGAGCATGTGCGATGGCGTGAGCAGGTGCTGGTGGTGCGATGTTCACCGAATTGCTCCCGACATAGCTGGGAATCGGAAAGTCCACTGGCCCTTTATCTGGATTTTTGTTCATTCATTCAAAAAATGTCGGAAGCAAGCTGGAAATGGAAGATGTGAAGTCAGCCATGACGCGAGCTACCGCTGCACTAACCCTTGCATCGACTATCTCTTCCAACTCTGCTTTGGTCTCAGCTTTGGACTTATTGATCGCAAGCGCGACCTTCTGGTCGATGGTCTATTGAGTAAGAAACTTTCTCTTCCTTCTTTCCTCTAGCTCCTTGTGGTAGCACGTCTTCCACGAGGCACCATCTCCGACGCTGTGCACACATCCATAGGACGGCGGTCTGTCTTCCCAGACCTTTTTCAGTATGTTCAGGGCCCGGTTGAAATGGGTGTCCTACTTGGGCCTCGCCGACGACTGTAATGACTCATCGCTTTCGGCCGCCTTTTGGTGCTGCTCTTTCTACAAAAGGAACGTGGATGGTTTACTAATAATGTGACAATACTTGTAGTCGAATTGATTGGAAGCTAATATGATAATGTGGTAATATAACAATTACCAGAAGTCTCATGAACTCCCTCGTGTTTGGGTCCGTGTAAAAGGTCTTCTTGATGCGGTCCCACTTGTCTGGACTCTTCTTCGCCGTGTACAAAATCTTCTCCACCGCCATGTTCGGAATCTTCTCCAGCGCCATCATTTAACTCTTCCCTGCCGCCATGACCGACGCTATCGTCTTCGTGTCGATCGGTCATCTCTTCGTCTAGCCCCATGCCGTTATTCCCTGCCATGTGGAAGTCCTCCTCTTCATCATCTTCACTTATCCACCGAATATATCCATCCATGAAACCATTCATCAGCAGGTGCACCTTCAACCTGCCACGATCAAAAGGGTCCAAAAGGACTCCTTCTTTGCATCTTGTACACGGACATCTAATCCTAGTCCGATTATTTGCATGCATGTCCATCACCGCGGATTGCATGTATCACTCCACCTTCCATCTACTCACCTTCATGACCGACTGCATGCACAGTATAACAAGGAAAAGGGTTATAAACAAAATGCATGCATGCATCAAAGTCATATGAAAATTTGGCATGACCTTGCCTAAAAATAGGACACGGAAATAAATCAACATTTTGGCAAAACATAAGCAACTCGGGAGCATGCCACTCGAAAAATCTACCCATATCCCGAACACACATATTCCCATTCTTGAAATGAACAACTTTTTACTCACCTATATCTAGCTAGATCTAGTTGTTGGGGACATGTCAATAGCTAGCTAGATCAAGTTGTTGGGGAGGAGAGATGACTCTAGGGAACTAATGGAGAGGGAGAGAGATGAGCTAGCTAGATCTATATCTAATGGAATGGAGGGAGAGCCAAACAAATAAGGTAGGGGTGCATTTATGGAGCTAGCTAGAGATGAGAAGGCCATTTATGGAGGAGAGTTATGGTGGAGGGGGGCATTAATGGGGAGAGAAAAGAGGTAGGAGGAAGAGAGAAGAAGGGAAACAATGGTGAGGGGAGAGGGGAAAGGAGGGGAGAGAGGGCAATGGGGGTTGGGGGAGGGGGTGAAAAGGTGGCACCAACCACGCATAGCAGTAGCGCTGTTTTTCAGCAAGCGCTACTGCTATGTTACTTAGTAGTAGCGCTTTCTACAAAGAACGCTACTATTAAGTGGGGCCCATTATCAGTAGCGGTTCCACCAAATAAAGTGCTACTGCTAAAGTATTAGTAGTAGCACTGTATTCTCGACATCACTGCTACTACCAATAGTGTCGGTTGGCTCGTTGGGTCCCGATTAGCAGTAGCGCTCTTTATGTTTACAACGCTAATGCTAACTACTTACTTGTAGCGCTTCCTAAATATAACACTATTGGTAATTAGCAGCAGCGCCTATAACATTCCAGCGCTATTGATATCGTCCTGCCTATAAGGTTTTTCCTAGTAGTGTTACATGGATGCCGTCCTCTCCCTCTTGTAGTGCCTTGATCCTATTCCCCGAACTTATCGACGGAAAAGGGTAGCCACATGGCAGCAATTCAAAGGGGGGTAGGAATTCAATCCTATCCTGACTAAAGGTGGTCTCCGCATGCCAAAGTGGTCTTGGTAACACGCTTGTGGGCTCGGTGATGACCTCTGACCTATCGCACTGATCCGTCCTGATCTCCTTACACCAAAGAGTAAATGCTTTGGTACCTGCTTTTGGGGGAGGTAGACGTTGCTGCTCCTTGATGACCAAAATGGAAGCTGGCTTCGGTCATGCCCTGTCGTCGTTATCCTATCAACGGGATTTCATCCACGTGATGGGCATGGAGCCCCACGACTGGCGCCGTGCAACTTGCTTCGTGAGGGGGGCCTCGTTAAGGGGGCCTCGTGAGGGGGACGCCCTAGTGTGGGGGCGGCCCTCGTGAGGGGGCCTCATGAGGGGGACCCCTCGAGGGGGTGTCTCCCAAGGGGGCCTTGTGAGGAGGACCTCCCGAGGGGGCCTCCCAAGGGGGTGCCTCCCGAGGGAGGCGATCTGGAGCTTTGTGGCCTGGCCTAGGCTTAGCCTGTCGGTGAGGGGCCTCATAAAGCTAACCCCTCACGAGGCTGCTTCTTTCAGAGCGGCAGGGGAAAGGCTGTCTCTCATGGGCCGACCCAAATGTCGCCTCCTGGGCCAGATGCAGATGTACCATGGGACTCTGGTTCCCACTAGGCCGAAAGTATCCCTTGGGCCCGCGGTGTGCATGCTCCGTCCGTTAGGGACGAAACAACACGAGGCCCATCAAGCTGTCGGGCCTAGAGGCGAAGCGTGGGTCTGATGAGTCTCTGCCCACGCAGGAATCCCAATATAGTCATCGAGGAGAAGGAGAAGGCCAAGAAGAAGAAGACAGGGGTTGAAGGACCTTCCCCTCCTCTGAAGGTTGTCTCGACCGCCATGCCAACATACCTGGTGGCAAACCCGGTGGGAGGCTGTAAGCTTCGGCTCGAGCGCGAGGGCGAGTCCATTGAGGGTCGGGAGGCACTCCTCTAGGGGCACGCGGAGGCGAAGCTCCATGCGGAGGAGAGGCGGTGCCTGGCGGAAGGGTGGAGCTAGCTTCGGGAGGTGACGAAGCTTGACCGCCAGCGGGGCTAGGAGGCCCGAGCGCAGCATGAGTAGCTCACCAAATATGCACATGCATCCCTTGCAAAAGCCCTTGATGATGCCCATGAGGGAAAGCAGCAATGGGAGGGGGACTGATGCCCACAATAAGATGCTCCTGGAGCCGGATACTTTATGCAAGCACCCGCTTCAAACGCGGGAGGAGGCCACGGAGGCCCGCGAGAGCTGTCTCATGTCCCGCGAAGCCAATCTTGTGAAATGCGAGGAGGAGGTCCTGAGGCGCCCGGTGGCGGTTACCACTCACAAGGCGAACCCCAAGAAGCGGGAGCGCGAGTTCGCGTCTTTGCGTCCACATGGGAGGTAGAGCAGGAGCCCCTGTTGGCGAAGGAGCGTGATTTGGTTGCCGCTCAAGCCACCCTTGATGAGCAGAAGGGCCACACAGCCCTACGGGGAAAGCCCCAGGCCTAGGTCGATGACCTCAAGAAGCAGCCGCTGGATGTGGACACCACCATCGAGGACGTGTGTTGTGACCTGTTGACCCAAGTGACGATGCGACTCTTCAGCAACCTTCTCAGCATCGACAGTCGCCTTGATTTTGGTCGGGAGGTGACCCCCATCCGAGTGGAGCTCCGCAAAGGCCTCGAGGAGGCTGCAAGGGATCACAGCAGCGGTGGTAGAGAGCCCCCTCATGGAGATGGCAAGAGAACCGATAGTGGCCTCTCGCGTGCCTAGACTCTCCTTGCCTCATTGCTGTAATAGAGTAGATGCAGCCCTGTGGGGGCGTGAAAACATTCGTATGGCACATTTCTCTTAAGTACTTGACGTTTTATGCGTTTTAGTTTTCCTCTTGAGTCCTTTCTTTCCTTTTTAGGTTGCCTTTGTGCCCTATGTCACTGGGACCTAGCCTCCGAGGTGGACAACAACCATCGCTGGTATGACTAGAGAGTCCGCTCTGCAAGGCCAGAGGGTGTAGGGCTCTTAGGGATGGTAGAAGTCCCTAAGGTGCGATGCTTAGGGTCCCCCCTTGACTCACAGGCAGCTCGTGCAAAGGAAATGAGGATGCCTCGAGAGGGAAACAAGAGGGAGAAAAACCGAGGGGTGTTTTAGACTTAGCTCCTTCGCGGTGTGCGGATTGGAGCGACTCCTCCGCAGGGAGCGGCTCATGAGGTGAGGTCCCTCACGAGGCCTTCTGCCCATGGGACACCGCTCGTGAGGCCTCCCGAGGAGGGGCTCTTGAGGCCTGCGATATCCTGCATCAGGGAAACTGCTAAGAGTAATGCAGTGGGCGCGCTCATGGGGTCGCGTCTGTATGATGCGCTAGGGTAAAAGGCAACCAAGGACCTCATGAGGTGACGTAAACAGGGACAGGCCCGCGAGCTAGAGTTCAGTCGCTAGCTTGGAGTTTGTAGTGCTTCTGAGACCAACCCGAGCACATGCACCGTGCCCAGCCCCCTCTCGTGTGACAGGCACGGGGAAGATCATGAATGCGTGCTATAGGATCGAGAGAGGCGTGTCTAGAGGGGAGGGTGAATAGACTACTAGCAGTAATTTAAAACCTAACCTTTTCCCCAGTTGTTTGGTTGGCAGATTTTAATAGATTTAAAGTCAAGCAAGTCTAACGGCCCTACAATTGCATGTGTACAAGTATGACAACGGAAAGATCTTGACCTCAACATAATGGTAGGTGGTTCTCTCTCAGAAAACTGAGTAGGATAGGTATCGAATAGTTCTGAGTGCTTCTCTTTCGAGTGGGTGGTGGTGAAGGGGTATATATAGGCATCCCCAAATATCCAACCGTTACACACAATAAGTCAGTCTCGGTGACACCGATGTGTAAATCTCGGTGGTACCGAAGTGACAAAAAGTGGCAACTTTTGAATCTCGGATGGACCGATATGCAATTCTCGGTTGCACCGACAAGGTGACCAACGGTCAGATTTACTAGTCTCGGTGATGCCGATTCACCATTCTCGGTCCGACCGAAAATGAGAACTCGCGTAACAGAAAGTTGGCAACCCAACTCGGTGGCACCGAGTGCAGTGTCGGCTGCACCGAAGTGTTAGGATTTGGCTGAGTTTGTCTAGGGTTTGGAACTCGGTGGCACCAGGATAGAAATGTTGGTTGCACCGATTTGGCATATTTGGCTTAGGAAAGACTTTGGTGGGAGATTTTGTGGATGTTTTGGTGACTGTCACTTGTGCATGTTTGAGCATATTGTTCACCATCAAAACTTTACCCCCTTTTAATAGTATTAGCTTTTGCTACTTCTCGAGCGTGCGTTGGTTTTTCCCTTAAAGAGGAAAGGGTGATGTGGCAAAGTCCCTCATTGAGTATTCTAACCAATTCACGATGAGTGAATGTCCCTCTCAAAAGGTGTGCAGCAAGGATGATTGTGATAAAACAAAAAGCAAAGACTACTATAACACACGACGCTCCAAGAAAAACACATATTATGTGGTGAATAAAAATATAGCTCCAAGTAACGTTACCGATGGATTGAAGACAAAAGAGGGGATGCCTTCTCGGGGCATCCCCAAGCTTAGGATTTTTGGTGTCCTTTAATTTGGCTTGGGATGCCTTGGGCATCCCCAAGCTTAGGCTCTTTCCACTCATTATTCCATTGTCCATAAGAACATCACCCAAAACTTGAAAACTTCACAACACAAAACATAAACAAAAACTCGTGATAGCATTAGCATAAGAAAACAAACCACCAACTTTTCATGTACTGTATTAAACTTAATTTCCATTTATATTGATGTTATATTACTGTATTCTCACTTTTTTCCATGACTCGTAACCCCCGATACTAACCATAGTTTCATCAAAATAAGCAATCAACACAACAAAAACAGAATCTGTCAAAAACAGAACAGTCTGTAGCAATCTGTATATTTCGTAAACCTATGCTAACTCAAAAATTCTGAAAAACTTATGAAAATTAGGTAAATATGCATATCAATCAGCATAAAAAATAATCAACTCAAAATCTCTTTCTGGATAGGAATGAAAAATAATTTCGTGAGCACAAAGTTTCTGTCTTTTTTCAGCATGATTAAACAACTATCACCAAAACTAATCATAAAGGTTCTACTTGGCACAAACACTAATTAAAACATAAAAACACAATCATAACAGAATCATGATGGTGTGGACTCAACAAAACATGTAGTAAAAAGCAAAAATAAATTTATTCATTGGGTTGCCTCCCAACAAGCGCTATCGTTTAACGCCCTTAGTTAGGCATAACAATTTCAATGATGCTCACATAAAAAGTAGTACTTGAGATATGAAAAAGAGCATCATGAATAGCAAAAAGACACGTTTAAGTCTAACACACTTCCTATGCATAGGGATTTTTTGAGCAAACAATTTATGGGAACAAGAATTAACTAGCATAGGAAGGCAAAACAAGCATAACTTCAAAACGTTGAACACATAGAGAGGAAACTTGATATTATTGCAATATGTAAAATCATATGTTCCTCTCTCATAGTAATTTTCAGTAACATCATGAAGGAATCTTACAATATAACTATCACACAAAGCATTCTTTTCATGATCAATTATAGCATAATGGTCATCACCAAAACTTGGGGAACAAAAAATATCATCTTCATCAAGCACAACATCCCCAAGCTTGTGGTTTTGCATATCATTAGCATCATAAATATTCATAGAATTCACACTAAAAACATGGCAATCATGTTTTTCATTCAAGCAGATATCATGAACCACTTTATAATTTTCTTCTTTCAACACTTCAGCAAAAAAAATTAGATTCATGATTTTCAAACAAAACTCCATACAAATAGTCAAGTGCACTCAACTCACTAGCAAATTGTTCATCATAATTTGGTCTTTTGAAAATATTAGAAAGTGATGAGGATCCATATCAATAGATTTTTAGCAAGCGAAGATGCAATCAAATAGATGGCACATGGCAACACAAGCAAACATAGCAACAAAAAGGCGAACGGAAGAAGAGCGAATAAAAAGGGAAATCTTTTTGGTATTTTCGGAAAATCGTTTTAGAAGTGGGGGAGAGAAAAACGATAGGCAAATGGAAAATAATGTAAATGCAAGAGATGAGTTTGCGATAGGTACTTGGTAGATATGCTTCACTTGAATACTCCCCGGCAACGACGCCAGAAATTCTTCCTGCTACTTCTCGAGCGTGCGTTGGTTTTTCCCTTGAAGAGGAAAGGGTGATGCAGCAAAGTAGAGATAAGTATTTCCCTCAGTTTGAGAACCAAGGTATCAATCCAGTAGGAGTATCAAGATGAGGCACCAAGAAACCTGCACAAACACAAACAAACTTGCACCCAACGCGATAAAGGGGTTGTCAATCCCTTCACGATTACTTGCAAGGTGAGATCTGATAGTGATAATGAGTAAATATAAATAAGTAAATAAAATTTCAGCAAGGTATTTTTGGTGTTTTTATGTTTAGATCTGAATATATAATATGTAAAATAGACCTGGGGCCATAGTATTCACTAGAGGCTTCTCTCATGATAGCAAGTATTACGGTGGGTGAAACATTACTGTTGAGCAATTGATAGAATCGCGCAAAGTCATGATGATATATAAGGCAATGATCATGCATATAGGCATCACGTCCGAGACAAGTAGACCGATACTGTCTGCATCTACTACTATTACTCCACACATCGACCGCTATCCAGCATGCATCTAGTGTATTAAGTTCATAACAAACAGAGTAACGCTTTAAGCAAGATGACATGATGTAGAAGGATAAATTCATGCAATATGATATAAACCCCATCTTTTTACCCTTGATGGAAACAACATGATACGTGCCTCGCTACCCCTTCTGTCACTAGGTGAGGACACCGCACGGTATGAACCCAAAACCAAGCACTTCTCCCATTGCAAGAATCATATATCAAGTTGGCCAAACGAAACCCATAACTCGAAGAGAATTACAAGGATATGAAATCATGCATATAAGAAATCGGAGGAGACTCAAATAATATTCATAGATAATCTGATCATGAATCCACAATTCATCGGATCTCAACAAACACACCGCAAAAGAGAATTACATTGGATAGATCACCATGAAGATCATGGAGAACTTTGTATTGAAGATCAAAGAGAGAGAAGAAGCCATCTAGCTACTAGCTATGGACCCGAAGGTCTGATGTGAACTACTCACGCATCATCGGAGAGGCAATGGTGTTGATGAAGATGGCCACCGGAGATGGATTCCCCTCCGGCAGGATGCCGGAATGGTCTCCCGATTGGTTTTTGGTGATTCCGGAGGCTTGCGGCCGCGGAACTTGCGATCTAGGTCTATTTCTCCGTGTTTGGGTATTTATAAGACCGTATGGTGGCGGAAACAGGTGAAGATGGGCCACGAGGAGGCCACGAGCCCCCTAGCCGCGACCTAGGGGGACGCGCCTCCCAGGCTCGTGGCTCCCTCGGCCCACCTCTCCGGTATTTTTTCTTCAGGTATTTTTGATATTTTCCATAAAAAATCACGGCGAAAGTTTTATTCCATTTGGACTCCATTTGATATTCCTATCTGAAAAGGTCAAAAACATGGAAAAAAAGGAACTGGCACTAGGCACTGAGTTAATAAATTAGTCCCAAAAAATGATATAAAATAGCATATTCATGCATGTCAAACGTCCAAAGTTGATAATATAATAGCATGGAACAATCAAAAATTATAGATATGTTGGAGACGTATCAGCTTTCCTATGGACTCAAAGTGATTTCTCACAAATGTAAAATGTAGAGTCCTCTTGCTTGAAGCTCGACCAACCTATTTCTTTGCATCTTGGGTAATTTAATTATCTCCTCAACCCTTTTTGCCAACTAAATTTTTCATGGACTAATATCTGAAATATACTAGATAAAGATGTTAGTCCAAGAGACAATGTATGTTGTCATGAATTATTGAAACCACCAAGGGAGCATGTTGTGCTTTCAATCTCCCCCTTTTTGGTAATTGATGACAACATACAATCAAATCTTCAATTAAAGATCTCCATGAATTCAATGAAGACTTTGAGAAACACATGACTATGATTTGCTCCCCCTAAATGCGTGCAGTCCTTTAATGGATAATTGCTTTGGAATGCATGGACACACATATGAATGAAAGGGATATAGGAGTCATGTGTATCTTTGCTATATGCATCAATATATGTGAATGAAATGTATATCCTTGATCAAGACTTCACTCTTGCAAACAATATGTGCAAGAAGCAAGAGATCATGTTGATCAAACATATGATGCATATACTTACTTTGAGTTCTTGAGCATTCTAGTAGTAGAGACACACTTGAGAAAACAATGTTAGGAAACACAAGAGTATTCTACTAGACAAGAGCAATAGAACTCAAAGAGTACGCTCCACATCTTATTAATACATCCTCTCCCCATGAATCTCACCATGTAGATATTGGGATTGGATAGGGTGAGAAAAGTAATCATTTGTTCACTTGAGACTTTTCTCCAAACGTGGTTTTCTCCCCCTACATTGTTGTTCTTCTCCTTGATCATATAAGTGTGAACTTTTGAAATTTTCTTCTCCCCCTTTGCATAAGCATGTGACTCTTCCTTTAGCACAAAGCTTTGATATTCTCCCCCTTTGGCATAAAATACCAAAAAGGTTAAACTCTTGGGAGTAGTGACAAGGACCATTGACAAGGAAGGGATGATGGAGATCAAGGGTCATTGAAAGTAGGGTTCGATGAAAGACTAAGGGAATATTGAATGTAAGTTCTCTCCCATTGGCAAATTTGAGGTTTCTTTACCTTGGAACTAGGGATCCTTGAATAAAGAATTTCTCCCCCGAAGAGTTGTTTGTTCTTCACCCCCTATAATTTTTTTGGAGAAGGGATCATGGAAAGAACAAGATCACCATGAGAACTGAAAACAAATAAACTATATCAAGAAAACATAAAATCTGAACACAAAGGAAATCGGTGATTCTGAGATGGATAAATCAATGATACAGAGATTGTGTAGTGCAGCTTATCTCCAAGTTCGGTAGAGGTGAGTTATCTAAATCGGTGACTCCGAAAGATAAACCAAGTTTCTGTTTTCAGAGAGACAAACAAAACTGTTCCAGAGGAAAATGCAAAAAAAATTATAGAGGTCATCAAATAGATAAGATTTGAGTGGTTACGAGAGATCATCCAATAAGTGAGAAAACCACACAAGATTCTTAACTAAATGATGGGTGGTGACTGGGTCACCTATATTAGAGTATATTGACTTAGGAGCCAAGCAAGAATACTTGATCATAGGTCATACTCATTGTTTAAGCTCAAAATGGGGTTACCATTTTTCGATTAAGCATTTTGATGTCTTCATATCACTTGAGTTGCTTTAGACCATGACTTAGAGTAAAGCCTTTTAAAGGATATGAGTACATACCTTTGAATGATGTTGATGACGCTGTTTGTAGGTGAACTTGTTGAGGATGCTCGAGGTTGATGAAGATCGACTTGAGTTTGGAGCAATCCTTCTTGTTATAGAACTCTCATCACCTATAAAGGTTATTCATACAAGGAATAATAGTGGATATATCCAATTGACATGACTCTACTCAAGATTTTCCATTAAGGTCAAGTATATGTCAAGGATATTTTTGTTGTCTTCTTCCTTCCATCATCAAGAGGGGTTGTGGATACTTGGTAATGAAAATTTTGCTTATGATTGAAGTTGATGGAAATATTGTGGAATGAAGTTCTTCCAAGTACCTACAAAAGGTTAGATGCAATACAAGGGAGCATAGATTTCCATGGCATATGATAGTGACTTACGAGAACATGGAGACAATAGTAAAGCTCATGCCCTTGCTTGCAACCGAGTGAGTCTAGCTCAAGTTTGAAGCATCAATGATGTTCAACTCACTCCCAAATGACAAAATATCTTCTCATCAAGTGGCTTGGTGAAGATATCGGCCAATTGTTTGTTAGTACAAACATGCTTAAGATTGAAATCTCCTTTCGCAACATGATCACGAATGAAATGATGTCGAACTTGAATATGCTTCGTTCGAGAATGTTGCACTGGATTATGTCCAATTTTAATAGCACTATCATTGTCACAAAGTAATGGAACATTTTTAACATTAATTCCATAATGTTTAAGCGTTTGTGTCATCCATAGTAATTGTGCACAACAGGATCCAGCAGCAATATACTCAGCTTCAGCAGTAGATAGAGATACCGAGTTCTGTTTCTTGGAGGACCAAGACACAAGAGATTTACCTAAAAAATGACAAGTACCCAAGGTGGATTTTCTATCAACCTTTTCACCGCATAGTCCGAATCGAAATAGACAACAAGGTTAAAAGAAGATCCCTTGGGATACCAAATGCCAAAGTTTGGTGTTTGTATAAAGTATCTCACAATACGTTTCACAGCCAAAGATGACACTCTTTAGGTGCGGCTTGATATCTAGCACACATCCAAACACTAAGCATAATATCAGGACGAGATGCACATAGATATAAAAATGAACCAATCATAGATCGATAAACTTTTTGATCAACCGGTTCATCTTCTCTGGTAAGGTCAACATGTCCACTAGTGGGCATAGGAGTTTTAATACCTTTGTAGTCCTGCATGTTGAACTTCTTGATTAAGTCCTTGCTATACTTAGTTTGAGAGATGAAAGTTCCTTCTATTGATTGCTTGATTTGCAATCCAAGAAAGAATTTCATCTCACACATCATAGACATCTCATATACTCGGATATCAACCTTCCAAATCTTTCACTAAATTGAGGGTTAGTGATACGTCTCCAATGTATCTATTTTTTTATTGTTCCATGCTATTATGTTATCAACTTTGGATGTTTTATATGCATGCATATGCTATTTTATATTATTTTTGGGACTAACCTATTGACATAGAGCCTAGTGCCAGTTCCTGTTTTTTCCGTGTTTTTGACCTTTTTCAGATAGGAATATCAAACGGAGTCCAAACGGAATAAAACTTTTGCTATGATTTTTTTTTGGAAAATATCAAAAATACAAGAAGAAAAAGATACCGGAGAGGAGTCCCGAGAAAGCCACGAGCCTGGGAGGCACGACCACCCCCCTGGCCGCGCCTGGTGGGCTCGTGACTCCCTCGTGGCTCCTCCTGACTTATTCTCAACGCTAGACAGTCTTATAAATACAAAAACCATCAGAACAAAACCTAGAACGGGAGTTTCGCCGCCGCAAGCCTCCAGAGCCACCAAAAATCAATCGGGAGTCTGTTCCGGCACCCTGCCAGAACAAGAACCCATCTCCCATGTCCATCTTCATCATCCCGACGATCTCCATGATGAGGAGGGAGTAGTCCACCCTTGGGGCTGAGGGTATGTACCAATAGCTATGTGTTTGATCTCTCCCTCTCGTGTTCTTAAGATGTCTTGATCTCGATGTACCGTAGGCTTTGCTACTATAGTTGGATCTTATGATGTTCTTCCCCCTCTCCCTTCTTGTAATGAATTGAGTTTTCCCTCTGAAGTTATCTTATCGGATTGAATCTTTAAGAACACTTGATGCATGTCTTGCACGTGTCTATCTGTGGTGACAATGGGATATTCATGTGAGTACTTGATGTATGTTTTGGTGATCAACTTGCGGGTTTCGTGACCTCGGGAACCTATGCATTGGGGTTGGCACACGTTTGACTCTTCGGTAGAAACTTCGGGACACTCTTTGAAGTTCTATGTGTTGGTTGAATAGATGATTTTGAGATTGTGTGATGCATATCGTATAATCATGCCCACGGATACTTGAGGTGACAATGGAGTATCTAGGTGACATTAGGGTCTTGGTTTATATGTGTCTTAAGGTGTTATTCTAGTATGAACTCTAGGATAGATTGAACGGAAAGAATAGCTTCGTGTTATTTTACTACGGACTCTTGAATAGATCGATCAGAAAGAATAACTTTGTGGTGGTTTAGTACCCGACAATAATCTCTTCGTTTGTTCTCCGCTATTAGTTACTTTGGAGTGACTCTTTATTGCACGTTGAGGGCTAGTTATATGATCCAATTATGTTATCATTGTTGAGAGAACTTCCACTAGTGAAAGTATGAACCCTAGGCCTTGTTTCCACATATTGCAATACCGTTCGTGCTCACTTTTACTATTAATTACCTTTCTGTTTTGATATTTTCAGATTACAAAAACCTATATCTACTATCCATATTGCACTTGTATCACCATCTCTTCGCCGAACTAGTGCACCTATACAACTTACCTTTGTATTGGGTCTGTTGGGGACACAAGAGACTCTTTGTTATTTGGTTGCAGGGTTGCTTGAGACATACCATCTTCATCCTACACCTCTCGCGGATTGATAACCTTGGGTCACCCACTTAAGGGAAAATTACTACTGTCCTACAAACCTCTACACTTGGAGGCCCAAGAACGTCTACAAGGAGCAGGTTGCGTAGTAGACATCAAGCTCTTTTGTGGCGCCGTTGCCGGGGAGGTTAGCGCTTGAAGGTATATCTTTAGATCTTGCAATCAAATCTTTTAGTTTCTTGTTTTATCACTAGTTTGGTTTTATAAAAGAAAACTACAAAAAAATGGAATTAAGGTTACCTCATATGTTTCATCTTTTTAATGTCTTCCGTGAAAATGATGGAAAGGAAAATTGTGCTCAAGTGCTAGAAGAAGAAGTTATTAAAATGTTTGGCACTAAATATTTGAATGATGAGCATGATAGTAATGTTACTATGAATTCTCTGAATATCCATGATGCTAATGATACGGAAAGCCACAAGCGTGGGGATGCTATGTTTGATGAGGATGATATTTTTAGCCCCCAAGTTTTGATGAGCAAAACTATTATGATTATGACATGCCTCCTATATATGATGATTATTGTGACGACACATATGCTATAAAGAGTAATGGTAACCATGAAACTTTTCATCATGATTTTAATTTCAAAGTGGTTATGTCAATCAAGTATGTCATGATAGTTATTTTGTTGAGTTTGCTCCCACTATTTTGAATGAGAAGAAAACTGCTTATGACGAGAGTGAAAAATTTCTATGCTTGTGCATCATCAAAATAATGATTTATGTGCTGGTTATATTGTGGAATTCCTTCATTATGCTACTGAAAATTATTATGAAAGAGGATCATATGCTTCTACATATTGCAATAATGTCAAGTTTCCTCTCTATGTGTTGAAATTTTTGAAGCTATGCTTGCTTTGCCTTCCTATGCTAGATGATTCTTGCTCCAATAAGTTGTTTGTTCACAAAATCCCTATGCATAGTAAGTGGGTTAGACTTAAATGTGCTAGTCATGTGCTTCATGATGCTTCCATTATGTTTCAATCATTATCTTTTATGTGAGCATCATTGAAATCATCATGCCTAGCTTGAAAGGCATTAAAGAAAAGTGCTTGTTGGGAGACAACCCAATATGTATCCTTACTGTTTTTGTGTGTTCACATTATTAGTATACTGTATTAATCATGTTTTATAGCTTTTATTTCAATAAAGTGCCAAGTAAAGCCTTTATGATTAGTTTGGGTGATAGTTGTTTTATCATGCTGAAAAAGACAGAAACTTTGTTCTCACGAAATTATTTTTCATTTTTATAAAGAGATATATTTTGAGTTGATTATTTTTTATGCTGATTTATATACAAATTTCCCTAATTTTCATATTTTTTCAGAATTTTTGGAGGTGCATAAGTATGGTTATCATTCAGATCATTACAGACTGTTCTGTTCTTGACAGATTCCGTTTTCAATGCATAGTTTGCTTGTTTTAGTGTTTCCATAGATTATATTAAGTGATATAAATTTTGGAAATGATAAGATACAGTAGGAATTGTGTGGAAACATTTATGAACCTTGTCTTGACAGTACCAAAATGATTGATTTGTCTTTATTATACTAACCCATCTCACGAAGTTCCGTTAAGTTTTGTGTTGTGAAGTTTTCAAGTTTTGGGTAAAGTTCGGATGGAAAACGAAACAAGGAGTGGAAATAGCCTAAGCTTGGGGATGACCAAGGCATCCCAAGCCATATTCAAGGACACCAAAGAGCCTAAGCTGGAATCTGCAAGCAAACTCAAAGGAGAAGATAAAGTAATATGGCTCTTTGACGGATAAACAATAATGCATATGAGAGCCACTAATCATTTTAATCATGGTCTTCTACCTCGACCCAAAGAAAAAGAAAACTATTTACACGGGAAATCTCCCAACAAGCAAAAGAAGAACGGGAAATCTTTTTGGGTTTTCTTTTCTTAATTACTACTAAGCATGCAAGAATCTAAAGTTACAACTAATTTTTTTTGTTTTCCTCATTTTTTTAATTTTTTTGGATTTTCTCAAGTTAATCAAACACACAAGAAGAATGCGAGAAAAAGAAAATAAACTATCATGGATGATATAATGAAAAAGTGTGAACACCGACTATCAAAGTAAATGTGTGAACATAAATATAAAGTCGGTGAGAAACACGTACTCCCCCAAGCTTAGGCTTTTGGCCTAAGTTGGTCTACTCCCAAGGAGGAAAGTAACCAGCTCCGGGGTACTCCAGACGATATCCAAAATCATAATGTGGGTTGTACTGGGACGCAACAGCCACCGTCTGAATAGCTGCCTCATGGAGGCGAGCAGCCTTCACCTCCCTCTCATACTCCTCTGCCTCTTCTCTGGTTATGTAATATCTCCGCTTACTCTGAAAATCAAAGAAGGCAGGAGCAGGAAGGGTAATATGAAAAAAACGTTGTCGGTTAAATATTAACCTGTATAGGAGGGACTCATTGCTCCTCTCAAGGAACTGGAAGCGTATCATAGCAGCACGATCAAGGAAAGCACTGTGAAGCGGGGGATCTCCTGTCTGGATGGGTATTTTAAAATAATTAGCTAGGCGAGTGGCATAGATCCCACCAAAGAAATCTCCTTCATTAGTTAGTCTCCTAGCAATTATAGCTCCCATGTTAAAACTTCTATCACCTGTTACTGCACTCTTAAGTATACTGAGGTCAGGTGCGCAGAGGTGGCTATGGTCGCGCTTACCATTAATGCATCTACCTATGAAGAGGGAAAAATAATGTAAGGCAGGAAAATGTATGCTCCCCATGGTAGCCTGCGTAATATCTCTAGTTTCTCCAACAGTTATACTGGAAATAAAGTCTCTAACTGAGGACTTAGGAGGGTCATTGGGACTACCCCAATCAGGTATCTTGCATATTCTATTAAAATCCTCTAAATGCATAGCATGCGATTTATCATAAAGATGAAACAATATGGATGTGTCACGGCCAACTGAAAACTTGAATCTACGAACAAAAGAGGCAGTGAGTATAGTATACTGTTCACATCTGTTGGAGATAAATTCTTCGAGCCCGGCGTTGCGAATAAGTGTATCAAACTCGTCCTTGAAACCTGCATCAATCATGAATTCGTCGGAAGGCCATTCACATGGTTGCACCAGTGCATCTCTCGGCTGATAAGGATCGGGCTCCCGAATCGCGAGACGGGGACCCCTCTTGCTTGAGGAACCACCATGATAGCTCTTCCTAAACATTTTCCTTTTTCTGAAATAATTCTGAAATTTTTAGCGACTCAAAATAAAAGTGAATAAAACTTCACAAAACTCATAACAACTACTCCTACAAGGGCCTAGAAGCCATATCTTGCATTAAAACTACTTAGGACCAAATAAAATTAACATGCAAAGCTCAAGAACAGGGTCACCAAGGCAGCATTAATATTCAATGATTAAAGCACTAGAGCAAAAACTAATTGGACCAATGGAGGAGTCACATACCAAGGAACAATTTCCCCAAAACAGTTTGGTGAATGAGGCTTTGCACAACGAGATCGAAAAATGCAGCAAAATAAGCAAGAACACGGGTTTGAGCTGTGGGATGATTTTTTCTGGAGGTAGAAGAAGGAGATGGGTGCTGGAATAAGTGGAAGGGGGCCACGTGGGCCCCACGAGCCTGCTAGGTGCGGCCAGGGGGGTGGTCGCGCCTCCTGGCCTCATGGCCCATTGGTGCGTCCCCCTGACTAGTTATTTATCTAAAAAATTCTTAAATATTCCAGAAAAAATCATACTTGAATTTCAGGGCATTTGATGAACTTTTATTTTCAGGTCATTTTTTCATTGGACGGATAATGCAGAAAACAGGGAAATAATGCTATATGTATTATTTTTCTACTAAATAACAGAAAGTAAAAGCTGGGAACAGAAGGTTGTGACTTCTTGATTCATCCATCTCATGGTGATCAAAAGAAATCCAGCAATGAGGTTGATCAAGTCTCCTTGATAAACTTTTTTCGAGTCACATGAAACCGGAGAATCTTCGAAAAAATCGCTAGGTTACCTCAATGGGGATATGCATATCCCCAACAGTAAGTATATCATATCTCATCTTGACAGTAGGTAAAGGAATTTCAAAGCTTCCAACAATAATGGATGAAGATCTTTCAATAGAATTTATGCAATGAACCCGATATTGTTTCTTCGGAAAGTGCATCGTGTGCTCATTACCATTGACATGGAAAGTGACATTGCCTTTGTTGCAATCAATAACAGCTCCTGCAGTGTTTTAAAAGGGTCTTCCAAGGATGATTGCCATGGCATCATCCTCGGGAAATCAAGAATAACAAAGTCTGTTAAGATAGTAACATTCGCAACCACAACAGGCACATCCTCGCAAATGCCGATAGGTAAAGCAGTTGATTTGTTGGCCATTTGCAAAGAAATTTCAGTAGGTGTCAACTTATCCAATTCAACTCTACGATATAAAGAGATAGGCATAACACTAACACCGGCTCCAAGATCACATAAAGCAGTTCTAACATAATTTCCTTTAATGGAGCAAGGTACAGTGGGCACTCCAGGATCACCTAGTTTCTTAGCAGTCCCACCCTTAAAAGTGTAATTAGCAAGCATGGTGGAAATCTCAGCATCAGGTATCTTTCTTTTATTTGTCACAATATCTTTCATGTATTTAGCATAAGGAGACATTTTAAGCATATCAGTCAAACACATTTGCAAGAAGATAGGTCTAATCATTTCAACAAACCGCTCAAAATCTTCATCATCCTTTTTCTTTGATGGTTTGGGAGGAAAGGGCATGGGTTTCTGAACCCATGGTTCTCTTTCTTTACCATGATTTTTAGCAATAAAATCACTCTTATCATATCTTTTATTCTTAGGTTGTGGGTTATCAGGATCAATAGCAGGTTCAATCTCCACATCATTATCATTACTAGGTTGAGCATCAATATGAACATCATTATCAATATTATCACTAGGCTCATGTTCATCACCAGATTGTGTCTCAGCATCAAAAATAGATATATCGTTTCGATTCTCACGTGTAACAGAAACAGGTTTACTAGCATGCAAGTTCCTATCATCTTTCATTTTCTTCCTATTACCAGGATGACTAGGTGCATTAGTATTAATTCCTTGAGAATCTTTCTCAATTCTCTTAGGATGGCCCTCAGGATACAAAGGTTCCTGAGTCATTCTACCACCTCTAGTAACAACTTTAACAGAATTATCATTCAATTCATTAAGCAAGTCATTTTGAGCCTTAAGCACTTGCTCTACTTGAGTAGTGACCATAGAAGCATGTTTACTAATAAGCTTAAGATCATTAACATTTCTATCCACACAAGCACTTATATGATTAATCATACGAGCATTTTGTTCTAGTTGTCTGCTAACATAATCATTAAAACTTTGTTGTTTGAGAACAAAGTTATCAAATTCATCTAAGCATAAGCTAGCAGGTTTATCATAAGGAATATCACTCTCATTGAATCTATGAAGAGAATTTACCTCTACTACCTGTGTCGGCTTATCAAGACCGTGTATCTCTTCAATAGGTGGTAGATTCTTAACATCTTCAGATTTAATACCTTTCTCTTGCATAGATTTCTTTGCTTCTTGCATATCTTCAGGACTGAGGAATAGAATACCTCTTTTCTTCGGAGTTGGCTTCGGAGGTGGTTCGGGAATAGTCCAAGCATTATCATTGCTCAAGATATTATTTAATAAAATTTCAGCTTGTTCCACAGTTCATTCCTTGAAAACACAACCAACACAACTATCTAGGTGGTCCCTAGAAGCATTGGTTAGTCCATTATAAAAGATATCAAGTATTTCTTTTTTCTTAAGAGGGTGATCAGGCAAAGCATTAAGTAATGGGACAAGCCTCCCCCAAGCTTGTGGCAGACTCTCTTCTTCAATTTGCACAAAGTTATATATATCCTGCAAAGCAGCTTGTTTCTTATGGGCAAGAAAAAAATTCTCAGAGAAGTAGTATATCATATCCTGGGGACTACACACACAACCAGGAGCAATAGAAGCAAACCAAGTTTTAGCATCACCCTTTAGTGAGAAAGGAAACAACTTAATTATATAGTAATAGCGATTTTTTTCCTCATTAGTGAATAGGGTGGCAATATCATTCAGTTTAGTAAGATGCGCCACAACAGTTTCAGATTCATAACCATGAAAAGGATCAGATTCAACCGAAGTGATTAACTCGGGATCAACAGAGAACTCATAATCGTTATTAGTAACAAAGATAGGTGAAGTAGCAAACTTAGGATCATATTTCATTCTAGCATTCAGAGATTTTTCTTTCCACTTGCGTAATAAATTCTCAAGATCATAGCTATCCTTACAAGCAAGAAAGTCTTCAGCTACCTCTCCTTCCATAACATAACCCTTGGGTATATTAGGCAATTCATATCTAGGAGGGCTAGGTCTAACATGTGTAACAGCAGGTTCCATTTCAATAATTTCATCAGTTTTAGAAGTATCATTTGATTCAGTAGTAACTCTAGCAATTTGTGCATCCAGAAATTCACACATTGGTGTTTCATTTTAAATCAAAGCATCATCATAATTTTCATGTATAGCAGAAGTAGCATCATCAAGCACAGGCGACGTATCAGAATTAATAACAGGTGGCGGTGTCACAAATTTACTCATAACAGAAGGTGAATCAAGTGCAGAGCTAGATGGCAGTTCCTTACCTGTCCTCGTAGTTGAGGGCAGAACTTCAGTTTTTGGATCTCGCAATTTCTTCATAGTGATCAACAGATATAAATCCCAAGTGACTCGGAGAATAGAGCTATGCTCCCCAGCAACGGCGCCGGAAAAAGGTCTTGATAACCCACAAGTATAGGGAATCGCAACAGTTTTCGAGGGTAGAGTGTTATATCTTCAGTCGGGTCTCCTGTGAGTCGCCCGGCCGGGTCATACCGCGGGGTATATCCCCATCATAGAGTATTCAACCCAAATTTATTGATTCGACACAAGGGGAGCAAAAGAATATTCTCGAGTATTAGCAGTTGAGTTGTGAATTCAACCACACCTGAAAGATTTAATATCTGTAGCAAAGTTTTAGTAGCAAAGTAGTATGATAGTAACAGTAGTGATTTGTGTAGCAAGTATGACAGCGGTAGCGGTAAAGTAACGTAGCAAAGACCAGTATAGGAAAAGCTCGTAGGCATTGGATCGGTGATGGGTAATTATGTCAGATGGCATTCATCATGTAACACTTATAACATAGGGTGATATGTAACTAGCTCCAGTTCGTCAATGTAATGTTGGCATGTATTCCGTATATAGTCATACGTGATTATGGAAAAGAACTTGCATGACATCTTTTGTCCATCCCTGTCGTGGCAGCGGGGTCCTAATGGAAACTAAGAGATATGAAGGTCTCCTTTTAATAGAGAACCGGAACAAAGAATTAGCACATGGTGAATACATGGAATCTTCATACTATGGTCATCTCTAGGAGTGGTTTCGGCTATTGTCACTCCGGGGTTGCCGTGTCATAACCCATAGTAGGTGACTACAACTTGCAAGATAGGATCAAGAACACACATATATTGATGAAAATATAATAGGTTCACATCTGAAATCATGGCACTCGGGCCCTAGTGACAAGCATTAAGCATAGCAAAGTAGTAGCAACATCAATCTTAGAACATAGTGGATACTAGGGATCAAACCCTATCAAAACTAACTCATTTACATGATAAATCTCATCCAACCCCTCACCGTCCAGCAAGCCTATGATGAGATTACTCACGAACGATGGGGAGCATCATGGAATTGTCGATGGAGGATGGTTGATGATGACGATGGCTTCAATTTCCCCTCTTCGGAGCCCAGAACGGACTCCAGATCTGCCCTCCAGAGGAAGAACAGGTGGTGGCGGCGGCTCCGTATCGTAAAACGCGATGATTTCTTCTCTCTGAATTTTTTCTGGACGAAAGAGACTATATGGAGCTGGAGAGGAGGTCGGAGGAGCCACATGGGCCCCACGAGCCTGCCAGGCGCGGCCTAGGGGGGCGCGTCTCTTGGGCTCGTGGCCTACTGGCAGCTCCCCTACGGTTGATTCTTTCTCCGTTATTTTTTATATATTCCATAAAAATTCCTCGTAAGTTTTCAGGTCATTCCGAGAAATTTTATTTCTGCACAAAAACAACACCATGGCAGTTCTGCTGAAAACAGCGTCAGTTCGGGTTAGTTTCATTCAAATCATGCAAATTAGAGTCCAAAACAAGGGCAAAAGAGTTTGGAAAAGTAGATACGTTGGAGACGTATCAGGCATCCGCCAGCCGAGTTGGGGCTTCCACGAGAGTGGGTAGGAGCAACCACCAGCGTTGAGCATGGGGCATCCGCAAGCCGAGCTGGGCTTCAACGAGAGTGGGTAGCAGCAGCCGTCAGCGCTGAAGGCTGCACTGGTAGAGAGAGCTCCGAAGCGTGTACAACTCAGTAGGCCACCGAGTGCTCATCCTTCGGCTTGTACTTCTTGTTGGAGAAGTTGACGCGGAGCTGCGAGGCTCCCTCAATGATGACGCGCCTAACTCCCAGCATGATGGCGGCCTTGAGCCCAGCGATGAGTCCCTCATATTCGGGGATGTTTTGGGAGACCTTGTCGATGAACCTGAAACAGAGATGTACTGCGTAGTAAATCTTGTCTCTTGTGGGCATATTGAGATCCACACCATCCCTGGTGCCCTGCCGCGTGAAGGCCCTTTCGAAGCACACCCTATATCCTCCGGAGGAGGCCAAGAGCGGCTCCTCGTGAGGCCTGCCCTGTCGCTGGTCTGTCCACTCTGCCGTCAAGTACGCCAAGGCCGTGCACGTGATGGTTTATATGTCTCCAATGTATCTATAATTTTATAAAGTATTCATGCCATGTTTACAATAATTCTATATGATTTTGGTATGATTTTATTAGAACTAACCTAGACTAACGTTGTTTTTAGCAGAATTACCATGGTGTCGTTTTTTGTGCAGAAATAAAAGTTCTCGGAATGGAATGAAAATTTACGAAGATTATTTTTAGAAAATATAAAAAATACTGGAGCAAAAAGATACCGTAGAGGAGTCCCGAGGCAGCCACAAGCCGTCAGGGCATGCCCCCATGGCTTGTGGGCCCCTCAGGAGTCCCCTTGACGTGATTCCAATGCCATGTAGTCCTATAAATCCAGAAACCCTTAGAAAGAAAGCTAAATTGGAAGTTCCGCCCCCGCAAGCCTCTGTAGCCACGAAAAACCAATCGGGAGCCTGTTCCGGCACCCTGTCGGAGGGGGAAACCATCACCGGAGGCCATCTTCATCATCCCAACGGTCTCCATGACGAGGAGGGAGTAGTTTACCCTCGGGGCTGAGGGTATGTACCAGTTGCTATGAGTTTGATCTCTCTCTCTCTCTCTCTCGTGTTCTTGAGATGACACGATCTTGATATACCGCGAGCTTTATTAATATAGATGAATCATATGGAGTTTTCCCCTCTCCATCTTCTTTTGATGAATTGAGGTTTCCCTTTGAAGTTTTCTTATCGGACTGAGTCTTTAAAGGATTTGAGAATACTTGATGCATGTCTTGCGATGGGATATTCGTGGTGACAATGGGGTGTTCTATTGATCCACTTGATGTATGTTTTGGTGATCAACTTGCGGGTTTGATGACCTAGGAATCTATGCATAGGGATTGACACACCTTTTTATCTTGACTCTCCAGTAGAAACTTTGGGGCACTCTTTGAAGTTCTTTGTGTTGGATTGAACATGATGAATCTGAAATTGTGTGATGCATATCATATAATCAAGCCCATGGGTACTCGTGGTGACATTGGAGTATCTAGGTGAGATTAGGGTTTTGATTGATGTGTATCTTAAGGTGTTATTTTAGTACGAACTCTAGGGTTGTTCGTGACACTTATAGGGATAGCTCATACGATTGATCGGAAAAGATAACTTTGAGGTGGTTTCATACCCTACAATAATTTCTTTGTTTGTTCTCCGCTATTTGTGACATTGGAGTGGACTCTTTGTCGCACATGAGGGATTTACATATGATTCAACTATGTCAGTATTGTTCAGAGAACTTGCACTAGTGAAAGTATGAACCTAGGCCTTGTTTCTAAGCATTGCAATACCGTTTGTGCTCACTTTTATCATTAGTTACCTTGTTGTTTTTGTATTTTCAGATTAAAAAACCTATATCTACCATCCATATTATACTTGTATCAATGTCTCTTCGCTGAACTAGTGCACCTATACAATGTATCATTGTATTGGGTGTGTTGGGGACACAAGAGACTCTTTGTTATTTGGTTGCAAGGTTGTTCGAGAGAGACCATCTTCATCCTACGCCTCCCATGGATTGATAAACCTTAGGTCATCCTCTTGAGGGAAATTTGCTACTGTCCTACAAAACTCTGTGCTTGGAGGCCCAACACGAGTCTACAAAAAGAAAGTTGCGTAGTAGACATCAATGGTCCTGGTGGACATGGGGTGATCGCTGGCGTCGAAGGCAATAGGGGACTCGGACCACTTGAGGCGGCGGGCGGACTCCAGCGCCTGGAGGGCCGCGTTCACCCCGCGCAAGAAGCACTTGAGGTGATGGTTGGATGGAGGGGTTCGGGCCCCGTCGAGGATGCAAGCCACCTTGCGGGGCTTTTGGGGGGCCCCCACTGTCTATAATGCCCCTCGTTGGAGCCACGCAGCGGACGTGATGGTTGATTCGACAGCGACCATCGACGCCGCTGGAGCGAACGAACCACAGGTTAGCTCTGAGGCGTACGCCGCATGACACCACCCGACTGTGCGGCGGCCTAGAGGAGGAGGAGAAGCGGTGCGTCTAGGTCGCTCGGCGCACAGAGGTGAAGCGGTGAGGAGTGAAGGGGTGCCCGACCATTGCGTGCGGTGGAGACGAGCTCGGTGAGACGCTTTAGTCGAGCGTAACGGCCATCCCTAGTGGGGCGACAGCGCAGTAGCACATGTGCCATGAACAGCGCTGCACGCGGAGCAGGAGGGCTGTGGTTCACGGGCGAGGAGGCAGCGTTGGAGTGGCCAAGCACCTGCTTGTCTGTCGGCGGGTGGACGGACGATGCCACCTGCTCCCCACCGGGCTTGATGGCGGCGCGAGGGCGCCGCCCAGGGGCACCACCGTAAGATCTCCTCGTTCTACTCCTCTAGGCGCCCAAGGTCGCCGTCACACACCGCCGACCGAAGGCTAAATTTCATGTTTTGACCCCTTTATGATAGTTGATCCATATCTGACCCTACTTTGTAAAAAATTCAGGATCTGACCCTTTTCCTACAGCCAAGGACCCTAACGGTAGGGTATAATAGCCTACCGCGAAGGACCCTGGCGGTAGGAAACTTAACCACGTCAGCGCGACGCATCCCTATCATCAAATGTGTCGGCGGTAGGCTATACAACCCTACCGCCAAAGGTGCCCGACAGTAGATGTGAACATGCACTGTGTATGATACTTATAATTTTTTTACGGTAGGGCATGCCTCCCTACCGCTAGTGACCTTGGTGGTAGGCTGTTATACCCTACCACCATGGACCCCGCCGGTAGGAAAAGGGTCATATCACAAAATTTTTACAAACCGGGGTCAGATATGGATCAACTTTTAGAAAAGGGTCAAAACACAAAATTTAGCCCTGACCGGAGGATGGCCACAGTGTAGAACACCTCCTCCTCCTTCGGGAAAAATGTCGGCGTCTCGCCGTCCCACCTGTTCCGATTCATGGGGTAGACGAGGACGGGTCCCATAGCACCGGTGATGCTGGTGCCCCGGCGAAGGATGCCATGGAAGACACCGGCATCGAAGTCGAGTACACGGGAGCGCGAGAAGAAGAGGTTGAGACAGGGGTGTGGCACGTCACACAGACCGGGGGCACGGAGCTTGAGCTTGCCATCGTGCACGCGGTCCAGGAACCCACATACGACACGTCCCGCGCGTAACACCGCTCACGCAGCAGCGTCTCCGGCCTCTGCATGCAATCTTCAGTGATAACGTGTACAATGGTTGATAAGACAGTTTTATTTATATCTTACATGTAAGAGAGATAAAAATTTTTTTATCTACAGTGAATCATCTCTTAGCCGTATCTTGAATAACTATCCATTCCTTAAAACTTGGTGAGTCATATTATGGGAAGAGGTCATCTCCTAAATAAAAAAAGACAAACATTTTGTTATGATTTATCTATTCCCAACATTAACATTTATCCTATGTGACACTTTTAAAATAATATCATTGTACATGTCATGATTTTTCGCGTTAGAATTTGTACGCATGCATGCAAGACACGGTCCACATGTCCAATTTGTCATATGCAGAGATTTACATGTTTTTTCCTTCACCGGCTGAAAAGTCTATATGTACGGAAACGCGAACCATGATCTGCTCTGTAAGAGATCAGAACAAAAGTTGTAGGACCAGACCGTGCAAATCATAAAAAGATGATCGAGCGAGTTACAGTACTTTGTTGACAAGTGGTGGCGGCCACAGCGTTACGTGTATGCACGGAACTACTAGTGGTCATGCAATGTCGTTCTCGAGGCAAAACGTGGCTGACCCATCACATGCATCGGATTTTGTTCGTGCCCTAGCTAGGTAGTAGGTATTCCTAGGTGTACTGGCTAACAGATATAGTATGGGCCTAGTATATGACTAATATATATCCATGATCACTGACAAGGATTATTCGTCTGGTTACAACTGGTCATCATAGTGAGCCCTTGGATTAATTCAATACAAAAAATGTGCACTTAAGTTTTCCCACAATAAACTAAAAGTTTCTAAGCAGCAAACTAAAAACCACTACAAATATGGAATAACAATCACCCAGGAGTGTCAATTGATGAAACAAAATATGCATTGCAAATTGTGCAACCCAAGATTTAGAAAGCGAAAGATTTTGCACATATAATTTGTATCGCCATAATCATTTTCCGACAATCTGTACGACCGTAGTCTTTTAACATTTTGGCGTCTATATCTGAAAATCTGGGAGAAAGTACCTTTCATAAAAGATATCTTCTTATCATACTTTGTCATATATTCTTAGTGTATAAGAATTTTATTTAATCAACAGTAATCTTTGTAGATAACCATCATTATCCCCGCCACAATCTAGTACTCGTATAGCCGACAAACGAAAAGTTGGAGTTCCGTTTGCTTCCAGATGATGTGTACTGTACATTAATACTAGGTGATTTGCAATTTTAGTTGCATCTATTTCATTCAATATAGAAACCTGCGAGGTAGCAATAATAATGTGTTCATGTAATTTTATTTTCGAAGGAAAAAGAAGTTTGGCCTGCAACCGTGAGATGTGCATTCCAAGGGCAGACAATGGCTAGGCCAAGTACGTGACTTCGGTGCTGCACAGATTTGCACCGTTGGATCTCCCATCACATGCATCGGATCTTGTTCGTGCGCTAGCCAGCGTGATACCTACTTACTAGGTGTACTGGATAATACTCCATGGAATTGCAGTTGATCGTCGATGCTTAAAAGCACTTAGTTTTGGCAGAGGTATACTTGCTAGTTTTGTAGATGCAGCTTATACATATGACACAATGTATCTCCATGATGACTGATTAGACAGGATATGTCATCTACTTCCTAGTCATAATTGGTCATTGTAGTGAGTCTTAGGAATAAATAAACCAATGAGAAAAATGAATATGCATTTAAAATTGTGCAATTAAAGATTTAGAAAGAAAAAAATCGTGCACATATATTGTGTACCACCTTTGGCTTGATCATGCGTGCTTAGCGGACTTGTTCAAAGCTAGAAATATTGTCTTATGATAGGCTGTCAGATTTTTTTCGATCTGGATTTTATTTCACCACGAGTTGTTTTGGACCTGACATCCTAGCCCACAGATTGAAAGTAAGAGTTGTGTTTGCTAAAACTCCACACGTGGTTCGCAATTTTAGTTGCCCGTCTATTACGAAATTGAGACAAATATGTTTTTCCCATATGTTCATTTCTTTTGAACGAAAATAAATTCGGTCTGCGACAGTGATATGTCCATTCACAAAGGCTACGGCAATTACGTACGAAGTTGATGCTGGACAGATTTGCACCGTTGGAGCCATGCATGCATGCATCCATCCACGTAAGAGGTGGCTAAAAGTCGCGACCCCATGTAGCTTAGCTCTACCAGCAGCTGCACAAAGCACTCCCGCACCGACAACAAACAAAGCTCGTCCTTAATTACCTTATCGGCGTCGGACTCGCCGCCGGCTGCGCCGCCATAGTACAGCGCTCCCTCAAGGCAGTAGAGAACGCCGCCGCCTCTTCCGCGAGCTCTGCAACCTGCGCCGCGACGTCAGGCTCCGAGAAGAAGGACGAAGACGATGACGACGGCGAGCGCCAGCTCCCGATCAAGCCCTTGTCCGCAAGGACCGTGCCCTCGACGTAGTCCATGAGCCCGGAAAGCGTGCCGCCACGCTCGACGTCTATGAGCTGCTCCTGGTCGCCCGTCAGTGCGGTGGCGTCCGTGTACAGAAGCCGCACCCAGCGTGCCCTCATCGGCGCTGGCAGGAGCGGTATGTGCGCTATGTATTGGCCTTCGGCCGACACGGAGAGGCGGGCCGAAGTGGAGCCTCCGCCGAGGCATCCGAGCGATGGCATGTCAACGACGACGACGCCGGGCGCGCCCGCCTGGCCACGGACGGAGTGGCCGCTTCCCCGGGCGGACACCGGGAACGGTGACGGGCGTGCGCACGAGGCGCGTAGCAGCGCGGCGATATCAGCAGGGCACGACGGATAGAGTACAGCTGCCGCCGCTGGCGCGACCGACACGTTGCCAAAGTCGGCGGACGCGACCGCGGTGGCCTCGGCGTCGTCGCGGATCAGCGTAGCGACGCCAAGGTCGTGGAGCTCGTCGGGTACGAAGGAGGCCGACATCCACACGTGCGCGTCGTCGTCAACCGATGCGGTTTGGACGGTCTTGAGGAGGCAGTTGAGCACGAAGAGAGCGGCCATGGTCATCTCTTGTGCTTTGTTTATGACTTTTATAGAAATATTTAGAGTCTATATATTTGGTAGTTTAAGAATTGTAATCTGTCTCCTGTCTCATTTTTAAGAAGCTTCCTGTCATTCAAATCTATACTTTTATATATACTCGCTCATGAGGCTCAATACAATATCCATCATATTTCATGTCAATCCCTCTCTATTCCTTCTGCATGGTATCTGTCGTAAGTTCGTAGACCTATCTACAGCCCACCGCTTCCGTACCGTGCGTCGTCCCAGGGCGGTTGGCCTCCATGACCGTCGCTGGGGCTACGCGGCTCGTATCTAGGGTTCATCCGCTGATCGTGTTGACCAGCTGATTTAGAGAGTCTTTCTCCAGATCTCTTGATTCGGGTTTTTCTCTTTTTCGCCGATCACTTTGATCCGTATTTTCTTTTTGGTTTTCCGATCTAAGATCGGTTTGCGTCGCCCGCCGCCGTCGTCGACACCCGCGTGCCTCTACTACGACAATGGCGTGACCCCGGCCTCCTCTTCGACCCGGCGGCCTCGCATGTCGCGTCTGCCCCACGATCGTCGTCCACCCATCTGTCCGCTCGTCGTCCTGCGTCGGGCGTCGCCGCCAACGACGCGACCCTGACCTCTTCTACGACCCGACGGACTCACGCGACACGGCGGCCTGTCCCGTTCGTCATTCACGCTTCTGCTCGCCCGTCGCTCCGCGGCGGTCGTCGTTGTCCGTGTCCAATTAGGATCCTACATCACCTACCATCTCCGTGGCCACTCGCTATCGTCGAGGGCCAGATAGGTGTGTCTCAAAGTAAGTGGTTACCATGTTTTAGTTTAATTTATTAGGCCTAACATTGCTTTATATCCGGTCCATATCATGGACCATAGAATTATTTTTAGTTGTGTTATTTTAATTTGGTATGGGTCTGTCCAATCTGAATAGTTTTAGTTTTAGGGTTTATCTATATAAGTTGGCCACCGAGCAGAGTTGATTTTCAAGTTAAGAATAGACAGGAAAAAAGGGTCCCATGTCAGGGACGCCAATATTGTTTGTTTTGCTTGCTGATTCGCAAGAATTTGTTCTGCTATTTGTGGAGTAGATCTAATTAGGCTCAACAATCAAAGTTATCTATTGGTTCTATTATTTGTCGTGGAAGATTGGGCCAAAACCCTAGGATCTCTACTTGATCCTTTTTTTTCAAGAGTACGTCAATGGCGTCCCATATTTTTATAAAAGAGAACAAAATAGTTACAAGAATCCTATGATCGATGCGAACATCAACCATAGGAACACCCACTCCAACCGATACAAGTAAGTCACAATCTCACAAATCTATGTAGAACACCTACACCCACACCTGGTCGTCTCCAATCATGAGTTTCTTCAAGGATCCACATGGCTAGCTCTCTCGGGTCTCTGAATTGCTTCGGTCGGTTAAAGACCTTCGCGTTCATTTGCTTCCATAGTGCCAAGTCGCCCCTATGACTAAAGAGTCAAAACCTCTTTTGTCCCTGCCTTGGAAACCATTCCTTGCTCTAAGCCACCACTCAACTAGAGTATCCTCACTGCTCGGGGAGGCTACAATTAGCTGCAATGTGTCGAAGCAAGTATGTCAAACCTCCCTCGCATAGACGCATTGCAATAAAATATGCTCTGCATTGTCCTCGTCCTGCATGCAAGTGTAACACGGGGAGGGATCATCCTGCAGGACGTGTCAAGCTCGTCTGTTGGAGGTCCATAATTTGTGATGCCCTGCCAACCAAGCAAAGATCTTACATTTTAGCGGTGCCCAACTACTCCATATTGCAGAGGCAGTAGGAGATCGGATCCATCCCTAGCATAGTTGGGTGTATGTGGATTTCGCGGTGCACTCTCCGGAAAAGTCATGGTGCCATTCAAATTTATCCTTGACCGACTCGTCCATTTGTAGCATGGCAATCGCATGCCTTAGGTGCACCGATTGCAGCAAGGCACCCATGGAACTTTGGGGTTGCACGCTCGAGTGCCTTCATCGCTGTCCTAGAGTTCCTCGTTTTCATATCTACTCCTAGCACGAGCGTGGGCGCAATATCCTGCACCACGACATCATGTATCCATCTCTCCCTCTAGAAGAGAACTTTGTCTCCTTTGCCGACCGTTTTTTAATCAAGTTGTTGAACACCCTTCTCGCATCGTTGTCCACTGGTAGATTGAGACCCTGCCATGGCCTTCGATCGTCAGTGCGTCTCAACCACTCCCAACCTACTCTAAGCGCGAGGGCTTGCAGCCCAAGTTCTTCACTCCTAGCACTCCAAATTTTGTCGGCCTGCAAATGGAGTTCCACACCACAAGGCACCGAACACCATTGACTCGATCCTTCCCTGCCCAAAAGAATCGCACGCATCCAACTATCAATGTCCTCAAGCACCCAAGTCGGGGGCTTCATGACCAGCAATTGGAGAACTGGCCTCACGGAGATGACCGATCCAACAAACACAAGCCGCCTAGAGCGCTGCATCAATCCTCTCTGCCATGTCGGGATACAGTGTCTCACCTGATCAAGAAGTGGTTGCCACTGCACTTTGGTGAGCTTCTTGATCACCAGTTGCAACCCAATATATTTACATGGGAACTCTCTGATAGCACATTGCCCTAAGTTCCAAACTCTCACTTTATCTTCTTCACTCTCCGTTATGAGCAACCGACGATTTCTTATAGTTCATGCGCAAACCAGAGGCTTCACGGAAGATCTCTAGTGTCGTTCCCACAACTCCAGGTCTGGTGTTGAAGATCTCACAAAGAATGCTACATCATCAGCATAGATAGAAAGTCTTTGCACGACAGAAATTTCGTTGTATTTTCTCAGCATCCCTTCTTGCAACACCTTTGAAATAATTGTCGAGAGGGCATGCATAGCGATTACAAACATCAGGGGGGGACACCGGGTCCCCCTGCCTGAGCCCTTTGGTGTTCCAAATTCTCCTCCCTGGAGATCCGTTGACCAAAACTTGAGTACTAGCAGTTTGCAGTAGGGTCACGATCCATCTCAAACATGTGAGACCAAAACCTTTTGTATGGAGCACTTGAACAAGAACGGCCATGACATGGAGTCGAACTCACATGTGATGTCCAGTTTCAAGAACACTCCACGACCTTTTCTTGCGTGTAGGTTTTGACCTTCGATGAACTTAACGCAGACTGGTTAACTCCCACTAGTTTGTGTTGGGCTAAGTCCCTCCACATGGAGGTGTCTCGGCAGCCCAACATCATCCCATAAGTCCGACACATATCAGCCATTGATCCTCGTTGCATCCAATGGCTGAGAGCGCTTCCAAGGGAAGTGAAGAAAGAAGAAAACCATAGCCACTCCACCCTTGCTAGTGTGGATGCCATCATGAGAGTGAGAGCACACACAAGAGAGGAACACCACCTGACATAAGAGAGGAAGAATAAGTGGAGGTTCTATCCAGATTTGCTGTGTCTGACTAGACAATGTTCAAGATGGTGTTTGGAGCCTCAAATGTGGTTGGATCGTCTCCAAACTTGGTGAGATCATTGCTTACTTTGAGTACTTTGATTTTATTAGCTGGTTTGAGGATTGGGCCAGTGGAGCATGATATTTGAGAGTGGTTTTGGCGGCTTTAATAGCTGCAGTTTCAGAACAGAGTAATTTTCAAAGACGAAAGGTTTGGGCAAACGGTGTCTGATTGAGCTGAAATTTTGAGGGAATCTAGGGTAATTGCGTGTCTAATTGTATGCTAAATTTGCTGTTGTTTGGTTCAGCTGTTTAAGAGAAGTTTGCAAAACACTAAAGGGGACAGAAGTTTGTAAACTCTGCTTTGCTGAAGTCTTGCCTCTTGTGGTTATTGTTGCTGTTGCTAGTTGGCAACATGGAAAGTGTATTGTAAATATCTCTAGAGGTTCTAGATAATACTTTGTACTCACCATTATGATAGTGAAGTTTTGTGTACCAGTCGGTCCACAACCGTGGTTTTTTAGTCCTCAACTTGAGTAAGTTTTTCCATGTTAAATCATGTGTCACATGTGCATGTTGTTTGTGTTATTCTGCTGCTTACTTGTTGGTTGAAGTTGTCCTCAAAATTTATCACAAGTGGAGGCGGCTGTGTAGTGTGCATATTTTTCGTGTCAGTGAATTTGTGTAGCGCATTGTTGCTATCCGGCCTCACAAAGTGGCATCAGAGCCTAGGTTTGCTTGTGCAAATTGCAAAGTTTCATGTGGTGAAATATGGAAGTGAATACCAGCTGGATGATATTGATCTTTGAATGGTACAAATTATCAAGCATGGAAGGGCGGCATGGAGGACTTGTTATATGTCAAAGATACTGGAAGCCAATGTTCTTCACTGAGATGTCGGAGGGCATTGAGGAAGGTTAGGGGAAGGTACTTTATTGCCAAGCTTGTGTGTTTATTCGGCAATGGGTCGATGACAATGTTTTGAACCATATCATTTATGAGACACATGCACACACCTTATGGCAGAAATTGGACAAGTTTTTTGCCCGAAAAGAAGGTATAGAGAAGATGTTCTTGATCAAACAATTGATGTGTTTGAGGTATAAAGAGGGCATTCTATGTGCAGATCATGTGAATACATATCAAGGCATCATAAATCAGCTTTCTTTAATGGGAATTACATTTGAAGATGAAGTGAGAGCCTTGCTGCTACTAGGTTCATTAGCTAGCTGATAGTGACACAAAGGGCAACCGAATTACTGCAGTAGAAGAGGGCATCATGCTTGTTATGCATGAAGAAAATGATGGCCGATTTGGTTCCACTGTTGAGGAGAAGATCACTGTTGTTTCTAATTAAACAATCAACCTTGTGGATGGTGACGAGATGATTTGGATACGGACAATGTGTGCTACCATTCATGCAACATTTCGCAGCGATCTTCACTAACTATATATCATGTGATTTTAGGTGTTCTGAAGATGAGGAACAATGATAGGGCGTCCATCATTGGAAAAGGAGATGTGCTTTTAGAGACCGCTGATGGTACAGGGTTAGTCATCATGTCTGTGAGGCATGTTGAGGCACTTCGCCTCAATATTATCTCAGTTGGTCTGCTAGATGGAGATGATTACTTGAGAAGTCTTGGAAAAGGGCAATACAAGCACACCAAAGGCAACATGATTGTTGCAAGAGGTAAAATGGTCTCAGTTTTGTACCATGTTCATACTAAGCTCTTTAGTGCTTCTGTCAATGCACTGGAAAAGGATGATCATTGTGCTCTATGGCACAAGAGACTTGGGCACATGAGTGAGAAGGGGATGATAGTGCTAGTGAATAAAAATTTGTTGAAGGGTGTGAAAGGAGTTCACATCAAGAAATGCTCAGATTGTCTAATAGGAAAGCAACACAGAGTTGCATTCAAGACTCTACCTCCTGACAAGAAGCCTAAGAAGCTGGACTTGATACATTTCGATGTTTGTAAAATGTCGGTAAGATCTCTTGGTGGTGCTAAGTACTTTGTGACTTTTATTGATGACTTTTTCAGGAAAGTTTGGGCCTTCACTTTTGTTGGGGGACGTTGCATGGGAAACAAAAAAAATCCTACGCACACGCAAGATCTATCAATGGAGATACATAGGTACAAGAGGGGGAGTGTGTCTATGTACCCTTGTAGATCGCTAAGTGCAAGCGTATATAATGCGGTTGATGTAGTCGTACTCTTCACGATCCAATCGCGATTTGGTCCGATCCAGCGCCGAATGGACGGTAGCTCCGTGTTCAGCGCACGTATGTCTCTGTGACGTCTCCTCCTTCTTGATCCAGCAAGCGAGGGAGGACATGTATATGGGATCTCAACCAGCACGACAACATGGTGGTGGTGATGGCATCGGAACTCCGGCAGGGCTTCGCCAAGCACGTACCAGAGAAACATCGGAGGAGTTGGGAGAGCCAATGGGCAAGGGTGAAAGGGTGGCTATCGGTGTCAAAACCAGCGGATCTCGTAGTAGGGGTCCTAAGCTAGGCGTCTTGGAGCGATGGTAACATGGACACATGATTTTACCCAGGTTCAGGCTCTCTCAAGGAGATAATACCCGACGTCCTGCTTTTGATTGTATTGATATGGGGGATAGTACAGAGTACATGTCTCTACCACGAGATTATGAGATGTAATGTAATTTCTTCTATTGACTAGCTTTGCCTCAGTTTATATATACACCAGAGGCCTAGGGTTTAGAGGAGTCCTTGTCTTGTGTGCCAAGTCTTTTGGAATCCTCCTTGTATTCAGCATGGGCTGCTCGAAGTGGCCCATTAGTGAACTGCCATGGGGGTCCTCGACCAGACCCACCTGGTCGGGATACGACGTGGTGAGTACCCCCTAGTCCGGGACACTGTCAATAGCCCCCTTGAACCGGTCTTCAAGTTGGGGACGCTCCTTGGTTCTTCCGAACTATTCTTCGTCTTTGATCATCGATCTTGAAAGCTGGTTCAACAAATATTCCTATTTCCGATCTTGAGCATCACCGAGCATAATTCAAAGAGTTTACATGTCGGGCATCCGAGGAGCCCCTTTAAGTTATCGTACTTGATTAATCCCTTGTAATTTTTTATGCCACTCCTGGGGTTTGAAGTGTTTCCCGTGCGACGGCGTCCTCTTGCGTCCGAGCTCTAATGCCGAACTAAATCCGAGGCGTCTTTTCACAGCCGAGCTCCAACACTATTCGGTATTCATGGTATCCTTTTGCGTCCAAGCTCCAATGTCAGACTACATCCGAGGCATCTTTTCATAGCCGAGCTCCAACACTATTCGGCATTCAAGGTATCCTAGGTTACCTTGGCCTCTAAATTTTTTTAATGAGTCCATCCGAGCTTAAATGCTGGAATAGTCTTCTATGGAACGAGCCATTCAAATCCGAGCTTTATGTCAGGAATCTTTTGAGGTATCTCCGATCTTTGAGCTTTATGTCGGACTGCTTACGAGCTCCAACATCAAACTGCTTCCGAGCTCCAATGATGATCGGCATCCGAGGTATCCTAGATTACCTCGGTCTTTAAAAAATTGAAGAAATTCATCTGACCTTAATGCCAGAAACGCCCTCTACGGAGCCAACCACTTGCGCCCAAGCTTTATGCCGGATTGCTTCCGAGGTGGTGCACCATCCCGACTGTGGGATGATTTTTCGTGGATATTTTTGATTGGTGCAATTTATTCTCTGCCGAGATATATAGCGAGTAGCCCTCAAGGAGTGTGTCAGTCTAAAACCCGAGATGCACCTGAAGGATGACATAAAACCGTTGATCCCAGTATACCATGAGACAAAGGTCGATTCATAAAATCGGCCTGAGGATTAATTCCTAGCTCGGCAACATACTTCGGAACACAAAAGAGGTGTGCACAAACCTCGAGACTCAGGTTGGGTGCGGCCGACCAACGTGAGGACCATAATCTCCTCGGAAACTGTATTGCACTTAAAGTTTCTTCATTGAATTGTCAATGCAGTAGCCCCCGAGACTTGGGTTTGCCAACGTGCCCAACCCTAGGACCGTGACTCCTCGGGAACTACTTCAACTGTCATGTATGTTTTGACAATACCGAGGTGGAGTTTAGGAGGAAAGATGCCGGATTTTAGTTTCAATAAAGAGTTTCACACCGAACACCTCCACCAAGAAAATGTCCCGCTGAAAGGAAAATATAAAATAGGTGAAAGATGTTATAAGCTCAAAAGACCAAAAAAATATGCGTAAAAAACTTTACGTCTAGATTGAATCATGCTTTTTTGGTGCCAATACGAAATTGGTCTTAAAATTGTGCTTCCGTCGTGCTTTGACATGACACATTCGATCTCTAGACTTTATGTGGATCAGCCTTCGGCTTCAATGTCTGTATCCCGAAGGTGGAGTGTTTCTCAGGCCAGTTTAGCGAACTAAATGCGAGCAGCTTTATAGACAAACCAGGCTACCCAGCTATTGATCATACACTTGAGTCGAGAAAGGAGTGCTAGAAAAAGACTTTGCAACGACTAGGAAGAAAACATCTATTATAAAATGGCTCATATTAATTTAAGAGCCCCCAAGTGAATTTGGGTAAAATAATTTTATGTATAATGATTGTATGTACCGAAGTACTTATATAATATTTTTGTTCCCCGAACTTTGAACACGTCTTAACCGGGCGTCGGCTTCTCCCGCTTCGGCCAAAGGCCGGAAAGTGTTATCTACTCCGCCTACCGAGAATATCGGCGGTGTTTCGGATAACCAGGCAATCAGGCTATGAGGCTGTAACACACAAAGCACGCCCAGGGAACTCATGCTATATTGCTTATGTAACGTAAGAAGCATTTTCAAAGAAAATAGTGCCCCCAACGGTACCTTTCTTTGGCGCTCATGATTACTATGAGACTTGTGCAATAGATTTGTGTACGCGTTAGTTCCTTCGTGTGCCGACCATAGTTGAAAACAATAAGAGCGCTAGATTTCGGCGTGACTCCTCTGAGGTACGAGTTCGGATGACCCGATCGTAAAAATCGTAGAGGTGCTCCCTTTAGTCCGTAGCCAAACAATTGGGAATGTAGGGGGTAAGCACAGGAGCCAGGCAACCTAGCTTTGCGGAACACTTAAGTCAACTTGATGCATATTTTGGCATAATACATGAGCAAAGAAAGAAGCAGTACAATAATAATCACATGCAAATAGAAAAGGGTTCACAAAGGAAGCCCCCAAGTAAACGGGGTATTTGAATTTGTTTGTAACAAACAAAAGTTTTGACAAAGAAATTTTTTCACAAACAACTTTTTTGTCAAAAAATTATAATGCTTGGTCGATCGAAACAAAATTTAAAATTGAAAGTTTTTTAGCATGAAAGCGACTTAGCTGCTTAATGTGCTTGATGTCGATGACGCGATACGGGCTTGGGGTGGGACGAGGATGCCCATTGAACTTTGATAGATCGGTGTGTAGTCTTCGGCATGACCGGGGTCCAAGCCCCCAAGACCGTCCCGAGTTGACCGAATGAGGAGTTCGGCACTCCGAAGTAGTGTCACGGCTCGGCCGATGTGGCGAGGCGAAGCCCTGGTCCAACCGAGGTGGTTGAGCTGAGTAGGTCGGCAAGGTGACGCCAGGATGACCGCGTGACGGCAGTCGAAGTCGATTTCCTGCACTCATAAAATAGTGCAAGCCAAAAGTAATAACAAAGAAAGATAATAATATATTAGAAAATTCTTCTACTTAGTTAATTTAAGTGAAGCAAATAAGTACAGGAATATGGCCTGGCGCCGAGGCGCCTGAACGAAGAGTTCGGCTAGACGAAGAGGCGATGCTGCACGGTCGATGTGGCGATATGAAGTCCTCGGTCCAGTTACATGGCGAAGCGGTGATCGGCGGACACCGAAGTCTCATGCAGGTCAGCTGGTGACGCCGAAGTCTCATGCCAGCCGAGGTGTTGAAGCAGGTCGGCTGGTGACGCCGAAGTCTCATGCCTGCCAAGGTGTCAAAGCTGGTCGACTGGTGACGCCAGGGTCTCCAGAGCGGGTTGATAAGGAGATGACGAAGCCCCCGGTATAGCCGAGGTGATGGAGGAGATTGGTAAGGTGATGCTAGAGCCCCATGCCAGGCGACATGTCAAAGCAGGTCGGCGTGGTGGACGTCCGCTTGGAAAATTAATGGCGCGGCGATGCCGACGCATGTCGAAACTTGTGACGAGGTCGATGCTGGCTTGATGAAGCAACAGAGCGCCCGACCAACACAACCCACGAATGATGAGATTCGCTTGATGATTATTCGGCCCTCGCGATGCCGAACTCTTGGTCGGATGACCGAGATTATGATAAATTTTTTCCAGAAAAACATCTGAACCAAAAACTGTAGATTGGTCGCTGTCCGCATCATCTGAAATTTAGGGCAAGGAATTCCGCTGTCCAGAAAAACTGCATGACCCCGCGAGGGCAATATTGACGTTAAGGCCCCGAGCACCATGGAGGATTCTTCCATGGTCTTGGTTGAGATTGGGGTTGATGTTCATGAAGACACTCGTCCGATCTATATGATCCGACATGGAGCGCAGCCCTTGGCATAGCCAAGGTGACCAGTCAAGCCGGTGACGAATATGCCGACGTTGACGATAGCTCGGTTCCGATGCGTAGATCGTGATGGAGCCGATCTGAATTCCCATCGCACCGCAGCGACTACCCAGCAGGCTCTCAATGAAAGCACCAATGTTGGTGTCAAAACCAACGGATCTCATAGTAGGGGTCCTAAGCTAGGCGTCTTGGAGCGATGGTAACATGGACACATGATTTTACCCAGGTTCGGGCTCTCTCAAGGAGATAATACCCTACGTCCTGCTTTTGATTGTATTGATATGGGGGATAGTACAGAGTACATGTCTCTACCACGATATTATGAGATGTAATGTAATGTTTTCTATTGACTAGCTTGGCCTGGGTTTATATATACACCATAGACCTAGGGTTTAGAGGACTCCTTGTCTTGTGCACCAAGTCTTGTGGAATCCTCCTTGTATTCGGCATGGGCTGCCCGAAGTGGCCCATTAGAGAACTGCCATGGGGGTCCTCGTCCCGACCCACCTGGTCGGGAGACGATGTGGTGAGTACCCGCTAGTCTGGGACACCATCAGTGTCTGCCTCCAATTCACCTCCTCCATCTACATATAGGCTAGAGGGATGGTGATGTCTACTATGCAACCTTCTTCTTGTAGACTCGTGTTGGGCCTCCAAGCGCAGAGTTTTGTAGGACAGTGGCAATTTCCCCTCAAGTGGATGACCTAAGGTTTATCAATCCGTGGGAGGCGTAGGATGAAGATGGTCTCTCTCGAACAACCCTGCAACCAAATAACAAAGAGTCTCTTGTGTACGCAACACACCCAATACAATGGTAAATTGTATAGGTGCACTAGTTCGGCGAAGAGATGGTGATACAAGTGTAATATGGATGGTAAATATAGGTTTTTGTAATCTTAAAATATAAAAACATCAAGGTAACTGATGATAAAAGTGAGCACAAACGGTATTACAATGCTTATAAACAAGGCCTAGGGTTCATACTTTCACTAGTGCAATTTCTCTCAACAATACTGACATAGTTGAATCATATGTAAATACCTCTCGTGCAACAAAGAGTTGACTCCAAAGTCACAAATAGCGGAGAACTAATGAACAAATTATTGTAGGCTACGAAACCACCTCAAAGTTATCTTTTTTGATCAATCTTATGAGCTATCCCTATAAGTGTCACGAACAGCCCTAGAGTTCGTACTAAAATAACACCTTAAGATACACATCAACCAAAACCCTAATGTCACCTAGATACTCCAATTTCACCACAAGTACCCATGGGCTTGATTATACGATATGCATCACACAATTTCAGATTCATCATGTTCAATCCAACACAAAGAACTTCAAAGAGTGCCCCAAAGTTTCTACCAGAGATTCAACACGAAAACATGTGCCAACCCCTATGCATAGATTCCCAGGGTCACGGAACCCGCAAGTTGATCACCAAAACATACATCAAGTGGATGAATAGAACATCCCATTGTCACCATGAATATCCCATCGCAAGACATACATCAAGTGTTCTCAAATCCTTAAAGACTCAATCCGAGAAGAAAACTTCAAAGGGAAAACTCAGTTCATCACAAGAAGATAGAGAGGGAAAAACTCCATATAATTCAGCTATATCAATATAGCTCGCGGTACATCAAGATCGTGCCATCTCAAGAACACGAGAGAGAGAGAGAGAGATCAAACACATAGCTACTGGTACATACCCTTGTTGGGTTCTACCGTAGGTGCGTCACATGCAAAAGAAAATTTTCCTACATGCAGAACATCCAAGAACATGCTATGGAGATGGATCAAAGTTTGTTACCACTAGAAGCGCAGTGCCGTGCAGCAGAAGTGGAGTTGGGGAAGCGCGTCCATGTAGTCCGTCTCCTCCTCATCCGATCTCCCTCGAATAGCCATCCAGATCTCCCTCGAATAGCCGGTCGCCAGATCCCACGTACAGGTTCACCTGAGTGGCACAGGTGCACCACCTTTAACGGTATCCGCTCGTGCAGGAGGAACACCCGTGCGGCGGCTGCTAGGTCCGATCACCCAGTCGGCGACAGTGAGTGGAGGTGGCTAGTTGCAACTCATGCAAATCCCTAATGACGGCACCGAAGCGATCAACCGGATGGGTGTGCCGCACCTCCACTATATATAGGCATCCGACGCGGGCTCAACTCTTGGGGCTCGCATGGATCCTAAAGCCCACGTGTTCCTTCCCTTAAGCACGCGACCCTTTAGGTTCTTGTCCACTTGGTCACGAGTCACATCACATCCGACTCGACCGGTCGGTAGCGGCCTCTGGCAAGACGTGCCGACTCCAAGTGTCCAATGAAGCTAGTTAGGCGAACCTATACTTCACACTTCTGTTCCCTTTTCCACACGATACATGTTGTCATGCACAAGGCGACATGGTCATCCTTGTTGCAGCAAGACCTCTTTCTCGTTCCAGTGAATCCGACCAACACTTTGGATTATCTCATAATCCTCATCGCATGGCTATGCTTATCCAGGTCGGATCACCTGAGGGGGCCCAGAGTATATCTCTCCTGGTAGGAGGGGCAAATCCCATCTTGCTCGACCATGTCTCACATTATGGGTCTGGACAAGCCCGAAACCTACCTTTGTAACTACCCAATCATGGAGTAGCGTTTGGTCAGCCCAAAGCAAGTCTGTCACCATCCCGAGTACATTTGCCAGCTCAGGTCTTAGGACATAGAACATATGTTGTACTAGAGACTCATAGATGACCTATCGCTACATCTCATAATTGGGTCTGTCCAACTCAAACCTTATCTCGACTCGGATCTGACTACATCAAATTCGACCAGACCTTTCTGAGTCCATATTATCCGGCTAGCATCCAATGCTACATGGTCAATGAGACCGGACCATCCACTGTGTCATATGCTAGTCTAACTGGTTGTGCATCCACACAGCCCTTTCAACTAGGGACCATTTAGGACAGTCATCATACAATGCATAGTCTCACAAACAAGTCACATGCTTGTTAATACACATCAATTATAATATCCAAGGACTATCTTTATTCATAAACACATAGGAAATATCATCATACATGATTGCCTCTAGGGCATATCTCCAACAGTCTCCCACTTGCACTAGAGTCAATCAAATAGACATCGAATGCCCATAGCTCTAACGTGCCCCTCATGCTTGGGGTGTGGAAGCGTCTTAGTTAAGGGATCTGCAACATTTGCATCCGTATGAATCTTGCACAAATTTGTATCACCTTTCTCTAGGAGCTTTCGTATCAAGTGATATTTTCGGTCTATGTGCCTGGTCTTGTGGTGTTGTCTTGGCTCCTTGGCCTGTCCGATGGCACCTGAATTATCGCAATAAAGGTCCAAAGGTTTTGACCAGCCCGGGAACACACCAACATCTTCTAGGAACTTCCGAATCCAAACACCTTCCTTTGCGGCTTCAGAAGCAGCAATGTATTCGGTCTCTGTTGTGGAGTCGGCCATCATGTCTTGCTTGGAAATCGTCTAGCTCACTGCTCCTCCATTCATGACATACACGAATCCTGTTTGCGATCGACAATCATCCCTATCGGTTTGGAAACTAGCATGAGAGTAACCCTTTATGGATATCTCGTCCTCACCTCCATAAACTAGGAACATCTCTTTAGTCCTTTTCAGGTACTTCAAGATAGTTTTCACCGTTGCCTAGTGACTCTCACCTGGGTCGCCCTAGTATCTGCTTGTTAAGCTTATTGCATAGGCAACATCAGGCCGTGTACGTAGCATGGCATATATGATGAATCCAATTGTCGAGGCATATGAAATCCTACTCATCCGGTTTCGCTCATCAGAAGTTGTAGGACTCTGAGTCTTGCTTAGCTTTACACCATGTGAGACGGGCAAGAACCCTTAATTGGCCTCACTCATGTTGAACCTCTTCAACACTTTGTCTATGTACGTGCTCTGGCTTAAGCCGATCAGCCTCCTCGATCTATCTCTACAGATCTTGATGCCTAAAATGTACACTGCCTCTCCAAGGTCTTTCATTGAAAACTTGCCATTCAATGATTCCTTGACTAAGTTCAGCATCAAAACATCATTTCTGATCAGTAGTATGTCAACCACGTACAAGATCAAAAAATACTAATGAGCTCCCACTAGACTTCTTGTATAACCAATATTCCTCTTCGTTCTTGATAAAACCAAGATCAACGATGAATTCATCAAAACGAATGTTCCAACTCTGAGCTGCTTGCCTCAATTCATAAATAGATCTCTTGAGCTTGCATATTTTACCAGCGTTAGTTGGATCGACAAAACCTTCGGGTTGTATCATCTATACATGCTCTTTTAAATTTCCATGAATGAAAGCCGTTTTGGCATCCATCTGCCATATCTCATGATCGAAATATGCAACTATAGCTAGTATGATCATCACCGACTTTAGCATTGCTACCGGCGAGTAGGTCTCGTCGTAGTCAATTCCTTGAACTTGTCCATAGCCTTTAGCAACAAGCCGAGCTTTGTGGATCTGAACATTTCCGTCCATGTCAGTTTTCTTCTTAAAGACCCATTTGCATCCAATGGCAACTACGCCAAGTGGTGGATCAACCAAGTCCTAGACTTGATTGTCATCCATAGAATTTAACTCGGATCTCATGGCCTCTAGCCATGCCTCAGAATATGGGCTCACCATCGCTTCTGCATACGTGGCCGGCTCGTCACTTTCTAGCAACAAAACGTCGCGCACTCTGCGCAATCTTTCCGACCTCCGTGGCTCCGATGCCGACTCCACTACGGGTTCTCTTACCGACTCCGATGTGATCTCATCACCAACCGAGTTGTCCCTGAGTGGTTCTCAAATTTCTTTGAGTCGCACTGTTCTCCCATTGGCCTCCCAACTGAGAAACTCTTTCTCCGGGAAAACCCCGTTCCGAGCAACAAACACTTTGTTCTCTTCTCGGTTGTAGAAGTTATATCCCCAGGTTTCCCTCGAATATCCCACGAATATGCATTTATCCGACTTGGGTGTAAGCTTGTCCGACATGAGTCCCTTAACAAATACTTCACAACCCCAAATCTTTAGAAAAGACAAACTAGGACTCTTTCCAGTCCACATCTCATGTGGTGTCTTGTCTACGGATTTTGATGGTACCTTATTAAGTGTGAAAGCTGCAGTTTCTAGAGCATATCCCTAGAATAACAAGGGTAAATCCGATTTTCTCATCATCGACCGAACCATGTCCAACAAGGTTTGATTTCTCTGTTCTGACACACCATTTCTCTGCGGCATACCCGGAGGTGTGAGCTGAGGTACTATACCTCGGCTTTTCAGATGATTATCCAACTCCTGCCTCATGTACTCACCTCCACGATCTGATCATAGAAGTTTTATCGTCTTGCCGAGCTGATTTTCAACCTCGTTCTAAAACTCTTTGAACTTATGCATAGATTCACGTTCTACCAGTTTGTGTAATCGTGTACGAAATACAAGGCGCTACGCACATGGCGGAAATCACAGATCACATCTGTACTCCGATCACGCCGAATTTTCTGATCAGACCGATCTCATCGATCATCGCGAACACGATTCGGATTTCCGTTTCACGGTTAACCCCGACGGCGGATAACGACAGGTAGGGGTAGGTTGTGTCAAGACCTCATCGATTTCGATTGATAGAAACATAGCCTCAATCTATCTTGATGTGTAGTTGATCTCATCAACCGTGCACATACCAATCTCATGAATGATGACGGATCTCATCCGCCGCCTCCACATATCAAATATGCATCCGATCTGAATCCAAATCCTATAACAGAGGCTCTGACACTATAGTTGGGTTCTACCGTAGGTGCATCGCATGAAAATAAAATTTTCCTACATGCAGAACATCCAAGAACATGCTATGGAGATCGATCACAGTTCGTTACCATTAGACGCGCAGTGCCGTGCAGTGGAAGTAGAATTGGGGCAGCGCGTTTGTGTGGTCCGTCTCCTCCTCGTCCGATCTCCGTTGAACAACCGTCCTGATCTCCCTCGAACAGCCGGTCGCCGGATCCCACATATGGGTTCGCCGGAGTGGCGTAGGTGCACCGCCTCTAACGGTATCGACACGTGCAGGAGGAACACCCGTGCGACGGACTGCTAGGTCCGATCACATGGTCGGTGGCTGCAAGTGGAGGTGGCTAGTTGCAACTCATGCAAAGCCCTAATGACGACGCCGAAGCAATCAATCGGATTGGTGTCCCATACCTCCACTATATATAGGCATCCGGCACGGGCTCAACTCTTGGGCCTCGCACGGATCCTAAAGCCCACGTGTTCCTTCCCTTAAGTGCACGACCCTTTAGGTTCTCGTCCACTTGGTCACGAGTCAGATCACATCCAACTCGACCGGTTGGTAGCGGCCTCTAGCAAGATGTGCCGACTCCAAGTGTCCGATGACGCTGGTTAGGCGAACCTGTACTTCACACTTCTGTTCCCTTTGCCACATGATACATGTTGTCGTGCACAAGGCGACATGGTCATCCTTGTTGCAACACGACCTCTTTCTCATTCCGGTGAATCCAACCAACGCTCCTGATTATCTCATAATCCTCATCGCATGGCCATGCTTGTCCAGTTCGGATCACCCGAGGGGGCCCAGTGTATATCTCTCCTGGTAGGAGGGGCAAATCCCATCTTGCTCGACCATGTCTCGCATTATGGGTCCGGACAAGCCCAAAACCTACCTTTGTAACTACCTAGTCACGGAGTAGAATTTGGTCGGCCGACAGAAAGTCTGTCACCATCCCGAGTACATTCGCCAGCTCAGGTCTTAGGACATAGAATGTATGTTATACTAGAGACTCACAGATGGCCTATCATTGCGTCTCATAGTTGGGTCTATCCAACTCATACCTTATCTTGACTCGGATCTGACTACGTCGAATCCGACTAGACCTTTTTGAGTCCATATTATCCGGCTAGCATCCAATGCTACATGGTCAGTGAGACCGGACCATCCACCGTGTCATATGCTAGTCTAACTGGATGTGCTTCCACGCAACCCTTTCAACTAGGGACCATTTAGGACAGTCATCATACAATGCATAGTCTCACAAACAAGTCACATACTTGTTAATACACATAAATGATAATATCCAAGGACTATCTTTATTCATAAACACATAGGAAATACCATCATACATGATTGCCTCTAGGGCATATCTCCAATAACCCTCAGCCCCGAGGGTGAACTACTCCCTCCTCGTCATGTAGACCGTTGGGATGATGAAGGTGGCCTCCGGTGATGGTTTCCCCTCCGACAAAGTGCCGGAATGGGCTCCTGATTGGTTTTTCGTGGCTCTGGAGGCTTGCGTCGGCGGAACTCCCGATATAGGTTTCTTTTTGGAGGTTTGGGTATTTATAGGAGTACTTGGCATTGGTCCCACATCTAGAAGGTTCCCGAGGAGGTCACAAGCCAGCTAGGCGCGACTAGGGTGGTGGTTGCGCCCTGGTGGCTTGTGACTCCCTCTGTACTCTTCTCCGGTATCTTTTCACTCCAGTATTTTTTATATTTTCCAAAAATATTCTCTGTAATTTTTCAGCCCAGTCTGATAACTTTTATTTCTGCACAAAAACGACACCATGGTAGCTCTGCTAAAAACAACGTCAGTCCGGGTTAGTTCTAATAAAATCATACCAAAATCATATAGAATTATTGTAAATATGGCATGAATACTTCATAAATTATAGATACGTTGGAGATGTATCAACATTCCCAAGCTTAATTCCTGCTCGTCCTCGAGTAGGTAAATGACAAAATAAATAATTTATGAAGTGTGAATGTTAGCATAGTGCACAAGTTTGATCAATGATAGTTCCAAACACTTTATCTAGCATCATTAAATATCATAAACACTAGTTCATCTCATAAAACTTCTCATGATGAAGTAACAAGCTATTCACATGTTAAAGTATAGACCATAAAGTTTCTTGAAAACTAACAAACCATATTCCTAGTCATCGAACAATTGCAATTCATCTTATTTTTAGGAAGGGTCTATGTAAGAGCTTTGATTTAGAAAATTCCACATACTCAACAGCCATATAGTCTTCCATGATTGCTAACACTCAAAGCATATTTTTAGAGAAAATGGCATCCGTCGAACACAGAGAAAGATAGGGGCTTAAAGTTTCGCCTCCCAACTTATTTATCATATACATACTTGTAAACAATAATAATTCATGATCAAATATATTTGAATGGCCATATATGCTTGGATCTTTCCCCACCACATGATGCTTGCCAAGAGAAAAAGGCAAAATATAGGAAGTGGTGAAGATCACCATGATTCTTGCATAAAGGTAAGTACTAGAAAGTAAAAGATAGGCCCTTCGCAGAGGGAAGCAGAGGTTGTCATGCGCTTTTGTTTTTGGATGTGCAAACTCTTAATGCAAAGGAATGTCATGTGGTATTTCCCTTTGTGATAGCAACATTTATTATGTAGTCCATTGCTTTTATTTCTTTACCATCACAAGTTCGTACAACGCTTATTTTCCCTTACAATAAGAGATCATACATATTTAGGAGAATTTTTTATTGCTTTTTGCACTGATGACAACTTACTTGAAGGATCTTATTCAATCCGTAGGTAGGTATAGTGGACTCTCATGGCAAAATTGGTTTAAGGGTATTTGGATACACAAGTTTTATTTCTACTTGGTGCGGAAGTTTTGGCTAGTATGAGGTGGCAGGAAGCACCACATGTTGGAGGATCCATAACAATATAACTTCTATACAAATATACCGAAGCATAACTTATTATGTTGTCTTCCTTGTCCAACTTAAACTAATTTGCTCAAGTTTGAAAATAATTAATGGGTATTCTCAATCATAGAAGATTTCCAAGATAGTATATTTATATGTGAAATCTCTCTTCCTTCAATATTCTTTCATGAATTGTTCAAGTGACCAATGCGGTGTTTGCTAACTTTCAATAAATTTTGCCACCTATACTTTTTATATGTGAAGTCATTACTCCCCATGGGATAAGCATATAAAACATATATAATTTCAGATGTATGATATTCAATTCATTCAACCATTTACTCATAGGATATAAGTGAAGCGTGAGGGTAAATGACAAAACTACTCCAAAACATATAAGTGAAGATCAATGAGTAGTCAAACAAAATAAGTAGCTATGTGAGGACTTTTTCTCTCTCTCAACAAAGATTTTCAGATCTGAGTATTTTATTGAAACAACAAGCAGAAGAAAAATAGTACTCCAAGACTAGGACGCATCATGTGAAAGAATAAAAATTTAGGCTCTACATAGGCTAACCTATAGTTGACGAAGAGAGGTGGGATGCATAGCATACCCAAGCTTAGATGCTTCAGTGTTCTTGAAATATTTACTTGGGGTGCCTTGGGCATCCCCAAGCTTGAGATTTTGTATCTTGTTCAATCCTCTCATATCCCGGTTTCACCTATTCTCAAAAACTTCATCCACACAAAACTCAAAAAGAACTCGTGAGGTAGGTTAGTACACATAAGAACAAATCAACACTTCATGTACTACCAAGACAACTTGCACAATAATTTTCAAATATTAGGTACTATATACTATCATTTCCACAATTTTTATTTACCAATATAGTCTATGGAACCTATCATGGGGAACGAACACCTATGGATCGAAGGGACCCCTTTCGGTTCGGCGGGGGCAGGCTCGTGCAAAGAGTCGGTCTGATGAATAACACGTGGGATCTTTACCCAGGTTCGGGCCGCACGGATGCATAAAACCCAACTCCTGCTTGGTTGTATTCATTGTGTTTCTAGGGTTCTAGCTATAGGAGCGCTATGAGCAGCTGCCACACGTCTGAGCTAGAAATTCCCAAAAGTCCAAAAGTCCAAAAGTCAAAAGTCCCCTACCATATCGCCCAGGGCCTCCTTTTATACTCTGAAGGGGATCCCAACTGTGACGTATAGTGTGTACACGGGGTGTACAGCCCCCACTTCTTCCCCTCTCTTCCCTGAGCTTTTCTGCCGCCATAGCCCCTTCTCCCCATCATGCCCAAACACGGCTCCACCCGAGCTCAACTCCGACGAGCCTTCGGTGACCTTTTGGTCCTGCCGACGCTGTCTCTCGACTCCACACAATGTGTAAGACCCTGTAGCATATTTAGCTAACTCAAAAACATCCGGGTTTGCAACCGGCCATCGCCGCCCGAAGCTTGCCTCTGCCAAGCACATCGCCGGTGACGCTAAAGACCACCGCAACAGCTGCCGATGCCCGGAATGGAACGGCGACGATCTCGGCCTTCGAACTCAAGAAGAATCACAAAAAATGACCTCGCCGTGTTTTGGGGTGCTCGCCGGACTGGCCACAGCCGACGTGGCCCGATCGGGGCCACTGCCAGGGTCATTGGCAACTGGGTCCCGCGGTCTCCGTTGACCCGTTGACCCGGTCAACTGCTGACTGGACCTGGTCTAGTCACTAACATGTGGGGTCCGAAGCCCCTGTGTCCATGACACTGGGCCAGCCCTGTTAGTTAATCAATTGAGTAATTAGGTTAATTAAAAATAATTAACCTGGTCTAATGTCCCTATGACACATGAGCCCCATCTCCTATTAGTCTCTATTTAGTTTAAATTAAAATGGATTAACCCTGAGTCTATGACATGTGGGACCCACTCGTTAGGTTTGACCTGGTCAACCCCACTGTTGACTGCTGATGCAATGCTGACCTCATGCTGACATCAGCATTCACTGTTCTGGATAATGTTGATTTATTTAATTAAAATAATTCTAGAAAATCTATAAAACTTTAGAAAATCATATCTTTTAAACCGTAGCTCAGATGAAATAATTTATATATGAAAGTTGATCAGAAAAATTCCACAAATCCGAATATGCCATCCATTCATCTTCGGGTCGTCTCTCCGATAAATCCAAAGACTCGGGGAATATCGTCAGATGTTCTTCCGCTCCCTCTAACACGTGTAGTATTGCGTTGGTGATATCTAGATTTGCATATTGCCATGTCATGCATCATGGTGCATCTGTTTGCTTTATATTTATTGTTTCTCTGCCCTCTTCTTACAGGTAGACCCCGAGACGGACGGTGCTCCCGGGTATGACTACACCATCGACGATCAGACTTTTGCCGCAGAGCAGCAAGGCAAGCCCCCCCTTGATCATTCCGATATCACGTATTCTTTCTCCCTCGTGCTTGCATTAGATTTTGCTACTGTATTTAACAACACCTATTCTGATGCATAGCCTGTTTTTGAGTACTGCTTTCATACCTGCTATCATATACTTATGTAGTATAGGTATGGATAGTACCCCCTGTGCCTCCTAGTTTACTATTCTTGTTGCCCTGCTTTCATCTTTGTCAACACCGAGGACTTGAAAACAGAAGACTCGGTCCTCATGACTGACAAGCCATTATCAACTCATCACCACACATACCCCGTGCGTGATATCTCGAGTGTGATTCCTCGGTTATTCACTTCGGGCACTGACACACAGCCTCTATGACTTGTTACTGTAATACAAGTGAAAGATGGATCGGCCCCAAGGGTGCTCGCGAGAGAAAGATTTGGTGGGATGTGGCGTAAGACATTCGTGAGATGTGGTGCGGCGCGCCGGTAAGGCACCCAAGGGTTATTGGCGGGGTGACGGACTGCCTTTTATGGTTCGCGCTTGCCACACACTAATAAAATGCTAACGGGTTGGGTATTTGATCTGAGTTGTTCATTTGACCTTTTCTGCACTAAACCTTCATGTAGGAATAGTTATGGGTACTCAGTGTCGTTGTATCAGCCGAAGCTCTTCGGACGTCAGCAATGGAGTGGCGTGCGCCGGATTGGTCTGGAACGCATCGCGCTTGTTACTAAGGGGTGCTAGGACTACTGAGTGCAAGGGAAAGTGGGCCCATGAACCTGCGCACATAGGATTTAGACCGGTGGGCTGGCCTCTTCATTGAGCCTAGGTGGGGCGATGACGTTTTGGATCCCGAGGCCGGGCATTACCCCGTAAAGTGTGTCCGAGCGGAGGTGATCAAGCGTGTTGGAAATGTGGTGCACCCCTGCAGGGTTGAATTCATCTATTCGAATAGCCGTGTCCACGGTAATAGGACAACTTGGAGTTGTACCTTGACCTTATACAACTATAAATGTGATTTGAATTGAAATCAAATGTGGCTCCGGGATTGCTTCCTCACAGGGAGTCGAGGAAGAATCTCTGGGCGTGGTTAATTAATAAATTGCTACAATAATATGACCATATGTGAATTACCTGTCTACTCTATTCTAATGTTGCAAGATGATGAAGATGCTAGTCTTCGATAGGACTAGGCCTTCCCCTATTCTTGCTATCTGCAGTCAGTCCAGATATAACCCCTCCCCTTGATAATGATGCATACTTAGCATAGTTCTAATGTCAGTCTTGCGAGTACTTTGGATGAGTACTCACCACTGCTTTGCCTTCTCTTTCCCCCTCGTTAGTTTTGGCGTTCAGACGATGGAGCCCAGGAGATGGAGTACACCGGAGATGACTACTACACCACCGTAGGAGCCTACTACTAAGTGGAGGCAGCCACCAACCAGCAGTAGGATAGGAGATTCCCAAGCAGGAGGCCTCGCCTCTTTCGATCCATTGTTATGTTTGTGCCAGCCTTCTTAAGGCAAAACATGTTTAACTTATGTCTGTACTCGGATATTATTTGCTTCCGCTGACTCGTGCTTATCGAGCTTTGTATTCGAGCCCTCGAGGCCCCTGGCTTGTAATATGAAGCTGTGTGACTTTAATTTGTGTCTAGAGTTGTGTTGTGATATTGATTAGTGAGTCCCTGATCTTGGTCGTACGCATTGCATGTATGTTTAGCATACAGTCGAAATTGGGGGTGTCACAAGTTGGTACCAGAGTCGATTGCCTGTAGGTAGCCCCCTTTCCAACTCCTTGGCCGAAGTTGAGTCTAGTACTTGAAAAACTTTTACTAACATTGTTGTGTGGCTTACGGGCCACATCTCAATCGGGTGGTATTTGGATCTTTTATTGCTCGTCTATACTCTGGTATGTGATCACTCTCCCCTTTCGGGTTAAAGATTTTACTAACTTTAACATTAGGTTCTCGTGATCACATCCACCGGAGATTAGTTTCGTCGATAATTATCCCCTTTGAAGCCATAATACACACACTGTCATTTGACATATTAAATCTTCTTGTTACTGATGCGTCCCGGTAGGCAGATCGTTCGTCTGACCTTCGCGCACAATACGACTGGGTTCCCGACCATTCTGGTCGACCTCCTGAAGAGGCTGGGATATCGCTGGTATCCTGAGTACACTGTTTACGAGGACTACCGCGAGTTCAACCAGGAACAGTATGAGGCTGTGATGGTTATCTGGGATCGATAGGACCTCTCCATCATTGAGTTGCACACCTTCCATGGCATTGGAGTGACTATCGAGATGGTCGTACAAGATGTTGCTTATGCTGCTATTGTTCGACTCCGTGCAATGAATTCTTGTTTGGAGGAGACAGCATAGAGATACATTCCGCATGTTCCTGCTGGAGTTGATACTATCGCCGATGCTGAGGTCCTGACCCGTTTTGCAGGGCAGCACAACGACCGATCCTACACTGCTGTCTGCACCCCCTACGTGAGTCGTCGTTACGACCCACAAGTTTTGGTTCAGTACACTGAGGCATTGAATCACACTATCAGGGCTCTTAACGTCGAGTTGTATGCCACCCGTGCTCATCTTTATCGGGCTTTGGAGCATTTGTTGCCAGCAGTCACCGCGGGGATACATCCAGAGTACATCCTTTACCCGCCTCGGACTGTGTTCCCTCCAGGTCTTGAGTGGCCTGATGTTGGAGGTCATGTTCTGGCACGTGGACCTGCGCTCCGCTTAATATGCAGTGTCTACATCATAGTGTGCACGGGATGCAGAACCCTGCCACCAGGTTCAACATTCAGGGTCATGTGCAGTTCCGTGGGTTCTTTCATTCTCCCCAATGTTGATGTAGCTTTTCGCTATGTCTGTTGGTGTATCCCTCTACCGCGTGCCTACGTGCTGCCTAGTTGTCTAGACTAATTTCATGCCGGACCTATCGTCTATGTTGTAACAAACTTATGGTTCGTAACAGACCTATGTATGGACCTTTATGTTGAATTCGAACTACTATGTCGTATCTATTGCACTTCCTTCATTGAGAAATTTACTTCATAAATAACTCATTGCCTTGCAATACCCAATACTAAAATACCACTGTTGATTGTTTCGACAGAATGGTTAGGCCAGCTGGTCGTGGTCGTGGTGCGGCTGACCACCCACCGCCACCTGAATACATGGCTGGTATGATGCAGTAGTTTGAACTGAATCGCCAATTTCTGCGAGGGCTTATGGACCAGTTCCCGAGGCTGAATATGAATCAACAGCCAGCCCCAATGACGCTGCCAGACTTAATGCGCCTCAACCCTGCAATCTACCATAGCTCAACTCAGCCGTTGGACGCAGATGACTGGCTCCGTGACATCACTTATGACTAGCTATGCCGCCTTTGCCTCATACTTCCTAAAGGGTCCTACTACTCAATGGTGGGACAGCCACAGGCACTCTCAGTCTGTTGGAACAATCATCACCTGGCTAGAGTTCCAAGCTGCGTTCTATGCCGTCAAATTCCTCAAGGACTGACGGACAAGAAGAAGCGTGAATTTCGCAATCTCGTCTAGGGAAACAAGACTGTGGATGCTTATCAGCGGGAATTTTTGGACTTATCACGCTATGCTGAAGAAGACGTTGCGACTGAAGCTCATAGGCAAGAGAAGTTCCGTGAAGGCCTCCACCCTGATATCAAACTGGCACTCCTTGTTCAAGACTTCGACAACTTTGCCACCTTGGTGAACAAGTCCATTATGGTGGAAACAGGTCTGCAGGACTACAAGGACAACAACAAGCGCAACCGTGACATGGGCTCATCTTCGGGCTCATATGCTCAGAAGCACAAGATCTGGATTCCCCACAACATGTACCATGCACCTGCTCCTGCTCCGAGGTCGTCCTATGCTGCACCTCGTCTGCCTCCGCCTCCACCTAGGCAGCCAAGACTCCCAGCTCCGCCACCACGAGCTACTGTTCGCCCTTCTCGTCCTGAGGATGGGTTATGCTTCAAGTGTGGTCGTCCAGGACATCGTATGAGAGACTGCAGGCAGAATCAGAATCAACTTGCACTGCCTTCCAACCAGCCCCGCAACAACAATGCGAGGCCTGCTCAGGGTCATGCTCAAGCTAACAATGAGGAACTGCATGCAACTCAAGACCAGCCTGCTACTATGATGGGTACTCTTCTCGTCAACTCAGTACCAGCTTCTGTATTGTTTGATACAGGAGCATCACATTCTTTTATGTCTGAAGATTTTGCATCCATGCATGGCATTAATTACGAGGAGATGAACGTTCCAATAGTGGTAAACACCACCGCTGGCCAATATCAAACCTCCATGGTTAGTCATGATGTCCCCATCGAAATAGTAGGGCTTGAATTCCATGCTTCCCCCATTATATTGAAGTCCTCCAAGATCAAACTTATTTTGGGAATGGATTGGTTGAAAGCACATACTGCTTATGTGGTTTGTGCCACCAAAACTATCCACCTCCTGCATCCTTCTAATGAGATAGTCAGCTACCATGCTCATCTTGTTTGGGATGCTGAAGCCCGGCTATATGCCATGAATGCATTAAATGAGTCACCTCTTGAGAGGATTGAAAACATTCTAGTTGTCTCTAGGGATTCCAGGGATTCCCCCTGCTAGAGCTATCGAGTTTGTCATTGACTTGGTACCTGGTACTACTCCTATAGCCAAGCATCCATATAAGATGCCACCACATGAACTCCTTGAACTTAAGCAAGAAATTGACAATTTGCTGCGGTTGGGTTTCATTCGTCCAAGTTCCTCCGCTTGGGGAGCACCTTCTTTTTTGTTAAGAAGAAGGATGGGACAAACCGTCTGGTCCAGGATTATCGACCAATCAACCAAGCTACAATTCAGAACAAATATCCACTTCCTCGGATCAATGATTTGTATGATCAACTTGCTGGCGCCTCAATTTTCTCTAAGCTCGACTTGAGGTTGGGATACCACCAGATCCGTGTTCGTGAAGAGGATGTTCCGAAGACCGCATTTGTTACTCGCTATGGTTCATACGAGTACACCGTCATGTCATTCGGTCTAACCAATGCTCCAGCAATCTTCTCTCGTTTAATGAATTATATATTCATGGACTACCTCGAAAAATTCATCGTGGTTTATCTGGATGATATTTTGGTATTTTCCAAGAATAAAGAAGAGCATGCTGAACATGTTCGTTTTGTACTAGAAAGACTTCAGGAACACCAGCTATATGCCAAGTATTCCAAGTGCGAGTTCTGGACAGACGAAGTAACCTACCTTGGTCATCTGATCTCCAAGGATGGTATTGCGGTCAACCCTGAACGAGTTCAGGCTATTCTTGACTGGACTCCCCCAAAGAATGTCAAGCATGTTAGAAGTTTTCTCGAACTCGCCAGCTATTCTCATCGATTCGTCGAGAACTTCTCCAAGATTGTAAAGCCCTTAACCAATCTGCTTCACAATGGTGTTAAATATGAGTGGACAAAAAAATGTTAGGAGAGCTTTCAGGCACTTAAAGACAAATTGACGTCCGCTCCAGTGCTTGCTCCTCCAGATACCCGTAAGGACTTTGTCATTTATTGTGACGCTTTGTGTTAGGGAATAAGTTGTGTCCTAATGCAAGAGCGCAGAGTGGTTTCTTATGCATCTCGTCGATTGCGTCCTCATGAAGAGAACTACCCCGTTCATGACCTTGAACTTGCTGCAGTAATATACACCGATCACCAAAGTCTGAAGTACTTGTTTACTCAGCCATATTTGAATCTCCGTCAATAGAGATGGATGGAGCGCATAGCAGACTACAACGTGGGTATTTCTTATACACCTGGCAAGGCTAATGTAATGGCTGATGCTTTGAGCCGCAAGTCATACTGCAACCACCTTCAGGTTCACAAGGTTCACCCCCTTCTTCAAGAAGAATTCCAAAAGCTAAACCTCCATATTGTTCCTCGGGGTTATCTCGTTCCCCCTCCTGAAGAGTTCCGCAAGATGAACCTTCATGTTGTTAACCAAGGTTCTTTGAGTAACCTGGTTGTTGACCCAGATCTCGTGGGCGATATCAAAATAATGCAGGGCTATGACGACGAAGTTGAAAGGATTAAATACCATCTGTCGGAAGGTAAACCCTCATGTTTCATCGTTGCTGATGATGGTGTTATGTAATTCAAGGGACGCTTATTCGTTCCAACAAAAAGGGAAATCCTGAATATGACTCATAGAATACTGAAAGAACCTCATGATACTCTGTTGTCTATTCATCCGGGTAGTACAAAGATGTACCGAGACATTCGTCAAAGGTTCTAGTGGTCAAATATGAAACAAGACATTGCTTGCTATGTTTCAGAATGCGACACTTGCCGTCGTATCAAAGCGGAACATCAGAAGCTTGCTGGAACTCTGCAACCTATTTATATTCCTGAATGGAAATGGGATCATGTTGAAATGGACTTCGTCACTGGGTTTCCCAGGTCATAGAAGGGTATTGATGCTACTCTTGTCGTCATTGACCGGCTGTCCAAAGTTGCACACTTTTTGGCTGTCAAGGAAACTATTACTGCTAGTCAGCTAGCAGATCTTTTCATGTCCAGAGTTGTTTCCCTCCACGGTATTCCATTGGTGATTAGTTCAGACCGTGGCAGTTTATTCACTTCAAGATTTTGGGCAAGTTTCCAGGAAGCTATGGGAACCCATTTGTCTTTCAGCACCGCTTTTCACCCTCAATCCCAAGGACAAGTTGAAAGAGTCAATCAGATTCTCGAAGACATGCTTTGAGGTTGTGTCATTTCTTTTGGCAAGAAATGGGAGGAATCTCTCCCGTCTGCTGAGTTCTCCTACAACAATAGCTATCAAGCTTGTCTGAAGATGGCTCCTTTTGAAGTATTATATGGACGTAAGTGTCGGGCTCCTCTGAATTGGTCAGAAACTGGGGAATGTACACTTATCGGTCCGGATATTATCCAACATGCCGAAGATCAAGTCCGCATTATTCATGCAAATCTAAAGGCTGCTCAGTCTCGTCAGAAGACTCAATATGACCGTCATCACAAAGATATGGTCTATCAACCTGGCAAAAAGGCTTATCTTCGAGTCACGCCAATGAGAGGTGCACACCATTTTGGGATCAAGGGCAAGCTGGCTCCTCGTTATATTGGTTCTTTCACTATTCTCGAAAGGCGTGGTAAAGTGGCATACCAACTGGAACTACCGCGAAACCATTCTCAGGTTCACGATGTGTTCCATGTGTCACAATTTCGTCGCTGCTTTAAGGATCCTATCCGAGCAGTGGACCATGACATGCTTGAACTACAACAATACCTTTCCTACAAAGAGCAACCAGTCCACATTCTCGATGAAACTGAACATCAGACACATTAGAAGGTTACCAAGTTCTTCAAAGTGCAGTGGGCAAATCATTCTGAAGATGAGGCCACTTGGGAATGCGAAGATCATCTTCGTGAAGAATACCCTGGGCTCTTTCCATCTACTTCTTAATTCTCGGGACGAGAATTCTTGTTAGTAGGGGAGAATTGTGACACCCTGGATTTCTGCTACAGTGACATTGTAATTAAGCTATAGTGATGGCCAGGATTATGCTAATGCTTTTGCTAATCCATGTGTGATCACTCTTTAATGAAATCTCAATTCAAATTCCACTTCAAAAGCCCATGGAATTTTTATCTGATAAAATAAAATTTGCAAACTGCAAGAATAAAATGTTGCACACTTGTTAAAAATCTCAAAACTAATGTTGTTAAGGAAAACAACATCACCTTGATGTTGGTGTGGACTCAACCTTCCAAATCAGAGCCAACATTGCATTTGAAATACCCTTTAAATACCTTGGATAATAATAACAGATTTCAAAAATGCCCAAACTTGTTATGGCCATTTAAAATATTACAAGATATTAATTGGACTTTGTCCCACAGTTTTGCTAAAGGAAATCAGTGCTAAAAAGAAATAAAACGGAAATTACAAAAGAAAAAAAGAAACAAAGCCCCCTCCCTTTGCACTGGGCCTTAGGCCACAGTGGCAGGCCCAGGCTGGCCCAGCAGCTCCCTCGGTCGTCTCCCACCTTGCTACAGTGGGGCGACCGAGCTGAGCGCGCGCATCCTCGCTAGACCAACTTGCCGACGACGACGAGGGGATAAGACCGCCACCGCGGCCACCCCACCTGCCCCCGAACCCTAGATCGCCACCACCACCACCCCGCCCTCGAGCTCCCCACTTCCTCCCTCCCTCGTCCCCCCTTCCTTCCCGAGCGCAGCCACCGCCATGGACGCCGGCTAGCCGCGGCCGTAGCCACTCTCGCACCCTGCCAACGCACCCATGAGCCCCACCACGACCGCCCCGTCCTCCTCGACCACACGCACGAGCCCCGGAGCACCTTCTTCCTCGGATCGCCGCCGCATGCCGTCGTTGATTCCGGCGGCATCGAGCCTCCCCCGAGCCCGCTAAGCACATCTGCCGGCTCACTGTGAGCCCCCTCTTCTTCCTCTCTCCTCCCCGAGCTTTTTTGCCGCCGTAGCCCCTTCTCCCCATCATGCCCGAATGCGGCTCCGCCCGATCTCAACGCTGGCGAGCCTTCGGTGACCTTTTGGTCTGGCACTGTCTCTCGACTCCACACGATGCGTAGGACTCCATAGCGTATTTAGTTAACTCAAAAACGTCCGGGTTTGCAACCGGCCATCGCCGCCCGAAGCTCGCCTCCGCGAAGCTCATCGCCGACGACGCCAAAGACCACCATGGCAGATGCCGATGCCCGGAATGGAACAACAACGATCTCAGCCTTCGAACGCAAGAAGAATCACGCAGAATGACCCTTTGTAGACGATTTCCGAGCCCCGCCATGTTTTCGGGTGCTCGCCGGAGTTGCTCCTGCGACGAACGCTGGTCACAGCCAACGTGGCCCGGTCGGGGCCATTGCCAGGGTCACTGGCAGCTGGGTCCCATGGTCGCTGTTGACCCGTTGACCTAGTCAACTGCTGACTCGAGCTGGTCCAGTCACTGACATGTGGGGTCCGAAGCCCCTGTGTCCAAGATAGTGGGCCAGCCCTGATAGTTAATCAATTTAGTAATTAGGTTAACTAAAAATAATTAACTTAGTCAATGTCCATATGAAAGATGGGCACCACTTGCTAATTAGTCTATGTTTAGTTTAAATTAAAATGAATTAACCCTGAGTCTATGACATGTCGGACCCACTGGTCAGGTTTGACCTGGTCAGCCCGACTGTTGACTGTTGATGCAATGCTGACCTCATGCTGACATCATCATTCTATGTTCTGGATAATGTTGATTTATTTAATTAAAATAATTCTAGAAAATCTATAAAACTTTAGAAAATCATATCTTTTAAACCGTATCTGAGATGAAAATAATTTATATATGACAGTTGATGAGCAAAATTCCACGAATCCGAATATGCCGTCCATTCATCTGTTACATGCTCCTAGCATGATGAACATGGAACTTTCCCCTCCGGATCGTCTGTCCGATAAATCCAAAGACCCAGGGAATATCGTCATATGTTCTTCTACTTCGTGTGACATGTGTAGTATTGCGTTAGTGCATACCTAGCTCTGCATATTGCCGTGTCATGCATCATGGTGCATTTGTTTGCTTTATATTTATTGTTTCTCCCCCCCTCTTCTTACCGGTAGACCCCGAGACTGACGGTGCTACCGGGTACGACTACACTGCCGATGATCCGACTTTTGCCGTAGAGCAGCAAGGCAAGCTCCCCCCTTGATCATTTCGATATCACCTATTCTTTCTCCCTCATGCTTGCTTTAGATTTTGCTACAATATTTAACAACACCTATTCTAATGCATAGCCTGTTATTGAGTACTGCTTTCATACCTGCTATCACATACTATTGTAGTATAGGTATGGATAGTACCCCCTATGACTCCTAGTTTACTATTCTCGTTGCCCCTGCTTTCATCATCGTCGACACCGAGGACTTGAAGACAGAAGACTCGGTCCTCATGACTGACAAGCCGTTATCGACACATCACCACACATACCCCGGCGTGATATCTCGAGAGTAATTCCTCTGTTCTTCACTTCGGGCACTGACACACAGCCTCTATGACTTGTTACTGTAATACAAGTGAAAGACGGGTCGGCCCCAAGGGAGCCTGCGAGAGAAAGATTTTGTGGGATGCGTAGTAAGACATTCATGAGATGTGGTGGGGTGCGCCGATAAGGCACCCGAGGGTTATTGGCGGGCGATGGACTGCCTTTTATGGTTCGCGCTTGCCCCGCACTACTAAAATGCTAACGGGTTGGGTATTTGATCTGAGTTGGTCGTTTGACCTTTTTCGCACTAAACCTTCACGTGGGAATAGTTATGGGTACTCAGCATCGTTGTATCAACCGAAGCTCTTCGCACATCAGCAATGGAGTGGCGCGCGCCGGATTGGTCTGGATCGCATCGCGCTTGTTACTAAGGGGTGCTAGGAGTGCTTCCGGCCACGTGCGCATCGTGTAGTAGTGCAAGAGAGAGTGGGCCCACGAACCTACGCGCTTAGGATTTAGACCGGTGGACTGGCCTCTTCGTTGAGTCTAGGTGGGGTGACGACATTTTGGATCCCGAGGTCGGGCATTACCCTGGAAAGTGTGTCCGGCCGGAGGTGATCAAGCGTGTTGGAAATGCGTTGCACCCCTACGGGGATGAATTCATCTATTCGAATAGCTGTGTCCACGGTAACAGGATGACTTGGAGTTGTACCTTGACCTTATACAACTATAAATGTGATTTGAATTGAAATGAAATGTGGCTCCGGGATTGCTTCCTCGCAGGGAGTCGATGAAGAATCTCTGGGCGTGGTTACTTAATAAATTGCTACAATAATATGAGCATATGTGAATTACCTGTCTACTCTATTCTAATGCTGCAAGATGATGAAGATGCTAATCTTCGATAGGACTAGGCCTTCCCCCTATTCTTGCTCTCTGCAGTCAGTCCAGATATAACCCCTCCCCTTGATAATGATGCATACTTAGCATAGTTCTGATGTCAGTCTTGCGAGTACTTTGGATGAGTACTCACCGTTGCTTTGCTTTCTCTTTCCCCCTCGATACGTTTTGGCGTTCAGATGATGGAGCCCAGGAGATGGAGTACGCTGGGGACGACTACTACACCATCGCAGGAGCCTACTACTATGTGGAGGCAGCCACCGACCAACAGTAGGATAGGAGGTTCCCAGGCAGGAGGCCTCACCTCTTTTGATCCGTTGTTATGTTTGTGCTAGCCTTCTTAAAGCAAAACTTGTTTAACTTATGTCCGTACTCAGATATTATTTGCTTCCCCTGACTTGTTCTTGTCGAGCTTTGTAATCGAGCCCTCAAGGCCCCTGGCTTATAATATGAAGTTGTATGACTTTAATTTGTGTCTAGAGTTGTGTTGTGATATTGATTAGTGAGTCCCTGATCTTGGTCATATGCATAGCACGTATGTTTAGAGTACAGTCGAAATTGAGGGCGTCACAACAGAGCTACAGTGCTATCATACCTAACACTAACGGAGTAGGATAGATGCATTTAATGCATCGTAAGGCATCTTTGTCCGCCTATGGGACGGGACACGAGACCGTCCCAACGACACCGCTTAGCTCCCTCCAATGTCGACGCCACGACACGCGTCCAAGTAGATTGACACCTGGCCTGTGTGCTCATGGGGCCTTGCCGGGGCTTCGCCTTGCCGGGGTTTTGCCTTGCCGGGACCTTGTCTTGCCTGGCGGTTTAATAGCCCTTCCGGCAAGGTCTTGCCGGCGGTCTTGATCCTTTTGTGCTCGTATCTGGCAAGTCCTTGCTGGGCCTCGTGGCAGGGTCTCTACTACTGCTCGTGCACGAGTAAGGGGCACTGGAGAACCCAAAACTCTAGTGCACCCACAGAACCTATAGGATAAGTAGATAACAAAACTATGACGGTAATCTGTCCAAATAGAACAGTCTCTAGAAATTTATGAAAACAATGTACTTCTGTAACTCAACAAATTCTGAAAAATTAGGACATTCTAAATAATTTACATGAAAATACGGTGTCAAAATTTCATAAAGTTTCCACGTTTGAGTAAAATATGAAAATTCAAATACTTCAGTATAAGTTTCTGTTTTTACCCAACACACATCAAACATGCAATTCAAGCATCCTAAAGGCAATTCTTAGAAATTTTTATTGAAAAACAAGATTATAAATAACACCTAACAGAAAACAAAAAATAAAATGCCGCTCCAAGAAAAATTCATATTATGTGACGAATAAAAATATAGCTCCAATAAGAAATAACCGATAGTGTTGAAGACGAAAGAGGGGATGCCTTCTGGGACATCCCCAAGCTTAGACGCTTGAGTCTTCCTTGAATATTACCTTGGGGTGCCTTGGACATGCCCAATCTTAGGTTCTTGTCACTCGTTATTCTCCTCATATCATTGTCTCACCCAAAACATGAAAACTTCAATCACAAAAAACTTAACGGAACTACGTGAGAAGGGTTAGTGTAGTAAAGAAAAATCATTCACTTAGGTACTGTCAATACAAGATTCATAATTATTCACCCATGATACCTACTGTATTCCATCATTACCAAAATTTATATCACCGAATATAAGCTATGGGAACACTAAACAAAGCAAACTATGCCTGCCAAACAGAAACTGTCAAAAACGGAATAGTCTGTAAATATCTGAATGATCGCCATACTTCCCTGACTCTAAAAATTCTTAAAATTTAGCAAAACTTATGGAATTTTCATATAAATGTTTTTTAAAAATTTCAGAATTTTTTGACGCTATTCTTAGTTTTATGTCTCAGTTCTTCATTCCCCAAAAATAGACTAATTTCATTATGATGCTCAAGGGTAATGAGGTTATCACAATTTTTGGACACAATTCGATTATGAAATAAGTCACATTGGAAAGTAAAATGACCACTTTCATTGCAAAGTTCACAAGGACGGTGAGAAGTATTAAGTCTTTCACCACAAACATATAGCCTCTCTTGCAACCATTTAGTTTCTAAATACTTATGCCTCTTACAAAATCTATCTTCCCTTTTAGGCATGCCTTCACAAACTCTATGCACTCCACACAAAATTGACATGCTTATAAGAAATCTTTTTATCATGACTAGTACAATCATAATTAGTACTATGGATACTCAAATAATTCATACTAACAACATTGCAATCATGCTCATCACTCAAAGATTTAGTGCCAAACATTTTAATAACTTCTTCTTCTAACGCTTGAGCACAATTTTCCTTTCCATCATTTTCACGAAAGACATTAAAGAGATGAAGCATATGAGGCAACCTCAATTCCATTTTTTGTAGTTTTCTTTTGTAAAACCAAACTAGTGAAAAACAAGAAAGTAAAAGATTTAATTGCAAGATCTAAAGATATACCTTAAAGCACTCACCTCCCCAGCAACGGCGCCAGAAAAGAGCTTGATGTCTACTACGCAACCTTCTTCTTGTAGACTCGTGTTGGGCCTTCAAGTGTAGAGTTTTGTAGGACAGTGGAATTTTTCCCTCAAGTGGATGACCTAAGGTTTATCAATCCGTGGGAGGTGTAGGATGAAGATGGTCTCTCTGTAAGTTGATCACCAAAACATACATCAAGTGGATAAATAGAACATCCCATTGTCACCACGGATATCCCATCACAAGACATACATCAAGTGTCCTAAATTCCTTAAAGACTCAATCGATAAGAAAACTTCAAAGGGAAAACTTAATTGATCACAAGAAGATAGAGAGGGGAAAACTCCATATGATTCATCTATATCAATAAAGCTCGCAGTACATCAAGATCGTGCCATCTCAAGAACCCGAGAGAGAGAGAGAGAGAGATATCAAACACATAGCTACTGGTACATACCCTCAGCCCCGAGGGTGAACTACTCCATCATCGTCATGTAGACTGCCGGGATGGTGAAGATGGCCTCCGATGATGGGTTCCCCCTCCGGCAGAGTGCCGGAACAGGCTCAGTTTTTTCATGGCTCTTGAGGCTTGAAGTGGCGAAACTCCCGATCTAGGTTTCTTTTCAGAGTTTTGGGTATGTATAGGAGTATTTGGCTTTGGTCCCACACTCGAAGGTTCCCAAGGAGGTCACAAGCCAGCTAGGCGCGGTTAAGGGGTGGCCGCGCCCTGGTGGCTTGTGACTCCCTCGGGACTCTTCTCCGGTATCTTTTCACTCCAGTATTTTGATTTTCCAAAAATATTCTCCGTAAATTTTCCGCCCATTCCGAAAAAATTATGTCTGCACAAAAACGACACCACGGTAGTTCTGCTAAAAATAGCATCGGTCCGGGTTAGTTCTAATAAAATCATACCAAAATCATGTAGAATTATTGTAAACATGGCATGAATACTTCATAAATTATAGATACATTGGAGACGTATCAGCGGGCACGGGAGGGCGTCCAAAACCCTCCTAGGGCCGGCCACAAGGGAGCAAACTCTTTAAACATGAAGATAACATCTTATCTCTAGATTCAACTCTCTAAATTTAGAGATAAGATCTTATCTCTATATTTAAACGACATGTGCTTGGGGAATGGTGCAGCAAGTCCATGTGGGATGTAGCCCCACCCCTTGGTCCATGAGGGGATTTCGCGGGTCGTTGGGCCCCATGGTGGAACCCCCAGAACATTCTAGAACTTTCCTGGTACAATACCGGCAAAACCCAAAACTTTTTTGGTAGATAAAATATGAATTCCCATATATATATAAATATTTACCTCCAGACTATTCCGGAGCTCCTCATGACGAATGGATCTAATCCAGGACTCCGAACAACATTCGGTCACCAATGTACATATCCCAATACTACTCTAGTGTCACCGAACATTAAGCGTGCGGACCTTGCGGGTTCAAGAATCATGTAGACGTGATCGGGACACCTCTCCGGCCAATAACCAATAGAGGGACCTAGCTTCCCATAGTGTCTCCTACATATTCCACAAATATCTTCATCAGTCGAACCACGATGTCAATGATTCAGTTAATCCCGTATGCAGTTCCCTTTGTCCATCGGTATGTTACTTTCCCGAGATTCGATCGTCGGTATCTCCATACCTAGTTCAATCTCGTTACTGGCAAGTCTCTTTACTCGTTCTGTAATACAAGATCATGTGACTAACTCCTTAGTCACATTGCTTGCAAGCTTCTTGTGATGTTTTACTACCGAGAGGGCCTAGAGATACCTCTCCGTCAAACAGAGTGACAAATCCCAGTCTCGATCCGTGGCAACCCAAAAAAAATACCCTCGGAGATACCTATAGAGCATATTTATGATCACCCAGTTACGAAGTGACATTTGATAAACACAAGGCATTCCTTTGGTGTCAAGGAGTTGCATGATCTCATGGTCTTAGGAACAGATAATTGACATATAGAAAGCAGTAGCAATAAACTCAGTGATACTATCAGATGCTATGCTTATGGTTGGGTCATGTCCATCACATCATTCTCCTAATGATGTGGCCTCGTTATCAAATGGCAACTCATGTCTATGGTTAGGAAACCTTAACCATCTTTGATCAACGAGCTAGTCTAGTAGACGCTCACTAGGGCCACGGTGTTGTCTATGTATCCACACATGTACCTGAGTTTCCGATCAATACAATTCTAGCATGGATAATAGACGTTTATCATGAACAGGGAAAAATGATAATAACCAATTTATTATTGCCTCTAGGGCATATTTTGTGATAGCCCTGGAAATTGCTTGCATTAGTTGCATCATGTCATCATGTCTAGATTCAAATGAAACCTGAAATGGGGATGTCAAAAACCCTAGCACCTCATTGAATAAATAAAATCCCAATAATTGAGTTTTTCACTGAATCCTAAAATGCTACTAAAAATGTACCATATTTCTGATAAATAGTGGAAACAACAAATCAGAAGAGCATCTAAAATTTTGAACTCAATTTGGATATTTTAAAAGACCCAAACCCCCACTGAAAATCACTAATAAAGACCTAAAGATATTTTAGTTGCCTTAAATTTTTCTGAAACTTTTTGTGTGGTTGCAAATATTCTACAAATACCACATAAATACTTTCAGGAATTTTTGTATTATAGTTTTGCCAAACACAATTAAAATTAAAGCATGAATCAAAAGAAAAACAGGAAATATAAATAAAGAAGGAAAGAGGCCCACCTGACTTACCTGTTGCAGAGCCGGCCGAGCCCACCAGGGGCAGGGGCGTCTTCCTCCTCGCGCCAGTAGGCAGAGGGGAAGGCAGCCACGGCGCCGTGCCCGCTCGCCACGCCAGCAGCTTACCTGCCTGCCCGGCCAGCGCGACGCCGTGGGTAGAGCTGCGCTGCCGTCTGGATCCTTTCCCCCCTCTCCATCTCTCTTCCCCCTTGCTTTGTCCCTTCCCCCCCCCTCTCGTCTCCGAGCGCCATGGTCGCCGCCGCTCGCAACCACCACGGCCACCGGCCTCCCCTCGCCTAGCTAGTAAGCCCATCAGGTCCGTCGTTTCCCCCAGCTCCTCCCCGCCGAAGGAACCAAGGCCAGAGGCCCAGCGGCATCGTCCCCGTCGCCGTTTTTGTCTCTGGGCGCCGAAAATCGCCGGCGACCCTGCGCTCGCGTCATCGCCTCTCTGATCCGCCTTCGACGCCAGCGAGCCTCCCTGTGAGCTCCCCGTCCTTCTCCCCCTCTCCCCGTGGTCCTCCTCGCCCCCTAGCCGCTAGCCTCGCCGTTGCCGAGCTCTGGCCACCGCCAAATTCGTCGTGGCCATCGACTCCGGCGACCCCGCGTCCTCCCGTTGCCCTAGGTGGATGCGCGCGAGCCTTAGCTGTCCGTAGGTGCCCTCCGCCGCTCAAATGGTCGTCGGAGGAAGATTTCCGGCGATCCCCGCCGTGTCGGCTCGCCGCCGTCGACCTCCCTCCGTTGAAGCCGACGTGGCAGGTTAGTTAGGACTAACCTCCGCGCTAATTAACCCCCAGAGTCACTAACAGTCGGGACCCACCCACTAATTAAAACACCGGATTAATAATCTAATCTAAAATAACCACTGGGTTAACTCTAAGTCACTGACATGTGGGACCCCCAGGTCAGCTTTGACCTGGCCACGTCAGGGTTGACTGGTCCCACCAGTCAGCCTCTGGAGCTGACCCAGTGTCACTGACCAGTGGGCTCCACTGGTCAGGTTTGACCCGCACCTGGTCCAGTTGACCTGCTGACGTAGGCATGACATCAGCATGATGCAAGAAATATTTTCTGTATTAAAAATAATTCTAGAAAAAGCATTAAACTTCTAAAAATCATAGAAAATAATCTATAGCTCAGATGAAAATAATTTATATATGAAAAATGATCAGAAAAATCCAATGAATCTGTTTATGCCATGATCATGCATGTTTGAACAAGTTAACATCACCAAGTAGGACATTTTATGATTAGGCCAAAGTATGAAATATCATTTGGAGTTGGAAATTCAAACTTGTTTGAATTCCACTTCAACCAACTTGGCTAACCACTCCTCTAGGTTAATTAAGTACCTTAATTTGTCATACCATGCATCATGATTGTGCATTGCATAAATTGAATGTGTTCCTTCTTCCTGTTTGCCGGTGCTTGTTCCCTCTCGGTAGATGATGGTTCCGACGATGTGAACGTTGACACCGATGAAGAGAAGTATATCTTCACGACTGTCAGGCAAGCAAAACCCCCTTGAGCATACTGATATCAACCCACTCTCTCGCTCCTGCTCTCTTTTACTGCATTAGGACAACAATGATTCAACTGTTACATGTCATCGATAGTTGAACCCATTCCTTTGCATGACCTGTCTTTGCCACAGTAAATAGTTGAAACCACTTAGCATGAGTAGCAACTGTTTGAGCCTTGTTGTGCTTACTCATACATGCATGCTTACTTACTATGCCTGCTATGCTTAGAGTCGTGTCGTGTCGGGACTGATACATCTGGGTGATGGATCGGAATGGCAGTGTTCATGTCCTACGGTGTGAGAGATAAGTGTGTGAACACGATTTGGTAAAGGTAATGATGAGAGCTCATGTAGGAGTACATGGCAGGTTGTCTCATCGGGACCGTCCTTAAGAACCGAGTTCTGTGTATGTTATTCAAGACAAGATACTACCACACATTGGGCTCCGGTAACTCGACCCCTCTCGACTTATTAATCGCCTAGACCTCTGTCCAGGGGTTGCAACTAGTTTCTGGCGTTTGTAGGGAAAGTGTTTGCGGCCGTGTATAGTGCTGCCCGACGGGGTGGACTATGATGCAGTACAGACACAATGGCACGGTGTACCAAGTGGCACCCGAACGGTGGGCTTGGGAACCCTGCGCACATCGTTTGAGGCTGTAGCGGAAACTTCGGCCGGATTTCCATGCGGGTTCAACCTCGGATAGGCGATAAACCTGGACTAGGGTCTTGTGTGGTTGACGGTCGTGGCCGACGCCCACGCCAGTGCTTCCGCTTAAAGGTTGCCGAGATGCATGACGTGCATATGGTGCTAAGTGGCGAGAGCGTGTGTGAAGAAGTATACCCCTGCAAGGTGAAATAATCTGTTCGAATAGCCTCGTCCTCGGATATGGACTACCTGGAGAACTTATGTGGTTCATAGACAATTTGAAGTGGATACTCTAAAATGCGCAAGATAAGCGTGAGTGCTATGGATGGCCTTCTCGTAGGGACACAGAAGTGGATCCAAAGTGGTGTATTGATTGGTGAATATGTGGACTCGTGTGCGCTACCCCACCTCAGGGAAAGTACTTGTAGTCATAGTACAGGTTAGCCAAGAGTCAAAGCTGGCTTGCTGCAAAGAACTCCACAACCCCCTTCATTGATAGTTGTGCATATGTAGTTAGTTCTGATGTAAGTCTTGTTGAGTACTCTTGTACTCACGTTTGCTTAATTTATGTTTTTGCAGAGGAGACGTCGGTCTCATTAGTGATATTACGACGTGAAGTTTGATGTTGACCGGGTTAGCTTGGGAATCCCAGACAGAGGACTGGTTCTTTTGGTAGGGTCGTTGTAGCTTTTTAGGCTCCTCTAGCCACTTTTCTAGATGTTTGTACCCATACATGTTTAACTTTCGCTTGCTTGTTTGAATGCTCTGAATGTTGGGTCTTGTGACCCCTGATTGTAACATCTATTGTATTGGCTCTTCTGAGCCATCTAAATAAATGTTGTAATGTTGTATGGTTATGTTGTGATGCCATAGTTGTATCTATGCATATCGGGCATGTCGTGCGTACGTGTGACGTGCAACGGTATGTATGGGATCCGACACCTAGTTGTGTGCCTTTAGTAGTACTCTTTACGGGGAACTGCCTCTTTGTGCTTCCACCGAGCCTTGGTAGCTTGCTACTGCTCCGGACACATTGATTGACCGGCATGTAACCTTCTTTGCTGCTGTGTTTGTCCCTTCGGGGAAATGTCTTGCAGTGTAATGGAGTCCCTGTAGCCTGCTATGACTCGTCTACATGCAGTGATGGCATTTATGCCCCACGGCATAATGGAGTCCTTGTAGCTTGCTATGACTCGTCTACACACGCTAGAGATCGACACCTGCATTGTTGGGTTATGTATGCCTGTCCCTATACGGATGTGCCACTTGGGTTCTACGACTGGTCATGTCGGCCTGGGTTCTTTGACATTTGAATGCTAGCGACATCTTCACATACGTGAGTTAAAAGACGCAAACAGTCCCGGCCCAGGTAAGGTGGCAGCCATGGAGATAACCGTGCGTGAGACCGCAAAGTGATGTGATGTGTTACAGGCTGGATTGTTATGGCTTAGGATCGGGGTCCCGACATATTTCCAATAGTCTCCGACTTTCACTAGAGTCAATAATCTAGTTCACATCACCGTGTGATTCACACCCAATCAATTCTGGGATTTGATCATGTTTTGCTTGTGAGAGAGGTTTTAGTCAACGGGTCTACAGCATTCAGATCCGTGTGTACTTTGCAAATATCCATGTCATATTGTGGATGCTGCTACTATGCCCACTCGGAGCTATTCCAAATGACTACTCCACTATACGTATCCGGTTTACGACTCAGAGTCATCTGGATCGGTGTCAAAGCTTGCATCGATGTAACCCTTTACGACGAACTCTTTATCACCTCCATAATCGAGAAACATTTCCTTAGTCGTCTTTAGGTATCTAAGGATAATTTTGACCGTTGTCCAGTGATCCACTCCTGGATCACTCTTGTACTCCCTCTTCCAGACTCATAGCAAGGCACATATCAGGTGAAGTACAGAACATGACATACATTACAGAGCCTATAGCTGAGGTATAGAGGACGACCTTAGTCCTTTCTCTTTCTTCTTCCATGGTCGAGCTTTGAGTCTTACTCAACTTCACACCTTACAATATAGGCAAGAACTCCATCTTTGACTGGTCCATCTTGAACTCTTTCAAAATCTTGTCAAGGTATGTGCTCTGTGAAAATCTTATCAGGCGTCTTGATCTATCTCAATAGATCTTGATGCCCGTATGTAAGAAGCTTTACCCAGGTCTTCCTTTGAAAAATTCATTTCAAACAACCACTTTATGCTTTCGAGAAATTCTACATCATTTCTGATCAACAATATGTCATCCACATATACTTATCAGAAATGCCATAGTGCTCCCACTCACTTTCTTGTAAATACAAGTTTCTTCATAAACTTTGTATAAACCCAAAAGATTTGATCACCTCATCAAAGTTTGTATTCCAACTCCGAGATGCTCGCACCAGTCCATAGAAGGATTGTTGGAGCTTGCATACCTTTTAGCATCCTTAGGATCGAAATAACCTTCCGGTTATATCGTATACACCCCTTTCCTTAAGAAAATTGTCTAGGAAACACTATTTTGACAACCATCTACCAGATTTCTTAATCGAAAAATGCAGCAAGTACTAACATAAACCCAACAGACTTTATCATCGCTATGACTGAGAAAGTCTCATCGTTGTCAAGTCCAGCTTTATAAATGGTGTCATTACCATCATCCTTTGTGTTCTGAAAGATCCATTTGTACTCAATGGCTTGCCGATCATCGAGCAAGTATACCAAAGTCCATCCTCGGTTTTCATACATGGATCCTATCTCGGTTTTCATGGCCTTAAGCCATTTGTCGAAATCCGGGCCCACCATCGCTTACTCATAGTTCATAGGTTCACCATTGTGTAACAACATGACCACCAAGACATGATTACCATACCACTTAGGGGCAGCACGAGTCCTTGTCGACCAATGAATCTCGGTAGTAAATTGATCCGAAGTTTCATGATCACTATCATTAGCTTCCTTTTCAATTGGTGTAGGCATCACAAAAAACATCTTTCTATGTTGCGGTACTCTCCAATTGAAGCAAAGGTTTGATAACCTCATCAAGTTCTACCTTCCTCCCACTCACTTCTTCTAAGAGAAACTCCTTCTCCGGAAAGAATCCATTCTGGACAACAAGACTTTCCTTCGGATCTATGATAGAAGATATACCCAATTGATTCCTTAGGGTATCCTATGAATACACACTTCTCCGCTTTGGGTTCGAACTTCTCAGGCTGAAGCCTCTTGACATAAGCGTCTTAGACCCAAACTTTATGAAACGACAACTTAGGTTTCTTACCAAACCATAATTTTTACGATGTCGTCTCAACGGATTTAGATGGTGCCCTATTTAAAGTGAATGCAATTATCTTTAATGCATAACCCCAAAACTATAGTGGCAAATCAGTAAGACATCATAGATAGCACCATATCCAATAGAGTACAATTATGACATTCGGACACACCATTACACCGTGGTGTTCCAGGTGGCATGAGTGTGAAACAATTCCACGTTGTCTTAAATGCATACCAAACTCGTAACTCGGATATTCACCACCACGACCACTTCATATACATTTTATCTTCTTGTTACAATGATTTTCAGCTTCACTCTGAAATTGTTTGAACTCTTGAAACGTTTGAGACTTGTGTTTCATTAAGTAAATATCCCAATATCTCCTCAAGTCATCAGTGAAGGTAAGAAAATAACGTAATCCACTATGCGCTTCAACACTCATTAGACCGCATACATCATCATGTATTATTTCCAATAAGTCACTCGTCTGCTTCATTGTACCGAAAAATGGGATCTTAGTCATCTTGTCCATGGGGCATGGTCTGCATGTCTCAAGCGATTCAAAATTGAGTGAGTCCAAAGATCCATCAACATGGAGTTTCGTCATGCACTTTACACCAATATGACCTTTAGCGGCAATGACACAAGTATGTGGTACTATCATTATTAACTTTGCATCTTTTGTCATCAATATTATGAACATGTGTGTCACTATGATCGAGATTCAATAACCCATTCACATTGGGTGCATGACCATACAATGTATTATTCATGTAAACAGAACAACCATTATTCTATGATTTAAATGAATAACCATATTGCAATAAACACGATCTAATCGTGTTATTCTCAATGCAGACACCAAATAACATTTGTTTAGGTTCAACACTAATCCCGAAGGTAGAGGGAGTGGCGATGGTGATTAGATCAAACTTGGAAACACTTCCAACACACATCGTCACCTCGCCCTTAGATAATCTCTTTTTATTCCATAGCTTTTGTTCTGAGTTACCAATATTAGCAACTGAACCGGTATATGATACACAAGCGCTACTACGAGTACTAGTAAGGTACACATCAATAAAATCTTTTGTTAATGTTGCCAGCCTTCTTATCTGCCAAGTACTTGGTGCAGTTTCGTTTCCAGTGACTGTTCCCCTTACAATAGAAGCACTTAGTCTCGAGTTTGGGTCCAACCTTGGGTTTCTTCACTGGAGAGGCAACTGGTTTGCCATTCTTGAAGTTTCCCTTATTGCCTTTGCCCTTCTTGAAACTATTGGTCTTGTTAACCATCAACACTTGATGCTCCTTCTTGATTTCTACCACCGCGGCCTTATGCACCGCGAATAGCTCAGGGATCATCATCTCCATCCCTTGCATGTTATAGTTCATCACAAAGCTCTAGTAGCTTGGTGACAGTGACTGGAGAACTCTGCCAATCACTATCTTATCTAGAAGATTAACTCCCACTTGATTCAAGGTATTGTAGCACCCAAACATTATGAGCACATGCTCACTTACTAAGCTATTCTCCTCCATGTTGTAGGCAAAGAACTTGTTCGAGGTCTCATACCTATAAACACGGGCATGAGCCTGAAATACCAATTTCAGCTATTGGAACATCTCATATGCTCCATGGCGTTCAAAACGTCTTTGGAGCCCCGGTTCTAAGCCGTAAAGCATGGCACACTAAACTATCAAGTGGTCATTAGAATGTGCCTGCCAGATGTTCATAACATCCACAAACGATGCTAGAGGGTTGGCACATCAAGCGGTGCATTAAGGACATAAGCCTTCTATGTAGTAGTGAGGACAATCCTCATATTTCTGACCCATTTCACACAATTGCTTACACTATCTTTCAACTTAGCCTTTCTCTAGGAACATAACAAATACATACGATCTACAGCGTGAGCTATTAATCTACAACATAATTTGCAAAGACAACTTACACTATGTTCATGATAATTAGTTTAGTTAATCAAATTACTAATGAACTCCCACTCAAATTAACATCACTCAGCTTGTCTAAGTATGACATGATCCAAATCCACCAACCCAAGTCCGATCATCACATGAGATGAGGTGGTTTTAATGGTGAACATCTCCATGTTGATCATATCTATTATATGACTCATCTTCGACCTTTCAGTCTCCTATGTTCCAAGGCCATGTCTGTACATGCTAGGCTCGTCAAGTTTAACCCAAGTATTATGCATGTGTAAAACTGGCTTACACCCGTTGTATGCGAACGAAGAGTCTATCACACCCGATCATCAGGAGGTGCTTCGAAACGACAAACTTTCATAGCGGTGCATACTTTGGGGAGAACACACTTTTATCTTGAAATTTAGCAAAGGATCATCTTATAATGCTACCGTCATCCTAAGCAAAGTAAGATGCATAAAAGGATATGTCCATCATCATCTTTTGCTTTTGATCTCCATCTCCAAGGAAACGGTATGATCTCCATCTTCACCGGTATGACACCATGATCTCCATCATCGTGTCATCATGTGGTTCTCGCGCTAACTATTGCTTCTACAACTATTGCTAACTCATAGCGATAAAGTAAAGCAAAAGACACAAAATTAAAGAGAACCCTATGGCTCATGCCGGTTGCCGTACTCGTCGACATGCAAGTCGTGATAACTATTACAAAACATGATCATCTCATACATCACATATATCTTATCACGTCTTGGCCATATCACATCACAACATGAACTCCAAAAACAAGTTAGACATCCTCTACTTTGTTGTTGCAAGTTTTACGTGGCTGCTACGGGCAACTAGCAAGAACCGTTCTTACCTACGCGAAGCCACAACGGTGATATTTAAGTTTCCTTTTAACCTTCCACAAGGATTTCCTCTATTGAATCCAATTCAACTAAAGTGTAAGAGATAGACACCCACCAACCATCATTATGCAAACAAGTTGCATGTCAATCTGTGGAACCGGTCTCTTGTGCGAGGATAAGTAAGGTTGGTTCGAGCCGCTTCATCCCACAATATCGTCGAATCAAAATAAGAATAAGGAGGTAAGCACTATGAACATCAATGCCCACAAACACTTTGTGTTCTACTCATGCATATCATCTACGCATAGACCTACACTACTACAGGATGCTGGTAACGTGACACTACAATCAGAGACCCTTCAACGAAACTGTGTGTGATGCATGAATTGCAAATGTTGTGTGTGCGATCCACGGCAGACATTTTATTCTTATGGACCGTTTCTGATTAGATAAGATAACAGAAACAATTAGCAAAACTAAGTACGTGTGCGGAGTACGGCACATAGTTCACTCGAATAAACTGTTTGCGCTCATCTAGCAGAACACAAACGGGTTAGCGTAAGAAGGTGTGTCTGATCCGCGGTAATCGGTTCATGCAACAGAATTGTGTGGGAAGACCAATAATAACCGAAACGATTCATCCGGACAAGTTGTGTGTGTTGTGGGCAGCCGGTTGCTGCCAAACAAATGTCAGCTATTGATGAAATCATTACCGACGGTATGTACGAAAGTGCCGTTTGCCCGTATTAATATCGCAGACGTTTTATTATTATTACTCTTCTGACTATGCATCACCTCTTCTTCCTGTCTCACATCTTGTCACCGCGTTTTCACCCGAGTATTCAAGTGCACGCTTCAGCACCGTGCCGGCATTTCTTTTGGCCATGTTCCCACGTGAAACCGCGCATATTCCCGCGCAAGCTTCCGCAAGCATTTCCATCAAACACGATCTAAAAAATAATTGTGTGTGTGATGTTTGGCAAATAGTTGGCCTAGATAAAGTGTTTGCGATTGGATAATATAACGCAAACGCTTATGAAAACACTAGTGTATGTGATGCATGACATACAGTTCACCGCGATAAACTGTTTGCGCTGATCAAGCAGAACACAAACGATTGTCCAGATGGTCACGTGTGTGATACACGACATACAGGTCACTCGGATGAACTGTTTGTGATGAGGTAAAATAACATAAATGGTTTCTTAGATCAAGATGTGTGTGATGTACACAGTTCACTGGGATGTGTTGTGGGCAAACGGTTCCGGATAAAGAACTGTCAGGGACTGATGAAATCATCACCGATGGTCTTGGTTGTGTTTTCCGTATGCGATGTGATTTGCTCAATCTACCCACAAACATCTATGCTCTATTTGTCTTGATCAAAAGTAACACAAACAATTATATGTAGCAAGATGTGTGTTATAGTGCTACCGGCAAACAGGTCAGTACACGAAATTGTGTGGGAAGACCGATAAAAAGGCAGATGATTCCTGATAATAAGTTGTGTGTTATGTGGCCTATGAGAAAACACTTGGTCGCACCCAATTGTCTGTGATTGTTGAAATCATCACCGACGTGTTCCTTTCTATAATGTAAGTGATGTGATCTGCTATGTTTGCATATAGCATCTATGCTCTATCTACAGAACAACATCATGATTGCATAACCTAAATAAGCATCCAATTACATTACTGACTACAGATAACATTTGCACAAATCAATTAACAAGTACATGCATACTAAACTAGTAGTGATGATCATCAAATCAGTCATCTATACTTCTTGTGACGAGGGGTGCCGATCGGTGCAGGACGGAGGCACTTCCTCGTGTCAACAATCCGCCTACACATCTCGTAGCTTACGTATGCGTCCTTGGCCGCGTACTTGACGTGATCTTCATCCAATCTTCGGACGCAGACGCGGTGCCAAGCAACCTTATTCTTCTTGCAAACATCCTTCATGCCTCTGTAGTAGGGGTCGATGATGGCCATGGCGAGGTCAACCAGGGAGTCCTTATGCTTCACCTTGCCGCCCAAGATCTTGTACATGCATTGGATGCCCACAATATTCTAGTAGGCCAAGCCGGTCGTCTTGAGCACCTTTTCATCATTGGTGGTGTCTACCATACCAAATATGTAGTCGGGGCTATTGACAAACCTGGCAAATCAATTGTAAGGCCTTGTGGCCAGGCAGTAGTGCTAGATGAGGACGTAATGGCGCATGCAAAGCTAGGCGATGGCAACCTTCTAATCATGCCCCGACCGCCGGTGTACTCGAGGTTGAAGCCGACCACTTTGTACTTGTAATAGATAAGTAACTGCTCCATGATGTGGACGGAGTTGTCCACCCAGATCGGGTCATTTGTGTACACCACTGTGACGTTCTTGAACCTTACGTGGGTGTCCACATAGGCACGAATGGTGAACTGCCGCTCGTCGTTGGCAGCCGCTGAGAGCTCCGCCATTGGAGCCGAGCAGGATATCCTCTCTATATTTGGAGTGCGGGTGTGCTTCTTGCGTTATGGGGAAAGGTTGAAGAGAGACAAGGTTAAATGAGCGGTGGAGTAAATGGGGGCTGGACGGGCTGTAATTGGCACGTCTTGTCACCATGTTCCCAGCGGAGGATTGTTGTGGGAGCTTGACCAGCGAACGAACAAGCGTTCCCGGCGGTTCCTTTGGTAATGTGGCGGCTCGATGTGTCACCAATGTATCATTGGTAAGCCCGTTCCCACCCGCAAACACGCACAACCTCCTACCCAGCTCGGTTGGCCACGCTCGGCTGGAAGAAGCTCCCATTATTGGGGGCGCTAAATGGCAATCGGTTAGCAAAAATGATGCATGTGCAATGACTTAAAGCAGCGTACAAGTTCAGCACTAAGCAGCGGTCTGGAATATGCAGTGCAGGTGTGACTAGGAAGGATGGTGCAGGTTTTGTTAAGCGGGAGGCGATGGTGAGAGTTTTCTCGGCCAGAATTATAATGTGCTTCGGAGGCGACAGTTCAGTAGACACAACCGTTTGCGATAATTGTTACTACAGTGTAAATGGACTATCATGGTCCGTGTAAATCCTACTGACACAGATGCTCAATGAGCGGGAATGCATTCTGGACAATCGGGACACACGCATGTCGCAGCAAAATGTTGGTTAACCAAGTTTTGGGGTTCCAAATTTCATCTTTTCGTGTGACACCTGATTTTTTTACCGCATTCAACAAGTTTGCAGGTGATTCAAGCATTTTTTTTACCGTAATATGCATAGTGTAAAAAAACTGCCAACACTAAAATGTAGTTGGGCATGCTGTGGGCAAACAGTTGCTAGTAGTAAATTGTGTGGGGACTCTAAGATAAGCATAAATATTCCATCAACCAAACTGTTTGCAGCTCAAGATTGCAATTACATTGCTCTATGTATTAGTTCATAATAAAACAAAGTCTCACCGACATCTAGATCAACACATAATAAACATACTCAAGCAGAGATACAAGACGCACAAGCTATAGATAACTAGGGTAGTGTTGGCATCAAGACATGCATATATAACTCAATCCTAATCGTACCCACCAACAACGTAAACTTTCTCCAGGTACTTCGTGTACGCGGCATGCACCACCCTCCGAGAATACTTCTGCTTGAAAGAGCCAATGGCTCGTCCTCTAGCATGCGCCAGAACACTTGCAAACATGGAGTTAAGCCTTTGGGCGCGGAACGGGCATCCGAAGCCCCCATTTCGGGTCCTGATACGACGATTATGCGTTCCCGCATAGAGCTCCCTAAGCTTTTGTTTCTGTTACCTTCTTTGGTTGTACTTATCGCTGCCAACGTCATCAGATAGCACCTATACATATAATAAAAAATCATGACATTGATGAATAATATGCATAAAATGATACCACAAACAACTAAGTGCAACAAAATTATTAACTAATGACTTTAAATGCATGAACCGTTTATTTTCAAACAAACAAGGAACTTTGAGGTAAGTATTACTCCACATTATCACTGAAGTAGTGATCTACATGCTCTTATACAGTGTTTATTTATAAATGGGTACATGTACAATCATCTATGTAGACCGATTATTAGCAAAATGATCATTTGTACAGGTCAACCATTAAATCACTGTAAAATCTTAGACATAATACTAGCGTAATCGTATGTACGGTTGTCACTTATCCAAGTCACTTATCATTTACCTACCAAACAATCAATACGTACACACTAATAGGGATCTATCGAATCTTACTCTGATTACATGGATTGAAATAACATGAACCACAGATAAATTCAAAAAAGATGGAAAATAGAACTAATCAGAGATACCCTATGATATACCCCAAAATAGGGGGGTCTAACCTGTTCTCCGTCGTCGTCGAAGCTGCCGTCATCACCATAGGCGACGTCCGAGTTGACATGAGAGAGGTCATAGTAGTCTTTGTGCAGCACCACCTCCTGCTGGGGAGGCACGATGAGGCTTACGACGTCATTGTCGTGCTTCTGTCCGTGCGAGACCTCATCGGCTGGGAGGGCAACCTTGTCATCCAGCATCAAGAGATGCTTAGTTGCTTCGCCGGCCCCGGCTTCGACCCCCGCATCACCACTCCCTCCGATGATGTGGTTGGTTGCCATCTGATACACTTCCGAGAGCGTTTATGACTAGGAACGGCGGCGAGGATGCAGGCGCGATGTGTGGAGAGAAGAGAGTGTGGCCACCTGCTATAACGAGTGACACATGCACGATTAATATAGAGTGGTTGGGAACTAGGCGGGAGGCGGGTAAATGGCTCGGCTCCCGATGAGCCTACACAATGGTCTTCTCGCATGCCTCACCCCAGCTCGCACGTCTCCCGTGTAGCCCGCATAGAGGACTGCTCGCACGTCGCCCGGTTAGCCTGGGCAGACGACTGCTCACACGCGTCCCGTCAATTCACACACCAGCTCGCACGTCTCTCGGTGAGCCAGAGCGGCCTGCTCGCACGCGTCCCATCAATTTACACACCTGCTCGCATGCCTCATAGTCAGCTTGAGCCGCGGACTGCTCGCATCATGCGTCTCGTTGACTCACGTCCGCTCGGACAACACACGTGGCTCATGGTGGTACATAATATTATTTTGGGACCAACGCACATGGCTGAATATTGTAATCGTCCGTGATGGTAACATGACAAGTTTGTGTACCAAGAACCAACCTTTAATAATCTCTCGTTTTTAAGAAAAGTGTATCAAAAAATTGTCTCTAATTAGGTCAGAAATTACCACACTACTCCCTCCTTTCCGGTTTACAGGGCTCAAATCTGAAATCTCATCAACCAAGGTGAATTGTGAGTGGATGTCACTAGTTTTAACTAGCCAATGAAATATTTCTCACATTCCGGTTTATAGGGCTCATCTCAAAAAAATCATATGTCCATTATACTAGGCTTATTTTGAGTCTAATTGAGTTAAAGTGCTTTGAGTCTCACGCCATATTTAATTCATAGAGATAAGAGAAAGGAAATTAGTGGCTATGCATGCATCTTTTTCTACATGCACCATGCAAGTCCAATGAGAGGGAGAATGCTATATTTATTGTCTCGAAAATTGAAACTATGAGAAATATTTCATTGGCTAGTTAAAGCTAGTGCCATCCACTCATAGTTCACCTTGGTTGATGAGATTTCAAATTTGAGCCTTGTAAACCGAAAAGGAGGGAGTATATCATGAAACAGAATCCCAAGTTTCATGATTTTCAGTTGATTTTTGGATTCACTTCAATTTAAAATGATTTTTTGATGTTTGATGCCGAGCTGTCTAAAAACCAAAATTTTCAATGTTTTCTACGGCGCCAAGATGTTTGAGGTTCCTTGGCATTTATTGCATGGCGACTAAACACATGAACCCAATGGGACATATGATTTCCCTCAATAAATTCCTGGAAACTCAATTATTGTGTATTTTTTGAATAATATATGGACATTTATAATTATAACACAGACTGATGTGTCATGTGTTTTCTGCATAAAAATAGTTTGACGCGCTTCGAAGTGGTGTTTCCGGTGATGGTTGCGCGGGGGATGGGGCTCTTTCTGTTTCACTTAGTTTGCACTAGCCTCTGTGTGTGGGATTGTCCGTTTTGTGAGGCAGTTGCTGCCCCAAATTATCAAAATTGTGCATTGAAATGTTTAAAACAAGGCACGTCATGCATGTGTTTAGGACACATGCACACGATGGTGGTGGTCCCTCGGACTATAATCCTTCGTACGTTATTAGTGATCCGCACATTCGTTGGTCCATGTGGTCTATCACTTTTGAACCGCATCGGTAGGGGTTTGACCAAGGTGGGTTAAGTTAATCTGCTCTGTGTTACTGTAGATCATGGTTAGATTCCACACCAAAGATTGATGTGACGTACTCATCAGTACCTCCTACCGCTCAAAGTTGAGGGGGTGCGTGGAAGGAGACATACATATTGCATGCAATTTTCATTAACCTGGTGAATTTCCAATTTGTGAAGCATGCAGTGTAAAGTCGTGCACTTGGCATTTTGACTCAAAAAACCATACCCATGCATATGCTTGTGTCACATATAATATATGGCAGTCCTAAGTGTGGCTCCCTCACATGGTAATCGGTGACGCGTCACTCTACACGGTCCATGTGTGGCACCTATATATTATATATTGTTTTGACCAATGTGGATCCTTTTTGGTATGCATGCGCGTAGCCCTATTTTGGATACTCTAACTTTAGCTAGAGGTTGGAGTATATATATGTGTGTTGTGATCGATCCTCTTCATAAGTCGACTTACAATTTCTAAGGCAAGTGACATTAAAGTTCCATTGGTTACTAACTAAACAAACACTTAACTACATATATACATATATGTGTGGGCCTCATATAGTGGGCATTTGTTTTTTCAAACACTCTCTCACGTGGTCATCAGCATCATCACACACTGACAGATGTCTGTAAAGATGTTTATTTGACCAAGGTGGATTTGTCTTGTTGGTATGTGTGTATATATTATACATAGTTGATTTATGCATCAACATTTCAATTCTAACAAAAAATCAAACGCATCGTACACATTGAATCCCTCCTATTGGATCGAACTATGGGTGTGCTTGGGGCTATATATGCATGCGTCGTTAACCTCAGTACGTTGCCATTCTGGTTCGAGACACACACATGTGGCGGCGAAACTTGTGCGTTAGTATTCGAAAACATCGCACAATGCTTTCATATATACATATGTGCCTGGGGACATGCATGTGCGTTGGTGTTGTCTACAGACACTCCCTCGCATGGTTATATATGTACGACATGCCAAATTTGTGGACCCATGTGGTCTATCAATTAAAACGGCCCATATATACTATAGGTTAATTTGACCAATGTAGATATAGTCCTCTCATTATTTGTTATGATATAGTTCCTAGTGAGATACGAGATAGAAGTTTGAGCGCATACATGTGTCGTGGTGTTTGTTCGAAGCATGTGTACGTGTGGGGTGGGGCAGAGGTGGGGCATCACAATAGTACTATACGTACATATACACGAAACCTATTTATGAGGTCAGGTACTACATACCGTCCAACTTTTGAGCCACATCAAAAGGTTTTGCACGCATGAAATATCACACCACCTTAAGTAATTAGTTGAGCCACACACATGTAGTTGCGGTCTCACCCATCTGTTAAAGTTTCCGAGACGCGCCCATCAGTGGGCCCACGCAATCTACCCTCAGAACTAAAACACGGGGGAGGGGTGATCATGATGAATTTCTATTGGTTTTGTGTTATGGTATGGTGAATTTGCAGTTCTATTATAAATTTGTAAGTTCATATATATACTGAGCTACCATCCCCTCGTTGACTCAAACGTGTGGGGGGGGGCAGGGGGCATAAGCCAACATTGTCGTGTGCTCTGCATGACATTGTGTGTCACATGAATGTTGTGCATTTCGTACTTGAACACCACAACAATCTTTCCATACATACATTTGGTCCTCAAGCAGGTCTGCTTGTGCGATGACCCTAGAGTTATTGTGTTTAATTTCCAATGTTGTTATATAAATGGCAGGGTAGTCTTTTTTTGAAACTTAAATAGCAGACGAGTCGAAGGAGACAACTGTGTGCAATTCTGTACACAGTAGAGTAGTAGACACGGTTCCCGCATGCTAACTGTGTGCCACGCTTGATTCTCAAAAAAAGAACTATGTATCACGCCCGGTCCATGGTCGACACATAACTACACACCACCTTGCACCAACCCGCATAGAGAAATCTTAAAAATAGTTACCCGCATTGATCAATTTAAAATTTAATGGTTCCGCGGGTTTATCTCTTTGAATTGCACACAGGTATTATGTTCGGGCCGTCTGCAATGTTTGTTCCTCCGGCGCCACTTCAAACCCTTCATAAAAAAAATTAGTTTGTCCCGGCTTTTCATTCCCTCCAAGTAAAATTTATAGTATCCGCGGCATTTCCTCAAACACCACCTTGGCCCTCCCACACTCAACCCCACACACCCTCGCTCGAACCCTAGCTATCTCGCCGTCACCGCCGCCGCCCTCGACCCCGCTCCGCATTCCACAATCAACCATTCCTACTCTCCCCGTCCAGGTTACGAACCCATCTTCGTACCCTCGCCGCCCTGAGTTTCTTAGATGGCGCCTGCTAAACACCCCCTTCCTTACAGATCCGCACTGATCCCCACCGCAACCGTCACAGCCTTATCCCAGCTACATTTGCAGGGGAGATCAAGGAGCAAATATCCAAAAGGAGGTATATCACGGCCTTTCCCGTGGACGATGCCAAGGTGGCCGCCGAAGCTGCCGGGGAAACTGGCTCCCGTGACGAGGTGCCCGCCAAGATTATCGGAGAAGCTGACTACAATGACGAGGTGGCCGCCGTGTTGGAGATATGCCCTAGAGGCAATCATGTATGATGATATTTCCTATGTGTTTATGAATAAAGATGGTCCTTGGACATTATCAGTGATGTTTATTAACAAGTACGTGACTTGTTTGTGAGACTATGCATTGTATGATAACTGTCCTAAATGGTCCCTAGTCGAAAGGGTTGCATGGACACACAACTAATCAGACTAGCATATGACATGGTGGATGGTTTAGTCTCACTGACCATGTAGCATTGGATGCTATCCAGATAATATGGACTCAAAAAGGTCTAGTCGGCTTCGACATAGTCTGATCCAAATCAAGATAAGGTCTGAGTTGGACAGATCGAACTACGAGACATAGCGATAGTTCATCTATGAGTCTCTAGTACGACATACGTTCTATGTCCTAAGACCTAAGCTGGTGCATGTACTCGGGAGGGTGACAGACTTGCTTTGGGCCGACCAAACACTACTCTGTTACTGGGTAGTTACAAGGGTGGTTACGGGCTTGTCCAGACTCATACTGCGAGACATGGTCGAGCAAGATGGGATTTGCCCCTCCTACCAGGAAAGATATACTCTAGGCCCCTCGGGTGATCCAACCTGGATAAGCATGGCCATGCAATGAGGATTATGATATAATCCGAAGTGTTGGTCGGATTCACTGGAACGAGAAAGAGGTCGTGCTGCAACAAGGATGACCATGTCGCCTTGTGCACGACAACATATATCGTGTGTCAAAGGGAACAGAAGTGTGAAGTACAGGTTCGCCTAACCAGCTTCATCAGACACTTGGAGTCGGCACGCCTTGCTAGAGGCCACTACCGACTGCTAGAGCCTGATGTGATCTGACTCGCGATGAAGTGAACGAGAACCTAAGGGGTCACGCGCTTAAGGGAAGGACCACGTGGGATTTAGGATTTGTGCGAGGCCCAAGAGTTGAGCCCGTGTCGGATGCATATATATAGTCGAGGTGCGGCACACCCATCCGGTTGATCTCCTCGGCGCTGTCATTAGGGCTTTGCATGAGTTGAAACCAGCCACCTCCACTCGCCGCCGCCGACTGTGTGACCTGACCTAGCAGTCCACCGCACGGTGTTCCTCCTGCACGAGCGGATACCGTTAGAGGCGATGCACTTGTGCCGCTCCGACGACCTGTACGTGGGATCCGGCGACCGACTGTTTGAGGGAGATCGGGCCGGCTGTTCTAGGGAGATCATACGAGGAGGAGACGGACCACACGAACGTGCTGCCCCAACTCTAATTCCTCTCCATGGCACTGCGTGTCTAGTGGTAACAAACTATGATCCATCTCCGTAGCATGTTCTCGGATGTTTTGCGCATAGGAAAATTTTATTTTGCATGCGATGCACCTAGGGTAGAACCCTACAGTGGTATCAGAGCCTCTGTTATAGGATTTGGATTTAGATCGGATGCATTTTGATATGTGGAGGCGGTGGATGAGATCCGTCATCGTTCATGAGATCGGCTATGTGCACGATTAATGAGATCAACTGCACATCGGGATAGATTGAGGCTATGTTTTCTATCAATCGGAATCGGTGAGGTCGTGACACAACCTACCCCTACCTGTCGGTATCTGCCATCGGGGTTAACCGTGAAACGTAAATCCGAATCAGGTTCGCGATGATTGTTGAGATCGGCCAGATCAGAAAATTCCGTGTGATCGGATTGCAGATGTGATCTGTGATTTCCGAAAATGTTAACCGGCTAGCAGGACCGCCGTGTGCGTAGCGCCTTGTATTTCTTACATGTTCACACAAAATGTTAGAATGCGATTCTATGCATAAGTTAGTTTTGTAGGTTTGATGTGAATAGTATGGCTCATGTGTATGTGATGCATGTGTGTAACTTAACATGACCTGTGTGTCATGATTGTCGGCTGGCAGGAGCCAAAGTGTTATCATTATATTGTATAACGACATGCGTGTCAACTTGTGACTCTTTGTAAAATCATTACTAGTTTTAGTAGTTGGAGGACGGAGATCAAGTTTGAGGGTTTGGCATCCTAGCGTGACGGACAAGATGGAGTTCCACCTTGGTCATGGGAGTAGGAGTCGGCCATGGAAGGACGCCCATGAAGGAGCCATACTATTTCACATATTTATGTTTATATGTGATAGATATTGCTTCTTATTTCTATGCATGTTAGTATGTAGAAAGGTCCCTCATTAATATCAAGCATATTGCCATTCCGAATGTTGCACCTTCGCTCGTCAAGTAGTCTGGTAGTGGGCTCATTAAATTGAGGTGCTACTAGGTGTCCTTGAACTGGAGGGTTCATGTCAGACACGGACATGCGCTGCATCAGGTTAACTTGACAGGGCTATCAAAATGGTTTTGGGCCTTGTGGCAAAGAAGGTTGGGAGCCGGGGCATAATATACCTACCCGACCGACACGAGCCGTATAGAGATACAATTAGCAGTGATGCTAAAGCTCACTAGTCGCTCACGCTAGACGGGTCCTGAATCACTGAGAGTTTGCGGAGGGATGCTGACTTCAGTGGGAGTAGTTCTATTTAAGGCTTGAATTATTCTACATAAACACATTGCTTAGTGATTGCATATTTTCTGTTGTAGATCAATGGCACCACCTACTCAACTCAATTTTGCATTGAAATCAATTCTGGAAAAGGATAAACTAAATTGAACAAACTTTACCACCTGGTATAGAAATTTGAGAATTGTTCTCAACCACGATAAAAAGGAACATGTTCTAGAGGATCCACTTCCAGAGGAACCTATCGAGAATGCTAATGCCACAACTAAGAATGCCCACCAGAAACTCGTTGATGAATCAAACAAGATCATTTGCCTCATGCTAGCTTGTATGGATCCCGATTTGCAACAACATTTCGAAAACATTCAGGCTATCGATATGATCGAGAGTTTGAAGAGCATGTTTCAGGTGCAGGCTAGGACCGAGAGGTTCAATGTCTGGCAATCCTTGACGGATTGTAAGCTGAAAGAGGGTGATCCACTGAGCCCGCTTTGATCAATATGATCGGGTACGTGCAAGCTTTGGATCGGTTAGGCTTCCCACTTGGGGATGAGCTTTCCACGGATGCAATTTTCGGTTCTCTTCCACCTAGCTGTGGGACGTTCGTCTCGAACTATCATATGCATGTCATGCATAAGAAGCTCACTGAATTGCATGGGATGCTCAAGGTGGTAGAGCAAGATATTAAGAAAGACATGCATCAAGTGTTGATGGTACAGAACTTGGCTAAGTTCAAGAAGAGTTGGTCCAAGAAAAAAGGGTAAGGCAAAGGGCATGGAGAAGGTTGTCTCCGCCACTGAGCCAAAGTCCAGACCGAACTCAAAGACCATTTGCTTTCATTGCAAGGAAGCTGGTCACTGGAAGAGGAACTGTAGCAAGTGGCTTGCTGAGCATGGCAAGAAGGTTGGAGATGCTTCTTCAGGTAAAGGTACACTTGTTACACATGTTATAGATATTTACCTTGCTGGCATACCTAGTAGCTCTTGGGTATTTGATACCGGCCGGTTGTTCTTATTTGTAACTTGATGTAGGGGCTGGTAAGTACTAGGCGTGTGGCACAAGGGGCGATTGACATCAGGGTCGGCAACAAAGAAAGAGTTGTTGCGTTGGAGGTCGCCACGATGTAGCTCAAGCTTCCTTCTGGATTTGTTTTGGAATTGAATAATTGTTATTACATTCCTGCACTTAGTCGGAACATTATTTCTGCCTCATGCTTGATGAGTCAAGGTTATGAATTCAATATAAAGGACAATGGTTGTTCATTTTATTTGAATGGAATGTTCCATGGCTATGCACCCATAGTAGATGGGCTATTTATTTTAAATCTAGAAACGGAACTAGTCTATAACGTGAATGTCAAGAGCCGTAAGCCTAATGAGATAAATCTGACATACTTCTGGCATTGCCGGCTTGGACATATTAGTCTGAAACGCATGAAGAAGCTCCATGATGATGGACTTCTAAATTCGTCCGACTTTGGGTTGTTCGAGACATGTGAATCATGCTTTCTAGGCAAGATGACTAAGTCTCCTTTTGCAAAGAGTTGCGAGAGGGCGTCCAAGCTGTTGGAGGTTATACACAGTGATGTGTGTGGTCCAATGAGAACAACGGCCAGAGGTGGCTATCAGTACTTCGTGACTTTTACCGGCGACTTGAGTAGATATAGATATATCTAGTTGACGAGACACAAGTCGAGAACTTTTGAAAAGTTCAAAGAGTTTCATAACGAGGTTGAAAATCAGCTCGGCAAGACGATAAAACTTCTACGATCAGAACATGGTGGTGAGTACATGAGCCAAGAGTTTGATAATCATCTGAAAATTCGAGGTATAGTACATCAGCTCACACCTCGGGGTACACCGCAGAGAAACAGTGTGTCAGAATGGAGAAATCGAACCTTGTTGGACATGGTCCAGTCGATGATGAGCAAATCGGATTTACCCTTGTCATTCTGGGGATACACTCTAGAAACTGCAGCTTTCACACTTAATAGGGTACCATCAAAATCCATAGAGAAGACACCGCATGAGATGTGGACTGGGAAGTGTCCTAGTTTGTCTTTTCTAAAGATTTGGGGTTGTGAAGCATTTGTCAAGCGGCTCATGTCAGACAAGCTTACACCCAAGTCGGATAAATTCATATTCGTGGGATATCCGAGGGAAACCTTGGGATATAACTTCTACAACCAAGAAGAGAACAAAGTGTTTGTTGCTCGTAACGGGGTTTTCCTAAAGAGTTTCTCAGTCAGGATGCCAGTGGGAGAACGTTGCGACTCGAAGAAATTCGAGAACCAATCGGGGACAACCCGGTTGGTGATGAGATCACACCATAGTTGGTCACAGAACCCGTAGTGGAGTCGGCACCGGAGCCACAGAGGTCGGAAAGATTGCGCAGGGTGCAAGACTTTTTGTTGATAGAAAGCGATGAGCCAGCCACGTATGTGGAAGTGATGGTGAGCCCAAATTCCAGGGCATGGCTAGAGGCCATGAGATCCGAGTTAAATTTCAAGGATGATAATCAAGTCTGGGACTTGGTTGATCTGCCACCTGGCACAGTTGCCATTGGTTGCAAATGGGTCTTTAAGAACAAAACCGATGTGGATGGAAATGTTAAAATCCACAAAGCCCGGCTTGTCGCTAAAGGTTATGGACAAGTTCAAGGAATTGACTAGGATGAGACCTACTCGCCGGTAGCGATGCTAAAGTCGGTGAGGATCATACTAGCTATAGCTGCATATTTCGATTATGAGATATGGCAGATGGATGTCAAAATGGCTTTCCTTCATGGAAATTTAAAAGAGGATGTATAAGTGATACAACCCGAAGGTTTTGTTGATCTAGCTAATGCTGGTAAATATGCAAGCTCGAGACATCCATTTATGGATTGAAGCAAGCAGCTCGGAGTTGGAACATTCATTTTGATGAAGTCGTCATTGACCTTGGTTTCATCAAGAATGAAGAGGACTATTGTTTATACAACCAGTCTAGTGGGAGATCGGTATTATTTTTGATCTTGTATGTGCATGACATACTGTTGATCGGAAATGATGTTTCGATGTTGAACTCAGTCAAGGAATCATTGAATGGCAAGTTTTCGATGAAAGACCTTGGAGAGGCCGTGTATATTTTAGGCATCAAGATCTATAGAGATAGATCAAGGAGGCTGCTCGGCTTAAGCCAGGGCACGTACATAGACAAAGTGTTGAAGAGGTTCAACATGAGTGAGGCCAAGAAAGGGTTCTTGCCCGTATCACATGGTATAAGGCTAAGCAAGACTCGGAGTCCTACGACTTCTGATGAGCGAAACCGTATGAGTAGGATTCCATATGCCTCGGCAATTGGATCTATCATGTATGGCATGCTATGTACACGACCTGATGTTGCCTATGCAATAAGCTTAACAAGTAGATACCAGGCCGACCCAGGTGAGAGTCACTGGGCAGCGGTGAAAACTATCTTGAAGTACCTGAAAAGGACTAAAGAGATGTTCCTAGTTTATGAAGGTGAGGCGGAGCTCTACGTAAAGGGTTACGCTGATGCTAGTTTCTAAATCGACGGAGATGATTGTCGATCGCAAACTGGATTCGTGTATGTCATGAATGGAGGAGCAGTGAGATGGACGCGTTCCAAGCAAGATATGGTGGCCGACTCCACAACAGTGGCCGAATACATTGCGGCTTGTGAAGCCGCAAAGGAAGGTGTTTGGATTCAGAAGTTCCTGGAAGATGTTGGTGTGTTCCCGGGCTAGTCAAAACCGTTGGACATTTATTGCGATAATTCAGGTGCCATCGCACATACCAAGGAGCCGAGACAATACCATAAGACCAGGCACATAGACCGAAAATATCACCTGATATGAAAGCTCATAGAGAAAGGTGATACAAAGTTATGCAAGATTCATACGGATGCAAATGTTGTAGATCCATTGACTAAGCCGCTTCTACAACCCAAGCATGAGGGGGCACGTTAGAGCTACGGGCATTCGATGTCTATTTCCTTGACTCTAGTGCAAGTGGGAGACTGTTGGAGATATATGCCCTAGAGGCAATCATGTATGATGATATTTCCTATGTATTTATGAATAAAGATAGTCCTTGGACATTATCAGTGATGTGTATTAACAAGTACGTGACTTGTTTGTGAGACTATGCATTGTATGATAACTGTCCTAAATGGTCCCTGGTTGAAAGGGTTGCATGGACGCACAACTAATCAGAATAGCATATGACACGATGGATGGTTCGGTCTCATTGACCATGTAGCATTGGATGCTAGCCAGATAATATGGACTCAAAAAGTTCTGGTCGGATTCGACGTAGTCTGATTTGAGTTGAGATAAGGTCTGTGTTGGATAGACACAACTACAAGACGCAGTGATAGGTCATCTGTGAGTCTCTAGTACAACATATGTTCTATGTCCTAAGACCTGAGCTGGCGCATGTACTCGGGATGGTGACAGACTTGCTTTGGGCCGACCAAACGCTACTCCATGACTGGGTAGTTACAAAGGTGGTTTCGGGCTTGTCTAGACCCATGCTGCAAGACATGGTCGAGCAAGATGGGATTTGCCCCTCCTACCAGGAGAGATATACTCTGGGCCCCTCGGGTGATCCGACCTGGATAAGAATGGCCATGCGATGAGGATTATGAGATAATTCGAAGTGCTGGTCGGATTCACCAAAACGAGAAAGAGGTCGTGCTACAACAAGGATGACCATGTCGCCTTGTACACGACAACATATATCATGTGGCAAAGGGAATAGAAGTGTGAAGTACAGGTTCGCCTAACCAGCTTCATCAGACACTTGGAGTCGGCACGCCTTGCTAGAGGCCGCTACCGACTGGTCAAGCCGGATGTGATCTGACTCGCGACCAAGTGAACGAGAACCTAAGGGGTCATGTGCTTAAGGGAAGGAACAAGTGGGCTTTAGGATCCGTGCGAGGCCCGAGAGTTGAGGCCGCGCCGGATGCCTATATATAGTGGAGGTGCGGCACACCCATCCGGTTGATCGCTTCGGCGCCGTCATTAGGGCTTTGCACGAGTTGTAACTAGCCACCTCTACTCGCCGTTGCCGACTGTTTGATCGGACCTAGCAGTCCGATGCACTGTGTTCCTCCTGCACGCGCGGAGACCGCTAGAGGCGGTACACTTGTGCCGCTCCGGCGAACCTGTACGTGGGATCCGGCGACCGAATGTACGAGGGAGATCGGGCCGGCTGTTCGAGGGAAATTGGACGACGAAGAGACGGACCGCACGAACGGATTGCCCCAACTCTACTTCCGCTGCACGGCACTACGCGTCTAATGGTAACGAACTGTGATCCATCTCCTTAGCATATTCTTGGATGTTATGTGCGTAGAAAAATATTATTTAGCATGCGATGCACCTAAGGTAGAACCCTACACGCCGAGGCCATAGAGACCGCCGGGGAAGCTGACTATGATGACGAGGTGGCCGTCGCGGCCGCCGGGGAACCTGTCCACGATGATGAGGTGGCTGCCGAGGCCACCGGGGAAGCTGACTACAATGACGAGGTGGCCTTCGAGGCCCCCAGGAATTGTAAAGAGTACCAGGTTGTAAGACAACGGGTTCCCGTATGGATGCATATCGACACAGCCGACTATGACGTCGAGCCCATCGACAATGACGGTTTGTCGCGGGCTATCTCACAGGTTAAGTGGCCCTACGAAGACCCCTCGGGTTTGACCCCTGTCGACCTCATGCAAGGCCCAGCCGCTGATCTACTCTGCTTTGCTCTCAAGAATTTGCCTTCCTTCATCTCCATGGATCCCCTTTTGTTATTCTTGAAGGACACGTTCTATGGCGGTGGCTCGGCATCACCAGTTGCCAAGTCAGATCTCATCGCTGACGCCGATGCCGACAGCGGCACCCTATCCTTCTCTTCCATGAGGAAAGAGCCCATATGTGACATCAGGGATGGTACCCTGCATCCATGCTCTTCCAAGGGGAAGGATCCCATATGTGACAACAGGGAGCACACCCATAATCCGCGCTCTTCTAATGGGAATGAGCCCATCTGTGACAGGTGAGGAAATCCATCACATGTTAAATTACTTCACTCATGCTAAATGTATGGACTCTACAGTTGAATTTCATTAATACCTGTCTCAAGAGCCATATATGGTTCATGTTAAACCTGGTGCAATTAACACATTCACTGTTTATTTCAGTTCTTTTGCATGTGATGTTTAGTTAAACAATTTCATGTTTAAGCACTGGCTACATTCTATGCAATTTCAACAGTACAGTCTGAATGATTATTTTGTTACTATCAAGCCTGTTGTAATGAGCATATGCCTTGTTTTGCTGTTTTCCCTAGATTGGTTGTTTGTACTAGGCATATGATCTGGTTCAATTGCTATATAGTATGCCTTGTTTATTTCAGCTTTCACGTTGTGAAGTTCTATGTCTGCAAGTATGCACTTTCCAGTACAATTTCATCATACTAGTTTCAGCAGCCATATGTAGTTCCTTTTAAGCCTGGTGTAGTTAATACGCCCACTGTTTATTTCTGTTTCTTCACAATGTGATGTTTCGTTATACAATTTGATGTGTAAACAAGAGCTACATTCTATGCAATTTCAACAGTACCACTATGAATGACTATATTTGGTTGTTGTTAAGCTTGTTGTAGTGAGCACAAGACTTTCCATTTTTATGTGACTATAACTAGTATGGTTAAACATGCACAATACCAGTTAGAATGACTATATTTTGTTGTTGTTAAATGCTAAGCCTATTGCAGTTAACACACATCTCCACTTATTATTAGCTTAGCTAGTGTGCTTAAACTTGCACACTGAAGCTATCATTTTGTGATCACGTTGTTTACCATGCATATATTTGGTTGATGTTTAGCATGTTCATACTTAACATGCCTTTCGGTGTACTTACCCAGGACAATATCGGGAACAGCTGTTGTTTTTCATCGAGTTTGTTTCATCACATGGCTTATATATATACTCCATCTGCCCCAAAGTATAAGATGTTAATACATCAAATATGTGAGTATTTTGGATGTAATAATATCTTACATACTGCGACAAGGAATATTCTACTATGTCATTGTGCAATTTCTGTTTACCTTCTAATACTAACTCGTTGCTAGTAGGTACATATGTCACTGGTAAAGATCCGCGTGTCGACCCTTTTTTGTGTATGGGGCCATGAGATATTCATGAACTAGCATCAAGTGTGGAAACTTATAAAGTTTGTTAAAAAAATGGGACGAAATATGGGAATTAAACTATTTCTTTACACCTTATCCAAGACAATAGTGAACTCCAGGATGGTAACTATGAACTCTGTACCCTTCTTTTTACTAGCCATAATGAGTTGTTAGCTTACAAATTTACAATGTCTGAATCTATTTTTTTGTAGTGGTTCTCAAAGCAGTTTACTCAGGGTTACCTCTCAAACTACATGATTGGTGGACGTGCAAACATTAAAGTATATCTACTAGGCTACGATGAGTACCTAGATGTCATCATTGTTGGGGAACGTTGCATGGGAAACAAAAAAATTCCTACGCACTCGCAAGATATATCCATGGCGATGAGCATATACGAGAGGGAGAGTGGATCTACATAACCTTGTAGATCGCTAAGCGGGAAGCGTTAAGAAACGTGGTTGGTGTAGTCGAACATCTTCGCGATCCAATCACGAGCCGTCCCACAATCCCATCGTGGTCCTTCCGATCTAGCGCAGAACAAACGGTACCTCCGCATTCAGCACATGTGCAGCTTGATGATTATCTCCACCTTCTTGATCCAGCAAGAGGGGGTGGATAGGTAGATGATTTTTCTGCCAGCACAACGGCATGGTGGCAGTGGTGGTGGAGCTGTCCCGGCAGGGCTTCACCAAGCGCTACTACGACAATCTAGAGGAGGAACTGGTCTAGAGGGGAAGGGAGAGGCTGCGCCGTGGCTTGTGGTGATGCAGCCCTCCCTCCCCTCACATATATATAGGAGGGAGAGGAGGAGGGGGTGCCCTAGGATTTCCCCTAGGGTGGGGCGACTGCCAAGGGGGGCAACTTGGCCCCCAAGGCAAGTGGGGCGCCCCCTCTTGGGCCTGCCCTAGCCCTTCGAGTCGCATGGGCCTTAGGTGGGAGGGGCGGCCAGCCCACCAGGGGCTGGTGCGCCCCCTCTCACAGCCCATGGGGCCCTCCGGGGCAGGTGGGCCCTCCTGGCAGACCCCTGGAATACTTCCGGCACTCCCGTCACAAAACCGGTAAGTCTCGAAACTTTTCCGGAACCCGAATACCGACTTCCTATATATCAATCTTTACCTCCGGACCATTCCGAAGCTCCTCGTCATGTCCGGGATCTCATCCGGTACTCCAAACAACCTTCGGTAACCAACATACATAACTCATCTATACCGAAACGTCACCGAACCTTAAGTGTGCAGACCCTGCGGGTTCGAGAACTATGTAGACATGACTGAGACACCTCTACGGTCAATAACCAATAGCGGGACCTGGATGCCCATATTGGCTCCTACATATTCTACGAATATCTTTATCGGTTGAACATCTATGTCAAGGATTCATATAATCCCGTATGATGTTCCGTTTGTTCTTCGGTATGTTACTTGCCCGAGATTCGATCGTCGGTATCTCTATACCTACTTCAATCTCATTACCGGCAAGTCTCTTTACATGTTCTATAATACAAGATCTCGTGGCTAACACTTAGTCACATTGCTTGCACGGCTTATTGTGATGTCGTATTATCGAGTGGGCCCTGAGATACCTCTCCATCACACGGAGTAACAAATCCCAGTCTTGATCCATGCCAACCCAACAGACACCCTCGGAGATACCTATAGAGCACCTTTATAGTCACCCAGTTACGTTGCGATGTTTGATACACACAAGGTACTCCTCCGGTGTGAGTGAGCTGCATGATCTCATGGTCATAGGAACATATACTTGACATGCAGAAAACTGTAGCAATAAACTGACACGATCATATGCTACGTTTATAGTTTGGGTCTTGTCCATCACATTCTCCTAACGATGTGATCCCATTATCAAATGACATCTCATGTCCATGTCTAGGAAACCTTAACCATCTTTGATCAACGAGTTATTCTATTAGAGGCATACTAGGGACATGGTGTTGTCTATGTATCCACACATGTATCCGATCAATACAATTCTAGCATGGACAATAATGATTATCATGAACAAGGAAATATGATAATAACCCATTTATTATTGCCTCTAGGGCATATTTCCAATAGTCTCCCACTTGCACTAGAGACAATAATCTAGCTCACATCGCCATGTGACTTGTTATGAATCTCACAGCCAATGAGTTCTGGGGTTCGATCATGCTTTGCATGTGAAAGAGGTTTTAGTCAATGGGTCTGCGACATTCAGATCCGTGTGTAATTTGCAAATCTCTATCTCATAATGTAAACACTGTTACCACGCTCCACTTGGAGCTATTCCAAATGGCTGCTCCACTATACGTATCCCGATTGCTACTAAGAGTCATCAAGATTGGTGTTAAAGCTTGCATCGACGTAACTCTTTACGATGAACTCTTTATCACCTCCATAATCGAGAAACATCTCCTTGGTACTCTGCTTACTAAGGATAATTTTGACCGGTGTCCAATAATCCACTCCTGGATTACTCTTGTACCCCTTCACAGACTCATGGCAAGGCACACACGGGTGTGGTGCACAACATGGCATACTATGTAGAGCCTACAGATAAAGCATAGGGGAAGACCTTCGTCCTTTCTCTTTCTTCTGCCGTGGTCGAGCTTTGAGTCTCACTCAACTTCATACCTTACAAATGAGGCAAGAAGTCCTTCTTTGACTAATCCATTTTGAACTCTTTCAAAATCTTGTCAAGGTATGTACTCATTGAAACATCTCATCAGGCGTCTTGATCTATCTCTATAGATCTTGATGCTCAATGTTCAAGTAGCTTTATCCAGGTCTTCCTTTGAAAATCACTTTTCAAACAACCGTTTATGCTTTCCAGAAATTCTACATTATTTCCGATCAACAATATGTCATCCACATATACTTATCAGAAATTCTATAGTGCTCCCACTCACTTTATTGTAAATACAAGTTTCTCGTAAACTTTGTATAAACTCAAAAACTTTGATCACCTCATCAAAGTGTATATTCCAACTCCGAGATACTTGCTCCAGCCCTTAGATGGATTGATGGATCTTGCATACTTTTTAGCATCCTTAGGAGTGACAAAACCTTCCGGTTGTATCACATACAACCTTTCCTCATGGAAACCGTTAAGGAAACTATGTTTTGACATCCATCTCCAGATTTCATAATTGAAAAACCGCAACAACTGCTAACATAATTCCAACAGACTTTAGCATCGCTACGAGTGAGAAAGTCTCATCGCAGTCAATTCCTTGAACTTGTTAGAAACTTGTTTGTGACAAGTCGAGCTTTATAAATGGTGACATTTACCATCAGCGTCTGTCTTCATCTTAAAGGTCCATTTGTACTCAACGACCTACCGTCCAGCGGGCAAGTCTACCAAAGTCTATACTTGGTTTTCATACATGGATCCTTTCTCGAATTTCATGGCCTCTAACCCTTTGTCGGAATCTGGGCCCATCATTGCTTCTCCATAGTTCGTAGGTTCATCGTTGTCTAACAACATGACCTCTAAGACAGGGTTGTCGTACCATTCAGGAGCAGTACGCGTCCTTGTCGACCTACGAGGTTCGATAGTAACTTGATCCTAAGCTTCATGATCATCATCATTAACTTCCTATTCAACTGACGTAGGCTCCACAGAAACATCTTTCTGTGCTACGCTAATCTCTGGTTGAAACAAAGGTTCCACAACCTCGTCAAGTTCCATCTTCCTCCCACTCAATTCTGTCGAGAGAAACTCTTTCTCAAGAAAGGACCCGTTTTAGCAACAAACACTTTGTGCTCGGGTCTGAGATAGACGGTATACCCAACTATTCTTAGGGTATTCTATGAAAATGCATTTATTCGCTTTGGATTCGAGCTCTTTAGTTGAAAACCTTTTTCACATAAGCGTCGTAGCCCCAAACATTAAGAAATGACAGCTTAGGTTTCTGCCAAACCATATGGTGTCATCTCAACGGATTTAGATATTGCCCTATTTTAAGTGAATGTAGTTCTCTCTAATGCATAACCCAAAACAATAGTGGCAAAATGATAAGAGACATCATCGCACCATATCCAATAGAGCACGACTACGACGTTCGGACACACCATCACACTATGGTGTTCCAGGTGGCGTGAGTTGTGAAACAACTTTCATATTGTCTAAAGTTGTATACCAAACTCGTAACTCAGATATTCACCTCCACGATCATATTGTAGAAATTTTATCTTCTTGTCACAATGATCTCAAACTTCACTCTGATTCTGCTTGAACTTTTAAAATGATTCAGACTTGTGTTTCATTGAGTAAATATACACTATATCTATTCAAATCATCAGTGAAGGTAAGAAAATAACGATATCCACCGCATGCTACAACACTCATTGGACTGTATACATCAACGTGTATCATTTCCAATAAGTCACTTGCCCGTTCCATCAAGCCAGAAAACGGGGTTTTAGTCATCTTGCCCAAGAGGCATGGTCCGTATGTCTCAATCGATTCAAAATCAAACGAGTCCAAAGATCCATCAGTATGACATTTAGTGGTAGTGCCACAAGTATGTGGTACTATCATTATTAATTTTGTATCTTTTGGCATCTATGTTATGAACATGTGTACTACAACGATCAAGATTCAACAAACCATTCGTTGGGTGCATGACCATTGAAGGTATTATTCATATAAGTAGAATAACCATTATTCTCCGACTTAAATGAATAATCATATTGCAATAAATATGATCTAATCACGTTCATGCTCAACGCAAACACCAAATAACATTTATTTAGGTTCGTCACTAATCCCGAAGGTAGAGAGAGCGTGCGATGTTGATCACATCAACCTTGGAAACGTTTCCAACACACATCATCACCTCACCCTTAGCTAGTCTCCGTTTATTCCATAGCTTTTATTTCAAGTTACTAACATTTAGCAACCGAACCGGTATCCAATACCCCAGTGCTACTAGGAGTACTAGCAAGGTACACATCAATAACACGTATATCAAATATACTTCTATCGACATTGCCAACCTTATTATCTACCAAGTATCTAGGGTTGTTCCGCTTCAGCGACCGCTCTCCTCACAATAGAAGCACTTAGTCTCGGGTTTGGGTTCAACTTTGGGTTGCTTCACCCGAGTAGCAATTGACTTGACATCCATGAAGTTTCCCTCCTTACCCTTTCCCTTTTCGAAACTAGTGGTTTTACTAACCATCAACACTTGATGCTCCTTCTTGATATCTACCTTCGTGGTGTCAAACATCACGAATAGCTCGGGGATCATCATTTCCATCCCTGGCATAATTATAGTTCATCACGAAGTTCTAGTAGCTTAGTGACAGTGACTTTGGGAACTATATCAATCACTATCTTATCTGGAAGATCAACTCCCACTCGATTCAAGCGATTGTAGCACCCAGACAATCTGAGCACATGCTCAACGATTGAGATATTCTCCTTCATCCTACAGACAAAGAATCTTGTTGGAGATCTCATATCTCACAACACGAGCACGAGCCTGAGATCCCAATTTCAGCTCTTAGGACATCTCATATGTTCCGTGACATTCAAAACGTTTTTGGAGGCTCAATTCTAAGTCGTAATGCATGACGCACTAAACTATCAAGCAGTCATCGGAACGTGCCTGCCAGATGTTCACAACATATACAGACAACACTAGAGGGGGTGGGGCACCGAGAGGTGCATTAAGGACATAAGCTTTCTATGCAGCAATGAGGACAATCCTCAGATCACGGACCCAGTCAACAATATTGCTACCATCATATTTCAACTATATTTCTCTAGGAACATATAAAAAATTCTAGGGAGCTACAGCGTGAGCTAGTAATCTACAACATAATTTGCAAAGACACTACTGACTATGTTCATGATAATGAGTTCAATTAATCATATTACTTAAGAACTCCCACTCAAATTGACATCCCTCCGGTCATTCGAGTGATTCATGATCCAAATTCACCAACTCAAGTCCGATCATCACATGAGTTGAGGTGGTTTCAATGGTGAACAGCATCATGTTGATCATATTTATTATATGACTCATGTTCGACCTTTCTGTCTCTTGTGTTTCGAGGCCATGTCTGTACATGCTAGGCTCGTCAAGTTTAACCTGAGTGTTCTGCACGTGCAAAACTGGCTTGCACCCGTTGTATGTGAACATAGAGTCTATCACACCCGATCATCACGTGGTGTCTCGACACGACAAACTTTCACAACGGTGCACACTTAGTGAGAACACAATTGATCTTGAAATTTTAGTGAGGGATCACCTTATCATGCTACCGTCGTCCTAAGAAAAACAAGGTGCATAAAATGATTAACATCACATGCAAATCATAAGTGACATGATATGGCCATGAACTTGTGCTTTTGATCTCCATCTATAAAGCACCAACATGATCTCCATCGTCACCGGCATCACACCATGGTCTCCATCATCTTGATATCCATCGACGTGTTGCCATTCGGTTTGTTGCGCCCACCATGCTTCTACTACTATTGCTATCGCTTAGCGATAAAGTAAAGCATTACATAGAGCTTAATGATTGACACGCAGGTCATACAATAATTAAAGACAACCCTATGGCTCCTGCCGGTTGCCGTACTCATCGACATGCAAGTCGTGATATTCTATACAGTACATGATCATCTCATACATCACATATATGTCATCTTGTAATTGGCCATATCACATCACAACATACCCTGCAAAAACAAGTTAGACATCCTCTAATTGTTGTTGCAAGTTTTACGTGGCAGCTGCGGGTATCTAGCAAGAATAATTATCACCAACGCAAAAACCACAACGGTGATACATAAGTTGCTTTTAAACCTTCTCAAGGACCGCCTTTGTCGAATCCGATCCAACTAAAGTAGGAGAAAGAGACACCTGCCAGCCATCTTTGTGCAATGAAGTTACACATCAGTCGATGGAACCAGCCCTCGTAAGCATACGAGTAAGGTTGGTCCGGGCCGCTTCATCCCAAAATACCGTTGAACCAAAAAATAACCAAGGGAGGAAGCAATCTAAGCATCAACACCCACAAACTCCTTTGTGTTCTACTAGAGATCTCATCTACACATAGACCTAGCTCATGATGCCACTGTTGCGGAACGTTGCATGGGAAACAAAAAAATTCCTACGCACATGCAAGACCTATCCATGGTGATGAGCATCTACGAGAGGGAGAGTGGATCTACATAACCTTGTAGATCTCTAAGTGGGAAGCATTAAGAAACACGGTTGGTGTAGTCGAACATCTTTGCGAACCAATCACGAGTCGTCTCGCGATCTCATAACGAGTCGTCCCGCGATCCCATCGTGGTCCTTCTGATCTAATACCGAACGGACGGCACCTCCCCATTCAGCACACGTGTAGCTTGATGATGATTTCCACCTTCTTGATCCAGCAAGAGGGGGTGGAGAGGTAGATGAGGTCTCCGCCAGCACAACGGCGTGGTGGCAGTGGTGGTGGAGTTGTCCCGGTAGGGCTTCGCCAAGCGCTACTACGACAATGTAGAGGAGCAACTGATCTAGAGGGGAAGGGAGAGGCTGCGCCGTGGCTTGTGGTGCTTCAGCCCTCCCTCCCCTCACATATATATAGGAGGGAGAGGAGGAGGGGCGCCCTAGGGTTTCCCCTAGGTGGGGCGGCAGCCAAGGGAGGCAACTTGGCCCCCAAAGCAAGTGGGGCGGGCCCCCTCTTGGGCCTGCCCTAGCCCTTCCAGCCGCATTGGCCTTAAGTGGGAGGGGCAGCCAGCCCATGAGGGTCTGGTGTGCCCCCTCTCACAGCCCATGGGGCCCTCCGGGGCAGGTGGACCCCCGGAATACTTCCGGCGCTCCCGTCACAAAATCGGTAAGTCCCGAAACTTTTCCAAAACCCGAATACTAACTTCCTATATATCAGTATTTACCTCCGGACCATTCCGGAGCTCCTCTTCATGTCCAGGATCTCATTCGGGACTCCGAACAACCTTTGGTCACCAACATGCATAACTCATCTATACCGAAATGTCACATAACCTTAAGTGTGCAGACCCTGTGGGTTCAAGAACTATGTAGACATCACCAAGACACCTCTACGGTCAATCACCAATAGCTGGACCTGGATGCCCATATTGGCCCCTACATATTCTACGAAGATCTTTATCGGTTGAACCTCTATGTCTAGGATTCAGATAATCCTGTATGATGTTCCCTTCGTTCTTCGGTATGTTACTTGCCCGAGATTCGATCGTCGGTATCTCTATACAGAGTTCAATCTCGTTACAGGCAAGTCTCTTTACTCGTTCCGTAATACAAGATCCCGTGGCTAACACTTAGTCACATTTCTTGCACGGCTTATTGTGATGTCGTATTACCGAGTGGGCCCTGAGATACCTCTTCGTCACACGGAGTAACAAATCCTAGTCTTGATCCATGCCAACCCAACAGACACCCTCAGAGATACCTGTAGATCACCTTTATAGTCACCCAGCTACGTTGCGATGTTTGATACACATAAGGTACTCCTCCGGTGTCAGTGAGCTGCATGAACTCATGGTCATAGGAATAGATACTTGACATGTAGAAAACTGTAGCAATAAACTGATACGATCATATGCTACGTTTATAGTTTGGGTCTTGTCCATCACATCATTCTCCTAATGATGTGATCCTGTTATCAATGACATCTCATGTCCATGGCTAGGAAACCTTAACCATCTTTGATCAACGAGTTATTCTATTAGAGGCATACTAGGGACATGGTGTTGTCTATGTATCCACACATGTATCTGATCAATACAATTCTAGCATGGACAATAAACGATTATCATGAACAAGGAAATATGATAATAACCCATTTATTATTGCCTCTAGGGCATATTTCCAACACTCATCAACACAGAGAAGGATGGGCGGTCCACCATCACAAGGGGCTAGCCTAGAGTCGTCTGTGCATTCTGTATGGAGGAGGACACAATATGGGCATTCCGCTTCACCTTGTACAACTGCCAGAGTGTCTTTTGCCTCTTCCTTTACCGTATTTAATACAAGTATGCAACCGTGGTTCATCATTATTTATTTGGTCGTAATGTAATTATTATTTCTTGATGTAATTCTTGAACATATGCACTTGTGAATGGAATAATGCATTGGTTGTTGAACCTATGTCTATATAAGATGGATATGAAAAATGCATAGCCTACTATAAAATTCAAATCTTGTAGAATTTGAAAATGTGGCGATTAAAATAGCTGAAAAATAAGCTCTGTAGGTCATTACACCACACACGGTTTGTAAAGCAGAACGTGTGTGATACACCTCACGATTCGACACATTTCAGAGAGAGAAACCATGTGCCACAATGCACACACTTGCCGTCCGTAAACCGTGTGTGATGTTAGCCAATATCAGAAACGGTTAAGCAGACCTAAATGTTTTGTGATAGTCTCCTTATCATACATGATTTACAATGTTTAACTGTTTGTTATGTTGTATGCATCCGACACAAGTATGACAGTTGGAGCGTTTGTGAATCTTCATATATCGCAAACGACGTTGTAGGACAAAATGTGTGTGATTGTGTCCTTATCATACACGCTTTACTATTATGAATTGTTTCGATTCGGCACACATCGTAAACACTACGCTATAGAATTCCGTGTGCGATGTTAGTGTGATCTCACACGAGTTGGAAGGATGGGATGTATGGGAAGGGCGCCATATCTGAAATGGTTGGCCGGTGACACTCATTTGTGAGAGATGTGGGCATCCCATACGCTTAGTTTTTCTAAATATTTGCGTTCGTTGGACACCATCGCCGACGAGTTTTTTTGTCTTGTGGGATGGACCCCTTCCCCTTATCGTCCACACATGCAAGGCAACGGTTTGGAACTACGTCACCGAAAGGGGTTAAAAAAAATTTATAGCATGTCGCTGCACCAGTGCTAGCTCATGATGTCACTGTTGGAGAACGTTCCACGGGAAACCAAAACTTCCTACGCACATGCAAGTTCTACCCATGGAAATGCATAGCCATGAGAGGGGGAGTGTGTTTACATACTCTTTTAGATCTCTAAGAGCATGCGTATATAAGGCGGTTGATGTAGTTGTACTCTTCACCATCCAATCGTGATCTGATCTGATCCAGCGCCAAACGGATGGCACCTCCGAATTCAACACACATACGGCTGGATAACATCTCCTCCTTCTTGATCCAGTAAGAGAGGGAGGAGAAGTATATGGGATCTCAACCAGCACGACAGTGTGGTGGTGGTGGTGGCACCGGAACTCCGACAGTGCTTTGCTAAGCGTGTACCGAAGAAACGTGGGAGGAGTTGGTAAAGCCAATGGGCAAGGGTGAAGGGGGGCTGCCCCCATGCACATCCTGTTGGGGAACGTTGCATGGGAAACAAAAAAATTCATACGCACACACAAGATCTATCCATGGTGATGAGCATCTACGAAAGGGAGAGTGGATCTACATACCCTTGTAGATCACTAAGCGGGAAGCATTAAGAAACGCGGTTGGTGTAGTCGAACGTCTTCGCGATCCAAATCGCCGAGCATCCCGCGATCTCATCACGATCTGTCCCATGAATTCATCACGATCCATCCCGCAATCTCATCACGATTTGTCTCACGATCTTGATCACGGTCCTTCCGATCTAGCGCCGAACGGACGGCACCTCCGCGTTCAGCACATGTACAGCTCGATGAAGATCTCCGCCTTCTTCATCCAGCAAGAGGGAGCGGATAGGTAGATGAGTTCTCCGGCAGCGCGACGGCATTGCGGCGATGGTGGTGGAGCTATTCCAGCAGGGCTTCGCCTAAGCACCACTGAAAACCGATCTAGAGGAGAAACTGCGATCTAGAGGAGAGGTAGCACGTGGCTATTAGGGTTAGCTTTTTCCTCTAAGTCCTATAGTATATATAGGAGGGAGGGAGGGGAGGAGGCAGCCTCAAACCCTCAAGGTTTGGTCGAAATTGGAGGTGGAGGAGTCCTACTCCAATCCTATTAGGAGTAGGATTCCTCCTTTCCACTTGGAAACTCTTTCCACCTCTCCACCTTTGGATTTTTTCCTTCTCAAACCACTCCAGCCGCATGGGCCCTTAGAGGAGGCTTCGTCCAGCCCACTAGGGGCTGGTTTACCTCCTCCCACAGCCCATGTAGCCTCTTGGGTTGAAATACCTCTCCCGATGGTCCCCCGGTACACTAACGGCACTCCCGGTACACTGCCGATGAGCACGAAACTTTTCCGGCGACCAAAATAGGACTTCCTATGTATCAATCTTTACCTCCGGACCATTACGGATCTCCTCGTGACTTCCAGGATCTCATCCGGGACTCCAAACAACCTTCGGTCACCACCATACATAACTCTATACTACCGAAACGTCACCGAACCTTATGTGTGCAGACCCTACGGGTTCAAGAACTATGTAGACATGACCGAGACACCTCTACGATCAATAACAAATACCGGGACCTGGATGCCCATATTGGTTCCTACATATTCTACGAAGATCTTTATCGGTCGAACCTCTATGTCAAGGATGCAGTTAATCACGTATGATGTTCCCTTTGTTCTTCGGTATGTTACTTGCCCAAGATTTGATCGTCGGTACCTCCATACCTAGCTCAACCTCGTTACCGGCAAGTCTCTTTACTCATTCCATAATACAAGATCCCGTGACTAGCACTTAGTCACATTGCTTGCAAGGCTTATTGTGATGTTGTATTACCGAGTGGGCCCTGAGATACCTCTCCGTCACACAGAGTAACAAACCCCAGTCTTGATCCATGCCAACCCAATAGACACCCTCGGAGATACCTGTAGATCACCTTTATAGTCACCCAGTTACATTGCGGCGTTTGATACACACAAGGTACTCCTCCAGTGTCTGTGAGTTGCATGATTTCATGGTCACAGGAACAAATACTTGACATGCAAAAAATAGTAGCAATAAACTGAGACGATCATATGCTACGTTTGTAGTTTGGGTATTGTCCATCACATCATTCTCCTAATGACGTGATCCCGTTATCAAATGACATCTCATATCCATGACTAGGAAATCATAGCCATCTTTGATCAACGAGCTAGTCTATTAGAGGCATACTAGGGACATGGTGTTGTCTATGTATCCACACATGTATCCCAGTTTCCGATCAACACAATTATAGCATGGATAATAAACGATTGTCATGAACAAGGAAATATGATAATAACCAATTTATTATTGCCTCTAGGTCATATTTCCAACAGTCTCCCACTTGCACTAGAGTCAATAATCTAGTTCACATCACAATGTGATTCGCATTGTTATGAATCTAACACCCAATGAGTTCTGGGGCTCGATCATGCTTTGCATGTGAGAGAGGTCTTATAGTCAACGGGTCTGCGACATTTAGATCCGTGTGTACTTTGCAAATTTCTGTGTCAAACCGTAAACACTGCTACCACACTCCACTTGGAGCTATTCCAAATGGCTGCTCTACTATACGTATCCGGATTGCTACTAAGAGTCATCCGGATTGGTGTCAAAGCTTGCATCGACATAACTCTTTACGACGAACTCTTTCTTACCTCCATAATCGAGAAATATTTCCGTAGTCTTTTAGTTACTAAGGATGATCTTGACCGTTGTCCAGTGATCCACTCCTGGATCACTCTTGTACCCCTTGACGGACTCATGGCAAGGCACACACAGGTGCGGTACACAGCAGGGCATACTATACAGAGCCTATGGCTAAGGCATAGGGGACAGCATTCGTCCTTTCTCTTTCTTCTGCCGTGGTCGAGCTTTGAGTCTCAATCAACTTCACACCTTACAAAGCAGGCAAGAACACTTCTCTCTGACTAATCCATTTTGAACTCTTTCAAAATTGTGTCAAGGTATGTACTCATTCAAAGTCTCATCAAGCATCTTGATCTATATCTACAGATCTTGATGCTCAACAATTAGGTAGCTTTATCCAGGTATTCCTTTGAAAAACTCCTTTTAAACAACCCTGTATGCTTTCCAAAAATTCTACATCATTTCCGAATAACAATATGTCAACCACGTATGCTTATCAGAAACTCTATAGTGCTCCCACTCACTTTATTGTAAATACAAGTTTCTCATAAACTTTGTATAGACTCAAAAACTTTGATCACCTCATCAAAGTGTATATTCCAACTCCAAGATGCTTGCTTCAGTCCATAGAAGGATCACTGAAGCTTGCTCACCTTTTAGCATCCTTAGGACTGACAAAACCTTCTGGTTGTATCACATGCAACTTTTCCTCAAGTAAACTGTTAAGAAAACGATGTTTTGTCATCCATTTTCCATATTTCATAATTGAAAAATGTAGCAACTGCTAACATAATTCCAATAGACTTTAGCATCGCTACGAGTGAGAAAGTCTCATCGCAGTCAACTCTTTGAACTTGTCAGAAACTTCTTTGTGACAAGTCGAGATTTATAAATGGTGACATTTACCATCACCGTCTGTCTTCATATCAAAGGTCCATTTGTACGCGACGACCTGCCGTCCAACAAGCAAGTCTACCAAAGTCTATACTTGGTTTTCATACATGGATCCTTTCTTGGATTTCATGGCCTCTAACCATTTGTCGAAATCCAGGCCCATCATCGCTTCTCCATATCTCGTAGGTTCATCGTTGTCCAACAACATGACCTCCAAGACAGGGTTGTCATACCACTCAGGAGCAGTACGCATCCTTGTCGACCTACGAGGTTCAATAGTAACTTGATCCGAAGCTTAATGATCATCATCATTTATTTCCTCTTCAACCGACGTAGGTTCCACAGAAACATCTTTCTGTGTTGCGCTACTCTCTGGTTGAAACAAAGGTTCAACAACCTCATCAAGTTTTATCTTCCTCCCACTCAATTCTTTCAAGAGAAACTTTTTCTCGAGAAAGGACCCGTTTTAGCAACAAACACTTTATGCTTGGATCTGAGATAGAAGGTTCACCCAACTGTTCTTAGGGTAATCTATGAAGATGCATTTGTCTGCTTTGGGTTCGAGCTCATTTGGTGAAAACATTTTTCCACACAAGCATCGCTGACCCAAACATTAAGAAATGAAATCTTAGGTTTCTATCGAACCATAATTCACACGGTGTCATCTCAACGGATTTAGATGGTGCCTGATAACCCACAAGTATAGGGGATCACAACAGTTTTCGAGGGTAGAGTATTCAACCCAGATTTATTGATTCGACACAAGGGGAGCCAAAGAATATCCTCGAGTATTAGCAGTTGAGTTGTCAATTCAACCACACCTGAAAGATTCAATATCTGCAGCAATGTTTTTAGTAGCAAAGTAGTATGATAGTAACAGTAACAGTAGCAGCAGTAGCAGTAGTGATTTGTGTAGCAAGTGTAACATTAGTAGCTGTAAAGTAACGTAGCGAAGACCAGTATAGGAAAAGCTCATAGGCATTGGATCGGTGATGGATAATTATGTCGGATGGCATTCATCATGTAACAGTTATAACATAAGGTGATGTGTAACTAGCTCCAGTTCGTCAATGTAATGTAGGCATGTATTCCGTATATAGTCATACATGCTTATGGAAAAGAACTTGCATGACATCTTTTGTCCATCCCTCCCGTGGCAATGGGGTACTAATGGAAACTAAGGGATAAGTTCTCCTTTTAATAGAGAACCGGAACAAAGCATTAGCACATGGTGAATACATGGACTCCTCATACTATGGTCATCTCCGGGAGTGGTTCCGGCTATTGTCACTCCGGGGTTGCCGGGTCATAACACATAGTAGATGACTACAACTTGCAAGATAGGATCAAGAACACGCATATATTGATGAAAACATAATAGGTTCAGATCTGAAATCATGGCACTCGGGCCCTAGTGACAAGCAGTAAGCATAGCAAAGTAGTAGCAACATCACTCTTAGAACATAGTGGATACTAGGGATCAAACCCTATCAAAACTAACTTGATTACATACTAGATCTCATCCAACCCCTCACCGTCCAGCAAGCCTACGATGAGATTACTCACGAACGATGGGGAGCATCATGAAATTGGCGATGGAGGATGGTTGATGATGACGATGGCTTCGATTTCCCCTCTCCGGAGCCTAGAACGGACTCCAGATCTGCCCTCCTGACGAAGAACAGGTGGTGGCAGCGGGTCCGTATCGTAAAACGTGATAATTTCTTCTCTCCTAATTTTTCTTGAATGAAAGTGAATATATGGAGCTGGAGAGGAGGTCAGGGGAGCCACGTGGGCCCCACGAGCCTGCTAGGCGCGGCCTAGGGGGGTCACGCCTCCTGGGCTCGTGGCCCACTGGCAACTCCCCTCCGGTTGATTCTTTCTCCTGTATTTTTTATATATTCCATAGAAATTCCTCATAAGTTTTCAGGTCATTCCGAGAACTTTTATTTCTGCACAAAAACAACACCATGGCAGTTCGGGTTAGTTTCATTCAAATCAGCAAATTAGAGTCCAAAACAAGGGCAAAAGAGTTTGGAAAAGTGGATACGTTGGAGACGTATCAACTCCCCCAAGCTTAAAACCTTGCTTGTCCTCAAGCAATTCAGTTGATAAACTGAAAGAGACAAAAGGAAAACTTTTCGTTGTTTGATCTTGTTGTTGTAATTATGTCTAACTCATATTCAGATTTTCAGCAAGATCATAAGCTAATCACATAAGAAATAACATTTAGATCTCATGGTATACTCATATCAATGGCATAATTAACTAGCGAGTCATAATAATAAGTTTCAAAAGTCAACACATCAATCAAAACAATCATGATACAATATGAATAGATGATATCTCGCTAGCCCTTTCTGAGACCGCAAAACATAAATGCAGGGCACCTTCAAAGACCAAGGGCTGACTAGAAATTGTAATTCATGGTAAAGAAGATCCAGTCATAATCATACTTAATAGCAATTAATAGCAAAGCATACAAATGACGGAGGTGCTCTCTATTTGGTGCTTTTAATAAGAAGAGGGTGACTCAACAGAAATGTAAATAGATAGGCCCTTCGCAGAGGGAAGCATTGATTTGTAGAGGTGCCAGAGCTCAAGCTTTTTAAAACAGAGATGAATAACTTTGGGGTGGCATGCTTTTATTGTTAACGTGATGACCAAGACTTTTCACCATCTTCCATGCTACACATATTATAGGCGGTTCCCAAACAGAATAGTAAAGTTTTGACTCCCCCACCACCAATCAATCACACTCCACAGTTAGCCGAATCCTCGGGTGTCGTCCATACCAACAACAATCCATGGGGAGTTATGTTTGCAATTATATTTTTATTTGATTTGAACATGGAACTGGGCATTCCGATTACCGGCCCCTTTCTCGTGAGTGGTAGTGAATAAACACATATCGAGGATAACATGCCTAACATGGAAGATACTAACCGCCCCTTGTCACCACATGAGCGGTTCAGGCATACAAAACAGGTTATTATTTGAAGATTTAGAGAATGGTACATGCAAATTTACTTGGAACGGCAGGTAGATACCGCCTATAGGTAGGTATGGTGGACTCATATGGAACAACTTTGGGTTTATGGAAGTGGATGCACAAGCAGTATTCCCGCTTAGTACAAGTGAAAGCTAGAAAGAGACTGGGAAGCGACCAACTAGAGAGCGGTAACAGTCATCAACATGCATTGAGATTAACCAACATTGAGTGCAAGCATGAGTAGGATATAAATCATCACGAACATGAATATCGTGGAGGCTATGTTGATTTTGTTTCAACTACATGCATAAACATGTGCCAAGTTAAGCCACTTGAATCATTCAAAAGAGGATACCATCCTATCATACTACATCACAATCATTTTAAAATTCATGTTGGAATCCAAGACAAACCATTATAAACTCCTAGCTAATTAAGCATGGCATAAGAAACTATGATCTCTAAGTTGTCATTGCAAACATGTTTCTCTCATAACAAGGCTGAATTAAGAACGATGAGCTAGCCATATTTACAAAAAAAATAGGTCGAGTTCATACCAGCTTTTCCAGGCTCAATCACTTCATCATATATCATCATTATTGCCTTTCACTTGCACGACCGAATGATGTGAATAATAATAAGACTGTTCGTGCATTGGACTAAGCTGGAATCTGCAAGCAAACTCAGAGGAGAAGACAAAGTAATATGGCTCTTTGACGGATAAAAAATAATGCATATGAGAGCCATTAATTATTTTAATCATGGTCTTCTACCTCGACCCAAAGAAAAAAGAAAACTATTTACACGGGAAAGCTCCCAAAAAGCAAAAGAAGAACAGGAAAACTTTTTGGGTTTTCTTTTCTTAATTACTACTAAGCATGCAAGAATGTAAAGTTACAACTAATTTTTTTTGTTTTTCTCATTTTTAATTCTTTTGGATTTTCTCAAGTTAATAAAACACACAAGAAGAATGCGAGAAAAAGAAAATAAACTAGCATGGATGATATAATGAAAAAGTATGAACACCGACTATCAAAGTGAATGCGTGAACATGAATATAAAGTCGGTGAGAAACACGTACTCCCCCAAGCTTAGGCTTTTGGCCTAAGTTGGTCTACTCCCAAGGAGGAAAGTAACCGGCTCCGGGGTACTCTAGACGATATCCAAAATCATAGTGTGGGTTGTACTGGGACGCGGCAGCTACCGCCTGAATAGCTGCCTCATGGAGGCGAGAAGCCATCACCTCCCTCTCATACTCCTCTGCCTCTTCTCTGGTTATGTAATATCTCCGCTTACTCTGAAAATCAAAGAAGGCAGGAGCAGGAAGGGTAATATGAAAAACACGTTGTCGGTTAAATATTAAACGGTATAGGAGGGACTCATCGCTCCTCTCACGGAACTGGAAGCGTATCATAGCAGCACGATCTATGGAAAGCACTGTGAAGCGGGGGATCTCCTGTCTGGATGGGTATTTTAAAATAATTAGCTAGACGAGTGGCATAGATCCCACCAAAGAAATCTCCTTCATTAGCATTGTTGTTTAGTCTCCTAGCAATTATAGCTCCCATGTTAAAACTTCTATCACCTGTTACTGCACTCTTAAGTATACTGAGGTCAGGTGCGCAGAGGTGGCTACGGTCGCGCTTACCATTAATGCATCTACCTATGAAGAGGGCAAAATAATGTAAGGCAGGAAAATGAATGCTCCCCATGGTAGCCTGCGTAATATCTCTAGTTTCTCCAATAGTTATACTGGAAATAAAGTTTCTAACAGAGGACTTAGGAGGGTCATTGGGACTACCCCAATCAGGTATCTTGCATATTCTATTAAAATCCTCTAAGTCAATAGCATACGATTTATCATAGAGATCAAACAGTATGGATGTGTCACGGCCAACTGAAAATTTAAATCTACGAACAAAAGAGGCAGTGAGTATAGTATACTGTTCACATCTGTTGGAGATGAACTCTTCAAGCCCGGCGTTGCGAATAAGTGTACCAAACTCATCCTTGAAACCTGCATCAATCATGAATTCATCAGAAGGCCATTCACAGGGTTGCGCTAGTGCGTCCCTCGGCTGATAATGATCGGGCTCTCGACTCGCGAGACGGGGACCCCTCTTGCTTGAGGAACCACCATGATAGCTCTTCCTAAACATTTTCCTTTTTCTGAAATAATTCTGAAATTTTTAGCGACTCATAATAAAAGTGAACAAAACTTAACAAAACTCATAGCAACTACTCCTAGAAGCACCTAGAGGCCATATCTTGCATCAAAACTACTTATGACCAAATAAAATTAACATGCAAAGCTCAAGAACATGGTCACCAAGGCAGCAATAGTATGCAATGATTAAATCATTAGAGAAAAAACTAATTGGACCAATGGAGGAGTCACATACCAAGGAACAATTTCCCCAAAACAGTTTGGTGAATGGGGCTTTGCACAAGGAGATCGAAAAACGCAGCAAAATGAGCAAGAACACGGGTTTGAGCTGTGGGATGATTTTTTCTGGAGGAATAAGAAGGAGATGGGTGCTAGAATAAGTGGAGGGGACACATGGGACCCACGAGCCTGCCAGGAGCGGCTAGGGGGGTGGTCGCGCCTCCTGGGCTCGGGGCCCACTGGTGCATCCCCCTGACTAGTTATTTGTCTCAAAAATTCTTAAATATTCCAGAAAAAATCATACTTGAATTTCAGGGCATTTGAAGAACTTTTATTTTCAGGTCATTTTTTATTGGAGGGATAATGCAGAAAACAGGAAAATGATGCTATATTTATTATTTTTCTACTAAATAACAGAAAGTAAAAGTTGGGAACAGAAGGTTGTGACTTCTAAATTCATCCATCTCATAGTCATCAAAAGAAATCCATCAATGAGGTTGGTCAAGTCTCGTTGACAAACTTTTTGGAATCACATGAAACCGGAGAATTTTCAAAAAATCACTAGGTTACCTCAATGGGGATGTGCATATCCCCAACAATAAGTATATCATATCTCATCTTGACAGTAGGTATGGGGCATTCAAAGCTTCCAACAATAATGGATGAAGGTTTTTCAATAGAATTTGTGCAATGAACCCGATATTGTTTCTTCGGAAAGAGCACTGTGTGCTGATTACCATTGACATGGAAAGTGATATTGCCTTTGTTGCAATCAATAAAAGCCCTTGCAGTATTTAAAAAGGGTCTTCCAAGTATGATTGCCATGGCATCATCCTCGGGAATATCAAGGATAACAAAGTCTGTTAAGATAGTAACGTTCGCAACCACAACAGGCACATCCTCGCAAATGCCGATAGGTAAAGCAGTTGATTTGTCGGCCATTTGCAAAGAAATTTCAATAGGTGTCAACTTATCCAATTCAAGTCTACGATACAAAGAGAGAGGCATAACACTAACACCGGCTCCAAGATCACATAAAGTTGTTCTAACGTAATTTCCTTTAATGGAGCAAGGTATAGTGGGTACTCCGGGATCACCTAGTTTCCTAGGAGTCGCACCCTTAAAAGTGTAATTAGCAAGCATGGTGGAAATCTCAGCATCAGGTATCTTTCTTTTATTTGTCACAATATCTTTCATGTATTTAGCATAAGGAGACATTTTAAGCATATCAGTCAAACGCATTTGCAAGAAGATAGGTCTAATCATTTCAACAAAGCGCTCAAAATCCTCATCATCCTTTTTCTTGGATGGTTTGGGAGGAAAGGGCATGGGTTTCTGAACCCATGGTTCTCTTTCTTTACCGTGCTTTTTAGCAATAAAATCACTCTTATCATATCTTTTATTCTTAGGTTGTGGGTTATCAGGATCAATAGCATGTTCAATCTCCACATCATTATCATTACTAGGTTGAGCATTAATATGAACGGCATTATTAATATTATCACTAGGCTCATGTTCATCACCAAATTGTGTCTCAGCATTAGAAATAGATATATCATTTTGATTCTCAGGTGTAACAGAAACAGGTTTACTAGCATGCAAGTTTCTATCATCTTTCTTTTTCTTCCTATTACCAGGATGACTGGGTGCATCAGTATTAATTCCATGAGAATCTTGCTCAATTCTCTTAGGATGGCCCTCAGGATACAAAGGTTCCTGAGTCATTCTATCACCTCTAGTAACAACTTTAACAGAATTATCATTCAATTCATTAAGCAAGTCATTTTGAGCCTTAAGTACTTGCTCTACTTGAGTAGTGACCATAGAAGCATGTTTACTAATAAGATTAAGATCATTAATATTTCTATCCACACAAGCACTTATATGATTAATCATATGAGCATTTTGTTCCAGTTGTCTGCTAACATAATCATTAAAACTTTGTTGTTTGACAACAAAGTTATCAAATTCATCTAAGCATAAGCTAGCAGGTTTATCATAAGGAATATCACTCTCATTGAATCTACGGAGATAATTTACCTCTACTAACTGTGTCGGGTTATCAAGACCATGTATCTCTTCAATAGGTGGTACATTCTTAACATCTTCAGATTTAATACCTTTCTCTCGCATAGATTTCTTTGCTTCTTGCATATCTTCAAGACTGAGGAATAGAATACCTCTTTTCTTCGGAGTTGGCTTCGGAGGTGGTTCGGGAATAATCCAAGCATTATCATTGCTCAAGATATTATTTAATAGAACTTCAGCTTGTTCCACAGTTCGTTCCCTAGAAACACAACCAGCACAACTATCTAGGTGGTCCCTACAAGCATTGGTTAGTCCATTATAAAAGATATCAAGTATTTCATTTTTCTTAAGAGGGTGATCAGGCAAAGCATTAAGTAACTCGACAAGCCTCCCCCAAGCTTGTGGGAGAATCTCTTCTTCAATTTGCACAAAGTTATATATATCCTGCAAGGCAGCTTGTTTCTTATGGGCAGGAAAATATTTCTCAGAGAAGTAATATACCATATCCTGGGGACTACGCACACAACTAGGAGCAATAGAAGTAAACCAAGTTTTAGCATCACCCTTTAGTGAGAAAGAAAACAACTTAAGGATGTAGTAATAGCGAATTTTTTCCTCATTAGTGAATAGGGTGGCAATATCATTCAGTTTAGTAAGATGTGCCACAACAGTTTCAGATTCATAACCATGAAAAGGATCAGATTCAACCAAAGTGATTAACTCAGGATCAACAGAGAACTCATAATCTTTATCAGTAACAAAGATAGGTGAAGTAGCAAACTTAGGATCATATTTCATTCTAGCATTCAGAGATTTTTCTTTCCACTTGCGTAATAATTTCTACAGATCATAGCTATCCTTACAAGCAAGAAAGTCTTCAGCTACCTCTCCTTCCATAACATAACCCTTAGGTATATTAGGCAATTCATATCTAGGAGGGCTAGGTCTAACAGGTGTAACAGCAGGTTCCATTTAAATAATTTCATTAGTTTTAGAAGTATCATTTGATTCAGTAGTAACTCTAGCAATTTGTGCATCCAGAAATTCACCAAGTGGCATCTCATTATAAAGCAAAGCATCATCATAATTATCATGTATAGCAGAAGTATCATCATCAAGCACAGGCGACATATCAGAATTAATAGCACGTGGCGGTGTCGCAAATTTACTCATAACAGAAGGTGAATCAAGTGCAGAGCTGGATGGCAGTTCCTTATCTGTCCTCGTAGTTGAGGGCAGAACTTTAGTTTTTGGATCTCGCAATTTCTTCATAGTGATCAACACATATAAATCCTAAGTGACTCAGAGAATAGAGCTATGCTCCCTGCCAACGGCACCAGAAAAAGGTCTTGATAACCCACAAGTATAGGGGATCACAACAGTTTTCGAGGGTACAGTATTCAACCCAGATTTATTGATTCGACACAAGGGGAGCCAAAGAATATTCTCGAGTATTAGCAGTTGAGTTGTCAATTCAACCACACCTGAAAGATTCAATATCTACAGCAAATTTTTTAGTAACAAAGTAGTATGATAGTAACAGTAACAGTAGCAGTAGTGATTTGTGTAGCAACTGTAACAGCAGTAGCGGTAAAGTAACGTAGCGAAGACCAGTATAGGAAAAGCTCATAGGCATTGGATCGGTGATGGATAATTATGTCGGATGGCATTCATCATGTAACAGTTATAACATAAGGTGATATGTAACTAGCTCCAGTTCGTCAATGTAATGTAGGCATGTATTCCGTATATAGTCATACGTGCTTATGGAAAAGAACTTGCATGACATCTTTTGTCCATCCCTCCCGTGGCAACGGGGTCCTAATGGAAACTAAGGGATATTAAGGTCTCCTTTTAATAGAGAACCGGAACAAAGAATTAGCACATGGTGAATACATGGACTCCTCATACTATGATCATCTCCGGGAGTGGTTCCGGCTATTGTCACTCCGGAGTTGCCGGGTCATAACACATAGTAGGTGACTACAACTTGCAACATAGCATCAAGAACACGCATATATTGATGAAAACATAATAGGTTCAGATCTGAAATCATGGCACTCGGGCCCTAGTGACAAGCATTAAGCATAGCAAAGTAGTAGCAACATCAATCTTAGAACATAGTGGATACTAGGGATCAAACCCTATCAAAACTAACTCGATTACATGATAGATCTCATCCAACCCCTCACCGTCCAGCAAGCCTACGATGAGATTAGTCACGAATGATGGGGAGCATCATGAAATTGGTGATGGAGGATGGTTGATGATGACGATGGCTTTGATTTCCCCTCTCCGGAGCCCAGAACGGACTCCAGATCTGCCCTCCCGAGGAAGAACAAGTGGTGGCGGCGGCTCCATATCATAAAACACGATGATTTATTCTCTCCTAATTTTTCTTGAACGAAAGTGAATATATGGAGCTGGAGAGGAGGTCGGAGGAGCCACGTGGGGCCCACGAGCCTGCTAGGCGCGGCCTAGGGGGGTGCCGCGCCTCCTGGGCTCGTGGCCCACTGGCAACTCCCCTCCGGTTGATTCTTTCGCCGGTATTCTTTATATATTCCACGAAAATTCCTCGTCAGTTTTCAGGTCATTCCGAGAACTTTTATTTCTGCACAAAAACAACACCATGGCAGTTCTGCTGAAAACAGCGTCAGTCCGGGTTAGTTTCACTCAAATCATGAAAATTAGAGTCCAAAACAAGGGCAAAAGAGTTTGGAAAAGTAGATACGTTGGAGACGTATCAGTGCCCTATTTAAAGTTAATGTAGTTGTCTCTAATGCATAACCCCAAAATTATAGTGAAAACGATAAGAGACATCATAGCATGCACCATATCCAATAGAGTACGACTATGACATTCGGACACACCATCACTATGATGTTCCAGGTGGCGTGAGTTGTGAAACAACTTTCACATTGTCTAAAGTTGTATGCCAAACTCGTAACTCAGATATTCACCTCCATGATCATATCGCAGACATTTTTATCTTCTTCTCATGATGATCTTAAACTTCACTCTGAGTTTGCTTGAACTTTTCAAATGATTCAGACTTGTGTTTCCTTAAGTAAATATACTCATATATACTCAAATCATCAGTGAAGGCAAGAAAATAACAATATCCACTGCACGCTACAACACTCATTGGACCGTATACATCAACATGTATCATTTCCAATAAGTCAATTGCCCGTTCCAGAAAACGGGGTTTTAGTCATCTTGTCCAAGAGGCATGGTCTGCATTTCTCAACCAATTCAAAATCGAATGAGTCCAAAGATCCATCAGCATGGAGTTTCTTCATGCGATTTATACCAATATGAATTTAGCGGCAGTGCCACAAGTATGTGGTACTATCATTACTAACTTTGTATATTTTGGCATCTATGTTATGAACATGTGTACTACTACGATCAAGATTCAACAAACCATTCATTGGGTGTATGACCATTGAAGGTATTATTCATGTAACCAGAATAACCATTATTCTCTGACATAAATGAATAACCGTATTGCAATAAACAAGATCTAATCACGTTCATGCTCAACACAAACACCAAATAACATTTATTTAGGTTCGTCACTAATCCCGAAGGTAGAGAGAGCATGCAATCTTGATCACATCAACCTTGGAAATATTTCCAACATACATTGTCACCTCACCCTTAGCTAGCTCTCCGTTTATTCCGTAGCTTTTATTTCGAGTTACTAACATTTAGCAACCGAACCAGTATCCAATACCCAGGTGCTACTAGGAGTACTAGCAAGGTACACATTAATAACACGTATATCAAATATACTTCTGTCGGCGTTGCCAGCCTTCTTATCTACCAAGTATCTAGGGTTGTTCCGCTTCAGTGACCGCTCTCCTCATAATCGAAGCACTTAGTCTCGGGTTTGGGTTCAACTTTGGGTTGCTTCACTGGAGCAGCAACTGACTTGCCATCCATGAAGTTTCCCTTCTTACCCTTGCCCTTCTCGAAACTAGTGGTTTTACTAACCAACAACACTTAACGCTCCTTCTTGATTTCTACCTTCGCGGTGTCAAACATCACGAACAGCTCAGGGATCATTATTTCTATCCCTGGCATTTTATAGTTCATCACCAAGTTCTAGTAGCTAAGTGACAGTGACTTGGAAAACTATATCAATCACTTTCTTATCTGGAAGATCAACTCCCACTCGACAGACAATCTGAGTACATGCTCAACGATTGAGCTATTCTTCTTTATCTTGCAGGCAAAGAATCTTGTTGGAGATCTCATATCTCACAACACGGGCACGAGCCCGAGATCCCAATTTCAGCTCTTAGAACATCTCATATGTTCCATGACGTTCAAAAACGTTTTGGAGCCTCAATCTAAGCCGTAATGCATGACGCACTTAACTATCAAGTAGTCATCGGAACGTGCCTATCAGATGTTCACAACATCTACAGACGATGCTAGAGGGGGTGGTGCACCAAGCGGTGCATTAAGGACATAAGCCTTCTGTGCAGCAAATGAGGACAATCCTCAGATCACGGACCCAGTCCTTAATATTGCTACCATCATATTTCAACTCTATTTCTCTAGAAACATATAAAATATAAGGGAGCTACAGCGTGAGCTAGTAATCTACAACATAATTTGCAAAGACACGACTGACTATGTTCATGATAATGAGTTCAATTAATCATATTACTGAAGAACTCCCACTCAAATTGACATCCCTCCGGTCATTCGAGTGATACATGATCCAAATTCACCAACTCAAGTCCGATCATCACATGAGTTGTGGTGATTTCAATGGTGAACATCATCATGTTGATCATATCTACTATATGACTCATGTTCGACCTTTCGGTCTCTTGTGTTCCGAGGCCATGTCTGTACATGCTAGGCTCGTCAAGTTTCACCTGAGTGTTCTGCAGGTGCAGCACTGGCTTGCACCCGTTGTATGTGAACGTAGAGTCTATCACACCCGATCATCACATGGTGTCTCGACACGACGAACTTTCGCAACGGTGCACACTCGGGGAGAACACAATTGATCTTGAAATTTAAGTGAGGGATCACCATATAATTCTACCATCGTCCTAAGCTAAATAAGGTGCATAAAAGGATTAACATCACATGCAAATCATAAGTGATATGATATGGCCAAGAACTTGTGCTTTTGATCACCATCTTGAAAGCACCGGCATGATCTCCATCGTCACCGGCATGACACCATGATCTCCATCATCTTGATCTCCATCAACGTGTCGCGATCTGGGTTGTCGTGCCCACCATGCTTCTACTACTATTGCTACCATTTAGCGATAAAGTAAAGCATTACATAGCGCTTAATGATTGACACGCAGGTCATACAATAATCAAAGACAACCCTATGGCTCCTGCCGGTTGCCGTACTCATCGACATGCAAGTCGTGATATTCTATACAATACATGATCATCTCATACATCACATATATCTCATCATGTAATTGGCCATATCACATCACAACATACCCTACAAAAACAAGTTAAACGTCCTCCAATGGTTGTTGCATGTTTTACGTGGCTGCTACGGGTATCTAGAAAGAACAATTCTCACCTACGCAAAACCACAACGGTGATACATTAGTTGCTTTTCAACCTTCTCAAGGACTGCCTTTGTCGAATCTGATCCAACTAAAGTAGGAGAAACTGGCACCCGCCATCCATCTATGCAACAAGTTGCAGTTGAGGGAACCGGTCTCTCGTAAGCGTGTGAGTAATGTTGGTCCGGGCCGCTTCATCCCACAATACCGCTGAACCAAAACATGACCAAGGGAGGAAGCAATCTAAGCATCAACGCCCACAAACTCTTTGTGTTCTACTCGAGATCTCATCTACACATAAACCTAGCTCATGATGCCACTGTTGGGGAACGTTGCATGGGAAACAAAAAAATTCCTATGCACACACAAGATCTATCCATGGTGATGAGCATCTACGAGAGGGAGAGTGGATCTACATACCCTTGTAGTTCGCTAAGCGGGAAGCGTTAAGAAACGCAGTTGGTGTAGTCGAATGTCTTCGCGATCCAAATCGCCGAGCATCCCGCAATCTCATCACGATCCGTCTTGCGATCCAATCATGATCCGTCCCGCGAACTCATCACAATCCGTCCCGCGATCTCATCATGATTTGTCTTGCGATCTTGATCACGGTCCTTCCGATCTAGCGCTGAACGGACGGCACCTTCGTGTTCAGCACACGTACAGCTCGATGACGATATCCGCCTTCTTGATCCAGCAAGAGGGAGCAGAGAGGTAGATGATTTCTCCGGCAGCGCGATGGCGTTGCGGTGATGGTGGTGGAGCTATTCCAGCAAGGCTTCGCCTAAGGACCACTGAAACCGATCTAGAGGAGAAACTGCGATCTAGAGGAGAGGTAGCATGTGGCTATTAGGGTTAGCTTTTTCCTCTAAATCCTCTAGTATACATAGGAGGTAGGGAGGGGAGGAGGCAGCTTCAAACCCTCACGGTTTGGTCGAAATTGGAGGTGGAGGAGTCCTACTCCAATCCTATTAGGAGTAGGATTCCTCCTTTCCACTTGGAAACTCTTTCCACCTCTCCACCTTTGGATTTTTTTCCTTCTCAAACCACTCCAGACGCATGGGCCCTTAGAGGAGGCTTCGGCCAGCCCACTAGGGGATGGTTCACCTCCTCCCACAGCCCATGTAGCCTCTTGGGTCGAAATACCTCTCCCGATGGTCTCCCGGTACACTACCGGCACTCCCGGTACACTACCGATGAGCACGAAACTTTTCTGGTGACCAAAACAGGACTACCTATATATCAATCTTTACCTCCGGACCATTTCGGAGCTCCTCGTGACTTCCGAGATCTCATCTGGGACTCCAAACAACCTTCGGTCACGACCATACATAACTCTATACTATCGAAACGTCACCAAACCTTAAGTGTGCAGACCCTGCGGGTTCGAGAACTATGTAGACATGATCGAGACACCTCTACGGTCAATAACCAATAGCGGTACCTGGATTCCCATATTAGTTCCTACATATTCTACGAAGATCTTTATCGGTCGAACCTCTATGTCAAGGATTCAGTTAATCCTGTATGATGTTCCCTTTGTTCTTCGGTATGTTACTTGCCCGAGATTCGATCGTCGGTATCTCCATACCTAGTTCAACCTCGTTACCGGCAAGTCTCTTTACTCGTTCCGTAATACAAGATCCCGTGACTAGCACTTAGTCACATTGCTTGCAAGGCTTATTGTGATGTTGTATTACCGAGTGGGCCCTGAGATACCTCTCCATCACACGGAGTAACAAATCCCAGTCTTGATCCATGCCAACCCAGCAGACACCCTTGGAGATACCTGTAGAGCACCTTTATAGTCACCCAGTTACGTTGCGACATTTGATACACACAAGGTACTCCTCTGGTGTCAGTGAGTTGCATGATCTCATGGTCATAGGAACAAATACTTGACATGCAGAAAACAGTAGCAATAAACTGACATGATCATATGCTACGTTTGTAGTTTGGGTATTGTCCATCACATCATTCTCCTAATGACGTGATCCCGTTATCAAATGACATCTCATGTCCATGACTAGGAAACCATAGCCATCTTTGATCAACGAGCTAGTCTATTAGAGGCATACTAGGGACATGGTGTTGTCTATGTATCCACACATGTATCCGAGTTTCCGATCAACATAATTATAGCATGGATAATAAACGATTGTCATGAACAAGGAAATATGATAATAACCAACTTATTTTTGCCTCTAGGGAATATTTCCAACACATCCCCCATCTATAAATAGGCTAGAGGGCAGGGGAGGGCGTCCAAAACCCTTCTAGCCGTCCACAAGGGAGAAAACCCTTTAAACATGAAGAAAACATCTTATATCTACATTTAACCCTTTAAATTTAGAGATAAGATCTTATCTCTACATTTAGACAACATGTGCCTTGGGAAATGGTGCATCAAGCCCATGTGGGCTGTAGCCCCACCCCGAGGTACATGTGGGACCTTCCCAGGTCGTTGGGCCCCACGATGGAAACCCCCAGAACCTTCTAGAACCTTCTAGGTACAATACCGACAAAACCTGGAACTTTTCTGGTAGCCAAAATATGACTTTCCATATATAAATCTTTACCTCCATACTATTCTGGAGCTTCTCGTGACGTTTGGGATCTCATCCGGGAGTCCGAACAACATTTGGTCACCAACGTACATATCCCAATACTACTCCAGCATCACTGAATGTTATGCGTGCGGACCCTGTGGGTTCGAGAATCATGTAGACATGACCGGGACACCTCTCCGGCCAATAACCAATAGAGGGACTTGGATTCCCATAGTGTCTCTGACATGTTCCACAAAGATCTTCATCATTCTAACCACTATGTCAAGGATTCAGTTAATCCCTTATGCAGTTCCCTTTGTCCATCGGTATGTTACTTGCACGATATTCGATCGTCAGTATCTCCATACCTAGCTCAATCTCGTTACTGGCAAGTCTATTTACTCGTTATGTAATACAAGATCCCGTGACTAAATCCTTAGTCACATTGCTTGTAAGCTTCTTGTGATGTTGTATTATCGAGAGGGCCTAGAGATACCTCTCCGTCAAACGGAGTGATAAATCCTAGTCTCGATCCATGCGAACCCAACAGACACCCTCGGAGATACCTGTAGAGCATCTTTATGATCACTCAGTTACGAAGTAACATTTGATACACACACGGCATTCCTTCGGTGTCAGGGAGTTGCATGATCCCATGGTCTTAGGAATAAGTAATTGACATGAAGAAAGCAGTAGCAATAAACTAAGTGATACAATTAGATGTTATGCTTACAGTTGGGTCATATCCATCACATCATTCTCCTAATGATGTGACCCCTTTATCAAATGACAACTCATGTCTATGGTTAGGAAACCTTAACCATCTTTGATCAACCAGCTAGTCTAGTAGAGGCTCACTAGGGACACGGTGTTTTCTATGTATCCACACATGTATCTGAGTTTCCGATCAATACAATTCTAGCATGGATAATAGACGTTTATCATGAACAGGGAAATATGATAATAACCAATTTATTATTACCTCTAGGGCATATTTCCAACAACTTTGAGGACCAAAGAACAGGTACCATGTGTATTCAAGCAATTCCAGGTCTCATTTGAGAGAGAAACTGAGAAGAAGATCAAGTGCACTCGCACCGATAATGAAGGAGAGTATATTGGGGCATTTGATGCATATTGCAAGCAGCAAGGTATTAGGCATCAATTTATTCCCTCGAAGACACCACAACTGAATGGTCTTGCTGAGAGGATGAATCGAACAATTATGGAGAGAGTTAGATGCTTGCTGCCAAGTGCAAAGCTATGTAAACACTTTTGGGGTGAGGCCTTGATGACTACAGTTTATCTTATTAATCTCTCACCAAGTTATCCTTTGTAGGGATATGTTCCTAACAGGGTTTCGTATGACAAGGACATCTCATATGACCACCTGAAAAAATTGGGTGCAAGGTCTTTGTTCATATTCCTCAAGATGAAAGGTCAAAGCTTGATTCGTAGACACGACAGTGCATCTTCCTTGGCTATGGTGGTGATGAGTTTTGTTACAAGATGTTTGACCTTATGGCAAGGAAAGTTGTGAGAAGTCGTGATGTTGTGTTTGTAGAAGACCAAAAATTTGAGGATACTGTGAAAATAAAGGGGTAGGTTCCTCCTCAGCAACAACAAGACATGATTGATTCTAATCTAGTTCCTGCAGCTCCAGCTTGTGTGTAAGTTGAACCAGATGCAAAAGATGTACAAGATGATGTACATGGTGGTGCAGGTGAAGAAGATGCTCCCCAACAGTAGCAAGAGTATGATGTTGAAGTTGATGATCTAAATCAACAGAAAGCACCAGCACCAGAAAGTCCACCAGCCACTACACTCATAAGATCCAACAGGGGTCGAATTCCTTCCAGCAGGTATACCTCAGATCAATACGTGATTTTATCATCTGACGGTATAGAACCTAAATGCTTTGCAGACGCAATGGAAGATGAGCATAGGGAGGGGTGGAAAATGCTATGCAAGAAGAGATGGATTCCTTGCAAAGAATCATACTTATTAGTTGGTGAAGTTGCCCAAAGGCAAGAAAAAATTGAAGAACAAGTGGGTCTACAGAATCAAGCAAGAAGAGCACACATCACGTCCAATGTACAAGGCCAGACTAGTTGTAAAAGGATTCGGCCAGAGAAAAGGCATTGGCTATGATGAGATCTTTTCTCCGGTTGTGAAGATGACATCCATTAGAGTAATCCTTGGCATGGCAGCAAGTCTCAACTTGGAGGTTGAGAAAATGGATGTGAAGACTGCATTCCTTCATGGTGAGTTGGAGGAGAAATATACATGGAGCAACCTTACGGGTTTCTTGTAAAAGGAAAAGAATACTATGTGTGCAAGCAGAAGAAAAGTCTTTCTGATCTGAAACAAGCACCAAGACAATGGTACATGAAGTTTGAAATTTTCATGGGAGAGAAAGGCTACAGGAAGTATAGCTCTAACCATTATGTGTTTATTCAGAGGTTCTCAGATGATGATTTCATCATTTTATTGCTCTATGTTGATGATAGCCTGATTGTTGGCAAGAATGTCTCTAGGATTGCTAATTTGAAGAAGGAGCTAAGCAAATGTTTTGCCATGAAAGACTTAGGTCCAGCAAAGAACATTCTCGGGATGATAATTGAGCGAGACAGAAATTCCAACAAGTTGTACTTGTCTCAAGAGAATTATATTGAGAAGGTCCTTCGGAAGTTCGGGATGGAGAATGCTAAAGTTGTGAGTTGTCCACTTGTAGCCCATTTCATGTTGAGCAAAAAGCAATGTCCTACCACCTATGAGAAGAAAAAGGAAATGCATCATGTTCCTTATGCTTCAGCGGTTAGGAGTTTGATGTATGCTATGGTGTGTACAAGGCCTGACATTGCTCATGTAGTTGGTACTGTGAGCAGATTTATGTCTAATCTAGGACAACCTCATTGGGAAGCCATGAATTGGATTTTGAGATATCTCTAGGGCTGCACAAATCTGAAGCTTTGCTTTGGTGGTGGTGAGGCCAAGCTGATTGCTTTTTCAGATTTTGACATGGCTGGAGATGTTGATAGAAGAAAATCTACATCAGTTTACTTGGTTACGCAGGGGGCAGTGTCATGGCAAAGCAGGCTGCAAAAGTGTGTGGCATTGAATACAACTAAATCTGAATTCATTGCAGTAACAGAGGCGAGCAAAGAGCTATTGCGGCTGAATCGGTTGGCTTGTGAGCTTGGTTTTAAGCAAGACATGTATGTGTTGTTTTGTGACAACCAAAGTGCTATCCACTTGAGTAAGAATGCAAGTTTTCATTCAAGGTCTAAGCACATAGAATTCCGCAATCATTGGATTCGAGATGTGTTGTGTTCCAAGCAAATGCAACTTGAGAAGGTTCACACAGATGACAATGGGGCTGATATGTCAACTAAAGTGGCGATGAGGAAGAAACTCGAATTATGCCACCGGCTTGCTGGCATGGGTGCCGGAAGGCAGTGAGACCCTCCATGATGTTGGGAGGGGAGTTTGTTGGGCTAAGTCCCTCCACATGGAGGTGTGTTGGCACCCCAACATCAGCCCATAAGTCCAACACATGTCAGCCGTTGATCCTCATTGCATCCAATGGTTGAGAGCACTCCCAAGGAAAGTGAAACAAGAAGAAAATCCTAGCCACTCCACCCTTGCTGGTGTGGCTGCCATAGTGAGAGCAAGAGAACACACAAGAGAGGAACACAACCTGAGATAAGAGAGAAAGAAGAAGAAGTGGAGGTTCTGTCAAGATTTGCCGCATCTCACTAGACACTGTTCAAGCTGGTGTTTGGAGGCTCAAACGTGCTTGGATCGTCCCCAAACTTGATGAGCTCGTTCCTTACTTTGAGTACTTCGATATGGTTAGCTGGTTTGATGATTGGGTCAGTGGAGCATGAGATTTGAGAGTGGTTTTGTTGGCTTTGATAGCTGCAGTTTCAGAACAGAATAGTTTTGGGAGACAAACAGTTTGGGTAGGCAAACGGTGTCCGATTGAGCTGAAATTTTAAGGGATTCTATGGAACTCGTATGTCTACTTGTCTGCCAAACTTGGTGTTGTTTGGTTCAGTGGTTTAAGAGCAGTTTGCAAAACACTGAAGGGGATAGAAGTTGTGTAAACTCTGCTTTGCTAAAGCCTTGCCTCTTGTGGTTATTGTTGCTGTTGCCGGTTGGAAACGTGGAAAGTGTGTTGTAAATATTTCTAGAGGTTCTAGAGAAGGCTTTGTACTCATCATTATCATGGTAAAGTTTTGTGGACCGGTCGGTCCACAGCCGTGGTCTTTTACTCGTCAACTTGAGGAGGTTTTTCCACATTAAATCATGTGTCACATGTGCATGTTGTTTGTGTTATTCCGCTGCTTACTTGTTGGTTGAAGCTATCCTCAAAGTTCATCACAAGTGAAGGCGGGTGTGTAGTGTGCATATTTGTCGCGTCGATGAATTTGTGCAACGCATTGTTGTTGTCCAACCTCAAGAGTTCGGGCATACGTCGACGCACTCTATTGACGATCAGCTTCGCAAACAGCTTGGAAAAGTTGTGAGGTAAGCTTATGAGCCGAAAATGTCCCACATCCAGAGCATCCATCTTCTTGGGAATCAGCACAATGAGGGCTCGGTTCAGTTTCGCAAAGCCACTGTCCTCTCCCACCGACAGCTTATTAAGTGCAGCCATAATGTCATTTTTAACGCACGGCCAAACCATTTGGTAGAAAGCAATAGTGAATCCATCCGGACCTGGGGCCCTATCCGGGTGCAACTCTTTGATCACTGTCCACACTTCCTCTTCCAAAAAGATCACCTCCAAGTCCGATAGGTCGAGCTCCTCCATCCCAAAATAGCTCGGTCCAAGGTCTGAGTTGTCACCTCTACTTGATCCTCAATAAAGCCATGTCACGGTGTGGTGAAAATAAATGTGGACTGGGAGGTGGTGTGTCGTCCTACCTCCCTTGGGGGTCTTGGGATCCTATACTTGGGCAAGTTTGCGCGTGCTCTGTGCCTAAGGTGGCCTTGGTCGAATGGACCGCGCCGGAGAGAACCTGGGTGGGTACCGGCAATCCTTGTGATGAAGCGGATATGGACCTCTTCCATGCGCTCACGACTGTCTCCATCGGAAACGGGGCGAAGGAGAGCTTCTGGAACTCGCCTTGGATTAATGGGTTGCGGGATAGACCAATTGCACCCTCCATCTTTGGCATCTCTAAGAGGAAGAACAGTCGGGTCAAGGAGGCCCTTGCCGGTGATACTTGGGTGCAACGGATTGACATTTCTGGAGGGCTCACCTTGTAGCAACTACATGAGTTCTTTGAGCTTTGGTCCTACACTTCCCAGGTGCATCTCGTCGACGATAGGATGGACACCATTGTTTGGAAGTTGACGACTTCAGGATGCTACTCCGCGGCAACGGCCTACAAAGCCCAATTCCTTGGGCAAACTTCAACAAATTTCAAGAGCCTGGTGTGGAAGATTTGGGCTCCACCAAAGTGTAGATTCTTCACATGGCTAATCATTCAAAACAGGATTGGGACGGCGGACCGCTTGGCCAAGCGAAAGCGAGGATGACCCAATTGTGGGCTATGCCCTCTCTATAGCATCACCATGGAGTCAGCTACACATTTATTTCTCCAGTGCGAATTCTTCCTTCAAATTTGGGGCTCCATACGCGATTGGCTTGGTCACCAATGTTTTAACCCTAGCTCTTGGGTGGGAATCAACAATGTCCTGTGTGGTGGGAACACTTCATGGATGAAAATCGGGTCAACCGCAAGGGTATGACATCGCTCGCTATGCTTGTCGCATGGAAACTTTGAAACGAGCGCAACGCAAGGGTCTTCAACAACAAATTCGCGACTTCCGAATATATTTTTTATAAAATCCGTGAGGAGGCTTCTACTTGGGTTAAGGCGGGTGCCAAGGGTTTGTGTAAGCTAATGCCAGGAGAGTGGGCTTTTGTATTCCGATGATGTGGCCTTCGGACATGTACGAAACTCAACTCTCTCTTAATTAATAAATGTGGCAAAGCTTTTGCCCTTTCAAAAAAAATTGTGGACGCTTCGTTTCATGGAGATACTTTGCCAGGTGCCTCTAGAACCATTGCTCGTATGACAAAGGAGATTTTGTTGCTGCTGTAAAAAAAATTATCCCTCATATGCAAGACTTTGATGCTCCTGAACTTACTGCTATCAGTCAGCAACGGTGTTCTTCTAGCGCTAGCGGCCAGCCTACATGGGGTGCAATTCAATTGAGGTTGAATCAGATTACCTATTTGCTTTGAACACCTTGAACTCCATGGATTATCTGGATCCTCATGTGACAATAGTTGCCGACTGCAAACAGCTAGAGTTGGAGTTCGGTAGCATTTCTTTCAAGCATAGCTACCTGTGAAGCAAATCAAGGGGCCGATAAGTTAGCAAAGAATTCTTTTACTAGTAAAAGAAAATTCGGTAAAGGATGGATTTTATTGATTACTAGTAGATCTTCTAGTTCATGGGAATCTGTGATCCCAGATTTTATTTTTCATTCCATGTAAACGACATGCCTATTGTTTGAGAAATAAAGTCTTTTGGCTGTTAGAAAAAACAGGTTATATCAGAACAAAACGTAACTGAAAAAAAATGGTCAGATCAAAACGTGTCCGTCCCCGACACAGCCAAGTCAAGCGTTTTTTGCTTCTTTTTTCCTTTCCCTGTCAAAAAAGACGAAGAAAATCTTGCGGAAAACAGTAATCAAGTCAAGCAGCTGAATCCTTCCCCAGATTCGCCATGTCAGCTCGACTATATCTGGTCACATGCGTCCATGGGTATATCCTACCCGAATCTCGCTACCTTGACAAATTTGGCACAGTGGTCACCTTCGTTTCCAATCGAGCAAAATGCCAGCGATCGACCGAAGATCAACGTACGTACGTGTCGAAAACCAAGTGGCACCTGTAGCTAGACTTTCAATATGGGATACGTTCGTACGCATGCATTGTCTCCATCAGATAGTATGGAGTTGGTGTGCAAGATCTGGACAAATGCTAGCTGCGGGACGATACGATGGACTGACCAGCAAGATCATCCGTCCCCAGTTTCTCCATTTCGTACGTGAGATCTTCACGCAGATCCTGGATCTTTGATACGATAGGTCCTGTGCACTTTCTACCCGGAGCATGAGCTCTGCATGTAGCCGGTGAAACAGGAAGTCTCTCAAAAGTCTGGATCAAATACCACTTCATGGACCATGCACATGCAAACACAGGCACGATCTTGGAGGATCTTGGCAATGTAGACCGAGGCGAGTTCGTGGGTTGCCACTGGATTTAACAGGACGACAACAGTAGTCTTGGTCTACCTCGCCGGAAGAAAATAAAGAGCTCAAGCAGTAGATCTCGAATCAAATATATGTCAGCACCTTTCGAGCGATCGAGCTAGCTCTGAGGTAGCCTGTCCACCTTGTTATACACGAGGAGGAGGGGGCATGGCACGTGGGGGTACGAAGGCAACGTGCATTCACTATGAACACGTCCATTTCGCCAGCCCCGCCAAATCCAATGTGAATCTAGCTCAATGGACGTGACGTGTTCTCGGTCGCTAGCAACTCGCGGGTGAATCTCCGGAAAGGATGCCCATGGCGACACTGGGATCCCCTTCCTTCCTTCATTGTCTAACCACAAGTAAGAAGTAACTATGTTGAATTGACGCGCTGCACATTGTATATGTGCACCACGTAACACACATACATGCATGTCTCCTCACATAAGATGGCCACCAACCGACCAGATTCAAATTCTGGTGTTCGCATTTATTTCTAAAATTATTTTAGGATTTTCAACGATGCGCATTTAATGAGAGGTGACATTCCTGTCGACGACGAGGTAACTATGATGACTTCGTAAATTTCAAGATGATATGCCGGCTGAGTCTCTCAAAGATGCTCATAAGATAGGATGTGAAGGATGAATGTATGCGCGTGTATATAAACGTATGCGCCTGTATTGTGTTAAAAAAAACGGCCACGGCGACCCGTTCCGTCCATCGATCCTCTGGCAGATCACGCTGGATCTCTCCCTCTCTCGTGTTCCTCTTTGACAGATTCATCGGTCACCATCTCCAATGATCCCTGTGTGGTGGACTACAAAGTAAGTGGAATATACGTTGGTCACATTTATAGATGTGAAACACTTGCTTCACGCTCTCAGTTTGCTTCTTTTTTTTAACTGTACTGTGAAATTCCTTTGTGTCAAAGTATTTTGCTTTCTTTATGCGACTGAAAAGTGGCAGTGCATTGGGTCCTTTTTTGTAGAACAGCAGCGACGTCATTTTGTAAACCAAATACCGAGTAAAAAACCAAAGCAACGTCTACAAAAACAAACAAAACTTTCTTTTGCATGGTAATAGCATCTCACAGGGGACAACCAACCAAGAAGGGAAATTATAATCAAGACCAAAGAATTTCACTAAGATTGATGCCAACGCCGGTCACCCGCTTGCGACACCACCGCAGCAGCCACCGAAAGAAATGCAACGGATCACCTTACCTAAGAGAAAAACAACCAAAACTAGCGGCACCACCAGTTTACACCGTGACATTGTATCAGGGTACGATGCATTGCATTATATGGTTCTGAGAAGAATATACAGAGGATATGAAAAGAACAGGGAGACGACATGTCATCTCTGATTACAAGTGGATTTCTTCGTGGCAATACGTAGATGCATACATAACAATACGCACTTCGAGCGCACAACACACACCACAAGCTTGAAGCAGCTAGACATAAATACAGCCTACACTAAACTAAACCCATCAGTTTGAAACGTCCACACCTGCTATTACCCGCCACAGTAGATACCTACTTTATACAACATGGACTCGATCAAATTCACAGCCCGTCGAATCGCTGCTACCTTCGGCGCCTCTTGGTAAGATTCCGAGCGACCGTCAACGGGACAAGCACCTTGTCGCCCTCGGTCTCAAGAGCGTAGAAACGGCACAGCGCACGGCCCGCCACATTCCACACGAAGTTGCATTTTCCAGCCTTCTTAAACCTCGCTGCTTTCTCATACACGATCTGGTAGATCGTGCAGGCCTCATCGAACACTTCATCAAGGTTCCTCTGGGTTTGCTCAAATTCAGCGGCATCGTAGAGCATCTGCATGACAAAATGAGCCGTTTCAGAATGCTTTTGTAGGAGCCTCGGTTATGCTGTTGTTGTTCAGCGGAGGACTGGGAACTTACATATTTGTACTTTTGGTAGAGTTCTTTGAACTTCAGGTCTGTTTCTTCCTTGTCCTGATTGTCAATCAGGGGCCCACTCTCGTTCAAGTAATCCTGATAACGGCCTGTCCAGAGGTTCAGGTACTTGTATCCTGAAGATGCTGCTCTCTCCATGAAGTGCGGGTCCAAAGATATCTCTGATTATGACAAGACCAAAACACAAACAAGAAATTGCTGTTTTAAGTACCCTATAATGCCATCTGAGCGCACAGCTAGCAACAAAATCAGGAGCTGCATGCCATCGGAACAAAAAGGATAGTCCGTGGTCTTGGCCATACAGTCACTATATTTCTTCTCGAAAAAAATCCATTTTACTACCCTGAACAGAATGGATGGTTCACATGACACCCTGTGACCATTCTTTCTGCTCTCTTAATCCTCTGATCTACCCAATACCGTTCAGAAATCGTCTTAGGTGGGTTTGCTCAGGTGTTTGCTGATGTGGATGAGGTCAGAGCGGTATTTGACCAGTGGATCCCCCTCGTCAGCCGCAGCCCCTCCTCCTGTATGCCGAGACCGCAGCTCCGTCGCAGCCGGAGCTCATTTCATGCCAACGGCGCTGCAGTTCTTCGCCTGCGCGGCCAACACATCCTCCTCGCCTTGGCGTAGAGCTTCCCCTCGCTCCGCTATACGTTCCTGCCAAAGGACTTTGTCCGAGTCGTCGTTAATTGACATCGCCTATGTCTTCTTCCCTAGAGGAGCTCGTGCGCGTCGAGTTTGACGGCAGCAGTGCACGGCGGAGCTTGGCCACGCTATCTGGCATCCTCCCTGGCGCTCCAGCTACAGCGCTGTTTCCACATCGCAGACACCCGCTCTCCCATCTGACATCTCAACACATCTGAGATGCCACCTCGGTAATGAAGATCTCATATCATCATCATCAACAACAACAACAACACACACACCCCCCCCCCCCCCACACACACACACACGCGTGCGCGCACACGCAAAAAAGAACTCTAGCGATTGAAGTTACATATGGTAGTAATGTAAAAAAAACTGTAAATAAAAATCAAAGTGAAAACACAACAAGAAAGAGCTAAATGAAGCAGCAACTTACCGACTGGTTCAACTTTCTCAGATTGCTTTTTTTCTGCTCCGTCATAAATTTTTCCTAGTATGGATGTCGAATGGTAGCTTTCCTTCCGATCCATGTAGTGAGGATACTTTTTTGTTGTCAGCTCAGCAGGGACATTGATCTGTTGAGGGAAGGAAGATGATTAGAAAAGGCTTAAAACTGTTTAGTATAAATGCTACGCATGTGGTAACTTTTGCCTTACAAGTACACCCTCTGTGCCTAAATATAAAATGTTTTGGCAGTTTAAATGAAACTGCCAAAACGTCTTATATTTAGGAACGAGCTAGTATTAAATAAGTAACCAACATATGCTACTGATCATCCTCTTTATTTTTAGAGAAAACTGTAGGGGAGGGCCTGACAGTAAATATATTAATAGGAAAATATGTACATGAGGGAAATATATACAGGAGAGAACAGGGGAGGGGAGAGAGAACTAAGGGCTCGTTTGGTGCGTGGGGAAAACCCAGGGATCCCGGCCCAATCCCGGGGACAGAAAGGCACGTCCTTATCTCACCCTGGGAATTCAGAAAGGCCATTTGGTTGAGGGCCCAAGTCAGGGAAACTTTGGGACATCTCTGTTTGCAAACCACGCCGCCGTTCTCGTTCGATTTTTCCTTGTCCCTTGCACCGACCACCTTGATCGACCGACCCCCCCCCCCCCTCTCTCCTCGCCAAGGAACAAGAAAAAAGAGGACCGCTCAAGCCCCTCCGCTGCATCCGATGCGCTGGATCCTCTATATGCTGTTTGGTGAGAGACAATTGACGGCGGTTGCTAGCTCCGGCGGCGGGATCCCCAAGATGAACGAATAGATGACGACATATACACCAAGATGACCGCGTGAGTAGTCAGAGGTTCAGGAGTCACGCGGACGGTTGCAGGAATGTGAGCATCTGAACTCTGAAGAAAGAAAAAGGTTAACGACCCAAGAGATCCTCCCAAATGGCAATGCAAAATTTCCCTGGGCTTTTCGTTTTGTCAGGAATTTTCAACCGGGCAGCTCTACCCCGAGTACATCTCCCCGAGAAACCAAACAAGGCCTAAGAGAGAGCAGGGGAGGGGAGGGGTAATATATACAGGCCACGCAGTTGTGTTTAGTTTAATAACCAAATTAATATGTAACTATTCTGACAAAAAATTCTAGCAATTTACTCTATGTAAAATTTCAAACTCATTCCATGTCAGCACTAACAAAAACGTGAAATCTGACAGATGGTAAAGCAAAATGAAAGAAGAAAATAAAAGGAGAACTGCCACCGTTCATCAGAAAACTTATTCTTTTTTCTTCTTCTACTGCATATTGAATTGGAAGTTCGATTTTTTTTTGAATAATTTTTTTTAATACTTAACCATGCTGGATACTACAGTACACCTAATTAATTAGGCGATGTGTTCTATATTTTATAAGAGAACAGTTCATTCAGTTCCCTTCTATTATATGTTAGCCAAATACCGGATAATATGCGGACATCTAGCAGTTCAATTCCAAATATGATAAAACCAATAATATGGAAGGGTGATACACATGGAGCTATATAGTATAGTGCATAAAGGCATCTGAAACTACAGATAAAGTCGAGAATGGAATTAACCTTTGTCCCGGCCTTTGGAGCGTCCAGAGCCAAATAATAAAGATCAACCAACTTCTTTATCTTTCTTTCTAGTACATTATTTTCATCTTCATCAACGCCATCTGTTAACAATCGGTCCATATATACTAACCAACTATCAGCTGCTGTTCCAAGTGCATTACTGAAAGTGGGAAAATTCCAAACAAGAGTTAGACCATACAATATTACAAAAGATTGTATATTGACAGTGTTTAGCAGATAGCCAGTGACAGCAGGAATCCAATAACTACACAGGTTCATGCTTTATTTTTCTAGTTGAAAACATTAACAGGTAAAAGCCGGAAACAAATGAAACCATGTGAAAAACTCAAAAAGCTGTGATAATAAATAAGGCATACAAAACTGACGATTCCATTTCAATAAAATGCAAATCCTATTTATCTTCTACAATGGAGTTGTAACATCCCAAATTTTGGAATGTTATAATAAATATTAGAATGAGATGTTTGGTTGCTTGAGTGACTGAACTGAGTGAAATTTGAACTTTTTGAAAACTTTTGAATGAGAGGGAATAAGATAACTTTCCCCTTTGTGTTTGATTTCAAATTCCTACATTTCAAATCAATGAGAGAAGATGGCATGACTTCTTCAATATAAAAAGATTTGAGGAGTGAATTTGAAAGCATTTGAAATAGAGTTCTTTTCATATTTGAATTCCAATTTGAAATTTGTAAGCATTCATATACCCTTGACAAGTTTTTGAGAGGAGTAATGTGACACTCCAAACCAGGGGGGTATTTTGTGAAGCTTTTGAATCATAAAACCCAAGGGGTTATTTGAAAAATATTTGCAAAAAGAAATAAAGCCATTTAGGCATTTTCTGAAAAATAATTTTTTAAAGTATTTATTTTGGCCGTGGAAAAATGTTCATTAAATGGCATTTATTTCCCTGATCATTTTGGTATATAAAACTTTATTTTTGGACAGGTTTTGAATGCCTTAATGATATTTTAATGCTCTGTAAATTAATAAAGGAAACAATTAACGAGTTATTAGTCCAGCCGACCCACCTACCCCATCACCTCTCCCGAAATCCCTCCGCACCGGCCACCGCTAACCTCGCCCTCTCTCTCTCTCTCTCTCTCTCTCTCTCTCTAACGCGTGGGACCACCGACCGACCGAGCCATCCCTGTGGTCGTCCCCTCCACCGCGCCCCTGACCTCGCCGGAGATCCCTCCCGCGACGGTTTCGCCTCCACCTGCCTTCTCTCGACCACCCGCGGCCCTATAAATACCCCGGCCTCCCTCCGCGCTCCATTCCACCCCGAAACCCCCCTGCTCTCGCCAGAACCACCCCACACGAGCTCGCCGGAGTTCTGCATCACCACCCGAAGCTCCCGGAGCTCGTGCTGCTCACCACCGTCACCCCCTCGTCTCTCCTTCGCCACCAACCATCCCTGGAGGATCCCCGCCGTCGATTGGAGGCCTCGCCCTCGCCGGAGGACCACCAGAGCACCGTCCCCGTCGCCCCCGCCTCCTCTGCCTCGCCGGAGACCACGCCGGAGCTCCCCACACCTCTGTAAGTCACCGGCGACACCATCCACCGTCCCATCTAGATCCAACTACCGTAATAGATCACTTAAGCAGCGAAACATTTTCTTCTAAGGCCCGGTCGTCTGCCCGCAAACACCCGCACGCGCACTCTTTCGACCAATAGGAAGCCGCCACGTAGCCCATGTCCGTTAGATAATTTTTTTTCTTTTTCTGTTTTGTTTTAGAAAACAGAATAGGTTCTTTTTTATTTTTGTTATTTCTTTTAAAATATTTAGAGTTTTTGATTGATTCTTTTTACATTGTGTCACAAATTTTATGTAGTTTCTGTTGATATCAAGTTTGACCATATTTGAATATTTTAAAATTGGATTCAAACAGATTTGATTCAAATCTTGTTTTCTGAATATCTTGAGTTTAAAAATATATTTTGAGTTGATTCTTTTTGCTACTTGTCACTAGTGACCTTAGTTATCAGTAGATAAAACTTTAGAATTTTTAGAAAATTATTAATTAGTATTCTTAGCAAAACAGATTCTGTTTAGTTCTTCTTTTAGGTTTATTTATATTTCTTTTGTTTTAAATTGTTTTAAGTTATTTTCTTTTATATAAGTTGATAGATTTTATAAAGTTTTCTATTAGATAACAGTAGCCCTTCAAACAAATATTATTTTATTAATTGATTGCATGAAAATCAATTCTAGTTAATTATAACTTGTAATTGATTTCATTGCTAGTTTGACTTCTTATTTGAAAAGACTCTTATAAATTGTTTTATAAAGTTTTACTTTCTGTTAACTTAGTTGTTTTTTTGTTTTCTGTTATTTTAATATTTCATTTGTTTTCATGTTGTTAAGTTTATTAGGCAAAAACTTATGTTGCTAGAGTATTGTTTTCTAAATTATTAGTTGTTCTTCAAAAGTAATTCTTTTTGCTAGTAAAATATTTACCAAAATACTATGGTTATATTTTACTTTGTTTTTTGTTTAGTTACTTCTGAAAATAGGATCATTTGTAGAGAAAACCAACCCTTGGTTGTGTTGATAAAGTTTTGTTGATTTGAGTTTTGTCTTAAGTATTTTCTTCATCACAACCTTAGTTGTGTTGATGTAGTTTTGTTATTTTGAGTTTTGTCTTAAGTATTTCCTTCATCACAACCTTAGTTGTGTTGATGTAGTTTTGTTATTTTGAGTTTTGTCTTAAGTATTTCCTTCATCACAACCTTAGTTGTGTTGATGTAGTTTTGTTATTTTGAGTTTTGTCTTAAGTATCTCCTTCATCACCACCTTAGTTGTGTTGATGTAGTTTTGTTATTTTGAGCTTTGTCTTAAGTATTTCCTTCATCACCACCATGTTGCTTTTGGTTTTGTGTTGCCTTTTTGATTGTTAGTATTGACTGCTAGTATGATTGCTTATAAGAATGCAATGTTTGATTTTAGATTTTATCGGAGAGTGACGAATAGTCTATCAAGTTACTTCTGAGAGCAATATTATCTTCATCAACAGTACAGGCAAGTTCACTTTGACCATCTTGTTCATACCTATGTTTTATTGCATGTAGTGACATCATTCTACAAATCCCTCCAGTAGTGTTATTGAAATTCTTGTAGTTGAGTAGAATGCACGAGGTAGGAACCCACCACTTGTTACTAAAGCCCCGGGAACGCTAGTTAGTTCAATGCTATGCTAAAGTAGGCGGGGTCTGGTATGAGTGCTCGTGAGTGGTGTGAGAAGGAGGACTATATGACAAGACGACAATTTCATGAAGACATCTTCAAGTCATGCATCTTCAAGACCTCAAGACTTCGAGACTCGAGAAACAAGATTTTTTTTCAATACACACTACTGGGTGAAGGATGGTTGATTGTGCATCCCTGGATGGCCAGGATGCATGGAGAAGCGCCATGACATCTTGCGGAAAGCTTCACCCAGACTCAAAGAGAAGGATGAATACTTCATGCCCGGAAGCTTACCTGTGTAGCCACAAGCCATTATGGGCTCTGGCTTGGTTGATCTTTGTTGTGACTCTGGCTGGGCAATGCTACGAGATGTAGTCGACGTTAGGAATGGATGGGCACTGACAGTAGTCAGGGAAACACTTTGAAAGACCATGTTTCGTTCGTCCTGTTCTCAAACACCCGGCAATGCGATGTCCACGGTTACGGACAATCTGAGCTTCTAGACTTGGATCTATCTCTGAACTCTCAACACTGGACTGATAATTAATTGCGGGCAACTTATGATACTTGTGGACATTTAGACATCGGTTGGTGGAACCATGTCATGTTAGGTAACTCTGTAGTGAGAAAACTCCATGATATTCCTTTGTTGTAGGAAAAATAGAAATAAAATCAGTTTTTATGCAAAAACTCAGACACAGAGCCACAAAGCCTTATTGCATATAGAATAGTCTTTATTCTTCTGTTCTACTATGATGATCTTGCCGGTACATTCAATGTACTGACCTACACGGCTGCAACGTCTTATGTTGCAGATAAGCTCTACGATGGGTAAGAGTACGATTCAGGGTTACGGTCCGCACTCAACCTGCCGTTGGTGTTATTGGGATCCACTCCCGTTGACCGCTTCCGCTGAGATTTTAAGGTATATATCAGTTTTACGTTAATTGCATGTGATTGCACTTTGATATATACATTGATGTACTGTGTGTGCCAGCATACTGATCCAGGGATGGCACAGAACACATAGAGGCTTGACTCGTTTTGTGTCAGGTCGCTACAGGAGTATTGCGAAACAGTCGTGCAAACAACATTAGAGATAAGGGGATTTTCACTCAAGATTTACACTACCCAAACGAGTAAAAGGAAATAATAAACTCAACAGATAGGGTTTGCTCCAGTTGAGACCGATAACATGTACTCCCTGTGTCCCAAAATAAGTGTCTGATTTAGTACAAAGTTGTACTAAATCAACGACACTTATTTTGGGACGGAGGGAGTATGAAGCATATCCCGGGTGGACTGAAGACAGCTATATGTGAATTAATTCATTTGAATGATGGCTATATTACATTTTCCACCTATCAAAATGCACAAGCAGCGCATAACATATACGCCAATCCCCAGTCTCATGGCCAGAGAAAGGTTGAGGAGCTCTCAGCTCTCAGAGCACATTTTCAGTCGTTGAGCCGCTATCGGAAGGGTGTAACAAGAAATTTGTCGTCTAAATGAGATTCTTGCTGGAAAACTCATCTTCAGAGGAAAATCATATCCTAGTGACACATACATGCTAAAGTTCTGTTTCGAAAACAGATGCTTGTGAATTTGTAATGATCATCAGCATAAATCAGAAAAATAATAAATCAACGTGATATGAATACCTGCGTACAAATCTTGCTTTTAAGAATTCATGAAACAATCTCCTCTCTAGTAGGGGTTCGTCTAAATTCAGAAAACACTTTTTCTCGGCATGTATTGGTTTATTTACTTGGCCCCATTTCCACGGGTTAGAAGGCTTGAACTGCTTTAATAACTGAAAATAGCATATTTACAATCAAAGTAGGACAATACATTGAGAGGTTAGAAGACATAATGTGCTATTGCTACAATACCAAAACCATTTTATAATGCTTCATCACTAATGCAATGATACACATGACTTAATGAATCTATTGTAGCCAATGTAGTAACAAAGCATGTACTCCCTCCGTTCACTTTTATAAGGCCTTCTAGACATTTAAGACAACACCTAAAATAGTTCAAGTTTAACTGTCCTAAACGGCTTACAAAAGTGAACGGAGGGAGTATTAGAAATTGCCAAAGGCTCGACTAGGATAAGCAATGAGTAGTACCAATGCTAGGACATGAATGACTGAAGTCCTTTAAAAATAAAGAAACTAAAATGGTTAATATTTTAAGGATAACGACCAAAGTGGCATTTTTCCTTGCAAAAAGAAGGGCCACTTTGGTTATTGAGGTCTGAAACGGGCCATGGAAGATAATGTTTTCCAATGAAATTCAAAATAAAATGTCAATTAGCTATGAACTGACCTCTTCGTTTATCGAGACCCAGTACATGTCCCCATCAAAATCACTATTGGCCATCTCATCGGCCAAAGATCGTGGGCCAGAGGTAGGGAAAAGTATAGCATATCTTGAATATCCTACTACGTCATCTATATCCTTGATGTATCTTGCTGTCAAGACATGTATATCACCAAAGTGCAACCCAGGATGTTTATAGACAAGCACATTTCCACAATATTGTCCATTCTCACTGTTTAATAAAAGCATATAAAGTAAGCAACAAACAGAGAAAGGAGAGAGAGAAATAACTCTTTTTTATTTGAGAAAACACAAAAGTCTTGAATCTCGGTGCAGAAAAAAAGGGAACTGCTTTCACTGTTTAATAAAAGCATATAAAGTAAGCAACAAACAGAGAAAGGAGAGAGAGAAATAACTCTTTTTTATTTGAGAAAACACAAAAGTCTTGAATCTCGGTGCAGAAAAAAAGGGAACTGCTTTCAAACATCAGCAGTACTCCAATAGATAATGGCTGCACCATGATGGATGTTTTAAGGACCCTAAGACCATCTAAAGAATGGAAGTTTGTAATGTCTTCCACGATATCAAAACCTTTTGGGAATCCAAAATATCTCTTACAGACTTTTCTAATTACAAATAGCCATACACATTAAATCTCTACATCTGACCAACCGAAAGGAATAATGACATTAAAACAATCCCTCAAGACAACAGCTTGAAGCCCCAAATACCCACATATGGTTATGATCTTATAATCAGTTTTATCAAAGAATTAAGTCATAATGAAGGCATATTATGATTATTATCAGTGGTTAACAACTCTTCTTTTCAACCAGAAGCACAGTTAGGTCAATTAACACACACACTTCTAAACTGTAATTAAAAATACTTTCAGTCCGCATACACAGATACGCATATTCTTGTGACTTCAGAAACATCAAATATCAATAAAATAGATGTGTATTCAGAAACTCCTAAATGGTGTGACCAGTAAAATATGGATCAAGGGAATATACACATAACAGAATTCAAAAGCCATGCAGGTCCAAAAGAGTATGTCTGCCACTTACAGGATCACACAAACTTCATTGGCTTTGAGTTTCCCTGTAGGATCTGTTGTACCCATCAAATAAAAGCAATTACTGATTGGTAGCTTTCCTTGCTTGATTCCCTTTCTTTCTTGTTGAGCCATGATAGCTAGCCTGGACTGCAAATATGCATCTTCTAGTGGAATTCCAGACAAGATCATTCGCGCCGAAATTGAATCCTCCATGTCCGCATAAACAAATGCAACTGCGAGAACAAGATCAAGAAGAGGTTTGTATCAAATGCAAGCAGGTGAATGCAAAGGACAGACTATCATAGCCTAACAGTAAGATAAGAGCAGAAAGAAGCACATATATGAACCAATCCATATAATGTAGTGCATGGAAAATATGCCACTAACTGTTTAATGCGTCCTCATAATCACAGCGAGCGTTCTCAGCCCCTTCAATTGCATTTTCTAGAAGCTCCATAAAGAACTCTTCTTTAACTCCTCCATAACGAAGTAGTGTAATCAGGTACTTCGATGTTAATGTCCTTTTCGGTTGAGTGCTGACGAAACAAACAAAGATATTATACCTCTTGTGAACCAAGCACAATCAACATGTCCTAATTCACATGGCTTAAGCTGTTGCCTCCCCACTTAACCAGCACCCACCAAAGTCTTACACCATGAGTTCCCAAATGCTACCGCATAAAGTTTCATTCACCAATGAACTCATCAAAAAGTTTAAACTATTGAGCAAAAGCAAGTAATTATTCACAGATAAAAAAACTAAACAGCATGTTTAACCTTCAAAGGAAAAAAAAAACGTTGCTTTCTTTTTCCTGTTATTAACATGTATAACAACAACAACAACAACAACAACAACAACAACAACAACAACAACAACAACAAAGCCTTTGGTCCCAAACAAGTTGGGGTAGGCTAGAGGTGAAACCCACAAGATATCGCAACCAACTCACGGTTCTGGCACATGGATAGCAAGCTTCCACGCACCTCTGTCCATGGCTAGTTCTTTGATGATACTCCAGTCCTTTAGATCTCTCTTTATGGACTCCTCCCATGTCAAGTTCGGTCTCCCCCGGCCCCTCTTGACATTATCAGCACGCTTTAGCCGTCCACTATGCACTGGAGCTTCTGGAGGCCTGCGCTGAATATGTCCAAACCATCTCAGACGATGTTGGACAAGCTCATCTTCAATTGGCGCTACACCAACTCTATCTCGTATATTATCATTCCAGACTCGGTCCTTCCTTATGTGGCCACACATCCATCTCAACATGCGCATCTCCGCCCACCTAACTGCTGCACATGTCACCTTTCGGCGGCCAACACTCAACGCCATACAACATTGCCGGTCGAACTGCCGTCCTATAGAACTTTCCCTTTAACTTTTGTGGCACTCTCTTGTCAGAGAGAATGCTAGAAGCTTGATGCCAGTTCATCCATCCGACTTTAATTCGATGGTTCACATCTTCATCGATATCCCCATCCTTCTGCAGCATTGACCCCAAATATCAAAGGTATCCTTTTGAGGCACCACCTGCCCATCAAGACTAACCTCCTCTTCCGCCTCCTCGTGCCTAGTAGTACTGAAACCGCACCTCATGTACTCGGTTTTAGTTCTACTAAGTCTAAAACCTTTTGATTCCAAGGTGTGTCTCCATAGCTCTAACTTCCAGTTGACCCCCGTCCGACTATCATCGACTAGCATCACATCGTCCGCAAAGAGCATACACCATGGGATATCTCCTTGTATATCCCTTGTGACCTCATCCATCACCAAGGCAAAAAGATAAGGGCTCAACGTTGACCCTGGTGCGGTCCTATTTTAATCGGGAAGTCATCAGTGTCACCATCACTTGTTCAAACACTTGTCACAACATTATCGTACATGTCCTTGATGAGGGTAATGTACTTTGCTGGGACTATGTGTTTCTCCAAGGCCCATCACATGACATTCCATGGTATCTTATCATAGGCCTTCTCCAAGTTGATGAACACCATATGCAGGTGCTTCTTTTGCTCCATGTATCTCTCCATAAGTTGTCATACCAAGAAAATGGCTTTCTGATGCGGTGAAATACTCCTGATGCGTCGCTTTCTCAATCACAAACTTTACTTTCCTTTTATGTGCATCTTGCTTTGTTTTAGCCTTTTAGGTGAAGAAATGAAAAAGAAACTTTATATTGGATCTGCACTCTGCAAGGAAATTTGCCATATAACATATATGAACCTATTCTGTTTGTACTATTCCATATAGATCTAAAAAGCTTTTGTATATTTTTCAGATTTTAGGCTTGCCCAGATGATAGGGATGACAGAGACAAATCACCGGTGCTTGGCAATAGATAAGATGATGTCCAGCAAGTGAGCGACAACCTGCCTTGATCGGTCATTTCTTTTTTATTATTATCATGCAATAAAAAGGCTAAAATTGCAGTGGAATGGATGCTGTCATTTTGTTGGTAGTGCAAATGGCAGGAAACAAATGTACCCAGAGAATGTTTGACAATGGTTGGTGCTCATTGGTACTACTTTCTTGAATAGCCTAGGGAAAATTGAGGGATAGGCTTTTTTCTTGTTTATTAATGCTCTTATAAAATCTAATTCAAAGTGTTGATTAAGGAATAGCACACATTTGCATACATGAGTGGCTGGTTTGCTGCAATTTTATCCTTCAAAATATGAGCAGTTGATAAAACTGGTCTTGCATGACTAAATTAACTAGAAGGGACATTAAGATATGTCTATGCGCACATAATATAATTTGTCCTTCTATTTATAGAACATGATGGCAAGCAAAAGTTAATTATTTGAGCACCATATTAAATTTGGGCGAGATGCTTAATTTAAAAACCATCATAATCGTGTTTCACTCGACATAAAAAATTATACAATACAATTTGATGTCAAGCAAAATAATAATGGTGTTCCACTCAACAAAAAAATGACAATATAATTTGTTGTCGACACATGAATTATTAATTTCTCTAAATGCATCTGTAATTGTTGCTTTGCCCCGTAGCAACGCACGGGCACTTAACTAGTAAGTATAACAGTGCAACTCAAAGGTTCATGGCATACCTCGTTGTAACTATTTCCAAAGAGTTGATGGACTGGACACAATATGATTTTGGATCAGCTTTCATTTTTATCAATTCCCAAGAGTTAATGGACTGTACACCGCATAATTTTGGATCAGATTTTATTTTTATCATTGATGGCCGTATAAGAATAGTTCCAGGAGGAAGCTGCAACACAAAATAAAGTTATTCTTTAGAAAGTGTCTGAAGTTTGGACAAGATAAGATAATAAGAGCGCGTGCTATGTAAACTTCAACACTATATAGCAAATGAGTATATTGGAGAAAGACAAAAGAAGAATGACCAGCGGGTGCAGCAAGAAGATAACCATGCCGCTGAGAAAATCAACATGAACCAAAGAAGTTGTGCTTAGCTGATACCAGTAAACTGATATAAAAGGTGATAATAGCTTCTCCAATCTGTCTATCATATATGAAAAACAGCTAACTGCTGCATTTCCTGAAATTGTACTCGAGCTCATGTACAACTAAACTGAACTTCAGACCCATAACAAAACTAAGACCATCCTACCATAACGATTAAAAGAATATGCACACTTGCCCCCGCCCGAATTTGTTAAAAGGAAGGCAACGAATAATAAGACTGGTAATTTGAATTTGAAGTGGTACAATGTCTGAAACTCTTAATCCATACCCTTCTGTCAATTAATGCAGTTCCCTTAACAGCTGATCCTTTATAGAACATCCGGAACTGAATAAGAAGAGGCTAGAGAAGAACAGATAAGAAACAACAAATATATTAGTTAAATCATAACACACTCAAAATGCAGTATATCAGAACATGGTTAACATAATACAGGTTTACTGGTGATAGACCGTTGTCTCTTCACACAGGGAGACGTCATAGGTGTATCATCACAAGCCTGAACATCCTGAGCAAGGCATAATAAAACAGTAAGAGGTTCACTAAAAGAGTTAGAATAAAATGCTGCCAATAGCAATCCTTGCTGAAAAGTCTGAAGAGCGTGGATTCCATGAAGGGGGACATTTATAGAGGAAATGCAGCAGTAGTCGTTTTGTACATGAATGACAGATATAGAAATTACTAGTAGCAGTTGATCTAATGGAACTCTTTGAAAAATAAGGAATGATCAGTGAAAGATACTTCGGTTGGAACAAGAAACAAAGTGAATATGGTAACAGTAACCATATGCATAAACCTTAACAATATTCGTGTTCTCAAATGCAATCTAATTTTAAAGGAACCCAAAAGGAATAGTGCAGTGATATGAACAATCTGAAAGCAGAAAAGTTGCATGCTGAAATGTGCCTTGTGTAAACAAGGAGTCTATTTAACCCCCAGAATCCTGGGGAGATTAATGGTTTAATACCCCAGACTGCAAAATCATCTAACCAATTCCCTGAAGATAAAAGAATGTTTATTTATTATTTAACCACCTGAGCCAGTTTAAATTTGGTTCTGCCACCATGGTGTATTATTTAGCAACAGTAAGGAATCTTGTTTATCCAAGTTTTTTTGGTATGCATACAGTGATCTGTTAAACTATAATTCAAGTTTGCTTCATCATTCACAAAACAATAAACATCAGGGGAGCCAAAAACAATCTACATAAGAAAATATATTATAACTAGGGTTCATAAATTCAACTATAATGGTGTAAGGCATGAAGGGAAAGTGCACAAACTTGTGCCTTCGAAAGTTTTCCCTTGTACATAAATGTTGGGCATTTCTTAGCCAAATCTTCAGATATTAAGCCAGTTCCATCAGTATGGATCAGGAGTTCCCCATCTCGTTCAACAAAGCCCCCATATTCATCCTGAAATATTAAATTGAGATAAGTTTACATTTCAGAAGCAAGATTGAATACAGTGGAACGAGAGACTTACGCTGCAAGGTTTATCATCAAGCTGTATAACATGAACCGCTGATAAATCAACCTCCATTGTGATAGTTTTCGATAGTATCAAAGCAAACCTGCAACATCCAATGGAAGAACACAGGTTTTAAACAGAGAGACTACAGCAATAGCCATGGGGACATCAAATTATCATAAGAAATCACGGTTTTGTCAGTTTAGAGGGTTTTAAATAGTTCAACAGCAGCAACATGGGGACGAGGGAACAGAAAACCTAGGTAGTGGGATTTCTCATATACTCCCTCCGTCCCATAATATAAGAGCGTTTTTTATGTCAAAAACACTCTTATATTATGGGACGGAGGGAGTACAAGCTTATCTTCCAACTAAATGGAACTTTAGCCTTCTGAAACATGCCTCTTTTTGCTTGTTTATAAGAATATTCCCATCATGGTACCAACAACATATCATTCATCTAACACAACACAACATCAATAGGCTGGTACTATTCAATATCATTAGAAGAAAAAACCTGGCCATATATTTTGCCAAGGTGGGAGCGGTATGTATGTGCATGAATAGTTTGCGAGCCTGATTGATTGTCTTGCCAGAGAGTATGTAAGGTTCATCCATATTCCATCCAGACTCTGTGCGAACAAAGTAGCATTTCACGCCTGAAGTGCAGTTCTTGTTTTCCCAATTTATTTTCTCTTCTTTCTTTTTCTCATCTTTTCCTCCATCCTTGTAAACTAAATAAATAGACATCAGTCAATAAAGATCATGCAATCAACCTCAAGTTAGCACGAGACACCTAAGGAAAGCACTTTACAATACCAAAGGTTTTGCTAACAAGAAAAATAGCACTGGTGTCTCATTTGCCAGGTGAAAACAAGTCTTACTTTTCAACCATATATTGCGCTATGTTTTCCAGTGTGCACGTGTTCACAACATCAGTGAGCCAATTTTCCAAACATGGAAGATACCATATTCCTAAATCCCAATGCAAGTAACAGAGGCAACAAGCAAAGTAGAAATCATAAGAATATACTTGACTGTCACTCACATTAAACATGTACATGAGTGGATTTGCATGTCTAAATTGTCTTTTCATGAGAAAAGTGTGTACTTACCCTTCCATTTCCATGCTACTGCCCGATAAATCAGGGTTATAGATGTTACCAATAAATTAGGGTAACAATTTTCACCAATATACCCCTTGCCCCAAATAAGGTGTACTTTGATTCATTAAGATAAGGCTTCGAACAACAATTACTCCATAAACATAGAATTTGTATGATACAAAATTGAACTCATTAGAATTCGCATGCAGAAGTACTTATGATTGTGATTTCTTATCACACGTATCACGTATGAATGGAGTGATTGTTGGTCAAGACCTTGTCTTAACAAATCATGATACGCCTTATATTTTGGGACGTTGGGATTAATTATTTTACATCAAGGTATCAGTTACAATTTCCGATGGTATGTAACATACTAGTTATTGCCCTCAATTCGTAACATGTGTTAAGAGGGAGGTCCTAAAACCTAACCCTAAGCCACCAATATACTACCACCATGACACATCTCACAAGCGAAATACCAAGGACTCTTCACTACTATTGTTTGCCAATCTAATAGCATGTGTTCCCACCTAGCACATCATTGTCAGACACTACTTTCAACTCACGGAAATGACATCACCTTTCAACTGGACCTCTGATTTAACCTCCCATGCTTCTCTCCTCCATTCACAGCATGTTATTCTCAAGCTCTATGACATACTCCCTCCGTCCGGAAATACTTGTCCTAGAAATGAATAAAATGGATGAATCTATAACTAAAATAAGCCTAGATACATCCACTTCTAGGACAAGTATTTCCGGACGGAGGGAGTACATATTAAGTTCCATGCACCAACCAGTAGAACCATAAGTCCGAATGGATGGAGAAGGTTGGGTAATTTACATATACTTCGACACCCCCTCTTAGGACAGGAAGGGGGCAAGCAATTTCTTTTATTTAATTGTGAAAGTCCTAAAAAGAAAAGCAAGGAAAATGTCTTTTTTTATTGTGAGTTTTCTTTATTCCAATTATTTCATATGTCTGTACCCCACGTAATTATGCAAACCAAGCAAGGCCATCAAAGATCGATGCTTATACTGCCAACCTCCATGCTTTGAGTTTTGATAATTTAGCAGCTGGCCTATTCTGTTGTATACAAATTTATATGAACACCATTTATTCAAGTCTGCTTGAGTTCCTATGAAGTACTGAAGAAATGTCTCAACTCTCTGACACAATTGCAAAACACAAGAATTTTACTCCCTTCTGTTCCTAGAATATTAAGTTAGCTATTGCTACTTACTACATTTCAGATCTGAAATATGCTTGACATATATGACTGCAAGTAGTCTCTTTGTCCAGGATTCTCATATGATGTACACTCTTTGACTTCCAAGCAAGTTTTTGCACCTCATCAAAGCATTAACAATGAAGTCATAAGCACGTGATACCTCTACTAAAAGTTGTTAGCTAAGTGGAATTGCAAAGTTGAGAATACTATGAAAGAATCCCAACCATATGCTCACCCGGTTGTAATAGATTGCATAAGAAATAGAATGGTGCATCTCCAGACATAATCCACAAATACAATACATAGTTCTCTTACATGTTACTATTTTTACAATTGAATGATGAGTTATATTCATACAAAAATAATAAACTTTATGTAATTGAAATATTCACATTTTACGGTGTAACTATCACATTATGATTCTAACTATTATTATTCACTGCCTAAAAGTTGATCCTGCACATTACTACTATGAATTCCCGCAGCAACGTGCGGGGTGTCATCTTGTATTATAAGAGAACTTACCAAAAAAACGGTAGCGGCGCAAACCCAGAATAATACCATCTTCAGCAACCTTATGGTAAGGTAGAAAATCAGTCACAGGCTCTGAAGATTGCCCCATAAATTTTACCAAGAGGACATTATCATCACCAACAATTTTTTGCAAATGAGTCCGCGTATTTTGTACATATGGTCCCTGTCTCCAGTCAAATAAAGTTAAAATATAAGATTGGTCTGACCCTCAAATAGAAATTCCTTGTTGTACGCAACATTTGTCGATTTTGGTCCCTAAACGAATTACTTTGGTTGACATTTGCCTAAATATTCGTAGTCATACTACCATACTACGCATGATTCACCAACTTATACAATCACAATCGCATGATTATAATAAAATGCATACTTACACTTTGTTACAGCTTTCACAGTATGCATGTCTGGAATACACCTATATGTGAATCTAGAGCAACAAACACACTCAAAATAAATCAACAGAAACAGTAAAAAAATGACATGGCCGGTAGGTGTGCATACATCAAATAGCAGGTCATCAACATAATATCGCAGTGAAACAATAAATATAAGATGATGCAGAAATATTAGAAGTGTAACAAACCTTGAAAACTTTCACTACAGAATCCCCTGTTATCTCTACAATACAATGGTAGACTCTTGCTGCACCTGGGTCGGAATCAAGGTTCTACAAGCATCAAGTTGAGAAAAGGGGAACAATTCCATCAGCCTCAAGGTATCATATATATATATATATATATATATATATATATATATATATATATATATGCTACATTATTCTCATTGAAAGAGATTATTCTTGCTACATTATTCTCATTGAAAGAGATTATTCTTGCTGCTTAATGTGAGCTTGCCAATGTTTGCACTGGCCAATGGGCCTATACCTCTTTCCAGAGGTGGCACATGCTGACTTGGACAAGTTCCAATCTGGGTTCTTTTGGCAAGGGGAGGCCGGTAAACAGAAGTATCATATGGTTAAGTGGAGCAACATTTGCATGCCTAAAGACCAGGGGGGTCTGGGCATTACCGCTACTAGACGTATGAATATTTGCCTTATGACCAAATGGATTTGGTGCATTGTCCAGGGCGAGGGAGGCTTGTGGCTCAACCTTATTCAGGCGAAATATCTCAGGGGCCAATCCTTTTCGATGTGCTCGTACTCAAGAGGTTCCCAGTTCTGGCAGGAGATTCAGTCACTTAAACCGTGTTTCCGCCTGGGGGCAGCGGTGACGGTAGGGACGAGATCTGACGCCCGTTTTTGGCTAGATTGTTGGGCAGGCAACAACCCTCTCAGGGCGCAATTTCCGATGCTCTTCGCTATTTCCAACCAACCGGCTATCTCGGTTGCTCTAGCGGTCCAGAATGGGGGTAATGCACTCACGTTCTGACGCATGTTTGGCCCGGATGAGGCGGTAGGATGGGGGCTGATGGACTCGCTCCTAGCGCGTACGGCCCTCTCGGAAGCGAGGGACGCCACCTATTGGCGTCTTGACCCATCTTGTTGTTTCTCTACTAAATCCCTTTATGACAGGATGGCGGCTGGTCAAGGTACGGAGGAGTTAACGGGAATTTGGTGAACTATGCTTCCACCTAAAATTAAAATTTTCCTGTAGCATCTGGTGCACGGTCGGCTGCCATCAGGTGACCAGGTTCGCAAACGCAATGGCCCGGGAACCGGAGTGTGTCCCCTTTGTGAGGTCAACGAGGATCTCAATCACATCATCTTTTACTGCTTTTTGGCCCAATTTATGTGGAGTGCCCTTAGGGACGTGTGGGACAATGGGTGGTGTCCTACAAGTTTCCTGGAGTTCTTCCACTTGCTATCGGCCTGCTCGGGCCAGGTCCGCAGATTAATGTGGATCAATTTTGGGACCTTGGCATGGACTTTGTGGTGCATTAGGAATAAATTCGTTATTGAGCGTGTCTTTCTGGTCAGGCCCACTGATGCGATTTACAAATTTTGTGGCTTTGTGCAGCTTTGGAGACCCCTCTGCAAGCGGCGGGATAAGGCGGATGTCGACGAAATGACTAGGAAGTACAAGGAGCTTGTGTCTCGGCTGCTCATGGCCACCTACCTTCGTGAGGCATTATTGTATCTTAAAGGACTGTTGTGCTGTTGCCCTCAGCTAGACTTATTGTACTCTCTTCTCATGTGTTTCCCTGTTTTTTCTTTTGTGGACCTCCGTTTTCGGTTGGCTTGTATGTGGTTGTGCTTTATCTGTAAAACGGGGCATGGAGCCTTTTTCGGTAATGTGTCTATAATAATTCTTACGAGGAGTGTGAGAACTGCGAGTAGAAACATGGAATTGATAGCGGACAAAGTTCAAAATAACAAAACTTTGAATGAACAAATCAATGCATCTAGTTGTATCGCTAAAGGATTTTAGAACTATGATGGATCAGTACAACTGTACAAAATATAGCATCCAGAAAAATAAAGGGGAAATGACATGTGATGTCCCATCTAGCCAACAAACCAGCTGCAGCAATTTCAAGCTGTTGTGTTGCATGTAATTAATTCTACTTGTTTTCCTAGTTTGAAATCAATTAATTCCAAGCATTGAAGTTAGGCAGAAGTTGTGATATACATGTTCGGCACAATAGGCATGACATTATGATATACATTCATGTGCAAACTAAAAGCCAAAACACTTGAATCTTTCTGCACATCTGCAAATTATATATAGCTCTGGTTCCACTGGATGGATATATCATGTGCTACTATGATAGAAGAGCATCATACTTGACCATTGTTAAGAGACCTATCATAAAATAGGATAAAAACAAGAGATTGATATAGAAAAAACCTTCACTCTATCTGAAAATTTTATATACTTGCGACCAAATGCTCTCCAGATTTCTGGCTCAAAATGAAGCATGGAAAGGTACTTCAAGGATCTAATATAGTCCACAGATAGTTCATCTTCTATCCTTTTCCTGTAAATCAAATAGAAGACATAATAGGAACTGCATCACATATGCAAGACAATTTTGCCTTAAAGGTTAAATTTACTGGGAACAAGAGGCACAATGTACTTTAGGAAATAGTGATTGTCTGAATATGCCATCCATGGAAGTGAACAAATTAAACGTATGACTCAAAGAGGAACTCACTGACGAAGGTATGCACAAATCATAAATCTCTTCATGAACTCCAATTCCTCCAGTGCCTGCATTTGAGGACTTGCTTTCTCCCTCAATGTATTTGCTGTGGCATGATAGGTTGCACAACTTGGCGCCATTGCCAATACTGGGCTATGTGGGCTTCCTGACGGAAGAACCATTCGCTGAACAGGTCTTGAAAGATCCCGCACAGGGCTTGGTGTGGAAACACTTGTCGGAGGTGTATGAATGGCATTTGGTATGGGGCTTTCAATCCTCATATTGTTATGCAGTCCAATGGACATGCAATGGCCAGGGCTACCCCCCTGCATCATAACATCAGGAGCCCTTGCTTGGATAGGAATATTAATCTGCATAGGTGTCTGGCTTGACACCAGAGGATTCATCGCAGGGGTAGGAACATAGTCCAGGTTCAGGAGCGGGATCCAAGCGCACGGGTTCTCGCCTGCCATCCATGGCAGGGTTGGAACCGGCATCATAGCAGGTATCGTTGAGGATGGGTTCCCGGCTGCCATCCAGGGCTGGGTTGTTGCCGGCATCATAGCAGGAGTCATTGCGCGGATAGGATCATTAATCTGTATGTCATCCTGGATTTGCAAGGAGGCCCGACCAGATGGAGTATTAGCTGCCATTGTGGCCAGGTTTGGCTCTACATGAACAATTTCTCTGACAGGACCCAAGTTATCTTGCAAATTGATAGGCCTCGGTTGACTGGGACTCCCAGCATGGTTTGAGAGACGAAAAGTTATTTCTTCAGTGCAAGGGCTTTGAACATCAACTTGATCATCGCTATGGTACTGCGGCCCAGATACAGAGTCATCTGTTTAACCAAAGAAGATTTTAAGATTAGTTCGAGGAAAAGTAAAGCATATACTGTACAGTACAAAATAAAAGCAAGGAATCAGCATGTACTAGCAAGGGGCAAGAGAAGCAGACTGAATAATGACTAGTAAAACTTCACAGCTCACAATTTGGGCAACGTGTACTAGCTACAGAAATCTGAAGCGGAGCTCCACGAAATCAACAAAAGAAAAGAACATGCATGGCCATTTTGACAATCCCTACCACCAAGCATCAAACAGATCCACCCGAACAACTGAACGAAAGCACAACTTAACTCCATTCACATTTAAAACGTGGGAGGATTTCCAAAAGTAGAGCAGGAACCAACGATCCAACCGTAAAACTTGAATAAAAAGGACCCCTTTCGCCACAAAATGCAGCACTGCGGCAGCCGCATTCCCGCACAATATGCGCATACATCCATCCAAAATTGAACCATTGTGGGATCCAACAAATGCACACTCATCCACTGACTGCGTTTCGCATTCGACCAAGCAGCCATAATAAAAAAGGGGGAAAACTCGCTCACCTCCCTGCGAAGGGCCGGAGCTGCAACAGGCGGCGCTCTCGGAGGGAGGGATGTCGCGCGCGTTGCGCTGCATCGTCTCCAGCTCCTTGTCGGTCTTGTCCGCCAGGTACCTGATGAAGCCGGAGAGCGTCTTGACGGGCGTCCGGGACTCGGCGACCGTGCGCAGCACCCGCGCCGCCGCCGACTCGCCGAGCCTCGCGAGCCGCTGCCTCGCATCCGGGTCGGCGCACTGCCCCAGCTGCGCCTCGAGCCGCGCGAGCTCCGCGCCCACGGCCGCCGGGAGCGGCGGCGCCGCGCGCGTCCGCTGGGCCGTCGGGCTCTGGTAACTCATCATCGCTAGGGTTTAGCGTTTAGGGCCTCCGGCCGCGGCTCGCGGCGGCGCCGTTCCTTCGCGCGGGGAAGCAAATGCGAGCTCGCGATGAAGCCAGAGAGACCGAGAGAGGGACGGAGAGGGGAATCGAGCTGTGCCAGGGGGAGGTGAGGGGAAAGCTGCCGCCTGCACTGATCACGGGCACTGGCGCGACGCTGCGGGGCTGGGGGGAGAGGGAGGAGGAGGCGGCGGCGGGTGTGGGCCCGCGTAACGTTGGTGTAGACTTGAATCGCGACCTGTGTTGGCGTTGTTGTGGGACGAGGGAACCGCGCCGACCCTGGCGTTGCTCGGAAGGGAGGCCACGTGGCGGGCGAAGGGGAATCTTCGGAAAGGACTGATGGTGGGCTCGGGTGTCAGGGAGCTGCAGGGCATGCACGCGGAGGACGGAGGGGTATTGTGGTACACGTTACCTTTGCGCGAGTCCGTTCCAATCCCATAGTCTGCGGCAGAAAAGATTCTTAGAGGAAAATCCGGAAGGAATCGATTCTGTCCTTCCTACTGGCAGTGGCACGTCCACTCCTCCCCTTCGTCGTCAGGCCGGCTTTATTTGAAATTCGAAAGTTCAAAAAAGTGTCTCTACCGAGAGGAGCCTAAGAGCATCTATATACGATAAATCCGGCCACACAAACGCCCGCGGACGCGTCCGTGGGTATTGACTGGGCACGTCTTAAATCTGTTCGTCCACATCTGTTTTCCTCATATCCGAATATCTATTTTTATATTATTATCCATGCAACGTGGATCAAAATACTTCGATCAAACTACACTAACATCACATTGTAACAGAAGTTCATACATATGACGAACAATTTTAAAACTACACTAATCTAACTAATACTTGCGGGCCGAACCTTTTCCCTTGCGGTTGCCGGCGTAGCTGTAACCGTCGGCGGTGGGGGCCGGTCGTCGTCGTCCGAGGAGGAGGAGGAGCCGTCGGAGGAGGAGGAGGAGTCGGAGACGATCACGAGGCCCTTGAGCCACTCCGCCGCCAGGTCCTGTCAGCGCTTGAGCTTGGCCAGCTTGGCCCGCTCCTGCACCATAACCACTGTGAGCCGCTCGGACTCCTCGATGGCGATGCGGAGGGCCTTGGCGTTCTTACGACGGAGCCTCCTCGAGTCCGTCTCCGCCGTCGTGAGCGACCGGCGGCAGACCCACGCGAGGAGTTGGTCCTCATCCAGATCCGAAGCCTCCGCGGCCTCCCTCTCCCTCTGCCGCTACCTCTTGCGTCGGGCGGCGCGCGCCTCTAACTCCGGCGTGCGCGTCCGGGCCGGAGGGGCGGGCACAAGCACCCACCACTGCCATGCCCCACCGGCGCAGACTAGGCTGGCCGTCGGTCGTCGCTTCCCATGGCACGGGAAGAGCCAGCACCGGCGTCTGAAATGCATCGATGGGGAGCGGGGGACTGCGAGGACGCTCCAGATCCGGAGCTGCCTCCGGTATCCACCTTGGACCGCTCCAAAGGCAATGCGGGGAGCCAGCTTGTATTTTAGATCGGAGTCGCCGGAGGCTCTAACGGAGCTCGACATGCTCGTAGGCGGGGGGACGGGAGCAGGCCAATGAGGGGAGAGGAGCGAACGGAGAGGGGAGAGGAGCGGACGGAGCGAGAGTGAGTGAACTAGGGTTTCGCCGAACGGTTTTTTTAGTGGGACGGGGTGGGGTCAGGGTGGGTCGGGCTTGTCAGGTGGACAGGCCCGAGCGTGCCCGGGCGCCCCCACATCCGCCCCATATTTGGGCTGGATATGGGGGTTGTCGCTCAGTCCGGGCGTTTGAGGCCCGTTTGAGGTGTCCGTGTGGGTCAAAATGTTTTGACCGAACACTGATCGGACAGCCCGCCCAGGCGTATGAGGCAGGTTGTAGATGCTCTAAGAGCATCTACACATTGCAAATCCGGTACCCTATACGCGCGGACGACCCCTCATATTTCGCTCCGTGGATCCACATTCCTCATATCCAGACTCTTAAATCCATACAAAGTCTTGCACGTCGATCATCCCATACTAAATATCGCACGTAAAACAAGTGTTGGTACACAAAATAAGAAGTGTTTACATCAAAAAAATTGAAGTGCATAATCAATCATCTGCTCTTTGATTTCCATTGTGGGTTCACATATGCTCAACCAGATCATTGAGTAGTTGCGTGTGCACGTGATGATCTCGCAGGTTCTGATGCATCTGCAGAAAGTTCATAAGCTGAACTGCATCTTGATCTTCAAGGAATTCAACTTGTTCTCGATGTGCTTCAAAATCACTGGTTTGGGCTGCATCATCACCCTCACCCTCAACAATCATATTGCAAAATAACACAACATGTCATTAGCTGCCACAAAGTTTCTTGTTCTCGCATCAGTGTAGCCCCACGAACAACTCCCCAACGCGCTTGCAGCACTCCGAATGCCCTCTCCACATCCTTTCTAGCTGCTTCCTGCATTGTTGCGAAGTGCTTTTGCTTTTTGCCAAGTGGTTCGGGTATGGTCTTGACAAATGCAGCCCACTGAGGATATATGCCATCGGCAATATAGTATCCCATGTTGTAGTCTCGGCTGTTGACAGTGTAGTTGCATGGAGGTGATTCCCCGTTGCAAAGCCTCTTGAACACCGGAGATCACTGAAGCACGTTGATGTCGTTGTGAGAACCTGACATTCCAAAGAAAGCATACCAAATCCATAATTCTTTTATGCCACCGCCTCTAGTATGATGGTGGCATCTTTTGTGTGACCTTGATACATTCCTCACAAACCTTTGGGGCAGTTCTTCCATTACCAATGCATGCAATCGATTGATTCGAGCATTCCTGGAAACCCTCTGGCTCTGCAATAGCCAACAACTTCTCCGTGTCATGTGCATTTGGCTCTCTCAGATACTATGCTCCAAACACCTGCACCACGGCGCAGGCAAACTTGAAAATAATTTTCACGCATGTACTCTCCTCCCATCCTGACCATGTCAACAATGGCATCTGCCGCAGTACCAAGTGCAAGCATCCTCATAGCACCCATGCACTTCTGCTTGGCAGAGAAAGAGCGTTGATCGCATCAATCCCTTGTGAGCCTGAAGTAGTCATCATGTGCTTCCAATACGCAAAAACAATGGTTTTCGCTTGCGAAAGTGATGACGAAACCATGGATCATCCGAGAATCTTGGGTTCGGATCAAAGTAATCCTTCTGCAATAGCTTTGCTCTGATACCCTATCCCAATTGATGACTCCTCTCCCTTTGATTGAGCCTTTGCAATTGAGAATATGCTCCACTTGTCGGTCCATTTCCTCTTTCATGCTCATGAGCATGATCATTTCCACTTCTTTGTCCAAATCCGATGAATCAAAGAACTCTTTTTGAATCTGTTCATCAAGCTACTTCGGTCCATACTCCCCACCAGATGAAGCATCAGAATTGATCGTTTCTCCTACAAATTTGATGAACATATCCAGTCGGACATTCTTTCAAACACATCCAGCACAAGGCAAAAGCAGAGAGTTGTCGGACGTACCACGGTATCTTCCAGGCCGGGTGTCGGTGTCAAAACCGGCGGATCTCGGGTAGGGGGTCCCGAGCTATGAGACTGGGATCGATGGTAACAGGGGACGAAGGAGACGATGTTTACCCAAGTTTGGGCCCTCCTATGGAGGTAAAACCCTAGGTCATGCTTGATTATATTGGTTGTATGAAGGTTACAGAGTTGATCTACCTCGAGATCGACTAGCTAAACCCTAGACGAGTTTCTGTGCCCTGCAATCTAAACCCTCTCGGTTTATATAGACACCGAGGGGTACTAGGGTTTACACATGGTAGGTCTCCTTTCGTGGATGGAGATTCCGATTTCCTCATCTTGACTTGGAGCGCACGATGCGCCTTCGGGACGTCCTTCTGGAATATGAGCTCTCACCGTATCCGGCCCTTCGTGCGACAATCAGAGAATGGCCCACCAAGCCGGCCTATTAGGAGATAGCATGATGGCTCGAGGACCCCTTAGTCCAGGACTCCCTCAATAGCCCCCGAACTAGACCCCAACGCCAAGGGTCTTACTTTGGCTTCTCCACGTGATTAGAGTCTTCGGCTTGCGGGGTGAGTTCTTCTTCCCATCTAATGATCGGCTGAGATTAGTTCGGCCTCCGATGACGCGTGATTTTTCCGATCATATGATCGACCGAACACCATGAGTTGCTTAGTCCCGAAGGCCAAATGTCAAAGTGTAAATTGTGTATACTTACAACCTGCCTGACGAAGGGTCGCGGCCCACCACGACCACTAAACCAGTTATGAAAACTTGATTCGCGTTCGAGGCCATCTTTACCTTAGCACAATTCATCAGTGTGTAAATCGTGCTCCGTTTCTCACAGGATATTATTAATCCCCTCTCACAAGAAAGAGGGCGGTGTCATCGGACCCAGGGAGGAGGTACCTCCTCCTGCCCCGAAAAAGGCACGTCGGCCGATCTTGGTCGTGCCCAACGACAGTTCGGACTCGGATACCGAGTCCGAGGACTTTGAAAAGGTTCCTCAATGGAACCTAAGGGTCAAGGACCCAGCTCAAAGGTAAGAATCCGAAGACTCCCTGAGCTATTTATGCCAAGTTTTTTATGTTATTAACGTCTGAGCGCCTTTTGATTCGCAACCCACCATGCATTCTTCACATCGACTAAGTTTTGGATGGGGAGACTCCACCCGCCGAGCTAGCGAAGAGTGGGACCGTGTTGCATCCCACACCTCCAGGGGCCGCAAAGGTTGCCGCGGAGGTGTCATCCCACCAGGCTCCTTTGGAGCCGAACACAGGAGGTGGGGGTGACGATGTCATGGCCGAGGTTAATGCCTCAACCGCTAAAGACCGGGAGGAGGAGCCCCTCCCGGCCACTAAGGAGACTAGACAAAGGGATGTCCAGTCCCCTCTGAGGTCATCTCCGGAGCGCACCACACCTCCGGAGCCATCGGTTCAATCCCCGGTTGGAGATTGGGCTAACCGATCACCACCGGCGCCACCGATGACTGGGTGGCAGGCCATGGAGGAGGCTCTATCAAGCGCCTCCACCTCCGAGGATCACCACACCCTTATGGGTGCGGTTTTACAAAGTATTCAGTCTGTTGATAGCGGGCTGAAGGAGGCTTTCAACGGTCTCCTGACGGGCTTCCAGGTGAGCCACGTAATGTTCTTTTCCTAAAATTTTAATTTATTAGGTTTGTGCTATCGTTATATATAGCAGCCCCCGAGCCCTAGGTGAGTTTAGAAAAACTCACCCGAGGGTCAAATACAAAGAAATGACCGAACAATGTATGAGACATTATTCATCCTATAATGTTCTAACGGTCCTTAAGAGGACCAAACATAGGGTCATGGTTTTGACAATTCGTGTGTTTGAACCCATATAAAGTAATAAATATGTGCTATTTGCAGGCTTCATCATCAGCGGCGGCCATGAATGCCACAGAGCTTGACGAGCTAAATCGGAAGCTCAAGAGCTCCGAAGAAGAGCTTGATGCTCCAAACAAAAGGTTTGATGAGGCGCAAGGTAAGACGAGTTGTAATATCTGAATTTTTCATCATTAGCGATTCACACTGTTTGACTTAGTATAATTATATGTTTATTTCTTGCACAACCTCGGTGAAGGAGGTCGAAAAGCTCAAGGCCGAGGTGTAGCGGATAAAGCAAGAGGCCGCGGACGAGAAGGCAGCAGCCAAACAGGCGGCAGCCGTGCTCTCCGCCTTAAAAACCACGAGCGAAAAGCATGAGGCTTGGGTGGGGGAGGTTCAGCAGGAGCTCAAGGATGCTAGCCAAAAATGTGAGGACCTTGAGCAGAAGGGCAAGGAACAAGCCATCGAGCTATCTGCGCTGAAAGCCAACCTCCAAAAGGAGCAGGTGGACAGGCGGTTCTTTGAAGAAAAGATTCGCCAATTCAAGGCTATCACAGATGGCAAGCCGTATTTACTATAGTGTGCCTTCGGTAATAGCAAGTTCACATTGCTCACCCAGGTGTGGCATTCCTTATGCGCTAGCTTGGACCTTATGAAGAGTGTAGCAGACGTGAACCAGTTCTACGCTTGTCGAGAAGAGGGAGATGAGGCTCGGCTCTTTTGGGCGCAATTTGAAGCCTCTGAGCGCTCTCCTCTCCTCGTCGAGTAGATGAAGCAGCTGATGGAGCTACACTGGATGGCGAATCCGAACTTGAAGGATCTCTGTATATGCCTATGGTTCGACGAGCCGTTGCCGGGTAGTTACTTCAGCCTGTTGTGGAGGCTGAGCGATGCCTCGCCTCGGATTGACGCGCTAAGGCATTCTTCCTGCATCGAGGGAGCTCGGATGTCCTTTGCAAGGGCCAAGGTGCACTGGCCAGGGCTTGATCCGACGAAGATAGTTACCGCTCCTCCGCCCCCTGGAAAGGAGCATAGGTGCCCCGAGCGATACTTCTCCGTACTGATGGAGGGTGCTCGGGCGATATCGGCTCAGTGCTCAAAAGATAACTTTTATGAGTAAACTTGTTGTAATATGTGAGAAGACCTTTTAACGCTTTTATTGTTATGTTGCATGGTTTATCATGTCCTTTAGGTTTTGCATTCGCTATAACTCCCGTGTGGCCATTTAAACTGAAAGTTGCGAGTCGTCGGCTTCAGCCCCCATGTAGATACTACGCGAGGTGTCTTTGCCTCCTTACTATGACCCTTAGCCGAGCTATCCATACTTGAAGGCGGTAGTGTGAGGGGGACAAGGCAATCAGACCATAATGCTTTATTGCTTTCACTTAGCCATAGGAGCGTGAAAAAGGAACGCAGGGGCTGATGACTAGCCCCAGTGGTTTGTGATGTTCGGATGAACCGCGGCTAAATCCGGCATCACATGGTTTGTACGAGTACCAAACCCATCGTATGACACGAAATAACCTCTAATGAAGTTTTTAGTATAACACTTATGCTCGGATTCGCAGACCGGTTCTCGCGTACTATGACAGTCAGCTTTTGGCTCTCTCCCTTGAGGTGCTTGACCAGGCTAGCTGGAAGCACAATCGTAGTGGTTCTCCCTTTGCCCTTTTAGCCGAATGAGCGGAACATAAAGGGGCAAGCACAGGAGCCGGGCAACCCAACTATTGACCCAAGACATAGTTCGGAACCAATTCATATAAAGCGAACTCTAAGACGCCGAACACATGATCGATTGTGCTTAGGGCTATATTCTAAATTTGAACCCTCAGCCTATTAGCCGTTTGCGACATAATGTGTACCAAACAGTTTCACAAGAAGAATTGAGGAGGGAGGAAATAGAGTCTGTACCAAAAAAGACAGCAAAGCGGCCATTCATAATGGTCTTATATTTTGATCAATAAGTCTTATAGCTCAAATTGTCGAAACAACTTTTTACTGGTACTTGAAGATGAAATATAAAGTTTACAGGAGGGGTTGTACCAGGGGTGTTTGATGGGTGGCCTGACGTCCTCGATATGCCATGTCGCCTGTCCACTCCTATGCCTCCTAGGGGGTTGCATTCCTTTATGGGTAAGCTGTCGGCGAGCGGACCTTGGAAAGAGGATCTCGAGAAGTCGCAGAACTATTGATGGGCTTTATGCTTTAGCAAGTCCTTGATGGTACCTGTTGTATGTCTGAAGACTTATATTGCTGGTAGTTCGGTCTAGCCGAACACTTGTGCTTTGATAGTTGTTCCCCGCTGCTGCCCATGGAATCTTAAGTGTGAAGTTGTGCCTTCTTGGCACGTGTTTTGCTGGCATTAGGGTTGTGCAATGGGGAGTGAGTCCCTATTTCTGGGGAGGAGAAGGTTTTGTGAGTTCGGGCTGAAACCGAGCTCGCTTCTCAACCTTACATGCCTTTACGATGGATGTCGGTGTTTGCCGATCATCATTGTAACAGAATTCGACCATCAGGGCCAATGCATGTTCCTCAGTTCGGAGGGAGCGCTCTATGTTGCCATTGACAGTAATGACCCCCTTGGGCCCGGGCATCTTGAGCTTGAGGTATGCGTAGTGTGGGACGGCGTTAAAGTGAGTGAACGGTGTACGGCCTAGCAGGGCGTGATAGCCACTGTGGAAAGATACAATGTCGAAGATCAAGTCTTCGCTTCGAAAGTTATTGGGCAAACCGAACACTACTTCCAGGCTTGCAAAGCTCGTGCATCGGGCTTCGATGCCTGGGATTACTCCTTTAAAGGTAGTGTTGCTGGGATTGATCCTTGACGGATCTATACCCATCTTTTTCACCATGTCTGAGTAAATCAGATTAAGGCTGCTTCCTCCGTCCATTAGGACTTTAGTGAGGTGATACCCATCTATGATGGGTCTAGGACGAGGGTGGCTGAATCCCCATGATGGATACTGGTCGGGTGGTCGCATCGATCGAAGGTGATCGGGTACACCGACCATGGGTTGTACTTCAGGGCTACAGGCTCTACGACGTAGACTTCTCGAAGGGCGCGCTTCCTCTCCTTTTTGGGTATATGAGTGGCGTATATCATATTCACGATTTTTACCTCTGGGGGGAACTGCTTCTGTCTGCCACGATCGGACCGCGGGGCTCATCCTCGTCATTGCTGCGTGGGCCCTTGCCTTGATCCTCGGCTGCGAGTTTGTCGGCCCGTTTGAACACCCAACAGTTATGGTTGGTGTGGTTGGTGGGCTTCTCTTGAGTGCCATGGATCTGGCAATGCCTCTCCATGATTTTGTCCAGCGGGGTAGGTCTGTCGTGATTGCCTTTAGGAGGCTTCTTTCGCTGCCCGGGTCGGGTACTGTGGAAGCCGGCGTTAACGGGCGTGTCATCGGCATCACTATTGTTGTGCTAGCGCTTATTCTTGTTGCGTTTTGGTTTCCCGTTTCCATCCCAAATTTTGGAGGTTCCGGGGTCTTTGGGGTTGTGTCTTCGTCTTGCTAGATAGTTATCCTCACCCGCGCAAAAGCAAGTCATGAGTGATGTAAGGGCGGACATTGTCCTAGGTTTATCCTGACCGAGCTGGCGAGCCAACCATTCATCCTGAATATTGTGCGTGAAGGAGGCTATAGCCTCAGCGTCCGGGCAATCAACGATCTGGATTTTCTTGGTCAAGAACCGATTCCAAAATTGCCGAGCGGACTCTCCTGCCTTCTGGACGACGTTGCTGAGGTCGGAGGAGTCCGACGACCAAACATAGGTGCCTTGGAAGTTAGATCGGAATGCATCCTCTAGATCCTCCCAGCACCCGATGGAATTTTCGGGGAGGCTGTTTAACCAATGCCCAGCTGGCCCCTTAAGTTTTAGGGGTAGATATTTGATGGCGTGGAGATCATCTCCTCGCACCATGTGGATGTGGAGGAGGAAATCCTCGATCCATACTGTTGGGTCAGTTGTTCCGTCGTATTGCTCTATGTTCACGGGTTTAAATCCCTCCGAGAACTGATGCTGCATCACCTTGTCGGTGAAGCAGGGTGGGTGGGCATCGCCTCTGACCCGAGCTATGTCATGCCATTAATTGGTGTCTGTTCTGGTCCGGTTTCGTTCCCGACCTCTGTTGTTGCGGTCGAGCCAAGGCAGGTACCCCTTCCTTCTAGCAGGTGAGTACCCTCTGGATCCGTAGATGGATCCCGTACGACCTGCTCTATAGTCTAGGTCACGACACAGGTCAAATCTGTCATCGGGCTCTATTGGCTCCTTTCCCCATCTTCAGGGTATTGTCGGCCTATAACCGGTGTCATCAGCCGCCCTGTCTCGTCCTCGAGGAGGGCGGTCTGGCTTGTCGTATGGAGTATGTTTGGGAGACGATGTATCAGTAAGCTCGTCATCGAATTGTGGCAGCAGCCTTCGGCATGGATAACTTTCGGGTTGGTTGATAACCCACAAGTATAGGGGATCACAACAGTTTTCGAGGGTAGAGTATTCAACCCAAATTTATTGATTAAATATTTATCTGCAGCAAAGTTTTAGTAGAAAAGTAGTATGATAGTAACAACAACAGTAGTAGCAGTAATGATAGTGATTTGTGTAGCAAGTTTGACAACAGTAGTGGTAAAACGTAGCAAAGACCAGTATAGGAAAAGCTCGTAGGCATTGGATCCGTGATGGATAATTATGTCGGATGACATTCATCATGTAAGAGTTATAACATAGGGTGATATGTAACTAGCTCCAGTTCGTCAATGTAATGTAGGCATGTATTCCGTATATAGTCATACGTGCTTATGGAAAAGAACTTGCATGACATCTTTTGTCCATCCCTTCCATGGTAGCAGGGTCCTAATGGAAACTAAGGGATATTAAGGTCTCCTTTTAATAGAGAACCGGAACAAAGCATTAGCACATGGTGAATACATGGAATCCTCATACTATGGTCATGTCCGGGAGTGGTTCCGGCTATTGTCACTCCGGGGTTGTCGGGTCATAACACATAGTAGGTGACTACAACTTGCAAGATAGGATCAAGAACACACATATATTGATGAAAACATAATAGGTTCAGATCTGAAATCATGACACTCGGGCCCTAGTGACAAGCATTAAGCATAGCAAAGTAGTAGCAACATCAATCTTAGAACATAGTGGATACTAGGGATCAAACCCTATCAAAACTAACTCGATTACATGATAGATCTCATCCAACCCCTCACCATCAAGCAAGCCTATGATGAGATTACTCACGAACGATGGGGAGCATCATGAAATTGGCGATGGAGGATGGTTGATGATGACAATGGCTTCGATTTCCCCTCTCCGGAGCCCAGAATGGACTCCAGATCTGCCCTCCAGAAGAAGAACAGGTAGTGGCAGCGGCTCCGTATCGTAAAACGTGATGATTTCTTCTCTCTGATTTTTTCTGGACGAAAGAGGTTATATGGAGATGGAGAGGAGGTCGGAGGAGCCACGTGGGCCCCACGAGCCTGCCAGGCGCGGCCTAGGGGGGCGCCTCCTAGGCTCGTGGCCCACTGGCAACTCCCCTCTGGTTGATTCTTTCTCCGATATTTTTTATATATTCCATAAAAATTCCTCGTAAGTTTTCAGGTCATTCCGAGAACTTTTATTTCTGCACAAAAACAACACCAAGGCAGTTCTGCTGAAAACAACGTCAGTCTGGGTTAGTTTCATTCAAATCATGCAAATTAGAGTCCAAAACAAGGGCAAAAGAGTTTGGAAAAGTAGATACGTTGGAGACGTATCAACTCCCCCAAGCTTAAAGCCTTGCTTGTCCTCAAGCAATTCAGTTGATAAACTGAAAGAGACAAAAGAAAAACTTTTACGAACTCTGTTTGATCTTGTTGTTGCAATTATGTCTAACTCATATTCAAATTTTCAGCAAGATCATAAGCTAACCACATAAGCAATGACATTTAGGTCTCATGGTATACTCATATCAATGGCATAACTAACTAGTGAGTCATAATAATAAGTTTCAAATGTCAACACTTCAATTAAAACAATCATGATACAATATGAATAGATGGTATCTCGCTAGCTCTTTTTGAGACGGAAAAACATAAATGCAGAGCACCTTCAAAGACCAAGGGCTGACTAGAAATTTTAATTCATGGTAAAGAAGATCCAGTCATAATCATACTCAATATTAATTAATAACAAAGCATACAAATGACGGAGGTGCTCTCTAGCTGGTGCTTTTAATAAGATGAGGATGACTCAACAAAAATGTAAATAGATAGGCCCTTCGCAGAGGGAAGCATTGATTCGCAGAGGTGCCAGAGCTCAAGCTTTTTTAAAACAGAGATGAATAATTTTGGGGTGGCATGCTTTCATTGTCAACGCGATGACCAAGAGTTTTCACCATCTTCCATGCTACACATATTATAGGCGGTTCCCAAACAGAATAGTAAAGTTTTGACTCTCCCACCACCAATCAATCACACTCCACGGCTAGACGAATCCTCGGGTGTCGTCCATACCAACAACAATCCAGGGGGAGTTTGTTTGCAATTATATTTTTATTTGATTTGAACATGGAACTGGGCATTCCAATTATCGGCCCCTTTCTCGTGAGTGATAGTGAATAAACACATATCGAGGATAACACGCCTAGCATGGAAGATATTGACCGCCCCTTGTCACCACATGAGCGGTTCGGGCATACAAAACATGTTATTATTTGAAGGTTTAGAGAGTGGCACATGCAAGTTTACTTGGAACGGCAGGTAGATACCGCATATAGGTAGGTATGGTGGACTCATCAGGAACAACTTTGGGTTTATGGAAGTGGATGCACAAGCAGTATTCCCGCTTAGTACAAGTGAAGGCTAGAAAGAGACTGGGAAGCGACCAACTAGAGAGCGACAATAGTCATTAACATGCATTGAGATTAACCAACAGTGAGTGCAAGCATGAGTAGGATATAAATCACCATGAACATGAATATCGTGGAGGCTATGTTGATTTGTTTCAACTACATGCGTGAACATGTGCCAAGTCAAGCCACTTGAATCGTTCAAAGGAGGATACCATCCTACCATACTACATCACAATCATTTTAAAATTCATGTTGGCATCCAAGACAAACCATTATAAACTCCTAGCTAATTAAGCATGGCATAAGAAATTATGATCTCTAAGTTGTCATTGCAAACATGTTTCTCTCATAACAAGGCTGAATTAAGAACGATGAGCTAGCCATATTTACAAAAACAAAATAGGTCCAGTCCATACCAGCTTTTCCAGGCTCAGTCACTTCATCATATATCGTCATTATTGCCTTTCACTTGCACGACCGAATGATGTGAATAATAATAAGAGTGTTCGTGCATTGGACTAAGCTGGAATCTACAAGCAAACTCAGAGGAGAAGATAAAGTAATATGGCTCTTTGACGGATAAACAATAATGCATATGAGAGCTACTAATCATTTTAGTCATGGTCTTCTGCCTCGACCCAAAGAAAAAGAAAACTATTTACACAGGAAAGCTCCCAACAAGCAAAAGAAGAACGGGAAATCTTTTTGGGTTTTATTTTCTTAATTACTACTAAGCAAGCAAGAATGTAAAGTTACAACTAATTTTTTTTTTAGTTTTTCTCATTTTTAATTTGACATACAAGAAGAATGCGAGAAAAAGGAAATAAACTAGCATGGATGATATAATGAAAAAGTGTGAACACCGACTATCAAAGTAAATGTGTGAACATGAATATAAAGTCGGTGTGAAACACGTACTCCCCCAAGCTTAGGCTTTTGGCCTAAGTTGGTCTACTCCCAAGGAGGAAAGTAACCGGCTCCGGGGTACTCCGGACAATATCCAAAATCATAATGTGGGTTGTACTGGGACGCGGCAGCTACCGCCTGAATAGCTGCCTCATGGAGGCGAGCAGCCTTCACCTCCCTCTCATACTCCTCTACCTCTTCTCTGGTTATGTAATATCTCCGCTTACTCTGAAAATCAAAGAAGGCAGGAGCAGGAAGGGTAATATGAAAAACACGTTGTTGGTTAAATATTAACCGGTATAGGAGGGACTCATTGCTCCTCTCAAGGAACTAGAAGCGTATCATAGCAGCACGATCAAGGAAAGCACTCTGAAGCGGGGGATCTCCTGTCTGGATGGGTATTTTAAAATAATTAGCTAGGCGAGTGGCATAGATCCCACCAAAGAAATCTCCTTCATTAGCATTGTTATTTAGTCTCCTAGCAATTATAGCTCCCATGTTAAAACTTCTATCACCTGTTACTGCACTCTTAAGTATACTGAGGTCAGGTGCGCAGAGGTGGCTATGGTTGCGCTTACCATTAATGCATCTACCTATGAAGAGGGCAAAATAATGTAAGGCAGGAAAATGAATGCTCCCCATGGTAGCCTGCGTAATATTTCTAGTTTCTCCAACAGTTATACTGGAAATAAAGTCTCTAACCAAGGACTTAGGAGGGTCATTGGGACTACCCCAATCAGGTATCTTGCACATTCTATTGAAATCCTCTAAGTCCATAGCATACGATTTATCATAAAGATCAAACAGTATGGGTGTGTCACGGCCAACTGAAAATTTGAATCTACGAACAAAAGAGGCAGTGAGTATAGTATACTGTTCACATGTGTTGGAGATGAATTCTTTGAGCCCGACGTTGCGAATAAGTGTATCAAACTCGTCCTTGAAACCTGCATCAATCATGAATTCGTCGGAAGGCCATTCACATGGTTGTACTAGTGCGTCCCTCGGCTGATAAGGATCGGGCTCCCGAATCGCGAGACGGGGACCCCTCTTGCTTGAGGAACCACCATGATAGCTCTTCCTAAACATTTTCCTTTTTCTGAAATAAGTCTAAAAACTTTAGCGACTCAAAATAAAAGTGAATAAAACTTAACAAAACTCATAGCAACTACTCCTACAAGTGCCTAGAGGCCATATCTTGCATCAAAACTACTTGGGACCAAATAAAATTAACATGCAAAGCTCAAGAACAGGGTCACCAAGGCAGCAATAATATGCAATGATTAAAGCACTAGAGCCAAAACTAATTGGACCAATGGAGGAGTCACATACGAAGGAACTATTTCCCCAAAACAGTTTGGTGAATGGGGCTTTGCGCAAGGAGATCAAAAAATGCAGCAAAATGAGCAAGAACACGGGTTTGAGCTGTGGGATGATTTTTTCTGGAGGAATAAGAAGGAGATGGGTGCTGGAATAAGTGGAGGGGGACACGTGGGCCTCACGAGCCTGCCAGGCGTGGCGAGGGGGGTGGCCGCGCCTCCTGGGCTCGTGGCCCACTGGTGCATCCCCTTGACTAGTTATTTATCTCAAAAATTCTTAAATATTCTAGAAAAATCATACTTGAATTTGAGGGCATTTGAAGAACTTTTATTTTCAGGTCATTTTTTTATTGGACGGATAATGCAGAAAACAGGAAAATAATGCTATATTTATTATTTTTCTACTAAATAATAGAAAGTAAAAGTTGGGAACAGAAGGTTGTGACTTCTAAATTCATCCATCTCATGGTCATCAAAAGAAAGGGCATGGGTTTCTGAACCCATGGTTCTCTTTCTTTACCGTGCTTTTTAGCAATAAAATCACTCTTATCATACCTTTTATTCTTAGGTTGTGGGTTATCAGGATCAATAGCAGGTTCAATCTCCACATCATTATCATTACTAGGTTGAGCATTAATATGAACATCATTATTAATATTATCACTAGGCTCATGTTCATCACCAGATTGTGTCTCAACATCAGAAATAGATATATCATTTTGATTCTCAGGTGTAACAGAAACATGTTTACTAGCATGCGAGTTCCTATCATCTTTCTTTTTCTTCCTATTACCAGGATGACTGGGTGCATCAGTATTAATTCCTTGAGAATCTTTCTCAATTCTCTTAGGATGGCCCTCAGGATACAAAGGTTCCTGAGTCGTTCTACCACCTCTAGTAACAACTTTAACAGAGTTATCATTCAATTCATAAAGCAAGTCATTTTGAGCCTTAAGTACTTGCTCTACTTGAGTAGTGACCATAGAAGCATGTTTACTAATAAGCTTAAGATCATTAATATTTCTATCCACACAAGCACTTATATGATTAATCATACAAGCATTTTGTTCCAGTTGTCTGCTAACATAATCATTAAAACTTTGTTGTTTGACAACAAAGTTATCAAATTCATCTAAGCATAAGCTAGCAGGTTTATCATAAGGAATATCACTCTCATTGAATCTACGAAGAGAATTTACCTCTACTAACTGTGTCGGGTTATCAAGACCATGTATCTCTTCAGTAGGTGGTAGATTCTTAACATCTTCAGATTTAATACCTTTCTCTCGCATAGATTTCGTTGCTTCTCGCATATCTTCAGGACTGAGGAATAGAATACCTCTTTTCTTTGGAGTTGGCTTCGGAGGTGATTCGGGAATAGTCCAAGCATTATCATTGCTCAAGATATTATTTAATAGAATTTCAGCTTGTTCCACAGTTCGTTCCCTGAAAACACAACCAGCACAACTATCTAGGTGGTCCCTAGAAGTATTGGTTAGTCCATTATAAAAGATATCAAGTATTTCATTTTTCTTAAGAGGGTGATCAGGCAAAGCATTAAGTAACTGGAAAAGCCTCCCCCAAGCTTGTGGGAGACTCTCTTCTTCAATTTGCACAAAGTTATATATATCCTGCAAGGCAGCTTGTTTCTTATGGGCAGGAAAATATTTCTCAGAGAAGTAGTATACCATATCCTGGGACTACGCACACAACCAGGAGCAAGAGAAGTAAACCAAGTTTTAGCATCACCCTTTAGTGAGAAAGGAAACAACTTAAGGATATAATAATAGCGAATTTTTTCCTCATTAGTGAATAGGGTGGCAATATCATTCAGTTTAGTAAGATGTGCCACAACAGTTTCAGATTCATAACCATGAAAAGGATCAGATTCAACCAAAGTGATTAACTCAGGATCAACAGAGAACTCATGATCTTTATCAGTAACTAAGATAGGTGAAGTAGCAAACTTAGGATCATATTTCATTCTAGCATTCAGAGATTTTTCTTCCACTTGCGTAATAAATTCTCAAGATCATAGCTATCCTTACAAGCAAGAAAGTCTTCAGCTACCTCTCCTTCCATAACATAACCCTTAGGTATATTAGGCAATTCATATCTAGGAGGGCTAGCTCTAACAGGTGTAATAGCAGGTTCCATTTCAATAATTTCATCAGTTTTAGAAGTATCATTTGATTCAGTAGTAACTCTAGCAATTTGTGCATCCAGAAATTCACCCAATGGCGTTTCATTATAAAGCAAAGCATCATCATAATTATCATGTATAGCAGAAGTAGCATCATCAAGCACAGGCGACATATCAGAATTAATAGCAGGTGGCGGTGTCGTAAATTTACTCATAACAGAAGGCGAATCAAGTGTAGAGCTAGATGGCAGTTCCTTACCTGTCCTCGTAGTTGAGGGCAGAACTTTAGTTTTTGGATCTCGCAATTTCTTCATAGTGATCAACAAATATAAATCCCAAGTGACTCAGAGAATAGAGCTATGCCCCCCGGCAACGGCGCCAGAAAAAGGTCTTGATAACCCACAAGTATAGGGGATCGCAACAGTTTTTGAGGGTAGAGTATTCAACCCAAATTTATTGATTCGACACAAGGGGAGCCAAAGAATATTCTCGAGTATTAGCAGTTGAGTTGTCAATTCAACCACACCTGAAAGATTTAATATCTGTAGCAAAGTTTTAGTAGCAAAGTAGTATGATAGTAACAACAACAGTAGTAGCAGTAACGATAGTGATTTGTGTAGCAAGTTTGACAGCAGTAGTGGTAAAGTAACGTAGCAAAGACCAGTATAGGAAAAGCTCATAGGCATTGGATCAGTGATGGATAATTATGTCGGATGGCATTCATCATGTAAGAGTTATAACATAGGGTGATATGTAACTAGCTCCAGTTCGTCAATGTAATGTAGGCATGTATTCCGTATATAGTCATACGTGTTTATGGAAAAGAACTTGCATGACATCTTTTGTCCATCCCTCCCATGGCAGCGGGGTCCTAATGGAAACTAAGGGATATTAAGGCCTCCTTTTAATAGAGAACCAGAACAAAGCATTAGCACATGGTGAATACATGGAATCCTCATACTATGGTCATCTCCAGGAGTGGTTCCGGCTATTGTCACTCCGGGGTTGCCGGGTCATAACACATAGTAGGTGACTACAACTTGCAAGATAGGATCAAGAACACACATATATTGATGAAAACATAATAGGTTCAGATCTTAAACCATGGCACTCGGGCCCTAGTGACAAGCATTAAGCATAGCAAAGTAGTAGCAACATCAATCTTAGAACATAGTGGATACTAGGGATCAAACCCTATCAAAACTAAGTCGATTACATGATAGATCTCATCCAACCCCTAACCGTCCAGCAAGCCTACGATGAGATTACTCATGAACGATGGGGAGCATCATGAAATTGGTGATGAATGATGGTTGATGATGACGATGGCTTTGATTTCCCCTCTTCGGAGCCCTTAACGGACTCCAGGTCTGCCCTCCAGAGGAAGAACATGTGGTGGCGGCGGCTCCGTATCGTAAAACGCGATGATTTCTTCTCTCTGAATTTTTCTGGACGAACGAGACTATATGGAGCTGGAGAGGAGGTCGGAGGAGCCACGTGGGCCCCACGAGCCTGCCAGGCGCGGCCTGGGGGGGCGCCTCCTGGGCTCTTGGCCCACTGGCAACTCCCCTTCGGTTGATTCTTTCTCCGGTAATTTTTATATTCCATAAAAATTCCTCGTAAGTTTTCAGGTCATTCCGAGAACTTTTATTTCTGCACAAAAACAACACCATGGCAGTTCTGCTAAAAACATCGTCAGTCCGGGTTAGTTTCATTCAAACCATGCAAATTAGAGTCCAAAACAAGGGCAAAAGAGTTTGGAAAAGTAGATACATTGGAGACGTATCATTGGTCCAATAGACCGGTACCGTATTCTTCCTCAGCTGATAGGACCCTCGTGCATCGATCGTTGAGGTTGTCCTGTTCGGTCTTAAGCTGTCGTTCTTTTGCCTTTAGGCTGCAGGCCATGGCTAGAAGCTATTGCCTGAATTGTTCCTGATCTTCAAGGTTTTTGGGGATGGCAGTCATCGGCTTTCAGGATGTCCTCCTCCTTGACAGGGGGGAGGTAGTTGTCGTCCTCGGAATCGTTTAGCTCGTCAGGGTTGCGCTGATCTTCCGACCTCTCCTGATCCTCTAGCAGATGTTCGGGGATATCGAGATCGCCAAGGTCTTCCGGGGTATCTCCGTCCCCGGTGCCAGCGATTGCTTTTCTTCCCTTTTTGCCTTTGATCGTTTTTGCGGCTTCCGGTGCCTTGACGGCACTTCACCCAATTTGTCGCCATCGTCTTTGGGTGTGTGTGTTCGCCATTATCGGCTGGAGTGTCCACCATGTAGATGTCGTAGGTGAAGGACGCGGCCCATCGCCTAGTGTTAATGGTGGTGGGAGCGCAATCTTCCTCATCCATGTCTTCTGCCTCCTCGGAAGCGTAGTCCAACATGTTGGTTAAGTCTTCGAAAGTGGCTATCAAGTGGGTGGTGGGTGGGATGAAAAATTCTTCTTGACCTGCCTTGAGACCGATCTGAGCATGGACCCGGGTTGGTTCGTTGGTAATTTTCATTGATAAGATCTGATATAGGGCCTCATTGAGTGTCGAGAGCTCGATCGGGTCAACCTGCTCAGAGCTTTCGGAGTTAACATCCAATGCGTCCGCATGAGGGGAGTGTTCGGTAGGAACAGGTCTCTGGACGTCTGGCGCTATGGCCGGATCCAGACTAAAAGCCAGGTCATCGCAAGGGTGGATCCTGTGGGTGGGACCGAAAGCGGAGTCTGAGGTTAAGGCCTCGGAGTCTTTGGGTATGACAAGCGAGATTGCGAGCCCGGTTAGCAAAAAATCACCTTGAGAGTCTATGGAGAACTCTAGGTTTCCGAATATGACCTCTTGATCAGGGGGGAAACTCCCGACCCGGCCAAGACGACAACTCAGGTCAGCGTGCAGCATAACGCGGCCAAACACGAAGATAAGTCCGAGGACAAAAGTGTCCATGTTGCGGACTTCTTCGTTGATGACAACGTGATCCATCGATCCCTTTGGCGATCACAACAGAAATCTCAATGAAAGCACCAATGTTGATGTCAAAACCGACGGATCTCGGGTAGGGGGTCCCAAGCTGTGAGAATAGGATCGATGGTAACAGGGGACGAAGGAGATGATGTTTACCCAGGTTCGGGCCCTCCTATCGAGGCAAAACGCTACGCCCTACTTCATTATATTGATGGTATGAAGGTTACAGAGTTGATCTACCTCTAGATCGACTAGCTAAGCCCTAGACAAGTTTCTCTGCCATACAATATAAAACCCTCCCAGTTTATATAGACACCGGGGGTACTAGGGTTTACACATGGTAGGTCTCCTGCCGTGGATGGAGATGCCGATTTCCTCATCTTGACTTGGAGCGCACGACGCGCCTTCGGGACTTACTTATGGAATATGAGATCTCACCGTATCCGGCCCTTCCCGCGACAATCAGAGAATGGCCCACCAAGCCGGCCTATTAGGAGATAGTCCGATGGCCCGAGGACCCCTTAGTCCAGGACTCCCTCACCGGGGATAACGTCCTCCATGGGAAGGTCGGGAGAGATGATCCTTCTGACCGAGCAGCCGGGGGAGCAGAGGCTACTAGGCGATGGAGCACGCGTGGTAGGGGAGCTAGGAGACTGATACGTCTCCGTCATATCTATAATTTTTGATTGTTTCATGCCAATATTATACAACTTTCACATATTTTTGGCAACATTTTATATGATTTATTGGACTAACATTTCGATCCAGTGCCAGCTCATGTTTCTTGCATGTTTTTTGTTTCGTGGAATATCCATATCAAACGAAGTACAAACGCGGTAAAAATTTAAGAAGAATTATTTTGGAATATATGTGATTTTTGTGAGTTGGAATCAACGCAAACGGAGGCCCAGAGCCACCAGAAGACACCATGGCACAGTCTAGGGCCCAGGCGCGTGGTGATGGGTTGTACTCACCTCGTAAGTCGGTTGGAGCTCTACTTCGTGTGCAAAGAAGCTTATATACGGAAAACAATCGTGTTAAAATCTCAGAGCAATCGGAGTTATGAATCTCCAGGAATATACGAAACGATTTTCGACCAGAAAACAGGAACGAGAAACAGAAGAGAACAGAGAGGGAGATCCAACCACAGAGGGGCTCCTGCTCCTCCGCCGCCATGGAGGCCATGTACTAGAGGTGGAACTCTCCTCCCATCTAGGGGAAGGCCAAGGAGGAATAAGCAGGAGGGGGCTCTCTCCCCCTCTCTCCCGATGGCATCAGAACGCCGCCGGGGCAATCATTATGAGGACGATCTACATCAACAACTTCGCTGCAGTCAACACCAACTCTCTCCCCCTCTATGCAGGGGTGTAACACCTCTCTTCCCTATTGTAATGTCTACTTAAACATGATGCTCAACTCCATATATTATTTCCTAATGATATTTGGCTATCCTATGATGTTTGAGTAGATCTCTTTTGTCCTATGGGTTAATTGTAGTATGATGTTATTGATATGAGTTGCATGTTGATATGGTGTTGTCCTATGGTGACCTCCCTATTGTGCACATGTGAGGGATCCCCGTTGTAGGGTGTTGCAATATGTTCATGATTTGCCTATGGTGGGTGGCGTGAGTGACGGAAGCACATACCCAAGTATGTGGGTTGTTGCGTATGGGAGTAAAGGGGACTTGATACTTAATGCTATGGTTGGGTTTTACCTTCAGGAACTTTGGTACTTGCGGATGCTTGCTAGAGTTCCAATCATAATTCATATGATGCAAGTACGGAAACTGTGTTAGTGTATGCCTCTCCCTCATTCTATATAACAAGTATCTATCATAATATATTCAATTCCCTATGGACAATCTTTATCTTGCGTTACAAAAAAAGCTTGCTACTAAACTATTTACTTTTATTAAAAAAGCACCTACATTTTATTTCCACGTACTTTATTTTCTTGCAAAGTACTTCTAGTATTATTCCCGCAAAGTAGTTTCATACTTGTTCTAGGTAAAGCAAGCATTAGCGTGCATAGAGTTTTATCGAAGGTTGGTAGAACTTGAGAGAATATTAATTCTACATTTAGCTCCTCGTTGGGTTCGACACTCTTAGTTATCAAAAAAGGCTACAAACAATCCCCTACACTTGTGCATTATCAAGACCTTTTTCTGGCGCCGTTGCTGTGCAGCAATAGCGTGCATAGAGTTGTATCAGTGGTTGATAGAACTTGATAGAATATTAATTCTACCTTTAGATTCTACCTTTAGATCCTCGTTTGTGACCGGGCAGTGACCGGGCGACCTGCCCGGGTGTTTGAGGAGGGTATAGGGGGTCCGACTGTAGATGCTCTAACCCCGCCCAATAGTACTCCATCTAGGCTTATTAGTCTCATTTGGGTCAAAATTGTTGGGGAACATTGCATGGGAAACAAAAAAATTCCTACACACACTCAAGATCTATCTATGGTGATGAGAATTTACGAGAGGGAGAGTGAATCTACATACCGTTGTAGATCGCTAAGCGGAAGCATTAAGAAACGCGGTTGATGTAGTCGAACGTCTTCACGATCCAGATCGCAAGCCGTCCCACGATCCAATCACGATCTAGCACCGAACGGGTGGCACCTCCGCGTTCAACACATGTACAGCTTGATGACGTCCTTGCCTTCTTTATCCAGCAAGAGGGGCGAAGTAGTAGATGAGTTCCGAATGCACAACGACGTGGTGACGGTGTTGGTGAAGAACAATCTCTGCAGGGTTTCGCCAAGCACAACACAAACTATGATGGAGGATAATCTAGAGGGTCTGGGTTGCCGGCACACGGCTTGGGTATTCTTGATGTCTTCCAGGTGCTAGCCCCTCCCCTTTATTTATGTGCTGAGCCCTGGCATCAAAACTTTAGCAGTTTTGGTCATGACTTGAAGAACGCTTCTCTTCATATCTGGAGTTGGAGTTGCGATCTTTGCTTCTATTCTTGTAGAACTTGTTGAATTTCTTGACCATGAGGCTTATCTCTTCATTTGTGACCAGCTTGTCGCTTGAGGTAGCGGGAGCATCACTTGTGACTTTTTAAGCACTGCTAGACTTGTGATGAAGGTCTTCCTTGTCTTTGACTGTCATCTCTTGAGCAACAGTTCTACCAATCACTTCCGTTGGTTTGAGATCTTTGTAGTTGGGAATCATTTGGATCAATGTGCACATGATGTCATATCTCTCATCCAAAGCTCGAAGTATCTTCTTGATGATAAACTTGTCTGTCATTTCTTCGCTTCCTAAGCCGGCAATCTCATTGGTGATGAGATCTAGCCTAGAGTACATTTCAGTGACTCCTTCACCATCCTTCATCTTGAACTTGTCAAGTTGACCTTGAAGAACATCTAACTTGGATTCTCTCACGGACTCAGTTCGTTCATGCATATCAACCAAAGTATCCCAAATCTCATTTGCGTGTTCGAGACGGCTGATTTTGTTGAATTCTTCAGGACACAGGAAGTTGAAGAGTATGTCACATTCTTGAGCATTGAGTTGCAACATTTTCAATTCATCCGCAGATGCTTCACGATCTGGTTCCTTTCCATCCGCAAAGAATTCACCTTGGAAGCCAACACGAACAATAGCCCACACGGCAGGATTATGACCAAGCAAATGCATTTTCATTTTATGCTTCCAACTAGCAAAATTAGTGCCATCAAACTATGGACCTCTACGGTGATAATTTCCCTCACTAGATGCCATACTTCTCCTAGGTTGTGAAACAAATGCAATGGATACCAAAGCTTTGATACCACTTGTAGGGTCAAAAGTAGGTCCAGAGGGAGGGTGATTAGACTACTTGACCAAATAAAAGTTTTGCCATTTTCCCAATTTTAATTCTTGGCAAGTTTTAGCATTCATAACATATCAAGTAACACCCTAAACATGCATGTCTAAGAGTGTAGCAGCGTAAAATAAAGACATGGCACATGTAAGTAAAGAGAGGGCTAGGAATGCAAACACAAGTGATGACACGATGATTTTTCCCGTGGTTCCAATAGGTGGTGCTACCTTACGTCCATCTTCATGGAGTCTTCAACCCATGGAGGGTAATGGTCGCGAGAGTCCATGGAGGGCTCTACCCACTAAGGGTTCCACGAAGAAGCAACCTTGACTATTCCATGCGGCTTCCATCCACGAAGGACTAGCCTCACTATGGGTAGATCTTCACAAAGTAGGCGATCTCCTTGCCCTTACGAACTTCTTGGTTCACTCCACAACATGAAGTAGGAGGCTCCCAAGCGACACCTAACCAATCTAGCAGGCACCACCCTTCAAAAGGTAATAGGCTTGGTAATGACGATGAACTCCTTGCTCTTGTGCTTCAAGATGATAGACTCCTCAACACACAATGTCTCTCTCAAAGATTTGGCTTGGTAGAAGAGATGGGATTGGTGGAAAGCATCTTGGGGAGGCTAGAAATCAAGATCCATATGGTTGGAGTGGAAGATCTTGACCTCAACACAAGGGTAGGTGTTTCTCTCTCAGAAAACTGAGTAGGATAGGTATGGAATAGTTTTGAGTGCTTCTATTTCGAGTGGGTGGTGGTGAAGGGGTATATATAGGCATCCCCAAAAATCCAACCGTTACACACAATAAGTCAGACTCGGTGACACCAAAGTGTAAAACTCGGTGGTACCAAAGTGACAAAAAGTGGCAACTTTTTAATCTTGGAGGGACCGATATACAATTCTCAGTTCCACCAACAAGGTGACCAACGGTCAGATTTACCAGTCTTGGTGACGCTGGTTCACCATTCTCGGTCGGACCAAAAATATGAATTTGCGTAACAAAATCTTGGCAACCCAACTCGGTGGCACCGAGTGCAGTGTCGGCTGCACCGAAGTGTTAGGGTCTGGCTGAGTCTGTCTAGGGTTTGGAACTTGGTGGCACCGGGATAGGAAAGTTGGTTGCACTGATTTGACATGTTTGGCTTAGGACAGAATTTGGTGGGAGAGTATATGGATGTTTTGGTGACTGTCACTTGTGCACATTTGAGCATATTATTCACCATCAAATCTTTACCCCCTTTTAATAGTATTGGCTTTCCTATAGACTCAAAGTGATTTCTCACAAATGTAAAATGTAGAGTCCTCTTGCTTGAAGCTTGGCCAACCTATTTCCTTGCATCTTGGGGTAATTCCAAAATCCTTTTGCCATTCCCATCATTGAACTTATCTGAAATATACTTGGTGCAAACATTAGTTCAATGACGTGTATGTTGTTATTAATTAGCAAAACCACCAAGGGAGCAAATGTGCTTTCACCTCAGCTCCGCGTTATCCCCGCCACTCTCCGACCACCTACAAGGTCGAGTCATACCTCTCCCTTTGTCCCATGGCACCAGATCGAGCCGACGAGGTTAGTCCGTGGCCAGATCCGCCATGGCCACAGCGGGCCTTCCGGATCCGCGCCGTCGTCGAGCTAGATCCGTGCCTTGTCACGCGACCTCGTTTGCCTCTGCGGCTGTGCCACGGGCTTCTACTAAGTCGCCAACCCGCTGACCTTCCACCGCGGTCGCCGTTTTCCTGACCACCCCGCGACCCTACCGGGAGGCCCGACCCTCCCAGGCACACCATGGCTGACATCCTCAAGGTAACCCCTTCTCCCACTCGGCCAAATGGGTTGTTTGATGTTTCCGAGGCAGTAACCTAGTTTTGACATGCAAGTGATATTGATTCTGTTCATCTAGGTATGTGTAGTTGATTCATATTTCTCCTGTCCTTGTGCAGCAGGGAAGTTTCGTCCCTACAGTAGAGCAATTGTCTATTTGATCCTTTCATGATTGTGTACTGGATGTGCTTTCTTTCCAACAATGATAGTATGCACTAGTGTATATTTGGGGTGGGGGATGGGGCATCTTTGCCCATTGAAATTACTTTTATTTGCTCATCGAATTGGATGGTTGCTCTGCTATGAATCATACTTGTATGCATTAGCAGCAATTTGCCAATGTTAGCCATTTGCGATTATCTGAGTCTTATGGTGCACGTTAGCTGCTTAGTTATGCCCATTGACATGGTAGCTGTTCTACTGGTGTTGTTGTGGATTTGGGGATGTCTGCAACCTACCTCTCAAATGATTTTATTATCTAACACAATCATGTATGTTCAGTCCTTGCAGGAAGTAAAGATGCAGAAGTTGTTTAAATAATCATCATCTCATGGTTCGTCCATTATTTTCCGTTTCGTATGTGTTCTCCATGCTCTGCAGTCTGTATTGTGTTTAGTGTTGGATATATGGAGTAACCTTTTTGGTTATATTAATTAGGACATCAACTTCATGGAGAGCGTCTGGTGGGTCTTAGGCTAGCTCTGGGACAAGGACCTCGTCTACAAGGATTTCAAGGTAGCCTCACTCCAACCACACTACAACCGTTCAACTGTTATGAATGCCATTGCAATATTTGTTGTGTGTCAGTAAGAATATTATTGTTGTTCAAGTATAGTAGCTTCTGTCCAAGTGCTCTTCATCTGGTGTGTCATGTGCAAGGCAATCAAGTTAACTAGATGTTTCTATTTTCATGTTCTGCTTCATACATACATGCATATGTGATGGCTCCCTGCCTCCCTGCCTGCTACATCTCCGCTTGCGTAAATCAAAGAGAAGAAAGAAACACTTAGATTAAAATAATTGTAATGAGAAGCACATGCCTTTCATTTTACAGGATGGTCATTCTACCATGATAACTGGATCATGTCTATGCAACATACAAATCTTGGATGGATTTGGCACTCTCTAACTTTGTTTTCCCTTTTGCAGGAGATGCATAACTGCTTAACAATAGTGGCATGCCATCATAGTTTTACACACTGTTGGCATAAATTTGAATTCGAATTGTATTGTAAAGTTAGCAACCAAGTTCTAGCAATAATGAACCTGAAGAGAAATCTACTTGCAAAGAAACAACAACACAATGTACCTTGGAAGAGTACAATTGTATACTCGTTTTGTTTGAAGATAATTGTTTTAGGAAGTTCACCCAATATTGTATTGTTACTATCTTTGCCAATTTGATGCTTATCTGCAAAAATTCAGCATGCCAATTACTATATCATATGCTCCAAGATTTGTAGATTATGTTTTTATTTTATGTCAAGCATTGTACTTCTGTATTTGCGTCTATGGACACTACTGGTTTTAATATGCAAACAACAACATAGCTGGAGATGCAATGTTATAATTAATGTGTACTTTGTTGTAAATTCTTGCTTATATTGGTGTTTTTCCTTCTGCTCCGAGACTGGACATATTTCTCTCTGGATCGTGCAAGTTAAACAAACTTCTCTAATTTGAATAAGTTGGGATCCCGACTTCCATCGGTCCTTTCTTAGGTGGATATATATAGGTGCAGTAGTTTATCATCTTCTCTTGTTCCATCGTGTCAACTTTATAGGTACTAGAGTCAACAATAAACATAGCTCCGTTCACTTATCTACAGAGTAAAGCTTTCAGAAATAAGTTTGCAGTGTTGAATTAGTACACATCTTTTATCTTGAATTTTGCTAGTATGAAAAACACATTAGTAAATCTAAATAACTTTGACATATTTTCTCTGTTATCTTGCACTGGATTGGTACCTCTGATTGCCTTGTACAAATATATCTTAATTCTGCTAACACTGATCCTTGTGTATGTCTATAGTTGTTAGTTGTTTGACCTGTCCATCGAGGAAGAGGAGGCACCTTTGATCTGTCCACAGCGTAAGTCCTTGGTCTGTCCCACTCTCTTCCTTTGCTATGTGATGGTGATCTCCTTGTGTTATTTGTACACATTGGTTAACCTGTTGTTCTTATGATTTTCCAATTCTATGTCTAAGAAATGAATCTCCAGCCTTTAATGAATTCAATGTATGATTGTGATGATAATTATATGATATCTACCTATTTTTATCCTTGATCAGTATCGATTTTGGTATCTCTTAAGCAGCACATACTTTTTCTCGCACTGAGTTCCTAAGCATGAGATTATATTTTTGTTAGCTAGAGCATACAATCTTTGAATTTGGTGAACATTAGTAGCTAACTAAGTTGTGCCCTATTGATGTCCTGCTACTGTTAATTTGTTACTGCCATGGTGTTGATACTGTGGTGTTTAGAATATGATACATGCCTCAATTCTAAGTACTGGTCTCTCTGAAGGGACACTTCTAGCTTCTCTGACTAAGAATTGTTAACTATTGTTTCATACTTTGTGAGCTACAACATAAAATCTTTGAATTTGATACTACATGAGTTTTTACTACTGCCAACACAGAGAGTATTTACTACTGCTAACATAGAGATTTTGTATGCACTGCTACCTGATCAGTGCTTTCTTTGTAATATTTCACCTTCATACACATAGGTTTATTCGGTTTGAACTCTGCATGACATGAAATAGATATTTATAGTGTTTTCCTCAACTTTTTTTCACTACTTTCTTGTACTTGAAGCTGTGGGTTAATGATGGTGGTTTTGTTCTACTTGGATGCATTGGTACCCATCATCGAGCAAACGGATGCAACAACGCCAAGAAGCTCTTGGATGTGTGCATCTAAAGCACACCATGGACATCATCCACTTCCTCACCAATGCTAACTCAATATAGATCATCGTCGATGCTATCGTCCACAGGTATCTCCCTTGGTTCTCTTTATTCTCTCCTGCCTTTTGTGATGTTAGTATGTGTGTGCTGACTAGTATTGTTAGATCTTGCCAGTTGAATGTATGGTCGTGATAGTAGAATGGTATTTACTTTTAGGCGCAATGTGTTGTAGTGCAATTTTTTGCATGATGTGCACCTATGTCGTGCATATTCATGTTGTGTCTCGGTTTGTTATATCACTACTGGAAACAACATCTTTGCCGTCAGCCAGTTCTTTGCCATCAGCTGGCGGATGGCAAAGAAGCTCTTTGCCATCAACTAGCAGAAAACAGACGACAACAAGCTAGCTGACGGCAAAGAAGCTCTTTGCTGTTAGCCAGTTCTTTGTCGTTTGCTAAGAGGGAGGGGCCCCACTTACGAGCCGCTTGCAACTTAACCTAACGTCCCCCCTCTTTGCCGTCCGCTAGCGGACGGCAAAGAGGGGGGTTAACTAACGGCACCGCCCCACCCCGGCCTGCCTTCACCCCGTCGCCTCACCAACCCATCGCCCCCCGACGCCACCGCAGCCCCGTCGCCCCCGCCACCGCGTTGCCCCCGGCGCCGCGCACCCAGGCCCCCCTGCGCCTCATCGCCCCGGAACCGTCTGCCGCTTCGCCAGCGCTGCCCGTCGCCGCCAGCGCCGCCCGCCGCCCACGCCCGCCGCCCCACCGGCCCGGCCAGTGCCCTGCGGCCCCCCGGCACCCCTCCGGCCCTGCCACAAGCCGCTCCCAGGCACCCGAGGGCCCCTGTCCCCGCCGCCGCCCTCCCGGTCCCTCCCCGGTGCTCCCCGGCCCTCCCCGGCGCTCCTCGCCCCTCCCCAGCACTCCCCCAACCCTCCCCGACGCCCCCTGCCCCACCCCCTCTGGTAAGCACTTCCCCCTCCTTTTTTTGTTTTTTGATTTTAGTTTAGGTTTAGATTATATTATTAGGTTAGTGTTAATTAGGTTAATGTTAAATAGGTTAGTGTTAGTTAGGTTAGTCTTAGTTTAGGTTTATTAGGTTAGTGTTAATTAGGTTAGTGTTAGTTTAGGTTTATTATGTTAGTGCAAAAAGGAGAAGAAGAAGAAGAAGAAGAAGAAGATGAGGAGGAGGAGAAGAGGAGAAGAAGAAGGAGAAGGAGAAGGAGAAGAAGAAGAAGAAGAAGAAGAAGAAGAAGAACAAGAAGAACAAGAAGAAGAGAAGAGCCCCTGATCCCCGACGCCACTAACCCCCAACCTCCGACACCACCGACCCCCAACGCCACTGACCCCATCGCCCCCCGACCACCGACACCACTGACCTCCGACCACCGACACCATCGACCCCCGACCGCCAACGCTACCGACCCCGACACCACCGACACCCCAACCCCCGACATGACACCCCGACACCCTGACACGGCACCCCAGACCCCGACATAGCACCCCTACCCCGACACGACACCCCCGACACCCCGACCCCGACACGACACCCCCGACACCCCGAACCCGAAAAAGGTGCTCTTCGGCCTTCCAGAGGCCGACGGTTCATATATTTGTGAATTATGAGTTAGGTCATATATTTTTCGATCTTGTTATATAGAACATCATATTTATGTTGATAAGTGGGATTTAAATGTGTAGTTGTTTCGTTGCTACGAGGGTATGGTGTTTGACGACCTCCCCATACATTCGACGAGCTCCGCCCTTGCGTTCGTGGGTGAGCACACATGACATCTCCTCCTGCCCCCTTCATTTCCTCTGTTTCGGTCTTCGTGCCGATGAAACTTGCTAGCTCTCGGTGTCTTCAATCATCAGTATGCGTGACCACTATGCATCTCCTGTTCGAAAGGGTTACATCTATAAATATGCATTCATTAGCATATTTATAACTGTGATTCTTTCGAATTGTCCAACGTTATCCATTGACAGCCTGAGTATGTGTAGATTGGGTTCGTTTTCCCATATGCTCTGCTCCGGATCCGATGCAGAATTTCGTTAGTGCCTCCCTGTTGTTCTCCGGGTACACATCCTATCTGCTTATTGTCGAGACGTGTATCAGGAGAACAGCGGCTCGTAATGTTCGTTTCATCACTAACTAATATGAATGACTCGTGAAAACAAAATGTGCAGACCGTGTGCCAAAACAATGGTCAGACCCCTCCGTCGATGCGCCATATTGCTATAGCACCCACGGTGAGTTTTCTTTGAATGGTCATTAGTTACTAGTATTCACATTTGAGTTGCATCATGCTAAGGAGACATTGCAAATGATCTTTGGTGCAGCGTGCCTCCCGAGAAGAATCGACCGATCCTTCTGCGTCTGCCGCCACCCTGACCGGTCCTTCTATGTCTCACCCTGGCGCAAACCCTATCAGCCCTTCACCTCCGTGATGATGGTAAGTTTACCAAGTGTTTTCATTAACAAATGCATACTTAGCTTAAGAAATGACCTACTTAGCTCCAAGATGACCTATACTTAGCTTATTTTGCTCAAAAATGACATAATAACCTTACTTGCCTCCAAAATGATATATTCTCCCTAGGATAGCTATAAAATGACCTATACTTAACATTTTTTCCTCCAAAATGACTTTATATGCTTAGTTAGCTAGCAAATGGCATTACTACCTAGGATAGCTCAATAATGATCTATAGCTAGCTTAGCTAGTTCATTTATGACATAATTAGCTCACTTAGGTACAAAATGGCATAACTAACTATGATAGCTCAATAATGATCTATAATTAGCTTAGCTAGTTCATTTTTAACATAATTATCTCACTTAGGTAAAAAATGGCATAATAACCTTGGTTTAGCTCCAAAATGACCTATACTTAGCTTATTTTCCTCAAAAATGACATAATAACCTTACTTACCTCCAAAATGATATATTATACCTAGGATAGCTATAAAATGACCTGTAGTTAGCATTTTCCCCTCCAAAATGACTTGATATGCTTAGTTAGCTAGAAAATGGCATTACTACCTAGGATCGCTCAATAATGATCTATAGCTAGCTTAGCTAGTTCATTTATGACATAATTAGCTCACTTAGGTACAAAATGGCATAACTAAATATGATAGCTCAATAATGATCTATAATTAGCATGGCTAGTTCATTTATGACATAATTAGCTCACTTAGGTAAAAAAATGGCATAATAACCTTGGTTTAGCTCCAAAATGACCTACACTTAGCTTATTTTCCTCAAAAATGACATAATAACCTTACTTACCTCCAAAATGATATATTCTACCTAGGATAGATATAAAATGACCTATACTTAGCATTTTTTCCTCCAAAATGACTTGATATGCTTAGTTAGCTAGAAAATGGCATTACTACCTTAGAGAAGAGGAGAGGAGAGGAGAAAAAGAAAGAGAAGATAAATTCTTCTTCTTCTTATTTTTCTTCTTCTTTTTCTTCTTTTTTCTTCTATCTAGTCTTCTTCTTCTTCTAACTTTCATCTTTCCTAATTTGCAGATTTGCTATAGATGAGGAAGCTTGCATTGATGGAGTGTACTCTTCTACTTGTGCTTCCTTTTTATTTATGGAAACTTGTTGGAAACTTGTTTTGGATATGTATGTATGGATATGTTGTTGGAAACCATTGTATGTTGGATATGTTGTTGGAAACTTGTGTGTTGGATATGTTGTTGGAACTTATTGTTGGTATGCTTGTTGAAACTAATTGTTGGTATGCTTGTTGGAAACTTGTATTGTTGATATGTTAGATATATATGTGAAATTCTGTCAAATTGAATGATTTTAAGCAAAAAAAAGAAAAACAGGGGCTATATAGCCACTTTGACGTCTGCTGGCAGACGGCAAAGGTCTTTGCCGTCAGCTAGCGGACGGCAAAGTTGCCACGTGGCAGCTACCAGTGCAACCTGGGGTAGCACTAGGCTGGCCTAGGTGGGTTCTTTGCCGTCCACTGGCATACGACAAACACCTTAGTTCTTTGCCATCTGCCCGCGGACGGCAAAGAACCTACCTATGCCGACAAAGAAATAGGTGCTTTGTCGTCCGCGGCAGACAGCAAAGGACTAAGGTCTTTATCGTCTGCCAGCGGACGACAAAGCACGCCGTTAAGCCCTTAACGGACCTAAGTTGCCATGTGTGTCGTCCATGCCCTTTGCCATCCGCTGGCAGATGACAAAGATGCAAAGGTCTTTGCCGTGCGCCAGCAGACGGCAAAGCACCCTTTACTGTGGCTTATTCAGCCGGACGGTTGGCCGTCTATTGGCGGACGGCAAAGCCTTTGCCGTCCGGGATGCATGCCTTTGCCGTCCGGGATGGCTGGCGGCAAAGTGCCTGATTCTTGTAGTGTATGAATATCTGGTTTTAACGAGCTCGACAACAAAAAGCATGGTACTAGCTGAATTCGTGCTATCATTCTATTAAGAATTGTCGTTTGAATGGAATGTTCATAAGATATTGGCTCTAGTTTTTCTGATTCTTGTCAGATTTCATGTAACAGGGCGACCGTGGAAGGCATGTTATCGTTCTGTTAGCCCAATCCTGACTATCATCGTCCAGTGAGTCCAACATCTGATCGCTATCGAAGGAGCTCCATGTTGAAGAAAACACTTGTAGAGCTTGTGAAATATCTTGTTATTACACTTATAGAGCTTGTAAGTGTGATTGCCATACTTGTAGAGCTTGTATTACATGTTAATTTTAGAGCAAGAGCTCCATACTGAATATGGTTGATATTATCTAAAGTATTACATGTGTTGTATCTCTGAGCCAATTTAAGTATTGGTTATCTATCTACTGTTGAATTGAAGTAAGAATAATATGGCCCTAACAGCTGAACCCACTTACTAGAATGTGACAACTGGGACCCGTCTGAGTAGTGGACCCTTTTGATTTTTTAATAAAAAGTTGAAACCATTGGGACGAAAAGGCCAGACCCAATAATCAAAAGGTTGCAATGATGGGCTTGGCCCATGTAGCTGACCCAATAATAAGAAGGCTGCAATGATGGGCTTGGCTCATGTAGCTGACCAAAATTGCCAGAAATAAAATAATATAAACAAGCTGAATTACTAGGCTAGGCCCATGTAGAACACTGAATTGGATCGAGCTGATTCTAACCAATGACCTTTTCGTTTGGTCGCAATTTTGCAATGTTAGCTTGCCACATCGGATCCGACGTGGTCTGGGCAGTCTGCCAGTGACCAGAACAATTGGTCATATGATCAATGAACTTTTTGTGTTGGTCGTTACCTTCTACGACCATATCATATAAAAGGTCGTTATAGTTCATTAATGACGGCCAGCTTTTGACCAACTATTTTTTTGTTAAAAAAGGTCAAAAATGGAAAACAACAACCTTTCAGTGACCAATAGAGAGGGTCGCAAGTTGACATATTTCTTATAGTGATCGGGGAGGGGGTAGACGACAACGATTCTCACCCCTCATGTCCGACGTCCCCCCTCCTGTCAAAGTTATCGTTGAGGGGGTAGACGACAATGATGCTCACCCCTCATGTCCGACATCCGATGTCCGCCCTCATGTCATGTCCGACACCCCCCTCATGTCGAAGTTTTCGAGGAGGGGGTAGATGACAATGACGCTCACCCCTCATGTCCGACGTTCGGCGTCCCCCTCATGTCATGCCCGACGTCCCCCTCATATTGAAGTTATCGGGGAGGGGTAGACGACAAGGACGCTCACCCCTCATGTGCGATGTCCGACGTCCCCCCTCATGTCATGTACAACGTTCCCCCTCATGTCAAAGTTATCGAGGAGGGGATAGACGACATATTCGGATTCGTCATGTTTTCTACGAATTTTCATCGTAGTTATGGTTAATTTTCTACAAATTTCAAAAGTTTTACCAATATCCATCTACATATACAAATATACATCTACATATACATCTACATACATGAACAAAAAAAATCTACAAACATACATCTACATATACATCAACATACATGAACAAAAAACTATGAAAAAAAGAAAGCTGGTCGGGGCCGCGGGGCTTCACAGCGGGGGCGGCGAGGGCTCGAGGAGGAGGGAGAGCGTGCGGGCTCGGGAGCGGCGACGGCGATGGCGACGGTGATGGCGGGGCAGGGGCACGAGGAGGGCTTGGGGAGGAGCGAGATGGCGACGGCGGGGCAGGGGCATGACGAGGGCTCGGGGAGGAGCGACAGCTCGCGGGCTTGGGGGCGGTGACGGCGGGGAAGGGGCGCGGCGACGGCGGGGCAGGGGCACTGTTGACGGCGGGGCAGGGGCGCGGCAACGACGTCGCGGCAGCCTGGCAGCGTCATCGAAGGAGAGGAGGAGAGATCGAAGAAACTAAGACGAAAACTGCTAAGTGCTTGCTTATATACCCAGAGCACTGGTCCCGGTTGGTGGCACCAACCAGGACCAATGCCCCCCTTTCGTCCCGGTTGGTGCCACCAACCGGGACTAAAGGTGAATTTTAGCAGCCCAAAGGGCGGGAAGCAGAGGCTATTGGTCCTGGTTATTGGCACTAACCAGGACGAAAGGGGGGCATTAGTCCTGGTTGGTAGCTGGAACCAAGACTAATGTCACCCTTTCGTCCTAGTTGGTGCCAATAACTAGGACCAATAGCCTGGCACAACGGTGTCTAAAAGTTTAGTCCCACCTCTCTAGTTGAGAGGCGCTCGCACCTGTTTATAAGCCCCGCCGCGGCTACCATTTTGAGCTCCTCTCTAAAGCAGGCATGGGTGGGCCTAATGAACCTCTTACTGCCGTGTGGGGCTTACTTGCGCAGCGGGCCTGCATCCCAGCCCAGCTAATAATTGGATTTTTAGTTGAATGCAGGCCGTTGTGGCCTAGTAGGCGGGCCATTTTTTCTGTTATTTTAGTTTGCTATTAAAGATTTTAACCAAAAAAACTTTATGAATTTTTTTTCCTATTAAAGTTTTTAACATAAAAGACTTTGATAATTTTAGTTGCATAAATTTTATATAATTTTAAGTTAATATTATTTTGAGAATAACTATAGATTTATAAAAGCTTTTTAGTTGATTCTTTTTGCAGTTGAAGAATATTATCGTTTTGTTTTAGTTGATCATAACAAAATATTTTAATTGATTCTTTTTAGTTCATTCTTTTTAGTTAATGTTTTAGTTGATTCTTTTAGTTAATTGTTTTTGCTATTTTAGTTTCATAAAAGCTTTTTAATTCATTATTTTTGCTATTACTTCATTCGTTGAGCTAAATGACTCTGAAATTGAGAAGCACTACAAATGAACTCTAAAAAGGGTGAAGTTGGCATGGTATCATCATTTCACCCACATAGCGTGTGCTAAAAAGTTGACAGGGTTACGACAAAACCTAGATGCACTTCGTGTACAAAATGGACAATCTCTTTCGAAGTATCAAGGTTTCGGACGAAAACTCACGTGTTAGAAAGGGATTTCATTTTTTGAACTTATTTGAAATCCAGACTTTTTGTGTGGTCAAAATGCACCATTCAAAGCCACATCATTAATTTCCAACCCTTTCTGACTTCATTTGGTATTTTTCATGCATTTACTGATTTTTTGAGCTAAATGACCCTGAAATTGAGAAGCACTACAAATGAACTCTAAAAAGGTTGGAAATTGGCATGGTATCATCATTTCACCCACATAGCATGTTATAAAAAGTTGAGATGGTTACAGCAAAAACTGAATGCACTTCATGTACAAAATGGACAATCTCTTTCGAAGTATCTAGGTTTCGGACGAAAACTCATCAATTACAAAGGGATTTCATTATTTTGAACTTATTTGAACTCCAAACTTTTTGTGTGTTCAAAATGCACCATTCAAAGCCACATCATCAATTTTCAACCCTTTATGACTTCATTTGGTATTTTTATGCATTTATTAATTTTTTGGGCTAAATGAACCTGAAATTCAAAAGCACTACAAATGAACTCTGAAAAGGTTGAAATTTGGCATGGTATCATCATTTCACCCACATAGCTTGTTATAAAAAGTTGAGAGGGTTACGACAAAAACTGGATGCACTTCGCGTACAAAATGGACAATCTCTTTCGATGTATCAGGGTTTCTTATGAAAACTCATCTATTACAATAGGCATTTCATTTCTTCACATGTAACTGCAATGATATAGTTGTGGAGAGAAAGTATTCACTTTTTCTTAACTAGTCCCTTTGCTTATTGCGCCGTAACCATGGATAATCTTCATCGTTTAACAGGGTGCTTGGGTCGGCCTTGACTTTGAAGGGAGGAATTTCATGAAATTTTCATAATCTTCAGACATGTCTGTATTACCCTCCAATCCCATGATGTCTCTTTTTCCTAAAAGAACTATGTGGTGCTTTGGCTAATCGTATGATGTATTCGATTCCTTATCTTTTATTTTTCTTGGTTTGGTAGACATGTCCTTCACATAGAAAACCTGCGCCACATCATTGGCAAGGATGAATGGTTCGTCTGTGTACCCAAGATTGTTCAAGTCCACTATTGTCATTCCGTACTGTGGGTCTACCTGTACCCTGACTCCTGAGAGATTGACCCATTTGCACTGAAACAAAGGGACCTTAAAATCATGTCCATAGTGAAGTTCCCATATGTGCACTATGTAACCATAATATGTGTCCTTTCCCCTCTTGGTTGATGCATCAAAGCGGACACCGCTGTTTTGGTTGGTGCTCTTTTGATCTTGGGCGATCGTGCAAAATGTACTCCCATTTATCTCGTACCCTTTATAAGTCAATACAGTCGAAGATGGTCCCCTGGCCAACGATTACAACTCATCAGAAAGAATGTTGTCACCCATGAGACGTGTTTGCAACCAACTGCCGAAAGTCCTGATGTGTTCACATGTAATCCAGTCGTCAGACTGCTCCGGGTGTTTGGAGCGCAGAATATTCTTGTGTTCATCAACATACGGGGTCACCAAGGTAGAATTCTATAGAACTGGGTGTAGTGTGCTTGAGAACAAGAATGCCCGTCCCTACATATTATTTAGTCTGCTCCTAGCGTGCCTTTTTCAGTCAGTCTCCCCTCATACCGCGATTGAGGGAGACCAATCTTCTTAAGGCCAGGAATGAAGTCAACACAAAACCCAATGACATCCTCTGTTTGAGGGCTGAACATCTCCAACGTATCTATAATTTATGAAGTATTCATGCCATGTTTGCAATAAATCTATATGATTTTGGTATGATTTTATGAGAACTAACCCAGACTGATGCTGTTTTCAGCAGAACTACCGTGGTGTTGTTTTTGTGCATAAATAAAAGTTCTCGTTTGAGCTGAAAATTTACGGAGAATATTTTTGGAAAATATAAAAAATACTGGAGCAAAGAGTCACCGGAGAGGAAGGCCGAGGAGGCCACAAGCCTCAGGGGCGCGACCACCCCTCTAGGGCGCACCCCCAGGCTTGTGGGCCCCTCAGGAGTCCAAGGACCTCCCTCTCAACTCTATAAATCGTCAAATATTCCAGAAACCCCAAAATATAACCTAGATCAGGAGTTCTGCCGCCACACACCTCCGGAGCCATGAAAAACCAATCTTGGCCCTCTCCGGCACTCTGTCGGAGGGGGTCGCCATCACCAGAGGCCATCTTCATCGTCCCGGAGGGGCCATCAACACCATGGAGGCCAAGGACCAAAGGGAGAACCTCCCCCTAGAGAGGAGGGAGGCCATGGATGAGGAAGCACAAGGGGGAGACCCTCTCCCCCGCTCTCCCGATGGTGCCGGAGTGCCACCGGGGGAACCATCGCCGTGGTGATCGTCTTCATCAACATCACCTTCTTCATCACCATCCTCATCTCCTTTTAGCGGTCCACTCTCCTGCACCCTGCTGTAATCACCTACTTGAACATGGTACTTTATGCTACATATTATGATCCAATGATGTGTTGCCATCCTATGATATTTTGAGTAGATTACTTTTGTCCTTTGGGTTGATTGATGATCTAGATTGGTTTGAGTTGCATGTTTTATTATTGGTGCTGTCCTATGGTGCCCTTCGTGTCACGCAAGCGTGAGGGATCCTTTTTGTAGGTTGTTGCAATATGCTTATGATTCGGTTATGGTGGGTGGCATGAGTGATAGAAACACAGACCCGAGTAAGTAGGTTGTTTGCGTATGGGATAAAGTGGACTTGATGCTTTAATGATATGGTTGGGTTTTACCTTAATGATCTTTAGTAGTTGCGGATGCTTGCTAGAGTTACAATCATAAGTGCATATGATCCAAGTAGAGTAAGTATGCTAGCTTATGCCTCTCCCTCATATAAAATTGCAATAATGATTTCCGATCTTGTTAACAATTTCGTAGGATAATTCCACACACCGACCCATCATTATTCCACATTCGCTATTTGTAATATATTGTAATATTATGATAACAACACCTATATTTATATTTTAGTTTTCCGATATCATGCAAATCTATCCTCTTCATACCCACAACGTAGTTTTATTTCTCGTTTCTAGATGGAAGCAAGCGTCCGGTGTACGTAGAGTCGTATCAGTGGCAGATAGGACTTGAGAGAATATTGATCTTACCTTTAGCTCCTTGTGGGTTCAACACTCCATACTTATCACTTCAACCATTGGAAATTGCTATGATGATTCTTGCACTTGGGGATTATCAAGCTCTTTTCTGGCGCCGTTGCCGGGGAGCAATAGCGTGGGGTTGATATTCTCATGTGTGCTTGTTTGCTTTCTTCACTATATAGATTTTGTTTTCCCTTTTTGCTTTCTTTAGTTGTGGGTGAAACAAACAAAAAATAATAAAAAATGAAAAATACAAAAGGGTTACTTGCCCCTTTTTCCTAAGAAGTTTTTCAAAAAGAGAAGTGATTGGAAGGTTGTGCATTGGAGAAGTGAGGGTCCTTGAACACTTGTGTTCATGCTCATGAAAGCAATGTAGAATTTTTCATGGAAGCTTCTTTAAAATAATTATCACCTTGTATATATCCATTGTATTATAAAAATAATGTTCCAAAATTTAATTTTAGGATGATTAGATTGCTTGTTTGGTGTGTGTAGTGCAAAAATAGAAAATTTATCTGTAGTGCGCGAATTTATGTTTTTTACTGCAAAGTAAAAAGTTTCTGACAATTTTACACAGTACTGCTATGCAATTTTTAATTGTTCCAAAATTTTCAGAACTTTTTGAGTTACATAAGTATATGAAGTTTCCAGATTACTACAAACTATCCTGCTTTTAACAGATTCTATTTTCTATGCATTGTTCTCTTATTTTGATGAATCTATGGCTTGTATCGGGGGGTATGAACCAAGGTGAAGTTGTACTACAGTAGACATAATGCTAATATGAATTTGGAATGAGTTCACAACAGTACTTAAAGTAGTAATTTGCTTTATTATACTGACGGATCTCATGAGAGTTTTGTTAAGTTTTGTGTGAATGAAATGTTTGAAGATCGAGGACGTATCGATATAAGAAGAATACGGAGAGTCAAGTGTTCCAGCTTGGGGATTCCCAAGGCACCCCAAGTAAATATTTCAAGGAGACTCAAGCACCTAAGCTTGGGGATGGCCCGAAAGGCATCCCATCTTTATTCTACAACAATTATCGGTATACCTCGGTTTTGTTTTGTTCACATGACATGTGTCTTTAATGTTTGTCTTTTCCTTTATGCTCCCTTCTAGTATCAGATAGACCTTGATGGATTTGTAATATTCTCTTTGTTCTTCACTTAAATTTTTGAGTATGGCTTTATAGAATGCTCTTTGTGCTTCACTTAAATCTTTTGAGTATGGCTTTATAGAATGCTTCATATACTTCACTTATATATTCTGAGCTTGGATATTGGTTAATATATATTAATTAATAATGCTCTATGAGATTCACTTATATATTTTAGAGTATGAATATAATGATCGTCGAAATTTGGCTTGGAAGAGTATCATTGTAATATCATGCCTAGCTAAAAAGGCATTAAAGAAAAGCGCTTGTTGGGAGACAAACAAATACTTTTACATTATTTTTTGATGTGTTAACATGACTAATGTAGTGTATTAATCATGTTTTGTGCCTTTCATTTCATTAAATTGCCAAGTAAAGCCTTTGGGATAGTGCGAATACTTGCTTGTTTGATTGCGTGCAAAAATATAAAGTTTTGTTTCCAGTATTTGAATTGTCTGATTTTACTGGAGAGCGAAACAATTCTGAAATTTTTACAAAAAATTTCTATGCAAATTATTTGATATTTACGAAATTTTCAGAATTTTTAGAGTCATGGAAGTGTGGTGATCATTCAGATCTTTACACACTATTCTGCTTTTGAAAGATTCTGTTTTGCATGCATAGTTTGCTTGTTTCAAGTGTTCCTAGAGCTTATATTGAGTAATATAAATTATGGGAATTATATAATACAGTAGGTATCATGGGGGGAAATTATAAATCTTGTCTTGACAATACCTAAGTGAATGGTTTATCTTTATTACACTAACCCTTCTCACGAAGTTCCGTTAAGTTTTGTGTGATTGAAGTTTTCAAGTTTTGGGTGAGATACCGATATGAGGGGAATAAAGAGTAACAATAACCCAAGATTGGGGGTGCCCAAGGCACCCCCAAGGTAATATTAAAGGAACACTCAAGCGTCTAAGCTTGGGAATGCCCCAGAAGGTATCCCCTCTTTCGTCTTCAACACTATCGGTATATCTTACTTGGAGCTATATTTTTATTCGTCACATAATATGAGTTTTGCTTGGAGTGTATTTTTTTTTATCTGTTAGGTGTTATTTATAATCTTGTTTTTCAATAAAGAGTTCCAATAATTTCCTTAGGATGCTTGCATTGCATGTTTTATGTGTGCTGTGTAAAAAACAAAAACTTTTGCTGTAGTGTTTGAATTTTCATATTTTACTAGAATGTAGAAAGTTTCTGAAATTTTTACATAGTATTTTCATATAAATTCCTTAGAAATTACTAAAGTTTCATAATTTTTATAGTTCCATAGGTACAATGGTTTAATAAATTACTACAAACTATTCTGTTTGGACAGATTGCTGTCATGGTTTTGTTATCTACTTATCCTATTGTTTCCATAGCCTATTGGTAGATATAAATTGTGGAAATGATAGTATACAGAACGTAATATTTGAAAATTATTGCACAACTTGTCTTGGCAATACTTGAAGTGTTGATTTGTTCTTATGTGTAGTAAACTATCTCATGAGTTCTTTTTGAGGTTTGTGTGGATGAAGTTTTTGAGAATAGGTGAAACCGGGATATGAGAGGATTTAACAAGATACAAAAGCTTAAGCTTGGGGATGCCCAAGTCACCCCAAAAAAATATTCAAAGAACTCGTACATATCAAAGCCTGGGGATGCTACACATCCTACCTCTCTTCATCAACAATTATCGATTAGCCTATGTTGAGCCTAAATTTTTATTCGTTCACATGATGCATGCTATTCTTGGAGTGCAATCTTTATTTTGTTTGCTTTTTCAATAAAATCATTGGATCTGAAATTTTGAATAAGAGAGAGTCCTCATGTGGCTATTTAACTAATTGACTATGTATTGATCTTCACTTTTATCTTTTTGGAGTAGTTTGTCATTCACCCTCGTGTTTCACTTATATCCTATGGGTAAATGGTTGAATGAAATGAATATAATAAATCTTACATTAAAAATGCTTCATATACTTATCACATGGGGAGTAGTGACTTCACAAATAATAGGTATAGGTGGTTAAATTTATTGAAATTTAGCAAACACCGCATTGGTCACTTGAACAATTCATGAATGAATATTGAAGGAAGAGACGTTTCACATATAAAAACACTATCTTGGACATCTTCTATGATTGTGATTACCCATTAATTATTTTCAACCTTGAGAAAATTAGTTGAAGTTGGACAAGGAAGACAACATGATGAGTTATGGTTGAGTATATTTGCACAGAGTTATATTGTTATGGATCCTCCAACATGTGGTGCTTGCTTCCACCTCATACTAGCCAAAACTTACACAAAAAGTAGAGTTGAAATTGGACAAGGAAGACAACATGATGAGTTATGGTTGAGTATATTTGCATAGAGTTATATTGTTATGGATCCTCCAACATGTGGTGCTTGCTTCCACCTCATACTATCCAAAACTTCCGCACCAAGTAGAAATACTACTTGTGCAACCAAACACCCTTAAACCAGTTTTGCCATGAGAGTCCACTATACCTACCTATGGATTAAATAAGATCCTTCAAGTAAGTTGTAATCGGTGCAAAAAATCAATAAAAATTGCTCCTAAATATGTAAGATCTTTTATTGTAAGTGAAAATAAGCGTTGTACGAATTTTGATGACAAATAAATAAAAGCAACGGACTGCATAATAAAGGTTGCTATCACAAAGGGCAATACAATAAGACGTTCCTTTACATTAAGAGTTTGCGCATCCAAAAACAAAAAGTGCATGGCAACCTCTTCTTCCCTCTGCGAAGGGCCTATCTTTTATTTTCTAGTACTTACCTGTATACAAGAGTCATGGTGATCTTCACCACTTCCTATATTTCGCCTTTTTCTCTTGGCAATCATCATGCGGTGGGGAAAGATCCGAGCATATATGGCCATCCAAATATATTTGATCATGAATTATTATTGTTGACAATTATCTATATGATAAATAAGTTGGGAGGCGAAACATTAAGCCTCCATATTTCTCTGTGTTTGATGGATGCTATTTATTCTAAAAATATGCTTTGAGTGCTAGGAATCATGGAAGACTATATGATAGTTGAGTATGTGGAATTTGTTAAATCAAAGCTCTTACATAGACCCTTCCTGGAAATAAGAGGAACTGCAATTTATCGATGACTAGGAATACGGTTTGTTAGTTTTCAAGAAGCTTTCTGGTCTATACTTGAACATGTGAATAGCTTGTTACTCGATCATGAGAAGTTTTATGAGATGAGCAACTATTTATGATATATATTGATGCTAGAAAAAGTGATTGAAATTATCAGTGATCCAACTTATGCACTTGCTAGCATTCACACTTCATAAATTATTTCTTTTATCATTTACCTACTCGAGGACGAGCAGGAATTAAGCTTGGGGATGCTGATACGTCTCCAACGTATCTATAATTTATGAAGTATTCATGCCATGTTTGAAATAAATCTATATGATTTTGGTACGATTTTATTAGAACTAACCCGGTCTGATGCTGTTTTCAGCAGAACTACCTTGGTGTTGTTTTTGTGCGGAAATAAAAGTTCTCGAAATGAGCTGAAAATTTACGGAGAATATTTTTGGAAAATATAAAAAATACTGGAGCAAAGAGTCACCAAAGAGGAAGGCCAAGGAGGCCACAAGCCTTAGGGGCGCGGCAACCCCCTAGGGCGCGCCCCCAGGCTTGTGGGCCCCTCGAGAGTCCACCGACCTCCCTCTCAGCTCTATAAATCGTCAAATATTCCAGAAACCCCAAAATATAACCTAGATCGGGAGTTTCGTTGCCGCACACCTCCAGAGCCACGAAAAACCAATCTTGGCCCTGTTCGGCACCCTGCCGGAGGGGGTCACTATCACCGGAGGCCATCTTCATCATCCCGGAGGGGCCATCAACACCATGGAGGCCAAGGACTAGGGGGAGAACCTCCCCTTATAGAGCAGGGAGGCCATGGAGGAGGAAGCACAAGGGGGAGACCCTCTCCCCCTCTCTCCCGCTGGTGCCGAAGTGCCACCGGGGGAACCATCGCCACGGTGATCGTCTTCATCAACATCACTTTCTTCATCACCATTCTCATCTCCTTTTAACGGTCCACTCTCCCGCACCCCGCTGTAATCACTTACTTTAACATGGTGCTTTATGGTACATATTATGATCCAATTATGTGTTGCCATCCTATGATGTTTTGAGTAGATTACTTTTGTCCTTTGGGTTGACCGATGATCTAGATTGGTTTGAGTTGAAGGTTTTATTATTTGTACTGTCCTATGGTGCCCTCTGTGTCGTGGAAGAGTGAGGGATCCTCGCTTTAGGGTGCTGCAATACGCTTATGATTCGCTTATGGTGGGTGGCATGAGTGATAGAAACACAGACCCGAGTAAGTAGGTTGTTTTCGTATGGGATAAAGGGGGCTTGATGCTTTAATGCTATGGTTGGGTTTCACCTTAATGATCTTTAGTAGTTGCAAATGCTTGCTAGAGTTCCAATCATAAGTGCATATGATCCAAGTAGAGAAATTATGTTAGCTTATGCCTCTGCCTCATATAAAATTGCCATAATGATTTCCGATCTTGTTAACAATTTCCTAGGACAATTCCGCACACCGACCCATCATTATTCCACATTCGCTATTTGTAATATATTTTAATATTATGATAAAATCACCTATATTTATATTTTAGTTCTCCGATATCATGCAAATCTATCCTCTGCATCCTGACAACATAGTTTTATTTCTTGTTTCTAGATGGAAGCAAACGTTCGGTGTACGTAGAGTCGTATCGGTGGCAGATAGGACTTGAGAGAATATTGATCTTACCTTTAGCTCCTTGTGGGTTCGACACTCCATACTTATCACATCCACCTTCAGAAATTGCTACGATGATTCCTTGCACTTGGGGATTATCAATGGCCCATTGATATGCTTCCTTCCAGCCTAGCACGCTTACGAACATATTTATTTAAGACTCCCATGAACCTCTCAAAGGGGAACATATTTTGTACAAATACAAGGCCCAGAACAACAATCTCGTTGACTAGATGAACTAGGACATGCATCATGATATTGAAGAACGATGGTGGGAACACTAGCTCGAAACTAACAAGACGTTGCACCAAATCACTCATTAACCTTGGCAAGATTTCTGGATCGATCGCCTTCTAAGAGATTGCATTGAGGAATGCATAGAGCTTCACAATGGTTAATCGAACGTTTTCCGGTAGAAGCCCCCTCAATGCAACCAGAAGCAGTTGCCTCATAATCACGTGGCAATCATGAGACTTTAGGTTCTGGATCTTTTTCTCTGCCATATTTATTATTCCCTTTGTATTCGACGAGAAGCCAGATGGGACCTTCATACTGAGCAGGCATTCAAAGAAGATTTCCTTATCTTCTTCGCTAAGAGCATAGCTAGCAGGACCTCCATACTGCTTTGGACGCACGCCGTCTTTTTCATGCACCCATTGTTGTTCCTCCCGTTCCTCCAGTGTATCTTTTTTTCCTCCCATACACTCCCAAAAAGCCTAGCAGATTCACGCAAAGATTCTTCATCATGTGCATCACGTCGATTGCAGAGCGGACCTCTAGGTCTTTCCAATAGGGTAGGTCCCAAAATATAGATTTCTTCTTCCACATGGGTGCGCGTCCCGCATCATCAGTCGGAACAGATAGTCTGCGAGGACCCTTTCCAAAGATTACTTTTAAATCATTGACCATATCAAGTATGTGATCACCAGTATGGAGGGCGGGCTTCTTCCGGTGATCTGCCTCACCTTTGAAATGCTTTCCTTTCTTTCGACATTGATGTCTGGTTGGAAGAAATTGATGATGCCCCAGGTACACATTCTTCCTGCATTTGTCCAAATATATACTGTCGGTGTCATCTAAACAGTGTGTGCATGCATGGTATTGCTGGTTTGTCTGTCCTGAAAGGTTACTGAGAGCAGGCCAATCGTTGATGGTTGCAAACAGCAATGCATGTTGGTCAAATTCCTCCTATTCTTTCTCATCCCACACACGTACACCTCTTCCATTCCATAAATGTAGAAGTTCATCAACTAATGGCCTTAGGTACACATCAATATCATTGCCGGGTTGCTTAGGCCTTGGATGAGCAATGGCATCGCAATGAACTTCCGCTTCATGCACAACCATGGAGGAAGGTTATACATACATAGAGTCACAGGCCATGTGATATGCTTGCTGATCTGCTCCCCAAAAGGATTAACGACATCTGCACTTAAAGCTAACCATACATTCCTTGGGTCACCTGTAAAGTTGCTCCACTTTCTCTCGATCTTTCTCCACTGCGACCCGACAGCGGGTGCTCTAAACTTCCCGTATTTCTTACGGTCCTCTTTGTGCCATTGCATCAACTTGGCATGCTCTTTGTTTCTGAATAGACATTTCAACCATGGTATTATAGGAGCATACCACATCACCTTGGCAGGAACCCTCTTCCTGGGGCGCTCGCCGTCAACATCACCAGGGTCATCTCGTCTGATCTTATACCGCAATGCACTGCATACCGAGCATGCGTTTAAATCCACGTACGCACTGCGGTATAGGATGTAGTCATTAGGGCATGCATGTATCTTCTGCACCTCCAATCCTAGAGGGCATACAACCTTGTTTTCTGTGTACATACTATCGGGCAATTCGTTATCCTTTGGAAGCTTCTTCTTCAATATTTTCAGTAGCTTCTCAAATCCTTTTTCTTGTACACCATTCTCTGCCTTCCACTGCAGCAATTCTAGTGTGGTAGCGAGCTTTGTGTTGCCATCTTCGCAATAGGGGTACAACCCTTTTTTGTGATTCTCTAACATGCGATCGAACTTCAACTTCTCCTTTTCAATTTCGCATCGTCTCTTTGCATCAACAATGACCCGGTGAAGATCATCATCGGGCACATCGTCTAGTTCCTCTTGATTTTCATCTTCCCTCGTTGCAGCATCACCATATTTAGGAGGCACATAGTTGTCATCATCCTCTTGTTCTTAGTTGTCTTCCATCATAACCCCTCTTTCTTTGTGCTAGGTCCAAACATTATAGTGTGGCATACAACCCTTCTCAAGTAGGTGGAAGTGTAGGGTTTGAGAGTTGGAGAAAGCCTTCATATTCTCACAGATAGTACATGGACAATGCATGAAATCATTCTGCTTGTTTGCCTCAGTCGTTTCAAGAAAATTATCCAGGTCCTTAATATACTCAGAGGTGCGTCGGTCACCGTACATCCATTGTCAGTTCATCTGCGTGCGTTATATAATAATGTGTATTAAAAACCATTACAGAATATCATGAATAGAGAAGTCACGAATTAATAGAAATTCATCATCACGTTAAAGCCAAAGTACAGTAGTGACCAAAATAAATACATAAAGTTCATACATAGTCCTAATTGTTGAACAACATATAGCTCGCTAGAGCATCTAATTAAAACATACATTGATACTATTTTACAAAATTAAATGCAACAACAAATGTGATCATAACCGCAACTAAGGTACCAATTGATCAAATGACATAATGATAACAAGGCTCAGTATGAATGTCATATTTTCTAATCTTTCTAACCTTCAAGCGCATTGCATCCATCTTGATCTTGTGATCGTCAACGACATCGGCAACATGCAACTCAAACTTCATCTTCTCCTCTTCAACTCTTTGTAATTTTTCTTTCAAGTAATTGTTTTCTTTTTCAACCAAATTTAACTCCTCGACAAGAATTTCTATGTCGGCTGTAATTTCTGGTTCACATACCTCCTAGATTAAAAAATCTATGTCACGTTGGTCAGCATAATTTTCATAAACACTAAATAAAACAAATAGTTATAAAAGATAATATATACCACATCTAAATCATAGACAAGACGAGGGCTGATGGAGGCGGATACCAAAACCATCGCACTATATAATAACAAACAATAATAAAAGTAAGAAAATTACACAAGTATCTATCTAAATCATACAAGTAAGAACTTTTTCCTTTTAGAAAGAATATAAGAAGAATAGGCTAACCACGGTGGTGCCGGTGCCGAGATGGGTGCGGGCGATCGACGACAGTGAGGACAGGGATGGGACAGGGCGGACCGCCAAACCTAGACAAATCTTGAGGAAAATGGAGCTTGGACAAGGAGCTTAGAGAGGACAAAGCTTAAGTGTGGCTCAGGCATTTCATCAAACACCTCATGTGCATAAGAGGTGAGCTTGAGCACCACAAAGCTCTCCCACGACCGGCCAAAAAAACAGAGCAGTGCACTGCTTTGGTCGCGGGCAGGGGGTATATATAGGCCAACAATTCATCCCAGTCTGTGGCTAGTACCAGGACTAAAGGAAAACCGGGACCAATGGACCACATTTGGTCCCAGTTCCAGCCGAAAACCGGGACTAATTGTTGTGGCCCAGGAGCGAGGCCCATTGGTCCCTATTTGTGTCTAGAACCGAGACCAAAGGGGTCACACGAACCGGGATCAATGGCCCACGTGGCCCGGCCGGCGCCCTGGCCTAACGAACCGGGATCAATGCCCCCATGGGTCCTGGTTCGTGAGTGAACCAGGATTAATGGCATTTCAGGCCTGGACCAAAGCCCTGTTTTGTACTAGTGGGTTTGAACCCAAGGTTGAAATGCAGTTCCATATGTGAGATCACATATTGAATTTGAACAAAATGTCCAAGTTCTCCTATTTTGGTCGCTCTATCATGCCTGAAAATTGTACAGATGGATTCATTGGATTTTTCTGATAAATTTTCATATATAAAATATTTCATCTGACTTACATATTAATTTATATGAATTTTCTAAGTTTTCAGCATTTTGTAGAATTTATTTGAAATTCATAAATGAAATTATGGCATCAGCCATTCGTCCGCATGACGTCAGCCTGGTCAACTGACCGCTCTGGGTCAAACCTTACTAGTGGGACCCACTAGTTAGTGACCTAGTCGCTAAGCAGGGTCAAATCCCGTGCTGACTGGGGTTTGACCCTCTTGCGGGGCCCACTATCAGTGGCTACAGGGCTAACTAACAACGAGGGTTAGCACTAATGACCTCGCCACGTCAGCACCGTCCGGACTTTCGTCGGCGGCGACCAAAACCACGATAGAGGCTCGCGGGAGTTGCGCCTCCGGCCACCATTTGGCATGCGGAGCGGCCCTATCGGGAGCGGGGAGCGATCCGCATCCACCCTAGCAGGTGGGACGACATGGGGCAGCCCGTAGCGTCATCGGCGACGACGGCTACGGGGGTCGGAGCTCAGGCCAGCACAGGCTCGAGGCTACGGGCTGCAGACGAAGGAACTAGGGGCGGCGATGGCCTCCTCAGAGTGCCCTGAGTATAATGAGGTGCTCGGAGGCAAACCTCAGAGCCTCTAGACACAACGGTGAGATGGCCGGTAGTGAGCACCTCTCGGCTCTGATGGCTAGCGGGGCTAGAAGAGGGGATCTACGACGGGGAGAGGGGGAGAAGGACCGGGGCCTCACCGCGGAGCGGTTGGCGTTGACAGCAGGGTCAGGGGCGCTCCGAATGCGGTGAATTGACCGGCGAGGCCCGTTAGTGAAGATGACGAAGACGGCGCGGTGCTTACGACTCCACTGGGCATCCAGGCTTCTGCGGCTCGACGGGGTGGAAGCGAGGACACAACGGACCTTATGGGGGCTCAGAACGACACGGGAGGCGGTGAGCTAGGCTAGCGACGATGATGCACGGTGGCGCTCTCGGGTCCGAGGAGATAAGAGATCCAGGGGGAGGAGAGACACGGGAAGGGAGAAGGAAAGAGGGGCACCGCGAGGGGTCGCGCTAGCCCTCTCGAAGGCCTCCTGTAGCGAGCAGGCAGATAGGAGGTGACCGGCGCGTGCCGGCGCACCGTGGCCACATGCCCTCCTTACTACTGGTAGGAGGTTGAAGATGCGTTGACAGCCAGATGGGCCGCCAGGTAAGTTGCCTCCTTTTCCTTTTTCTTTTATTTCCTGTTTTGTTTTTCTATTTTTGTAGTTTGTTTCTGATTTAGTAAAAATACTAAATCAATTTAGAAAAATAGGAAACTTTTTTTGGGCACGAATTGAAATATTACAAAGGCCCTGGCCAAGTTTCGTATTTATTGGAGCTATAAAATTATTTATAATATTTTATAACTCCGATTCAAATATTTATTGATTTAATTCAATAAACAAAAATGACTTTGAAAAATATGAATCACCTCTTGTTGATGGTACCATATTTTTCTAGAAATGATGAACATTTTTGGAGGCCACTTTGGTTCATTGAAAAATATTTTGGTTGACGGTATTTAATTTCAAATAATGCTAGGGTTTGATCGTCCCCATTTCAAGTTTAAAGAAATTTTAAACATGATGCAAACACAATCATATATCCTAATGCATGCTAAGATTAGGGATGTGACAACTCACCCCACTTAAAAGAATCGCGTCCCGAGATTCTGGAGTCGACGGGAAAAGAGTCGGATACTCAAGTCGAAGATAATCTTCTCACTCCCACGTAGCTTCATTCTCAGCATGATGAGACCACTGAACCTTGAGTAACTTGATATTCCAACGCTGGGTGACACGCTCAGCTTGATCGAGAATATGAACAGGATATTCTCGAGAAGAAAGATCATCCGGAAGATCAAGCGTTTCGTGGTCCACTTCACGAATAGGGTTCCTTGAAGCAAGACCTGAGTTGAGAAACATGGAAGACATCATGAACTCTAGAAAGCTGAGGGGAAGTTCCAATTGGTAGGTGACTTCTCCTCGTTTATCAAGAATGCGAATGGGTCCAATGTAACGAGGAGTCAATTTTCCCTTGATACCGAAGCGATGGGTACCCTTGACAAGAGTAACCCGAAGGTAAGCTTTTTCGTCCACCTCATAAGTTACTTCCTTATGATGACGATCATACTAGCTCTTATGACGAGACTGAGTTGTCTTGAGATTTTCGCGGATAACACGAACTTGCTCTTCTGCTTCCTGGATCATATCTATCCCGAAGAATTGTCTTTCCCAGTTTCTGACAAGTTCAGAGGTGTTTGACATCTTCGTCCATAACTGGGAGCAGAGGTCAGATGCCTTTTCAGTTCCCAGAAACTATGCTCACATTGTGGGTTCCACTAAAACTTCTTGTATTTCTTGAGGACTACCGTCAGAGGCTTGGAAACTTTGGAGAAGTTGTCAATGAATCGACGACAATAGCTCGCTAAACCAAGGAAAATTCTAACTTGCTTAACTGTTTCAGGTGGAGTCCAATGGTGGATGGCCTAAACTCTTTCGGGGTTAACTGCAATGCCCTTACCTGAGATCACATGACCTAGATAGGTCACTTCTGGTAACCAAAATTCATACTTGGATAACTTGGCATAAAGACGATGCTCTCTGAGTTTTTCTAGCACAAGTCTGAGGTGCTTGGCATGCTCCTCTTCATTCTTTGAGTAAATCAGTATGCCATCGAGGTAAACCACGACGAACTTATCTAAGTACTCCATGAAAATTGAGTTCATCGGGCGAGAGAATGTGGCTAGAGCATTGGTTAATCCAAAGGACATGACTGTGTACTCGAACTGACCATAACTAGTGATGAACACCGTCTTGGGAATGTCTACATTCTTGATATTGATTTGATGGTAGCCTAACCTCAAATCCATCTTGTAGAACACTGAGGAACCATAAAGTTCATCATACAAATCATTGATCCTAGGGAGCAGATACTTGTTCTTTATCGTGACCAAATTGACAGGACGATAATCCACAACCATATGATCCATTCCATCCTTATTTTTGATAAAAAGAATGGACATGCCCAATGAGAAGAGCTAGGTCAAATGCAACCCTTTTGCAAGGACTCATCAAGTTGTTTCTTAAGCTTAGCTAGATCCAAGGGTGCCATCTTATAAGGCCTTCTTGAAATTGGGACAGTTCATGGGATGAGGTCTATCACAAACTCTACATCCCTATCAGGTGGAATGCCTGGCAATTCTTCTGGAAAAGACATCCGGAAAATCAAGGACTACCGGAATATCTTCAAGCTCAAGAAGAGCGTTGGCATTGAGTGAATAGAGCTGACACTTTGTAACTCGTGTTGAAACATAGACTATCTTGCCAGATGGATGCGTAAGATGAACATACGTGGTGGAGCAATAAATCTTGGCATGGTGAGCTATCATGATGATATTAATATCTGAAGACTTGAGAGCTATCAGCGAAGCAAGGAATACAAGTCTATCAACACGGATTTAATTTCCATGGCTTATTCTTGTGGTCTGCCATCTAGACCATGGAGTCTGAATTTCAAGAGCAGTTGGCATATCGCAAAATGACATATCATGCAACCAGGAATAGCTTTCTGGTAAGAAGGAATGTGATGCCCCAGTATCAAACAGAATTGATGCTGGATGGCAATTGGCAAGGAGCGTTCCAAGGAGAACTTCTGGATCATCATTAGCTTCTTTGGCTGAGACGTGACTCACACATCCCCATTCAGTGATGGTTGGCTTGGCATGGATCACCTTGACCGGTGGATTATTACGGCCAACACACTTTGCAGACTCGGGTGATGCAATGCTGGACTGAATACAATTTCGAGCAACGTGGCCTGGTTCTATACACTTGTAGCAAGTCACAGAAGTCTGACGTGGACCCGCATTGGCAGGCGGTCCACCAATAGGCTTGGGTAGAGCATTTGGCTGAGTTGGACGAGGCGCCACATAGGATGGCCTCGATGCATATCTAGGCAGAAGTGCTGAGTTCCAAACCCAAATCCGGCGCTTCTGAGATCTAGAATCGGAGGTGGAAGCCAAGTCACGGTTATGCTTGCGAGACTCTTCATAGGTGAGCTAAGTTGTCTCTGCATTGATGGCCTTGTTCACAAGAGCTTGGAAGGTGTCGCAATGATGCAAGTGAAGATCACGATGCAACTTTGGGTTGAGACCCTTCCTGAACCTAGCTTGATTCTAGGCATCCGTGGACACTTCTTTTGTGGCATAACGTCCAAGGTTCTCAAACAATCGGCTGTAAGCATCTACAACCATCTTACCGTAGGTAAGGTTACAAAACTCTTCCCTCTTTTGGTCCATGAGACCCCGAGGAATATGATGCTCGCGGAAAACCTTTGTGAATTCTTCCTAGGTAGCAATCCGGTCAGCTAGAATTATAGTCTCATAGTTCTCCCACCACATACTAGCAGGACCCTCCAGAAAATATGTAGCATAGGTGACCTTGTCAGCCTCAGCCACGTTCATCGAACACAGCTTATTTTTTATGCTATGGAGCCAATCATTTGCATCGAGTGGCTCAATGGAGTGATGGAAAGTGGGTGGGTACAGCTTGAGGAAATTACGATGGTCACTGTTCCAGCACACTGATGTGTGGTGTTTTCCTGAATACGTGTCAGCAAGTGATTTGACTCACACTTGTCTTTCTCAATGTCTGGCATGAACTATTCCAACGAGGATCAATCCGGCAGAACTTCAGCATCTCTAGTTCCAAGTCTCTGGCCCTTCTTGCGACCAATGGCAACTTGGGTACTCCGAGACATCCTGTTGATCAGAAGCTAGGATTAGACAAGGCAGCATACCGAAAAGATAGGAAGGAATGCAAAAGCATTTGATCTTCAAGAAGTCTTAGGGAAAATTGGTCAGCATAACGGTTGTGAATGCTCAGAAATGAGACATCCTGCAAAAGATTTAGGTGCCATGACACCTCAACATCACAATCTCAAGATTCTAGAAATACCAAGAAGCTACACAGATAACACTCGAGGACTGGAATGCAACTCAGATCAACCATTCCTCTAAGTCTATAGAATAGTAACTCGAGATCCTAGTAGATAGGTAAGAAGCCTAGTTCTTAATCCCCGTAGAAAAAGGAGAGGGTGACTCAGAATCAGAATAACGTGGGAAAAGGAGTAAAAAGAGCCTTACATTCCCTTCCACAATCAAGTCCCTTATATAACTAAAAAGTTGATAGACTCAACATCGACCAGTTTGGCTTGGTAATCCTACAGTCAGCCAGCTCTGATACCAATGCTGTCAGGTCCCCAATCCTAAGCCATAAGAATCCAGCATGTAACACATCACATCATTTTGCGGCCTCACGCACGGTTAACTCCACGGCCGCCATCTTACCTGCGTCGGGACCATTTGCGTCTTTTGGCTCACGTATGTAAATACGTCGCTAGCATTCAAATATCAAAGAACCCAGGTCGACATGACTAGTCGTAGAACCCAAGTGGCACATCTATACAAGAACAGGCAAACGTAACCCAACAATGCAGGTGTCGGCCTCTAGCGTGTGTAGACGAGTCATAGAAAGCTACGAGGACTCCATTATGCCATGGGACATAAATGTCATCACTGCATGTAGACGAGTCGTAGCAGGCTACATGGACTCCATTACACTGCGAGACATTTCCCCAAAGGGACAGACACAACAGCAAACAAGGATACATGTCGGTCAATCAATGTGTCCGGAGCAGTAGCAAGCTACCAAGGCTCGATGGAAGCACAAAGAGCCAGTTCCCTATATAGAGTAGTACTAAAGGAACACAACTAGGTGTTGAATCCCATACATATTGTTGCACGTCACACATATGCACGACATGGCCGATATGCATAGATACAACTATGGCATCACAACATAACCATACAACAACACAACATTTATTTAGAAGGTTCATAAGGGCCAACATAGTGTGATATTACAAGCAGGGGTCACATGACCCAACACACAAGTCATACAAACAACGAGCGGAAGCTTAACGTGTGTGGGTACAGACATCTAGAAAAGAAGAATGATGAGGGAGCTTGTCTATCTACAAGGCCCTCCATAGGAACCATACCTCTAGCTGGGATTCCCAAGTTACTCGGTTAACATTGATCTTATTGTAGAAACCACTAGCAAGACTCGAGTCTCCTCTGCAAAAACATAATTAAGCAACACTGAGTACCGAGTACTCAGAAGACTTACATCTGAACTAACTACATATGCATCAGTATCAACAAGGGGGTTGTGGGGTTCATTGTAGTAAGCCAACTTTGACTCGGTGGCTATCTTGTACTATGACTATCAGTACTTTCAAAAGTTTGTGAAGTGTACACGAGTCCACTAACACCACAACAATACACTACCATGAATCCGCTCCTGTCCGCCTACGAGAGTGCCATCCATTGTACTCACACTTGTCTTGAAGCTTTTATGAGTATCCATTAAAATTGTCTATGAACCATATAAGTCTCCAAGTAGTCCATATCCGCGGCCATGACTATTCGAATAGATTATTACCCTGCAGGGGTGTACTTCGTCACAGACGCTCCTGCCACTTACCGCCATGTGCACATAAAAAGGCACCTCAGCAACCTTCAAGCGGAAGCCCAACAAGGGAGTCAGTCACGACTGTTAACCACACAAGATTCTAGTCCAGGTTTATCGCCTATTTGAGACTGAACCCACAAGGAAGTCCGACTATAGTTTCCTCAACGGCCCCAAACGATTTGTACAGGGTTCCCAAGCCCACCTCGACGGATGGTACTACGCTTGGTACATCGAGCCACGATGCCTAGTCTGTCCCAAGCCCACCTATATGGGGTGCCACTCAGTAGACTAGTAGCATGTCCTACAAACACCATAAACTAGTTGCAACTCCTGGACAGAGATCAAGTCGATTAATAAGTCAAGAGGGTCCATTTGTTTGGGACCCAATGCGCGGTAGTAGCTAGTCTTGGATAACATACACATGACTCAGTTCTTAAGGGCGGTCCCAATGAGACAACCCGCCATGTACTCCTACATGGCCTCTCATCGCTACCTTTACCAAATCAGGTTCACCACTTAACTCTCATCATCAGAACACAACCATTTCACTCCGGTCGATCACCGAGATTAATCAGACATGACACAACACTAAGCATAGAAAGCATAACAGGGTAAAGGCACAACATGGCTCAAGCATCTACCAGATATGCAAGGTTCCTTGGTTTAGCTATTTACTGTGACAATGACAGGTCATGCAGAGGAATGGGTTGAACTACCGGAACATGTAAAATTCGAATCGTTTTGTCCTAATGCGATAAATGAGAGCAAGAGCAGGAGAGTGGGTATATATCGGAGATGTTCAATGAGGGGTTGCTTGCCTGATAAGATGATCACACATTACTGCTCCTTAGATGGATACTCGACCGTATCCTCTAGAATGGTGCCTAACCCGAAGAACAAGCATCGAAGGGGGAACAAATCAATACACTTCAAATGCAACAATATGATGCATGAATATGACATGGCAATATGATGTGGTTGAGATAATGCATATAGCAATAGAATTAAATGAAGTAGGTTTGAACCCAAGGATCAAATTCAACTCCATATGTGAGATCACATATTGAATTTGAACAAAATGTCGAAGTTCTCCTATTTAGGTTCCTCTATCATGCATGAAAATTATATAGATTGATTCATTGGATTTTTCTGAGAAATTTTCATATATAAATTATTTTCATCTGACTTACAGATTAATTTATATGAACTTTCTAAAGTTTAAATATTTTCTAGAATTTATTTAAATTTTATAAATGAAATTATTGCATCGGCCAAGAGTTAGCATGACGTCAGCCTGGATAACTGACCGCTCTAGGTCAAACCTGACCAGTTGGACCCACTGGTCAGTGATCTATTCGCTAAGCAGGGTCAGATCCCGGGCTGACTGGGGTATGACCCGCTTGCAAACTAACAAAGGGGGTTAGCACTAATGACCTAGCCACGTCAACACCGGCCGGACTTTCGTCGGCGTCGACCAAAACCACGGCGGAGGCTCATTGGAGTTGCACCTTCAAACACTATTTGGCATGCAGAACGGCTCTATCGGGAGCGGGAAGCGATGCGCATCCACCCCAGTAGGTTGGATGGCGCGGGACAGCCCGTAGCGTCACCGACGACTACAGCTACAATGGCGGACCTCGGGCCAGCACGGGCTCGAGGCTATAGTCTATGGACGGAGGAACTAGGGGCGGCTACAGCCTGCTCTGAGTGCCCTGAGCACGATGAGGTGCTCGGCGGCAAGCCTCGGGGCCTCTAGCCACAACGGGGAGATGGCCGGCGGCAAGCACCTGTCGGCTCTGGTGGCTGGCGGGGCTAGAAGAGGGGATCTAAGATGGGGAGAGGGTGAGAAGGACCGGGGCCTCACCACGGAGCGGTTGGCACTGACGGCGGGGTCGGGAGTGATCCAGAGGCGGCAAATCAATCGGCGAGCCCCGTCGGTGCCGAGGACGAAGACGATGACACGGATGGCTCCATGGGCCGTCTGGGCTTCTTTGGCTCGACGGGGAGGATGGTGAGGATGCGGAGGACCTTTTGGGGGTTCAAAAGGGCACGGGAGGCGGTGAGCTAGGTAGCGGCGGTGATGCACAGCGACGCTCTCGGGTCCGAGGGGAGAAGAGAGCCAGGGGAGGAGAGAGAGATTAAGAGAGAAGGAAAGAGGGGCATGGCGAGGGGTCGCGCTGGCACTCTCTACGGCCTCCAGCAGCGAGCAGACACGCAGGAGGTTGCCGGCGTATGTCGGCACACCGCGGCCACGTGCCCTCCTGCCTACTGGCAGGAAGTTGAAGATGGTGGGAGCTAGGCTGTCGAGCTGGCTGCTGGGCTGGCCAGATGGGCCGCCAGGTAAGTTGCCTCCTTTCCCTTTTTCTTTTATTTCCTGTTTTGTTTTTCTATTTTTGTAGTTTGTTTCTGATTTAGTAAAAATACTAAATCAATTTAGAAAAATAGGAAACTTTTTCTGGGCACTAATTGAAATATTCCAAAGGCCGTGGCCAAGTTTCATATTTATTGGAGCTATAAAATTATTTACAATATTTTATAACTCCAATTCAAATATTTATTGATTTAATTCAATAACCAAATATGACTTTGAAAAATATGAATCACCTCTGGTTGATGCTTCCACTTTTTCCAGAAATGATGAACATTTTAGGAGGCCACTTTGGTTCATTGAAAAATATTTTGGTTGAACCTATTTGAATTGAAATAATGCTAGGGTTTGATCATCCCCATTTCAAGTTTAAAGAAATTTTAAACATGATGCAAACACAATCATAGATCCTAATGCATGCTAAGAGCAGGGATGTGACAACGGTCTGGGTTCGTAAAATAAGGATTGTCCTCATTGCTGCAGAGAAGGCTTATGTCCTTGATGCACCGCTCGGTATGTGTTGTTTGTAAACTATGTTGGGTTTTTTTCCCGATGAGGAGAGGAGATGTAGCACGATAAAGATAAGTATTTTCCTCAGTGATAACCAAGGTTATCGAACCAATAGGTGAACCACGCAAACTCCCGACATCAGTACGCACACACAAAGAACCAAACACATGCACCCAACGCGGGCAAGAGGGTTGCGAAGCCCCTTGAACTCGTTACTTTCCGGGATTAAGTAGTGACACATAATTTATATAAGTATAAAATAAATAACATAATATAAATGGCAACAATATTTTTAGGGTTTTAGTAATATATTTTGTGAAGACCCAATGGCAATAGTTTTCGCTAGAGGCTTCTCTCTCAAAGATAGCACATGGAGGGTAGACAAATTATTGTTGGGTAATTGATAGAATTGCGCATAGTTATGAGATATTTATTCACGACAATGATCATATATATAGGCATCATGTTCACAAGAAAGTAGTCCAACTCCTGTCTGCATCTACTACTATTACTCCCATCATCGACCACTATCCAACAAGCATCTAGAGTATTAAGCATGAAACACAGTAATGCTTAGAGCAAGATGACATGATGTAGAGAAAATAAACTCAAGCAATATGAATAAACCCCATATTTTTTATCCTTAATGTCAGCCATACAAACACATGTCATGCCCCTTTCTATTACTATGATTGAGCACCGCAAGATTGAACCCATCAAACCGCACCACTCGTACCGAAGATAAATCAATCTAGTTGGTCAAACTAAACCGATAGATTGGAGAGAAATACAAATCCATCATAATCATGCACATAATAAACCAGCAAAGACTCAATATATTTTGATGAATAATTTGATCATAAACCAATAATTCATCAGATCTAAACAGACATACCGCAAAGAAGATTACATCGAATAGATCACTATGGAAACCGCGGTGAACTTTGTACTGAAATCATAGAGAGAGAGAGATAGCCATCTAGGTACTAGCTATGAACCCGTAAGTATGTGATAGACTACTCACACAACATCATGGGATCAACCAGGTTGATTTAGAGGCCCTCCATGATCGATCCTCCCTCCGGCAGGGCCCCAGAACAAGGCTCCAGATGGGATCATGGCGGAACAGAAGATAGCGGCGGTGGAAAAAGTATTTCGGGCGGCTCTTTTGTGTTTTTTCGATTTTAGAGAATTTATGGAGGTGGAGTTAGGCCAAGAGGATCCAGGGGTGGTCCCAACGCATCAGGATGCACCTACCCCCCTAGGGCGTGCCCTGTTGCCTTGGCACCTCCTTGTGGGCGTATGGCCTCCCTTCGAAGATTCGAGGTCTTATTTTGTCCACAAACATCATTATGACTCTCAGTAGGGTTTTGTTTAACAGGTTTAGTAGAAGCATGCAAAGTCCTATATTTTTTATTTTATCCTTTTAGATGGACTAGGTGCATCTGTTGGGAGACGTAGTAGTAAATCAAAAAAATTCCTACGTGTCACCAAGATCTATCTATGGAGAAACCAGCAACGAGTGGGGAGAGATTGCATCTTCATACCTTTGAATATCGCTAACCGGAAACGTTACAAGAAAGCGGTTGGTGGAGTCGTACTCACAGCAATTCAAATCGCGGTGCACTCCAATCTTAGCACTGAACAACGGTGCCTCCACGTTCAACACACGTGCAGCCCAGTGACGTCTCCTACGCCTTGATCTAGCAAGGAGGAAGGAGAGGTTGGGGAAGAGCTCCGGCAGAACGACGGCGTGGTGACAGTGGAGCTGCGTGGATTCCGGTAGGGCTTTGCCAAGCGCTACGGAGTACGAGGAGAGGGAGAGGTAGGGCTGCGCTGAGAGAGGAAGAAAACCGTGTCTCCAACAGCCCAAAACCCACCACTATATATAGGAGGAGAGGAGGGGAGGGGCTGCGCCCTAGGGTTCCCACCCTAGGGTGCTGCGGCAGCCCCAGATCCCATCTGGGCGGCGGCCAGAGGGAGGGAGAGGAGGTGCGGCTGCCCTAGCTACTCTAGGGTGGGCCTAAGGCCCATCTGGGCCTAGGGTTTGCCCCCTCTCTCCCTTGCTGCGCCTTGGGCTAGGTGGGAGGGGCGCACCAGCCCACCTAGGGGATGGTTCCCTCCACCTACGGCCCATGAAGCCCTCTGGAGCCGGTGGGCCCACTTTGCGGACCCCCAGAACCCTTCTGATGGTCCCGGTACACTACCTGTGACGCCCGAAACACTTCCGGTAACAAAGTACTCACTTCCTATATATCAATCTTCGTCTCTGGACCATTTCGGGACTCCTCGTGACATCCAAGATCTCATCCGGGACTCTGAACAACCTTCGGTAACCACGTACACTTTTTCCCTATAACCCTAGCGTCATCGAACCTTAAGTGTGTAGACCCTATGGGTTCGCGAGACACGTAGAAATGACCGAGACACCTCTCCGGCCAATAACCAACAGCGGGATCTGGATACCCATGTTGGCTCCTACATACTCCATGATGATCTCATCGGATGAACCACGATGTCGGGGATTCAATCAATCCCGTATACAATTCCCTTTGTCTATCGGTATGATACTTGCCCGAGATTCGATCGTCGGTATCCCTTTTCCTTGTTCAATCTCGTTACTGGCAAGTCTCTTTACTCATTCCATAACACATCATCCTATGGCTAACTTCTTAGTCACTTTGAGCTCATTATGATGATGTCTTACCGAGTGGGCCCAGAGATACCTCTCCGTCACACGGAGTGACAAATCCCAGTCTCGATTCATGCAGACCCAACAGACACTTTTGGAGATACCCGTAGTGTACCTTTATAGCCACCCAGTTACATTGTGACGTTTGGGACACCAAAAGCATTCCTACGGTATCCGGGAGTTGCACAATCTCATGGTCTAAGGAAACGATACTTGACATTGAAAAGCTTTAGCAGACGAACTACATGATCTTGTGCTAGGCTTAGGATTGGGTCTTGTCCATCACATCATTCTCCTAATGATGTGATCCCGTTATCAACGACATCCAATGTCCATGATCATGAAACCGTGACCATCTATTGATCAACGAGCTAGTCAACTAGAGGCTCACTAGGGACATGTTGTGGTCTATGTATTCACACATGTATTACGGTTTCTGGTTAACACAATTATAGCATGAACAATAGACAATTATCATGAACTAGGAAATACAATAATAACCATTTTATTATTGCCTCTAGGGCATATTTCCAACAGTCTCCCACTTGCACTAGAGTCAATAATCTAGTTACATTGTGATGAATTGAACACCCATAGAATTCTGGTGTTGATCATGTTTTGGTCGTGAGAGAGGTTTAGTCAACGGATCTGCGACATTCAGATCCGTGTGCACTTTACAAATATCTGTATCTCCCTCCTGAATGTAATCACGGATGGAGTTGAAGTGGCGCTTGATGTGTCTTGTCTTCTTGTGAAACCTGGGCTCCTTCGCAAGGGCAATAGCTCCAGTGTTGTCACAGAATAGAGTCATCGGGCCAGACACATTGGGAATTATTCCTAGGTCGGCCATGAAGTCCTTCATATAGACTCCTTCCTTTGCTGCTTCCAAAGTAGCTATGTACTCCTCTTCACATATAGATGCCGCCACGAAGCTTTGCTTGCTGCTTTACTAGCTGACTGCCCCTCAGTTCAAAATATATACACGTATTCGGTTTGCGACTTGGAGTCATCCGGATCTGTGACGAATCTAGCATCGACGTAACCCTTTACGACGAGCTCTTCGCACCTCCATATACGAGAAAGATGTCCTTTGTCCTTTTCAGGTACTTCAGGATATTCTTGACTGCTGTCCAGTGTTCTGCTCTGGGATCGCTTTGGTACCTCCCTACCAAACTTATGGCAAGGTTCACATCAGGTCTGGTACACACCATGGCATACATAATAGAGCCTATGGCTGAAGCATAGGGGACGACACTCATCTCTTCTCTATCCTTTGCCGTGGTCGGGCATTGAGTCGTACTCAATCTCACACCCTGTAACACAGGCAAGAACCCCTTCTTGGACTGATCCATATTGAACTTCTTCAATATCTTTTCAAGGTATGTGCTTTGTGAAAGACTTATGAGGCGTCTCGATTTATCTCTATAGATCTTAATACCTAATATGTAAGCAGCTTCTCCAAGGTCCTTCATTGAAAAACACTTATTCAAGCAGGCCTTTACACTTTCCAAGAGTTCTATATCATTTCCCATTATCAGTATGTCATCGACATATAATATGAGAAATGCTAGAGATCTCCCACTCACTTTCTTGTAAATACAGGGTTCTCCATAAACCTGTACAAACCCAAACGCTTTAATCACCTCATTAAAGCGAATGTTCCAACTCCGAGATGCTTGCACCAGCCCATAGATGGAGCGCTGGAGCTTGCGTACTTTGTTAGCATCTTTAGGATTGACAAAACCTTCCGGCTGCATCATATACAGTTCTTCCTTAAGGAAGCCATTAAGGAATGCCGTTTTGATGTCCATTTGCCAGATCTCATAATCATAAAATGCGGCAATTGCTAACATGATTCGGACAGACTTCAACATCGCTACGGGTGAGAAAGTCTCATCGTAGTAAACTCCTTGAACTTGTCGATAACCCTTAGTGACAAGCCGAGCCTTATATACGGTCACATTACCGTCCACGTCAGTCTTCTTCTTAAAGATCCATTTATTTTCAATGGCTCGCTTATCATCAGGCAAGTCCACCAAAGTCCATACTTTGTTCTCATACATGGATCCTATCTCGGATTTCATGGCCTGAAGCCATTTGTTGGAATCCGGCTCGCCATCACTTCTTCATAGTTCGAAGGTTCAGCATTGTCTAACAATATGATCTCCAGGACCCAGGACAGGGTTGCCGTACCACTCTGGTGTGGAACGTTTCCTAGTGGACCTTTGACATTCAATAGTAACTTGATCTGAAGTTTCATGATCATCATCATTAACTTCCTCTCTAGCCGGTGTAGGCTCCACAGAAACAACTTCCTGTGCTGCACTACTCTCCGGTTCGAGCGGAGATACAATTACCTCATCAAGTTCTATTTTCCTCCCACTTACTTCTTTCGAGAGAAACTCTTTCTTGAGAAAGGATCCATTCTTAGCAACAAAGACTTTGCCCTCGGATCGTAGGTAGAAGGTATACCCAATAGTCTCTTTGGGATATCCTATGAAGACGCACTTTTCCGCTTTGGGTTCGAGCTTCTCAGGTTGAAGTTTCTTCACATAAGCATCGCATCCCCAAACTTTTAGAAACGACAGCTTAGGTTTCTTTCCAAACCATAATTCATACGGTGTCGTCTCAACGGATTTAGACGGTACCCTATTTAAAGTGAATGCGACAATCTCTAATGCATATCCCCAAAATGATAGCGGTAAGTCGGTAAGAGACATCATAGATCGCACCATATCCAATAGAGGGTGATTACAACGTTCAGACACACCATTTCGCTGAGGTGTGTCGGGCGGCGTGAGTTATGAAACAATTCCACATTTCCTAAGGTGCGTGCCAAACTCGTGACTTAAATATTCTCTGCCACGATCAAATCGTAGGCACTTTATTTTCCTATCACGTTGATTCTCTACCTCACTCTGAAATTCCTTGAACTTTTCAAAGGTTTCAGACTTGTGTTTCATTAAGTAGACATACCCATATCTGCTCAAGTCATCAGTGAGGGTGAGAATATAACGGTAGCCACCGCGAGCCTCGACGCTCATTGGACCGCATACATCTGTATGTATTATCTCCAACAAGTCGGTTGCTCGCTCCATTGTTCCACGGAACGGAGTCTTGGTCATATTGCCCATGAGGCATGGTTCGCACGTGTCAAATGATTCGAAATCAAGTGACTCTAGAAGTGCATCAGCATGGAGCTTCTTCATGAGTTTGACACCAATATGACCAAGGCGGAAGTGCCACATGTAAGTGGGACTAACGTTATCAACCTTACAGTTTTTGGTACTCACACTATGGACATGTGTAACATCACGTTCGAGATTCATCAAAACTAAAACATTGACCAGTGGGGCATGACCATAAAACATTTCTCTCATATAAATAGAACAACCATTATTCTTAGATTCAAATGAGTAGCCATCTCGCATCAAGCGAAATCCAGATACAATGTTCATGCTCAAAGCTGGTACTAAATAACAATTATTAAGGTTTAAAACGAATCCCGAAGGTAGATGTAGAGGTAGCATGCTGACGGCGATCACATCGACCTTGGAACCATTCCCTACGCGCAACGTCACCTCGTCCTTTGCCAGCCTCCGCTTATTCCGCAGCTCTTGCTTGGAGTTACAAATGTGAGCAACTGCACCGGTATCAAATACCCAGGAGCTACTACGAGTGCTGGTTAAGTACACATCAATAACAAGTATATCACATATACCTTTAACGTTGCCGTCCTTCTTATCCGCTAAGTACTTGGGGCAGTTTCGCTTCCAGTGACCGGTACCCTTACAATAAAAGCACCCAGTCTCAGGCTTGGGTCCATTCTTGTTCTTCTTCTTCCCGGCAACTTGCTTACCGGGCACGGCAATAGCTTTGCTGTCCTTATTGAAGTTCTTTTTACCCTTGCCTTTCTTGAAACTAGTAGTCTTATTCACCATCAACACTTGATGCTCCTTTTTGATCTCGACCTCTGTTGATTTCAGCATCGAGTACAACTCAGGAAAGGACTTCTCCATACCCTGCATGTTGTAGTTCATCACAAAGCTTTTGTAGCTAGGTGGAAGCGACTAAAGGATTCTGTCAATGACCGAGTCATCTGGGAGATTAACTCCCAGCTGAGTCAAGCGGTTGTGTAGCCCAGACATCTTGAGGATGTGCTCACTGACAGAACTATTCTCCTCCATCTTACAGCTAAATAACTTGTCGGAGATGTCATATCTCTCGACCCGGACATGAGCTTGGAAGACCAGTTTCAGCTCTTGGAACATCTCATATGCTCCGTGTTGCTCAAAACGCTTTTGGAGCCTCGGTTCTAAACTGTAAAGCGTGCCACACTGAACAAGGGAGTAATCATCGCAGCGAGAATGCCAAGCGTTCGCAACGTCTTGCTTTGCTGGGAGAAGGGGTGGGTCACCTAGCGGTGCATCAAGGACATACAATTTCTTGAAAGCTATGAGGATGATCCTCCAGCCATGGACTCAGTCCGCATAGTTGCTTCCATCATGTTTCAGCTTGGTTTTCTCTAGGAACGCGTTGAAATTGAGGGTGACATTCGCGTTGGCCATTGGATCTACAATATAGATAGTAAAGACAATATTTATACTAAGTTCATGATAATTAAGTTCACATAATCAAATTATTTAATGAACTCCCACTTACATAGACATCTCTCTAGTCATCCAAGTGTTACATGATCCATGTCAACTAGCCCGTGTCCGATCATCACGTGAGACGGACTAGTCATCCATGGTGAACATCTCCATGTTGATCGTATCTTCTATACGACTCATGTTCGACCTTTCGGTCTTCCATGTTCCGAGGCCATGTCTGTACATGCTAGGCTCGTCAAGTCAACCTAAGTGTTCCGCGTGTGTAAATCTGGCTTAAACCCGTTGTATGTGAATGTTAGAACCTATCACACCCGATCATCACATGGTGCTTCGGAACAACGATCCTTAGCAACGGTGCACAGTTAGGGTGAACACATCTCTTGAAATTTTAATTGAGATATCATCTTATTTACTACCACCGTTCTAAGCAAATAAGATGTAAACATGATAAACATCACATGCAAACAATATAGTGACACGATATGGCAATATAATCTTGCTCCTTTGATCTCCATCTTCGGGGCACCATGATCATCACTGTCACTAGCATGACACCATGATCTCCATCATTCTGTCTTCATGAAGTTGTCTCGCCAACTATTACTTCTACTACTATGGCTAACGTTTAGCAATAAAGTAAAGTAATTACATGGCGCTTATGATTGACACGCAGGTCATACAATAAAATAAGACAACTCCAATGGCTCCTGCCAGTTGTCATACTCATCGACATGCAAGTCGTGAATCCTATTACAAGAACATGATCAATCTCATACATCACAATGCATCACATATAATCCTTTTGGCCATATCAAATCACGACGCATATGCTGCAAAAACAAGTTAGACATCCTCTAATTTGTAGTTGCAAGTTTTTACGTGGCTGCTATAGGTTTCTAGCAAGAACGTTTCTTACCTACGCCAAAACCACAACGTGATATGCCAATTGCTATTTACCCTTCATAAGGACCCTTTTCATCGAATCCAATCCGACTAAGGTGGGAGAGATAGACACCCGCTAGTCACCTTATGCAACAAGTGCATGTCAGGCGGTGGAACCAGTCTCACGTAAGCGTACGTGTAAAGTCGGTCCGGGCCGCTTCATCCCACAATACCGCCGAATCAAGATAAGACTAGTAGCGGTAAGCAAATTAAAAAAAATCGACGCGGACAACAACTTGTGTTCTACTCGTGCATAGATTCTACGCATAAACCTAGCTCATGATGCCACTGTTGGGAGATGTAGTAGTAAATCAAAAAAATTTCTACGTGTCACCAAGATCTATCTATGGAGAAACCAACAACGAGTGGGGAGAGATTGCACCTTCATACATTTGAAGATCTCTAAGCGGAATCGTTACAAGAACGCGGTTGGTGGAGTCGTACTCGCAGTGATTCAAATCACGGTGGACTCCGATCTTAGCACCGAACAACGGTGCCTCCGCATTCAACACACGTGCAACCCGGTGACGTCTCCTACGCCTTGATCCAGCAAGGAGGAAGGAGAGGTTGGGGAAGAGCTCCGGCAGCACGACGGCGTGGTGACGGTGGAGCTGCATGGACTCCGTCAGGGCTTCACCCAGCGCTACGGAGTACGAGGAGAGGGAGAGGTAGGGCTACGCCGAGAGAGGAAGAAAACCGTGTCTCCAACAGCCCAAAACCCACCACTATATATAGGAGGAGAGGAGGGGAGGGGCTGTGCCCTAGGGTTCCCACCCTAGGGTGGTGCGGCAGCCCCAGATCCCATCTGGGCGGTGGGGAGAGGGAGGGAGAGGAGGTGTGACTGCCCTAGCTACCCTAGGGTGGGCCTAAGGCCCATCTGGGCCTAGGGTTTGCCCCCTCTCTCCCCTTGCTGGTCCTTGGGCCAGGCGGAAGGGGTGCACCAGCCCACCTAGGGGCTGGTTCCCACCACCTACAGCCCATGAAGCCCTCTGCATCCGGTGGGCCCACTTGATGGACCCCCGGAACCCTTCCGGTGGTCCCGGTACACTACTGGTGACGCCCGAAACACTTCCGGTAACCAAATGCTCACTTCCTATATATCAATCTTCGTCTCCGGACCATCCGGAATCTCCTCGTGACATCCGGGACTCCGAACAACCTTCGGTAACCATGTACAATTTTGCCCTATAACCCTAGCGTCATCGAACCTTAAGTGTGTAGACCCTACGGGTTTGGGAGACACGTAGACATGACCGAGACACCTCTCCGGCCAATAACGAACAGCGGGATCTGGATATCCATGTTGGCTCCTACATACTCCATGATGATCTCATCGGATGAACCACGATGTCGGGGATTCAATCAATCCCGTATATAATTCCCTTTGTCTATCGGTATGATACTTGCCCGAGATTCGATCGTCGGTATCCCTATACCTTGTTCAATCTCGTTACCGGCAAGTCTCTTTAGTCGTTCCGTAACACATCATCACGTGGCTAACTTCTTAGTCACTTTGAGCTCATTATGATGATGTCTTACTGTGTAGCGACTCGACTCAAAACGAGTCAAGCCTCTGTGTGTTCTGTGGCATCCCTGGATCAGTATGCTGGCACACACAGTACATCAATGTATATATCAAAGTGAAATCACATGTAAATAACGTAAAATTGATATATACCTTAAAACATCTCAGAGGAAACAGTCAACGGGAGTGGAGTCCCAATAAACACGAACGGCAGGTTGAGTGTAGACCGTAACCCTGATTCGTACTCTTACCCGTCGTAGAGCTTAACTGCAACATAAGACGTTGCAGCCGTGTAGGTCAATACATTGAATGTACCGGCAAGATCACCATATCAGAAACAGAAGAATAAATACTATTCTATATGCAATAAGGCTCTATGGCTCTGTGTCTGAGTTTTTGCAGAAAAGCTGGTTTTATTTTCTTTTCCTACAACAAAGGAATATCATGGAGTTTTCACTACAGAGTTACCTAACATTACATGGTTCCGCCAACCGATGTCTCAATGCCCACAAGTATCATAGGTTGCCCATAATGAATTATCAGTCCAGTGTTGAGAGTTCAGAGATAGATCCAAGTCTAGAAGCTCAAATTGTCCGTAACCGGGGACACGGCTAATCGATTAGGTTTAACTCTGCAAAGTGTTGTGTAATTTACCCACAAGATTTGTTCCCTCCTGGTAAGTCCTCGCACTGCCGGTTGTTTGAGAACAGGACAAACGAAACATGGTCTTTCAGAGTGTTCCCATGACCTCTGTCAGTGCCCATCCATTCCTAACGTCGACTACATCTCGTAGCACTGCCCAGCCAGAGTCACAAGAAAGTCAACCAAGCTAGAGCCCATAATGACTTGTGGCTACACAAGTAAGCTTCCGGGCATGAAGTATTCATCCTTCTCTTTGAGTCTGGGCGAAGCTTTCCGCAAGATGTCATGGCGCTTCTCCATGCATCCCGGCCATCCACTGGTTACTCCAGGGATGCCCAATCAACCATCCATCACCCAGTAGTGTGTATTGAAAACTTGTTTCTCGAGTCTCGAATATCTTGAGGTCTTGAAGATGCAGGACTTGAAGATGCCTTCATGAAGTTGTCATCTTGACGTAGAGTCCTCCTTCTCACACCACTCACGAACACTCATACCAGAACCCGTCTACTTTAGCATAGCATAAAAATAACTAACGTTCCCGGGGCTTTAGTAACAATTGGTGGGTTCCTACCTCATGCATTCTACTCAACTACAAGAATTTCAATAACACTACGGGAGGGATTTGCTGAATGATGTCACTACATGCAATAAAACATAGGTATGAACAAAATGGTCAAAGTGAACTTGCCTGTACTGTTGATGAAGAATAATATCGCTCTCAGAAATAGCTTGATAGACTATACGTCACTCTCTGATGAAAATCTATATAACCAAACATTGCATTCATATAAGCAATCATACTAGCAATCAATACTAACAATCAACAAGTAATACAAAACCAAACACAAAAGGGTTGATGAAGGAAATACTTAAGACAAAACTCAAAACAACAAAGTTTCATCAACACAACTAAGGTTGGTCTTCTCTACAAGTAAATCCTATTTCCAGAATTAAAACATAAAACAAAACCAAAGTAAAATACAATAAAATTATTTTAGTAAATATTTTACTAGCAAAAAGAATTACTTTTGAAAAACAAGTAAGAATTATGAAAAACAACACAATAAACTCCATAAGTTTACAACAAGTAAAAACAATAAAATTTTAAAATAACAGAAAACAAAATATATAAAAACTAAGTTATCAGAAAATAAAACTTATAAAACAATTCATGAAAATAATTGCAAATAGGAAATCCAACTAGCAATGAAATCCATTTGCAAGTTATTATGAAACTGGAATTGATTTGATGCTAAAAACATTTATAATAAGTAACATAAAAAATAAATTTGGTGGTAGTACTTCTGCTAACTAACATAAAACTAAGTAGTAATTTCCAACTAGTATAAAAGAAAATAAATTAAAACAATTTAAAACAAAATAAATAGTAATAATCATAAAAGAACTAAAACAAAACCTGTTTTGATGAGAATACTAATTTAAAATATTCTAAAAATTCTAAAATAAAGCAGGATGATAAACCTAGCTAATACAAAACAGTGTCAAAAAGAATCACTCAAAAAAAAGTTCTTAAACTCAAGTTATTCAAGTTTTAGTGATTTGATCAAATTTAACAAAATTCAAATTTAAAAGTTCAAATTTGAAAACTAAGACTGCAGACGGAAACTACAAGTAATTTGTGACATGTTGCAAAAAGAATCATGCAAAAAATCTAAATATTTTAAAATATATAACAAAAATAAAAATAGAAATCATTCTGTTTTCTAAAACAGAAACAGAAAAAGAAAATATTTAGCTAATGGAGAGTGGCTACGTGGCGGCTTCCTATTGGTCGAAAGAATGCGCGTGCGGGTGTTTGTGGGCAGACGACCGAAGCTTAAAAGAAAATGGTTCGGCCTTTAGTCCTAATCTAAACCGTTGACTCTAGATCCGACGGCTACGGGAGGGCGCGGGGCTTACAGAGGTGGAGGTCGAGGTTTCCGGCGAGGTCAACGGCGGCCGGAGGTCAGAGGTGGTCGGAGATGGTGGTGCGGTGGTAGGGGGCGGCGTCCGAAGTGCTCAGGCGACGGCGGTGACGCTCCGGCATCAAATGGTGGCGTCGGATGGGGCTAGGAACGATGGAGGCGACGACCTCGTGCTCGGAGGGCTTCAGTCGATGGCCGAACTCCGGCGAGGTGGGGCGGTGGCGTTTGCGGGCAAGGGCAGGGCGTTCGGGGGTGGAACGGAGTGCGGGGAGGCGGGGCTACTTATAGGCACGGTGCGGGGTCAGGAGAGGGAGAGAGGAGCGAGATCCGGGGAGGTGTGATCTCCCGCAAGGTCGGGGGCGAGGGGAAGGGGATGAGCGCAGGGATGGCGCGGTTGGACGGTGGGTCCCGCGTGTCAGTGAGTGTGGGGCAGGATCAGCGGTGTCGGTGACCGATCCGGAGGGATCTCGGTGTTTAAAGGCTGTGGGCTGGCCGGTTTTCTATTAAAACATTTAAATTCGTTTCCTTTTCTATTTTCCAGGGCATTTAAAACTCTTTAAGGCATTAAAAACATTTCAAACAATAGGATATATATATATATCAATTTGATAGGGGAATAAATGCTATTTAATGAATATTTTTTCACTGTCAAAACGAATACTTTAAAAAAAAATTATTTTCAGAAAATGCCTAATTGATTTTAAATTCTTTTTGCAAATAATTTTCAAATAACCCCCTGGGTTTTATGGTTCAAATACTTCACAAAATAACCCCTGGTGTGGAGTGTCATATTACTCCTCTCAAGTTTTGTCAAGGGGTTTGAATTTTTTCAAACTTCAAATTGGAAATTCAAATATGAAAGGAACTCCATATCAGGAAATTTTCAAATAGTTTTAAAATTCACTTTTCAAATCTTTTTATATTGAAGAATTCATGTCATCTTCTCTCACTGATTTGAAATGTAAGAATTTGAAATCAAAAGCACATGGGAAAGTCATGTCATTCCCTCTCATTCAAAAGTTTTTAAAAGTTTCAAATTTCACTCAATTCAATCACTCAGGCAAACAAACACTCATTCTAATATTTATGATAACATTTCGAAAATTTGGGATTTTACAAACCTACCACACTTAAAATGAATCTCGTCCTCGAGATTTGAAAGGGCTAGAAAGCAAAGGTTAGGGTTTGGGGGTCTTCTAGCAAATCCATTGACCAAAGGGTGTGGGGTCTACCACACTTAAACTGAGAGTTACTGGTCCCTCAAAATCATGACAGTCCTCTGGGTGCATCTGTCTCTTCTCCTTCAATACGATATCTCCTTCAGTGATGCTCTTCCGTTATATCAAAATCTTGTGTTCTCATAACAAAATGTATTTCCTCCGATACTGGGTCTTCTTAGCTGACAAGTCCCGTGATCATTCTAAATAACCTATCAAAGATCTCATGGTGGTCTACCATTAGTGGTTATCCTGCAGTGAAATGTGTCTTGGCTACATTCCTCACCATAAAATTCCTATGTGTGACAACAACTGTCCTGTACAAAGGGTTTCCTTCATACAATTCTAGGGCTTAAACAAAAAACTTCAAAGAACGTCGTCTCTTTAGTATGGGTAAGTCACTCAGATTTACCAAATCCGAATAGCAAGAGAATGATAAGAGTAAGTCGTCATGGTGGCCAAGCCATGTCGCACTGAAATCATTACCTTGTATAAGGTTTAGTGAATCTCGTATTCTAACACTTGGGCTTCCTCACAAGCGTTGCAGAAAATTTCTCTTGTCAACGAACGAAGTTCGGATAAATGCATTTATTTTTGCAAGCCGAACAAAAACATCTATCGTTTCTTCACAACTCTCAGGTTTTCGTATACTCCTAAGGAAACCGTTTGCTGATCAGTCGTAGCTTCTTCCAAGTTTATTCCTTCATAAAGGTAGTACTTGATCCTTAACAATCCTCGGGTCTGTGAGTTGTGGGCTCACTTGAACAGCTTTAACTCACTCTTGGGGTTACTATATTTGCACATTCCAGCATTACCTTCAGTTCACTACACCATACCCTTGAGGTAACATATCACAGACTTATTCTTTTCTAGATCCCACTCTGTGGAATTCATTTTCCTTTCCATTGGTCTGTTTAACCTTGGGTATCACAATCATTCTTTTTTTCCCAATATTCCAACTTAAAAAGTACTTTGTCACAAAGGTTATCATTCACATAGTTTTGATGTGGTTCCACATTCTTTTCACCTGTATTCACTTATCCAAACTCCTTAATATGAATGGTATTTTCTTCATTCATTTATCCCTGTGGTCACTACCACACTTAAAATGAAATGCACTCATGCGTGCATAGACCATATTTCCTCATATCCTCGAAAACGGTGGGAGATCTTTGTTCATGGGGTAACAACTCATAGAAAATCTTGACACAATAAATTTCATTAATTTACAAAGTTATTACAATCTCAGAGACTTCCGTTACAAAATAATGTCATGAAAACAAGAGTGCTTCATGATACACTTATTTCCACCTTCAAAAATTAACTACCTCATTCTGGCTTTCTTCTCCTTTGGACATTTACTAGCATAATGTTCTGCTTCCTTTCAACGAAAATAGATGATTTCTGACAAGTCTCGGGGCTTCTTGATGTTGGTGTTTGCTCCTTGGAGTTCTGGTTCCTTTCTTGGGCACTTATTGGCATAGTGGCCCATATCCTTATACTTGAAACATCTGATATGACTCAGGTCCGTCTGTTCAGGGGCTTGTCTCTTCCCGAGCTTCTTTGTTCCGATCAAACCTTCAATTTCCTGTGGATCAAACTCCACTTCTTCTGTCGGGAAGTTTCCCAGATACTCTTTTCTTTCCTTCGTACAGTCCTGTGAGAAATGTGCTTCTTCTCCACATGAATAGCAGGCATTGGAGTAAAATCTGGTTAGGCCTTGTCCATTAGGGTCTTCAACATCTTCCTTCATCACAAGTTCTCCTAAATTTTCTTTGAAGGCTTCCTTCATGGCTTCCTTCTGCTGCTTGATGACTTCTTGTACCTTGGGGTACATTTGGCATTGAGCCGGGTAATGCATAGTTCCTTCACACAAGAAACATGTCACCTGCCCAGTTGGGCATTCCTCAGCTCGGTGATTTTCTTCACAATGAGGGCATCCTTCTTTGTGTTCTTCCTGGGTGTGTCCTATCTCTCCACATATCTTGCACGCACAAATCTTCTTCACTTCTTTGCAACAGGGCTTCTGGGTGTTGGTGACAACATGAGATTTTTGTAGAGTCATCTTGAATTCTTCCCAAGTGATTGTTGCTTGCGTATCATGGGTAGCTTCATGCATCTTCCACCAATGTGCAGCACCTTCTGCAAAGTACCGAAAAACATACTGGACCATCTTGTTCCGAGCAACATGGTTACTCCTTAGATGATCCTCCATGTTCTGAATCCATTCTTCTGTCTCCAATTGAGTCATCGATCTGGAATAAACGAGTCCAGCTTTATTCATCATCTATTGGGTTCAAGGTTTTGGGATGTGATGCGAGAGAGAGAGAGAGGAGGGAGTACACACAATACAAACAATATAGTTTTAAAAATGGGATTTGTTTGTGGCTGTCGAAAAAAAATTTTACACACAAATGACAGTTCACAAATCATCGTATCTAACGTAAGTATACACAGGGGTTTGGTCTTCCAGGGCATAATATCTTGGAAATTCTTCGTGGTCTTCAATTTCTTTGGGTCTTCACAGTCTTCAACTCGTGTAGCTTCAACTCTTCTAATGCATGGTGAAATCTTCTTTACTTTGAAGTGACCATCAGTTGTTTCGATATCTTGTCCTCCTCGTAGTGGTCTCAGTTGATCCTTAGTGTGGACAAAGGGGAAAGGGTATTTTCTAACTATTTGAGGTAAGAGAGATCATTTGATAAAGCTCAAATAAGATGAGAAGTAAAGGGTCTTTTGAAAACAAAGTTTTTCGAGAAATCGTTTCCTAAGGGCTTTCCAGTTTCTAGGGTCACGTCCTACAGTCAACATGTGCTTTGATACCATCTCTGTAGCGACCCGACTCAAAACGAGTCAAGCCTCTGTGTGTTCTATGCCATCCCTGGATCAGTATGCTAGCACACACAGTACATAAATGTATATATCAAAGTGCAATCAAATTTGAATAACGTAAAATTGATATATACCTTAAAACATCTCAGCGGAAACAGTCAACGGGAGTGGAGTCCCAATAAACACCAACGGCAAGTTGAGTGTAGACTGTAACCCCGATTCGTACTCTTACCCGTCGTAGAGCTTAACTGCAACATAAGACGTTGCAGCCATGTAGGTCAGTACATTGAATGTACCGGCAAGATCACCATAGTAGAAACAGAAGAATAAATACTATTCTATATGCAATAAGGCTCTGTGGCTCTGTGTCTGAGTTTTTGCAGAAAAGCTGGTTTTATTTTCTTTTCCTACAACAAAGGAATATCATGGAGTTTTCACTACAGAGTTACCTAACATGACATGGTTCCGCCAACCGATGTCTCAATGCCCACAAGAATCATAGGTTGCCCACAATTAATTATCAGTCCAGTGTTGAGAGTTGAGAGGTAGATCCAAGTCTAGAAGCTCAAATTGTCCATAACCGGGGACACGGCTAATCGATTAGGTTTAACTCTGCAGAGTGTTGTGTACTTTACCCACAAGATTCGTTCCCTCCTGGTAAGTCCTCGCACTACCGGCTGTTTGAGAACAGGACGAATGAAACATGGTCTTTCAGAGTATTTCCCTGACCTCTGTCAGTGCCCATCCATTCCTAACGTCGACTACATCTTGTAGCACTGCCCGAGTCACAACAAAGATCAACCAAGCCAGAGCCCATAATGACTTGTGGCTACACAGGTAAGCTTCCGGGCATGAAGTATTCATCCTTTTCTTTGAGTCTGGGTGAAGCTTTCCGCAAGATGTCATGGCGCTTCTCCATGCATCCCGGCCATCCACTGGTTACTCCAGGGATGCCCAATCAACCATCCTTCACCCAGTAGTGTGTATTGAAAACTTGTTTCTCGAGTCTCGAATGTCTTGAGGTCTTGAAGATGGAGGACTTCAAGATGCCTTCATGAAGTTGTCGTCTTGACGTAGAGTCCTCCTTTTCACACCACTCACGAACACTCATACTAGACCCCGTCTACTTTAGCATAGCATAAAAATAACTAACGTTCCCGGGGCTTTAGTAACAATTGGTGGGTTCCTACCTCATGCATTCTACTCAACTACAAGAATTTCAATAACACTACGGGAGGGATTTGTCGAATGATGTCACTACATGCAATAAAACATAGGTATGAACAAAATGGTCAAAGTGAACTTGCCTGTACTATTGATGAAGAATAATATCGCTCTTAGAAATAGCTTGATAGACTATACGTCACTCTCCGATGAAAATTTATATAATCAAACATTGCATTCATATAAGCAATCATACTAGCAATCAATACTAACAATCAACAAGTAATACAAAACCAAACACAAAAGGGTTGATGAAGGAAATACTTAAGACAAAACTCAAAACAACAAACTTTCATCGACACAACAAAGGTTGGTCTTCTCTACAAATAAATCCTATTTCCAAAAGTAAAACACAAAACAAAAACAAAGTAAAATATAATAAAATTATTTTAGTAAATATTTTACTAGCAAAAAGAATTACTTTTGAAGAACAAGAATTATGAAAAACAAAGCAGGATAATAAACCTAACTAATACAAAACAGTGTCAAAAAGAATCACTCAAAAATAAGTTCTTAAACTCAAGTTATTCAAGTTTTAGTGATTTGATCAAATTTAACAAAATTCAAATTTAAAAGTTCAAATGTGAAAACTAAGACTACAGACAGAAACTACAAGTAATTTGTGACATGTTGCAAAAAGAATCATGCAAAAACTCTAAATATTTTAAAAGATATAACAAAACTAAAAATAGAAATCATTTTGTTTTCTAAAACAGAAATAGAAAAAGAAAATATTTAGCTAACGGACAGGGGCTACGTGGCGGCTTTCTATTGGTCAAAAGGGCGCGCATGCGGGTGTTTGTGGGCGGACGACTAAAGCTTAAAAGAAAACGGTTCGGCCTTTAATCCTTCTAATCTAAACCGTTGACTCTAGATCCGACGGCTACGGGAGGGCACGGGGCTTACAGAGGTGGAGGTCGAGGTTTCCGGCAAGGTCGACGGCGGCCGGAGGTCGGAGGTGGTCGGAGATTGTGGTGTGATGGTCGGGGGTGGCGTCCGAAGTGCTCAGGCGACTGCGGTGAAGCTCCGGCGTCAAATGGTGGCGTCAGATGGGGCTGGGAACGATGGAGGCGATGGTCTCGTGCTCGGAGGGCTTCGGTCGATGGCCGAACTCCGGCAAGGTGGAGCGGTGGCGTTTGCAGGCGAGGGCAGGGTGTTCGGGGGTGGAACGGAGTGCGGAGAGGCGGGGCTACTTATAGGCGCGGTGTAGGGTCGGGAGAGGGAGAGAGGAGCGAGATCCGGGGAGGTGTGATCTCCGGCGTGGTCGGGGGTGAGGGGAAGGGGATGAGCGCGGGGATGGCACGGTCGGACGGTGGGTCCCGCATGTCAGTGAGAGTGGGGCGGGATCAGCGGCGTCGGTGACCGATCCAGAGGGATCTCGTGGTTTAAAGGCTGTGGGCCGGCCGGTTTTCTATTAAAACGTTTAAATTCGTTTCCTTTTCTATTTTCCAGGGCATTTAAAACTCTTTAAGGCATTCAAAACATTTCCAACAATAGGATATATATATATATATCATTTTGATCTGGGAATAAATGCTATTTAATGAACATTTTTCCACTATCAAAATGAATACTTTTAAAAAATTATTTTCAGAAAATGCATAATTGATTTTAAATTCTTTTTGCAAATAATTTTCAAATAACCCCCTGGGTTTTATGGTTCAAATACTTCACAAAATAACCCCTGGTGTGGAGTGTCATATTACTCCTCTCAAGTTTTGTCAAGGGGTTTGAATTTTTTCAAACTTCAAATTGGAAATTCAAATATGAAAGGAACTCCATATCAGGAAATTTTCAAATAGTTTTCAAATTCACTTTTCAAATCTTTTATATTGAAGAAGTTATGTCATCTTCTCTCACTGATTTTAAATGTAAGAATTTGAATTCAAAAGCACATGGGAAAGTCATGTCATTCCCTCTCATTCAAAAGTTTTTAAAAGTTTCAAATTTCCCTCAATTCAATCACTCAGGCAAACAAACACTCATTCTAATATTTATTATAACATTCCAAAATTTGGGATGTTACATACCGAGTGGGCTCAGAGATACCTCTCCGTCACACGGAGTGACAAATCCCAGTCTCGATTCATGCCAACCCAACAAACACTTTCGAAGATACCCGTAGTGTACCTTTATGGCCACCCAGTTACGTTGTGATGTTTGGCACACCCAAAGCATTCCTACGGTATCCGGGAGTTGCACAATCTCATGGATTAAGGCAACGATACTTGACATTGAAAAGCTTTAGCAGACGAACTACACGATCTTGTGCTAGGCTTAGGATTGGGTCTTGTCCATCACATCATTCTCCTAATGATGTGATCCCGTTATCAGTGTCATCCAATGTCCATGATCATAAAACCGTGACCATCTATTGAGCAACGAGCTAGTCAACTAGAGTCTCACTAGGGACATGTTGTGGTCTATGTATTCACACATGTATTACGGTTTCTAGTTAACACAATTATAGCATGAACAATAGACAATTATCATGAACTAGGAAATACAATAATAACCATTTTATTATTGCCTCTAGGGCATATTTCCAACAGCATCATCATTAATTCTCTTAGAATTCTGTTCAATTCTTTTAGGGTGACCTTCTAGGAAGAGAGGTTCCTGGGTCATTCTACACCATCTAGTCATTACTCTAATAGCATGATCAATCACATTATTATTCATTTCAGCAATCAAATCAGTTTGTGACTTAGCAACTTGGTCTAGTTGGGTGTTAAACATGGAAGCATCTTTACTTAGACCTTTAACATCATTAGCAATTTTAAACATTAAGTCACTCAAACGATCAATCATCTTAGCATTTTGTTGTAATTGATCTTTAACATAATTATTAAAATGTTCTTCCTTAACAATGTAATTATGAAATTCCTCCATGCATTGACTAGGAGTTTTAATGTATAGTATATCTCTTCCATCGAATCTACGGAAGTAATTTACCTCTACAACGTGTGTAGGGACATAAAGTCCAGGTACTTCTTCAATAGGCGGTAGATTCTTAACATCTTCAGATTTAATACATTTTTCTTCCCTAGATCTCTTGGTTTCTTTCATACATTATGGACTAGTGAATTTAATACCTCTCTTGTTTTGGATAGGTTCCGGCGGTGGTTCAGGAAGTGTCCAATCATCAACATTTCTCAATATATTATTTAATAGTTCTTCAACTTGTCCAATAGCCCGTTCCCTCAAAATACAACCAACACAACTATCTAGGTAGTCCCTAGAAGGATCGGTTAGTCTATTATGAATGATATCAACTATTTCATTTTTCTTAAGAGAAAGATTAGGCAAGGATTTAAGTAACTAGAGAAGCCTCCCCCAAGCTTAAGGGAGATTCTCTTTTTCCATTTGCACAAAGTTAATTGTTTCATAAAAAGCAACTTGTTTCTTATGAGCAGGAAAATATTTTTTAGAGAAGTAACGAATCATATCCCGGGGCTACGCACACAACCGGGGGAAAGAGTAAGAAACCAATTCTTAGCATCACCTTTTAGTGAGAAAGGAAAAATGTTAAGTATATAGTAGTAACACATCTTTTCCTCGTGAGCAAATAGAGTAGCAATATCATGTAACCTTGTAAGGTGTGTCACAACAGTTTCAGTTTCATATCCATGAAAAGGATCAGTTTCTACCAATGTTATTAAATCAGGATTAATAGAGAATTAATAACCCTTATCAGTAACGATATTCGAGAAGTAGCAAATTCATGATCATGTTTCATTTTCACCATCATAGATATTTCTTTTATCTTACATAGCAATTTTCTCAAGTCATCTCTATCATTGCAGGCATGAAAGTATCTATCTAGCATAACCCTCAGGTACTTCAGGCATATCATATATATTAGGAGATGTACGCATAATAGGTGAATCATAGTTTGCATCAGTTTCAACATTTTAAGTTTCTATAGATCTAGCAATATGAGCATCAAGTAATTCACCAAGTGGCACAGTTTCAGTTTTATAAAGCATAGAAATAGCTTAATCATGAGTTTCATGAAACTCAGAAGTAGCATTGTCAAGTACTTGCGACATATCAGAACGAACAACAAGTGGTGGTGTCATAAGCTCATTCAAAACAGTAGGTGAATCAAAAGCACAGCTAGATGCAAGTTCCTTATCTCCCCTCATCTTAGTGGTTATGATCTAGGTATAGGTATCTTTCAGATTCTTCACAGTGACAATTGGATATCCTCAAGTGAGCACACTGAACAGAGCTATGCTCCTCGGCAACGGCGCCAGAAAAAGTTCTTGATAACCCACAAGTGAAGGGAATCACGATAGTCTTGACAGGTAGTATTTCACCCTAATTTATTGATTCAACATAAGGGGAGCCAAAGAATATTTATTGGTCTTAGTAGTTGAGTTTTCAATTCAACCACACATGAGATATCTCTCAGTAGCAAAAGTTTAAGTAGCACAAAAAAATAGTAATAGTAATGGTAATGGTAACAACAACAATTTAATAGCGATGTAACAATAACGGTAACAACAACAATTTAGTAGTGATGTAACAATAGCAGCATCAATAGTAACTTATCAAGAATCAATGTATGAAAAGCATAGGCATTTGAATCGGTGACGGATAAACATATTTATTGGATGAAATTCATCATGTAACAGTTACACACTAGAGCGACACACAACTAGCTCCAATTCATCAATGTAATGTAGGCATGTATCCCGTATATAGTTATGCATGCTGATAATAAGAACTTGCATGACATCTTTTGTCCAACCTTCCCATTGCAGAGGAGTCAATAAGGAAACTAAGGGATATTAAGGCCTCCTTTTAATAGAGAAGAACATTAAATCATTAACACATAGTTAATACATGAACTCAAACTACGACAATCACCGAAAATAATCCAAATAATTGTCACCTTAGGGTATGCGTATCATGACACATAATAGGTTCATACAACTTGTAAGATAGGATCCAAAACACGCGCATATTCATGAAAACATAATAGATTTAGATATGAAATCATGGCACTCGGGCCCTAGTGACAAGCATTAAGCATAGGAATGTCACATCAACATCAATCTCAGAATATAGTGGATACTAGAGATCAAGCCCTATCAAAATAACTCGATTACATGACAAATCTCATCCAATCCCATCACCGTCCAACAATCCTACAAAGGAATTACTCACTTTTGATGGTAAGCATCATGATGGTGTTGATGGAGAAGGGTTGGTGATGACGACAGGAGAGGAAGAACAGGAGGTGGAGACGACTTCATTTCATAAAACACGATTAAGCTTCTCTCTTATTTTTTCTCCAAAAATAGGAATTGATAGTACTAGAATGAGTGTCTATGGAGCCACGATGTGGCCCCAAGCCATCAGGGCGCATCTAGGAGTGGTGAGAGCGCCCTGTTGTCTCGGCTTCCACAGGTGGGCTCCCTTTGGTGGATCTCTGCTCCAATATTTTTATATATTCCAGAAAAATTCTCCAAAAAGTTTTGTCCAATTCTGAGAACTTAAATTTCTGCACAAAAACAACACGATGGTAGTTCTGCTAGAAACAATGTCAGTCCGGATTATTTTCATTCAAATCATGCAAATTGGATTCCAAAACAAGATCAAAAGTGTTTGGACAAGTATATACATTGGAGAAGTATAAACTCCCCCAAGCTTAACTCATTGCTTGTCCTCAAGCAATTCAGTTGACAAACTGAAAGTGATAAAGAAAACTCATACAAACTCTTTTGTTCTCGTTATTGTATATATACTTAGCTAGTGTCCATCTTTCCAACATAAATCATAAATAACCATATCAACGATAGCACTTAAACATTATATTCACTCATGGTAATAACATAGCGAACTAGCGAGCAATAATAAAACATCTCGCATGCCAACAGTTTTGTCAAAACAATCATGTTATAATATGATGATAAGGTATCTTGCTAGCCCTTTCTGAGACCGCAAAACATAAATGCAGAGCACTTCTGAGGTTCAAGCAGTGACTAAACATTCTAATTCGGAGTAGAAAAGTTCCATCCATGCTCACATCCAACATTAACTAACCTCAATGCATAAGAATGACAATAGTGCTCTAAGGTCTGGTGCTTTGGTTAGAAGATGGTGAGTCAAATAAAATAAAATAACATGAAAGTAAATAAATTAAAAGTAAATAAAAAGGCCCGCCGCAGAGGGAAGCATTGATTTGCAGAGGTGCCAGAGCTCATGGTTTAAAACTGAGATGAAATTTTAAATTTGGGCAGTGTGCATTTTCTGTCAATGTCACAACAGAGATTTCAGTATCTTCCATGCTAAACACATTATTGGTGTTTTCCCAAGAGAAAATAAAAATTTGATCCCATCCACCATACATACACATGTCATGGCTAACCGAATCCTCGGGTGCCCTCCAACAATTCAACTGTCGCAAGAGTTTGTTAAATTATTTTTTATTATGATGGACAGGGCATCCTTTTTACCAGCCTCTCTCATGCAATGACATGCGATTAAACATCCATCTTGAGAATAACCAACTTAGCATGGAAGATACTGACCGCCCCGTCAGTCCATGAATGGTACTAGCGCACACAACAAATGTTTTATTTGAATGTTTAGGGTTGGGACGTGCAAATTTATTGGGAACAATCGAGTAATACCGTATATAGGTAGGTATGGTGCACTCATTTGGCACAACTTGGGTTTAGGTGTTTGGATGCACAAGCATTATTCCCGCTTAGTACATGTGAATTCTAGCAATAGATTGAGAAGCAACCAGGTAGAGAGCAAAAACGGTCCTAATCATGCATTGAGAAAATTATCATTGAAGACTAGCATGAGTAGGATATGAACACTTTGAATTTAAGTATCATGAACGTTGCATTGGTTTTGAATCAACTACATGTTTGCACATGGGCCAACTCAAGTCGCTCGAATTACTCAGAGGTGGATAGCATACTAACATACTACATCACAACCATTTTAATTCATGTTGACACATAAGATAAATCATTATCCACTCCTAGATTTTTAAGTATGTCATGAGAAACTATAATATCTAGTTGTCATCACAAACATGTTTACTCATAATATGCTGAAGCAAGATCGAGCGAGCTAAACATATTTACAAAAACAGAAAACAAGAAGAGTTCATACCAACTTCCTTTAACACAACCACTTCATCAAATATCGTAATTATTGCCTTTCACTTGCACGATCAAATGTGTGAAAATAATAATAGTACAAGTGTGTCATGGACTAAACTGGAATCTATGAAACAATATATACAAAGGAGAAGACAAGGTAATATTGGCTCGTTGTTGGTTCAACAATAATGCGTATGAGAGCCACTCATCATTTTCATCGTGGAATTCTTCTTCCAATGACTTAAGAAAAGAAAAGGAAATTCAAGGAAACACACTAAAATATTTTTGGAGTTTTTTTTGTCTGAAGAAAGAAAATAAACAAAGGACAAATACGAACGAGAAAAGCTATTTACACGGGTAAGCTCCCAACAAGAAGAACTAATATTTTTTGGGTTTTCCTTTAATACTATGAACTAGTTAAACCAGAAAGAAAATCCGAAATAAAGCGATAAATACTTTTGTATTTTCAAAGTTTTTTAAACACACAAGAAGGTGAAGATAAAACTAACATGGATATACAATGAAAGAGGATGAACACCAACAATTTAAATGAGATGTGTGAACATGAATGTAATGTCGGTGAAAAATACGTGCTCCACAAGCTTAGGCTTTTAGCCTAGCTTGGCAATCACCATCCACAGTAGCCATCAGGTCTAGAAGGGAAGTAGTTGGGCTGAGGTACTCGAGCATCTGATACGTCTCCAACATATCAATAATTTTTGATTGTTCCATGCTATTATATTATAAACTTTGGATGTTTTGTATGCATGAATATGCTATTTTATATTATTTTTGGGACTAACTTATTAACTCAGTGCCCAGTGCCAGTTTCTGTTTTTTCGTGTTTTTGACATTTTTTAGATAGGAATATCAAACGGAGTCCAAACGGAATAAAACTTTTGTCGTGAATTTTTATGGAAAATATCAAAAATACCAGAAGGAAAAAATACTGAAGAGGAGGCCCGAGGGAGCCACGAGCCTGGGAGGCACGCAACCCCCCTAGGGCGCGGCTAGGGGGCTCGTGACCTCCTCGTGGCCCCTCCTGACTTGTTCTCGCCGCCATACGGTCTTATGAATACGAAAACCACCAGAACTAAACCTAGATCGCAAGTTCCGCCGCCGCAAGCCTCCGTAGCCACCAAAAACCAATCGGGAGACCGTTCCGGCATCCTGCCGGAGGGGAATCCATCTCCGGTGGCCATCATCATCAATAGCATTGCCTCTCCGATGATGCGTGAGTAGTTCACATCAGACCTTCGGGTCCATAGCTAGTAGCTAGAGGGCTTCTTCTCTCTCTTTGATCTTCAATACAAAGTTCTCCATGATCTTCGTGGAGATCTATCTGATGTAATTCTCTTTTGCGGTGTCTTTGTTGAGATCCGATGGATTGTGGATTTATGATCAAATTATCTATGAACATTATTTGAGTCTCCTCTGATTTCTTATGTGCATGATTTCATATCCTTGTAAGTCTCTTCGAGTTATGGGTTTCGTTTGGCCAACTTGATCTATGATTCTTGCAATGGGAGAAGTGCTTGGTTTTGGGTTCATACCGTGCGGTGTCCTCACCCAGTGACAGAAAGGGTAGCAAGGCACGTATCGTGTCGTTGCCATCAAGGGTAAAAATATGGGGTTTATATCATATTGCATGAATTTATACTTCTACATCATGTCATCTTGCTTAAGGTGTTACTCCGTTTGTTATGAACTTAATACACTAGATGCATGTTGGATAGCGGTCGATGTGTGGAGTAATAGTAGTTGATGCAGACAGTATCGGTCTACTTGTCTTGGACGTGATGCCTATATGTATGATCATTGCCTTAAATATCGTCATGACTTTGCGTGATTCTATCAATTGCTAAACAGTAATTTGTTCACCCACCATAATACTTGCTATCATGAGAGAACCCTCTAGTGAACACTATGGCCCCCGGGTCTATTTTACATATTATATATTCAGATCTAAATATAAAAACACCAAAAATACCTTGATGCAATTTTATTTACTTATTTATATTTGCTTATTATCACTATCAGATCTCACCTTGCAAGTAATCGTAAAGGGATTGACAACCCCTTTATCGCGTTGGGTGGAAGTTTGTTTATTTTTGTGCAGGTTCCTTGGTGCCTCATCTTGATACTCCTACTGGATTGATATCTTGGTTCTCAAACTAAGGGAAGTAGTTATCTCTACTTTTTTGCATCACCCTTTCCTCTTCAAGGGAAAAATCAACGCAAGCTCAAGAAGTAGCACGAAGAATTTATGGCGCCGTTGCCGGGGAGTATTCAAGTGAAGCATATCTACCAAGTACCTATCACAAACTCATCTCTTGCATTTACATTATTTGCCATTTTCCTCTCGTTTTCCTCTCCCCCACTTCTAAAACAAAAAATTACAAAAATATTTGCCTTTCTTTATTTGCCCTTTTCATTCTCCCTTTTCTTTTGCTTGCTTTGTGTTTGCTCGTCTGCTTGTCTGCTTGCTAAGTCACCATGTCTGAAAATACTAAATTGTGTGATTTCTCTAATACTAATAACAATGATTGTATTAGTACTCCAATTGATCCCGCCACTAGTGCGGAATCATATGAAATTTATGCTGCCTTGTTGAATCTTGTTATGAAAGAGCAATTTTCCGGCCTTCCAAGTGAAGATGCCGCATCCCGTCTTAATACCTTTATTGATTTATGGAATATGCAAAAGAAGAAAGATGTGGATAATGATATGATTAAATTGAAGCTATTTCCGTTCTCACTACGAGATCGAGCAAAAACTTGGTTTTCATCTTTACCCAAAAATAGTATTGATTCATGGAACAAGTGTAATGATATTAGGAATTTTAAGCAACTAGATCATGAACATGTTGCACAATCTTGGGAGAGAATGAAATTGATGATTAGAAATTGTCTCGCTCATGGCCTAAGTCTTTGGATGATTATACAAATTTTCTATGCTGGTTTGAATTTTGCTTCTAGAAATATCTTGGATTCCACTTCTAGTGGAATTTTTATGGAAATCACACTTGGAGAAGCTACAAAACTCTTAGATAATATCATGAAAAATTATTCTTAATGGCACACTGAAAGGTCACCTACTAGTAAAAAAGTGCATGCTATAGAAGAAATTAACTCTTTGAGTGCTAAGATGGATGAGTTAATGAAGATGTTTGCTAGTAAAAGTGTTCCTCTAGATCCAAATGATATGCCTTTATCCTCCTTGATTGAGAATAGCACTGAAAATTTTGATGTTAATTTTATTGGTAGGAATAATTTTGGTAACAACAATGCTTATAGAGGTAACTTTAATCCTAGGCCTTTTCCTAGTAATCCCACTAATAATTTTGGCAATTCCTACAACAATGCTCATGGAAATTATAATAAAATACCCTCTGGTATTGAGAGTAATATTAAGGAGTTTATTAATTCGCAAAATATTGTCAATGCTTCCCTAGAAGAAAAACTACTTAAAATTGATGACTTGGCTAGGACTGTTGATAGAATGTCTCTTGATATTGATGCTTTGAAATTAATATGTGTTCCTCCCAAGAATAATATGGATGAAACTTTGAAAGTTATGCGCGTTTCTATGAATGAGAGTAAAGAAAGAACCGCCCAAATTCGTGCTAGACATGAATGGCTCAAAAAGGCGTGTTCTCGTGATGAGAATCACGAAGATCTTAAAGTGCTTTATGTGACTCCTATTTAATCCTTGTTTTCTAATGTCAATCTTAATGATGATGGGGCTGGATGTGAATCCACTTTGGTTGAGAAACGCCCCAATGATTCGGAGTCTATCTTTCTTGATGGTAAAAATAGTAAAAGTGGAGTATAGGATATCAAAACTTTGAATAGTGATGAAATTACTACTTTGGATCTCGAGGAATTTAATTATGATAATTGCTCTTTGATTGAATGTATTTCCTTGATGCAATCCATGTTAAACTCTCCACATTCTTATAGCCAAAATAAGGCTTTACTAAACATATCGTTGATGCTATGATGAAATCTCTTGAAGAGAAACTTGAGTTGGAAATATCTATTACTAGAAAACTTCATGATGAGTGGGAACCTACTATAAAAATCAAGATTAAAAATTATTAATTCCATGCTTTGTGTGATTTGGGTGCTAGTGTTTCCACGATTCCAAAATCTTTATGTGATGTTCTAGGTTTCAATGAGATTGATGAGTGCTCTCTTAATTTGCATCTTGCGGATTCTACTATTAAGAAACCTATGGGAAGGATTAATGATGTTCTTATTATTGCAAATAGGAACTATGTGCCCGTAGATTTCATTGTGCTTGATATTGATTGCAATCCGACATGTCCCATTATTCTTGGTAGACCTTTCCTTAGGACTATTGGTGCTAATATTGATGAAGGAAGGGAATATTAAATTTCAGTTTCCATTAAATAAGGGCAAGGAACACTTTCCTAGAAAGATAATAAAATTTCCTTATTAATCCATTATGAGAGCTACTTATGGTTTGAGCACTAAAGATGACAATACTTGATTCTATCGCCTTACGCCTAGCTAAGGGCGTTAAACGATAGCGCTTGTTGGGAGGCAACCCAATGAATAGATTTATTTTTGCTTTTTACTTTATGTTTTGTTGAGTCCACACCATCATTATTCTTATATTATTGTGTTTTTTTATTTTTTAATTAGTGTTTGTGCCAAGTAGAACCTTTATGATTAGTTTTGGTGATAGTTGTTTAATCATGCTGAAAAAAGACAGAAACTTTGCGCTCACAAAATTATTTTTCATTTCTATTCAGAAAGAGATTTTGAGTTGATTCTTCTTGATTCTGATTAATATGAAAATTTCCCTAATTTTCATAATTGTTTCAGAATTTTTGCGTTAGCATAGTTATACGAAATATACAGATTGCTACAGACTGTTCTGTTTTTGACAGATTCTATTTTTGTTGTGTTGATTGCTTATTTTGATGAAACTATGGTTAGTATCGGGGGGTACGAGCCATGTAAAAGTGACAATACAGTAATATAACATCAATTGAATGGAAATTAAGTTTACTACAATACATAAAAAAGTTGGTGGTTTGTTCTCTTATGCTAATTCTATCACGAGTTTCTGTTTAAGTTTTGTGTTGTGAAGTTTTCAAGTTTTGGGTGATGTTCTTATGGACAATGGAATAAAGAGTGGAAAGAGCCTAAGATTGGGTATTACCAAGGCATCCCAAGACAAATTTAAGGACACCAAAAAGCTTAAGCTTGGGGATGCCCCGGGAAGGCATCCCCTCTTTCATCTTCAATCCATCGGTAACATTACTTGGAGCTATATTTTTATTCACCACATGATATGTGTTTTTCTTGGAGCATCGTATATTATGGGAGTCTTTGCTTTTTTGTTTTATCACAATCATCCTTGCTTCACACCTTTTGAGAGGGACATGCACTCATCATGAATTTTTTAGAATACTCAATGAGCTTCACTTATATCTTTTGAGTTAGGCAATTTAGCTCACATGTGCTTCACTTATATCTTTTGAGCTCGGTGATTTAGCTCAAATGTGCTTCACTTATATATTTTTAGCTTAGTAATTTTGCTCCCATGAGCTTCACTTATATCTTTTGATCTAGATAAATTTTGCTCCAGTACTTTAATTAAATCTTTGTAGAGCACGGCGGTGTCATATTTTGTAGAAATAAAAACTCTCGGATCTTCACTTATATCATTTTGAGAGTGATCTCTCTAAGTAACTTGGTAATTGGCGTGTGTTATGAAATTATTCCTAAATGTGATAGGCATCCAAAGAGGATATAATAAAAACTTTCAGATTCAAGTGCATTGATTAGTAAGAGAAGTTTGATTCCTCACGGTTAGTTTTGAGATAAGGAGGTGGTAATATTAGAGTTATGCTAGTAGGGTGTTGTGAATCTAGAAATACTTGTGTTGAGGTTAGTGATTCTTGTAGCATGCACGTATGGTGAACCGCTATGTTAGGAAGTCGGAGCATAATTGATTTATTGATTTTCATCCTTTGTGTGGCGGTCGGGATCGCGCGATGGTTAACTCCTACCAACCCTTCCCCTAGGAGTATGCGTTTAGAACTTTGTTTTGATTAGTAATAAAACTTTCGCAATAAGTATATGAGTTCTTCATGACTAATGTGAGTCCATGGTATAGATGCACTTTCACCCTTCCACCATTGCTAGCCTCTCTAGTGCCGCGCAACTTTCGCCGATGCACAAACCCACCATATATCTTCCTCAAAACAGCCGCCATACCTACCTATTATGGCATTTTCATAGCCATTCCGAGATATATTGCCATGCAACTTCCACCTTTCCGTCTCAGGACATGTGCCATCACTTTCATTCATATAGAGTCATTATTGTTCTAAGTATCGAGTTGTAAGTAAATAAAAGTGTGATGATCATCATTATTAGAGCATTGTCCCATGTGAGGAAATGAAAGAGGCCAAATATGCCCACCAAATAAAAAAAGAGGCCGAAGAGCCCAAAAAAAAATGAGAGAAAAAGAGAGAAGGGGCAATGCTACTATCTTTTTCTAGACTTGTGCTTCAAAATAGCAGCATGTTCTTCATGATAGAGAGTCTCTTGTTTTGTCACTTTCATATACTTGTGGAAATTTTCATTATATAACTTGGCTTGTATATTTTAATGATGGGCTTCCTCAAATTTCCCTAGGTCGTCGTGAGCAAGCAGGTTGGGTGCACACCCAGTAGTTTTCATTTTTGAGCTTTCATACACTTATAGCTCTAGTGCATCCGTTCCACGGCAATCCCTACTCATTGACATTGATATCTATTGATGGGCATCTTCATAGCCTATTGATACGCCGAGTCGATGTGACCATCTCCTCCTTTTTGCCTCACAACCTCCACCACACTCTATTCCACCTATAGTATTATATCCATGGCTCACGCTCATGTATTGCGTGAGAGTTGAAAAAGTTTGAGAAACTAAGAGTGCGAAAACAATTACTTGACCAATACTGAGGTTGTGCATGATTTAAATTCGTTGTGTGGGGATGATGGAGCATAGCCAGACTATATGATTTTGTAGGGATAACTTTGTTTGGCCTTGTTATTTCACAAGTTCATGATTACTTTGCTATTATACTGGAAGTATTATTGTTTTCATGTCAATATTAAACTATTGTTTTGAATCTTATGGATCTGAACATTCATGCCACAATAAATATATTACATAGAACAAATATGTTAGGTAGCATTCCACATCAAAAATTCGGTCTTTATCACTTCCCTACTCGAGGACGCGCAGGAGTTAAGCTTGGGGATGCTTGATACGTCTCCAACATATCTATAATTTTTTATTGTTCCATGCTATTATATTATCAACTTTGGATGTTTTATATGCATGAATATGCTATTTTATAATATTTTTGGGACTAACTTATTAACTTAGTGCCCAGTGCCAGTTTCTGTTTTTTCCGTGTTTTTGACATTTTTCAGATAGGAATATCAAACGGAGTCAAAATGGAATACAACTTTCGCCATGATTTTTTATGGAAAATATCAAAAATACCAGAAGGAAAAAATACCGGAGAGGAGGACCGAGGGAGCCACGAGCCTGGGAGGCGCCCCCCTAGGGCGCGGCTAGGGGGCTCGTGACCTCCTCATGGCCTCTCCTGACTTGTTCTCACAACCATACGGTCTTATAAATACGGAAACCACCAGAACTAAACCTAGATCGCAAGTTCCGCCGCCGCAAGCCTCCGTAGCCACCAAAACCAATCGGGAGACCATTCCGGCATCCTGCCGGAGGGGAATCTATCTTCGGTGGCCATCTTCATCAACACCATTGCCTCTCCGATGATCCGTGAGTAGTTCACATCAGACCTTCGGGTCCATAGCTAGTAGCTAGATGGCTTCTTCTCTCTCTTTGATCTTCAATACAAAGTTCTCCATGATCTTCATGGAGATCTATCCGATGTAATTCTCTTATGCGGTGTGTTTGTTGAGGTCCGATGAATTGTGGATTTATGATCAGATTATCTATGAATATTATTTGAGTCTCCTCGGATTTCTTATATGCATGATTTCATATCCTTGTAAGTCTCTTCGAGTTATGGGTTTCGTTTGGCCAACTTGATCTATGATTCTTGAAATGGGAGAGTGCTTGGTTTTGGGTTCATACCGTGTGGTGTCCTCACCCAGTGACATAAAGGGTAGCGAGGCACGTATCGTGTTGTTGCCATCAAGGGTAAAAAGATGGGGTTTATATCATATTGCATGAATTTATCCTTCTACATCATGTCTTCTTGCTTAAGGGATTACTCCGTTTGTTATGGACTTAATACACTAGATGCATGCTGGATAGCGGTCGATGTGTGGAGTAATAGTAGTAGATGCAGATAGTATCGGTCTACTTGTCTCGGACGTGATGCCTATATGTATGATCATTGCCTTAGATATCATCATGACTTTGCGCGATTCTATCAATTGCTCAACCGTAATTTTTTCACCCACCATAATACTTGCTATCATGAGAGAAGACTAGTGAACACTATGGCCCCCGGGTCTATTTTACATATTATATATTCAGATCTAAATATAAAAACACCAAAAATACCTTGCTGCAATTTTATTTACTTATTATCACTATCAGATCTCACCTTGCAAGTAATCGTAAAGGGATTGACAACCCCTTTATCGCGTTGGGTGCAAGTTTGTTTGTTTTTGTGCAGGTTCCTTGGTGCCTCATCTTGATACTCCTACTAGATTGATACTTTGGTTCTCAAACTGAGGGAAATACTTATCTCTACTTTGCTGCATCAACCTTTCCTCTTCAAGGGAAAAACCAACGCAAGCTCAAGAAGTAGTAGCATCCACAATAGCCAACTCATTACGATAAGAGATTATATCGGATGGCATGATGACATATTTGTGACTTTCATGATAATCAAATAAAAAGGGGCAAGCAACACAATAACATCTTGAGTCTTGTCTCTATATACCACGTTGTAGCGAATGTGGCGTGGAGGCTTTAGTTCATCAATAAAATGGTGTTCTAGCATAGAATGGTGATCAAGATAAACCTTAGATAGCGAGTAATTAGTAGGGTGCATATTAACGTTTAAATGTCTTGGTAGGCGATTGGCATAAATGCCACCATGGACCTTTCCCCTCATCTTCTTATCGTCAAGGCGGTGTTTAACAATGGATCCTAAGTTGTATGTGTTGTCATTAAATAATGCACGTCGCAAGATAGCGAGGGTGGGAGCATTAAGACTGCAACCCTGCTCCTAACCAGTTAAACATTTCCCTATAAATAATGCAAACTAGTGCACAAAATGAAAATCCAAACTAGTGGATCTAGATTTCCACATGCCCCTACGTTCTCCCATAGTTAAAGTAAGAAGGAAGTCCTCAAACTCCTCCAACATAGGTTCACTTAATCCACTGTCAGAGGGAATCAAGCATATTTGGCAGAACTGGGTGAATGGTATTTCATAATGTTAAGCGTATAAATCCAAGCTACCATGGGAATATCAAGCCTATGCATGTAATAGAAATTCTGCATAATGGAATTCGTAAGGAGATAGAATTGGTCACACTCATCTATGAGGAAGTTGGTCAGACGACATTTGCCATGAATTGCATGAACTCTTGATAGAAACTCGCTTCGATCATGAAGGAATCATGTGACCATTCAAATGGCTAAATCTCCATGACACGAAAGAGAATGATATCTAGATCTTGAGCACTGCCGATGGTTCCCTTGGGACTTTGGCTGGATGAACCTCTCATAAAGATGTCCATTTTCCTAAGAACAAATTTCTCAATGGGGATTTACATCTTCCCAACAATAAGAGTATCATATTTATTCTTGGAAGTAGGAAGAGGAAATTTAAACCCTCCAATAGTAGTCGTGGCAACTGTCTCAACGGTATTAATATTATTCACCGATGCTTGTTTTTTCGAAAAGTGCACTGGATGTTGTTTACCATGGACATGAAAAGTAACCTTGATTTTGTTGCAATCCATAACAACCCCTGCTATGTTTAGAAAAGGTATACCAAGGAGAATCGACATGTTGTCGTCCTCGGTCTTATCAAAAATAACAAAGTCCGTTAAGATAGTAACATTTGCAAGCACAATAGGAATATCCTCACAAATTCCAATAGGTAGAGCAATCAATTTATCTGACATTTGCAAAGATATTTCAGCAGGTGTAAGCTTATTCAAATCAAGTCTTTTATATAAAGAGAAAGGCATAACACTAACACCGTCTCCAAGATCACATAAATCAATTTTAACATAACTTCATTTAATGGAGCAAGGTGTTGTGAGTATACTATGATCTCCCAACTTCTTAGGCGATCCACCATCAAAAGAATAATTAGCAAGAATGGTTGAAATTACAATTTCAGGTATCTTACTTTTATTAGTGATAATATCTATCATATACTTAGCATATGCGGGCATCTTCAAATATTAGTTAAATGAGTGAGCAAAAAGACAGATCTAAGCATTTCAGCAAAGCACTCAAAATCCTCCTCGTCCTTACTTTTAGAAGGCTTATGAGGAAATGTCATGGGCTTCTGAACACATGGATCTCTTTCTTTACCATGTTTTCTGTCGGGTAACGTTGCATGGGAAACAAAAAAATCCTACGCACACGCAAGATCTATCCATGGTGATGAGCATCTATGAGAGGGAGAGTGGATCTACATACCCTTGTAGATCGCTAAGCGGGAAGCGTTAAGAAACGCGGTTGGTGTAGTCGAACGTCTTCGTGATCCAAATCGCCGAGCATCCCGCGATCCCATCACGATCTGTTTCGCGATCCAATCACGATCTATCCCGCAATCTCATCACGATCCGTCCCGTGATCCAATCACGAATCGTCTCGCGATCTTGATCACGGTCCTTCCGATCTAGCGCCAAACAGTTGGCACCTTCGCATTCAGCACACATACGGCTCGATGACGATCTCCGGCTTCTTGATCCAGCAAGAGAGAGCAGAGAGGTAGACGAGTTCTCTGGCAGTGTGATGGCGTTGCAGCGATGGTGGTGGAGGAATTCCAGCAAGGCTTCGCCTAAGTACCGCTGAAAACCGATCTAGAGGAGAAAATAATCTAGAGGAAGAAGAGGGCAACACGTGGCAATTAGGGTTAGCTTTTTCCTCCAAATCCTCTAGTATATATAGGAGGGAGGCAGGGGAGGAGGCATCCTAAAACCCTCAAGGTTTGGTCGAAATTGGAGGTCAGGGAGTCCTACTCCAATCCTATTAGGAGTAGGATTCCTCCTTTCCACTTGGAAACTCTTTCCACCTCTCCACCTTTGGAGTTTTTTCCTTCTCCAACAACTCCAGCCGCATGGGACCTTAGAGGAGGCTTAGGCCAGCCCACCAGGGGCTAGTTTACCTCCTCCCATAGCCCATGTAGCCTCTTGGGTCGAATTACCTCTCCCGATGGTCCCCCGATACACTACCGGCACTCCCGATACACTACCGATGAGCCCGAAACTTTTCCGGCGACCATAACATGACTTCCTATATATCAATATTTACCTCCGGACCATTCCAGAGCTCATCATGACGTCCGAGATCTCATCTGGGACTCCGAACAACCTTCGGTCACCATCATACATAACTCTATAATACCGAAACATCACCAAACCTTAAGTGTGCAGACCCTACGGGTTTGAGAACTATGTAGACATGACCGAGACACCTCTACGGTCAATAACCAATAGAAGTACTTGGATGCCCATATTGGTTCCTACATATTCTACGAATATCTTTATCGGTCGAACCTCTATGTCAAAGATCAAGTTAATCCCGTATGATGTTCCCTTTGTTCTTCGGTATGTTACTTGCCCAAGATTCGATCGTCGGTATCTCCATACCTAGTTCAATCTTGTTACGGGCAAGTCTCTTTACTCATTCCATAATACAAGATCCCATGGCTAACACTTAATCACATTGCTTGCAAGGCTTATTGTGATGTTGTATTACCGAGTGGGCCCTGAGATACCTCTCCGTCACACTGAGTAACAAATCCCAGTTTTGATCCATGCCAACCCAGTAGACACCCACGGAGATACTTGTAGAGCACCTTTATAGTCACCCAGTTACATTACGATGTTTGATACAAGCAAGGTACTCCTCCGGTGTTAGTGAGTTGCATGATCTCATGGTCATAGAAACAAATACTTGACATGTAGAAAACTGTAGCAATAAACTGACACGATCATATGCTACATTTGTAGTTTGGGTCTTGTTCATCACATCATTGTCCTAATGATGTGGTCCCGTTATCAAATGACATCTCATGTCCATGACTAGGAAACCATAGCCATCTTTGATCAACGAGCTAGTCTATTGGAGGCATACTAGGGACATGGCGTTGTCTATGTATCCACACATGTATCTGAGTTTCCGATCAACACATTTATAGCATGGATAATAAACGATTATCATGATCAAGGAAATATCATAATAACCAATTTATTATTGCCTCTAGGGCATATTTCCAACAGTCTCCGACTTGCACTAGAGTAAATAATCTAGTTCACATCACCATGTGATCCGCATTGTTATGAATCTAACACCCAATGAGTTATGGGGCTCGATCATGCTTTGCATGTGAGAGAGGTCTTTTGGTCAATGGTCCGTGACATTCAGATCCGTGGGTACTCTGCTAATCTCCGTGTTAAACTGTAAATACTGCTACCACACACCACTTGGAGCTATTCCAAATGGCTGCTCCACTATACGTATCCGGATTGCTACTAAGAGTCATCTGGATTGGTGTTAAAGCTTGCAGCGACGTAACTCTTTACGATGAACTCTTTATCACCTCCATAATCGAGAAACATTTCCTTTGTATTTTGGTCACTCAGGATAATCTTAACCGCTGTCTAGTGATCATCTCCTGGATCACTCTTGTACCCCTTGATGGACTCATGGCAAGGCACACACACGTGCGGTACACGACATTGCATACTATACAAAGCTTATGGCTAAGGCATAGGGGACGATGTTCATCCTTTCTCTTTCTTCTTCCATGGTCGAGCTTTGAGTCTCACTCAACTTCACACCTTACAAAGCAGGCGAGAACACTTCTCTCTGAGTGATCCATTTTGAACTCTTTCAAAATCTTGTCAAGGTATGTACTCATTGAAAGTCTCATCAAGCATCTTGATCTATCTCTATAGATCTTGATGCTCAACAATTAGGTAGCTTTATATAGGTCTTCTTTTGAAAAACTCCTTTCAAACAACCCTTTATGCTTTCTAGAAATTCTACATCATTTCCGATCAACAATGCGTCAACCACATATGCTTATCAGAAACTATATAGTGCTCCCACTCACTTTATTGTAAATACAAGTTTCTCATAAACTTTGTATATACTCAAAAACTTTGATCACCTGATCAAAGTGTATATTCCAACTCCAAGATGCTTGCTTCAGTCCATAGAAGGAAAACTGAAGCTTGCTCTCGTTTTAGCATCCTTAGAACTGACAAAACCTTCTGGTTGTATCACATACAACTTTTGCTCAAGTAAACTGTTAAGGAAACAATGTTTTGTCATCCATCTACCAGATTTCATAATTGAAAACTGCAGCCACTGCTAACATAATTCCAACAGACTTTAGCATCGCTACGAGTGAGAAAGTCAACTCTTTGAACTTGTCGGAAACTTCTTTGTGACAAGTCGAGCTTTATAAATGGTGACATTTACCATTAGCGCATGTCTTCATTTCAAAGGTCCATTTGTACTCGACGACCTGTCATCCAACGAGCAAGTCTACCAAAGTCTATACTTGGTTTTCATAAATGGATCCTTTCTCGTATTTCATGGCCTCTAACTATTTGTCGGAATCCTGGCCCATCATCGCTTCTCCATATCTCGTAGGTTCATCGTTGTCCACAAACATGACCTCCAAGATAGGGTTGTCGTACCACTCAGGAGCAGTAATCATCCTTGTCGACCTACGAGGTTCGATAGTAACTTGATCCGAAGCTTCATGATCATCATCATTTACTTCCTCTTCAACTGACATAGATTCCATAGAAACATCTTTCTGCGCTCCGCTATTCTCTGGTTGAAACAAAAGTTCAACAACCTCATCAAGTTCTATCTTCCTCCCACTCAATTCTTTCGAGAGAATCTTTTTCCCGGGAAAGGACCCGTTTTAGCAACAAACACTTTATGCTTGGATCTAAGATAGAAGGTTCACCCAACTGTTCTTAGGGTAATCTATGAAGATGCACTTGTCCGCTTTGGGTTCGAGCTCATTAAGTGAAAACATTTTTCATCACAAGCGTCGCAGCCCCAAACATTAAGAAATGACAGCTTAGGTTTCTATCAAACCGTAATTCACACGGTGTAATCTCAACGGATTTAGATGGTGCCCTATTTAAAGTGAATGTAGTTGTCTCTAATGCATAACCCCAAAACTATAGTTGCAAAACGATAAGAGACATCATAGCCCGCACCATATCCAATAGAGCACGACTATGATGTTCGGACACACCACCACACTATGGTGTTCCAGGTGGCGTGAGTTCTGAAAAAACTTTCACATTGTCTAAAGTTGTATGCCAAACTCGTAACTCAGATATTCACCTCCACGATCATATCGCAGACATTTTTATCTTCTAGTCACGATGATCTTAAACTTCACTCTGAATTTGCTTGAACCTTTCAAATGATTCAGACTTGTGTTTCATTAAGTAAATATACACTATATCTACTCAAATCATTAGTGAAGGTAAGAAAATAACGATATCCACTTCACGCTACAAGACTCATTGGATTGCATACATCAACATGTATCATTTCCAATAAATCACTTGCCCGCTCCATCAATCCGGAAAACGGGGTCCTTAGTCATCTTGCCCAAGAGGCATGGTTCGCATGTCTCAATCGATTCGAAAACGAATGAGTCCAAAGATCCATCAACATGGAGTTTCTTCATGCACTTAATACCAATACGCGGAGTGGTTTTTGTCTTAGACGATACGGAATCGCAGCTAAGCCCCCAAGTGTGGAGCATGTCCGTACTCGGAGTAGTTTTTGACTTAGGCGATACAGAATCGCAGTTAAGTCCCCGACTGTGGAGCATGTCCGCACTCGGAGTAGTTTTTTGACTTAGGCGATATGGAATCGCAGCTAAGCCCCCGAGTGTGGAGCATGTCCGCACTCGGAGTAGTTTTTGACTTAGGCGATACGGAATTGCAGCTAAGCCCTCGAGTGTGGAGCATGTCCGCACTCGGAGTAGGTTTTGACTTAGGCGATACAGAATCATAGCTAAGCACCCGAATGTGGAGCATGTCCACACTCGGAGTAGTTTTTGACCTAGGCGATACGGAATCGCAGCTAAGCCCTTGAGTGTGGAGCATGTCCGCACTCGGAGTAGTTTTTGACTTAGGCGATATGGAATCGCAGCTAAGCCCCTGAGTGTGGAGCATGTCCGCACTTGGAGTGGTTTTTGACTTAGGCGATACGAAATCACAGCTAAGCCCCCGAGTGTGGAGCATGTCTGCACTCGGAGTGGTTTTTGACTTAGGCGATACGGAATCACAGCTAAGCCCCCGAGTGTGGAGCATGTCCGCACTCAGAGTAGTTTTTGACTTAGGCGATACGGAATCGTGGCTAAGCCCCCGAGTGTGGAGCATGTCCGCACTCGGAGTAGTTTTTGACTTAGGCGATACGCAATCGTAGCTAAGCCATGCGATGGCGCGCGAGGCGGCTTAATGATGAAGACATGCCACACAGAGTGGAGACGTGCGGGGCTGTCGACTGATGAAGACGCATCTGTCGGAATGGCAAAGCGCGGGCGGTGGAGTGAGGAAGACGCATCCAGCGGAGTGGCGATGCGCGGGGTGGCCGAGTGATGAAGACGCATCCGTCAGAGTGGCGATGCGTAGGGCGGACGAGTGATGAAGACGCATCCATCGGATTAGTGACGCGTGGGGCGGCCGAGTGATGAAGACACATCCATTAGTGTGGCGACACGTGGGGCGGCCGAGTGATGAAAACGCATCCGTCAGAGTGGCGACACGCGGGACGGCTGAGTGATGAAGGCGTATCCATTGGAGTGGGGACGTGCAGGGCGGCCGAGTGATGAAGACGCATTCGTCGGAGTGGTGACGCGCAGGGCGGCCGAGTGATGAAGACGCATCCGTCGGAGTGGCGACACGCGGGGCGGCCGACTGATGAAGACACATTCATTGGAGTGGCGACACGCGGGGCGGCCAAGTGATGAAGACGCATCCGTCGGAGTGTCGACGCGCGGGGCGGCGGAGTGATGAAGACGCATCTATCGGAGTGGCGACGCGCGGGGCGGCCGAGTGATGAAGATGCATCCCTGGGAGTGGCAACGTGCCGGGCGGCCGAGTGATTAAGATGCATCCGTCGAAGTGGCGACGCGCGGGGCGACCGAGTGATGAAGACACATCCATTGGAGTAGCAACATGTGGGGCGGCCGAGTGACGAAGACGCATCCGTCGGAGTGGCGACGCGTGGGGCGGTCAAGTGATGAAAACGCATCCGTTAGAGTGGAGTCCATCGAGTGACGGCGCACGGGGCGGCGGAGTGATAAAGACGCATCGATCGGAGTGGCGACACGCGGGGCGGCCGAGTGATGAAGACGCATCCGTCGGAGTGGCGACACACGGGGCGGCCGAGTGATGCAGACACATCGTTGGAGTGGTGACGCGCGGGGCGGCCGAGTGATGAAGACACATCCATGGGAGTGGCGACACGCGGGGCGGCCGAGTGATGAAGACGCATGCGTTGGAGTGGCGACGCGCGGGGTGGCGGAGTGATGAAGACGCATTCATCGGAGTGGCGACGAGCGGGGTGGCCGAGTGATGAAGACGCATCCGTCGGAGTGGCGACGCGCGGGGCGGGCGACTGATGAAGACACATCCATTGGAGTGGCGACACGTGGGGCGGTCGAGTGATGAAGATGCATCCGTCGGAGTGTCGACACGCGGGGCGGCGGAGTGATGAAGACGCATCTATCGGAGTGGAGACGCGCGGGGCGGCCGAGTGATGAAGATGCATCCGTCGGAGTGGCGACGCGCCGGGCAGCCGAGTGATGAAGACGCATCCATCGGAGTGGCGACGTGCGGGGCGACCGAGTGATAAAGACACATCCATTGGAGTAGCCACATGTGGGGCGGCCGAGTGATGAAGACGCATCCGTCGGAGTGGCGACGCGGGGGTGGCCGAGTGATGAAAATGCATCCGTCATAGTGGAGTTGACCGAGTGACGGCGCATGGGCCGGCGGAGTGATGAAGACGCATCCGTCAGAGTGGTGACGCGCGGGGCGGCAGAGTGATAAAGACGCATCCGTCAGACTGGCGACGCGCCGGGCGGCCGAGTGATGAAGATGCATCTATCGGAGTGACGACACGCGGGGCGGCCGAGTGATGAAGTCGCATCGTCGGAGTGGTGACGCGCGGGGCGGCCAAGTGATGAAGACACATCCATTGGAGTGGCGACACGCAGGGCGGCCGAGTGATGAAGACGCATCCGTTGGAGTGGCGATGCGCGGGGCGGTGGAGTGATAAAGACGCATTCATCGGAGTGGCGACGCACGGGGCGGCCGAGTGATGAAGACACATCCATTGGAGTGGCAACATGCAGGGCGGCCGAGTGATGAAGACGCATCCATCGGAGTGGCGACGCGCAGGGCGGCAGAGTGATGAAGATGCATCCGTTTGAGTGCCGACGCGCAGGGCGGCGGAGTGATGAAGACGCATTCATCGGAGTGGCGAGGCGCGGGGCGGCCGAGTGATGAAGACACATCCGTCGGAGTGGCGACGTGCGGGGCGGCCGACTGATGAAGACACATCCATTGGAGTGGCGACACGCGGGGCGGCCGAGTGATGAAGACGCATCCGTCGGATTGTCGACGCGCAGGGCGGCGGAGTGATGAAGACGCATCTATCGAAGTGGCGAGGCGCGGGGCGGCCGAGTGATGAAGACGCATCCGTCGGAGTGGCGACGCGCCAGGCGGCCGAGTGATGAAGACACATCCGTCAGAGTGGCGACGCGCGGGGCGACCGAGTGATGAAGACACATCCATTGGAGTAGCAACACGTGGGGCGGCCGAGTGATGAAGACGCATCCGTCGGAGTGGCGACGCGTGGGGCGACCGAGTGATGAAAATGCATCCGTCAGAGTGGAGTCGACCGAGTGACGGCGCACGGGGCGCCGGAGTGATGAAGACGCATCCGTCGGAGTGGCGACGCGCGGGGCGGCCGAGTGATGAAGACGCATCCGTCGGAGTGGCGACGCACGGGGCGGACGAGTGATGAAGACGCATCTGTCGGAGTGGCGACACGCGGGGTGGCCGAGTTATGAAGACGCATCGTCGGTGTGGCGACGCACGGGGTGGCCGAGTGATTAAGACACATCCATTGGAGTGGCAACACGCTGGGTGGCCGAGTGATGAAGACGCATCCGTTGGAGTGGCGATGCGCGGGGCGGCAGAGTGATGAAGACGCATTCATCGGAGTGGCGACGCGCGGGGCGGCCGAGTGATGAAGACGCATCTGTCGGAGTGGCGACAAGCGGGGCGGCCGAGTGATGAAGACACATAGTCGGAGTGGCGACGCACGGGGCGGCCGAGTGATGAAGACACATCCATTGGAGTGGCGACACGCAGGGTGGCCGAGTTATGAAGACGTATCCGTTGGAGTGGCGATGCGCGGGGCGGCGGAGTGATGAAGACGCATTCATCGGAGTGGCGACGCGCGGGGCGGCCGAGTGATGAAGACACATCCATTGGAGTGGCGACACGCGGGGCGGCCGAGTGATGAAGACGGATCCGTTGGTGTGGCGACGCGCGGGGCGGTGGAGTGATGAAGACGCATTCATCGGAGTGACGACGCGCGGGGCGGCCGAGTGATGAAGACACATCTATCGGAGTGGCGACACGCGGGGCGGCCAAGTGATGAAGACGCATCATCGGAGTGGCGACGCGCGGGGCGGCCAAGTGATGAAGACACATCCATTGGAGTGGCGACACGCAGGGCGGCCGAGTGATGAAGACGCATCCGTTGGAGTTGCGACGCGCGGGGCGTCGGAGTCATGAAGACGCATTCATCGGAGTGGCGACGCGCGGGGCGGCCGAGTGATGAAGACACATCCATTGGAGTGGCGACACGCGGGGCGGCCGAGTGATGAAGACGCATCTGTTGGAGTGGCGACGCGCGGGGCGGCGGAGTGATGAAGACGCATCTGTTAGAGTGGCGACGCGCGGGGCGGCGGAGTGATGAACACGCATTCATCGGAGTGGCGACGCGCGGGGCAGCCGAGTGATGAAGACACATCCATCGGAGTGGCGACGCGCGAGGCGGCCGACTGATGAAGACTCATCCATTGGAGTGGCGACATGCAGGGCGGCCGAGTGCTGAATACGCATCCATTGGAGTGTCGACACGTGGGGCGGCGGAGTGATGAAGACGCATCTATCGGAGTGGCGACGCGCGGGGCGGCCGAGTGATGAAGACGCATCCGTCGGAGTGGCGACGCGCCGGGCGGCTGAGTGATGAAGATGCATCCATCGGAGTGGCGACGCGCGGGGAGACCGAGTGATGAAGACACATCCATTGGAGTAGCAACATGTGGGGCGGCCGAGTGATGAAGACGCATCCGTCGGAGTGGCGACGCGTGGGGCGGACGAGTGATGAAAATGCATCCGTCAGAGTGGAGTCGACCGAGTGATGGCGCACGGGGTGGCGGAGTGATGAAGACGCATCCGTCGGAGTGGCGACGCATGGGGCGGCCAAGTGATGAAGATGCATCCGTCGGAGTGGCAACGCGCGGGGCGGCCGAGTGATGAAGATGCATCTGTCAGAGTGGCGACACGCGGGGTGGCCGAGTGATGAAGACGCATCGTCGGAGTGGCGACGCATGGGGCGGCCGAGTGATGAAGACACATCCATTGGAGTGGCGACACGCGGGACGGCCGAGTGATGAAGACGCATCTGTCGAAGTGGCGACACGCGGGGTGGCCGAGTGATGAAGATGCATCGTCGGAGTGGCGACGCATGGGGCGGCCGAGTGATGAAGACGCATCCGTTGGAGTGGTTACTCGCGGGGCGGCGGAGTGATGAAGACGCATTCATCGGAGTGGCGACGCGCGGGGCGGCCGAGTGATGAAGACTGTAACATACCAAAATTCCATTTTGGAATGTTATGAAATATAGCTATGCATCATTATCATCATTGCTTGAATGTATGGTATTGTTGAAATGCTTCTTCTAACTTTCTGAAAGTCCCTTTCTATTTTCAATATGTTGCTTTCACCTATTTGAAAACCTTGGAAAAATTTCAAAATAAGAGGGAGGAACATGACACTCCACACCAGGGACTTCTTGGTGATTTATTTAAAAAAATAAAAACCAGGGGTTATTTTGAAAAATATTTGCGAAAGGTTTTAAAACAAAATAGGCAATTTCTAAAAATATTATTTTTTCAAATTATTCAAATGAAAGAATAAAAATGTTCAATAAATACCATTTATTCTTCTGTTAATTTCGATATATATTAGTGCTATATTTGGAATTATATTAAGATCATTAAATGAGTTTTACTGCACTGATATTTCAAAAAAGGAAAGCTTTTAATGCTTTAAAGGCCCGGTCGGCCCATCTGCTATTAAACCCCCTCCCGAGTTACCTTAATATCGGCCATCGACGCGCCCGCAAATCTCTCCCTCTCTCTGACAGCGGGTCTCGCCCCGACCGACCATGAGATTCGCGCGGTCACCGCCTTACTCGCGCCCACGACCGACGCCAGCGATCCCTCCTCGCCGGATCTCCCTTCCCTTCCTTCCCCTCGCCCACCCGCGGCCCCATATAATAGCGGCCACCTCCGCGCTCCATTCCCCCGAACCCCTCTCTCTCCCTCGCCAGAACGCTGCATCGAAGCTCGCCGGAGCTCTGCCCCGACCGAACCTCTCCAAGCATCGGGTCGTCGCCTCCCTCGCCCTCAGCTCCGTCCGTTACCACCATTCGACTCCGGACGATATCCGTTGTCGTCTAGACCTCTCCAACGCCTCCCTCGAGCACCGGAGCGCCGCCCCAACGACCTCACTTCTTTGGCCTCGCCGGAGAACCTCCTCGCCGGCGACCCCCCTTCTCTACAAGCCCCTCCCCCGCTCTTATCCGTTCGATCAAAGATCAACACGCCAAATTAGAATCATTTACAATGCAAACCATTTTAATTTAATTCTCGGTCGACCGCCCGCAATCACACCCCGCAGCCAATCACCGTTTGCCACGTAGCCGGTCTGTCCGCTAGTTCTTTTTTTCTTTTCTGATTTTGTTTTAGTTAACAGAATGTCTTCTATTTTTATTTTCGTTCTAACTTTTAAACTATTTAGTGTTTTCAATTAATTATTTTTGAATTAGGTCACATATTTCATGTAGTTTCACCCTGTAGTCTTAGATTTTAAATTTAAACTCTAAAATTTGAATTTAGTCAAATTTGCTCAAACTGCTCAAATCTGAATAACTAGAGTTTAAAAATAGATTTTTGTATGAATCTTTTTGCTACTGCTTGGTGTTAGTTAGGAGTCTCATCATGCTTAGTTTGAGGATTTTTAGGATGGATTTGTTTAATGTTTTAACTATAAACAGAATATTCCTAGTGGTTAGTATAGTTTAATTAATTTAGATTTTAGTTAGTTTAATCTAAATTAGTTTTTTTTTCTTTTAGTAGGTTCTGTTGTTTAAAAATTAAGTGTTTTACTTGCTGTTAATAAAAATATATATTTTCTTAGTTTTATACTTAATATTATAGGAATCTGTACTCTTTTTCAATTAGGTTTAGTTTGATAAAAACAAACTAGTTAGTAATAGTTTCTTTTAACAAAGTTTAGATAATTAAATTATGTTTTCTAAGAAAAGTTTTAGTAAATTCCTTTCTGTTAAGATAGTGTTATGTTAATAAAATAATAAGTTTAACTTTACTCTTTTGCTAGAAAACCCTAACCCACTTCATGTAGTAGTGTCTATAAATTTTTTTAAAACCATACTAAGATTTTTCTTAACAAAAGTTTAAATGGATTTAATTCTGTTTATTAATAAAATATTTTATTGTTTATTTTCTTTCAACTATGGTTTTGTTAATACAAATAGTTTTATTTTGTTAGTAGTGGTTTACCACAAACTTTTAGAAAACAAAACTATGTGTTGAATTGTTTTCTTGTGTTGTATCTTGTATTGCCTTGATTGATTGCTAGTTACCTTGCTGATTTTTGTGAGTTACAGTATTTTTGTTGTATGCTTGTTTGAGTGCTCTTGTTTGATTCATTAGATCATCTGGAGTGCGATGCTTGTTACCTAGAGTCCCTCGAGTACGAAGATCGTCAATCAGGCAAGTCACTTTGACCATGTATACCTATGTTTTATTGCATTAGTTATTCCATCACCCCAATTGCATGCAAAGTAGGTTAATTGGAAATTTGGTTACTTGATGTAGTATCATGTGGTAGGCACCCCTCACCCCTTTGACACTTTTGCCCCGGGAAACGTTAAACTAGGTTTGCTATGCTATTAGTATACGGGGTTGGTTGTGTGATTCATGAGAGTGTGAGATAATAATTTCAAGACCTACTATGACGATCAAGACTTCAAGATTTCCAAGTTTTCAATATACCTCTGGGTGGATGATGGTTGAACGGCGCCCTGGAGAAACCAGTGGTTAGCCTAGGTGATGCTGGAGATGTGCTAGTATTCACGCGGAAAGGTCCACCTAGGCACAAAGTGATGGATGGATGCTTGAAGACCCAAGGCTTACCTGCACAGCCACAAGCCATTATGGGCTCTGGCTTGCTTGGATACTGTGGTGACCCTGGATAGGCAATGCTACGAGATGTAGAAGAACGGTAGGAAAGGATGGGCACCGACAGAGTCTCAGGGAAACCCTTTAGAAGACCATGTTTTCGTCATCCGTTTCTCAAACACCCTGAAGTGCGAGAAATCCAACGTAGGCGACCAAATCTTGTGGGGAACATGTGCAAAACTCTGCAGAGTACCAAACCTAATCGATTAGCCGTGTCCACGGTCATGGACAACTTGAGCCAAAGGAACTGAAACTTCTGGAACTCTCAATACAATTAATATGATGATGTGGGTATTAATAACTTGGGTATGAGAATTGGTTGGTGGAACCATCTCATTAATCAACCAAATTAGTAATAATTTTGCTTATCCCCTCTCTTGATGTAGGAAAAATTGGCTTTACACAAAAACTTATTACCCCACCAGCCATATATGCATGTAGATTAGATGATTATCTTTTCACCCCTCTCTTGTGACTTTGCCGGCATATTCCATATGCTGACCTACACGGCTGCAACGTATCATGTTGCAGAGTACTTTTCCGACCAGCAGGGAGGACACGCTCTATGCTCGATGAGATGCCCTTGGAGTCAGATGGACTTCACTACCTTAAAGCTTCCGGAAGATTTAGTTATTCTCATGAGTTGGCCTTCAGCCACTTTATTGTAATTTTTATCGTAATAAAGGACTTGTATGAGATTTCGATTAATGTAATGCTGTTTGATTTCCCTTTGATATATACATTGATGTACCGTGTGTGTACCAGCATGATCTTGGGATGGTACGAAAACACCGGAGATTCGACCTTTCAGGTCGGGTCGCTACAAAGACACATCCATTGGAGTGGCGACACGCGGGGCGACCGAGTGATGAAGACGCATCCGTTGGAGTGGCGACGCACGAGGTGGCCGAGTGATGAAGATGCATCCGTCGGAGTGGAGTCGACCAAGTGACAGAGCACGGGGCGGCCGAGTCGAGCTTGTCGTTTAAGAGGAATCGACCAAGTGACGGCATGCGGGGCGGCCGAGTTGAGTTTGTCGTCGAACAGATAGCCGATCAAGAGGCGGCGCGCGGGGCAGCCAAGTCCAACATGCCATCAAGGAGGCATTTGAATAAGTGGAAACACACGAATGATCGTCGCGGCGACTGAGCTTGAGTAGCAAAGAAGATCGTGCAGAGATGCGTCGAGTGAACGCGTAACCTGTGTATGAAAAATAGCACAAGCCAACATAAAAAGTTCTTGAAGTAACCTAATATTTGCTGAATTTTTTTGTTAAATAACACCTATTTTTGGGGATATAACCCCATGATATGACCCGGCTAGAAGGTTCCGGTTGTTAGAATTAGCTATGAGCCGGCCCACAGAGACATGTACTAGTTGGAGGCCCAAGGAGATTAGCGGCTCATGATGTGGGCCGGACGACAGAGACCCGGATGCGCAAGACCTTCCAAAGGATGACTTGGCTAGTAAGGTAGAGATAGATTCGGAGATGTAATCATGATCCGGTTGTACGATTGTAAGACCCGACGGCTCTGACCTCTTATATAAAGGCAGAGCCGGGGCGACTTAGAGGTTGGGTTATCGAAAACTAGGGCAAGCTTCTAGCTTCTTGTAATCGATACATCAAGCAATAACAACACAAGCAGGACGTAGGCTTTTACCTCGACTTGAGGGGCCGAACCTGGGTAAACTCGTGTCCTTTGTCTCAACTAACCCCTTTGAGTCCACTATCATGGCGATGGCTCCGAACTCAAGTCTAGTAACCCGAACATCTGCCGTGACAAAACCACGACAGTTGGCGCCCACCATGGGGCCCGCGCTCGATGGTGTTGAGTTCTCAAAGGGTTCCCTTCCAGAGCTCGAAGGATACGTGGTTGGGAGGATGAGCAAGAGTCGCCATGGCCGGCTCTACATCGACGACGCCAGCTGGGCGCTTGATGCTGCTTCTGTGGAGTATGGTTTTAGGATTCCGTTCGACGGGATCCAAGTGTTCATCGGAAAGATCGACGGATCTACACCCGGGCCGGACGTCTGTACCAACATCGTCGAGCCGGCTCGGCGTCTTCAGCCCGCACGTAAGGTAGGCCCTGCCCGTGTTAATCCGGTTTAGGAGCATGTCTTCGTGGGCTTTACTCAAGGTATGGATCTGGAAGCATTCGGATCTCAAGGGACTCTTGTGCACTCCAACGATGAGTCGTCGAGTGGGGAAACAGAATCTATATATCAGCTCAGCAATGGTGGCCTTGGGGGCTACGATGGCACTCGCCCCGGGTCAAAGCATGATGAGTCAGGCGAGCCGGAGCGGCCGACTCATGCAGCAGTATTCATGGCAGGGCCAGGGGTGGCCGGGTCAGGAGCTAACCCTCCCCAGCCACCGGCTCAGGGCCTTGTGGAATTGATCGATGAGCTTGAGGCTTTGTTGGCTACAGAGGTCACACCAGAGAATCAGGCGGCTCGTAATGCGGAGATCGGAAGGATCAAAGGCCAGATGGCTGAGGAGCGTTAGAAGATAACTGATTTAAACACCCAGATGGAGGCAAAGACGGCACGGCTCAAGGCCGATGCTGTTCGTTTGGGGCTGGAACAGGTTTCAACGGCAGTTGTACACCGCAGGAGGCATCAATCTCGTCTGCCAGAGCGCTATGAGGCGAAGAATCTCTTCAACACCCCCGGCTCTGGGAGAGCGGCAGCTGCCCCTGAGGAAGGGCAAGCAGCGGCTCACATGGCCCCACTCGGAGAGTTTACGACACCGGCGGGTCATTATTGTAACCCGGCCGAGAACATGGTAGCGGCAGCTGCTCAGCTTGGAACGATCCCTGTCCCGGATGAAGCACCCTTTACGGAGGAGGTGAGGAACACCATTGGGTATTTACAGACGGCCGTGGCTCAGCAAGAGAAGTATACTCACAGCTGGAGCCGGGTCCACTCCACCCCACTCCACAGTCGAAGTTTTAGCCGGCGCTATGAGTAGCCGACGGTTTCCAGCAGTGGTCCACATCATGGGCCGGTAGGGGGACGTGCGGTGCTAGACACACAAGCCCTGGTGGACCGGGTGAGAAACAGGCGAGAACAAGAGATGGCAATGGTTCCTCCGGGTCTCGGGCCCTCAGTATCGACAGAGGCCGGGGCGGCTGGTAGCGCTAGAGCCGTGGGAGTTCCATGCTTAACTCCGGCTCTACGGAGTGAAAGGTTGCCTAAAGATTTTAAGGGGCCCCGGAAGGTGCCAAACTACACGGCGGATCTCCCTCCCGAGGCTTGGGTTAAGAGCTCTGAGCTAGCTATGGAGATGCTAGACGTTAGTGAAGCTGTTTTTGCAAAATATTTCATCATGATGCTCGAGGGCCCGGCTCCCACATGGTTGAAGTGTTTGCCACCCAACACTATAAGTTCTTGGGCCGAATTGAGGGCGAAATTCATCAAAAATTTCCAAGGAACTTGCAAGCAGCCTATGACCATCGCGGATTTAGATCATTGTGTTCAGCAGGAGAATGAGTCGGCTCATCATTGGGTTCGGCGGGTGTCAACCATCATTCACTCGTCAGAACAGATCACGGCGGCTCAAGCGGTGCTTACTCTAGAGAAGAATTGTCATTTTGTTCCACTGAAGCAGAAGCTTGGCCGGCTTAAACGTACGTGCCAAGACATGGGAGAGCTCATGACGGCTCTAATGAAGTACGTCGACTCAGGCACCACCAAGGATCCGGGTTCGGATGAGGAGAAATCAAATCAGGGAAAGGAGAACAACCAAGGCAAGAGCTTTGGGAACAACGGGAATCAGAACAGACAGAAGAACGCTGGCAACGGGTCAGAGCTGGTGGCAAATGCTAACACAGGGCCGAATGTTCCTAAGGGGAACGGGCGTTATAAGCCGTACCAGCGTGATAACGTGCTCCTGCTTATTCAAGACCAAACTGGGATGCATAAACTCTCTCTGCCGTGGGAAGGGCCCTTTGTGGTCAGCAGAAACCTCAACAACGGGTCCTATTATCTCATTGATATTCGTGATGAGTCGGATACGGCGGGTCAGGAGACTTTGCGGCCGTGGAATGTGGCACACTTGCGGCCGTATTTTACTTAAGAGATGATGCAGATCCGTTATCATTGTACATATCATATTTATATAGAGTAGTACTACTACCAAAGACTTGAGCTCCGGCTCTTATGTGTATCTTCGTGATTTAAAGAGGAAATTCTTCAATACCAACAAATTTGCGGTTTCTGTGGCTTTTTGAGCCGCCAAGGTCTTGTCGGTTAATCTCTTTTTGGGACCCTGAACCGGTTAAAGTGCCAAGTTGAATTTATTCCAGTCAATCTCGCTTTAGAGACCCTGAGCCGGTTCACAGAGTTGATGGCCAATCTCGCCTTAGAGACCCTGAACTGTTGTTACTCGTACCAGTCAATCTCGTCTTAGAGACCCTGAGCCGGCTCACATAGTTGACGGCCAATCTCGCTTTAGAGACCCTGAATTGTTGTAAGTTAAATAATTAAGCTCTTATCAGTCAATCTCGCCTTAGAGACCCTAAGCCGGCTCACATAGTTAACGGCCAATCTCGCTTTAGAGCCCCTGAACTCGTATGATGCATAGTTTGAGTACATTAAGCACTGTTGCTGATGGAGGGTTCTTACCTTTGGTATAGCTGAAAAAATTCCCCTAAGGCAGCAGCGTGCACGTCAAATTCCAGTTGTTTATCAACTGCGGCCATCGAAGGGGGCTTCTTACCGACGGGTATCGCTTATCTCACCCTAATGGTCGGCTTTATGCCACTTCCGGTTACTTATTAACCGCGGTTGTCGAAGGGGGATTCTTACCGACAGGTTCGCTTATCTCACCCTAACAACCGACATTTACGCCAAAAATAGTTGCGGAAGGAGGCTTCTTGCCCTTGGGTATGGCTTACATAAACCCTTCACGCAGCCAGCTGGTACAATTACTAGTCGCGGCTGTCGATTGGATGCTTCTTGCCGTAAGGTATAGCTTACATTATACCATCAGCAGCTGGCCCTATTCAATCTTGGCTGATTTGAGGAGGCTTCTTACCGTCATGGTATAGCTTACATCACCCCTCATACAGCCGGCTGTAAGCTGCTCTACAAAGTTCTCAATAGTCGTCGTTGTTACATAGAGGCTTCCTACCGTCAGGTATAGCTTACTTTATCCTATGGCAGCCGGCTCTTCCATGGCGCTTTATCATAAGAGGAGTCATAATGCTCCGGCTGATGGAGTAAATCTTCCAGCTCTAATGAGTCCGGGTGAAATACACACGTTTTAGAAAGACTACATGTTGGTTTATCAAACAACTGTGTTTTATTCATGGGGGCTGATTGCCAATAGAAGTGCTATCCGGCTCTAGACGAGCTATGACGACTTACAAAGTATCTCATATGAATGAGTGGCAAGCTTATCAAAGCTGGAAGTAAAGAGCTAAGAAAGAAGACAAACACTATAAAGCAAAATAGCCGGCGAATGCATTTCAAATATTAAAGGGCTGTTACAGAAGACGTTCTCAAGGAACGGACGATGTTTCTGATAAAAGTTTTTAGACGCCATGGGCAGGTAATTACAAGAGCCGACACTTGCTCTGATTGTTACAAAAATTGATTACTCGGCTGGCTTATCCTTCTCCGGGTGTTCTGCGGATCGGATCTGAAGATTGCTGTGTTCCCAGTTGCAGTTAGACATGGCATCAAATGACCCTTCAAAGAAAGGCGCGACGTTGAGCTCACCAGGGAAGAGATCTTTGCTTTGGGCAGGTATTAAATCTTGACACTCGTAAAGAGGCCCGCGGATCCGCTTATCTTCCTGGTCGTAGGCGGCTTGATAGCTCTTTAAGTCGTCCTCCGCCTCGTCCGCCATTACAGACGCCAGATAGCGAGAGTCCTTGACGACTTTGTAGTAATCGTCATCAGTGAATTTTGAGCCGTCCGCCTTCTTCGAGGGGTAACCACCCATCATCTCTTCTGCCGTGAGATCCGGCGTGAAGGCCATGGCCCAGCTCAAGCCCGCGATGGCTCCAGAGCGGAATGCTGACCTCTTCAGCTCTTGGATTTGTTTTGGAACCGTCGAGAACAGCTCCAACACCTCTCTCAGGGCCTTGGGGATCTTCTCCTTGTACTGTACGCTTTTGATGGTGAACATTGCACCACAGTACAATTGTTCAGTGAATGTGTACACCGCCTTCAGCGCCAGGATGCTGTCATGTGCAAGCTGCCGGCTCAGAGGTCCTACATGAGCCGGAAGAGGCATGTCAGTCGTCAGTTATTTCATCAAAGACATTAAAATGAGGAGTGCAGGAAAGATTTACTTACCAAATATGGCGGCAGACATCCTAGAGATGTGCTGTTTGAGCCCTTGAAGCTCCTCAGCAACTGCGATGAGCCGCTGATCATCGTCATCGGCCCGTTTGGTTAGCGCAGCTTTCTCCGACTCAACTGCTTCTTTCAAAGTTGTTAGCTCGGTGGTGAGCTTGGCTACTTATTCGGCTAAGAGCCGGCATCTTTCGTCAGCAAGACCTCGAGCTTCCTATTGAGCTGCTAAATTGGTCTTGAGATCAGCCAGCTCAGAGCCGGTGGCATTCAGAGCGTCCTGTGCACATCAAAGGCGAAGTAAAGGTTATTACAGCAACAAGAGTATTCATATGCATAAGGGATCACAGTTCAATTTCTACAAGTCTCAAACAGATTACAAGCAATATATTTGACACTTGGGGGCTAATGTATATTTGATCTGTTCACCTCTACAGTTCCGGCTCATCTTCCTAGAAATTGACCCGGAACTTGGGGGCTACACATTGGCTCTTTTATAAATTCAAAAGTCCCGATTCAAATAAATTTGAGCCGACCCTTGGGGGCTAAACTACGCTTTGGCTCAGACTATGGAAGTCCCGACTCAAATAAATTTGAGCCGACCCTTGGGGGCTACACTACGCTTTGGCTCAGACTATGGAAGTCCCGACTCAAATAAATTTGAGCCGACCCTTGGGGGCTACACTATGGTTCTTTTCTAATCTCAAAAGTTCCGACTCAAATAAATTTGAGCCGGCCCTTGGGGGCTACAGTTGGCAGTGTACAAGTGTTGCATGATTTTAAAGCAAGAGTATTTTTCTACATAACCTTCAAAAGAAGACCCGAATTAAATTCTATATAAGATTTAATCCGGCCCTTGCGGGCCGGGGAAGGTTATGGCCAAGGAAAGTAACATACCTCATATTTTTTCTTCATCATGCTGACCAGCCGGAGTTCCAAATCTCGGCTGGTGTTGACTCGGCTCATGTAGCCGGAGTGGAGTTCTTCGGCTGTCATTTTGTCGTACGATGAGTCAAATTGAAGTTTCCGCGAAGCTTCGGACGGCTCAGGATGCCGGGTTAAGACATGCGCTGGTGAAGGTTCCTTATGGGCAGACCCGGTGATGATAACATGCGGAGTCACAGGGGTCCTGATGGGTGTAACTGGCTTTGAAGGAGCAGCGGGAGAGTTCTCCATTAGGATGTCATCTACAGCCGGCTCAGTAGAAGCCACTGGTGGAGCTTCTTCTTCCGCTGGAGTCTCCTCCGGCTGTACAACATCCGGTTGAGCCGGAGCTGGCTATTTAGGTTCTTGGGTGTCAATGACAGGGCTGGAGGAAGGCTGATGGGTCTTGCGGCGTTTCGCTTGAGCACTGTAAAGAAAAGAGTTAGCACTTAAAGGAGGTTGATATTTCGTCAGGATACCCGGATATTTTAAATACTTACAGAGGATTGATCTTTGGTGGGGGTATTACTGATGCAAAAGAGTCGCCCGAAGAAGGCGTCTTCTGGAAGAGCAAGACACGGAAATTATAAGATACTTGGATATGAAGAGAAACGAAAAAGAGAAGTACGGGTACTAACCTCTGCAGGCCGCTTCTTACGAGCCGACGAATCTGGCAGTCCAGACGCAAGCTCTGTAGAGCCGGCGCTCCGGGTCTGACGCTGTTCAGCTTGCTGTTGCTTTTTTGAAAGGAAATCAGGAGCCAGATGAGCAAGAGGATGAGATAGAGGAAATTTTCTAACGACCCGCCGCGGCTTTCGGAAGAAATATTCTGAGTCGGAGTACATGCATGTTACCTCAGGAACGTTGGCGTGACTTGTTTCTACTTCATGATGTGAGACACGGAAAAACGTTATTAAAAGAGCCGGCAAGGTAAAAGGTTTAGTGAGTAGAGTTGAAAGGTCTTACCTCCGACTCTGAAGAGGCAGGAGGTTCAACCAGTTCTCCTGAGGAGCTGCTTTCTTTTGCTTCTTGGCGGCGACTTTCTTCCTTGTCACCTTCGGAGGAGGAACGTATTCCTTCTTCTAGAAGTCGGAATCAGCCTGTGCAAGTTAAGCCGGAGGAAAGATATCAACCTTTGAAAGGAGTATGCAAACATACAACAGACGGAGGAAAGATAAAACACTTACAAGAGGTGCCGGGTTGGCTGCGCAGAAGGGCGCTAGACCGATGGTGCTGCATGAGCCGGAGGTTTCGTGCACCAGACTCCGGACGGTCATACAGACGTCATCTTCAGTCAGAGTGGTGGCGCTGAAGCACAGCTCACTGTCGTACTTCCCCGGATATGTGCACATGAGCCGGTCTCGGCGGCTCAGAGGCATGATCCGCCACTCCACCTAGCAGCGGATAAGGTTTGTTCCAATGAGGCCGTTGGCCAGGAGAGCCTTCACTCTGGCGTGGGGACCCTCGTATTTAGCACGGTCTGTAGCTAAGAGCCGGTCGGGCAGTGAGGTGTCGGTTGCGACCCGGGTAGGACGATAAACCGGCAGGTGGCGCTCCGACTCAGGGGACGTGTCCTTGTAGTAGAACCATGTCTTGTTCCAGTCCTTCGGGTGGCTGGGCATCTGGATAGCCGGAAAGGTGATACCCCTCCGGCGCTGGATGGTAATGCCTCCAAGTTCCAGGCTTGGCCTGCCTTTGCATTCGGTCTGGCGGTTGGCATAGAAGAACTCTCTGAAGAATCCGACTGATGGTCTTGATTGGAGGTATGCCTCGCAGAGGACTTGAAAGTGACAGATATTTGAGACGGAGTTTGGCGCCAGGTCCTGGGGATGCAGCTTATACAAGTGCAGGATGTCGCGGAAGAACTTTGACCCGGGTGGCACGAATCCTCGTTCTATGTGATCCGCAAACACTATGACCTCCCCTTTCTTTGGGGCGGGGCGGGTCTCACCAGTCGGAACCCGCCAACCGATCACTTCCTTCGGAGGAAGGGTGTCACCGGCTACTAGCTCAGACAGGTATTCCTCGGTTATGCAGGAGCCGACCCAATTGCAGGAATTGGTGGCGCGTGTCATCCTGACGGCTTAAAAGTAGTGTACAAGAAGAAAATGGCGACTAATTAACAAAGGCAGACAGCAATGGCGGCTTACAAATTACAGGGTTCTAAAAATTAAAGGCCCTAAGGGGTCCGGCTGATAAAGAGCCAGAGAGAGTCTAGCGACTTACTATCGTCATATGAGCCGGAAGTCATCGAGACCCGGACAAACAAGTTTCAGAAAACATTGCAAACATTTTTTATCTACCGAAGCTGAAAAAAGAGGTTCTACGATGACCTAGTCGAAGAACACTAAGAAGTGAAAAATGGCCTACAGCCCTAACTGACTACGCATTGCGCACAGACGAGCCACGAGCGGTGGCGATGGAGATAGCGCGGCCTAAAGGGATGCGCGGCCGGGCCCGAGACTTGGCCGAGTGGCCGCGCCAGCGAACGCAACGCGCGGCGGAGGTCCGACCAGCGAAACCCTACCTGCTACCGGACTACGCTACGGGAAAGAGGACTTACCGGAGGCAGAGACGACGACGAAGAGATTCTGGTGCGAACAGGGTGATGCAGCGGCCTGAGTTGAGGAAGCACGGACGGCGCCGCCAGAGCAGGGCATCGGACGAACTCGTGCGTCGGACGAGCGGCAGGAGGAAGGAGAAAGGGCGCGCGAGCGGGAATGTGCTAATTTGACCAGTGCGGGTCCTATTTAACAGGGAGACGGTGCAGATTCCCAGGCGTCGACACCGGTCTTGCCGAAACGGACGCCTCGATCTTCGGAGAACGGTTAAATGCGAAAGATTTGATACGTCAGCATATCTATGACATCACGCCGGGTCATCCCGTGGCGACTCTCGTGATATGACCCCGTGATATGTCCCGGCTAGAAGGTTCCGGTTGTTAGCATTGGCTATGAGCCGACCCAAAGAGACATGTACAAGTTGGAGGCCCAAGGAGATTAGCGGCTCATGACATGGGCCGGACGACAGAGACCCGGATGCACAAGACCTTCCAAAGGATGACTTGGCTAGTAAGGTAGAGATAGATTCAGAGATGTAATCATGATCCGGTTGTACGATTGTCAGACCCGACGGCTCTGACCTCTTATATAAAGGTAGATCCGGGGCGACTTAGATGTTGGGTTATCGAAAACTAGGGCAAGCTTCTAGCTCCTTGTAATCGATCCATCAAGCAATAACAACACAAGCAGGACGTAGGCTTTTACCTTGACTTGAGGGGCCGAACCTGGGTAACTTGTGTCCTTTGTCTCAACTAACCCCTTTGAGTCCACTATCATGGCGATGGCTCCGAACTTAAGTCTGGTAACCCGGAAATCTGCCGTGACAAAACCACGACACCTATAGACACCCGCTGGGTGTGCCAGGTGCTTGTTGGTTCGGGACCGACAAGGGTCTAACAGAGTGCAAGATCCGACTGAACTCGTTTGAGTACTAGACCCAAAAGAAGCAGAAGTGAAGTGTTTCCACATGAAAATAAACAACCGAGCGCAGAGGTACACTAGGTGGCATGGCCTCCGAGTGAACATCATGTGTGACTTCCTCGACACTCGGTGATGCGGAAACAACTATTTAATTGAATACAGCGTATGACGAATGACTTAGCTGTCTGATGCTGTAGGAGCGGTTGGGCGAAGTAGACATGTCCGGCTGAGTGGCGATGCACGGAGCTGCCGAGTGATGAAGTCGTGTCTCATCGGGTGGCGATGCGCGGAGCTGCCGAGTGATGAAGACATGTCTAGTAGAGTGACGGCGCGTGGAGCTGCCGAGTGTCGATGGAGCGTCTGGCTGAATGGCAATGCGCGGAACTGCCGAGTGATAACTACGCGTCCAGAAGAGTGATGGCGCGCGGAGCGGCCGAGTGACGATGGAGCGTCTAGCTGAATGGCGATGCGCGGAACTGCCGAGTGATGACGACGCGTCCAGAAGAGTGACGGTGCGTGGAGCTTCCGAGTGATGATGGAGCATCCGACTAAATGGCGATGCACGGAGCTACCGAGTGATGATGATGCGCATAGAAGAGTGATGACACGTAGAGCTGCCGAGTGACGATGGAGCGTCTGGCTAAATGGTGATGCGTGGAGCTGCCGAGTGATGATGACGCATCCAGAAGAGTGACGACGCGCGGAGCTGCCGAGTGACGACAGAGCGTCCGACTGAATGGCGATGCGCAGAGCTGCCGAGTGATGACGATGCGTCTAGTATAGTGATGGCACGCGGAGCTGTCGAGTGACGATGGAGCGTCCGACTGAATGACGATGCGCTGAGCTGCCGAGTGATGACGACGCGTCCAGAAGAGTGACGTCGCGTGGAGCTGCCGAGTGACGATGGAGCATCTGGCTGAATGGCGATGCGCGGAGCTGCCGAGTGATGACGACGTGTCCAGAGGAGTGACGACGCGTGGAGCTGCCGAGTGATGATGGAGCGTCCGACTAAATGGCGATGCACGGAGCTGCCGAGTGATGACGACGCGTCCAGAATAATGATGGTGCGCGGAGCTGCCGAGTGACGATGGAGCGTCTGGCTGAATGGAGATGCGCGGAGCTGCCGAGTGATGACGATGCGTCCAGAAGAGTGACAGGGCACGAAGCTGCCGAGTGAAGATGGAGCGTCCGACTGAATGGTGATGCATAGAGCTGCCGAGTGATGACAATGCGTCCAGTAGAGTGACGGCGCGCGGAGCTGCACAGTGACGATGGAGCGTCCGACTGAATGGCGATGCGCGGAGCTGCTGAGTGATGACGACGCGTCCAGTAGAGTGACGGCGTGTGGAGCTGCCGAGTGATGATGGAGCATCCGACTGAATGGCGATACGCGGAGCTGCTGAGTGGTGACTACGCTTCTAGTTGAGTGACGGCGCGTGGAGCTACCGAGTGACGATGGAGCGTCCGACTGAATGGCGATGCGTGGAGCTGCCAAGTGATGATGACGCGTTCAGTAGAGTGATGGCGCGCGGAGCTGCCGAGTGACGATGGAGCGTCTGACTGAATGGCGATGAGCAGAGCTGCCGAGTGATGATGATGCGTCTAGCAGAGTGATGGCACGCGGAGCTGCCGAGTGGCGATGGAGTGTCTGGCTGAATGGCGATGCGCGGAGCTGCCGAGTGATGATGACGTGTTGCGTCGAATGACAAAGTCGTATCTCGCTAAATGGAGATGCGGGGAGTTTCCGAGTGACGAAGACGTGTCTCGCCGAATGGCGATGTGCGGAGCATCCAGACCCGCATCTCTTTCCTCAATGCATGTGAAATTGATGGTGATTTCTCCATGCATGGCATGAGTCATAGCTATTTGTAGCATGCATGCAAAAACTGGAAGAGTTAATAGCTAGTTACGCCATGCATGGAAAACTAAATGAATTAAGTCTATGCACGCAAAACTGAAGGCGTTAATAGCTAGTAACTCCATGCATGCAAAACTGAAGGAATTAAGTCTACGCATGGAAAATTGAAGGCGTTAATAGCTAGTAACTCCATGTATAATGTGAGGTAATTCTATTTACTCCATGCATGTGAAACTGAAGACGTTTACTCCATGCATAATGTGAGGTCTGGTGGAGATAATTATTGTACGAATGCAAGACAGAAAATATTATGTAGAATGCACCACCAACAGTTGCACGCATGGGCGGTGCCACAAAATAGAAGTTCGAAGGTAGAGTCATAGACGAGGCAGCAGACGATGGGACGGACCATGCCGGTGGCCGTTTGCAAGAGCTCGACGATGGCATCGTAGCCGAGGCTGGAGACAACGGACGGACCACGTAGGAGGCCGTTTGCAGGAGCTCGACGATGATGTCGTAGAGGAGGCCGGAGAAGGTGGGATGGGCCGCACTAGTGTCCGTTAGCAGGGGCACGACGATGATTTCGCCGAAGACGATGGGACGGACCACGCCGCTGGATCAGAAAACCGTACACAACATGGCTCGATAGATGCCATGCCCCACGGTGGGCTCCAAATGTCGTGGGGGTGATTCTGACATTAGAGAGGGGTAGGATCACGGAGCATGATCTATCGAGATGCTAATGGGTGACATGGTGGTTTTAGCGAGTTCGGGCCTCTCACGATGAAGATAACAACCCTACATCTCGTGCTTCGGAGAGGCTTTGCTTATTAGTCATGAACATGAGTTGCATAGTGTATTTGAGAGGGAGAAAGGAGAACGGATCTCCATGCCTGAGCTAAATCCTGAGACTAATGGCGAGAGCGAGAGAGCCAAGGGAGAAGAAGCTACTAAGCTATGTGGTGGGAGGTGGCTTATATAGAGTGTGCCACCCCCTCACCTCCTATGTTACAAGATGGGGCATTGATGCCATAATGTCGGCCCACTACAAAAGCTTCTCTATGCTTCGGTTGGCTTGCCCACTGTTGGTCCTAGCATATCCGAGTGATTCGTACTGCCGAGTGAGTTGTACTACCGAGTGATTTGTACTGCCGAGTGGATAGTATGAATGTATTTATCCGGACCAACCTGAAATGTGGAGCCCATGCTATTATGATATTTTGACCCTTCATGGGCCTACCTATTTTGTGCATCCCTGACTGGAGCAGCAACTGACTTGCCATCCATGAAGTTTCCCTCCTTGCCCTTGCCCTTCCCGAAACTAGTGGTTTTTACTAACCATCTACACTTTACGCTCCTTCTTGATTTCCACCTTCGCGGTGTCAAACATCGCGAATAGCTTAGGGATCATTATTTCTATCCCTGACATTTTATAGTTCATCACCAAGTTCTAGTAGCTTAGTGACCGCGACTTGGAGAACTATATCAATCACTATCTTATCTAGAAGATCAATTTCCACTCGATAAAAGCAATTGTAGCACCCAGACAATCTGAGCACATGCTCAACGACTGAGCTATTATTTTTCATCTTGAAGGCAAAGAATCTTGTTGGAGATCTCATATCTCGCAACACGGGCACGAGCCTGAGATCCTAATTTCAGCTCTTAGAACATCTCATATATTCCATGACGTTCAAAACGTTTCGGAGCCTCAGTTCTAAGCCATAAGGCATGACGCACTAAACTATCAAGTAGTCATCATAACGTGCTTGTCAGATGTTCACAACATCTACAGACGACGCTAAAGGGGTTGGCGCACCGAGCGGTGCATTAAGGACATGAGCCTTTTGTGCAGCAATGTGGACAATCCTCAGATCACGAACCCAGTCCGCAATATTGCTACCATCATCTTTCAACTCTATTTCTCTAGGAACATATAAAAATTCAAGGGAGCTACAGTGCGAGCAAGTAATCTAGAGCATAATTTGCAAAGACACAACTGACTATGTTGATGATAATGTGTTCAATTAATCATATTACTGAAGAACTCCCACTCAAAATGACATTCCTTCGGTCATTCTAGTGATACATGATCCAAATTCACTAACTCAAGTCCGATCATCATGTGAGTTGAGGTGGTTTCAATGGTGAACATCATCATGTTGATCATATCTACTATATGAGTCATGTTCGACCTTTCGGTCTCTTGTGTTCCGAGGTCATGTTTGTACATGCAAGGCTCGTCAAGTTTAACCCGAGTGTTCGGCATGTGCAACACTGGCTTGCACCTGTTGTATGTGAACATAGAGTCTATCACACCCGATCATCACGTGGTATCTCGACACGATGAACTTTCACAACGGTGCACACTCGGGGAGAAGACAATTTATCTTGAAATTAAGTGAGGAATCACCTTATAATGCTACTGTCGTCCTAAGAAAAACAAGGTGCATAAAAGGATTAACATCACATGCAAATCATAAGTGATATGATATGGACATGAACTTGTGCTTTTGATCTCCATCTTGAAAGCACCGGCATGATCTCCATCGCCACTGGCATGACACCATGATCTCCATCATCTTGATCTCCATCAATGTCTTGCCATCGGGGTTCTCGCACCCACCATGCTTCTACTACTATTGCTACCATTTAGCAATAAAGTAAAGCATTACATAGTGCTTAATGATTGACACACAGGTCATACAATAATTAAAGACAACCCTATGGCTCCTGCCGGTTTCCGTACTCATCGACATGCAAGTCATGATATTCTATACAATACATGATCATCTCATACATCACATATATCTCATCATCTAATTGGCCATATCACATCACAACATACCCTGCAAAAACAAGTTAGTCATCCTCTAATTGTTGTTGCATGTTTTACATGGCTGCCATGGGTATCTAGCAAGAACAATTCTCACCTACGCATAAACCACAATGGATAAACATAAGTTGCTTTTCAACCTTCTCAAGGACCACCTTAGTCGAATCCGATCCAACTAAAGTAGGAGAAATAGACACCCGCCAGCCATCTTTGTGCAACGAAGTTATATGTCAGTCGATGGAACCGGTCTCTCATAAGCATTCGAGTAAGGTTGGTCCGGGCCGTATCGTCCCACAATACCGCTGAACGAAAACACGACCAAGGTAGGAAGCAATCTAAGCATCAACGCCCACAAACTCTTTGTGTTCTACTCGAGATCTCATCTACACATAGACCTAGCTCATGATGCCACTGTTGGGGAACGTTGCATGGGAAACAATAAATTTCCTATGCACACGCAAGATCTATCCATGGTGATGAGCATCTACGAGAGTGAGAGTGGATCTACATACCCTTGTAGATTGCTAAGCGGTAAGCGTTAAGAAACACGGTTGGTTTAGTCGAACATCTTCGCGATCAAATCGCCGAGCATCCCGCTATCCCATCACGATCCGTTCCGTTCCGTGATCCAATCACGATCTATCCCGCGATCTCATCACGATCCGTCCCGCGATCTAATCACGAATCGTCTCGCGATCTTGATCACGGTCCTTCCGATCTAGCGCCTAACGGACGGCACCTCCGCGTCCAACACACGTACAGCTCAATGACGATCTCTGCCTTATTGATCCAGCAAGAGAGAGCGGGGACTTAGACGAGTTCTTCGGCAGCGCGACAGCGTTGCGTCGATGGTGGTGGAGGAATTCCAGCAGGGCTTCGCCTAAGCACCACTGAAAACCGATCTAGAGGAGAAAATGATCTAGAGGAAGAAGAGGGCAGCACGTGGCAATTAGGGTTAGCTTTTTCCTCTAAATCCCCTAGTATATATAGGAGGGAGGGAGGGAGGAGGCAGCCTCAAACCCATGAGGTTTGGTCGAAATTGGAGGTGGTGGAGTCCTACTCCAATCCTATTAGGAGTAGGATTCCTCCTTTCCACTTGAAACTCTTTCCACCTCTCCACCTTTGAATTTTTTCCTTCTCAAACCACTCCAGCCGCATGGGCCCTTAGAGGAGGCTTAGGCCAGCCCACCAGGGGCTGGTATACCTCCTCCCACAGCCCATGTAGCCTCTTGCGTCGAAATACCTCTCCCGATGGTCCCCTGGTACACTACCGACACTCCCGGTACACTACCGATGAGCCCAAAACTTTTTCCGGCAACAAAAACAGGACTTCCTATATATCAATATTTACCTCAGGACCATTCTGGAGCTCCTCGTGACATCCGGGATCTCATAGGGGACTCCGAACAACCTTAGGTCACGACCATACATAACTCTATACTACCAAAACGTCACCAAACCTTAAGTGTGCAGACCCTCGGGTTCGAGAACTATGTAGACATGACTGAGACACCTCTACGGTTAATAACCAATAGCGGGACCTGGATGCCCATATTGGTTCATACATATTCTATGAAGATCTTTATTGGTCGAACCTCTATGTCAAGGATTTAGTTAATCATGTATGATGTTCCCTTTGTTCTTCGGTATGTTACTTGCCCAAGATTCGATCGTCGGTATCTGCATACCTAGTTCAATCTCGTTATGGGCATGTCTATTTACTCATTCCATAATACAAGATGTCGTGACTAACACTTAGTCACATTTCTTGCAAGGCTTATTGTGATGTTGTTTACTGAGTGGGCCTTGAGATACCTCTCCGTCACACTAAGTATCAAATCCCAGTCTTGATCCATGCCAACCCAACAGACATTCTCGGAGATACCTGTAGAGCACCTTTATAGTCACCCAATTACATTGCGAAGTTTGATACACAAAAGGTACTCCTCCGGTGTCAGTGAGTTGCATGATCTCATGGTCATAGGAACAAATACTTGACATGCAGAAAACAATAGCAATAAACTAACACGATCATATGTTATGTTTGTAGTTTGGGTCTTGTCCATCACATCATTCTCCTAATGACGTGATCCCGTTATCAAATGACATCTCCTGTCCATGACTAGGAAACCATAGCCATCTTTGATCAACAAGCTAGTTTATTAGAGGCATACTAGGGACATGGGTTGTCTATGTATCCACACATGTATCTGAGTTTCTGATCAACACAATTATAACATGGATAATAAACGATTATAATGAGCAAGGAAATATGATAATAACCAATCTATTATTGCCTCTAGGGCATATTTCCAACAGTTTCTAGGAACAAAGTCTCTCTTATCATAACGTTTATTTTTAGGATGTAGGTTATCAAGATCTTCAGTAGGTTCTATTTCCACATGATCATCGGGCTCTTTATCATTATCTGGTTGAGCATCTATGTGAACATCATTATTATCATTATCATCATCACTAGGTGATTGTTCACTACCAAGTTGTGTCCCAGCATCAGAAAAAGAAACATCATTATGACTCTCAGTAGGTTTTCTTTAACAGGTTCACTAGAAGCATGCAAACTCCTATGATTTTTATTTTTAGATGGACTAGGTGCATCATCATAAATTCTCTGAGATTTACGTTCAATTCTTTAGGGTGACCTTCTGGGAAGAGAGGTTCCTAAGTCATTCTACCCCCTCTAGTCATTACTCTAGCAGCAAGATCATTCATATTATCATTCATTTGAGGAAGCAAAACATTTTGTTACTTAGAAACTTGATATAGTTGGGTGTGAACCATGGTAGCATGTTTACATATACCTTTAACACCATTAGTAATTCTTAACAATAAGTCACTCAAGCGATCAATCATCTTAGCATTTTTCTCTAACCGATCTTTAATATAATTATTAAAATGTTCTCCCTTAACAATGTAATTATAGAATTCATCCATGCATTGACTAGGAGTTTTAGTGTAAGGTATATCACTTTCATCGAATCTATGGAGGGAATTTACATCTACTACCTTTGTAGGGTTATCAAGTCCATGTGCTTCTTCAATAGGTGGTAGATTCTTACATCTTCATATTTAATACGTTTTTCTTTCATATATCTCTTGGCTTCTTGCATATCTTCTATATTGAGGAATAGAATACCTCTCTTGTTTTGGATAGGTTTCGGCGGTGGTTCAAGAAGTGTCCAATAATCAACATTTATCAATATATTATTTAATAGTTCTTCAACTTGTCTAATTGTTTGTTCCCTAAAAACACAACCAACACAACTATCTAGGTAGTCCCTAGAAGCACCAATTAGTGCACTATAAAAGATATATTTCCTCAAGAGGATGATCAGCCAAAGCACAAATTTAAATATTTCTTGTAAAGCAACTTGTTTCTTATGAGCAGGAAAATATTTTTCAGAGAACTAACAAATCATATCTTGGGGGCTATGCACACAACCAGGGGCAGGAGTAAGAAACCAATTCTTAGCATAACATTTTAGTGAGAAAGGAAAAGGTTGAAGTATATAGTAGTAACACATCTTTTCCTCATGAGGAAACATAGTAGAAATATCATGTAACTTGGTAAGGTGTGTGATATGTCCAGTTTGCATCATGAATTCTTACTACTATTTACTTTATTCTTGTCCATTATTCCACAGTATTACACAACTCTTATGAATTTTCTCTGTGAATATGCCAGGTACACCACACGGAGGGGAATATCTGAAAATAGAATTCTGGACCAGGAAACCGAGAAAAAGGCAGAAAAATCACCAAACTCCAAATTCCCTGAAACTCCAGGAGAATATTTTTGGAATATTTAAGAATTTCTCGAACAAAAATATACCGGAGGGGGGCTGCCTGCAGGGCACAAGCCAACAGGGGCACGCCCTGATGGCTTGTAGGCCCCCTGTTGGCTGTTTGGCACGCCTATTATCCTATATGGCGTGTTTTTCCCAAGAAAAAATGACATGTAACCTTTCAGGATGAAACACCACCGTCTCAGGGCGAAAACCTAGGAAGAGGCCCTTTTGGACTCCGACAGTCAGATTCTGCCGGGGAAATCCCTCTTCGGGAGGGGCAGATCGAAGCCATCGTCATCACCAATGCTTTGTCCTTCATGGGAGTACCAATCTTCATCATCATATTCACCAGCACCATCTCACCTGCAACCCTAGTTCATCTCTTATATTCAATCTTTGTCTCAAAACCGCAGATTGGTACCTGTGGGTTACTAGTTGTGTTGATTTCATCTCGTAGTTGATGCTTGTTGGATTAGTTGTTGGAAGAGATTATTTTCAGATCCTTAATTATCATTATTATAACTATGATCTTGAACATGTTGATGATGTGTGAGTAGTTTTTATTGTTCCTGGGGACATGGGATAAGTCTTGTTGTAAGTAATCTTTCGAAGTTGATATGCGTTTAATATTGAGATGATATGTATGTTGTTACTTCTCTTAGTGGTGTCATGTGAACATCAACTACATGACACTTCACTGTGCTATGGGCCTAAGGGAAGTCATTGTGGAGTAACTATTAGATGATGGGTTGCGAGAGTGACAGAAGCTTAAACCCCAGTTTATGCGTTGCTTCGTAAGAGGCTGATTTGGATCCACATGTTTCATGCTACGGTTAGATTTATGTTAATTATTCTTTTGTAGTTGCGGCTGCTTCTGAGAGGGGTTAATCATAAGTAGGTTATTAGTTCAAGTAAGAATATCACCTTAGCACTGACCCACCCACATATCAAATTATCAAAGTAGAGAACGTGAATCAACCTAACATGATGAACATGACTAGACAGAGATTCCCATATGTCCCCGGGAGCACTTGCCTAATATGAGAGTACTTTCAGGCATGTCCTTTGCTGCAAAAAGGATTGGGCTACCTTGTTGCATCCTTGTTACTATTGTTACTTGTTACTTGTTATGAATTATCTTTCTAGAAAACTATCTACTACTATTACACATCACTTGCAGAGAATACCATGTTGAAAACTGCTGATCATTTCCTTCTGCTTCTCGTTGGGTTTGACACTCTTACTTATCGAAAGGACTACAATTGAACTCCTATACTTATGGGTCATCAGTGTGTCACAACAATTTCAGTTTCATATCCATGAAAGGATCTGATTCTATACCAAGGTAATTAACTCATGATCAACAGAGAATTCCTAATCCTTATAAGTAACACATATATGAGAAGTAGCAAATTCATGATCATGTTTCATTTTCTACATCATAGATTTTTCTTTAAGTCTACATAGCAATATTCTAGAGTCATCTCTATCATTGCAAGCAAAAAAGTCTAGCTATCTCCCCATCCATAACATAACCATCGTGTACTTCAGGCATATCATATCTATTAGGAGAGCTAGGCATAATAGGTGAACCAAAGTTTTCATTAGTTTCAACATTTTCAATTTCTATAGATCTAGCAATATGAGCATCAAGTAATTCACCAAGTGGCATAGTTTTACTTTTATCAAGTGTAGCAGTAGCATCATCATAAGTTTCACAAAATAAGGAAGTAGCATCATCAAGTACTTGCGAAATGGCAGAATGGACAACAACTGGTGGTGTCATAAGCTGATTCAAAATAGTAGGTGAATCAAAAGCAGAGCTAGATGGCAGTTCCTTACCTCCCCTATTCTTCCAGGGTATGATCTTGGTTCTGGTATCTTTTAGATTATTCATAGTGACAACTTGATATCCTCAAGTCAACACAATAAATAGAGTTGTGCACCCTAGCAATGGCGCCAGAAAAAGGTCTTGATAACCCACAAGTGTAGGGGATCACGACAGTCATCATGTGTACTATTTCACCCTAATTTATTTATTTGATAAAAGGGGAGCCAAAGAATATTTATTGGTCTTAGCAGTTGAGTTGTCAATTCAACCATCTCTTCGTAGCAAAAGTTTTAGTAGCACAGCAAAATAGTAGTAGTAATGGAAATGATAACATCATCAGTTTTGTAGTGATGTAACAGTAATAGTAACATCAACAGTTTAGTAGTGATGTAACAGTAGTAGCAACAACAAGTTAGCAAGAAACAATGTATGAAAAGCGTAGGCATTTGGATCAGTGATGGATAATCATATTTATTGGATGACATTCATCATGTAACAGTTACACACTAGAGCAACACAGAACTATCTCCAATTCATCAATGTAATGTAGCTACTAATTTTGTATATAGTCATATGTGCTTATAATAAGAACTTGCATGCCATCTTTTGTCCTACCCTCCCGTGGCAGTAGGATTTCAGGGTAGACGACACCTATGGGATTGGAGGGATCCCTTAATTGTTCGGAGGGGAAGAAGGCTCGCACAGAGAGTAGATCTTATGGCTAACGCAGGGGATTTACCCAGGTTCGGGTCGCAAAGATGCGTAAAACCCTACTCCTGCTTGGTTGTATTGGATGAGTTCTAGCTCAAGCTCTGGGAGCGCTACAGTATCCAGCTACTACTCATGCAGGATAGGCCAGAGAAGATCTAAAAGTCCAAAAGCGCAAAAAATCCTCTACCGTAACGCCCTGGGCCTCCTTTTATATAACTAAGGGGATCCCAACAGTAGCATACAGTGCATGCACGGTGTGCACAGTACTACAGTGCTATCATACCTAACACAGACGGTGTGGGACAGACGCATTTAATGCACCGTTAGGCATCTCTGACTGTCTACGGGACGGGACAGGAGCCCATCCCATCGGCACTTCTTAGTCCCTCCATCACCGGCGTTGCGACACGTGCCTAGGTGGGGCAACACCTAGCTTCTGCATTGGAGGCGTCTTGTCGGGGCTTCGCCTTGCCGAGTATTTTCCTTTACGGGGGTTTGTAGGCCATCCCGGCAAGGTCTTGTCTTCGGTCTTGATTCTCTTGTATTTGTGACTAGCAGCTCCCTGTCGGGCCTTGTTGCCAGGGTGGCTACTACTGCCCGTGCACGAGTAAGGGGCACTAGAGGACCCAAAAATCTAGTGCACCGATAGGAGCCCCTAGGCCTGGCCCAAACAGTGCACGGGAACGTGTGGCAAGGATTAATAGCTGTAATCATTGCGCTTACTACGCCCATTGAATGCGGGACGTGAGGGGCATGCGCAGCACGACTGTTTCTGCCACGTGCGCCGCATGCATAGTGGGAAATCGACAACGGGCGTCCGTGACTTAATGTCCTAGCTGAGGCAGAAACTGCAACGCCATGGATTGGGGCAACTGGGCGGTTACCTGTTCGCTCCGTCATCGCGGGCGACGCTATTGGAGGAGGTGGGCGGCGGCTCTTGGACGGGGTGACCAATCCCCCGTGCTTCCCCCGATAAATTGAGGGGTAGCGAGGGCAATGCTCATCCATACATCCTTCCTCTTCCAGCGTGGACCTCCATAGCTCGCCCTTCCACTTCTTCCAAACCTTGAGTGGCACCCGCCGTTAGTTATGAACAGGGGGCGGGGGCGGTCACCGTCCTCCGCACCAAGGAGGAGTTCCCGTATGGATCATGCCACCACTTCTACCGCAGAGGAGGAGGGTGACCCGGGTGCTCGCGGCAAGACATGCGAGAGGGGCCGTGGCCGTCATGGAGGCCGAGGTTGAGGGAGGTGGAGCACTGGCCCACCTCTTCCTCCGACACCGGGCCCCTTCCTTGATGAGACACACACCGAGGGGACGGCGTTGAAGTTCGTCCTCGAACTGCGCGGTCCCCCCCGAAGCCATCTCCGCCTCCCTCTCCCTTTTGACAAGTTAATGGAGGCCAAGAAGCCACCTGTTTTGTGGTTATGGGCGCATGCCTGCTGCAATGGCGCGACATGGGTGGACGTCGAGTAGCCGGCGAGCCGCGTCATGTTCATCAGGCGTGGTTGGAAAACCTTCGCCCGCGTCCACAACCTCCAGGATGGTCATGTCCTTTGTTTCAAAATGATGGAGGCCGATCTGCTCTCCATCAAGATTTATGGGCACCCAGGCATTCGCCTCAGCTGCCGTGAAGAGAGCTCGAGCGGCGTGTTGGGCAACGTTGCATGGGAAACAAAAAATTTCCTATGCACACGCAGATCTATCCATGGTGATGAGCATCTACGAGAGGGAGAGTGGATCTACGTACCCTTGTAGATTGCTAAGTGGGAAGCGTTAAGAAACGCGGCTGGTGTAGTCGAATGTCTTCGTGATCCAAATCACCGAGCGTCCCGCGATCCAATCACGAACCGTCCTAAGGATCCGTCCGGATCAAGCACCGAACGGACCGCACCTCCGCGTTCAGCACACATACAGCTTGATGACGATCTCTGCCTTCTTGATCCAGCAAGATGGAGCGGAGAGGAAGAAGAGTTCTCCGGCAGCGTGATGGCGCTCCAACGATGGTGATGGAGCTATTCCGGCAGGGCATCGCCTAAGCACTCTAGAAATCCGATCTGCAGGAGAAACTATGCTCTGGAGGAACAGGTAGCACGTGGCTAAAAATCTTGTGCAAAAACCCTAAAACCCTCTAGTAGATATAGGACGAGAGGATGAGGGGAGGCAGACTTGGCTTCCAAGCCAAGGTGGCTCGGCCGAACCAAGAGGGAGGAGTCCACTTCCTCCACTCCTATTAGGATTAGGACTCCTTCCTAATATAGCCCTTTTTTGCATTTTTCCACCTTTTTCCTTTTGGGTTTTTCTTCCCAGCCGCATGGGCCTTGTGTGGGACTTCCACCAGCCCACTAAGGGCTGGTATTCACTCTCCCACTGAACATGAAGCCTCTTGGGTCGAAATACCCCTCCCGATGGTCTCCCGGTACACTACCGGTACTCCCGGTACATTACCGATGAGCCCAAAACTTTTCCGGCGACCAAAACAGGACTTCCTATATATGAATCTTTACCACTGGACCATTCAGGAGCTCCTCATGATGTCCGGGATCTCATCCGGTACTTCGAACAACCTTCGGTCACCACCATATATAACTCTATACTACTGAAACGTCACCAAACCTTAAGTGTGCAGACCCTACGGGTTCGAGAACTATGTAGACATGACCGAGACACCTCTACGGTCAATAACCAATAGAGGGACCTGGATGCCCATTTTGGTTCCTACATATTCTACGAAGATCTTTATCGGTCGAACCTCTATGTCAAGGATTCAGTTAATCCGGTATGATGTTCCCTTTGTTCTTCGGTATGTTACTTACCCGAGATTCGATCGTCGGTATCTCCATACCTAGTTCAACCTCATTACCGGCAAGTCTCTTTACTAGTTCCATAATACAAGATCCCGTGACTAACACTTAGTCACATTTCTTGCAAGGCTTATTGTGATGTCGTATTACCGAGTGGGCCCTGAGATACCTCTCCGTCACATGGAGTAACAAATCCCAGTCTTGATCCATGCCAACCCAACAAACACCCTCGGAGATACCTGTAGAGCACCTTTATAGTCACCCAGTTACGTTGCGACGTTTGATACACACAAGGCACTCCTCCGGTGTCCGTGAGTTGCATGATCTCATGGTCGTAGGAACATATACTTGACATGCAGAAAACAGTAGCAATAAACTGCCACGATCAAATGCTATGTTTGTAGTTTGGGTCTTGTCCATCATATCATTCTACTAATGATGTGATCCCGTCATCAAATGACATCACATATCAATGGCTAGGAAACCTTGACCATCTGTGAGCAACGAGCTAGTTCACTAGAGGCATACTAGGGAGAGAGTGTTGTCTATTTACCCACACATGTAATGTGTTTCCAATCAATACAATTATAGCATGGATAATAAATGATTATCATGAGCAAGGAAATATAATAATAAACACTTTATTTATTGCACTAGAGTCAGTATCTAGTTCACATCACTATGTGATTTACGTTGTAATGAATCGAACAACCATGCAGTTCTGGTGTTGATCATGTTTAGCCCTTGGAAGTGGTTTAGTTAATGGGTCTGCATCATTCAGATCCGTGTGCACTTTGCAAATATTTATGTCCTTCTCCTTGATGTAATCGCGGATGGAGTTAAAGCGTCGCTTTATGTGTCTGGTCCTCTTGTGTAACCTTGGTTCCTTGGCCAGAGCAATGGCACTAGTGTTGTCACAGAACTGGTTCATTGGATTCAATGCACTAGGCACTACTCCAAGATCTGTCATGAACTACTTCATCCAGACACCTTCCTTTTCCGCCTCTGAGTCTGCGATGTACTCTGCTCAGACGTAGAATCGGCTACCACGCTTTGCTTGGAACTGCACCAGCTTACCGCTCCCCCGTTGAGAATAAATACGTATCCGGTTTGCGACTTTGAGTCATCCGGATTAGTGTCAAAGCTTGCATCGACGTAACCCTTTACGACGAGCTCTTCATCACCCATAAATGAGAAACATTTCCTTATTCCTTTTCAGGTACTTAAGGATATTCTTGACCGCTGCCCAATGCTCCATTCTAGGATCACTTTGAAACCTTCCGGCCATACTTATGGCAAGGGTGACATCGGGTCTTGTGCACAACATTGCATACATGATAGAGCCTATGGCTGAAGCATAGGGGATTTCACTCATCTTTTCTCTATCTTCTGCAGTCACTAGGCATTGAGTCTTACTCAATTTCACAGCTTGCAACATAGGCAAGAACCCCTTCTTGGACTGATCCATTTTGAACTTCTTCAAAACTTTATCAAGGTATGTGCTCTATGAAAGTGCTATTAAGCGTCTCGATCTATCTCTATAGATCTTAATGCCTAATGTGAAAGCAGCTTCTCCTAGGTCCTTCATTGGAAAACTCTTGTTCAAATATTCCTTCACGCTTTCCATCATTTCTGTATTGTTTCCAATCAGTAACATGTCATCCACATATAATATTAGAAACGCTATGGAGCTCCCACTCACTTTCTTGTAAATACAAGCTTCTCCATGAACTTGTATAAACCCAAACGCTTTGATCACCTCATCAAAACGCTTATTCCAACTCCGAGATGCTTGCACCAGCCCATAAATGGATTTCTGGAGTTTGCAAACTTTGTTAGCATTCGCTGGATCAACAAAACCTTCTGGTTGCATCATATACAACTCTTCCTCAAGGAAACCGTTGAGGAACGCTGTTTTGACATCCATCTGCCAAATTTCATTGTCGAAATAAGCAGCTATTGCCATCATGATTCTGACAGACTTAAGCATCGCTACGGGTGAGAATGTCTCATCGTAGTCAACTCCTTGAACTTGTGAAAAACTCTTTGCAACAAGTCGAGCTTTATAGATGGTGACATTACCGTCCGCGTTTGTCTTCTTATTAAAGATCCATTTGTTCTGAATGGTCTTTCGCCCTTCAGGAAATACTTCCAAAGTCCATACTTTGTTATCATACATGGATCCCATCTCGGTTTTCATGGCCTGTAACCATTTCTCGGCATCCGGGCCAATCACTGCTCCTCCATAGCTCGTAAGTTCATTGTTGTCTAATAATATGACCTCCAAGACAGGGTTGTCGTACCACTCAGGAGCAGTACCTGCCCTTGTCGACCTACGAAGTTCAATAGTAGCTTGATCCGAAGCTTCATGATCATCATCATTAACTTCCTCTTCTACCGTCGTAGGTTCCACAGAAACATTTTTCTTTGCTGCGCTACTTTCTGGTTGAAGTAAAGGTTCAATAACCTTATCAAGCTCTATTTTCCTCCCACTCAATTCTTTCGAGAGAAACCCTTTCTCAAGAAATGTACCGTTCTTAGCGACAAACACTTTGCCTTCGGATCTGAGATAAGAGGTATACCCGACTGTCTCTTTTGGGTATCCTATGAAGACACATTTCTCCGCTTTGGGTTCTAGCTTTTCAGGCTGAAGCTTTTTGACATAAGCATCACATCCCCAAACTTTAAGAAACGACAACGTTGGCACCTTGCCAAACCATAGTTCATAAGGCGTCGTCTCGACAGATTTTGATGGTGCCCTATTTAAAGTGAATGCAGCTGGCTCTAATGCGTAATGATACGTCCATTTTGCATCATGCTTTTATATTGATATTTATCGCATCATGAGTTGTTATTACGCATTATGGTATAATACTCATGCCTTTTCTCTCTTATTTTGCAAGGTTTACATGAAGAGGGAGAATGCCGGTAGCTGGAATTCTGGGCTGGAAAAGGAGCAAGTTTAAGCTGTCTATTATGCACAACTCCAAAAGCCATGAAAATCGATGATGAATTATTTTGGAATATATAAAAAATACTGGGCCGAAGAAATACCAGAGAGGGGCAGCCAGGAGGTCACGAGCCTGCCAGGCGCGCCCCCCCTTGGCCGCGCCTCCTGGGCTCGTGGGCTCCTCGTAGCTTCTCTGGCCCCCATCTTCTCCTATATGATGGCTTTCGTCCCACAAAAAATCAATATACACCTCTCGGGAAGAAACGCCGCCGCCACGAGGCAGAACATGAGCAGAACCATTCTAGAGCTCCGGCAGGGCCGTCCTGCCTGGGAAACTTCCCTCCCGGAGGGGGAAATCGTCACCATCGTCATCACCAACACTCCTCTCATCGGAGGGGACTCATCTCCATCAACATCTTCATCAGCACCATGTCATCTCCAAACCCTAGTTCATCTCTTGTATCCAATCTCCGTCTCGCAACTCCAATTGGTACTTGTGAGGTTGCTAGTAGTGTTAATTGCTTATTGTAGTTGATGCTAGTTGGTTTATTTGGTGGAAGATCACATGTTCATCCTTAATTCTATTCAAATCCTCTCTGATCATGAACACAATTATGCTTTGTGAGTAGTTAATTTCGTTCCTGAGGACATGGGATAAGTCTTGCTACTAGTAGTTATGTGAATTTGGTATTCGTTCGATATTTTGAGGTGTTGTATGTTGTCTCTCCTCTAGTGGTGTTATGTGAACGTCGACTACATGACACTTCACCATTATTTGGGCCTAGAGGAAGGCATTGGGAAGATATAAGTATATTATGGGTTGCTAGAGTGACAGAAGCTTAAACCCTAGTTTATGCGTTGCGTCGTAAGGGGCTGATTTGGATCCGCTAGTTTAATGCTATGGTTAGACTTTGTCTTAATTCTTCTTTCATAGTTGCGGATGCTTGCGAGAGGGGTTAATCATAAGTGGGACATTTGTCCAAGTAGGGACAACACCCAAGAACCGGTCCACCCACATATCAAACTATCAAAGTAGCAAACGCGAATCATATTAACATGATGAAAACTAGTTTGACAACAATTCCCATGTGTCCTCGGGAGCACTTTAATTTATATAAGAGTTCTTTAAGGTTTGTCCCTTGCTACAAAAGGGGTCGGGCCATATTGCAGCACCTTTGTTACTATTTTTACTTTCTACCCGTTACAAATTATCTTATCACACAACTATCTGTTACCGACGATTTCAGTGCTTGCAGAGAATACCTTGCTGAAAACCGCTTATCATTTCCTTTTTCTCCTCGTTGAGTTTGACACTCTTAAGTATCTAAAGGACTACGATAGATCCCCTATACTTGTGGGTCATCAAGACCCTTTTCTAGGGCCATTGCCGGGGAGTGAAGCGCCTTTGGTAAGTGGAATTTGGTAAGGAAACATTTATATTGTGTGCTGAAATTTATTGTCACTTGTCACTATGGAAACTAATCCTTTGAAGAGCTTGTTCGGCGTATCTTCACCTCGACCAGAAGAACAAAGAGTTGCTCCTCAACCTACTGCACCTACTGAAAATATTTATTATGAAATTCCTTCGGGTATGCTAGAGAAACTATTGGCTAATCCTTTTACAGGAGATGGAACATCACACCCCGACTCGCATCTAATCTATGTAGATGAAGTTTGTGGTTTATTTAAGCTTGCAGGTTTTCCCGAAGATGAGGTTAATAAGAAGGTCTTTCCCTTATCTTTGAGGGATAAAGCATTGACATGGTATAGTCTATGTGATGATACTGGATCATGGAATTACAAACGATTGAAATTGGAATTTCATCAAAAGTTTTATCCTATGCATTTAGTACATCGTGATCGGAATTATATCTATAATTTTTGGCCTCGTGATAGAGAAAGCATCACTCAAGCTTGGGGGAGGCTTAAGTGAATGTTATATTCATGCCCCAACCATGATCTCCCTACAGAGATTATTATTATGACTTCTATGCTTGGCTTTCTCATGACAATCGCACCATGCTTGACACTTCTTGTACCTGTTCTTTTATGAATAGAGATATTGACTTCAAATGGGATTTAGTGGAAAGAATTAAACGCAATTCTGAAGACTGGGAGTTTGATGAAAGTAAGGAGTCAGGTATGAATCTTAAGTTTGAGTGCGTTAAATCCTTTGTAGAAACAAGTACTTTTCGTGATTTTAGCGCTAAACATGGACTTGACTCTGAGATAGCAGCTTCTTTATGTGAGTCATTTGCTACTCATATTAATCTCCCTAAGGAGAAGTGGTTTAAATATCATCCTCCTGTAGAAGGTAATGTAGCTAAACCCGTTCTAGTTGAAGAGAAAATTATTGCTTATAATGATTCTATTGTTCCTACTGCTTATATTGAGAAACCACCTTTTCCTGTTAGAATAAAGGATCATGCTAAAGCTTCAACTGTCATACATAAGGGATACATTAGAACACCTACACACCTTGAGTAAATCAAAGTTGCACCTAGTATTGCTATTATTAAAGATCTCTTGGCCGATAATGTTGACGGGCATGTTATTCAATTCTGTGAAGCGTCTGCTAGAATTGCTAAACCTCATGGTAGAGACAAACATAAACCTATAGTGCGCATGCCTGTTGTTTCTGTTAAGATAGGAGATCATTGTTATCATGGTTTATGTGACGTGGGTGCTAGTGTTAGTGCAATACCTCAATCTTTATATAACGAAATTAAAGACGAGATCGCACCTGTCGAGTTGGAATTTATTGATGTTACTATCAAACTTGCTAATAGAGATACTATATGCCCTGTGGGAATTTTTAGAGATGTTGAAGTCTTGTGTGGTAAAACTAAGTATCCTACGGATTTTCTCATTCTTGCTACCACACAAGATAGCTTTTGTCTCGTCATATTTGGTAGACCTTTTCTCAATACTGTTAATGCTCAAATTGATTGTGAGAAACAAACTGTTACTGTTGGCTTTGGAGGTGTGTCACACGAATTTAATTTTTCTAAGTTTAGTAAACAACCTCATTAAAAAGAATTGTCTAGTAAGGATGAAATTAGTGCTCTTACTTCTATTGTTGTTCCTCCTATCGATCCTTTAGAGCAATACTTGCTTGAACATGAAAATGATATGCATATGGATGAAAGGAACGAGATAGATAGAATTATTTTTGAACAACGTCCTATCCTTAAGAATAATTTCCCTGTTGAATTACTTGGAGATCCACCTCCACCCAAGGGTGATCCTGTGTTTGAGCTTAAACAATTAGCTGATACTCTTAAGTATGCTTATCTTGATGAAAAAGAGATATATCCTGTTATTATTAGTGCTAACCTTTCAGAACATGAAGAAAAGAAATTATTGAGAACTTTGAGGAAGCATCGTGCTGCTATTGGATATACTCTTGATGATCTTAAAGGCATTAGTCCCACCCTATGCCAGCATAAAATTAAAACTGATCCTGATTCCAAACCAGTTGCCGATACCCAACGAAGACTGAATCCTAAGATGAAAGAGGTGGTAAGAAAAGGAATATTAAAGCTTCTGGAAGCAGGTATTATTTACCTTGTTGCTTATAGTGATTGGGTAAGTCCGGTGCATTGTGTCCCTAATAAGGGAGGTATTACCGTTGTTCCTAATGATAAAGACGAATTGATCCCACAAAGAATTGTAACTGGTTATAGGATGGTAATTGATTTTAGGAAATTAAATAAAGCTACTAAGAAAGATCATTTCCCTCTACCTTTTGTTGATCAAATGCTAGAAAGATTATCTAAACATACATACTTTTGCTTTCTAGATGGTTATTTTGGTTTCTCCCAAATACCCGTTGAACAATCTGATCAGGAGAAAACCACTTTTACTTGCCCTTTCGGTACCTTTGCTTATATACGTATGACTTTTGGTTTATGTAATGCACTTGCTACCTTTCAAAGATGTATGATGGCTATATTCTCTGACTTTTGTGAAAATATTGTTGAGGTTTTCATGGATGATTTCTCCGTTTACGGATCTTCTTTTGATGATTGCTTGAGCAACCTTGATTGAGTTTTGCAAAGATGTGAAGATACTAACCTTCTCTTGAATTGGGAGAAGTGCCACTTTATGGTTAATGAAGGCATTATCTTGGGACATAATTTTTTTGAAAAAGGTATTTAAGTTGATAAGGCTAAAGTTGATGCCATTGAGAAGATGCCATGCCACAAAGACATTAAAGGTATAAGAAGTTTCCTTGGTCATGTTGGTTTGAATAGAAGGTTTATTAAAGACTTCTCTAAGATTTCTAGGCCTCTCACTAATCTCTTGCAAAAAGATATTCCTTTTATTTTTGATGATGATTGTGAAGAAGCCTTTGAGATACTCAAGAAGGCCTTGATAACTGCACCTATTGTTCAACCACCTGATTGGAACCTACCTTTTGAAATTATGTGTGATGCTCGTGATTATGTTGTTAGTGCTGTCCTAGGACAAAGAGTTGATAATAAATTAAATGTTATTTATTACGCTAGTAAAACTCTAGACAGTGTCCAAAGAAATTATGCCACTACTGAAAAAGAATTTTTAGCAGTTGTGTTTGCATGTGATAAGTTCAGATCTTATATTTTTGATTCTAAAATTACAATTCACACTGATCATGCTGCTATTAAATATCTCATGGAAAAGAAAGATGCTAAACCTAGACTAATTAGATGTGTTCTCTTGCTACAAGAATTTGACTTGCATATTGTTGATAGGAAGGCTGCTGAGAACCCCGTAGCAGATAACTTGTCTAGGTTAGAGAATGTTCTTGATGACCCACAACCTATTGATGATAGCTTTCCTGATGAACAATTGAATGTCATCAATGCTTCACGCATTACAGCATGGTATGCTGATTATGCTAATTACATTGTTGCTAAATATATACCACCTAGTTTCACGTACCAACAAAAGAAAAAGTTCTTTTATGATCTGAGACATTACTTTTGGGATGATCCCCACCTATATAAAGAAGGAGTAGATGTTGTTATTAGACGTTGTGTACCTAAGCATGAACAGGGACAGATCATACAGAGGTGCCACTCTAAGGCTTACGGAGGACACCATGCTGGAGATAGAACTACACACAAGGTATTGCAATCCGGTTTTTATTGGCCTACTCTCTTTAAGCCCGTAAGTTTGTCTTGTCCTGCGATAAATGTCAACGAATAGGTAATATCAGTAAACGTCAGGAAATGCCTATGAATTATTCACTTGTTATCGAACCATTTGATGTTTGGGGTTTTGATTATATGGGACCTTTTCCAAAGTCCAATGGGTATACTCATATTTTAGTTGCTATTGATTACGTTACTAAGTGGGTAGAAGCTATTCCAACTAGTAGTTTTGATCATAACACCTCTATTAAGATGATTAAAGAAGTTATTTTCCCTAGATTTGGAGTCCCTAGATATATAATGACTGATGGTGGTTCACATTTTATTCATGGTGCTTTCCGTAAAATGCTTGCTATGTATGATGTGAACCATAGAATTGCATCCCCTTATCATCCTCAGTCTAGTGGTCAAGTAGAGTTAAGTAATAGAGAAATTAAATTAATTATGCAAAAGACTATTAATAGGTCTAGGAAGAATTGGTCTAAGAAACTTGATGATGCACTGTGGGCTTATAGAACTGCTTATAAGAATCCCATGGGCATGTCTCCTTATAAAATGGATTACGGTAAAGCATGTCATTTACCTCTTGAGCTAGAGCATAAGGCTTATTGGGCAATCAAAGAACTTAACTTTGATTTCAAACTTGTTGGTGAGAAGAGTTTATTTGATATTAGCTCACTTGATGAATGGAGAACTCAGGCATATGAAAATGCCAAGTTTTTTAAAGAGAAAGTTAAGAGGTGGCATGATAAAAGGATACAAAAATGTGAGTTCAATGTAGGTGATTATGTCTTGCTATACAATTCCCGCTTAAGATTTTTTGCAGGCAAGCTCCTCTGTAAATGGGAATGCCCTTATGTTGTCGAAGAAGTATATCGTTCCGGCGCCATCAAAATCAACAACGCGGAAGGCACTTTTCCGAGAGTTGTGAATGGGCAAATAAGCAAGCATTATATATTAGGTACTCCCATAAATGTAGAAAGCAATATAATCAATACTAGAACCCCGAAGGAGTACATTAGGGATGTTTACAAGCCCGTTTCAGACTCCGAAAACAGAGAGGTATGTTATACGGTAAGCAAACTGACCCCAAAACTTTTCTGATAGAAATTTTTCTTCGTTTTGGAATATTTAGAAAAATACAAAAAATTAAGGTAGTCCGGAAAGCGCACGAGGAGGCCACGAGCCTGCCAGGCACGGGCCCACGCCCTGGCCACGCCTGGGGGCTCGTGAGCACCTCCTGTGCCTCACGGACTCCGTTTTCTTGTGGGCCACTCCTTATGGTCGGTAAAAATTCATTATATAATCTCTCGAAAGGTCTAACCTTATTATCACGCAAATATCCTCTATTTTCGTTCCGAGCCTTTTTCCGCAGATTTAGAGCAAAGATGTCTTCTCAAGATTCAGAGGGGGAGAGCTATGTGGCTGATTACCTTGCTAACCCCAAGGTCTACGGAGACTTAAATCCTTATGGTTGGACCACAGATGAGGAAGGAGATAATGATCCTAAGGGGAAGGAAGGAACAAGTTCTAACAAAGAGGAAGTTCCACTACCCCAACCTAGGGACATGGATGTGGATTTGAAGAAGTCGGGTCTCCCTAACTCAAGGAAGAAGCCTAAGATTTTGTTTACCCATTCTCGTCTTTTGCAGGAGAGTAAGCAAGAATTATGTCAAAGGGTGTTGAGGCTTGAAGAGGAAGTTAACAATCTAAAACAGCAGAACTTTGTGCTAAAAAGGAAACTGAACAAGCTCAAGCATTCTGCCCCAACTTCACCACCATCACCTCCAAAGGAAGACAATTAAACGAACGGGTATGGGCACTCCCCTTGGCTTGTGCCAAGCTTGGGGGAGTTGCCCCGGTATCGTATCACCATCACATCTTTTGCCTTTACTTTTATATATTAGTTCGATCCTTTTGGTAATATCTTTATCTAGAAGAATAAAGTTCTTAGTATGATCTAGGCTTGAGTTTTGCTTTGTGTTACCCCCAATGTAATCGAGTTCGTAACTTATATAATAAAGAGTGTTTTAGTTAAGGGCTTTGCTTCTTGCCATGATCTAAATAAAATAGTAATAAAAGAACAAAAGCATGAAAGATCATGTGATGGTCTTATGGGAAGTGATGACTTCACATGTAAAAAGAATGTTGACTAAAACTTGTTGAGGGTAAACAAACGTAGACCTTGGTCATTGTTGCAATTAATAGGAAGTAATAAAGAAAGAGAGGTTCACATATAAATATATCATCTTTGACACCATCTATGATTGTGAACACTCATTAAACTATTACATGCTAAGAAGTAGATGTTGGACAAGAAAGACATAATAATGAATTATGTTTTCTTGGTTCTGAACAATACTATATGATTATGGATCATTTAGCATGTGGCGCTTGTTTCCACCTCATATTAGCCAAAACTTCTACACTAAGTAGAGATACTACGTGTGCATTCATAGAACCCTTAACCCAATTTTGCCATGAGAGTCCACCATACCTACCTATGGTTGAATAAGATACTTAAAGTAAGTTGTCATCGGTGCAAGAAATAAAAATTGCTCCCTAAATATGTATGATCTATTAGTGTGTGGAAAATAAGCTTTGTACGAACTTGTGATGAGGAAGACATAAAAGCGACAGACTGCATAATAAAGTTCTTTATCACAAGAGGCAATATAAAGTGATGTTCCTTCACACTAAGAGATCACAAATCCAAACCTAAAAGCGCATGACAACCTCTGCTTCCCTCTGCAAAGGGCCTATCTTGTACCTTTATTTTTTATCTTTAAAAGAGTCATGGTGATCAACACCAATTCCTTATTTTGCCATTATCTGGTCAAGCATCATGTGCTAGGGAAAGATCTATATTCATATATTAACTTGGAAGTAAGTAATCATGAATTATTATTGTTGACATTACCCTTGAGGTAAATCATTGGGAGGCTAAACTATAAGCCTCTATCCTTCTATGTGTCCAACTGAAACTTTGATCTCATGAGTACCGCGTGAGTTTTAGAAATTGTGGAAGGCTAAAAGATGATTGAGTATGTGGATTTGCCTTACAAGCTTTTATTTGACTCTTTCCGATGTTATGATAAATTTCAATTGTTTCAATGACTAAAGACTATTGCTTGTTAATTCTCAATAAGATTCTTGATGCATGCTTCACATTGTGAATGAATTGTCACTTTCGCATGATTATATTGCTGTTCTTAATATGATCATGACGCCTGCATGTCCATATTTTATTTTATTGACACCTCCATCTCTGAACATGTAGGCACATTTATTGATCTCGGCTTCTGCTTGAGGACAAGCGAGGTCTAAGCTTGGGGGAGTTGATACGTCCATTTTGCCTCATGCTTTTATATTGATATTTATCTCATCATGAGTTGTTATTACACATTATGGTACAATACTCATGCCTTTTCCCTCTTATTTTGCAAGGTTTACATGAAGAGGGAGAATGCCAGCGGCTGGAATTCTGGGCTGGAAAAGGAGCAAGTTTAAGATGTCTATTCTGCACAACTCCAAAAGCCGTGAAAATCAACGGGGAATTATTTTCGAATATATAAAAAATACTGGGCCGAGGAAATACCAGAGAGGGGCAGCCACGGGGTCATGAGCCTGCCAGGCGCCCCCCCTGGCCGCGCCTCCTGGGCTCGTGGGATCCTCGTAACTCCTCTGGCCCCCATCTTCTCCTATATGATGGCTTTCGTCCAAGAAAAAAATCAATATACACCTCTCGAGAAGAAATGCCACCGCCACGAGGCGGAACTTGAGCGGAACCAATCTAGAGCTCCGACAGGGCCGTCTTGCCAGGGAAACTTCCCTCCCAGGGGGGGGGGGAATCGTCGCCATCGTCATCACCAACACTCCTCTCATCGGAGGGGACTCATCTCCATCAACATCTTCATGAGCACCATCTCATCTCCAAACCCTAGTTCATCTCTTGTGTCCAATCTGTGTCTCGCAACTCCGATTGGTACTTGTGAGGTTGGTAGTAGTGTTAATTGCTTATTGTAGTTGATGCTAGTTGGTTTATTTGGTGGAAGATTACATGTTCAGATCCTTAATGCTATTCAAATCCTCTCTGATCATGAACACAATTATGCTTTGTGAGTAGTTACTTTTGTTCCTGAGGACATGGGATAAGTATTGCTACTAGTAGTCATGTGAATTTGGTATTCGTTCAATATTTTGGTGCGTTGTATGTTGTCTCTCCTCTAGTGGTGTTATGTGAACGTCGACTACATGACACTTCACCATTATTTGGGCCTATAGGAAGGCATTGGGAAGCAATAAGTAGATGATGGGTTGCTAGAGTGACAGAACCTTAAACCCTAGTTTATGCGTTGCGTCGTAAGGGGCTGATTTGGATCCACTAGTTTAATGCTATGGTTAGACTTTCTTTTAATTCTTCTTTCCCTTAATTCTTCTTTCGTAGTTGCGGATGCTTGCGAGTGGGGTTAATCATAAATGGGATGTTTGTCCAAGTAGGGATAGCACCCAAGCACCGGTCCACCCACATATCAAACTATCAAAGTAGCGAACGCGAATCATATGAACATGATGAAAACTAGTTTGGCAACAATTCCCATGTGTCCTTGGGAGCACTTTAATTTATATAAGAGTTCGTTTAGGCATGTCCCTTGCTACAAAAGGGATTGGGCCATATTTATGCACCTTTGTTACTATTGTTACTTGCTACCCGTCACAAATTATCTTATCACACAACAATTTGTTACCGACGATTTCAGTGCTTGCAGAGAATACCTTGCTGAAAAGTGCTTATCATTTCCTTTTGCTCCTCGTTGGGTTCGACACTCTTACTTATTGAAAGGACTACGATAGATCCCCTATACTTGTGGGTCATCACATAACCCCAAAACGATAGTGGCAAATCAGCAAGAGACATCATAGAACGCACCATATCTAATAAGGTTCGATTACGATGTTCGGACACACCATTACGTTGTGGTGTTCCGGGCGGTGTCAACTGTGAAACAATTCCACACTGTCTTAAGTGACTGCCAAACTCATAACTCAGATATTCAACTCCTCGATCAGATCACAGGAATTTAATCTTCTTGTTATGATGATTCTCAACTTCACTCTGAAATTGCTTGAACTTTTCAAACGTTTCAGACTTGTGTTTTATTAAGTAAATATACCCATATCTACTTAAGTCATCAGTGAAGGTGAGAAAATAATGATATCCACCACGCGCTATAACATTCATTGGACCGCACACATCAATATGTATGATTTCCAATAAGCCACTCGCCCGTTCCATTGTTCCAGAGAACGGCATTTTAGTCATCTTGCCCATGAGGCATGGTTCGCATGTGTCAAGTGATTCAAAATCAAGTGACTCCGAAAGTCCATCAGCATGGAGCTTCCTCATGCATTTTATACCAATATGACCTAAACGGCAGTGCCACAAGAAAGTGGTACTATCATTATCAACTCTACATCTTTTGGCATCAATGTTATGAACATGTGTGTCATCACTATCAAGATTCAATATGAATAAACCCCTCACATTGGGTGCATGACCATAAAATATATCACTCATATAAATAGAACAACCTTTATTCTCTGATTTAAATGAGTAACCGTCTCGCAATAAACAAGATCCAAATATAATGTTCATGCTTAACGCAAGCACTAAATAACAATTATTCAGGTTCATTACTAATCCCGATGGTAATCGAAGAGAGAGCGTGCCGACGGCGATCACATCAACCATGGAACCATTTCCCACGCGCATCGTCACTTTGTCCTTTGCCAACCTTCATTTATTCCATAGTTCCTGCTTTGAGTTGCAAATGTGAGCAACCGAACCGATATCAAATACCCAGGCACTACTAAGAGAGCTAGTAAGGTACACCATAATAACATGTATATCATATATACCATGTTTGTCGTTGGCTGCCTTTTTTCCAGCTAGGTACTTGGGGAAGTTCCGCTTCTAGTGACCAGTTTCCTTGCAATGAAAGCACTCAGTTTCTGGCTTAGATCCATTCTTTGGCTTCTTTATAGGAGTAGCAACTGATTTGCCATCCTTCTTGGTTTTACCCTTCTTGCCTTTGCCCTTGCCATTTTTCTTGAAACTAGTGGTTTTATTGACCATCAACACTTGATGTTATTTCTGGATTTCAGACTCAGCGACTTTCAGCATCGGAAACAGCTCGGCGACTGACTTGTTCATCCCGTGCATGTTATAGTTCATCACAAAGCTCTTGTAACTAGGTGGCAGTGATTGAAGAACTCTGTCAGTGATCACCTCTGGTGGAAGGGTAATTCCCAACTCCGCTAGACGATTTGAATACCCACACATTCTGAGTATATGCTCACTGATAGACCCGTTCTCCTCCATTTTGCAAGCAGAGAACTTATCGGAGGTATCATACCTCTCAATCCGGGCATTCTTCTGAAAGATAAACTTCAACTCCTGGAACATGTCATATGCTCCATGACGTTCAAAACATCTTTGAAGTCCCGATTCTAAGCAATAAAACATTGCACACTGAACTATTGAGTAATCTCCAGCACGTGCCTCCCAAGCGTTCTTAACATCCTCAGAGGTCATGTCTTCTGGTTGGTCACCAAGCGATGCATGAAGGACATATGATTTCTGGGACGCCGTGAGGATAATCCTAAAATTATGGGCCCAGTCAACAAAGTTACTTCCAGCATCTTTCAAATTAGCTTTCTCTAGGAATGCATTAATAATCAGGGGTGCTACTGCGCGAGCCATTGATCTACAACATAAATGTGCAAAGGTTACTTAGACTATTGTTCAAGATAATGAGTTTAGTTAACCAAATTACTAAAGCTCCCACTCAAATTGACATCCCTCAGGTCATCCGAGTGTCACATGATCTAAATTAACCAACTCAAGTCCGATCATCACGTGAGTTGAGGTGGCTTGAATGGTGAACATCATCATGTTGATCATATCTACTATATGACTCATGTTCGACCTTTCGGTCTCTTGTGTTTCAAGGCCATGTCTGTACATGCTAGGCTCGTCAATTTAACCTGAGTGTTCTGCATGTGCAACACTGGCTTGCACCCGTTGTATGTGAATGTAGAGCATATCACACCCGATCATCACGCGGTGTCTCGACACGACGAACTTTCGCAACGGTGCACACTCGGGGAGAACACATTCATCTTGAAATTTAAGTGAGGGATCACCTTATAATGCTACCGTCGTCCTAAGAAAAATAAGGTGCATAAAAGGATTAACATCACATGCAAATCATAAGTGACATGATATGCCCATGAAACTGTGCTTTTGATCTTCATCTAGAAAGCACCGACATGATCTCCATTGTCACGGGCACTACACCATGATCTCCATCATCTTGATCTCCATCAATGTGTCGCCATCGGGGTTGTCGCGCCCAACATGCTTCTACTACTATTTCTACCTTTTAGCGATAAAGTAAAGCATTACATAGTGCTTAATGATTGACACGCAGGTTATACAATATTTAAAGACAACCCTATGGCTCCTACCGGTTGTCGTACTCATCGACATGCAAGTCGAGATAATCTATACATCACATGATAATCTCATACATCACATATATCTCATCATGTAATTGGCCATATCAAATCACAACATACCCTGCAAAAACAAGTTAGACGTCCTGTACTTGTTGTTGCATGTTTTACGTGGCTGCTACGGGTATCTAGCAAGAACAATTCTCATCTACGCAAAAAAAAACACAACGGTGATACACTAGTTGCTTTTCAACCTTCTCAAGGACCACCTTAGTCAAATCTGATCCAACTAAAGTAGGAGAAACAGACACCTGCCAGACATCTTTGTGCAACGAGGTTACACGTCAGTCGATGGAACCGGTCTCTCGTAAGCATACGAGTAAGGTTGGTCCGGGCCACTTCATCCTACAATACCGCTGAACCAAAACACAACCAAGGGAGGAAGCAATCTAAGCATCAACACCCACAAAATCTTTGTGTTCTACTCGATATCTCATCTACACATAGGCCTAGCTCATGATGCCAGTTTTGGGGAACGTTGCATGGGAAACAAAAGTTTTCCTACGCACACGCAGATCTATCCATGGTGATGAGCATCTACGAGAGGGAGAGTGGATCTACGTACCCTTGTAGATCACTAAACGGGAAGCGTTAAGAAACCTGGTTGGTGTAGTAGAATGTCTTCGCGATCCAAATCGCTGAGCGTTCCGCGATCCAATCACGAACCGTCCTCACGATCCGTCCCGACCAAGCACCGAACGGATGACACCTTCGCGCTCAGCACACGTACAACTTGATGATGATCTCCGCCTTCTTGATACAGCAAGAGGGAGCAGAGAGGAAGAAGAGTTCTCTGGCAGCATGACGGCGCTCCGGCGATGGTGGTGGAGCTATTTCGGCAGGGCTTTGCCTAAGCACTGCAGAAATCCGATCTAGTGGAGAAACCATGCACTGGAGGAACGGGTAGCACGTGGCTAAAAATCTTGTGCAAAAACCCTAAAACCCTCTAGTATATATAGGAGGAGAGGAGGAGAGGAGGCAGCCTTGGCTTCCAAGCCAAGGTGGCTCGGCTGAACTAGGAGGGAGGAGTCCACTTCCTCCACTCCTAGTAGGATTAGGACTCCTTCCTAATATAGCCATTTTTTTGCCCTTTTCCACCTTTTTCCTTTTGGGCTTTTCTTCCCAGCCACATGGGCCTTGTGTGGGACTTCCACCAGACCATTAAGGTCTGGTATTCACTCTCCCACAGCCCATGAAACCTCTTGGGACGAAATACCCCTCCCGGTGGTCTACCGGTACACTACCGGTACTCCCGGTACATTACCGATGAGCCCAAAACTTTTCCGGCGACCAAAACAGGACTTCCTATATATGAATATTTTCCTCCGGACCGTTCCGGAGCTCCTCTTGTCATCCGGGATCTCATCCGGGACTCCGAACAACCTTCAGTCACCACCGTACATAACTCTATACTACCGAAACGTCACCAAACCTTAAGTGTGCAGACCCTTCGGGTTTGAGAACTATGTAGACATGACCGAGACACCTCTACGGTCAATAACCAATAGAGGGAACTGGATGCCCATATTGGTTCCAACATTACGAAGATCTTTATCAGTCGAACCTCTATGTCAAGGATTCAGTTAATCCCGTATGATGTTCCCTTTGTTCTTCGGTATGTTACTTGCCCGAGATTCGATCGTCGGTATCTCCATACCTAGTTCAACCTCATTACAGGCAAGTGTCTTTACTTGTTCCATAATACAAGATCCCGTGACTAACACTTAGTCACATTGCTTGCAAGGCTTATTGTGATGTCGTATTACTAAGTGGGCCCTTAGATACCTCTCCGTCACACGGAGTAACAAATCCCAGTCTTGATCCATGCCAACCCAAAAGACACCCTCGGAGATACCAGTAGAGCACCTTTATAGTCACCCAGTTATGTTGCGATGTTTGGTACACACAAGGCACTCCTCCGGTGTCCGTGAGTTGCATGATCTCATGGTCATAGGAACATATACTTGACATGCAGAAAACAGTAGCAATAAACTGACACGATCAAGTGCTACATTTGTAGTTTGGGTCTTGTCCATCACATCATTCTTATAATGATGTGATCCTGTCATCAAATGGCATCACATGTCAATGGCTAGGAAACCTTGACCATCTTTGAGCAACGAGGGAGGCATACTAGGGACATAGTGTTGTCTATTTACCCACACATGTAATGTGTTTCCAATCAATACAATTATAGCATGGATAATAAAAGATATCATCAACAAGGAAATATAATAATAAACACTTTTTTTATTGCCTGTAGGGCATATTTCCAACACGGCACTGATAGCTCCTCCTCGAGCGACAATGATGAGGAGGACAGTGGTGAAGATGACGATGATGAGTCCGGTCTTTAGGCCGTCAAGTCAGAAAACGACGATCCGGACTCAGACTGACCGTCGGCCGCACTACCATTGCCAGGCTCATGCCTCTCCCCCTCCCAACAGGAAGATCTTGCTAGGGGTCCTTGTCCTAGGCATTGCCTCATCTTCCAGCTTTATCTTTCAGTAGGCCCGTGGACTTCGGCTTCACTTCGCCTCCTGGGCCCCTCCTTCTTCTCTGTATAGTGCTAGACTTCTCCTTCCCACAATGCTGGTCCGGGAGGGTGCAGGATCTCATCGGGGGTCCCTCGCTATCTTTTTCTTCTTGTAATTTGCCTCCACCTTCTATCTTTTTCTCCTTTTATTCTCTACTAGGGGAGAAAGTCAAACAAGGCTATACTTAGGAAGAGGCGACATCTCAGGTAAATTTCACCCTATTTTGAATGACTCTATATTATCTTCCTTGTCAGATTACTTTTTGCATGTAATTTTCCCTACACCTATTCGGAAGAACTTGCTGGCGTGTGTAGACCTACTGCAAGCGCTTTGAGGAACGGGTCCTTAGCAGCGTGCTGGCGGTGCCACTGCTGGCAAGATACCTTGGCGTCCTTGGCGCGGCCCCTTAAGCTATTGATCATGCTCGAAACAGAATAAGGGCGCGAGCACAGCCACTTGAGTTGTTGAGCGGACTCGAAGCAAAGCAAGAGCGCAGGCGCAGCCACTCAAGCCATTGAGCGGACTCGAAACAGAGTGAGGGCGCAGCCAATCTTGGCAAGGTTCCCATGCGTGCAGGTTTTCCACACAAAAGTCGCAATCGTTCAAGGATAATAGCAAAACAAAAATCCTCTTAGGGTTTTGCAACTTATCTTTTCGTTGTCGTACTCCTTCTGGCAAGATTTTTTTTGAACGTCGCCCGTCGGTATCCATACCACCATTCCCCCACGACAAAGCTTCACGCAAGGTAACCTTCTTTCCTTTGAGAAAAAGAAAGAAGAGAAAATATGGATGTGGAACCTTGACGGTCTGTTAGCTCTTGCCAGGAGTAAGGAATGCAATATATCAGACAAACATGTACATAAGTAAACATGAGAATCAACAAGATTTGCATAACACTTACCTTTATTCAACTATGCATAGGGTCTGCGTGATTTTGTACCAAAGATTACATGCTTCAGCGGCAAGACTTGTACAAAAGGTGGTGGCCGGGAGACCCGGCAACCACGCCTCATGGGTAGAACTTATGAAGATGTTCGATATTCCAAGAGTTGTTCACTAGGACGCCATCTTCGGTCTCGAGGCGGAATGTGCCAGGCCTGGTGACTCACACTACCCGATAAGGGCCTTCCCACTTTGGCGTCAACTTGTTGGAATTCTTGGTGGACTGAACGCGCCGAAGAACAAGGTCGCCTTCCTCAAGATTTCGGGCATTAACTTTGCGGCTATGATAGCGACGCAAAGCTTGCTGGTATTTTGCAGCTCTCACAGTAGCCTGAAGACGGTCTTCCTCAAGGAGCATCGAGTCATCTTGCCGCAAATGCTCTTCCTCAAGCTCATCATAAGCGAGCACTCGAGGTGACCCATATATGAGTTCCATGGGGAGAACTGCTTCCGCCCCATATACTAGGGAGAAGGGTGTTTGGCCGGTAGCTCGATTTGGTGTCGTCCTGATTGACCAAAGAACCACCAGCAACTCATCAATCCAGCGCCTTCCACACTTGCACAGCTTGTCGAAAGTTCTTGTCTTGAGGCCTCACGGGACTTCAGGATTAGCCCTTTCCGCCTGGACGTTGCTCCTTGGATGGGCAACAAAAGAAAAACAGATCTTGCTGTTAAGGTCTTGGACATACTGCATGAAGGTGTGGCTCGTGAACTGTGTGCCATTGTCAGTGATGACCCTGTTTGGTACACCAAAATGGCAAACTAGTCCTTTGAAGAACTTGACGGCTGATTGTGCTATCCCCTTTCTCACTGCTTCCACTTCCGCCCACTTTGTGAACTTGTTGATTGCGATGTATCAATACTCAAAGCTCCCGGTAGTACGGGGGAAAGGGCCCAAGAAGTTGAGCCCCAATATCGAAAATGGCCAGGAGAGAGGGATTGTCTGAAGTCCTTGAGCTGGTTGATGCAATTTCTTCGAATGAAACTGGCATGCTTCACACTTGGTTGCCAGCGCAGTCGCATCCTAGAGGGCAGTGGTCCAAAACAAACCTTGCCGGAATGCCTTACCGGCAAGCGCATTTGATCCTATGTGGGAGACACATATGCCTCCATGTATCTCTGCCAACAGCTCCAGTCCATCTTCCCGGGCAATGCATTTCAGTTTCACACCATTCAACCTCTTTCTGTATAGGACGTTATCCACGAACTGGTTAGACCGACAGGCTACTTTCTCTGCTTCTTCTTGTTCCCGAGGGAGTTCTCTTGTTTGAAGGAATTGGACGATGTGTTGTGCCCATCCTGGAGCCTAGGGCTCGACAACTAGGACTAAAGGAATATCCTCTGTTGGGGAAACATTTGTATCAACAGGAAGGGCTCGAGGCCCTGCCGGACCCTGTTGCCCCCCGGCAAGCTTGGCGGGAGCGCATGCTTCGACGGTAAGAACCTCAGGCCCTGCCGGAGCATGACGCTCACCAGCAAGCCTGGCGTTGTTCTCGGCAACTTCCTCACTGGCAGTTTCTGGGAGCTCTACCAGGAAATACTTGTCGGAAATCAACTTTCTTCTTTTCTCTTGTCCAATTGATGGTGTCACAGATGGTTCAGTTAGTCGGAGCACAAAAGTTCCTGTATCCACGGGCAACTTAAGAGCAACACACTTCGATAGGCCATCAGCAACACTATTCTCTGCACGTGGAACATGCTCCATTTGCAGGCCGTCAAAACGTTCTTCCAACTTTCTCACTTCATCTTCATAAGCTTCCATCAATGGACTTTGATAATCTTTATTCACTTGTCTAACGACGAGCTGAGCATCACCCCTGACAATAAGTCTCTTAATCCCAAGGTCTGCCGCGATCCTGAGACCGGCAAGCATCCCTTAGTATTCAGAAGTATTGTTCCATGGAAAGTGCATATGAATCACATATTTGAGGTGCTATCTGGTGGGTGTGACAAGCAGTACTCTAGCACCGGTGGCCTATAGCGAGAATGCCCCATCAAAATACATGATCCACTCTTGAATTGTTTCCTTGTCGGGGAGGGTTGACTCTGGAACTTCTTCATCTGGCATTGGGATCCATTCCGCAATGAACTCTGCCAAGGCTCTGCTCTGGATAGTCAAAGTACATTCAAACTTGAGACCAAATCTTGACAGTACAAAAGCTCACTCCACAATCCTGCTGGTAGCATCTGGGTTCTGCAAAATCTGCTGTAACAGGAAGCAAGTGATAACGGTGATCTCATGTGCCTGGAAGCAATGGCGCAGCTTCCTCGAGGCCATAATGAGGATGAAGAGCAAGTTTTGCATGCCAGAATATCTTGACCTAGCCCCCTGCAGAAGGGAGCTGACAAAATAGACTGGGCGCTGCACCATCTTCTTCTTCTGAATTGCTTCATTCGGCTGCGTAGATCCTGCTTTGTCGGCACCTGACCCTACCCGCGAATATCCTGGCTTGTCACTTGGCGGTCCTTCCACTGCCGCTGCTTCTTCATTAACTTCTCTTCCAGCCACTAACGCATCACTCACCACTTGATTTTTTGCTGCTAGATATAGCAGCAATGGCTCTTGTGGTTTTGGCGCGACTAGGACTGGCGGAGAGGAGAGGTACTTCTTCAAATCCCGCAGCGCTGCCTCCGCTTCCGGAGTCCATTTCATCGGAACTTCCTTCTTCAAGATTTTAAAAAGGGCAGGGCGCGCTCAGCGGATCTTGAGATGAACCTACTCAAAGTAGCAACACAGCCGACAAGACGACGCATGTCCTTGACACGTCTTGGTGATTCAATTTGCTCAGTTGCTTTTATCTTGTCGGGATTTGCTTAGATTCCGCATTGATATACAAAGAACCCGAGAATATTGCCGGATGGGATGCCAAACCCACACTTCTCAGGGTTGAGCTTCATGTTGATCTAGCGTAGATTTGCAAATGTTTCTTCTAGGCCTGATATGAGCATAGCCTTGTCCTTGGTTTTGACCACTATGTCATCCATATAAGTCTCCACAAATGTTTCTTCTAGGTATCAAAACCAATCTGGACCGCTCTCGCAAATGTAGAACCAGCACTTTTCAACCCGAAAGGCATACGCAAAAAGAAATACGTACCACATGGGGTGACAAATGTGGTCTTCTCTTCCTCTTCCTTGGCCATGAAGATCTGATAATAACCTGAATAGCCGTCAAGGAAAGACAACAAGTCACAGCCAGCGGTGGAGTCCACAATCTGGTCAATGCGCGGCAAGGGGAAAGGATCTTTGGGGCAGGCCTTATTGATATCTGTGTAGTCAATGCATAGCCACCATTTCCCATTCGCCTTGCGCACTACAACTAGATTGTCCAACCATGTTGGATGAAGTACTCTTCTAATCAAGCCAGCCGTTCTAATTTCTTGATTTCTTCGGCAATAAACTGTTTCCGCTCCAAAGCCTGCTTCCTAAACATCTGCTTGACGGGCCATGCCTGTGGACAGATGGCAAGGTGGTGTTCAATCGCCTTCCTGGGAACACCGGGGATATCAGATGGTTGCCACACAAACACATCGACATTCGCCTATAGGAAGGCGACGAGCGTGCTTTCCTATTTGTTGTCAAGGGCGGAACTTATAGTGAAAGTCCCCCCCGCCCGTACCATCCTCCTTGGCGGGCACTTTCTTAGTATCTGGTGGAGCTGCCTTAGACTTCTTGTTTTTGCCAGTGGAGCTCTCTAGCACATCGTCAACGAGAGCGCAGCACCCCGAGGAGGCGCGCTTGCCGGAATGTGCGCTAGAGGCCTTGCCGGTCTTCTTCCCCCCAAGATCTTCGACGGCAGGAGCAAGTGCCATGGCGGCAGGTGCTGCAACTTCCTCCTGGTAGAGTTCGTCGGCGCAGATAAGTGTGCCTTTCATGTCAGAGTTGACCGCGATGACGCTCATCCACCCAGGCATCTTCATTACATTGTAAGAGAAGTGGGTGGCTTCCATGAACTTGGCCAGTGCTGGGCAACCAAGGATACCTTTGTATGACAATGAGATCTTGGCGATGTCAAAAACGATCTTCTCTTTCCTGAAATTCATGTCACTACCAAACATCACTGGCAGTGTGATCTTGCCCTTCAAATGAGTCCTCCTTGAATGGACCCCTTGGAAAGCACATGTTGGCTCGAGATCTTCATGAAGAAGTTGTAGCCTCTGGATGGCATCAGGCACGATTAGGTTCAGGCTGGCCCCACCATCGACTAGCATTTTTGTCACCTTGAGGTTGTGAATTGTTGGCGAAACCAACAATGGCAGGCACCCGACCGTAGTTGTGCGGTCAGGATGATCCTCAGCGTCGAAAATGATAGAAGTGTTGGACCGCTTCAGAGGTCTCAGGGCACCGATAGACGACTCCACATCGTTAACCTCGGCGCTCACTGTATAAGTTGGCGGTGAGAGGAATGCGACAAGGCACCTCCCTCGATGCACATTATCTCTGTAGCCTTCTAAAACTCATGCTCACTGGACTCATCGTCCTCTTTGTTGCAATCCCCACCCCCTCTTGCTTGTCGCGTCCTCGAGCGGGCCGGGCCTTCTGTTGCTTGGCCTTGCTGCAACGAACTCCTTGGCCATCGCGCTTCTTGCCGGACGCCTCTGCACCTTCCTGGCCCTTCTCCTTGTCTCGCCTCTCATACTCAGCTTTTTTTTCTCGACAAACTGTTCAACCAGCCCGCAGTCCTAGAGATCGTGGCCTTTGGTGTGATGGATCTTGCAATACATCTTGACAGAGCCTTCCAGCTTGTCAGCAGCCGCTAAGGCTTGATAGTAGGTGCACCCTGCAACATCCTTGCCGGGGTGATCACCCTTGGCCTTCTTGGCGGTGTCGGGGTTGCCGGATATCACGACAGCAAGAACGGCCTTGCCCTTGCACTTCTTGTTATGCCACCGACCCTTACCTACCGGGGCGGCGGTGTCCTCATCTTCAGAGTCGACCCCTGCGCCAGCTGAAAGCACATTTGCTCCCTTGGTGGTTTTGGTAATTAATAACAACATATAAGTCACTGAACTAATGTTTCCACCAAGTATATTTCAGGAAATGTTCAATGATAGGATTGGCAAAAGGAGATTCTGGAGAAACCCCAAGACTCAAGGAAATAGGTTGGCCAAGCTTCAAGCAAGAGGACTCTACACTTTATACTTGTGAGAAATCACTTTGAGTCCATAGGAAAGCCAATACTATTAAAAGGGGATAACGTTTTGTTGGTGAACAATATGCTCAAATGTGCACAAGTGATAGTCGCCAAAAACATCCACAAACTCTCCCACCAAAGTCTATTCTATACCTACCACTCAAAATCTGTGCAACCAACTTTCCCATATCGGTGCCACCGATTCCAGAACCTAGACAGACTCAAACCAAGACCTCGCCACTTCGGTGCAGCCGATTCCATACCGGTGCCACCGAGTTTAGGTTGCCAACTTTCTGTTATGCAAATTCACATTTTCGATCCCATCGAGAATGTTGGATCGGCATCACCGAGATTCGAAATTTTACCATTGGTCACCTTATCGATGCAACCAAGTTTCCTATATCGGCTTTACCGAGATTCAAAAGTTGCCACCTTTTGGTCACTTCGGTACCACCGAGATTAACACATCGGTGTCACCGAGTTGGTCATTTTGTGTGTAACAGTTGGATTTTTTGGGATGCCTATATATACCCCTTCACCATCACTTACTCGAAAGAGAAGCACTTAGGACTATTCCATACCTATCCTATCAGATTTTCTGAGAGAGAACCACCTACCCTTGTGTTGAGGTCAAGATCTTCCACTCCAATCATATGGATCTTGATTTCCAGCCTCCCCAAGTAGCTTTCCACCAATCCCATCTCTTCCGCCATGCCATATCTGTGAGAGAGTGATTGGGTGCTGAGGAGTCTATCATCCTTAAGCACAAGAGCAAGGACTTCATCGTCATTACCGAGCCTATTACCTTTTGGAGGATGGTGCCTCCTAGATTGGTTATGTGTCACTTGGGAGCCTCCTACTTCGTGGTGTGGAGTGAACCAAGAAGTTTGCAAGGGCAAGGAGATCGCCTACTTCATCAAGATCTACCCATAGTGAGGGTAGTCCTTCGTGGATTTTGTCACGATAATTCATCCACTTAAAACTGCAAAATCTCGAGTTAGATGGATTTTCTAGGGTTTTGCCGTCCGCCCGATATATCTCGGTGGAACCAAAACAAAAATATCGGTCTCACCGATATGCTTTTGTGTAAGGGAGAGAAATGACTCGGTGGATCCGAGTAGCTCTTTTTGGTCCTACCGAAAAGGCTGCCAAGTTTCTATTAATGAGTTGGTTACTCTCGGTCTCACCCAATTTTTTTTCGGCTGCACCGATATGTAGTTGACAGATTGCAAAACTTATGAAAACTCATTGCTCGAATTTCAAAAACCAGCCTCATTTTGTGATAACTCATCTACTTCTGCTCATCTACACTCTATTCATAGGGTCGGTATGTGAGGCTCGGAAGTATTCAGAATGTGCCAGAGCAGGGAGTTGACATGAGTTCTGGAACAAGCCCAGAAGCCAGTTCTTTCTCAGACCCAGGCACCCCCAGCTCTCATGGGTTGCCCAAGGCTGCCACCGGAACCAGGAAGAAGTTGAACTCAGATGAAGAAGATTCAGACTTCGTTCCAGAGGAGATTCTTGATAAAAAGCAAGAGAAGGCTGCCAATAAGGCTGAAACTAAAACTACTTCCTCCCGAAGAGTTGCCAGCAAGATATATGTTGCTGCTTCCACCTTCAAGGCTCATGAGACTGCCAGAGCAACAATATCTGTTGAGGTCCCCAAGAGGGCTATGCCTAAGAAGGCAGGAGAGAAAAAGTCCAGGAAGAGAATCATTCATGTGACTGGCAGGCCCACTTCCATGTATGAAGATCCAGAGGAAGGAGCTGCTGTTGCTGCTGAGGAAGAGGAGGATGAGCCAGCTACAAAGGCTCCTCCCAAGAAGAAGGCAAAGAAACTTATGTCTGATGCCATGCCTAAGACCAGCACATCCAGGAAGGCTGCTGAGAAGCCTAAGAGGATAACTAGGCAGATTCCAGCTTCTAAGAAGAACAAAGGAACTGTTTCTAGAGTAGAACATGTGGAAGACTTGGCAACACTGATGAAGCTCAGACCACACCTCCCAGTTCACAATGCCAGCTACCCACTAGCTGAGGACGTGAAGAAGAGGAAGGATTCTAGATTGAGGGCATGAAGAGCTATAGATCCATATGCTCAGAGGAAGAAAACAGCCATGGACTACAGGTTCTATACGGAGCAACAGGACTTCTATGAGACTGTGCTCTTTCACAAGATTCCAGCTGTCAGTGACATGCGTTATGTTGTTTGGAAGTTCATCAAGGAGAATGAGGTCTACTTTCCAAGTGTCCAGGACAACTTCCACTACATAGGTCTAGATGAGTTTGTTGGCAGAGAATTCACAGCGTGGAATGATGAGATGATCATGCAGTTCTACTCCACTGCACACTTCTACGGAGTTGGTAGAATTGTGAGGATGACTGAAGGTGCGAGATATGAATCAACTACTGAGGAATGGGCTGATATCTTAGGAGTTCCTGAAGCACATGATGGTGACTTGGATGTATACTCATAATCCAAGTCTAGCCACAATGCTATGGCTAAAATGTACAAGGAGATCCCTGCTGCAAATGTGAAGTCTCACAGGCTAGGATCCATCTATTTTCTCCAAGCTGGCCTCCGCACGAGGAACACCATACCGAGGCATAATTTGATGCCCAAGTCAGGAGATGACAAGATGATCCGAGGCCACTCCATCAACATGTTGATCCACCTTGAGAGTCACACCAGGATCAAAGTCATGGATCTGATTGTTGAGACAATCAAGAGGGTTGCTGCTGACCAGAAGCGCTCCTGTTGTTATGCACCCTACATTCAGATGCTCATCAACTCAAGACTGGAGAAGCACATATTTGCCCTAGATCACCCACATTTGCCCCTACAGCCAGATCTTGAAGACAATGTTGTGGTGATGGATGCTGATCATCCCACTTCAGCTACAACTCAGGAAGCAACAGATGCAGTTAGAGCCACTAGTGCTCAGGTCCCTAGATCCAGGAACGAGCAAATGGATCTACTGATATCATATGTTCAGGGCATGTAGAAGGACATTAAGGGGATTCTAGACAACCAGAACAGTCTTGTCAGGATCATTGAGACCAGAATCAAGACCCTTATTGATAAGGTGGACAGGCTGACAAAGACCATCACAGAGCTTCAGAAGGAAGTTGACTCCATGCACATCCCTCGGGTCTCTTCTACTTCAGATGATGACGATGATGATGATGATAGGGATGAATCACCCCTAGGGCCAGGCACTCAGTTCACCACTCAGGCCAGATCAGCCATTGTGCCAGCTCCACCAGCTCCATCAACTTCTGCTCCATCAGTGACCACTCCAGCTCCATCCACGACATCTGTAGAGATATTCGCCGACGCTGTCACTCGACTCCTTCATTAACTACCGGAGGAGATATGCCCAAGAACGCTTAGATATATGCCTTTGAACTTTAGGGTAACTTGTTGCCAAAGGTGGAGAAGTGTATATAGATCTTTAGGCTTCGAGCGAGAGATGCAACTATTTCCTATCATCTTAATGCTTATGAGATGATCATTCACCTTTGCTTGTGTGTGTTGTGCCATGTTATTCATTCTAAATTATTCTCGCACACCCCCAAGTTGTATGTGATATTGAAGAAGTACCCCATATACCTAATCGATTGTGCATTTGCATTCAAACGCAAACTCAAAATAATGCACCAATTTAGGGGGAGCTCTTGCTTATCACATACCTCTCAAAGCGACGATTATATTCATTGATTTTATCGTATGTCAAAGCTTTGATCTATATGTTGTCATCAATTACCAAAAAGGGGGAGATTAAAAGCACATTTGCTCCCTTGGTGGTTTTGGTAATTAATAACAACATATAAGTCATTGAACTAATGTTTCCACCAAGTATACTTCAGGAAATGTTCAATGATAGGATTCGCAAAAGGAGATTGTTGAGAAACCCCAAGATTCAAGGAAATAAGTCGGGTAAGCTTCAAGCAAGAGGACTCTACACTTTATATTTGTGAGAAATCACTTTGAGTCCATAGGAAAGCCAATACTATTAAAAGGGGGTAAGGTTTTGTTCGTGGACAATATGCTCAAACATGCACAAGTGATAGTCACCAAAAAAATCCACAAACTCTCCCACCAAAGTCTGTTCTATACCTACAACTCAAAATCGGTGCAACCAACTTTCCCATACCGGTGCCACCGATTCCAGAACCTAGACAGACTCAAGCCAAACCCTAGCCACTTCGGTGCAACCAATTCCATACCGGTGCCACCGAGTTTAGGTTGCCAACTTTCTGTTACGCAAATTTCGGTCCCACCGAGAATGTTGGATCAGCGTCACCGAGATTGGAAATCTGACCGTTGGTCACCTTATCGGTGCAACTGAGTTTCCTATATCAGCTTTACCGAGGTTCAAAAGTTGCCACCTTTTGGTCACTTTGGTACCACCGAGATTATCACATCGGTGTAACCGAGTTGGTCATTTTGTGTGTAATGATTGGATTATTGGGGATGGCTATATATACCCCTTCACCACCACTTACTTGAAAGACAAGCACTCAGGACTATTCCATACGTATCCTATCAGATTTTCTGAGAGAGAACCACCTACCCTTGTGTTAAGGTCAAGATCTTCCACTCCAATCATATGGATCTTGATTTCTAGCCTCCCCAAGTAGCTTTCCACCAATCCCATTTCTTCCATCATACCAAATCTATGAGAGAGTGATTGGGAGGTGAGGAGTCTATCATCTTGAAACACAAGAGCAAGGAGTTCATCGTCATTACCGAGCCTATTACCTTTTGGAGGGTGGTGCCTCCTAGATTGGTTATGTGTCACTTGGGAGCCTCCTACTTCGTGTTGTGGATGGAACCAAGAAGGTTGTAAGGGCAAGGAGATCGCCTACTTCGGGAAGATCTACCCATAGTGAGGCTAGTCCTTCATGGACGGAAGCCGTTATGGAATAGTCAAGGTTCCTACTTTGTGGACCCTTTTGGATGGATCCCTTCGTTGACTCTCGTGACCGTTACCCTCCGTGGGTTGAAGACTCCATAAACAGGGATGTACGATAGTGCCACCTATCGGAACCACGGGAAAATCATCGTGTCTACAACTGCGTTTGATCTTCGTACCCTATCCCTTCTATACATGCTTGTTGTTACTTTCTGCTGCTATATAATCTTAGAATTGCATGTGTAGGGTGTACTTGACTTGCCATGAAATGCTAAAAACTATCAACCCTAAAACTTGGTATAGGAAAAACTTTTATTTGGTCAAGTAGTCTAATCACCCCCCTCTAGACATACTTTTGGTTCTACACCAGCGTCCTCGTCGGGGAGCCTCCTCCCTTCTTCATCTCAAGCACATTTATCTGCCAAAGCATAGAGCTCGGCAACATCCCTGACCTTGTTCATCGCCAGCTCTTCCCGCATCATGCGGTTGCGCATGTTCTGATGGAACACGCTGATAACAATAGCAGGATGAATGCCTGATATGTTGTGGTGTATATGGGTGAACCTTTGGATGTACTTGCGCAAAGTCTCGCCCTCCTTTTGGGAATGATGTGCAAATCACTTTCTTGGACAGGAGCTTGGTGGACTTTGGTAAAGGCGTCAACAAACTCATGGCACAGGTCTACCCAGGAGGCGATGGAATTCTCCGGCAGGTGCATCAACCAGGACCTAACATTGGGCTTGAGTACGACCGGGAAGTAGTTGGCGAGTATTTTGTCATCGTGACCCCCAGCAGCATGCACCGGAATGGTGTAGATGCTCAAGAACTCTGACGAGTGAGTCTTGCCGTCGTATTTCTCCGGGACCTCTGGCTTGAACGTGTAGGAGTTGGGCCACTAGACTCGTCGCAGCTCATGGGCAACCCACCTAATAAGGTAGGCTGACAAGGTACCCTAGCGCGGTTTTGTCCATAGTGGACCCCCCCCGCTTATCAGACTGATGGCGCGCTTCCCGCCACTGCTCGATCGTAGTACGAGCGTCTTCTTTGCTTCGTTCTCGAAGAACTTGACGCTGATCGCAGCATGTCCGTGGATCAGACGACGTCATCGAGTAAATGTCATAATCGTTGGTCCATCGAGTTGGTGACCAGCGTTGTTGCTGTGGAGGAGAGTGCACCATGGTTGCACCGCCTCCGGCTTTCTCGCCACTGGCGCGAGCTGGCTCGATGGATCGAAACATGTCGGCGAGGCTGTGGAGGCTCTAAATGGTGGCTCTCCACTCGTCGAGATTCTCCGCAGCAGGAGGGAAGTTCAGGAGTAGTTGTGCCCGCGCCATTGCTTCTTCCGACGTGGTCGGCAGCGAACGACACGAAGAACGTGAGGTGCTATGACTCCTAACCGTTTTAGAAGGAGCTCTTTCGCGGTCTTGCGATGGAACGCCACTCCCGCTAGCATGCTAGCGAGCATGCTGGTCCCGCGCACCTTGGGAGTGATGTGCAGGAGCTTTTCCGTGGGGGCGTTGGGAACCATTGGTCTCGCGCGTCCTGGGAAGGTTGCGGTGTAGGCGCTGGCATGGGTGTCATGTAAGGTGCCCTTCCGTTCCCGGTGTTCACCGTACCGCCCGCAGGCGGTATAGCCCCGTCTTGAGACCCAACGGCGCGGGGGTTTCCACCGCCGCCGTGAGCATCTCCGCAGTGGGCGTCGCCGCTTTCTTGGCCTTGATCACCGGAACATTGCGGAAGCTCTGAACCTCCTCCTCCTCCACCCGCATCCAGACCGCCGCCTGTCTATGTAGCTACAGGGATAGAGGACGCGAATGGGCCAACAGCCGTCAGATCCTTCGTCTTCGGGGCCATGGCGATGATGATTATGATGGAACTGGCGCGCTAGTCACCAGATCAGGTCTCCGCAACCTTTCCTCCTACCTGGCGTGCCAAATATGTCTGGGTAGACAACACCTATGGGATCGGAGGGATCCCTTAATTGTTCGGCAGGGAAGAAGGCTCGCACAGAGAGCAAATCTGATGGCTAACACACGGGAATTTACCCATGTTTGGGCCGCAAAGATGCGTAAAACCCTACTCCTGCTTGGTTGTATTGGACGAGTCTAGCTCAGGCTCTGGGAGTGCTAAAGTATGCAGATGCTACTCATGCAAGATAGGCCAGAGAAGATCTAAAAGTCCAAAAAGCGCAAAAAGTCCCCTACCGTAATGCCCTGGGCCTCCTTTTGTATGGCTAAGGGGATCCCAATAGTGGCGTAGAGTGCATGCACAGGGTGCATAGTGCTACAGAGCTATCATACCAAACACTGACGGTGTAGGACATGTGCATTTAATGCACCGTCAGGCATCTTTGACTGTCTATGGGACGGGACATGAGCCCGTCCCATCAGCACCACTTAGTCCCACCATCGCTGGTGTTGCGACACGTGCCCAGGTGGGGCGACACCTGGCCTCTGCGCTGGCGGCATCTTTCCGGGGTTTCGCCTTGCTGGGTCTTTGCCTTGCCGGGGGTTTGAAGGCCATCCCGACAAGGTCTTGTCTTCGGTCTTGATTCTCCTGTATTTGTGACTAGCAGCTCCCTGCTGGGCCTTGCCTCCAGGGTGGCTACTACTGCCCGTGCACGAGTAAGGGGCACTGGAGAACCCAAAACTCTAGTGCACCGACAGAGGGTCCATAAGGAAACTGGAGGATATTAAGGTCTCCTTTTAATAGATAATCGAAACCAAGCATTAACACATAGTGAATACATGAACTCCTCAAACTACGACAATCACCGGAAAGAATCCTAATTGTTGTCACCTTGGGGTATGAGGATCATGACACGTAATAGGTGCGTACAACTTGCAAGATAGGATCCAAAACACTCTCATATTCATGATAACATAATAGGTTCAGATCTGAAATCATGGCACTCGGGCCCTAGTGACAAGCATTAAGCATAGAAAAGAAGTCATTGCAACATTAATCTCAGAACATAGTGGATACTAGGGATCTAACCCTAACAAAATAACTCGACTACATGACAAATCTCATCTAATCCCATCACTATCCAACAAGCCTACAAAGAAATTACTCACTCACGATGGTGAGGATCATGATGGTGTTGATGGAGAAGGGTTGGTGATGATGGCGGCGACGAATGCCCCTCTCCAGAACCCCTAACAGACTCCTGATTAGACCTTCCGAGGAAGAGTAGGTGGTGGCACACTAGTGCAGAAAAGCCTAGCTATGGCATGTCAGTAATGGCCTTGCTGGCGTGGACACCCGAGTCCACAAATATGGCGCCAGCGTTAGAAAATAGTGGTGGCATTGGAGTCGACGATAACTGTATTTGACATGTTGATGGAGTGCCATGTGGCAAACGCTAGCAGTAATATATGTTAGTAGTAGAATTGCATGTTACTACGACACCAAAAATTTCATTTTGAGATTTAAACAAAATCTGTACAACAGCGTGATCCAACCAAAATGACAACATAATCAAAGGTTAAGAATAGTAATTAAACAGTACATTGCGAATACCAGAATCTAAGTTCAACAATAGCTATTTATTGTTATAGTTCAAAAAGTATCAAAAATAGACAAATAACACAAGTACACAAGTTCAACAAAACTGGAGGTGGTAACAACATGACATATGCAATGCATGTGTGCCTACTAGCTAGTTGACTCCACATGTCGGCGGGCGGCCTCAAGGTCATAGTCTGGAGTAAGTGTATGATCAACACTGCTAGCAGGCCAGTAGTAGACCATAATCTTGTCACGATCGTAGTTAAGGTAAAACGTGGCTCCCTCTCTAGCTTCCATCTCGTAAGCAGTTGCGAGAGCTGTCCAACCAGGGCAACCAAAATAGGTGTGGTTTGACTCATTGGTGACAAGATAATTGAAGCGTTGGGCCATCAGCATCTTTACGAGGGTGCATTGGAATGTGATGATTGCATCAAGCAGAACTCAAAACTTCTCTAAGAAGTCACACCTTGCCCCACAAGGGATGACCTGAGCAAAATAGAAAAAATAAACTAGTTAGACAATTTCGGCTACAACCGTACTATATGAAACTTAATCAGAACATGTTGAACTAAATATGCATATATGTACCTCCTTAGTGATGAAGTCCTTCGAAAGATCTATGAAGAACTTCCTATCCTTCTAGCATCTCACACGGGCATCCATATATTGCTTTCATCCTCATTGAGAAAAGTAAGTATAGATCATTAAACTGAGTAACTAACACATCAAAATAGAACATATACTAGTAATTAGGCAATTATACAAATGATGCATGGTTCAACCATAAAACAACATGCATAAAGTTAAACAATCATTCATATAACTAGTGCTACCAATCTAGCATGCTATTGGCCAGAGGGGTCGGCCTTGTGGTCATCCCTGGCGGACCTACGACGACGTTGTCACGACTGAACCTCCTCCTCCTCCTTCTCCTATGCCGCGAGCTTATCCCAATCTACGGGATACTCCTCTTTGCTCTTCCTCCCTCCATACTGAATGATCATCATCTTGTTGGTCTCTACGATTTTGCCATCTCTCGCAAGCTCCATCACTAATGGGTCGAACAAATGTTGCTCAGCCTGGAGTTTCTCCTTCCCCTCATCCCTAGTGCATATCCTTATGTTGTCCGGTGTGAGGAACTTTGTGTGCTCACGATAATCAGGGAAGTGCATAATCCAATCTTCCCTATGATACTCAACCACCTTTGCAACGTAGGCGCGCACCACTATCTCTGGGTGTAGTGGCCAAGGTCGTGGACTACATTGTCCTTCCTGATGGTTTCATAGTACTTATTCCCCTTCTATTGCACACCACAAAACTTTGGAGCCATATGATGTAAATGGGCAACACTTATATATATATAACAAATGTTTTGTACGACTGGGTGTAGTTACTCCCACTTTTATTTGGTATGTTGTAGATAGTATCTATCGCATCAGAGAGTATGTACGCATAGTATGTAGTATATAAAAAATATTTAGATAGTATATATACTACTTTTTGGGCAGTATGCACCATATTTTTACCATACTCATTTTTACGTACAAATATGTATGTATTTCTTAATATGATAAAAAGTACCAGCCAAATTCAATTTTTTTAGATATAACAAACTTTGAAGTATCTTATATATAGTATGTGAACATACCCAAAGTGATAAATTAGTATATATATTACCACATGATAGTATATGAGACATGAGGGTAACTACACCCGGTCGTGTGTATATATATATATATATATATATATATATATATATAGACAATATAATTAAATGTATGCTAGAATCTTGCGCAACAGCTGCATTGCATTCTTACATTATAGCTGCACTACAATTACACTAGAAATTCTGCACTACAAAATTAGAATAAAAGTTTCTACACTACAACTACACTAAAATCACTGCAATTACCCTAATAATTGGCACTACAATTATACTAAAATCCGACACTACAATTACACTAAAGTTTAAACTACATTCTTACACTACAACTACACTATACTCTTACATTACAACTATACTAAATTGTACACTTCAACTAGAATAAAATCTTATATACAATAATCTCACTACAAATTCAACACGATAATTATCGTATAATTTTAAACTACATTTATGCTAACAATTTTAAATTACAACTACACTAAAACTCACCAACGACGAAGACAACGGGGCTGGCGGATCCTTGATGGTGACGGTGGAGGCGGAGACGATGGCGGTGGAGGTGGAGATGGAGACGGCGGTGGTGGGGTCGCTGAGACGGCAACCACGACAGTGGAGGCGAAAATGGAGACGACGGCGGTGTGGAGTCAGAAATGGAGACGGCGGTCGGGGTATTGATCATTGACGGCGGCGGCGGGTGGGCGTGGGGAACCGATATGTACGTGTTGTGTATATGGGTGGTTGGAATTGATGGGATGGTGGTGTGTTTGCTGCCGTTGACCCACGTGTCCAACGCCATTGCCATGTACTTTTAACTAAGTTTATTTACTTTTGTACACACTATTTTGTATTTATGTATATGTTTAATTTACCATTTATTAAGTTATTTATTTCATTAATTACGTGTGCATATACATATGTACATACTAATTAAAATAATAGTTTAAAAGATGATACATATATATTGGACCAACATAGATTTTATTAATTAATCTGGCTTGCTTACATATATAATTGAACGATAATAAACAATAACAAATACTATGATTTACTACTAGCTATTAGATCTGTACTAAGAACAACATTACACTGATGACCTCCATGAGAATAAATGTTGTCATCGATTCAGCCGGGAGAAATAGTCCAAACATACAACCGGCTAAAAGTGCATATCAAAAGATCTTGAATTTTTTAATTTTGCCTCGCATCATGTTGTTCTTCAGTTGCATCCCATCTGTTTGTTGTCTCAATGGTCCATTGGAGTTGTCAAACAGCTCGCTTACGTACTACTGGATGAGATCAACCCATATCCATGTGAAGCAATGTTTTCCCCATCTTTTCTATATATATCTATATATATCTATATCTATATCTATATCTATCTATATATATATATATATATATATATATATATATATATATATATATATATATGCCAGGGCTATTCTGTTACTAGCAACAAAATATTATTTTGTTACTATGGCCCCTATAAGGGAGCGACGCGTCCAACATTTACGAGGTTGGACTCTGCTGTGACCCGGCCCACCCCGACCCGCCTCCTACCGTCGGAGGCATCCGTCGTGTCGCCCCAGCTCACCGGCCCCACGCGCCGACCCATCCCGCCGGCCCCGCGTGCTGCCCTTGCTCAATGATCGGTTCGACGAGATGGAAAGCGTCAGTACGAGGCTGGGCTCTGCTGCGACCCACCCCACCCCGACCCGCCTCCTACCGTCGAAGGCAATCGTCGCGCCGACCCATCCCGTCGGTCCCGCGCGACGCCCCAGCTCGGCGATCAGTTCGACGAGGCGGAAAGCGTCAGTACAACTGCTTCAAGTTGTCAGTTTGGGAATACTAACAAAATAATATAATTTGCTCAACTCTGACAAATAGTTGAAAATTTCTAACGAAAACAGTAAAAAAAACAGAGTAAAGTACATTCAGTGAAAAACCCTGAGTACAAACACACACATTGGTTAGTACGAGTACTTTGTTTTCGGTCGGGAAAACAACAAGATGGGTCACACCGTATTCAAAATTACTTTTAAACGGTTGCGAATTTGAGATAACGTTTAACATGAGTAAGTTTTGCATTTTTGATAGATTTCTATCGGTATATTACTTGCCTTATTTCGACAAACTTTTCAAAACAAATCATGTTTGAACCCAAATTTCACCGAATTCGAATTCGAATTTAAACCGTAAAGAATTAGAAAAACCTTTCAAAACGCAAAAGTTGTGCATTTTCCATAGCTATCCAATACAATGTCATTTGCGTCAATCTGACAAGCAGTTTGCAAAAAATCGCGAAAATATATTTCGCCCAGAATTTCACCTTTTTCAAATTACTTTTAAATCATACCGAATTTGAAAAATCAATCTACATATGGAAGATGCGGATTTTCATCAGCTTTTCAACGCCATCTCATTTCTCAATTCCGACAAACTGTTTGGAAATTAACTCCAAAATACGATTCCCGTTTTTGGTTTTCAGAAAAATGTTTTTTTCAGAACTGCTCTTCAACCATGATGATTTTACAAAAAAAAATAACTGTAATTTAGATGTGAAGGGCTTTCCAACAATATATTACACGCCCCATTCCGATGATTTTTTCTTGCGTTGTTTGATTATTATATTTTTGAACTAAACAGGATGATCAGTTCGGCGTAATGAAAGGATCAGTCCACCCGCTCGAATTCGTCCGTCCAATCTGTAAACTATGTCAGTTCAATATTCTGTTACGTGAAACAGAATAGCCTAGGTGTATATACATAGATATCTAGACACGCACACACATATTGATATGAGCAACACTAGAGGAGTGAATTGTGCAAATTAGCTCAAAATAGATTAAGATGTGTTTTTGTCATATACGTGCCTTTCCACGGTTGGTGCATATGTAGAACTCTCGCTCTGGATTCCACTCTGTGTGTGACATATGCTTATCAATAGGGCGTCAACATCCGCAAGCAGCATAGGTGCCCTCGCTCAAATGCCGGTATCTTCAATGCTGGTGGCGTAGCTGCCGGATCGAATGGAAGTCATGCCGCTACGGCGTTCGTCAGACAGGGTGGCTACATTGGTCGTGGCGAGCTCATGGCATAGCCAACATGGCTACACGTACTCGAGCTCGGCCAAGGCGGGGAAGTCCTAAACTTTCGACACGCTTCACCGACGTGAGTCCATAACTAAGAGGAGCTAGTTATGGGGAGAAGAATTTTGTGGAGAATTTTAAGTGCATGTATTTGAGAAACAAAAAGGGGCTACCAACACTTATATAGGAAAAACTTAGTGTTGGCGTTGACGAACAATGAACATCAACACTACATTATGTAGCTGTGACATGCCAGGATATCCGATGGCAGCAATATCCTCAGACTGGTCAGCACAACAGGGCCCACACTTTGGTGGTGTTCTAATTTGTATCCACACCAGCACTATCTTTACTATGTTGGCATACAATTTTGGCCAACGCAAGCGTTATTTGAAAATAATAGTGCTGGTGTCGCTTCAAATTGGCATGCCACCAACATAAGTTGTGGCTTGCCATATCTCCACTAGTGGCGGTGGCTCCATCTAGTAAAACATGATGAGAACTTCTAACTTATTTTTTCCGGAAATAGGAATTTATAGGACTGGAATTAGGGTCCGCAGAACCACAAGGTGGCTGAAAACCATCAGGGCGCGCCCAGAGGGGCACCCTGTTGGCTTGGCAGCCACAGGTGCCCCCCCCCTCCACTGGATCTTCGCTCCAATATTTTTTATATATTCTAGAATAATTCTCCAAAAAGTTCCATCCAATTCCGAGAATTTTTATTTCTGCACAAAAGAACACCATGGTAGTTTTGCAAAAAACAACGTTAGTCCGGATTAGTTTCATTCAAATCATGCAAATTAAAGTCCAAAACAAGAGGAAAAGTGTTTGTAAAAGTAGATACATTGGAGACGTATCAAAAAGTAAACTACTAAAGATAAATATTTTGTGTTTTTTGATATTTTTAGACGGTAACGGTCGCGAGAGTCCACGAAGAAGCAACCTTGACTATACCATGATGGCCTACGTCCATGAAGGACTAGCCTAACTCGGGGTAGATCTTCATGAAGTAGGCAATCTACTTTCCCTTACAAACTTCTTGGTGCACTCAACAACACGAAGTAGGAGGCTGCCAAGCGCAACCTAACCAATCTAGGAGGCATCACCCTCCAAAAGTTAATAGACTCGATAGTGTCGATGAACTCCTTGCTCTTGAGCTTGAAGATGAAAGACTCCTCAACACACAATCATTCTCTCACAGATTTGGCTATGGTGGAAGAGATTGATTGGGTGGAAAGCAACTTGGGGAGGCTAGAGATCACGATTCATATGGTTGGAATGAATGGCATGATCCAACACAAGAGTAGGTGGCTCTCTCTCAGAAAATCAGTAGGTATGAGTGGGGAACAGTTCTGAGTGCTTCTCTTGCGAGTGAGTGGTTGTGGAGCGGTATATATAGGCATCTCAAAAAATCCAACCATTACACCTAATAATTCACACTCAGTGGAACCGATGTGTTAATCTCGGTTGTACCGAGTTTCCTCAAAGGTAGCAACTTTCGAATCTCGGTGAGATCGATACATAAAACTCGGTTGCACCGATAAGGTGACCAACAGTCAGATTGCCAAACTCGGTGACACCGATTCAAAAAACTCGACCGGATCGATTTTTTGAATTTGTGTAACAATACACTACTAGGAAAAGGGCTATAGATAATATGGACATTAATAGCGCACCACACATGTGGTGAGCCACTACTATATAGAAGTGGCGCATCATGTGTTGGTGCGCCATTAGTGTGATGGACACTAATGGCGCACCAGACCCACGGTGCACCACTAGTAACAATTTTTTTTCCAAAACTAGTAATGGCGCACCAGGGCATAGTGCGCCATTACTAGTTATAACTAGTAATGGCGCACCACTCACCCGGTGCGCCACTACTAACAATTTTTTTTTACTTTTTGCATAACTAGTAATGGCGCACGAGTGTATAGTGCGCCATTACAAGTTCAAACTAGTAATGGCGCACCACACACACAATGCGCCACTACTAACATTTTTTTTTTTTTGCAAAACTAGTAATGGCGCACCACCAAACTTGTGCGCCATTAGTAACCAGGGTTACTAATGGCGCATTTGTAGGTGGTGCACCATTAGTAACCTGGGACCAGCTAGATATTTTGGACAGCCACCTACCACACTCAATTTCCCCACTTCATTCTCTCCACCTCCTCCTCCAAGCATGTCTCGGCTGCCTCCTCCTCCTCACCTCATTTGCACCATAGATTCATACAAATTAAGTGGTTAAATTACCTTTTTTGATAGGTAAGTAAGGCGAAAGCTTTCTTTATGTTGTAGATCTACTTTTTTCTCCCTCGAACAACGTGCACATGCACTTTTTATGGCCTAGCTAGATCTATGTATGTTTGTGGTGTTGCATATATGTTTGTGTTTGCAGGTACCGGTATTTGAAATGCGATAGTTGCCAATATTTTGCCGGAATGTTGATTCATTTCTGTTTCGGCGAGAATTTGGCACTATGCATTCTTTTTGGTCCTATTTTTAGGCAAAGTCATGCCCAATTTTTTCCTGGTTCTAAAATATCGTTTTGCTCTACCCCGTAGGCGACCATGGTCCGCATGATGACCGAAGGCATCGTGAATAGGTTTTTGAGCTTCGCAAAGGCCGAGATGCTTCAAAAGAACAAGACGGAGATAAGATGTCCATGTTGAAGATGCAAGCTAAGGAGCCTTATGGACCTGGATTCCGTACAGGTGCGGGACCCCCTGCTCTTGCGTGGTTTCATGGATGTCTATCGGTGGCAAGGTGATGAAGATGATTATGAAGTCATCCATGGGGGCCGGGCAAGAAATGAGGAAGGGCATGAGCAAGACAACCGCGGCGAGGGCGGGCGAGAAGACGAAGAATCTCTAGGACATGATCACGAAGTAGATGCACTACAGTCATCATGTAGAAGATGCCGAACATGATGATGAGGAAGATGCCCAAGCAGACGAAGGGCATGATCATGAAGATGAAGATGCCGGAGCAGACGATGATGGACCATCGATGGGCTGGGTGCAGGACCCTCATATTCAAGAGCTGCTTCTCAAGCAGACGGATAACGCAAGAGCTGTCGCCCGAGAGAAAGCCAAGCTGGATCAACTGGAGATAGACGCGGTTACTCCATTGTATGAAGGATGCAGGCCCGAGGATACCCGCCTGAAAGTAACGCTCATGGCTCTGGAGATGAAGGTAAAACACAAAATGACCGACGCATGCTTCGACGAGAACATGTCATTCTAGCACGAAACTCTTCCCAAGGGGAACAAGTGCCCGACCAGTTTCGAGGAGGCGAAGAAAATTGTGTGTCCTCTGGATTTACCGCACGTGAAATACCATATGTGCATGAACAATTGCATCATTTATCTGGACGAGAACGCGGAGTCTACCATATGTCCGGTGTGCGGTGTCACTCGATACAAGAAGAGGAAGAAAGCTCCTCGAAAAGTGGTGTGGAACTTTCCGATCACTCCTCGTCTGCAGCGGTATTTCGCGGACCCTAAGGTAGCAAAGCTCCTGCATTGGCACGCGGATAGGGAGGAGAAGAAGCGAGAAGATGACGCAAATGATCCAGAGATAAATAAAAATGACATGATGCTGAGTCACCCTAAGCATGCGAGCCAGTGGCAAGCGTTGAACTTCGAACACCCAGAATTTGGGAACGATCCAATGAACATCGTGTTGGGCACGAGCACCGATGGAGTCAATCCGTTTGGCAGCCAGAGAAGCACACATAGCACCTGGCCTGTGTTTGTGTGGATGTACAACCTTCCCCCCTAGTTGTGCATGAAGAGGAAGTACATTCACCTGAGTATGCTAATTGAAGGGCCGAAACAACCAGGGAACGACATCAATCTATATCTGGGGCTGCTGAATGAGGAGCTAGGCATGCTGTGGAAAACGCCAGCCAATACTTGGGACGCCGCAGAGAAAGAATATTTCCCTATGAGAGCCGCACTACTCACGACGGTGCACGACTATCTCGATTACAGATATGTCACGGGGTAGGTGGTCCACGAATTTTCTGGCTGCGTCAGGTGCATGGATGACACAACATATCGCAAGCTAGATAGACATCTTGGGTCTTCGAAAACCATGTTCATGGGACATCAAAGGTGGCTTCGCGATGATGACTCATGGAGAAAACGCAAGGATCTGTTCGATGGTGAAACCGAACCCCGAAGACGCCCGTGTACGAGGAGCGGCGAGGAAATAGACAAGCTGTTGAAAAATTGGAAAGAGTGCCCACCGCCGGGAAAGGCGCCAGAGCCAGGAAAGGCGCAGAGCCGCTGCTGAAGGTATGGAAAACGAGGTCTGTTTTCTGGGACTTGTTGTACTGGAAGATCCTCCGTGTGCCTCATAGCCTTGATGTCATGCATATCACGAAGAACGTGTGCGAGGGTCTGCTTGGTACCCTGCTCAACATGCCAGAGAGGACCAAAGATGGGCCAAAAGCAAGGGCAGACTTGAAATCAATGGGCATCAGGGAGGATCTTCACGCTAATAATGATGATGATGATGATGAGGCGAAGCAGGACACGGAAAGTCATCACAAAAGCAAAAAGGCCAAGAAGACCGGAAATGACTTCCCTCCCGCGTGCTTCACTCTAAGTCAGGAGGAGATCGATCAGTTTTTCACCTGCCTCATAGGAGTAAAACTTCCTTATGGTTACGCGGGGAAGATAAGCAGATACCTAGACTTAGCGAAGCAGAAGTTCAGCGGGATGAAGTCTCACGATTGTCACGTGCTGATGATGCAGATACTTCCAGTTGCAATCCGTGGGATCATGGACGCGCACGTCCATGAAATGCTATTTGGCCTATGCAACTTTTTCGACGTCATCTCTCGGAAGTCGGTTGGCGTGAGGCAACTTAGAAGGCTACAGGAAGAGATCGTGGTGATACTATGCGAGCTTGAGATGTACTTCCCGCCCTCATTCTTCGACGTTATGGTGCATCTACTGGTCCATATCGTGGAGGATATCATCCAACTCGGGCCGACATTCCTGCACAGCATGATGCCGTTCGAAAGGATGAATGGTGTCATCAACGGATACATTCGCAACATGTCACGTCAAGAGGGAAGCATAGCCAGGGGCTTTTTGACCGAAGAGTGCATCTCCTACTGCACGAATTATCTAGGCATCGAGAACCCCATTGGTCTGCCCGTCAACAGGCACCTCGGCAGGCTTGCTGGATGGGGTCACCATGAGGGTCGCTGCGAAATGCATGTCGACCTTGAGGGTCCACTCACCGACTTTGAAAGAGCAAACCTAGTCGCGCTACAACACATTGACGTGGTCGATCCTTGGGTGGTAGAGCACAAAACCTTTATTGAGAAGACGTACAATGATCGAGGCCAACAGAGGACGGACGGAGATATAATCAAAGAGCACAACTCATGTTTCACGCGTTGGTTCAAGAAGAAGCTTCTGTCGTACCCTTTACATGAGGATTCTACCGCGGAAGAACAACTCATATTCTCCTTGTCAGAGAGCGCCGAGCACAACCTGATGACGTATGAGGCGTACGATATCAACGGCTACACATTCTACACCGAGGGAAAGGACATGAAGAGCGATGGTTATCAGAACACCGGGGTAACGATGGAATCCTACACCGGTAACGACAAGGACAGATACTATGGAAGGATCGAGGAGATCTGGAAGCTAAGCTACGTTGGAGAGAAGGTCCCGATGTTCTGTGTCAGATGGGCCAAGAGCGTCCTAAAAGAAGACCGGTATATCACCACCATGGTTATACTCGTAGCCAAATCCAAGACCGCAGGCGCAAACGCCACCGCGAAAAATGAGCCATGGGTACTGGCTTCCCAAGTGGACCAATGCTTCTTCATTACCGACCCGTCAAAGCCCAGTTGTGTTTTCATGAGGAGAGGCAAAAGGAAGATCATCGGAATGGATGGAGTCGCCAATGAGCAAGACTTCGACAAGTATGGCGACCCGAAGATGGAACATGACGACAACGATGAAGTACCAACATGTTGGAAATATGCCCTAGAGGCAATAATAAATTACTTATTATCATATTTCCTTGTCCATGATAATCGTTTATTATCCATTCTATAATTGTATTGATCGGAGACTTAAATGCATGTGTGGATACATAGACAAAACTATGTCCCTAGTATGCCTCTAATAGACTAGCTCGTTGATGAAAAGATGGTTAAGGTTTCGTAGCCATGGACATGAGATGTCATTTGATAACGGGATCACATCATTAGGAGAATGATGTGATGGACAAGACCCAAACTACAAACGTAGGATATGATCGTGTCAGTTTATTGCTACTGTTTTCCGCATGTCAATTATATGTTCCTATGACCATGAGTGCCTTGTGTGTATCAAACGTTGCAACGTAACTGGGTGACTATAAAGGTGCTCTACAGGTATCTCCGATGGTCTCTGTTGAGTTGGCATGGATCGAGACTGGGATTTGTTACTCCGTGTGACGGAGAGGTATCTCAGGGCCCACTCGGTAATACAACATCACAATAAGCCTTGCAAGCAATGTGACTAATTGTTAGTTGCGGGATCTTGTATTACGGAATGAGTAAAGAGACTTGCCGGTAACGAGGTTGAACTAGGTATGGAGATACCGACGATTGAATCTCGGGCAAGTAACATACCGAAGAACAAAGGGAACGCTATACGGGATTGACTGAATCCTTGACATAGAGGTACCAATAAAGATCTTCGTAAAATATGTTGGAACCAATGTGGACGTCCAGGTCCCGTCATTGGTTATTGACCGTAGAGGAGTCTCGGTCATGTCTACATAGTTCTCGAACCCGCAGGGTCTGCACACTTAAGGTTCGGTGACGTTTCGGTAGTGTAGAGTTATGTATGGTGGTGATCGAAGTTTGTTTGGAGTCCCGTATGAGATCCCGGAAGTCACGAGGAGCTCCAGAATGGTCCGGAGGTAAAGATTGATATATAGGAAGGTGGTGTTTGGACTCCGGAAAGATTTCGGGCACTTTCGGTAGTGTACCGGGAGTGACGAATGGGTCCTGGGGGTCCACCAGTGGGGCCAACCCACCCCATGGGCCAAAGTGGCGACCCACCAGCCCCTAGTGGGCTGGTGGGGTCGGCCAAGGTGGCCTAGGAGCAGGGAGAGATGCCCAAACCGAATTGGGGTGGAGTCCTCCCCAAGTTCCACCTCTCGTGTGAGAGGTGGACTCTCAGGTGGAGGAGGACTCTTCCTCCACTTGGTTCGGCCGAGCCAGCAGGCCTTGGAGGCCAAGGCTGCGCCCTCCTCTCCCTCCCTCCTATATATACTGGTGGAATAGAGGGTTTTTGCACAGATTTTACAGCCACGTGCTACCCGTTTCACCGGTGCTCCTCTAGATCGGTTTTCTGTAGTACTTAGGCGAAGCCCTGCCGGAATCACTCCACCACCATCACCGGAGCGCCGTCATGCTGCCGGTGAACTCTCTCTCCTCTCCACCTCCTCTTGCTGGATCAAGACGGCGGAGATCGTCATCAAGCTGCGCGTGTGCTGAATGCGGAGGTGTCATCCGTTCGGCGCTAGATCAGAAGGACCGTGATCGAGATCGCGAGACGGTTCGTGATGAGATCGCGGAACGGATCGTGATGAGTTCACGGGACAGATCGTGATCAAGATTGTGAGACGGATCGTGATGAGATCATGGGACAGATCGTGATGAGTTCACGGGACGGATCATGATTGGATCGCGGGACGGATCGTGATGAGATCGCGGGACGCTCGGCGATTTGGATCGCGAAGATGTTCGGCTACACCAACCGCGTTTCTTAACGCTTCCCGCTTAGCGATATATAAGGGTATGTAGATCCACTCTCCCTCTCGTAGATGCTCATCACCATGGATAGGTTTGCGTGTGCGTAGGAATTTTTTTGTTTCCCATGCGACGTCCCGCAACAGTGGTATGAGAGCTAGGTTGGTGGTTCGATGAGATCTCGAGTAGAACACAAAAGGTTTGTTGGCGTCGATGCTTAGATTGCTTCCTCCCTTGGTCGTATTTTGGTTCAGCGGGATTGTGAGATGAAGCGGCCCAGACCAACATTACTCGTACGCTTACGAGAGACCGGTTCCCTCGACACAACTTGTTGCCTAGATGGCCCGCGGGTGACAGTTTCTCTCACTTTAGTTGGATCGGATTCGACAAAGGCGGTCCTTGAGAAGGTTGAAAAGCAACTAGTGTATCACCGTTGTGGTTTTTGCGTAGGTGAGAATTGTTCTTGCTAGATACCCGTAGCAGCCACGTAAAACCTGCAACAACAATTAGAGGACGTCTAACTTGTTTTTGCAGGGTATGTTGTGATATGATATGGCCAATTACATGATGTGATATATGTGATGTATGAGATGATCATGTGATGTATAGATTATCACGACTTGCATGTCGATGAATACGGCAACCGGTAGGAACCATAGGGTTGTCTTTAATTATTGTATGACCTGCGTGTCAATCATTAAGCGCTATGTAATGCTTTACTTATCGTTAAACAGTAGCAATAATAGTAGAAGCATGCAGGGCGTGACAACCCCGATGGCAACCCGTTGATGGAGATCAAGATGATGGAGATCATGGTGTCATGTCGGTGACGGTGGAGATCATGCCGGTGCTTTCATGATGGAGATCAAAAGCACAAGATCATGGCCATATCATGGCACTTATGATTTGCATGTGATGTTAATCCTTTTATGCACCTTGTTTTTCTTAGGACGACGGTAGTATTATAAGGTGATCCCTCACTTAATTTCAAGATAAATTGTGTTCTCCCCGAGTGTGCACTGTTGCGAAAGTTCGTCGTGTTGAGACAACACGTGATGATCGGGTGTGATAGACTCTACGTTCACATACAACGGGTGCAAGCCAGTGTTGCACAAGCAGAACACTCGGGTTAAACTTGACGAGCCTAGCATGTATAGACATGGCCTCGGAACACAAGAGACCGAAAGGTCGAACATGAGTCATATAGTAGATATGATCAACATAATGATGTTCACCATTGCATCCACCTCAACTCACGTGATGATCGGACTTGAGTTGGTGAATTTGGATCATGTATCACTCGAATAATCGGAGGGATGTCAATTTGAGTGGGAGTTCTTAAGTAATATGATTAAATGAACTCATTATCATGAACATAGTCAATCGTGTCTTTGCAAATTATGTTGTAGATTACTAGCTCGCGTTGTAGCTCCCTTAAATTTTTATATGTTCCTAGAGAAATAGAGTTGAAAGATGATGGTAGCAATATTGCGAACAAGGTCCATGATCTGAGGATTGTCCTCATTGCTGCACATAAGGCTTATGTCCTTAATGCACCGCTCGGTGTGCCAACCCCTCTAGCGTCGTCTGTAGATGTTGTGAACGTCTAACAGACACGTTCTGATGACTACTTGATAGTTTAGTGCGTCATGAATTACGGCTTAGAATTGAGGCTCCAAAACGTTTTGAACGTCACGGAACATATGAGATGTTTCTAAGAGCTGAAATTAGGATCTCACGCTCGTTCCCGTGTTGCGAGATATGAGATCTCCAACAAGATTCTTTGCCTGCAAGATGAAAGAGAATAGCTCAATCGTTGAGCATGTACTCAGATTGTCTGGGTGCTACAATCGCTTAAATAGTGTGGGAGTTGATCTTCCAGATAAGATAGGGATTGACATAGTTCTCCAAGTCACTGTCACTAAGCTACTAGAACTTGGTGATGAACTATAAATTGCCAGGGTTAGAAATAATGATTCCTGAGCTGTTCGCGATGTTTGACACCGCGAAGGTAGAAATAAAGAAGGAGCGTCAAGTGTTGATGGTTAACCAAACCACTGGCTTCGAGAAGGGCAAGAGCAAGGAGGGAAACTTCATGGATAGAAAGTCAGTTGCTGCTCCAGTGAAGCAACCCAAATTTGAACTCAAACCCGAGACTAAGTGCTTCGTTTATGAGGTGAGCGGTCACTGAAGCGGAACAACCCTAGATGCTTGGTAGATAAGAAGGCTGGCAACATCGATAGAAGTATCTCTGATATACGAGTTATTAATGTGTACCTTGCTAGTACTCCTAGTAGCACCTGGTATTGGATACCGGTTCGGTTGCTAAATGTTAGTAACTCGAAATAAGAGCTACGGAATAAACAGAGAACTAGCTAAGGGTGAGGTGACGATATGTGTTGGAAGTGTTTCCAAGGTTGATGTGATCAACATCGCACGCTCTCTCTACCTTCAGGATTAGTGACGAACCTGAATAAATGTTATTTGGTGTTTTGCGTTGAGCATGGACATGATTAGATGATGTTTGTTGCAATATGGTTATTCATTTGAATTAGAGAATAATGGTTATTCTATTTGCATGAATAATAACTTCAATGGTCATGCACCCAGTGAGAATGGTTTGTTGAAATATTGATTGTAGTAATACACATGTTCATAACATTGATGTCAAAAGATACAAAGTTAATAATGATAGTACCACATATTTGTGGCACTATCGTAGAATGTCATATTGGTATAAAGCGCATGAGGAAACTTCATGTTGATGGATCTTTAGACTCATTCGATTTCGAATCGGTTGAGACATGCGAACCATGCCTCTTGGGTAAGATGACTAAAGGACCCCGTTGGATGGAGCAGGCAAGTGATTCATTGGAAATGATACATGTTGATGTATGCAATCCGGTGAGTCTTGTAGCGTGCAGTGGATATCGTTTTTTTCTTACCTTCACTGATGATTTGAGTAGATATAGTGTATATTTAATTAATGAAACACAAGTCTGAATCATTTGAAAGGTTCAAGCAAATTCAGAGTGAAGTTTAAGATCATCGTGACAAGAAGATAAAAATGACGGCGATATGATCGTGGAGGTGAATATCTGAGTTACGAGTTTGGCATACAACTTAAGACAAATGTGAAATTCGTGTCACAACTAACGCCACCTGGAACACCATAGTGTGATGGTGTGTCCGAACATCATAGTCACGCTCTATTGGATATGGTGCGTGCTATGATGTCTCTTATCGTTTTACTACTATAATTTTGGGGTTATGCGTTAGAGACAACTACATTCACTTTAAATAGGGCATCATCTAAAACTGTTGAGATGACACCGTGTGAATTATGGTTTGATAGAAACCTAAGCTGTCATTTCTTAATTTGGGGCTACGACACTTGTGTGGAAAATGTTTTCACCTAATAAGGTCGAACCCAAGGCGGACAAATGCATCTTCATAGAATACCCTAAGATCAGTTGGGTGAACCTTCTATCTCAGATCCTAGTGCAAAGTGTTTGTTGCTTAAATGGATCCTTTCTCGAGGAAATATTTCTCTCGAAAGAATTGAGTGGGAGGAAGATAGAACTTGATGAGGTTGTTAAACCTTTGTTCAACCAGAGAGTAGCGCAGCGCAGGAAGATGTTTCTGTGAAGCCTACGTTAGTTGAAAAGGAAGTTAATGATGATGATCATGAAGCGTCAGGATCAAGTTACTATCGAACCTCGTAGGTCGACAAGGATGTGTACTGCTCCTGAGCGGTACGACAACCCTGTCTTGGAGGTCATGTTGTTGGACAAACGATGAACCTACGAGCTATGGAGAAGCAATGATGGGCCCGGATTCCAACAAATGGTTAGAGGCCATGAAATCCGAGATAGGATCCATGTATGAAAACCAAGTATAGACTTTGGTAGACTTTCTCGTTAGATGGCAGGTCGTTGAATACAAATGGATCTTTAAAATGAATACAGACACTGATGGTAAATGTCACCATTTGTAAAGCTCGACTAGTTGCAAAGATGTTTGTGACAAGTTCAAGGAGTTGACTGCGATGAGGCTTTCTCACTTGTAGCGATGCTAAAAGTCTATTGGAATTATGTTAGCAGTTGCTGCATTTTCAATTATGAAATCTGGCAGATGGATGTCAAAACATCGTTTCCTTAACGGTTTACTTGAGGAAAGGTTGTATGTGATACAACCAGAAGGTTTTGTCAGTCATAAGGATGCTAAAAGGTAAGCAAGCTTCAGTGATCCCTCTATGGACTAAAGCAAGCATCTCGGAGTTGGATTATACGCTTTGATGAGTTGATCAAAGTTTTTGAGTTTATACAAAGTTTACGAGAAACTTGTATTTACAATAAAGTGAGTGGGAGCACTATAGAATTTCTGATAAGTATATGTGGATGACATATTATTGATCGGAAATAATGTAGAATTTCTGGAAAGCATAAACAGTTATTTGGAAAGTGATTTTCAAAGTAAAACCTTGATAAAACTACCTAATTATTGAGCATCAAGATCTATAGAGATAGATCAAAGATGACTTGATGAGACTTTCAATGAGTACATACCTTGACAAAGATTTTGAAAGGATTTCAAAATGGATCAGTCAGAGAAAGAGTTCTCGCCTGATTTGTAAGGTGTGAAGTTGAGTGAGACTCAAGGCTCGACCAAGGCAGAAGGAAGAGAAAGGACGAACATCATCCCCTATGCCTTAGCCATAGGCTCTGTACAGTATGCCATGCTGCGTACCGCACCTGTGTGTGCCTTGCCATGAGTCTATCAAGGGGTACAAAAGAGATCCAGGAATCGATCACTGGACAGCGGTCAAGATTATCCTTAGTAACTGAAAGACTAAGGAGATGTTTCTCGATTATGGAGGTGATAAAGAGTTCGTCGTAAGGAGTTACGTCGATGCAAGCTTTAACACTAATCCGGATGACTCGTAGTAGCAATCTGGATACGTATAGTGGAGCAGCCATTTGGAATAGTACCAAGTGGAGTGTGGTAGAAGTGTTTAAAGTTTGACAGAGGGATTTGCAAAGTACACACGGATCTGAATGTTACAGACCCGTTGACTATAAGACCTCTCTCACATGCAAAGCATGATCGAACCCCAGAACTCATTGGGTGTTAGATTCATAACAATGCGAATCACATGGTGCTGTGAACTAGATTATTGACTCTAGTGCAAGTGGGAGACTGATGGAAATATGCCCTAGAGGCAATAATAAATTAGTTATTATCTTATTTCCTTGTTCATCATAATTGTTTATTATCCATGCTGTAATTGTATTGATCGGAGACTTAAATGCATGTGTCGATACATAGACAAAACCATGTCCCTAGTATGCCTCTAATAGACTAGCTCGTTGATCAAAAGATGGTTAAGGTTTCCTAGCTATGGACATGAGATGTCATTTGATAACGGGATCACATCATTAGGAGCATGATGTGATGGACAAGACCCAAACTACAAATGTAGCATATGATCGTGTCAGTTTATTGCTACTGTTTTCCGCATGTCAAGTATATGTTCCTATGACCATGAGAGCATGCAACTCACGGACATCGAAGGAGTTCCTTGTGTGTATCAAACGTCGCAATGTAACTGGGTGACTATAAAGGTGCTCTACAGGTATCTCCGATGGTGTCTGTTGAGTTGGCATGGATCGAGACTGGGATTTGTTACTCCGTGTGACGGAGAGGTATCTCAGGGCCCACTCGATAATACAACATCACAATAAGCCTTGCAAGCAATGTGACTAATTGTTAGTTGCGGGATCTTGTATTATGGAATGAGTAAAGAGACTTGCCGGTAACGAGGTTGAACTAGGTATGGAGATACCGACGATCGAATCTCGGGCAAGTAACATACCGAAGAACAAAGGGAACGCTATACGGGATTGACTGAATCCTTGACATAGAGGTACCGATAAAGATCTTCGTAAAATATGTAGGAACCAATGTGGACGTCCAGGTCCCGCCATTGGTTATTGACCGTAGAGGAGTCTCGGTCATGTCTACATAGTTCTCGAACCCGCAGGGTCTGCACACTTAAGGTTCGGTGACGTTTCGGTAGTGTAGAGTTATGTATGGTGGTGATCGAAGTTTGTTTGGAGTCTCGTATGAGATCCCGGAAGTCACGAGGAGCTCCAGAATGGTCCGGAGGTAAAGATTGATATATAGGAAGGTGGTGTTTGGACTCCGGAAAGATTTCGGGCACTTTCGGTAGTGTACCGGGAGTGACGAATGGGTCCTGGGGGTCCACCAGTGGGGCCAACCCACCCCATGGGCCAAAGTGGCGACCCACCAGCCCCTAGTGGGCTGGTGGGGTCGGCCAAGGTGGCCTAGGAGCAGGGAGAGATGCCCAAACCGAATTGGGGTGGAGTCCTCCCCAAGTTCCACCTCTCGTGTGAGAGGTGGACTCTCAGGTGGAGGAGGACTCTTCCTCCACTTGGTTCGGCCGAGCCAGCAGTCCTTGGAGGCCAAGGCTGCGCCCTCCTCTCCTTCCCTCCTATATATACTGGTGGAATAGAGGGTTTTTGCACATAGTTTACGGCCACATGCTACCTGTTTTACCGGTGCTCCTCTAGATCGGTTTTCTGCAGTGCTTAGGCGAAGCCCTGCCGGAATCACTCCACCACCATCACCAGAGCGTCGTCACACTGTCGATGAACTCTCTCTCTCCTCTCCACCTCCTCTTGCTGGATCAAGACGGTGGAGATTGTCATCAAGCTGCACGTGTGCTGAACGCGGAGGTGCCGTTCGTTCGGCGCTAGATCGGAAGGACCGTGATCGAGATCGCGAGACGGTTCGTGATGAGATCGCGGAACGGATCGTGATGAGGTCACGGGACAGATCGTGATCAAGATCGTGAGACGGATCGTGATGAGATCGCGGGACGGATCGTGATGAGTTCACGGGACAGATCGTGATTGGTTCACGGGACGGATCGTGATGAGATCGCGAGACGCTCGGCGATTTGGATCGCGAAGATGTTCGACTACACCAACCGCGTTTCTTAACGCTTCCCGCTTAGCGATCTACAAGGGTATGTAGATCCACTCTCCCTCTCGTAGATGCTCATCACCATGGATAGGTTTGCGTGTGCATAGGAATTTTTTTGTTTCCCATGCGACGTTCCCCAACACAACATACACCACAAGAAGAAGCAGGACCACCTTACCTAAAGGACGTCCGTTCAAAAGAAGAACTCCATTTGCGAAAAATAAGGGCAAGAAGATTGTGAACAGATAGCTAGCTAAGATCGATTGTATTTAAATTGTAGCCTTCATTTCTCGATTGTATTCATAATTGTTTTCATCTTCATAAATGTTTTACCAATTCACAAATGAATGCAACTAAAAATCCAAAAAATATATTGAAGGTGCACCCCTAGGAGGTGCGCCAGCCATTGGCATGGTATACCAACTTTTATGATTTTTGTTCAAATATTTTCAAATAAAAAATTTGATGATATTTTTTCATATTCATAAATTTTTTCATATTCATAAATTTTTTCAAATAAAAAATAAAAAATTATTTAGCAGAACTAAAAAAAGTTACTTATGGCGCACCCCTCTGTGGTGCGCCATTGCTATGGATATACTTATGGTGCACCCCTGGGAGGAGCGCCATTGCTATCTGCTTTGCCCGTCTAGTTTTCCCTGGGACCACCAAAAAAACCTGAGCTAGCCGCAGCCCCCATGTCCCTCACTGCTCTCGCGACGCTCCGTCGCACGAGCGAACCCCTACTCACCCCCGTCGCCACCACCAGTCATCGCTTCAGATCGACCGCGCCGTCGCCCCTGCTCGCCCCCGACAGCGATGCCGCCCCTTCTCCCCCCCGAACGCGAGGTCGTCCCTGCTCGCCCACGACAGCATCGCCGCCCTTGCTCGCCCCTGACCGCGTGGCCGTCCCTTCTCTCCCCTGACCGCGAGGCCGTCCCTGCACGCCCACGACAGCATCGCCGCCCCTGCTCGCGCCCGACAGCGACACCGCTCCTTCTCTTCCCCGACCGCGAGGCCGTCCCTGCTCGCCCACGACACCATCGCTGCCCCTGCTTGCCCCTGACCGCGAGGCCGTCCCTTCTCACCCCCGACCTGCTCGCCTCCAACCGTGCCCGAGGTAGCTTTGTCTGCATCTTGTCTCCTGCAGCTATGTACTGCTAATGAACCAAGTTTTGCAGCTAATGAACCAAGTTTTGCAGCTATGTACCAATGTTTAGAATTAGTGTAGTAAATTTATTATTTGTAGATTTCTATGCTGATTATGCACAATCATGTAAGTTTGACCTTAAGAGGCCATGTTCATTTCAACAAAAGATAAGAACCTGACACTGTGTATTGCCGGACTGCACTGGACCTTCTAAGATTTTACTACAGTGTTTATAAGATACTTATTACTTATGTGAAGTATTGCCAGTGATAATGTTTTTTTCTGGTAGCAATCACCAGTGTAAAAAAGACTCAACTTTGAAAGAGAGATATGTAGAAACGACGAGCATCAACTAGAACAGAAAGAACAACTTGTGGCAAGGTAGGAACCTTAGCTCAAACAATACATCCTCTAGCTAGCTCAAGTGAACTGGCTAACAACAGCCTTGTCTAAACATCAAGTAAAACTCACCAGAAAACAAATTAGGAGGATAAACTGCCACACATTTTGGGTTGAGTTCTTTGTGAGCATAGAAATAAAATGCTAATTTTGAACTATCTAGACTCATTATAGAAATAAAATGCTCCACCGGAGAGTTGGCAGGAGAGGTAGCAGGGACAAGAAGTGCAACAACTAATTTTGGATAATTGCAAGAATCTGGAGTACATCAAAGAAATATATATTATCTGGTTGTTATTCTATTGTTTTTAGGTTGATTTGCTTAGTCTCAGGGAGGATCACTGTGTTCCTACCACTTGAACTTGAAGGCCCAAAATCCCTTTCTTGGCACATGGTTCACCTGCCCCAAAGTACCTCTACACAACATAAAACCAAAAGCCTCTCTATTCCTGCAGGTACCCCGGAGGCCCTTGAGTTTGCCGGAATGTCGATTAACTTCCATTCCGGCGAATTCGGGTACTCCGTATGTCCTATTTTCAGCAAAGGTCATGCTGAAAATTTCCGTGAATTTTAGCATGACTTTGCTAAAAAAAGGACATATGGGGTACTTGCGACTAATGCATGGGCCGTGGTTTGAATTCCCCTAGTCATTTTCTCCCTACTCTGCTCTGCCCACATGCACCTATTGTATACATATATACCTGGACCGTGCCCTCCTTCCGGCCTTGAATCTTGAGCAGCATTATCTTAGGATGCCTCAGTGTCGACAAACCCTAAATGATGAGACCATGATAATTCCTCACAAACCAACCCTTAAATAACACTGAGCCATTATGCCGTCACCCTTGAAGCCTTGCGGGCATTTGCAGCCCTTAGCTTGTTCTTTCTGTAGATTTCCAAAATTCAGTTTTGTAGGCCCTTGACAATAACCAACTTTTTGACCAAACTTTTTTCCTATTTAGAGCGAAACATGGCCCACAACGATGAGGCCGACGGTTCGGGCAAGGCATTCTGGGAGTTGTCCCAGGAGATGGAGGAAGAACATCACCGATATGAGGACGCCGCGGAAGACACCGATCTCGACTACACAACCCCTAGTGGCGTCGGGGATGACACCACTGATGGTGCCGTCGAGGATGCCACCACTGATGATGGCAGCGCACACACAGATGGCAGCCAACCGAAGAGGCAACAGAAGGACCAGCGCCCGAACGTGCTCGGCACCGTCAAGGAGGAATTTACTGAAGTGTCCTCCGAGGGGCATCCAACGACACCCCAAGAATTAGTCAAGGGGTACTCGGTTCAGCTCGGGTGCATTCTCTGGAGCACCGTCTCGATCAACACCGAGAACCTAAGGCATCATGACCGAGGGAATTTGCGTAGCCTCCTCTTCACGAAGCTGCACGAATGATACAAGTTCCCCGGTGACGTCGCAAACACACGCCTCTCAGGGAATAAAGTGAACAGTGCCGCCCTCATGAAGATGAGCACAACCCTGTCTACTTGGAGAAGCGCAGTGAAGAAAATGATTGACAAAGGTGATAGTTATGAGAAGATCAAGGTGAAAAATCCTTCCATCAGCAAAGATGACTACAAGGAGTTCAAGATCAAGTGCGAGAGCAGCGGAACCGTGGAATCAAGTCAGTGAGGGAAAGATATGCGGGACTTGAACTTAGGGGTCCACCAACTCGGTCCCGGCGGTTACAGAGTGGCGGAACCTATAATGGACAAGGAGGACGCGGAGCGTGCCGAGAAAGGCCTACCGCCCCGCTTCGAGAAATACCGTGACAAGCAGACCACGAACTATGTCAGGGCCCGATACAAGGTGGACCCGATAACAAAGGAGCTTACCACGGATGCGAAGACCAAGGCGCTTGAGCGTGTTCTAGTAAGGAATACACCCCCGCATAATTAGCTCCCTATGGTTGCATTCTAATTAATGAAGCCAAATTTCTAAATGGTTCACATTCCTTCCGCAGGAGACTGAAAGCAGTAGCGCGGGGTCGTCTTAGAGCTCCCCTTGGGACAACACTTTAAATAGGGCGTTGAACATAATGAAAAACAAGGGTAAGTTCAGTAAGCGTCGTCAGCTGGTTGTGTGGCCGGCAAAAGCTTGTCCACAAAATGGTCGTCATACTATAACGCTGGTGTGCGAAAGGAGAGAAAGACCAGCTCGGAAAGCTAGTCGCGCGAGGTTCAAGAACTCAAGGCACAAGTGGCGCGGATTCCGGAGATGGTCCAAGAGAAAGTGAAACAACAACTGGGAACGACGATCACCACCATTATGCCTTCCTTGCTTGAGGGGCTGCGGGGTTGGTTTGCGGGCGGCCAACAGGGGCCGCCGCCAGTTCCTAGCTTCACGGCCAGCAACTCGCACAACGCGCAGGCGGTGCCATTGGTGTCTCTGGCGGAGGCGGTATTGGTGTCTCTGGCGCCGGCAAAGGCATTGGATCTTAATGCACCCGGGTGTATGCCGGCCGGCACCTCGGTAGCAAACGGCCCCTCCGTCAGTTGCACGCCCGCCGTTGGCGGTGCCTCGACATTAGCCGAGCTCGACGCCATCACGGTAACTAAGCCTCTCGGCCGATGACTTCATCTCCTTGCCTTTGACTGGGCATCCCTGACGCCCTACATGTTTTCGCAGGGCGCCGCCGACGTTCCATGCACTCTCCTGCACTTCGTGGGCAGCGAGTTGATCGATGTCGCCAAGGGTAGAATCGTTCAACCGGGCAACCCCGTGTTCCACGGTAATCCGATGCCACCCACTGTGTATAGGGTTGAACTGGTTCGGGTGCTGCCAGGCTGCGACGACTTGTTACTTCCGATTCGACCTGCTGGGGCCAACGAGGATGATGTGATGACCCTCAGCGCCTGCGTAAGTTGGCCCCTGCTTTGGCCGAAGAGCCAGATTCGTTTGGGGGCGGGGGACACCACCCCAAAGACAACACCGCCAGTCGTGCCGGCGCCAAGCCATGGCAAGACCGCCGCAACGCTACCGGACATGCCGGACATGCATATGGCACAGGATCCAGATATGCATATGGCACAGGATCCGGTCGACGATGGTACATTTACCAACGTCGATAAGTACTTTGCCGGACATGGGTACGGTGACGAATTCTTCGGGCCTCCTTCTCAAGAACCCAACCCTACAAAAGACGACCGCGATCTAGCTGGTACCGCGGAGAAACCCAATTGCAACAGGCGTCGTCTGGCGTTCAGTTCTCAGGAGATGCCTCCAGCTGCCGCCTTCACCGAGCCTCAGATAGCCAAGGTGCGAAATATTATCAGCCCCAACACACTCAAGAAGGCGGTCTGTGAGCAGAACTCGATCCCATTACAACAGAAGAAGAAGGGACACAAAAGAAAGAATAACAAGGGCGGTGTGAGCCAGCTGGCACCGAGTATGATCCGTGCTCAGGACGGGCCACCTTCACCTAAGGATATCTCAAGGAGGGTGCATGTGGCGGGTAGGCCGATGCTACCGACTAATCTGCTCAATGCTGCAACCGGTGCTATGCAGAGTCTGCTTGACAGTGTTCTTTCTTTGGAGAAGCAGCGTCTCTCCGAGAATGATATGGCATACCCGGTTTTCGTGGCCAAGGTGCCAGAGGGCAAGGGCTTTGTGGATAGCACCATCGGGGGTACAATCGTCCTGCGGTTTGATGACATCTTCGCTATGTTTAACCTCCATCCGCTGCACTACACCTTCGTTCGCCTATTTTCGCTGAGTATGGAGATGCGGATCATTAGAGACAAGACCCCGGACATCGTGATAGTCGACCCCTTCTACATGCGTGCCAAGATCTTGGGCAGCGCTGGGGATCATCAGGTCGCGAGTTCACACCTCGAAGGCGTCATTCTGGCAAACCCAGATAAGGATAACTTCCTCATGCCTTACCTTCCCGAGTAAGTCATCCCCTCACCGCCCCGTAACATATTATTTCTTAGATTTCGATCGTTCTTTTTTTCTAACATTCCGTGTTTTGTGCAGTGACACACATTGCACACTCATCCTCTTAAGCCCGAAATATTCCTTGGCCACGTATTTCGACTCGGACCGTCAGTCGAAGAAAGAGTACACAAATATCAAGAAAGTTCTTGACGATGTTCTCCCTGGCTACGCCAGATCTGGAGGCACCTTCAGTAGGACAATTCGTAGGTACGGCAAGCACGTGTTCACCCACAATATGACGTTCCCCTGCGTCAAGCAACCGCCTGGCAGTCAGAAGGATGCCTACTACGCCCTCCATCACATGCGGGCGATCGTAAGGGACCAACATCACCTTCTGCTACCAAATAATCTCAAAGATTGGGCCACATGCTTGTCGGCAATCCAGGACGCGGACATCAGACAAGAATTCTATCGCATCCAGTCGGAGTTTGCGGAAATCATCCATAAAGATGTCCTTCGTACCTCTTGGCTGTTCTACCTTAGATATCAACTGTTCAACAGTAAGATAGAAACAACGCTACAAATGTAGGCTGACAACACCCGCGATTTCATGACCATCACGAAAGATGGCGGCTTCATCCACGCTCTGGTCCTTCAGTCGAGTCAAAACTAGTGATGCTATGTAGTTCTGAAATGTCGATTGGCTCATGTTGTAATATTAAACTTTAATGAACTTGTATGTCTCTTTGGTTTGGAAAGTCGTTCAACTTATATGTAATCGATGATATTTATTAGTAGGACCATGAATCGTGTTATTAATGTGTTGCTTTTCTCTTCCGATCCTTTTGTTGCATACTTATATATTGCCTATGTATTGTCTGTGAATTGCTACTAACGTTTTGTTTGGCTAGTGCATAGAGATGACGTCGTATGTCATGTTCAAGGGTAAGGTTCCCGGAGTCTACGACGACTGGGAGGAGTGTCGGAGATAGGTTCACCATTTCAGCGGTAACAGTTACAAAGGGTACACCACTAGGGTGGAGGCGGAAGCTAGATACGCGCGCTATCTAGGGGGAGAGAGGAGGGAGCGTTGGAGGAACCGGATGAAGACCAATTTCATCGCGATGATGCTCATTGTGATGACCGCAGCTCTCTTCTATGTGATGGTAGTTTAGATGATCGATATCGACTTGTAATGTGAAGACAAACTCGCTAGTCGCGGTCTCGAGACTTGTAATGTTCTAGCTTTGTTCGGTATTTTAAATTCGGAGACTAATATGATGAATTGTATTCGGAGACTAATCTTCTATTGTATTCAATAAATCTGCTGTTTATATGTTGTGGTGTCTATATTCTGTGCAGTAATATGTTTTGTAACCTGTGCAAATATCAGAAAAGAAAAAAATAATCCCTAATATTCATACTACTGGCCCACCACTCTGCACTTTAGTGGCGCACTGCAGTAAGCACACTAGTGGCGCATCATCTACCAGGGCGCCATTAGTAAGCCAGAGCACAAGGTAAATATGCCCCCCTGGGAGGCATACTAATGGCGCACCGTGTGATATACTAATGGCGTACTCCCTGGTGTGCCATTAGTATCTGGTATACTAATGGCGCACCAAGGGTGCGCCATTAGTATTAATTAGTAGTGGCGTGATGCTAGTGGCGCACCTGTAGTGCGCCATTAGTTGCCAAAACAGGTGTGCCACTAGCAGGCCTTTTCCTAGTAGTGAGAAGTTGGCAACCCGAACTCGGTGGAACCGAAATGGAACGGTTGAACCGAAGTGGCTAGGGTTTGACTGAGTTTGTCTGAGGCTTGGAATCGGTGGGACCGAGTGAAAATGTTGGTTGCACCGATTTTGGTTATTTGGCTTTGGACAGACTTTTGTGGAAGAGCTTGTGGCTGAAAGTGGTGACTATCACCTGTGCACGTATGAGCATTTTGTTCTCCAATAGTACCTTACCCCCTTTACATAGTATTAACTTTCGTATGGACTCAAAGTGATTTCTCACAAAGTAAAATGTAGAGTCCTCTTGCTTGAAGCTTTGCCAATATATTTCCTTGCATCTTGAGGTATTCCACAATCCTTTTGCCAATCCATCATTGTACTTTTCCTGAAACATGCTTAGTGGAAACATTAGTTCAATGACATATATGTTGTTATTCATTGATGTTTAGTGGGGTATTCCACAATCATTTTGCCAATCCACCAAGGGAGCAAATGTGCTTTCAAACTCCCTGTTTTTGGTAATTGATGACAACATATAGACCAAAGATTTAGCATATGATATAATCAATGAATATAATCGTTGCTTTGAGAAGTATATGATAAGCAAGAGCCCTCCGTAAATTTGTGCATTATTTTCAAATTTGTGTTTGAGTGCAAATGCACAATTGATTAGGTACATGGGCACTTCTTCCATGTCACATACATCTTGGTGGTGTGCGAGAGTAATAAGAGTTAATATCATAGCACCACACATCAAATAAAGTGAATGATCATCACATAACCATCAAAAGGATAGGAAATAGGAGCAACACACATTAAAGTGTATGATCAAACACGAACAAAAATAACACATCCAAACCAAAACACCAAATGTTTTAAAACATCAATAAAAACCGAACGCTCTCTCACTCGAAGCCTAAAGATCTATATACAACTTTCCCCCCTTTGGCAACAAGTTACCAAAAAGTTCAAAGAGATATAGCTAATCGTCCTTCTGCGGCTGATCTCCTCCGACGGTCGATGTCGGAGTCGAGAGAACTACGTCAGTGAAGACCTCTGTTGATGTCCTTGACGGAGTTGGAGTAGCAACTGGAGGCATTAGAGGAGCTAATGGAGCTGAAGTCATAGTAGCTATCGCAAAAGATGAAGGTCTCGTCTTCGGAGCTAGCACTATAGGTGTCCTGGCTTGTGTCCTGAACTGGGCAGTCATCCTGACAGGTGCACTATCCTCATCATCATCAGAAGAATCAAATTTTGAAGAGGTGCGACGAATAGGAGCTTCATCTACTTCCTTCTTGAGCTCGTTGACGGTCTTGGTCATCCCATCCACCTTGTCGTTGAGAGTCTTCACTCTGTCCTGAAAGATGTTCACAAGGATTTCCTGTCTATCCAGTGTGCTCTTGATGTCCTTCTTCATGTCCCTGACTGTAGAGATCAAGAGATTCATCTGCTCGTTCCTGGATCTAGGGACCTGAGCACTAGTGGCTCTAGCTACCTCTGCCTCTGCCTGTGCCTGAGCTGCAGCTGATGTGGGATTGTCTAGGTCCATCACCACAACATTTTCGTCAAAGTCTGGCTGTAGGGGCAAGTGGGGTCTATCCATAGCAAAGATGTGCTTCTCAAGTCTGGAGTTGATGAGCATCTGAATATAGGGTGGATAGCAGCATGAGCGCTTCTGATTAGCAACAACCCTCCTCATAGTCTCTACTATCAATTCCATCACTCGTATCCTGGTATGTCTAAAGATGGATCAACATGTTGATTGAATGGCCTCGAATCATCTTCTCATCTCCATACTTAGGCATCAATGTATGCCTCAAGATGGTGTTCATGGTATGAAGGTCAGCCTGGAGGTAGTAAATAGATCCTAACTTGTGTGATTTCAAGTTAGCAGCAAGGATAGCATTGTACATATCCTTCATAGCATCATGGGTTACCTTGGATTCAGAGTAGACATCCAAGTCACAATCTAGCACCTCTGGGACTCCTAGGATGCTAGCCCATTCATCAACTAAACACTATCATACCACCTCCATAGAAGTGAGAAGTGGAGTAGAATTGCATATTCATCTCGTCATTCCAAGCGGTGAACTCTTTGGCAACAAACTCATCTAGGCCAATGTAATGAAAATTGTCTTGAAATTAGGAAAGTAATCTTAATTAGCCTTGATGTACTTCCAGTCAACGTATGTCATATCACTGACAGCTGGACTCTTGTCAAGCAAGATTGTCTCAGAAATCTTGTTGTTCCTTGGTGTAGAACCTATAGTCCACATCTGTTTTTCTCCTCTGGGCATATGGATCAATATCTCTCCATGCCCTCAAACCAGAATCCTACCTTTTATTCATGTCTTCAGCAAGTGGATGGACGTCATTGTGTTCAGGAAGGTGAGGTCTAAGCTTCATTAGAGCAGTCATAGCATCATCATCAGCTTCTCTAAAAGTAGATCCTTTGTTCTTCTCAGTAGTGGAATGTCTCTGGAAGTCCACTTGGACTTCTCTGCAGCAGCTTAATTTCTTAGGTGCAGACTTGGTGCTCTTGGAGGGACCTCTATTTGGCATAGCATCTACCAACAACTTCTTCTACTTTTTCTTGGTAGGGGCCTTGACAACATGCTCCTCCTCCTCCTCCTCCTCCTCAGCAGCACTAGCAACCTCCTTTAGATCCTCATACATTGAGGTAGGCCCTCATGGGGAACGCTACATGGGAAACAAGAATTTTCCTACGGAAACGCAAGATCTATCCATGGTGATGAGCATCTACGAGAGGGAGAGTGAATATACATACCCTTGTAGATCGCTAAGCGGAAGCGTTAAGAAACATGGTTGATGTAGTCGAATGTCTTCGCGATCCAAATCGCCGAGCATCCCATGATCCCATCACGATCCATCCCGCAATCTAATCATGATCCGTCCGACGATCTCATCACGATCCGTCCCGCGATCCAATCACGAATCGTCTCGTGATCTTGATCACGGTCCTTCCGATCTAGCGCCGAACGGACGGCACCTCCGCGTTCAGCACACGTACAACTCGATGATGATCCCCGCCATCTTGATCCAGCAAGAGGGAGCGGAGAAGTAGATGAGTTCTTCGGCAGCACGACAGCGTTGCGACGATGGTGGTGGAGCTATTCCAGCAGGGCTGCACCTAAGCACCGCTGAAAAACTGACCTAGAGGAGAAAACGATCTAGAGGAAGAAGAGGGTAGCACGTGGCTGAAAATCTATGTGCAAAAACCCCTAAAACCTCTAGTATATATAGGAGGAGGAGAGGAGGAGGCTTGGCCGCAAGGGCAAGCCCTTTTGGCTTTGGCCAAATTGGAGGGAGGAGTCCTACCCTCCACTCCTAGTCGGTTTAGGACTCCTTCCTTATATTAGCCTTTTTCCACCTTTTCCACTTTGGATTTCCTTCCCAACCGCATGGGCCCGATGTGGGACTTCAGCCAGCCCACTAAGGGCCGGTATTCATCCTCCCACAGACCAGGTAGCCTCTTGGATAGAAATACCCCTCCCGATGGTCCCCCGATACCTTCTCGGCACTCCCGATACACTACCGATGAGCCTGAAACTTTTCTAGTGACCAAAACAGGACTTCCTATACATAAATTTTTACCCCCATACCATTCTAGAGCTCATCGTGATGTCCGGGATCTCATCCAGGACTCTGAACAACCTTCGTTCACCACCATGCATAGCTCTATACTACCGAAACGTCACCAAACCTTAAGTGTGCAGACCCTACTGGTTTGAGAACTATGTAGACATGACCGAGACATCTCTATGGTTAATAACCAATAGCGGGACCTGGATGCCAATATAGATTCCTACATATTCTACGAATATCTTTATCGGTCGAACCTCTATGTCAAGGATGTTCCCTTTGCTCTTCGGTATGTTACTTGCCCGAGATTCGATCGTCGGTATCTCCATACCAAGTTCAACCTCATTACTGGAAAGTCTCTTTACTCGTTCCGTAATACAAGATAATGTGGCGAACACTTAGTCACATCGCTTGCATGGCTTATTGTGATGTTGTAGTTGTTGGAAATATGCCCTAGAGGCAATACTAAATTAGTTATTACCATATTTCCTTGTTCACGATATTCGATTATTATCGATGCTAAAATTGTATTGATCGCAAACTCAGATACATGTGTGGATACATAGACAACACCATGTCCCTAGTATGCCTCTAGTAGACTGGCTCGTTGATCGATGGCTATGGTTTCCTAGTCATGGACATGAGATGTCATTTGATAACAGGATCACATCATTAGGAGAATGATGTGATGGACAAGACCCAAACTACAAATGTAGCATATGATCGTGTCAGTTTATTGCTACTGTTTTATGCATGTCAAGTATTTGTTCTAGTGACCATGAGATCATGCAACTCACTGACACCGGAGGATTACCTTGTGTGTATCAAATGTCACGACATAACTGGGTGACTATAAAGGTGCTCTACAGGTATCTTCGAGGGTGTCTGTTGGGTTGGCATGGATCAAGACTAGGATTTGTTACTCCGTGTGACGAAGAGGTATCTCAGGGCCCACTCGGTAATACAACAGCTGAATAAGCCTGGCAAGAAATGTGACTAAGTGTTATCCACGAGATCTTGTATTACGGAAAGAGTAAAGAGACTTGCCGGTAACGAGGTTGAACTAGGTATGGAGATACCGATGATCGAATCTCAAGCAAGTAACATACCGAAGAACAAAGGGAACGACATACATGATTAACTGAATCCTTGATATAGAGGTTCGACCGATAAAGATGTTCGTAGAATATGTAGAACCAATATGGGCATCCAGGTCCCGCTATTGGTTATTGACCGTAGAGGTGTCTCGCTCATGTCTACATAGTTCTTGAACCCGCAGAATCTGCACACTTAAGGTTTGGTGGCGTTTCAGTAGTATAGAGTTATGGATGGTGGTGACCGAAGATTGTTCAGAGTCCCGGATGAGATCTAGGACATCACAAGGAGCTCCGGAATGGTTTGGAGGTAAAGATTGATATATAGAAAGTCCTGTGTTGGTCCTCGGAAAAGTTCTGGGCTCATCGGTAGTGTACTGGGAGTGCCGGTAGTGTATCGGGGGACCATCGGGAGGAGTATTTCGACCCAAGGGGCTACATGGGCTTTGGGAGAAGGAATAGCATCCCTTAGTGGGATTTCCTAAGTCCCACGAGAGGCCCATGCGGCTGGAGTCGAAGGAGAAGGAAAAAGGCCAAGGTGGAAAGAGTTTCCAAGTGGTAAATAAGGAAGGAGTCCTAATCCTACTAGGATTGGAGGAGGACTCCTCCTCTATTCCTTGCACCAAAGGCCAAAGGGCTGTCCATTGTGTACCATCCTCCTACCTCTCTCCTACTATATATACTAGAGGTTTTGAGGATTTTTGAGACATAGAAAACCAACCACGTGCTACCCTCTTCTCTAGATCGTAGTTCCTCCTCTAGATTGGTTTCAACGGTGCTTAGGCCAAGCCCAGCTGGAATAGCTCGACCACCATCGCCGCAATGCCATCTCACTGTCGAAGAACTTATCTACCTATCCTCTCCCTCTAGCTGGATGAAGAAGGAGGAGATCGTCCTCGAGCTGTATGTGTGTTGAACGCGGAGGTGCCGTCCGTTCGACGCTAGATCAGAAGGACCGTGATCAAGATCATGAGATGATTCTTGATTGGATCGCGGGATGGATCATGATGAGATCGCGGGACGGATCATGTAGCGACCCGACTCAAAACGAGTCAAGCCTCTCTGTGTTCTGTGCCATCCCTGGATCAGTATGCTGGCACACACAATACATCAATGTATACCTTAAAATAGCAACGGATACAGTCAACGGGAGTGGAGTCCCAATAACACCAACGACAAGTTGAGTGCAGACCGTAACCGTGAGTCGTACTCTTACCTGTCGTAGAAGAGTATCTTCAACATAAGACGTTGCAGCCGTGTAGGTCAGTAAATTGAATGTACTGGCAAGATCACCATAGTAGAACAGAAGAATAAAGACTATTATATATGCAAAGGCTTTGTGGCTTTGTGTCTGTGTTTTTGTGTAAAAGCTGATTTTTTTCCTACAACAAAAGGAATATCAGGAATTTCACTATGGAATTACCTATCATGACATGGTACCGCCAACCAATGTCTCAATGCCCACAAGTATCATAAGTTGCCCACATTTAGTTATCAGTCCAGTGTTGAGAGTTCAGAGATAGTTCCAAATCCAGAGGCTCAAATTATCCGTAACCGTGGACACGGCTAATCGATTAGGTTTAACTCTGCAGAGTATTGTGTACTTTACCCACAAGATTCGTTCCCTCCTGGTAAGTTTTCACACTTCATGGTGTTTGAGAACAGGATGAACGAAACATGGTCTTACCAAGTGTTTCCCTGACTATCCGACAGTGCCCATCCAATCCTAACATCGACTACATCTCGTAGCACTGCCTAAATAGAGTCACAACAAGGGTCAACCAAGCCAGAGACCATAATTACTTGTGGCTACACAGGTAAGCTTCCGGGCATGAAGTATTCATCCTTTTCTTTGAGTCTGGGTGAAGCTTTCCGCAAGATGTCATGGAGCTTCTCCATGCATCCCGGCCATCCACTGGTTACTCCAGGGATGCCCAATCAACCATCCTTCACCCAGTAGTGTGTATTGAAAACTTGTTTCTCGAGTCTCGAATGTCGTGAGGTCTTGAAGATGGAGGACTTCAAGATGCCTTCATGAAGTTGTCGTCTTGACGTAGACTCCTCCTTTTCACACCACTCACGAACACTCATACTAGACCCCGTCTACTTTAGCATAGCATAAAAATAACTAACGTTCCCGGGGCTTTAGTAACAATTGGTGGGTTCCTACCTCATGCATTCTACTCAACTACAAGAATTTCAATAACACTACGGGAGGGATTTCTCGAATGATGTCACTACATGCAATAAAACATAGGTATGAACAAAATGGTCAAAGTGAACTTGCCTGTACTATTGATGAAGAATAATATCGCTCTCAGAAATAGCTTGATAGACTATACGTCACTCTCCGATGAAAATTTATATAATCAAACATTGCATTCATATAAGCAATCATACTAGCAATCAATACTAACAATCAACAAGTAATACAAAACCAAACACAAAAGGGTTGATGAAGGAAATACTTAAGACAAAACTCAAAACAACAAACTTTCATCGACACAACAAAGGTTGGTCTTCTCTACAAATAAATCCTATTTCCAAAAGTAAAACACAAAACAAAAACAAAGTAAAATATAATAAAATTATTTTAGTAAATATTTTACTAGCAAAAAGAATTACTTTTGAAGAACAAGTAAGAATTATGAAAAACAAAGCAGGATAATAAACCTAACTAATACAAAACAGTGTCAAGAAGAATCACTCAAAAATAAGTTCTTAAACTCAAGTTATTCAAGTTTTAGTGATTTGATCAAATTTAACAAAATTCAAATTTAAAAGTTCAAATGTGAAAACTAAGACTACAGACAGAAACTACAAGTAATTTGTGACATGTTGCAAAAAGAATCATGCAAAAACTCTAAATATTTTAAAAGATATAACAAAACTAAAAATAGAAATCATTTTGTTTTCTAAAACAGAAATAGAAAAAGAAAATATTTAGCTAACGGACAGGGGCTACGTGGCGGCTTCCTATTGGTCAAAAGGGCGCGCATGCGGGTGTTTGTGGGCGGACGACGGAAGCTTAAAAGAAAACGGTTCGGCCTTTAATCCTTCTAATCTAAACCGTTGACTCTAGATCCGACGGCTACGGGAGGGCACGGGGCTTACAGAGGTGGAGGTCGAGGTTTCCGGCAAGGTCGACGGCGGCCGGAGGTCGGAGGTGGTCGGAGATTGTGGTGCGATGGTCGGGGGTGGCGTCCGAAGTGCTCAGGCGACTGCGGTGAAGCTCCGGCGTCAAATGGTGGCGTCAGACGGGGCTGGGAACGATGGAGGCGATGGTCTCGTGCTCGGAGGGCTTCGGTCGATGGCCGAACTCCGGCAAGGTGGAGCGGTGGCGTTTGCGGGCGAGGGCAGGGTGTTCGGGGGTGGAACGGAGTGTGGAGAGGCGGGGCTACTTATAGGCGCGGTGCAGGGTCGGGAGAGGGAGAGAGGAGCGAGATCCGGGGAGGTGTGATCTCCGGCGTGGTCAGGGGCGAGGGGAAGGGGATGAGTGCGGGGATGGCGCGATCAGACGGTGGGTCCCGCATGTCAGTGAGAGTGTTTTTGTAAATATTTTACTAGCAAAAAGAATTGCTTTTGAAGAACAAGTAAAACTATGAAAACAACATCCTAAACAACATAAGTGTTTGCCCACTAAGCTTAACAATAAGCAAAACAATAAATATTAAAATAAGAGAAAAACAAAGTATAAAACAATTAAGTTAACAGAAAAATAAAACTTATAAAACAATTATTTTAAATATTTGTAAATAAGAACCAACTAGCATTACTAGAGCAACATATCAAAACATAACAAAGCAAAGCAATGGACTCCATGTTTAGGTGGCTAAACCATTATTAATATAAAACAAAACTATTTTTTTGTAACCAAACTAATAGTTAACAGAAATGGATTAATAAAAGATTTATTATAAAACAACATCGATTCATCTAAAACTTTTGTGAAAATAATCTCTACTAAAACTAAGTTGTGTTATAAAACATTACCTAATGAAGAGGGTTATAGATTCCTATAATAATAGAGCAAAACTAAACTATTTTATTAACAAAACATTTCTTAACAAAAAAGTATTACTAAAAACTTTATTTGTAAACAGAATCTAATTACTTAGAATTTTAGTTAAAAGAATTATTACTAACAAATTTTCTTTGTAATAAACTATACCTATTTGAAAAGGGTATAGGTCCATATAATAAAAATCATAAACTAAACAAATTATGTTTGTTAACAGCAAGTAAATTACTAAAGTTTAGAATAACATAACTAAATGAAATCTAAAACATAAGCTAAATCAAATCAGATCTCTAATTAAATCAAAACAGACTAATTAAACTAATAGGAAATTAAAACAGATTCTGTTTTGGTTAATAACACTAAACAAATTTATCCTAATAATTCTCAAACTTTACCTAATGATAACTAAGATCACTAGTGTCAAGTAGCAAAAAGAATCAATAAAAATATATTTTTAAACTCAAGTTATTTAGAAAACAAGATTTAAATCAAATCTGTTTAAATTCAAATTCAAATACTGAAACATAGCCAAACTTTATATCCACAGAAACTAGAATAAATTTTTGACCTAATGCAAAAAGAATCAAATTAAAACAACTAAAAACATAAAAGATATACTAAAAACAAAATCAGAACTATTTCTGTTTTCCAAAACAAAACAGAAAAAGAAAAACAAATACTAACAGACAGGGGGGTGACGTGGCGCTCTGCTATTGGCTACGGGTGTGTGCGTGCGGGGTGTTTCGGGCGGACGGCCGAAATGAAAAGGAAAACGGTTCGGGTTTTAATTAAATATAATTTGGGCCGTTGATCAAGATCGGACGGGGGAGAGGGGTGGAGAAGCTCACCGTGGTGGGGAGGTCTCCGGTGAAGATTCCGGCGATGTCCGACGGCGGTGAGGTTGATGGAGACGGTATTCTTGTGGTCCTTCGATGGTGGCGATGGCACCAGTCGACGTGGGAGGGCACGGCGATGAGACACGTGGCGTCAGGGGTGCTCGGGGGCGATGGTGTCGTCGACGGTGAGCTTCGCAGCGGCGGCGGCCTTCGGGTGTCGATGAGGAGAGGGCTTCGGCGGGGTCTGGGGCTCGGGGAGGGCACTGGCAGGTGCGTGTGAGTGAGAGAGAGAGGTTGGTGGGCTTGGGGGGTTTCGGGGAAGGCAGGGAGGGGCGATGGCGCGAAAATGGTGCGGCGGCGGCTCGTATGCTCCGGCAAGCTATCCCGGCAAGAGGAGGGCACGGGGCTTGGGGCTTCGGAGGGGAATGGAGGGAGGGGGCCTCGAGCTTTAAATAAGAGGGGTCGGGGTCGAGGGAGGGGGACAGGAGGAGGAGTCTCCGACGTGGATTTGCCGGCGAGGTCAGGGGAGGGGATGGAGGAGAGGGGTGACCGGCGGTGTTAGGGAGCGGGTGATGGGGCCGGGCGTCAGTGAGAGAGAGGGAGGGGCGTGTTCATCTGACGACCGGTCGGGAGTCATTTTGGGCGGGAAATCAGGGTTGGGCCGGCTGGGTCTTAAAAGCCTTTAAAGGTTTTTTCCTTTTCTATTTTCCAGCGAATGAAAAATATTAAATGACAGATAAAGACATTCCTAAAAAAAAGTTTTATACCAAAATTATCAAGGGATTTAATGCCATTTAATGAACATTTTTCCCTGGCCAATTAAATACTTTTAAAAATCATTTATTTTCAGAAAATGCCTAATTGGCTTTATTTACTTTTGCAAATATTTTTCAAATAACCCCAGGGGTTTTATGGTTCAAAAACTTCACAAAATGACCCTGGTGTGGAGTGTCATATTACTCCTCTCAAATTTTTGCAAAGGGTTTTGTATACTTTAAAATTTTGAATAGGAACCAAATATGAAATGGATTCCAAAATAATTCAGAGGCACTTTCAAATCCTTTCTTTAAACTTCCTACTCATATTTCATATAATTTGAAGAAGTCCTTTTATCCTCTCTCATGAAAATCATTGAGTTGCATAAAGTTTGTGAATTTGAAATATTTTCAAATGGAAGTCAAACCAGTTTCAAATCCTGTTTCATTTCTTAAAATGGAAGAAGTCATGTAATCTTCACTCTAGGGTTTTGTGATGAAATGAATTTGAATTCCTGGTGATCAAAATGCAGAGTGAAAGTTTTGGGAAAGTCATTTCATTCCCTCTCATTAAACTTTCAAAACTTTCAAATTTCACTCACTTTCAATCATTCAAGCAAAAAATCAATCATTCTAATATTTATTATAACATTCCAAAGTTTGGGATGTTACAGATCATGATGATATCGCGGGACGCTCAGAGATTTGGATTGCGAAGATGTTCGACTACACCAACCGCGTTTCTTAACGCTTCGCTCAGCGATCTACAAGGGTATGTAGATTAACTCTCCCCCTCGTAGATGCTCATCACCATGAATAGATCTTGCGTGTGCGTAGGATTTTTTTTCCCATGTAACGTTCCCCAACAGTATTACCGAGTGGGCCCTGAGATACCTCTCCAGCACACGCTGTAACAAATCCCAGTCTTGATCCATGCCAACCAACAAACACCCTCGGAGATACCTGTAGATCATCTTCATAGTCAACCGGTTGCGTTGCGATGTTTGATACACACAAGGTACTCCTACGGTGTCAGTGAGTTGCATGATCTCGTGGTCATAGGAACAAATACTTGACATGCAGAAAACAGTAGCAATAAACTGACACGCTCATATGCTACGTTTGTAGTTTGGGTCTTGTCCATCACATCGTTCTCCTAGTGATGTGATCCCGTTATTAAATGACATCTCATGTCTATGACAAGGAAACAATAGCCATCTTTGATCACCGAGCTAGTTAATTAGAGGCACACTAGGGACATGGTGTTGTCTATGTATCCACACATGTATTTGAGTTTCCGATCAATACAATTATAGCATGGATAATAAACGATTATCATGAACAAGGAAAAATGATAATAATCAATTTATTATTGCCTCTAGGGCATATTTCCAACAATCTCCCACTTGCACTAGAGTCAATAAATTAGTTCACATCACCATGTGATTCGCATTGTTATGAATCTAACACCCAATGAGTTCTGGGGCTCGATCATGATTTGCATTTGAGAGAGGTCTTTTAGTCAACGGGTCTGCGACATTCAGATGCGTGTGTACTTTGAAAATCTCTATGTCATACTATAGACACTGCTAGCACACTCCACTTGGAGCTACTCGAAATGGCTGCTCCACTATAGATTTCCGGATTTCTACTAAGAGTCATCCAGATTGGTGTTAAATCTCGCATCGATGTGACTCTTTACGATGAACTCCTTATAACCTCCATCATCGGGAAACATTTCCTTAGTATTTTAGTTACTAAGGATAATCTTGACCATTGTCTAGTGATCTATTCCTGGATCACTCTTGTACCCCTTGACGGACTCATGGCAAGGCACACACAGGTGCGGTAGATAGCATGGCATACTATATCGAGCCTATGGCTAAAGCATAGGGGACAACCTTCGTCCTTTCTCTTTCTTCTTCTGAGGTTTAGCTTTGAGTCTTACTCAAATTCACACCTTACAAATCAGGCAAGAACTCTTTCTCTGACTGATCCATTTTGAACTCTTTCAAAATCTTCTCAAGGTACGTACTCATTGAAAGTCTCATCAAGCATCTTGATATATCTCTATAGATCTTGATGCTCAACAATTAGGTACTTTATCCAGGTCTTCCTTTGAAAAACTCTTTTCAAACAACCCTTTATGCTTTCCAGAAATTCTACATCATTTCCGATCAACAATATGTCATCCACACATGCTTATCAAAAACTCTATAGTGCTCCCACTCACTTTATTGTAAATACGAGTTTCTCATTAACTTTGTATAGACTCAAAAACTTTGATCAGCTCATCAAAGTGTATATTCCAACTCTGAGATGCTTGCTCTTGTCCATAGAAGGATGAATGGAGCTTGCACACCTTTTAGCATCCTTAGGACTGAAAAAACCTTCTAGTTGTATCTCATACAACCTTTCCTCAAGGAAGCAAACGATGTTTTGACATCCATATGCCAGATTTCACAATTGAAAAATGCAGCAAGAGCTAACATAATTCCAACAAACTTAAGCATCGCTATGGGTGAGAAAGTCTCACCACAGTCAACTCCTTGAACTTGGCAAAAACTCTTTTGAAACAAGTCGAGCTTTATAAATGGTGACATTCACAATTAGCGTATGTCTTCGTCTTAAAAGTCCATTTGTACTCGACGACCTGCCGTCCAATGAAAAGTCTACCAAAGTCTACACTTGGTTTTCATACATGGACCCTTTGTCGGATTTCATGGCCTCTAACCATTTGTCGGAATCCAGGCCCATCATCGCTTCTCCATAGCTGGTAGGTTCATCGTTGTCCAACAACATGACCTCCAAGATAGGGTTGTCATACAATTTGGAGCAGTACACATCCTTATCGACCTACGAGGTTTGATAGTAACTTGATCCAAAGCTTCATGATCATCATCATTAACTTCCTCTTCAACTCAAGTAGGCTCCACAAAAAACTCTTTTTGTGCTACGCTACTCTCTAGTTGAAACAAAGGTTCACCAACCTCATCAAGTTCTATCTTCCTCCCACTCAATTCTTTCGAGAGAAACTTTTTCTCGAGAAAGGACCTAGTTTTAGCAACAAACACTTTATGCTTGGATCTGAGATAGAAGGTTCACCCAACTGTTCTTAGGGTATTCTATTAAGATGCATTTTCCCTCTTTGTGTTCGAGCTCATTAGGTGAAAACATTTTTTCACCAAAGCATCACAGCCCCAAACATTAATAAATGACAGCTTAGGTTTCTATCAAACCATAATTCACACGGTGTCATCTCAACGGATTTAGATGGTGCCCTTTATAAAGTGATTGTAGTTGTCTCTAATGCATGACCCCAAAACTATAGTAGCAAAACGATAAGAGACATCATAACACGCATCATATCCAATCGAGCACGACTATGACGTTCGGACACACCATCACACTATGGTGTTCCAGGTGGCATGAGTTGTGAAACAACTTTCACATTGTCTAAAGTTGTATGCCAAACTCTCGAGCTATGGAGAAGCAATGATGGGCCCAGATTCTGACAAATGGTTAGAGGCCATGAAATCCAAGAAAGGATCCATGTACGAAAACCAAGTATAGACTTTGGTAGACTTGCTCATTGGACGGCAGGTCGTTGAGTACAAATGGACCTTTAAGATGAAGACAGACGCTGATGGTGAATGTCACCATTTATAAAGCTCGACTTGTCGCAAACAAGTTTCTGCCAAGTTCAAGGAGTTGACTGCGATGAGACTTTCTCACTCATAGCGATGCTAAAGTCTGTCGGAATTATGTTAGCAGTTGCTGCATTTTTCAATTATGATATCTGATAGACGGATGTCAAAACATCATTTCCTTCCTTAAGGAAAGGTTGTATGAGATACAACCAAAATTTTTTGTGAGTCCTAAGGATGCTAAATGGTAAGCAAGCTTCAGTGATCCTTCGATGGACTGAAACAAGCATCTCGGAGTTGGAATACACACTTTGATGAGGTGATCAAAGTTTGTGAGTCTATACAAAGTTTATGAGAAACTTGTATTTACAATAAAGTGAGTGGGAGCACTATAGAGTTTCTGGTAAGCATATGTGGTTGATTAATTGTTGATCGGAAATGATGTAAAATTTCTGGAAAGCATAGACGGTTGTTTGAAAGGAGTTTTTCAAAGGAAGACCTAGATAAAGCTACCTAATTGTTGAGCAGCAAGATCTATAGAGATAGATCAAGATGCTTGATGAGACTTTCAATGAGTAGATACCTTGACAAGATTTGAAAGAGTTCAAACTGGATCAGTCAGAGAGAAGTGTTCTCGCCTGCTTTGTAAGGTGTGAAGTTGAGTGAGACTCAAAGCTCGACCACGACAGAATATTTTTGGCTTTACTCATATGTATGACATAATCAACTAGCAAGCAATAAAAATAACTCTCGAATGACAACACTTTTTCAAAAGAATCATGATACAATATGATAAAATGGTATATCACTAGCCCTTTCTCAGATCGCAAAACATAAATGCAGAGCACCTCTGAAGAACAAGGACTGACTAGACATTGTAATTCGTGGTGAAAGAGATCTAGTCTTGCTCACACTCAATATCAATTAACAGCAAAGCATAAAAATGACTGTGGTGCTCTCTAACTGGTGCCTTTTTAATAAGAGGATGACTCAACAATAAAGTAAATGGAAAGGCCCTTCACAGCCGGAAGCATTCATTTGCAGAGGTGCCAGAGCTCGAGTTTTTCAAATAGAGATAAGTAATGATTTTTGAGCGGTATGCTTTCATTGCTCACATAACGACCAAGAGGTTTTCAATATCTTCCATGCTAGATACATTATAGGCAGTTCCCAAACAGAATGATAAAGTTTTTACTCCCCCTCCACCAATCAGTCACACTCCATGGCAAGCCGAATCCACGGGTACCATCGATACAAACACAGTCCTGGGGGAGTTTTGTTTAATTATATTTTTCTATTTATTTCAAGCATGGAACTAGGCATACCGAGTACCAACCACTTTCTCGTGAATAATAGTGAATCAACACATATCGTGAGAATATCCCACCTAGCATGGAAGATACTAACAGCCCCTAGTCACCACATGAGCGATTTGGGCATACAAAACAGAATGTTTAGTTGAAGATTTAGATTTTGGCACATGAAAATTTACTTGGAATGGCAGGTAATTACCGCATATAGGTAGATATGGTGGACTCATAGGAAACAACTTTGGGTGTGAGGGATTGGATGCACAAGAAGTATTCCCACTTAGTACAAGTGAAGGCTAACAAAAGACTGGGAGCAACCAACTAGAGAGCGACAAAGTCATCAACATGCTTGGAGATTAACCAACATTGAACGCAAGAATGAGTAGGATATAAATCACTATGAACATAAATATCGTGGAGGCTATGTTGATTTTGTTTCAACTATATGCATGAACATGTGCCAAGTTGAGCCACTTGAATCATTCAGAGGAGGATACCATCCCATCATACTACATCACAACCATTTTAATTTGCATGTTGGCACCCAAAAAAAACCATTATCCACTCTTAGCTAATTAAGCATGGCATGAGTAACTATAATCTCTAATTGTCATTGCAAATATGTTTCAGCCATGATGTACTGAATTTAGAATGATGAGCTAACCACATTTAACAAAACGAGATAGGTCGAGTTCATACCAGATTTTCTCCATCTCAATCTTTTCATCAAATATCGTCATTATTGCCTTTCACTTGCACCACCAAACGGTGCGGATAATAATAAGAGTGCATGTGCATTGGACTAAGCTAGAATCTGCAAACAATAACTCAAAGGAGAATACAAGGTAATATGGGCTCTCTAATAGGTAAACAATAATGCATATGAGAGCCACTAGACATTTTAATTGCGGTCTTCTCCTTACGACACAAAGAAAGAAAAATCAAAAAGAACGAGGAAAACTATTTACACGGGAAAGCTCCCATCAAGTAAAAGAAGAACGAAAAATCTTTTTGGGTTTTATTTTTAATGCTAAAACTACGCAACTGGAAATAAAGCTAGAACTATTTTTTTGTATTTTTCTCAAAGTTAATCAAATACACAAGAAGAAAGCGAAACAAGAAAATAAACTACCATGGATGGTACAATGAAAGAGTATGAACACCGACTGCTAAGATGAATGTATGAACATGAATGTAAAGTCCGTGAGAAATACGTACTCCCCCAAGCTTAGGCTTTTGGCCTAAGTTGGTCTATGACCACGGCTGGCCGTGATAATATCCAAAATCATAGTTGGGTTGTACTGGGCTGTGGCGGCTACTGCCTGAATGACTGCAGCATGATGGCGAGCTGATTCCGCGCTCCTCTTGTACTCGTCTACCTCCTCCTTGGTTATAATGTATCTCTGTTTTTCATGAAAGTTAAAGAAGGCAGGAGTAGGAAGGGTAACATGGACAGCACGCTGTCTGTCAAAAATTAGTCGACACTGGAGAGATTGTTCATGCCTTTCGAGAAACTGAAAACATACCAAAGCCTCATATCAAGAAAAGTAGGTGATAACTCAATATCATTTCCGCGTATGGGTACCCCAAGATAATTAGCTCCATCCTTAGCATTATTATGCAACCTTCTAGCAATAATGGCTCCTAAGTTATATCGCCTTTCACCCATTACTGTACTCTTAAGAATACTAAGATCGGTTGCACAAAGGTGGCCATGCTCAGTTTTACCCTTAATATGTCTACCTATGAATAGATCAAAATAATGTATGGCAGGAAAGGGAATGCTCCCCATGGTAGCCTGTGTAATATTTCTAGTTTCTCCAATGGTAATGCTAGCAAGAAAATCATTATATTCAGTTTTGTGCGGATCACTATAGTTACCCCATTGTAGAATTTTGCATGCATGATTAAAATCCTTTATATCCAAAGTATATGATTTGTCATAAAGGTCAAATAGGACGGAAGGTTTATTACGATTGAGCAAATATTCAATCCTCCGAACGAAATAATCCGTGAGTTGATAGTATTGCTTGCATTTGTCCGACACGAATTCCTCAAGGCCAGCATTTCTTGTGTACGCATAAAATTCTTCCTTGAAACCGACATCACTCGTGAATTTATCTGATGGCCATTCACAAGGTTGTTCTTGTGCTTCCCTTGGTGGTTCATTTTTATTTTTCTAAAAAATTCTGAATTTTTTAGTGACTCAAAAGAAAGGTGAACAAAACTCAACAAAACTCATAGCAACTACTCCCTCAAGTGCCTAGAGGCTATATCATGCATCAAAACTACTTGGGACCATACAAATTTGACATCCAAGCTCAAGAACAACGTCACCATAGCAGCAAAAATTTGCAATATATAAAGCACTAGAACAAAAACTAATTAGACCATTGGAGGAGTCACATACCGAGAAACAATCTCCTAAAACAGTTTTGCGAATGAAGCTTTCAGCAAGGAGATCGAAAATGGCAGCAAAATGAGCTAGAACACGGGTTTGGGCAATGGTGGGATTTTTTCTAGAGGAAGATGAAGTGGATGGGTGATGGAATAAGTGAAGGGGGGCACATGGGACCCACAAGCCTACTAGGCGCGGCCAGGGGGTGGCCGCGCCTTGTGGGCTTGTGGCCCACTGATGCAGCCCTTGTAGTGTGCTCAGTGCCAAATATTTTTTAATATTTGAGAAAAAAACATACACCCTTTTCAGGACTTTGAGGAACTTTTATTTTCAAGTCACTTTTTTATTGCACGAGAAACTCAGAAAATACAAAAATAATAGCGTTCTTACTTAATTTAATCTAACTAACAGAAAGAAAAAGTTGGGTACAGAAAGTTGTGCTTCCTAAATTCATCCATCGCATGCTCATCAAAAGGAATCCATCAATAAGGTTGATCAAGTCTTATTAACAAACTTCTTTCGAATAACATGAAACCGAAGAATTTTGGAATAACACTAAGTTACCTCAATGGGGATATGCATGTCCCCAACAATAAGTATATCATATTTCTTCTTGATAGTAGGGAGAGGGAATTCAAAGTCTCCAATAACAATCGTCAGAATTTTTTCAATGGAGTTGATACTATGAACTTGAGGTTGTTTCTTTGCAAAGTGTATCGTATGCTCATTACCATTAATATGAAAAGTGGCATTGCCCTTATTGCAATCAATAACAGCCTCTGCAGTTTTCAAAAAGGGTCTGCCAAGGATGATCGACATACTGTCGTCCTCAGGAATATCAAGAATAACAAAGTCCGTTAAGATGGTAGAATAAGCAATTACGACAGGTACATCTTCACAAATACCGATAGGTAGAGCGGTTGATTTATCAGCCATTTGCAAGGAGATTTCAGTAGGTGTCAACTTATTCAAATCAAGTCTACGATATAAAGAAAAAGTCATAACACTAACACCGGCTCCCAAATCACATAAACGAGTTTTAACATAATTCCCTTTAATAGAGCACGGTATAGTTGGTATTCCTGGATCTCCTAATTTCTTTGGTACTCCACCCTTAAAAGTATATATTTTGCAAGCATGGTGGAAATTCCAGTATCTGGTATCTTTATTTTATTAGTCACAATATCTTTCATATACTTAGCATAAGGAGACATTTTCAGAATATCGGTCAAGCGCATACGCAAAAAGACAGGTCTAAGCATTTCAACAGAGTGCTCAAAATCCTCATCGTCCTTTTTCTTGGATGGTTTAGGAGGAAAGGGCATGGGTTTCTGAACCCATGGTTCTCTTTCTTTACCACGTTTCCTAGCAAAAAAATCTCTTTTGTCATATCTTTTATTCTTAGGATGTGGGTTATCAATATCAACAGCAGGTTCAATATCCACATCGTTATCATTACTGGGTTAAGCATCAACATGAGCATCATCATTAATATTATCACTAGGCTCATGTTCATCACCAGATTGTGTCTCAACATCAGAAACATAAATATCATTTGGGTTTTCAGGTGTATCTATAACAGGTTCACTAGCTGCATGCAAAGTTCTATCATCATCCTTGTTCCTCTTATTACTGGAGCGACTAGGTACATCAATATTACCCCTTCCAGAATCTTGTTCAATTATCTTAGGGTGACCCTCAGGATACAAAGGTTCCTGAGTCATTCTTCCACCTCTAGTCAAAACTTTAACACAATGATCATTGTTCTTACTATTCATCTCATTAAGAAAATCATTATGTGCCTTAAGTACTTGTTCTACTTGAGTAGTTACTATGGAAGCATGTTTACTAATCAGTTTAAGATCATTGATAGTTCTACTCATGTAATCACCTAAGCGATCAAGCATGAAAGCATTATGTTTCAATTGTCTACTAACATAAGCATTAAAATTTTCTTGCTTAAAAACAAAATTATCAAATTCCTCCAAGCATTGGCTAGAAGGCTTATTATAAGGAATATCGCTTTCATCAAATCTACAAAGGGAATTTACCTCTCCTACCTATGTCGGGTTATCAAGACCATGTATTTCTTCAATAGGTGGTAGATTCTTAACATCTTCAGCTTTAGTACCTTTTTCTTTCATAGATTTCTTTGCCTCTTGCATATCTTCAGGACGGAGAAATATATGCCTCTTTTCTTCCAAGTTGGCTTCGAAGGTGGTTTAAACAGTCCAATCATTATCATTTCTCAATATATTATTTAATAGCATTTCGGCTTGTTCAACTGTTCGTTCCCTGAAAACACAACTAACAAAACTATCCCTAGAAGCATCGGTTAGTCCATTATAAAAGATATCAAGTATTTCATTTTTCTTGAGAGGATGATCAGGCAAAGCATTTAGTAATTGGAGAAGCCTCCCTCAAGCTTGTGGGAGACTCTCTTCTTCAATTTGTACGAAGTTAAATATTTCTTGCAAGGCAGCTTGTTTCTTATGGATAGGAAAATAATTTTCACAGAAGTGATAAATCATATCCTGGGGGCTACGCACACAACCAGGAGCAAGAGAATCAAACCATCTTAGCATCACCCTTTAACGAGAAATGAAACAACTTAAGGATATAATAGTAACGATTTTTTTCCTCATGAGTAAACAAGGTGGCTATATCATTCAATTTAGTGAGATGTGCCACAATAGTTTCAGACTCATAACCAAGGAAAGGATCAGATTCAACCAAAGTAATTAACTCAGGATCAACAGAGAATTCATAATCCTTATCAGTAACAAAGATAGGTGAAGTAGCAAAATTAGGATCATATTTTTTTCTAGCATTCAAAGACTTCTCTTTCCACATGCATAGTAATTTCTTAAGATCATATCTATCATTACAAGCAAGAAAGTCCCTAGATACCTCTCCTTCCATAACATAACCCTCGGGAATATCAGGAAATTCATATCTAGGAGAGCTAGGTCTAGCAGGTGTCTCAAAGTGTTCAGTTTGGATAATTTCATCAGTTTCAAAAGTATCATAATTTTCAGCATTGGATCTAGCAATTTTTTCATCAAGAAATTCCCCAAGTGGCACAGTATTATCAAGCAAAGTATCATCATAAGCATCATGCATAGCAGAAGCGGCATCATCAATTACTTGCGACATATCAAAATTACTAGCAGGTGGTGGTGTCGCAAACTTAGTCATAATAGAAGGTGAATCAAGTGCAGAGCTAGATGGCAGTTCCTAACCTCCCCTCGTAGTAGAGGGATAGATCTTGGTTTTTGGATCTTTCAGATTATTCATAGTAATAAACAGATATAAATCCCAAGTGACTCAGAGAATAGAGCTATGTTCCCCGGCAACGGCACCATAAAAAGGTCTTGATAACCCACAAGTATAGGGGATCGCAAAAGTTTTCGAGGGTAGAGTATTCAACCCAAATTTATTGATTAGACACAAGGGGAGCGAAATAATATTCTCGAGTATTTGCAGCTGAGTTGTCAATTCAACCACACCCAAAAGACTTAATATCTGCAGTAAAGTATTCAGTAGCAAAGTAGTATGGAAGTAACGGTAACGGTAGCAAAAGTAACAGGAGCAGTTGTTGGGGAATGTTGCATGGGAAACAAAAAATTTCCTACGCACACGCAAGATCTATCCATTATGATGAGCATCTATGAGAGGGAGAGTGGATCTACATACCCTTGTAGATCGCTAAGCGGGAAGCGTTAAGAAATGCGGTTGGTGTAGTCGAACGTCTTCGCGATCCAAATCGCCGAGCGTCCCGTGATCTCATCACGATACGTCTTGCAATCCAATCACGATCCATCCTGCGAACTCATTATGATCTGTCCCGTGATCTCATCACGATCCATCTCGCGATCTTGATCACGGTCCTTCCGATCTAGCGCCGAACGGACGACACCTCCACGTTCAACACACATACAGCTTGATGACGATCTCCGCCTTCCTGATCCAGCAAGAGGGAGCAGAGAGGTAGGAGAGTTCTCCAGAAGCGTGATGACGCTCCGGCGATGATGGTGAAGCTATTCCTGCAGGGCTTTGCCTAAGCACTACAGAAATCCGATCTAGAGGAGAAACTATGCACTGGAGGAACGGGTAGCACATGGCTGAAAAAAGTAGTGCAAAAACCCTAAAATCACCAGTATATATAGGAGGGATGGAGTAGAGGACTTGGCGCAAGGGCCAAGCCTCCTTTGGTTCAGCCGAAGTGGGGAGGAGAGGAGGACTCCGTCTCCAATCCTAGTAGGACTAGGATTCCTCCCCTTTTTGCCTTTTTTCCACTTTTCCCTTTGGGCTTTTCTTTCCCTAGCTTCATGGGTCTGATGTGAAAGTTCCACCAGCCCACTAAGGGATGTTATTCACTCTCCCACAGCCCATGAAGCCTCTTGGGTCGAAATACCCCTCCCGGTGGTCTCCCGGTACACTACCGGCACTACCGGTACACTTCCGATGAGCCCGAAACTTTTCCGGCGACCAAACCAGGACTTCCAATATATGAATCTTTACTTCCGAACCATTCTGAAGCTCCTCGTGATGTCTGGGATCTCATCCGGGACACCGAACAACTTTCGGTCACCACCATACATAACTCTATACTACCGAAACATCACTAAACCTTAAGTGTGCAGACCCTGCGGGTTCGAGAACTATGTAGACAGGACCGAGACACCTCTACGATCAATAACCAATAGCGGCACCTGGATGCCCATATTGGTTCCTACATATTCTACAAAGATCTTTATCGGTCGAACCTTTATGTCAAGGATTCGGTTAATCCCATATGATGTTCCCTTTGTTCTTTGGTATGTTACTTGCCCGAGATTCGATCGTCGGTATCTCCATACCTAGTTCAACCTCGTTACCAGCAAGTCTCTTTACTCGTTACGTAATACAAGATACCGTGACTAAAACTTAGTCACATTGCTTGCAAGGCATGTATTCTGATGTTGTATTACCGAGTGGGCCCTGAGATACCTCTCCGTCACACGGAGTAACAAATCCCAGTCTTGATCCATGCCAACCCAACAGACACCCTCGAAGATACCTGTAGAGGACCTTTATAGTCACCCAGTTATGTTGTGACTGTTGATACACACAAGGCACTCCTCCGGTGTCAGTGAGTTACATGATCTCATGGTCATAGGAACAGATACTTGACATGTTGAAAATAGTAGCAATAAACTATTACGATCATATGCTACGTCTGTAGTTTGGGTCTTGTCCATCACATCATTCTCCTAATGATGTGATCCCATTATAAAATGACATCTTATGTCCATGTCTAGGAAACCTTAACCATCTTTTTATCAACGAGCTAGTCTATTAGAGGCATAGTAGGTACATGGTTTTGTCTATGCATCCACACATGCATCTAAGTCTCCAATCAATACAATTATAGCATGGATAATAAACGATTATCATGAACAAGGAAATATGATAATAATCAATTTATTATTGCCTCTAGGGCATATTTCCAACAGCAGTTTTGTAGTGATTATAACAGTAGCAATGGAGAAATAACTTAGCAAGGATCAACCTGTGGAAAGCTTGTAGGCAATGGATCGGTGATGGATAATTATGTCGGATGGCATTCATCATGCAACACTTATAACATAGGGTGACGCAAAACTAGCTCCGATTCATCAATGTAATGTAGGCATGTATTCCATATATAGTCATACGTGCGTATGGAAAAGAACTTGCATGCCATCTTTTTTCCTACCCTCCCGTGGCAGGGGGTCCTAATGGAAACTAAGGGATATTAAGGCCTCGTTTTAATAGAGAACCGGACCAAAGCATTAGCACTTAGTGAAAACATGAACTCCTCAAACTACGGTAATCATCGAAAAGAATCCCAATTATTGTCACCCCTAGGGACGCGGATCATAACTCGTAATAGGTGTCTACAACTTGATAGGATCGAGAACACATATATATTCACGAAAACATACTAGGTTCAGATGTAAAATCATGGCACTCGGGCCCTAGTGACTAGCATTAAGCATAGCAAAGTCATAGCAACATCATTCTCAGAACATAGTGGATACTAGGGATCAAACCCTAACAAAACTAACTGGATTACATGATAAATCTCATCCAACCCATCACCGTCCAGCAGGCCTATGATGGGATTACTCACGAACGGCCAAGAGCATCATGAAATTGGCGATGAAGGATGGTTGGTGATGACGATGGCATCGATTTCCCCTCTCTGGAACCCAAAACGGACACTAGATCTGGTCTCGAGAGGAAGAACGGGAGGTGGCGGCTGCTCCATATCGTGAAACGCGATCAACTCTTCTCTCTATTTTTCTCTCTCCACGCATAGGGTTATATGGAGCTAGAGAGGAGGTTAGAGGATCCACGAGGCCCCCACAAGCTTGCTAGGCGCGACCAGGGGTGTGGTCACGGCTAGCAGGCTTGTGGCCTGCAGGTGGCCCACCTCTGGTTACTTGTTGTGCCAGTATTTTTTATTAAATCAAAAAATATTCTCCATAAATTTTCAGGACAATCCGAGAACTTTTATTTCTGCACAAAAAAACACCAAGGCAATTCTGCTGAAAACTGCGTTAGTCCGGGTTAGTTCCATTCAAATCATGCAAATTAGAGTCCAACACAAGGGAAAAAGAGTTTGGAAAAGTGGATACGATGGAGACGTATCAGGTATGAGTGGGGAACTATTATGAGTGCTTCTCTTGCGAGTGAGTGGTGGGGTATATATAGGCATCTCCAAAAATCCAACCGTTACACCTAATAAGTCAGACTCGGTGGAACCAATGTGTTAATCTCGGTTGTACCGAGTTGCCTCAAAGGTAGCAACTTCCGAATCTCAGTGAGACCGATACATAAAACTTGGTTGCACTGATAAGGTGACCAATTGTTAGATTGCCATACTTGGTGACACCGATTTAACAAACTCGGTCAGACCGATTTTGTGAATTTGCGTAATAGGAAGTTGGAAACACAAACTCGGTGGCACCAAAATGGAATCGGTTGCACCGAAGTGGCAATAGGTGTCTACACTTGCAAGATAGCAAAGTCATAGCAACATCAATCTCAGAACATAGTGGATAGTAGGGATCAAACCCTAACAAAACTAAATCGATTACATGATAAATCTCATCCAACCCATCACCGTCCAACAGGCCTATGGTGGGATTACTCACGAACGGCGGAGAGCATCATGGAATAGGCAATTAAGGATGGTTGGTGATGACAATGGCATTGATTTCCCCTCTCCGGAGCCCAAAACGGACTCTAGATCTGGTCTCCCGAGCAAGAATAGGAGGTGGCGGCCGATCCGTATCGTGAAACGCGATGAAATCTTCTCTTATTTTTTTCTCCACGTATAGGGTTATATGGAGCTAGAGAGGAGGTCGGAGGATCCACGAGGCCCCACAAGCTTGCTAGGCACGGCCAGGGGGTGGCCGTGCCTATCAGGCTTGTGGCCTGCATGTGCCCCCCCCTCTCGTTACTTCTTGAGCCACTATTTTTTATTAAATAAAAAACTATTCTCCATAAATTTTCAGGACGATCCGAGAACTTTTATTTCTGCACAAAAATAACACGAAGGCAATTCTGCTAAAAACAGCGTCAGTCCGGGTTAGTTCCATTCAAATCATGCAAACTTATCTTGCAAACATATCCTATCACACCTATAAAGTACTTCTAGTTTCATACTTGTTCTAGGTAAAGCGAACGTAAAGTGTGCGTAGAGTTGTATCGGTGGTCAATAGAACTAGAGGGAATATTTGTCCTACCTTTAGCTCCTCGCTGGGTTCGACACTCTTACTTATCGAGAAAGGCTAGAATTGACCCCATATACTTGTGGGTTATCAAGACCTTTTTCTAGCGCCGTTGCCGAGGAGAGATAGCGTGGGGTGAATATTCTCGTGTGTGCTTGTTTGCTTTATCACTAAGTAGATTTATTTGCTGTTCTAAGTTGTTCTCTATCTTTAGTTATGGATATGGAACACGAAATACCAAAAAAATAGGTGTACTTGCTACTCATGGAGATGGGGAACCTCCTAAAACTCTCGATGCTCGTTATGTGGAAAATATTATGGACTTCTTTAATAATCCTGAGAAAACCCCATTCAATTATATAATGGGAGACACATTGGATGAACGCGAATACTTTAGGGACTATTGCTTGACTAAACAAGGGAAACTATTATGGGATCAAGTTCATATGTTGAAATGGTATGCGTGGGATCTATGCTTGAGATATGATATTACTTGTTGCTCTAGGATGAAGGCTAAACACCTTCCCTTTTCTTGTAAATTTAATGCGAATGAAACCTTGGTTTCTTATGCTAATGGTATATATGATTACTATGATGTGGAACAAATAGAAAACTTTGTTGCTTTTATGGGTGCTTATGAAATTGAAGCTCTGTTTAAAAAGTGTGATGATAATGATGATGCTTTTTACCGATCTAAAAAATTGGTTATGCTTCGTTATTGTTATACTAGTTGTGAATTTAATGCCCATATTTATCGACTTATGGAGAAATTCTCCGCTGCCCAAGAAGAGACTAATATTTTGCAGGAAACTATGGAAGAAGAAAATGCTGAAACTGTGAGCTCATTAGATGAAAAAGATGACGAGGAGAGCGAAGAACAAAAGGAGGAAGAGCGGACTAGCTACCCGTGCCCACCTTCTAATGAGAGTAACTCTTCAACTCATACATTGTTTAATTTCCCTTCATGCTTACCGAAGGATGAATGCTATGTTGATTGCTATGATCCCTTGGATTCGTTCGAAATATCCTTTTTTACGAACTTGCTGCTTGCTATGCTTGTGGCCATGATGCCAATATGAATGATGCTTATGGAGATGAACTTGCTATAGTTCATTATGTTAAACATGAACTTGTTGCTATTGCACCCACATATGATAGTCCTCTTATCTTTTTGAATTCTCCCAACTACACTATATCGGAGAAGTTTGCTCTTATTAGGGATTACATTGATGGGTTGCCTTCTACTATTACACATGATGATTTTGATGAATATAATATGCAAGTGCTTGCTGATCCTACTTGAAATTATTATGAGAGTGGAATTACATCTCCACCTCTCTATGTTTCCAATACGATAAAATTGCAAGAAACTGCTTATGCTATGTATTGGCCTTTACTTGATGTGCATGAATTGTTCTTTTGTGACATGCCAATGCATAGGAAGAGAGTTAGACTTCATCATTGCATGATATATGTTACCTTGTGCTCACTACCAAATTAAAAATCATTGTTAATTAAAATTGGCTTTGATATACCTTGGGATCCGGGTGGATGCATTACTTGAGCACTTTATGCCTAGCTTAAAGGCTTTAAAGAAACAGCTGCCTTGGAGACAACCCGGAAGTTTTAGAGAGTAATTTATTTATGTTGAGTGCTTTTATATTGTTTAAAAACAAAAAATATAGAGGGGAACTTAAAACTTTTTTCAAAAATAGAAGTGATTGAAAGGTGATGCATTGCGGAAGTGAGGGTTGACCTTGAACACTTGTGTTCATGCTCATGGAAGCAATGTAGAATTTTTCATGGAAGTTTCTCGCAAAAATAATTATCCCCTTGTACAATTCCATTGTATTATAAAAATAATGTGCCAAGTAAAGCCTTTATGATTAGTTTGGGTGATAGTTGTTTGATCATGCTGAAAAAGATAGAAACTTTGCACTCACGAAATCATTTCTTATTTCTATACAGAGAGAGATATTGAGTTGATTCTTTTTTCTAATGATTTATATAAAAATTGCCTTAATTATCATAATTTTTTCAGAATATTTGGGGAATCAGAATTATGGTATATGTTCAGATTACTACAGACTGTTCTGTTTTTGACATATTATTTTCTCTATGCATTGTTCTCTTATTTTTTGATGAATCTATGGGTAGTATCGGGGGGTATGAACCATGGTGAAGTTGGATTACACTATATATAATGCTAATATGAATTTGGAATGAGTTCAAAATAGTACTTAAAGTGGTGATTTACTTTATTATACTAACGGGTCTCACGATGGTTTTGTTGAGTTTTGTGTGATTGAAGTTTTCTAGTTTTGGGTGAGACCACGATGGATGAAGGAATAAGGAGAGGCAAGAGCAAAAGCTTGGGGATGTCCGAGGAACCCCAAGGTAATATTCAAGGAATACTCAAGCGCCTATGCTTGGGGATGCCCCGGAAGACATCCCCTCTTTCATCTACAATCTATCGGTAATTTTACTCGGAGCTATATTTTTATTCGTCACATGATATGTGCAAATGCTTGGAGTGTCTTTTGTGTTTATTTTTCTTTTTCTTTTATGCACCAATCTGGTATGAGATAGTCCTTGGTTGATTTATAGAATGCTCTTTGCACTTCACTTATATCTTTTGAGTATGGCTTTATAGAATGCTTCATGTGCTTCACTTATATCATTTGAAGTTCAGATTGCCTGTTTCCCTACACATAGAAAACCTCCATTTGTAGAATGCTCTTTTGCCTCACTTATATTTTTTAGAGCAGGGCATATCTTTTGTAGAAAGAATTAAACTCTCATGCTTCACTTATACCTATTTAGAGAGTTAACAAGAGTTTGTCATTCACATGGTTAGTCATATAATCCTACATAAAACTTGTAGATCACTGAATATGATATGTTTGATTCCTTGCAATAGTTTTGCAACATGAAGATGTGATATTAGAGTCATGCTAGTGAGTAATTGTGTATTCATAGAAGTACTTGTGTTAAGGTTTGTGATTCCCGTAGCATGCACGTATGGTGAACCGTTATGTGACGAAGTCGGAGCATGATTTATTTATTGATTGTCATCCTTTGTGTGGAGGTCGGGATCGCGCGATGGTTAACTCCTACCAACCCTTCCCCTAGGAGCATGCGTGTAGTACCTTGTTTTGATGACTAATAGACTTTTGCAATAAGTATGTGAGTTCTTTATGACTAATGTTGAGTCCATGGATTATACGCACTCTCACCCTTCCAGCATTCACTACTAGGAAAAGAGCTATAGATGATATGGCCACTAATGGCGCACCAAACTTGTGGTGCGCCACTACTATATAGTAATGGCGCACCATGAGTAGGTGCGCCATTAGTGTGGTAGACACTAATGGCGCACCAGGCCCACGGTGCGCCATTAGTAACAATTTTTTTTCCAAAAATTCTAATGGCGCACTGGGAAGGAGTGCGCCATTAATAGTTTAACTAGTAATGGCGCACCGTCAGCCCAGTGCGCCACTACTATTATTATTTTTTGCAAAACTACTAATGGTGCACCACAAGCTGGTGCGCCATTAGTAACGAGGGTTACTAATGGCACATCTGTATGTGGTGCGCCATTAGTAACCTGGGGCCAGCTAGATATTTTGGACAGCCACACCTACACACTCACTTTCCCCACTTCATTCTCTCCACCTCCTCCTCCAAGCTTGTGTCAGCTGCCTCCTCCTCCTCACCTCATTTTCACCATAGATTCATCAAAATTAAGTGGTTAAATTACCTTTTTTCGATAGGTAAGTAAGGGGAAAGCTATCTTTATGTTGTAGATCTACTTTTTTTCTCCCTAGCTCGCTCCAACAACGTGCACATGCACTTTTTATGGCCTTGCTAGATCTATGTATGTTTGTGGTGTTGCATATGTTTGTGGTGTTGCATATATGTTTGTGTTTGTAGGTACCGGTATTTGAAATGCGATAGTTGCCAATATTTTGCCGGAATGTTGATTCATTTCCGTTTCGGCGAGAATTTTGGCACTATGCATTATTTTTGGTCCTATTTTTAGGGAAAGTCATGTTAAATTTTTTCTTGGTTCTAAAATATCGTTTTGCTCTACCCCGCAGGCGACCATGGTCCGCACGATGACCGAAGGCATCGTGAATAGGTTTTTGAGCTCCGCGAAGGCCGAGATGCTTCAAAAGAACGAGACGGAGATAAGATGTCCGTGTCGAAGATGCAAGTTGAAGAGCCTTATTGCGGACCCGGATTTCGGGCAGGTGCGGGACCACCTGCTCTTGCATGGTTTCATGGATGGCTATCGATGGCAAGGTGATGAAGATGACTATGAAGTCGTCCATGGGGGCCTGGCAAGAAATGAGGAAGGGCAGCAAGACAACCACCACGGCGAGGGCGGGCGAGAAGACGAAGAATCTCCAGGACATGATCACGACGGTGATGCTGTACGCAGTCATCATGTAGAAGATGCCGGACATGATGATGAGGAAGATCAAGACGAAGGGCATGATCATGAAGATGAAGATGCCGGAGCAGACGACGATGGGGGCTGGGTGCAGGACCCTCATATTCAAGAGCTACTTCTCAAGCAGACGGATAACGCAAGACCTGCCGCCCGAGAGAAAGCCAAGCTGGATCAACTGGAGATAGACGCGGTTACTCCATTGTATGAAGGATGTAGGCCCGAGGGTACCCGCCTGAAAGTAACGCTCATGGCTCTGGAGATGAAGGTAAAACACAAAATGACCGACGCATGCTTCGACGAGACCATGTCATTCTGGCACGAACGTCTTCCCAAGGGGAACAAGTGCCCGACCAGTTTCGAGGAGGCGAAGAAAATCGTGTGTCCTCTGGATTTACCACACATGAAATACCATGTGTGCATGAACAATTGCATCATTTATCGGGACGAGCATGCGGAGTCTACCATATGTCCGGTGTGTGGCGTCACTCGATACAAGAAGAGGAAGAAAGCTCCTCCAAAAGTGGTGTGGTACTTTCCAATCACTCCTCGTCTGCAGCGGTATTTCGCGGACCCTAAGGTAGCAAAGCTTCTGCGTTGGCATGCAGATAGGGAGGAGAAGAAGCGAGAAGATGACGCAAATGATCCGGAGATAAATAAAAAAGACAAGATGCTGAGTCACCCTAAGGATGCGAGCCAGTGGCAAGCGTTGAACTTCGAACACCCAGAATTTGGGAACGATCCAAGGAACATCATGCTGGGCGCGAGCACCGATGGAGTCAATCCGTTTGGCAGCCAGAGAAGCACACATAGCACCTGGCCTGTGTTTGTGTGGATGTACAACCTTCCCCCCTGGTTGTGCATGAAGAGGAAGTACATTCACATGAGTATGCTAATTGAAGGGCCGAAACAACCAGGGAACAACATCAATCTGTATCTGGGGCTGCTGAAAGAGGAGCTAGACACGCTGTGGAAAACGCCAGCCAATACGTGGGACATCGTAGAGATAGAATATTTCCCTATGAGAGCCCCGCTGCTCACGACTGTGCACGACTATCTCAGTTACGGATATGTCGCGGGGCAGGTGGTCCACGGATTTTCTGGATGCGTCAGGTGCATGGATGACACAACGTATCGCCAGCTAGATAGAGATCCCGGGTCTTCGAAATCCGTGTTCATGGGACATCGAAGGTGGCTTCGCGACGATGACTCATGGAGAAAACGCAAGGATCTATTCGATGGTGAAACCGAACCCCGAAGACGCCCGCATACGAGGAGCGGAGAGGAAATAGTCGAGCTGTTGAAAAATTGGAAAGATTGCCCACTGCCGGGAAAGAAGCAAAAGGCGCTAGAGCCGGGAAAGAAGCGAAAGGCGCCAGAGCCGCTACTGAAGGTATGGAAAACGAGGTCTGTTTTCTGGGACTTGCCATACTGGAAGATCCACCGTGTGTCTCACAACCTTGATGTCATGCATATCACGAAGAACGTGTGTGAGAGTCTGTTTGGTACCCTGCTCAACATCTAGAGAGGACCAAAGATGGGCCGAAAGCAAGGGCAGACTTGAAATCAATGGGCGTCAGGGAGGTGCTTCACGCTAATGATGATGATGATGAGGCGAAGTAGGACACAGAAAGTTGTCGCAAAGGAAAAAAGGCCAAGAAGACCGGAAATGACTACCCTCCCGCGTGCTTCACTCTAAGTCAGGAGGAGATCGAGCAGTTTTTCACCTGCCTCGTAGGAGTAAAACTTCCTTACGGTTACACAGGGAAGATAAGCAGATACCTAGACCCAACGAAGCAGAAGTTCAGCGGGATGAAGTCTCACGACTGTCACGTGCTGATGATGCAGATACTTCCAGTTGCAATCCGTGGGATCATGGACGCGCACGTCCGTGAAGTGCTATTTGACCTATGCAACTTTTTTGACGTCATCTCTCGGAAGTCGGTTGGCGTGAGGCACCTCAGAAGGCTACAGGAAGAGATCATGGTGATACTATGCGAGCTTGAGATGTATTTCCCGCCCACATTCTTTGACGTTATGGTGCATCTACTGGTCCATATCGTGGAGGATATCATCCAACTTGGGCCGACGTTCCTGCACAGCATGATGCCGTTCGAAAGGATGAATGGTGTCATCAAAGGATACGTTCGCAACATGTCACGTCTAGAGGGAAGCATAGCCAGGGGCTTTCTGACCGAAGAGTGCATCTCCTACTGCACGAATTATCTAGGTATCGAGAACCCCGTTGGTCTGCCCGTCAACAGGAACCTCGGCAGGCTCGCTAGATGGGGTCACCGTGAGGGGCGCCGTGAAATGCATGTCGACTTCGAGGGTCGACTCGCCGACTTTGAAAGAGCAAACCTAGTCGCGCTACAACACATAGACGTGGTCGATCCTTGGGTGGTAGAGCACAAAACCTTTATTGAGAAGACGTACAATGACCGAGGCCAACAGAGGACGGACGGAGATATAATCAAAGAGCACAACTCATGTTTCATGCGTTGGTTCAAGCAGAAGCTTCTGTCGTACCCTTTACATGAGGATTCTTCCGCGGAAGAACAACTCATATTCGCCTTGTCATAGGGCGCCGAGCACAACCTGATGACCTATGAGGCGTACGATATCGACGGCTACACATTCTACACCGAGACAAAGGACATGAAGAGCGATGGTTATCAGAACTCCGGGGTAACGATGTAATCCTACACCAGTAACGACAAGGACAGATACTACAGAAGGATAGAGGATATCTGGGAGCTGAGCTACGCTGGAGAGAAGGTCCCGATGTTCCGTGTCAGATGGGCCAAGAGCGTCCTAAAAGAATACCGGTATTTCACCACCATGGTTATACCCGAAGCCAAATCCAAGACCGCGAGCGCAAACGTCACCGCAAAAAATGAGCCATGGGTACTGGCTTCCCAAGTGGACCAATGCTTCTTCATTACCGACCCGTCAAAGCCCAGTCGTGTTGTCGTGAGGAGAGGCAAAAGGAAGATCATCGGAATGGATGGAGTCGCCAATGAGCAAGACTTCGACAAGTACGGCGACCCGAAGATGGAACATGACGACGACGATGAAGTAGCAGCATACACCACAAGAAGAAGCAGGACCACCCTACCTAAAGGACGTCCGTTCCACAGAAGAACTCCGTTTGCGAAAAACAAGGGCAAGAAGATTGTGAACAGATAGCTAGCTAAGATCGATTGTATTTAAATCGTAGTCTTCATTTCTCGATTGTATTACATGGGCACTTTTTGAACTCGATCATGAATATTTTTGAATTTCATGGGCACTTTTTGAATTCATGAATATTTTTTCAAATTTGATCTCTATCCCCTCCATCTCGATAGCTATCCCCCTCCATCTCGATCTCGATCCCCCCCACACCCTCCCCCGCTAGCTCCACCGCCGCCAACGACCCACCGCACCCTCCCCGGCCCGCTCCACCGCCGCCGAGCACCCCCATTTTCAAATAACAAATTTGATGATATTTTTTCATATTCATAAAAAAATTATTACTGTTTTTATAAAAAAATTATTACTGTTCTTAAAAAATATATTAAAAAATAGCAACAAAAAACATTCTAATGGCGCACCGTTCGGGGGTGCGCCATTGCTATCTAAAAAAACATTCTAATGGCGCACCGTTCGGGGGTGTGCCATTGCTATGTAAAAAAACATTCTAATGGCACACTGCTCGGGGGTGCGCCATTAGTAATCTTCCCCCTAGCTCTAACTCCCCTGACCCCTTTGTCCCTCCCTCTCGCCAGACCCACGACGCCGCCGCCCCCGCGCCCTCGCACCCCCCACCACTGCAGCTCCGCCATCGCCGACGCCTCCGCGACCTCACCGTCGCCGACAGCCTCCCCGCGTCAGCCCTTGCCCTGCGCTGCCGCCGTCCTTCCCACGACGACCGCGGCCGCCGGCCTCACCACGACCAACCGAGGCATCCCTTCGATGCCGCGGCCGCGGCCGACCCCGACCCCTCCGGCGACCGGCCGCGCCCGCCCAGGTACCTCTCCTCCTTCCTCCTTCCTCCCTCTCCACCCTTCCTCCCCATTCCCTGCCCATGGGCGAGCACCCCTCCCATCCTGTACATTTTTTGTCTCTTTTACCCATTGCTGCGGATTTACCATTTCACTAGGTAGTGGTCCATAGGAGGGGTCGATCTCTATTTTTGGTTACAATGAGAAATTATTGAAAGGGATTCATTCATGCTGATTACAGACGGTGTATTTGGTTCTGTCGACTGAACTATAGAGCATGTATTTGTCATGTCCAATCGATTTTTTTCTTCTGCTATCATAGTGTCCTTGATATATGAAAATCATATCTATCAATGTTCCTGTGTGCTTGCTAGCTAGTTTATGATATATTACCTTAATCTCTTGAGCAAGAAGGTGGTGTTGCTGACTGTGATCTTAAACAAGAACAGACCGGCACCCGTTCGATCTAGCGTCGAGGAATTTTGCATATTTAAATTCTTTCATGTTGAAGCATTCGCATATCCCCTCACAGATCTCACTGTCCTCTCTCAAGTTTCTGCTTGAATCTCTGCAAAAAGAGAAAGCCGCACGAAAAACTACCTTCTTTCCCCACTTCCATCTGAAGTTCTGAAAATTGTGAAGGTCATTTTTAAGCAGAATAGAGACGAAGATCATTCACTCCTGTCAACATCATGCAGCAGTGCTTACATTTGTTTTCGGACAAGTTAATACTGGACACCATCCCATATCATATCACATCATATCATATAATAATACTGGATGCCATTGTGATGTGGATGACCATAACATTGTGATGTTACCCTTACAAATCCCCTTCCATCGGCTTCATCAACAAACCTTGGCTACCAGTGTTCCTGGCTGGCCCTTAGGTGCACCAATGGTCAAGTCAAGGGATTCTTTTTGAAATTATAGCTTGATTGATATCATGGTAATATGGTGAGATGCAGATGTAGATTAGTCATGCATATACACTCATGGCCTACAAATTTGAGGCTCTTAGTTAAAATTCAGCTTCAGACCTGAACCTGTACTAGTTTTTACTAAATGCTTCAACCAGATTGCCTAAAGCTAATATGAGTGACACTGTACTCTACCTCTAAGTACCATTTAATGATGAACCTCTTGTATTGCTGCTAATTATATTCAGTTGAGACAAAAAATTAGATGTTTGTCCAGAGAGGAACCGAACAAGAACTACTGGTATATGCATGCTTATTCAGTTTTGTATTGCATGCTTATTCTATCATGTCTCTATAGTAAACTTTCTTTAAGTCAAGTAAACCACACAAGTCCTGGGGATTTTATAACCCTAGTCCAAAGTTCTTAGACAAGTACAGGAAGAGTATAGGCTAACTATTATTAGCTAAAAACTGCAGTTGACTCACCTGTCAATGAATTTTTAGTTACTATTAACAGAGTATAGGTTAACTATTAAAAGTAATCCATGATCAGCAATAGTTTCTTTCACTAATTTTCAGTTAACAGCAATCCATGAATTTTTTTCAAGTAAAACTAGTGATTATTTTTTGTTGGGTGACCTATTAGATCTGGAATGGAAGCTCACATAAGTTGAGCTGATTTTTGTCCATATGAAAGCAGAGGACCATATGGTCTGTGGCCTTTTCATCCATATGAAAGTAGAGGCACATTCTGGTACTAGTTTGCTGGGTTTTGTCTCCGACCATCGTGTCGTGATGATTTTGCAGGTACCCCGAGAGGCCCTTGAGTTTGCCGGACTATCGATTAACTTCTATTCTGGCAAATTCGGGTACTCCATATGTCCTATTTTCAGCAAAGGTCATGCTGAAATTTTCCATGAATTTTAGCATGACTTTGGTAAAAATCGGATATATGGGGTACTTGCTACTAATGCATGGGCCGGGGTATCTTAGTACTTAATTAAGTAGGATCAACTGCCTCTTGTGTTATGCATGGGCCTCGGTGTCGACAAACCCTAAATGATAAAACCTTGGCTTTTAGGGTGCCTCGGTGTCGATAAGAACCTAAATGATGAAAGCTTAGGCTTTTAGGGTGCCTCAGCGTCCACAAACCCTAAATGATAAAACCTTGGCTTTTAGGGTGCCTCGGTGTCGATAAGAACCTAAATGATGAAAGCTTAGGCTTTTAGGGTGCCTCGGCGTCGACAAACCCTAAATGATAAAAGCTTAGCTTTTAGGATGCCTCGGTGTCGACAAACCCTAAATGATGAGACCATGATCTTGTTCCTTGACAATAACCAAATTTTTGACCAATTTTTTTTCCTATTTAGAGCAAAACATGGCCCACAACGATGAGGCCGGCGGTTCGGGTGGCAAGCAATTCTGGGAGCTGTCCTAGGAGATGGAGGAACAACCTCACCTCTATGAGGACGCCGCGGAAGACACCGATCCTGACTACACAACCCATAGTGGCGTCGGGGATGACACAACTGATGGTGCCGCCAAGGATGCCACCACTGATGGTGCCGCCGAGGATTCCACCACTGATGATAGCAGCGCACGCACAGATGGCAGCCAACCGAAGAGGCAACGGAAGGACCGGCACCCGAACGCGCTCCGCACCGTCAAGGAGGAATTTACACAAGTGGACTCCGACGGGCATCCAACGGAGCCCAAACATATAGTCAAGGGGTACTCGGTTCAGCTCGGGTGCATTCTCCGGAGCACCGTCTCGATCAACACCGAGAAGCTAGGTCATAAGGACCGAGGGAATTTGCGCAACCTCCTCTTCACGAAGCTGCACGAACGATACAAGTTCCCCGCTGAATTTGAAAACACACGGCTCTCAGGGAATAAAGTGAACAGTGCCGCCCTCACGAGGATGAGCAAGGCCCTATCTACTTGGAGAAGCGTGGTGAAGAGAATGATTGACAAAGGTGATAGTTATGAGAAGATCAAGGCGAAAAATCCTTCGATCAGCAAAGATGACTACAAGGAGTTCAAGATCAAGTGCGAGAGCAGCGCAACCTCCGAATCAAGTCAGTGGGGGAAAGAAATGCGGGAGTTGAACATAGGGGAACACAAACTCGGTCCCGGCGGTTACAGAGTGGCGGAGCCTATATGGGACAAGGAGGACGCGGAGCGTGGCGAGCAAGGCCTACCGCCCCGCTTCGAGAAATACAGTGACAAGCAGACCAGGAACTATGTCAGGGCCCGGTACAAGGAGGACTCGGTAACAAAGGAGCTTACCAACGATCCGAAGACCAGGGCGCTTGAGCTTGTTCTGGCAAAGGAGACTGAAAGCAGTAGCGCGGGGTCGTCTCAAAGCACCCCTTGGGACAGCACTCTAAATAGGGCGTTGAACGTAATGAAAAACAAGGATAAGCTCACTAAGCCGTCGTCAGCTAGTCGTGTGGCCGGCAAAGGCTTGTCCACAAAATGGTCGTCATAGTATAACTCTGGTGGGCGAAAGGAGAGAAAGACCAGCTCAGAAAGCCAGTCGCGCGAGGTTCAAGAACTCAAGGCACAAGTGGCGCGGATTCTGGAGATAGTCTCAGAGCAAGTGCGAGACCAACTGGGAGCGACGATCACCGCCATTATGCCTACCTTGGTTGAGGGGCTGCGGGGGTGGATTGCGGGCGGCCAACAGGGGCCGCCCCCGATTCCTAGCTTCACGGCCAACAACTCGCACGCGCAGGCGGTGCCATTGGTGTCTCCGGCGGCGGCGCCATTGGTGTCCCCGACGGTGGCGGTATTGGTGTCTCCGACACCGGCAAGGGCATTGGAGCTTAATGCACCCGGGTGTACGCCGGCCGACATCTCGGCAGCAAGCGGCCCCTCCGTCAATTGCACACCCGCCGTTGGCGGTGCCTCGACATTAGCTGAGCTCGACACCATCATCACGGTAACTAATTAAGCCTCTCGGCCGAGGACTTCATCTCCTTGCCTTTGACTGGGCATCCCTGACGCCCTACATGTTTTCGTAGGGCGCCGCCGACGTTCCGTGCACTCTCCTGTACTTCATGAACGACGAGTTGGTTGATGTCGCCAAGGGCAAAATTCAACCGGGCAACCCCGTGTTCCACGGTAATCCGATGCCACCCACCGTGTATAGGGTTCAACTGGTTTGGGTGTTGCCAGGCTGCGACGAGTTGTTACCTCCGATTCGACTCGCCGGGGCCGACGAAGATGATCTGATGACCCTCAGCACCTGCCTAAGCTGGCCCCTGCTTTGGCCGAAGAGCCAGATTCATTTCGGGGCGGGGGACACCACCCCAAAGATAACACCGCCAGTCATGCCGGCGCCAAGCCATGGCAAGACCGCCGCAATGCTACCGGACATGCCGGACATCCCTATGGCACAGGATCCGAACATGCATATGGCACAGGATCCGGACGACGACGACAACAACGACGGTACATTTAGCAACGTCGATAAGTACTTTTCCGAACATGGGTAAGATGAAGAATTCTTGGGGCCTCCTTCTCAAGAACCCAACCCTACAAAAGACGATCGCGATCTAGCTGGTACCGCGGAGAAACCCAATTGCAACAGGCGTCGTTTGGCGTTTAGTTCTCAGGAGACACCTCCAGCTGCGGACTTCACCGAGCCTCAAATAGCCGAGGTGCGAAACATTATCAGCCCCAACACACTCAAGAAGGCGGTCTGTGAGCAGAACTCGGTCCCATTACAGCAGAAGAAGAAGGGACAGAAAAGAAAGAGCAACAAGGGTGTGAGCCAGCCAGCACCGAGTACGATCCGTGCTCAGGATGGGCCACCTTCACCTAAGGATATCTCGAGGAGGGTGCATGTGGCGGGTAGGCCGATGCTACCACCTAATATGCTCAATGCTGCAACCGGTGCTATGCGGAGTCTCCATGATAGTGTTCTTTCTTTGGAGAAGCGGCATCTCAGAGAGAATGACGTGGCATACCCAGTTTTCGTGGCCAAGGTGCCAGAGGGCAAGGGCTTTGTGGATAACTCCGTCGGGGGTACGATCGTCCTGCGGTTTGATGACATCTTCGCTATGTTTAACCTTCATCCGCTGCACTACACCTTCATTTGGCTATTTTCGCTGAGTATGGAGATGCGGATCATTAGAGACAAGACCCCGGACATCATGATAGTCGACCCCTTCTACATGCGTGCCAAGATCTTGGGCAGCGCTGGGGACCGGCCAGTCGCGAGTTCTTACCTCGAAGGTGTCATTCTGGTAAACCCAGATAAGGATAACTTGCCCGTGCCTTACTTTCCCGAGTAAGTCGTCCCCTCAACCGCCCCGTAACATTGATTTCTTAGATTTCGATCGTTCTTTTAACATTCCGTGTTTTGTGCAGTGACGCACATTGCACACTCATCCTCTCAAGCCCGAAATATTCCATGGCCACATATTTCGACTCGGACCGTCAGTCGAAGAAAGACTACACAAATGTCAAGAAAGTTCTTGTTGATGTTCTCCCCGGCTACGCCAAATCTAGAGGCACCTTCACCAGGGCAGTTCGTAAGTACGACAAGCACGTGTTCGCCCACAATACGATGTTCTGCTGCGTCAAGCAGCCGCCTGGCAGTCAGAAGGATGCCTACTACGCCCTCCATCACATGCGGGAGATCGTACGGGACCATAATCACCTTTTCCTACCAAATAATCTCAAAGATTGGGCCGAGAACTTGTCGGCAATCCAGGACGCGGACATCAGACAAGAATTCTTTCTCATCCAGTCGGAATTTGCGGAAATCATCCATCAAGATGTCCTTCGTACCTCGGGGCAGTTCAACCTCAGGCTGACAAGGCCCGCGATTTCATAACCATCACGAGAGATGGCGGCTTCATCCACGCTCTGGTCCCTTGAGTCGAGTCCGAAGTAGTGATGCTATGTGTAGTTCTGAAACATCGATTGGCTCATGTTGTAATTAAACTTTAATGAACTTGTATGTCTCTTTGGTTTGGATAGTCGTTCAACTTAGATGTAATCGATGCTATTGATGTCTTGCTTTTCTCTTCCGATCCTTTTGTTGCATACTTATATATTGCTTATGTATTGTCCGTGAATTGCTACTAACGTTTTGTTTGGCTAGTGCATAGAGATGTCGTCTTATGTCGTGTACAAGGGTAAGGTTCCCGGAGTCTACGATGACTGGGAGGAGTGTCGGAGACAGGTTCACCATTTCAATGGTAACAGTTACAAAGGGTACACCACTAGGGCGGAGGCGGAATCTAGATACGCGCGCTATCTAGCGGGAGAGAGGAGGGAGCGTTGGAGGAACCGGATGAAGACCAATTTCATCGGGATTATGCTCATCGTGATGACCGCAGCTCTCTTCTATGTGATGGTAGTTTAGATGATCGATATCGACTTATAATGTGAAGACAAACTCGCTACTCGCGGTCTCGAGACATGTAATGTTCTATCTTTGTTCGGTCTTTTGAATTCGGAGACTAATATGATGATTTGTATTCGGAGACTAATCTTCTATTGTATTCGATGAATCTGTTGTTGCGATGTGGTGTTGTCTAAATTTTGTCCAATAATATATTTTGCAACCTGTGAAAATATCAGAAAAGAAAAAAAATAATTCCTAATATTCATACTAGTGGCGCACCACTCAAGACACTAATGGCGCACTGTAAAAATGACACTAATGGCGCATCAGCCACTAGTGCGCCATTAGTATGCCAAAGCACATGGGTACATATAGCCCCCTGGGAGGCATACTAATGGCGCACTGTGGGCTATACTAATGGCGCATGGCGTGGTGCGCCATTAGTACACCAGATTCTAATGGCGCACCAGAGGTGCGCCATTAGTATTTAATTCTAATGGCGTGGTGCTAGTGGCGCACCACCAGTGCGCCATTAGGAGGCAAAACTGGTGCGCCACTAGCATGCCTTTTCCTAGTAATGATTGCTAGCCTCTCTAGTATCGCGGAACTTTCGCCGGTGCATTACACCCACCATATACCCTTCCTCAAAACAGCCACCATATATACCTACCTATTATGGCATTTCCATAGCCATTCCGAGATATATTGCCATGCAACTTCCATCGTTTCTTTTATTATGACACGCACCATCATTGTCATATTGCTTTGCATGATCGTAAGATAGCTAGAATGATGTTCTCATGGCTTGTTCGTTTTTTCATGTCATTCCTACGCTAGATCATTGCACATCCCGGTACACCGCCGGAGGCATTCATATAGAGTCATATTTTTTTTTCTAAATATCGAGTTGTAAGTAAATAAAAGTGTGATGATCATCATTATTAGAGCATTGTCCCATGTGAGGAAGTAATGAAAGAGGCCAATGAATCCCAAATAAAAAAAGAGGCCAAAGAAGCCCACCGAAAAAAGAGAAAAAATAATAAAAAAATGAGAGAAAAGAGAGAAGGGACAATGCTACTATCCTTTACCACACTTATACTTCAAAGTAGCACCATGATCTTCATGATAGAGAGTCTCCTATATTGTCACTTTCATATACTAGTGGGAAATTTTCATTATAGAACTTGGCTTGTATATTCCAATGATGGGCTTCCTCAAATTTCCCTAGGTCTTCGTGAGCAAGCAAGTTGGATGCACACCCACTTAGTTTATTTTTGATCTTTCATACACTTATAGCTCTAGTGCATCCGTTGCATGGCAATCCCTACTCACTCACATTGATAACTATTGATGGGCATCTCCATAGCCCGTTGATACGCCTAGTTGATGTGAGACTATCTCCTCCTTTTTGTCTTCTCCACAACCACCATATTCTCTTCCACCTATAGTGTTATGTCAATGGATCACACTCATGTATTGCGTGAAAGTTGAAAAAGTTTGAGAATACTAAAGTATGAAACAATTGCTTGGCTAAAATCGGGGTTGTGGATGATTTAATACCTTGTGTGATGAATATGGAGCATAGCCATACCATATGATTTTGTAGGGATAACTTTCTTCAGCCATGTTATTTTGAGAAGACATGATTGCTTTATTAGTATGCTTGAAATATTATTGTCTTTATCTCAAATGATAGACTATTGCTTTGAATCAATCGTGTCTTAATATTCATGCCATGATTAGATTATATGATCAAGATTATGCTAGGTAGCATTCCACATCAAAAATTATCTTTTTTATCATTTACCTACTCGCGGACGAGCATGAATTAAGCTTGGGGATGCTGATTTGTCTCCGTCATATCTATATTTTTTGATTGTTTCATGTCAATATTCTACAACTTTCATATACTTTTGGCAACTTTTTATACTATTTTTGGGACTAACATATTTATCTAGTGCCTAGTGCCACTTCCTGTTTTTTGCATGTTTTTTGTTTCGCAGAATATCCATACCAAATGAAGTCCAAACGCAAGAAAAAACCTATGGGGATTTTTTTTGGAATATTTATGATTTTTGGGAAGAAGAATCAACGCGAAACGATGCCCGAGGCGGTCACGAGCCCAAGAGGTGCACCCTACCCCCCAGGCACGCCTGGCAGGCTCGTGACCAACCCTTAAGGCGGTTGGGGCCCTTCTTTCGCCACAAGAAAGCTAATATCCGTATAAAAATCGTGTTAAAAGGACACCTTAATCGGAGTTACGGATTTTCGGGAATTTAAGAAACGGTGAAAGGCTAGAATCAGGGAGCGGAGAAACAAAAGGACACAGAGAGAGAGAAACAATCTTGGAGGGGCTCTCGCCCCTCGGTCGCCATGGAGACCATGGACCAGAGGGGAACCCTTCTCCCATCTAGGGAGGAGGTCAATGAATAAGAAGAGGAAGGGGGCTCTCTCCCCCTCTCTCCCGGCGGTGCCGGAACGCCGCTCGAGACATCATCGTGTGACGGCGATCTACACCAACACCTCCGTCATCTTCACCAACACCTCCATAACCTTCCCCCATCTATATTCAGCGCTCCACTCTCCCGCAACCCGCTATATGCTCTACTTGAACATGGTGCTTTATGCTTCATATTATTATCCAATGATGTGTTGCCATCCTATGATGTCTGAGTAGATTTTCGTTGTCCTATCGGTGTTTGATGAATTGCTATGATTGGTTTAAATTGCTTGTGGTTATGTTGCTGTCCTTTGGTGCCCATCATATGAGTGCGTGCGTGGATCACACCATAGGGTTAGTTGTATGTTGATAGGACAATCTATTGGAGGGCAAGGGTGACAGAAGCTTCATCCTAGCATAGAAATTGATGCATACGGGATTGAAGGGGGACCAATATATCTTATTGCTATGGTTGGATTTTACCTTAATGAACGTTAGTAGTTGTGGATGCTTGCTAATAGTTCCAATCATAAGTGCATAGAATTCCAAGTAAGGGATGACATGCTAGCGGTGGCCTCTCCCACATAAAACTTGCTATCGGTCTAGTAACATAGTCAATTCCTTAGGGACAATTCCGCAACTCCTACCACCACTTTTCCACACTCGTTAAACTAACGTAATTGTTTATTTATCTAAACAGCCCCTAGTTTATATTTATGTGTTCTTTATTATCTTGCAAACCTATCCTATCACACCTACAAAGTACTTCTAGTTTCATACTTGTTCTAGGTAAAGCGAACGTAAAGTGTGCATGGAGTTGTATCGGTGGTCGATAGAACTCGAGGGAATATTTGTCCTACCTTTAGCTCCTCGTTGGGTTCGACACTCTTGCTTATCGAGAAAGGCTACAATTGATACCCTATACTTGTGGGTTATCAAGGAGCGTTAAGTATTGATAGTTAATAAGACCACTAGTTTCAAGAAGGGCAGGGGAAAGAAGGCAAACTTCAAGAATGGCAAGCCAGTTGTCGCTCCAATGAAGAAACCCAAGGCTGGACCCAAACACGATACCAAGTGCTTCTATTGTAAGGGGAATGGTTACTAAGAGAGGAACTGCCCCAAATACTTGGTATATAAGAAGCTTGACATTGTCATTAATGCTATATTTAATATACAAGTTATTGATGTGTACCTTACTAGTGCTCGTAGTAGCCCTTGGGTATTTGATGCCGGTTCAGTTGCTAATATTAGTAACTCGAAATGGGAGATGTGGAATGAATGGGACTAGCTAAGGACGAGGTGACGATGCATGTTGGAAGTATCTCCAAGGTTGACGTGATCGCCATTGGCACGGTCTCTCTAGCTTCGGAATTAGTATTAATTCTAAACAAATGTTATTTGGTGCTTGCGTTGAGCATGCACAATATATCTGGATCTTGTTTACTGCGAGATGATTATTCATTTAAGTCGGAGAATAACGGTTGTTCTGTTTACATGAATAATATCTTTTATGACCATGCACCCAATGTGAAAGGTTTATTGAATCTCGATCATAGTGATACACATGTTCATAGTATTGATGCCAAAAGATGCAAAGTTAATGATGATAGTACTACATACTTGTGGTACTGCTTCTTAGGTCATACTGGTGTAAATCGCATGAATAAGCTCCATGGTGGTGGATCTCTGAGCTCAATCGATTTCAAATAGCTTGAGACATGCAAACCATGCCTCATGGTAAAGATGACTAAGACCCCGTTTTACGGTACGATGGAGCAGTCAAGTGACTTATCGGAAATAATATATATTGATGTATGCAGTCCAATGAGTGTTGAAGCACAAGGTGGAGAAGAAACAATTGGTTATACCTTCTATGACAGATCTTAAGGCAAGTCTTTGTTGTCAAGAATGGATCCTTTCTCGAGAAGGAGTTTCTCTCGAAAGAAGTGAGTGGGAGAAAGGTAGAACTTGATGAGGTTATTGAACCTCCACCTGATTGGAAAGTAGCGCGTCGCAGAAAGGTGTTCCTGTGATGCAAACACCAACTGAAGAGGAAGCTAATGATGATGATCATGAAACTTTGGATCAAGTCACTACCGAACCTCATAGGTCAACAAGGACACGTACAGCCCCGAGTGGTACGGTGATCCTATCTTGGAAGTCATGTTGTTAGACAATGATGAGCCTATGAATTATGAGGAAGTGATGATGGTCCTGGATTCTGACAAATGGCTAGAGGCCATGTAATACGAGATAGGATGCATGTATGATAACCAAGTATGAACTTTGGTAGACTTGCCCGATGACCGACATGCCGTTGAGGATAAATGGATCTTTAAGAAGACACACACTAATGGTAATGTCACTCTATATAGTGGTCGACTTATCGCGAATAGATTTTTGATAACTTCAAGGAGTTGAGTACGATGAGATTTTCTCACCCGTAGAGATGCTAAAGTCTGTTGGGATTATGTTACCACTTACTGCATTTTCCTATTTTGAAATCTGGCAAATGGATGTAAAAACAACGTTCCTTAGTGGTTTGTGATACGTGTCCAATATATCTATGATTTTTGGTTGTTCCATGCTATTATATTATAAATCTTGGATGCTTTATATGCATTTATATGTTGTTTTATATCATTTTTGAGAACAAACCTATTAACCCAGTGCCTAGTGCCAGTTGTTGTTTTCTGTGTGTTTTTGGCCTTTCAGGAAGTGAGTACCAAAGAGAGTCCAAATTCAACAAAACTGTTTGATGATTTTTTGGACAAAATAAGACCTGCAAGCTTCAAAAGGAGACCAGAGTCCACACGCAGTGGCGCCAAGCCATCAGGTGCCCAGTTGGTGGTCGTGCCCTGATGGCTTGGGACCACCTCCCTCGGCCTCCTAACCTAATTTTGCTCCTATAAATACTATTATGTTAGGAAAGCACCAGAGCCACCTGAAATACTTTTTCCGCTGCCACAAGCTTTTTTTCCGACATATCCCATCAGGAGCCCTGTTCCGATGCCCTATCGGAGGGGGATCGATCATGGAGGGTGTCTACATTAACCTTCCTGCTCCCATAGTGATGTGCGAGTAGTCTACCACATACTGATACGTCCATTTTGCATCATGCTTTTATATTGATATTTATCGCATTATAGGTTGTTATTACACATTATGGTTCAATACTTATGCCTTTCCTCTCTTATTTTACAAGATTTACATGAAGAGGGAGAATGCCGGCAGCAGGAATTCTGGGCTGGAAAAGGAGCAGGTTTGAGATGCCAATTCTGCACAGCTCCAAAAGCTGTGAAAATCAACGAGGAATTATTTTGGAATATATAAAAAATACTGGGCTGACAAAATACCAGAGAGGGGCAGCCAGGAGGCCACGAGCCTGCCAGGCGCGGCCACCCCCCTAGCCGTGCCTCCTGGGCTCGTGGGCTCCTCGTAGCTCCTCTGGCCCCATTTTCCCCTATATGATGGCTTTCTTCCCAGAAAAAATCATAAGACACCTCTCGGGAAGAAACACCGCCGCCACGAGGCGAAACTTGAGTAGAACCAATCTAGAGATCTGGTAGGGCTGTCCTGCCGGGGAAACTTCCCTCCCGGAGGGGGAAATCATCGCCATCGTCATCACCAACACTCCTCTCATCGGAGGGGACTCATCTTCATCAACATCTTCATCAGCACCATCTCATCACCGAAAACTAGTTGATCTCTTGCATCCAATCTCTGTCTCACAACTCCGATTGGTACTTGTGAGGTTGCTAGTAGTGTTAATTACCTATTGTAGTTGATGCTAGTTGGTTTACTTGGTGGAAGATCATATGTTCAGATCCTAAATGTTATTCAAATCCTCTTTGATCATGAACATAATTATGCGTTGTGAGTAGTTACTCTTGTTCCCGAGGACATGGGATAAGTCTTGCTACTCGTAGTCATGTGAATTTGGTATTCGTTAGATATTTTGATGTGTTGTATGTTGTCTCTCCTCTAGTGGTCTTATGTGAACATCGAATACATGACACTTCACCATTATTTGGGCCTAGAGGAAGGCATTGGGAAGTAATAAGTAGATGATGGGTTGCTAGAGTGACAAAAGCTTAAACCCTAGTTTATGCGTTGCGTCGTAAGGGGCTGATTTGGATCCATTAGTTCAATGTTATGGTCAGACTTTGTCTTAATTCTTCTTTCATAGTTGCGGATTCTTGAGAGAGGGGTTAATCATAAGTGGGATGTTTGTCCAAGTAAGGACAACACGCAAGCACCAGTCCTCCCACATATCAAACTATCAAAGTAGCGAACGCGAACCATATGAACATGATGAAAACTAGTTTGACAACAATTCCCATGTGTCCTCGGGAGCACTTTACTTTATGTAGGAGTTCATTTAGGCTTGTCCCTTGCTACAAAAGGGATTGGGCCATATTGCTACACCTTTGTTACTATTGTTACTCGCTACCCGTTACAAATTATCTTATCACACAACTATCTGTTACCGACAATTTCAGCGCTTGTAGAGAATACCTTGCTGAAAACCATTTATCATTTCCTTTTGCTCCTCGTTGGGTTCAACACTCTTACTTATCTAAAGATATACGATAGGTCCCCTATACTTGTGGGTCATCAAGACTCTTTTCTAGCATCATTGCCGGGAAGTGAAGCGCCTTTGGTAAGTGGAATTTGGTAAGGAAACATTTATATTGTGTGCTGAAATTTATTGTCACTTGTCACTATGGAAACTAATACTTTGAGGGGCTTGTTCGGGGTATCTTAACCTCGACCGGAAGCACAAAGAGTTGCTCCTCAACCTACTGCACCTACTGAAAATATTTATTATGAAATTCCTTCGGGTATGCTAGAGAAACTGTTGGCTAATCCTTTTACAGGAGATGGAACATCACACCCCGACGCAACTAATCTATGTAGATGAAGTTTGTGGTTTATTTAAGCTTGCAGGTTTGCCCGAAGATGAGGTCAAGAAGAAGGTCTTTCCCTTATCTTTGAGGGATAAAGCATTGACATGGTATAGGCTATGTGATGATACTGGATCATGGAACTACAAGCGATTGAAATTGGAATTTCATGAAAAGTTTTATTCTATGCATTTGGTACATCGTGATCGGAATTATATCTATAATTTTTGGCCTCGTGATAGAGAGAGCATCACTCAAGCTTGGGGGAGGCTTAAGTCAATGTTATATTCATGCCCCAACCATGAGCTCCCTAGAGAGATTATTATTATGAACTTCTATGCTCGGCTTTCTCATGACAATTGCACCATGCTTGACACTTCTTGTACCGGTTCTTTTTTGAAGAGAGATATTGACTTCAAATGGGATTTATTGGAAAGAATTAAACACAATTCTGAAGATTGGGAGTTTGATGAAGGTATGAGTCAGGTATGAATCTTAAGTTTGAGTGCGTTAAATCCTTTGTAGGAACAAATAATTATCGTGATTTTAGCGCTAAACATGGACTTGACTCTGAGATAGCTGCTTCTTTATGTGAATCATTTGCTACTCATATTAATCTCCCTAAGGAGAAGTGGTTTAAATATCGTCCTCTCGTAGAAGTTAATGTAGCTAAACCTGTTCTAGTTGAAGAGAAAATTATTGCTTATAATGATTCTATTGTTCCTACTGCTTACATTGAGAAACCACCTTTTCCTGTTAGAATAAAGGATCATGCTAAAGTTTCAACTGTTATACGTAAGGGCTACATTAGAACACCTACACCCCCTTAGAAAATCAAAGTTGAACCTAGTATTGCTATTATTAAAGATCTCTTGGCTGATAATGTTAACGGGCATGTTATTCAATTCTATGAAGCGTCTGCTAGAATTGCTAAAACTCATCCTAGAGACAAACATAAACCTATAGTTGGCATGCCAGTTGTTTCTATTAAGATAGGGGATCATTGCTATCATGGTTTATGTGACGTGGGTGCTAGTGTTAGTGCAATACTTCAATCTTTATATAATGAAATCAAAGACGAGATTGCACCTGTCGAGATGGAATTTATTGATGTTACTATTAAACTTGCTAATAGAGATACCATATGCCCTGTTGGAATTGTTAGAGATGTTGAAGTCTTGTGTGGTAAAACTAGGTATCCTACGGATTTTCTCGTTCTTGCTACCACACAAGATAGCTTTTGTCCCATCATATTTGGTAGACCTTTTCTCAATACTGTTAATGCTCAACTTAATTGTGAGAAACAAACTATTACTGTTGGCTTTGGAGGTGTTTCACATGAATTTAATTTTTCTAAGTTTAGTAAACAACCTCATGAAAAAGAATTGTCTAGTAAGGATGAAATTATCGCTCTTACTTCTATTGTTGTTCCTCCTACCGATCCTTTAGAGCAATACTTGCTTGAACATGAAAATGATATGCATATGGATGAAAGGAACGAGATAGATAGAATTATCTTTGAACAACGTCCTATCCTTAAGAATAATTTGCCTGTTGAATTACTTGGAGATCCACCTCCACCCAAGGGTGATCCTGTGTTTGAGCTTAAACAATTAACTAATACTCTTAGTATGCTTATCTTGATGAAAAAGAGATATATCCTGTTACTATTAGTGCTAACCTTTCAGAACATGAAGAAAATAAATTATTGAAAACTTTGAGGGAGCACCGTGCCGCTATTGGATATACTGTTGACGATCTTAAGGGCATTAGTCCCACTCTATGCCAGCATAAAATTAAAACTGATCCATATTCCAAACCAGTTGTCGATCCCCAACGAAGACTGAATCCTAAGATGAAAGAGGTGGTAACGAAAGAAATATTAAAGCTTCTGGAAGCAGGTATTATTTACCTTGTTGCTTATAGTGATTGGGTAAGCCCGATGCATTGTGTCCCTAAGAAGGGAGGTATTACCGTTGTTCGTAATGATAAAGATGAATTGATCCCACAAAGAATTGTTACTAGCTACAGGATGGTAATCAATTTTAGGAAATTAAATAAAGCTACTAAGAAGGATCATTATCCTCTACCTTTTATTGATCAAATGCTAGAAAGACTGTCTAAACATACACACTTTTGCTTTCTAGATGGCTATTCTGGTTCCTCCAAAATACCCGTTGCACAATCTGATCAGGAGAAAACCACTTTTACTTGCCCTTTCGGTACCTTTTCTTATAGACGTATGCCTTTTGGTTTATGTAGTGCACCTGCTACCTTTCAAAGATGTATGATGGCTATATTCTCTGACTTTTGTGAAAAGATTGTTGAGGTTTTCATGGATGATTTCTCTGTTTATGGATCTTCTTTTGATGATTGCTTGCGCAACCTTGATCGAGTTTTGCAGAGATGTGAAGATACTAACCTTGTCTTGAATTGGGAGAAGTGCCAATTTATGGTTAATGAAGGCATTGTCTTGGGACATAAATTTTTTGAAAGAGGTATTGAAGTTGATAAGGCTAATGTTGATGCCATTGAGAAGATGCCATGCCCCAAAGACATTAAAGGTATAAGAAGTTTCCTTGGTCATGCTAGTTTCTATAGAAGGTTTATTAAAGACTTCTTTAAGATTTCTAGACATCTCACTAATCTCTTGCAAAAAGATATTCCTTTTATTTTTGATGATGATTGTGAAGAAACCTTTGAGATACTCAAGAAGGCCTTGATAACTGCACCTATTGTTCAACCACCTGATTGGAACCTACCTTTTGAAATTATGTGTGATGCTAGTGATTATGCTGTTGGTGCTATCCTAAGACAAAGAGTTGATAAGAAATTAAATGTTATTTGTTATGCTAGTAAAACTCTAGACAGTGCCCAAATAAATTATGCTACTACTGAAAAAGAATTTTTAGCAGTTGTGTTTGCATGTGATAAGTTCAGATCTTATATTGTTGATTCTAAAATAACTATTCACACTGATCATGCTGATATTAAATATCTAATGGAAAAGAAAGATGCTAAACCTAGACTAATTAGATGGGTTCTCTTGCTGCAAGAATTTTACTTGCATATTGTTGATAGGAAGGGTGCTGAGAACCCCGTAGCAGATAACTTGTCTAGGTTAGAGAATGTTCTTGATGACCCACAACCTATTGATGATAGCTTTCCTGATGAACAATTGAATGTCATCAATGCTTCACGCATTACACCATGGTATGCTAATTATGCTAATTATATTGTTGCCAAATATATACCACCTAGTTTCACGTACCAACAAAAGAAAACGTTCTTTTATTATTTGAGACATTACTTTTGGGATGATCCTCACCTGTATAAAGGAGTAGATGGTGTTATTAGACGTTGTGTACCTGAGCATGAACAGGGATAGATCCTACAGAAGTGCCACTCCAAGGGTTATGGAGGACACCATGCTGGAGATAAAACTACACACAAGGTATTGCAATCTGGTTTTTATTGGCCTACTCTCTTTAAGGATGCTCATAAGTTTGTCTTGTCTTGCGATGAATGTCAAAGAATAGGTAACATTAGTAAACGTCAAGAAATGCCTATGAATTATTCACTTGTTATTGAACCATTTGATGTTTGCGATTTTGATTATATGGGACCTTTTCCAAAGTCCAATGGGTATACTCATATTTTAGTTGTTGTTGATTACGTTACTAAGTGGGTAGAAGCTATTCCAACTAGTAGTGCTGATAATAACACCTCTATTAAGATGCTTAAAGAAGTTATTTTCCCTAGATTTGGAGTCCCTAGATATTTAATGACTGATGGTGGTTCACATTTTATTCATGGTGCTTTTCGTAAAATGCTTGATAAGTATGATGTCAACCACAGAATTGCATCTCCTTATCATCCTTAGTCTAGTGGTCAAGTCGAGTTAAGTAATAGAGAAATTAAATTAATTCTGGAAAAATTGTTAATATGTCTAGGTAGAATTGGTCTAAGAAACTTGATGATGCACTATGGGCTTATAGAACTGCTTATAAGAATCCCATGGGCATGTCTCCTTATAAAATGGTTTACGGTAAAGCATGTAATTTACCTCTTGAGCTAGAGCATACGGCCTATTGGGAAATCAAAGAACTTAACTTTGATTTCAAACTTGCTGGTGAGAAGAGATTATTTGATATTAGCTCACTTGATGAATGGAGAACTCAGGCATATCAAATGCCAAGTTATTTAAAGAGAAAGTTAAGAGGTGGCATGATAAAATGATACAAAAACGTGACTTCAATGTAGGTGATTATGTCTTCCTATACAATTCCCGTTTAAGATTTTTTGCAGGGAAGCTCCTCTCTAAATGGGAGGGTCCTTATATTATCGAAGAAGTATATCGTTCTGGCACCATCAAAATCAACAACACGGAAGGCACTTTTCCGAGAGTTGTGAATGGACAAAGAATCAAGAATTATATCTCATGTACTCCCATAAATGTAGAAAGCAATATAATTAATATCATATCCCTGGAGGAGTACATCAGGGAAGTTTACCAACCCGTTTCAGACTTCGAAAACAAAGAGGTATGTGTTACGGTAAGCAAACCGACTCAAAAACTTTTTTAATAGCAATTTTTCTCTGTTTTGGAATATTTAGAAAAATACAAAAAATTAAGGTAGTCCGGAAAGCGCACAAGGAGGCCACGAGCCTGACAGGCGCGGGCCCACCCCCTAACAGTGCCTGGAGGGCTCGTGAGCACCTTGTGTGCCTCCCGGACTCTGTTTTCTTGTGGAGCACTCCTTATGGTCGTTAAAAATTCATTATATAATCTTCCGGAAGGTCTGACCATCGTATCATGCAAATACCCTCTGTTTTCGTTTCGAGCTTGTTTTTGCAGATTTAGAGCAAAGATGTCTTCTCAAGATTCAGAGGGGGAGAGCTATGTGGCTGATTACCTTGCTAACCCCAAGGTCTACGGAGACTCAAATCCTTATGGTTGGACCACAGATGAGGAAGGATATTATGACCATATGGGGAAGGAAGGAACAAGTTCCGACAAAGAGGAAGTTCCACTACCCCAACCCGGGGACATGCATGTGGAGTTTAATAAGTTGGGTCTCCCTAACTCAAGGAAGAAGCCTAAGATTTTGTTTATCCATTCTCATCTTTTGCAGGAGAATAAGCAAGAATTATGTCAAAGGGTGTTGAGGCTTGAAGAGGAAGTTAACAATCTAAAAGAGCAAAACTTTGTGCTAAAAAGGAAACTGAACAAGCTCAAGCATTCTCCTACAACTTCACCACCACCACCTCCAAAGGAAGACAATTAAACACACGGGTATGGGCACTCCCCTTGGCTTGTGCCAAGCTTGGGGGAGTTTCCCCGGTATCTTATCACCATCACATCTTTTGCCTTTACTTTTATATATATTAGTTCGATCCTTTTGATAATATCTTTATCTAGAAGAATAAAGTTCTTAGTATGATCTAGGCTTGAGTTTTGCTTTGTTTTACCCCCAATGTAATCGAGTTCGTAAGTTATATAATAAAGAGTGTTTTAGTTAAGGGCTTTGGTTCTAGCCATGATCTAAAGAAAATAGTAATAAAAAGAACAAAAGCATGAAAGAGCATGTGATGATCTTATGGGAAGTGATGATTTCACATGTAAAAAGAATGTTGACTGAAACTTGTTGAGGGTAGACAAACATAGACCTTGGTCATTGTTTCAATTAATAGGAAGTAATAAAGAAAGAGAGGTTCACATATAAATATATCATCTTTGACACCATCTATGATTGTGAACACTCATATTACATGCTAAGAAGTAGATGTTGGACAAGAAAGACATCATAATGAATTATGTTTGCTTGGTTCCGAACAATACTATATGATTATGGATCCTTTAGCATGTGATGCTTGCTTCCACCTCATATTAGCCAAAACTTCTGCACTAAGTAGAGATACTATTTGTGCATCCATAAAACCCTTAACCCAGTTTTGCCATGAGAGTCCACCATACCTACCTATGGATTGAATAAGATCCTTCAAGTAAGTTGTCATCGGTGCAAGCAATAAAAAGTGCTCCCTAAATATGTATGATCTATTAGTGTGTAAGCTTTGTACGAACTTGTGATGAGGAAGAAATAAAGGTGACGGACTGCATAATAAAGTTCTTTATCACAAGAGGCAATATAAAGTGACGTTCCTCCACACTAAGAGATCACACATCCAAACCTCAAAAGCGCATGACAACCTCTGCTTCCCTCTGCGAAGGGCATATCTTGTACCTTTACTTTTTATCTTTAAAAGAGTCATGGTGATCAACACCAATTACTTTTTATCTTGGCAAGCATCATGTTTTAGGGAAAGATCTATATTCGTATATTAACTTGGAAGTAAGTAATCATGAGTTATTATTATTGACATTACCCTTGAGGTAAATCGTTGGGAGGCGAAACCATAAGCCCCTATCTTTCTTTGTGTCCAACTGAAACTTTGATCTCATGAGTACCGCATGAGTTTTAGCAATTGTGGAGGGCTAAAAGATGATTGAGTATGTGGATTTTCCTTACAAGCTCTTATTTGACTCTTTCTGATGTTATGATAAATTGCAATTGTTTCAATGACTAAAGACTATTGGTTGTAAATTCACAATAAGATTCCTGATGCATGCTTTACGTTGTGAATGAATTGTCACTTTGGCATAAGAGATTATATGACGATATTGCATTTCTAAATATGATCATGATGCCTGCATGTCCGTATTTTATTTTATCGACACCTCCATCTCTAAACATGTGGGCATATTTATTGATCTCGGCTTCCGCTTGAGGACAAGCGAGGTCTAAGCTTGGGGGAGTTGATACGTCCATTTTGCATCATGCTTTTATATTGATATTTATTGCATTATAGGCTGTTATTACACATTATGGTTCAATACTTATGCCTTTCCTCTCTTATTTTACAAGATTTACATGAAGAGGGAGAATGCCGGCAGTAGGAATTCTGGGCTGGAAAAGGAGCAAGTTTGAGATGCCAATTCTGCACAACTCCAAAAGCCATGAAAATCAATGAGGAATTATTTTGGAATATATAAAAAATACTGGGCCGAAGAAATACCAGAGAGGGGCAGCCAGGAGGCCACGAGCCTGCAAGGCGCGACCACCCCCCTGGCCGCGCCTCCTGGGCTCGTGGGTTCCTCGTAGCTCCTCTATCCCCCATCTTCCCCTATATGATGGCTTTCTTCCCAGAAAAAATCAGAAGACACCTCTTGGGAAGAAATGCCGCCGCCACGAGGCGGAACTTGAGCAGAACCAATCTAGAGCTCCGGCAGGGCTGTCCTGCCGGGGAAACTTCCCTCCCAGAGGGGGAAATCATCGCCATCGTCATCACCAACATTCCTCATCGGAAGGGACTCATCTTCATCAACATCTTCATCAGCACCATCTCATCTCCAAACCCTAGTTCATCTCTTGCATCCAATCTCCATCTCGCAACTCCGATTAGTACTTGTGAGGTTGCTAGTAGTGTTAATTACCTATTGTAGTTGATGCTAGTTGATTTACTTGGTGGAAGATCATATGTTCAGATCCTTAATGTTATTCAAATCCTCTCTGATCATGAACATAATTATGCTTTGTGAGTAGTTACTTTTGTTCCTGAGGACATGGGATAAGTCTTGCTACTAGTAGTCATGTGAATTTGGTATTCGTTCGATACTTTGATGCGTTGTATGTTGTCTCTCCTATAGTGGTGTTATGTGAACGTCGACTACGTGACACTTCACCATTATTTGGGCCTAGAGGAAGGCATTGGGAATTAATAAGTAGATGATGGGTTGCTAGAGTGACAAAAGCTTAAACCCTAGTTTATGCGTTGCGTCGTAAGGGGCTGATTTGGATCCATTAGTTTAATGCTATGGTTAGACTTTGTCTTAATTCTTCTTTTGTAGTTGTGGATGCTTGCGAGAGGGGTTAATCATAAGTGGGATGTTTGTCCAAGTAAGGACAGCACCCAAGCACCGGTCCACCCACATATCAAACTATCAATGTAGCGAACGCGAGTCATATGAACATGATGAAAACTAGTTTGACAACAATTCCCATGTGTCCTCGGGAGCACTTTACTTTATATAAGAGTTTGTTCAGGATTGTCCCTTGCTATAAAATGTATTGGGCCATATTGCTGCACCTTTATTACTATTGTTACTCGCTACCCGTTACAAATTATCTTATCACACAACTATTTGTTACCGACAATTTCAGTCCCTGCAGTGAATACCTTGCTGAAAACCGCTTATAATTTCCTTTTGCTCCTCGTTCGGTTCGACACTCTTACTTATTGAAAGGACTACAATAGATCCCCTATACTTGTGGGTCATCACATACCTATGGGTCCTTAGTTAGTACCGAGATGGCTATCTCTCTCTATGTTCTTAAATGTAAAGATTACCGTGATTCCCATGGTGATCTATCCTATTGAATCTTTTTTGCGGTGTGTTTGTTGGGATCCGAGGAATTGAGGGTCTATATTCAGATTATTCATGAAATATATCAAGTTTTTGTTGGTCTTCCATGTATGCATGATTATGATAGGTTCGTATTTTTCTTCGATCTATAGGTTTGGTTTAGCCAACTAGATTGATTCATCTCCGGTAGGAGCGGTGCGTTTTGATGGGTTCAATCTAGTGGTGCTCCACCCATATGGCAGAAGGGGACAAGACACATATTGCATTGCTTCAATTAAGGGTATAATGATGAGGTTTTTTCATAATAGTTGAGTTTACTTCCTCTACATCATGTCATGTTGTTTGAAGCATTACTCTGTTTTCACTTAATACTCTAGATGCATGTTGGATAGCGGTCGATGAGTGTAGTAGTACATGTAGGGAGGAGTCGTTCTACTTGCTTATGGAGGTGATGATTATATGTGTGATCATTGCCGTGAATAAATATTATATAAATATGTCTTTTTCTCTCAATTGCACAACAGTAATTTGTTTACCCACCGTATGCCTTCTTCGAGAGAGAAGCCCCTAGCAAAAACTATGGTCCCCCGGATCTTCATAAATAATATTCCAAAAACACTAAAAATATTTCTGCTCTTTTACTCGTGTTATTTTATTTTATGTTTATATTGTCTATCTATCACTACCTATCGCTTCCAAATAACGAGTTCAAGGGGCTTGACAACCCTCTTGCTCACGTTGGGTGCAAATGTTTGCTATTTTGTTGTGTAGGTGCTGAAGACAGGCATTTGTGCGGTCCTCCTATTGGTTTGATAACCTTGGTTCTCACTGAGGGAAATACTTATCTCTATTTTGCTGCATCTCCTCTTCTCTTCGGGGAAAATACCAACATCGTTTGCAAGTAGCAGTTTCCTTAAGGAAGAGTTGTATATGATCCAACGAATGGTTTGATCGATCCTAAAAATGCTGACAGGGTGTGCAAGCTCAAGCGACCCATCTATGGACTGTTGCAAGCATCTCAGAGTTGGAATATACACTCTGATGAGGTGATCAAAGAATTTGAGTTTATACAACTTTATGAAGAAACTTGTATTTACAAGAAAGTGAGTGGGAGCTCTATAACATTTCTGATAACTGTATTTGGATGACATTTTTTCCGAAAAGGGATGCTTTATTACTTAAAATATTTAAGCATTACACCCGGCCTTTGTATAACTAAGATGCACACATCCAAAGAAGGTCCTCTGACAAAACAGTAATAAAAAGGCAAAATACAAAAAATGTAGAGTCTGTATAACACCTAAAGCGGAGGGACACCAATCCTAAAATCATGTTGCCACCCATGTTGGGTAAAAGTATCCCTTTTCATAGCCTCCAATCGTGTACACACCTCCGTAAACTGGTCTTGATTCTCCACGCATTATAGAGAGGACCATAAATGGAGAATCCCCATACATATGTAGATAACCCGCAACAGAGAAGTACTTTTATCGTTAAAAACCTTACCATTTCTACATACCCAAAGCGACCAAATAATGGCAAGTTCTCCCACCCTTAGAAGAATTCTAAACCTGTAATCAATCCCATCTAACCAGTTGCCAAATACATTAGAAACACTACACGGAGGATACAAGCCAGAATCTATTTTGATGATTGACCATATAGAATGAGCCAATTTGCATTGGAAGAATAAATGTGTTATTGTCCCATTGTGGTGACAATAGACATATGCATGATTTGCTAAACAAAGGAAGAATACTGGTGACTCCTAGGCGATTTGAAGGCAATTCGGCCCCAGCGGCCACTTCGGCCCCGACGGCCACCACATCCCCCTGCCGGTAGCCACTCCGGCTCTGACAGCCACCTATCATCACCAAGATGAAACCTTTGGACCTCAACTTTGAGTGTGGAAATAAGTTTCAAGAGGAGATGAGATCCATGTTTGGACATCCTGTGGTTTTCTCCGCGGGCTTTCGGCAACGTGAATTCACTCTGGTGGTATCATTCTGTAGATCATCATTCAAGCTTGATGCACACATGATGAGTGTTTATCTCCATGCTATGTTTGGTGGTTATGCTCATGGTTTCCGGGTGCGCCTTCTGAAGGAGAGATCTTTCATGTTCTTTGTTGCTTCCAAGTCAACAATGCTGCAGAATAGTTGAGAAAGAGTTTGAGGTAGTGTTTAGTCCGTGGAAGTTTGGAGGCCCTAATTGGCGTCGAGAAGAAGTTGCTTATTATGATGAACTTAACAAAGAGTGGACTTTGATTGGTAGACATGGCAAAGCGGTTGTTACTTTCTCCTGTGATCACCGGAGTTCCATCACGGTGGATCAAACGAGTAGGTCGGTGTTTGAGAGATTATCGAACCCTATCCAAGTATACTCTAATCAAGGGGCTATTCTCAGTTACTCTGATTTTAATTCTGACTATTTCTTCCCGCAAACAGAGCCTCTCACCTTGCAACATTCTCAGGAGAGAGGGTATGTGGTTTGTTTGCATGTGGAGTCCCAGGTCATTACGCGCAATACTGCCCGCCTCCAAATCTCCTTGAGCTCTAGTCGTTTATTCGCTTTGATTCCTTTCCCAGCCCACCAGAGCAAGCTTGGGCCGAGGGTGTTGTAGACTCTTGGTCTCGCTATGCATGCCCATCTCCACCGTTAAGGCATGCATCGACATTTAAGGAGTTGGTCGGAGATTTTTTTTCCAAATTGCCAACAGAAACCTCTGCCTATCTCCTCGCATTCTCCTCCTCCTTCCAACTCTGCTTCCTCACCAGTGAGCTTGCCTTCCTCCTCGTCATCGCTGGCCAGGGAGGTGGTGCGTCATTCGTGTCAAGCTTTGCATATGGCCAATATTCCCATAGACCCCACCCTCTTCATCCCTATGGCTTTCAGATACAAGAGGTCGAGGGGAGGACTGGGGTTTCCAGAGCCATTCTGCCTCATCGCCCTCATGACCATGAAGATTGGGCGATTGCCTCCATCTTCACACACCCCAACAAGGTATTTTTTGCAAATGTTGGAGAGGTCCTTGAGGAGTTTTTGCAAGGAGTAGCAGTAGTGGGGTTTCGTGAAATCCAACCATGCCCATTTGGCGGGGCTTATGTCCAGTTCAGACATGTCAGAGATAGACATAGATTGATTCAGCAGAGCCTGCATCCCTTTGGAGATGTTTTCATTGCCTTCACGAAACACAATGAGGGTCAAAACTGGCGCAGAGTTCATTTCAATAGAAATTACTGGTTACTGTTCATAGGTATCCCATTTGATTACTACAATACAGAGGACATATCCGCAACCATTGCAAAGTGAGGAAGGATAATTAGTTGGGAGAAGGAAGATGCTCTGAGAGGAAAGATTCTGGTCAAGGCAAGAGTCACAGATCTTGCTGACATTCCCAAAAGTATCAGGTGGTCTGAGGGAGAAAGCTTTGAAGAGTAATCTTGGACTTCCTTCGTTGAAGTACAGGTGGAAGAAATGTTGGGAGGTGGTCCTGCTGATGAGGAGCCCATTCCACCTCCTAGAGTGGATCCCCACCCTGTGCCTTAGCATGCAAATGATTTTCGAGGATTCCAGCCTCTGCCTTTGAACAATGTGCAACGTCCAAATGATGAGTGGGATGAGTGGGATGATCAGGATGAGCAAGAACACTTGGCATTTCCTCAGCAAACCCCCTGTGCCTATTCAACAGCAAGCAGAAATTCCTATGTTGAAGTATGATGGGGCTCCAAACAGCAGTATCACCACCACCATTTCTTTGTCTGATGGCATTCATTCCATTGCACATGCTACTAGTGAAGAACTTTATCAAGGAATTCTTGCCCCAATCATGGGACTAGGGCTTCAAAAAATTGCCCTGGCTTACCAAGGAGATGGTGAGGAACTAGAATAGTAGAGTGGGATTGGACAGCCACCTGTGATTGGAGTAACTAATTCCTCAAAGCAGCATAATACCCAACATAATATGTTCATGACTGAAATACCCAAGGATGTTGGTGACAAAACCGGTTGCTCTACAACATAGGCAAACCCCTTAGAGGAAGCTAATGATAGTGACAATGTTATCCTCACCAAGAGTGTCACAAGAGATATTCACATAGGAGCCCCAACAGCTAGGGAACAAGTTATGAAAGATAACACACAAAGTGTTGCTGAAAAGACAGGCAAAAATGGAAATGAAGAGGCCCCTCCAAGCCCAAACCCACAACTTGGCACTTCTTCAGATATTCCCAAGAAACGTATTGATGTTACTCAATCCTTCCCCAAAACTTCTTATACATTTGATTTGCAAAACATTGTCGAGTCTCATGCATTGGATATAACTGATGGCTCACACTTAATTTCTGAAGAGGGTTTGGATATCTAGATAAAGCACTTTGCTCCAGTCACTCAGGGAGACTCAAATTCCTTCAAGATTGAGATACTAGTAAGTTGGTTCAACTTCATAATCCATCTGCTCTTAACTCTTGAGAAATTTGTATGGACCATGCACTATTTGAAATGTGAACTATGGAATGCGCTAACTGAAAACTGCTCTTCTGAAGAAAATATCATGTTTCATATCCCTGATGGATGCTCTACTACATAGGCTCCTAATTGCAAAGAAATAATTCTTGGTCTGGGTCAGGAGAATGAAGGTATCAGCCCAGCTGCTCACTCTTCCAGTGGGGCTAGTAGTCCTCTAAAGCAAGTGTCCCCCAACAAAGTGATTCTCTTGCCCTTGGGAGAGGCTATCTCAAAGAAAAGAAGAGATAAAGAACCAATGGTGGAAACTGAGGTAAGAAGGAGTGAGAGAATTAAAAAAGATAATAGTGGATATAGGAGGAAATCTTGTGATACAAAATCTTGTTTACCATGCAATGTTGTTCCACCAATTACTCATAATAGAGTGGTCAAAAATCTTACAAAAACTTTTTGCAAGGTGTCCGAGGAAGAACTTCAGGAAAAGCTATCCAAACGACTCAAGCTGAAAGCATAGGAGGATGTGGCCAAGCTAGACAATGCCGTAGGAGTAGAAAAATACCAAAGTTTGTGTAATGATGATGCTACAACATAACACTCAACACAGGAGGGATATGCTTCACCTATTTACCCTGGGTCACCACATCTGTGTGTATGTTGGTTTTAAGGATATAAGTTTATGTAAAAAGTTTGTTTTTGGATCAATGTGGCACCATTTGTTAGTTGACCTTCTCCTACTTATTAAAGAGACCTACCTTTGGTATTTTTGTAAGGATAATCATGAACTCATGATGATGTATGAAAAACCTCTTTATAGCCTAATCATGATGTCAATGAGTTGTGTCTGCTATATGGGTTGTGGTGATGTGACAGCCCAAGTGTTGTCCCTACCTTTTCTAGCTTTGTAACCTATTCTAGGAACCTTGTGGCATGAACTTAAGTATGAATTGCACCTTGCCATCCATGAGTTCTTTTAAATTCATGCATCATGCATCATTTCATCCATCATAGCATTCATCATGCCATGTTTATTTTTCATGTGACCTTGTATGTGTGGTTGGTCTTGTTCTTGTGTTATGTGTTGTGGTGTGGTTGGGTCGTGGGTGCTACGCCTTTTCCTTTACCCCTCTTTATTCCTTTTCAAGCAACCTACCAATTAACCTTTCCTTCTATGATTATTGTCAGCAGATTCAAGTTGCTTTTTAAAATGTTTAAAAATGTTCAAGAGGTAGCCCTAGATATATTATTAATTTAGGGTGTGGATCTTTTGATGTTTGGGGTTGGTTTGCTTTTGTGTTTTAAATAAAACAGGGGCTGTTATTTTCTAATATTTAAAATTACTTGCCCTAAAAATTGTCTCAACATTTTATATAGATAGTGCATATTATTTTCTTCACAAAAGTATTTTTGTTCTGTGCAAAACCCTTCTTATTTACTCTAGAATTTTTCCTTTTGTGGTGGCATTTTTTTTAAATAGAAAACCCTCCCTGTTTTGTTTCTGAGAGAGAGAGGCAGGTGGGCCTTGTCTCTCCCGCGGCCCAGCCTGCTCGAGCAGATGGTCACCTGCTCCCGTTTCCCCCTTCCGTCAGCTCAGTGCAAAGAGAGAGCAGCTCCGCCGTCCCCTTTCCGTCGCCGTCGCCGTCAGCCCGAGGGTATAAAGCTCCCCTTGGCATGCGTTCCTCCTCTGCTAGGGTTCCTCTCACCCCTCGTCGCCGCGGCTCCCATCTCCCCCTCCTTCTCTCTCCCTCCTCTTCTTTTCCCCTGCCAGGTGAGGTTTCAGAGAGAAAAGTGAGGTTCAGAGAGACCGTCGCCGGTCGTCTTTGCCATCGTTGTCGCGTCTTCGGTGGGCCTTGTCTTTTGTGGACATGGCATGGAGCTCGGGGTCATCGCCCGTGCTTCATTTCCGCCGCTAGGGAGGTGAGGAGCACCTCCCCTGTAGCGTGTCCTGCTCATTGCCACCGTTCGCAAGCAGAGGAGTGTCGTCGCCGGTCTTCTTTGTATTCTTCCCCTCCGGCTCGCGTCGTCCGCGTTCCCCCGCGTATCCGCTTCCCCCTCAGTGAACAACCGGTCCCCATAGCCCCATTTCTCCCTGCATAGCTCGTCGGGTGGTCGCCACCGCGTCAGTCGCCGTCGGTCGCAAGGCGGGTGCTTGCCGCTCGCCTCCTTCCCCCTCATCGCGAGATGAGTAGGGGAATGGGACCCCGCTTATCCCCCCTTCATGTGTGCCCGATAGCACCGCCAGAAATGCCGTGTGCTCGTCAGAATTATCGTCGCCGTGTGCTCTGTCGCTGTGGTTTCTGTTTCGTTAGAGATGTCGCACGTGTGTGTGTATTAGAGGGCTAGTGCCCTCCTTTGTTAACGTTTCGAGCTGATAGCGTAGTGGTGTGCCGGGGGAATCGACCCGGAGGTCGAGGGTTCGATCCCTAACCCCTCCCCTTTTGTGGTTTTTCTTTCTTTTGTTTTTCTTTTATTTTTGCCACATGCATGTTTATTTCCTTGCTGGTTATATGTTGTTTGTGTGTGAGCTTATGCATACACACATATGTGCATGTGTATGTGTAGGTATGTATGTATGTATTTGTGCTTGTAGGTGTGTAGGTGATGTGTGTGTGCATGTGAGTGTGCACATATGCATGAGATGTGAGTGTGTGTGTGCTTATGCATACATACACTTGTGCATGTGTAGAATATGTGTGTCTGCATGTGAGTTTGTTGTATGCATGTGTTTGGGAGTGGTAGTGTGTGTGAGTGCGTGCCCTAGGAATATGCATAAGAATATATGCACTTGTGCATATGTGTGTGCACATGTGTGTGGATGAACACCCACACACACATGATCATGTGGTGCTTGCTTGTATGTGTGTGTGTAGGGGACTAGTGGGTTTTCCCCACTTGACATACCCCTTGTTGCTTATGCTTGTTAGTGGGTGTCATGTGTATTTTCCATGTTACTAGGTTTTCAAATCTGGTTATGTTCATATTTGATCATGTTCAATTAGGGTAATGATTCACTTATGAGATTAGGTGGCATTTTGCTAGATTGGTTGTGCCTTGTTGTTTCACATGAGCATATGAGTATAACCCATGGTTTTGGGGTAGAAAGAGCCAATGAATACATTGGAGCTTTCATATTTCACTTTTGAGCAAGTTCATAAAACTGTCATTTTTAGCGGTGCTGCTACTGTCATTTTTGCATGATTTAATCCATGCTTGCTTTGGGACATGTGCCAACTAGGAAGTGCTAGTGTTTTATATCTATTATGCCATGGTATTTTTGTTTTACATGAGAATCACGCATATAAGTGGGAAACATGCTGCTAGGTAGCCAACCTTATGTTTCTATTTTAGCATGCTAAAAATTGCCAAGTCTGAGAATCTGCTTTGTTTTTATGCCATGAAGAGTGGGTGCCTACTTTGCTGATTGTGTAGTTGGATAAGTTGATGTATATGTTATGTAGTTTCTGTCAATATCTTGTTTGTGGCTGTAGGATTCCTGTAGCTCAAGTTGTGGGCTATGTAAGTTGCTTTGTTGCTGTTTTGTGGCAGATTGGTTGTTTTATTGTTTTGTGGCTTGTGGGAGCTATACTTCATGGAATTGAATTATTTTGAGTCTATTGTGATTGGTTTTTCATTACCTAACCAGTGGCTAGCTTGGAATGCCAAAGAATCAGCCCATGGCTTTGTTGTCTTGTGTATTTGCCTCTGTACCTTGTCGTGAGTGTATCATGAGAACCGTAACTCCGATTCTTGCGTTCTTTATATGAATTTCTATCGATTTTGCATGATGCATCCATATTTATCATCTTCATTCATGTCTAAATAACTTAACATGAGGTTCTATACAGATTCATTAATAAACAAATTTTGCATGAGAAACATGACTAGTTTTGGGTTGCCATGTTAAATTCTTCATAAATGAATCATGCCTCATCTTGGTTGTGCATTGCACCTTCGTTGGACGTTTATTGTTGCTGCTTCTGTTGGGTAAACGTGAGTGTTGATACTGAGTACGATGACCTAGGAGAGTACCACTACGAGGATCCCGCTACTTGTTCTGCTAAAGAACCAACAGGCAAGATGATCGTACCCGGATCCCGATACTATTTTTGCTTGCTAGATTCTCGTTCTTATCATTACAATTGCGCTACCTACCACTTGATATCAGCCTCCTAATTTCCATGACAGCCTCTAACCCTCCACATCCTAGCAACCTTTGATTGGCTAAGTTACCGCTGCTCAGCCCCTCTTATAGCATTCTTAGTTGCAGGTGCTGGTTGTTCCATGTGATAACATGGATTTGGATATCACAATATAATCTGTTATTTAATTTATTGCACATATATATCTTGCTATTTGTGGAAGGCTTGGCCTGTTTCTAAGTGATTTGTTCTGTTGTTACCGCCATTAGTTCCTTGTAACCGGTGTTATGTTTTCCATATTTTGCGCTCCTAACATGCTCGGGGTTGTTATGGGGACCCCCCTTGTTTATTCGATTGAGATTAAAACTTGTTTAGCAAGACCCAACATTGGTACTACATTTTCTTAACAACTTAATAAAATTTGCATAGGGCTTTGCAACCCCGTGGATAATTAATCAGCCCCCGGGCCAATGCTCCTCATGAGTGTTGGTCCAGACTAGAGCACCGTGTGGGGACAACCCGGGGCAACTCGGGAGATTTCTATCAGGCCACCGTACGCTTCGCTTATCCGTCGTTTCCTGAGAACGAGATACGCGGCTCTTATTGGGTTCATCGACACGTCGGGTGGTCCTACTGGACTTGTTTTACATTTATCGAGTGTCTTGCATGTGGACTCTGACTTTCTTCGGGTTTTCTCGAGGTGTTGGAATTCCTTTGGAATTACGATGATGACCACGAGGTCCGTGGTCGAGGCTATTCCCGCGGACTATGGTTAATTTATGATGGACTAGTTGGAGCACCCCTATAGGGTTAAATCTTTCGGAAAGCCATGCCTGCAGTTATGTGGCAACTTGGATATTTGTTTAACACCCGGTTATAGTTAACTTGAAGTAAACTCTAATAAAATACACCAATTGTGTGCGTAACCATGATCGTCTCTGCTCGTGAACATGATCCGAGAGAGAACATAGTGGGGTTTTGATTGACGTAAGTAAGTGTTCAGGACCTCTTAGAGATCATACTAGATTCGATCGCTCATCGTAGGCCACTCATATTTATGTTCATGTTACGTAAGTTAGCCAACATATATGCTTACTGCTGCTGCAAACTAAACACTTACCACATCCCAACCTTTAAGCTTGAATAGTCTCGATACCCGGGTGCATGATTGCTGAGTCCTTGTGGATCACAGTTTACTACAACACTCCAGGTGCAAGTTCAGATGAGTACGTGCAGGATGATCTTACCCGAATGTAAGTGATGAACCTGGATCAGTAGAGGACCATGGTCATGATCTTTGGGATAGCGAGATAGTATCATTTGCATCTGTTTTATCGTTTGATTTCGTCCGTAGTGAGACCCCGTCTTCATCTTGATGATTTGAACTCTGTGTGGAATTGTAATTTAGTATGTGGCGAGTGTAAGCCAAACTTGTATACTCATCTCTTCTGTAATGTATGATGCAATGATTATGTACTTTCTCACGGCAAGATGCACATCTATCCCTTGCGAGGCCCTCGAGCCTTAATATGGATAGGCGCGCATCTTGGGAGTGACAAGTTGGTATTCAGAGCCATACAACCATAGGAGCCTTTGCTTGTTCGAACTTGGCCGAGTCGACTCTAGTAAAAACTAATTTAAGTCTAGTTATATCGGAGAGTAGGATTCTTTTTACTCCTCTTCTATGCTCTAGTGAGGTATTCGACTTAGGAATTTTGATTCTACTCCTCTTCTCGCTCAAATTTTTTTTAGGATCACGCGGGTATTTTGGAGTCTATATGATACCGATGTGACAAGGTTCTGTCTTGGTGCCTCCTGTCTGATTTGATTTCTTCCAGGGAGTCGAGCTCCAGGGAATGTTGGCACATCGTTATCATTCAGCTTCCTTGATATCTCAGGACGGAGAGTGTTTCAAATTACTTCAATACTTGTCATGGTGAGATAAGGTCGGAGTCACCCAGTACTGGGGAGGCGTCCGGGGTACCACCGTGGTTTAGTATTGTTGTGAGTTCGAGGATTCGAGTTAGATGAATTTATGAGAGACTCTGCTTATGTGTTGAAGGATGGATATAGTTGGGGTGTAGGATTGCTAGTTGTGTGAGATATTTCCTCCTTGTATCCCCCACATCGGATTGCATAACCAGAAAGTTTTCGGAAGTTCCTAGGTGGGAAATCTTGTAGTTATCTAGGATCATCTTCTTTAGATGTATATGGGCATGTACATTTGTTGCGAGCGCTTAGCTCAATAATTTTCTGTTATTGCAAGTGTTGGGAGATATAGTAGTAAATCAAAATTTTCCTACGTATCACCAAGATCAATTTATGGAGAAACCAGCAACGAGTGGGGAGATAGTACATCTTCATACCTTTGAAGATCGCTAAGCGGAAGCGTTACAAGAACGCGGTTGGTGGAGTCGTACTCGCAGCGATTTAGATCGTGGTGGATTCCGATCTCAGTGCCGGACAACGGCCCCTCCGCGTTCAACACACATGCAGCCCGGTGACATCTCCTATGCCTTGATCCTGCAAAGAGGAAGGAGAAGTTGAGGGAGAGATCTGGCAGCATGACGGCATGGTGACGGTGGAGCTATGTGAACTCCGGCAGGGCTTCGCCAAGCCCTACGGAGAACGAGGAAGAGGAAGGGTAGGGCTGCACCGAGAAAGAAAGAAGTCGTGTCTCAAATCAGCACAAACCCTTGCATATATATAGGAGGAGGGAGAGGGAGGGCTACCTTGGCCCCTCCTCCAAGGAGGAGAGCTTCGGCCGAACTAAGGGGAGAGTCCACCTCCCACAAGGGAGGTGGATCTCCTCCTTTTAAACCTTTTGCAGCCCTATCTCTTATCTCCAGCCGCATGGGCCTTTATAGAAGGTCTTGGCAAGACCAGTAACGGCTGGCACACCTCCTCTAAGGTCCCACGAAGTCCTTTGGTCGTCACACCCCTCCCTGGGGTCCTCCGACACCCTCCCAGCACTCCTGGTACACTATAGATGAGCCCGAAAACTTTCCGGTGACCAAAACTGGACTTCCTATATATCAATCTTTACCTCCGGACCATTCCGGAGCTCCTCATGACGTCCGGGATCTCATCCGGTACTCCGAACAACTTTCGGTAATCACGTATACCATTTCCCTATAACCCTAGCGTCATCAAACCTTAAGTGTGTAGACCCTATGGGTTCGGGAGACACATAGACATTAGTGAGACACCTCTCCGGTCAATAACCAACAGAGAGATATGGATGCCCATGTTGGCTCCCACATGCTCGACGATGATCTCATCATATGAACCACGATGTCGGGGATTCGACCAATCCCATATACAATTCCGTTTGTCTATCGGTATGACACTTGCCCGAGATTCGATCGTCGGTATCTCTATACCTTGTTCAATCTCGTTACCGGCAAGTCTCTTTACTCGTTTCGTAATACATCATCCCGTGCCTAACTCCTTAGTCACATTGAGCTCATTATGATAATTTATTACCGAGTGGGCCTAGAGATACCTCTCCGTCACACGGAGTGACAAATCCCAGTCTTGATTTGTGCCAACCCAACAGACACTTTCGGATATACCCGTAGTGCATCTTTATAGCCACCCAGTTACGTTGTGATGTTTGGCACACCCAAAGCATTCCTACGGTATCCGGGAGTTGCACGAGCTCATGGTCTAAGGAAACGATACTTGACATTGAAAAGCTTTAGCAGACGAACTACACGATCTTGTGCTATGCTTAGTATTGGGTCTTGTCCATCACATCATTCTCCTAATGGTGTGATCCCGTTATCAATGACATCCAATGTCCATGGTCATGAAACCGTGACCGTCTATTGAGTAATAAGCTAGTCAACTAGAGGCTTACTAAGGACATGTTGTGGTCGATGTATTCACACATGCATTACGGTTTCCAGTTAACACAATTATAGCATGAACAATAGACAATTATCATGAACAAGGAAATACAATAATAACCATTTTATTATTGCCTCTAGGGTATATTTCCAACAGTCTCCCACTTGCACTAGAGTAAATAATCTAGTTACATTGTGATGAATTGAACACCCATAGCATTGTGGTGTTGATCATGTTTTGCTCGTGAGAGAGGTTTAGTCATCGGATTTGCGACATTCAGATCCGTATGCACTTTACAAATATCTATATCTCCCTCCTGAATGTAATCACGGATGGAGTTGAAGTGGCGCTTGATGTGCCTTGTCTTCTTGTGAAACCTGGGCTCCTTCGCAAGGGCAATAGCTCCAGTGTTGTCACAGAATAGAGTCATCGGGCCCGACGCACTTGGAATTACTCCTAGGTCGGTGATGAACTCCTTCATCCAGACTCCTTCGTGTGCTGCTTCCGAAGCAGCTATGTACTCCGCTTCACATGTAGATGCCGCCACGACGCTTTGCTTGCTGCTGCACCAGCTGACTGCCCCTCCGTTCAAAATATAGACGTCTCCGGTTCGCGACTTGGAGTCGTCCGCATCTGTGTCGAAGCTAGCATCGACGTAACCCTTTACGACGAGCTCTTCGGCACCTCCATATACGAGAAACATGTCCTTTGTCCTTTTCAGGTACTTCAGGATATTCTTGACCGCTGTCCATTGTTCCGCTCCAGGATCACTTTGGTACGTCCCTACCAAACTTATGGCAAGGTTCACATCAGATCTGGTACACCGCATGGCATACATAATAGAGCCTATGGCTGAAGCATAGGGGATGACACTCATCTCTTCTCTATCCTTTGCCGTGGTCGGGCATTGAGTCGTACTCAATCTCACACCCTGTAACACAGGCAAGAACCCCTTCTTGGACTAATCCATATTGAACTTATTAATTATCATTTCAAGGTATGTGCTTTGTGAAAGACCTATGAGGCGTCTCGATCTATCTCTATAGATCTTAATACCTAATATGTGAGCAGCTTCTCCAAGGTCCTTCATTGAAAAACACTTATTCAAGTAGGTCTTTACACTTTCCAAGAGTTCTATATCATTTCCCATTATCAGTATGTCATCCACATATTATATAAGAAATGCTACACAGCTCCCACTCACTTTCTCGTAAATACAGGGTTCTCCATAAACCTGTACAAACCCAAACACTTTAATCACCTCATTAAAGCGAATGTTCCAACTCCAAGATGCTTGCACCAGCCCATAGATGGAGCGCTGGAGCTTGCATAGTTTGTTAGCATCTTTAGGATCGACAAAACCTTCTGGCTGCATCATATACAGTTCTTCTTTAAGGAAGCCATTAAGGAATGCCGTTTTGACGTCCATTTGCCAGATCTCATAATCATAAAATGCGGCAATTGCTAACATGATTCGGACAGACTTTAGCATCGCTACGGGTGAGAAAGTCTCATCATAGTAAACTCCTTGAACTTGTCGATAACCCTTAGCGACAAGCCGAGCCTTATAGACGGTCACATTACCATCCGCGTCAGTCTTCTTCTTAAAGATCCATTTATTTTCAATGGCTCGCTTATCATCAGGCAAGTCCACCAAAGTCCACACTTTGTTCTCATACATGGATCCTATCTCAGGTTTCATGGCTTCAAGCCATTTGTTGGAATCTAGGCCCGCCATCGCTTCTTCATAGTTTGAAGGTTCACCATTGTCTAACAACATGATCTCTAGGACAGGGTTGCCGTACCACTCTAGTGCGAAACGTGTCCTAGTGGACCTTCAACATTCAATAGTAACTTGATCTGAAGTTTCATGATCATCATCATTAACTTCCTCTCTAGCCGGTGTAGGCTCCACAGAAACAACTTCCTGTGATGCGCTACTCTCCGGTTCTAGCGGAGGTACAATTACCTCATCAAGTTCAATTTTCCTCCCACCTACTTCTTTCGAGAGAAACTCTTTCTCGAGAAAGGATCCATTCTTGGCAACAAAGAGTTTGCCCTCGGATCGTAGGTAGAAGGTATACCCAATAGTCTCTTTGGGATATCCTATGAAGACACACTTTTCCGCTTTAGGTTCGAGCTTCTCAGGTTGAAGTTTCTTCACATAAGCATCGCATCCCCAAACTTTTAGAAACGACAGCTTAGGTTTCTTTCCAAACCATAATTCATACGGTGTCGTCTCAACGGATTTTGATGGTGCCGTATTTAAAGTGAATGCGGCAGTCTCTAATGCATATCCCCAAAATGATAGCGGTAAGTCGGTAAGAGATGTCATAGCTCGTACCATTTCTAATAGAGTGCGATTACGACGTTCAGACACACCATTTCGCTGAGGTGTGCCAGGCGTCGTGAGTTGTGAAACCATTCCACATTTCCTTGGGTGCGTGCCAAACTCGTGACTTAAATATTCTCTGCCACGATCAGATCGTAGGCACTTTATTTTCCTATCACGTTGATTCTCTACCTCACTCTGAAATTCCTTGAACCTTTCAAAGGTTTCAAACTTATGTTTCATTAAGTAGACATACCCATATCTACTCAAGTCATCACTGAGGGTGAGAACATAACGGTAGCCTCCACGAGCCTCGACACTCATTGGACCGCATACATCGGTATGTATTATTTCCAACAAGTCAGTTGCTCGCTCCATTGTTCCGGAGAACAGAGTCTTGGTCATCTTTCTCATGAGGCATGGTTCACACGTGTCAAATGATTCGAAATCAAGAGACTCCAAAAGTCCATCAGCATGGATCTTCCTCATGCGTTTGACACCAATATGACCAAGGCGGCAGTGCCACATGTAAGTGGGACTATCATTATCAACCTTACACCTTTTGGTACTCACACTATGGACATGTGTAACATCACGTTCGAGATTCATCAAAAATAAACCATTGACCAGCGGGGCATGACCATAAAACATTTCTCTCATATAAATAGAACAACCATTATTCTCAGATTTAAATGAGTAGCCATCTCGCATCAAGCGAGATCCAGATCAACGTTCATGCTCTAAGATAGTACTAAATAACAATTATTAAGGTTTAAAACTAATCCCGAAGGTAGATGTTGAGGTAGCGTGCCGACGGCGATCACATCGACCTTGGAACCATTCCCGACGCGCATCGTCTCCTCGTCCTTTGCCAGCCTCCGCTTATTCCGCAGCTCCTGCTTGGAGTTACAAATGTGAGCAACTGCACCGGTATCAAATACCCAGGAGCTACTACGAGCACTGGTTAGGTACACATCAATAACAAGTATATCACATATACCTTTAATGTTGCCATCCTTCTTATTCGCTAAGTACTTGGGGCAGTTCCGCTTCCAGTGACCCGTACCCTTGCGTTAAAAGCACTCAGTCTCAGGCTTGGGTCCATTCTTGTTCTTCTTCTTCCCGGCAACTTTCTTACCGGGCGCGGCAACAGCTTTGCCGTCCTTCTTGAAGTTCTTCTTACCCTTGACTTTCTTGAAACTAGTTATTCACCATCAACACTTGATGCTCCTTCTTGATCTCGACCTCCGCTAATTTCAGCATCGAGTACAACTCAGGAATGGACTTCTCCATCCCTTGCATGTTGTAGTTCATCACAAAGCTCTTGTAGCTAGGTGGAAGCGACTTGAGGATTCTGTCAATGACCGAGCCATCCGGGAGATTAACTCCCAGCAGAGTCAGGCGGTTGTGCAACCCAGACATCTTGACTATGTGCTCACTGACAGAACTATTTTCCTCCATCTTATAGCTGAAGAACTTGTCGGAGACATCATATCTCTCGACCCGGGCATGAGCTTGGAAAACCAGTTTCAGCTCTTGGAACATCTCATATGCTCCGTGTTGCTCAAAACGCTTTTGGAGCCCCGGTTCTAAACTGTAAAGCATACCGCACTGAACAAGGGAGTAATCATCGCAGCGAGAATGCCAAGCGTTCGCAACGTCTTTCTCTGCTGGGAGAATGGGTGGGTCACCTAGTGGTGCATCAAGGGCATACAATTTCTTGGAAGCTATGAGGATGATCCTCAAGCCACGGACCCAGTCCGCATAGTTGCTTCCATCATCTTTCAGCTTGGTTTTCTCTAGGAACGCGTTGAAGTTGAGGTTGGCATTAGCGTTGGCCATTAGATCTACAGTATAGATTGTAAAGACAATTTTAGACTAAGTTCATGATAATTAAGTTCACATAATCAAATTATTCAATGAACTCCCACTTAGATAGACATCTCTCTAGTCATCCAAGTGACACATGATCCATGTCAACTAGCCCGTGTCCGATCATCACATGAGACGGACTAGTCATCCATGGTGAACATCTCCATGTTGATCGTATCTTCTATACGACTCATGTTCGAGCTTTCGGTCTTCCGTGTTCCGAGGCCATGTCTGTACATGCTAGGCTCGTCAAGTCAACCTAAGTGTTCCGCGTGTGTAAATCTGGCTTACACCCGTTCTATGCGAACGTTAGAGCCTATCACACCCGATCATCACGTGGTGCTTCGGAACAACGATCCTTAGCAACGGTGAACAGTTAGGGTGAACACTTTTCTTGAAATTTTATTGAGAGATCATCTTATTTACTACCGTCGTTCTAAGCAAATAAGATGTAAACATGATAAACATCACATGCAATCAATATAGTGACATGATATGGCCAATATCATCTTGCTCCTTTGATCTCAATCTTCGGGGCACCGTGATCATCACTGTCACCGGCACGACACCATGATCTCCATCATCATGATCTCCATAATTGTGTCTTCATGAAGTTGTCTCGCCAACTATTAAATCTACTCCTATGGCTAGCGTTTAGCAATAAAGTAAAGTAATTACATGGCGTTTATGATTGACACGTAGGTCATACAATAAAATAAGACAACTCCTATGGCTCCTGCCGGTTGTCATACTCATTGACATGCAAGTCGTGAATCCTATTACAAGAACATGATCAATCTCATACATCACAATTCATCACATCACATCCTTTGGCCATATCACATCACAAGGCATATGCTGCAAAAACAAGTTAGACGTCCTCTAATTTGTAGTTGCAAGTTTTTACGTGGCTGCTACAGGTTACTAGCAAGAACATTTCTTACCTACGCCAAAACCACAACATGATATGCCAATTGCTATTTCCCTTCATAAGGACCCTTTTCATCGCATCCAATCCGACTAAGATGGGACAGACAGACACCCACTAGCCACCTTATGCAACAAGTGCATGTCAGGCGGTGGAACCAGTCTCACGTAAGCGTAGGTGTAAAGTCGGTCCGGGCCGCTTCATCCCACAATACCACTGAATCAAGATAAGACTAGTAGTGGTAAGAAAATTAACAAAATCGACGCCCACAACAACTTGTGTTCTACTCGTGCATAGATTCTACGCATAGACCTAGCTCATGATGCCACTGTTGGGAGACGTAGTAGTAAATCAAAATTTTCCTACATATCACCAAGATCTATCTATGGAGAAACCAGCAACGAGTTGGGAGAGATTGCATCTTCATTCCTTTGAAGATCGCTAAGCGGAAGCGGTACAAGAACGCGGTTGGTGCAGTCGTGCTCACAGCGATTCAGATCGCGGTGGATTCCGATCTCAGCGCCGAACAATGGCGCCTCTGCGTTCAACACACGTGCAGCACGATGACGTCTCCTACGCCTTGATCCAGCAAGGAGGAAGGAGAGGTTGAGGGAGAGCTCCGGCAGCGCGACGGCGTAGTGACGGTGGAGCTATGTGAACTCCGGCAGGGCTTCGCCAAGCGCTACGGAGAACGAGGAAGAGGAAGGGTAGGGCTACACCGAGAGAGAAAGAAGTCGTGTCTCAAATCAGCCCAAACCCTTGCATATATATAGGAGGAGGGAGAGGGAGGGCTACCTTGGCCCCTCCTCCAAGGAGGAGAGCTTCCGCGAAACTAAGGGGAGAGACCACCTCCCACATGGGAGGTGGATCTCCTCCTTTTAAACCTTTTGCAGCCCTATATCTTATCTCCAGCCGCATGAGCCTTTCTACAAGGTCTTGTCCAGACCAATAAGGGCTGGCACACCTCCTCTAAGTGCCCACAAAGTCCTTTGGTCATCACACCCCTCCCGGGGGTCCTCCGACACCCTCCTGGCACTCTCGGTACACTATAGATGAGCCCAAAACCTTTTTCCGGTGACCAAAACTAGACTTCCTATATATCAACCTTTACCTCCGGACCATTCTGGAGCTCCTCATGACGTCCGGGATCTCATCGGGGACTCCGAACAACTTTCGGTAATCACGTATACCATTTCCCTATAACCCTAGCGTCATCGAACCTTAAGTGTGTAGACCCTACGGGTTCGGGAGACACATAGACATGACCGAGACACCTCTCCGGTCAATAACCAATAGCGGGATCTGGATACCCATGTTGTCTCCCACATGCTCCACGATGATCTCATCGGATGAACCACGATGTCGGGGATACGATCAATCCCGTATACAATTCCCTTTGTCTATCGGTATGACACTTTCCCGAGATTTGATCGTCGGTATCTCTATACCTTGTTTAATCTCGTTACCGGCAAGTCTCTTTACTCGTTTCGTAATAGACCATCCAGTGCCTAACTCCTTAGTCACATTGAGCTCATTATGATGATGTCTTACCGAGTGGGCCCAGAGATACCTCTCCGTCACACGGAGTGACAAATCCCAGTCTCGATTCGTGCCAACCCAACAGACACTTTCGGAGATACTCGTAGTGCATCTTTATAGCCACCCAGTTACATTGTGACGTTTGGCACACCCAAAGCATTCCTACAGTATCCGGGAGTTGCACAATCTCATGGTCTAAGGAAACGATAGTTGACATTGAAAAGCTTTAGCAGACGAACTACACGATCTTGTGCTATGCTTAGGATTGGGTCTTGTCCATCACATCATTCTCCTAATGATGTGATCCCGTTATCAACGACATCCAATTTCCATGGTCATGAAACCGTGACCATCTATTTATCAACGAGCTAGTCAACTAGAGGCTCACTAGGGACATGTTGTGGTCTATGTATTCACACCTACATTACGGTTTCCAGTTAACACAATTATAGCATGAACAATAGACAATTATCATGAACAAGGAAATACAATAATAACCATTTTATTATTGCCTCTAGGGCATATTTCCAACAACAAGTGGCTTCTAATATCCGATGATGTTACCATTAAACTGAAGAAGCATTCTTACTAATTTTTTCAGTAGGAAGGCTGTGTTGTTATTTGTTCAATTTCTTTTAAGCATTTGGTTCAGCTTTCAATTCATCTTATCAATAAGGTGCTGATGCGTTTTGTCCATCTTCAGGATGGCTCCATCAACTCTCAACAATCCAGGTCGTGATGAGGAGCAGACTGATGTTCCACCACTACCCCCACCACCGCCACCTTCTCCTCCAGAAGCTTGGCAAGCTGTGATGGCTGCATCCAATGCTCACACTCAGATGTTGCTCAGGCTGTTGCAAGAAAGGGAGTGGGGTTAGCAAGGTTTTCAAGGGAATTTCAGAATCAGCCTCAGTTTGCGACACTCAATCAATTCCTTGCCAACCAGCCCAAGTCTTTCACCTGTTGTGAGCAGCCTTTTGATGCTGATGATTGGCTTCGTGATACGAGTAAGAATTTTGAGTGCGGCAATGTCAGGCCAGAGGACTTTGTCACATTTGCATCGTTCCAGCTCAAGGGTCAAGCAGTTGATTGGTGGCAGCAGTACAAGTATTCCAGGGGTGATCGTGTTGTTACTTGGGAAGATTTCCGTCGTGACTTCAGGGATCATTACATTCCGACAAGCTTTGTCGAGGAGATGAGTGAGAAGTTCAGGCACCTGAAGCAGGGAAGCAAGTCTGTCTACAAGTACAATGTTGAGTTCCAGAAACTAGCCCGTTATGCCAAGCAAGATGTTCCAGATGACAAGGCTAAGATCTATCAGTTCAGAGGTGGTCTCTAGGATGATCTTCTGTCATACCTAGTTCTTCAAGAGCCTCATGAGTTTGATCAGTTTTACAACATGGATTTGAAGGTCAAGGCAACTCAGCTCATGTCGGAGAACTCCAAGAAGCATTCAAGGGATTCATATTCTTCTTCCTCCAGCTCTCAGATGGTTCCCAAGCAGCAGAAATATTGGGTGCCGAATCCTCCTCCGTTTCGTCCTCCTCAGCAGCAGAAGCAGTTCGGTGGTCCTGGTTCTTCCCACCCACCCAACCCAGGATTCTAGCAGAGACCCCAGGCGTCCAAGGCAGTTCTTGTTCCTCCTCCAGGCAATGTTCAGCCACTTTTTGAGGTGACTTGTCACAAGTGTGGCTAGAAGGGTCACTATGCAAACAAGCGCAACCAGCGGCGTCTTTCGCCTCCTCCTCCTATCAAGCCTCCAGGCAATGCTATGGTGAAGCATAATCCCAAGACCGCAAGAGTGAATATGGTGAATGCAGCTGAAACCGAGCAGTCTAATGATGTGATTATGGGTAATCTCTCAGTTAATGATTTCCCTGCAAAAGTATTGTTTGATTCTGCTGCATCGCATTGTTTCATGTCAAACCCATTTTTCATTAAGCATGATTTCCCGTCGGCATCTTTGGGTAGACCATTGGGTATTGTTTCTGCAGGTGTTTCTATGAGGACCAATTCTATTGTTCCGGATGTTTCTATCAAGATGGTAAATTATTCCTTCTTGTCTTCTCCTTATGTTCTCGGTAATTTTGATATTGATCTCATTTTGGACATGGACTTCCTGGCTATGAATAAGGCTTATATTGATTGTCAAGCCAAAGAAGTCAAGCTGACTCATCCTTCAGAAGATGCGTTTATTTTTGTGGCTCGCGATGACACAATCCGTCTCTTTGCTCTTAATGAGAAGGGTGAAATCTCGGCGATTTCTCAAATTCCGGTGGTTTGTGAGTATGAAGATGTCTTTCCATAAGAATTGCCAGGAATGCCTCCGCACTGGCCAGTCGAGTTCATGATTGATCTTGAGCTCGGAACTGAACCGGTGTGTAAGAGCCCGTATAAACTTGGCCTCGAAGAGCTGTAAGAGTTGAAGAAGAAGCTAGATGAGCAAGAACGTCTGGGTCTGATCAGACCAAGTTCTCCTCCATGGGGTTGTGGAGTTTTGTTTGTCAAGAAGAAAGATGGCACGGATCGTCTTTCTGTTGACTATTGGCCATTGAACAAGAAGACAATCAGAAACAAATACCCACTTCCCAACATCAACGAGTTGTTTGAACAACTGAAAGGTGCCAAGGTTTTCTCGAAGCTTGATCTTTGCATGGGTTATCATCAGATTCACATTCGCGAAGAAGACATTCCCATGACCGCTTTCAGGACGAGTTTTGGCTCTTATGAGTATACCGTCATGTCGTTTCGTCTTGCTAATGCTCCTCCAACCTTCTCAAGAATGATGAATTTCATTTTCTCTCCTTTCAAGAATGAGTTCGTCTTGGTCTATCTAGATGATATCCTTGTGTTCTCGGAGATAGAAGAAGAGCATGCAGAGCATCTCCGCCCTGTGCTTGACAAGTTAAGGGAGCATCGGTTCTATGCCAACTTTTCCAAGTGTGAGTTTTGTCTCAATGAAGTGGTGTACCTTGGGCATGTCATCTGTGCTGAGGGAATTAAAGTGCACCCTGAGAAAGTTGAGGCAATCTTGAAGTGGGAACCTCATCAGAATGTGAAGCAGCTTTGGAGTTTCCTTGGGCTTGCTAGTTATTGCAGAAGATTCGTGGAGAGCTTCTACCAAATTGCTAAGCCTCTGTCCAATCTCCTCCATAAGAGTGTCAAGTATGTTTGATCTCCTGAGTGTGATGTGGCATTCAATACGCTCAAGCAGAGACTGCTTCAGCTCTAGTTCTTGTTCCTCCTGAGCAGTGTAAGCCTTTCCACGTATTATGTGATGCTTCTCTTCAAGGTCTTGGTGGTGTTCTCATCCAAGACAAGAAGATTGTTGCTTATACCTCGCGTAAGTTGAAGCCTGCCGAGAAGAACTACCCCACTCATGATCTTGAGTTGGCGGCAGTCGTGCATGCTCTAATGACTTGGAGGCATTTCTTGTTGGGTAGACCAGTTGAGGTGTACATCGATCACAAGAGCTTGAAGTACATTTTCACTCAGCCCAATCTCAATCTTTGGCAGCCTCGTTGGGAGGAAATGCTTGAGGACTTCAATCCAAGCATTGAGATACTCCTGAGAAAGTGAATGTCATTCCAGATGCGCTCAACCGTAAGGCGTACTACAATAGTCTCATCTTGAAGGCTCTTCGACCCGAGCTTTGTGAAGCCTTCCACAAGCTCAACCTTCAGATGATTCCACAAGGATTTCTTGCCAATCTTCAAGTCTCTCCGACTCTGGAAGATCGGGTTCGCCAAGCACAGCTTCTTCACGCTATGGTGAAGAAAGTGAAGAAAGGTGTGGCCAAGAGAATTCCGAAGTATAAGTGCTTTCGAGTTGATGACAAGGATACCTTGTTCTTTGAGGACCGTCTTGTCGTCCCAACAGGTGATCTCAGAAAGGTTATCATGGACGAAGCACACAATTCTCTTCTATCCATTCACCCAGGCAATTCAAAGATCTATCAGGATCTCAAGCAAACCTTCTAGTGCACTCGCATGAAACGTGAAATTGCTCAGTTTGTGAACGAGTGTGATGTTTGTCGCAGAGTGAAGGCAGAGCATCAACGTCCAACAGGTCTTCTTCAGCCTTTGCCTATCTTAGAGTGGAAATTCGATTATGTGGAGATGGATTTCGTCACTGGGTTTCCCAAGTCCAAGAGAGGCAACGATGCCATCTTTTTGGTTATCGACAAGCTATCAAAAGTTGCTCATTTCATACCAGTCAAAGAATCTATCTCAGCAGCTCAGCTTGTAGAGTTGTATACGGCAAGGGTAGTGGCTTTGCATGGTATTCCGCAACTAATCTCATCTGACCGTGGAAGCCTCTTTACTTCCAAGTTTTGGGAGTCCTTCCAGACTGCTATGGGTACCAAGATCCATTTCAGCACCGTGTTCCATCCGTAGACAAGTGGTCAAGTTGAGAGAGTCAATCATATCCTTGAAGATATGCTTAGAGCCTGTGTGATTTCGTCCGGCATGAAGTGGGAAGACTGCCTTCCATATGCTGAATTCTCATACAACAATAGCTTTCAAGCTAGTTCAGGTAAGGCCCCTTTCGAGATTTTCTACGGCAAAAAGTGTCGTACCTGGCTTAACTGGTCTGAAACCGGTGAGCATCAGATATTGGGCAATGCCATGCTCACTGAAGCAGAAGAAATGTGTCGTGTCATCCGTGAGAACCTCAAAGCAGCTCAGTCCCGACAGAAGAGCTATTACGATAGAAAACATCGGGATGTTTCCTTCCAAGTGGATGATCTAGTCTATCTCAGAGTCTCTCCCATGAAGGGCACTCAGCGGTTTGGAATTAAAGGGAAGCTAACTCCTCGTTTTGTTGGTCCTTTCAAAGTTGTTGGCAAGAGACGTGGTCTTGCATATCAACTAGAGCTTCCTCCAAATTTCACGAACGTGCATGATGTCTTCCATGTTTCCCAGCTGCAGAGATGTTTCAAGACTCCTGAGCGGACCATTGACCTCCAAGACATCGATCTCCAAGAAGATCTCACTTATCGTGAGCTTCCAATTGCAATTCTTGAGGAAAATGAGTGTAAGACTCGCAACAAGTCTATCAAATTCCTCAAGGTGAAGTGGTCTCATCATTCTGACAAAGAAGCTACTTGGGAACGCGAGGACCTTCTCCGTTCCGAATTTCCGGACTTCTTTCGTTCCTAGATCTCGGGTCGAGATCCTCTTGTAGTGTGGGAGAGTTGTGAAAGCCCAAGTGTTGTACCTACCTTTTCTGGCTTTGTAACCTATTGTAGGAACCTTGTAGCATGAGCTTAAGTATGAGTTGCACCTTGTCATCCATGAGTTTTTTTTGCATTCATGCATCATGCATCGTTTCATCCATCATAGCATTCATCATGCCATGTTTGTTTTTCATGTGACCTTATATGTGTGGTTGGTCTTGTTCTTGTGTTATGTGTTGTGATGTGGTTGGGTCATGGGTGCAACCCCGTTTCCTTTCCCCCTCTTTATTCCTTTTCGAACAACCAACCAATTAACCTTTCCTTCTATGATTATTCTCAGCAGATTCAAGTTGCTTTTTAAAATGTTTAAAAATGTTCAAGAGGTAGCCCTAGATATATTATTACTTTAGGGTGTGGATCTTTTAATGTTTGGGCTTGGTTTGCTTTTGTGTTTTAAATAAAACAGGGGCTGTTATTTTCTAATATTTAAAATTACTTGCCCTAAAAATTGTCTCAACATTTTATATAGATAGTGCATATTATTTTCTTCACAATAGTATTTTTGTTCTGTCCAAAAACCTTCTTATCTACTCTAGGTTTTTCCTTTTGTGGTGGCATTTTTTTAAATAGCAAAACCATCCCTTTTTTGTTTCTGAGAGAGAGAGAGGCAGGTGGGCCTTGTCTCTCCTGCAGCCTAGCCTGCTCGAGCAGACGATCACCTGCTCCCGTTTCCCCCTTCTGTCAGCTCAGTGCAAAGAGAGAGCAGCTCCGCCGTCCCCTTTCTATCGCCATTGCCATCAGCCCGTGGGTATAAAGCTCCCCCTCGGCATGCGTGCCTCCTCTGCTAGGGTTCCTCTCTCCCCTCGCACCACCGTAGCTCCCATCTCCCTCTCCTTATCTCTTCCTCCTCTTCTTTTCCCCTGCCAGGTGAGGTTTCAAAGAGAAAAGTGAGGTTCAGAGAGACCGTCGCCGGTCGTCTTCGCCATCGTTGCCGCGTCTCCGGTGGGCCTTGTCTCCGGTGGACATGGTGTGGAGCTCGGGGTCATCGCCCGTGCTTCATTCCCGCCGCTAGGGAGGTGAGGAGCACCTTCCCTGTAGCGCGTCCCGCTCGTCACCGCCATTCGCAAGCAGAGGAGCGTCGCCGCCGGTCTTCTTCGTCTTCTTCCCCTCCGGCTCGCCTCGTCCGTGTTCCCCCGTGTCTTCGCTTCACCCTCAGTGAGCGACCGGTCCCCGTAGCCCCCTTTCTCCCCGCGTAGCTCGTCGGGTGGTCGTCGCCGTGTCAGTCGCCGCCGGTCGCAAGGCGGGTTCTTGCCGCTCGCCTCCTTCCCCCTCATCGCGAGATGAGTAGGGGAATGGGACCCCGCTTATCCCCTCTTCATGTGTGCCCGATAGCACCGCCAGAAATGCCGTGTGCTCGTCAGAATTGTCATCGCCGTGTGCTCTGTCACTTTGGTTTTAGTTTCGTCAAAGATGTCGCCCGTGTGTGTGTATTAGAAGGCTAGTGCCCTCCTTTGTTAACGTTTCGAGCCGATAGCGTAGTGGTGTAGCTAGGGGGAATATACCAAGAGGTCGAGGGTTTGATCCCGAACCCCTCCCCTTTTGTGGTTTTTCTTTATTTTGTTTTTATTTTATTTTTGCCACATGCATGTTTGTTTCCTTGCTGGTTATATGTTGTTTGTGTGTGAGCTTATGCATACACACATATGTGCATGTGTATGTGTATGTATATATGTATGTATGTATGTATTTGTGCTTGTAGGTGTGTAGGTGATGTGTATGTGCATGTGAGTGTGCACATATGCATGAGATGTGAGTGTGTGTGTGCTTATGCATACAAACACTTGTGCATGTGTAGAATATGTGTGTTTGCATGTGAGTTTGTTGTATGCATGTGTTTGGGAGTGGTAGTGTGTGTGAGTGTGTGCCCTAGGCATACGCATAAGCATATATGCACTTGTGCATATGTGTGTGCACATGTGTGTGGATGAACACCCACACACACATGATCATGTGGTGCTTGCTTGTATATGTGTGTAGGGTGTATGTGTGTGTGTAGGGGACTAGTGGGTTTTCCCCACTTGACATACCCCTTGTTGCTTATGCTTGTTAGTGGGTGTCATGTGTATTTGCCATGTTACTAGGTTTTCAAATCTGGTTATGTTCATATTTTATCATGTTCAATTAGGGTAATGATTCACTTATGAGATTAGGTGGCATTTTGCTTGATTGGTTGTGCCTTGTTGTTTCACATGAGCATATGAGTATAACCCATGGTTTTGGGGTAGAAAGAGCCAATGAATACATTGGAGCTTTCAGATTTCACTTTTGAGCAAGTTCATAAAACCGTCATTTTTAGCAGTGTTGCTACTATCATTTTTGCATGATTTAATCCATGCTTGCTTTGGGACATGTGCCAACAAGGAAGTGCTAGTGTTTTATATCTATTATGCCATGGTATTTTTATTTAACATGATAATCACCCATATAAGTGGGAAACATGCTGCTAAGTAGCCAACTTGATGTTTCTGTTTTAGCATGCTAAAAATTGCCAAGTCTGAGAATCTGCTTTGTTTTTATGCCATGAAGAGTGGGTGACATCTAGTTGTATGTTGAGAATTTGCTCATGCTCAGTGTTAGTTATTTGAAGTAGAAGTTGTCTAGTACCATCTTGTTAATTTTCATGCCAAGAGGTGCTCTCTAACATATTTAACTACTGTTGTGAATTTGCTACTTTATTAACTCAGATTCCAGAAAACTAGAATTTTCACCAAGTCCCAAAAAACGGTTTCATCATGTCAACTTGATAGCTTCATGCTTATTGATGTGTGCCTACTTTGATGATTGTGTAGTTGGATAAATTGATGTATATGTTATATAGTTTCTGTCAATATCTTTTTTGTGGCTATAGGATTCCTGTAGCTCAAGTTGTGGGCTGAGTAAATTGCTTTGTTGCTGTTTTGTGGAATATTGGTTGTTTTATTGTTTTGTGGCTTGTGGGAGATATACTTGATGGAATTGATTGATTTTGAGTCTATTGTGATTGGTTTTTCATTACCTAACCAGTGGCTACCTTGGAATGCCAAAGAATTAGCCCATGGCTTTGTTGTCTTGTGTATTTGCCTCCGTACCTTGTCATGAGCGTATCATGAGAACCGTAACTCCAATCTTGCGTTCTTTATATGAATTTATATAGATTTTGCATGATGCATCCATATTTCCCATCTTCATGCATGTCTAAATAACTTAACATGAGGTCTTATCCAGATTCATTAATAAACAAATTTTGCATGAGAAACATGACTAGTTTTGGGTTGCCATGTTAAATTCTTTATAAATGAATCATGCCTCATCTTGGTTGTGCATTGAACCTTGGTTGGATGTTTATTGTTGCTACTTCTCTTGGGTAGATGCGAGTGTTGATACTGAGTATGATGACCTAGGAGAGTACAACTACGAGGTTCCCGCTACTTGTTCCGCTAAAGAACCAACAGGCAAGATGATCGTACCCGGATACCGATACTATTTTTGCTTGCTAGATTCTCGTTCTTATAGTTACAATTGCGCTACCTACCACTTGATATCAGCCTCCTAATTGCCATGACAGCCTCCAACCCTCCACATCCTAGCAACCTTTGATTGGCTAAGTTACCACTGCTTAGCCCCTCTTATAGCATTCTTAGTTGCAGGTGCAGGTTGTTCCATATGATAACATGGATTTGGAAATCACAATATAATCTGTTATTTAATTTATTGCACATATATATCTTGGTATTGGTGGAAGGCTTGGCTTTTGCTAAGTGATTTGTTCCGTTGTTGCCGCCATTAGTTCCTTGTTACCGGTGTTATGTTTTCCATATTTTGCGCTCCTAACATGCTCGGGGTTGTTATGGGGACCCCCTTGTTAATTCAGTTGAGATTAAAACTTGTCTGGCAAGACCCAACATTGGTACTACAATTTCTTAACAACTTAATAAAATTTGCATAGGGCTTTGGAACCCCATGGATAAGAAATCAGCCCTCGGGCCAGTGCTGGTCATGAGTGTTGGTACAAACTAGAGAACCGTGCGGGGCCAACCCGAGGCAACGGGAGATTTCTATCAGGCCACCGAACACTTCGCTTATCCGTCGTGTCATAAGAACGAGATACGCGGCTCTTATTGGGTTCGTCGACACGTCGGGTGGTCCTGCTGGATTTGTTTTACATTCATCGAGTGTCTTGCATGTGGACCCTGACTTTCTTCTGGTTTTCTCGAGGTGTTGGAATTCCTTTGGAATTACCGATGATGACCACGAGGTCCATGGTCAAGGCTATTCCCGCGGACTGTGGTTAATTTATGATGGACTAGTTGGAGCACCCCTGGAGGGTTAAATCTTTCGGAAAGCCATGCCCGCGGTTATGTGGCAACTTGGATATTTGTTTAACACCCGGTTATAGTTAACTTGAAGTAAACTCTAATAAAATACACCAACTGTGTGCGTAACCCGTGATCGTATCTGCTCGTGAACATGATCCGAGAGAGAACACAGTGGGGTTTTGATTGACGTAAGTAAGTGTTCAGGATCTCTTAGAGATCATACTAGATTCGATCGCTCATCGTAGGCCACTCATATTTATGTTCATGTTACGTAAGTTAGCCACCATATATGCTTAGTGATGCTGCAAACTAAACACTTACCACATCCCAACCTTTAAGCTTGAATAGTCTCGGTACCCGAGCGCATGATTGTTGAGTCCTTGTGGCTCACAGTTTACTACAACACTCCAGGTACAGGTTCAGATGAGTACGTGCAGGATGATCTTACCCAACTCCAGTGGAAATATGATGAGGAAAGAGGCAAGATGTACTGATGAACCCGAATGAGTAGAGGACCATGGTCGTGATCTTTGGGATAGCAAGATAGTATCATTTGCATCTGTTTTATCGTTTGATTTCGTCCGTAGTCGGACCCCGTCTTCATCTTGATGATTTGAACTCTGTGTGGAATTGTAATTTAGTATGTGGCGAGTGTAATCCAAACTTGTATACTCATCTCTTCTGTTATGTATGATGCAATGATTCTATACTTGCTAACGGCAAGATGTGCATCTATCCCTAATGAGGCCCTCGAGCCTTAATATGGATAGGCACACATCTTGGGCGTGACAGGTGAATTGTACATTTTTTATATGAGTCTGGAAAGGGAAAGATCGACCTCATATCTCAGCACACATACCAAGGGATGGTACTTGGTATCTGAAATAAAGCTACATCTAGCTTATAATGCATAACAATAGATCATGGAACATATTGAACTAGAATGTCATAGCTTTAAATGCACTAGAAAAATGGTTGGCTATTAGACAAAAAGTTGAAGAAAGTGCTGCTGGAATTGTATGCATTTAGGAAACAAAAAAGAGAAAAATTTGATTTCGGTTATATCAATCAATTCTGTCCAGAAAGACTCAACAAATTTGAATACCTGCCTTCTATTGGGGCCTGTGGAGGTATCATGACTGTTTGGAATGGATTTTTATTTTATAGTGAACTCATATTTCAAAACGAATTATCCAACTCAATTCAGTTCACATGCACCACCACTTCGAAAACCTGAATTCTTACAAAGATCTGTGGGTCAAGCCACCTGTAAGACAAAAGTGAATTCATAGACTGGATTAGCAACATTCAAATGTCCACTAATGTGTGTTGGTGTTCTGGGAATGGGGGTACCCACACCTACCTACCTGTGGTCCAGGATATGGCCCACCTCGTCTGCCTAACGCAGCCAGGCGCGGATCCACTCAAGACAAGGCCCTCGCGAGGACCCCAGGATCGTGAGGAAGAATGACACCAAGACCATCCTGGATGGGACTCCTCAGGCCCCCTCTGGAGCAGCAGAGATCTCTATGTAGAACCCGGCCTTAGGAGTCAAAGATGACACAGGGTAGGACAGGCGGGTGCCAGCGGGACAGGCGGTGCAATTTCCCCTTTTGGTACAAAGGGAAGAAGGACGTACGCGGGTTCCCAAAGCGCCTCCCAAAGGTTTCCGTTCCAGTGCAACAAGACCACGACCACAAGCCCTGCAGGGCAGATGTCATCGCCGAGCCCACCACTTCATCATCGACAACTACTTTGCAGGCGAAGACCACCTTTGGACAAGGCGGGGATGTACTCCGGTCCCCTTTCAAATTTGGCCGTTGTGGGATCCCTTCCCACCATTGCGATAAGGAAAGAGGACCCGGGCCACTTTTATATATAGAGGCTAGGTCGCACCGTTGAGACAATGATGGAACGGAACCACACGACAAGGTAGAGAGCCAAGAACATAACTAGAGCACCCTCGCAAGGCTTGAAACCAATGTACTAGTTCATCCACCACACCTTCCCGAGAGGCAATCCACCAAAGTAGGAGTAGGGTATTATGCTTCCCAATGGCTCGAACCTGGGTAAACCACTGTGTTCATGTTCTTCCTCGTCATCGTGCGAGTTTGCCATAGTAACCATTGAGTAGTGAGCTAAATTGGGCGAAGGAGTAGAGGATCTTCGCACACGCCCCTCTATTCGAACCTTGAGGGTTTTGCAGAGCCTGAAATCTGACATTTGGCGTGCCAAGTAGGGGCGTGTCGAAGTCTTCTTCGAGGCCAAGGTCTTCTCCCACCTTGTCGCTTCGATGTCTGACGCCCGTCGGGCCTGCGCCAAGCACCGAGCTGCTAGCGTTGCCTAGATGGCACCCATGGGCCATGCCGGTGCGTGTCGGTCCACCTCGCCTGCGGCCAACGCCGCCACTAGCCCGGATGCCCATGAACAACAAGACTCCTCCTAGCCGTACAACGCGCGGTGTGACGGCCACACAGCCACTCTGTCGATGATCCCGGCTATCGGGTTGTCCTCCCATGTCCGGCCCAGGCTGGCGCGTGGTTCAGGCGCACTTGCCATGGTGAACGAGCTGCTCCGCTACCGTCGCGCCCCTGACAGCTATGGCGACTGGCTTTAGTGCATTGCGGAGCTCGTTAGTGTTGCTGGCGATGCTTCAGCGCTCTCCTACTCGCTTCGACTCCGGCCCTCCTCCGCAATGAGACGTCAACCCTAAGCCCAGGCATGAAGCACACCCGTGCGACCAGCCCCGCGAGCCGTGGGCAAGGGAAATAGATGAAGTAAGTGTTGGAAATATGCCCTAGAGGCAATAATAAATTAGTTATTATCATATTCCCTTGTTCATGATAATCGTTTATTATCCATGCTATAATTTTATTGATCGAAGACTTAGATGTATGTGTGGATACATAGACAAAACCATGTCCCTAGTATGCCCCTAATAGACTAGCTCGTTAATCAAAAGATGGGTAAGGTTTCCTAGCCATGGACGTCAGATGTCATTTGATAATGGGATCACATCATTAGGAGAATGATGTAATGGACAAGACCCAAACTACAAACGTAGCATATGATCGTGTCAGTACATTGCTATTGTTTTCTGCATGCCAAGTATATGTTCCTATGACCATGAGATCATGCAACTCACGGACACCGGAGGAGTGCCTTGTGTGTATCAAACGTCGCAACGTAATTGGGTGACTATAAAGGTGCTCTACAGGTATCTCCGAGGATGTCTGTTGGGTTGGCATGGATCAAGAGTGGGATTTGTTACTCCGTGTGACGGAGAGGTATCTCAGGGCCCACTCGGTAATACAGCATCACAATAAGCCCTACAAGCAATGTGACTAAGTGTTAGTCATGGGATCTTGTATTATGGAACAGGTAAACAGACTTGCCGGTAATGAGGTTGAACTAGGTATGGAGATACCGACGGTCGAATCTCGGGCAAATAACATATCGAAGAACAAAGGGAACATCATACGGGATTGACTGAATCCTTGACATAGTGGTTCGACCGATAAAGATCTTCGTAGAATATGTAGGAACCAATATGGGCATCCAGGTCCCGCTATTGGTTATTGAACGTAGAGGTGTCTCGGTGATGTCTACATAGTTCTCGAACCCGCAGGGTCTGCACACTTAAGGTTTGGTGACGTTCCGGTAGTATAGAGTTATGTATGGTGGTGACCGAAGGTTGTTCGGAGTTCCGGATGATATTCCGGACGTCACGAGGAGCTCCGGAATGGTCCAGAGGTCAAGATTCATATATAGGAAGTCCTATTTTGGTCGCCGGAAAAGTTTCGGGCTCATCGGTACTGTAACGGGAGACCATCGGGAGGGGTATTTCGACCCCAGAGGCTTAATGGGCAGTGGGAGAGTGAATACCAGCCCTTATTGGGCTGGTGGAACTCGTACACAAGGCCCACGCGGCTAAGGAAGAAAAACCCAATGGGAAAAGGTGGAAAAAAGCCAAAAAGGGAGGAATCCTAGTCCTACTAGGATTGGAGGAGGAGTCCTCCTCTCCTTCCCAATTTGTCGGACCAAGGAGGACTTCGCCCTTGCTCCAAGGCCTCTCCTCCCTCCCTCTTATATATACTAGTGGGTTTTAGGATTTTGCACTAGATTTTAGCCACGTGCTTCCCGTTCCGCCAGTGCATAGTTTCTGCTCTAGATCGGATTTCGGCAATGCTTAGGCGAAGCCCTGCTAGAAGAGCTCCACCACCATTGCCGGAGCGCCGTCACGCTGCCAGAGAACTCTTCTACCTCTCTGCTTCCTCTTTCTAGATAAATATGGCGGAGATCGTCATCAAGCTGCACGTGTGCTGAATGCGGAGGTGTCGTCCGTTCGATGCTAGATCGGAAGGATCGTGATGAGATCGCGGGACGGATCGTGATGAGTTGACGGGACGGATCGTGATTGGATCGCGGGACGGATCATGATGAGATCGTGGGATGCTCGGCGATTTGTATCGCGAAGACGTTTGACTACTCCAACCGTGTTTCTTAACGCTTCCCGCTTAGCGATCTACAAGGGTATGTAGATCCACTCTCCCTCTTGTAGATGCTCATCACCATGGATAGATCTACGTGTGTATAGGAAAATTTCAGTTTCCCATGCAACGTTCCCCAACAGTGGTATTAGATCTAGGTCTATGTGTAGTTGAGATCTCGAGTAGAACACAAAGAGTTTGTGGGTGTTGATGCTTAGATTACTTCCTACCTTGGTCGTGTTTTTGTTCAGCGGTATTATGAGATGAAGCAGCCCAGACCAACATTACTCGTACGCTTACGAGAGACCGGTTCCCTCAACCGCAACTTGTTGCATAGATGGCTTGCGGGTGCCAGTTTCTCTCACTTTAGTTGGATCAGATTTGACCAAGGCGGTCCCTGAGAAGGTTAAAAAGCAACTAGTGTATCACCGTTGTGGTTTTTGCGTAGATGAGAATCGTTCTTGCTAGATACCCGTAGCAGCCACGTAAAACATGCAACAACAATTAGAGGACGTCTAACTTGTTTTTGCATGGTATGTTGTGATGTGATATGGCCAATTACATGATGTGATATATGTGATGAATGAGATGATCATGTGATGTATAGATTATCACGACTTGCATGTCGATGAGTACGGCAACCGACAGGAGCCATAGGGTTGTCTTTAATTATTGTATGACTTGCGTATCAATCATTAAGGGCTATGTAATGCTTTACTTTATCGCTAAAAGGTAGGAATAGTAGTAGAAGCATGTTGGGCGCGACAACCCCGATGGCAACACGTTGATGGAGATCAAGATGATGGAGATCATGGTGTCGTGTCGGTGACGATGGAGATCATGCCGGTGCTTTCTAGATGGAGATCAAAAGCACAAGTTCATGGCCATATCATGTCACTTATGATTTGCATGTGATTTTAAACCATTTATGCACCTTGTTTTCCTCAGGACGACAATAGCATGATAAGGTGATCCCACACTTAATTTCAAGATAAATAGTGTTCTCCCCGAATGTGCACCGTTGCGACAGTCCGTCGTGTCGAGACACCATGTGATGATCAGGTGTGATAGACTCTACGTTCACATACAACAGGTGTAAGCCAGTGTTGCACATGCAGAACACTTGAGTTACACTTGACGAGCCTAGCATGTACAGACATGGCCTCGGAACACAATAGACCGTAGGTCGAACATGAATCATATAGTAGATATTATCAACATGATGATGTTCACCATTGAAACCACCTCAACTCACGTGATGATCGGACTTGAGTTGGTGAATTTGGATCATGTATCACTCGAATGACCAGAGGGCTGTCAATTTGAGTGGGAGTTCTTAAGTAATATGATTAATTGAACTCATTATCATGAACATAGTCAGTAGTGTCTTTGCAAATTATGTTGTAGATTACTAGCTCACGCTGTAGCTCCCTTGAATTTTTATATGTTCCTAGAGAAATATAGTTGAAAGATGATGCTAGAAATATTGCGGATTGGGTCCGTGATCCGAGGATTGTCCTCATTGCTGCACAGAAGGCTTATGTCCTTAATGCACCGCTCGGTGTGCCAACCCCTCTAGCGTCGTCTGTACATGTTGTGAACATCTGGCAGGCACGTTCTGATGACTACTTGATAGTTTAGTGCATCATGCATTATGACTTAGAATTGAGGCTCTGAAATGTTTTGAACGTCACGGAACATATGCGATGTTATAAGAGCTGATATTAGGATCTCTGGCTCATGCTCGTGTTGCGAGATATGAGATCTCCAACAAGATTCTTTGCCTGTAAGATGAAAGAGAATAGCTCAATCGTTGAGCATGTGCTCAGATTATCTGGGTGCTACAATCGCTTGAATCAAGTGGGAGTTGATCTTCTAGATAAGATAGTGATTGATATTGTTATCCAAGTCACTCTCACTAAGCTAATAGAACTTGGTGATGAACTATAAATTGCCGGGATAGAAATAATGATCCCTGAGCTGTTCGCGATGTTTGACACCGCGAAGGTAGAAATGAAGAAGGAGCATCAAGTGTTGATGGTTAGTAAAACCACTAGTTTCGAGAAGGGCAAGGGCAAGGAGGGAAACTTCATGGAAGGCAAGTCGGTTGCTGCTCCAGTGAAGCAACCCAAAGTTGAACCCAAACTCGAGACTAAGTGCTTCTATTATGAGGTGAACGGCCGCTGAAGCGGAACAACCCTAGATACTTGGTAGATAAGAAGGCTGGCAAAGTCGACATAAGAATATTTGATATACATGTTGTTGATGTGTACCTTGCTAAGTACTCCTAGTAGCACCTGGGTATTGGATACCGGTTCGGTTGCTAAATGTTAGTAATTCAAAAGTAAAAGCTATGGAATAAATGGAGAAGTAGCTAAGTATGAGGTGACGATGTATGTTGGAAATTTAGCCAAGGTTAATGTGAACAACATCGCATGCTCTCTCTACCTTCGGGATTAGTGACAAACCTAAATAAATGTTATTTGGTGTTTTGCATGGGAATGAACGTGATTCGATCGTGCTTATTGCATCACGGTTATTCATTTAAGTTAGAGAATAATGGTTATTCTGTTTACATGAATAATACCTTCAAAGTTCATGCACCCAGTGAGAATGGTTTGTTGAAATCTTGATCGTAGTAATACACATGTTCATAACATTGATGCCAAAATATACAAAGTTAATAATGATAGTACCACATACTTGTGGCACTACCGCTAAATGTCATATTGGTATAAAGAGCATGAAGAAACTCCATGCTGATGGATCTTTGGACTCATTCGATTTCGAATCGGTTGAGACATGTGAACCATGCCTCTTGGGCAAGATGACAAAGGACACCATTTTCCAGATGGATGGAGCGGGCAAGTGATTTATTTGGAAATGATACATGTTGATGTATGCAATCCAATGAGTCTTGCAGCGTGTGATGGATATCGTTATTTTCTTACCTTCAGTGATGATTTGAGTAGATATAGTGTATATTTACTTAATGAAACACAAGTCTGAATCGTTTGAAAAGTTCAAGCAAATTAAGAGTGAAGTTTAAGATCATCATGACAAGAAGATAAAAATGTCTGCAATATGATCGTGGAGGTGAATATCAGAGTTACGAGTTTGGCATACAACTTTAGACAATGTGAAAGTTGTTTCACAGCTCACGCCACCTGGAACACCATAGTGTGATGGTGTGTCCGAACGTCATAGTCATGCTCTATTGGATATGGTGCGTGCTATGATGTCTCTTGTCGTTTTGTTACTAAATTTTTTGAGGTTTTGCATTAGAGACAACTACATTCACTTTAAATAGGGCACCATCTAAATCCGTTGAGATGACACCATGTGAATTATAGTTTGATAGAAACCTAAGCTGCCATTTCTTGATGTTTGGGGCTGCGACACTTGTGTGGAAAACGTTTTCACCTAAAGAGCTCGAACCCAAAGCGGACAAATGCATCTTCATAGAATACCCTAAAGAACAGTTGGGTGAACCTTCTATCTCAAATCCAGGCATAAAATGTTTGTTGCTAAAACTGGGTCCTTTCTCGAGAAAGAGTTTCTCTCGAAAGAATTGAGTGGGAGGAAGATGGAACTTGATGAGGTTGTTGAACCTTTGTTTCAACCGAAGAGTAGCGCAACACAGGAAGATGTTTCTGTGAAGCCTACGTTAGGTGAAGAGAAAGTTAATGATGATGATCATGAAGGTTTGGATCAAGTTACTATCGGACCTCATAGGTCGACAAGGACGTGTACTGCTCCTGAGTGGTGTGACAACCTTGTTTTGGAGGTCATGTTGTTGGACAACGATGAACCTACGAGCTGTGGAGAAGCGATGATGGGCCCGGATTCCGACAAATGGTTAGAGGACATGAAATCAAGAAAGGATCCGTGTATGAAAACCAAGTATTTACTTTGTTAAACTTCCTTGTGGGAAGGCAGGTCGTTGAGAACAAATGGACCTTTAAAATGAAGACACACGCTGATGGTAAATGTCACCATTTATAAAGCTCGACTTATCGCAAACAAGTTTCCACCAAGTTCAAGGAGTTGACTGCGATGAGACTTTCTCACTCGTAGCGATGCTAAAGTCCGTTGGAATGATGTTAGTAGTTGCTGCATTTTTCAATTATGAAATCTGGCAGATGGATGACAAAACATCATTTCCTCAACAGTTTACTTGAGGAAAGGTTGTATTTGATACAACCAGAAGGTTTTTTTAGTCCTAAGCACTACTGGAATTCAGAAATTTGCCGTCCGCCTATTCTTTGCCGTTTGCTGACAGACGGCAAAGACAATATTTGCCGTGAGTCACCACAAAACGGACGGCAAAGAGCACACTGATGGCAAAGATCCTCTTTTCCATCAGTCTGCTCTTTGCCGTCTGCTGACGCACGATAGAGAGCAGGAGGGCAGACGGCAAAGAGAGCCCCGCCACACACCCCCTCCCCCACCCCATAAAGGCGCTCTCTTTGCCGTCTGTCGTCCCGCTCTTTGCCGTCGGGGGGCGGACGACAAAGAGAGGCCCCCTAACGGCTGTCTCCCCCGCCCAATCTCACCCCCTCGCGACCCCCTCTCTCTCACCCCCTCTTTCTGCGCCCCCCGCGCCCACCCCAGCCCCGCCACCCCTCCTCCCCGCCCCCTCTGGTCGCCCCAGCGCCGCCTCCTCCCCGCCCCCTCCGGCCACCCCTTCCTCTCGCCGCCGCCCCTCCCCTGGCCACCGCCAGCCCCTGCGCCGCCATCCCTCCTCCCCGCCCCCTCCGGCCGCCCCAGCGCCGCCTCCTCCCCGCCCCCTCCGGCCGCCCCTTCCTCTCGCCGCCGCCCCTCCCCTGGCCGTCGCCAGCCCCTCGCCACCCCCACCCCCGGCCGGCCCCGCCCTCGGCCGCCCCTCCCTCGGCTGGTCCCACCCCCGGCCGGCCCTCCCCCAGTAGCCCTCGCCCCCATGGACCTTCGTATAAGGTGAGTTTTTTTTGTTTTTTGTTTTGTTTTTTAGGTTAGTTCAGATTTAGGTTAGTTTAAGTTTAAGTTAGTTTAGTTTTTGTTTTGTTTTTTTAGGTTAGTAAAGTTTTAGTTTTAGGTTAGTTTAAGTTTAGGTTATTTTAGTTTTTGTTTTAGGTTAGTTTAGGTTAGTTTAGTTTTAGTTCTAGGTTAGTTTACGTTTAGGTTAGTTTAGTTATAGTTTTAGGTTAGTTTAGGTTTAGGTTAGTTGGTTTATTTATTAGTAAAGAAAAGATGCCCAGACATGACACCCCAACACCCCGACACGATGCCCAGATACGACACCTCGACACCCCGACATGATGCTACTGACCCCCGACGTCACTGATCCCCGACCCCCGACGCCACTGACCCTCGACCACCGACGCCACTAACCCCCGACCACCGATGCCACTAACCCCCGAAGCCACTGACCCTTGACCCCGGACGCCACCGACCCCCGACGCCACCGACCCTCGATGACATTGACTATCGACGCCACTGACCCTCGATGACATTGACTACAGACACCACTGACCCGCAACCCCTGACACCGAGGCCAAGGAGGTCGTAGCTTCGTAAATTATGAGATAAGTCACATATTTTCCGATTATGTTTTGCACACCGACCCCGACACCCCGACACAGCACCCCAACCCCGACACCCCGACACCCCAACCCCGACACGACACCCCAGACACCCCGACCCCAACACAACATGGGTTATATATTTGTGAATTATGAGTTAGGTCATATATATTTTGATTTTGTTATACAAAACATCATTTCCTCTGTGTTGGTCTTTGTGTCGATGAAATTTGCCAGCCATAGGTGTCTTCAATCATCAGTCTTTTGTGTGTGTCCAGTAGCTAGGCAAGATGAGTGATCGTGGGTCGATGTACATTGGTATAATGCGTGTGTGACTTTCGGTCCATTGAGGCTTTCCTTAAAAAACTTTCATGTGTGTTCTTGATGGAGGAATCCCGACTGTTGTCGTGGGGGGCGCCTCTTCTTTTTTCTCTTCCGTGCGATATACTTGTCGATATATTGCGCAAGAAGAGGAGAGAAAAGGCATCCATCCCCAGCGGTCGAACCATTACTGTGAGAGAGTGTCCACCAACATATATACACCACCATCTCAGTGTGAGAGAGAGCGCACCAACACACCATGAGATATGAGAGTTACTTAAGGAAAGCCTCGACGAACCGAAAGTCACACATGCATTACTTAAGGAAAGCTTCTTCTCCTTCTTCTTGTCCTTCTTCTTTTCTTCTTCTTCTCCTCTTCCTTATCCTTCTCCTTCTCCTTCTCCTCCTCCTTCTTCTTCTTCTTTTACTTCTCCTTCTTCTTCTCTTCTTGCCTTTTCTCTTTCTCTACTTCTACGTAGCTTAGAGATATCCAAAAAAGACTAAATTGGCTAATTATCCAACAAAATGACATAATTAGCTTAGTTAGCTCCAAAATGGCCTATTTAATAAAAAATGACCTATACTTAGCTAATTATCCTCCAAAATGACATAATTAGCTCCAAAAAGGCATAATTAGCTAATTTAGCCCGAAGAAGAGGACAAGAGGAGAAGAAAGAGGAGAAATGAAAAACAGGAAGAAGAGAAGAAGAGAAGAAGAAGGAGAAGGAGAACGAGGAAGAAGAAGGAGAAGAAGGAGAAGGAGGAGGAGAGAAGCTTCTTCTCCTTCTTCTTGTCCTTCTTCTTTTCTTCTCCTTATCCTCTTCCTTCTCCTTCTCCTCCTCCTCCTCCTCCTTCTTTTACTTCTCTTTCTCCTTCTCCTCCTCCTCCTCCTTCTCCTTCTTCTTCTCCTTCTTCTCCTTATTCTTGACCTTCTTCTTTTCTTCTTCTTCTCCTCTTCCTTCTTCTTCTCCTTCTTCTTCTCTTCTTGCTTCTTCTCTTCTTGCTTCTTCTCTTCTTGCTTCTTCTCTTTCTTCTTCTACGTAGGTTATTTTCCCCAACAAAGACATACTTAGCTAATTATCCTCCAAAATGACATAATTAGCTTAGTTAGGTAAAAACATCATAAGAACCTTGGTTAGCTCATTAAAATAACTAATTTAGCTCCAAAATGACATAATAAGGTCAAAATGGATTTAATAATCATAGTTGGCTCCAAAATGACATATTTTACCCAAGTTAGCTCTAGAATGGCCTATACCTAGCTAAGTTCTCTCCTAAATGACATAATAAGGCCATGTAGCTCCAAGATGACCTATTCCACCTAACTTAGCTATTAAATGTCCTATACTTAGCTAAGTTCTCTCCGAAATAACCTATATATACTTCTCTTCTTAATCTAGTATTCTTCTTCTAACTTTCTTATTTGTCATTTTGCAGATTACATTCACTTCACGGGAAGCTTGGATTACATTGATGGAATGCTTGAATATGATTTCTTGTACCATGGCTTCATGGAAGCTTGTATTGAAACTATTGTAGTATATGGATATATATGAAACTTTGTATGCATATGGATGAAACTGGTGTAATATATGGTTTGGTACGGATGCAACTTGAATTATATGTATGTACTATGGATGAAAGTTATTTTAATATGGTTATGAGTACGGAAACAAATTTATTCATGTCAAATATATATATATATATCCTGATTATTGTGAAAATTGCTGGATATAATAGAAAATAAAAGAGGTGAGGGGGCTGTTTTGAGCCTTTGCCATGAGGGGGCAGACGACAAAGAGGTGAGGGGGCCCTTTGCCGTCTGCCCCCTCATGGCAAAGGGGCTAAGGGCAGACGGCAAAGGAGGGGTAAGATAGGGGCTGGGATGCCCCTTTTCCATGAGGGGGTAGACGGCAAAGGGGTGAGGCCCTTTGCCGTCTGCCCCCGCATGGCAAAGGGGCCCATGGCAGACGGCAAAGGGGGGAAAGAGAGGGGCTCGGTTCCCCCCTTTGCCTTGAGGGGCAGACGGCAAAGGGGCCAAGAGCAGATAGCAAAGGGGGGGGGAAGAGAGGGGCTAGGGTCCCCCCTTTGCCATGAGGGGGCAGACGGCAAAGGGGGCTAAGAGCAGACGGCAAAGGGGGGAGCTTGCCGTTAGCACTTAACGGGACAGCCTGTTTATCTGCCGTCCCATTTTATTTCTCGTCTGCTCCCTCATGGCAAAGATTCTTTGCCATTCGCCATACAAAAAGCAGATGGCAAATTACCTCTTTACCGGATATATTTTTGCCGTCTAGTTTGCCGTCAGCTGACTGACGGCAAAGCCTTTGCCGTCCGTGTTTCCCCCCTTTGCCATCTACCATGGCAGACGGCAAAATCTCAGATTCCTGTAGTGAAGGATGCTAAAAGGTGTGCGAGCTCCATCAATCCATCTAAGGGCTGAAGCAAGCATCTCGGAGATGGAATATACACTTTGATGAGGTGATCAAAGTTTTGTAGTTTATACAAAGTTTACGTGAAATTTGTATTTACAATAAAGTGAGTGGGAGCACTATAGAATTTCTGATAAGTATATGTGGATGACATATAGTTGATCGGAAATAATGTAGAATTTCTGGAAAGCATAAACGGTTCTTTGAAAAGTGTTTTTCAAAGGAAGACCTGGATAGAGCTACCTAATTGTTGAGCATCAAGATCTATAGAGATAGATCAAGATGCATGAGACTTTCAATGATTACATACCTTGACAAGATTTTGAAAGAGTGCAAAATGGATCAGTCAAAGAAAGAGTTCTCACCGGATTTGTAAGCTGTGATGTTGAGTGAGACTCAAAGCTCGACAACAGCAGAAGAAATAGAAAGGACGAACGTCGTCCCCTATGCCTTAGCCATAGGCTCTGTACAATATGCCATGCTGTGTACCGCACCTATGTGTGCCTTGCCCCAAGTCCGTCAAGGGTTACAAAAGTGACCCAGGAGTGGATCACTGGACAGCGGTCAATATTAGCCTTCGTAACTAAAAGACTAAGGAGATTTTTCTTGATTATGGAGGTAATAAAGGGTTTGTCGTAAAGAGTTACGTCGATGAAAGCTTTAACACCAATCCGGATGACTCGTAGTAGCAATCTGGATACGTATAGTGGAGCAGCCATTTGGAATAATACCAAGTGGAGTGTGGTAGCGGTGTTTACGGTTTGACATAGATATTTGCAAAGTACACATGGATCTGAATGTCGCAGACCCGTTGACTATAAGACCTCTCTCACATGCAAAGCATGATCGAGCCCCAACATTCATTGGGAGTTAGATTCATAACAGGGCGAATCACATAGTGATGTGAACTAGATTATTGACTCTAGTGCAAGTGGGAGATAGTTGGAAATATTCCCTAGAGGCAATAATAAATTAGTTATTATCATATTTCCTTGTTCATGATAATCGTTTATTATCCATGCTATAATTGTATTGATCGAAGACTTAGATGCATGTGTGGATACATAGACAAAACCATGTCCCTAGTATGCCTCTAATAGACTAGCTCGTTGATCAAAAGATGGTTAAGGTTTCCTAGCCATGGACATGAGATGTCATTTGATAACGGGATCACATCATTAGGAGCATGATGTGATGGACAAGACCCAAACTACAAACGTAGCATATGATCATGTCATTTTATTGCTACTGTTTTCTGCATGTCAAGTATATGTTCCTATGACCATGACATCATGAAAATCACGGACACCGGAGGAGTGCCTTGTGTGTATCAAACGTTGCAACCTAACTGGGTGACTATAAAGGTGCTCTACAGGTATCTCCGAGGGTGTCTGTTGGGTTGGCATGGATCAAGACTGGGATTTGTTACTCCGTGTGATGGAGAGGTATCTCAGCACCCACTCGGTAATACAACATCACAATAAGCCTTGCAAGCAATGTGACTAAGTGTTAGTCACAGGATCTTGTATTACAGAACGAGTAAAGAGACTTGCTGGTAACGAGGTTGAACTAGGTATGGAGATACCGACGATCGAATCTCGGGCAAGTAACATACCGAAGAACAAAGGGAACATCATGCGGGATTGACTGAATCCTTGACATAGAGGTGCGACCAATAAAGATCTTCGTAGAATATGTAGAAACCAATATGGGCATCCAGGTCCCACTATTGGTTATTGACCGTAGAGGTGTCTCGGTCATGTCTACATAGTTCTCGAACCCGCGGGGTCTGCACACTTAAGGTTTGGTGACGTTTCGGTAGTATAGAGTTAAGTATGGTGGTGACGGAAGGTTTTTTGGAGTCCCGGATGAGATCCCGAACGTCAGGAGGAGCTCTGGAATGGTCCGGAGATAAAGATTCATATATAGGAAGTCCTATTTTGGTCGCCGGAAAAGTTTCGGGCTCATCGGTAGTGTACCGGGAAACCATCGGGAGGGGTACTTCGACCCAAGAGGCTTCATGGGCTGTGGGAGAGTGAATACCAGCCCTTAGTGGGCAGGTGGAACTCCCACACAAGTCCCATGCGGCTAAGGAAGAAAAATCCAATTGGAAAAGGTGGAAAAAAGGCAAAAAACGAGGAATCCTTGTCCTACTAGGATTGGAGGAGGAGTGCTCCTGTCCTCCCAGTTCGGCCGACCAAGGAGGACTTGGCCCTTGCGCTAAGGCCTCTGCTCCCTCCCTCTTATATATACTTTTGGTTTTTAGGGGTTTTCACTAGATTTTAGCCACGTGCTGCCCGTTCCTCCAGTGCATAGTTTCTCCTCTAGATCGAATTTCTGTAGTGCTTAGGCGAAGCGCTGCGGGAATAGCTCCACCACCATCGCCGGAGCGCCGTCACGCTGCCGGAGAACTCTTCTACCTCTCTGCTCCCTCTTGCTGGATCAAGAAGGCAGAGATCATCATCAAGCTGCACGTGTGCTGAACGCGGAGGTGTCGTCCGTTCGGCGCTAGATCGGAAGGATCGTGATGAGATCTCGGGACGGATCGTGATGAGTTCGCGTGACGGATCGTGATTGGATTGCGGGACGGATCGTGATGAGATCGCAGGACGCTCGACGATTTGGATCGCAAAGACGTTCGACTACACCAACCGCGTTTCTTAACGCTTCCCGCTTAGCGATCTACAAGGGTATGTAGATCCACTCTCGCTCTCGTAGATGCTCATCACCATGGATAGATCTGTGTGTGCGTAGGAAATTTTTTGTTTCCCATGCAACATTCCCCAACACAAAGCTGCCAGGTGATCCCCCGTCCGCTCGTTGATGTGCGTGCGCTCCCCGCGCTACCGAACCAGCATCGTGACCGGGCACCACTTGGGGCGGCCACTCAGGAGCGTCCGGACCGGGCCCAACCGGCACATCCAGCAGCACATGTCGAGCTGGTGGGCTGCCTCGCCATCATGCCGGAGCTCTATCCAACTCAAGTTCAAGCCCGATCTACCCCCTCGCTACAAAGGAACCCCAGATCCCGTCGAGTTCCTACAGCTCTACTCGCTGAGCATCCGGGTGGCTGGTGGAGACAACAAGGTCATGGCGTGCTGGTTCTACATGGCACTCAATGGCGGCGCTCTCTCCATGCTCCTTAACATCCTGGAGGGTTCCATCACCTCCTGGGATGACCTACGCAAGCGTTTCATTGCCAACTTCCAAGGTACACGCGATCGCGTGCTCACCATGAACGACCTGCGGCGTGTGAAGTTACAGGATGGAGAGACCCTGCACAAGTTCATACAACGCTTCATGACTACGTGCCTCAAGGTCCCGAAGGCATCGGATGAGGCTACCATCTCCGCTTTCACCGACGGCGTCACCGATCTCAAGATGAAAGAGGAACTCGCCATGAACGACAAACTATGCTCCGCCCTTGAGATGTTCAATCTGGCGAACAGGTGTGCCAAGGCCGAGGAGGGGCACCGCCTTTCACTCTCTGAGCCTCCAGCGGCAGATCCAGAGGAAAATAAGACCAAAGCCAAGGAGGTGAAGCGCAAGTCCCCAGCGGTACTCGCAGCCGAGCCTGAGGCGAAGCGCAACCAAGGTGAGGATCATCCCGCAAGGGGGAGACCGACCTGCATCCACGGCACCAACAAACACGACACCACCGACTGCGAGGAACTCAGGCAGGTCTGCGCTGAACACTTCAGACGGCGCCACGAACTCAATGATCGTGTCTTCAGACACGGCGAAGGTCATGATGGAGGCCATTGGGACAACCGGGAACCGCGTCAGGGGTGCGAGACCAGCCTCAGGAGAACCACTGGCCCGATTAGGCTCGGGAGGACTGCTGGCGTGATGACCCTCCGGAGGTGTCACACAGTGGCTAGCCTCGTGAGGTTCGCCCTCGTGAGGCCGGCCTACCACCTCTACCACCTCCACCCAGAAGGAAGGAAGGGGACATGCAGGACGATGTGGTTGGGGGATTCCAGGAGGTCAGGGCGGTAGCATGTACCCTAGATGGCGCCCAGGCTGCAACATCCAACTGCGTCTTCAGGCAATTTGCGCGGGAGATGAACGCGGCTCTTCCAAAGCCTGAGGCCATGCGTCCCCTCAAGTAGTCCCAGACTACCATCACCTTTGACTCGAGGGATCAGCTCAGGTGCTCGATCATGGCCGGCAGACTCCCCATGTTGTGCACTCCGACCATCAACAACATCCTCGTCACCAAGACCCTCATCGACAACGGAGTGGGGCTCAATGTCCTCTCCATTGAGACCTTCGAGATGCTCCAAATACCGTATGACCTGCTCATGCCGACCAAGCCCTTCTCAGGAGTCACTGATGGGTCCACAATTCCCATTGAGCAAGAACGTCTACTCGTCACCTTCGGTGGACGCAAGAACTACCACACCGAGATCATCGTGTTCGACGTCGCCCACATCGACCTCCCGTACAACACGATCCTTGGGTACCCATCCCTCGCGAAGATTATGGCTATGACTCGTCACGGCTACAACGTCCTCAAGATGCTAGGGAGTGGCACCGTCATCACTGTCACCTGTGATGAGAAGGATGTCGTATGCTCCCTCGAGCGTGCTTATCGTGCTGCTGCGGCCGAGCGCTCGAATAACGAGGAGGATGCCCTGCCTCGCGAGGATGCACACAAGAAGAAGAAGCAGCTCACCTATGACAGCCCGAGACCGACGTTCCAGAAGATTCCCGTTTTGTTTCCGTTCTCGTCATGTGCTCGTCTGGTTTTCGCATTCACCATCGCATCATCTTCATAGCATCGTCACCCGTTCTCGGAACTTGCATCCGTTCGTAGTCACCGCTTCTCTCCGTTTCGCCGTTGCCCGTTTCGAGACCAGCCACACACGCACGCGCCCGCGGCACCGTGAAATCAAACAGTTTTTAAGCGCGTGCAAAATATTCTCGAATCGAGTTGAAACTTGTCGTGTGGTCTTGTTATAGCTTAGGTAGACCGCCCGTCGAGTTTCGTCGCGTTCTGAGTCCGTTAGATGCCCCGTCGGTCATCCGTACCAATGCGGTCATCGGTTATCGTCGGATGTATTTCGGTGTTTTAAACTCAGTGCCACGGGTCACCGCTTCCCTCTCTTCCCCTCCTAGTCCCTCTGGAGAGCCTATCTGTAACCCCCTCTCCGCTTTCGGACCGTCGGACTGACATACGGCGGTCCGAAAATGGACAGTGCCAGCTAACCCTTGCCCTACCCTATATATAGCCCCACATTGTTCTGCGTGCAAACCTAACCCTAGCCAGTCCCCCTCCTTCTCCGTCCTCCAGCCACCAAGCCCGCCCGAGCCCATCTGGGCCCGTTCGAGCCGATCCGGGCCCAAATCGACCATTCCGGAGCTCTTCGGATCTCTCCTGAGCCTCCCATGGCAGCTTCTCCTTCCTCTCCCCGCGGACCTTGATAGATCTGGCCGGAGCCGCCGCAGCAGTCGCACCCTGCCGGAGTGCAGCCCTGCCACTGGTCGCCGGACCCCCTCTTCCCTTCCCCTTTCCTCCTTCTCCTCCCTTCCCGTGCGCCTCACCCCACCGGCCTCCCTGTTGCAGGTTCCCCAGCCGCCATGGCTGAGCGCAGCTCAGCGCCGCAGCCTCCCTCCGGCCAGCCGCCGGCCGGATCCCGTCCCCTCTGGACGGATCCGCCGCCGCCAGCCCCAGCGCCCTCGCCCCCTCCGCTCTAGCCTCCTCGCCGTGGCTGCCATTGGTCGCCGCCATGGACCTCCTCGGGCACGAGCAGAGGAGCCGCTCCCTCGCCCGATCCGCTCGCCCGTGCCTCCCGCTCCAGCGCTGCCTGTGCCGAGGCTCAGACGCCCCAGCGCTGCCTCCCCTCTCTCCTCCCACCAACCGGCCCATGCAGGACCATTGGTGAGCAGCCCCTCCCCTTTTTTTTTAGTTTTAGTTATTTAGATTTTTGCGTATTAAAATGATGATAGTAAATAAACCGTGCACCATTTCGAAATGCTTTCAACATGAGAAGTGCTTAGAAAATTACGTAGATTAATAACATGCCATTTGCATCCATGCAAAAATCATGTTAACCTGTCATTTTTCATAATTGCATTTAATTGCATTGCGATATTTAATTACCATGCATCGGAATTAATCTAATAATATATTAAAAATGTTCATCTCATTCGCATCGCATTTTTGTGCATGAGATAATTGCTGGCATAATGTCTGCACATTATTTTGCATTAATGAATTGCTAAAACGTGAATAGGCCTTATACCCACATATTTAATTGTGATTAATTTCCCACAAGAACCATGCATATTATATATGTTTTCGGGGTAGAAAAATTCATTGGTTTTATCTGTGCATTTAGTTTTGCCATTTGAGCATGTTTTTGTGGATGTCATTTATGCCGTGATGCCCTTGTGTCATTTTCGTAGGAATTAATCCGAGCATGATATGATTTAATTTCCAACATGAAAGTTGCTCTTTGATATGTGTCCTAGCCCATGGACATTTTGCTTGTCATAAATATGCATGTTTAGGTGTTGTTTTGCTGTTGTCAACTTGCTATGAAAATCTGTTATATTTTGTTGCTGCCTTGCCATGTGATTTGCTAGTGATCTAGAAATCTTTTGTGGTAGGTGTAATGGAGTTATTTGTTGTTGATGTTGCCCTCTAGCATGCTCTAAAGTTTCATGCAATTTCATGATTTGTAGCATATAGTTTCACTGCTCTCAATATGCCTTCATGATAAAAACTGCACTTTCTAAAACTGCTATTTTCACTAAGTCTGAAACTGTTATTGAGTAGCCTTCTTGTGAGCTTCCTACCAAGTGATCCATGCATGTTTTGAATATGATTTGTGAAGATGAAATGAAGTGGATGTCGTATGCTATTGCCCCATGCTTAGTTTGTGCATTTTGGAGTCTTGTAACTTGTTATTTTCATATGTTCAAAATGCATGTTGCTGTTTTTGGCATATTTCATCTAAAACTTGTTTTGTTGATTGTGGTTGAACCGTAGCTCCGTTTTGAGCATTCCATATATGAAACTTGCTTCGAATCTCATATAGTTTCATAATAACTTGTTGCATTCATGATTTGAAATGTTCGTGATTGTTTTTCGTATGCATTTGCATTCATGGCATGTGCATCTTATGTTGCTCATAACTTTTAGACCGTAGCTCCATTTGAGATGTTTTATATATATAGATCGACTAGAATGACATGTAGAATAACATGGTATGCTTTATTTTGATGTTTATCCTACATAAAACATGTTTAGATCAGATCTGGATCAATTTCTAAATTAACATATGGGGTCATTTCGGAAATGCTATAAGTTGTTTCCAGCCTCATTTAATATGCCTAGATAGATAGTTTACTTATGCTTCGCCTCTTGCCATGTTTAACAACATTTAATATTGTCGTGTACCTAACAAGAGTGAATTCAATAATTTGAACGTGGAGTTTCGTCAATATGCAACTCGTTGCATATTGAGCTTCACTTAATGTGTACTATTTGATTGTTGTGAATTGTCAAGCATTGAATATTAAACCGGACATGCATCATATTTGTTGTGCATCGTGTCTTGCATATGTTGTGGTGTATATTGTGTTGATTGTTTGTTTCGGATTGCTTCTTCTGGATAGAGTTCCGAAAGCGTTCGGAGTGTGAGGATTCGTTCGACTACGTTGGTTCATCTTCTTCATGGGTTCGTTCTTCTTCCGAGCGGGATCTCACGCAAGATGACACATTTCCCTGGATACCATTACTATCATTGCCATGCTAGTTGTCTCATCTTTTATCATTATGTCTTGCTACCTACCACTTGTTTGATAAGCCTCCCTTCATTGCCATGAAAAGCCTCTAACCTCTCCACATCCCAGCAAACCTTTGTTTGGCTATGTTACCGCTTGCTTAGCCCTTCTTATAGCGTTTCTAGCTGCAGGTGCTATTGCTTCCATGTGCCAACATGGATCTTCTTTTGTTATATCACAATATTGCTGTTATTTAATTTAATTTACATATACACTTGGTAAAGGGTGGAAGGCTTGGCCTTTTGCTCGGTGTTTTGTTCCACTCTTGCCACCCCTAGTGACTTGTGAACCGGTGTTATGTTCCATAAACGAGCGCTCCTAACATGCTCGGGGTTGTTATGGGGACCCCCTTGATTTTCGGGTTAGATTAAAACTTGTCTGGCAAGGCCGAACATTGGTACTACATTTGCCCATCATAATAAAACTGATCACCTTTTTAATGCATAGAGGGTCGCCCCCTCGTGGATTAATTTAACATAATACAGGGGGGCCAGCACTGCTGGTGCTCGTCCAAAATAGAGTCGTGTGCGGGGCCAACTCGGGGCAACTCGGGAGATTTCTATCAGGCCACGGTACGCTGCGCTCATCCGATTGTGCCCTGAGAACGAGATACGCGGCTCCTATCGGGATTGTCGGCACATCGGGCAGCCTTGCTGGATTTGCTTTACCTTTCTCGAACGTCTTGAGTGAGATACTCTGATTTTCTTCGGGTTATCTCGAGGTGTTGGATTTCCTTTGAAATTGCCTAGGAAGATCACGAGATCCATGCTTGAGGTTATTCCCGCTGAGTGCGGTTACTTTGTGATGGACGAGTTGGAGCACCCCTGCAGAGTTAAATCTTTTCGAGAAGCCGTGCCCGCGGTTATGTGGCAAACTTGGATACTTTGTTTAACACCTGGTCACTGAAAACTTGAAGTAAACTCTAATAAAATACACCAACTGTGTGCGTAACCATGACTGTCTCTTCTAGTGAGTCCTTATCGGGAAGAGAACATGGTGGGGTTATGATTGTCATAAGTAGGTGTTCAGGATCAGTTAGTGATCGCTGCTAGTTCACGTCCGTTATGCATAGTCCACCATACTTTACTTTCTGTACTCGTAAGTTAGCCACTCATATAAATGCTTAGTTGCTTGCTGCAGCCTCACCACTTAATGATACCTTACCTATTAAGCTTTAATAGTCTTGATACCCTTGGAAATAAGATTGCTGAGTACCTGCGGCTCACAGATTACTACAACAACAGTTGCAGGTGCAGGTAATGTGATGACGTGACGTGAGTGCGTTGCTTGATTTGATTTGGAGTTCTTCTTCTTCTTCTTCTTCAGTCTTGGATGGGTTCCAGGCGGCATCCTAGGATAGCAAGGGTGGATGTCATTTTATTGTTTGATTTCGTCCGTAGTCGGACCCTGCTCTTATGTATGATGTTTGAGATGTTATTGTGTTGATGTGACTCTGATGTAGCTTGTGGCGCGTGTAAGGCAATTCCATATACCCATCTCTTCTGTACATGTACTTGTAATGATATCCATTCTTGCGAACGCATCGAGATGCGCTTCTATACCTGACGAGGCCCTCTTGCCCAAATAAGGATAGGACCGCATCTTGGGCGTGACATCACCCTCGCGGAGCGCTAGGGGGCTGGAACCTCCAAGGGCAGAGCCTCGCGCCTTGCATCCTGCCTGTCACCTTCGGTGGACGCAAGAACTACCACACCGAGATCATCGTCTTCGACGTCGCCCACATACACCTTCCATACAACACGATCCTCGGGTACCCGGCCCTCGGCAAGATTATGGCGGCGACTCATCACGGCCACAACGTCCTCAAGATGCTAGGGAGTGGCAGCATCATCACTATCACCTACGATGAGAAGGATGTTGTCTGCTACCTCGAGCGTTCTTATCGTGCTGCTGGGGCCGAGCGCCCGGATAACGAGGAGGATGCCCTACCTCGTAAGGATGCATGCAAGAAGAAGAAGCAGCTCACGCTCGCAGAGCGCCACGGGGTGCTACTTCTCGAGCATGCGTTGGTTTCCCGTGAAGAGGAACGGTTTGATGCGGCAAAGTAGATAAGTATTTCCCTCAGTTTTTAAGAACCAAGGTATCAATCCAGTAGGAGATACAAATGAGCCAATAAGAGATGTACCCGCATAAAGAATCAAACTCTTTCACCCAACGCTATAAAGGTGTTGTAAATCCCTTCACGGTTACTTGCAAGGACGAGATCTAATAGGGATAGATATAATAGCATGCTTGAATGGAAAGCAAAACTAAAAGTAAAAATAGATCTGAAAATAGACCCGGGGGCCATAGGTTTCACTAGATGGCTTCTCTCACGATGGCAAGTATTACGATGGGTGAACAAATTATTCTCGAGAAATTGATAGATAAGCGAATAATTATGAAGATATCCAAGTCAATTATTATGCATATAGGCATCACGTCCATGACAAGTAGACCGAAACGATTCTGCATCTACTACTATTACTCCACACATCAACCGACTCCTGCCTGCATCTAGAGTATTAAGTTCATGAAGAATAGAGTAACGCATTAAGCAAGATGACATGATGTAGAGGGATAAACTCAAGCAATATGATGAAAACCCCATCTTCTTACCCTTGATGGCAAAAATACAATACGTGCCTAGCTACCCCTATTTTGTCAGTGGGTGAGGACACCGCAAGATTCAACCCAAAACTAAGCACTTCTCCCATTGCAAGAAGTACCAATCTAGTTGGCCTAACCAAACCAATAACTCGAAGAGACTTGCAAAGATATGAAATCATGCATATAAGAATTCCGGAAAGACCCAAATAATATTCATGGATAATCTGAACATAAACTCACAATTCATTGGATCTCGACAAACAGACCGCAAAAGAGTATTAGATCGGATAGATCTCCATGAAGATCATGAAGAACATGGTATTGAGAAGCGAAGAGAGAGAAGAACCCATCTAGCTACTAGCTATGGACACGTAGGTCTGTGGTGAACTACTCACGCATCATCAGAGGGGCAATGGAGTTGATGTAGATGCCCTTCGTGATCGAATCACCCTCCGGCAGATTACCGGAAAAGGCTCCAAGATTGGATCTCTCGAGAACGGAGGCTTCTATCGGCGGAAAAGTGTTTTCGTGGCTCTCTTTTATAATGATGGAATATTTGGGAATTTATAGGCCGAAGATTAGGATTAGGGGAGTTGCGAGGGGCCCACAAGCCTGCCCGGCGTGGGGTACCCCCCTTACCGCGGCTAGCGAGCTTGTGGCCCCATGGCAGCTCCTCTGCCTTGGTTCTCAAGTCTCGTGGCTTCCTTTTATTCTAGAAAAATCATTCGAGAGGTTTTATTCCGTTTGGACTCCATTTAATACTCCTTATCTGTGAAACTAAAAAACACGAAAAAAACAAGAACTGACACTGGGCTCTAGATTAATAGGTTAGTCCCAAAAATAATATAAAATAGCATATTAATGCATATAAAACATCCAAAATAGATAACCTAATAGCATGTAACAATCAAAATTATAGATACATTGGAGACGTATCAGCATCCCCAAGCTGAATTCCAACTCGTCCTCGAGTAGGTAAATGACAAAAACAGAATTTTTGATGTGGAATGCTCCCCAACATATTTATCCATGTAATATTCTTTAGTGTGGCATGAATATTCAGATCCGTTAGATTCAAAACAATATCCTAATATTGACATAAAAACAGTAATACTTCAAGCACACCAACAAGGTAGTCGTGTCCTTTCAAAAAAACATGGCCCTAGAAAGTTATCCCTACAAAATCATATGGTCTGGCTATGCTCCATCTTCCCCACAGAAAGTATCTAAATCGTCCACAACCCCGATGAACAAGTCAAGCAATTGTTTCAAACTTTTGGTGTTCTCAAACCTTTTCAACTCTCTTTTATCCATGTAATATTCTTTAGTGTGGCATGAATATTCAGATCCGTTAGATTCAAAACAATATCCTAATATTGACATAAAAACAGTAATACTTCAAGCACACCAACAAGGTAGTCGTGTCCTTTCAAAAAAACATGGCCCTAGAAAGTTATCCATACAAAATCATATGGTCTGGCTATGCTCCATCTTCCCCACAGAAAGTATCTAAATCGTCCACAACCCCGATGAACAAGTCAAGCAATTGTTTCAACCTTTTGGTGTTCTCAAACCTTTTGGTGAGCCATGGATATAGCATTATAGGTGGAATAGAATATGGAGGAGGTGCAAAGGGAAAAAAGGAGAAGATAGTCTCACATCAACTAGGCGTATCAACGGGCTATAGAGATGCCCATCAATAGATATCAATGTCAGTGAGTAGGGATTGCCATGCAACAAATGCACTTAGAGCTAGAAGTGTATGAAAGCTAAAAAATAAAAGTGGTCGTGCATAATGAATATCCACTAGTTATATGAAAGTGACACAATAGGAGACTCTCTATCATGAAGATCATGGTGCTACTTTGAAGCACAAGTGTGGAAAAAAGTAGTAGCAATTGTCCCTTCTCTCTTTCTCTAATTTTTATTATTATTTTTTATGGTGGGATTCTTTGGCCTCTTTTTTTTTTGGGCTTCGCTGGCCTCTTCTATTTTTTGTAAAGTTCGGATACTCGTCCCAACTTGTGAGGGAGTCCTAGCCTCCATCATCCTTTTCTCTCATGGGATAATGCTCTATTAATGAAAAATCATCACACTTTTATTTACTTATAACTCAAATAAAAAGAAATTACAACTCGTTTCCTATGACAAGATATAACTCTATATGCAATATGAAGTGATGATGCAAGTCATAGAAAAACTACATGGTGGAAGTTGCATGGCAATATATCTCGGAATGTCTATGGAAATGCCATAATAGGTAGCTATGGTGGCTGTTTTGAGGAATATATGGTTGCTGTTTTGAGGAAGGAGGGTTTGATGTACCGGCGAAAGTTGCATGGTACTAGAGAGGCTAGCAAAGATGAAAGGGTGAGAGTGCGTATAATCCATGGACTCACATTAGTCATAAAGAACTCACATACTTATTGCAAAAGTCTATTAGTTATCAAACAAAGCATTAGACGCGTGCTCCTAGGGGAGAGGTTGGTAGGAGTTAACCATCTCGCGCTCCCGACCCTCACACAAAGGTCGACAATCATTAAACAAATCATGCTCCGACTTCGTTACATACCGGTTCTCCATAAGTGCATGCTATGGGAATCACAAGCTTTAACACATGTATCTCTTCAGTTTACAACTACTCACTTGCATGACTCTCATATTACCATCCCTATTATCTCAAAACTATATTCAAGGAATCCAACTTCTCATAGTTGTTAATGCACTTAGTATGAAAGTTTTTATTATATCCCTCTTGGATGAACATCATATTAGGACTAAATTCATAACCTAAACAAATAACCATGCTGTTTTAAGAAACTCTCAACATAATATATGTGAGGAATGAGAGTTCAATAATTTCTATAAAATATAACACTACCATGCTCTATACAGATATAAGTGAAGTACTAGAGTAGCATTGCCTAGCTCAAAAGATATAAGTGAAGCACATAGATAATTCTAACAAATTCACGATTCAGCGTGTCTCTCTCAAAATATGTTTGCGGCAAGGATGATTGTGGCAAACTAACAAGCAAATACTCATATTATACAAGACACTCCAAGCAAAACACATATCATCTGGTGAATAAAAATATAGCCTCAAGTAGATTTACCGATGGATTCACAAACGAAAGAGGGGAGGCCTTTCGGTGAATCCCCAAGCTTAGGCTTTTTGGTACCCTTGAATGTGACTTGGGGTGCCTTGGGCATCCCCAAGCTTAGTCTATTGCCACTCTTTATTCCATAGTCCATCAAATCTTCACCCAAAACTTGAAAACTTCACAACACAAAACTCAACAGAAAACTCATGAGATTCGTTAGTATAAGAAAAATAAATCACCACTTTAGGTACTGTTGTTAACTCATTCTTTATTTATATTTGTGTAATCCCTACGGTATTCTAACTTTTCCATGACTCAAAACCCCGGATACAACCCATAGATACATCAAAATAAGCAAACAACACAAAGAAAAAAGAATCTGTCAAAAACAGAACAGTCTGTAGCAATCTTTAAACTTCGAACACTTTTGAAATCTAATTTTTTTGAAAAGTTAGGACAACCAGGGAAATTGGTATATCAATCCCGTGCAAAACTTTTAGATCAATTTGACGCTCTGAAAATTCAGGAAATTCTTGGAGTGGGCGCAAAAGATTCTGTTTTTCAGCAAGATCAAATCAACAACTACCATAGATCACCCCAAAGGTTTTACTTGGCTCACACCTTAATTTAAACACAAAAACACAATTACTACAGAAGGAATAATGTGACAAACACACCAAAACATAAGCAAAAAGCAGAATGCAAAATAAAATTGGCTTGACTCCCAACAAGCGCTATTGTTTAATGCCCCTACACAACTAGGAGAAAGCCTAGTAGTAGTGCTGGAAATAGCCTTACTAGTAGTGTTGGGTCTAGCCTACTGCTAAGGTGCTATAGCTAAGTTGTAGCAATAGCGCTAGTTGGTGCAGTGCTACTGCTAAGTCTGGTTAGCAATAGCGCTGCACTGACCAGCGCTACTGCTATAACTTAGCTATAGTGCTGCAGAGAGGCAATCACTGCTGATAATCCAGCGCTGCTGCTAGATGGCTTCTAGCGCTTCTGCTAGTATTACTGCTTTCACAGATTCATACCCCCTCTACGTATTTGTGATGTATTTATACAGGCTCTATACAGTGGTCTCATCAGATCATCATAATACATCATTGTCATATAAGAACTCCTCATCATCATCATTTTCGTCCATGAGACATCATATAACAACTTGGTCACTAGTTATAATAACAACAACTCATCATCATCATCATATAACAACTCCTCATCATCATCAACTTGGGCATCAACTTGGTCACTAGGTCACTAGTCATATATAATCAGCACTAACTAATTGTTCTTCGTACCTAGGACCTACTCCTGTTCCTCTCTCTCAGGTAAAATAACATAAAACATGTGTATCGCTCCTTATTCATCATATTGGAGAATGCATATGAACCTGTCTCCTAATTGTGGGCTGCGCTTCTGATTGTTACGCCCTAGTACTTCTCTGTGATCCTTCACAATTTTTCTCAAGTCTTTGACTATTAAGACTTGCTCGCTTCGAGAAATGATGAATGCACTCATGTGCAATACATGATATCTTGGTCGTAAGCTAACCATTGCCATGCGACCGTTAGACTAATTGGGAGTCCCTGTCAAAGAATATCGTAGTAACATACTTAGCAATGAAGTTTAGCTTAAAAAATAATGTATGCAAAAGATGCACTAAGGACAAATAGTAAAAATCTTACCATCTTTCCTAGAGAGATGTGACCGTAGTACAATACGCACACTAGTGGTCGCACGTTTTGAGTACTAATATCTCGAAGTCCAGGAAAATAACAAGTCTTAACAACATCAAGATCCTCAAGCCATGAAACCTAATGACCTATCTCCTCGCAGTTTAGTTCAACCCTGGGACAGTAGTAGGTGTTGTCTACCAAGCGCTAGACATGTTTGCTTGAATGGAAATAAGCTGTCAATAGAAATTAGTTGTCAACTATTTTTAAATAAACAATATAAATTACTTAATAAATATGGTTGAAAAACTCACATAATGGTAGAATTGGAGGCGTCTGCACATCGACCTAGATGTCGATATTACCTTCAATTTCATCTTTCGGATGAATAACAAAGGTGATAAGTATATTAGGATCAAATGCATAAGCCTTGCATAGGGATATCCAACTTTTGCATTCAAAATAGGAGTAGGTGTCTGCATTGTACAATTTTACGGCAAAAGTATAACCATGCTCGGTCCTCAAGTGAACTCTCTTTACCTCCATACTTTTTTAGTATCAAAACCAATCTTATCCAAGGCATAAATTCTTGCATGGAAGGGGATACGCTAGTAGAATAGTAAAAAATTAAAATTATAAGTTGAAGGAAAATAAGCAGAAGCCATGCTTAATTACAAAAAAAGACTTGTCGTTGTGACTTACTTCATCCACTTCGAAGGTCTCATCTAGCATGATGTTGAAGCGCCTACCACCAACTAGGTAAGGCTTGTCGCACAGGCCGCACTTGTCTTCGCAGTATTCGCACATAAAGAATTTCCTTTAGTTGTCAGACATTTCCTATGTTCATAGTTGAAACATTTAAAATCGATCGAGGCAAACTACCAGGAAACTGATCAACACACAAATCACTATTACTCAATATGCAACGGGTTGACTTTAGGTCTTTCTAGTCTTTCCTTCCCAAACTCTCATCTCACTTATATGGTTGGCACTCCCTCTGATATTGTGACCGTCGGTGATGGTGGCTCCTCCATTCGTTCCCGAGTGCATTACACCAAAATGTCTAGCACACAAGAACAAAGGAGAAGCGACCCCCACGACCATAGTCGGGATTGTTCCTCGCATATATATGTGTCCACCATATATATATATAAATATATATATATATATATATATATATATATGGTGGACACCGTCCCTCACTGAAAGACACACAAGGAGCCGAAACAGGCCTAAAGTCAACCCGTCCCATATATCGAGCAATGACATAGAAAAAATGCCCTATGTTTTGCCGGAATGACTGGAAAATCACAAGCACTCGATATGTCCTACATAGTAACACAAGTCATGCTAAAATTTATGAAAAAAAATCGGCATGAACTTTACTAAAAACAGGACATATCGAGTGCCTGAAAGTTGCCGGAATGGAAATGAATCAACATTCCAGCAAAACATAGGCCACTCAGAGGTACATTGCAAACAAGAACACCAAGACATCCTCTATATTCAGAATATGACATGTTCATTCTAGAAAATGAGTAAAGTTGTGTTCATGATTCAAAAATTACGGCACGCGCTTGAATATATCGCAAAGAAGAGAAGAGGAGGCGCGCCCCGCGCATTATACCGATAAAATATCACTAATACATTTATAATGAAATTGAATATAATATCACTAATACATCATCCTGAATACTCCAGTTAATGCATCATCAAATATTAACTAATACATCTCGAATATTATCATTTAAGATCTCTAATACAAATCGAATATCCTAGAATCCAAAGTGGAGGACGGTGAAGTCGGTTCCCTAGAGGTCTTTGAGTCGCTGGCGGTGGACACCCAAAGATAAGGAACCATCACGAGTGCATAACTCGAGTGAGATCCCTAAAGAATCTGCTAGGTATTTATGAACCTGGCATCCAACACCGCCATGTAGCGACGGATGTGGTCGTCCTCCTCCCTGATACGACGACGTACCACCTCCACGGGGGCCTGCTCCCTCCGCACCAAAAGTGGTACACGTGACTGCCACCACAGAAGCTCCGGGTCGATGACGAGACCAGGATTCCACACCAAGCTTTGAGCCCGGGAAGGTAGCACCTCCTAGTGCCAGCCTGGCAGAGCCAGTCCCGGACATGGTTCCTATCAAGCAGGCTCTCGCGAACCACTCGACGACGAGGATGCAGACTGGGCATCCTCGACGTCGAGACAAATTCCTAGGAGAAAAATATATAACTTGAAAAAAATGCAATAAGGTTTTTCATATGTGGCACATTCATATTTGGCTCTAAACTAATTTAGCTAACAAACCTAACCATAGAATCAACCTGACCCTAGAATCAACCTAACAACCTATCCTTAGAATCAACCTAACCCTAGAATAAACCTAACAACCTATACCAAGAATCAACCTAACCTTAGAATCAATCTAACAAACCTAACCCTAGAATCAACCTAAAGCCCTAATATTAAAAAATGTCCGGATGTGAGAGGGGGTGAAGGGGGTGAGGAGAGGGGGAAGAGGGAGGAAGGAGGGAGTAGGGGCTACCTGCGGAGGGAGGGGGCGACGATGAGGGAGGCCGTGACGGTGAGGAAGGTGGCAACCGTAAGGGAGGGTGCGATGGTGATGGAGGGGGTGACGGTGAGGATGGCCGCGACGGTAAAGGAGGGGGGACGATGGTGAGTGAGGACCAAGGCACGAAGGTGGCGGCGTCGAGGTGATGGTGATGGTGAAAGCGGCGGTCGGGGGAGAGGAGTGATGAGAGGGAGAGGGGATCAAATGGGGAGGTAGACGTGGGATCGAATGGGGAGTGGGAGTCAACGGTGGGGGTCGAGTATCATTAGCGCTGGAACAAAAAATCGCTATTGCTAAGTATCATAGTTGTAGCGCTAGCCCGAGCCCAGGCGCTGCTGCTAATCAGGGCCCACCTGCTGGCAACATACAGCCATAGCAGTAACAATGGTCTAGTGACAAGCGCTACTACTACGGCTATAGTAGTAGCGCTGGTTTTGGAGAGCCACTACAACTACAGGTAGCCACGGGGGGTGACGCCGGGACAACTTATTAGTAGCACTGGTTAGGTAGCCAGCTCTGCTGATATGGTTCTACTTGTAGCGCTGTTTTGTACCAAGCGTTGCTACTACCTAACAATAGCGTTTTACTTATATCCAGCGCTACTGCTAAAATCCTGTCTATAGGCTTTCTCCTAGTAGTGCTAGCTAGGCAAAACGCAATAGATCCAGGTATTGTCATCTTTGGTATTGGATTGTGAGGACCTTCTCAAATCAGGAGGTTCTTTAGTTTTATCGATGATCATACTCCTAGGCAAAAAGTCAAGAAATTCTCTTGTAGCAATTGGTTCCCGAACAATGTTGATAAAATTAGGGTGAACACTTATCATCTTAATATCTTCGTCCCCTTTACTAGGGGATTCACCCTTATTCTTGGGAACGTGAGCAAACTTGGCAGCCTTAGAAGGAGGAAATTTAGGAGTGATTTGAACAGCGGCAAAAGCGGAACCAAAGTTGGTAATAATGTCCTCTAGCTTTCCTATTCTAAAGGAATCTTGATCCATTTTTTCATTATATGGTTTCTTTTTCACATTGGTTTTTTAGAGTAACTGCTACCTTAGATCCATATTGAGTGATATGATTATGAATCTTTTTATCCAAGTTTTCAATGAGATCTATAGTAGCAACTTTATTTTCAATGATATCTAACCTTCACATAACAAGTTCCAAAGTCAAAATTGTCCCATTAACCATGATGGGGGTGATCCAAACAAATTTATCATAGCACTATAGGAGTCAAAGGTATGACTTTCCAAGAAATTCCCTCCCATGATGGTATATAGAACATATCTATTCCAAGGAGTGATTCCCATGTAAAAATTGCGATGGAGAACGGTAGTAGGTTGATTACAAATAGATCTATTTTGAGAATTGCAAATTCCATAACAAGAATCTTTTAACTTTTCTCCCTCCCTTTGCTTAAATTTTAGAACTTCATACTCGGGAGCGATAGTAGCAAGGCTAGCCATGAGTTTGAGTGATCTACCACACAAAAAGCAAACGAACAGAAGAACGAAAAAGGGCGAATAAAAAGGCAAATCTTTTTGGTATTTTCTGAAAATCATTTTAGAAGTGGGGGAGAGGAAAATGAGAGGCAAATGGCAAATAATGTAAATGCAAGACATGAGTTTGTGATGGGTGCTTGGTATCCTTGACTTGCTATGTATCTCCCTGGCAACGGCGCCTGAAATCCTTCTTGCTACTTCTCAAGCATGCATTGGTTTCCTGTGAAGAGGAACAATTAGTTGCAGCAAAGTAGATAAGTATTTTCCTCAGTTTTTGAGAACCAAGGTATCAATCCTGTAGGAGATACAAACAAGCCACCAATAGATGTACCTGCACAAAGAATCAAACTCTTGCACCCCAACGCTATAAAGGGGTTGTCAATCCCTTCATGGATACTTGCAAGGATGAGATCTAATAGAGATAGACGTAATAGGATGCCTGAACGGAAAGCAAAACTAAAAGTAAAAACAGTGCATCAAGTATTTTTTGTATTTTTGGTTTTAGATCTGGAAATATAATATGAAAAATAGACCCGGGGGCCATAGGTTTCACTACATGGCTTCTCTCATGATGGGAAGTATTACGGTGGGTGAACAAATTACTGTCGAGCAATTGATAGAAAAGTGAATAATTATGAAGATATCCAAGGCAATGATTACACATATAGGCATCACGTCCATGACAAGTAGACCGAAATGATACTACATCTACTACTATTATTCCACACATCGACCGACTCCTGCCTGCATCTAGAGTATTAAGTTCATGAAGAACGGAGTAAGGCATTAAGAAAGATGACATTATGTAGAGGGATAAACTCAAGCAATATGATGAAAACCCCATCTTTTTACCCTTGATGGCAACAATACAATATGTGCCTCGCTACCCCTACTTTGTCACTGGGTGAGGACACCGCAAGATTGAACTCAATACTAAGCACTTCTCCCATTACAAGAATTACCAATCTAGTTGGTCTAACCAAGCTAATAACTCGAAGAGACTTGCGAAGATATGAAATGATGCATATAAGAATTCAGGAAAGACTCAAATAATATCCATGGATAATCTGAACATAAACCCACAATTCATCGGATCTCGACAAATACACCGCAAAAGAGTATTACATCGGATAGATCTCCATGAAGATCATGAAGAACATGGTATTGAGAAGCAAAGAGAGAGAAGAAGTCATGTAGCTACTAGCTATGGACCCGTAGGTCTGTGCTGAACTACTCACGCAACATCGGAGGGGCAATGGAGTTGATGTAGATGCCCTCCGTGATCGAATCCCCCTCCAACATATTACCGGAAAAGGCTCCCACATTGGATCTCTCGGGAACGGAGGCTTCTGGCGGCGGAAAAGTGTTTTCCTGGCTCTCTTTGATAATGATGGAATATTTAGAAATTTATAGGTCGGAGATTAGGGTTAGGGGAGTTACGAGGGGCCCACAAGCCTGCCCGACGCGTAGTACCCCCCATGCCACGGCTAAAGGGTTTGTGGCCCCATGGCAGCTCCTCTTCCTTGGTTCTCAAGTCTCGTGGCTTCCTTTTATTCGAGAAAAAATCATTCCGGAGGTTTTATTCTGTTTGGACTCCCTTTAATATTCCTTATCTGTGAAAATCAAAAACAAGGAAAAAACATGAACTAGCACTGGGCTCTAGATTGATAGGTTAGGCCCAAAAATAATGTTAAATAGAATATTAATGCATATAAAACATACAAAACACATAATACAATAGCATGGAACAATCAAAAATTATACATACATTGGAGACATATCAGGGGGCTGGACCTCCAAGGATAGAGCCACGGGTCGTGCATCCGGGGACGGGGCCACACCTTCCATCGCATAGGAAAGCGCGCTCGGCGCCCCCCTTGGGTTGGGCTCGGGGGCTTCCACCCAGGAGGCCCCCGGCTTACCTGATGAGATTAGGGAGGTGTTCGAGCACAACCTGATGCGAAAACACCAGGGCAAGGGGAACGGCGCGAGGCGCCGAGCTTGCAAGAGTCAGTCATCAAAGCGATCGAGGACCTTCGGGAGGCACAAGCTGAGCGAGGAAGGGACTGTCCTATACCACCAATCGCAGCTGCCATCGTCGGCCCGGTCGACTAGCCGCGCTTCTACGTCAACATGCTCTCAATCAAAATCCTAGTTCCTCTTTTGGACGACACGTGCCGACCACGGGTGGGTCTACCCACACAATTACGTATGCACACCTTTTGGCCTGGCGAACGACAGTGTCACATTCCAGCGCCTTGCCCGGGCCATGCTCGCCCCTTGCCTGGCGAGACGCGATGAGGATTTGGAGGAGATGCCCGGACCGAGCATGGGTCCCGAGCCCTGGGAGACGACGGGCCAGTGAGGGCCGCGCTCGTGGAGGTACAAGAACAGGCTAAAACGGCAGATTCGACTCTGCAGCGGCATGGCCGCCAGGTGACTTTTTGTTGGTTTGTGACAGGTAACTTTTTGGCTTGTTCCGTTTAAGGGTGCCCGCCGGGACGCATTATACTCAGGCGATCAGGGCGTACCCCTGCAGCAGCCGTATTTACCCATATTTCAGTAGTTTTTCATGCATATGATCTGTTTCCTAACGTTTCCCCTTGCCTGCAAGGCTCTTTGTCGGTCTGAATGTCGTCACTCCCTGGTGATCCTACCTTCAGCTACCTCGTGAGAGGACTGGGAAGGGCGTCTAAGCTCAGCTTGGTCCCTGCGTCGTTGATAAATATAGTAGCCGAGCTCTGTCTGGCGGGCCAGCCCCGCTCACGTCATTTCCTGGGGTCACTGGTGCTTGACCCTCTCATGCGATGGCCCTAGAGAGGACGTTCAACGCTATCTACGAGAAGACTCAGGTGCAAAGTGCCTTTGAGGTAGGGACCTCGCGAGGCCAAAGCGCCCTCGTTAGCTCCCACATACACCTCCCAGTTCTACCGTGCTAGTCACGCGTACGAACTCAATGGGCTATACACGCCGGAGTCCCCCCGAGGATGTGGAGGGGTTCCTTCCCATGTTGTGTGGAGGCCACAGCTCCGTGCTGGCAGACAACATGGTCCACCAATGACTATGGCCACACAATGTGGAAGCCACAACTTCGTGTTGGCAGACAACACGGTCCACCAATGACTATGCCCACGCAAATGTGGAAGACACAGGTCCGTGCTGGTGGACAGCACGGTCCACTAGTGACTATGCCCACGCAATGTGGAAGCCATATGCCCTGTGCTGGGGATAAACAACTGAGGGCACCCTGGCGGCTGCATCCAACCTTAAGAAAGCTCCTTGCAGCCCCGTTTCGCTGCATTCCCTAGGATCTTCGCATGAGGGGGCTGCATGGGGGATACTACCGGGCCAGGCCTAGTACACACCACCTTCCCAGGTCTACCAAACCTGGTCTTCACACGCCCCTCTTAGGAAAAGCCAATGAGGAAAGGTATGGGAACCACTCGTATGTCAAGGGGGACTCCTGAGTATCTTGACTCAGGAGCCTCACTGGTCACGTAGCCCCTCACCCCTAGAACCACCCTTGGTGATCTGAACGGCCCAGCGGCGGCCGAGGTATGCGCGGGACAGGGCCTTGCAGACGCAGAGCTCAACGTGCTCAAAACCCTTAAGGAGGACGCTAGAACTCGTACGTCAAGGGGGGCTCCTGAGAACATCGCGTCTCAGGAGCCTCACTAGCCATGTTGCCCCTCACCCCTTGGAACCGTCCTTGGTGATCCGAACGGCCCAACGGTGGCTGAGGTATGTGTGGGGCCAGGCCTTGCCGACGCAGAGCTCAAGGTGTTTGAAATTTCCAAGTTAAACCTATCTTCACCATGTTCCCTTCATTGGGGTTGCTCATACGTCAAGGGGTACTCCTGAGCATCACGACTCAGGAGCCTCATTGGCCACGTAGCCCCTCACCCCTTGGAACCGTCGTTGGTGATCCGAACGGCCCAACGGCAGTTGAGGTATGTGCGGGGCCAGGCCTTGCTAACGCAGAGCGTCATGCAAGCAAGAAGGAACACAAGGCGAAGAGGGCAATCATGCAGTTCATCAATTATTACAATCATTAAAAGTCTTTCGCAAATACCAACATATTTAACACCTCCGTGAGGCACGATAAATGTTGCATGAAGGGGGCAAGGAAGAGGAATCGGGAGGAGCCACCGCCGCCACTCGTCCCGTCCGCAAGGAACTCGTCGTCGACATTGCTAGCGCCGTCTTCTTCACCAGTAACCCATGTAGCTTCAAGAGGCGTAGGAACGGTGATGCGGGTGAACTTCTTCACCAGCGCCTCCACGGGGGACCTCGGTGGCGACCGGGTGGATCATGGACTCGAAGTCAAACCCTGGCTCACGAAGGTGGAGGTGGTTGCATATGTGCATCGGGGCCTCAGAAAAGTGGTCGCGACACTCGCTCTCCAAGACCCCCTAAACCTTGACAATGGCGCCCTCAAGCGCCTAGACAAGCTTCGAAGCGAGCTTCAAGAAGCCGCTCTCCGGAGCCACCTGGGGTCCCTCAAACCCTTCCCAACAGAGGGAGTGGAGCGCTTGGCGAAGCCTGAGCTCAACCGGGGGAAGGGCGCTGAGCTCTGTGGCCTTTTTCTCTTTGGCCTCATCTAGAGCCTTTTCCGTGGTTTTGAGCCGGGCCTTTTGTTGGAAATATGCCCTAGAGTAAATAATAAATTGATTATTATCATATTTCCTTGTTCATGATAATCGTTTATTATCCATGCTATAATTGTGTTGATCAGAAACTCAGATACATGTGCGGGTACATAGACAACACCATGTCCCTAGTATGCCTCTAATAGACTAGCTCGTTTATCAATGATGGCTATGGTTTCCTAGTCATGGACATGAGATGTCATTTGATAATGGGATCACATCATTAGGAGAATGATGTTATGGACAAGACCCAAACTACAAAGGTAGCATATGATCGTGTAAGTTTATTGCTACTGTTTTCTGCATGTCAAGTATTTGTTCCTATGACCATGAGATCATGCAACTCTCTGAAACCGGAGGAGTACCTTGTGTGTATCAAATGTCACAACGTAACTGGGTGACTGTAAAGGTGCTCTACAGGTATCTCCGAGGGTGTTTGTTGGGTTGGCATGGATAAGGACCTTGTGATAATCGTTTCCGCCACGCGCGCCGCATGCATAGCGAGAAGCAAGCAATGGGTGCCTGTGACCTAAAGCCCTAGGAGAGGCAATAATTGGAGTGCTATGGATTGGAGCAACGGGCCGGTTGTTGTTTGCCCCGTGATCAAGGGCATCGCTATTGGAGGAGGTGGGCGGCGACCCTTGAAGCGGGGGAGAGCCAGCCCCCACACTCCCCCCTATAAATTGAGTGGTAGTGAGGGCGTTTCTCATCCATCCGTCCTCCCTCCTCCAAGTGTGAACCTCAATAGCTTGCCCTTCCACGTCTTCCCAACCTTCGAGTGGCACTCGCCCTTTGCCATGAACAAGGGGCAAGGGCGTCCACCGTCCTCAGCTCTGAGGAGGAGTTCTCGTCAGGATCATGCCACCGCTTCAGCCACAGAGGTGGAGGGCGGCCCGAGTGCGCGTGGTGGAAGAGGCGCGAGGGGTCATGGTCGTCGTGGAGGCCGAGGTCGGGGGAGGCAGAGTGCTGCCCCAACTCCTCCTCCTCCGACGCTGGGCCTCTTCCTTGAGGACACCCACGCTGAGGGGACGGTGCTGGAGTTCGCCCTCGAACAGGCCGGTCCCGTCCGGAGCCATCTGCGCCTCCCTCGCCCCTTCGCCAGGGTGATGGAGGTCGACGATCCGCCCGTCCTATGGCTACGGGCGCATGGTTGTTGTAATAGCATGGCATGGGTGGATGTTGAGTACACAGCGAGTCGCGTCATGTTCCTCAGGCGCGGATGGAAGACCTTTGCCGTTGTCCACAACCTCCAGGATGGGCATGTCCTTCGTTTTAAAATGACGGAGGCCAATATGCTCTCTGTCAAGATTTATGGGCGCTCAGGCGTCCGTCTTAGCTGCTACAAAGAGAGCTCGAGCGGCGCCGAAAATCCCTCCTCAAGTGAGAGTGATGAGGAGGACAGTGGCGAAGACGACGACGATGAGTCCGGTCTTCGGGCTGTCAAGTCGAGGTTGGACTAACTATCGGCCGCACCATCACGACCAGCCTCATGCCTCTCCCCCTCCCGGCAGGACAATCTTGCCAGGGGCCTTTGTCCTGGGCGCTGCCTCATCTTCCACCTAGACCTTCCGGCAGGCCCGTGGACTTTGGCTTCTGGGGTCCATCCTCCTTTTCATCTGTGCCGGCCCTCTCCTCCACGCAATGCTGGTCCAGGAGGGACCAGGCTCTCGTCAGAGGCCCCTTGCCATCTTTTCTTCTTGTAGTCCACCTCCTCTTTCCATCTTTCTCTTCTTGTAATCTCCCCTAGGGGAGAGTCAAATAAAGATATACTTAGGAAAAGGCGACATCTCATGTACATTTCACCCCAAGTGAATTAACCTCCCCTATTTTGAATAACTGTATATTATCCTCCTTGTTAGACTGTTTCTTCGCATGGAACTTTCCCTACACCTTTTAGGAAGATCCTCGGGGCATGTGTAGCCCTACCGCGAGCGCTTTGAGGAACGGGTCCTTAGCAGCCTACTGGCGGTGCCACTGCCGGCAAGATACGTTGGCGTCCTTGGTGCAGACGCTTAAGTTGTTGATCATGCTCGAAACAGAATAAGGGCATGAGTGCAGCCCCTTGAGTCATTGAGCGGTTTCGAAATGAAGCAAGAGTGCGGGCGCAGCCAATCACGGCAAGGTTCCCATGCGTGTAGGTTTTCCATACAGAAGTCGAAATTGTCTAAGGAAAATAATTTCATAGAAATAATTCACTTGGGGTTTTGCAACTTATCTTTTCGTTGTCATACTCCTTCCGACAAGATTTTTCTTTGGACGTCGCCCAAAGGTATCCATACCACCATTACCCCCCCCCCCCAGCAAAGCTGCACGTGAGGTAACCTTGTGTCCTTTGAGAAAAAGAAAGAAGAGAAAATATGGATGTGGAACCTTGGTTGTCCGTTAGCTCTTGCCGGGAGTAAGTGCAATGCAACATCTTAGACCAACATGCACATAAGTAAACATGAAAATCGACAAGATTTGCAGAACACTTATATTTATTGAACTATGCATAGGGTCTGCGCCTGGCTTTGTACCAAGGATTACATGCTTCAGCGGCAAGACTAGTACAAAAGGTGGTTGCCGGGAGACCCGACAACCGCGCCTCATGGGTAGAACTTTCGAAGATGTTCCATATTCCACGAGTTGCTCACTGGGATGTCATCAACGGTATCCAGGTGTAGGATCGAGAGAGGGGTGTCTAGAGGGGGGGTGAATAGACTACTAGCAGAAATTTAAAACCTAACCTTTTCCCAAGTTAATTGTTTGGTAGATTTTTACTATTTTAGTAGGTCTAGCAAGTCTAACGGCCCTACATAGGCATGTCTTCGAGTATGGTATCGGAAAGTAAAGACATTGCACATGTAAGTAAAGAGATGGGGTAGGAAGATCAAACGCAATAGGAGATGCAAGGATTTTTCCCGTGGTTCCGATAGGTGGTGCTATCGTACGTCCACATTCATGGAGTCTTCAACCCATGGACGGTAACGTTCACAAGAGTCCACGGAGGGCTCTACCCATGGAGGGTTCCACGAAGAAGCAACCTTGAATATTCCATGCGGCATCCGTCCATGAAGGACTAGCCTCACTATGGGTAGATCTTCACGAAGTAGGCGATCTCCTTGCACTTAAAAACTTTCTGGGTTCACTCCACAACACGAAGTAGGAGGCTCCCAAGCGACACCTAACCAATCTAGGAGGCACCATGCTCGAAAAGGTAATAGGCTCGGTAATGATGATGAACTCCTTGCTCTCGTGCTTCAAGATTATAGACACCTCAACACACAATCACCCTCTCATAGATTTGGCTTGGTAGAAGAGATGGGATTGGTGGAAAGCAACTTGGGGAGGCTCGAAATAACGATCCATATAGTTGGAGTGGAAGATCTTGACAGCGGGATGACCCACGGGTAGCCTCAAACGCCCCTAATGCTTCGGCTCGCCTATGGGGCAAATGGGTGGGCCGCCTTTGAGTTGCCGGCTTGGCTATGCCCCGCCGGCTTCAACCCCCCTCCCGGCACCGGTGTGCCGGGCACTCCTTCTCCAGCCACGGTGTGCTGGCCGGCCATGGCCTCACCGCCCGGCTCCTTCCCTCCAACCGGCCGGGCATCGGATGCCCTTGACGGGCTCTGCGTGGCGACAGAAGGCCTCGTCCCATCGAGGGTCGGCGTCTGCATGGCCACAGTGGCCCCTATCCCATCGGGGGTCAGCGCCCGCATGGACATAGTGGCCTCTCGCCACTGTTGGACGACGACCAGGCCTCCAACAGTGGCGGCCTGCCCCCAACCACTCCGCTATCTACCCCGGCATGGCTATAGGACAGCCGGCCGGCTGCTGACTTCGGCCGCCCGCCGCAATACGACGCCGCCCGTGGCACCCCTTGCCGCGACGTGACCAGATTCGGGGCCCGCCCACGACAAGACCCAAGATGGTGGCCCTCGCAGCCGGCCATAGTGCCTACCGGCCGAGTCCCCCCACGACCAGTATATTCGTATTGTAAGCCAGGGGGTTGGCCTATAAAACCCCCCAGGCCTCCCCCATGCAAGGGGGGACGAACAGAGGAGAGAACGTCGAACTACGCCCGAAGAAGAACCGCGATAGCTCCACCTATGTAGCACCTCCCACGGGGAACCTCTTGAGCCGGAGCACCTAGCTCCCACCTCGATTCATAAAGCTCAAGGAGCACCTTTGTAACCTTCACCATCATCTCGACAAGACCAAGCAGGAGTAGGGGTTTTACCTCCCACGGAGGGCCCCGAACCTGGGTACATCGCCTGTCAGTCGCCGTTTGTGCCTAACCCCGTTCTCGGAGTCCACCGGCGTCCTTTCGGCCCCTCTTTATAAGCCTACCCATGGCATCTGCCGTGAAAAAACGACGACAGTTGGCGCCCACCGTGGAGCCTTCCGCGGCTCTGGCCGGAGATATGCTCCGGGCGGGGCCCTTCACCACCTCCCCCGGCCGCCCCGCGTCCAGGCGGAACTGCATGCTTGTGGGGCTTGCTCCAGCAGGTCCTATGGGCGGCATGGCCGGCCTCTTTGACAAGCGCCCCGGCCGCAACCTCACGCTCGACGACGATGCGCTCGCTGGGCTGTTCAGCAAACTCAGCCTCGCCAGTGAGGCGCCGGCCGATGAGTACCCTAGCGGGGTGCTCGACTGCACTGATCCCCCTGCGTCCGTAGGCGCTCTTGCCAACGGCGACGCGATTGGATCCCACGCCCGCGGGGGAGTAATGGTCACCGCCTCATCCACCACTTCGGGCCGTGTGCGAACGGCCGAGGCCGGCGCAGCTGCAGACCGCACCGGCACCTCTGACCCTCTCGCAGCCATCCTCCGCGGTCTCGGCACCCCCATCACCACGACGGCGGATCCCGCCGCCGCTAGGGCCGAGCTGGAGGTGGCCCGCCACCAGCTGTTCGAAGATGCCAGCGCCCTCGTTGCCGAGCGGAGCCAGATGGAGGCCGCGCAGCAGGAGTACAACTCCGTGTATGGCCTCTCGCCGGCTGGCCCCAAGCCCGGCCGGGGTGGCGCCATATGAGAACGCGGCCGCGTGGTTGTCGAGATCCTAGGCGGCCGCCTCCTAGTCTACGACAACCCCGCCGCCAACCTGCGCACCGCCAAGGTTGCCTACGAGGACCTGGCAACCTTGGAGGGCGAGGAGCGGGCCGTGCGCGAGCGACACATCAAGGACCTCATCGACACTGCCAACGCGCAGCAGGTCGCCCTCACTCCCGGATGGGCCATCTTCGAGCTCCCTCGCCGCGAGGGCGAGGGCTCTATTGCTGTTGACCTTTGGCAGGCTCAGCACTCCAGCACCCCTCATCCCTCCGTCCGGAACGCCCGGGGGAGCAGCGCTCAGCGTCCCCTGTCGCGTGGGAACAAACAACCGGCTGTGAATAGCCGGCGCAACAATCGCTCGGCTGGCAGCCGCCGACTCGACGAGGCGCCGGCTGGCGGGAGCCGGCGCAGCCACGAACACACCCCGCCTCTATGGCAAGAATCGGCACGGTCCATCCCACCAGCCGTCCAACCTAAGCTTGCGGCTCGGCTCGGTCCACGCGTTCCCTACAGCGAGAACGACGCCCGGCTCCGCCTCGACCGGCTGGCACAGTCGGCTCTCCTCGAGGAGGAGGGCTCAATTGGCCCGGCCTGCTTCGGCCCGCGGATCCACAACGAGCCGTTTCTGCCCGGTTTCACGCTCCCCCGCGACACCCCGAAGTACACCGGGACCGCCAAGCCGGATGACTGGCTGGTCGACTACACCACCGCCGTCGGCATTGCCAGAGGCAACAAGCGCGTAGCCGTCTGCTACATCCCCCTAATGCTAATTGGCTCTGCCCGCACCTGGCTGAAAAGCCTGGCTACCGGCAGTGTCAACACCTGGACGGACTTCGAGGAAGCCTTCGTCCGCAACTTCACCGGCACCTACAAGCGACCCGGTCGACCTCGCGAGCTCGCCATGTGCGTCTAGGGCCCGGACGAGCCCCTCCGCGACTACCTCACACGCTGGACCGAGCTCCGCCACTCCTGCGAGGGCGTGCACGAGGTGCAAGCCATCCAATACTTCATCGAGGGTTGTCGCGACGACACGCCCCTCATGCACAAGATCTTGTGCTTCGAGCCAACCTCCCTGGCGGACTTAATGTCCAAAGCGCACAAATACGCCACGGCCGATTCCTCCATGAGGATGAAAGCCAAGGCACCAACCAAGCCGGCTCCGGCTCCGGCCAAGCCGGCCACCGACAACTGGCAACAGCCCAACGGCAAACGCAAGAACGACCAGCCCGATCCCCGATACGGGTGCGGGCTCGTCGCCTCCATCGAGGAGGAGCAGCTGGCTGGCCAGGCCTCCGGTAAGCGCCAGCGCACCGGCAAGGCTGCCTGGCAGCCCAAGCTGACTTTCGAGCAGTTGTTGGACCTCCCCTACAGGAACCACTCTGGTGCCACACCGGCCACACACACGCTCCGGCAGTGCAGCTTCTCACAGCGCCTGGCCCGGGGGGACGGCCTCCCGGCTCCCCCCGCGCCGCCAGCCCGTTGGCCGGCTCCGGCCCCCCAGCCGGCCCACGCAGCCCTAGCCCCGGCTCGAATCGACGGCCGGCTGCTGGACCAATACCCCGAGCCCGACGGCTGCTGCGTCGTCTTCACGAGTGAAGAGACGGACAAGCACACCCAACGCCGACTCCATCGTGAGGTGAATGCCACCGCGCCCGCGACTCCCCAGTTCATGCAATGATCCGAGAAGTCGGTAACCTAGAGCCGGGCAGACCATCCGGCTGTGATGCCGGACCTGGGCAGCTACGCCCTCGTCCTTGACCCCACCATCGCCTCCGAGAAGCGCTCCTGCCGCTTTTCGCGGTTGCTAGTCGACGGCGGCAGCAGCATCAACATCCTCTACCTTGACACCCTGCTCAAGCTAGGACTCAAGGTGGAGGACCTGAAGGCAAGCCGGACCGTGTTCCACGCCATCGTCCCGGGCAAGTCCTGCACCCCCCTCGGCAAGATCCGGCTCGACGTCCTCTTCGGCGACGCCAGCCACTTCCGCCGCGAGCCGATCTGGTTCGAGGTGGCGGACCTAAGCAGCCCCTACCACGCTTTGCTGGGCCGGCCCGCGCTCGTCAATTTCATGGCGGTTCCCCACTATGCCTACCTCAAGCTCAAGATGCCGGGCCCCAAAGGCATCATCACCATTGCCGGCAAGTACCAGATGACCATGGCGTGTGCACACGATGGCAGCCGGCTGGCCGAAGCCCTCGAGATAGCGGAGGAGAAGCAGCAGCTCGACCGGCTGGTGGCCCTCGCCTCTGCCCAGCCGGCCGTGTTGGCTCCTCCATCCCAATCCGTCAACGAGGGCTCTTTCCAGATGTCCCGGGACACCAAGCAAGTGTTGCTCGATCTGGCCAACCCCACCCAGTGCGTGACCATTGGTTCGCGCCTCGACAGCAAATAGGAAAGCGAGCTCGTCGACTTCCTCCGGGAGAATCGGGACATTTTCGCATGGTCTCCCTAAGACATGCCAGGTGTCCCGAGGAAGTTCGCCGAGCACAAACTACACGTCCGGCCGGATGCGAAGCCGGTCAAGCAACCCCTGCGCCGCTTCTCTAAGGAGAAGTGGCATGCCATCAGGGAAGAAATCGCCCGGCTGCTTGCAGCCGGCTTCATCATGGAAGTCTTCCACCCGGATTGGCTGGCCAACCCGGTCCTGGTGTTGAAGAAGAAAAACACTTGGCGCATGTGTATCGACTACACGAGCCTGAACAAGGCGTGTCCGAAGGACCCCTTCGCCCTGCCTTGGATCGATCAAGTCATCGACTCCACGGCTGGCTGCGACCTGCTGTCTTTCCTGGACGCCTACTCCGGCTACCACCAGATCAAGCTGGACCCGGAGGAATGGCTCAAGACCTCCTTCATCACGCCCTTTGGGGCCTACTGCTACATCACCATGTCCTTCGGCCTGAAGAACGCAGGCGCCACCTTCTAGCGCTACATGTAGAAGTGCCTCCTGCCTCTAATAGGCAGGAACGTCCATGTCTACGTCGACGACATCATCGTCAAGTCCAAGAAGCACTTCAGCCTCCTCGACGACCTCCAGGAGACATTCGCCAATCTGCGCAAGTACAAGATCAAGATCAACCCGGAGAAGTGCGTTTTCGGCATCCTTGCCGGCCAGATTCTGGGTTTCTTCGTGTTCGCGCACGGCATCGAAGCCAACCCTGAGAAGATCTGGGCGATCGAGCGCATGCCCAAGCCGGTCCGGCTTCGCGATGTTCAGAAGTTCACTGGCTGCCTCACCTCCCTCAGCCGGTTCATCAGCCGGCTCGGCGAGAAGGCCCTGCCCCTCTACGGACTCCTGCACAAGTCGGCCTTGGTGGAGCCGGGCCGAGACCTCTCAAAGAAGCCGGCCTTGTTCGACTGGCCTAGCGAGGCGGAAGCGGCGTTCCGCGACCTCAAGCGGGCTCTCACCAGCGCGCCCATTCTGGCCGCGCCGGCTGAGAAGGAGCCCCTACTTTCCTACGTCGCGGCCACTACATGCGTCGTCAGCATCGTTCTGGTGGTGGAGCGGCCGGAGGAAGGCAAGGCGTTGCCGACGCAGCGCCCGGTCTATTACCTCAGCGAGGTCCTCTCCGCCTCTAAGCAGAACTACCACCACTACCAGAAGATGTGCTACGACGTCTACTTCGCCACCCAAAAGCTGAAGCATTACTTCCTAGAGCACGTCATCACCGTCGTGAGCACAGCGCCGTTAGGCGAAATCATGGCCGGCCGGGATGCCACCGGCCGGATAGCCAGATGGGCCATCGCCATGGCCCACTACGAGATCCAGTACGAGCCGCGCACCGCCATCAAGTCCCAGGCGATGGCCGACTTCCTCATCGACTAGGCCGAGACCCAGTTCGTGCCGCCTCCACCCGACTCCACACACTGGCGCATGCATTTCGACGGCTCCAAGATGAGGACCGGCTTGGGTGCTGGCATTGCCCTCTCCTCCTTGAAATGTGATCAGCTTAAGTACACCCTCTAGATCCACTTCGCCGCCTCCAACAACGTAGCCGAGTATGAAGCCCTCATCCACAGCCTCTGGCTCGCCAAGGAGATTGGCATCCGGCGCATACTATGCTTTGGCGACTCCGACCTCGTAGTTCAGCAGGTTTCTAGCGAATGGGATTCCAGAGACGCCAACATGGCCAGCTACCGCTTCCTCGTCCAGCAGCTCACCGGCTCCTTCGAGGGCTGTGAGTTCCATCACGTCCCCAGGGCAGACAACGACGCGGCCGACACGCTGGCCAAAATCGGCTCCACGCGGTAGGCCATTCCTGCCGGCGTCTCCCTCGAGCGGTTGCTGAAGCCCTTGATCAAGCCGTCTCCTGAGTCGGAGTCCATCTTCATACCAGCGGACCCTGTCGGTGCCACAGTTGCGCCGGCTGCCCTGCCGCCCCCCTTGATCGCGGCCGCCTCGCCGGCCCCGGCGCCTTCTGCCGCTGCGAACCAGCCGGTCCCGCCGGCACTCGACACCGTCATGACGACGGCCGACCTTCTAGCTGCCACTTCACTCCCGAGGACTGACGAGACGGCCCCGGGGGCTGGCGTGATGGTCCCGGGGGCTCGCGTGTCGGCCTCGGGGGCTGCCGCCTCCGACATCCCGCTCGAGCCCGAGGCGGCTCCCGTCTCGGCCCCCTCGTGGGCTCAGCCCATCCTGGCATTCCTCGAGCGCGGCAAGCTCCCCCCCCCGACGAAGCCACCGCAAGGCAAATCCAGCACTGGGCCTCGGCCTACGGCATCATCAACCGCGAGCTCGTTCACCGCAGCACCACCGGCGTTTTCCAACGCTATGTCGAGCCGGAGAGGGGGCTGGAGATCCTCCTCGACATCCACCAAGGCGAGTGCGGGCATCATGCCGCCTCCAGGTCCTTGGTGGCCAAAGCGTTCCGCCATAGTTTCTATTGGCCGACTGCCCTGGAGGCGACCAAGGACTTGGTCGACAAGTGCGAGGGCTGCCAACGCTTCCGCGCGCAGAGCCACCTGCCCGCTATCGCCCTCCAGACCATCCCCCTCTCGTGGACTTTCGCCGTCTGGGGGCTGGATATGGTGGGGCCCTTCAAGACCGCCCGAGGCGGCATGACACACCTGTTGGTCGCCGTCGACAAGTTCACCAAGTGGATTGAGGCGTGACCCATCAAGAAGCTGGACGGCCCCACTGCAGTCCGGTTCATCGAAGACATCACAGTTCGCTACGGCGTCCCCCACAGCATCATCACCGACAACGGCACAAACTTTGCCAAGGGCGCACTGGCGCGCTTTTGCTCACGACAGGGCATCCAGCTCGACCTGGCATCCGTCGCACACCCCCAGTCCAACGGCCAGGTCGAAAGGGTGAACGGCCTAATCCTGGCCGGCATCAAGCCCCGGCTCGTCACATCGCTGGTCCGGTCGGCCGGCTGTTGGGTCGAGGAGCTGTCGGCCGTCCTGTGGAGCCTCCGGACCACGCCCAACCGGTCGACCAGCTTCACCCCATTCTTTCTCGTTTACGGGTCCGAGGCGATCATCCCCACCGACATCGAGTTTGATTCTCCTCGGGTCACCCTGTACACCGAGAAGGACGCAAGAGAGGCAAGGGAAGATGGCGTCGACCTCCTCGAAGAAGCTCGCGAGCTAGCTTTGAGCCGGATGGCCATCTATCAGCAAAAGCTCTAGCACTACCACAGCAAGCAGATCCGGCCGCTCTCCTTCCGCGAAGGGGACTTGGTGCTCAGGCGGGTTCAGCGGACAGCCGGCCAGCACAATCTGTCCTCCCCATGGGAGGGCCCATTCATCATCAGTCGGGCGTTGCACAACAATGCCTACTACCTGATAGACGCCCAGAAGCCGCAAAAGCGCAAGAGAGACGCATCCGACGAAGAAATGGAGCGCCCGTGGAACGCGACGCTCCTCCGCCCGTTTTACTGCTAAAAAGCCAGAGTATGTACCCTGTACTTTTGCCCTTCGGGCCCATGAATGCAATGGGGACCTCAAGCCGGCGCTTGAGGCACACCCCATCTTGTTTTCTCCGAGCTTTCTCCTACCTATCTAAGGCCCGGGCCCGGCTCGCGGTCCCGGGGGCTCGCCCGACTCCCCTCCGAGGCGGACGAATAAGTGTGAGCGAGCGGGCCTTTGCCTCCCCCGCCCTAACCAGCCACAGACCGGCCCCCGGCTGTCCGGCTAAAGGGACCACGGTGGCCAGGCCATCCCAACCATGCTACGTCACTCCCCGTGGCCGGCCTCTGCCGGCTCGACCTAGTCCTAGCCGGTTGACTCTAAGAGCCCGCTACCTTTCCCTAAAGGGTGAAGCCCCGTCCCTGTCCCAATCCGGCTTCCGGCTGGCTGGCAGGCGGGGCAGAAGCCGGAAGGAATTCTAGCGCGCACGAGCAAGTCAACAGGCAAAAGGCGAAAGTTGAGCTGGCACGCACCCCTTCTCATTTCTAATAACGAAACTTCGATTGAAAATAACAAAAGGCCCACGGCCGCAGGTTCATTACAATACGTCTCAAATACACCCCCAGTGGGTGGAACTCTGGCACTTAAAATAAAATGCAGACAAAAATGTACAAGGAGGAAGGACCCAAGCTGGGGTGACCTTGAGCCGTCTCTCCCCCGGCGCCGGCACCTCTAAGGCCAGCTGCGTTCATGCCGGCGGCGCTGGCGCCTTCGAGGCTGGTGCTTCCGGGGCGGCCGAGGTGGAGGCCCCCGTGTCGTCAGCCGGCTCGGATGGAGCGTAGTCGTTGGTGTCAGACCCGTCATCGACCGTCTCGCACTCGCTCCCCTCCGGGTCGTCGAAGGCGAGGCCATACGAGTCTTCCGGGATGGCCGCACCATCTGCACCACGCTCCGGGATGTAATCGTCCCACGCGGTGAAGGACGCGAGCTCCCTCGCCCGCCTTTGCAGCTCGACCGCCACTGCCATAGCTCCGCCTTGGTGTCGGCACGGTGGGCCGTGAGCAGCCCCAGGTCAAGCCCAGGATACCACGACCTGGCAACTCGGAGTGCCATCTCCGCGCCAGCACGCGCTGCGGAGGCCCTCTAGGCGTTCACCCGTGCAGACCCGGCGTCCAACCACCGGGCAAGCCGGGTCAGGGTGCCCGGATCCACATCCCGAGGCCAGAGGGCCCGGACCAGCACCATGTCGGCCTTCTGAAACATTGTCAGGGTGCGGATGATCATCTCCAGGAGCGCCTCGGTGGTGACCCCCACCTCTTCCGATGTCCAAGGGGCGCCCGGCTTGACGACCTCTCCCCGGGCCCGCCAGTCCTCGCGGTCGGACTCCACGGCCGCCTCGGCGCTCTCTTGGGTACCGGGGAAGAGCCCTGAGAAGAGACAAGAAGAAAGAAAGGGAGAAGGAGACGCACCAAGAAGAAAAAGGAAAACGAAGGCCGGGGACTTACGGCGTAGCATCCGATCCACCTCGTGGCTCTACTCCGTCAGGTTCGCCTCCCGATCCACCGCTTCCTGGCGGAGGAACTCAGTCTCGTCCTGAGCCGCGTGCCTCTCCTTGAGCGCCTTTGTCAGCTCGTTGTCCTGGGCCTCCAGCTTGCCCGAAGCACCTTCTCCCGCTCCTCCGCCTCCCGGCGGAGCACCGCCTCTTGGTCCGCCAGTTCCCGGCTGTGGGCCTCCTCGAGCTTCTTCCGGTCCGCCCTTAGCCCCTCCGCCTTCTCGCGGAACTTACAGCAGTCCGCCGCCACGACGTCCCGCTCCTCAAGGAGCCGGACCACCTGCCCGCGGAGGCCGACCGCCTCTCTGTGGGCGGCTGCGTGGAGAGGATTGGATCACAGTTAGAAGAAAGGAATGAGAAGGGAGCCGGCCTGGGGCAGCCGGCTTGGCCCTCGGGGGCTCCCCCCGCCAAGAACACAAGGACGCTTACCTTGCTGGTCGGCGGTCGCGGCGGCAAGCCGGCTCTCCGCCCCCCCGGAACAACCCCAGCAGGGTGTTGTATGCCTCCGCCCGGCAGTCATGGGCCTCCTGCAAAAACAAAGAGGAAGAGAGTGCGTTAGGCTCGACCCGCCTGCTGCCCAGTTGGCTCGAGCCTCAGGGGCTACACCCAGTGGGCGCGGCAGGCCGCGAAGGACTCCACGACAGCGGCCACCGTGACCCCAAGGGCGCTCGCCGGCTCCCCGGAGGCTGGGCTCCCGGCCGTCGCCCAAGGCTGCTGGGGCCGGCCCCCGTCTGCGGGCCTCCCTTTCTGGGAGACGACGATGGTTCCGGTCCCCATCGTCGTCGTCGTTCCGGGGGCCGTCGACGACGTACTCGCCGCGGCCGCCCGCTCGGCGGCTGTGGTCCCTGCTTCGGATTCTCCACCGCCGGCTCCCCTTGGCCGGCTCGCGTTCGGTGCCGGCGTGTTAGGAGTCGGCGTGCCAGAAGACGGCGCCCCCGTAGCCGGCGTCTCCGACGCCGTCGCTCCTGCGGCCGGCGCCCCCATGGCCGGCGCCTCCAAGTCCACCACCTCCGCACCCGGCGGCACGATGCTCACCTTGGGTGGCGCATCGCCCGACGCCAACGGTGCGTCGTTCCCGGCCGGTTGAGGGGCTTGGCGGCTCTTCCCCGCCAAGTCCCTCACGGTCTCCCTACCATCGCCCTCGGGCCGGTCGGCACCATGGCCGCCCGGCGTCGTCTCCTCCGGGCCGTCGGGGAAGGCCTCCCACGTTTGGCCAGCGGCCTCCCCGCTGGCCGCCCCCGTTTTCGTCGCCACCTCCTCCCAGCGGCGGCGCTCCTCCTCCCGCAGCTCCCGCTTGGCCTTGTCCAGGTCGAGCCACGCCTGGCGCTCCCTCTCCTCGACCATCGACGGCGGCGTCGTTTTCGCCATCCCGCCGCCTGGCCATCCTCCCAGCGAGCATGCCTCCCTGATGGCGACGGGGCAATAGACGAGGGGGGAGGGGGTGAAACCAAGATCCAAATTAACAAAAGTTCGAGGCTTACCCGATCACGACTAGCACCGCCCGCCTCGAGGGCCCGGTCGGGTTCCCCCTCTTCCTCTTGCTCCCTACGGCGCGGCTGCCGCCCGGCTGCATGGCGGCCGCGCGCTTGGGCGCCGGCTTGGGGGCAGCCGGTCCCTTCCCCTTGCCCGCCGCGGCGGGATCGCTGGCGCCTCGTGGCTGGTTCCCTCGCGGCGCCGTGACCTCCCACTCCAAGAACTTCGCCGGGTCTTCTGCAGCAAGGGACGGCTCCAGCTCAACATCGTCGTCGGGCCAATCCCTTAACGGCGCCTGGAACGAGGACTCACCCGGTGGCTCGGCCTTGTCATCCTCCTCCTCCTCCGCCTCATCGTCGGCCGCCTCCGCCTCGCCGGCTTGCTCGGTGGCGGCCGGCTCCACATCGATGTCATCCACGATCTCCTCCGGGTCGGACTCCGTCGAGTCCGGTGTCGGCCTCGTGTAGTCCTGCAGGAGCGCGAACCTCTGTAGGCGAGCCAGACGGCGCTGTTAGACCAAAGGGGGGGGGACTACGATCCGACAGCCGCAGAAAGGGAGGTGGAGCCGGCTGTTGACTTACCCGCGGTGCCGGGTGACTCCGGCTATAGGGGATCTTCCCCCACTGCCACTCCCCCTCCTTCATCTTCGTCGTCGACACGGCGTTGACCTTCCTCGCCACGTGGGTTGCCTTCAGCTCCTTGGTGGAAATCCGGCAGGGGTCGTGGCGCCCTCCCATCTGGCATATGAGGTGTGGCCGGTGCTGCAGTGGTAACACCCGGCGCGCCATCATCGCCGCTAGAAGATCCGTGGCCGTGAGGCCTTCTGTCCCGGTCAGTTTGCGGAGCCGGGTTTGGAGCCGGTCGGCCGTCTCTGGCACCGAAGTCTGCGTTGCTCGCCAGTTCTGCATGGCAGCCAGCGGATGGTTGGCGAAGTCGTGGAGGTTGATGTAGTCCGCCTCCGGCTTCACATTCTTCACGTAGAAGAATCCTCGCTGCCATCGCTTCACCGACTCATGCAGCGGGAGCTTGGGGAAGTCGGTCCCCTGATGAATCTGGACGGAGGCGCCCCCGCAGGCGGTCATCTTCATCTTCTGAGTCATCGGATCCTTCGCTGTCTGCCACTTGAAGTAGAAGAGCCGGCACCAAAAGTCGAGCCAGGGCTCGACCCCCAGGTACCCATCGCAGAGCACGACGAACGCCGCCAGCTGCAGGATGGAGTTGGGGGCGCGGTGGTGCGGCGGCAGCCCAAAGTGCGTCAGGAACCGCCGGAAGAAGGCGCTCACCGGCAGCCCCAGCCTACGGTGGAAGTGGTCGGCGAAGACCACAACATCACTGGACCGCGGCCTTGGGGAGTTCTCCGCCCCCGGTGGGCGGACCTCCAAGAACTCCGCCACCGGGAGCTTGCGACGCGCGCGGAGGTATTCAATGAAGGTGGCGTCGACATTGCTGCTGTCCCAGGCGCCCTTGGTCACTGCCTCCATGGCGGCGGTGCACGAGTGTGACGGCGGTGTGGGGATCGGCCGGCGGGCTGTCCTCTTCACGGCGGCGAGCGGCGGCACGAGCTCGTTGGCCCTCTCGAACTGTTTTCTTCCCTTCTCACTCTCTCTCTCTGTGAGAGGGAGCAGGGGGGAGGAGCGGAGCTACGGAGGTGAGGGGAGCAAACAGGCCTTTCCCCCTAGCCTCCCCTGCCAATTATGCGCACGGGGCGGACATCATGGCGCCCCGAAAGACCGAACGTCCGCCCACCACGCGCGGAATCTTCGCGGGCGGTTCGGCTCCGCGGTCGTGGCGGGCCCCACCTAGTTGCCAGGTTCGAACCGTCGCTCGGCCCGCCACCCGAGCCGCCAGGGCCTGCTCCGACCCCCGCGCAGCCCGATTTCCTCTGCCTGGTGGGGCGACCCTGGCGGCTCGGGTGGCCCCGGACGACTGCGGAGCCGGCCCTCGTGTGCTGGCACCGCCCGGCCTTCCGGGCGCTTCCGGCGCTCAGGTATTCTTCAAGCCAGCTTGGTCCGTCGTGTCTCGACGGTGGGCCTCCCCGGCTTCGGGGACTACTGACGGGGGGATGACCCCCGGGTAGCATCAAACGCCCCTAATGCTCCGGCTCGCCTATGGGGAAAATGGGTGGGCCGCCCTCGAGGACCGCCTTGGCTATGGCCCGCCGGCTCCAACCCCCCTCCCGGCACCGGCGTGCCGGGCACTCCTTCTCCAGCCACGGTGTGCTGGCCGGCCAGGGCCTCACCGCCCGACTACTTCCCTCCAGCCGGCCGGGCATCGGATGCCCCTAACGGGCTCTGCGTGGCGACAGCGGGCCCTGTCCCATCGAGGGTCGGCATCTGCATGGCCACAGTGGCCCCTTTCCCGTCGGCGGTCAGCGCCCGCATGGCCGCAGTGGCCTCTTGCCGCTGTTGGACGGTGACCAGGCCTCCAACAGTGGCGGCCTGCCCCCAACCACTCCGCTATCTACCCCGGCATGGCTACAGGATAGACGGCCGGCCGCTGACTTCGGCCGGCCGCCGCAAGACGCCGCCGCCCGTGGCACCCCGTGCCGCGACGTGACCAGGCTCGGGGCCTTCCCACGACAAGACCCAAGCTTGTGGCCCCTGCAGCTGGCCATAGTGGCTGCTGGCTGGGTCTCCCCATGACCAGTATATTCATATTGTAAGCCGGGGGGTTGGCCTATAAAACCCCAGGCCTCCCCCATGCAAGGGGGGACAAATAGAGGAGAGAACGATGAACTACGCTCGAAGAAGAACGGTTATAGCTCCACCTACGTAGCACCTCCCACGGGGAACCTCTCGAGCCGGAGCACCTAGCTCCCACCTCGATTCATACAGCTCAAGGAGCACCTTTGTAACCTTCACCATCATCTCAACGAGACCAAGAAGGAGTAGGGGTTTTACCTCCCACGGAGGGCCCCGAACCTAGGTACATCGCCTGTCAGTCGCCGTTTGTGCCTAACCCCGTTCCCGGAGTCCACCGGCGTCCTTTCGGCCCCTCTCGATAAGCCTACCCATGGCATCTGCCGTGACAAAACCACGATAGATCTTGACCTCAACACAAGGGTAGGTGGTTCTCTCTCAGAGAACTGAGTAGGATAGGTATGGAATAGTTCTGAGTGCTTCTCTTTCGAGTGGGTGGTGGTGAAGGGGTATATATAGGCATCGCCAAAAATCCAACCGTTACACACAAAATGACCAACTCGGTGACATCGATGTGTAAATACTAGTGGTGCCGAAGTGACCAAAAGTGGCAACTTTTGAATCTCGGAGGAACCGATATACAATTCTCGGTTGCACCGACAATGTGACCAATGGTCAGATTTACAAATCTCGATGATGCATAACATAAACTTGGCAACAGAACTCGGTGGCACTGAGTGCATCATCGGCTGCACTGAAGTGTTAGGGTTTGGCTGAGTCTGTGTAGGGTTTAGAATCAGTGGCACCGGGATAGGAATATTGGTTGCACCGATTTTGCATATTTGGGTTTGGACAGACTTTGGTGGGAGAGTTTGTGGATGTTTTGGTGACTATCACTTGAGCACGTTTGAGCATATTGTCCATCATCATAACTTTACCCCCTTTTAATAGTATTGGCTTTCCTATGGACTCAAAGTGATTTCTCACAAATTTAAAATGTAGAGTTCTCTTTGCTTGAAGCTTGGCCAACCTATTTCCTTGAATCTTGGGGTAATTCCACAATCTGCTCAATCCTTTTGCCAAATCAACTCTCCATGGACTATTATCTGAAATACACTAGATATAGGTGTTATTCCAAGAGACAATGTATGTTGTCATGAATTATCAAAACCACCGAGGGAGCATGTTATGCTTTCAATCTCCCCCTTTTTGGTAATTGATGACAACATACAATCAAAGCTTAAATTAAAGATATGCATGGATGCAATGAATACATTGAGAAACACATGACCTAGATTTGCTCGCCCTAAATGTGTGCAGTCCTTTAAAGGATAGTTGCTTTGGAATGCATGGACACACATATGGATGAAAGGGATATAACAGTCATGTTTATCTTGGCTATGTGCATCAATATTTGTGAATGAAATCTATATCATTTATCAAGACGTCACTCTTGCAAACAATATGTGTAAGAAGCAAGAGATCATGTTCATCAAAGATACGATGCATATACTTACCTTGAGTTCTTGAGCATTCTAGTAGTAGAGACACACTTGAGAAAACAGTGTTAGGAAACACAAGAGTATTCTACTAAACAAAAGCAATAGAACTCAACGAATACCAAGATATGGAGAACATATAAAATAAGATAACCATTAAGATTGATATGACTCCACCTTTAGCATTAATCTATTATATCTTTTCTCCCCTTTGATATGAAAATGGTAGTACATCCTCTCGCCCTGAATCTCAGCATGTAGATATTGGGATCGGATAGGGTGAGAAAAGGAATCCTTTGTTCACTTGAGACTTTTTCTCCAAAAGTAGTTTTCTCCCCCTACATTGTTGTTCCTCTCCTTGATTATATAAATGTGAACTTTTTAATATTTTCCTCTCCCCCTAAATCATATGTCCCCCTTTGCATAAGCATGTAACTCTCCCTTTAGCATGAAGCTTTGATATTCTCTCCCTTTGGCATAAAATACCAAAAAGGTTAAACTTGGGAGGAGTGACAGGGATCACTGACAAGGAACTGATCTTGGAGATCAAGGGTCATTGGAAGTATGGTTCATTAAAAGACTAAGGGAATCATTGAATGTAACTTCTCTCCCTTTGGCAAATTTGAGTGTGCTTCTCCTTGGAGCTAGGGATCCTTGAATAAAGAATTTCTCCCCCGAAGTGTTGTCAATTCTTCTCCCCCATTATATATATATATTTGAAGGGGTCATCGAAAGAACAATAATATCTCAAGAAAAGAAACAAATAAACAATATCGAAGAAACATAGATTTTGGAAACAAAGAAAATCGGTGACTCCGGGATAAATAAATCGATGATACCAAGATTGTGTAGTGCAGCTTACCTGCAAATTCGGTAGAACCGAGTTATTTATATCGGTGACTCCGAATGATAATCCAAGTTTCTATTTTCAGAGAGACAAACAAAATAGCTTCAAAAAGAAAAAATGCGAAAGTTTTACAAATAAAATCAAATAGATAAGATTTAAGTGCTTACGAGAGATCATGCGAATAGAGAGGAAACCACGCAAGATTCTTAACTAAATGATGGGTAGTGACTAGGTCACCTATATTAGAGTATGTTGACTTAGGAGCCAATCAAGAATGCTTGATCATAGGTCATACTCATCGTTTAAGCTCAAAATGGTGTTACCATTTTTCTATTAAGCATTTTGATGTCTTCATATCACTTGAGTTGCTTTATCCCACGACTTGGAGTAAAGCCTTTTCAAGGATATGAGTACATACCTTTGAATGATGTTGATGACGCTGCTCGTAGGTGAACTTGTTATGGATGCTCGAGGTTGATGAAGATCTTCTTGAATTTGGAGCAATCCTTCTCGTTCTATTACACTCATCACCTACAAAGGTTAGTCATGCAAGGAAGAGCAATGGATATATCCAATTGACATGATACTACTTAAGATTTGGGAACTAAGATCAAGTATATGTCAAGGATAAGTTTTTGTTGTCTTCTTTCTTCCATCATCAAGAGGGGTTGTGGATACTTAGTAATGACAAGATTGCTTATGATTGGAGTTGATCGCAATCTTGTGGAATGAAGTTCTTCCAAGTACCTACAAAATGTTAGATGCAATACAAGGGAGCATAGAACTCCATGTCATATGACAATGAGTTATGGGAACATGGAGATAATAAGAAAGCTCATGCGCTTGCTTGCAACCGAGTGAGTCTAGGTCATTTGAAGCATCAATGATGCTCAACTCACTCCTCAAATTACAAAATGTTTTCTCATCAAGTGGCTTGGTGAAGATATCGGCCAATTTTTTGTTAGTACGAACATACTTAAGAATGATATCTCCTTTGGCAACATGATCACGAATGAAATGATGTCGAACTTGAATATGCTTGGTTCGAGAATGTTGCATAGGATTATGTCCAATTTTAATAGCACTTTCATTGTCGCAAAGTAATGGAACATTTTTAACAGTAATTCCATAATCCTTAAGCGTTTTTTCATCCATAGTAATTGCGCACAAAAATCTAGCAGCAATACACTCAGCTTCGGCAGTAGATAGAGATACCGAGTTTTATTTCTTGGAGGACCAAGACACAAGAGATCTACCTAAAAATTGACAAGTACACGAGGTGGGTTTTCTATCAACCTTGTCACCGGCATAGTCCGAATTGGAATAGCCAACAAGATTAAAAGAAGATCCCTTGGGATACCAAATGCCAAAGTTTGGTGTCTGTATCAAGTACCTCACAATATGTTTCACAGCCAAAAGATGACACTCTTTAGGTGCAGCTAGATATATAGCACACATGCAAACACTAAGCATAATATCAGGACGAGATGCACATAGATGTAACAATGAACCAACCATAGATCGATAAACCTTTTGATCAACCGGTTCATCCTCCCTGGTAAGGTCAACTTGACCACTAGTGGGCATAGGTGTTTTGATACCTTTGCAATCCTGCATGTTGAACTTCTTGATCAAGTCCTTGGTATATTTGGTTTGAGAGATGAAAGTTCCTTCTCCTGATTGCTTGATTTGCAATCCAAGAAAGAATTTCAGCTCACACATCATAGACATCTCATACTTCTCGGACATCAAGCTTCCAAATATTTCACTAAATTAAGGGTTAGTGGAACCAAAGATAATATCATCCACATAGATTTGGCACACAACTAATTCTCCATTAGCTCTCTTAGTGAACAAGGTTTCATCAATTTTACCAATTTCAAACCCTTTTTCGATGAGAAACTTCGTTAGGCATTTATACCAAGCACGAGGGGCTTGCTTAAGACCATAAAGAGCTTTGCAAAGCTTGTAAACATGATTAGGTTTCTTAGGATTCAAAAAACCAGGTGGTTGCTTAACATAAACTTCTTCCTCAATTTCACCATTTAAAAATGGAGTTTTTTATATCCATTTGACAAAGTGTGATATCATGGTAATTAGCATAAGCAAGAAGAATACGGATAGCTTCAAGTCTAGTGACGGGGGCAAAAGTCTCACCATAGTCCATACCTTCAAATTGCGTATATCCTTGGGCTATGAGACAAGCCTTGTGGCGCACGACTTGACCATCTTCTTCTTGTTTGTTCTGAAACACCCATTTGGTTTGGATGATGTTGTGCTCATGTTCGGGCTTCTCCACGAGTGGCCACACTTTGTTCGTCTCGAAGTTGTGTAGCTCTTCATGCATTGCATTCATGTGACAGCCCGGGACCAACGCTCAAGAAGATTCCCCTTTTGTGATCTTTCTCGTATGTGTTTTGATTGGTTATTGCATTCGTCATAACATCATTCGCATCATCTACATGGCATTATCACTCGTTTTCGAAAACTTGCATACATTCGTAGTTGCCGGTTATCTCCGTTCTTGATGATGCCTGTTTCGAGTCCAGCCACACACGCACGCGCCCACGACATCGTTTAAAAAATGTTTTAAAAAGCACGCTAAAAATATTGTTGGATTGGGTCAAAACCTGGAGTGCGGTCCTATTATAGTGTAGGTACTCCGCCTGCCAAACTTCGTCGCATTACGAGTTCGTTTGATACCCGAACGGTCAGTCCGTAGCAGTGCAGCCATCGGTTATTCGTCGGACGTTTTCGGTGTTTTAAAACCTCGTGCCATGGGCCACCACTTCCCTCTGATCTCCACGGCAGCTCATCTACACAGCCACGGCAGCTCACCTAGCCCCCCTCCACTTCTGGGCTGTCCGATCGAGATCAAATGGTCCGAGAACGGCCAAAAAACTATCAACCCTAGCCCCTAAAACTATAAATAGACCTCTCCCCTTCCTAATTTTACCTCCTCCCTAATCCCTCCTCGTTATTTGCGCCGCCGCCTGCCTCCCCCAATCCCCAACCGCCAGCCTCCTCCTTCCAGCCGCAGGGCCCGCCAGGCCCAGATCAGGGCCCGCCCGGGCTCGAACCAGGCGAGGCGCCCGAGCGCCCCCAGCTCCTCGCGCAGCGCGGCTGCACTCGTGGCCGCGCCTCTGTGCCCGACCTCCTCGCCGCCTCGCGTCGGGGCTGCCCACGCCGGTGCTCCACCGGAGTCGGCTGCGGCCGTCCCTCGCCGCCCGTCTCCTCCTCTCCTTCCTCTCCTCCTTCCCCTTCTCTCCCTCTCCAAATGCCCGAGCTCACCTCACCCTCTCTCTCTCTCTCTCTCTCTCTCTCGCAGGAGCTCGCCACCGTTCCTTTGCTCGCCGCCGGCCACCTTCGGTCGCCGGATCTACCAGTCCCCAGGCTCGTCCCCCCTCTTCCCCTCGTCGGAGCTCAGCAGCCACCAGCGCCGCCCCATATCCCTCGATCCAGGCAGGATCGAGAGCGGACAACAAGGGCCGCTGCTGGTGTTGCCGTGCCTGGGCTGCTGTAGTGGCCACGTTAGGCTCGCCGCTCCTTCGGCCCAACTGCCCTGCTCCACCGACCGGCCCGTGAGCCCTGGGTGATCAGCTGCCTATTCCCCGCCCGAGCAACGTTTAGCTATCCTGCGTCATGTCCTATTCGGGCCGGATTGCAGATTCGGCCCATTTGTCTTTTTTCCCTGCTGCTGTAGGATCGAAAGTAGGTCTAGAGTGGGGGTGATTAGACTACTTGACCAATTAAAAGTTTTCCTATACCAAATTTCAGGGTTGATAGTTTTTAGCATTTCATGGCAAGTCAAGTACACCCTACACATGCAAGTCCAAGAGTATATAGTAGCGGAAAGTAACAACAAGCATGTATAGAAGGGATAGGGTAGGAAGATCAAATGCAATTGTAGACACGATGATTTTTCCCGTGGTTCTGATAGGTGGCGCTATCGTACATCCATGTTTATGGAGTCTGCAACCCACGGAGGGTAACAATCGCGAGAATCCACGGAGGGCTCCACCCAAAAGGGTCCTAGAAGTAGGAACTTTACCTATTCCATACGGCTTCCGTCCATGAAGGACTAGCCTCACTATGGGGTAGATCTTCACGAAGTAGGTATTCTTCTTGCCCTTACAAACTTCTTGGTTCACTCCACAACACGAAGTAGGAGGCTCCCAAGCGACACCTAACCAATCTAGGAGGCACCACCCTCCAAAAGGTAATAGGCTCGATAATGATGATGAAATCCTTGCTCTTGTGGTTCAAGATGATAGACTCCTCAACACACAATCTCTCTCACAGGTTTGGCTTGGTAGAAGAGATAGGATTGGTGGAAAGCAACTTGGGGAGGCTAGAAATCAAGATCCATATGATTGGAATGGAAGATCTTGACCTCAACACAAGGGTAGGTGGTTCTCTCTCAGAAAATCTGATAGGATAGGTATGGAAAAGTTCTGAGTGCTTCTCTGTCGAGTGAGTGGTGGTGAAGGGGTACACATAGGCATTCCCAAAAATCCAACCGTTACACACAAAATGACCAACTCGTTGACACCGATGTGTGAATCTCGGTGGTACCGAAGTGACCAAAAGGTGGTAACTTTTGAGTCTCGGTAAAGCCGATATTGGAAACTCGGTTGCACCGATAAGGTGACCAACGGTCAGATTTCCCATCTTGGTGACGCCGATTCAACATTATCGGTGGGACCAAAAATGTGAATTTGCGTAACAGAAAGTTGGCAACCTAAACTCGGTGGCACCGGTATAGAATCGGTTGCACCAAAGTGGCTAGGGTTTGGCTGAGTTTGTGTAGTTCTGGAATCGGTGGTACCTAAGTGGGATAGTTGGTTGCACCAATTTTGAGTGTTGGGTCTAGAACAGACTTTGGTGGGAGAGTTTTGTGGGTGTCTTTGGCGACTATCACTTGTGCACGTTTGAGCATATTGTACACCAACAACACCTTACCCCCTTTTAATAGTATTGGCTTTCCTATGGACTCAAAGTGATTTCTCACAAATATAAAATGTAGAGTCCTCTTGCTTGAAGCCTGGCCAACCTATTTCCTTGCATCCTGGGGTTTCTCCACAATCTCCTTTTGCCAATCCTTTCATTGAACTTTCCTGAAATATACTTAGCGGTAACATTAGTTCAATGACTTATAAGTTGTCATTAATTACCAAAACCACCAAGGGAGCAAATGTGCTTTCAATCTCCCCCTTTTTGGTAATTGATGACAACATATAGATCAAAGCTTGGACATATGATAAAATCAATGAGTAGAACTGTCGCTTTGAGAAGTATGTGATAAGCAAGAGCTCCCCCTAAATTTGTGCATTACTTTGAATTTGCGCTTGAATGCAAATGCACAATCGATTAGGCATATGGGGCACTTCTTCCATGACACATACAACTTGGTGGTGTGCGAGAATAATTAGAGTAAATAACAACACACAACACAATCAAACAAAGGTGAATGATCATCTCATGAGAATTAAGATGATAGTGTTGGTGTTGGGGAACGTTGCATGGGAAACAAAAAAATTCCTACGCACACGCAGATGTTCCTGGATTTGAAGTTTATCTTTTAGAAGAATACCCAGATCAAGAGGTATGAGACCTCCGATAAATTCTATGCTTTCAAGATGGAGGAGAACGGGTCTACAGTGAACATATACTCAAAATGTCTGGGTAATCAAATCGTCTAGCAGAGTTGGGAATTACCCTTCCGCCAGAGGCAATCACTGACAGAGTTCTTCAATCACTGCCACCTAGTTACAAGAGTTTTGTAATGAACTATAACACGCATGGGATGAACAAGTCAGTTGCCGAGATGTTTGCGATGCTGAAAGGCGCTGAGTCTGAAATCCAGAAAGAACATCAAGTGTTGATGGTCAATAAAACCACTAGTTTCAAGAAAAATGGCAAGGGCAAAGGCAAGAATGGTAAAACCAAGAAGGATGGCAAAGCAGTTGCTACTCCTGCAAAGAAGCCTAAGCATGGACCTAAGCCAGAAACTAAGTGCTTTCATTGCAAAGGAAATGGTCACTAGAAGCGGAACTGCCCCAAGTACCTGGCTGACAAGAAGGAGGCAAATGACAAACAAGGTATATATGATATACATGTTATTGATGTGTACCTTACTAGCTCTGGTAGTAGTGCCTGGGTATTTGATACCGGTTCGGTTGCTCACATTTGCAACTCAAAGCAGGAACTACGGAATAAACAAAGGCTGGCGAAGGACGAAGTGACGATGCGCGTGGGAAATGGTTCCAAGGTTGATGTGATCGCCGTCGGCACGCTCTCTCTTCGATTGCCATTGGGATTAGTGATGAACCTGAATAATTGTTATTTAGTGCCTGTGTTAAGCATGAACATTATATCTGGATCTTGTTTATTGCGAGACGGTTACTCATCTAAATCAGAGAATAAAGGTTGTTCTATTTATATCAGTAATATCTTTTATGGTCATGCACCCAATGTTAGGGGTTCATTCATATTGAATCTTGGTAGTGATGACACACGTGTTCATAACATTGATGCCAAAAGATGTAGAGTTGATAAAGATAGTACAACTTTCTTGTGGCACTGCCGTTTAGGTCATATTGGTGTAAAACGCATGAGGAAGCTCCATGTTGATGGACTTTTGGAGTCACTTGATTTTGAATCACTTGACACATGCGAACCATGCCTCGTGGGCAAGATGACTAAAACACCGTTCTCTGGAACAATGGAACGAGCGAGTGACTTATTGGAAATCATACATACTGATGTGTGCGGTCCAATGAATGTTATAGCGCGTGGTGGATATCGTTATTTTCTCGCCTTCACTGATGACTTAAGTAGATATGGGTATATTTACTTAATGAAACACAAGTCTGAAACATTTGAAAAGTTCAAAAAAATTCAGAGTGAAGTTGAGAATCATCGTAACAAGAAGATTAAATTCCTACGATCTGATCGAGGAGATGAATATCTGAGTTATGAGTTTGGCAGTCACTTAAGACAGTGTGGAATTGTTTCACAGTTGACACCGCCCGGAACACCACAGCGTAATGGTGTGTCCGAGCGTCTAAATTGAACCTTATTAGATATGGTGCGTTCTATGATATCTCTTGCTGATTTGCCACTATCGTTTTGGGGTTATGCATTAGAGACAACTGCATTCACTTTAAATAGGGCACCATCAAAATCTATTGAGACGACGCCGTATGAACTATGGTTTGGCAAGAGGCCAAAGTTGTCATTTCTTAAAGTTTGGGGATGTGATGCTTATGTCAAAAAGCTTCAGCCTGAAAAACTGGAACTTAAAGTGGAGAAATGCATCTTCATAGGATACCCGAAAGAGACAGTCGGGTATACCTTCTATCTCAGATCTGAAGGCAAAGTATTTGTCGCTAAGAACGGAATATTTCTTGAGAAAGAGTTTCTCTAGAAAGAATTGAGTGGGAGGAAGATAGAGCTTGTTGAGGTTATTGAACCTTTACTTCAACCAGAAAGTAGCACAGCACAGAAAGATGTTTCTGTGGAATCCACGACGGTAGAAGAGGAAGTTAATGATGATGATCATGAAGCTTCGGATCAAGCTACTATTGAACCTCGTAGGTCGACAAGGGCGCGTACTACTCCTGAGTGGTATGGCAACCCAGTCTTAGAGGTCATGTTGTTGGACAACAATGAACCTACGAGCTATGGAGGAGAAGTATTGGGCCTGGATTCCGAGAAATGATTAGAGGCCATGAAATCCAAGATGAGATCCATGCATGAAAACAAAGTATGGACTTTGGAAGTATTACCAGAAGGGCGAAAGGCCATTCAGAACAAATGGATCTTTAAGAAGAAGACAGACGCAGACGGTAATGTCACTGTCTATAAAGCTCGACTTGTGGCAAAGGATTTTTCACAAGTTCAAGGAGTTGACTACGATGAGACTTTCTCACCCGTAGCGATGCTTAAGTCTGTCAGAATCATGTTGGCAATAGATGCTTATTTCGACTATGAAATTTGGCAGATGGATGTCAAAACGGTGTTCCTCAACGGTTTCCTTGAGGAAGAGTTGTATATGATGCAACCCGAACATTTTGTCGATCCAGAGAATGCTGACAAAGTTTGCAAACTCCAGTGATCCATTTATGGACTGGTGCAAGCATCTCGGAGTTGGAATAAGCGCTTTGATGAGGTGATCAAAGCATTTGAGTTTATACAAGTTTATGGAGAAGCTTGTATTTACAATAAAGTGAGTGCGAGCTCTATAGAATTTCTAGTATTATATGTGGATGACATATTGCTGATTGGAAACAATATAGAAATGCTGGAAAGCATGAAGGAATATTTGAACAAGAGTTTTTCAATGAAGGACCTAGGAGAAGCTGCTTTCATATTAGGCATTAAGATCTATAGAGATAGATCGAGACGCTTAATAGCACTTTCACAGAGCACATACCTTGATAAAGTTTTGAAGAAGTTAAAAATGGATCAGTTAAAGAAGGTGTTCTTGCCTGTGTTACAAGGTGTGAAGTTGAGTAAGACTCAATGCCCAAGGACTGCAGAAGATAGAGAAAATATGAGTGTCATCCCCTATGCTTCAGCCATAGGCTCTATCATGTATGCAAAGCTATGCACAAGAACCGATGTCAGCCTTGCCATAACTATGGCCGAAAGGTTTCAAAGTGATCCTGGAATGGAGCACTGGGCAGCGGTCAAGAATATCCTTAAGTACCTGAAAAGGACTAAGGAAATGTTTCTCGTTTATGGAGGTGATGAAGAGCTCGTCGTAAAGGGTTACGTCAATGCATGCTTTGACATTGATTCGGATGACTCTAAGTCGCAAACCGGATACGTATTTATTCTCAACGAGGGAGCGGTAAGCTGGTGCAGTTCCAAGCAAAGTGTGGTAGCCGATTCTGAGTACATCGCAGCCTCGGATGAGGCAAAGGAAGGTGTCTGGATGAAGCAGTTCATGACAAATCTTGGAGTAGTGCTCAGTGCACTGAATCCAATGAACCTGTTCTGTGACAACACTGGTGCCATTGCTCTGGCCAAGGAACCAAGGTTTCACAAGAGGACCAGACACATGAATCGACGCTTCAACTCCATCTGCGATTACATCTAGGAGAAGGACATAAATATTTGCAAAGTGCACACGGATCTGAATGTTGTAGACCCGTTGACTAAACCTCTTCCATGGGCTACACATGATCAACACCAGAACTGCATGGGTGTTTGATTCATTACAATGTAAATCACATAGTGATGTGAACTAGATTATTGACTCTAGTGCAAGTGGGAGACTGTTGGAAATATGCCCTAGAGGCAATAAGTAAAGTGTTTATTATTATATTTCCTTGTTCATAATAATCGTTTATTATCGATGCTATAATTGTATTAATTGGAAACACATTACATGTGTGGGTAAATAGACAACACTCTGTCCCTAGTATGCCTCTAGTGAACTAGCTTGTTGATCAAAGATGGTCAAGGTTTCCTAGCCATTGACATGTGATGTCACTTGATAACGGGATCACATCATTAGGACAATGATTTGATGGACAAGACCCAAACTACAAATGTAGCATATGATCGTGTCAGTTTATTGCTACTGTTTTCTGCATGTCAAGTATGTGTTCCTATGACCATGAGATCATGCAACTCACGGACATCGGAGGAGTTCCTTGTGTGTATCAAATGTCGCAACGTAATTGGGTGACTATAAAGGTGCTCTACAGGTATCTCCGAGGGTGTCTGATGAGTTGGCATGGATCAAGACTGGGATTTGTTACTCCGTGTGACGGAGAGGTATCTTAGGGCCCACTCGGTAATACAACATCACAATAAGCCTTGCAAGCAATGTGTCTAAGTGTTAGTCACGGGATGTTGTATTACGGAACGAGTAAAGAGACTTGCCTGTAACGAGGTTGAAACTAGGTATAGAGATACCGACGATCGAATCTCGGGCAAGTAACATACGGAAGAACAAAGGGGACATCATACGGGATTAACTGAATCCTTGACATAGAGGTTCGACCGATAAAGATCTTCATAGAATATCTAGGAACCAATATCGGCATCCAGGTCCCGCTATTTGTTATTGACCGTAGAGGTGTCTCGGTCATGTTTACATAGTTCTCGAACCCGCAGGGTCTGCACACTTAAGGTTTGGTGACGTTTCGGTAGTATAGAGTTATGTGTGGTGGTGACCGAATGTTGTTAGGAGTCCCGGATGAGATGCCGGACGTCACGAGGAGCTCCGGAATGGTCCGGAGGTAAAGATTTATATATAGGAAGTCCTGTTTTGGTCGCCGAAAATGTTTCGGGCTCACCGGTAGTGTACTGGGAGTGCCGATATCTTACCAGGAGGCCTCCGGGAGGGGTATTTCGACCCAAGAGGCTTCATGGGCTGTGGGAGAGTGAATATCAGCCCTTAGTGGGCTGGTGGAAAGTCCCACACAAGGCCCATATGGCTGGAGAAGAAAACCCATTAGGAAAAGGTGGAAAAATTCGAAAAAAGGAGCAATCCTAATCCTACTAGGAATGGAGGAGGAGTCCTCCTCTCCTAGTGGGTTCGGCCGAACCAAAAGAGCCTTGGACCTTGGGCCAAGGCTCTCCTCCTCTCCTCCTATATATACTGGTGGGTTTTAGGGTTTTGCACTAGTTTTTTCAGCCACATGATACCCTTTCCTCCAGTGCATAGTTTCTCCTCTAGATTGGATTTCGGCAGTGCTTGGGCGAAGCCCTGCCGGAATTGCTCCACCACCATCGCCGGAGTGCCGTCATGCTGCCCGAGAACTCTTCTACCTCTCCGCTCTCTCTTGCTGGATCTACACGTCGGAGATCATCATCAAGCTGTACGTGTGCTGAACGCGGAGGTGCCGTCCGTTCGGTGCTAGATCGGAAGGATCATGATCAAGTTCGTGGGACGGATCGTGATCAAGTTCGTGGGACAGATCGTGATTGGATCACGGGATGGATCGTGATTGGATTGCTGGACGCACGGCGATTTGGATTGCGAAGACGTTCGACTACACCAACCGCGTTACTTAACGCTTCCCGCTTACCGATCTACAAGGGTATGTAGATCCACTCTCCCTCTCGTAGATGCTCATCACCATGGATAGATCTACGTGTGCATAGGAAAAGTTTTGTTTCCCATACAATGTTCCCCAACAGATAGGAAATAGTAGCATCACCCATAACATAGTAGCATAACACACATGTATCTCACATCACAAGAACGGAAAGTTTTTGAAAAGCAAATAAAAGACAAATCTCTCTCTCACTGAAAGCCTATAGATCTATATACACTTCTCCCCATTTGGCAACAAGTTACGAAAAATTTCAAAGGCATATATCTAAGCGTCCTTGGGCACATCTCCTCCGGTTGTTGATGAAGGAGTCGAGATGACAGTGTCGATGAATATCTCTGCAGATGTCATAGATGGAGCTGGAGTGGTCACTGAGGGAGCTGAAGTTGATGGAGCAGATGGAGCTGTTGGAGCTGGCACTGCGGCTAATCTGGCCTGAGTAGTGAACTGAGTGCCTGGCCCTAGAGGTGATTCCTCCTCCTCCTCCTCATCATCATCCTCATCTGAAGTAGAAGAGACCCGAGAGATTTTCACGGAGTCAACTTCATGCTGAAGTTCTATGACTATCTTCGTCAGCCTGTCCACCTTATTAGTAATGGTCTTGATTCTGGTCTCAAAGATTCTAACAAGACTGTTCTGGTTGTCCAGAATCCACTTAATGTCCTTTTGCATGCCCTGAACTGATGCAATCAATAGATCCATTTGGGCGTTCCTAGATCGTGGGACTTGAGCACTAGCGGCTCTCACTGCCTCTGCTGCTTCTTGAGCTGCAGCAGAAGTGGGATGATCAGCATCCATTACAACGACATTGTCCTCTAGATCTGGCTGTAGGGGCAAATGTGGGTGATCTAGGGCAAATATGGGCTTCTCCAGTTTTGAGTTTATGAGCATCTGGATGTAGGGTGCATAACAACGTGAGCGCTTTTGGTCAGCGGCAACCCTCTTGATTGCCTCTACAAGCGATTACATGACTCTGATGCTGGTGTGACCGTCAATGTGGATCAACATATTGATGGAGTGGCCTCGGATCATCTTATCATCTCCGGACTTGGGGATCAAGGTATGCCTCAGAATGGTGTTGATAGTGCGGAGGCTAGCCTGGAGGAAATAGATGGATCCTAGCTTGTGAGACTTCACATTGGCAGCAGGGATCTCCTTATACATCTTAGCCATAGCATTGTGACTAGCCTTGGATTCTGAGTAGACATCCAGGTCACCATCCTGTGCTTCAGAAACTCCTAAGATATCTGCCCATTCCTCAACAGTTGATTCATATCGGGCACCTTCAGTCATCCACACAATTCTACCATCTCCGTAGAAGTGTGCAGTGGAGTAAAACTGCATGATCATCTCATCATTCCATCCTGTGAATTCTCTGCCAACGAATTCATCAAGACCAATGCAATGGAAGTTGTCCTGGACACTTGGAAAGTAGTCCTCATTCTCCTTGATGAACTTCCAGTCTACGTAGCGCATATCACTGAGAGCTGGACTCTTGTCAAAGAGCACAGTCTGATAGAAGTCCTGTTGCTCCTTGGTATAGAATCTGTAGTCCACTGCAGTCTTCTTTCCTTGAGCATAAGGCTCTATTTCATGTCCTCTTCTTCATGTCCTCTTCTTCATGTCCTTAGCTACTGGATAGCTGGCATTATTAACAGGGAGGTGTAGTCTAAGCTTCATCAGTGTTGTCAAGTCATCCACATCATCAACTTTGGAAGCAGTTCCTTTGTTCTTCTCAAAAGCTGGAATTTGCCTAGTGGTCCTCTTGGGCTTCTCAACAGCCTTCTTGGATGTGCTGGTTTTAGGCATAGCATCGGACATCAGCTTCTTTGCCTTTTTCTTGGGAGGGGCCTTTGCAGCTAGCTCAACCTCCTCTTCCTTAGCAGTAGTAGCTTCTTCCGGATCCTCAAATATGGAGGTAGGCCTGCCAGTCACATGGATGATCCTTTTCCTGGCCTTTTTCTCTCCTGCCTTCTTAGGCAAAGCTCTCTTGGGGATCTCAACAGACATTGTTGCTCTGGCAGTCTCATGAGCCTTGAAGGTAGAAGCTGGAGCATATATTTTGCTGACAACTCTTCGAGAGGAAGTAGCTTCAGTTGCAACTTTCTTGGCAGCCTTCTCTTGCTTCTTAGCAAGAATCTCCTTAGGCACAAAGTTTGAATCCTCTTCATCTGAGTTCAACCTCTTCCTGGTTCTGGTGGTAGACTTGGGCAACCCATGAGAACTGGGGGTGCCTGAATCTGAGAATGAACTGGGCTCTGGGCTTGTCCTGGAACTCATGTCTACACTCTGCTGTGACCTGTTCTGATTGTCTTCTAAACCTAACATGCTGACCCTATGAATAGTGTATAGATGAGCAGAAGGAGATGAGTCATCACAAAATGAGGCTATTTTTGAAATTTGAGCAATGAGTTTTTTCAAAAGTTTTGCAGTCTGTCACATACATATCGGTATAGCCGAAATGAAATTTTCGATGGGTCCGAGATAGACCAACTCCTTAACAGGAACTTGGCAGCCTTTTTGGCAGGGCCGAAAAGAGCCACTCGGTTCCATCAAGTCAGTTCTCAGCAACACAGAAAAGTATATCGGTGAGACCGATATTTTCGTTTCAGTTCCACCAATATGTATCGCTCGAACAGCAAAACCCTAAAAAATTCATCTACCTCGATATTTTGCATATTTGATTGGATGAATATGTGAGCAATAGGTGGCTTATAGAGAAAACGAGGTCCAATGCGCAAGAATCGGAATGGCAGCACACTAGAAATCGAACTCGTACCCTAGCTTGGCATGGATCCTCTACGGCGGCGACGTTGGTGTAGATTACGTTGACGGCGGCGATTCCGAGTGGCGGAGGAGCTCGGGAAGTCAAGGGCGATGACCAGGGGTCTTGGGGCGTCAGCTTAGGGTTCTGGGGGCGCGATGTTGAAGATAGAAATTTCAAAGCGTCAGGGTGCACAACATATATACCCCTCACTGTCGGTGATACCAATTTTATGTTTTCGGTGTCACCGAGTTCCACAACTGTCAGCTAACAGGGAAACTTGGTGTAACCGAGAATATGAAATTGGTGCTACCGAGATTGAAAACCAGATCAACCCTAGGCATTTGGTGAGACTGATGTTTTGTGGTTGGTTCCACCGATATGCACTTGGGGGGTTTTAATGGTCAGTCCTTGTCGATACAGAACTCCGAGTGCTCCAAACACAAAGGGATCGAAAAGCAGTTGTTCAAATTTTGTGATGCAGCATGAATGGAATATGAGATAAGAAAGCATAGATCGCTAAAGAGTGGTCCTAGGCATTCTTGTCCTTCCAATTGGCAAAAGATAAAGCAAAAGCCAAATAGCAACAATTGGATATCCTCGAATGAGAAAATGAATGTAGACCAACATGCTCACACAATAAGTTGTCAAAGGAAATCATGACATACATGCACAAACACACTAGCATCTAACAAGCACTTGGGCGATGATAAAGTCATCTATATATGAGTATTTGACTTAGGAGCCAAGTAATGGTACTTGATCATAGGTCATACTCATCGTTTAAGCACAAGTGGGGTTACCACTTTTTAAAAAAGCATTTAATGTTGTCACATACTAAGAGATGCTTTGACTCATGAGTTTGAGTAAATCTCCCCCTAAATGTGATATCCCCCCATAAGAGGGATAAACTAACCTTGGGTTTTGTTGATGAAGACTTCATGTTGGTGAGGTAGTTGTGGATGCTCAATGTTGATGAGGATCACCAAGAGTTGGGAGCATCCTTGTTGTTTCCTTACTCCTTTCACCTACATGGGTTAGTCCCAACATACAAGACTAATACAGGGATATGTATGGACATGGAGTGCAAATCATGTGTTATGATGTCCATTGATTTGTTGATTACCTTGTCCCTTGCTTACGTTTGAGGGAATGTGTGACTCCTTGAACTATTGCATTGAGTTGATGTGTTGAGTGCAAAAGGTTCTTGTAAATCAATGAATGTGAGTGAATTTCATTGGTGGAGTCACCCCTCAAGAACTTACTAGTTATTTTTCTTGGGAACCCACATAAAGTTGATGGGGATCCTTGGTGTTGAAGTGGCCTTTGTAGTAGTTGAGCTTGAAGTAGCCTTGGGAACCCACTCCACCAAAGCTAGTGGTTCATCTTCATATTAGTCAATGTCCTCTTGAAGCTTATTCTTTCCCTTGAGCTTGTAGTCTTGTGGTGGAAGGGCATCTTGAGTGTTTTTCCCCTTGGGAAGAGTATTCTCATACTTCTCCTTTTGAGAAACAAACTTGGACTTGGGATATTGACCTTCTTCCCACTCAACTCCATTAGCGTTGAAGTAGCCAACAACACGATTCTTTCGGTATCCTCCGTGCTTGCATACAATTTCCTAAAATTGCTTACATCCGGCAAGACTCTTGTAGGTACCTTTTTATATAATTCCTTTTAATAAAGCATTTTATTGCTCAAGTGTAACTTGGGTGAGAGAAACATCATTAGTGGAATCAATAGAGCTACTAGAAGCAACATCATTGGATTTATCACTTGTATTGTTGCTACTAGATGAAGAATCTTTCTTGCCTTTGTTACTAGATTGCTTAGTTTTAACTTGAGGCATGAAAGTAGACAAGAGTAGTCGTTTGGCTAGATAATATGAAGTATTCTTTCAGAGATCGTCATTGATAGCTTTTAGAAACTCATGCTCTTGCTCCAAGTTGAGCTTCTCGAAGCGTAGCTTCTCATGAATTGCCACAAGCTCTGTATGATCTTCGAGAGTAGATTCATGAGCTAAATTAAGAGTGTTTAGTTCTATAGTTAGTTGTTCTATTTTCATCTTATCATCATCAATTGACTTGTCTTGACTGGCATGAGAATTATCAAGTTCATTTTGATCTTCATTACTAGTTTTATCACAAAGCAAGTCATCATCACAAAGTAAATCATCTTCATCACTATCAAAATCAAGATATTCAGGGTGTGATACCTTGGGGCCTTTAGCCATTAAGAAACTTCCACTCCCTTCATTTGGTGAATCAAATAGATCGTAGTAGTTGGTAGTCACTAGAGCAATTCCGACAACACTATCATCTTGACTATAGTCGGAGTCGCAGTGATAGCTTCTCTCAGAGTTGTTGTCGGAGTCAGGGCCAGAAACCCATTCACCAACATGCGCTTCATGTTTTCTTCTTGTGTAGCTCTTGGTGTACTTGTCCTTCTTCTCCGAATCTCTACATCTCCTTGAGTGTCTTTGTTCATAATGATCATCCCTACTCCTTCTCTCTCTTTGTGGTGATTCATTCCTTGAGCTTCGTCTTCGAGGTGACTCTTCTTTTCTTTTGTAAGGAGCCGTGCACTCATTTGAGTAGTGTCCGGGCTTCCCACAATTGTAGCAATTGCGGTCACGACTTGACGAGCGCTTCTCTTCATATCTTGAGTTGGAGTTTCTTTCTTTTCTTCTATTCTTGTAGAACTTGTTGAATTTCTTGACCATGAGGCTTATCTCTTCATTGGTGACAAGGTTGTTGCTTGAAGTTGCGTGAGCATCACTTGTGGCTTTGTAAGCACCGCTAGACTTGTGATGAAGCTCTTCTTTATCTTTGAGTGTCATCTCATGAGCAACAATCCTTCCAATGACTTCCATAGGCTTGAGATCTTTGTAGTTTGGCATCATTTGTATCAATGTGCACACGGTGCCGTATCTCTCATCCAAAGCTCTAAGTGTCTTCTTGATGATGAATTTGTCGGTCATTTCTTCGCTTCCTAAGTCGGCAATCTCATTGGTGATGAGAGCTAGCATAGAATACATATCTGTGACTCCTTCACCATCCTTCATCTTGAACTTTTCAAGCTGATCTTGAAGAACATCTAACTTGGATTCTCTGACAGACTCAGTTCCTTCGTTCATATCAACCAAAGTATCCCAAATCTCTTTTGCATTCTCAAGACGGCTGATTTTGTTGAATTCTTCGGGGCATAAGCAGTTGAAGAGAATGTCACATGCTCGAGAATTGTATTGCAACATCTTCAATTCATCCGCGGTCGCTTCATGATCCAGTTCCCGTCCATCCGCAATGAACTCACCTTGCAAGCCAACACAAACAATAGCCCAAACGGCACGGTTATGACCAAGAATATGCATTTTCATTTTATGCTTCCAACTAGCAAAATTAGTGCCATAAAAGTACGGACCTCTATGGTGATAACTTCCCTCACTAGACGCCATACTTCTCCTAGGTTGTGAGACCTAAGTAATGGAGACCAATGCTCTGATACCACTTGTAGGATTGAAAGTAGGTCTAGAGGGGGTTGATTATACTACTTGAACAATTAAAAGTTTTGCCTATTCCAAATTTTAGGGCTGACAGTTTTTAGCATTTCATGGCAAGTCAAGTGCACCCTACACATGCAAGTCTAAGAGTATATAGCAGCGAAAAGTAACAACAAGCATGTATAGAAGGGATAGGGTAGGAATATCAAATGCAATTGTAGACACGATGATTTTTCTCATGGTTCTGATAGGTGGCGCTATCGTACATCCACGTTTATGGAGTCTTCAACCCACGAAGGGTAATGGTCGCAAGAGTCCATAGAGGGATCCACCCAAAAGGGTCCACGAAGTAGCAGCCTTGACTATTCCATACGGCTTCCGTCCACGAAGGACTAGCCTCACTATGGGGTAGATCTTCACGAAGTAGGAGATCTCCTTGCCCTTACAAACTTCTTGGTTCACTCCACAACATGAAGTAGGAGGCTCCCAAGCGATACCTAACCAATCTAGGAGGCACCACCCTCCAAAAGGTAAGAGGCTCGGTAATGATGATGAACTCCTTGCACTTGTGCTTCAAGATGATAGACTCCTCAACACACAATCTCTCTCACAGGTTTGGCTTGGTAGAAGAGATAGGATTGGTGGAAAGCAACTTGGGGAGGCTAGAAATCAAGATCCATATGATTGGAGTGGAAGATCTTGACCTCTACACAAGGGTAGGTGGTTCTCTCTCAAAAAATCTGATAGGATAGGTATGGAATAGTTCTGAGTGCTTCTCTGTCGAGCAAGTGGTGGTGAAGAGGTATATATAGGCATCCCCAAAAATCCAACCGTTGCACACAAAATGACCAACTCGGTGACACCGATGTGTGAATCTCGGTGGTACCAAAGTGACCAAAAGGTGGCAACTTTTGAATATCGGTAAAGCCAATATAGGAAACTCGGTTGCACCGATAAGGTGACCAACGATCAGATTTCCAATCTCGGTGACGCCCATCCTACATTCTGTGTGGGACCGAAAATGTGAATTTTCATAACAGAGAGTTGGCAACCTAAACTCGGTGGCACCGGTATAGAATCGGTTGCTCCGAAGTGGCTAGGGTTTGGCTGAGTTTGTCTAGGTTCTGGAATCGGTGGCACCGAAGTGGGATAGTCGGTTGAACCGATTTTGAGTGTTGGGTATAGAACAAACTTTGGTGGGAGATTTTTGTGGATATTTTTGGCGACTATCACTTGTGCACGTTTGATCATATTGTTCCCCAACAACACCTTACCCCCTTTCGATAGTATTGGCTTTCCTATGGACTCAAAGTGATTTCTCAAAAATATAAAATGTAGAGTCCTCTTGCTTGAAGCTTGGCCAACCTATTTCCTTGTGTCTTGGGGTTTCTCCACAATCTCCTTTTTCCAATCCTTTCATTGAACATTTCCTGAAATATACTTGGTGGAAACATTAGTTCAATGACTTATATGTTGTTATTAATTACCAAAACCACCAAGGGAGAAAATGTGCTTTCAGCTGTGAATTTTGCTAATTAACCAGAGAATTAAAGATTTGCAGACAAGACCCTAATGATCATGCATTTAATAACTCCACTTCCGTGCATCGGACTAAAACAAATTATATATGAAACTTGACTAGAATTTCACGTAAAATAATAATTTGAAACTTTCAACCATGTTTAAAACGTTTAAACTTGCTGTTTGCATTGTTTCGCATATATGCCATGTTAAAATGATTTATTTCATAACTACCACACCGTAGCTCCGATAAAAAAGTTCCACATATGTAACTTGGCTAGAAAAATGTGTAGAATCACATGGTTACATTTATTATACTTTTTAAAAACTCTAAAACATGTTTAGTACAGATCGGTACCGAAATCATAATATGCTTATGGGGATGTTTCGGAGATGCTATATATTGCTTCCGGTCTCATTTAAAATGGCCAGATGTGTAGTTGTTTTTGCTTCACCTCTTGCCATGTTAAACAACATTTAATATTGATGAGTACCTAACGAGAGTGAACTAAATAATTCAAACGTCGAGTCTCGTCAATATGCAACTCGTTGCATATTGAGCTTCACTTTAATGTGTGGTAGTTGTTTGATGAGAATTGCCATGCCTTGCATATTTAAACCGGACATGCATCATATTTGTTAGGGCATCATGTCATGCATATGTGCTGTGTATCTTGTGTTTATTGTTTGTTTTGGATTTCTTCTTTTTGATAGAGTTTCAAAAGCTTTCGAAGTGTGAGGATTCGTTCGACTACGTTGGCCCATCTTCTTCATGGACTCGGTCTTCTTTCGAGCGGGATATCAGGCAAGATGGCACATTTCCCTGGATACCACTACTATCATTGCCATGCTAGATGTCTCATTTTATTTCGCTATGTCACGCTACCTACCACTTGTATGTCCAGCCTACCAACATTGCCATGATAATCCTCTAACCCCTCCACATCCCAGCAAACCTTTTTTTGGCTATGTTACCGCTTGCTCAGTCCTTCTTATAGCTTCCATGTGACAACATGGACATTCTTTTGTTATCACAATATTATTGCTATTTAATTTTATGCATGTATACACTTGGTAAAGGTTGGAAGGCTTGGACTTTTGCTCAGTGTTTTGTTCCACTCTTGCCACCCTAGTTACTTGTGAACCGGTGTTATGTTCCATAATTGAGCACTCCTAACATGCTCGGGGTTGGTATGGGGACCACCTTGATTTTCATTTTAAGATAAAACTTTTATGGCAACGCCCAACATTGGTACTACATTTGCTTAATAACAACTAAAATTTGCATATGGCATGATCACCCCGTGGATTAATCAACAACCCGGGCCAGTGCTCCTCATGAGTGTTGGTCCAAAATGGCAGTAGCCGGGGCCACCAAAGGTTGTGCCAGCCGGAAACTTAGCCAATCCAGTCGTGTCCTGATAACGAGATACGCGGCTCTTATCAGGTTCGTCGGCACGTCGGGCGGCCTTGCTGGATTTGTTTTACCTTTCTCGAACATCTTGCATGAGGAACTCTGATGTTCTTCGAGCTATCTCGAGGTGTCAGATTTCCTTTGGAATTGCTTATGAAGATCACGAGGTCCATGGTCGAGGTTATTCCCGCGGTGTGTGGTTAATTTGTGACGGATGAGTTGGAGCACCCCTGCAGGGTTAAATCTTTTCGAGAAGCCGTGCTCGCGGTTATGTGGCAAACTTGGATACTTTGTTTAACACCCGGTCATAGAAATCTTGAAGTAAACTCAAATACAATACACCAACTGTGTGTGTAACCGTGATTGTCTCTTTTCGTGAGTACTTTTTCGAAAGAGAACATGGTGGGGTTATGTCTGACGTAAGTAGGTGTTCAGGATCAGTTAGTGATCATTACTAGTTCTCGTCCGTTATGCGTAGACCACCATACTTTATTTTCTGTATACGTAAGTTAGCCACTCAAATAAATGCTTAGTCGCTTGCTGCAGCCTCATCACTTAACCATACCTCACCTATTAAGCTTTAATAGTCTTGATACCCTTGGAAATGAGATTGCCAAGTCCTTGTGGCTCACAGATTACAACAACAACAGTTGCAGGTACAGGTAATGTGATGCTTGAACGTGAGAGCGTTGATTGTTTGTTGGAGTTCTTCTTATTCATCATCGATCTAGGATGGGTTCCAGGCGGCAGCCTGGGATAGCAAGGATGGATGTCATTTTGTCGTTTGTTTTCATCCGTAGTCGGACCCTGCTCTTCTATATGATGTTTGAATATGTGTTGTATTGATGTGACTCTGTTGTAGCTTGTGGAGAGTGTAATCCAATTCCATATAATCATCTCTTATGTACATGTATTTGTAATGATATCCATTCTTGCAACACGACGAGATGCGCTTCTATCCCTGTCGAGGTCCTCGTGCCGAAATAAGGATAGGACCGCATCTTGGGCATGACAGTTCACCCAATCCGCATCTTCAAGAGCTTGTTCTACCTTTAAAGGTTCAATGCTAGAGATGAAAGAATAATGTTCACAAAAGTTAGCTAGACGGGTTTTAGAGTGAGTGATTCTCCCTATTTGTTATCCCCAAAGATTTGGTTTAGGGGATGGTTCTTGGTCACTTGAGCTCGAACTCGGGTCAGCTTCCGATTGTTGGATAGTGGAGATTCTTCTTCTTCATCATCATCTCGTTCATCTTCGTTGTTGTTGAAGGTGTCATTCCCTTGTGGTGGTGGTGAAGGTGGTTGTGGTGGATCTTCATGATGCACTTCCTCTTCTTCATCATCTCGTCGTGTACTGCTCGTGGATGCCTTCATGTCGTGTTGAGGTTCACCTTGACGTGAAGTAGGGGCTTCCACTTGAGTTGATGAAGTACTCTCCTTCACCTCCATGAGACGAATCTTGCCGATGGGTAGATCTAGAATGGCTTACGAAGGATCCTTATCACCTACATCATTTGGCAATTGTTCGACTTGCGAACCATTAGATTCATCAAACTTCACATCTACCATTTCTTCAACTTTTCCATTGAAGTTGTTGTAGACACGGTAAGTGTGAGAATTCGATCCGTAACCAAGTAGGAATCCTTCATGAGATTTAGGAGCAAATTTAGTACGACAATGCTTATCAAGGATGTAGCACTTTGAGCCAAATACCCGAAAATATCCGACTTGCGGTTTGTTACCGGTGAGTAGCTCGTATGCCGTTTTACCGAGAAGCTTGTGCAAGTAAAGTCAGTCTGTGGCATGCCATGCTGTTTCAACGGCTTCTGCCCAAAAGTGTCTTGACATCTTGTATTTGTCAAGCATCATTCTTGCCATCTCAATTAGCGTCTAGTTCTTCCTCTTAACAACTCCAGTTTGTTGAGGTGTGTACGTAGACGAGAACTCATGTGAGAAACCTTCTTCGTCAAGAAAGGTATCCACATGGGTGTTCTTGAACTCTGATCCGTTATAGCTCCGGACCTTCTTGATCTTCACATCAAACTGATTCTGCGCTTTGTGAGCGAAGTTCTTGAAGATCTTTTGAACCTGTGACTTATCATCAAGAAGAATACCCATGTAAATATGGAAAAATCATCAACTATAACTAGACCATAGGAATTTCCATCGAGACTCTTGTAAGCATTGGGACAAAAAAGATCCATGTGAAGTAACTCGAGTGGTCTCCTAGTAGTCATGATATTCTTAACGGGATGACTTTCACCTACTCGTTTTCCAGCTTGACAAGCACTAAAAAGTCTATCTTTGTCAAAGATATCATCTTTAACTCCAAGTATAAGATCAACTTTGATTAGCTTATCTAGATTTTGCATGCCTACGTGTCCAAGTCTTCTATGCCAAAGCCAACCTTTAGAAGATTTTCCAATTAAACAAGTGTGAGGCTTGGATCTTTTAGTGAAATCAACAATGTATAGATCACCTCTACGGAAACCGGTAAAGACCATTTTATGATTATCTTGATGAAATACTTGGCAATCTACTTTCATGAATAAAACATTGAAACCAAAGTCAGCAAGTCTAGATACAAAAAGAAGATTGTAGCCAAGGGATTCAACAAGCATAACATTTTGAATAGATCTATCATGGGATATGGCCACCTTACCAAGGACAAGTACCTTACCCTTTGAATTGTCTCAAAAGGTCACATACCGTCGAGGACCTTGATTAGGCGTGATCTCTTGGAACATGTCTTTATCACCAGTCATATGATCCGTACATCCGCTGTCAAGAATCCACTCTTTTCCTCCAGACATGTAATCTTTAAAGTTTGCCATGAGGCTCAGATTCTTCATGATCTTCTCGTGCTCGTTGTCGAACAACTCATCTTCTTCATAGTAGCCATGTTCCACATTGTCATCATCAAGTGGGAAATCCTCATCATAAAGAACAAGAGATTCGTTAGAATAGTGATCATGACAATTTTCAAGTTTGTGAATGCGAATGGCTTCAAATATAATGCTATTGATAGTGGTGATACCTCCTTTAGCACGCATAAGATCACGGAGCTCAAATAGGCATTTATCAAAGTTTGGATCACTAGGCTTCATTTTGTGAAAAGCAATGGTTTTATGAAGAATTTCATCAAGATTTCTTAAGGAAATATTTGGATATTGTTTCTCCAAATGAGTCCATAAGGTATAGGCACATGCGAAGTTCTTCATTTGAGAAAGCACGAATCTTGGTAAACCTCTAACAATAAGATTGACAATTCTTAGGTTACCAAGCATGTTAATTTCCTCTTCATGTGTGGGATGCAAGTCATCAATAGGGAGCATATAGGGATTTTCAATATATTTATTCAAATGGAATCTATTAAATAGATCAATCATGGCATTCTTCCATTGACTATAGTACATTCCATCAAGAATGGGCACTCTACAACTCAAACTCTCTACTCTAGACACATCCATCTTCCTCCACGGTGATTAAAACGAAGCAATGGAGACCAAAGCTCTGATACCACTTGTAGGATCGAAAGAGGGGTGTCTAGAGGGGGGGTGAATAGATTACTAGCAAAAATTTAAAACCTAACCTTTTCCCAAGTTAATTGGTTGGCAGATTTTAACTATTTTAGTAAGTCTAGCAAGTATCACAACCCTACACATGCATGTTTACGAGTATGGCAGCGGAAAGTAAAGACATTGCATATGTAAGTAAAGAGATGGGGTAGGAAGATTGAACGCAATAGGAGACGCTAGGATTTTTCCCATGGTTCCAATAGGTGGTGCTATCATACGTCCACGTTCATGGAGTCTTCAACCCACGGAGGGTAACAATCGCGAGAGTCCACAGAGGGTTCCGCAAAGAAGCAACCTTGACTATTCCATGAGGCTTCCCTCCATGAAGGACTAGCCTCACTATGGGTAGATCTTCACGAAGTAGGCGATCTCCTTGCCCTTACAAACTTTCTTGGTTCACTCCACAACACGAAGTAGGAGGCTCCCAAGCGACACCTAACCAATCTAGGAGGCACCACCCTCCAGAAGGTAATAGGCTCGGTAATGACGATGAACTCCTTGCTCTCGTCCTTCAAGATGATAGACTCCTCAACACACAATCACTCTCTCACAGATTTAGCTTGGTATAAGAGATGGGATTGGTGGAAAGCAACTTGGGGAGGATAGAAATCAAGATCCATATGGTTGGAGTGGATGATCTTGACCTCAACACAAGGGTAGGTGGTTCTCTCTTAGAAAACTGAGTAGGATAGGTATGGAATAGTTCTGAGTGCTTCTCTTTCGAGTGGGTGGTGGTGAAGCGGTATATATAGGCATCCCCAAAAATCCAACCGTTACCAACTCGGTGACACCGATGTGTAAATGTCGATGGTACCGAAGTGACCAAAAGTGGCAACTTCTGAATCTCGGAGCGACCAATATACAATTCTCGGTTGCACCACCAAGGTGACCAACAGTCAGATTTACCAATCTTGGTGACGCCGATTCACCATTTTCGGACGGACCAAAAATTAGAACTTGCGTAACAGAAACTTGGCAACCCAACTCGGTGGCACCAAGTGCAGTGTCGGCTGCACCGAAGTGTTAGGGTTTGACTGAGTTTGTTTAGGGTTTAGAATCGGTGGCACCGAGATAGGAATGTTGGTTGCATCGATTTTGCATATTTGGCTTTGGACAAACTTTGGTGGGAGAGTTTGTGGATGTTTTGGTGACTGTCACTTGTGCACCTTTGAGCATATTGTCCATCATCAAAACTTTGCCACCTTTTAATAGTATAGCCTTTCCTATGGACTCAAAGTGATTTCTCACAAATGCAAAATGGAAAGTCCTCTTTGCTTGAAGCTTGGACAACCTATTTCCCTGAATCTTGAGGTAATTCCAGAATCTCCTAAATCCTTTTGCCAACTCATCTCTCCATGGACTATTATCTGAAATACACTAGATAGAGGTGTTACTCCAAGAGACAATGTATGTTGTCATGAATTCTCAAAACCACCAAGGAAGCATGTTGTGCTTTCACCAGGCGGACTGCATCGGGCTTGGTGACCCGCCCTACCCGATAAGAGCCTTCCCACTTTGGCATCAACTTGTTGGAATTCTTGGCGGACTGAACACTTCAAAGAACCAGGTCGCCTTTCTCAAGACTTCAGGCATTAACTTTGCGGCTATGATAGCGGCGCAAAACTTGCTGGTAGTGTGCAGCTCTCACATCAGCCTGAAGACGGTCTTCCTCAAGGAGTGTCGCATCATCTTGCCGCAACTTCTCTTGCTCAAGCTCATCATAAGCAAGCACTCGAGGTGACCCGTATATGACTTCCATGGAGAGAACTGCTTGCGCCCCATATATGAGGGAGAAGGGTGTCTCGCCGGTAGCTCGATTTGGTGTCGTTCTGATTGACCAAAGAACCACCGAAAAATCACCAATCCAGCGCCTTCCGCAATTGCGCAACTTGTCGAAAGTTCTTGTCTTGAGGCCTCGCAGCACTTCAGCATTAGCCCTTTCCGCTTGGTCATTGCTCCTTGGGTGGGCAACACAAGCAAAACAGATCTTGCTGCCAAGGTCTTGGACATATTGCATGAAGGTGTGGCTCATGAACTGTGTGCCATTGTCAGTGATAATCCTGTTGGGGACACCAAAGCGGCAAGTAGTCCTTTGAAGAACTTGGCGGCTGACTGTGCTATCACCTTTCGCACTGCTTCCACTTCTGGCCACTTTATGAACTTGTTGATTGCAACGTACAGGTACTCAAAGCCCCTGGTAGTGCGGGGAAAGAGGCCCAAGATGTCGAGTCCCTAGATCGAAAATGGCCAGGAGAGAGGGATTGTCTGAAGGGCTTGAGCTGGTTGATGTAATTTCTTCGAATGAAACTGGCATGCTTCACACTTGGTTACTAGCGCAGTTGCATCCCGGAGGGCAGTGGGAAAAAAGAAACCTGGACGGAATGCCTTACCAGCAAGTGCTCTTGATCCTATGTGGGAGCCAGATATGCCTCCATGTATCTCTGCAAACAGCTCCAGTCCATCTTCCCGAGAAATGCACATGAGTTTCACACCGTTCGGCCTCTTTTTATACAGGACGTTGTCCATGAACTGGTACATGTTAGACCGACGGGCTACTTTCTCTGCTGCCTCTTGTTCCTCAAGAAGTTCTCTTGTTTGAAGTAAATGGACGATGTGTTGTGCCCATGCTGGAGCCTGGGGCTCAACAACAAGGACTAAAGGAATATCCTCTGCAAGGAAGCATTTTGTCTCTACAGCAAGGGCTCGAGGCCCTGCCGGAGGCTGCTTCCCCCCAACAAGCTTGGCGGGAGTGTGTGCTTCCACGACAAGAGCCTGAGGTTCTGCCAAAGCACGACGCTCACTAGAAAGCCTAATGTTTTCCCTGGCAACCTCATCATCGGCGGCTTCTAGTATCTCTGCCTAGAAATACTTGCTGGAACTCAACTTTCTTCTTTTCTCTTGTCCAGTTGATGGTGTCACGGATGGTTGAGTGAGCCAGAGCACAAAAGTTCCTGGTTCCACAGGAAACTTAAGAGCATCACACTTTGACACGTCGTCAGCAACACTGTTCTCTACACGCATAACGTGCTCCATTTGCAGTCCGTCAAAATGTTCTTCCAACTTCCTCACTTCATCGACATAAGCTTCCATTAATGGACTCTGATCATCTTTGTTCACGTGCTTGACGACAAGCTGAGAATCTCCCCTAACAATAAGTCTCTCGATCCCAATGTCTGTCGCGATCCTGAGACTGGAAAGCAGTCCTTCGTACTCAGTAGTATTGTTCGTTCATCTCTCCCGGGGAAAGTGCATCTAAACCACATATTTGAGGTGCTCTCCGGTGGTTGCGACAAGCAGCACTCTGGCACCGGCGCCTTGCAGCGAGAAAGCCTCATAAAAATACATTATCCATTCTTGGTTCGTTTCCTTGCCGGGGAGGGTTGTATCTAGAACTTCTTCATCTGACGTTGGGGTCCATTCGGCAATGAACTCTGCCAAGGATCTGCTATGGATGGTAGAAGTACTTTCAAACTTGAGACCAAATCTTGACAATTCCAAAGCCCACTCCACAATCCTACCAGTAGCTTCTGGGTTCCACGAAATCCACTGCAACGGGAAGCGAGTGACAACGGCGATCTCATGTGCTTGGAAGTAATGGCGCAGCTTCCTCGAGGCCATAAGGAGGCCGAAGAGAAACTTTTGCACGCCAGAGTATCTTGACCGAGCCTCCTGCAAAAGGGAGCTGACAAAATGAACTGGGCACTGCACTACCTTCTTCTGAATTGTCTTATTCAACTCTGCAGATCATTCCTTGTCGGCATGAGACCCTGCCGGGGAATGTCCTGGCTTGTCGCTTGGCGGTCCTTCCACTGTTGTTGCTTCTTCATCTACTTCTCTTTCAGCCACTAGTCCAACACTCACCACCTGATTTGTTGCCGCTAGATATAGTAGTAACGACTCTTGTGGTTTTGGCACAACTAGGACTGGCAGAGAGGAGAGGTACCTCTTCAAATCCTGCAGCGCTGCCTCCGCTTCCGGACTCCATTTCATCGGACCTGCTTTCTTCAAGATTTTGAAAAAGGGCAGGGTGCGCTCAGCAGATTTTGAGATGAACCTACTCAGAGCAGCAACATAGCCGGCAAGACAACGCACATCCTTGACACGTCTTGGTGCTTCAGTTTGCTCAATCGCTTTGATCTTGTCGGGATTTGCTTCAATAACCCGAGAAGTTTGTCGAATGAAACACCGAACACACACTTCTCATGGTTGAGCTTCATGTTGATCTTGCGCAAATTTGTAATTGTTTCTTCTAGGTCTGATATGAAAAAATAGCCTTGTCCTTGACTTTGACCACTATGTCATCCATATAAGCCGCCATATTTCTATGTAGTTGCGGCTCAAAACCAATCTGGACCGCCCTTGCAAATGTAGAACCATCACTTTTCAACTCGAAAGGCATACGCAAAAAGCAATACGTACCACATGGGGTGATAAATGCGGTCTGCTCCTGGTCTTCCTTGGCCATGAAAATCTGATGATAGCCTGAATAGGCATCAAGGAAAGACAACAAGTCATAGCCGGCGGTGGAATCCACAATCTGGTCGATGCGCGGCAAGGGAAAAGGATCTTTGCGGCTGGGTTTATTGATGTCTATGAAGTCAGTACATAACCTCCATTTCCCATTCGCCTTGCGCACTACAACTGGATTGGCCAACCATGTTGGATTAAGTACTCCTCTGATGAAGCCAGTCGCTTCTAATTTCTTGATCTCTTCGGCAATAAACTGTTGCCACTCCAAAGCTTGCTTGCTAACCTTCTGCTTGACGGGCCGTGCATGTGGACAGATGGCAAGGTGGTGTTCAATCACCTTCTTGGGAATACCGGGGATATTAGATGGTTGCCATGCAAACTCATCAACATTCACCCACAGGAAGGCGACGAGAGCGCTTTCCTATTTGTCAACAAGGGTGGAACTTATGGTGAAAGTTCCTCCCATACCATCCTCCTTGGAGGGCACCTTCTTGATCTCTAGTGGAGCTGCCTTGGACTTCTTGCTCTTGCCGGTGGAGCTCTCTGGCACATCGTCAATGGGAACGAAGCACCCGGAGGAGGCACGCTTGACGGAATGTGCGCCAGAGGCCTTGCCGCTCTTCTTCCACACGAGAGCTTCAGATATAGGAGCAAGTGCTTTGGCGGCAGGCGCTGCAACTGCCTCCCGGTAGAGTTGGTCGGTGCAGATAAGTGTGCCTTTCTTGTCGGAGTTTAACATGATGATGCTCATTGGCCCGGTCGTCTTCAACACATTGTAAGCGAAGTGGGTGGCCACCATGAACTTGGCCAGCACTAAGCGACCAAGGATGTCGTTGTATGGCAATGAGATCTTGGTGACGTCAAAAACGATCTTCTCTGTCCAGAAATTTATATCACTTCCAAACTTCACCGGCAGCATGATCTTGCCCTTCGGCTGAGTCCTCCCTGAATTGACCCCTTGGAAAGCGCTTGTGGGTTCGAGATCTTCATTAGGAATTTGTAGCCTCTGGAAGACATCAGGCGAGATCAGGTTTAGGCTGGCCTCACTGTCGACTAGCATCTTCGTCAACTTGAGGTTGCGAATGGTTGGTGAAACAAACAATGGCAGGCACCCGACCGGAGTTGTGCGATCAGGGAGATCATCAGTGTCGAAAATGATAGGAGCGTTGGACCACTTCAGAGGTCTCTGGGAACCGATAGAGGGCTCCGCCGCGTTAACCTCGCGCACCCACTATTTATGTTGGTGGTGAGAGGAATGCAACGAGGCACCTCCCTCAATGCACATCATCGCCATAGCCTTCTGGAACTTATGTTCGCTGGACTCATCATCCTCTTTGACATCATCATCATCACCCTCTTGCTTGTCACGGCAACAAGCGGGCTGGTATTTTTGTTCTTTGGGCTTGCTGCAGCCACCTCCTCAGCCAACACGCTTCTTTTTGGACCCCTCCGCAGCATCCTGGCCCTTCTCCTTTTCTCACCTCTTGTACTCGGCTTTTTGCTTCTCGACAGGCTAGTCAACTTGCCGGCAGTCCTGGATATCGTGGCCTTTGGTGCAATGTATCTTGCAATACTGCTTGGCGGAGCCTTCCGGATTTTCGGCAGCTGCCATAGCCTGGCAGAAGGGGCACCCGGCAACATCCTTGTCGGGGTCATCAACCTTGCCCTTCTTGGTGCTATCGTGGTTGCCTGATCCCTCGATGGCAAGCACGGCCTTGCCATTGCTCTTGTTGCTATGCCGCCGGCACTTGTTTGTCGGGGTGGCGATGTCTTCATATTCGGAGTTGACCCATGCACCGGCGTCCTCGCCGGGGAGCCTCCTCTCTTGTTCAGCCCGGGAACATTTATCTGCCAGAGCATAAAGCTCGGCAACATCTCTAACCTTGTTCATTGCCAGATCTTCACACATCCTGCGGTTGTGCACATTCTGATGGAACGTGCTGATAACATTGATAGGATGAATGTCTGGTATGTTGTGGTGCACGTGGCTGAACCTTTGGATGTACTTACGCAAAGTCTCGCCCTCCTTCTAAGGGATAATGTGCAAATCACTTTCTTGACCAGGAGCTTGGTGGCCTCCGGTAAAGGCGCTAACAAACTCGTGGCACAGGTCTACCCATGAGGCGATGGAATTCTTCGGCAGGTGCATCAATCACGACCTGACGTTGGGCTTCAGCACCAACGGGAAGCAGTTGGCGAGTATCTTGTTCTCGCGAGCCCCGGCAGCCTCCACTACAATGGTGTAGCTGCTCAGGAACTCTGATGGGTGAGTCTTGTCATCATACTTCTTCGGGACCTCTGTCTTGAATGTGCGGTAATTGGGCCACTGGACTTGCCGCAACTCACGGGTAAACGCTAGACAACCCACCTCATAAGGTAGGCTGGCATGATACCCTGGCACGAGCATGTCTACAGCGGGCGCCGTGCACTTATTAGATTGATGGCATGCTTCCCACCGTTGCTCGATTGTAGTTCAAGTGTCTTCCTTGCTTCGTTCTTGAAGAACTTGACGCTGGTCCCGGCGAGTCTGTGGATCAGACGACACCATCAAATAACCGTCGTAAGTGTCAGTCCATCGAGCTGGTGATGAACGTTGTTGCTGTGGAGGAGAGTGCATAGTAGTCGCACCTCCTCCAGCCTTCTTACCACTGGCGTGACCCGGCTCGATGGACCGAAACTTGTCAGCGAGGCTGAGGAGGCTCTGATTGGTGGCTCTCCATTCGTCAAGCTTCTCCGCAGCAGGAGGGAAGTTCGGGAGTAGCTGTGCGCGTGTCATTGCTTCTTCCGACATAGTCGGCAGCGAACGGCGCGAGGAATGCGAGGTGCTCTGACTCCTAACGGTGCTAGAAGGAGCTCTGTCGTGGTACCACGATGGCATGCCACTCCCACTAGCATGCTTGCGAGCATGCTGATCCCCCGCACCTTGGGAGTGATGCGCAAGAGCTTTTCCGTGGGGACGTTGGGAACCATGGGCACCATGGTGCTGCTCTTGGCGTGCGTCTGGGGAACGTCGCAGCGTAGGTGCTGACGTGGATGTCTTGGAAGGTACCCTTCCATCCCCGGAGTTCACCGTACCGCTCGTAGGAGGTATAGCTCCGTCCTAAGACCCAACAGCATGGGGGTTCCCGCAGCCACCATGAGCGTCTCCGCGGCGGGCGTCGCCACTTGCTTGGCCTTGATCACCGGAGCCTCATGGAAGTTCTAAGCCTCCACCTCCTTCTCCACCCGCGTCTACACCGTCGCCTGTCTGTGTGGCTACAGGGACAGCAGACATGGATGCGCCAACTGCTGTCAGGCCCATCTTCTTGGGGACATGGCAATGATGATTATGAAGGAACTGGCGTGCTGATCACTAGATTAGGTTTATGCGACCTCTTCCCCCTACCTGGCGCACCAAGGATGTCATGGGAAACAAACACCTATGGGATCGGAGGGACCCCTTTATGGTTCGGCGGGGAAGAAGGCTCGCACAAAGAGCAGATCTGATGAACAACACGCAGAGATTTTACCTAGGTTCGGGCCGCAAAGATGCATAAAAACCTACTCCTGCTTGGTTATATTGTGGATGTTTTGAGTGTTCCAACTACAGGAGCGCTATGAACAGCTGCTAAGCGTATGAGCTAGAAGGTCCAAAAGTAGAAAAGCCAAAAGTCCCTTACTGTAACGCCCTAGGCCTCCTTTATACTCTAGAAGGGGATCCCAACAGTGGCGTACAGTGCGTACACATGGTGTATAGAGCTATAGTGCTATCATACCTAACACTGATGGAATAGGACAGATGCATTTAATGCACCGTTAGGCATTTCTGACTGTTTATGGGATCGGACAGGAGCCCATCCCATCGGCACCGCTTAGCCCCTCCATTGCCGACATCACGACACGTGCTCAGGCAGGGCGACACCTCGCCTTTGCGCTGGTGGGGCTTGCCGGGGCTTCGCCTGGCTGAGTCCTGTCGGGGCTTTGCCATGCCGGGGTTTGGAGGTCATCCCAACAAGGTCTTGCCTTTGGTCTTGGTTCTCTTGTATTTGTATCTAGCGCTCCCTGCCGGGCCTCGTCGCCAGGGTGGTTACTATTGCTCATGCACGAGTCAGGGGCACTAGAGAGCCCAAAACACTAGTGCACCGACATAGGGCTCCTCGGATAGCTGACTTATTGTTTATGGGCCGGACAATATGGGACATTTACCAAACACTGGAAGATTTGAAGGCCCAGTCTCCAAGATGGAAGCTTTGGGAATGACGGCTTGCGCTCCCTATTTGATTTAGTAAATAGGCATGTTTATCTCTTTGGCATGTAACCGACCATTTGTAAACCCTAGGCAGCCTTGACATCTATATAAGCCAGAGGGTTTTAGGGTATAGGGCCAGAACAACTCATCTAGGGTTAGCTATTCGATATCGATGTAGATCAACTCTATAACCCCCATATCATCAATACAACCAAGAAGGACGTAGGGTATTACCTCCACGGGAGGGCCCAAACCTGGGTAAATCCGTGTCCCCTTCGTCTCCTGTTAGCATCGATTCTAGTCTCACCGTTCAGGACCCCCGTACCCGAGATCCGTCGGTTTTGACACTGACATTGGTGCTTTCGTTGAGAGTTCCTCTGTGAGAGAGATGGAATCGACGCCTCGCCTTGCCATCAACGAAGAGGTCCGTAACATGAGCGCTTTCATCCCCGGACAGATCTTCGCCTTTGGCAGCGTTGTGCTGCACCGTGATTCCGCTGGCCATCTCGGCCACGTTGAGAGCTTTGCCCTTGATCGAGAAGTCAAATTCGGAAACTTAGAGTTCTCTGTCGACTCTCGGGGTGACTTGTCAATAATTGGGCTCATAGCTTCGCCTGTAGCCCCCGAGGACTCTGAGGCTTTGACGTCGAGCCCCTTCTTTAGACATGCTGATGGGGTCGCCCATGGAGATGAGCCGATCTCTTATCCCGATCCTTCCATTAAGCCAGATGACCGGACACGTATTCTTGTCGAACACTCCCCATTTCTAGACGTCTTCGAGGTTAACTCCATGGGTTCCGAATAGTTGGATCTGATCGGGCCCTCAGCGGTCGATGAGGCCCTGCAGTAATTCTCGTCGATGAAGATCATCGACGATCCAGCCCTGATATATGCTCGATTCGGTTACGGTGCGGGCAGGGACGAATTTTTTGACCCACCCACCACCCACTTGATAGCCACTATCGAGGATTTAACCGACATGCTGGACTATGCCTCCAAGGAGGCAGAATATATGGATGAAGAACACCGTGCTCTAACCCCCGTTAACACCGGGAGTTGGAACACCACTTCCAGATACGATGTCTGCATGGTAGATACTCCTGCCACCAAGGGAGACAACACGCCTCACAATGACGGCGACAAATCGGGTGATGCGCCATAAGGGCACCAAAAATCACATAAGCGGTCCAAAAGAAAAAAGGGGAGAAAGCTATTATCAGCAATGGGGACGGTAATACCCCCGCTGATCATGGGAATCACGATATCTCCTAGCACCCGTTAGAGGGTCCGGAGGGCCGGAGGACCAAAACAACCCCGATAACATCAACAACTCCGAAGGCGATGATTACCTTCCCCCCGTCAAGGAGGAAGATATACCGAAAGCCGATGACTTGTACATTATTGATAACCTTGAAGATCAGGAAGAAATCAGGCAATGACTCATAGCAACGGCTCGCAACCTAAAGGCTATAGAATGGCAACTCAAAGTTGAACAGGCTGACCTCAATGATCGATGGACAAAAGTCCTCTCAGTCGAGGAAGTATATGACACCGGTCTGTCAAACCAGCCCAAAAGCTACCCTTGGAGAAGGCTGTTGCCACAATTCGAGGATGAACTGACGGATACTCTGTCTCTAAAGCGTACTCCGTATGACAAGCCGAACCGCCCCCTCGTGGTCAGGACAGGACTGCTGACCATGCCGGTTATATACCGGCAGTGCCCCAAAGACGGGGTAAGGAGCTATTAGAGCCCAATGATAGGACCGACCTGCGAGATGACCTGGTTGACAGAGCAGGCCGCACAAGATCCATCTATGGATCTAGAGAGTACTCGCCCAGATAGACGGGGCGGATACAGACCATGGTTCGACCAAAACGACAAAGTCCAAGAACGCAACCGGCCCCATACAGACGCCGAATACAGGCGTGACATAGCACAGGTCAGAGGCGCCGCTCACCCACTGTGCTTCACATATGAGGTAATGCAGCATCAGTTCCCCGAGGGGCTTAAACCCATGCATATAGTACAATATGATAGGACCACTGACCCAATTGTATGTATTGAGGACTTCCTCCTCCATATCCACATGGTGCGAGGAGACGATCTCCATGCCATCAAATACCTCCCTCTTAAGCTTAATGGGCCAGCTAGGCACTGGTTAAATAGCCTCCCCTAAAACTCCACTGGATGGTGGGAAGACCTATAAGATGCGTTCCGCTCTAACTCCAAGGGAACCTATGTTCGCCCACCGGACTCTTCTGATCTCAGCAACATTGTCCAGAAGCCCGGCGAGTCTGCTCGGAAATTCTGGAATAGGTTCTTGACTACAAAGAACCAACTCATCGACTGTCCGGATGCTAAGGCCATATCCTCCTTCTAGCAGAGTATTCGGGATGAATGGGTGGACCGCCAGCTAGGCCAGGACAAGCCTCGGACCATGTCCGCCCTTACCTCCCTCATGACCCGCTTTTGCGTGGGCGAAGACAATTGGCTGGAAAGACCCAGCCACAATTCCGAAGATCCCGTGGAACCTGAAGCCTAGGATGGCAACTCAAAGCCAAAGAGCAATAAGAATAAGCGCAGGCACAATAATAGTGATGCCGATGATACGGCTATAAATGCCGGATTCCACAAATCCCAACCTGGGCAGCGGAAGAAGCCTCCTAAAGGCAATCGTGACAAACCCATTCATCTCGATAATATCATGGAAAGGCCTTGCCAAATCCATGGGACTTCGGAAGAGCCCGCCAACCACACACCGCAACTGTTGTCTGTTTAAATAGGCCTGCAAGATACCACCCGAAGACCAAGGAAAAACCTCTCTCAACATGGATGAAGATGAGCCTTGGGGTCCAATTGGTGGCAGACAAAAGCAATTCCCTCCTGAAGACAAAACAGTGAACATGATATACGCCACCCATATACCCAAGAAGGACAGGAAAAGCACCCTTCGGGAGGTCTACGCTGTAGAACCCGTAGCTCCGAAGTACAACCCATGGTCGGCATTCCCGATCACCTTTGGTCGGCACGATTATCCGTCCAGTATCAGCCATGGGGGTTCGGCAGCCCTCATCCTAGACCCCATCATAGATGACTACCACCTCCCAAAAGTCCTAATGGACGGAGGAAGTAGCCTCAACCTGATTTACTCAGATACGGTGAAAAAGATCGGCCCAGATCCATCAAGGATCAAACCCAGCAGCACTACCTTCAAAGGAGTGATCCCGGGCGTTGAGGCCCAATGCACGGGCTCTGTTACTATGGAAGTTGTGTTTGGCTCGCCCGATAACTTTCGCAGCGAGGACTTGATCTTCGACATGGTGCCCTTCCGCAGTGGCTAACACGCGCTGCTTGGTCGGACAGTGTTCGCTCGTTTCAACGCGGTCCCACACTACACATACCTCAAGCTCAAGATGTTAGGCCCCAAGGGGGTCATTACTGTCAATGGCAATACCGAGAACTCCCTTCGAACTGAGGAACATGCACTGGCCTAGCGGATGAATTTAGCTACAAAGAAGATCGGCAAGTTCTGACATCTGCCATAAGCCACAGAAGGTTGGGAAGTGAGTTCGGCTTCAGACCGAAAAATCAGATACTTCCTCCTCCCCTCTATAGGGACTCGCCCCCACTGCACAACCTCATGACCAGCAAAGTATGCGCTGAGGAGGCACAACTTCACACTTAAGATTCCATGGGTAGCGGTGGGGAAATAAATATGGGTGTTCGGCTGCCCGAACTGTTACCATCAACACATGTTCGGACGAAACGCATGCACTCCTCAAAGATCCTGCCTATGGTGTAAATCTCACCTAAAATTTGGCGGCCTCTCAAGATTTTGTTGGCAAAATCCTCCTGCCGAACACTAACATCCATCAAGGGGCATCTAAGAGTAGGAGTCAACTAGCAAGGGGGCATATCGAGGATGTCATGTTACCAATCGAAGACCCCTGGTACAACAACTCCTGTATATTTTTATTTCTTTCACATACCTGTGAACAGTTGCTTCGGCAATCCGAGTTATAAGAGTAGTTGAGAAAATGCAAAATTGTGTGGTGCAAGTTCACCTCATCTGTTCTTTTTTTGGTGCATATTATTTTCTCCTTTCTCGCTCTTCTTGAGAACCTCTTTGGTATGACACGAGGTAACCGGCTAATAGACCGGGGGCTCGAGTTCAAACTCAAATCGCCTTACCGATCATGTGTTTGGCATCTTGGCGTTTGCTTTATATGCATTGGTTCCGAATTATGTCTTTGGTCAATAAGTTGGCTCCTCTGCTTGCCCCTTCATGTTTCGCTCGTTCGGCTAAAAGGGCAAAGGGACCACCCGTGAGATTGTGCTTCCAGATAGTCTGGTCAAGCACCTCAAGTGAGAAAGCCGAAAATGGACTGTCATAGTATGCGTGATACGATCTGTGAACCCCGAGCTAGAAGTGTTAGACTTCAATCCTCGTAAGCGGTTATTCCGTGTTATGTGACGAACTTGCCCTTTGTGCAAACATTGTGATACCGGCTTTGGCCACAGTTCGTCCGAACATCACAACACTCCGGGGGCTAATCATAAGTTTCCCGTGGTCCTTTTCGCGCCCCTCCGGCTAAGTGAAAGAAATAAAGAACTATAGTCTGATTGCCTAGTCTGCCATACTATACTGCCTTCGGGTTTCGATAATACGGCTAAGAGACATAGTGCATTGCCATAGACACCCCATGTGGTGTGTACGTGGGGGCTGAAGCCGATGACTCGCATCTTTCAGTATTAAACAACCACATAGGAGTTATTAAGGAATACAAAACCATATAAGAACAAATACTAATATCATTAAAAGTTCAGGAAAGTCTTTGGACGCATTACAGCTCATTCAAACAATTTATCGCCTAAACATTGTGACGTTATCTCCCGAGGACTCTCCATCACTCCATCAAAGTATAGCTCGAGGCGTCGATGCTCCTTCCTGGGTGGCGGTGGGTCGGTGGCTACCTTCATAGGATTTATCCCCGACCAGTGCACTTTGGCCTTGGCAAGGGCCATCTGGACTCCTTCGATGCTAGAGGAGCGCTTGACGCTGTCAAGGCGGGGCGAAGCAGTGATCAACCTCTGCACCAGGCCAAAGTAGCTGCTAGATAGTGGCTCGCCGGGCTATAAGCGGATGCACATGTCCTTCATCGCCGGCTCCGTCATCTGGTGCAGCTCCATTAGCTGTTTTAGCTGCTCCACCAGAAGAGGAGGATGCTCAGGGGCTCCGAACTGTGCCCAGAAGAGCCGAGCTTCATCTCCTTCTCCCCGTGAAGCAAACAGCTGATTGGTGTCTACCACGCTCTTCTAAAGACTGGAGGCTGCACGTGAGGATCGCCACACCTGGGTAAGCAACGCGAATTTGCTATCCCCGAATATGCACTTTAGTGAGTACGGCTTACCATGTACTATGCCCTTGGCCTGGCGCACTTGCTCCTTGTAGAACCGTCTATCCACCCACTCCTTCTGGAGTTCGGTTTGCAAAGTGGACAGTACGGCTGAGCTCGCCTTATTCCAGTGCTCCAAGGCCTCGCATCTTTCATTGAGATCTTTGAGCTCCTGGTGGACCTCTGCCACACGAGCTTCATGCTTGCCACTAGTGGCTCGCATGGCGGAAAGGGAGACAGCCGTTTCCTTAGTAGCCGCCCTCTCGGCAGCCGTTTCGTCTTTTGCACGCTGGAGCTCGTCCTTGAGCCTCTCCATCTCCTTCGCCGAGGCAGTGCGTGCATTATGAAATGTCAAGAAGCTGCATTGACAGTATTCGGATAACAGAGCTCAGACAAAGGCATTCTGTTTTGACATACCTTGAGCCTCGTCGAGCCTTCGGTTAAGGGCCTCAGCTTCGTCTTCGGAGCGCTTCACCTTCTGATTTAGCTCTTCTAGCTCGGCGCCATTTATGGTCTTCGTCGATGATGAAGCCTGCATTACACTCATAGTTAATACATTACATGGGCTCTCAATATTCGAATTATAAACAATCCGATCATATGACGAGTTATTCAACATGTCGGACATTTAAAGTGCATCTAGTTTGGTATCGGATTCAGACCCCTAGGTGAGTTTTTTCCACCTCACCTAGGGCTCGGGGGCTGCCATGTATATAATGCGAACACATAAAATCTTTGCAAAATAAACACACGTGGGGACCCCGACTCATAAGTCGTGATCACCGAATGCACGTGTACAGTGATCCCAGAGATCAATGCTCACTGAACACACAAAAGCTGAATAACAAGAGTCTTACATCCACATTTAGCATCTTACACAAATAAAGCCATGGATGTCTAGTCTTACATAGAAAGGGCCACAAGGGCCAAACACTTAAACAGAAAAACAACCGAAGTCTTGATCGAAACCGTGAACCCATTGCCATCTGCCTTGACCTATAGGCATTCTGACTGGGAAGCGTCCTAGTTCGCATGTTCGTCACCAACGAGCTCTTCAACATACTCCCGTTCTTCCATGCCTGGTGAACTAAATAACCAGTGGCAAGCCAATGAGTACTTTGAATGTACTCGCAAGCAACCCAAGTTCTGTAACAAGGTAATGATGATGCATGATATAGCACTAATAGGTAAGTTGCGGAAAGATAATTTTGAATGAAGTGACATGATCAAGTAACTAGGTAAATATGCATCAATAGTCGGCAAATATCCATATGAACAAGTTACAGATATCATCATAAGCAGGAGTTGAAAATCTCATGTTCATTCATCACCTCATGTCTTCAGACTTGTCTCAAGTATCATCCTTCTGTCTCCCGCGCGCACACACATACACACACACAACACACACACACACACACCAAGTTTTGCGAAAACATCTGGACATATTTTAAGCAGCACCACCCAACTGTCCTTGACCATGGACACGGCTATTCAAATAGTTTTACACTCTATAGAGGTTGCACGCTTTACCCACAAGACTCGGGGAACTTCTGAGTCATCCACGAGTCGCGGTACCTTATGTACCCGAGGTAAGCACCAGAACAATGCCTTTCCCTTGATGATACTAAACAAAGATTCCACTCATTGGTGCCATCCCTCATGATATACATCACACGTAACCATGAGGGCACGAAACGATGTGCCTGGTGCCTGTAAAAACATCGCATGGCCTTCCACTTCCGGGATGACCCCGTCTCGAGAGTGACCACTTCACTCTCGCCACTAGTAATGCGGGCTCCCAGCTAGCACCAAACATAGTAATCAACATAGCCCCGTCCCATACGGGTTATCATGGCCACACATGTAAGGTTGGGATGGTCGACAAATCTGAAATCTAATCCATTTTTGATAATACACCCTCAACTTGTTCCGGCACACCACTTCTTTCTCAAGTGGTCACCCAACTCATCATCATCTCCCTCGGGCATTAGTGGCACCCGATGGGGTTTTCGAAATGTATTTGAAATCATTTCTTCCTTTCCATCACTATGTATAAATCCCAACCCACTTGCGTAGCATCTATTAGCATCCTATCTACACTCACCCGCATAACCCTCATAAGGTGGTAGGGTCATGTACGATGCAAGTGTCAACTATAAGAGTATCGATGCAGTATCGAAGGCAAGTACTATATGTCATGCATGACAAAGTTTCTTAACATGGTCAAAGGGCTTCTTTCCTGGCTCAACAAAGCCTTTGGGGTCTTCAAAGTCTTCGGGTCCAACTCCCTCGTCAATAGCGCAATCTATCGCCACGTTAAATAGCGATAAAAATAAGCATCACATAAAAACAGAGCACTCAAGCTAATATTAAAAATGCTACCCTACTCTGATAAATACTAAACACTATACTAAAAATATTTGTTTAATATTTTGTTATGAAAAAACATTTTTGAAGACTATTTAACAGAGGCCAAAAGATTCCTAATTTGGGTTTTAAAATAAAACAATGCATGAAAGCTTTTCAAAAAATTATACAAAGGCACTATTAAATTCTATGGAATAGTTCAAGAATTTAGGTGGAAAAATTATGGTTATAGGATTCATTTTCAGATCTGTGGAATTTTTGTATTACAGAAGAAAAAAAGAAAAAGAAAATCTCCACTGTTTAGTTGGGCCAAAACCACTGCAGCTGAGCCAACCCAGGAAAGAACCGGCTAGGGCGAAATGGCGCGCGCGGTAGGTTTAATTTTAAACCTGCCCGTGGGCCCATCTTGGCAGCAAGAGAGGAGGAGGAGGAGGGTATGACAGGTGGGCCCCACCTGTCATCCCTCACCTCGCGACAGTGAGCAGGGGGAGCTCATCGGCAGGGGCTCACGCCACGGCGGCTCAAGCGAAGGGCACCAGCGTGCTGAGGGGCTTCCCGCGCTCGATGGGTGGTCGAGGTGGCCGTATGGGCTGAGGGAATCGCCGGCGAGGGGAAAACCCGCATGACAACGAGGGTTTGTCTTGGGCTCGAGCTCCCGAGCACGGGGATGAGGGGGATGGGCATGGGAGGAGCGACTAAGGGGAGGAGGGGGCGAGAGGAGAGCACCGGGTGCTCGGGGGACGGTTTTGGAAGGCGGGCGCCGGTCCACCGTGGGCGTGGTGCGCTGGTGAGGACTGGGCCAATGCCACGGGCCACAGGGTTGCTCCGGGACGTGTCCTAGGAGTTCCTGGGCGTGGAATTGACACGTTGGAGAGGAGAGAAGGAGCGGTCGTTGCCCTAGGGCGTCGCGCGTGTGAGGTCGCCCATTGGGGATCACGGGCGGCCGACACGCATGCAAGAGAGGGGCCATAGGGTGAAGAGAGAGGAGGGGGGTCAAGGGCGGCATGTTGTGGACGCCGAGGCCAACCATCTCTCAAGAGGGGGGCGCTCGAGGTGGTCGGGGCCATGCATAGGGCAGCGGCTACAGTGCGGTCGGGTACTGTAGCACGCTCTAGAGCACGAATATGGCATGCCATGGCATTGCCTTTGGCAGCTTCTGCGCGGCGATCTATGCCTAGGGCATCTAGGAGAGCCTAGACTATGGGATACTGGCATTGGATGCCCTGGAAGCTGACTAGGATGAGAGGCAGGTGGAGAGAGGGGTGAAATCTTGCTATCCAGGGGGTAAATGTTTTTTTACCACATCAACCTTTGGGAAATGGCCATGCAAACTTTACTCGGGGTGTAGGGTAACTACAAGGGGCTGTGGTAAAAATTGGGGGTGAAGGAGAACTCAAATGGTGCTCCAATCACTGATCACAAAATTGATAAAGAAGGTATTTGATGGTGATTTGGCCCAGTAGATGAATTCTTAATGCCTTGATAATTAACAATATCAAAGGGTGGTCAAAAGTAGGGCCTATCACCAAGTTTGAGATTATCTAAAGAAAGTTGCCAATGTAAACTTGGTAAACCCTAGAAATCTACAGAAATAGGTCTCTATAGATCTGGTCATGCTAAGCTATTACCCTTGATGCACCACTTAGTTTAGCATCATTAATTGGTGATTACAGCATGTCCATAAAGTTTGGGGTCAAGAGAAGAAACTTCACTATGCAAGGTTGTCCAAAATTGAATCTGGATAGGGAGGCTTTTGGGATGGTTTGATGAACCAAATCAACTTGGATTGAGGTGAAACATTCCAAGATCATCACATATGATAGTGTCGACTTTCTAGAATTTTCCTGCAATTCATTGAGACTATTTCTTATAGGAATATTTCAAAAGCTTGATTTCTACAGAAAGGGTTTTGAGGGGTTTTGCCCATGATTTTAACATGCACATGTGTTGAAACTCATATACATGGAATATATATGTCCACTGAGTTTCCCTAATTTTTCTCAAATATTTTGAAAGAATTTAAATAATTGTTCCCTATGAAAAACCATTTATTGTCTTAAGAAAAAGTCTTTAAATAAAATATTAAAATAATCTTTAAAATTAATATTAGGTGGTTTTGGGAAGTTATATATATAGTAGGTTTGAAGTAAAGCCTTTGGGGAAGAAGGATCCACCCAATTTGAGGACTTGTAGTGCAAACCTCATTTCAAGGGGTTTTGAAAACCTAATTTGGACAAACCCTTTTTGGTCAAAATATAATTTTATAAAAATAGTTTTGGGCACTATTCATATGGCATGATCATTGGGCAAGAGGTTTGGGTCAAGGAAGATGAATATGAAGAGGCAGAGAATCTAAGACTGCCATAAACCACAATCAACAATCAAACAAGCAACAATTAAAACAAGCACAAGCATAGAAAAAGTTTTAATTGGCTCCAAATTTTATAAATCCAAACATAACAAGGTGATACAACACATGGTGTGAAAACACATCGGGTGACTTACTTCAAAACCTATAAGGAGACCTTTGAAGCCCTCCTTTAGTCCATTGTCGACGGACTGGATGCTCTATAGTACCGCACCCATAAGGCTATGGTGATCCTCGGGGATGCAGGAGCTCGATAGAGCGTTATCCATGACCGACTACCAATTGGTCGGTGGTGCCGTGGATGATGGGATCCCCCAATCACCAACCAGGGATTGGACCTGTGCCGCCGGAGGCATAGTGCGCTCCGGAGATGTTCTCAGAGGGGACTGAGCTCCCGCTCGTCTGGCCTCCTCGGTATCCGAGCGGGGTGTCGCCCCCCGTTCTTCAGTGGCTAAGGTGTTAGCCTCAGCCACGGTACTATCTCCCTTGCCCTTGGTGTCCGCCTCCATAGGATTAGGAAGGGACGACACCTCCATGGTATCCTTCGTGGCGCCTAGAGTGGTGGGATGCGAGGTATCCCTGCTCTCCGCCAGTTCGACGGGCGGGGTCTCCCCGTCCGATATCACCAAAGTGGGGATAACGCATAGGGGGGTGCAAGGCCAATAACCTGCATGTTAGCTAGATATAAATATATTCGTAATGAACTGGAGGGTCTTTGGATCCTAACCTTTTTTTGGGGGAGGGGGGCTTGACCCGTAGGCTCCTTTGGGGAACCTTCTCGAGGTCTTCGGACGCGGTGTCTCAGTCCGAGCTATAGTTGGACAAAACCACTATGTTTGTCTCACACCCTATGTTTTGCGTCATGACTAAGTTATCATGACTCAAAAATTAGGGCCAATTAAAACTTTTTGAGTGCATTTGAATGCTTGACTTGTGTGTTATTTTGGTTGCTTGTCTGACTGCTGGCTGGTGCTCTATAAATCATAAAACATCCTCCTGCCCTCAAGAACTCTATTACTTGATCCCAAATCTTGTACAATGATCATGCCATGTGAATAGGACTTAAAAATATATACTTTACAAAATATTATTTTGGCCAAAAAGCATTTATTCAATTTAGGATTTTCAAAACCCCCTGAATTGAGGTTTGTACTACAAGTCTTCAAATTGGGAGGATTGTTTTTCCCCCAAAGGATTTATTTGGAACCTTATATATATATATATATATAACTCCCCAAAACCATAAAATATTATTTTTAAAATTATTTTATTATTTTATTTAAAGGCCCTTTCTTAAAGAAATAAATGGTTTTTCATAGGGAAAAATTATTTAACCAATTTGAAAATAATTGAGAAAATTTGGGAAAACTCACTGGACATATATTGTCCATATATAAGAGTTTCAACATATGGTCATGTTCAAAATATTGGACAAATCCCTTCAAAACAATTTGTGCCTATTTGAAGCATTTGAAATATTTATATAAGAAATATTCTCAAATAAATCCAAGAAAATTCTATCATGTCAAATATGAAATATTTGATCATCTTGTCAATTTTCACCTCAATCCCCATTGATGTGGTGCACCAAAATATCCTAAAACCCTCTTTGTCCAAAGTCACATTTGAACAACTTTACATTGTGAAGTTTGTCCTATTGAACCCAAACTTTGTGGGCATGTTTAAACCCACAAATAATGATGTTACAAAAAGTGGTGCATCAAGGAGATTAGTTTAGCCTAACTACATCTACAGAAACCTGATTCTGTTGAATTCTAGGGTTCACAAAGTTTGCATTATCAAATTTTCTCTATTGATCTCAAACCTTGTGATCCCTCTCATTTGTACCCAAAATTCGATCCTGTTAAATATCATGGCAAGTAGACTCCATCTACTAGCCCAAACATAGCACAAACACCTTCTGGCCATTTCTAAAACCTGTTGTTTCCACCACTTTTACTATTCCCCTTGCTCTCAATTTTTTACCACATTCCCACATCGATGCATTTCACCTCCAGCAAGGAAAATCCAGCTCTGGTTCCATGGTTAAATGGGGTAAAATCCCATTTTCCCCCTCTGGACAGCCCCATTTCCTCTTCCCCTCAACCTCTCTCCTCTTCCTTTGGCCTCACGGGGAATACAAGGACCTTCCCACATTGTTTAATTGCACCCAGACCCTCTGGACACAAATGGCCATGACCATGGCACAAGTGGCAAGGTCATGGCATGCAATGGCCACGCTCCAAAGCATGCTATAGTGTCCGACCGCACTGTAGCCAATGCCCAATCCGAGCCCCCGACCATCTCGGTCTCCTCCAGCATGCCATCGAGCCCACCTCGACGTCTGGGACACGCTACTGTCCTGTCCCCCTTATCTCTCCCCCCTTTGCTGGTTCCCTTCCACATGAGCCATGGCCACCGAGAATTCCAACCTGAGACCTCACACGCGCAAGACCTATCGGCTCCTCGCTGCTCCCTATCCATTCCCTGGTCGTGGACAAGTCCCATGAGCACCGTAGACATCCCCAGCCCTCTCCCAACGGCCGCCAGTGTCGGCTCTAAAGACGCCGTTGGCGCCGTCCATGATGGACTCAAGCTCGGGCATATAAGCTAGCCCCGAGGCCCCTCTCGTGCCCTATTTCGTTCCCTATCCTTCCTAGCGACCTCCAGGACACCTCAAAACCTCCTCCCTTGCCCTCCTCCTCTTCCCATGGCTGGCATTGCCGAATTGGTGCTCCCTTAAATTTGAGTTATCTCGAGCTCCTCCCCTCCCCATGGCAGCACCAGAAGATAACCCATGCCATGGAGAGGCTTTCCCTTGCATATACTACTCCCTCCCCTGCCTGAAATGTCGGGTCCATCATCGCCAACTTGGATCTCCACCGTGGCTGATGCTCTGCTCGTCTTCGGTTCCCCCACGACGACCTTTTCTGGCAGGGGGAGAACCGCCTCGGTCCACTGAGCATCTCCGTGAGGCAAGCATCTCGAGCGGTGGCCGGAATCGCTGGCGATCGCTGTCGGGGCCGCCTTGTCTCCTCGGCCATGCTAGCATGCGTTTAGGGGAAGGACCTGCCAGGCAGGGCCCACCTATAAGCGACAAACGGGACGGGCCTGCCTGTTTTAAGTGGAGACGGGCCGACGGGAAGGCGATTTAACCCGGGGCACCATCAACATCACCACTTCCCCCGCTCAGCTAGGCTGCTGGGCCGTCCCAATTCCCGTTCGGCGCCCTCTGCGCAACATAGCCAGTGGGTATTTCTTTCCCTTCTTTTTCTCAGATACCAAATAAATCCTAGAAAAATCATCCTAATCCCAAATTTGATGATTCAAATTCCTATAGCCTTCTAATAATTCCAGCTATCACTTGGCACAACCTTCAGAATTTTCATCACAAGTTTCTACCCTGCTTAAATTTGAATTCCATTTTGAACTATTGGGAGCCACCTTGTTAAATCCCTAGAGCACTCATATCAACTCCAATTGGATTGATTTAAGTTCCTATGTGTATCTAAATTCATGCACTATGTGGAGAGCATTTTTCCTTACACTTATTCTATAGGGAAACGTTGCTTGGGAAACAAAAATTTCCTACGCACACGCAAGATCTATCCATGGTGATGAGCATCTATGAGAGGGAGAGTGGATCTACATACCCTTGTAGATCGCCAAGCGGGAAGCATTAAGAAACACGGTTGGTGTACTCGAACGTCTTCGCGATCCAATTCGCCGAGCATCCCGCGATCTCATCACGATCTGTCCCGCGATCCAATCATGATCTGTCCCACGAACTCATCACGATCCGTCCCACGATCTCATCACAATCGATCTCGCGATCTTGATCACACACCTTCCGATCTAGCGCCGAACGGATGACACCTCCGCGTTCAGCACACGTACAGCTTGTTGACGATCTCCGCCTTCTTGTTCCAGCAAGAGGGAGTGGAGAGGTAGACGAGTTCTCTAGCAGCGTGATGGTGCTACGGCAATGGTGGTGGAGTAATCTCAGCAGGGCTTCACCTAAGCACAGCTGAAACCGATCTAGAGGAGAAACTACGGACTAGAGGGTAGGGTTGCAGGTGGCTGAAAATCTAATGCCAAAACCCTAAAACCCACTAGTATATATAGGAGGAGAGGAGGAGGAGGCTTGGTGCAAGGGACAGCCCCTCTAGGCTTCGGCCGAAGTAGTAGAGGAGGAATCCTCCTCCTCTACTCCTAATAGGATTAGGACTCCTTCCTTTTTTCCACCTTTTTGCCTTTTTCCACCTTTTCTCCTTTGGAATTTCTTCCCCAGCTTCATGGGCCTTGTGTGGGACTTTGTACAGCCCACTAAGGGCTGGTATTAGTCCTCCCACAGCCCATGAAGCGTCTTGGGTGGAAATACCTCTCCCGATGGTCCCTCGGTACACTACCAGCACTCCCTGTACACTACCGATGAGCCCAAAACTTTTCCAGCGACCAAAATAGGACTTCCTATATATCAATATTTACCTCCGGACCATTCCGGAGCTCCTCGTGATGTCCGGGATCTCATCCGGGGCTCCAAACAACCTTTGATAACCATCACGCATAACTCTATACTACCAAAACGTCACCAAAACTTAAGTGTGTAGACCCTGCGGGTTCGAGAACTATGTAGACATGACCGAGACACCTCTACGATCAATAAAAAATAGCGCGACCTGGATGCCCATATTGGTTCCTAAATATTCTACAAAGATCTTTATCGGCCGAACCTCTATGTCAAGGATTCAGTTAATCCCGTATGCTGTTCCCTTTGTTCTTCGGTATGTTTTTTCCCAAGATTCGACCGTTGGTATCTCTATACCTAGTTCAATCTCGTTACCGAGAAGTCTCTTTACTCGTTTCGTAATACAAGATCACGTGGCTAACACTTAGTCACATTGCTTGCAAGGCTTGTTGTGATGTTGTCTTACCGAGTGGGCCCTGAGATACCTCTCCATCACACGGAGTAACAAATCCCAGTCTTGATCCATGCCAACCCAACAGACACCTTTGGAGATACCTGTAGAGCACCTTTATACTAACCCAGTTACTTTGCGACGTTTGATACCCACAAGGTACTCCTCCGATGTCAGTGAGTTGCATGATCTCATGGTCAAAGGAACATATACTTGACATGCAGAAAACAGCAGCAATAAACTGACACGATCATATGCTACGTTTGTAGTTTGGGTCTTGTCCATCACATCATTCTCCTAATTATGTGATCCCGTTACCAAATGACATCTCCTGTCCATGACTAGGAAACCATATCCATCTTTGATCAATGAGCTAGTCTATAAGAGGCATACTAGGGACATGGTGTTATCTATGTATCCACACATGTATCTGAGTTTCCGATCAACACAATTATAGCATGGATAACAAACGATTATCGTGAACAAGGAAATATGATAATAACTAATTTATTATTGCCTCTAGGGCATATTTCGAACAGTCTCCCACTTGCACTAGAGTCAATAATCTAGTTCACACCACCACGTGATTCGCATTGTTATGAATCTAACACCCATTGAGTTCTGGGGTTCGATCATGCCTTGCATGTGAGAGAGGTCTTATAGTCAACGGGTCTGCGACATTTAGATACGTGTGTACTTTGGAAATCTCTATGTCAAACTATAAACACTTCTACCACACTCCACATTGAGATATTCCAAATGGTTGCTCTACTATACGTATCTGGATTGCTACTAAGAGTCAACCGGATTGGTGTAAATGCTTGCATCGACGTAACTCTTTCGACCAACTCTTTCTTACCGCCATAATCAAGAAACATTTCCTTAGTCCTCTGGTTACTAAGTAAAATTTTGACCGTTGTCCAATGATCCACTCCTGGATCACTCTTGTACCCCTTGACAGACTCATGGCAAGGCACACACCAGGTGCGGTACACAGCATGGCATAATATAGAGACTACGGCTAAGGCATAGGGGATGACATTCGTCCTTTCTCTTTCTTCTGATGTGGTAGAGCTTTGAGTCTTACTCAACTTCACACCTTACAAATCAGGCAAGAACTCTTTCTTTGACTGATCCATTTTGATCTCTTTCAAAATCTTGTCAAGGTATGTACTCATTGAAAGTCTCATCAAGTATCTTGATCTATAGATCTTGATGCTCAACAATTAGGTAGCTTTATCCAGGTCTTCCTTTGAAAAACTCTTTTCAAACAATCCTTTATGCTTTCCAGATATTCTATATCATTTCCGATCAACAATATGTCAACCACATATGCTTATCAGAAAATCTATAGTGCTCCCACTCACTTTATTGTAAATAAAAGTTTCTCATAAACTTTGTATAGACTCAAAAACTTTGATCACCTCATCAAAGTGTATATTCCAACTCCGAGATGCTTGCTTCAGTCCATAGAAGGATCACTGAAGCTTGCACATCTTTTAGCATCCTTAGGATTGACAAAACCTTCTGGTTGTATCACATACAACCATTCCTCAAGTAAACCATTAAGGAAAAGATGTTTTGACATCCATCTGCCAGATTTCATAATTGAAAAATGCAGCAACTGCTAACATAATTCCAACAAACTTTAGCATCGCTACGAGTGAGAAAGTCTCATCACAGTCAACTCCTTGAACTTGTCATAAACTTCTTTGCAACAAGTCGAGGTTTACAAATGATGACATTTACCATCAGCGCATGTCTTCATTTTAAAGATCCATTTGTACTCAACGACCTGCCATCCAATGAGCAAGTATACAAAAGTCTATACTTGGTTTTCATACATGGATCCTATCTCGTATTTCATGGCCTCTAACCATTTGTCGGAATCTGGGCCCATCATCGCTTCTCCATAGTTCGTAGGTTCATCGTTGTCCAACAACATGACCTCTAAGACAGGGTTGCCATACCACTCAGGAGTAGTACGTGTCCTTGTCGACCCACGATGTTCGATAGTAACTTGATCCGAAGTCTCATGATCATCATCATTAACTTCTTTTCAACTAACATAGGCTCCACAGAAACATCTTTATGCGTTGTGCGACTCTCTAGTTGAAAACAAAAGATTCAACAACCTCATCAAGTTCTATCTTCCTCCCAGTCAATTATTTCGAGAGAAAATCTTTCTAGAGAAAGGACGCAGTTTTAGCAACAAACACTTTTTTCTCGGATCTGAGATAGAAGGTATACCCAACCGTTCTTAGGGTATTCTATGAAGACCCATTTTTCCGCTTTGGGTTCAGGCTTATTAGACATAAGTGTCGCATCCCCAAACTCTAAGAAATGACAGCTTAGGTTTCTTCCAAACCATATCGTGTTATCTCAACAGATTTACATGGTGCCCTATTTAAAGTGAATGTGGTTGTCTTTAACGCATAACCCCTCAATAATAGTGGCAAAACGATAAGAGACATCATAATTCGTACCATATCCACTAGAGCGCGACTGTGACGTACAAACACACCATTATACTATGGTGTTCTAGGTGGTGTGAGTTGTGAAACAACTTTCACATTGTCTTAAGTTGTATACCAAACTCGTAACTCAGATATTCATTTCCACGATCACATCGTAGACATTTTATCTTCTCGTCACGATGATCTCAAACTTCACTCTCATTCTCGTTGAACTTTTCAAACGCATCAGACTTGTGTTTCATTTAGTAAATCTACACTATATCTACTCAAATCATCAGTGAAGGTATGAAAATAACGATATCCACCGCATGCTACAACACTCGTTGGATTCAATACATCAACACGTATCGTTTCCAATAAGTCAATTGCCCACTCCATCAAACCGGAAAATGGGGTCCTTAGTCATCTTGCCCAAGAGGCATGGTTCGCATGTATCAACTGATTCGGAATCGAATGAGTCCAAAGATCCATCAGCACAGAGTTTCTTCATGCGTTTTATACCAATATGACATTTCGTAGCAGTGCCACAAGTATGTGGTACTATCATTATTATCTTTGTATCTTTTGGCATCAATGTTATGAACATGTGCATTACTACGATCCAGACACAACAAACCATTCTCACTGGGTGCATGACCATTGAAAGTATTATTCATGTAAACAGAATCACCATTATTCTTTGACATAAATGAATAACCGTATTGCAATAAACACAATCTAATCATGCTCAATGCAAACACCAAATAACATTTATTTAGGTTCGTCACTAATCCCGAAGCTAGAGAGAGCGTGCGATGTTGATCACATCAACCTTGGAAACATTTCCAACACACATCGCCACCTCACCCTTAGCTAGTCTCCGTTTATTCCGTAGCTTTTACTTCGAGTTACTAACATTTAGCAACCGAACCGGTATCCAATACCCAGGTGCTATTAGGAGTACTAGCAAGGTACACATCAATAACATGTATATCAAATATACTTGTGTCGATGTTGCCAGCCTTCTTATCTACCAAGTATCTTGGCTTGTTGCGCTTGAGCGACTGCTCACCTCATAATAGAAGCAGTTAGTCTTGGGTTTGGGTTCAACTTTGGGTTGCTTCACTGGAGCAGCAACTGACTTGCCATCCATGAAGTTTCTGTCCTTGCCCTTGCCCTTCTCGAAACTAGTGGTTTTACTAACTATCAACACTTGATGCTCCTTCTTGATTTCTACCTTCGCGGTGTCAAACATCATGAACAGCTCAGGGATCATTATTACTATCCCTAGGATTGTATAGTTCATCACCAAGTTCTAGTAGCATAGTGACACTGACTTGGAGAACTATATCAATCACTATTTTATCTAGAAGATCAACTCCCACTCGAGTCAAGCGATTGTAGCACCCAGACAATCTAAGCACATGCTCAACGATTGAGCTATTCTCCTTCATCCTATAGGCAAAGAATCTTGTTGGAGATCTCATATCTCACAACACGGGAACGAGCCTGAGATCCCAGTTTCAGCTCTTAGAACATCTCATATATTCCCTGAAGTTCAAAACGTTTCAGAACCTCAGTTGTAAGCCATAATGCATGACGCACTAAACTATCAAGTAGTCATCAAAACATTCCTGTCAGATGTTCACAACATCTACAAACGACGCTAGAGGGGGTGGCACACCGAGTGGTGCATTAAGGACATAAGCCTTCTATGCAGCAATGAGGACAATCCTCAGATCATGGACCCAGTACGCAATACTGCTACCATCATCTTTCTACTCTATTTCTCCAGGAACATATAAACATTTAAGGCAACTAAAGCATCAGCTGGTAATCTACATCATAATTTGCAAAGACACTACTAACTATGTTCAAGATAATGAGTTCAATTAATCATATTAATTAAGAACTCCCACTCAAATTCACATCCCTCCGGTCATTCGAGTGATACATGATCCAACTTCACCAACTCAAGTCCAATCATCACGTGAGTTGAGGTGGTTTCAATGGTGAACATCATCATTTTGATCATATCTACTACATGACTCATGTTTGACCTTTCGGTCTCTTGTATTCCGAGGCCATGTCTGTACATGCTAGGCTCGTCAAGTTTAACCCGAGTGTTCTGCATGTGCAACACTGGCTTGCACCCGTTGTATGTAAACGTAAAGTCTATCACACCCGATCATCACGTGGTGTCTCAACACGAGGAACTTTTGCAATGGTGCACACTCGGGGAGAACACAATTTTACCTTGAAATTTAAGTGAGGGATCACCTTATAATGCTACCATCGTCCTAAGAAAAACAAGGTGCATAAAAGGATTAACATCACATGCAAAATCATAAGTGACATGATATGGCCATGAACTTGTGCTGTTGATCTCCATCTTGAAAGCACCGACATGATCCCCATCGTCACCAGCATAACAGCATGATCTCCATCATCATGATCTCCATCATTGTGTCCCCATCGGGGTTGTCGCGCCCACCATGCTCATACTACTATAGCTACCATTTAGCGATAAAGTAAAGCATTACATGGCGCTTTATGATTGACACGCAGGTCATACAGTAATTAAAGACAACCCTATGGCTCCTGCCGATTATCATAGTCATTGACATGCAAGTCGTGATATTCTATACAACACATGATTATCTCATACATCACACATATCTCATCATGTAATTGGCCATATCACATTACAACATACCCTGCAAAACCAAGTTAGACGTCCTCTAATTGTTGTTGCAAGTTTTACGTGGTTGCTACGGGTATCTAGCAAGAACAATTCTCACCTACGCAAAACCACATTGGTGATACTTAAGTTGCTTTTCAACCTTATCAAGGACCGCCTTTGTCGAATCCGATCCAACTAAAGTAGGAGAAACAGACACCCGCCAACTATCTTTGTGCAATGAAGTTACACGTCATTCGATGGAACCGGTCTCTCGTAAGCGTACGAGTAAGGTTGGTCCGGGCCGCTTCATCCCACAATTCTGCTGAACCAAAACACGACCAAGGGAGGAAGCAATCTAAGCATCAACGCCGACAAACTCTTTGTGTTCTACTCAAGATCTCATCTACACATAGACCTATCTCATGATGCCACTGTTGGGGAACGTTGCATGGGAAACAAAAAATTTCCTACGCACATGCAAGATCTATCCATGGTGATGAGCATCTACGAGAGGGAGAGTGGATCTACATACCCTTGTAGATCGCTAAGAAGGAAGCGTTAAGAAACACGGTTGGTGTAGTCGAACGTCTTCGCGATCCAAATCGCCGAGCATCCCACGATCCCATCATGATCCATCCTGCGATCCAATCAGGATCCATCCTGCGAACACACCACGATCCGTCCCGCGATCTCATCATGATCCGTCTCGCGATCTTGATCACGGTCCTCCTGATCTAGCAATGAACGGACGACACCTCCGCGTTCAGCACACGTACAGCTCGATGACGCTCTCCACCTTCTTGATCCACCAAGAGGGAGCAGAGAGGTAGACGAATTATCCGGCTGCGTGACGGCGCTACGGCGATGGTGGTGGAGTAATCTCAGTAGGTCTTCGCCTAAGCACAGCTGAAACCGATCTAGAGGAGAACTACGAACCAGAGAGTAGGGTTGCACGTGGCTGAAAATCTAATGCCAAAACCCTAAAACCCTATAGTATATATAGGAGGAGAGGAGGAGGAGGCTTGGCGCAAGGGCCGGCCCCTGTAGGCTGCGTCCAAAGTGAGAGAGGAGGAATCCTCCTCCTCCACTCCTAGTAGGATTAGGACTCCTTCCTTATTTCCACCTTTTTGCCTTTTTCCACCTTTTCTCCTTTGGAATTTCTTCCCCAGCCACATGGGCCTTGTGTGGGACTTTATCCAGCCCACTAAGGGATGGTATTAGTCCTCCCACATCCCATGAAGCCTCTTGGGTCGAAATACCTCTCCCGATGGTCCCCCGGTACACTACCGGCACTCCCGGTACACTACCGATGAGCTCGAAACTTTTCCAGTGACCAAAACAGGACTTCCTATATATCAATCTTTACATATGGACCATTCCAGAGCTCCTCGTGACGTCCGGGATCTCATCCGGGACTTCAAACAACCTTCGGTCACCACCATGCATAACTCTATACAACGGAAATGTCACCAAACCGTAAGTGTGCAGACCCTGCGGGTTCGAAAACTATGTAGATACGACTAAGAGACCTCTACGGTCAATAACCAATACCGGGACCTGGATGCCCATATTGGTTCCTACATATTCTACGAAGATCTTTATCGGGTTGACCTATATGTCAAGGATTTAGTTAATCTCGTATGATGTTCCCTTTGTTCTTTGGCATGTTACTTGCCCGATATTCGATCGTCGGTATCTTTATACCTAGTTCAATATCGTTACCGGAAAGTCTCTTTACTCATTCCGTAATACAAGATCTCGTGGATAACACTTAGTCCCATTGCTTGCAAGGCTTGTTGTGATGTTGTATCACCGAGTGGGCCCTGAGATGCCTCTCCGTCACACGGAGAAACAAATCCCAGTCTTGATCCATCCCAACCCAACACACACCTTCGGAGATACCTGTAGAGCACCTTTATAGTCACCCAGTTATGTTGCAACGTTTGATACACAGACGGTACTCCTTCGGTGTCAGTGAGTTGCATGATCTCATGGTCATAGGATATACTTGACATGTAGAAAACAGTAGCAATAAACTGACACAATCATATGCTACGTTTGTAGTTTGGGTCTTGTCCATCACATCATTCTCTTAATGATGTGATCCCGTTACCAAATGACATATCATCATGTCCATGACTAGGAAACCATAGCCATCTTTTATCAACGAGCTAGTCTATTAGAGGCATACTAGGGACATGGTGTTGTCTATGTATCCACACATGTATCTGAGTTTCCGGTCAACACAATTATAGCATGGATAATAAACGATTATCATGAACAATGAAATATGATAATCACCAATTTATTATTGCCTCTAGGGCATATTTCCAACATATTTTGTATGGAAATTATTGGGCCATTTCTTCATTTGTGACCCACTTTGCAAATCCCAAGAAAATTCATACCAACTCCAAATCAAGTGAACCCACTTCCCACATGTTTTCTAAAATCATGCCCTATTTTTTGGTCCATCCACTTATTTTTTACAAAAAAATATATTCTTTGGATATCTTATAGGATCCTCATTCCCTTCCTGTCCACCGTTCAAAATTCTCCCATTATCCTCATCCTTCGGAAGCTCCTTCGTTATTTTTCTTATGACCAGAGGTGTCCAATAAAAATAAAACTCGTATTTATAGAGAACTTTTATTGTCTGCTTGTTGTGTCGCTTATTATGGTTGTTTCCGACGATAGTTGAAGAGGTGGACGGAGCGCTCGGAGTGGACGAGAAGCGTGTGAAGACCTCGAAGACGTTGCTAAGCCAGACAAGCAGCCCTTTGACCATTTTAAGAAACTTTTCATGCATGTCATATAGCACTTTATGTTCCGACGAATTGATCATGTGATGTGGTACCCACTTTGCTGGTATGCCTCCGATACTTTCTTGATTGGTACTTGCATCGTGCATGACCCTACCTCCTTATGAGGGTTGTGTGGGTGGGAGTATTTAGGTTGCTAGTAGATGCTACGCAAGTGGGATCGGGAATATGCATGGTGATGGAAACAAAAGAATTTTCAAAGAATTTTCAAAAAAAACTTCAGGTGCCACTAATGCCCGAGGGAGATGATGCTGAGTTGGGTAACCACTTAAGAAAGAAGTGGTGTACTGGAGCAAGTTGTGTGAGTGTGTGTTCTCGAAAACGGATTAGATTTAAGGTCTGCTGACCGTCCCAACCTTACATGTGGGACCACTCTACCCCTATATGGTAAGGGGCTTTGTTGATTACTATGATTGGTGCTAGCAGGGAGCCCGCATTACCAGTAGCAAGAGTGAAATGGTCACTCTTGAGACGGGGTCGTCTCGAAGTGGAAGGCCATGCGCTGTCTTTACAGGCACCATGCACACCGTTACGTTCCCTCATGGATGATACATGCGATGTATATCATGAGGGATGGCACCAACGAGTGGACTCTTTGTTTAGTATCACCATGGGCATGGCATTGTTCGGGTGCTTACCTTGGGTATGTAATATACCATGAGTCGTCGATGACATGGATGTTCCCCGAGTCTTGTGGGTAAAGCGCGCAACCTCTACAGAGAGTACAACTATTTGAATAGTCGTGTCCATGGTCATGGACAGTTGGAGGTCCTTCTTAAACTACGTCCAGATGTTTCCTCAAAACTTGGTGTGTGTGCGTGTGTGTGTGTTTGTGTGGTGACAAGGATGATACTTGAGTCGAGTCGGATGACTTGGAATGATGACTGAACATGAGATGTTCAGACGGTACGTGAGACAAGTTTGAGGACTTTGTGTGATAGTTGAACATGAGACGTCCAACCCCCCTGCTTATGGTGATGACTGTGACGTGTTCTTATGAACACATGTCTATGGTTGATGCATCCTTACTTAAGTTACTTGATTATGTCATTGCACTCAAAACCAGCTTTCTGCAAAACTTACCTATTAGTGCTATGTCATTCATTGTTATTGCCTTGTTCCAAACATGGGTTTATTTTATGGCATCCTCTTGTAGTGTGGGAGAGTTGTGACATCCCAAGTTATGTCCCTACCTTTTATTGCATGTAACCCATTGTATGACCTTGTTAACATGAGCTATGTTTGGAGTTGAGCCTTGTCATTCATGTGTTGGTGGCATCCATGCATCATATCATCCATCATCATCATGCATCATTCTCATTTCATCCTTTGTGCCATGTTGATTCTTGTGCTTGCTTAATGTATGGTAGTGAGTGTGTGTATGTAGTGTTTGAAGTGTCATGCTTGTATGTGGTGGAGCCATGTGTGCAAAAGCTTCTTCCTTCCCCCTCTCCTCCATCTTTCAAACACCACCTTCTTCTTCCCTCTCTTCCTATTATATTTTATGAACAGATTTTAATTGCTGTTTTTCATGAGTAAACATGTTCAAGTGGTGGCCCTTTAGATAAAATGAATTGTTTATGTGTTGCTAATTATGTTTGGGGTTGTTTGCTTGTTGTTTTCTTTTTAAAACAGGAGCTGCCATTTTATATATTAAATAAATTACATGCTCTATAAATCAACTTAATATTTTAATAAAACAGATCTCATTATTTCATTCACCAAAATATTTTTGTTTTCTCCCAAACCCTTTTCTTTTTCTCTAGGCTTTTAGTTCTTGCCTCTGCTTATTTAAACTGTATAAAAACTCTATGTGCTGTGTGTGAGCGAGAGAGAGAGGGCAGGTGGGCCGAGGCCCAGCCCAGGGCCATAGCAAACAGCCACCTGCCCCCGTCCTCCTCTGTCAGTGAGATTCAGAGAGGCAGAGCGCGCGTCGCCGTCGCTTTCCGTCGCCGTCTCCATCAACCTAAGGCCTTTAAAGCCTCCCCTCAGCGTCTGAGTCGCTCCGCAGGGTTCCCTCTTTCTCCCTCCGCCGCGGCAGCTCCTCCTTTCTCCTCTTTCTCCCTCCTCCCTCTCGGTTTTCCCTCTGTCAGGTAAGGTTCAGAAAGAAGAGCAGAGTGCCACGATCGTCCTCGCCGGCGCCGCCCGTCTTGGGTGGGTCTCCTCCGCGTCCAGGATGGTGTGGTGGGCGTGGGACGTCCCCGCGTCCTGTTCCCGGCGTTAGAAGGCCCCCGGAGGCCCTCTTCTTCCTCGTCGTCACAGGGGCAGAACTGGCCTTGTTCCTCTTCGTCGTTGTCGTCGTCCTCTGCTTCCCCTTCATCGTCGCCTCATCCCCGACCCTTCTCCGAGACTGGCTCGTCGTCGCTTGCCTCCCCAAGGTGAGCCGCCGGTCCTCCGATGCCCTCCTCTCCTCGCTGTAGCCGCGCAGCCGTCGCTGTAGTCATTGTCGCCACCGGTAGATAGTCGAGCACCTGCCTCTCTCCTCCGTTCCCCTCGTCGCAAGATGAGTGCGGGAATGGATCCGTCGTTCGTTCCCACGTGCGTAGATGCAGTTAGGGTTGCCGGAGTTGCCCTGTGTCGCCACAATCGCGCCGTCATTTGTTTGTCGCCGTAGTGCTCTACTGGCTTCAGTTTCATCAGTTAGGAGCCTGTAGTTGCATGTGTATAAGAGGAGTGCAACACCTATACTAGTAAGAACTGCAACCGTAGCGCAGTGGTAGCGCTCGGGGGAGAAGACCAAGAGGTCGCGGGTTCGAGCCCACTCCCCCCTTTTTTGTTTCTTTTTGGTGATTGGCCCATGCGTGTGTGTGGCATGTATAATTTTGCACACACACATGTGGTTGTAGTGTATGTATGTATGTTGGTTGTGTGTGAGAGTGTGTAGTGTTTAGTGTGTGTGTGTGTGTATGCACCCATGTGCATATACATACATATGGTCGTGTGTTAGTGTGTGAGAGTGTGGTGTGTGCATTGTTGGCAATGCACTTGTGGTAGATAAGTGGGGTGTGTGTGTGTGTACGCACCATGTGATTATACACCGTTGCATGTGTGTGTTTGTCTTGATGTATGTGATTAGTAGTGAGTGTGTGATATGCCAAGGTGTATACACATGTGTGTCTTGTGTTGTGGTGTGTATGTGCTTTGCACATACACATATGTTAGTGATGTTATGCATAGGTGTAGGTGGTGTGTGCCTTCTATATATATATATGCATGTGGGATGTGTGTGAGTGTGCTTGAGTAGATCCATGTGTAGGTTCTCCTATAAGCTTGTGAGCATATTTCCTCCTCTAGAGAGTTTCATCCATGCATTTGTTGCTATGCCATGTATGAAGTCCCTAGCATGCTAAATAACCTCTCTGAACATGTATCTATGGAGCATATAGCATTTTGTGGCATTTACATCAAGTTTAGTGAGTGGCATAAGTCACCATGGCCTAGGGAGGTCAAATTTCGACCTAGCATTGCCCCCACTTACTCCAAACAAGTATAGGGGTATGAGTAATGATTTTGGGGTGTTTTCAACCCATCTATGCATCTCTGTAGTCATATTTGACATTGGGGCAACTTGACAAAAGTGCATTTTTATGCTGTGATGCCCTTTTGTCTTTTTCATATGAATTAATCCATGCATGCTTTGGAGTTCTTGTCCACATGAGATTGCTAGTCAAAGTTTCTGTGAACATCCATGTATTTTTGTTATTTGTGCTAACTATCCAGATCAGTGGGATACATGCTGTTTATCTAGCTAGTTTCTTTTTCTACCAACCTGCTCTAGAAATGGCTGTCTGCAGAATCTGCTGTTATTGTTTTGCCTTCAAGATCAGGGTGTATCTAGTGATGTGTTGTGTATTTGAACATGTTCAGTGTTAGGTATTTGTGTAACATCCCAAAATTTCATTTTGGAATGTTATGAATATAGCTAGGCATTCATCATCATCATTGCTTGAATGTATGTGTTTGTTGAAATGCCTTTTCAAAATTCCAGAAAGCTCTCTCTACTTTTTCCTATAGTTGCTTTCACCTATTTGAAATTTTGGTTAAAAGTTCAAATAAGAGAGGAGGAACATGACACTCCACACCAGGGACTAATTGGTGATATATTTGAACAAAAATAACCAGGGGTTATTTTGAAAATATTTGCAAAAAGGGTTTAAAAACAATTAGGCAATTTCTGAAAATATTTTTTTTTCAAACTGTTCAAATGACAGAATAGAAATGTTCATTAAATATCATTTATTATTCTGTTAATTTTGATATATAACACTCCTATATTTAGAGATGATTTGAATGCTTTAAATGTATTTGAATGTCTCTGGAAAATTATTAAAGACAAACAGTAATGGTAACCGTTTCCGGTATTAAACGGGCCGGCCCACGGCAGTTATATCGCGCTTTTACTACGAGCCGGCCGACCGCACGTAACGGTCACGCGCTCCTCTCACTGACGCTGGACCCCACCCGATCGACCGTTAGCTCCGACCGGTCGCCCCCTTCCTCCCGCACGCGCCGGAGATCCCTCGCCGGCCGTTTCTCCTCTCCCCCGGATCTCTCTCCTCTCTCCTTCCTCGCACCCCCGAGCACCTATATAAGAGCCCCACTTCCCCCGCATCCATTTCCCCCCCCCGAGCCCCTCTCTCTCTCACCGAGACGCTGCCCCAATTGCTCGCCGGAGCTCCCACCCTCACCGGACTCGCCATCGACCGTAGCCACCACGTCCGACCACCGTTCGCCCCATTGTTGCCACCAGTCGACTCCGAAGGCCCGTCGCCGTCGCCCGGACCACTTCCCCATCCTCCCCGACCACCGGAGCGCCTCGCCGTCACTTTCGCCGCTTCCTGTCTCGCCGGAGAAGCCCGACGCCGGCAACCTTCCCCCGTAAGCTCCCTCGACCATCGGATCCCGAATCAACGACCGTGATTAGAACGGATTAAATCCGAACCGGTATCCTCTACTGACCGTTCGCCCGCTCTAAATCACCTACCGCACGCGCTCGCTAGCCAATAGGATCGCGCCACGTAGCCCCCTGACCGTCGCAAATCAATTGTCTGTTTCTGTTTTTGTTTTAATTAACAGAATGTTTTCAAATTTTGTTTTTCTTATATCTTTTAATCTGTTTAGAGTTTTGAGTTGATTCTTTCTGCAATAGCTCACATTTTTCATGTAGTTTCACCCTGCACTTTTAAATTTCAAATTTGAACTATAAAATTTGAATTTAATCAAATTTGCTCAATATCTTCAAATCTGAATAACTAGAGTTTGAAAATAGATTTTGATATGAATCTTTTTGCTACTGTTTGGTATTAGTTAGTACTACCTGCATGCTTAGTTTGAGGATTTTTAGGTTTAATTTGATTAATGTTTTAACCAAAAACAGAATCTGCTTAGTATTATAATATAGTTTTATAAACTCAATCTTAATTAGTTTGTTTTAGAATTTGGTTTAACTTGTTATTAGGTTCTGTTAGTAAACACTTAGTGTTTTCACTCACTGTTAATAAAAATATAGATTTGCCTAGTTTAATTTCATTTAACATAGGAATCCCAACTTCTTTTCAAATAGGCATAATTTGATTAAAACAACTAACTAGTAATAGTTTTGTATATTTTAATTCTGTTTGCTAAGACAGGTTTAATTGTAAATTATTTTCTGTCAAGAACATGTTTTGTTAACAAATTATAACTTAGTTTTTTCATTCTTTTTGTTAGTATAACTATAGTTGATTCATATAGTGTTTATCAAAACTATTATAAACTCTACTAAAGTTTTCCCAACAAACTTAAATTGATTTTTGTTTTGTTTAATAGTAAAATATTCTATTGTTGCCTTGCTATCAACAATTGTCTTGTTATTTCAAAATAGTTTTATTATGTAGTAGTGTTTTCATCACCTCCTTGGAAAAACAAAACTTTGTGTGCTTTCTTACTTGAGATTTGTGCATTGTTTTGTCTTGATTGTTTACTAGTTCTTGGTTGATGTTTGTAAGTTACCATATTCTGTTGTATGCTTATTGAGTGCTTGTTTGTTTCGTTAGATTATCCGGAGTGCGAAGCTTGTTACTTAGAGTCACTCACGTACGAAGATCATCAATCAGGCAAGTCACCTTGATCATATTACCCATGTTTTATATGCATTAGTTCTACCATCTCCCAGTTGCATGCAAGATATGTTAGTTGGAAACTTGGTTACATTGTAGTAGTATCATGTGGTAGATACCCCTCTCAACCCTCTTTGACAACATTGGCCCCGAGAAACGTTGTTTTACTTTTGCTATGCTATTAGTAGACGGGGTTGGTTGTGTGATTCATGGGAGTTGAGAGAGTTAATAATTTCAAGACCTGCATAACGATCAAGATTTCAAGACTCCGAGTTTTCAACATACCTCTGGGTGGATGATGGTTGAACGGCGCCCTGGAGAAACCAGTGGTTAGCCTAGGTGATGCTGGAGATGGCCAGTATTCACGCGGAAAGGTCCACCCAGGCACAAAGAGATGGATGGATGCTTCAAAACCCAAGGCTTACCTGCACAGCCACAAGTCATTATGGGCTCTGGCTTGGTTGGACATCGTGGGGACCCTGGACAGGCGGTGCTACGAGATGTAGAAGAACGGTAGGAAAGGATGGGCACCGTCAGAGTCCCAGGGAAACCCTTTGGAAGACCATGTTTTGGTCATCCGTTTCTCAAACACCCTGAAGTGCGAGAAATCAAACGGAGGCGACCAAATCTTGTGGGGAACGTGTGCAAAACTCTGCAGAGTAATTAAACCTAATCGATTAGCCGTGTCCACGGTCATGGACGACTTGAGCCAAAGGAATTGAAATTTCCGGAACTCTCAACACAAATAATATGATGATGTGGGTATTTAATAATTTTGGGTATGAGAATTGGTTGGTGGAACCATCTCATTAATCAACCAACTTAGTAATATTTTGCTTAGCCCCTCTCTTGATGTAGGAAAAAAAACTTGGCTTTACGCAAAAACTTACACCACCACCTGCCATATATGCATATAGACTAGAGGATTATTTTTTCACCCCTCTCTTGTGACTTTGCCGGCATATTCCATATGCTGACCTACATGGCTGCAACGTATCATGTTGCAGAGTACTTTTCCGACCAGGAGTGAGGACACGTTCTATGCTCAGTGAGATGCCCTTGGAGTCAGATGGACTCATCTACCTTCGACGCTTCCGCAGGATTTAGATATTCTCATGAGTTGGTCTTTGGCCACTTTATTGTAATCTTTATTGTAATAAAGGACTCGATATGAGATTTCGATTAATATTATGCTGTGTGATTTCCCTTTGATATATACATTGATGTACCGTGTGTGTACCAGCATGATCTTGGGATGGTACGGAAACACCGGAGACTTGACCTTTCAGGTCGGGTCGCTACAGAAATGGTATCAGAGCACACGCTGACCGTAGGACGTAACCTCTAGGATTGGAAAGCCTTAGGATTGTTTCTCTTTGTCCTTAATAATTCTTATACTCTCATCTATTCGTTTCTGATTCCTCTCTGATTATTTCAAAATTTATAGATGGCCACCTTCATCCCAGTGTTGATCACGGAGTTTTGCCAGCCTGACGCAACAATGCCCTTTGGTAAGGAGCTGATGAGGATCGTCAAGGACGTAAGGATTGCTTTGCCGAGCATCATCGGGATTCCTATCATGTCATTTCCCCAAGATGGACGCTACAGGATTGAGGTGCATATTCCAGGGAAGACTTTTGGGAACCGTAAGGAACCCATCGACCTCAAGTTCGTGGCACCCAGTTGGATACTTGGAAGAGATATGGCCATTCATCGTGCCCTCGGACGTATTCAGGAGGAATACAGAGGTGGAATCATTTCACCAGGACTCAGCATGGTTTGCCGCAGAGATGCCCATGGCAACATCCTTACCAACCCCACTGGAGACTCTACCATATCATATATCCAGACCCTAGAGACTCACATCAGGACTCTGGAGCTTCGAGTTCGTGCTGACACGAAGACTATCAAGAATCTGATGAACCGCGAGCTGGACCTTGAAGCTGATCTGCGAGAGGCCAACTATGAACACGAGCATGAAGTGAAGGACTTCCTAGAGAGGATTGATGAGCTGAATGCACGCATCGCAACTCTGGAGGAGCATCTAGACATGGGGGAAAACCTTCACCCCGAAGGAGACATGGCACCCTTCATCAGCGACGATGAAGACTATGAGGAAAGCACCACCAGAGGACCTACGACTATGCACTTTTGAGGAGAACCTTAGTTATGCCCTCCATGTATCTTTTATTTTCGTCGTTAAAGCGTAGGTCGATGTTTAGTTGTCTGAGATTGTATTTCCGATGTTTGACATTGATTGAATAAATGAATGAGTGTTTGGTGTGATATGTTTGTGCATTGCATATGGGTAGTGAATTTCTTCTAGACCCTTGTTCTATTCTAATTCTCATCCCTCTGAAAACAGCAAGATACCTCCATGACGTGAGACCGACTTCACTTTCCCGTCGGAACTCACTCAACTCCTTCAGCAGCAGAATGCACTGATGCAGTTATTGATTCAGAATCAGACCAACAACAACCAGAACAACCACAACCACCATCCACCCCAGACTGACAATCTCACCCGTTTTCTGAGGTTGAACCCTCCAACTTTCTCCAGCAGCACTGAGCCCATTGTGGCAGATGACTGGCTCCGTAAGATGGAGAGAGAACTTGTCACCGCTGGATGCACTGACACTGAGAAAGTGCGATTTGCCGCACATCAACTGGAAGGACCAGCAGCTTCATGGTGGGAGAACTACACCACCACTTATCCTATTGCATATGTGACTTGGGAGCAATTCAAGCTTGCTTTTCGCACCGCACATGTTTCAGCTGGAGCCATGAGTCTGAAGAAGCGCGAGTTTCGCAACTTGCGCCAGGGTAATCGCTCTGTGGCCCAATATGTGGAAGAGTTCAGCATGTTGGCCCGTTATGCCCCAGGAGATGTGGCCGATGATGCGGCTAAGCAAGAAAAATTTCTGGAAGGACTCAACGACGAGTTGAGCATACAGCTGGTAGTGGCTACTTTCAACAACTACCAAGAGTTGGTGGACAAGGCCCTTATTTTGGAAGGTAAACAACAGCAGATTGAAAACCGCAAGCGGAAGTACACTCAGGGGAAGTTCAACTCTGGAACTCATCAGAAGCCCCGCTACTCCCCGTACTCCGGGAATACCGGATCTGGAAACAGTAAGTTTGGAAAGCACACTCATGCTGTGCATAACCATGGAGGCCACCATCATGGAGGAAATGGGAACAACCGTCCCAACCATGGTAACTTCAAGAGTGACAATGGGAATGGGAACAACAACCAGCACCGTCAAGTACCTGTTCAGAAGGATCTGAGTCACATTACCTGTTTCAAGTGTCAGAAGACAGGGCACTATGCTACTGAGTGTCCCCAGAGCAAGCAAGGCAATGGAAACGGCAACAACAACGGCAATGCAGCAGTTAAGAAGCCCAATCCGTTTCCCCATGCTCAAGTGAATCACATCGACGTGGAAGAAGTCTATGATCAACCCGAGACTGTGGTTGGTAAGTTTTTATTGCATTCACGTCCTGTTACAGTACTTTTTGATTCTGGTGAAACTCATTCATTCATATCAAGGGTAGTTGTGGATAAGTATGGTTTGCCCACCAAAACCCTTAGCCAGCCCATTAAGGTCAGTTCCCCAGGAGGTATGATGATGGCAGGGATAGGATGCCATGCCTTGAAACTCAATATAGGAAACCATGTTTTTCCCACCGATCTCATCGTTTTAGAGTCACAAGGATTGGATGTAATCCTAGGCATGGATTGGATGACCAAGTATGAAGGAAATCTTGATTGCCCTAGCAAGTCTGTTTCAATCACCACCCCGGAGAACAAGAGGATTAAGTATGTATCCCGACGCACACGTATGAGTGCTAGGTTAAATGCCCTCACGGGAGTTGTTCAGGAGGAAGTACCTGTGGTAAAAGATTTTCCAGATGTATTTCCGGAAGAATTACCAGGAATGCCACCAGATAGGGAGATTGAGTTCTTAATAGAGCTACAGCCAGGGACAGCCCCAATTTCTAAGAGACCCTATCGGATGCCCGCAAATGATCTGTTGGAAATCAAGAAGCAAATTAAGGAGTTATTGGACAAAGGTTATATTCGCCCAAGTTCTTCACCTTGGGGAGCCCCAGTACTTTTGGTGGAGAAGAAGGATAAATCCTTGAGAATGGTAGTCGATTATCGTGCCTTGAACGAGGTGACTATCAAGAACAAGTACCCTCTGCCGATGATTAATGATTTGTTTGATCAGCTCGTAGGAGCCAAAGTATTCTCCAAGATCGATCTTCGATCAGGGTATCACCAGTTGAAAATTCGTGAACAGGATATACCCAAAACAGCTTTCACCACGAGGTATGGCTTGTATGAGTATACGGTCATGTCTTTTGGATTGACCAATGCTCCTGCATACTTCATGAATTTGATGAACAAAGTGTTCATGGAATATTTGGACAAGTTTGTCGTGGTGTTCATCGATGACATTCTGATATTCTCCAAGAACGAGGAAGAGCATAAGGAACATTTGCATTGAGTTCTGGAGAAGCTGAGAGAGCATCAGTTATATGCCAAGTTCAGCAAATGTGAATTTTGGTTGACGGAAGTCGGATTCCTTGGACATGTTATTTCCGGAGAAGGAATAGCCGTAGACCCCGCTAAGGTTGAAGCCGTCACCGAGTGGAAGTCACCCACCTCAGTTAAGGAGATCCGCAGTTTCCTCGGACTTGCCGGTTATTATCGGAGATTCATTGAGAATTTCTCAAAGATTGCCAAGCCCATGACAGAGTTGTTGAAGAAAGAATCCAAGTATGTTTGGACCGAGGAATGTGAAGCCAGTTTCCAGGAGTTGAAGGAACGTTTGGTCACAGCTCCAGTATTGATTTTGCCCGATATTCGGAAGGATTTCCAGGTTTATTGTGATGCTTCACGTCAACGACTTGGAGGAGTACTTATGCAAGATGGAAAAGTTGTAACATATGCATCCAGACAACTACGACCTCATGAGTTGAATTATGCCACGCATGATTTGGAACTAGCAGCCGTAGTGCACGCACTCAAAACTTGGAGACATTTCCTTATCGGAAATAGTTGTGATGTTTACACTGACCATAAGAGCTTGAAATATATTTTCACGCAGAAAGAGTTGAACCTCAGACAGAGGAGATGGTTAGAGTTAATCAAGGACTATGACATGAGATTACACTACCATCCAGGTAAGGCTAATGTTGTAGCTGATGCCTTGAGTCGGAAAACTTATGTGAACACACTCACAGCGGGAGGATTACCCCAAGAGTTAGTCGATGATCTCAGAGAGCTCAAGCTAGAGATAGTTCCAAGAGGATATGTTGCTACACTGGAAATTCAGTCCACCTTGACCGAAAGAATTCGTGAATCCCAGAAATCGGATAAGGAGATAGTTGAGATTAAACAGAGAATGGAAGATAGTAAAGCTAAAGGTTTTCGTGAGGATGAACACGGAACTTTGTGGTTTGAGAACCGAATTTATGTGCCCAATGAACCAGAGCTCAGGAAGTTGATACTTCAGGAAGCTCACGTTTCACCTTACTCGATACACCCAGGCAATACCAAGATGTATCTCGATTTGAACGAAAGTTATTGGTGGACAGGTATGAAGAAAGATATTGCAGAGCATGTTGCCATATGTGATGTTTGTCAGCGAGTAAAGGCAGAACATCAGAAACCAGTAGGGTTACTACAACCTTTGCCGATACCCGAGTGGAAATGGGAAAAACTTGGTATGGATTTCATCACAGGATTGCCCAGGACCCGTTCAGGATATGATTCCATCTGGGTAGGTAGATCGCTTGACCAAGGTAGCTCACTTCATCCCGGTAAAGACCACCTATACCAGTGCTAAGCTAGCCAAAATATATATGACCAGGATCGTATGTCTGCATGGAGTTCCGAGGAGTATCGTGTCAGATAGAGGAACACAATTTACCTCAATGTTTTGGCATCAGTTACATGAAACTTTGGGTACAAGGCTAGAGTTCAGTACAGCCTTTCATCCGCAGACAGATGGACATACTGAGAGAGTCAACCAGATTCTGGAAGACATGTTGAGATCTTGTGCGCTAGATTATGGATCTAGTTGGGATGACAACTTACGTTACGCAGAAATCTCATACAACAACAGTTATCAGACCAGTCTAAAGATGGCCCCTTTCGAAGCTTTATACGGAAGGAGGTGCAGAACACCACTGACATGGGATGGTGTTGGAGACCGACAACTTTTTGGTCCCGACCTTATCCGAGATTCTGAAGAGAAAGTCAAGTTGATTCGTGACAGACTCAAGATAGCTCAATCCCGATAGAAGAGTTATGCTGACAACAAGCACAAAGAAGTGACATATGAAGTGGGAGACAGAGCATATCTTCGTGTATCCCCGCTTCGAGGAACCAAGAGATTTGGTGTTAAAGGAAAATTAGCACCCAGATTCATAGGCCCCTACAAAATTCTTGAACGTAGAGGCGAAGTTGCATACAAATTGGAATTGCCAGAAGGATTATCCGAAGTTCATAATGTGTTCCATGTGTCCCAGCTGAAGAAATGTCATACAGAGATGGCTGATATCCCTCTAAGAGATACAGTGCCCCTAGAGGCCATACAGCTTGACAATGATCTGACTTACGAGGAGAAGCCTGTCAAGATCCTCGAGACTGCCAACAGAGTTACCCGCAGCAGAATCATCAAGTTCTGCAAAGTTTTGTGGAGTCACCATACCGAGGAAGAAGCCACCTGGGAACGCGAAGAGGATCTTCGTAGAGACCATCCGCACCTATTTTCTAGCCAACCCGAATCTCGAGGGCGAGATTCAACTTAAGGTGGGTAGGTTTGTAACATCCCAAAATTTCATTTTGGAATGTTATGAATATAGCTAGGAATTCATCATCATCATTGCTTGAATGTATGTGTTTGTTGAAATGCCTTTTCAAAATTCCAGAAAGCTCTCTCTACTTTTTCCTATAGTTGCTTTCACCTATTTGAAATTTTGGTTAAAAGTTCAAATAAGAGAGGAGGAACATGACACTCCACACCAGGGACTAAATGGTGATATATTTTAACAAAAATAACCAGGGGTTATTTTGAAAATATTTGCAAAAAGGGTTTAAAAACAATTAGGCAATTTCTGAAAATATTTTTTTTTCAAAGTGTTCAAATGACAGAATAGAAATGTTCATTAAATAGCATTTATTATTCTGTTAATTTTGATATATAACACTCCTATATTTAGAGATGATTTGAATGCTTTAAATGTATTTGAATGTCTCTGGAAAATTATTAAAGAAAAACAGTAACGGTAACCGTTTCCGGTATTAAACGGGCCGGCCCACGGCAGTTATATCGCGCTTTTACTACGAGCCGACCGACCGCGGGTAACGGTCACGCGCTCCTCTCACTGACGCTGGACCCCACCCGAACGACCGTTAGCTCCGACCGGTCGCCCCCTTCCTCCCGCACGCGCCGGAGATCCCTCGCCGGCCGTTTCTCCTCTCCCCCGGATCTCTCTCCTCTCTCCTTCCTCGCACCCCCGAGCACCTATATAAGAGCCCCACTTCCCCTGCATCCATTTGCCCCCCGAGCCCCTCTCTCTCTCTCGCCGAGACGCTGCCCCAATTGCTTGCCGGAGCTCCCACCCTCACCGGACTCGCCATCGACCGTAGCCACCAGGTCCGACCACTGTTCGCCCCATTGTTGCCACCAGTCGACTCCGGAGGCCCGTCGTCGTCGCCCGGACCACTTCCCCGTCCTCCCCGACCACCGGAGCGCCTCGCCGTCACTTTCGCCGCTTCCTGTCTCGCCAGAGAAGCCCGACGCCGGCAACCTTCCCCCGTAAGCTCCCTCGACCATCGGATCCCGAATCAACGACCGTGATTAGAACGGATTAAATCCGACCCGGTATCCTCTACCGACCGGTCGCCCGCTCTAAATCACCTACCGCATGCGCTCGCTATCCAATAGGATCGCGCCACGTAGCCCCCTGACCGTCGCAAATCAATTGTCTTTTTCTGTTTTTGTTTTAATTAACAGAATGTTTTCAAATTTTGTTTTTCTTATATCTTTTAATCTGTTTAGAGTTTTGAGTTGATTCTTTTTGCAATAGCTCACATTTTTCATGTAGTTTCACCCTGCACTTTTAAATTTCAAATTTGAACTATAAAATTTGAATTTAATCAAATTTGCTCAAAATCTTCAAATCTGAATAACTAGAGTTTGAAAATAGATGTTGATATGAATCTTTTTGCTACTGTTTGGTATTAGTTAGTACTACCTTCATGCTTAGTTTGAGGATTTTTAGGTTTAATTTGATTAATGTTTTAACCAAAAACAGAATCTGCTTAGTATTATAATATAGTTTTATAAACTCAATCTTAATTAGTTTGTTTTAGAATTTGGTTTAACTTGTTATTAGGTTCTGTTAGTAAACACTTAGTGTTTTCACTCACTGTTAATAAAAATATAGATTTGCCTAGTTTAATTTCATTTAACATAGGAATCCCAACTTCTTTTCAAATAGGCATAATTTGATTAAAACAACTAACTAGTAATAGTTTTATATATTTTAATTCTGTTTTCTAAGACAGGTTTAATTGTAAATTATTTTCTGTCAAGAACATGTTTTGTTAACAAATTATAAGTTAGTTTTTTCATTCTTTTTGTTAGTATAACCATAGTTGATTCATATAGTGTTTATCAAAACTATTATAAACTCTACTAAAGTTTTCCCCACAAACTTAAATTGATTTTTGTTTTGTTTAATAGTAAAATATTCTATTGTTGCCTTGCTATCAACAATTGTCTTGTTATTTCAAAATAGTTTTATTATGTAGTAGTGTTTTCATCACCTCCTTGGAAAAACAAAACTTTGTGTGCTTTCTTACTTGAGATTTGTGCATTGTTTTGTCTTGATTGTTTACTAGTTCTTGGTTGATGTTTGTGAGTTACCATATTCTGTTGTATGCTTATTGAGTGCTTGTTTGTTTCGTTAGATTATCCAGAGTGCGAAGCTTGTTACTTATTGTCACTCACGTACGAAGATCATCAATCAGGCAAGTCACCTTGATCATATTACCCATGTTTTATATGCATTAGTTCTACCATCTCCCCAGTTGCATGCAAGATATGTTAGTTGGAAACTTGGTTACATCGTAGTAGTATCATGTGGTAGATACCCCTCTCAACCCTCTTTGACAACATTGGCCCCGGGAAACGTTGTTTTACTTTTGCTATGCTATTAGTAGACGGGGTTGGTTGTGTGATTCATGGGAGTTGAGAGAGTTAATAATTTCAAGACCTGCATAACGATCAAGATTTCAAGACTCCAAGTTTTCAACATACCTCTGGGTGGATGATGGTTTAATGGCGCCCTGGAGAAACCAGTGGTTAGCCTAGGTGATGCTGGAGATGGCCAGTATTTACGCGGAAAGGTCCACCCAGGCACAAAGAGATGGATGGATGCTTCAAAACCCAAGGCTTACCTGCACAGCCACAAGTCATTATGGGATCTGGCTTTGTTGGACATTGTGGGGACCCTGGACAGGCGGTGCTACGAGATGTAGAAGAACGGTAGGAAAAGATGGGCACCGTCAGAGTCGCAGGGAAACCCTTTGGAAGACCATGTTTTGGTCATCCGTTTCTCAAACACCCTGAAGTGCGAGAAATCAAACGGAGGCGACCAAATCTTGTGGGGAACGTGTGCAAAACTCTGCAGAGTAATGAAACCTAATCGATTAGCCGTGTCCACGGTCATGGACGACTTAAGCCAAAGGAATTGAAATTTCCGGAACTCTCAACACAAATAATATGATGATGTGGGTATTTAATAATTTTGGGTATGAGAATTGGTTGGTGGAACCATCTCATTAATCAACCAACTTAGTAATATTTTGCTTAGCCCCTCTCTTGATGTAGGAAAAAAAACTTGGCTTTACGCAAAAACTATTCCACCACCTGCCATATATGCATATAGACTAGAGGATTATATTTTCACCCCTCTCTTGTGACTTTGCTGGCATATTCCATAGGCTGACCTACATGGCTGCAACGTATCATGTTGCAGAGTACTTTTCTGACCAGGAGTGAGGACACGTTCTATGCTCAGTGAGATGCCCTTGGAGTCAGATGGACTCATCTACCTTCGACGCTTCCGCAAGATTTAGATATTCTCATGAGTTGGTCTTTGGCCACTTTATTGTAATCTTTATTGTAATAAAGGACTTGATATGAGATTTCGATTAATATTATGCTGTGTGATTTCCCTTTGATATATACATTGATGTACCGTGTGTGTACCAGCATGATCTTGGGATGGTACGGAAACACCGGAGACTTGACCTTTCAGGTCGGGTCGCTACAATTTGTAGTAGATATTGTCATCTACCATCCTGTTAATTTTCATGCCATTTGGAGCTTCCTAGCATATTTAACCAGTGTTGTTAACTTGCAACTTTATTAAACCAGATTCCAGAAAACTAGAATTTTCACCAAGTCCCTAAAAACATGTTTCATCATGCCTACTTGCCAGCTCCATGCATAGTGGTGTGTTGCTCTTTTGCTGATTGTATAGTTGAGTGAATTGATGTGGGTGTTGTGTAGAACCTGTTTATGTCTTGTTTGTGGCTGTAGAGTTCCTGTAGCAATAGTTGTGAGCCTTTCAAATTGCTATGTTGTTGTTTTGTGAAAGATTGAGTGCTATGTTGTTTTGTGTGTTGTGGGAGCTATACTCCATGGAATTGAGTGATTCTTGGGTCTATTGTGATTGGTTTTTCATCAACTATCCAGTGGCTACCTTGGAATGCCAAGAATTAGCCCAGGTATTTGGTGGTCTTGAGTTTTGCCTTCGTACCTTGTCGTAAGCGTATCTCGAGAACCGTAGCTCTGTTTCTCGTGATCTTTATATGCATTTCAATCAATTTTTCATGATGCATACATATTTGCCATGTTCATGCATGTATAAATAACTTAACATGAGGTTATGTCCAGATTCATTAATCTACCACCTTTGCATGTGAAACTTGACTAGAATTGGATGGCCATGTTAAATTCTTCATTCAAATGATCATGCATCATCTTGGTTGTGCATTGCACCTTGTTTGGTTATTTATTTGCTGTTTCTCTTGGGTAGACGCGAGTGTCGAATCTTAGTTCGAGGAACCTGGAGAGTACCACTACGAGGATCCCGCTACTTGTTCCGCTGAAGAACCAACAGGCAAGATGATCGTACCCGGATCCCAATACTATCTTTGCTTGCTAGTTTCTCATTCTTATTATTACAATTGCGCTATCTACCACATGATATCAGCCTCCATTTTTCCAGGACAGCCTCTAACCTCCACATCCCAGCAAACCGTTGATTGGCTAAGTTACCGCTGCTCAGCCCCTCTTATAGCGTTCTTAGTTGCAGGTGCATGTTGTTCCATGTGATAACATGGATTGGATATCACAATAAATTCTGTTATTTAAATTAATGCACATATATATCTGGTATTTGTGGAAGGCTTGGTCCTTGCTAAGTGATTTGTTCCGCTCGTACCGTCATTAGTTCCTTGTTACCAGTGTTATGTTTTCCATATTTTGCGCTCCTAACACGCTTGGGGTTGTTATGGGGACCCCCTTGTTTATTCGGTTGAGATTAAAACTTTTCTGGCAAGACCCAACATTGGTACTACATTTGCTAATAATTAATGAACTTGCATAGGGCTTTGCAACCCCGTGGATAATTTAATCAACCCCCGGGCCAGTGCTCCTCATGAGTGTTGGTCCAAACTAGAGCACTGTGCGGGGCCAACCCAAGGCAACTTGGGATATTTCTATCAGGCCTCCGTACACTAGCTTATCTGTCGTGTCCTGAGACTGAGATATGCGGCTCTTATCGGGTACGTCGACACATCGGGTGGCCTTGCTGGATTTGTTTTACCTTTATCGAATGTCTTGCGTGTGGACTCTGACTTTCTTCGGGTTTACCCGAGGTGTTGGAATTCCTTTGGAATTACCGATGAAGATCACGAGATCCGTGGTCGAGGAATTCCCGCGGATCCGTGGGCGTGACAAGTCTAACAAGGTCATACATCACGGTGTACCCAGTTGCAATTCTTAAAGAAACTGAGTGTAAGACTTGCAACAAGTCTATCAAGTTCCATAAGGTGAAGTGGTCTCATCATTCCGACAAAGAAGCTACCTGGGAACGTGAGGACCTGGTCCATTCCGAATTTCCTGACTTCTTTTGTTCCTAGATCTCGGGTCGAGATCCTCTTGTAGTGTGGGAGATTTGTGACATCCCAAGTTACGTCCCTACCTTGTATGGCATGTAACCCATTGTATGACCTTGTTAACATGAGCTATGTTTGGAGTTGAGCCTTGTCATTCGTGTGTTGGTGGCATCCATGCATCATATCATCCATCATCATCATGCATCATTCTCATTTCATCCTTTGTGCCATGTTGGTTCTTGTGCTTGCTTGATGTATGGAAGTTACTAGTTGTATGTGGTGTTTGAAGTTTCATGCTTGTATGTGGTGGAGCCATGTGCGCAAAAGCTTCTTCCTTCCCGCCCTCCTCCATCTTTCAAACACCACCTTCTTCTTCCCTCTCTTCCTATTATTTTTTATGAACATATTTTAATTGTTGTTTTACATGAGTAAAAATGTTCAAGTGGTGGCCCTTTAGATCTAATGAATTGTTTATGTGTTGCTAATTATGTTTGGGGTTGTTTGCTTGTTATTTTCTTTTTAAAACAGGTGCTGCCATTTTATATATTAAATAAATTACATGCTCTATAAATCAACTTAATATTTTTATAAAACAGATCTCATTATTTCATTCACCAAAATATTAGTGTTTTCTCCAAAACCCTTTTCTTTTACTCTGGGCTTTTAGTTCTTGCCTCTACTTATTTTAAATGTAGAAAAACTCTGTGTGCTATGTGTGAGCGAGAGAGAGAGGGCAGGTGGTCCGAGGACCAGCCCAGGGCCATAGTAAACGGCCACCTGCCCCCGTCCTCCTCCGTCAGTGAGATTCAGATAGGCAGAGCGCGCGTGCCGTCGCTTTCCGTCACCGTCTCCGTCAGCCTGAGGCCTTTAAAGCCTCCCCTCAGCGTCCGGGTCGCTCTACTAGGGTTCCCTCTTTCTCCCTCCGCCGTCGCAGCTCCTCCTTTCTCCTCTTTCTTCCTCCTCCCTATCGGTTTTCCCTCTGTCACGTAAGGTTCGGAAAGAAAAGCAGAGTACCACGATCGTCCTCGCCGGCGCCGCCCGTCTTCGGTGGGTCTCCTCCGCGTCCAGGATGGTGTGGTGGTCGTGGGACGTCCCCGCGTCTCGTTCCCGGCGTTAGAAGGCCCCCGGAGGCCCTCTTCTTCCTTGTCGTCGCCGGGGCGGAACCGGCCTTCTTCCTCTTCGTGGCCGCCGTCGTCCTCTGCTTCCCCTTCGTCGTCGCCTCGTCCCTGATCCTTCCCCGAGACCGCTCGTCGTCGCTTGCCTCCCTAGGGTGAGCCACCGGTCCTCTGATGCCCTCCTTTGCTCGTCGTAGCCGCGCAGCCGTCGTCGTAGTCATTGTCGCCACCGGTAGATAGGCAAGCACCTGCCGCTCTCCTCCGTTCCCCTCGTCGCAAGATGAGTGCGGGAATGGATCCGTCGTTCGTTCCCGCGCGCATAGATGCAGCTAGCGTTGCCAGAGTTGCCTTGTGTTGCCGGAATCGCGCTGTCGTTTGCCTGCCGCCATAGTGCTCTGATGGCTTCAGTTTCGTCAGTTAGGAGCCTGTAGTTGCGTGTGTATAAGAGGAGTGCAGCGCCTATACTAGTAAGAACCGCAGCCGTAGCACAGTGGTAGCGCTTGGGGGAGAAGACCGCGACGTCGCGGGTTCGAGCCCGCTCCCCCCTTTTTTTCTTTTTGGTGATTGGCCCGTGCGTGTGTGTGGTGTGCGGATCCAGTGTGTGTGGCCCGGATCCCATGCGCGTGTGTGTGTTGGCTGGATCTGGTGCGGCTGTGGCCAGATCCAGGTGTGGAGGTGGTGTGTGCTGGTGTCTATGCATGCTGGTGTGTGTATGTGTGGGGTATTAGATGTGGTGTGTATAATTTTGCACACACACATGGGGTTGTAGTGTATGTATGTATGTTGGTTGTGTGTGAGAGTGTGGTGTGTTGTGTGTGTGTGTGTGTATGCACCCATGTGCATATACATACATATGGTGGTGTGTTAGTGTGTGAGAGTGTGGTGTGTGCATTGTTGGCAATGCACTTGTGGTAGATAAGTGGGGTGTGTGTGTGTATGCACCATGTGCTTATACACCCTTGCATGTGTGTGTTTGTCTTGATGTATGTGATTAGTAGTGAGTGTGTGTGATATGACAAGGTATATACACATGTGTGCCTTGTCTTGTGGTGTGTATGTGCTTTGCACATACACATATGTTAGTGATGTTATGCATAGGTGTAGGTGGTGTGTGCCTTCTATAGATATATGCATGTGGGATGTGTGTGGGTGTGCTTGAGTAGATCCATGTGTAGGTTCCCCTATAAGCTTGTGAGCATATTTCTTCCTCTAGAGAGTTTCATCCATGCATTTCTTGCTATGCCATGTATTAAGTCCCTAGCATGCTAAATAACCTCTCTCAACATGTATCTATGGAGCACATAGCATTTTCGGCATTTACATCAAGTTTAGTGACTGGCATAAGTCACCATGGCCTTGGGAGGTCAAATTTCGACCTAGCATTGCCCCCACTTGATACTCACAAGTATAGGGGTATGAGTAATGATTTTGGGGTGTTTTCAACCCGTCTATGCATCTGCGAAGTCAGATTTGACTTTGGGGGCAACTTGACAAAAGTGCATTTTTATGCTGTGATGCCCTTTTGTCTTTTTATATGAATTAGTCCATGCATGCTTTGGTGTTCTTGTCAACATGAAATTGCTAGTAAAATTTGTTGTGAACGTCCATGTATTTTTTTTATTTGTGCTGAGTCTCCAGATCAGTGGGAACCATGCTGTTTATCTAGCTACTTTCTGTTTCTGCCAACCTGCTGTAGAAATGGCCAAGTCTGGAGAATGTGCTGTTATTGTTTTGCCTTGAAGATCAGGGTGTATGTAGTGATGTGTTGTGTATTTGAACATGTTCATTGTTAGGTATTTGTAGTCTATATTGTCATCTACCATCCTGTTAATTTGCATGCCATTTGGAGCTTCGTAGCATATTTAACCAGTGCTGTTAACTTGCTACTTTATTAACACAGATTCCAGAAAACTAGAATTTTCACTAAGTCCCTAAAAACCTGTTTCATCATGCCTTCTTGCCAGCTCCATGCATAGTGGTGTGTTGCTCTTTTGATTATTGTATAGATGAGTGAATTGATGTGGGTGTTGAGTAGAACCTGTTCATATCTTGTTTGTGGCTGTAGAGTTCCTGTAGCAATAGTTGTGAGCCTTTCAAATTTCTCTGGTGCTGTTTTGTGGCAGATTGAGTGCTATGTTGTTTTGTGTGTTGTGGAAGCTATACTCCATGGAATTGGGTGATTCTTGAGTCTATTATGATTGGTTTTTCATCACCTATCCAGTGGCTACCTTGAAATGCCAAGAATTACCCAGGTATTTGGTGATCTTTAGTTTTGCCTTCGTACCTTGTCCTGAGCGTATCTCGAGAACCGTAGCTCCGCTTCTCGTGATCTTTATAAGCATTTCCATCGATTTTTCATGATGCATACATATTTTCCATGTTCATGCATGTCTAAATAACTTAACATGAGGTTCTGTCCAGATTCATTAATCTACCACCTTTGCATGTGAAACTTGACTAGAATTAGATGGCCATGTTAAATTCTTCATTAAAATGATCATGCGTCATCTTGGTTGTGCATTGCACCTTGTTTGGTTATTTATTTTCTGTTTCTCTTGGGTAGACGCGAGTGTCCAATCTGAGTTCGAGGAACCTGGAGAGTACCACTACGAGGATCCCGCTACTTGTTCCGCTGAAGAACCTACATGCAAGATGATCATACCTGGATCCCAATACTATCTTTGCTTGCTAGTTTCTCGTTCTTATCATTACAATTGCGCTACCTACCACATGATATCAGTCTCCATGTTTCCAGGACAGCCTCTAACCTCCACATCCCAGCAAACCGTTGATTGGCTAAGTTATTGCTGCTCAGCCCCTCTTATAGCGTTCTTAGTTGCAGGTGCAGGTTGTTCCATGTGATAACATGAATTGGATATCACAATAAATTCTGTTATTTAAATTAATGCACATATATATCTGGTATTGGTGGAAGGCTTGGCCTTTGCTAAGTGATTTGTTCCGCTCGTACCGTCATTAGTTCCTTGTTACCGGTGTTATGTTTTCTATATTTTGCACTCCTAACACGCTTGGGGTTGTTAAGGGGACCCCCTTGTTTATTTGGTTGAGATTAAAACTTGTCTGGCAAGACCCAACATTGGTACTACATTTGCTAATAATTAATGAACTTGCATAGGGCTTTGCAACCTCGTGGATAATTTAATCAATCCCTGGGCCAGTGCTCCTCATGAGTGTTGGTCCAAACTAGAGCACTGTGCGGGGCCAACCCAGGGCAACTTGGGAGATTTCTATCAGGCCTCCGTACACTAGCTTATCCGTCGTGTCCTAAGACTGAGATATGCAGCTCTTATCGGGTACGTCGACACGTAGGGTGGTCTTGCTGGATTTGTTTTACCTTTATCGAATGTCTTGCATGTGGACTCTGACTTTCTTCGGGTTTACCCGAGGTGTTGTAATTCCTTTGGAATGACCAATGAAGATCACGAGCTCCATGGTCGAGGAATTCCCGTGGAGTGTGGTTATTTGTGATGGACTAGTTGGAGCACCCCTGCAGGGTTAAATCTTTCGGAAAGCCATGCCCGCGGTTATGTGGCAACTTTGATATTTGTTTAACACCCTGTTCTAGCAAACTTGAAGTAAACTCAAACTAAAAATACACCAACTGTGTGAGTAACCATGACTACCTCTGCTTGTGAACATGATCTGAGAAAGAACATGGTGGGGTTATGACTGACGTAAGCAGGTGTTTAGGATCTCTTAGAGATCATGTTAGAAATCGACCGATTGTCGTAGATCACTCACTTTACATTCTTGCTACGTAAGTTAGCCACCATAAATGCTTAGAGCTGCTGCAGATTAAACACCACCCATTCCATCCTAAAGCTTATATAGTGTTGGCACTCGGGTTACTTGATTGCTGAGTCCTTTGTGGCTCGCAGTTTACGACAACAATTTAGGTACAGGTTCAGATGATTATGTTCAGGATGATCTTACGCAGCTGCAATGGGAGTATGATGAAAAGAGAGGACGCATGTATGTGACATACCCCGACGAGTAGAGGACCTGGTCGTGATCTTGGGTAGCTTGATAGTATCATCGCATTTGTTTTAGCGTTTGTTTTCGTCCGTAGCCGGACCCTGTGTTCCCCTTGATGTATGAACTGAGTGATATTGTAATTTAGCATGTGGCGAGTGTAAGCCAACTTTATATACTCTTCCCTTCAGTACATGTATGATGTGATGATGCTTATCTTGCTAATGGCAAGATGCGCTTCTATTTTTGCGAGGACCTTGTGCTTCAAAACGGATAAGTGCGCATCTTGGGCGTGACAGCTTGCCTATGGTTATTTATTGGCAGACATGAAAGATCAGGTTATGATGAATATTATCTTGGTGACCGACATGCGAGCTAGGACGCTTCCCAGTCAGAATGTCTGTAGGGTTAAGGAAGATGGCATGGGTTCACTCTATCGTTGAAGCTTTCCGCTTCAACCATATGAAGACTTGGCCATAAATTCCATATTTCAGTAGACCGGAATGTAATGGATGTAAGACTCTTGTTATTAAGTTTCTCAGTGTTCAGTGAGCATTGATCTCTAGGATCACTGTGCACGTACATTCGGTAATCACGACTTATGAGTCGGGGTCCACACAGAGCTAGTATCAGAGCCATCCTAACTGTAGGAAGCCCTTAGTTAGCATGGACATTAGTTAGGACAAAATTATTTCTCTAGGCCCTTCAAAATAACTTACAAAACCTCTATATTCTCACGTCTCCTAAATTTTCAGAAGAAGCGAAGGTTTTTTGCGTTAGCACATCGACCCCTATTCTCTTAAACTCTCCTTGTTTGCTTTTCAAAACTTCGCAAATGGTCGCTACTACCCTTGTGCCCCTGACCACGGGATTCCTTGAAATCCTCGTGGGTAACCTGGAAGGAAGCCACCTTGCCAGACATTCACATAAGTTTGACGACCCCATGACAAGGAGCTACCAGCAGAGGATACCTTCTGGAAGGATGAGGATGTCAAGACTTGCATGATAGTGACACCCTTGACACAACCCCAGGATGAAGCCACCCTAGCCTTCGAAGATAATGGCACAAGACATGCAATGTCATGATATGCATCGCTAATAGAGCAATCATGACCTTTTTGTTGTTATATCGGTAACCACCAGTGGATGAGAACCTCGCCATTTGGTCTGCCTCAATATAGTGAGCAGGAAAACGGTTCTCATCATCCCCCGTTCTTGGTGCTGATGATACCATCAACGTGACCGGCAGGATACAACTCTACGATGCCTTGTTAATGTCATTACATAAAAGATTGCCTACCTGGAATGCTCGACATCTCAGAAGACAAGAAGGCATTGTCATGATCACGAGGACACCAGAAGACCCTGTCAACAACAGCCATGAAGAATCACCTTCTCGTCAACACACCAGACCCAAAGTCGTCAAGGATTCTTCAGGCGCAACCAGGATCGTTTTGACGGACAACAACCGGAGACATAGCAACACATGTAGAAGACCCAGGAGACTAAGTGGGCTCCTCTCCAAGACAAGAAGCAAGCACAACTACTGAGTCCGAGAACCCCTAGGGTAGGATAGGTCATGTGTCTCCTATGCAAAGTCGAGCCCATATCATGGTTCAGATAGAACCATAATTGTGTGTTGCTTGTTTTTACTTGTTTATGCTTTAGGTGAAAGTCACACTTTTGCCCCATGCAACAAGTATGTGACTACACGCCCACCTTATCTTAATAAGTGTGTTTTGCCTTTTCGGCATTTGTCTGATTGCACCTGCACTATACCACCCCCTTAGGCACTATCCTCTACGCTACTTTCCCTCTTCCCCCTCTCGTCAAGTGAAGACCAGCAAGACAAGATGCACCAAGGATCCACCTCAACAAACAACTGACACCGAGGACCTCGACTAGACACAACCCCGTAGAGTTATGCGCTCCCTCAAGATTGGAAACCCCTCCCTTGCCCAACCTAGACCTCACAAGCTTCCCCAGCACAAGCCTTTGATCACGTGTTTAATACGCGGTATTGCCAGAGCACTTTTTGATCATCAATAACCCCTGCTTAGCACTGGGTTCATTATGGGACTAGTGATCCTAGTGAACAAACACATTTCATCCTTAAGACTAGCACTTGAGGTAATGATGCCATAGGATAGATCATCTTGAGGATAAATGATTAGTAGGATAATCATTTGACGAGGCTAGAGTAGATGTATTTAAGAAGTGGTCGAGACCCCTTGGTCGATTGCGAGATTTCCAGGATGATCGGGAGATTGATGGAGAAATTTGATAGAGTGGCATAACTTACTTTCTGTTGGGAAAATTGGATTTTGTAGGACCATCGTGACCACATGCTGAAATTATTGGTGGATAATTGAAATGACTTTGGCAAGTGATATTGATAGTGGATTGATGGTGTTACGATAGTGACGGGAGTAACTAGTAGGGAATTCGTACTAGATGTAAAACTTGAAATGAAATAGGTGATCCTACTAGGTGCTCGAGATCAATTAAACCACATGGTTCATAGTAACTTGGATTTAGTCCAGTTGTCTTGATCATGATACCATGTTTCTCGATGGATGATAGTAGAAGCAATCGGATGATGTTAGGGGTAATTTAGGGATCTATATAAGCTCGACCTTGGAGTTTAGTTGGCCATGGGATTGGAAATTCATGGATATATTATGATAATAGTCCTTGCAATGATATGTGGATTATATGAACTCGAGGAGATTATGTTTGACACCATCGATGCTAGATTTGTAGCAGTAATGGATCACGTAATAGTGGTTGATATTCGTGGATCAATTAAATTGGGTTCGTAGGAAGGAAACAAGATCTTGGAGTGGTTTATTACATGTTTCCTTAGCATAGTAATGCAATACCTTAGACCTTGGGTAGGTTAGTAGGACACTTGGATTGGTAGCATCATGATCAAGCTTAGCGGCTTGTAAATTATCCCAAGGATTTTTATATAGGGATATATGTGAGTTGGCTATAGTATACATATGAGATTTTTGGTATAGTCCTTCTCTCAAAACCTTGGAAGATATGAGTAGCATGTGTAATATTGGAGTTAACTTATATGAAGTGATACCTTCGAGGATATAGGGTGATTTTGTTTGGAGTAATAGGTGGTACTATTGGCATCTAATAGTTGTGCTCGGGATGAGATGTTAGACGTTCACTCACATCCTAAGCTCCATGAAAACCCCTAAGCTTTGCTAAGTCGTAATACGGTCGGATCATGACCATAGGCCTTGGACTATAAGTCCTTAGACCATGGTTGATACTCCACCTTGACCACCACCCACCCCTTTTCGTAAGGAAGGTGGACACACAGAACTAGTTTTCGATGGAACACAAACTCCTAGACAAGAGACCACCCGAAACGAACAACCGCCTCTCTCACACATCCCATGAGCAATGTGTTCATGTGGTATTTGGAGGAATATATTGTTATCCTCATGGATGGCATACTTATTTATCCAATAAGAGAAGGAACACCTTATTTCTATTTGGACCAGCCCCAGGAACACCCATTACCATGCCTCTCAAGTATAAGGTCTCACCTTGAAGGAGTTGGACTCCATGAAGCACCCTCCCTACAGAAGAAGACTTTCTTGCCCAAGCAAGGTGAAGAACCACTATGATTGCGAAGCCACGACGACGAGAAAGAATAAGGAAAATAAGTCAATCACCACTGCTCTGCCGACTACATCAACTAGGCTAGACCAAGAAGCACCGACGTAGAAGCACGATGAAGCCCTTGCACATCAAGAGTATTATATATCTCCTTGTCTTAGAAATCACCTATCTGTTCCTGACTAGGATGGAACTGAGAAGTTGATAACACCTCTCACTCCACCACCTTGGCGGTGTACAATGAACATGACGTCCCTACTCTCTTCAGATGCCTGGAATAGAATGGGCGACTATCATGACTTTGTAACCATCCCCTTATTAGTCCTATCTAGGGGTGTAAACCCTGACTCGATCATGGTAAGCCACCTACCAAAGGTAGTTCGCCCTGCTTGCCAAGACTTAGACATTGGGGATTAGATGGCTGATCTATACTCTAAAGAGTCCACTTATCTAGAACCTCACTGAAACCTTCCCAAATGGTAGAACCCGTTTTGACACCAAGTTTCTAAGCTCAGTCTTAGGGACGAGACTCACTGCAGACCTTGCCACGGAGAAACGAGTAGACCAAACGCTTGAAGACCCTCTAGAAACGTGTGTCCATGATGATGAAGACAAACGACAAAAGATGAATGAAGAATCTACCTAGGAAACTTACTCAAGCAGAAGATCTCGACGAGAAGCCCACAATGATGCGCTTCAACACTCTGAAGGATGACGACCACCTACGACTGAAGACCACTTGCTTTAAGGAAGATAAGGACCTCCCGTCAATGAGAAGCTACACCAAGGCTTGATCCTTCTATTCTAATGCGAGACATCTAGATGTCACTAACCAACGAGAGCAGTCCCAGGACCAGCACACAGACACACTACTTGGCCATGTATTCCAACTTTGGGATACACACGCATGCCAGGCCCTTGCTAGAACCTCATCCACAAAACCTGTTGGGGATATAACCCCACGGCGAGACCCACCCCAAGGGCTCCGGGTCACATCAGGCGGCTCGTACACCAGCCTAAGAGTGGGCTGTGAAGACTTAAGCCCAAGACATTTGGCGGCTTGACAAGATGGGTCGGAACGTGGCCTGGACGGAGAAGACCCGGGCGAGTGTCACACCTTGTGTTTGTAGCGCATTGTTATGATTGGGATTTATAAAATTTGGAGCCAACTAAAACTTATTGAGTGCATGTTTGTTTGAATGAATGCTTGTTTGATTACTTGGATGTTTGTGATTGGCACACTTAGGTTCTACTCCTCTCCATCTTCATCTTCCTTGATCCAAACTTCTTGCCCAATGATCATGCCATGTGAATAGTACTCAAAACTATTTTTATCAAAATTTATTTTGACCAAAAAGGATTTATTAAATTTAAGTTTACTAAAACCCCTGAATTGAGGTTTGTACTAGAAGTCCTCACATTGGGTGGATCTTTCTCCCCAAATTCTTTATTTGAGATCTACTATATATATGACTTCTCAAAACCACCAAATATTATTTTTAAAGATTACTTTCATATTTTATTTAAAGGCTTTTTATTTAGGCCAGAAATGGTTTTTCCTAGGGAAAAATTATTAGAATGCTTTAAAAATATTTGAGAAAATTTAGAGAAACTCAATGGGCATATATTTTCCATATATATGAGTTCTAACACAAGCGCTTGAACATACCATGGGCAAAAACCTTCAAAACCCTTCCTGTTCAGATCAAACTTTTGGAATGTTTCTATAAGAACTATTCCCAATAAATTCTAGGAACATTCTAGCAAGTCAACACTATCATGGGTGATGATCTTGCAAAGTTTCATCCCAATCCAAGTTGGTTTGGTTCATCAAACCATCCCAAAAACATTTCTGTCCAGAATCAAATTTGAGCAACTTTACATTGTGAAGTGTCTCCCCTTGGCATCAAACTTTGTGGGCATGCTCTAATCACAAAACCATGATGATACACTAAATGGTGCATCAAGGATTAAAGCCTAACATCATTGGATCTATAAGAATCTGATTCTGTTGATTTCTAGGGTTTCAAAAAGTTGCATTGTGAACTTTCTTCAAATCTCCTCAAACTTGGTGGATATCCCAAGTTTTACCTATATTATCATCTAGTGAAATCTTGTCACAAGCAAAGTCCAGTTGCTTGCCCTAAACTCCATCAAACACCTTCTGGCAGATTTGTAAAACTACCTTTTTCACCTTATAACCTTTTACCCTTGGCCCCAAATTTTTACCACAGTCTCACCTAGCTGCATTTTACCTCCAGTAAGAATTTAATGGCTAAAGCCCAAATGTAAGTGGGTGAAACCCTCACTTTTTACCTCCGGACAGCCCCTCTCCACTCTTTCCTTCAACCTCTCTCCCCGTCCTTAGGCTTTCCAGAATATCCAATGCCTCCTAGGGGCTATTTTTCTCGCCCTAGATCCCCTGGACGCTGGTGGCCGCGCAGGAGGCGCCAAGGCAATGCCATGGCATGCAAGGGCCGAGCTCCGGAGCGCGCTACAGTGCCGACCAGCACTGTAGCCGCTGGCCATTGCATGGCACCGATAGCCTTGGGCCCTCCCCTCGCGCCAGTCGAGGCGCCTCGGCATCCCCAACACACCAAAGTGTCGGCCCCCTCATCCCTCTCTCTCCGGTGACCCCTGCACGCGTGCCCGGCGCCACAAGGCTCGGCCAACCGGGAAGCTCACATGCACATGCGCCCCTGCCTCTCTCCTCCCTCTCCCCTAGCCTAGACAGACCCCACGAAGCCCCCCGACTCGCTCTCTCCCTTCCCCATGGCCTGAGATGAGCATCCCATGCTCACTGGCGCACGACGCCCTCGGTGGACCAGCGGCTGCCTATAAAAGGCCCCCCTAGACCTCCTTTTCCCCCCTGTCGCCTCTCTCTCACCTAAATCGAGCGCTCGTTCCACCCCTGCTAGCTCCTGGGGTCCCGTTCGACGGGATCGAGCCGGAGATCGCCGCGGTGGCCTGCCGTCGATCTCACGGTGAGGCGTCCCTTCGGCCCTCCTTCTTGTCCAGTCACTCCTCCCTCGCCTCTTTGACCCCTTCACCATCCTTTCCGCTCGTTTTGCAAGACTAGGAGGGCCCAGAGATGTCCTCCCGAACTTCCCTCCGCCGCGAGTACGTCGTCGCCGTTGACCCCGTGCCTTCTGGATCTCCTGTCCACCTCCACCCGACAGGCGGCGACGCCCTGAGCCCATCCCCGTGCTCACCACCCCACACCGTTGCCATTTGCCTCGCCGGTGAGCTCCGCCTCCCTTTGTCCAGAGGTGGGAGACGAACCCGACAGGTGGTCCCCACCTGTCGGCCTCTTTCTCGCTCGCCCCTCTCCCTCTCTCACTGGCACTGGGGCCCTGCCCGTCAGGTTTGAACCTGGCGAGCGCAGGCGCACTGGTTCGCCAGTGGCCACTTTGCTCTGGGCCGGCCCTGTTGCGGCCAGTTTTGGCCCAGGGCACAGTGCCCGTTTGTCTTTTCTTTTCTATTGATTTTCCAAAAATTCCTCAGTGTGCAAAAGAAAACCAGCTGCAATTCTTTTTCCACCAAAAGTCTCTAAATATTCCCTAGAATTTATTAGTGCCAATTGTACAAATATTTGAATAATTTTTTAACATTGTTTTATTTTAAAACCTATTAAAAGGCACCTTTTTGCCTCTGTTATATTGTTTTCAAAATCCTTTTCACCACAAAACCCTAATAGAGTATTTTTAGTATGACTTTAGGTATTTATCAGAATAAGTGGACATTGTTAGTAGTTAGATGAGTGCTCTGTTTTGTGTGTTTGCTTATTATTATCGTTTATTTTCGCGGCAATAGATTGCACGGTTGACGAAGAAGTTGGACCCAAAGACTTCGAAGACCCCAGAGACTTTGTTGAGCCAGGCAAGCAATTCCTTGACCATGACAAGAAACCATTTTATTGCATGTCATATAGCACTTTACTTTTATTGCATGTGATCATGTGTTGTGGTGTTGCCCTTCGATGGGATGCCTTCGGTACTTCTCTTTGACACTTGCATCGTGCATGACCCTACCATCTTATGAGGGTTGTGTGGGTGGGAGTAGTTAGCTTGCAAATAGATGCTACGCAAAATGGGATGGGACTTGTGCATAGTGATGACAAGAAAGGAACTGATGATTTCAACGGACTTTCGAAAACCCCGTTGGGTCCCACTAATGCCCGAGGGAGATATTGATGAGATGGGTGACCACTTGAGAAAGAAGTGGTGTGCCGGAACAAGTGGAGTGTGTGTTTTCAAAAACGAATTAGATTTAAGATTTGTCAACCGTCCCAACCTTACATGCGCAACCACGATACCCCTTATGGGACGGTGCTTTGTTGATTACTATGGTTGGTGCTAGCAAGGAGCCCGCATTACTAGTGGCAAGAGTGAAGTGGTTACTCTTGAGACGGGGTCGTCCCTAAGTGGAAGGTCATTTGCTGTCTTTACAGGCACTGGGCACACCGTTGTGTGCCCTCATGGATGATACAAGTGATGTATATCATGAGGGATGGCACCAACGAGTGGACTCTTTGTTTAGTATCACCATGGGAAAGGCAATGTTTGGCTTCTTACATATACGAGTGATGTATATCATAAGGTCCCATCGAGTCGTGGATGACACGGAAGTTCCCCAAGTCTTGTGGTTTAAGTGTGCCACCTCTACAGAGTGTAAAACTATTCGAATAGCCGTGTCCACGGCCAAGGACAGTTGGGTGGTGCTGCTTAAACTACGTCTACATGTTTTCATGAAACTTGGCGTGAGTATGGATGTGATGGTGGCAAGAGGTCACATGGACTAAGTCCGACGACTTAGCGTGAGAAATGAATTGAGTCTGATGACTTAGCATGAACAAGAGATGTTCAACTAATACTTATGATGATATATGCAATTTGTTCACATGAGTACCTGCTAGTTGTTGATGCATGCTCACTAGTGACTTGATCATGTCATTTGCATACAAAATTAGCTTTCCGCAAAAAAATACCTACTTAGTGCTATATCATGCATCATTATTACCTCGTTCCACTCTTGGGTTGCTTGCCAGTACATTCAAAGTACTCATTGGCTTGCCTCTGGTTATTTAATTGGCTAGGCATGGAAGAACAAGAGTTTGTTCAAGAGTTCGTTGGAAACGAACATGCGAACTAGGACGCTTCCTAGTCAGAATGCTTGTATGTTAAGGCAGATGGCATGGGTTCATGCTTTCGACCAAGATTTCCGCTGCTTGTTCTAGTTTAAGTGTGTGGCTGTGTGGACCTATCTATGTAAGACTAAGACCTTTGTGGTCACCTTTTGTGTAAGGCGTTAAGTGTTGATGTAAGACTCTTGTTATTCAGCTTCTGTGTGTCCAGTGAGCATTGAACTCTGGGATCACTGTACACGTACATTCGGTGATCTTGACTTATGAGTTGGGGTCCCCACAGAGCTGGTATCACAGCCGTCTTGACTGTAGGAAGCCCTTATTTAGCATGGACGTTAGTTAGGATAAGAGTCGTTTTCAAAACTACACCTAGCATTGGAACTTAGCAAATTCTGCACTGTTTACCTCTTCTATGCTTCACACAACACTTGCTGAGTCTCCTCCTTTCAAACCTTGTAGATGGCCGAGGTTCCCGAAGCCTTCCTGACATCCGGCTTTCCCTTACTCCTTGGGGATAGCCTGGAGAAGTGCCAGTTTCGCCAACCACCCATTTTCCTCTACCACGAGCACTGGATCGATGCCGTCACAAAGGAGTACCACGTGGATGTGGTCGTGAAGGCAAATGACTCCCCGATCAGTTGGTTCTTTAAAGGACCACGGATGGAGACCATGATACTCACAGTCGAGACAGCTGCATGCAAGGCACTCCTACACCTTAGAGACATCATTTCGGAGATGTCTGACGAGCCCGCTACCCGCTACCTTCCCTTCAGGAAGGATGACTTTAGCGAGAGTTGGACGCTGATTCTGACCAAGGAAGATGGTGCACCGCTTAGGTTCCAGACCTGTTTTAGCCTCTCCACCAATAGTCTGGTTCACAATCTGATGAAGGAGTATGTGAAGCTCCGCGAGGAACTTCACCACACCCAAGAGCTACTTCGACAAGCCAAGACAAAGCTAGACAAGATCAAGAAGGATGGAGCCCCTGAGGGACGACCTACTGTCGCTTATCGAGGAGGAGTACCCCCAGCGAGTGATGCACCTACACGTAGTCGTTGCATGAGTCTGAAGGAGTACCGTGAGCTCTTCACCGACCTGCATGCAAAGCGACATCGGGATGGGCCTCCTCATTCCCCGACCCCTTCTACCGGGAACGTTGCCTGTTCAGATGATGAACCGGAGGAAGACCTAGAGGAGCATGACTACGAGACCAAGAACTCCACCACCTGAGTCCAAGAACCCCTAGGGTAGGATTAGTCATGTATCCCTCATGCAAAGTCGAGTCCGTGTAATGGTTCATATGAAACCACGTGTGCTTGTTGTTTGCTTTGTTGTTTGTGTTCCGATGCAAGCTGCGCTTTTGCCTTAGGCAACATGTAAGCGACTCCATCGTCTATCTTAATATATGTTGTTGGTCTTTTGACATTTGTTTCAACACACTTGCACTTGACCGACCCCCTTACGCACGCTTTGCCGTTATCGCTTATCCTCTTGTTGACCCTAGTTGTTTGACTTGGCTACTCCAAACAGGATGGTGACCACTACCCGCAATAGCTCCTTCACAAAACCCGAGGCCGGCGACTCGAGCCAGCAACATGGAGCTGGTGGGGCTGCTCAGGCTGGAGGACACCAGGAGCAGCCACAAGGCGACATTCCCCTTCCACCACCTCCGTCGGATAACATGACCACAACTCAGTTTCTCCAAGTTCTTCGGGAGGAACGCCAGGACAACAATGCTGCTATCCAGCAGATGGCTCAGGCTCTCATGAACAACCAACAACAAGGTAGGAACGGCAATGGCCGCTCCACGTTGTCTGAGTTCATGTGGAACTGACCCCCAACCTTCATCGAGACTACCGAACCATTGGATGCTGATGACTGGATCCGCACCATCGAGGACCTCTTTGCATTGGTCAACTGCAATGAGGATCGTGAGAAGGTGTTGTATGGCTCTCACTGCCTTGGAGGTACCGCCCGATCTTGGTGGGATGTATTCAAGGTCATGCAAGGTGAGCGTGTGATCACGTGGAATGACTTCAAGGAAGGGTTCCGCACTGCCCATATTCCCTCTGGGATCATGGCTATCAAGAAGAGAGAATTCCGAGCGCTGAAGCAAGGAAGTGGCTCTGTCAAGGAGTATTTGCAGAAGTTCAACCTGCTGTCAAGGTATGCACCTGAAGATGTCAGCACGGAGGCTGCCAAGAAGGAACGCTTCATGGAAGGACTTCAGCAAGTCCTGCAGTACCAACTCATCATCTGCGACAGCCGCACTTTCTTCGACCTGGTGAACAAGGTCCTCATGCTGGAAGACAAGCGTCATGCCATCGACGACACTCACAAGCGCAAGATGATCAACAAGGGAAGCTCGAGCAACCATAAGCCTCGCCCATGGCAGCCAGCCCCAGCCAAGCCAAGTTATCAGCCGCAGCAGGCTATACCTCCTACACCTCATCCGAACTACCAGCCTCAGCAGTATGACAATCCCAGGCCAGCCTTCAGCAGCAACCCCAATAACAACAATGGTGGCAGGAACTTCAACAACAACTCGGGGCAAGTCACTTGCTTTGGATGTGGTCAGTCTAGACACATCTCTAAGCTTTGTCCCAATAGGAAGCCAGATGCGCCGCGCCCCAATGCGCTAGCTCAAGTTCAAGCCCGTGGAGCATCCCCAAGGAACCCAGCTCCCCAAACCAGCTCAACAATGGCAAGGGTCGTGTGAATCACGTCACCACAGAGGAAGCCCAGGAAGACCCGGACGTCATACTGGGTACGTTCCTCGTCAACTCAAGCCCCGCAACAATATTGTTTGATTGTGGAGTTTCGCATTCTTTTGTCACCCAAAAGTTTGCACTAGAGGGTGGCATGAAGCCTACACCCCTGGGTAGTCGTATGCTGATACAAACCCCCAGTTCAGTTATGAAGTCTGGGATAGGGTGTTAGGGAGTAAAGATTGACATCAACGTGGTAGACTTCCTAGCAGACCTTATATTTCTGGATGCACCTGGCTTGAATGTTATCCTCGGCATGAATTGGTTGACTAAGCACCAAGGCTTGTTAGACTGTGCCAAGAGGATTGTCACCATGACCAATAGCCAAGGAGTGGAAGTCAAGTATGTTCCCAACCCTGCCCCCACTCAAGCCCCTCAGTCTAATTCCCTATCGGGAGTTGAGTTGGATCAAGTGCTAGTGGTATGTGAGTACCCGGATGTGTTTCCAAATGAGCTGCCTGGGATGCCTCCTGACCGCGACATCGAGCTCATTATTGAGCTTATGCCTGGATCAAGGCCCATCCATAAGAAGGCCTACAGGATGGGATCCGAAGAGTTGGCGGAGTTGAAGAAGCAATTGGCAGAGTAGCTCAGAAAAGGATTCATTCGCCCTAGTGCCTCTCCTTGGGGATCGACTGTTCTATTTGTGTCAAAGAGGGATGGAACTATGATACTATCTGTCGATTACCGTTCTCTCAATGAGGTCACGATAAAGAACAAGTACCCACTCCCCAAGATTGAAGACCTGTTCGATCAGTTGAATAGAGAAAATGTGTTCTCCAAGATCGACCTCGGGTCTGGGTACTATCAACTGAAGATCAGACCCCAAGACATCCCGAAAACGGCATTTGTAACCCGGTATGGCCTGTATGAATACACGGTCATGTCATTCGGGTTAACTAATGCCCCTGTATATTTCATGTACCTCATGAATAAAGTCTTCATGGAGTACTTGGACAAGTTCGTTGTTGTCTTCATTGATGACATACTCATCTTCTCCAAGTCGGAAGAAGAACATGATGAGCACTTGAGATTGGTCCTACAAAATCTTCGAGTGCACCAACTTTATGCCAAGTTCAGCAAGTGTGAATTCTGGCTGCATGAAGTTGGATTCTTGGGTCATGTATTGACTGCGGAAGGATTATCAGTGGATCCTGCCAAGATTGAAGCCGTGAGTGAATGGCAGACCCCATCCACTATGAAGGAAGTTAGGAGCTTCCTCGGACTCGCGGGATATTACCGCAAGTTCTTGGAAGGGTTCTCAAGAATTTCCTGGCCCATGACCCAGCTTCTGAAGAAGGACAAGAAGTTCGAATGGACCGCTAAGGGCGAATAAAGCTTCCAGGAGCTCAAGAAGAGATTGAACATAGCCCCTGTTTTGGCCACCCCTGATATTCACAAGGAGTTTGTGATTTATTGTGATGCATCAAGGACTGGACTTGGAGGTGTTTTGATGCAAGAAGGCAGAGTCATAGCATATCTATTGAGGCAGCTACGTCCTCATGAAGAGAACTACGCAACTCATGATCTCGAGTTGGCAGCCGTGGTTCATGCCTTGAAGACATGGCGGCATTACATTCGGGCGAAGCAATGTGAAATATTCACGGACCACAAGAGTTTGAAGTATATCTTCACTCAAAGGGAGTTGAACATGAGGCAGCGAAGATGGTTGGAGTTGATCAAGGATTATGACCTCGGTGTTCAATACCACCCCGGAAAGGCCAATGTGGTAGCAGATGCCTTGATTAGAAAGGATTGCTTCTTGAATGTTATGCTTAAGTAAAGGCTTCCCGCCCTGTATGAAGAACTTGAGAGCTTCGGCTTGGAACTGGTCGCACTACGCTTCCTCGCCAACCTTGAAGCAAATCCTACCTTTATGGATGATATCAAAGAAACCTAGAAGGGACATGAGAGCATTGAAGGCATCAAGAGGAAGATCAAGGCAGGCAAAGCCCTAGGATTCTCAGAGGATGAACAAGGAGTTGTGTGGTTTGGGAATCGCATCTGCGTAGCCAATAAAGAATAGCTCAAGAACCTGATCTTGCAAGAAACTCATGACACTCCCTAATCCATCCATCCTGGAGGAACCAAGATGTATCAAGACCTCAAGGCAAGATTTTGGTAGCATGGCATGAAGCAGGAAATAGGCACGTTCGTAGCTAAGTGTGACATATGCCAGAGGATCAAGGCTGAGCATCAGCGACCCACTGGGCTACTGCAACCACTCAAAGTGCCTGAATGGAAGTGGGACAAAGTCAGGATGGATTTCATCACTGGTTTACTGAGGTCAAGCAAGGGACATGACGCCATTTGGGTCATTATTGATCACCTGACCAAGATGGCCCATTTCATCCCCGTCAAGACCGCGTACGATGGGAGCCAGCTCGCGAATCTCTACATCAACCACATTGTGAGTCTTCACGGAGTTCAAAAGGAGATCGTGTCAGATTGAGGAACCCAGTTCACCTTAAGATTCTGGAGGAAGTTTCAAGAAGCTATGGGAACCAAGCTCTCCTTCAGCATTGCTTTTCACCCTCAGACCGGTGGGCAAACGGAACGAGTAAACCAGGTACTCGAAGACATGCTCCGAGCTTGTGTTCTAGCATATGGATCCAAGTGGGAAGATTGCCTACCTTTCATCGAGTTCTCGTACAACAACTATCAGTCAAGTCTTCATATGGCACCATTTGAGGTGTTGTATGGACGCAAGTGTCGTACTCCCCTCAACTGGTCAGAGACCGGAGAAGGATTAATTTTTAGACAAGATATCATCCGCGAAGCCGAAGAGCAAGTTCAACTCGTCCGTGAGCGCCTCGAGACCGCCAAATCAAGACAGAAGAGCCACGCCGATTCTCATCGCTGAGAACTGAACCTCGACGCTGGAAACTATGTCTACCTTCGGGTTACACCTCTGAAGGGAACTAAGCGCTTCCATGTCAAAGGAAAGCTCGTGCCAAGATACACCGGCCCCTCCAAGATCACTGCAAGACGAGGAGAAGTTGCCTACCAGTTGGAGCTACCTTCCAAGTTGTCAGATGTGCACAATGTCTTTCATGTGTCACAGCTCCGTAAGTGTCTGCAAGTTCCCAACCACCCCGACCTCTTCAAGGACATCGATCATCAAGCCATCGATCTTCAGCCAGATCTCACTTATCATGAGAGGCCAGTTCACATCTTGGATGAAGCCGAGCGCTGCACCCAAAGCCGCACCATCAAGTACTTCAAGGTCCAGTGGAGTAACCACACTGAAGCTAAAGCAACCTATGAATGTGAAGATTATCTCAGATCAAAGTTTCCATATAATTTTAGTGCTTAGCCTAGGAATCTCGGGGACGAGATTCTTGTAAGGGGGGAAGGTCTGTCACACCCTGTGTTTGTAGCACATTGTTATGATTGGAATTTATAAAATTCTTGTAAGGAGGGAAGGTCTGTCAAACCCTCTGTTTCTAGCACATTGTTATGATTGGGATTTATAAAATTTGGAGCCAACTAAACCTTTTTGAGTGCATGTCTGTTTGAATGAATGCTTGTTTGATTACTTGGATGCTTGTGATTGGCACTCTTAGGTTCTACTCCTCTCCATCTTCATCTTCCTTGATCCAAACTTCTTGCCCAATGATCATGCCATGTGAATAGTACTCAAAACTATTTTTATCAAAATTTAGTTTTACCAAAAAGGATTTATTCAATTTAAGTTTACTAAAACCCCTGAATTGAGGTTTGTACTACAAGTCCTCACATTGGGTGGATCCTTTCTTCCCAAATGCTATATTTGAGATCTACTATATATATGACTTCTCAAAACCACCAAATATTATTTTTAAAGATTATTTTCATATTTTATTTAAAGGCTTTTTCTTTTGGCCAGAAATGGTTTTTCCTAGGGAAAAATTATTTAAATGCTTTAAAAATATTTGAGAAAATTTAGAGAAACTCAGTGGGCATATATTTTCCATATATATGAGTTACAACACAAGGGATTGATCATATCATGGGAAAAACCCTTCAAAACTCTTTCTGTTCAGATCAAACTTTTGGAATGTTTCTATAAGAAATATTCTCGATAAATTACAGGAAAATTCTAGCAAGTCAACACTATCATGTGTGATGATCTTGCAAAGTTTCATCCCAATAAAAGTTGGTTTGGTTCATCAAACCATCCCAAAACCATTTCTGTCCAGAATCAAATTTGAGCAACTTTACATTGTGAAGTGTCTCCCCTTGGCCTCAAACTTTGTGGGCATGGTATAATCACCAAATAATGATGATACACTAAGTGGTGCATCAAGCGTTAAAGCCTAACATCATTGGATCTATAAGAATCTGATTCTGTTGATTTATAGGGTTTCACAAAGTTGCATTATGAACTTTCTTCAAATCTCCTCAAACTTGGTGGATCTCCCTACTTTTACCTATATTATCATACTGTCAAATCTTGCATAAAGAAAAGCCATTTGCTTTCCCTAAACTCCATCAAACAACTTCTAGCAGATTTGTAAAACTAGCTTTTTTCACCTTGTAACCTTTTACCCTTGGCTCCAAATTTTTACCACAGTCTCACCTAGCTACATTTTACCTCCAGTAAGAATTTCATGGCTCAATACAGCCCCTTTCCACTCTTTCCTTCAACCTCTCTCCCCTTCCTTAGGCTTTCCAGAGCATGCAATGCCTCCTAGGGGCTATTTTTCTCCCCCTAGGTCCCCTGGACGCTGGTGGTCGCGTAGTTGGTGCCCAAGCAATGCCATGGCGTGCAATGGCCGCACTCTAGAGCATGCTATAGTGCCGACCAACACTGTAGCCACTGGCCACTACATGGCCCCGAAAGCCTTGGGCCCTCCCCTCGCGCTAGTCGAGGCGTCTCGACGTCCACAGCACGCCAAAGTGTTGGCCCCTCCTCCCTCTCTCTCCGGCGAGCCCTGCACGCATGCTCAGCGTCGCACGGCTCGGCCAACCGGGAAGCTCACATGCGTGCGTGCCCCCACCTCTCTCCTCCCTCTCCCCTAGCCTAGACCGACCCCACAAAGCCCCCAAACTCGCTCTCTCCCTCCCCTGTGGCCTGAGGTGAGCACCCCGTGCTCACCAGCGCACGACGCCCTCGATGGACCGGAGGCCGCCTATAAAAGGCCCCCCGGACCTCCTTTTTCCCCTTGTCGCCTCTCTCTCACCTCAATCGAGCACTCGTTCCACCCCTGCTAGCTCCCGGGGTCCCGGGGTTTATGGCTGCGATCACCCCTTGGTGGGCGGCTGATCTCTTCAATTCCACAATCTGTTTCGGGAGCGTCGATAGAAGCTCTAGGACCCCTTTGATAGTTGAAGGGGTATTATCCTTGTATAGTATAGCTTTGATTGTACACACGACGCTGCAGTAAAGCTGTTCTGTCAAAGTATACATGGTCTTCAAGGGCAGCAAGCTGTCGGAGGCAAGTTGGTGGCTCCTAGGACCTGCATAAGACGGACGGCTCATCATAAGTCGCCAGCACAAGTACAATACACAAATAGTTAAATTATCATGTACTTACCAAATATGGCGGCTGTCATCTTCGTGATATGGCGCTTCAAGGACTACAACTCATCAAAGACGATCATAAGTCGCTGATCAGCGTCATCCACCCATTTAGTCAAGGCGGCTTGCTCAGTCTTAGAGGATTCCTTGAAGTGGCAAAGTCGGCCTTGATTTTGGTCAATTCTCCAGCAAGGAGCTGACATTTCTCATCAGCTTCACTCCGGGTGGCTTGCTGCATGGCTAGATTGTCTTTTAAGCCGGCCACTTCTGACCTGGCTTCGTTTAAAGGTTGCTTTGACATATCAAAGCATGGAATGAGCCGACAGGAGGAGAAGTATAAAAAACTCAGGAAGTCTTAAACAGATTGCAAGCAATATGTATGACACTTGGGGGCTAATGTCTATTTGATCTCCTAGATTAACGACAGTTCTGGATCATCTTTATCCAATTAACCCGAAACTTGGGGGCTACATACTGATTTTTTTTAGGTTGTTCAGTGTGAAAGTCCCGACTCAACTTCGACAAGATTGAGCCAGCACTTGGGGCTACAATTGGCGTGGTTACCCATTGTCAATAAAGTCCCAACTCAACTTTGGAAAAGATTGAACCAGCCCTTGGGGGCTACGATTGGCTCTATTACATATCTTCTACAAAGCTCTGGTTCAATGTCATCAACTTCGAGCCAACCCTTGGGGGCTAACAACGATGATTTGAGATTACCTCTAAGTAAGGTGAGCACTACATGATAAATATTTCTACATCTACCAAGATTGAAGAGCCGGATTATCATCAGCCGATATTAACCCGACTCTTGGGGGTTGCGTAAGGGTATATGGAGGAAAAAGAATACCTCATATTTTCTCTTCATTAAGTTAACTAGCTTGAGCTCCAGATCCCGGCTTGTAGACAACCGGTTCAAATAGCCAGCATGAAGTTCATCAGCTATCATTTTCTCGAGGGCGGGGAGCTCAAACTCCAACTTCCTGGAAGCTTCAGCTGCCTCACTATGCTTTGTCAGCACGTGAGGTCGAGGAGAGTGGAAGCCGGCGCCGGTAATCTGGACGTCTGGAGCAGTGGTGTCATCAGCAGCCTTGGCACATCTCGGTGGCTTGGAATGGTCCCTCTGCGGATTCTCTAGAATAATATCGTCAGCTACCGGCTCTGCAGAAGCCGCTGGGGGATTTGCATCCGGCATAGGAGCGTCCAGCTTACCAAGCTCTCGTTCTTGAGCAGTAGGGCCAGGGGAGGACTTGTTGGTCTTCCTTCGCTTGGCTTGAGCCCTGGAAAAGCATAAAATTCAGAGCCCAAGGTTTATAGCTGCCAAAGAGTCGGACGTAAGTCTTTAAAAAACACGTACAATGGATTAATCTTTGGAGGTGGCAGAGCAGTTGCCGTAGAGTCGCCAGACGAAGGCGATTATCCCTGAAAAGGCAGTTCAGATAATGTAAGGAAATGTTGGAATTACAAAGGAAGAGCTAGTAAGATCAAACAGAGAAGAAATACATAGTTCCGCAGGGCGCTTCTTCTGATCCGAGGAGTTAGGTAACCCGAACATGAGATCGGTAGAGCCGGTACTCCGGGTCTGGCGTCGGTCGGCTTGTTGTTGCTTTTTCAAAAGAAATTGGGGGTCCAAGTAAGCAAGAGGATGATAAAGGGGAAATTTTCGAACGACCCGCCGTAACTTCTGGGGTACAAAATTTTCTGAGTCGGACGAAACATAAGTTACCTCGGGGGCATTGGCGCAGCTCATCTCTACCTCGTCCTGTGAATGGCTATTGTTAGTAAGGTGAATAAAGATGTGGAAAAAATAGTCAAATTATACCTCTGAGCCGGATGATTCTGGCGGTTCAAACCATTCTTCTTGAGGAGTGGTCTTCTTCATCCTCTTGGCCGGGGCTTTCTTCTTGGTTTTCTTCAGAGGAGGAACATACTTCTTCTTCCAGAAGCCGGAGTCAGCCTGAAAAGATAAGCCGGCTAGTAGTGAGGGATGGCCAAGACATAGCTAAACAAAGAGAAGAGACTATGAAGAGTCGCCTTACGTCTGGGGCCGGGTTAATGACACAGAAAGGCGCCAGCCCAATTGCGCTGCAAGCTCCTGAAGTCTCGTGGACAAGACTCCGGATGACAGTTGTAATATCATCTTTTGTTAATGTCTTCCGGCTGAAGCAGAGGGAGTCATCGTACTCGTCCGGATATTCACACATAAGGCGATTTCTCCGGCTCAAGGGCATAATCCTCCAAGAGATCTAGCAGCGGATCAAATCCAATCCCGTCAGTCCATTGGCCATGAGCGCTTTAATCTTGGCATAAGTCGGCTCGTGCTTCGCCCTTTCAGTAGGTGACAGCCGGCCAGGAAGTTCAGAGATCGTCTTGAGTCAGGATGGGCGGTAACCCGACAATGGATGCTCACCCTCTGGGTAGGTATCTTTACAATAAAACCAAGTATTATTCCAATCTTTAGGATGACTCAGCATCGGAACAGCTGGAAAAGTTATGTCCCGGCGCCTATGAAGAGAAATCCCACCGAGTTTTATGCTTGTGCCGACTTTCACTTCGGTCTGTAATTTCACGTAAAAGAACTCCCGGAAGAGACCAACAGATGGCTCGGTTTGCAGATAGACCTTGCTGAGAACTTGCATGTTACATATGTTTGAGACAGAATTGGGGGCAAGGTCTTGAGGGCGCAGCTTATAAAAATGAAGGACATCCCGAAAGAATTTTGTGCCGGGGGGTACGAACCCACGTTCGATGTGATCTGAAAAGACAACTACTTCACCCTCTTGAGGAACAGGCTTCAGTTCATTGCCCGGAACCTGCCAATGGATGACCTCTTTGGCGGGAAGGGTGCCCGCATGTACAAAGTCCATCAGGAACTCTTCCGTGATGCTAGAGCTGACCCAATTGCAGGAGTTGGATGCATGAGACATGGTGGCGGTTCAAAAAACTACGCAAGATGACAATGTGCAGCGAGTAAGGGAACGTCAAACGTCTACGGGCGATTAAAAGCCTAAGATTGTAAGATTAAGCCGCCAGGATCCGGTTGGTGAGAGCCAGAATACATGGCGGGTCAAGATTATGAAAAAACAAGGCAAAATTCAGTTAAGTGTGGAAAACAGGTTTCACAAGGTATCAATAAGATTACGTATCTACAAAACAAAGGAAATATTTCTATTTCAGACCTAGAGACGAACTGGCGAAAGCAAAGAAAGTTTAAAAATGGCAGGCGGAGCTGTTAAAAATCTACGCAGTGCTGCTATCGGTCTCCTATATAGCGCCACGTTGGGGACAAGATATCATCAAGGATTTATGGGCTAAGCATGGCCGTCATTGGGAGAGAAGCTCGCACTCGAAAGCGACTGAAGAACTCCATGAAAACCCTATAGAAATGGCTACGGATCTAGGGGGGAAGGACTCACCGGAGACGGTGCAGCGGACACGGAGAGAACTCTGGAACGAATAGGTTGATGCAGCGGCCTCGACGATGACGGCAAGGAGACGACACCAAAGCGAGATGCGCTGGATCGGAGGCGTCGGAAGGAAGGAGATGAAGAGCAAGCGTAGAGGAAGGCAGATGCTTCCCCTCGCGGTCCTATTTAATAGGCAAAGGTGGAAACAGGCGCGAAAATCCAAGCGTCGGATGTCATTTGACTGAGGTGGACGCCTCGATTCTTGGACTTCCATTTAATAAGGGAAGATTCTTTGCGTGCGTCAGTGGATCTTTTGACAGATTTGACATGATGTGAGGGCGGGTCATTATTTTCAGGGCGACTCGCCGAGGATTAAGAAGGAGGCTGAAGTGAGCAAGCTCAAATCAACCCGGGGCCTAATGTTGGGGATATAACCCCACGGTGAGACCTGCCCCAAGGGCTTCGGGTCACATCAGGCGGCTCGTACACCAGCCCAAGAGTGGGTTGTGAAGACTTATGCCCAAGACATTTGGCGGTTTGACAAGATGGGCCAGAACGTGGCCCGGACGGAGAAGACCTGGGCGAGTATGCTGCCCGGAGACAACTTGATCAGGAAGGCAAGATAAGGTAGAGATAGGCTCATACATATACTGAGAGTCGGTTACGACTTGTATGACCCGTGGTCTTGACCTCCTATATAAAGGCGAGACCCGGGGCGACTTAGAGATCAGACTATAAAGAACTAGGTCAAGCAATAGCTCCCTTGTAATCGATACACCAAGCAATACAAACACAAGTAGGATGTACGATGTTACCTCAACTTCAGGGGCCGAACCTGGGTAAACTCGTGTCCTTCGTCCCAACCAACCCCTTTGAGTCCATCACCTTGGCAATGGCCTCGAATCCAAGTTCGTTCACCCAGACATCTGTCGTGATAAAACCACGACAAAACCCTTAACCATTAGGCAAGCCTAGAATATTGCAAGAACCCCGTTCACCCTTAGACAAAGTCAATAGTGCACTTGAAGACATATCATCAAGCACTTCAAGATCCAGAAGGACAACCACGCCGGAGCAAAAACAACATGGAACGTGAAGACTACCTCACCACTGAATGTTTGCATCAACACCTAGGCTAGGGACCCCGGTGACGAGATTCTTGTAAGGGGGTAGGTCTGTCACACCTTGTGTTTTGCCTCATGACTAAGTTATCATGACTCAAAAATTAGGGCCAATTAAAACCTTTTGAGTGCATTTGAATGCTTGACTTCTGTGTTATTTTGGTTGCTTGTCTGATTGCTGGACTCAAGAACTCTTTTCCTTGATCCCAACTCTTGTACAATGATCATGCCATGTGAATAGGACTAAAAATATATTTTTTACAACATATTATTTTGGCAAAAAAACATTTATTCAATTTAGGATTTTCAAGAACCCCTTAATTGAGGTTTGTACTACAAGTACTCAAATTGGGAGGATTGTTTTCCCCAAAGGATTTATTTGGAACCTATTATATATATAACTCCCTAAAACCATAAAATATTATTTTTAAAGATTATTTATTATTTTATTTAAAGTCCTTTTCTTAAAGCCAGAAATGGTTTTTCATAGGGAAACATTATTTAACTGATGTGAAAATATTTGAGAAAATTGGGAAAACTCAGTGGACATATATTGTCCATATATAAGAGTTTCAACACATGGCCATGTTCAAAATATTGGACAAATCCCTTCAAAACCATTTCTACCTATTTCCAGCATTTGAAATATTTCTATAAGAAATATTCTCAAATAAATCCAAGAAAATTCAATCATGTCAAATATGAAATATTTGATCATCTTGTCATGTTTCACCTCAATCCCTATTGATGTGGTGCACCAAAATATCCCAAAACCCTCTCTATCCAGAATCAAATTTGAACAACTTTACATTGTGAAGTTTGTCCTATTGAACCCAAACTTTGTGGGCATGATTATGTCCACAAATAATGTTGTTACACAAAGTGGTGCATCAAGGAGATTAGTTTAGGCCAACTAGATCTACAGAAACCTAATTATGTTGAGTTGTAGGGTTCACAAAGTTTACATTATCAACTTTTCTCTATTGATCTTTGATACGTCTCCAACATATCTATAATTTTTGATTGTTCCATGGTATTATATTATCAACTTTGGATGTATTATATGCATGGATATGCTATTTTATATCATTTTTGGGACTAACTTATTAACTCATTGCCCAGTGCCAGTTCCTGTTTTTTCCGTGTTTTTGACCTTTTTCAGGTAGGAATATCAAATGGAGTACAAATGGAATAAAAAATTCGCCGTGATTTTTTATGGAAAATATCAAAAATAACTGAAGGAAAAAATACCAGAGAGGTGGGCCGAGGGAGCCATGAGCCTGGGAGGCGCCCCCCTAGGCCGCGGCTAGGGGGCTCGTGGCCTCCTCGTGGCCCACCTTCACTTGTTTCCACCGCCATACGGTCTTATGAATTCCCAAACATGCACAAATAGACCTAGATCGCAAGTTCCACCGCCGCAAGCCTCCAGAACCACCAAAAACTAATCGGGAGACCGTTCCGGCATCATGCCGGAGGGGAATCCATCTCCGGTGGCCATCTTCATCAACACCATTGCCTCTCCGATGATGCGTGAGTAGTTCACATCAGACCTTCGGGTCCATAGCTAGTAGCTAGATGGCTTCTTCACTCTCTTTGATCTTCAATACAAAGTTCTCCATGATCTTCATGGTGATCTATCCGATGTAATGCTCTTTTGCGGTGTGTTTGTTGAGATCCGATGAATTGTGGATTCATGATCAGATTATCTATGAATATTATTTGAGTCTCCTCTGATTTCTTATATGCATGATTTCATATCCTTGTAAGTCTCTTTGAGTTATGGGTTTCGTTTGGCCAACTTGATCTATGATTCTTGCAATGGGAGAAGTGCTTGGTTTTGGGTTCATACCGTGTGGTGTCCTCACTTAGTGATAGAAGGGGTAGCGAGGCACGTATCGTGTTGTTGCCATCAAGGGTAAAAATATGGGTTTTATATCAGATTGCATGTATTTATCCTTCTACATCATGTCATCTTGCTTAAAGCATTACTCCGTTTGTTATGAACTTAATACACTAGATGCATGCTGGATAGCGGTCGATGTGTGGAGTAATAGTAGTAGATGCAGACATTATCGGTCTACTTGTCTCAGACGTGATGCCTATATGTATGATCATTGCCTTAAATATCGTCATAAGTTTGCATGATTCTATCAATTGCTCAACAGTAATTTGTTCACCCACCTTAATACTTGCTATCATGAGAGAAGCCTCTAGTGAACACTATGGCCCTCGGGTCTATTTTGCATATTATATATTCAGATCTAAACATAAAAACACCAAAAATACCTTGCTGCAATTTTATTTACTTATTTATATTTACTCATTATCACTATCAAATCTCACCTTGCAAGTAATCGTGAAGGGATTGACAACCACTTTATCGCATTGGGTGCAAGTTTGTTTGTGTTTGTGTAGGTTTCTTGGTGCCTCATCTTGAGATTCCTACTGGATTGATACCTTTCTTCTAAAACTGAGGGAAATACTTATCTCTACTTTGCTGCATCACCCTTTCCTCTTCAAGGGAAAAACCAATGCACGCTTGAGAATTAGCAGGAAGAATTCCTGGCGCCGTTGCCGGGGCGTATTCAAGTGATGCATATCTACCATGTACCTATCACAAATTCATCTCTTGCATTTACATTATTTGCCATTTGCCTCTCATTTTCCTCTCCCCCACTTCTAAAACAAAAATTTACAAAAATATTTGCCTTTGTCGTTCGCCCTTTTCTTTCGCTTGCTTTCTGTTTGCTTGTGTGCTTGTCTGCTTGCTAAATCACCATGTCTGAAAACACTAAATTGTGTGATTTCTCTAATACTAATAACAATGATTTTATTAGTACTACAATTGCTCCCGCCTCTAGTGCGGAATCATATGAAATTAATGCTGCCTTGTTGAATCTTGTTATGAAAGAGCAATGTTCTGGCCTTCCAAGTGAAGATGCCGCATCCCATCTTAATACCTTTATTGAGTTATGTGAGATGCAAAATAAGAAAGATGTGGATAATGATATAATTAAATTGAAGCTATTTCCGTTCTCACTACGAGATAGAGCAAAAACTTGGTTTTCATCTTTACCCAAAAATAGTATTGATTCATGGAACAAATGTAAAGATGCTTTTATTTCCAAGTATTTTCCACCTTCTAAGATTATCTCTCTCCGTAACGATATTATGAATTTTAAGCAACTAGATCATGAACATGTTGCACAATCTTGGGAGAGAATGAAATTGACGATTAGAGATTGTCCCGCTCATGGCCTAAGTCTTTGGATGATTATACAAATTTTCTATGCTGGTTTTACTTTTGCTTCTAGAAATATCTTGGATTCCGCTTCTGGTGGAACTTTTATTGAAATCACACTAGGAGAAGCTACAAAACTCTTAGATAATATCATGTCAAATTATTCTCAATGGCACACCGAAAGGTCACCTACTAGTAAAAAAGTGCATGCTATAGAAGAAATCAACTCTTTGAGTGCTAAGATGGATCAGTTAATGAAGATGTTTGCTAGTAAAAGTGTTCCTCTAGATCCAATACTATGCCTTTATCTTCCTTGATTGAGAATAGCAATGACAATTTGGATGTTAATTTCGTTGGTAGGAATAATTTTTGTAACAACAATGCTTATAGAGGTGACTTTAATCCTAGGCCTTTTCCTAGTAATCCCTCTAATAATTTTGGCAATTCCTACAACAATGCTCATGGAAATTATAATAAAATACCCTCTGATCTTGAGAGTAATATTAAAGAGTTTATTAATTCGCAAAACATTTTCAATGCTTCCATAGAAGAAAAACTGCTTAAAATTGATGACTTGGCTAGGACTGTTGATAGAATGTCTCTTGATACTGATGCTTTGAAATTAAGATGTGTTCCTCCCAAGATTAATATTGATGAAACTTTGAAAGATTTGCGTATTTATATGAATGAGAGTAAAGAAAGAACAGCCCAAATTCATGTTAGACATGAATGGCTCAAAAAGGTGTTCTCATGGTGAAAACCACGAAGATCTTAAAGTGCTTGATGCGACTCCTATTGAATCCTTGTTTTCTAATGTCAATCTTAATGATGATGGGGCTGGATGTGAAACCACTTTGGTTTAGAAACGCCCCAATGATTCGGAGTCTATCTATCTTGATGCTAAAAATACTAAAAGTGGAGTAGAGGATATCAAAACTTTGAATAGTGATGAAACTACTACTTTTGATTTCAAAGAATTCAATTATGATATCTGCTCTTTGATTGAATGTATTTCCTTTATGCAATCCATCTTAAACTCTCCACATGATTATAGCCAAAATAAGGCTTTTTACTAAACGTATCGTTGATGCTATGATGAAATCTCTTGAAGAGAAACTTGAGTTGGAAATATCTATTTCTAGAAAACTTCATGATGAGTGGGAACCTACTATTGAAATCAAGATTAAAAATAATGAATGCCATGCTTTGTCTGATTTGGGTGCTAGTGTTTCCACAATTCCAAAATCTTTATGTGATGTTGTAGGTTTCGATGAGATTGATAAGTGATATCTTAATTTGCATCTTGCCGATTCTACTATTAAGAATCATATGGGAAGGATTAATGATGTTCTTATTATTGCAAATAGGAACTATGTGCCCGTAGATTTCATTTTGCTTGATATTAATTGTAATCCGACATGTCCTATTATTCTTGGTAGACCTTTTCTTAGGACTATTGGTGCTGTTATTGATATGAAGGAGGGGAATATTAAATTTTGATTTCAATGAAAGAAGGGCATGGAAAATTTTCCTAGAAAAATAATAAAATTGCCTTATGAATCCATTATTAGAGCTACTTATGGTTTGAGCACTAAAGATGACAATACTTGATTCCATTGCCTTATGCCTAGCTAAGGGCGTTAAACGATAGCGCTTGTTGGGAGGCAACCCAATGAATAGATTTATTCTTGATTTTTATTTTATGTTTTGTTGAGTCAAAAACATCATGATTATTATATTATTGTGTTTTTTATGTTTTAATTAGTGTTTGTGCCAAGTAAAACCTTTATGATTAGTTTTGGTGATAGTTGTTTAATCATGCTGGAAAAAGCCAGGAACTTTCTGCTCACGAAATTATTTTTCATTCGTATCCAGAATGAGATTTTGAGTTGATTCTTTTTGATTATAATTGATATTAAAATTTTCCTAATTTTCATAGTTTTTTAAGAATTTTTGAGTTAGCACAGGTTTAAGAAATATACAGATTGCTTCAGATTGTTCTGTTTTTGAAAGATTATGTTTTTGTTGTATTGATTGCTTATTTTGATGAAACTATGGTTAGTATCGGGGGTAAGAGTCATGGAAAAGTGAGAATAAAGTAATATAACATCAATATAAATGTAAATTAAGTTTACTACAGTACATGAAAAGTTGGTGGCTTGTTTTCTTGTGCTAATGCTATCACGAGTTTCTATTTAAGTTTTGTGTTGTGAAGTTTTCAAGTTTAGGGTGATGTTCTTATGGACAATGGAATAAAGAGTGGAAAGATCCTAAGCTTGGGGATGACCAAGGCATTCCAAGCCAAATTCAAGGATACCAAAAAGCCTAAGCTTGGGGATGCCCCGGGAAGGCATCCCCTCTTTCGTCTTCAATCCATCGGTAACGTTACTTGGATCTATATTTTTATTCACCACATAATATGTGTTTTGCTTGGAGCGTCGTGTGTTATAGTAGTCTTTGATTTTTGTTTTATCACAATCATCCTTGCTGCACACCTTTTGAGAGGGACATGCACTCATCATGAATTGTTTAGAATACTCAATGAGCTTCACTTATATCTTTTGAGTTAGGCAATTTAGCTCACATGTGCTTCACTTATATCTTTTGAGCTTGATGATTTTGTTCACATGTGCTTCACTTATATATTTTGAGATTGGTAATATTATCTCACATGTGCTTCACTTATATCTTTTGAGCTTGATGATTTTGCTCCCATGTGCTTCACTTATATCCTTTGAGTGTAGTAATTTTGCTCCCATGTGCTTCACTTATATCTTTTGAGCTAGATAAATTTTGCTCTAGTGCTTCACTTAAATCTTTGTAGAGCATGGCGATGTCATATTTTGTAGAAATAAAAACTCTCGAATCTTCACTTATATCATTTTGAGAGTGCTCTCTCTCTCTAAGAAACTTGGTAATTGGCGTGTGTTATGAAATTAGTCCTAAATATGATAGGCATTCAAAGAGGATATAATAAAAACTTTCATATTCAAGTGCATTGATTAGTAAGAGAAGTTTGATTCCTCATGATTAGTTTTGAGATATGGGTATGGTAATATGAGAGTTATGTTAGTAGGTGTTGTGAATCTAGAAATACTTGTGTTAAGGTTAGTGATTCCCGTAGCATGCACGTATGGTGAACCGCTATGTTAGGAAGTCGGAGCATAATTGATTTATTGATTGTCATCCTTTGTGTAGAGGTCGGGATCGCATGATGGTTAACTCCTACCAACCCTTCCCCTAGGAGTATGCGTTTAGCACTTTGTTTTGATTACTAATAAAACTTTCGCAACACGTATATGAGTTCTTCATGACTAATGTGAGTCCATGGTATAGATGCACTTTCACCTTCCACCATTGCTAGCGTCTCTAGTGCCACGCAACTCTCGCCGGTGCACAAACCCACCATATATCTTCCTCAAAATAGCCACCATACCTACCTATTATGGCATTTTCATAGCCATTCCGAGATATATTGCCATGCAACTTTCCCCATTCCGTATCATGACATGTGCCATCACTTTCATTCATATAGAGTCACTATTTTTTTAAAGTATCGACTTGTAAGTAAATAAAAGTGTGATGATCATCATTATTATAGCATTGTCCCATGTGAGGAAATAAAAGAGGCCAAAGATTCCCACCAAATAAAAAAAATAGGCCAAGAGCCCAAACAAAAAAATGAGAGAAAAAGAGAGAAGGGACAATGCTACTATCTTTTTCCACACTTGTGCTTTAAAATAGCACCATCTTCTTCAAGATGGCGAGTCTCTTGTTTTGTCACTTTCATATGCTAGTGGAAATTTTCATTATGTAACTTGGCTTGTATATTCCAATGATGGGTTCCTCAAATTGCCCTAGGTCTTCGTGAGCAAGCAAGTTGGGTGCAGACCCACTAGTTTTCATTTTTTGAGCTTTCATACACTTATAGCTCTAGTGCATATGTTTCATGGCAATCCCTACTAATTCACAATGATATCTATTAATGGGCATCCTCATAGCCTATTGATACGCCGAGTCGATGTGACCATCTCCTTCTTTTTGCCTCACCACCTCCACCACACTCTATTCCAACTATAGTGTTGTATCCATGGCTCACGCTCATGTATTGCATGAGAGTTGAAAAAGGTTTGAGAAAGTAAGAGTGTGAAAACAATTACTTGGCCAATACCGAGGTTGTGCATGATTTAAATTCGTTGTGTGGGGATGATGGAGCATAGCCAGACTATATGATTTTTGTAGGGATAACTTTCTTTGGTCTTGTTATGTCAAAAGTTTATGATCACTTTGCTATTATACTTGAAGTATTATTGTTTTCATCTCAATATTAAATATATTTTTGAATCTTACGAATCTGAACATCCATGCCACAATAAAGAGCTTACATAAACAAATATCTTAGGTAGCATTCCACATCAAAAATTCGGTCTTTATCACTTCCCTACTCGAGGACGAGCAGGAGTTAAGCTTGGGGATGCTTGACACGTCTCCAACATATCTATAATTTTTGATTGTTCCATGCTATTATATTATCAACTTTGGATGTTTTATATGCATGAATATGCAATTTTATATCATTTATGGGACTAACTTATTAACTCACTACCCAGTGCCAGTTCCTATTTTTTTCGTGTTTTTGACCTTTTTCAGATAGGAATATCAAACGGAGTGCAAATGGAATAAAACTTTCTCCGTGATTTTTTATGGAAAATATCAAAAATACCTGAAGGAAAAAATACCAGAGAGGTGGGCCGAGGGAGCCACGAGCCTGGGAGGCGCGGCCACCCCCTAGGCCGCGGCTAGGGGGCTCGTGTCCTCCTCGTGTCCCACCTTCACTTGTTTCCGCCGCCATACGGACTTATAAATACCCAAACTTACAAAAATAGACCTAGATCGCAAGTTCCGCCGCCGCAAGCCTCTAGAACCACGAAAAACCAATCGGAAGACAGTTCCGGCATCCTGCCGGAGGGGAATCCATCTCTGGTGGCCATCCTCATCAACACCATTGCCTCTTCGATGATGCGTGAGTAGTTCACATCAGACCTTCGGGTCCATAGCTAGTAGCTATATGGCTTCTTCTCTCTCTTTGATCTTCAATACAAAGTTCTCCATGATCTTCATGGTGATCTATCCAATGTAATTCTCTTTTGCAGTGTGTTTGTTGAGATCCGATGAATTGTGGATTCATGATCAGATTATCTATGAATATTATTTGGGTCTCCTCTAATTTCTTATATGCATGATTTCATATCCTTGTAAGTCTCTTCGAGTTATGGGTTTCGTTTGGCCAACTTGATCTATGATTCTTGCAATGTGAGAAGTGCTTGGTTTTGGGTTCATACCATGTGGTGTCCTCACCTAGTGACAGAAGGGGTAGCGAGGCACGTATCGTGTTGTTGCCATCAAGGGTAAAAAGATGGGGTTTATACCATATTGCATGAATTTATCCCTCTACATCATGTCATCTTGCTTAAAGCGTTACTCTGTTTGTTATGAACTTAATACACTAGATGCATGCTGGATAGCGGCCGATGTGTGGAGTAATAGTAGTAGATGCAGACAGTATCGGTCTACTTGTCTCGGACGTGATGCCTATATGGATGATCATTGCCTTAAATATCATCATGACTTTGCACGATTCTATCAATTGCTCAACAGTAATTTGTTCACCCACCGTAATACTTGCTATCATGAGAGAAGCCTCTAGTGAACACTATGGCCCCGGGGTCTATTTTACATATTATATATTCAGATCTAAACATAAAAACACCAAAAATACCTTGCTGCAATTTTATTTACTTATTTATATTTACTCATTATCACTATCAGATCTCACCTTACAAGTAATCGTGAAGGGATTGACAACCCCTTTATCGCGTTGGGTGCAAGTTTGTTTGTGTTTGTGCAGGTTTCTTGGTGCCTCATCTTGATACTCCTACTGGATTGATAGCTTGGTTCTAAAACTGAGTGAAATACTTATCTCTACTTTGCTGCATCACCCTTTCCTCTTCATGGGAAAAACCAACGCAGGCTCGAGAAGTAGCAATCTCAAACCTGGTGATCCCTCTCATTTGTACCCAAAATTTGATCCTGTTAAATATCATGGCAAGTAGACTCCATCTACTAGCCCAAACATAGAACAAACACCTTCTGGCCACTTCTAAAAGCTGTTGTTTCCACCACTTTTGCTATTCCCCTTGCTCTCAATTTTTTACCACATTCCCACATTGATGCATTTCACCGCCGGCAAGGAAAATCCAGATCTGGTTCCCTAGTTAAATGGGGTAAAACCCTATTTTCCCCCTCTGGACAGCCCCATTTCCTCTTCCCCGCAACCTCTCTCCTCTTCCATGGCCTCATGGGGAATCCAAGGGCCTCCCCACATTGTTTAATTGCACCCAGACCCTCTGGACACAAATGGCGACGACCATGGCACAAGTGGCAAGGCCATGGCATGCAATGGCCGCACTCCAGAGCGTGCTACAGTGCCCGGCCGCACTGTAGCCACCGCCCAATCCGAGCCCCCAACCAACTCAGGGTCCTCCAGCATGCCATCGAGCCCACCTTGATGTCCGGGACATGCTACCATCCTGTCCCCCTCCTCTCTCCCCCCTTTACTAGTTCCCTTGCACGCGCGCCATGGTTACCCGGGAACTCCAACCCAAGATCTCACACGCGCGAGCCCTGAGGGCTCCCCACTGCTCCCTATCCATTACATGGTCGTGGACAATACCCACAAGAAATGTAGACATCCCCAACCCTCTCCTAATGGCTGCCAGGGTCGGCTCCAAAGACGTTGTGGGCGTCGTCCATGGTGGACACAAGACCGGGCATATAAGCTAGCTCCGAGGACCCTCTCATGACCTCTTTCGATCCCTATCCGTCCTAGCGACCTCGAGGACACCTCACAACCTCCTCCCTTGTCCTCCTCCTCTTCCCGTGGCCGGCATTGCCGCATCAGTCCTCCCTTAATTTTGACTTATCTTGAGCTCCTCCCCTCCCCATGGCAGCAACAAAAGAGCACCCATGCCAAGGAGAGGCTTTCCATTGCATAGACTACTCCCTCCCATGCCTAAAATGTTGGGTCCATCATCGCCGTCGTGGATCTCCGTCGCGGCTGATGCTCTGCTCGTCTCCGGTTTCCCCATGCCGACCTTTTCTGGCATTCGGAGAACTGCCTCGGTCCATTGAGCATCCCCCTGAGACGAGCATCTCGAACGGTGGCAGGACTCGCCGGCGACCGCCGTCTAGGCCCCCCTCTCTCCTCGGTCGCGCACTAGCACCCGTTTAGGGGAAGGACCTGCCAGGCAGGGCCCACCTGTAAGCGACTAATGGGACGGGCCTGCTGGTTTAAGTGGAGACGGGCTGGCGTCGGAGCCGCCTTCGCCGGGGGAAGGCGCTTTAACCCGGGGCGCCTTCGACGTCACCACTTCCCCCGCTCAGCTGGGCTGCTTGGCTGGCCCAATCCTGTTCGGCGCCCTATGCGCAATATAGCCAATGGGTATTTCTTTTCCTTTTTTTTCTTCTAAGATACCAAATAAATTCTAGAAAAATCATCCTAATCCCAAATTTGATGACTCAAATTCCTATAGCCTTCTAATAATTCCAGCTATCACTTAGCACAACCTCCCGAATTTTTCATCAGAAGTTTCTGTCCTGCTTAAATTTGAATTCAAATTTGAACTATTGGGAGCCACCTTGTTAAATCCCAAGAGCACTCATATGAATCTCCAATTGGAGTGATTTAAGTTCCTATGTGTATGTAAATTCATGCACTAAGTGGAGAGCATTTTTCCTTTACTTATTCTGCTATGGAAATTATTGGGCCATTTCTTCACTTGTGGCCCACTTTGTAAATCCCTAGCAAATTAATACCAACTCCAAATCAAGTGAAAACACATCCCACATGTTTGTAAAATCATGACCTATTTTTTTGGTCTATCCCCTTTTTTTTACAAAAAATATTTTCTATGGATATCTCATAGGATCATCATTCCCTTCATTTCCACCGTTCAAAAATCTCCCTTGATCCACATCCTATGAAACCTCCTTCGTTATTTTTCTTATGACCACACGTGTCCAAGAAAAAAAACTCCTATTTATAGAGCACTTTTATTATCTTCTTGTTGTGTTTCTTATTACGCCTGTTTCCGGCGATAGTTGACGAGGTAGACGGAGTGCTCGGAGTGGACGAGAAGCGTGTGAAGACCTCGAAGACGTTGCTAAGCCATGCAAGCAGCCATCATTTTAAGAAACTTTTCATGCATGTCATATAGCAGTTTAAGTTTCGACGAATTGATCATGTGATGTGGTACCCACTTCGGTGGTATGCCTCTAATACTTTCTTGATTGATACTTGCATCATGCATGACCCTACCTCCTTATGAGGGTTGTGCGGGTGTGAGTAGTTAGGTTGCTACTATATGCTATGCAAGTGGGATCAGGAATATGCATGGTGATGGAAACAAAAGTATTTTCAAAGACTTTTCAAAAAAAACATCGGGAGCCACTAATGCCCGAGGGAGATGATGCTGAGTGGTGTACCGAAGCAAGTTGTGTGAGTATGTGTGTTTTCGAAAACAGATTAGATTTAAGGTATGCTGATCGTCCCAACCTTACATGTGCGGCCACTCTACCCCTATATGGGAAGGGGCTTTTTTTATTACTATGGTTGGTGCTAGAAGGGAGCCCGCATTACTAGTGGCGAGAGTGAAGTGGTCACTCTCAAGACGGGGTCGTCCCGAAGTGGAAGGCCATGCGCTGTCTTTCTAGGCACTCGGCACACCATTGCGTGCCCTCATGGATGATATGTGTGATGTATAGAATGAGGGATGTCACCAATGAGTGGACTCTTTGTTTAGTATCACCGTGGGAATGGCATTGTTCGAGTGCTTACCTCGGGTATGTAATATACCGCGAGTCATGGATGTCACGGATGTTCCTCGAGTCTTGTGGGTAAAGCACGCAACCTCTGCAAAGTGTAAAACTATTCGAATAGCCGTGTCCACGGTCATGAATAGTTGGAGGTCCTTCTTAAACTACGTCCAGATGTTTCCTCAAAGCTTGGTGTGTGTGTGTGTGTGGTGACAAGGATGATACTTGAGTCGAGTCGGATGACTTGGCATGATGACTGAATATGAGATGTTCAGATGGTACATGAGACAAGTCTGAGGACTTGGTGTGATGGTTGAACATGAGACGTCCAACCCTTGCTTATGATGATGACTGTGACATGTTCTTATGAACACATGTCTATCGTTGATGCATGCTTACTTAAGTTACTTGATCATGTCATTGCACTCAAAACTAGCTTTCTGCAAAACCTACCTATTAGCGCTTAGTCATGCATTGTTATTGCCTTGTTCCAAACATGGGTAGCTTCCGAGTACATTCAAAGTACTCATTGGATTGCCACTAGTTATTTTATTGGCCAGGCATGAAAGATTAGGTTATGCTGAAGATTATCTTGGTAACAGACATGCGATCTAGGACGCTTCCCAGTCGGAATGCCTGTAGGGTTAAGGCAGATGGCATGGGTTCATGCTATCGTTGAATATTTCCGCTGCAATCATATGAAGACTTGGCCATAAAGGCCATATTTCAGTAGACCAGTATGTAATGGATGTAAGACTCTTGTTATTCAGTTTCTATGTGTTCAGTGAGCATTGATCCATGGGATCAATGTGCACATACATTCGGTGATCACGACTTATGAGTCGGGGTCCCCACAGTTTGCCGTGCCCTCTTCGGGGCAGGAGAAGGGACCTGCTCCGGGGCGCCAATGATGCCGCTCTCTTCCTGGCACAGGGGGAATTGCCTCCCCCTCGCCCTTGACCTCGGCATCCTCATCCTCATCCTCTTCCTCCTCATGCTCCTCTTGATTTGAGGAGGCATGAGTTTCTCCGGACACAGTCTACGACTGATCCCGGATACGAAGGCCGCTTTGGCCTTGTTTCTTCTTGTTCTTCTCCTCCTTCTTCTTAGGGGCCTTGTACGGCGTCACCACGAGCATCGCTGCAACCAGCCCGGACCTAGCGTCCTCAGGCTGAGGTGCTGGACTGCTGAGATGGCTTTCTTTAGCCATTTCAGCAAGGGAGTGATCGGAAGAGAACGTTATGAATCATCTTCGGGAAAAGTAAGAGTCGGTCAAGCAAAAGTATACCATACCTAGGTAATAGGCTTAGAGGCCTACAGGCCTTTGTCTTCCTCCTCGGATGGCCACTTCTCCTACGACTTGAAAAGAGCCTTCCATAGCTTCTCCCGCGTAGTGCGGAAGAGGTTCCGGACTGTGGGTGCATCATCGAGCTGGCGAGCCCACAAGGGAGTGTCCCAGCGCTGGCAGGGGAGGATTTGTCTCCGGAGCATCACTACGACCACATCGGTCAGCTTGATGTCCTTCTCGACAATGGATCCAATGCGTTTCTGTAGGTCGCCTACTTCCTTGCTCGATCCCTAGTCAAGGCCTTTGTTGAGCCATGAAGCTAGCCTAGTGTGGGGACCGGACCTAAATTCGGCCGGAGGAAATTGACCTTCTTTTTGTGGTTCTTGTCGGGGAATGTTGCATGGGAAACAAAAATTTCCTACGCCCACGCAAGATCTATCCATGGTGATGAGCATCTACAAGAGGGAGAGTGGATATACATAGCCTCGTAGATCGCTAAGCGGGAAGCGTTAAGAAACGCGGTTGGTGTAGTCGAAGGTCTTCGCGATCCAAATCGCCGAGCGTCCCGCGATCCAATCACGATCCGTCCCGCAATCCAATTACGATCCGTCCTGCGAACTCATCACGATCACGTACAACTCGACGACAATCTCCACCTTATTGATCCAACAAGAGGGTGCAGAGAGATACATGAGTTCTCCGGCAGCACGACGGTGTTGCAGCGATGGTGGTGGACCAATTCCGGCAGGGCTTCGCCTAAGCACTGCAGAAAACCGATCTAGAGGAGAAACTATGCCTCGAGGAACGGGTAGCATGTGGCTGGAAAAAAAACTAGTGCAAAAACCCTAAAACCTCTAGTATATATAAGAGGAAGAGAGAGGAGGAGGCTTGGCGCAAGGCAAAGCCCTCTAGGCTTCGGCCGACTTGGGAGGAGAGGAGGAATCCTCCTCCAATCCTAGTAGGACTAGGACTCCTTCCCTTTTTGCCTTTTTTTCCTTTTTCCACCTTTTCTCTTTGGGATTTTCTCTCCCAGCCGCATGGGCCTTGTGTGGGACTTCCAGCAGCCCACTAAGGTCTGGTATTACCTCTCCCACAGCCCATGTAGCCTCTTGGGTCGAAATACCCCTCCCGATGGTCTCCCGGTACACTACCGGCACTTCCGGTACACTACCAATGAGCCAGAAACTTTTTCGGGGACCAAAATAGGACTTCCTATATATCAATCTTTACTTCAGGACCATTCCGGAGCTCCTCGTGACGTACGGGATCTCATCCGGGACTCCGAACAACTTTCAGTCACCACCATGCATAACTCTATACTACTAGAACATCATCAAACTTTAAGTGTGCAGACCCTACGGGTTCGAGAACTATGTAGACATGACCGAGACACCTCTACGGTCAATAACCAATAGCTTGACCTGGATGCCCATATTGGTTCCTACATATTCTATGAAGATCTTTATTGGTCGAACCTCTATGTCAAGGATTGAGTTAATCCCGTATGATGTTCCCTTTGTTCTTTCTTATGTTACTTGCCCGAGATTCGATCGTCGGTATCTCCATACCTAGTTCAACCTCGTTATTGGAAAGTCTCTTTACTCGTTCTGAAATACAAGATCCCGTGACTAACACTTAGTCACATTGCTTGCAAGGCTTATTGTGATGTTGTATTACTGAGTGCGCCCTGAGGTACCTCACTTTCACACGGAGTAAGAAATCCCAGTCTTGATCCATGCCAACCCAACAAACACCCTCGGAGATACCTGTAGAGCACCTTTATAGTCACCCAGTTACGCCGTGAGGTTTGATACACACAAGGCACTCCTCCGGTGACGGTGAGTTGCATGATCTCATGGTTATAGGAACATATACTTGACATGCAGAAAAACAGTAGCAATAAGCTGACACGATCATATGCTACATTTGTAGTTTGGGTCTTTGTCCATCACATCATTCTCCTAATGATGTGATCCCGTTATCAAAGGACATCTCATGTCCATGGCTAGGAAACTTTAACCATCTTTTGATTAACAAGCTAGTCTATTAAAGGCATACTAGGGACATGGTTTTCTCTATGTATCCACACATGCATCTAAGTCTCCGATCAACACAATTATAGCAAGGATAATAAACGATTATCATGAACAAGGGAATATTATAGTAACTAATTTATTATTGCCTCTAGGGCATATTTCCAACAGTCTCCCACTTGCACTAGAGTCAATAATCTAGTTCAAATCACCATGTGATTTGCATTGTTATGAATCTACACCCAATGAGTTTTGGGGCTCGATCATGCTTTGCATGTGAGAGAGGTCTTATAGTCAATGGGTCTGCAACATTTAGATCCGTGTGTACTTTGCAAATCTCTATGTCAAACTGTAAACACTGCCACCACACTCCACTTGGTACTATTCCAAATGGCTGCTCCACTATACGTATCCAGATTGCTACTGCGAGTCATCGGAATTGGTGTTAAAGCTTGCATCAACGTAAATCTTTACGACAAACTCTTTATCAGCTCCATAATCGAGAAACATCTCCTTAGTCCTCTGAACTAAGGATAATTTTGACCGTTGTCCAGTGATCCATTCCTGGATCACTCTTGTACTCCTTGACAGACTCATGGCAAGGCACACACCAAGTGCGGTACACAACATGGCATACTATACAGAGCATATGGCTAAGGCATTGGGGATGATGTTTGTCCTTTCTCTTTGCTCTGTCGTTGTCGAGCTTTGAGTCTCACTCAACTTCACACCTTACAAATCAGGCGAGAACTCTTTCTATGACTGATCCATTTTCAACTCTTTCAAAATCTTGTCAAGGTATGTACTCATTGAAAGTCTCATCAAACATCTTGATCTATCTCTATAAATCTTGATGCTCAACAATTAGGTAGCTTTATCCAGGTCTTCCTTTGAAAATCACTTTTCAAACAACCGCTTATGCTTTCCAAAAATTCTACATTATTTCCGATCAACAATATGTCATCCACATATACTTATCAAAAACTCTATAGTGCTCCCACTCACTTTAATGCAAATACAAGTTTCTCATAAACTTTGTATAGACTCAAAACTTTGATCACCTCATCAAAGTATATATTCCAACTCCGAGATGCTTGCTCCATCCCTTAGATGGATCGCTAGAGCTCGCACACCTTTTAGCATCCTAAAGGAGTTGACTACCCAAGGAAGGAAACGATGTTTTGACATCCATCTGCCAAATTTCATAATTGAAAAATGCAGAAATTGCTAACATAATTCCAACAGACTTGAGCATCACTCCGAGTGAGAAAGTCTCATCGCAGTCAACTCCTTGAACTTGTCGGAAACTTCTTTGCAACAAGTCGAGCTTTATAAATGGTGACATTCACCATCAGCGTATGTCTTCATCTCAAAGATCCATTTGCACTCGACGACCTGTTGTCCAACGACCAAGTCTACCAAAGTCTATACATGGTTTTCATACATGGATCCTTTCTCGGATTTCAAGGCCTATAACCATTTGTCGGAATCCAGGCCCATCATCGCTTCTCCGCAGCTCATAGGTTCATCGTTGTTCAACAACATGACCTCCAAGACAGGGTTGTCATACCGCTCAGGAGCAGTACACATCCTTGTCGACCTACAAGGTTTGATATTAACTTGATCCAAAGCATCATGATCATCATCATTAACTTCCTCTTCAACTAATGTAGGCTTCATTGAAACATCTTCCTGCGCTGCAGTACTCTCTGGTTGAACAAAGGTTCAACAACCTCATCAAGTTCTATCTTCCTCCCACTCAATTCTTTCGAGAGAAACTCTTTCTCGAGAAAGGACCCAGTTTTAGCCACAAACTTTTTATGCCTAGATCTGAGATAAAAGGTTCACCTAACTGATCTTAGGGTATTCTATGAAGATGCATTTTTTCCGCTTTGCGTTCGAGCTCATTAGGTGAAAACATTTTCCACACAAGCGTCGCAGCCCCAAACATCAAGAAATGACAGCTTAGATTTCTATCAAACCATAATTCACACGGTGTCATCTCAACGGATTTAGATGGTGTCGTATTTAAAGTGAATGTAGTTGTCTCTAATGCATAACCCCAAAATTGTAGTAACAAAACGATAAGAGACATCATAGCACGCACCATATCCAATAGAGCACGACTATGATGTTCGGACACACCATCACACTATAGTGTTCCAAGTGGCGTGAGTTGTGAAACAACTTTCACATTGTCTAAAGTTGCAGGCCAAACTCGTAGCTCAGATATTCACCTCCATGATCATATCGCAGACATTTTTATCTTCTTGTCACGATGATCTTCAACTTCACTCTGAATTTGCCTGAACCTTTCAAACAATTCAGACTTGTGTTTCATTAAGTAAATATACACTATATCTACTCAAATCATCAGTGAAGGTAAGAAAATAACGATATCCACCGCATGCTACAAGACTTATTGGATTGCATACACCAACATGTATCATTTCCAATAAACCACTTGCCCGCTCCATCAATCCAGAAAACAGGGTCCTTAGTCATCTTTCCCAAGAGGCATGGTTCGCATGTCTCAACCGATTCGAAATCGAATGAGTCCAAAGATCCATCAGCATGGAGTTTCTTCATGCACTTTATACCAATATGACATTTAGCAGCAGTGCCATAAGTATGTGGTACTATCGTTATTAACATTGTATATTTTGGCATCAATGTTATGAACATGTGTATTACTACGATCAAGATTTCAACAAACCATTCTCACTCGGTGCATGACCATTGAAGGTATTATTCATGTAAACAGAATAACCATTTATTCTCTAACTTAAATGAATAACCGTGTTGCAATAAACATGATCTAATCATCTTCATGCTCAATGCAAAACACCAAATAACATTTATTTAGGTTCGTCACTAATCTCGAAGTTAGAGAGAGCGTGTGATGTTGATCACATCAACCTTGGAAACATTTCCAACACACATCGTCACCTCACCCTTAGCTAGTTCTCCATTTGTTCCATAGCTTTTATTTCAAGTTACTAACATTTAGCAACAGAACTGGTATCCAATACCCAGGTGCTACTAGGAGGACAAGCAAGGTACACATCAATAACACGTATATCAAATATACTTCTGTCGACATTGCCAGCCTTCTTATCTACCAAGTAACTAGGGTTGTTCCGCTTTAGCGACCGCTCTCCTCATAATCGAAGCACTTCATCTCGGGTTTGGGTGCAACTTTGGGTTGCTTCACTGGAGCATCAACTGACTTGCCATCCATGAAGTTTCCCTCCTTGCCCTTGCCCTTCTCGAAACTAGTGGTTTTACTAACCATCAACAATTGACGCTCCTTCTTTATTTCTACCTTCACGGTTTCAAACATCGCTGTCACAACCCTAGCAAGTGTCCTAGGCTAGCATTGTGTTTGCATCATCATCATCATCATTGCATCAATATGAAATGGGGAGAAAGAAAAGAAACCCCAAGCACTTAATGAATTAGAGAAATTCAAGATAAATGAAATTTCAACAAATCCAAAATGCCCATAAAAAATGTTCCCTATGTCTGAGAATTGAGGGCATGGATATACCAAGGATCATTCTAATTATTTGAACATTTCAAATAATTTAAATTAAAGATTTAAGCCTCTGAAATTGATAAATAAAAACATTATCATTACTACTGTTTTCAAATTAATCTGAAACTTTTTATACAAGTTTGAAATATTCAAACTTGAATATACAAAAGTTTTGGAATATTTGAAAGGTTATTTGGACCTGCAAAGAAATAAACAAATGTTAGCAAAGAAAATAGAGAACAGAGTAAAAGAAAAAGGGAAAAGAACAGGGCTTACCTGGCCTCGGCCCACCAGGAGGCCCAGCCCACCAGGGGTAGCCCCGTCTTCTACCTCTTGCCAGAAGGCAGAGGAGAAGCAGGGGACGGCGCCTGCGGCGGTGGCGCCACGCCACCTGCCTGCCTAGCCGCCCCCTCACCGCGCTGGCGAGCGAGAAGGCTCGCCAGGGACGAGCTGGACCCCTTCCCGCTCCATTTCCCCCTCTCCTTTCCCTTCTCCCCTCCTCTGTCGAGCGTCGCCGTTACTACCGCTCGCCGTAGCCGCCATTCTGGCCACCCTCGCTCCCCTCCGAGCCCACCAGTAGACCCGCCATGACGCCCTCGTCCTCCCCGTGGCGCTAGAAGGACCCGAGAGCCCCTCGAGGCGGCCGCCTCGTCCATCTTCAACCTCGGGACCCGCCGGAGCTCGTCGCCGTTCCTGCCGTCGCCGGTCGTTTTCGAGCCCTCTAAGCCCCCCCTTCAACCTCCCAGTGAGCACCCCGTCCTCCTACCTCTCTTCCCTGGTCTCCCTATGCTCCCTGGCGCTTCTCGCCGTCATGGTCGATCGAGCGCCGCCGCGGAAGTGCTCCCCGGCGAGCCTCCGGTGACCGCAGGTCCTCCCTGACCAGCCCACTCGACGCGGTCGAGCATGGGCTTCGTCCCAGTGCATTCCCCGCGCCGATCTGAGCCCTCTAGCGGCTTCCAGCAAGCCTCCACCGTGTCGGATGGTCGCCGACGACCACCCTCCGGCCAGTGCCGACGTGGCCGGTTAATTAGCCGCTAATCACCCCGATTAGCTTAGCCCATCCACTGGCAGTGGGCCCCATCGCTGAGTCAAACCTCAGTCAGCGCGGGGATTAGCCCCCTGACGCTGACACGAGGGTCCCGCCGGTCAGATTTGACCTGGAGCGGGCCTGTTGACCAGCTGATGTCAGGATGACGTCAGGCTGATGTCATAATTCAATTTCTTATTTAAAAATAATTCCAGAAATTATTTAAAACTTTGAAAAATCATATAAATTAATATGTAAGTCAGATGAAAATATTTTATATATGAAAATTTATCAGAAAAATCCAATGAATCCAATGGTGCTATTCTCATGCATGTTAGAGCAACCTAAATAGGTGAACATGGACATTTATCATTTGGTTAATATATGGAATTTGAAATGAGAACAACTTTGAACCTATATTCAAATCTATTTTAAATTGACATGACCACTAGTTACATTAGCTCACTCATGCATACTACTATGCCATGATCATGCATCATATTGTTGCACTTGCTTGTATTGAATGCTTTTATCTGCGTTGCGGTAGGCCCTAATCCGGAAGATACTACCCCGTATCCCGACGAAGGAGAGAACTCCTTCGCAACCCAGCAAGGCAAGCAACCCCATTGATCATTCCGATAACATCCCACTCTCTCGCTCCTGCTCTCGTTTATTGCATTAGGACAAATAGTCATATGTCGTTCATACACGATAGATGATCCTATTCTTATGCATGACCTGATCTTGTCACAGTAAATAGCTAAAACTTGCAACCTAGCATACCTGGTAGATGCTTGTACCATGATGTGCTTAGCTTACTTTGGCTTCTATGCTTGCTATGCTTAGAGTTGTGTCAGGTCTGTTTCATCTGGGTGATGAACCGGAGTGAAACAGTGTTGTCCGATGTGAGGAGCTCATAATGAATACAATCTGGTAAAGGTAGCGATGAGAGGCTATGTAGGAGTACATAGTGGGTTGTCTCATTGGGACCGTTCTTAGGAACTGGGTTCCGTGTTTGTGATCCAAGACTAGTTGCTACTACACATTGGGTTCCGGTAACTCGACCCCTCTCGACTTATCACTCGCTTAGTCCTTAGTCCAGGAGTTGCAAGTAGTTTCTGGTGTTTATAGCATGCTGGAGGCCGTGTGTAGCGTTGAACCTTGGGGTGGGTTACGACGCGGTAGGCAGTGTCACGGTGTACCAAGGGTCACCCGAATGGTGGGCTTGGGAACCCTGCGCAAATTGTTTGGGGCCGTAGCGAAAACTTCGGCCGGACTTCCGTGCGGGTTTAGTCTCAAATAGGCGATAGCCTGGACTAGAGGTCTTATGTGATTGATGGTCGTGGCCGCCTCCCTCACTGGGCATCCGCTTGAAGGTTGCCGAGGTGCATGGTTTTATGAGCACACAGCGATAAGTGGCGAGAGCGTGTGTGAAGAAGTACACCCGTGTAGGGTATGAAACTATTCGAATAGCTGCGTCCTCAGATATGGACTACTTGGAGAACTTATGCTATTCATATATAATCAAATGGATACTCCTAAAAATATCAAGACAAGTGTGAGTACCGTGGATGGCACTCTTCCGGAAGGGGATGGTGAATCCATGGCAGTGTATTGTGATGGAGATAGTGGACTCGTGTGCGATAACTAAAATTGTAACAAAGAGTTTAAACTGAGTAGTGTAGGTTAGCCATGACTCAAAGCTGACATTCTGCATAAACTCCACCACCCACTTGTTGATACATGAGCATAAATAGACTAGGTCTGTTTTAAAGACTTGCTGAGTACGATTGTACTCATCCTTGCTTAATTAATGTTGCAGAAGAGAACCAGGACCCATCAGGTGGGTTCTATCTAGACGTTGACGATGCCGAATAGCTTGTGTCCCAGCTACGATCTTGCCCGTGTGGTGGGTTGTAGATAGTCAGGCCGTGTGCCTCTTTTCTATTTTGCCGTCTGTACTCAGACAGCTTACGTTTCCGCTGGCTTGTATGACTTTGTTTGTATGAACTTGTTTGTATGACTTGAGTGTCGGGTCATGTGACCCCTATCTGTAAGAACATATTATGCAAGGTTCGTTTGAGCCTCTTAAATAAAAGTCATGTTGTTGTATGGTTATGTTGTGATGCCATAGTTGTATCTATGCATATCGGGCATGTCGTGCGTACGTGTGACGTGCAACGGTATGTATGGGATCCGACACCTAGTCGTGTGCCTTTAGTAGTACTCTTTACGAGAAAGTGCCCCTTTGTGCTTCCACCAAGCCATGGTAGCGTGCTACTGCTACGGACACATTGATTGACCGACATGTATCCTTCTTTGCTGCTGTGTCTGTCCCTTCGGGGAAATGTCTCATAGTGTAATGGAGTCCTTGTAGCCTGCTACGACCTGTCTACGTGCAGTGATGACATTCGTGTCACGCGACGTAATGTAGTCCTTGTAGCTTGCTATGACTCATCTACACTCGCTTCAGGCCAGCACCTGCATTGCTGGGTTATGTATGCCTGTTTCCGTACGGATGTGCCACTTGGGTTCTATGACTAGTCATGTCGGCCCGGGTTCCTTGTGTTGTGATTGCCAGCGACATGTTCACATATGTGAGCCAAAAGACGCAAACGGTCCCGGCCAAGGTAAGGCTGCAACCGTGGAGTACCGTGCGTGAGGCCGCAAAGTGATGTGACTTGTTATAGTATGGAATCATATGACTTAGGATCGGGGTCCCGACAGCGTTGGTATCAGAGCCTGACTGACTGTAGGACTACCAAGACAAACCGGTCGAAGTTTCTTCTAGAAACATTATAGATAAGTAGGGGAATTGACTGTGGAAGGGAATGTAAGGCTCTTTTTACTCCTCTTCCCAAGTTATTCTATGCTGGGTCATTCTCATCTTTTCTATGGGGATAGGAACTAGGATTCTCATCTATTGCTTAGGATGACGAGTTACTAGCCATGGACCAATGGCTAGCTTGCTTGTAAGTGAGTGCAGTTATTCAAGTGTTGTTGGTGTGAAAAACAGATGGAGAAGAGATTTGAGTCTAGATAGTCGAGTGGTTATGCCTTTCTAATCTCTTTTCAATTGTCTCAAAAAATTATGATTTATCCTTCATATCCTGGAGCTGCAGAGCCGCTTCACTGGACTCATGGATTGGGAGTTACCATAGATATGGCAGTTCAGGAAGCCGCCTACACTATGCTGACTATTATGAGGTTTCACCATGGTCTGCTACAGAACACGGAGTTTTGCTATGTTCCTGCTTCCATGGGAGGAGAGGATGGATATCTTAGTGCAGCCTACTTTGATTATTCTCATGAGGACCCTAGGCTGCAGGTGACCGCTCAGATGTTGGAGAACAGGGATCGTGATGCACGTGCCCTTCACATGAAGCTCTATGCTACCCGTGGCCGTCTTTGGATAGCCTTGACGCAGTTGGCACTTGTCGTGCAGATAGGCTATGGAGATTTGGAGATGCTGACCCCATCGCGGACTCATTTGCCAGCACACGTAGACTGGCCTGATGTTGGAGGCATCACCCCTCTTCGAGGACCGTTGTTGCTGCCGACAAGGGGACCAAGGCCACATCCGTGTCCTTATGGTTTCCAGGGATCCCAGGCTAGAGTGTTTCCACATCCTCAGGTTCAGCTTCCAGGTCATGGGGGTAACCTGTACGAAGCATTCTACGGTGATGTTTGAGTGCGTGGATGTTAGACCTAGTATGGTAGTAGTCGTATCGCCATAGTCCTATGTGTCTTGTGGGATATGACCAAGATCGAGAGTTGAGTTCTGGAGGTGTAGATAGATAATGTATAGGAAGCTTGTAATGCCTCCGATGAGTTGTGTCATCTCTCTGTAGTTGTTTTCAGCTTGGGTTTGTACTGAACTAAGTCATGGTGTGTATGAAACTTAATGTTCATATGGTAGTTGTTTTACCATGTTGATTGGTGTTTATCCTACATGCCATGTTGACCAGTACATTCCTTAATTCATGTCTTAGAGTTGATGTTCTCTATGTCTAAGCTGTGGATTGTTTTCCCCAGGATGGTGGCAACTAGGAACAACCCCGTGCCTGCTCCTGAGCAGGGCGAGAGTAGCCAGCCAAGGCAAGAAGAGCTGCCACATGCACCATCCCTGGCGGAGGTGATGCTAGATGCTGAAAGGAATAAGAGGGAGACCAACAGGCTATTGGAAAGAATTGAATAGAACACAGCTCGTGCTCCCCGCAATGATCACCATGATGGAGTGTCACTTGGTGACTTTATCAAGCTGTGTCCGCCTAAGTACCGTCATTCGATTGACCCCCTCGATGCGGATGATTGGCTGACTAGTATGTCACGCAAGATCCGAGCTGCAAATGTTTCAGAGGCCAACAAGGTGACCTTTGCGTCATACTTTCTGGAGGGACCTGCTAACCTGTGGTGGGAAAGCTATGAGGCTATGCGTCCCAGGGACCTGCACCAACCTGGGTAGAGTTCAGCGCCGCATTCTGTATCCAGCACATCCCGGAAGGGCTGATGGATCGCAAAAGAGAGGAATTATGTGCCTTCACCCAAGGCAGATTGTCAGTGGATGCATACAGTCGCGAGTTTGGTAATCTTGCTCGCTATGCTCCAGAAGAAGTCTCAACTATTGCCAAGAAGCAGGCTAGGTTCCGCAAGGGACTTAATGCTGAGCTTCGCCGAGATCTTCGCTTGCACGAGTGCACCACCTTCCCGGCTCTCGTCAATAAGACCATCAATGCTGAGTCCGGACAAACTGACTACAAGTCTACGAGGAAGCATAACCGTGACTTTAACCCTGCATCGGGTTTAGGCCCTAACAAACGCCGAGTGTGGGTGCCCAATGCAGCTTTGCCGCTGAGATATACCGCGAGGCCATCCTTCCAGGCACCTCATCCAGTTCAGTCCAACCCTCCACCCAGACCATTTGGAGGACCGCCTACAAATGTTGCACCTCGTGCCACAGTGGTATGCTACAAATGTGGAGAACCGGGACACTATTCTCGTGAGTGTCCCCAGAACAATGCCAAGCCCGCTGGACGTGGAAAACCAGGAAAAGCTTTCTATGTGAAGCTAGCTCCTGCCCGTGGGCGAGTGAATTATGTGTCTGCTGAAGAAGCCCTTGAAGATCTTGATGTTATTCTAGGTACGCTTCTTGTTAATAGCCATCCAGCATCTGTTCTATTTGATACTGGGGCATCTCATTCATTCATCTCAGAAAGTTATGCACAGTTGCATAACATGTCCTTCTGTGACATGCCCACTCCTTTAGTAGTTCAGACTTCTAGTTCAAAATGGCAAACTTCTAGAGTGACTCATGACAATGAAATTCTGGTGGATAGACTAGTATTCCTAGCATCCTTGATAGCTCTTAAGTCTTCGGACATCAATATCATTCTAGGTATGGATTGGATGAAAGCCCACTATGCCAAGATTGATACCCATTCTAGGAATGTTCAACTTACACATCCATCGGGTGAGATAGTTAATGTCTCTACTCGAACAACCAAGCGCCAACTCTATTCCCTAAATGCTAGCCCTCTTCCAGAGTTAGAAGATATTCTGGTAGTCCGTGATTTTCTGGATGTCTTTCCAGAAGAACTGCTAGGCATTCCACCTGTCAGAGATGTTGAGTTCGTGATAGAACTTTTTCCAGGGACAGTCCCAATAGCCAGAGGACCCTATAAGATGGCACCCTTAGAACTAGCCGAGCTAAAAACCCAACTTGATGAAGCTTTGAAGAAAGGTTTCATTCGTCCTAGCTCTTCTCCTTGGGCTTGCCCCGTTCTCTTTATTAAGAAGAAGGATGGATCGGATCAGATGGTTGTGGATTACCGACCAGTGAATTTGGTCACCATCAAGAACAAGTATCCGCTCCCCAGGATCAACGATTTGTATGATCAACTCGCTGGATCCTCTGTCTTGTCCAAAATGGATTTGAGGTTGGGATACCATCAAATCAGAATTAGAAATGGGGACATTCCAAAAACGGCTTTTGTCACTCGTTATGGCCAATACGAGTACACCGTCATGTCCTTCGGTTTAACCAATGCCCCAGCCACCTTCTCTCGTTTGATGAATTCGATCTTCATGGAGTATTTGGATAAATTCGTCGTGGTTTACCTCGACGACATACTCATCTACTCGAAGAACGAACAAGAACATACCGAGCATCTAAGGCTGGTATTGATGAAACTTCGAGAGCATCGCTTATATGCCAAATTCTCCAAGTGTGAATTCTGGTTGCCGGAAGTGACCTATCTGGGCCACGTGATCTCTAGCAAAGGTATTGCTGTCAATCCCGAGAGAGTTCAGGCCGTCCTTGATTGGACTCAACCCGAATCGGTTAAGCAAGTTCGGTGTTTTCTTGGCTTAGCGAGCTATTTTTGCCGCTTTGTTGAGAACTTCTCCAAGGTTGCGAAACCTCTGACTGAACTCCTCAAGAAAGATAAAAAGTTCGAGTGGACCCCACAATGCGAGCATAGCTTTCAGGAGTTGAAAAGACGACTAATCTCTGCTCCCGGTCTGGTGCCACCAGATTTTTCTGAGGACTTTATTATATACTGCGACGCCTCGTGACAAGGATTAGGTTGCATTCTCATGCAAGATCGTCATGTGATTGCATACACATCTTGACAGTTGCGTCCACATGAGGATAATTATCCAACACATGATCTTGAGCTTGCAGTTGTAGTCCATGCACTAAAAACATGGCGACATTACCTTCTGGGTAATCATTGCAAGATATACACTGATCACCAAAGTCTGAAATATATTTTCACCCAGCCGGAAATGAATCTCAGGCAAAGACGGTGGGTAGAGTTGATTACAGATTACGACTTAGGGATAACTTACACCCCGGGGAAAGTCAATGTCATGGCTGATGCACTAAGTCGTAAGTCTTATTGTAACAATTTGATGTTACAACAAGGTCAACCGCTTCTCTATGAGGAATTCAGGAAGTTAAATCTTCACATTGTTCCTTAAGGATTCCTATCCAACCTGGTGGCGAAACCTACTCTTTTGGATCAAATCATAGAAGCCCACATGCATGATGTCGTGTAACATCCCAAACTTTGGAATGTTATAATAAATATTAGAATCGCTCGCCCCTCTTCTCGCCGGAATCGCTCGCCGGAATCCCAAACTTCGTCCTAGCCCCTCTTCTCGCTGGAATCGCTCGCCGGAATCCGAAGCCGCCGCCGTGCCATTTTCGTCGTACTGCTCCATCCCGACCCCCTCGTTGCCGTCCGAGCCCTCCACCTGCTCTACCACTCTCGCGCGCACCTCCCCATCCCCTTGCCTCCACTGGAGACCCACCAGAGCCGCCACACCATCGACCTCGCCAGATTCCGAACCGCCCCCAAAGCTCAAGGAGCTCCTGCCCGTCGACTCCGTCGCCCCGAGGCCCCTCCGATGCCACCCTCGCCTTCGCCATGCTCCCCTGCGTCGAACGGAGCCAGCGCCATCGCCAGAGACCCCTTGGATCCGTCGCATGCTTCGATCCCGAGCCGCCGCCACCGCCGGAGCCCTCGCTGGACTTCACCACCGCCGCGGTGAGCCTCCACCCTCTCCCCCACCGTCCGATTTCAACCAACGACGTAGATTAGAAGATTTAAAGCCCGAAGTGTTTTCTTCTATGTTTCGGTCCACCGCCCGTGACATCCCGTGTGCACACCCCTTTGACCAATCAGAACCAGCCACGTCACCCCCCTGACCGTTGGATTGATAGTTTTATTTTCTGTTTTGTTTTAGTTAACAAAAACTTTTCAAAATTTGTTTTGTTGATATCTTTTAATCTGTTTAGTTTTTTGAATTGATTCTTTTTGCATTAGCTCACATTTTTCATGTAGTTTCACCCTGTACCTTTAAATTTTAAATTTGACATATAAAATTTGAATTGAATCAAATTTGCTCAAATCACTCAAACATGAATAACTAGAGTTTTAAAATAGATTTTTATATGAATCTTTTTGCTACTGTTTGGTATTACTTAGGACTATCTTCATGCTTAGTTTGAGAATTTTTAGAATAAAATTGCTTAGGGTTTTAACTAAAAACAAAATCTGTTTAGTTTGTTAATATAGTTTAATTAGTTTTATTTTGTTAGTTTAAATCTGAGTTAGTTTAAATTTGATTTAGTAGGTTCTGTTAGTTAAACTTTAGGTGTTTTACTTACTATTAATAAAAATTTAAAATTGCTTAGTTTATTTCTTTATGGTTATAGGAATCTCAATTCCTTTTCAAATAGGTTTAATTTGTTATAAAACAAACTAGTTACTAATAGTTTATTCCAACAAAGTTTTATATAATTAAATTCTGTTTTCTAAGAAAAAGTTTTAGTAATCTTTTCTGTTAAGAAATGTTTTGTTAATAAAAATAATTTAGTTTTGCCCTATTATTATAGGAAGCTATATTCTTCATCATTAGGTAATGTTTTATAAAACAACTTAGTTTTAGTAGAGATTATTTTCACAAAGTTTTAGATGATCTAATTCTGTTTTGTAATAAATATTTTTATTAATTATTTTCTGTTAACTTAGTTGTTTCATAATTTGTTTTCTCTTAGTTTATGGTTGTTCTTGTAGTTAAGTTCATTAGGGAAACACTCATGTTGTTTAGGATGTTGCTTTCATAGTTTTACTTGTTCTTCAAAAGTAATTCTTTTTGCTAGTAAAATATTTACAAAAAATCCTTTTTGTTGTATTTTACTTTGTTATTTCTTTGTTACTATTGAAAATAATTGTTTTAGGGGAAAACTACTTTAGTTGCTTTTATGAAAACTTTCTTGATTTTAACTTTTGTCTTAAGTATTTCCTTCATCAACCTTGTTGTTTTGTTTCTTGTGTTATCATTGTGATTGTTAGTTTGATTGCTAGAAATGTTTGCTTGTGAATGCAATGTTTCTTATATAGATTTTCATCGGAGAGTGACGAATAGTCTATCAAGTTATTTCTGAGAGTGATCTTTATCTTCATCAACAGTACAGGCAAGTTCACTTTGACCATCTATTTCATACCTATGTTTTATTGCATGTAGTGACATCATTCAACAAATCCCTCCCTTAGTGTTATTGAAATTCTTGTAGTTGAATAGAATGCATGAGGTAGGAACCCACCACTTGTTACTAAAGCCCCGGGAATGTTAGTTACTTTTATGCTATGCTAAAGTAGACGGGGATTGGTATGAGTGTTCGTGAGTGGTGTGAGAAGGAGGACTCTACGTTAAGACGAAAACTTCATGAAGACATCTTCAAGTCCTGCATCTTCAAGACCTCAAGACTTCGAGACTCGAGAAGAAAGTTTTCAATACACACTACTGGGTGAGGGATGGTTGGAACGACACCCTGGAGAAACCAGTGGATTTGCCTAGGTGTTGCTGGAGATGTGCCAGTATTCACGCGGAAAGCCTCACCCAGACTCAAAGAGAAGGATGAATACTTCATGCCCGGAAGCTTACCTATGTAGCCATAAGTCATTATGGGCTCTGGCTTGGTTGATCTTTGTTGTGACTCTGCTGGGCAGTGCTACGAGATGTAGTCGACGTTAGGATTGGATGGGCACTGCCGGACAGACAGGGAAGCACTCTGAAAGACCATGTTTCTTTCATCCTGTTCTCAAACACCAGGCAGTGCGAGGACTTACCAGGAGGGAAAGAATCTTGTGGGTAAAGTACACAACACTCTGCAGTGTTAAACCTAATCGATTAGTCGTGTCCACGGTTATGGACAATTTGAGCCTCTAGACTTGGATCTATCTCCGAACTCTCAACACTGGATTGATACCTTAATTGTGGGCAACTTAAGATACTTGAGGGTATTGAGACATTGGTTGGCGGAACCATGTCATGATAGATAACTCTGTAGTGAAATTTCCTTATATTCCTTTTGTTGTAGGAAAAATAAAATCATCTTTTACGCAAAAACTTAGACACAGAGCCACAAATGCCTTTGCATATAGAATAGTCTTTATTCTTCTGTTCTTCTATGGTGATCTTGCCAGTACATTCAATGTACTGACCTATATGGCTGCAACGTCTTATGTTGCAGATACTCTTCTACGACGGGTAAGAGTACGATTCAGGGTTACGGTCTACACTCAACTTGCCGTGGGTGTTATTGGGACTCCACTCCCATTGGCTGTATCCGCTGCTATTTTAAGGTATATATCAATTTACGTTATTACATGTGATTGCACTTTTGATATATACATTGATGTACTGTGTGTGCCAGCATACTGATGCAGGGATGGCACAGAACACACAGAGGCTTGACTCGTTTTGAGTCGGGTCACTACAGAAATGGTATCAGAGCACATGTTGACTATAGGACGTGACCCTAGAAAACTGGAAATCCCTTAGGAAAAGATTTCTCTCCAACTTGTTTTTAAAAGAGTCTTTACTTCTCATCCTTTCTGAGTTTTATCAAATAGTTTGACAATACCCCTTCCCTTTTGACCACACGAAGGATCAACTGAAGCCACTCCAAGAAGGACAAGATATCGAAACAACTGATGGTCTCTTCAAAGTAAAGAAGATTTCACCATACATTAGAAGAATTGAAGCTACACAAGTTGAAGACTATACAGATCTGAAGAAATTGAAGACCATGAAGAATTTCCAATATATTATGCCCGTAGAAGACCAAACCCCTGTTGTATACTTACATTAGATATGATGATTCGTGAGCTGTCATTTGTGTCTATGTTTTATTTCCGACAGCCACAACAAAAATCTTTTTTTTCAAAACCTTGTTTGTATTGTGTGTTTTCCCCTCCTTTTCTCTCTCTCTCTGCATCTCATCCCAAAACCTTGAACCCAATAGATGACGAATGAAGCTGGACTTCTGTATTCTAGATCAATGACTCGGTTAGAGACAGAAGAATGGATTCAGAACATGGAGGATCATCTAAGAAGTAACCTTGTTGCAAGGAACGAGATGGTCTAGTATGCTCTTTGATACTTTGTAGAAGGTGCTACACATTGGTGGAAGATGCATAGGCAGAATCAATCACTTGGGAAGAATTCAAGATGACTTTGCAAGGATCCCATGTTGTTACCAAGACCCACAAGCCCCAGTGCAAAGATGTGAAGAAGATTTGTGCATGCAAGATATGTGGAGAGATAGGACACACCCAGGAAAAACATAAGGATGGATGCCCTTACTGTGAAGAGAAACACCCTACCGAGGAATGCCCAACAGGGCAGGTGACCTGCTTCTTGTGTGAAGGAACTACACATTACCCTGCTCAATGCCAAGTCTACCCCAAGGTACAAGAAGTCATCAAACAGCAGAAGGAAGCCATGAAGGAAGCTTTTAGAGGAAAGTTAGGAGAACTTGTGATGAAGGAAGATATTGAAGACCCTAATGGAGAGGGATTAACTAGATTTTACTCAAATGCCTGCTATACATGTGGAGAAGAAGGACATTTCTCACAGGACTGTACGAAGGAAAGAAAAGAGTATCTGGGACACTTGCTGACAGAAGAAGTAGAGTTTGACCCTCGGGAAATTGAAGTATTGATCAGAACAAAGAACCCCAAGAAGAGACAAGCCCCTAAACAGAAGGACCTGAGTCATATTCGATGTTTCAAGTGTAAGGATATGGGCCACTATGCCTATAAATGCCTAGAGAAGAAGGTCAAACATGAGTAGTTGATTTTTTGGAAGTCATAAATGTAATAGGTAGCACTCTTATCATTTGAGGTTATGTAATGGATAACCCATTTGTTTTAAGGATGACAATACCCTATAAAAATGTTGGAAAGTGAAGTTGAAGCTTGGTTTTGGATAACATGGATGCCTACCCAAGACGAAAACATATGTTAACTCTGAATACCTTAGTTGACACCTGCAGATGACCACCCTTTATGAGTCTTTCCTCAAAGGCCCGGAGACGATCATGACTCTGACTAGTGATCATGATTACCCAAGGATCCTGAAGGATATGATGAAGCACATCCATCTGGAAGGAGATGCAGTCTACAAAGGCTACCCATTCATGGAAAATGGAGTGGAACTCTGGTATGTGGAGGTACACCTCCACCGTGTGAAAGGAGTTTTCCCAAAGACTACGGGGCAATACTTTTACATATCTCGTGTACCACAAGCAATTTTTTTTTATGCTGTTCGCGAAGCTGCCATGGAAGCCATACGCCAGATTGGAGGAATACTTGAAGCAAGACTCCATCATACTCAGGAATACCTGCAAGAGGTGCATACGGAGATGATGGAGATGAAGCTCATGTCCACCCTGATCAAGGAAAAGATGGATGATTTCAAGTAGCACATCGCAAAGTTCCAGTGGTACTAGAATATCTCCAAGGGGAGATGAATGAATAAAGTTGGGAGTCGATGCTAGACCATACCAAACTATGTGGATGGAAGCATTTGTAATAAAGTATTTTCTAGGAGTTTTAAGAAGTGATTGAGGATGTAATAAAGGATTGAATATGAGAAGAAAGCTAGAATGGAGTAGTTAAGTTTTGAAGATGACAATAATTGTATCGTGAAGCACTCTTGTTTTCATGAGATTATCTTGTAACAGAAGTCTCAGAGTTTGCAATAAATTCATAAGTCAATGGAATTTATGGTGACATGATTTATCTTATGTTGCATTACATGAGTTGTTACTCTATGACCCAAGATCTCCGACCATTTTCGAGGATATGAGAAAATATGGTCTATGCATACATGAGTGCATTTCATTTTAACTGTGGTAGGAACCACAGGTACCTTTTCCGAATTAAGGAGTTTGGATAAGTGAATACCGTTGAAGAGAATGTGGAACCACCCCAAACTATGTGGATGATAACCTTTGTGACAAAGTGCTTTCAAAGCTGGAATGTTGAGAAAAAGAATGATTGTGGTGAAACCATACCCAAGGTTAAACAGACCAATGGAAAGGAAAATGGATTCCGCTGAGTGGAATCTAAATAAGAATAAGTCTGTTACCTCAAGAGTATAATGGAGTGAACTGAAGGTAGTGCTGGTACATGGAACGATAGTAACACCAGGAGTGAGTTAAAGCTATCCAAGTATTCAAGTGAACCCACCAGTCACTAACCTCACAATGGATAAGGATCAAGCCCCATTTTGTGAAGGAATAAACTTGGAAGGAGCTACGCCTGTTCAGCAAACATTTTTCTTAGGAGTATACGAAAACCTGAGAGTTGTGAAGAACGATAGATGTTTTGCTTGGCTTGCAGAATCAATGGATTTATTTGAACTTTGTTCATTGACAAGAGAAATTTCTGCAACGCTTGTGAGGAAGCCCAAGTGTTAGAATATGAGATTCACTAAACCTTATACAAGGCAATGATTTCAGTGCGAAATGGCTTGGCCACCATGACGACTTACTCTTACCATTCTCTTGCTATTCGAATTGGTAAATCTGAGTGACTTACCCATAGTAATAGACGACGTTCTTTGAAGCTTTTGTTTAAGCCTTAGAATGGTATGATGAAACCCCTTGTAGATGGCAGTTGCTGCCACACGTAGGAATTCTACGGTGAGGAATGAAGCCACGACCCATTTTTATTGCAGGATAACCAATAATGGTAGACCACCATGAGATCTTCGATAAGTTATTTAGAATGATCACGAGACCTGTCAGTTAAGAAGACTCAGTATCAGAGGAAATACATGTTGTTATGAGAACACAAGATTTTGATTTAAACGGAAGAGCATCACCGAAGGAACTATCGTGAAGAATGTGAACAGACAGCTACACCCACAGGATTACCATGATTTTTAGAGACCAGTAACTCCCATTTTAAGTGTGGTAGACCCACACTTCCAGGTCAATGGAGTCTTGTTCGAAGACCCCACACCTTGGTCACTGGATTTGCTAAGAAGACCCCCCAAACCCTAACCTTTTCTTTCTAGCCCCTCCGAATCTCGAGGACGAGATTCATTTTAAGTGTGGTAGGTTTGTAACATCCCAAACTTTGGAATGTTATAATAAATATTAGAATGATTGATTGTTTGCTTGAGTGATTGAAAGTGAGTGAAATTTGAAACTTTTGAAAACTTTTGAATGAGAGGGAAAAAAATGACTTTCCCAAAATTTGGTTTGAATTCTGTTCTGAAAATATTTCAAATTCAGAAACTTTATGCAACTCAATGACTTTCATGAGAGGAGATAATATGACTTCTTCAAATTATATGAAATATGAGTTGGAAGCTTAAATTTTTGAAGTTGAAAATTATTTGTCATAATTCTCATATGGAGTTTCACTTTCATTTAAATTCCCTATTTTGAATTTGCAAGCATCCAAACCCCTTGCAAAGATATTTGAGAGGAGTAATATGACACTCCAAAGCCAGGGGGTAATTTGTGAAATTTTTGAATCATCAAACCCAAAAAGTTATTTGAAAAATATTTGCAAAAGTAAATAAAGCCAATTAAGGCATTTTCTGAAAAAATGATTTTTTACTTTTAATTTGTCCAAGGAAAAATGTCCATTAAATGGCATTTATTCTCCTTATAATTTTGGTATAAAACTTTTTATTTTTAGCCAAGTATTTATGGTCAATAAGTGGTTTTTGGTTTGCTGTTAAAATAAAATAGGAAATCCTTAAAGGCTTTTAAAGCCCGCCGGCCCACTTACCTATTTAGCCTCCCCGAAAATGCTCCGCACCGGTCGCCCGTTGCCTCAAACCTCGCCTCCCTCTCACTGTCCGGTGGACCCCACCGCCCGCTCCCTCTCAATCCCGCGGTCGCCTCCTTCCTTTCCCCCCCAAGCAAACATCGTCGGCTTCCCTCGCCGTGATTCTCTCCCCCTTTCCTTGCGGATGCCCTGAGCCCGCCTATAAATAGCCGCAGCTCCCCTCTTCTCATTCCTCATTTTCCCTCTCGTCCTAGCCCCTCTTCTCGCCGGAAACTGTAGCGACCCGACCTGAAAGGTCAAGTCTCCGGTGTTTCCGTACCATCCCAAGATCATGCTGGTACACACACGGTACATCAATGTATATATCAAAGGGAAATCACACAGCATTTTATTAACGAAATCTCATATCGAGTCCTTTATTACAGTAATCATTACAATAAAGTGGCCGAAGGCCAACTCATGAGAATAACTAAGTCTTGCGGAAGCTTCATGGTAGATGAGTCCATTTGACTCCAAAGGGCATCTCGCCAAGCTTAGAGCGTGTCCTCACTCCTGGTCGGAAAAGTACTCTACAACATGATACGTTGCAGCCATGTAGGTCAGCATATGGAATATGCCGGCAAAGTCACAAGAGAAGGGGGGTGAAAATAATCAGCTAGTCTATATGCATATATGGCAGGTGGGGTGGTAAGTTTTTGCGTAAAGCCAAGTTTTTCCTACATCAAGAGAGGGGCTAAGAATAATTATTACTAAGTTGGTTGATTAATGAGATGGTTCCGCCAACCAATTCTCATACCCAATTATTAATACCCACCTCATCAAATTAATTTGTGTTGAGAATTCCGGAAGTTTCAATTCCTTTGGCTCAAGTCGTCCATGACCGTGGACACGGCTAATCGATTAGGTTTGAGTACTTTGCAAAGCTTTGCACACGTTCCCCACAAGATTTGATCGCCTCCGTTTGATTCCTCGCACTTCAGAGTGTTTGAGGAATAGATGACAAAAACATGGTCTTCTAAGGGGTCCCACTGAGACTCTGTCGGTGCCCATCCATTCCTATCGTTCTTCTACATCTCGTAGCACCGCCTGTCCAGTGTCGCCACAATATCCAACCAAGCCAGTGCCCATAATGGCTTGTGGCTGTGCAGGTAAGCCTTGGGTCTTGAAACATCCTTCCATCCCTTCATGCCTGGGTGGACCTTTCCGCGTGAATACTGGCACATCTCCAGCATCACCTAATCAAATTAATCATATTTGAAAATGTGTTGAGATTCCTATGTTAACAAAGAAACTAAACTAAACTAATAGTATTTTTATTAACAGTAAGTAAAACACTAAATGTTTAAGCAACAGAACCTATTAAACAAATAAAACTAAATTCTAATTTAAACTAACTAAAACTAAGTTAATTTAAACTATACTAACTAATAGGCAGAATCTGTTTATAGCTAAAACACCAAGAAAAATCATCCTAAAAATTCTCAAACTAAGCATGAAGATAGTCCTAACTAATACCAAAAAGTAGCAAAAAGATTCATGACAAAATCTATTTTCAAACTCTAGTTGTTCAGATTTGAATGTTTTGAGCAAATTTGATCCAATTCAAATTTTATAGTTCAAATTTGAAATTTAAAGGGACAGGGTGAAACTACATGAAAAATGTGAGCTATTGCAAAAATAATCAACTCAAAACATTAAATAGCTTAAAAGTTATCACTAAAACAAAACTTTAAAAGCTTCTCTTAACTAAAACTAAACAGAAAAGAAAAAATAAGCTACCGAACGGTCAGGGTGACGTGGCGGGTTCTTATTAGCTGGCTAGCACGTGCGTTGGATGGTTGCGTGCGGTCGACCGGACTGAAGAGAAAAACGGTTCGGGAATAAAGGCTTCTAATCCTAGGCGTCGAATCTAGATCGGTTGGATGGGAGGGCTCACCGTGTAAAGGTCGCCGGCGTTGGAGTGCTCTGGCGAGTCCGAGGCGGCGAAGATGTCGGGGCAGCGCTCCGGTGGTCGTTGGCGATGGCTGAAGGGTCCAGACGACGGCAGGGGTGCTCCGGCGACGGGTGGTGAGGTCGGAGGGGCGAGGGGACGTCCGAGGCGACCGACACGGCGATGGGGAGCTCCGGTGGTGGCTGCAACTCTGGCGAGCTCTCCTGCGCTGGTCTGGCAACGAGAGAGAGGGGTCGGGGTGGGAATGGAGGCGGGGAAGCTGGCGCTCTTATATAGGCCAGAGAGGGGGCTCGGGAAAAGGAAGGGGAGAAGATCCTGCGGCGAGTGGATCTCGCCGGCGTCGGCGCGTGCGGAGGTTGGGGGTGACCGACGCGGGATCCTCGACGGACGGGTGGGGCCCGGGTGTCAGTGAGAGGAAGGGCGTCGGCAGCGCGTCGGTCGGCCGAAATCAAGGGGATTCGGCATTTAATTGGGTGGGCCGGCCCGATCGGTTATTAATTCCTTTCCTTTTTAATAAAACAGCATAGTAAAAATCTTTTATTGCAAACAATATATTCCAAATATAGGAGTATTATATATCAAAATTAGCAGAATAAAATATGCCATTTATTGAACATTTTTATTCTGGTATTTCAATAATTTGAAAAAATATTATTTTCACAATTGGCCTATTTGTTTTTTTAAAATTCTTTTGCAAATATTTTCAAAATAACCCCTGGTTTTTATTGTTCAAATAAATCACCAATTTGGTCCTCGTGTGGAGTGTCATATTCCTCCTCTCTTATTTGAACTTTTTACCAAGAATTCAAATAGGTGAAGGAACATGGAAAAAATATAGGAAGGGCTTTCAGAAAGTTAAAAGGGGACATTTCAACATTTGCATACATTCAAGGAATGATGGTGATAGATGCATACCTATATTCATAACATTCCAAAATGGAATTTTGGGATGTTACAAACCTACCCACCTTAAGATGAATCTCACCCTCGAGATTCGGGTTGGCTAGAAAATAGGTGTGGGTGGTCTCTACGAAGATCTTCTTCGCGTTCCCAGGTGGCTTCTTCGTCGGTGTGGTGACTCCACAAAACCTTACAGAACTTGATGATCTTGCTGCGGGTAACTCCGTTGGCAGTCTCGAGGATCCTGACAGGCTTCTCCTCGTAAGTCAGATCACTGTCAAGCTATATAGCCTCTAGGGGCACGGTGTCTCTCAAAGGGATATCAGCCATCTCAGCATGGCATTTCTTCAGCTGGGACACATGGAACACATCATGAACTCCGGACAATCCTTCTGGCAATTCCAGCTTGTATGCAACTTCGCCTCTACGTTCAAGAATTTTGTAGGGGCCTATGGATCTCGGTGCTAACTTTCCTTTAACACCAAACCTCTTGATTCCTCGAAGTGGGGACACACAAAGATATGCTTGGTCTCCCACTTCATACGTTACTTCCTTGCGTTTGTTGTCAGCGTAGGTCTTCTATCGGGATTGAGCTATCTTGAGTCTGTCATGAATCAACTTGACTTTATCTTCGGAATCTCAAATAAGGTCGGGACCAAAAAGTTTTCGGTCTCCAACACCATCCCACGTCAGTGGTGTTCTGCACCTCCTTCCGTATAAAGCTTCGAAAGAGGCCATCTTCAGACTGGTCTGATAACTGTTGTTGTATGATAATTTTGCGTAAGGCAAGTTATCATCCCAACTAGACCCATAGTCTAGTGCACAAGCTCTCAACATGTCTTCCAGAATCTGGTTGACTCTCTCGGTCTGTCCATCTGTCTGCGGATGAAAGGCTGTACTAAACTCTAGCCTCGTACCCAAAGTTTCATGTAGGTGATGCCAAAACTTTGAGGTAAATTGTGTTCCTCTATCTGACACGATACTCCTCGAAACTCCATGCAGACACACGATCCTAGTCATGTATATCTTGGCTAACTTAGCACTGGTATAGGTGGTCTTCACCGGGATGAAATGAGCCACCTTGGTCAAGCGATCAACCACTACCCAGATGGAATCATAACCTGAACGGGTCCTGGGCAATCCTATGATGAAATCCATACCAAGCTTTTCCCATTTCCACTCGTGTATCGGCAAAGGTTGGAGTAACCCTACTGGTTTCTGATGTTCCACCTTTACTCGCTAACAAACATCACATATGGCAACGTGTTCCGCAATATCCTTCTTCATGCCTATCCACCGATAACTTTCTTTCAAGTCCAGATACATCTTGGTATTGCCTGGGTGTATCTAGTAAGGTGAATTGTGGGCTTCCTGAAGTATCAACTTCCTGAGCTCTGGGTCATTGGGCAGATAGATGCGGTTCTCAAACCACAGAGTTCCTTGCTCATTCTCACGAAAACCTTTGGCTTTACCATCTTTCATTCTTTTCTTAATCTCAGCTATTTCCTTGTCCGTCTTCTGGGTTTCACGAATTCTTTCGGTCAAGGTGGACTAAATTTCCAGTGTGGCAACATATCCTCTTGGGACTATATCTAGCCGGAGCTCTCTGAGATCATTGGCTAACTCTTGGGGTAATCCTCCCGCTGTGAGTGTGTTTACATAAGTTTTCCGACTCAAGGCATCTGCGACAACATTTGCCTTTCCTGGATGGTAGTGTAATCTCATGTCATAGTCCTTGATTAACTCTAACCATCTCCTCTGTCTGAGGTTCAACTCTTTTTGCGTGAAGATATACTTCAGGCTCTTATGATCAGTGTAAACATCACAACTATTTCCGACAAGGAAATGTCTCCAGGTCTTGAGTGCATGCACTACGGCTGCTAACTCCAAGTCATGGGTGGCATAATTCAACTCATGAGGTCGTAGTTGTGTGGAAGCATAGGCTACAACCTTTCCATCTTGCATGAGTACTCCTCCAAGTCCTCGACGTGAGGCATCACAGTAGACCTGGAAGTCCTTCCGAATATTTGGCAAGATCAATACTGGGGCTGTGACCAAACGTTTCTTTAACTCCTGGAAACTGGCTTCACATTCCTCAGTCCAAACATACTTGGATTCTTTCTTCAACAACTCTGTCATGGGCTCCACAATCTTTGAGAAGTTCTCAATGAACCTTCGGTAATATCCGGCAAGTCCGAGGAAACTGCGGATCTCCTTAACTGAGGTGGGTGACTTCCACTCGGTGACGGCTTCAACCTTAGCGGGGTCCACTGCTATTCCATCTCCGGAAATAACATGTCCAAGGAATCCTACTTCCGTCAGCCAAAATTCACATTTGCTGAACTTGACATATAATTGATGCTCTCTCAGCTTCTCCAGAACTAAACGCAAATGTTCCTTGTGTTCTTACTCGTTCTTGGAGAATATCAAAATGTCATCGATGAATACTACGACAAACTTGTCCACGTATTCCATGAATATTTTGTTCATCAAACTCATGAAGTAAGCCGAAGCATTTGTCAAACCAAAAGACATGACGGTATAATCATACAAGCCATACCTGGTGGTGAAAGCTGTTTTGGGTATATCCTGTTCAGGAATTTTCAACTAGTGATACCCTGATCGAAGATCGATCTTGGAGAATACTTTGTCTCCTACGAGCTGATCAAACAAGTCCTTAATCATCGGCAAAGGATACTTGTTCTTGATAGTCACCTCGTTCAAGGCATGATAGTCAACTACCATTCTCAAGGTTTTATCCTTCTTCTCCACCAAAAGTACTGGGGCTCCCCAAGGTGAAGAACTTGGGCGAATATACCCCTTGTCCAATAACTCCTTGATTTGCTTCTTGATTTCCAGTAGATTATTTGCGGGCATCCGATAGGGTCTCTTGGAAATTGGAGCTGTTCCTGGCAGTAACTCTATCAAAAACTCAATTTCCCTATCTGGTGGCATGCCTGGTAATTCTTCCGGGAATACATCCAGAAAGTCTTTTACCACAGGTAACTCCTCCTGAACAACTCCCGTGAGAGAATTTAGCCGAGCACTCATCCATGTGCTTCGAGATACATACTTAATTCTCTTGTTCTTCGGGGTGGTGAGCAAGACAGACTTGCTGGGACAGTCAAGATTTCCTTCGTACTTGGTCATCCAATCCATGACTAGGATTACATCCAATCCTTGCGACTCTAAGACGATGAGGTCGGTGGGAAAAACATGTTTGCCTATATTGAGTTTCAAGGCATGGCATCCTATCCCTTCCATCATCATACCTCCTGGGGAACTTACCTTAAAAGGCTGACTAAGGGTTCTGGTGGGCAAACCATATTTTTCCACAACTACCCTTGATATGAATGAATGAGTTGCACCGGAATCAAAAAGTACTGTAACAGGACGTGAATGCAATAAAAACTTACCAACCATAGTCTCGGGTTGATCATAAACTTCTTCCACATCAATGTGGTCCACTTGAGCACGGGGAAACGGATTGGGCTTCTTAACTACTGTGTTGCCGTTGTTGTTGCCGTTTCCATTGCCTTGCTTGCTCTGGGGACACTCAGTAGCATAGTGCCCTGTCTTCTGACACTTGAAGCTGGTGATGTGACTCAGATCCTTCTGAGTAGGAGCGTGACGGTGCTGGTTGTTGTTCCCATTCCCATTATCATTCTTGAAGTTGCCATGGTTGGGACTTTTGTTCCCATTTCCTCCATGGTTGTGGCCTCCATGGTTGCGCACAACATGAGTGTGCTTTCCAAACTTATCGGTTCCTGATTCGGTATTCCCTGAGTACGGGGAGTAACAAAGCTTCTTATGAGCTCCAGAGTTGAACTTCCCGTGAGTGTACTTCCGCTTGCGGTTCTCAATTTGCTGTTTTTTACCCTCCAAGATGAGGGCCTTGTCCACCAGCTCTTGGTAGTTGTTGAAGGTAGCCACTACCAGCTGTATACTCAACTCACCGTTGAGTCCTTCCAGAAACTTTTCTTGCTTGGCCGCATCATCGGCCACATCTCTTGGGGCATAACGGGCCAACATGCTGAACTCTTCCAAATATTGGCCCACGGAGCGATTACCCTAGCGCAAGTTGCGAAACTCGCGCTTCTTCAGACTCATGGCTCTAGCTGAGACATGAGCGGTGCGGAAAGCAAGCTTGAACTGCTCCCAAGTCACACCTGCAATGGGATAAGTGGTGGTGTAGTTCTTCCACCGTGAAGCTGCTGGTCCTTCCAGTTGATGTGCGGCAAAGCGCACCTTCTCAGCGTCAGTACATCCAGCAGTGACGAGTTCTCTCTCCATCTTATGGAGCCAGTCATCTACCACAATGGGCTCAGTGCTGCTGGAGAAAGTTGGAGGGTTCAACCTTAGAAAACGGGTGAGATTGTCAGCCTGAGGTGGATGGTGATTGTTGTTGTTCTGGTTGTTGGTCTGATTCTGAATCAACAGCTGCATCAGTGCATTCTGCTGCTGGAGGAGTTGCGTGAGTTCCGGCGGGAAGGTGGAGTCGGACTCACGGCATGGAGGCATCTTGCTGTTTTCAGAGGGATGAGAATTACAATATAACAAGGGTCTAGAAGGAAATTCACTACCCATATGCAATGCACAATCATATCATATCAATCACTCATTCATTAATTTATCTCAAGTTCAAACATCGGAAATACAAGTCTCAGACAAACCAAACATCGACCTACGATTTAACGTCGGTAAATAAAAGATACATTGGAGGGCATGACTAAAGTTCTCCTCAGAAGTGCATAGTCGTGGGTCCTCCGGTGGTGCTCTCCTCATAGTCTTCATCATCTGATGAAGGGTGCCATATCTCCTTCGGGGTGAAGGTTTTCCCCCATGTCCAGCTGCTCCTCTAGAGTTGCAATGCGTGCATTCTGCTCATCGATCCTCTCTAGGAAGTCCTTCACTTCATGCTCATGTTCATAGTTGGCCTCCCGCAGATCAGCTTCAAGGTCCAGCTCACGGTTCATCAAGTTCTCGATAGTCTTCGTGTCAGCGTGCACACGAAGCTCCAGCGTCCTGACATGCGTCTCCAGGGTCTGGATATATGACATGGTGGAGTCTCCAGTGGGGTTGGTGATGATGTTGCCATGGGCATCCCTGCGGCAAACCATGCTGAGGTCTCATGAAATGGGACCTCCTCTGTATTCCTCCCGAATACGTCTCAGAGCACGGTGAATTGCCATGTCTCTCCCAAGAATCCAGCTGGGTGCCATAAACTTGAAGTCTATGGACTCGGTGATAAATCCAAAGGTCCTCCCGGGGATATGAACTTCGATCCTATAGCGAGCGTCCTGAGGAAAAGACGTGATCGCATACCCGGTGATCGTTGGCAAAGCAATGTTCACATCCTTGACTATCTGGATCAGCTCCTTGCCAAAAGGCATGGTGGCATCAGGCTGGCAGAACTCCGTGAAGCGAACGGGGGTGAAGGTGGCCATCTAGAAAAGTTGGAAACAATGGAGAGGAAAAATCAGGAATGAGCAGAGGAGAAAAATATAAGTATTTGTAAAACAAAGGAAAGAGAATGATCCTAAGGCTTTTCCAATCCTAGAGGTTACGTCCTACGGTCAGCGTGTACTTTGATACCATTTCTGTAGCGACCCGACCTGAAAGGTCAAGTCTCCGGTGTTTCCGTACCATCCCAAGATCATGCTGGTACACACACGGTACATCAATGTATATATCAAAGGGAAATCACACATCATTTTATTAATGAAATCTCATATCGAGTCCTTTATTACAATAATCATTACAATAAAGTGGCCGAAGGCCAACTCATGAGAATAACTAAGTCTTGCGGAAGCTTCATGGTAGATGAGTCCATCTGACTCCAAAGGGCATCTCACCAAGCATAGAGCGTGTCCTCACTCCTGGTCAGAAAAGTACTCTGTAACATGATACGTTGCAGCCGTGTAGGTCAGCATATGGAATATGGCGGGAAAGTCACAAGAGAAGGGGGGTGAAAATAATCAGCTAGTCTATATGCATATATGGGAGGTGGGGTGGTATGTTTTTGCGTAAAGCCAAGTTTTTCCTACATCAAGAGAGGGGCTAAGCAAAATTATTACTAAGTTGGTTGATTAATGAGATGGTTCCGCCAACCAATTCTCATACCCAATTATTAATACCCACCTCATCAAATTAATTTGTGTTGAGAATTCTAGACGTTTTAGTTCCTTTGGCTCAAGTCGTCCATGACCGTGGAGACGGCTAATCGATTAGGTTTGAGTACTTTGCAGAGCTTTGCACACGTTCAACACAAGATTTGATCACCTCCGTTTGATTCCTCGCACTTCAGAGTGTTTGAGGAACGGATGACCAAAACATGGTCTTCTAAGGGGTCCCACTGAGACTCTGTCGGTGCCCATCCTTTCCTACCGTTCTTCTACATCTCATAGCACCGCCTGTCTAGTGTCGCCACCATATCCAACCAAGCCAGATCCCATAATGGCTTGTGGCTGTGCAGGTAATCCTTGGGTCTTGAAACATCCTTCCATCCCTTCGTGCCGGGGTGGACCTTTCCGCGTGAATACTGGAACATCTCCAGCATCACCTAGGCTAACGACTGGCTTCTCCAGGGCGCCGTTCAACCATCATCCACCCAGAGGTGTGTTGAAAACTTGAATTCTTGATCATCATAGGTCTTCAAGTTATTACCTCACAACCCTAATGATTCACACAACCCACCCCGTCTACTAACAGCATAGCAAAACAAATTTAACGTTCCCGGGGCCAAAGTTGTCAAAGGGGTTGAGAGGGTACCTACCACATGATACTACTTCAATGTAACCAAGTTTCCAACTAACCTATCTTGCATGCAATTGGGGAGATGGTAGAACTAATGCATAAAAACATGGGTAAAAACATGATCAAGGTGACTTGCCTGATTGATGATCTTCGTACGTGAGTGACTCTAGGAAACAAGCTTTGCACTCCGAATAATCTAACGAAGCAAACAAGCACTCAATAAGCATACAAAAAAATATGTAACTCACAATATCAACAATGAACTGGTAAACAATCAAGACAAAACAAAGCACAAGCAAGAAAACACACAAAGTTTTGTTTACTAGAAGATGATGGGAAAATCACTACTAACATAACTAAACTATTTGTATTTACAAAACAATGGTTGACAGCAAGTAAACAATAAATATTTTATTAATAAACAGAATAAAATCAATTTAAAGTTTTGTAAGAAAAACTTTTGTAAAGTTTTGATAAACAAAACTATAGGAAGCAACAATAGTTCTACTAACAAAAGAATGAAACTAAACTTATTATTTTATTTACAAAACATTATCTAAAAAGAATGTAAATTACTAAAAACTTGTCTTAGAAAACAGAATTAAATTATATAAAACTTTGGTGAAAGAAAAGCTATTACTAACTTGTTGTTTTAATAAAAGAAATCCTATTTGAAAATGTCTTGAGATTCCTATGTTAGCCAAGAAAATAAACTAAACAAATAGTATTTTTATTAACAGTAAGTAAATCACTAAATGTTTAAGCAACAGAACCTATTAAAAAAATAAAACTAAAGTCTAATTTAAACTAACTAAACCTAAGTTAATTTAAACTATACTAACTAATAGGCAGAATCTGTTTATAGCTAAAACACTAAGAAAAGTCATCTTAAAAGTTCTCAAACTAATCATGAAGATAGTCCTAACTAATACCAAACATTAGCAAAAAGATTCATGTCAAAATCTATTTTCAAACTCTAGTTATTCAGATTTGAATGTTTTGAGGAAATTTGATCCAGTTCAAATTTTATAGGTCAAATTTGAAATTTATAGGTACAGGGTGAAACTACATGAAAAATGTGAGCTATTTCAAAAAGAATCAACTCAAAATATTAAATATCTTAAAAGTTATCACTAAAACAAATTTTGAAAAGCTTTTGTTAACTAAAACTAAACAGAAAAGAAAAAATAAGCTACCAGACGGTTAGGGTGACGTGGCGGGTTCTTGTTGGCTGGCTAGCGCGTGCGTTGGATGGTTGGGGGCGGTCGACCGGACCGAAGAGAAAAACGGTTCGGGAATAAAGGCTTCTAATCCTAGCCGTCGGATCTAGATCGGGTGGATGGGAGGGCTCACCGTGTAAAGGTCCCCGGCGTTGGAGTGCTCCGGCGAGTCCGAGGTGGCGAAGACGTCGGGGCAGCGCTCCGGTGGTCGTTGGCGATGGCTGAAGGGTCCAAATGACGGCGGGGGTGCTCCGGCGACGGGTGGTGAGGTCGGAGGGGCGAGGGGACGTCCGAGGCGACCGGCACGGTGATGGGGAGCTCCGGTGGTGGCTGCAACTCCGGCGAGCTCTCCTGCGACGGTCTAGCGACGGGAGAGAGGGATCGGGGTGGGAATGGAGGCGGGGAAGCTGGCGCTCTTATATAGGCCGGAGAGGGGGCTCGGGAAAAGGAAGGGGAGAAGATCCCGCGGCGAGTGGATCTCGCCGGCGTCGGCGCGTGCCAAGGTTGGGGGTGACCGATGCGGGATCCTCGGCGGACGGGTGGGGCCCGGGTGTCAGCGAGAGGAAGGGCGTCGGCAGCGCATCGGTCGGCCGAAATCAAGGGGATTCGGCATTTAATGGGGTGGGCCGGCCCGATCGGTTATTAATTCCTTTCCTTTTTAATAAAACAGCATAGTAAAAAGCTTTTATTGCAAATAATATTTTTCCAAATATAGGAGTATTATATTTCAAAATTATCAGAATAAAATATGCCATTTAATGAACATTTTTATTCTGGTATTTGAATATTTGAAAAAATATTATTTTCAGAATTGGCCTATTTGTTATTTTAAAATTCTTTTGCAAATATTTTCAAAATAACCCCTTGTTTTTATGGTTCAAATAAATCACCAATTCGGTCCTGGTGTGGAGTGTCATATTCCTCCTCTCTTATTTGAACTTTTTACCAAGAATTCAAATTGGTGAAAGCTACATGGGAAAAATATAGGAAGGGCTTTCAGAAAGTTAAAAGGGGACATTTCAACATTCGCATACATTCAAGCAATGATGGTGATAGATGCATAGCTATATTCATAACATTCCAAAATGGAATTTTGGGATGTTACAGAATCGCTCGCTGGAATCCGAAGCCGCCGCCGTGCCATTTTCGTCGTATTGCTCCACCCCGACCCCCTCGTTGCCGTACGAGCCCTCCACCTGCTCTACCACTCTCGCGCACACCTCCCCATCCCCTTGCCTCCACCGGAGACCCACCAGAGCCGCCACACCATCGACCTCGCCAGAGTCCGAACCGCCCCCGTAGCTCAAGGAGCTCCTGCCCGTCGACTCCATCGCCCCGAGGCCCCTCCGACGCCACCTTCGCCTTCGCCATGCTCCCCTGCGTCGAACGGAACCAACGCCATCGCCGGAGACCCCCTGGAGCCGTCACACACTTCGATCCCGAGTCGCCGCCACCGCTGGAGCCCTCGCCGGACTTCACCACCGCCGCGGTAAGCCTCCACCCTCTCCCCCACCGTCCGATTTCAACCAACGGCGTAGATTAGAAGATTTAAAGCCCGAAGCATTTTCTTCTATGTTTCGGTCGACCGCCCGTGACACCCCGCGCCCGCACCCCTTTGACCAATCAGAACCAGCCACGTCACCCCCCCTGCCCGTTGGATTGATAGTTTTATTTTCTGTTTTGTTTCAGTTAACAGAAACTTTTCAAGTTTTGTTTTGTTGATATCTTCTAATCTGTTTAGTTTTTTGAATTGATTCTTTTTGCATTAGCTCACATTTTTCATGTAGTTTCACCCTGTACCTTTAAATTTTAAATTTGAACTATAAAATTTGAATTGAATCAAATTTGCTCAAATCACTCAAATCTGAATAACTAGACTTTTAAAATAGATTTTTAGATGAATCTTTTTGCTACTGTTTGGTATTACTTAGGACTATCTTCATGCTTAGTTTGAGAATTTTTAGAATAAAATTGCTTAGGGTTTTAACTAAAAACAGAATCTGTTTATTTTGTTAATATAGTTTAATTAGTTTTATTTTTTTAGTTTAAATCTGAGTTAGTTCAAATTTGATTTAGTAGGTTCTGTTAGTTAAACTTTAGGTGTTTTACTTACTGTTAATAAAAATATAAAATTGCTTAGTTTATTTCTTTATGGTTATAGGAATCTCAACTCCTTTTCAAATAGGTTTAATTTGTTATAAAACAAACTAGTTAGTAATAGTTTATTCCAACAAAGTTTTATATAATTAAATTCTGTTTTCTAAGAAAAAGTTTTAGTAATCTTTTCTGTTAAGAAATGTTTTGTTAATAAAAATAATTTAGTTTTGCCCTATTATTATAGGAAACTATATTCTTCATCATTAGGTAATGTTTTATAAAACAACTTAGTTTTAGTAGAGATTATTTTCACAAAGTTTTAGATGATCTAATTCTGTTTGTAATAAATATTTTTATTAATTAATTTCTGTTAACTTAGTTGTTTCATAATTTGTTTTCTCTTAGTTTATGGTTGTGCTTGTAGTTAAGTTCATTAGGCAAACACTCATGTTGTTTACGATGTTGCTTTCATAGTTTTACTTGTTCTTCAAAAGTAATTCTTTTTGCTAGTAAAATATTTACAAAAAATCCTTTTTGTTATATTTTACTTTGTTATTGCTTTGTTACTATTGAAAATAATTGTTTTAGGGGAAAACTACTTTAGTTGCTTTTATGAAAACTTTCTTGATTTTAACTTTTGTCTTAATTATTTCCTTCATCAACCTTGTTGTTTTGTTTCTTGTGTTATCATTGTGATTGTTAGTTTGATTGCTGGAAGTGTTTGCTTATGAATGCAATGTTTGTTATATAGATTTTCATCGGAGAGTGACAAATAGTCTATCAAGTTATTTCTGAGAGCGATCTTTATCTTCATCAATAGTACAGGCAAGTTCACTTTGACCATCTATTTCATACCTATGTTTTATTGCATGTAGTGACATCATTCAACAAATCCCTCGCATAGTGTTATTGAAATTCTTGTAGTTGAATAGAATGCATGAGGTAGGAACCCAGCACTTGTTACTAAAGCCCCGGGAACGTTAGTTACTTTTATGCTATGCTAAAGTAGACGGGGACTGGTACGAGTGTTCGTGAGTGGTGTGAGAAGGAGGACTCTACGTTAAGACGACAACTTCATGAAGACATCTTCAAGTCCTGCATCTTCAAGACCTCAAGACTTCGAGACTCAAGAAGCAAGTTTTCAATACACACTACTGGGTGAGGGATGTTTGGAACGACACCCTGGAGAAACCAGTGGATTTGCCTAGGTGTTGCTAGAGAAGTGCCAGTATTCACACGGAAAGCCTCGCCCAGACTCAAAGAGAAGGATGAATACTTCATGCCCGGAAGCTTACCTATGTAGCCACAAATCATTATGGGCTCTGGCTTGGTTGATCTTTCTTGTGACTCTGCTGGGCAGTGCTACAAGATGTAGTCGACGTTAGGATTGGATGGGCACTGCCGGACAGACAGGGAAACACTCTAAAAGACCATGTTTCTTTCATCCTGTTCTCAAACACCAAGCGGTGCGAGGACTTACCAGGAGGGAAAGAATCTTGTGGGTAAAGTACACAATACTCTGCAGATTTAAACCTAATCGATTAGCCGTGTCCACAGTTACGGACAATTTGAGCCTCTGGACTTGGATCTATCTCGGAACTCTCAACACTGGATTGATAACTTAATTGTGGGCAACTTAAGATACTTGAGGGTATTGAGACATTGGTTGGCGGAACCATGTCATGATAGATAACTCTGTAGTGAAATTTCCTAATATTCCTTTTGTTGTAGGAAAATCAGCTTTTACGCAAAAACTTAGACACAGAGCCACAAATGCCTTTGCATATAGAATAGTCTTTATTCTTCTATTCTTCTATGGTGATCTTGCCAGTACATTCAATGTACTGACCTATATGGCTGCAACGTCTTATGTTGCATATACTCTTCTACGACGGGTAAGAGTACGATTCAGGGTTACGGTCTGCACTCAACTTGCCGTGGGTGTTATTGGGACTCCACTCCCGTTGACTATATCCGCTGCTATTTTAAGGTATATATCAGTTTACGTTATTACATGTGATTGCACTTATATATATACATTAATGTACTATGTGTGCCAGCATACTGATCCAGGGATGGCACAGAACACACAGAGGCTTGACTCGTTTTGAGTCGGGTCGCTACATGCCGAGATATCTCGGATCAAGAAAAACATTAAGAAGGGTATTGTCAAATGTTTCTTTGAAGATGATCGGGGAGTTGTCTTCTTTGAGAATCGCTTGGTGATCCCAAAGAAACAACATCTGCGACAATTGATCCTTAAGGAGGCTCATGACTCTCCTCTCACAATTCATCCGGGTAGTACGAAAATGTATCAGGACCTACGCCAGAGGTTCTGGTGGACTAGGATGAAGAGAGAAATTGCTCAGTATGTTGCTAACTGCGATGTTTGTCGTCGTGTGAAAGCAGAACATCAAAGGCCTGCTGGCACCCTTCAACCCTTAGCTATTCCTGAATGGAAATGGGATAAGTTCGGTATGGATTTCATCACCGGTTTTCCCAGGACCAAGAGAGGGATCAATACTATATTCATAGTCATTGATCGCCTCAACAAAGTGCCTCATTTTCTTCGTGTTCATGAAAGCATTACTGCTAGTCAGCTAGCGGAGTTATATGTTTCTCGAATAGTTTCTCTTCATGGTGTTCCTTTGGAGATTAACTCAGACCGCGGAAGTATCTTTGCTTCTCGATTTTGGGAAAGTGTTCAAACAGCTATGGGGACTCATCTATCCTTTAGCACTGCTTTCCACCCTCAATCAAGTGGTCAAGTTGAGCAAGTCAATCAAATTCTCGAAGACATGCTCCGAGCTTGTGTTATATCTTTCGGTATGAATTGGGAGAACTGCATTCCATTTGCTAAATTCGCATATAACAACAGTTATCAGTCAAGCTTGGGCAAAGCCCCTTTTGAAGTTCTCTATGGACGAAAATGTCGAACACCTCTTAACTGGTCAGAAACCAGAGAGAGACAACTCTTTGGTCCGGACATGATCCAGGACGCAGAGGAGCAAGTTCGCATTATTCGTGAAAAGTTGAAAACAACCCAATCTTGTCAAAAGAGTCAATATGAACATCATCATAAGGCTGTGACCTATGAAGTTGATGAAAAGGCTTACCTTCGGGTTACACCTCTGAAGGGTACCCATTGATTCGGTATCAAAGGCAAGTTGGCTCCTTGTTACATTGGACCCTTTCGCATTCTTGCTAAATGAGGAGAGGTTGCCTACCAATTGGAACTTCCACCGCATCTTTCCAAAGTTCATGATGTCTTCCACATCTCGCAACTCAGGCATTGCTTTTTGGACCCTGTCCGCGAAGTAGACCACGATGCGCTTGATCTCCAAGATAACCTTACATATCGAGAATACCCTGTTCATATTCTCGACCAAGCTGAGCGTACCACTCGGCGTCGGAACATCAAGTTTCTCAAGGTTCAGTGGTCGCATCATTCTGAAAAGGAGGCGACATGGGAAAGAGAAGATCGTCTTTGACTAGAGTACCCTGCGCTCTTCCCGACGACATCAAAATCTCGAGATGAGATTCTTTTGAGTGGGGGTGAGTTGTCTGAACCCTAGCAAGTGTCCTAGGCTAGCATTATGTTTGCATCATCATCATCATCATTGCATCAATATGAAATGGGGAGAAAGAAAAGAAACCCCAAGCACTTAATGAATTAGAGAAATTCAAGATAAATGAAATTTCAACAAATCCAAAATGCCCATCAAAAATGTTCCCTATGTCGGATAATTGAGGGCATGGATATACCAGGGATCATTCTAATTATTTGAACATTTCAAATAATTTAAATTAAAGATTTAAGCCTCTGAAATTGATAAAAAAAACATTATAATTACTACTGTTTTCAAATTAATCTAGAACTTTTTATACAAGTTTGAAATATTCAAACTTGAATATACAAAAGTTTTGGAATATTTGAAAGGTTATTTGCACCTGCAAAGAAATAAACAAATGTTAGCAAAGAAAATAGAAAACAGAAGAAAAGAAAAAGGGAAAAGAACAGGGCTTACCTGGCCTCGGCCCAGCAGGAGGCCCAGCCCACCAGGGGCAGCCCTGTCTTCTACCTCTTGCCAGAAGGCAGAGGAGAAGCAGGGGACGGCGCCCGCGGTGGTGGCGCCACGTCACCTGCCTGCCTGGCCGCCCCCTCACCGCGCTAGCGAGCGAGAAGGCTCGCCAGGGACGAGCTGGACCTCTCCCCGCTCCATTTCCCCCTCTCCTTTCCCTTCTCCCCTCCTCTGCCGAGCTCCGCCGTTGCTGCCGCTCGCCGTAGCCGCCGTTCTAGCCACCCCCGCTCCCCTCCGAGCCCACCAGTAGACCCGCCGTGAAGCCCTCGTCCTCCCCGTGGCGCCAGAAGGACCCGAGAGCCCCTCGAGGCCGCCGCCGCGTCCATCTTCAACCTCAGGACCCGCCAGAGCTCGTCGCCGTTCCTGCCGTCGTCAGTCGTCTCCGAGCCCTCTAGGCCCCCCCCCGCAACCTCCCAGTGAGCACCCCATCCTCCTCCCTCTCTTCCCTGGTCTCCCTGTGCTCCCTGGTGCTTCTCGCCGTCGTGGTCGATCGGGTGCCGCTGCGGAAGTGCTCCCCGGCGAGCCTCCGGTGACCGCACGTCCTCCCTGACCAGCCCACTCGAAGCGGTCGAGCATGGGCTTTGTCCCAGTGCATTCCCTGCGCCGATATGAGCCCTCTAGTGGCTTCCGGCGAGCCTCCGCTGCGTCGGATGGTCGCCGGCGACCACCCTCCGGCCAGTGCCGACGTGGCCGGTCAATTAGCCGCTAATCACCCCGATTAGCTTAGCCCAGCCACTGGCAGTGGGCCCCATCGCTGAGTCAAACCTCAGTGAGCGCGGGGATTAGCCCCCTGATGCTGACACGAGGGTCCCACCGGTCAGATTTGACCTGGAGCGGGTCTGTTGACCAACTAACATCAGGATGACGTCAGGCTGATGTCATAATTCAATTTCTTATTTAAAAATAATTCTAGAAATTATTTAAAACTTTGAAAATCATATAAATTAATATGTAAGTCAGATGAAAATAATTTATATATGAAAATTTATCAGAAAAATCCAATGAATCCAATGGTGCTATTCTCATGCATGTTAGAGCAACCTAAATAGGTGAACATAGACATTTATCATTGGGTTTATATATGGAATTTGAAATGAGAACAACTTTGAACCTATATTCAAATCTATTTTAAATTGACATGGCCACTAGTTACATTAGCTCACTCATGCATACTACTATGCCATGATCATGCATCATATTGTTGCACTCGCTTGTATTGAATGCTTATATCTGCGTTGCGGTTGGCCCTAATCCGGAAGATACTACCCCGTATCCCAACGAAGGAGAGAACTCCTCCGCAACCCAGCAAGGCAAGCAACCCCATTGATCATTTCTATAACATCCCATCTCTCGCTCCTGCTCTCGTTTATTGCATTAGGACAAATAGTCATATGTCGGTCATACACGATAGATGATCCTATTCTTATGCATGACCTGATCTTGTCATAGTAAATAGCTAAACCTTGCAACCTAGCATACCTGGTAGATGCTTGTGCCATGATGTGCTTAGCTTACTTTGGCTGCTATGCTTGCTATGCTTAGAGTTGTGTCAGGTCTGTTTCATCTGGGTGATGAACCAGAGTGAAACAGTGTTGTCCGATGTGATGAGCTCATAATGAATACGATCTGGTAAAGGTAGCGATGAGAGTCTATGTAGGAGTACATAGTGGGTTGTCTCATTGGGACCGTTCTTAGGAACTGGGTTCCGTGTTTGTGATCCAAGACAAGTTGCTACCACACATTGGGTTCCGGTAACTCGACCCCTCTCGACTTATCACTCGCTTAGTCCTTAGTCCAGGAGTTGCAAGTAGTTTCTGGTGTTTATAGCATGCTGGAGGCCGTGCCTAGAGCTGAACCTCGGGGTGGGTGACGACGCGGTAGGCAGTGGCACGGTGTACCAAGGGTCACCCGAATGGTGGGCTTGGGAACCCTCCGCACATCGTTTGGGACCGTAGCGGAAACTTAGGCCGTACTTCCGTGCGGGTTCAGTCTCAAATAGGCGATAGCCTGGACTAGAGGTCTTATGTGATTGAAGGTCGTGGCCGACTCCCTCATTGGGCATCCGCTTGAAGGTTGCCGAGGTGCATGGTTTTATGAGCACACAGCGATAAGTGGCGAGAGCGTGTGTGAAGAAGTACACCCCTATAGGGTACGAAACTATTCGAATAGCCGCGTCCTCAGATATGGACTACTTGGAGAACTTATGCTGTTCATATATAATCAAATGGATACTCCTAAAAATATCAAGACAAGTGTGAGTACCGTGGATGGCACTCTTCCGGAAGGGGAAGGCGAATCCATGGTAGTGTATTGTGATGGAGATAGTGGACTCGTGTGCGATAACTAAAATTGTAACAAAGAGTTTAAAACTGAGTAGTGTAGGTTAGCCATGAGTAAAAGCTGGCATTCTGCATAAACTCCACCACCCACTTGTTGATACATGAGCATAAATAGACTAGGTCTGTTTTAAAGACTTGCTGAGTACGATTGTACTCATCCTTGCTTAATTAATGTTGCAGAAGAGAACCAGGACCCATCAGGTGGGTTCTATCTAGACGTTGACGATGCCGAATAGCTGGTGTCCTAGCTACGATCTTGCTCGTGTGGTGGGTTGTAGATAGTTAGGCCGTGTGCCTCTTTTCTATTTTGCCGTCTATACTCAGACAGGTTAAGTTTCCACTGGCTTGTATGACTTTGTTTGTATGAACTTGTTTGTATGACTTGAGTGTCGGGTCATGTGACCCCTATCTGTAAGAACATATTATGCAAGGTTCGTCTGAGCCTCTTAAATAAAAGTCATGTTGTTGTATGGTTATGTTGTGATGCCATAGTTGTATCTATGCATATGGGGCATGTCGTGCGTACGTGTGACGTGCAACGGTATGTATGGGATCTGACACCTAGTCGTGTGCGTTTAGTAGTACTCTTTACGGGAAACTGCCTCTTTGTGCTTCCACCGAGCCATGGTAGCTTGCTACTGCTCCGGACACATTCATTGACCCGCATGTATCCTTCTTTGCTGCTGTGTCTGTCCCTTCAGGGAAATGTCTCGCAGTGTAATGGAGTCCCTGTAGCCTGCTACGACTCGTCTACGTGCAGTGATGACATTCGTGTCTCGCAACGTAATGGAGTCCCTATAGCTTGCTATGACTCGTCTACACACGCTTGAGGCCGGCACCTGCATTGATGGGTTATGTATGCCTGTTTCCGTACGGATGTGCCACTTGGGTTCTATGACTAGTCATGTTGGCCCGGGTTCTTTGTGGTGTGATTGCTAGCGACATGTTCACATACGTGAGCCAAACGACGCAAATGGTCCTGGCCAAGGTAAGGCTGCAGCCGTGGAGTACCGTGCGTGAGGCCGCAAAGTGATGTGACTTGTTACAGTATGGAATCATATGACTTAGGATCGGGGTCCCGACAATAGCGAACAACTTAGGGATCATTAATTATATCCCTGGCATTTTATAGTTCATCACCAAGTTGTAGCAGCTTAGTGACAGTGACTTGGAGAACTATATCAATCACTATCTTATCTGGAAGATCAACTCCCACTCGATTCAAGCAATTGTAGCACCCAGACAATCTGAGCACATGCTCAACGATTGAGCTAATCTGTTTTATCTTGCAGGAAAAGAATCTTGTTGGAGATGTCATATCTCGCAACCCGGGCAGGAGCCTGAGATCCTAATTTCAGCACTTAGAACATCTCATATGTTCCATGACGTTCAAAATGTTTCAGATCCTCAATTCTAAGCCGTAATGCATGACACAGTAAACTATGAAGTAGTCATTAGAATGTGCCTGTCAAATGTTCACAACATCTACAGACGATGCTAGAGGGATTGGCGCATCGAGCGGTGCATTAAGGACATAAGCCTTCTGTGCAGCAATGAGGACAATCCTCATATCATGGACCCAGTCCACAATATTGCTACCATCATCTTTCAAATCTATTTCTCTAGGAACATATAAAAATACAAGGGAGCTACAGCGCGAGCTAGTAATCTATAACATAATTTGCAAAGACAGCACTGACTAAGTTCATGATAATGAGTTCAATTAATCATATTACTTAAGAACTCCCACTCAAATTCACATCCCACCGTTCATTCGAGTGATACATGATCCAAATTCACCAACTCAAGTCTGATCATCACGTGACTTGAGGTGATTTCAATGGTGAACATCATCATGTTGATCATATGTACTATATGGCTCATGTTCGACCTTTCGGTCTCTTGTGTTCCGAGGCCATGTTTGTACATGCTAGGCTCGTCAAGTTTAACCTGAGTGTTCTGCATGTGCAACACTGGCTTGCACCTGTTGTATGTGAACGTAGATTCTATCACACCTGATCATCATGTGGTGTCTCGACACGACGAACTTTCGCAACGGTGCACACTCGGGGAGAACACAATTTATCTTGAAATTAAGTGAGGGATCACCTTATGATGCTACCATCGTCCTAAGCAAGACAAGGTGCATACAAGGATTAACATCACATGCAAATCATAATTGACATGATATGGCCATGAATTGTGCTTTTGATATCCATCTTGAAAGCACCGGCATGATCTCTATCGTCACCGGCATGACACCATGATCTCCATCATGTTGATCTCCATCAACGTGTCGCCATCGGGGTTGTCGCGCCCACCATACTTCTACTACTATTGCTACCGTTTAGTGATAAAGTAAAGCATTACATAGCACTTAATGATTGACACGCAGGTCATACAATAATTAAAGACAACCCTATGGTTCATGCCAGTTGCCGTGCTCATCGACATGCAAGTCTTGATATTCTATACATCACATGATCATCTCATACATCACATATATCACATCATGTAATTGGCCATATCACATCACAACATACCCTACAAAAACAAGTAAGACTTCCTCTAATTGTTGTTGCATGTTTTACGTGTCTGCTACGGGTATCTAGCAAGAACAATTCTCACCTACGCATAAACCACAACGGTGATACATTAGTTGCTTTTCAACCTTCTCAAGGACCGCCTTTGTCGAATCCGATCCAACTAAAGTGAGAGAAACTGGCACCCGCCATCCATCTATGCAACAAGTTGCAGTTGAGGGAACCAGTCTCTCATAAATGTACGAGTAATGTTGGTGTGGGCTGGTTCATCCCACGATACCGCTGAACCAAAACAAGAACAAGGGAGGAAGCAATCTAAGCATCAACGCCCACAAACTCTTTGTGTTCTACTCGAGATATCATCTACACATAGACCTAGATCATGATGCCACTATTGGGGTACGTTGCATGGGAAACAAAAATTTCCTATCCACACGCAAGATTTATCCATGGTGATGAGCATCTACGAGAGGGAGAGGGAATCTACATGCCCTTGTAGATCGCTAAGCGAGAAGCGTTAAGAAACCCGGTTGGTGTAGTCGAACGTCTTCGCGATCCAAATCGCCGAGCGTTCCGCGATCCAATCACGATCCATACCTCGATACAATCATGATCTGTCCTGCGAACCAATCATAATCCGTCCCACGATCTTCATCACGGTCCTTCCAATCTAGGGCCTAACGGACGGCACCTCCGCGTTCAGCAAACATACAGCTCGGTGACGATCTCCGCCTTCTTGATCCAGCAAGAGGGTGCAGAGAGGTAGACGAGTTCTCCGGCAGCTCGACGGTGTTGTGGCGATGGTGGTGGAGCAATTCTGGCAGGGCTTCACCTAGGCACTGCAGAAAACCGATCTAGAGGAGAAACTATGCACTAGAGGAATAGGTAGCACATGGCTAGAATAAAAATGGTGCAAAAATCGTAAAACCTCTAATATATATAATAGGAAGAGAGAGGAGGAGGCTTGCAACAGGGTAGAGCCCTCTAGGCTTCAGCCGACTTGGGAGGAATCCTCCTCCAATCCTAGTAGGACTAGGACTCCTTCCCATTTTTCCTTTTTTTTCCTTTCTCCACTTTTTCTCTTTGGGTTTTCTCTCCCAACCGCATGGGCCTTGTGTGGGACTTACACCAGCCCACTAAGGGCTGGTATTCACTCTCCCACAGCCCATGTATCCTCTTGGGTCGAAATACCCCTCCCTATGATCTCCCGGTACACTACCGACACTTCCTGTACACTATGGATGAGTCCGAAACTTTTCTGGCGACCAAAATAGGACTTCCTATATATCAATATTTACCTCCAGACCATTCCGGAGCTCCTCGTGATGTCCGGGATCTCATCTGGGACTCCAAACAACCTTCGGTCACCACCATGCATAACTCTATACTATCGAAACGTCATCAAACCTTAAGTGTGCAGACCCTGCGGGTTCGAGAACTATGTAGACATGACCAAGACACCTCTATGGTCAATAACGAATAGCGGGACCTAGGTGCCCATATTGGTTCCTACATATTCTATGAACATGTTTACCGGTCGAACATCTATGTCAAGGATTCAGTTAATCCCATATGATTTTCCCTTTGTTCTTCGGTATGTTACTTGCCCGAGATTCGATCGTCGGTATCTCCATACCTAGTTCAATCTCGTTACCAGCAAGTCTCTTTACTCGTTCCGAAATAAAAGATCCCATGACTAACACTTAGTTACATTGCTTGCAAGGCTTATTGTGATGTTGTATTACCGAGTGGGCCCTGAGATACCTCTCTGTCACACGGAGTAACAAACCCGAGTCTTGATCCATGCCAACCCAACTGACACCCTCGAAGATACCTGTAGAGCACCTTTATAGTCACCCAGTTATGTTGCAATGTTTGATACACACAAGGCACTCCTCCGGTGTCCGTGAGTTGCATGATCTCATGGTCATAGGAACATATACTTGACATGCAGAAAAACAATAGCAATAAACTGACACGATCATATGCTACGTTTGTAGTTTGGGTCTTTGTCCATCACATCATTCTCCTAATGACATGATCCTATTATCAAATGACATCTCATGTCCATGGCTAGGAAACTTTAACCATCTTTTGATTACCGAGCTAGTCTATTAGAGGCATACTAGGGACATGGTTTTGTCTATGTATCCACACATGCATCTAAGTCTTCGATCAACACAATTATAACAAGGAAATATGATAATAACTAATTTATTATTGCCTCTAGGGCATATTTCCAACAGTTCTGTGATGTAGAACCACTCCTTCTGCCACACCTTGATGGTGTCGATGAAGGTGTCCGATGGCCACATGACGCGGGTGATCTTGCCGATAATAGCCCTGCCACAGTCCGCGTGCTTCACACTGACACACTTTGGCTTGACATTGAATACTTTGAGCCAGATCCTGAAGTGTGGCTTGACCCGAAGAAATGCCTTGCAAACGAGGATTAATGTCGAGAGGTGCATGATAGAATTCGGCGGGAGGTCATGGAAGTTGAGGCCATAGAAGAAAATCAGCCCCCTGACAAAGGGGTGGAGTGGGAAGCTCAACCCCTTGATGAAGTGGAGGATGAACACCACCCTCTCGCCTGGCTTGGTGGTGGGGATCACTTGGCCCTCCTCCGCTGGGCGGTGAGGAATGTTGGTGAGGAGGTAGCTGCACTTCTTGAGGTCGAGTATGTCTCGATCGGTGACCATGGAAGATTACCATTGGCCATTGGAGCTCACCATTGCTGAGCTTGGAGGTAGGGATGGAAAGACCTAGATCTGTGCTCCGAAAGCGCAAGGGAATGGGAGGCAGAGAAGTCGAATGGAGAGCGTGAATTACCTGTAGGGTTTTCTTCCTATATTTATGAGGCCTATCAATTTGGAGTCCCTCGGCTGCGCCGTGAATCCCTCCACTTCCCAAGACGTGCGAGCCGTTGCGTGCACGTGATTAAGTATATCCCTTATAAAACAGGAGACGATAGGTGTATTGATAGACCATGATGATTAAATCGGCCTCGAACCGTGAATCGGGTCTATGCGTTTAGCCTAGCGGTCATGGTGGGTCGTAGCCTTTCGTCAGAGAGGTCGTCAGAGGAATGTTGTTTATCCCCTGACATTTGGCCTTCAAGACCAATCAACTTTCCGTATTCAGATGTGCCACTATGCAGAAAACTGCTTATCATCGGAGGCTGAACTATGGTTCGATGGGAAGGAACTCACCTCGCAATTCGAAGAATCTGTTCGCGAAGCAATGGGACCTGAAGACGCTTGGCGTTGGAGGCAATTTCGGGGGCTACTACGGGAGTACTAGATTATGGGTCCTCAGATAGTCAACCTATTGTTTATGGGCCAGACTATATGGGCCACTTACCGAACACTGGAAGATTTTAAGGCCCAATCTCCAAGATGGAAGCTTCTAGAAGCACGCCTTGTGCTCGACGTTTGATGTAGTAAATAGGCATTTTTATCTCTTCAGCATGTAACCGACCATGTGTAAACCCTACGCACCCTCGGCATCTATATAAGCCGGATGGTTTTAGGGTATATGGACGGAACAACTCACCTAGGGTTAGCCATCCGATCTCGAGGTAGATCAACTCTATAACCCCCCATATCATCAATACAACCAAGCGGGACATAGGTTATTACCTGCATAGGAGGGCCCGAACCTGGGTAAATCCGTGTCCCCTTCGTCTCCTGTTACCGTCGCATCTAGTCTCACAGTTCGGGACCCCCTACTCGAGATCCATAGGTTTTGACACCGACACCAGAAGTTTAACAAGAGTATATCCAATAGCACCCCGGTACTTCTCAGAATTTTTAATAATCTTTCTTCGTCATGTTCTGAAAGGTTAGCACTAATAATAAAAGGATATATCTTTTTGTCATCAAGGTAAGCATACTTCAGAGTGTTAGCCAATTGTTTTAGTTCAAACACAGGATCACCTTTAGGTGGAGGAGTACCTCCAAGAGTTTCAATAGGAAATTGTATTTCATAGAGGTTATTGTTCAAAGAAAATTTTATCTATTTCATTTCTTTCATGAAAGAGAAAATCATTTTCGTGGTCTAGCAAATATTGTTCTAGTGGATCAGTAGGAGGAACGACAATAGAAGCAAGACCAATTAATTCATCCTTACTAGGCAATTCTCTATAACATGGTTGTCTACTAAACTTGGAAAAATTAAACTCATGAGACAGATCACCAAACTCAACACTGACAGTTTCTTTTTGACAGTCTATCTTAGAATTAACAGTGTTCAAGAAAGGTCTACCAAAGATAATGGGACAAAATTCATCTTGTGGGGAACCAAGAACTATAAAATCAGTAGGATATTTTATTTTCCCACACAAGACTTCAACATCTCTAACAAACCCAAGTGGTGTAATGGTATATCTGTTAGCAAGTTTAATAGTAACATCAATATATTCTATTTCTATAGGTGCTATGTCATTCATAATTTCTAGATATAAGGTAAAAGGAATATCACTCACACTAGCACCCAAATCACATAAGCCATGATAACAATGATCTCCTATTTTAACTAGGACAATAGGCAAGCCAACTACGGGTCTATGTTTGTCTTTTTCATCGGGTTTAGCGGATCTTTAACCATAGCAACACTAGGTTCTACTTTCATTTGTTTAGATGGCTTAGGTGCTCTAATATGAATTTTGTGAACTACAGTTGATACTTTAGCATATTCCTTTATCCTAATAGGGAAAGGTGGTTTCTCTATGTAAATGGTAGGTACAACTGGATCAACATTGTAAATAATAGTTTCTTCTTTAGCAATGACCGGTTCTTTAATTTCCTCTTTTAAGGGGCGTGATATTTAAACCACGTCTCTTTAGGGAGATCAACATGAGTAGCAAAAGATTCACAAAACGAGGCTACTATCTCAGAGTCAAGTCCATATTTAGTGTTACACTTATGAAAAGCATCGGTATTCATAAAAGATTTAACATAATCAAATTAAAGCTTCATACGTGACTCATTACCTTCCTCGAGTTCCAATCTTCAGAGTTGCGTTTAATTCTTTCCAAGAGATCTCACTTGAATTCAATAGTCTTGTTCATGAAAGACCAGTACATGAAGTATCGAGCATGGTTTGAGCAATGTGAGAAACCCAAGCATAAAAATTCTGAATGATAACTTCTCTCGGAATATCATGATTGGGGCATGAATATAACGACTTAAGCCTACCCCAAGCTAGAGAGATACTTTCTCCTTCACGAGGCCAAAAATTATATATATATAATTTTGATCATGATGAACTAGATGCATAGGATAAAAAAATTGGTGGAATTCCAACTTCAAACGATTCCAGTTCCATGATCCAATATCATCACATATCCTATACCATGTCAATGCTTTTCCCTTCAAATATAAAGGGAAACATTCTTCTTAAGTTCATCTCCGGATAAACCTTCAAGCTTAAATAGTCCACAAATTTCTTCCACGTGTATTAGGTTCAAATCAGGATGTTCAGTCCAATCTCCTGCATAAGGACTAGCTAGCAGTTGTTCTAACATATGTGAAGGAATTTCATAACCAATATTTTTAGTAGGTGATGTAGGTTGAGGGCCAACTAATTATTGTTTCGGTCGAGGTGATGATACCCCAAACAAACCCCTCAAAGCATTACTTTCAATAGTAACAAGTGACAGTAAATTTCAGCATGTAGTGTAAGTTTTTCCTTACCGATTTCCACTTACAAAGAACGCATCACTCCCCGGCAACGACGCCAAAAAAGAGTCTTGATGACCCACAAGTATAGGGGGTCAATTTTAGTCCTTTTGATAAGTAAGAGTGTCAGACCCAACGAGGAGCAGAAGGATATGATAAGCGGTTTTCAGCAAGGTAATTTCTACAAGCACTGAAATTGTAAGTAGCAAGTGTTTTGATAGCAAGGTAATTTTTAACAAGCAAGTAACGGTAACAATATGTAAGGTGAGACATGGTAGCCCTATATTTTTATGGCAAAGGGACGGGCCAAAACTATCTCTTATGATGAGCAAAGTGTTCTTGAGGGTACATGGGAATTTCATCTAGTCACTATGATCATGTTGGTTTGTTTCGTGTTCGCTACTTTAATAATTTGACATGTGGGTGGACTGAACTGAGACATAGGGCTGTTACCTCCGCGAGAGGGGCACAAACACATACATCTGTGTGTACATCCTCGGCGTAGCTAGGACTCTGCCCTCTCCTTATGTACCCCTACCTTCTACTATCAGGCTTGTTTCCACAAGAGAGGGTACATGGGAATTTCATCTAGTCACTTTCATCATATTGGTTTGTTTCATGTTCGCTACTTTGATAATATGATTTGTGGGTGGACCAGTGCTAAGTTGTTGTTCTTACTTGAACTAACAAACTACTTCTGATTAACCCCTCGCAAGCATCTTCAACTACTATAAAAATATTAAGACAAAGTCTAATCATAGCATTAAACATGTGGACCCAAATCAACACCTTACGAAATAGCGCATAAACTAGGGTTTAAGCTTCTATCACTCTAGCAGCCCACCATCTAATAACTACTCCACAATGCATTCCCTTAGGCGCAAGGATGTTTAAGTGTCATGTAGTCGACGTTCACATGACACCACTAAGGGAATCAAAACATACATATCATCAAAATATCGAACACATATAAAATTCACATGATTACTTGTAACATGACTTCTCCTGGGACCTCAATAACAAAGGTAACTACTCACAAACAATATGCATGCTCAAGATCATAGGTGTATTGAGTAGCATAATGGATCTGAACATATAATCTTCCAGCAAATAAACCATATAGTAATCAACTACACAAGGTAATCTACACTACTAGTCACCCATAGGTACCAATCTGAGGTTTCGGTACAAAGGTTGAACACAAGAGATGAACTAGGGTTTGAGAGGAGATGGTGCTATTGATGAAGAATGGCCTCCCCAAGATGAGTGGGTTGTTGGTGATGACGATGGCTTTGATTTCCCACTACTGGAGCGAAGTTCCCCTGGCGGAATCACTTCACGAGAGGGCAAAAGTGCTCCTGCCCAAGTTTCGCCTCGAGGCGCGGCGCTTCGTCCCAAAAGTCCTCCAGTGATTTTCTTAAGGTTTTTTGGGATTTTATACTCGAAGATGCTCTCCGGAGGTGGGCCCGGGTGACCACCCTCCACCAAGGTGCGGTTAGGGGCCTGGTGCGCCCTAGTGGAGGGTGGCCACCAGGTGCCCCCTCCGCTAGTTTTCATCTCCAGTATTTATTATTTAATGCATAAAAAATCTCTGTCAATTTTGAGCTTCATTGGATTTGTGCAGAATAGGTATCTCTATCATGCTTTTTCAGGGTGTTGAATGATACGTCCATTTTGCATCATGTTTTACTACTATTATCTACAATGTTTTTATGCATAATAATGCTTTGGGGAGTAATTCTAATGCCTTTTCTCTCACAATGTGTAATGTTTACATCAAGAGGGGAGAATAATGGCAACTGGAATTCAGTGCCCCTAAAAAGCACGTTAGAGATACCTATTACTGGAGCTGAAAACTACCGAAGTGGGGACATCTTCAGAGGAGGACTTTCGGTATGAAGTGCCGCCACCTCGAGGCGGAACTTGGGCAGGAGCACTTTTGCCCTCCGACGGAGCGATTCCGCTGGGGAAACTTCCCTCCCTAAGGGGGAAATCGACAACAACCCTCTCATCTCGGGTAGGCCATTCTTCATCAACATCTTCAATAGCACCATCTCCTCTCAAACCCTAGTTCATCTATTGTGTTCAATCTTTGTACCAAAACCTCAGATTGGTAACTATGTGTGACTAGTAGTATTGATTACCTTGTCTAGTTGATTACTATATGGTTTATTTGGTGGAAGATTATATGTTTAGATCCATTATGCTATTCAATACACCTCTGATCTTGAGCATGCACAATATTTGTGAGTAGTTACTTTTGTTCTTGAGGTCATGGGACAAGTCATGTTGCAAGTACTTATGTGAATTTGATATGTGTTTAATATTTTGATTATATGTATGTTGTGATTCCCTTATTGGTGTCATGTGAACATCGACTGCATAAAACTTCACCATCCTTGGGCCTAAGGAAATGCATTGTGGAGTAGTTATTAGATGATGAGTTGCTAGAGTGACAGAAGCTTAAACCCTAGTTTATGCGCTACTTCATAAGGGGTTGATTTGGGTCCACATGTTTAATGATATGGTTATACTTTATCTCTATACTTTTCTCATTGTTGTGGATGCTTGTGAGGGGGTTAATCATAAGTAGGTTGTTATTTCAAGTATACCTTATGACCGGTCCGCCCACATATCAAATTATGAAAGTAGCGAACACGAATCAAACCAACATGATCATAGTGACTAGATGAAATTCCCGTGTGCCCTCAAGAACACTTTGCTCATCATAAGAGATAGTTTTGGCCCGTCCTTTGCCACAAAAGGATTGGGCTACCTTGTTGCACCTTACCTATTGTTACCATTACTTGCTCGTTACAAATTACCTTGCTATCAAAACACTTGCAGAAATTACCTTGTTGAAAACCGCTTATCGTATACTTCTGCTCCTCGTTGGGTTTGACACACTTAATTATCAAAAGGACTACGATTGAAATTCCCGTGTGCCGTCAAGAACACTCTTACTTATCAAGTCTATTTTCTGGTGTCGTTGCCGGTGAGTGAAGCGCTCTTGGTACGTGGAAATCGGTAAGGAAAAACTTATACTACATGTTGAAAGTTACTGTCACTTGTTACTATGGAAAGTAATACTTTGAGAGGTTTGTTCGACGTATCTTCACCTCCATCAGAACCACAATTAGTTGCCCCTCAACCTACAACACCTACTGAAAATATTGGTTATGAAATTCCTTAGGGTATGTTAGAACAACTGCTAGCTAGTCCTGATGCAGGAGATGGAACTGAACATCCTGATATGCACCTAATACATGTGGAAGAAATTTGTGGACTATTTTAGGTTGCAGGGTTTTCCAGAGATGAAGTTAAGAAGAAGGATTTCCCTTTATCTTTGAAGGGAAAACCCTTGACATGGTATAAGCTATGTGATGATATTGAATCATGGAACTAGAATCGTTTGAAATTGGAATTCCACCAAAAGTTTTATCCTATGCATCCAGTTCATCGTGATCGGAGTTATATTTATATATTTGTCATCGTGAAGGAGAAAGTATCTCTCTATCTTGGGGGAGGCTTAAGTCAATGTTATATTCCTACCCCAATCATGACATCCCAAGAGAAGTTATTATTCAGAATTTTTATGCTCGACTTTCTCATAATGATCAAACCATGCTTGATAGTTCTTGTACTGGTTCTTTTATGAAGAAGACTATTGAATTCAAATGGAATCTTTTGGAAAGAATTAAATGCAACTCTGAAGATTGGGAACTCGACGATGGTAATGATTTAGGTATGAAGATTGAATTTGATTGTGTTAAATCTTTTATGAATACCGATGCTTCTCACAAGTTTAGCACTAAATATGGACTTGACTCTGAGATAGTAGCCTCTTTTTGTGAATAATTTGCTGCTCATGTTGATCTCCCTAAAGAGAAGTCGTTTAAATATCATCCCCCTATTAAATAAGAAATTAAAGAACGGGTCATTGCTAAAGAAGAAAGAATCATTTACAATGTTGATCCAGTTGTACCTACTACTTATATTGAGAAACCACTTTTCCCTGTTAGGATAAAGGAACATGCTAAGGTATCAACAGTGGTTCGCAAAAGTAATATTAGATCACCTAAGCCCTCTGAAGAAATTAAAGTGGAACTTAGTATTGTTATGCTTAAAGATCTACTGGTAGAAAATATTGATGGGCATGTCATTCACTTCTGTGGTGAAGCTGCTAGAATTGCTAAACCCAATGAAAAACACAAACATAGACCCGTAGTTGGCTTTCTTGTTATCTCGGTTAAAATAGGAGATCATTGTTATCATGGTTCATGGCTTATGTGATTTGGGTCCTAGTGTGAGTCCTCCTCATGTTACCTTCTATCAAGAAATTATGAATGACATATCACCTGCTAAAATAGAAGATAGTAGTGTTACTATTGAACTTGCTAATAGAGACACCATCACAACACTTGGGATTGTTAGAGATGTTGAAGTCTTGTGTGAGAAAATAAAATATCTTACTGATTTTCTAGTTCTTGGTTCCCCACAAAATGACTTTTGTCCCATTATGTTTGGTAGACCTTTCTTGAACACTATTAATGCTAAGATAGATTTTAAAAAACAAATTGTTAGTGTTGGGTTTGGTGATCTGTCTCATGAGTTTAATTTTTCCAAGTTTAGTACACAACCTCGTGATAGAGAATTACCTAGTAAGGATGAAATAATTGGTCTTGCTTCTATTGTCGTTCCCCCTACTGATCCTGTATTTGAACTTAAACAATTGTCAAACACTGAAAGATGCTTATATTGATGAGAAAAAGATATATCCTGTTATTATTAGTGCTAACCTTTCAGAACATGAAGAAGAAAGATTATTGAAAATTCTTAGGAAGCACCAGGCTACTATTGGATATACTCTTGATGATCTTAAGGGCATTAGCCCCACTCTATGTCAGCACAAGACTAATATAAGACCTAATGGTAAACCCGTTGTTGATCACCAAAGACGACTGAATCCTCAGATGAAAGAAGTGTTAAGAACTGAAATATCAAAGTTTTTGGAAGCAGGTATAATCTATCTTATAGCTTCTAGTAGATGGGTGAGTCTCGTTCATTGTGTTTGTAATAAAGGAGGTATTACTGTTGTTCCTAATGATAAGAATGAGCTTATTCCGCAAAGAATGGTTACTGTCTATAGGATGGTAATTGATTTTATAAAATTAAATAAGGATGCTAGAAAAGATCATTATCCCTTTCCTTTTATTGATCACATTCTTAAAAGATTATCTCAGCACACACACACTTTTGTTTGCTAGATGGATATTCTGGTTTCTCCCAAATACTTGTGTCACAATCTGATTAAGAGAAACCACCTTTACTTGTCCTTTCGGAACCTATGCCTTTTGCTTATGCAATGTACCTACTACCTTTCAAAGATGTATGATTGCTATATTCTCTGCTTTTTGTGAAAATATTGTGGAGGTTTTCATGGATGACTTTTCCGTTTACGAAACTTCTTTTGATGGTTGCTTAAGGAACCTTGATCGAGTTTTGCAGACATGTGAACAAACTAGTCTCGCCTTGAATTGGGAGAAGTGCCACTTTATGGTAATGAAGGTATGCATAAGATATCCGAACGAGGTATTGAGGTGGATCAAGCTAAAGTTGATGCAATTGAGAAAATGCCATGTCCTAAAGATATCAAAGGTATTCGAAGTTTCTTGGTCACGCTGGTTTCTATAAGAGGTTTATTAAAGGCTTTTCAAAGATTTTTAGGCCTCTTACTAATCTTTTGCAAAAGGATATTCCCTTTGTTTGTTATGATGATTGCATGGAAGCCTTTGAAACACTAAAGAAAGCCTTAACCACTACATCTATTGTTTAACCACCTGATTGGAACTTGCCTTTTGAAATTATGTGTGATGCTAGTGATTATGTTGTTGGTGTTGTTCTAGGACAAAGAGTTGATAATAAATTAAATATTATCCATTATGCTAGCAAAACTCTAGGCAATGCCCAAAGAAATTATGCCACTACCTAAAAGGAATTTTTAGCAGTCGTGTTTGCTTGTGATAAATTCAGACCTTACATTGTTGATTCCAAAGTTATTGTTCACACTGATCATGCTGCTATAAAATATCTTATGTAAAATAAAGATGCTAAACCTAGACTCATTAGGTGGGTTCTCTTGCTTCAGGAATTTGATTTACATATCGTTGATAGGAAGGGAGCTGAGAACCCCGTAGCTCATAACTTGTCTAGGTTAGAAAATATTCTTGATGACCCACTACCTATTGATGGTTGTTTTTCTAATGAACAACTAACTGAAATAAATGTCTCTCAAAACACTCCATGGTATGCTGACTATGCTAATTACATTGTTGCTAAATATATTCCACCTAGTTTCACATACCAACTAAAGAAAAAATTCTTCTATGACTTAAGACATTACTTTTGGGATGACTCACATCTTTATAAAGTAGGAGTTGATGGTATTACTAGACATTGTGTACCTAAGCATGAACATGAACAAATCCTACGGAAATGTTTCATTCCGAAGCTTATGGAGGCCATCATGCTGGAGATAGAACTGCTCATAAGGTATTACAATCTGGTTTTTATTAGCCTATTCTCTTCAAGGATGCTCATAAGTTTTTCTTGTCTTGTGATGAATGTCAAGGAATTGATAATATCGGTAAGCGTCAAGAAATGCCTATGAACTATTAACTTGTTGTTGAACCATTTGATGTTTGGGGTTTTGATTATATGGGACATTTCCCTTCCTCTAATGTGTACACTCATATTTTGGTTGCAGTTGATTATGTCATTAAGTTGGTAGAAGTTATTCCAACTAGTATTTCTGATCATCATACGTCCATTAAAATGCTTAAATAAGTTATTTCCCAAAGGTTTGGAGTCCCTAGATATCTAATAACTGATGGTGGTTCACACTTTATTCATGGTGCTTTCTTTAAGATGCTTGCTAAATATGATGTTAACCATAGAATTGCAACATCCTATCATCCTCAATCTAGTGGTCAAGTTGAACTTCGCAATAGTGAAATAAAATTGATATTAAAACAACTGTGTATAGGTCTCAAAAGAATTGGTCTAAGAAATTAGATGATGCACTTTGGGCTTATAGAACATTGTATAAAAATCCTATGGGTATGTCTCCATATAAGATGGTATATGGGAAAGCTTGTCATTTGCCTCTAGAATTAGAACATACAGCATTTTGGGCAATCAAAGAACTAAACTATGACTTCAAACTTGCCGGTGAAAAGAGGGTATTTGATATTAGCTCATTAGATGAATGGAGAACCCAAGCTTATGAAAATTCCAAGATATTTAAAGAAAAGTTAAAAGATGGCATGACAAAAGAATCCAAAAGCGAGAATTCAAAGTTGGAGAATATGTTCTTTTGTACAATTCTCGTTTCAGATTTTTTGCAGGAAAACTTCTCTCCAAATGGGAAGGACCCTATGTTATCGAAGAGGTTTATCGCTCTAGAGCTATTAAGACTAGTAAGTATGCACGCGCACACACGTATGATCACAGGAAAAAAATATAGTTCATATTTTAATTAAGGTTAATATAACTTTGTAGATATAATTCTTTCCATATGAGACCATATCTCATTTCGAACATGCATACAACATAGACTTCTCAACCATACAGACTCCAAAAGCACCAAAATGTGAAACCAAGTTAAAAATTGAGCATGCGTAGCTATGGAGACATATAGAACAAAATTTGAAACCAAGTTAAAGATTGAGCATACGTAGCTATGTAGCCATATACACAAAAATACAACAAAATGTGAAACCAAGGTTAGACATTGATCACACGTATTTCATTTCTTCTCATAACTCCATTCTTTACGGAAGTGACAAACTTTGTATATTTAAATTTCATATATAACAAAAAAAACGTTCATATACAACCATAATTTCTCCTTATATATTAGGCATCATCATACCTTCACTGATGCTATGCACCTTCAGTGTAAACCATTAAATCAGAAATTGTCAAGGCATCAATAAATGGTGCACATAATTAACCTTCCAGAGATGCATCACCATGTATCACAAGCTATACATAAAACATTTGGTACCATGACTTTGTGTAACAAAATAATAAAAAGTAACCAAAACAATCGTGAAGCTTCCCTTGTGCTACAACCCACAAATCACCTCAAGTCCTTGTAAGGTAGAAAAAAATACATTAACGGAATGAAATGAAAATAGAAGAACTGGAAGCTGCCTTCAACATGGTGAGACCTTGAACCTACTGCACAAACAAGAGAGGTCAACCTGAAAGAAATCTGCTAATACATTACCTGGTAAGAAAACAAGGAATAATTTTTTGTATATTTCACATATACCTATAGTAGCCTCAAACTCTTTTATCAATTGGAGATGGAATAGAATATGAAAGCCCAACAACAAAAACAAAATGTATCAAAGGACATAAGCCCCGCCAGGCTAATGGAGCTGCACTATACTACTCATCCACACACGAGCAGCGACAGTAAGTGCACACGAGACGTCAGGACCATCAGTATCCCAAGTAGCTGCAGCAGCATCTCCCGCAATTCATTCAAAGTTGAGCATATGAAATGGAATACACAACTTTGGAGGATAAAATCTATGAGATAGTCTTGAAGGCCCTATATATAGTGCTTTGAGAAATCCTTTACCTCATAAATGTCGTGCATTAAAAGTAAAAGGTATATACTCTAAAATGGAACCTAGAGAAAGGGTAAGGAGATTAAGACGTGGTGGTGTGTATGTATGATGTATCTGAAGGTCTCTTGAATCTAGACGCACCCATGTTAAGCACAAGTTGGTAGCAAAATAAGATCCTCATCCAATTGCTTTAAATAAGTATTCAAGAACATGAATTAATTTAATTCTTACAGGCGTGCAGTCTGCAATAGACGCTAAAAACAAGAAATATCATGGGAACACTAATATAAGATTACATGTGCAGCATAATATGTACCTAACTCGACTTCGATTTATAGGTGGATGTCAGTGAGATATCACTTGGCATAATTTAGTATGGCGGTACATGATACCGCTACAAAAGCACAAGAGCAACAAAGGTTTATTATCCTGGGTAATAAAATCGCACCAAGATCAAGTCGACATCAAGTTTAGCCACATATCCAAAGAACTAGTTCTATAAAAATACAATATACAAGCATTTTATGCTCTGCATATGACATGTAGTTGAATCTATAAGGACAAATCGAACATGTCATTGAAACAGGTGGTTGTACAAAGTTTTAGTGCTAATATGGGAAACCATCACCTCAAATTCAGATATCAGGATTGAGAACTAAGCAAGTATCAAAGGCCAGCAGCCTAACAACAGGGATTTTGTTTCTACAAAACATAAAGAGGAAGAAAAGATCTCTTTGCTCCATATGAAACGTGATGCATGAATGGGGAACAAGGACCTGATTCATACATGTTGTACGCGAGCATGAATAGCAACTGCATGATGTCATCCTCATCAGATGATGCAACCCGATGCTATGATGCTACTCATCCCTTTGGGTGGACCTGGTGCTCGACAAAGTTTGGCATCACTAAAAATAATTCCAAGAAGGACAGACAGGTTCAAGTAGCTGCAAAGCAACTATACATATGAACACTTCAAACCTAAGAAGCATGGCTAGAAGAGAATTGCCGGGACCCCGATCCTAAGCCATATGAATCCAGCTTGTAACTTGTCACACCACTTAGCGGCCTCATGCACGGTAACCCACAGCTGCCGCCTTACCTTGGTTGGGATCGTTTGCGCCTTTTGGCTCAGGGATATGAACATGTAGCTAGCATTCACATGTTCAAGAACCCAGGTCGACATGACTAGTTATAGACCCAAGTGGCACAACCGTATAGGGATAGGCATACGTAACACAGCAATGCAAGTGTCGGTCATCAGGGTGTGTAGACGAGTCATAGAAAGCTACAAGGACTCCATTACAACGTGGGACATAAATGTCATCACTACACGTAGATGAGTTGTATCAGGCTGCAGGGACGCCATTACACTGCGAGACACTTCCCCGAAGGGACAGACACAGCAGCAAAGAAGGATACACGCCGATCAATCAATGTGTCCGGAGCAGTAGCAAGCTACCATGGCTCGATGGAAGCATAAAGAGGCATTTCCTCGTAAACAAGGCTACTAAAGGCACACAACTTGGTGTCGAATCCCACACATACCAATGCATTTCAATCATACACGCACTATGCACGATATGCGTAGGTACAACATGGCATCACAACAAAACTCTACAACATAACATTTATTTAGGAGGCTCCGAGGAGCCAACATAGTATAATGCTACAAGCAGGAGTGGTCACATGACCCAACATTCAGAGCATACAAACAACAAGTGTAAGTTACATGTACGAGTATAGACATCTACAAAAGCGGCTGGAAGATCCTGAAAAGCTAAAACAACCCTACCATAGGAGCCAGACTCCTGTCTGGGTTACTAAGCTAATCCGTCGATGTCAACATTAGAAGAAATATAACTGAACAACGTCTATCTCTGCAAAAATATAAATAAGCAATAGTGAGTACAAAGGTACTCAACAAGTCTTACATCAGACCTATCTACATATGCATCATGTATCAATGAACAGGATTGTGGGGTTTACTACAGAATGCTAGCTTTGACCTTTGTCTATCCTAGACTAGGACAAAGTATTCAATGTATAACTACTCTCTCATCTCCCTACAAGAGAGCAAACACGAGTCCACATGTTCACCATCTCAATACACCAGTATGGATTCTCTCTCATCTTCCTACGTGAAGCCGTCCATAGCACTCACACTTGTTTGGTGCATTTTAGAGTATCCACTTAAAGTTGTCTATCAACAACGCAAGTCTCCAAGTAGTCCATATCTGCGGACGTGGCTATTCGAATAGATAAATTACCATGTAAGGGTGTACTTCGTCACACATTCTCCCGCCACTCATCGCCATGTGCACGTAAAATGGCACCTTGGCAACCTTCAAGCAGAAGCCCCGCGAGGGAGTCGGCAATGGATGTTAACCTTCAACGACTCTAGCCCAAGGCAGTCGCCTAACTGAGTTGGTCGCCACAATCAAGAATCCGGTCGTGTTTCACGATTCGGACTCATAAGTAGTGTACAGGGGCCCAAGCCGGTCCCGGATGGGCAGTTCAATCACTTCGCAGGCCCGGCCACATCCTATCAATGTTTCGAACTAGTGCAACTCCTGGGTAGAGAATAGGGTAACTTAATAGGTTGAGAGAGTCCATCGGTTTCAGGCCCAATGTGCGGTAGTAACTAGTCTTGGAATACAAATACATAACTCACTTCCTATGAGCGGCTTCAATGAGACAACCCACCATGTACTCCTACATGGCCTCTCATCGCTACCTTTACCAAAACAGGTTCAACAATTAACCATCACCATCAGGACACATCCATTTCATTCTAGTTCATCACCCAGATGAATCAGACCTGACACAACTCTAAGCATAGAAAGCATAATAGGGTTATAGCACAGCATGTCTCAAGCATCTACCAGGTATGCTAGGTTTCTTGGTTTAGCTATTTACTGTGACAATGAGAGGTCATGCAAATGAGTGGGTTCATCTACCGCAACACAAGTAGCAGTTGAATGGCATTGTCCTAATGCATTGAAATGAGAGCAAGAGCGAGAGAGTGGGATTGTGTCGAATATGCTCAAGGGGAATTTCTTGCGTGTTTATCAGAAGAACTCAGTTATTCTTCGATGTCATCAATAACTACGTCTCGCAAGTTTATCAACAAGATCAAACAAGGTATAAATTAAGCACGGCAAATGTTTCACAATGATGCATGATAATGTCATGGCAATATGTTGCTGGTTTGAGCTAATGCATCTATCAACATGTTAAGTGAAGATGGTTTGAACCAAGGGTTCAAATTCAACTCCATGTGTGAGGTTACCAATGTGTTTGGAACAAAATGTCCAAGTTCTCCTATTTAGGTTTATTTATCATGCATGAAACTGCCACCATCAAGTTCATTGGATTTTTCTGATAATTTTTCATATATAAATTATTTTTAGCTGACTTACAGATTATTTTCTATGATTTTTAGAAGTTTATATCATTTTTGGAATTTTCTGAATTATCTTTTATTCCAAAAATGATTAATTACATCAGTATGATGTCATCATGACGTCAACAGGTCAATACCGCCCGGCCCAGGTCAAACCTGACCAGTGGGGTCCACTGGTCAGTGACCTAGGGCTAACCCCGCACTGACTAGGGGTTTGACCTGCGCTGGGGCCTACTGGTGAGTGGTTGGGGGCTGGTTAGTGGTGGATTAGCCCTAATGGCCAGTCCATGTCGGCAGCGGCCGGGGTTAGGCCACCGGCGACCAAGCAGGCTGCGGAGGCATGCCGAAATGATTGCCCCGACATCCATTCGACGCGCGGAGGGCACCCAGAGGAAGCCGTCGCTCAGGCACATCCAGCGGTGGCCCCACGTGACACAGAGATGACCGGGAGCATCGACAACGTTGATCTCCCGCGGCGGCGGTGTTCGGGCATGGTGGCACTACAGCCAGGAGAATACGGAGAAGCTGGGGAGGAGGGGGAAATTGATGCGGCGGCTCATAGAGGTCCGATGATGGTGACAGCGGGGTCGTAGGCGTCCGGAGGTTCGCGAATTGCCGACAGGGAGAGGCAGCCGGAGGTGAAGAAGACGATGGCAGCCTTGGCTTCATGGTTCTCCCGAAAACGCCTGGCTTCACTAGGAGGTTGAGGGGGTCACAACGGAGCTCGGTGGCGGCTCGGGGAGGCGAGGCAGCTATGAGGGCCATGGGGGCAGTAAGCTGCGGCGACGTCGGCCGTCAAGCGGCAAGGAGAGAGAGAAGAGTGCGGAGGGAGGGGAGAGAATGAGTCCAGATGACTTTGGCGTCCTCTTGGAGACGATAGGAGGCCGAGGAAGTACCACGGTATAGGAGGAGGTGGCGGCCTCCGCGCACGCGCGTGCGTCACTTCGCATCTGCCAATAGGCAGAGGTTGAAGATGACCAAGGCAACCCTGTTCGGCTGGGCCTCCAGGTGGCCTGCATGCCAGGTAAGCCTTTGGCCTTTTCCTTTTATTTATTTTCTTTTCCATTTCTGACATTTGTTTTGGCTAGAAAATAAAACAGCTAGCCAGTTTATAATGTCCTAAAAAATTTCATGTGTGCTAGATATATATAACTACGGCCACATAATTTTTTTCAGAATTATTGAACTCATATTTTTATATAAAATAATATAATTGCAATTCAATTAGTTGTTTGTTTAATTCAAATGCCTAAGATAAAATGTTTCTGTGTTTTGAAAAATATTGATTGACATTTGCACATCATGCCAATATTTTATCACAACACTAGGGACATTTTCTTGGATTTGTTTGAAGCAATTTTTATAATTCTTATTTTGGCAAAAATGATTTCTGAGGCTTGATCATTTCCTCAGTTCATTTACAACGATAATTAAATGCATGCATGAACGTAATGTTAGGCAAGGTTAAAACTAGGGTTGTGAAAACTCACCCTCACTAAACAAGAATCTCGTCCCGAGATTCAGGTGTAGTCGGGAAGAGTGTAGGGTACTCAAGCCGAAGACTATCTTTCCACTCCCAGGTTGCTTCATCCTTAGAAGACCATTGAACCTTCAGAACTTGATGTTGCAACATCGAGTGTTCGCTCGGCTTCATCAAGAATACGAAGAGGATATTCTCGATATGATCGATCATCTTGAAGATCAAGCGTTTCGTGGTCTACTTTGTGGGTAGGATCCTTGAAGCAACGTCTGTGTTGAGAAACGTGGAACACATCATGAACTTTGGAAAGTTTTGGAGGTAGTTCCAATTGGTAGGCAACCTCTCCTTGTTTAGCGAGAATGCGAAAAGGACCAATGTAACAAGGAGCCAATTTTCCCTTCATACCGAAACGATGGGTCCCCTTGAGAGGAGACACCGGAAGGTAAGCCTTCTCGTCAACTTCATAACTTACTTCCTTATGACGACAGTCATATTGGCTCTTCTGACAAGATTGGGCGGTTTTCAAATTTTCACGAATGATGCGAACTTGCTCTTCTACATCCTGGATCATATCTGGTCCAAAGAATTGTATTTCACCAGTTTCTGACCAGTTTAATGGCCTTCGACATCTTCATCCATACAGAACTTCGAAAAGGGCTTTTCCCAGACTAGATTGGAAGTTGTTGTTATAAGCAAACTCGGCAAACAGAAGATATTTCTCCTAATTCATTCCGAATGAGATAACACAGGCTCTAAGCATATCTTCGAGAATTTGATTGACTCTTTCTACTTGACCACTTGACTTAGGGTGATAAGCGGTGCTAAAGGAGAGATAGGTTCCTGTTGGGGATATAACCCCGCGATACCCGGCTGGAAGGTTCTGGTTGATGACATTTGTTATGAGCCGGCCCACGAAGACAGGCGTCAGCTGGAGGCCCAAGATGATTGGCGGCTCTTGGTATGGGCCGGACGGCGGAGACCCAGATGTGCAAGACGTTCCAAGGATGACTTGGACGGGAAGATAGAGATAGATTCGGAGATGTAAACATGATCCGACTGTACAATTGTAAGACCCTACGGTTCTGACCTCTTATATAAAGGCAGAGTCGGGGCGGCTTAGAGGTAGGTTATCGAAAACTAGGTCAAGCTTCTAGCCCCTTGTAAGTGATACAACAAGCAATAACAACACAAGCAGGACGTAGGCTTTTACCTTGACTTGGGGGACCGAACCTGGGTAAACTCGTGTCCTTTGTCTCGATCAACCCGTTTGAGTGCACTACCATGCCGACAGCTCCGAACTCAAGTCTGGCAACCCGGACATCTGCCATGATAAAACCACGACAGTTGGCGCCCACCGTGGGGCTCGTGTTCGGTGGTGTTGAGTTCTCAAAGGGCTCCCTTCCAGGGCTCGAGGGATATGTAGTTGGGAAGATGAGAAAGAGTCACCGCGGCTGGCTCTACATCGACGACGCCGACTGGGGGCTTGACGCTGCTTCCGTGGAGTATGGTTTCTGGGTTCCGTTCGGTGGGATCCAGGTGTTCATCGAAAAGATCGACGGATCTACACCCGGGCCGGACATCTGCACCGACATCGTCGAGCCGGCTCGACATCTCCAGCCTGCATGTAAGGTAGGCCTTGTCCGTGTTAACCCGGTTCAGGAGCATGTCTTCGTGGGCTTCACTCATGGTATGGATCTGGAAGCATCCGGATCTCAAGGGACCCTTGTGCAGTCCGACGATGAGTCGTCGAGTGGGGAAACATAATCTGTGTACCGGCTCAGCAACGGTGGCCTTGGGTGCTACGGTGACACTTACCCCGAGTCAAAGCATGGCAAGTCAGATGGGCCAGAGCGGCCGTCTCACGCGGCGGTATTCATGGCAGGGCCAGGGGCGGCCGGGTCAGGAGCTAACCCTCCCCCCAGCCGCCGGCTTAGGGCCTTGTGGAGTTAATGGATGAGCTTGAGGCTTTGTTGCCTATGGAGGTTACACCTGATAATCAAGCGGCTCGTAATGCGGAGGTTGCAAAGATCAAGGGCCGGATGGCCAAGGAGCATCAGAGGATAACTCAGTTAAACACCCGGGTGGAGGTAGAGGCAGCACGGCTCAAAGCCTACGCTTTCCGTTTGGGGCTGGAACAGGTCTCAATAGCGGCTGTGCACCGCAGGAGGCATCAATCTCGTCTGCCGGAACGTTACGAGGCGAGGAATCTTTTCAACACCCCCGGCTCTGGGAGAGCGGCGGCTGACCCTGAGGAAGGGAGAGCAGCGGCTCACACGGCCCCACCCGGAGGGTTTACAACACCGGCGGGTCATTTTTCTAACCCGGATGAGAATATGGTAGTAGCGGCTACCCAGCTTCAAACAAGCCCTATCCCAGACGGAGCACCCTTTCCGAAAGAGGTGAGGAATGCCATTGGATATTTACAGACGGCCATGGCTCAACAAGAGAAATATACTCACAGCCGGAGCCGGGTCCACTCCACCCCTCTCCACAGTCGAAGCTTCAGCCGGCGTTATGAGTCGCCGGCGATTTCCAGCAGTGGTCCACGTCATGGGTCGAAAGGGGGGCGCGTAGCGCTAGACGCGCAAGCCCTTGTGGACCGGGCAAGAAACAGGCGAGAAGAAGAGGTGGCAATGGCTCATCCGGGTTTTGGGCCCTCAGTGTTAACAGAAGCCGGAGCCACTGGTAGTGCTAGAGCCGTGGGAGTCCCATGCTTGACTCAGGCTCTACGAAGTGAGGGGTTGCCTAAGGATTTCAAGGGACCCCGTAAGGTTCCAAATTACACAGCGGATCTCCCTCCCGAGGCTTGGGTTGAGAGCTACGAGCTAGCAATGGAGATGTTGGACGTCAGTGAAGCGGTTTTTGCGAAATATTTTATCATGATGCTCGAGGGTCCGGCTCGCACATGGCTAAAGGGTTTACCAACCAACACTATAAGTTCCTGGGCCGAGTTAAGGGCGAAGTTCATCAAAAATTTCCAAGGGACTTGCAAGTAGCCTATGACCATTGTGGACTTAGATCACTGTGTTCAGCAGGAGAATGAGTCGGCTCATCATTGGGTTCGGCGGGTGTCAACCATCATTCACTCATCGGAACATATCACAACGGCTCAAGCAGTGCTCATTTTGGAGAGGAACTGTCACTTCGTTCCACTGAAGCAGAAGCTTGGCCGGCTTAAACGTACGTGTCAAGACATGGCAGAACTTATGACGGCTCTGACAAAGTATGCCGACTCAGACAACACCAAAGATCCGGGCTCGGATGAGGAGAAATCAAATCAGGGGAAGAAGAACAACCAAGGCAAGAGTTTTGGGAACAATGGAAATCAGAACAGACAGAAGAACACTGGCGGCGGGTCAGAGCTGGTGGCGAATGCTAACACAGGGCCGAATGTTCCTAAGGAGAACAGGAGATATAAGCCATACCAGCGTGGTAACAGGCCCCCTTTTAACTTGGAAGCGGCGCTTAGGAAGCCTTGCCCGAAACATAGTACGCCTAACCGGCCGTCAACGCATGTGTGGGGCGATTGCTTTAGCATGCATCAGTTTAAAAACCAGCACTCTCAGCCACCTAATAATAAGGGCGGTGGGCCGGTTGGTGGCTCAGGGCCTGGCGGCGCAGGCCATGGCGGCTCAGCTGCAGGATTTGGTGTAGGCAGCTCAAGAGCAGGGCATCCGGGTCATAATAGTCAGCAGCATCAACAGCACCCTGGCAACAACAACCATAACAATCAGCAACAACAGCAGCAGCAACGCAATCAGTCTGGATTCCAGAGTAACCCGAAGCAGCTCAGTTCGGGGCAGTATCATGTGTTTACGACTGGTAACAGCAAGCGAGATGAGAAACTACGGAGGCGAGCGGTTAATACAGTTGTGCCGGCTCTCCCATGATACCTACCATGGTCGGAGTACGACATAATGTGGAGCAGGAAAGATCACCCGCCGTGGGTGGACGACCCGGGCCGGCTAGCTCTGGTAGTGACCCCTCAGATACATGGTTATGGAGTGAATAAAGTGCTCATGGATGGACATAGCAGTATCAACATCTTATATTATGACACCTTCCGGTGGATGAAATTGCTTGACAAGGATCTCAAAACTTCTTCTACTATGTTTCATGGTGTGGTGCCTGGTAAGTCGGCGTACCCCGTAGGTAAAATTTCTCTCGAGGTGGCTTTTGGCAATGAGTACAACTACAGGGTGGAAACCTTATGGTTCGAGGTGGTCAAAATCAAGAGCCCTTATAATGCATTGTTCAGGCGGCCGGCTTACGCCAAGTTCATGGCTAGGCCCTGTTATGTTTATTTGCAGCTCAAAATACCCAGCTTAAATGGCACAATTACGGTTCATGGCAATCGAAAGACGTCTCTTGAGTGCGAGGAAGGAGATGCGGCTTATGCAGAAGCTAGTTGTGCACAGGAGGAGCTTAAGTTCTATAAGGAGAATGTTGACCCGGAAGACATGACCCCGTTGAAGAAACCAAATACAGAGTCAGAGCCACCACTCAAATTTTTAGCGGATGATACCAAGGCAGTGGACATTACTCCGGGCGACTCATCCAAGCAGTTCATCATTGGGACTCACATGGATCCCAAATAGGAAAGCGCGCTCATCGAATTCATCCATGAGAATCGGGACATCTTTGCATGGAAACCTTCTAACATGCCAGGTGTACCGAGAGAGTTTGCTGAGCACAATCTTAATGTGAATCCGAAGTTCAAGCCGATCAAGCAGTTTCTACGGCGGTTCAATGAGGAGAGGCGCAAGGCTATTGGGAAGAGGTTGCCCGGCTCTTAGCCGCTGGGTTCATAGTTGAAGTCTTTCACCCGGAGTGGTTGGCTAATCCAGTATTGGTGCTCAAGAAGAACGACACTTGGCGTATGTGCATAGATTACATGGACCTCAACAAGGCTTGCCCGACTGATCCCTTCGCACTCCCCCGTATTGATCAGATCATCGATGCAACAGCCGGTTGTGAGAATTTGTGCTTTTTGGATTCCTACTCAGGGTATCATCAGATCAAAATGGTAGTCAAAGATCAGGAGAAGACATCGTTTATCACACCGTTTGGAGCGTTCTGCTACGTCTCCATGCCTTTCGGGCTCAAGAGTGCTCAGGCGACTTACCAACGGTGTGTGCGGAATCGTCTCCACAGTCAGATTGGCCGTAATGTTCATGCTTATGTGGATGACATAGTGGTGAAGTCTAGGAAAAAGGAAACCCTCTTGGAGGATCTCAAGGAAACTTTTGACAATGTCCGGGTCTACAAAATGATGCTTAACCTGGCAAAGTGTGTTTTTGGTGTTCCTGCAGGAAAGCTTTTGGGGTTCTTGGTCTCTGAGCGTGGCATCAAGGCTAACCCGGATAAAATCAAGGCTATCACTTCTCTGCGAGAGCCGACGTGCATCAATAATTTTCAGCGTATTGCAGGCCAGATTGCAGCATTGAGCCGGTTCATAAGCCGGCTTGGGAAGAAGGCTATCCCCTTGTATCAGATGATGAAAAAGACAGACAAGTTTAAGTGTAGTAAGGCAGCCACAGAGGCGCTTGAAGCTCTTAAGAAGCAATTGACTGAGCCGCCAATATTAGCTACTCCGGCTGAGAAAGAGCCACTACTCCTCTATGTAGCAGCTAACAGCCGGGCAGTCAGTGTGGCGATTGTGGTTGAGCATAAGGAGGCAGGGAAAGAATATCCCGTTCAGAGGCCTGTTTATTACATCAGTGAGGTCTTGGCAGAGTCCAAGCAGAGGTATCCGCATTGGCAGAAGCTCGTATATGGGGTCTTTATGGCTAATCGTAAACTGAAGCACTACTTCTTGGGCCATCAGATAACTGTAGTAAGCTCTGCCCCATTCGGAGATATTATTCAGAATAGAGAAGCTATGGGGAGGATTGCTAAGTGGACTTTAGAGTTGGGGCCTCTTAATATCGCTTACACCCCTTGTACAACAATTAAGTTTCAAGCCTTGGTGGATTTCATAAATGATTGGACAGAATGCCAGACGCTTGAAGAGAAGCGGGACAACACATACTGGACTATACATTTTGACGGGTCTAAACAGCTTCAGTGGTCTGGTGCTGGAGTGGTTCTCACTTCCCCCAAAGGTGACAAGTTTTGCTATGTGCTCCGGTTGATGTTCCCCTGTACTAACGATGCTGCTGAGTACGAGGCTTTGCTCCATGGTTTGAGAGTCGCTAAAGAGAAGAATTTAAGCCAGGTCAGATGCCTGGGCGACTCGGACTTTGTGGCTCAGCAAGTTTCAGGTACTTGGGATTCTAAGGACCCACGGATGGCGGCTTATTGACAGGTGGTTGAAATTGTTGCAGGTCATTTCAAAGGTTATCAAGTGGATCATATTGATCGTCAGCGGAACGAGGCGGCTGATGCATTGTCAAGACTCAGACCTCAGCATAAGCCGGTGCTGCCTAATGTTTTTCTTGATGTGTTATATAATCCGACTGTCAAGATGCCTTCTGAGGAGGACCTGGCAATTCCTGACCCAGCGGCGGATTTAGTGGCGGCTCTACATCTCATTCCAGATTGGACTACTCCTTATTTAGCGTACTTGACGCGTGGCGAGTTGCCGGACGATGAGAGCCGGGCTCGGGAAATCACCCGCCGTTCTATGTCCATGACAATTATCAATGGTGTGTTGCACAAATGCAGTGTGACAGGTGTTTTCCAGCGCTGCGTGTCACCAGAGGAGGGCCAGCAGATCTTAAATGAAATTCATGCTGGAGACTGTGGACATCATGTCGGGTCAAGATCTTTAGTGGCCAAGGCTTTTCGGCATGGTTTTTTCTGGTTGACGGCTCACAAGGATGCAGAAGACCTGGTCCGTAAGTGTGACGGCTATCAGAAATTTGGCCGACGTGCTCATGTTCCAGCTCAAGAGTTGAGGATGTTACCTATCACTTGGCCGTTTGCTGTCTGGGGGCTTGATATGGTAGGACCCTTCAAGCGGTCCAAGGATAAGAAAACGCACCTCTTGGTGGCAGTTGATAAGTTTACTAAGTGGGTTGAGGCCGAGCCAGTTAGCAAGTGTGATGCAGCTACAGCGGTTGAATTTGTTGAAAAATTGATCTACCGTTTTGGTTATCCGCACAGTATTATCACTGATAATGGTACAAACTTGTCCAAGGGGGCTATGAAGGTGTTCTGTGAGAAGGAGCATATCCGGCTTGATGTTTCAGCTATAGCACATCCACAATCCAATGGCCAGGCTGAGCGGGCTAATCAGGAAATCTTATGAGGGGTTAAACCTCGGCTCATGGTCCCTTTGAAACGGACGCCCGGGTGTTGGGTTGATGAGTTGCCTTCCGTCTTATGGAGCATCCGGACTACACCTAACAGGTCTATAGGTTTTACACCTTTCTTCATGGTGTACGGGGCTGAGGCAGTTCTACCCAGTGACATCCGGCATGATTCACCAAGGGTGGCGGCTTATGTTGAGATGGATAATGAGATGGCACCTCAAGACGCGTTGGATGCCTTGGATGAAGCACGAGAGTTAGCAGCGGCTAGATTGGCAATTTACCATCAAGACCTGTGACGCTATCATAGCCGCAGGGTGAAGACCCGGACGTTCCAGGAAGGTGACCTGGTGCTCCGGCTTATTCAAGACCAAACTGGGATGCATAAGCTTTCCCTACCATGGGAAGGACCCTTTGTGGTTAGCAGAAACCTCAACAATGGTTCATACTATCTCATTGATATTCGTGATGTGTCGGACACGGCGGGTCAGGAGACTTTGCGGCCATGGAATGTCGCGCATCTGCGACCATATTACACTTAATACGTGATGGAGATCCGTTATCTTTGTACATATCATATTTATATTAGTACAACGTAGTACTTCTACTAAAGATTGGAGCACTGGCTCTTATGTGTATCTTTATGCTATAAGGATGAAATTCTTCGGTTCAACATGTTTGCAGTTGATGTGGTTCTTTGACCCGCCGAAGCCTTACCGGTTAATATCGTTGTGGAGACCCTGAACCAATTAAGTTTATAGTGATCTGCTGAGTTTATTCCAGTCAATCTCGCTTTAGAGACCCTGAGCCGGTTCACATAGTTGACGGCCAATCTCGCTTTAGAGACCCTGAACTGATGTCAATATAATAAAGCTCTTATCAGTCAATCTCGTTTTCGAGACCCTGAGCCGGCTCACACAGTGGACGGCCAATCTCGCCATAGAGACCCTGAATTGATATGCTGCAAAGATTGGCTTTATGCCTAGTTTGAGTACATTAAGCGCTGTTGTTGATGGAGGCTTCTTACCTTTGGTATAGCTTAACATGACCCTAAGGCAATAGCGTGTACATCAAATTCCAGTTGCTTATCAACTGCGGCCATCGAAGGGGGCTTCTTATCGACGGGTTCGCTTATCTCACCCTAATGGCCGGCTTTATGCCACTTTCCGGTTAACATGTTAGCCGCGGTTATCGAAGGGGGCTTCTTACCGACGGGTTCGCTTATCTCACCCTAACAACCGGCGTTTACGCCAAAACTAGCTGTGGAAGGAGGCTTCATACCCTTGGGTATAGCTTACATAAACCCTTCACACAGCTGGCTAGTACAATTACTAGTCGCGGCTGTCGAATGGAGGCTTCTTACCATAAGGTATAGCTTACTTAAACCCATCGGCATCCGGCTTTATATGATATTTTTGATGATTGAAGGAGGTTTCTTGCCTTCGGGTGCAGATTATATCACCCCTTATGCATCTGGCTATAAGCCTATTAAAGTTCTCAACAGTCGTCGTTGTCACATAGAGGCTTCCTACCGTCAGGTATAGCTTACTTTATACTATAACAGCCGGTTCTTCCAAGGCATCACATTATAAGAGAAAAAGTCATAATACTCTGGCTGATGGAGTAAACTTTCCAGGTCTAATGGGTCTGGGTGAAGGAAAGACATCTCAGAAAGATTGCGTATTGGCTTATCAACAGCTGCAGTTTTGTTTGTCGAGGCTTATTACCAACAGAGGTGTTGTCCGGTTCTAAGGAACTATGAAGACTTACAAGTACCTCTCAGGAATCATTGGCAAGTTTATAAAACTGGAAGTACAGAGCTGAGAAAGATGATTGAAAGCAATATAAAACAAACAGCCGGCAAGTGCACTTAGATGTTATAAGGCTGTTACAAAAGATGTTCTCAGAAGGAACAAAGGGTGTTTTTAGCAAGTTTCAACACGCCATTGGTGGGTAATTACAAGAGCTGCTCTTGCTCTGCATATTATAAAGTTACATCACTGGGCCGGTTCATCCTGCTCCGGTTCTCCTGCGGGTCGGATCTAAAGGTTGCCGAGTTCCCAATTGTAGTTAGAGACGGCAGCAAAGGTCCCTTCAAAGAAAGGTGAGACGTTGAGCTCACCAGGGAAAAGATCCTTGCACTCATAAAGAGGCCCGCAGATCTGTTTGTCTTCCTGGTCATATGCTGCTTGGTAGCTCTTCAGGTCCGCCTCCGCCTCATTAGCCATGACAGACGCCAGGAAGCGAGAGTCCTTGATGACTTTGAAATAGTCTGTTTCAGAAAATTCTGAGCCGTCAACTTTCTTCGAAGGGTACCCGCCCATCATTTCGGCTGGCGTGAGATCCGGCGCGAAGGCCATAGCCCGGCTTAACCCTGCGACGGCTCCAGAGCGGAAAGCTGACTTCTTCAATTCTTGTATCTGCTTGGGCACCGTCGAGAACAGTTCTAACACCCCCTTCAGGGTATTGGGAATCTTTTCCTTGTATTGTATGCTCTTGATGGTAAACATCGCCACGCAGTAAAGTTGCTCCGTGAAGGTGTACATGGCCTTCAGTGATAGGATGCTGTCCGTTGCAAGTTGCCGGCTCAAGGGACCTGCATGAGCCGGAAGGGACATGTGAGTATTTTATGAAGGATGATGGTATATGGAGTATGGTAAGGTTGACTTACCAAATAAGGCGGCAGACATCTTAGCGATGTGTCGTTTGAGACCTTGGAGTTCTTCAGCAACAGCGATGAGCCACTGATCGGCATCATCCGCCCGTTTTGTGAGAGCGGCTTTCTCCGACTCAGCTGCCTCTTTTAGTGATGTTAACTCGGCGGTGGCTTTTGCTAATTCCTCGGCTAGGAGCCGACATTTCTCGTCAACCACACTTCGTGCTTCCTGTTGAGCAGCCAAGTTAGCTTTAAGATCCGCCAGCTGAGAGCCGGCGGCGTTCAGAGCATCCTGCACATATTAAAACAAAGTATGGGCTATTACAGCAGCACGAGTGTTAATAGACACAAGGATTCATAGTTCAAGTTATAAAAGTCTCAAACACATTGCAAGCAATATATTTGACACTTGGGGGCTAATGTACATTTCATCTGTTCAAGTATACAGTTCCGGTTCATCTTCCTTGAAACTAACCCGGAATTTGGGAGCTACACCATGGCTCTTTTCAGATCAGAAAGTCCTGACTCAAATAGAATTTGAGCCGGCCCTTGGGGGCTACACTACGTCTTTGTCTAGCTACGAAAGTCCCGACTCAAATAAAATTTGAGCCGACCCTTGGGGGCTACATTTGGCAGTATGCAAGTGTTTACAGTGTGCAGTGTATGTATACATTATTTAAGCAAAAGTGTTTTCTACATAACCTTCAAAGAAATACCCGATTCAACTATACATTAGATTAAATCCGGCTCTTGGGGGCTGGGGAAGGTTATGGCTAGAGAAAGGTAACATACCTCATATTTTGTCTTCAACATGGCGACCAGCCGGAGTTCCAAGTCTCGGCTGGTATTTACCAGGTTCATGTAGCCGGAGTGGAGTTCTTCGGCTGTCATCCTGTCGTATGACGAGTCAAATTCAAGTTTCCGTGAAGCTTCAGACGGCTCAGGATGCCAGGTTAATACATGTGCTGGAGAAGGAGGCTTCTGAGCAGACCCAGTGATGATGACATCTGGAGTCGCAGGAGTCTTGGCGGGTGTAACCGGCCTTGAAGGACCAGCTGGGGAGTTCTCCATTGTAACGTCGTCCGCTGTCGGCTCGGTAGAAGCCGCTGGTGGAGCTTCTTCTGGTGGAGTTTCCTCCGGCTGTTCAAGATCCGGTTGAGCCGGGGCCGGCTGTTCAGACTCCTGATTTTCAAGGACAGGGCCAGAATAAGGATGGTTGGTCTTGCGGCGTTTTGCTTGAGCACTTCAAAGTGAAGGGTTAGCATTTGAAGGAGGCTGGTATCTCATTAAGACATCCGGATATTTGAATACTTACAGAGGATTGATTTTTGGTGGAGGAATGACTAACGCAGAAGAGTCGCTGGAAGAGGGCGTCTTCTGAAAGAGTAAGACACGGAAATGATAAGACGCTTAGGTACGAAGAAAAGCCAAAAGAAGATAAGGATAGTAACCTCTGTAGGCCGCTTCTTAGGAGCCGGCGAGTTCGGTAGTCCCGATACAAGCTTCGTAGAGCCGGTGCTCCGGGTCTGGCGACGCTCAGCCTACTGTTGCTTTTTTAAGAAGAAATCAGGAGCGAGATGAGAGAGAGGGTGAGAAAGAGGGAATTTCCTAACGACCCGCCGCGGCTTTCGGATGAAATATTCTGAATCGGAGTATATGTAAGTTACCTCAGGAGCGTTGGCGTGACTGGTTTCTACTTCGTCCTGTGAACATGGTAAAACATTAATAAAGAGCCGGCAAGATAAAGAGTCAAGTAAGTAAGTTAAAGATTTTACCTCCGACTCTGAAGAGGCCAGGTGTTCGAACCAGTTCTCTTGGGGAGCTGCCTTTCTTTGCTTCTTAGTGGCGGCTTTCTTCTTGGTTGCCTTCGGAGAAGGAACGTATTCCTTCTTCCAGAAGTCTGAGTCAGCCTGCAAATTGACCCGGAGGAAAGATATCAATCCGAGTAAAGAAGAGTAGGTAAACATGAAACAGACGGAAGAAGGACAAGAATACTTACAAGGGGCGCCGGGTTGGTCGCGCAGATGGGCGCCAGCCCGATGGTGCTGCAAGAACCGGAGGTCTCATGCACAAGGCTCCGGACGGTCATGCAGATGTCATCCTCAGTTAAAGTGCCATTGCTGAAGCACAATTCACTGTCATACTGCCCTGGATATTCATACATGAGCCGGTTCCTATGGCTCAGAGGCATGATCCACCATTCCACCCAGCAGCGGATAAGATCTGTTCCAATAAGACCATTGGCCAGGAGAGCCTTCACTCTGGCATGAGGCTTCTCGTATCTGGCGCGATCAGCAGCTGAGAGCCGGTCGGGCAATGATGTATCAGTTGAGAGCCGGGAAGGACGATAACCCGGCAAGCGATGTTCCGTGTCAGGAGACGTGTCTTTGCAGTAGAACCACGTCTTGTTCCAATCCTTCGGGTGGCTGGGCATCTGAATAGCCAGAAAGGTGATGCCCCTCCGGCGCTGGATGGTGATCCCTCCGAGTTCCAGACTTGGCCCGCTCTTGTACTCTGTCTGGCGGTTGGCATAGAAGAACTCTCGAAAGAATCCGACTGATGGCCTGGACTGGAGGTACGCCTCACAGAGGACTTGGAAGTGGCAAATATTGGATACTGAATTCGGTGCCAGGTCTTGGGGATGCAGTTTGTATAGATGGAGAATGTCACAGAAGAACCTAGAACTGGTGGCACGAACACCCGCTCGATGTGATCCGTAAAAACTATGACCTCCCGCTTCTTTGGAGGAAGGGTGCCGGCAGCTACGAGGTCTAACAAATATTCTTCAGTCACGCAAGAGCCGACACAATTGCATGAATTGGTGGCGCGTGTCATGTTGGCGGCTTAAAAGTACTGTGCAAAAAAAATGGTGACTAGTCAAACAAGAGCAGATAGCTATGGCGGCTTACAAGTTATAGGGTTCTAAAAGATTAAAGCCTTGAAAGGCCCGGCTGATAAACAGCCGGAGGGAGTCTAGCGGCTCACTATGGACCGAAGAGCCAGAAGTCAGTCAAGACCCGGACAAACAAATTTCGCAAACCGTTGCTAAAATTTTGGATCTACTGAAGTGGAGAAATAGGTTCTACGTCGACCTAGGTGAAGAAAAGCGAGAAATGGAAAGTTGGTCTACAGCCCTAACAGCCCGCGCATTATGCACGGACGGATCGCGTACGGTGGCGGTGGTGACAACGCAGTCTAAAGGACGCGCGGCGGGCCCCGAGACTTGCCTATGCGGTCGCGCCGGCGTCAGAACGCGCGATGGAGGGTCCGTCGGAGAAAACCCTATCTCTAGCGATCTAAAGCTACGGGAAAGAGAGGCGTACCGGAGATGGAGACGGCGGAGGACGAGATTCTGGTCCGAACAGGTCGATGCAGTGGCCAATGTTGGTAACGGACGAGCGGCGGCGCCGGAGGGAGCGGAGCGAAGCTCGGTCGACGGGCAGTGGCAAGAAGAAGAAGAAGGGGCGCACGAGCGGGAATGAACCGTTTTGACCCGTGCGGGTCCTATTTAACAGGAGGACGGTGCGGAATCCTAGGCGTCAACACCGGTCTTGCCGAAGCGGACGCCTCGATTCTCGGTAAGTGGTTAAATGCAAGAGATTTGGTGATACGTCAGTGGATCTGTGACGTCACGCCGGGTCTTTCCGTGGCGACTCTCAAACATTTGCAAGAGACGTATGAAATGAGCTGGCTCACTTCAACCTGGGGCCTAATGTTGGGGATATAACCCCGCGATATGACCCGGCTGGAAGGTTCCGGTTGATGACATTTGTTATGAGCCAGCCCACAAAGACAGGCGTCAGCTGGAGGCCCAAGATGATTGGTGGCTCTTGGTATGGGCCGGACGGCGGAGACCCGGATGTGCAAGACCTTCCAAGGATGACTTGGATGGGAAGATAGAGATAGATTCGGAGATGTAAACATGATCCAACTATACAATTTTAAGACCGACGGTTCTGACCTCTTATATAAAGGCAGAGTCGGGGTGGCTTAGAGGTAGGTTATCGAAAACTAGGTCAAGCTTCTAGACCCTTCTAATCGATACAACAAGCAATAACAACACAAGCAGGACGTAGGCTTTTACCTTGACTTGAGGGGCCGAACCTGGGTAAACTCGTGTCCTTTGTCTCGATCAACCCCTTTGAGTCCACTACCATGGCGACAGCTCCGAACTCAAGTTTGGTAACCCGGACATCTGCCGTGATAAAACCACGACAGTTCCCGTAGCATTCTGGAAACTTTCCCAAAATCAAGAAGTGAAAAGTCTTCCACGATCAGAATTGATCTCTACAGGAACACCATGAAGAGAAACTATTCGGGAAATATACGGACCTAGTAACTGACTAGCAGTTATACATTCTCGAACTGGAAGGAAATGAGCAAGTTTTGAAATGCGATCGATGACCACGAAGATGGCATCATTCCCTTTCTTGGTCTTTGGAAGCCGGTGATGAAATCCATACCGACCTGGTCCCATTTCCAGTCGGGAATAGACAGGGGCTAAAGGGTGCTAGCATACCTTTGATGCTCTGCTTTAACGCAGTGACAAACGTCGCAGTTAGCAATGAATTGAGCAATTTCTCTCTTCATCCTTGTCCACCCAAATCTCTGGCGTATGTCCTGATACATTTTAGTACTACCAGGATGAATCCTGAGAGGAGATTCATGAGCTTCTTTAAGGATCAACTGCCTTAAGTTTCGTACCTTGGGAACCACGAAGTGATTCTCAAAGAATACAACACCTTGATCATTTATAGAGAAACATCTAGCAGCTCCGCTAGCAATATTCCGCTTGATTCGAGAAATACCTGGATCACATTTCTAGGCTTCTATGATCTGATCCTCAAGAGTCGGTTTCGCCACCAAGGTAGAAAGGAATCCTCGAGGAACAATGTGAAGGTTTAACTTACGAAATTCCTCGTGGAGAAGTGTTTGACTTTGTAGCAATATGGGCTTGTCACAATAGGATTTACGACTTAGTGCATCAACCATGACATTGGCTTTGCCTGGGGTCTAAGATATTCCTAAGTCGTAGTCCGTAATCAACTCAATCCACCGTCTTTGCCTGAGATTCAAATCCGGTTGGGTGAATATATATTTGAGACTCTGGTGATCAGTGTATATTTCACAACGATTACCCAAAAGATAATGTCACCAAGTGACAAGTGCATGGACTACTACCGCAACTTCCAGATCGTGTGTTGGATAATTCTCCTCAGGTGGACGCAACTCTCGAGACGCGTAGGAAATCACATGACGATCTTGCATGAGAATGCAACCTAGACCTTGTCGCGAAGCATCATAGTAGATAACAAAGTCCTTTGTGCAATCCGGGGTTACAAGTATCGGGGCAGTAGTCAGTCATCTTTTCAACTCTTGAAAACTTTCCTCACACTTTGGAGTCCACTCGAACTTCTTACTTTTCTTGAGGAGTTCAATTAGAGGTTTGGCAACTTTGGAGAAGTTCTCAACGAAGTAGAGAAAGTAGCTCGCTAAGCCAAGGAAACTCCTAACTTGCTTACCGATTCAGGTTGAGTCCAGTAAAGGACAGCTTTAACTCTGTCGGGATTGACAAAAACACCTTTTGCAGAGATTACATGACCTAGATTGGTCACTTCTAGCAACCAGAATTCACACTTGGAGAATTTGGTTTAAAGGCGGTGCTCCCGGAGTTTCATCAATACCAGGCTAAGATGCTCAGTATGTTCTTCTTCGTTCTTCAAGTATATTGGGATATCATCGAGGTAAACCATGACAAATTTGTCTAGATACTCCATGAAGATCAAATTCAATAAGCGGGAGAAGGGGGCTTGGGCATTGGTTAGACGGAAGGACATGACGGTGTACTCATATTGGCCACAACGAGTGACAAAGGCCGTCTTAGGAATGTCCTCGTTCCTGCTTTTCATTTGATGATAACCTAATCTCAAATCCATCTTGGAAAAGACTATGGATCTAGCAAGCTGATCATACAGATCGTTGATCCTGGGGAACAGATATTTGTTCTGTATCGTGACCAGGTTAACCGGTCGATAATCGACAACCATCCGATCCGTACCATCCTTCTTCTTGACGAAAAAGGAGAGGACAAGCCCATGGAGAAGAACTAGGAAGGATGAAACATTTCTTCAAAGATTCATCTAGTTGGTTCTTAAGCTCAGCTAGCTCTTGGGGAGACATCTTATAGGACCTTCTAGCAATTGGAGTGGTTCCTTGAATAAGTTCATGACAAACTCTACTTCTCTATCAGGTGGAACACCTGGCAATTCTTCTGGAAAAACTTCTAGAAAGTCACGAACTACCGGGATGTTTTCAAGGTCTCGAAGAGGATTGACATTGAGGGAATAAATCATGCCCTCTCTAATGCGGGTTTGGACCTTGACTATCTGGCAGAAGGATAGGTAAGCTGAACAAACCTTGTGAAACAATCAATTATGGCATGATGGGCTATCATCCAGTCCATCCCCAAAATGATATTGATGTCTGAAGACTTGAGAGCTATTAGAGAAGCAAGGAATAATAAACCATCAACAAGGATTTGATTTACATGGCTAAGTCTAGTAGTTTGCCATCTATAACCTGGAGTTTGAACTTCCAAAGGAGTTGGCGTAATATCAAAAGACATATCATGCGACATGGCATACCTTTCGGAAATGAAAGAGTGAGAGGATCCAGAGTCAAATAGAACTAAAGCTAGATGAGAATTGACAAGAAGTGTCTTAAGCATGACATTAGCATCTTCAGCTTCTTCTACATTTACATGGAGCACACATCCACGAGTATAAAAAACTGACCTGGCATTTAACTTCTTGATTTGGGGCTTGCCACACCAGCAACATTTCTTGAAGAGGATGGAACATTTGCTCGCAAAGGAAAATTCTTCGAATAATGTCCATGCTGACTACACTTGAAGCATGCCCCAAGAGTGGGACGTGTATTTGAGTTGAGCATCTGTTTGATGAGGTTCTTCTGGGGAACACATGGCATCGGCACGCGAGGCACCACATAGGATGGCCTCGGTGCATAAACAGGAGGGAGAGCAGTGTTTCGAATCCATATTCTACGCCTTTGAGATATAGATCCTAACGATGAAATAAAATCATAGTTGTGCTTGTGAGATTCCTCACAGGTCATCCTACCAGTTTGTGCTTGAATGACTTTGTTCACAAGAACCTGGAAGGTAGCAAACTCATGCAAGTTGATGTCGCGACGTAGCTCTCGGTTGAGACCTTTCATGAACCTTGCTTGCTTCTTGGCATCTGTGGATACTTCTTCAGGTGCATAGCGCATGAGGCATCCAAATTCATGGCTATAGGCATCCACATCCATCTTGCCTTCGGTCAGGTTGCAAAACTCCTCTTGCTTACGATCTATCAGGGCCTGTGGAATATGATGCTCACGAAAGGCCTCATGATAAACCACAAGTATAGGGGACCAATCATAGCCTTTCTCGATAAGTAAGAGTGTCAAACCCAACGAGGAGCTAAAGGTAAAACAAATATTCCCTCAAGTTCTATCGACCACCGATACAACTCTATGCACGCTTAACGTTCGCTTTACCTAGAACAAGTATGAAACTATAAGTATTTTGTAGGTTTAACGGGATAGGTTTGCAAGGTAATAAAGAACACGTAAATAAATGTTAGGGGATGCTAAGGTAAAGAAATAATTAATTTAGTTTAACGAGTGTGGAAAAGTGGTGGTAGGAGTTGCGGAATTGTCCCTAGGCAATCAATAACTAGACCGGTCATCATTATTGCAATTTTATATGAGGGAGAGGCATAAGCTAACATACTTTCTCTACTAGGATCATATGCAGTTATGATTGGAAATCTAGCAAGCATTCGCAACTACAAAAGATCATTAAGATAAAACCCAACCATAGCATTATAAGGTATCAAATCTTCTTTACTCTCATATGCAACAATCCACCTACTCGGGTTTATGATTCTGTCACTCAAGCAACCCACCATAGGCAAATCATGAATACATTGCAACACCCTACAGCGAGAATCCCTCACGCTTGCGCGACACGGAGAGCACCATTGGACAGCACCAATAATAAAACATGAAACTCAAACCAATCATGTGTTGGGAAACGTTGCATGGGAAACAAAAAATTTCCTACGCACACGCAGATCTATCCATGGTGATGAGCATCTACGAGAGGGAGAGTGGATCTACGTACCCTTGTAGATCACTAAGCGGGAAGCGTTAAGAAACGCGGTTGGTGTAGTCGAACGTCTTCGCGATCCAAATTGCCGAGCGTCCCACGATCCAATCACGATCCGTCCTGCGATCTAATCACGATCCGTCCCACGAGCTTCATCATGATCCTTCCGATCTAGCACCGAACGGACGGCACCTCCGCGTTCAGCACACGTACAACTTGATGATGATCTCTACCGTCAAGATCCAGCAAGAGAGAGCAGAGAGGTAGAAGAGTTCTCCGGCAGCGTGATGGCGCTCCGACAATGGTGGTGGAGTAATTCCGGCAGGGCTTCGCCTAAGCACTGCAGAAATCCGATATAGAGGAGAAATTATGCACTGGAGGAACGGGTAGCACATGGCTGAAAGAAACTAGTGCAAAACCCTACAACCCACCAGTATATATAGGAGGAGAGGAGGAGAGCCTTGGCGCAAGGGCCAAGGCTCCTTGGAGTCGGCCGAACCTACTAGGAGAGGAGGACTCCTCCTCCAATCCTAGTAGGACTAGGATTGCTCCCTTTTTTGCCTTTTTTGCCACTTTTCCTATTGGTTTTTTTTCCAGCCACATGGGCCTTCTGTGGGAGTTTCCACGAGCCCACTAAGGGCTTATATTCACTCTCCACAGCCCATGAAGCATCTTGGGTCGAAATAAACCTCCCGGAGGCCTCCCGGTACACTACCGGCACTCTCGGTACACTACCGATGAGCCCAAAACTTTTTCGGCGACCAAAACAGGACTTCCTATATATCAATCTTTACCTCTGGACCATTCCGGAGCTCCTCGTGACGTCCGGGATCTCATCCGAGACTCCTAATAACCTTAGGTCACCACCATACATAAGTCTATACTACCAGAACGTCACCAAACCTTAAGTGTGCAGACGCTGCGAGTTCGAGAACTATGTAGACATGACCGAGACACCTCTACGGTCAATAACCAATAGCGGGACATGGATATCGATATTGGTTCCTACATATTCTACGAAGATCTTTATCGGTCGATCCTCTATGCCAAGGATTCAGTTAATCCCGTATGATGTTCCCTTTGTTCTTCCGTATGTTACTTGCCCCAGATTCGATCGTCGGTATCTCCATACCTAGTTCAACCTCGTTACCGGAAAGTCTCTTTACTCGTTTTGTAATACAATATCCCGCGACTAACACTTAGTCACATTGCTTGCGTGGCTCACTTTGATGTTGCATTACCGAGTGGGCCCTGAGATACCTCTCCAACACACGGAGTAACAAATCCCAGTCTTGATCCATGCCAACTCAATAGACACCCTCGGAGATACCTGTAGAGCACCTTTATAGTCACCCAGTTACGTTGCAACGTTTTATACACACAAGGCACTCCTCCGATGTCCGTGAGTTGCATGATCTCATGGTCATAGGAACACATACTTGACATGCAGAAAACAATAGCAATAAACTGACACGATCATATGCTACATTTGTACTTTGGGTCTTGTCCATCACATCATTCTCCTAATGATGTGATCCCGTTATCAAATGACATCAGATGTCAATGGATAGGAAACCTTGACCATCTTTGATCAACGAGCTAGTTCACTAGAGGCATACTAGGGACAGAGTGTTGTCTATTTACCCACACATGTAATGTGTTTCCAATCAATACAATTATAACATGGATAATAAACGATTATCATGAACAAGGAAATATAATAATAAACACTTTATTTATTTCCTCTAGGGAATATTTCCAACAGTCTCCCACTTGCACTAGAGTTAATAATCTAGTTCACATCACTATGTGATTTACATTGTAATGAATCGAACACCCATGCAGTTCTGGTGTTGATCATGTTTAGCCCTTGCTAGAGGTTTAGTCAACGGGTCTGCAACATTCAGATCCATGTGCACTTTGCAAATATTTATGTCCTTCTCCTTGATGTAATCGTGGATGGTGTTGAAGCGTCGCTTTATGTGTCTGGTCCTCTTGTGAAACCTTGGTTCCTTGGCCAGAGCAATGGCACCAGTGTTGTCACAGAACAGGTTCATTGGATTCAATGCACTGGGCACTACTCCAAGATCTGTCATGAAATGCTTCATCCAGACACCTTCCTTAGCCGCCTCCGAGTCTACGATGTACTCCACTTCGCACGTAGAATCGGCTACCATGCTTTGGTTGGAACTGCACCAGCTTACCGCTCCCCCGTTGAGATGAAATACGTATCCGGTTTGCGACTTAGAGTCATCTGAATCAGTGTCAAAGCTTGCATCGACGAAACCCTTTACGACGAGCTCTTCATCACCTCCATGAATGAGAAACATTTCGTTAGTCCTTTTCAGGTACTTAAGGATATTCTTGACCGCTGCCCAGTGCTCCATTCCAGGATCACTTTGAATCCTTCCGGCCATACTTATGGCAAGGCTGACATTGGGACTTGTGCACAACATTGCATACATGGTAGAGCCTATGGCTGAAGCATAGGGGATGACACTCATCTTTTCTCTATATTCTGTAGTCACTAGGCATTGAGTCTTACTCAACTTCACACCTTGTAACACAGGCAAGAACTCCTTCTTGTACTGATCCATTTTGAACTTCTTCAAAACTTTATCAAGGTATGTGCTCTGTGAAAGTGCTATTAAGCGTCTCGATCTATCTCTATAGATCTTAATGCCTAATATGAAAGCAGCTTCTCCTAGGTCCTTCAATGAAAAACTCGTGTTCAAATATTCCTTCACGCTTTCCAGCATTTCTATATTGTTTCCAATCAGCAATATGTCATCCACATATAATACTAGAAATTCTATAGAGCTCCCACTCACTTTCTTGTAAATACAAGCTTCTCCATAAACTTGTATGAACTCAAACGCTTTGATCACCTCATCAAAGCTCGTATTCCAACTCTGAGATGCTTGCACCAGTCCATAAATGGATCGCTGGAGTTTGCAAACTTTGTCAACATTCTCTGGATCGACAAAACCTTTGGGTTGCATCATATACAACTCTTCCTTAAGGAAACCATTGAGGAACGCCGTTTTGACATCCATCTGCCAAATTTCATAGTCGAAATAAGTAGCTATTGCCAATATGATTTTGACGGTCTTAAGAATCGCTACAGGTGAGAATGTCTCATCGTAGTCAACTCCTTGAACTTGTGAAAAACCTTTTGTCACAAGTCGAGCTTTAGACAGTGATATTACTGTCCGCTTATGTCTTCTTCTTAAAGATCCATTTGTTTTGAATGTCCTTTCGCCCTTCAGGTAATACTTCCAAAGTCCATACTTTGTTTTCATACATGGATCCCATCTCGGATTTCATGGCCTCTAGCCATTTCTTGGAATCCGGGCCCATCACTGCTCCTCCATAGCTCGTAGGTTCATTATTTTCCAACAACATGACCTCTAAGACAGGGTTGCCGTACCACTCCGGAGTAGTACGCGCCCTTGTCGACCTATGAGGTTCAATAGTAGCTTGATCCGAAGCTTCATGATCATCATAATTAACTTCCTCTTCTACCGTCGTAGGTCCCACAGAAACATCTTTCTGCGCTGCGCTACTTTCTGGTTGAAGTAAAGGTTCAATAACCTCATCAAGCTCTATCTTCCTCCCACTCAATTCTTTCGAGAGAAACTCTTTCTCAAGAAATGTTCCTTTCTTAGGGACAAACACTTTGCCTTTGGATCTAAGATAGAAGGTATACCCGACTGTCTCTTTCGGGTATCCTATGAAGACGCATTTCTCCGCTTTGGGTTCCAGCTTTTCAGGCTGAAGCTTTTTGACATAAGCATCACATCCCCAAACTTTAGGAAACGAAAAATTTGGCCTCTTGACAAACCATAGTTCATATTGCGTTGTCTCAACGGATTTTGATGGTGCCCTATTTAAAGTGAATGCAGCTGTATCTAATGCATAACCCCAAAACAATAGTGGCAAATCAGCAAGAGACATCATAGAACGCACCATATCTAATAAGGTTCTATTACGACGTTCGGACACACCATTACGCTGTGGTGTTTCAGGCGGTGTCAACTGTGAAACAATGCCACACTGTCTTAAGTGACTGCGAAGCTCATAACTCAGATATTCACCTCCTCGATCAGATCGCAGGAATTTAATCTTCTTGTTACGATGATTCTCAACTTCACTCTGAAATTGCTTGAACTTTTCAAACGTTTCAGACTTGTGTTTCATTTAGTAAATATACCCATATCTACTTAAGTCATCAGTGAAGGTGAGTAAATAACGATATCCACCACGCGTTGTAACATTCATTGGACCGCACACATCAGTATGTATGATTTCCAATAAGCGACTCGCCCATTCCATTGTTCCAGAGAATGGCGTTTTAGTCATCTTGCCCATGAGGCATGGTTCACATGTGTCAAGTGATTCAAAATCAAGTGACTTCAAAAGTCCATCGGCATGGAGCTTCCTCATGCGTTTTACACCAATATGACCTAAACGGAAGTGCCACAGCAAAGTGGTACTATCATTATCAACTCGACATCTTTTGGCATCAATGTTATGAACATGTGTGTCATCACTATGAAGATTCAATATGAATAAACCCCTTACATTGGGTGCATGACCATAAAAGATATAAATGGAACAACCTTTATTCTCTGATTTAAATGAGTGACCGTCTCGCAATAAACAAGATCCAGATATAATGTTCATGCTTAACGTAGGCACTAAATAACAATTATTCAGGTTCATCACTAATCCTGATGGTAATCAAAGATAGAGCGTGCCGACGGCGATCACATCAACCTTGGAACCATTTCCCACGCGCATCGTCACTTCGTCCATTGCTAGCCTTCGTTTATTCCGTAATTCCTGTTTTGAGTTGCAAATGTGAGCAACCGAACCGGTATGAAATACCCAGGAATTAGTACGAGAGATAGTAAGGTACACATCAATAACATGTATATCATATATACCTTGTTTGGCATTGGCCGCCTTCTTGTCAGCCAGGTACTCGGGGCAGTTCTGCTTCTAGTGACCAGTTCCTTTGCAATGAAAGCACTCAGTTTCTGGCTAAGGTCCATGCTTAGGCTTCTTTGCAGGAGTAGCTACTGCTTTGCCATCCTTCTTGGTTTTAAACTTGTTTCCTTTTCCCTTGCCATTTTTCTTGAAACTAGTTGTTTTATTGACCATCAACACTTGATGTTCCTTCTGGATTTCAGACTTAGCGACTTTCAGCATCGCAAACAGCTCGGCGACTGACTTGTCATCCCGTGCATGTTATAGTTCATTACAAAGCTCTTGTAACTAGGTGGCAGTGATTGAAGAACTCTGTCACTGATTGCCTCTGGCAGAAGGGTAATTCCCAACTCCGCTAGACGATTTGAATACCCAGACATTCTGAGTATATGCTCACTGATAGACCCGTTCTCCTCCATCTTGCAAGCATAAAATTTATCAGAGGTCTCATACCTCTCGATCCGGGCATTCTTCTGAATGATAAACTTCAGCTCCTAGAACATCTCATATGCTCCATGACGTTCAAAATGTCTTTGAAGTCCCGGTTCTAATCCATACAATATTGCACACTGAACTATTGAGTAGTCTCCAGCACGTGCCTCCCAAGCGTCTTCGGAGGTCATGTCTTCTGGTTAGTTACCAAGCAGTGCATCGAGGACATAGGATTTCTGGGAAGCCGTGAGGATAATCCTCAGATTACGGGCCCAGTCAACAAAGTCACTTCCATCATCTTTCAACTTAGCTTTCTCTATGAACGCAATAAAATTCAGGGGTGCTACTGCACAAGCCATTGATCTACAACATAGATATGCAAAGGTTACTTAGACTATTGTTCAAGATAATGAGTTTAGTTAATCAAAACAAGGTGCATAAAAGTTTTAACATCACATGCAAATCATAAGTGACATGATATGGCCATGAACTTGTGCTTTTGATAACCATCATGAAAGCACCGACATGATCTCCATCGTCACTGGCACGATATGATGATCTCCATAATCTTGATCTCCATCAACGTGTCGCCATTGGGGTTGTCGCGCCCAACATGCTTCTACTACTATTTCTACTGTAGCGATAAATTAAAGCATTACATAGCGCTTAATGACTGACACGCAGGTCATACAATAATTTAAGATAACCCTATGGCTCCTGCTGGTTTCCGTACTCATCGACATGCAAGTCGTGATAATCTATACATCACATGATCATCTCATACACCACATATATCACATCATGTAATTGGCCATATTACATCACAACATACCCCGCAAAACCAAGTTAGACATCCTCTAATTGTTGTTGCATGTTTTACGTGGCTGCTACGGGTATCTAGTAAGAACAATTCTCATCTACGCAAAAACCACAACGGTGATACACTAGTTGCTTTTCAACCTTCTCAAGCACCGCCTTTGTCAAATCCGATCCAACTAAAGTGAGAGAAACTGTCACCCACAAGCCATCTATGCAACAAGTTGCGATTGAGGGAACCGGTCTCTCGTAAGCATACGAGTAATGTTGGTCTGGGCCACTTCATCTCACAATACCGCTGAACCAAAATCCGATCAAGGGAGGAAGCAATCTAAGCATCAACGCCCACAAACCTTTTGTATTCTACTCGAGATCTCATCCACACATAGACCTAGCTCTGATACAACTGTTGGGAAACTTTGTATGGGAAACAAAAAAATTCCTACGCACACGCAGATCTATCCATGGTGATGAGCATCTACGAGAGGGAGAGTGTATCTACGTACCCTTGTAGATCGCTAAGCGGGAAGCGTTAAGAAACGTGGTTGGTGTAGTCGAACGTCTTTGCGATCCAAATCGCCGAGCATCCCGCGATCCAATAACGATCCGTCCCGCGATCTAATCATGATATGTCCCACGAACTTGATCACGATCCGTCCCATGAACTTGATCACGATCCGTCCCACGAGCTTGATACGATCCTTCCGATCTAGCGCCAAACGGACGACACCTCCGCGTTCAGCACACGTATAGCTTGATGACGATCTCTATTGTCTAGATCCAGCAAGAGAGAGTGGAGAGGTAGAAGAGTTCTCCAGCGATGGTGGTGGAGCAATTCTGGCAGGGCTTCGCCTAAGCACTGCAGAAATCCGATATAGAGGAGAAACTATGCACTGGACGAACGGGTAGCACGTGGCTGAAAAAACTAGTGCAAACCCCTAAAACCCACCAGTATATATAGGAGGAGAGGAGGAGAGCCTTGGCGCAAGGGCCAAGGCTCCTTGGAGTCAGCCGAACCAACTAGGAGAGGAGGACTCCACCTCGAATCCTAGTAGGACTAGGATTTCTCCTTTTTTTCCTTTTTTCCACCCTTTCCTATTGGATTTTCTTCTCCAGCCACATGGGCCTTGTGTGGGAGCTTCCACCAGCCCACTAAGGGCTGATATTCACTCTCCCACAGCCCATGAAGCCTCTTGGGTCGAAATACCCCTCCCGGAGGCCTCCCGGTACACTACCGGCACTCCCCGTACACTACCGATGAGCCCAAAACATTTCCGGCGACCAAAACAGGACTGCCAATATATATATCTTTACCTCCGGACCATTCCGGAGCTCCTCGTGATGTCCGGGATCTCATCCGGGACTCCAAACAACCTTTGGTCACCACCATACATAAATCTATACTATTGAAATGTCACCAAACCTTAAGTGTGAAGACCGTGCGGGTTCAAGAACTATGTAGACATGACCGAGTGGGCCTTGAGATACCTCTCCGTCACACGGAGTAACAAATTCCAGTCTTGATCCATGCCAACTCAACAGACACCCTCGGAGATACCTGTAGAACACCTTTATAGTAACCCAGTTACGTTGCGACGTTTGATACACACAAGGCACTCCTCCGATGTTCGTGAGTTGCATGATCTCATGGTCATAGGAACACATACTTGACATGCAGAAAACAATAGCAATAAACTGACACGATCGTATGCTAAGTTTGTAGTTTGAGTCTTGTCCATCACATCATTCTCCTAATGATGTGATTCCGTTATAAAATGACATCACATGTCAATGGCTAGGAAACCTTGACCATCTTTGATCAACGAGCAAGTTCACTAGAGGCATACTAGGGACAGAGTTATCTATTTACCCACACATGTAATGTGTTTCCAATCAATACAATTATAGCATGGATAATAAACGATTATCATGAACAAGGAAATATAATAATAAACACTTTATTTATTGCCTCTAGGGCATATTTCCAACATCATGATCATCAATCAACCCATAGGACAATAAAAATCTACTCAGACATCATAGGATGGCAACACATCATTGGATAATAATATGAAGCATAAAGCACCATGTTCAAGTAGAGGGTAAAATGGGTTGCGGGGGAGTCGACCTCTGTAGATAAATGGGGGAAGGTGATGGTGGTGTTGGTGAAGACTACGGAGATGGTGGAGTAGATCGCCGTCATGATGATGGCCCTGGCAGCATTCCGACGCCACCGGGAGAGAGGGGGAGAGAGCCCCCTCCTTCTTATTCTTCCTTTACCTTCGACCTTTCCCATAGATGGGAGAAGGGTTTCCTCTCTGGTCCATGGCCTCCATGGTGGCGGACGGGCGAGAGCCCCTCTGAGATTCGATCTCTCTCTCTCTCTCTCTCTCTCTGTTTCCTTCTGTTTCTGCGCTCCCAGAATCTGGCCTTTCACCGTTTCTTAAATATCCGGAGATCCGTAACTCCGATTGGGCTGAAATGTTTAGGGGATTTTTATCCGGATATTATCTTTCTTGTGGCCAAAGGATACCTCCAACCAACCTAAGGGGTGGCCACAAGCCTACTAGGCACGACCAGGGGGTGGGCTGCGCCTAGCAGGCTTGTGACCTCCTCGGACATCGTCTCGCGTTGATTATTTTCCCCAAAAATCCCATATGTTCCAAAAAAATCTCGGTAAGTTTTTATCGCGTTTCGACTTCATTTGATAAGGATTTTTTGTGAAACAAAAAACATGCAACAAACAAGAAGTGGCACTGGCATTGGATCAATATGTTAATCCCAAAAAATAGTATAAAAAATTGCCAAAAGTATATGAAAGTTGTAGAATATTGGCATGAAACAATCAAAAATTATAGATACGACATAGACGTATCAGCATCCCCAAGCTTAATTCCTGCTCGTGCTCGAGTAGGTAAATGATAAAAAAAGATAATTTTTGATGTGGAACGGTACCTAACACAATCTTGTTCATATAATCTAATCATGGCATGAATATTAATCCAAGTTATATAATAAAAAATTCCCACTAGTATATGAAAGTGACAAAATAGGAGACTCTCTATCATGAAGATCATGGTGCTACTTTGAAGCACTAGTGTGGAAAAAGATAGTAGCAATGTCCCTTCTCTCTTTTCTCTCAATTTTTTTATTAATTTTTTATTAATTTTATTAATTATTTTATTTATATTTTTTTGGTGGGCATCTTTGGCCTCTTTTTTTATTTGGGCTTCGCTGGCCTCTTTTATTTTTCATAAAGTCTAGAATCTCATCCCCACTTGTGAGGGAATCATAGCTTCCATCATCCTTTCCTCACATGGGACGATCTCTAATAATGATAATCATCACACTTTTATTTACTTACAACTCAAAAGAAAATTACAACTTGAAACTTAGAACAAAATATGACTCTATATGAATGCCTCTGGGGGTGTACCCGGATTTGCAATGATCTAGCATAGCAAATGACATCAAAAAACAGACAAGCCATGAAAACATCATGCTAGCTATCTTACGATCATGCAAAGCAATATGAAAATGATGGTGCGTGTCATAATAAACGGAACGGTGGAAGTTGCATGGCAATATATCTCGGAATGGCTACGGAAATGCCATAATAGGTAGGTATGGTGGCTCTTTTGAGGTAGGATATATGGTCGGTTTAATGCACCGATGAAAGTTGCGCGATACTAGAAAGGCTAGCAAAGGTGGAAGGGTGAGAGTGCGTATAATACATGGACTTACATTAGTCATAAAGAACTCACATATTTATTGCAAAAGTCTATTAGTCATCGAAGCAAAGTATTAGACACATGCTCCTAAGGGAGAGGTTGGTAGGTGTTAACCATTGCGCTCTCTCGACCCTCACACAAGGGTTGACAATCAATAAACAAATCATTCTCTAACTTCCTTACATAACGGTTTGCCATACATGCATGCTACGGGAATCACAAACCTGTACACACGTATTTCTACCAATCCACAATTACTCACTAGCATGACTCTAATATCACCATCTTTATATCGCAAAACTATTGCAAGGAAGCGAACACATCATATTCAATGATCTACAAGTTTTATGTAGGATTTTATGACTAACCATGTGAATGACCAACTCCTGTTAACTCTCTAAATAGATATAAGTGAAGCATGAGAGTTTAATTCTTTCTAGAAAAGATATGCCCTCAGTTTAACAAATATAAATGAAGCAAAAGAGCATTCTACAAATGGTGGTTTTCTATGTGTGAGAAACAGGCAATCCAAACTTCAAATGATATAAGTGAAGCACATGAAGCATTCTAGAAAGCCACACTCAAAAGATATAAGTGAGGTGCAAAGAGCCTTCTATAAATCAACCAAGGACTTTCTCATACCAGCATGGTGCATTCTTAAAATAAAAAAATAAAAATCACACAACGCTCCAAGATTTACGCAATATCATGTGACGAATAAAAATATAGCTCCAAATAAAATTACCAATGTTTGTTAGAAGAAAGAGGGGATGCCTTTCGGGGCATCCCCAAGCTTAGTTTCTTGGGATTCCTTGAATATTACCTTGGGGTGCCTCGGGCATCCCCACGCTTAGTCTCTTTCCACTCCTTATTCCTTCATCCACCGTGATGTGACCCAAAAGTTGAAAACTTCAATCACACAAAACATAACAAAACCGTCGTGAGATACGTTAGTATAATAAAACAAATCACCACTTTATGTACTGTTTCCAACCAATTCATATTTTATTTTTGCATTGCAGATACTGTAATATAACTTTTCCATGTCTTATACCACCGACACAATCGATAGTTTCATCAAAACGAGCAAAACAATGCATCAAAAACAGAATTTGTCAAAAACAGGACAGTCCATAGTAATCTAAACATTCGCCATACTTCTGTAACTCCAAAAATCCTGAAAACTTAGGAAAATATAAGAAACTTGCATAGCAGTATTGTGTAAAAATTTCAGAAACTTTTGACATTCTAGTAAAAATGAAAATTCACGCACTACAGACAAAGTTTCTGCTTTTGCACTGCACACACCAAACAAGCAATCTAATCATCCTAAAGGCAAATCTTGGCACATTATTTTTATAAAAAAATGGTTTTATAAAAGGGGATAATTATTTTTGTTTAAAAGTTTCTGTAATTCAAGATTTGCAAACTTTCCATGGGCATGAACAAATTTCAAGGAGCTCCCCCACTTCAACGGTGCTCGTCCTTCTTACTTTCACTTCTCTTTTTGAAAAAGTTTTAAGTTCCCCACTTTATTTTTTGTTTTTAAACTATATAAAATGACTCTCTAAAACTTCCGGGTTGTCTGCCTGACAGCGCTTTCTTTAAATCCATTAAGCTAGTCATAAAGTGCTTAAGTAGTGGATCCACCCGGATCCCAAGGTATATCAAATATAATTTTAATTAGAAATTATTTGTAATTAAGTAGTGAGCACAAAGTGATATAAATCATGCAACAACAAAGTCTAACCCTCTTCTTATGCATTGGCATGCCGTACAAGAACAATTCATTCACACCAAGTAAAGGCCAATGCATAACATACGTAGTTCCTTGCAATTTTATTGTATCAAAAACATAGAGAGGTGAAGATGTAGTTCCTATCTCATAATAATTGCAAGTAGGATCAGCAAGTACATGCATATTATATTCATTAAGATCATCATGTGTAAGAGTAAAAGGCAACCCATCTATATAATCCTTAATAAGTGCAAACTTCTCTGATATAGTGTAGTTTGGAGAATTCAAAAAGATAATAGGACTATCATGTGTGGGTGCAATAGCAACAATTTAATGCTTAACATAAGGGACTATAGCAAGTTCATCTTCATAAGCATAATTCATATTAGCATCATGTCCACAAGAATAGCAAGCATCAAGGTCATCAAAAAGGGACATTTCAAAAGAATCCAAGGGATCATAGCAATGAACATAGCATTCATCCTTTGGTAAGCATGAAGGGAATTAAACAATGTATGAGTTGAAGAGTTACTCTCATTAGAAGGTGGGCACGAGTAGCTAATCTACTCTTCCTCCTTTTGGTCCTCGCTCTCCTCCTCATCTTTTTCATCCAATGAGCTCACAATGTCAGGAATTTGTTCTTCCATAGATTCCTGCAAATTATTAGTCCCATCTTGGACAGCGGAGACTTTCTCAATAAAAGCATTAATATCGGCATTATATTTATATGTCTCATAGCAACATCGAATTATAGCAAGATTTTCAGATCTGTAAACAGCATCATCATAATTTTCATACTCCTCAAACAAAGCTTCAATTTCATAAGCACCCTTAAAAGCAACAAACTCTTCTATTTTTTCCGCATCATAGTAATCATATCTACCATTAGCATAAGAAGACAAGGTTTCATTATCATTAAATTTACATGAAAAGGGAAGGTGTTTAGCCTTCATCCTAGTGCAACAAGTAATATCATATCTCAAGCATAGATTCCAAGTATACCATTTCAACATATAAATTTGATCCCATAACAGATTCCCTTTTTGAGTCCAGCGTTAATCCCTAAAGTATTCACATTGATCCAACATGTGTCCCATTATATAATTGAATGGGGGTTTTCTCAGGATTATTAAAGTAGTGCATAATATCTTCCACGTAACGAGTATCGACGGTTTTAGGAGGTTCCCCATCTACATGAGTAGCAAGTACACCTATTTTTTTGGTATTTCGTGTTCCATATCCATCACTAAGGATAGAGAACAACTTATAACATCAAATAAAATCTACTTAGTGATAAACAAAACAAGCACACACGAGAATATTCACCCCCACACTATTGCTCCCCGACAACGGCGCTAGAAAAAGGTCTTGATAACCGACAAGTATAGGGGATCAATTGTAGCATTTCTCGATAAGTAAGAGTGTCGAACCAAACGAGGAGCTAAAGGTTGAACAAATATTCCCTCAAGTTCTATCAACCACTGATACAACTCCATGCACGCTTAACGTTTGCTTTACCTAGAACAAGTATGAAACTATAAGTACTTTGTAGGTGTAACAGGATAGGTTTGCAAGGTAATAAAGAACACTTAAATAAAAACTTGGGCCTGCTAAAATAAAGAAACAATTAAGTTAGTTTAACGAGTGTGGAAAAGTGGTGGTAGGAGTTACAGAATTGTCCCTAGGCAATCGATAACTAGACCGGTCATCATTATTGCAATTTTATATGAGGGAGAGGCATAAGCTAACCTACTTTCTCTACTTGGATCATATGCACTGATGATTGGAACTCTAGCAAGCATTCGCAACTACAAAATATCATTAATGTAAAACCCAACAATAGAATTATAAGGTATCAAGTCCTCTTTACTCCCATATGCAACAACCCACCTACTCGGGTTTATGCTTCTGTCACTCAAGCAACCCACCATAGGCAAATCATGAACACATTGCAACACCCTATAGAGAGGATCCCTCACGCTTGCGCGATACGGAGAGCGCAATAGGAGAGCACCAATAATTAAACATGCAACTCAAACCAATCATGGTCATCAATGAACCCATAGGACAACAAAAATCTAATCAGACATCATAGGATGGCACCACATCATTGGATAATAATATGAAGCCTAAAGCACCATGTTCAAGTAGACGGTACAACGGGTTGCGGGAGAGTGGACCACTGTAGATACATGGGGGAATGTGATGGAGGTGTTGGTTAAGATGACGGAGTTGTTGGAGTAGATTGCCGTCATGATGATGGTCCCGGCGGCGTTCTGGCGCCACCGAGAGAGAGAGGGAGAGATCCCCCCTCCTTATTCTTCCTTGACCTTCCCCCTAGATGGGAGAAGGATTTCCCCTCTGGTCCATGGCCTCCATGGCGGCGGAGGGGCGAGAGCCCTACCGAGATTGGATCTCTCTCTCTGTTTCCTTTTGTTTCCGTGCTCCCAGATCCTGTCCTTTCCCCATATCTTACATATCCGGACATCCGTAAATCCGATCGAGCTGAAATTTTTAGGGGATTTTCATACGGAAGTTAGCTTTCTTACGGCCAAAGGATAGCTCCAACCTACCTAAGGTCTAGCCACAAGTCTGCCAGGTGCGGCCAGGGGTGGGCCGCGCCTAGCACGCTTGTGACCTCCTCGGGCATCGTCTTGCGTTAATTCTTTTTCCCAAAAATCACATATATTCCAAAAATATCTTCGTAAGTTTGATCGCATTTGGACTTCGTTTGATTTGGATTTTCTACGCAAAAAAAGCATGCAACAAACAGGAAGAGGCACTCGGAACTGGATCAATATGTTAGTACAAAAAATAGTATAAAAACTTGTCAAATGTATATGAAAGTTGTAGAATATTGGCATGAAACAATCAAAATTTATAGATACGATGGAGACGTATCACCTCACAGAATTCTTCCCGTGAAGTAACTTGGTCGGCCGATCGCATGGCGACGAAGTTCTCCCACCATAGGCTGGCGGAACCTTCAAGGTGATATGAGGCATAGGTGACCTTGTCTCCTCCAGCCACGTTTGCATACCGCCGCTTGTTGTTGAAGCTATGTATCCAATCAACTGCGTCTAGTGGCTCAATTGAGTGCTGGAAGGTGGGCGGTTGCAATTTGATGAAGTCTCTGATGGATACTAGCCCATTGCGCTGATGGGCTATATTTTGCTCGATGTGCTCCAACAAATGGTTTGTGGAACGCTTGTTACTCTCAATTTCTAGCATAACCTCTGCTAACAAGGGTTGGTCGGGAGGATCTTCATCATCCCTACCACCTCCATGGTTCTCACTACGACCAGCAGATCTCTGATTAACTAGCGACATCCTGAAGGAAACAACCAGGGTTCAAAATCAAGGGAGAACACTAACACGCAATGAATCATAGGATAACTCAGATAGCATAACGACTGTACGGGCATGAAATATGAGGCAACCCGCACAAGATTTGGCCAAAATAATAGCTCAACATCATGGTTCAAGGCACAGAGAGAACATGGGCATCACTTCTCACAACTCCGAGAGGAACAAGACTTGTCACGAACAACCATTCTATGAGTCTGTGGTCCAGTAACTCGTCATCCTAGAAGATAGGTAAGAAGCCTAGTTCTTAATCCCCGTACAAAGAGAAGGGGGTGACCCATAATAGAGTAACTTGAGGAAAGGATTAAAAAGAGCCTTACTTCCCCTTCCAAAATCAATTCCCTTATATAACTAAAGCATTACTAGACTCAACATCGACCAGTTTGGCTAAGTAAACCTACAGATAGTTCAGCTCTAATACCAACGCTGTTGGACCCTGATCCTAAGCCATATGAATCCAACCTTTAACATGTCACACCACTTTGCGTCCTCATGCACGGTAACCCACGGCTACCGCCTTACCTTGGTCGGGACCATTTGCGCCTTTTGGCTCATGGATATGAACATGTCGCTAGCATTCACACGTCAAAGAACCCCGGTCGACCTGACTAATTATAGACCCAAGTGGCACAACCGTACAGGGACAGGCATACGTAACCAAACAATGCAGGTGTCGGTCATCAACGTGTGTAGATGAGTCATAGCAAGCTACAAGGACTCCATTACGCCGTGGGACATAAATGTCATCACTACACATAGAAGAGTCGTAGCAGGCTACAGGGAATCCATTACACTACGAGACATTTCCCCGAAGGGACAGACACAGCAGCAAACAAGGATACACGCCGGTCAATCAATGTGTCCGGAGAAGTAGCAAGCTACCATGGCTCGGTGGAAGCACAAAGAGGCATTACACTATAAAGAACGTTACTAAAGGCATACAACTAGGTGTCGAATCCCACACATGCCATTGCATTTCAATCATCAATGCACTATGAACGATATGCGTAGATACAACATGGCATCACAACAAAACTCTACAACATAACAATTATTTAGGAGGCTCCGACGATGCAACATAGTATAATGTTACAAGCAGGAGGGGTCTGTTGGGGAACGTTGCATGGGAAACAAAAAAATTCCTACGCACACACAAGATCTATCCATGGTGATGAGCATCTACGAGAGGGAGAGTCGATCTACATACCCTTCTAGATCGCTAAGCGGGAAGCGTTAAGAAACGCGGTTGGTGTAGTCGAACGTCTTCGCGATCCAAATCGCCGAACATCCCGCTATCTCATCACGATCCATCCCACGATCCAATCACGATCCGTCCTGCTAACTCATCACGATCCGCCCCACAATCTCATCACGATCTCATCATGATTCGTCTTGCGATCTTGATCACGGTCCTTCCAATCTAGCGCCAAACGGACGACACCACTCCGTTCAGCACACGTACAGCTCGATGAAGATCTCCGCCTTCTTGATCCAGCAAGAGGGAGCGGAGAGGTATATGAGTTCTTCGGCAGCACAACGGCATTGCGGTGATGGTGGTGGAGCAATTCCAGCAGGGCTTCGCCTAAGCACCGTTGAAAACCGATCTAAAGGAGAAACTATGCACTAGAGGAACGGGTAGCACGTGGCTGAAAATTAGGCGCAAAAAACCCTAAAACCTCTAGTATATATAAGAGGAAGAGAGGACGAGGCTTGGCCCTCAAGGGGCCAGCCCTAGGTTTGGCCGAATCAAGGAGGAGAGGAGGACTCCTCCAATCCTAGTAGAACTAGGATTCCTCCCTATTTTGCCTTTTTCCACCTTTTCTCTTTGGGATTTCTCTCCCAGCCGCATGGACCTTGTGTGGGACTTCCACCAGCCCACTAAGGTCTGGTGTTCACTCTCCCACAACCCATGTAGCCTCTTGGGTCGAAATACCCCTCCCGATGGTCTCCCGGTACACTACCGGCACTCCCGGTACACTACTGATGAGCCCAAAACTTTTCTGGCGACCAAAATAGGACTTCCTATATATCAATCATTACCTCCGGACCATTTCAGAGCTCCTCGTGATGTCCGGGATCTCATAAGGGACTCCGAACAACCTTCGGTCACCACCATACATAACTCTATACTACCGAAACGTCACAGAACCTTAAGTGTGTCGACCCTACGGGTTAAAGAACTATGTAGACATGATCGAGACACCTCTACGGTCAATAACCAATAGCAGGACCTAGATGTCCATATTGGGTCCCACATATTCTATGAGGTTCTTTATCGGTCGAACCTCTATGTGGATTCGGTTAATCCCACATGATGTTCCCTTTGTTCTTCGGTATGTTACTTGTCCGAGATTCGATCGTCAGCATCTCCATACCTAGTTCAACCTCGTTACCGGCAAGTCCCTTTACTCGTTTCGTAATACAAGATCCCATGACTAACACTTAGTCACATTGCTTGCAAGGCTTATTGTGATGTTGTATTACCGAGTGGGCCCTGAGATACCTCTCCATCACACGGAGTAACAAATCCCAGTCTTGATCCATGCCAACCCAACAGACACCGTCGGAGATACCTGTGGAGCACCTTTATAGTCACCCAATTACGTTGAGACGTTTGATACACACAAGGAACTCCTCCAGTGTTCGTGAGTTGCATGATCTCATGGTCATAGGAACATATACTTGACATGCAAAAAACAGTAGCAATAAACCGACACAATCATATGCTACGTTTGTAGTGTGGGTCTTGTCCATCACATCATTCTCCTAATGATGTGATCCCGTTACCAAATGACATCTCATGTCCATGACTAGGAAACCATAGCCATCTTTGATCAACGAGCTAGTCTATGTATCCACACATGTATTTGAGTTTCCGATCAACACAATTATAGCATGGATAAATAAACGATTATCATGAACAAGGAAATATGATAATAACTAATTTGTTATTACCTATAGGGCATATTTCCAACAGTCTCCCACTTGCACTAGAGTCAATAATCTATTTCACATCACCATGTGATTCACATTGTTATGAATCTAACACCCAATGAGTTCTGGGGCTCGATCATGCTCTGCATGTGAGAGAGGTCTTATAGTTAACGGGTCTGCGACATTCAGATTCGTGTGTACTTTGCAAATCTCTATGTCAAACTTTAAACACCGCTACCACACTCCACTTGGTACTATTCCAAATGGCTGCTCCACTATATGTATCCAGATTTCTACTACGAATCATCTGGATTGGTGTTAAAGCTTGCATCGACGTAACTCTCTACGACGAACTCTTTATCACCTCCATAATCGAGAAACATCTCCTTAGTCTTTTAGTTACTAAGGATAATCTTGACCGTTGTCCAGTGATCCACTCCTGGATCACTCTTGTACCCCTTGACAGACTCATGGGAAGGCACACACATGTGCGGTACACAGCATGGCATACGATACAGAGCCTAGGGGACGGTGTTCGTCCTTTCTCTTTCTTCTATCGTTGTCGAGTTTTGAGTCTCACTCAACTTCACACCTTACAAATCAGGCGAAAACTCTTTCTCTAACTGATCCATTTTGAACTCTTTCAAAATCTTGTCAAGCTATGTACACATTGAAGTCTCATCAAGCATCTTGATCTATCTCTATAGATCTTGAAGCTCAACAGTAGGGTCGCTTTATCCATGTCTTCCTTTGAAAATAACTTTTCAAACAACCGTTTACTCCTTCCAGAAATTCTACATTATTTCCGATCAACAATATGTCATCCACATATACTTATCAGAAATTCTATAGTGCTCCCACTCACTTTATTGTAAATACAAGTTTCTCGTAAACTTTGTATAAACTTCAAAACTTTGATCACCTCATCAAAGTCTATACTCCAACTCCGAGATGCTTGTTCCAGCCCTTAGATGGATCGCTAGAGCTCGCACATCTTTTTAGCATCCTTAGGACTGATAAACCTTCTGGTTGTATCTCATACAACCTTTCCTTAAGGAAGGAAATGATGTTTTGATATCCATCTGCCAGATTTCATAATTGAAAAGTGCAGCAACTACTAACATAATTCGAACAGAATTTAACATTGCTACGAGCGAGAAAGTCTCATCGCAGTCAACTCCTTGAACTTGTCAGAAACTTCTTTGCAACAAGTCGACCTCTATAAATGGTGACATTCACCATCAGTGCCTGTCTTCATCTCAAAGATCCAGTTGTACTCGACGAACTGCCGTCCAACGAGCAAGTCTACCAAAGTCTATACTTGTTATTCATACATGGCCTTTCTCAGATTTCATGGCCTCTAATCATTTGTCGGAATCCGGGCCCATCATCGCTTCTCCATAGCTCGTAGGTTCATCCTTGTCCAACAACATGACCTCTAAGACAAGTTTGTCGTACCACTCGGGAGGAGTACACGTCGTTGTCGACCTACGAGGTTCGATAGTAACTTGAACTGAAGCTTCATGATCATCATCATTAACTTCCTCTTCAACTAACGTAGGCTTCACAGAATCATTTTCCTGCGCTGCGCTACTCTCTGGTTGAAACAAAGGTTCAACAACCTCATCAAGTTCCATCTTCCTCCCACTCAATTCTTTTGAGAGAAACTCTTTCTCGAGAAAGGACCCAGTTTTACCAACAAACATTTTATGCCTGGATCTGAGATAGAAGGTTCACCTAACTGTTCTTAGGGTATTCTATGAAGATGCAATTGTCCGCTTTGGGTTCGAGCTCATTAGGTGAAAACATTTTCCACACTAGCGTCGCAGCCCCAAACATCAAGAAATGATAGCTTAGGTTTCTATCAAACCATAATTCACATGGTGTCATCTCAACGGATTTAGATGGTGCCCAATTTAAAGTGAATGTAGTTATCTCTAATGCATAACCCCAAAATTATAGTAACAAAACGATAAGAGACATCATAGCATGCACCATATCCAATAGAGCACGACTATGACATTTGGACACACCATCACACTATGGTGTTCCAGGTGGTGTGAGTTGTGAAACAACTTTCACATTGTCTAAAGTTGCATGCCAAACTCGTAACTCAGATATTCACCTCCACGATCATATCGCAGACATTTTTATATTCTTGTAACTATGATCTTAGACTTCACTCTGGATTTTCTTGAACCTTTCGAACGATTCGGGCTTGTGTTTCATTAAGTAAATATACACTACATCTACTCAAATCATCAGTGAAGGTAAGAAAAAATGATATCCACCGCACACTACAAGACTCATTGGATTGCATACATCAACATGTATCATTTCCAATAAACCACTTGCCCGCTCCATCAATCCGGAAAAACGGGATCCTTAGTCATCTTGCCCAAGAGGCATGGTTCGCATGTCTCAACCGATTTGAAATTGAATGAGTCCAAAGATCCATCAGCATGGAGTTTCTTCATGCGCTTTATACCAATATGACATTTAGCGGCAGTGCCACAAGTATGTGGTACTATCATTATTAAGTTTGTATCTTTTCGCATCAATGTTATGAACATGTGTATTACTACGATCAAGATTTCAAGAAACCATTCTCACTGGGTGCATGACCATTGAAGGTATTATTCATGTAACAGAATAACAATTATTCTCTAACTTAAATGAATAACCGTGTTGCAATAAACACGATCTAATCACATTCATGCTCAACGCAAAACACCAAATAACATTTATTTAGGTTCGTCACTAATCCCGAAGGTAGAGAGAGCGTGCGATGGTGATCACATCAACCTTTGAAACATTTCCAACACACATTGTCACCTCACCCTTAGCTAGTTCTCTGTTTATTCCGTAGCTTTTATTTTGAGTTACTAAAATTTAGCAACCAAACCGGTATCCAATACCTAGGTGCTACTAGGAGTACTAGCAAGGTACACATCAAGAACGCGTATATTAAATATACTTTTGTCGACGTTGCCAGCCTTCTTATTTACCAAGTATCTAGGGGTGTTCCGCTTCAGCGACCGCTCTCGTCATAATCAAAGCACTTAGTCTCGGGTTTGGTTCAACTTTGGGTTGCTTCACTAGAGCAGCAACCGACTTGCCATCCATGAAGTTTCCCTCCTTGCCCTTCCCCTTCTCGAAACTAGTGGTTTTTACTAACCATCAACACTTGACGCTCCTTCTTGATTTCTACCTTCGTGGTGTCAAACATTGCTAATAGCTCAGGGATTATTATTTCTATCCCTGGCATTTTATAGTTCATCACCAAGTTCTAGTACCTTAGTGACAGTGACTTGGAGAACTATATCAATCACTATCTTATCTGGAAGATCAAATCCCACTCTATTCAAGTGATTGTAGCACCCAGACAATCTGAGCACATGCTCAACGATTGAGCTATTCTCTTTCATTTTGCAGGCAAAGAATCTTGTTGGAGATCTCATATCTCGCAACACGGGCACGAGCCTGAGATCCTAATTTCAGCTCTTAGAATATCTCATATGTTCCTTGATGTTCAAAACGTTTTGGACCCTCAATTCTAAGCCGTAATGCATGACGCACTAAAATATCAAGTAGTCATCAGAACATGCCTGTCAGATGTTCACAACATCTACAGACGATGCTAGAGGGTTTGGCGCACTGAGCGGTGAATTAAGGACATAAGCCTTTTGTGCAACAATGAGGACAATCCTCAGATCATGGACCCAGTCCACAATATTGCTACCATCATCTTTCAACTCTATTTCTATAGGAACATATAAAAATACAAGGGAGCTACAGTGCGAGCTAGTAATCTACAACATAATTTGCAGAAAAACTCCCACTCAAAAATACAAGGGACACTACTGACTATGTTCATGATAATGAGTTCATTTAATCATATTACAGAAGAACTCCCACTCAAATTGACATCCCTCCGGTCATTCGAGTGATACATGATCCAAATTCACCAACTCAAGTCCGATCATCACGTGAGTTGAGGTGGTTTCAATGGTGAACATCATCATGTTGATCATATCTACTATATGACTCATGTTTGACCTTTCAGTCTCTTGTGTTCCGAGGCCATGTTTGTACATGGTAGTCTCGTCAAGTTTAACCCGAGTGTTCTGCATGTGCAACACTGGCTTGCACCCATTGTATGTGAACATAGAGTCTATCACACCCGATCATCACATGGTGTCTCGACATGACGAACTTTCGCAACCGTGCACACTTGGGGAGAACACAATTTATCTTGAAATTAAGTGAGGGATCACCTTATAATGCTACCGTTGTCCTAAGCAAAACAAAGTGCATAAAAAGATTAACATCACATGCAAATAATAAGTGACATGATATGACCATGAACTTGTCCTTTTGATCTCCATCTTGAAAGCACCGACATGATCTCCATTGTCACCGGCATGACACCATGATCTCCATCATCTTGATCTCCATCAACGTGTCGCCATCGGGGTTGTCACGCCCACCATGCTTCTACTACTGTTGCTACCATTTAGCGATAAAGTAAAGCATTACATAGCGCTTAATGATTGACACGCAGGTCATACAATAATTAAAGACAACCCTATGGCTCCTTCCGGTTGCCGTACTCATCGACATGCAAGTCATGATATTCTATACAATACATGATCATCTCATACATCACATATATCTCATCATGTAACTGGCCATATCACATCACAACATACCCTGCAGAAATAAGTTAGACGTCCTCTAATTGTTGTTGCATGTTTTACGTGGCTGCTATGGGTATCTAGCAAGAACAATTCTCACCTATGCAAAACCACAACGGTGATACATAAGTTGCTTTTCAACCCTCTCAAGGACCGCCTTTGTCGAATCCGATCCAACTACAGTAGGAGAAACTGGCACCCGCCAGCCATCTTTTGCAACAAGTTGCAGTTGAGGGAACCGGTCTCTCGTAAGCGTACGAGTAATGTTGGTTCGGGCCGCTTCATCCCACACTACCGCTGAACCAAAACACGACCAAGGGAGGAAGCAATCTAAGCATCAACGCCCACAAACTCTTTGTGTTCTACTCGAGATCTCATCTACACATAAACCTCGCTTTGATACCACTATTTTGGAATGTTGCATGGGAAACAAAAAAATTCCGACGCACACGGAAGATCTATCCATGGTGATGAGAATCTATGAGAGGGAGAGTAGATCTACATACCCTTGTAGATCGCTAAGCGGGAAGCGTTAAGAAACGCGGTTGGTGTAGTCGAACGTCTTCACGATCCAAATCGCCGAGCATCCCGCGATCTCATCACGATCCGTCCCGCGATCCAATCACGATCCGTCCTGCGAACTCATCACGATCTGTCCCGCGATCGCATCATGATCCATCCCGCGATCTCATCATAGTCCGCCTCGCGATCTTGATCATGGTCCTTCTGATCTAGCACCGAACGGACGGCACCTCCGCGTTCAGCACATGTACAGCTCGATGACGATCTCCGCCTTCTTGATCAGGAAAGAGGGATTGGAGAGGTATATGAGTTCTCCGACAGCGCGACAGCATTGCGGTGATGGTGGTGGAGCTATTCCAGCTGGGCTTTGCCTAAGAACCGCTGAAAACCAATCTAGAGGAGAAACTATGCACTAGAGGAACGGGTAGCACGTGGCTGAAAATCTAGTGCAAAAAACCCGAAAACCTCTAGTATATATAAGAGGAAGTGAGGAGGAGGCTTAGCCCTCAAGGGGCCAGCCCTTGGTTCGGCCGAATCAAGGAGGAGAGGAGGACTCCTCCTCCAATCCTAGTAGGACTAGGTTTTTTTCTCCCAGCCGCATGGGCCTTGTGTGGGACTTCCACAAGCCCACTAAGGGCTGGTATTGTCTCTCCCACAGCCCATGTAGCCTCTTGGGTCGAAATACACCTCCCGATGGTCTCCCGGTACACTACCGGCACTCCCGGTACACTACCGATGAGCCCGAAACTTTTCCGGCGACCAAAATAGGAATTCCTATATATCAGTCTTTACCTTCGGACCATTCCGGAGCTCCTCTGACGTCTTGGATCTCATCCGGGACTCATAACAACCTTTGGTCACCACCATACAAAAATCTATACTACCGAAACGTCACCGAACCTTAAGTGTGCAGACCCTGCGAGTTTGAGAATTGTGTAGACATGACCGAGACACCTCTATGGTCAATAACCAATAGCGGGACCTGGATGCCCATATTGGTTCCCACATATTCTACGAAGATCTTTATCGGTCGAACCTCCATGTCAAGGATTCAGTTAATCCCGTATGATGTTCCCTTTGTTCTTCGGTATGTTACTTGCCCGAGATTCGATCGCCGTTATCTCCATACCTAGTTCAACCTTGTTACCGGCAAGTCTCTTTACTCGTTACGTAATACAAGATCCCGTGACTAACACTTAGTAACATTGCTTGCAAGGCTTATTGTGATGTTTTATTACCAAGTGGGCCCTGAGATACCTCTCCATCACACGGAGTAACAAATCCTAGTCTTGTTCCATGCCAACCCAACAGACACCCTCGGAGATACCTGTAGAGCACCTTTATAGTCACCCAGTTACGTTGAGACATTTGATACACACAAGGAACTCCTCCGGTGTCCGTGAGTTGCATGATCTCATGGTAATAGGAACATATACTTGACATGCAGAAAACAGTAGCAATAAACTGACACGATCATATGCTACGTTTGTAGTTTGGGTCTTGTCCATCACATCATTCTCCTAATGATGTGATCCCGTTACCAAATGACATCTCATTTCCATGACTAGGAAACCATAGCTATCTTTGATCAACGAGCTAGCCTATTAGAGGCATACTAGGGACATGGTGTTGTTTATGTATCCACACATGTATCTGAGTTTCCGATCAACGCAATTATAGCATGGATATTAAACGATTATCATGAACAAGCAAATATGATAATAACTAATTATTATTGCCTCTAGGGCATATTTCAAATAGGGTCACATGACCCAACATTCAGGGCATACAAACAACAAGTGGTAGTTACATGTTTGAGTACGGACATCTACAAAAGCGGCTAGAAGAGCCTGAAAAGCTACAATGACCCTACCATAGGAGCCAGACTCCTGTCAGGGTTATTAAGCTAATCCTGTCAGGAAACATAACTTAACAACATCGATCTCTAAAAAAAATTAAATAAGAAATAGTGAGTACAAATGTACTCCGCAAGTCTTAGATTAGAACTATCTACATATGCATCATGTATCAATGAATGGGATTGTGGGGTTTACTACAGAATGCCAGCTTTGACCTTTGGCTATCCTAGACTACAACAAAGTATTCAACGTATTACTACTCTCTCGTCTGCCTACGAGAGAGCACACACGAGTCCACATGTTCACCATCTCAATAAACCACTAAGGATTCTCTCTCATCTTCCTATGAGAAGCCATCCATAGCACTCACACTTGTTTGGTGCATTTTAGAGTATCCACTCAAAGTTGTATATGAAAAATGCAAGTCTCCAAGTAGTCCATATTCGCGGACGCGGTGATTCATATAGATAAATTACCCTGCAGGGGTGTACTTCGTCACACATGCTCCCGCCACCTATCGCCATGTGCACGTAAAAAGGCACCTTGGCAACCTTCAAGCAGAAGCCTAGCGAGGGTATCGGTCACGGACGTTAATCTTCAATGATTCTAACCCAAGGCAGTCGCCTAACTGAGTTCATCACCACAATCGAGAATACGGTCGTGTTTCACAATTCGGACTTAGAAGTTGTGTAAAGGGCCCCAAGCCGGTCCCGGATGGGCCGTTCAATCACTTCGCAGACCCGGCCACATCCTATCAACGTTTTGAACTAGTGCAACTCCTGGGTAGAGAACAGGGTAGGTTAATAGGCCAAGAGGGTCCATTGGTTTCCGGCCCAATGTGCAGTAGTAACTAGTCTTGGAACACAAACACAGAACTCGGTTCCTATGAGTGGATTTCAATGAGATAACCCACCATGTACTCCTACATGGCCTCTCATCGTTACCTTTACCAAAACAGGTTCAACACTTAACCCTCATCATCAAGACACATCCATTTCACTCCGGTTCATCACCTAGATGAATCAGACCTGACACAACTCTAAGCATAGCAAGCATAACATGGTTATAGCACAACATGGCTCAAGCATCTACCCGATATTCTAGGTTGCTTGGTTTAGCTATTTACTGTGACAATGACATGTCATGCAAAGGAGTGGGTTCATCTACCGCAACACAAGTAGAAGTTGAATGGCATTGTCCTAATGCATTGAAATGAGAGCAAGAGCGAGAGAGTGAGATTGTATCGAATATGCTCAAGGAGGGTTGCTTATCTGTTTATCGGAAGAACTCTGCAGTTTTTCGATGTCATCGATAACTACATCTCGCAAGGCTATCGACAAGATCAAACAAGGTATAAATTAAGCACGACAAATGCTTCACAATGATGCATGATAATGTCATGGCAATATTTTGTTGGTTTGAGCTAATGCATCTATCAACATGTTAAATGAAGATGGTTTGAGCCAAAGGTTCAAATTCATCTCCATGTTTGAGGTTACATAATGTGTTTGGAACAAAATGTCCAAGTTCTCCTATTTAGGTTTCTCTATCATGCATGAAAATGCTGCCATCAAATTCATTGGATTTTTCTTATAATTTTTTTTATATAAATTATTTTCAACTGTATTAAATATTATTTTCTATGTTTTTTAGAAGTTTATATCATTTTTTGGAATTTTCTGAATTATCTTTTATTTCAAACATGATTAATTATATCAGCCTGACATCATCATGATGTCACCAGGTCAACAGCGCCTGGCCCAGGTCAAACCTGACCAGTGGGGTCCACTGGTTAGTGACCCAGGGCTAGTCCCGTGCTGACCACGGTTTTGACCCTTGCCGGGGCCTGCTGTTCAGTGCCTCGGGGGCTGGTTAGTGGTGGGTTACGCCACGTCGGCCCCGACCGGGGTTAGGCCACGGGCAACCACACAGGCAGCGGAGGCACGCCAGAACGACTCGTCCGGCGTCCATTCGACACACGGAGGGCACCCAGCTGTGGCCCTAGGTGCCATAGAGATAGCCCGGAGCATCGACATCGTCGAGCTCCCACGGCGGTGGGGTTCGGGCGCGGCGACGCTTTGGCCAGGAGAACACAGAGAATCTAGGGAGGAGGGGGAAATCGATGCGGCGGCTCACAGCAGTCTGATGACGGTGACGCGGGGTCAGAGGGGTCCGGAGGTTCGCGAATCACCGACGGGGAGATGTGGCCAGAGGTGATGGACAAGATGGCGGCAACCTCGGCTTCGTGGTGCTCCCGGCAACGCCTGGTTTCACTAGGAGGTCAAAGGGGTCGCAGCAGAGCTCAGGGGCGGCTCGGGGAGGCGAGGCAGCTGCGGGGGCCGCAACGGCAGCAAGCAGCGGCGATGTCGGCCATTGGGCGGTGAGGGAGAGAGAGCAGAGAGTAGAGGGAGGGGGAGCATGAGTCCAGAGGACTCTAGGCGTCCTCATGGCGACGATAGGAGGCCGAGGGAGAGCCAAGGCGAAGTAGGAGGTGGCGGCCTCCGCACGCGCACGTGCGTCACTTTGCCTCTGCCAGGATGAGAGGTTGAAGATGACCACGACACCCCTGGTGGGCTGAGCCTCCAGGTGGGTTCCGTGCGAGGTAAGCCTATGGCATTTTTGTTTTATTTCTTTTCTTTTCCTTTTCTGACATTTGTTTTGGCTACAAAATAAAATAACTAGCCAGTTTATAAAGTCCTGAAAATGGTCATGTGAGCTAGATATTAATAACTAGGGCCATATATTTTTTCCAGAATTATTGAACTCATATTTTTATATATAATAATATAAGTCCAATGCAATTAGTTGTTTGGTTAATTCAAATGCCCAAGATAAAATGTTTCTGTGTTTCGAAAAATATTGATTGAAATTATCACATCATGCCAATATTTTATAAAAACACCAGGGACATTTTCTTGGATCTGTTTGAAGCAATTTTATAATGCTTATTTTGGCAAAAATGATTTCTGAGGCTTGATCATTTCCTCAATTCATTTGCAAAGAGAATTAAATGCATGCATGAATGCAATGTCACGCAAGGTTAAAACAAGGGCTGTGATAAGAATATACAAGCACTCAACACAAAAATCAATTAATCTTGTGCACATCTTTAATTGCAATCAACATGTAATCACAGTGTAGGCATCAAAAGAGGATTTGTTTTTCAAAAATAGTACCTTTTTGGTACCAAATTCAAAAAATGTATGTCGATTCTGGAGAAAACCAAAAATATCACCCCGTCGGCCTCTGGTGGGCCGACGAGGGACCGACCGGCTTTCTGGTGGCCGAAGAGGGCCCATCGGCCCACGGGTGGCCGCAGTGTCTGCCGTCGGCCCACGGGAGGCCTAAGAGGGCCCATTGGCCTTCGGGAGGCCGACGAGCCCCTGGATAAGGCCCGACCGCAGGACCTTCTTCTTCCTCCCTTGCTCGTTGCTCATCCTCTCTCTCTCCCTCTCGTTTTCCTTGTCTGAATTCCCCCTCGATCTCCAACCTCCACCCATTTTCCTATTCAATCCACTGAAACAACAGATCATGCCCATCTCCCCTGCCATACGGTCTCATTTTTTGCCATGGGGTAGTTTGTTGTTCATTTGGACGAGACATGGTGGGGTGGTGGAGGTGTGAGTGGTGAGAAGGTGGTGAGGTGGAGAGGAAGAAGAAGGTGGAGAGGAAGAATAAGGGCACACACGCATTGAAGGTATACCTTTTTTGTTAGTTTAGGTTAGTTTTTTTAATGTACGTAAAATTAGTTTATGTAGTGTAGTGATTTTTTTAATGGAAGCTTGCTATTTTAGTGTAGGTTTATTTAGTGTAGGTTTATTTTAGTGTAGGTTTATTTAGTGCACATAGGTTTATTTTAGTGTAGGTTTATTTTAGTGTAGGTTCATTTTAGTGTAGGTTTATTTAGTGTACATAGGTATGTTTTAGTGTAGGTTTATATTAGTGTAAATTTGTTCGTTGCAAATAATGAGAACCTGGCAATGTCTGAAACGTGAAAATGTCTGAAGCCGTAAATTTCACTGTGTATTACGGCCCTGGTAATGTTCGATATAATGAGTTGCGGGTTGATCTTAGCGAGTTTAAGAAATGTGTCATGACAATTTCAGACCCGGACAGACTAGACATTAGGTGGTTGAAGCACTAGTTGACTACTAGTTTTGGGCTAGATCCTGAAGTTTGTTCTGTCAGTATTCATGCATTGTGGACCAAATCCTGTAAAAATGTCAAGTGGGAGCTGATTCCGATAGATAGGAGCCATCATTGGTTGTCCCTGTTAAGTCGTTCCAGAGACCGAAGAATCCATCTGTATGCCCTAGTGCAACCAGTTGTGAAGGAGGAGAATATCATACAACTCGACGTGGGGTATGAACCAGGCTAGGGTAGTCAAGTGGCTAACTCTGCTAGAAAAGGCAGTGCCTAGGAGGCGTTTAGGCACGCCTAGGCACTGGGCGATGGCCAATCGCCTCGCCTAGGGCATAAGCAAAAGTCTAGGCAAGGGAAGCAAGAAATTGTCTACCCAGGAGAGACCTCATGTCATTTTGTACTAATGTGCCAAACGATCCATATTCCAATGGCAGTAGCTAGTAGTTAATGTACGTATCCACCATGAATTAAGAGAACACACATAAAATAAACACATATACACCCTAATTGTAGAACTATGTTACCGCCTAGGCTGTGGCTAGGACGCTTAAGCATCGCCTAGGCACTAGGCGAAGGCCAACCGCCTCGCTTACGCCTACCAATTTTTCCAACCTTGGTGGCTAACGAGATTTATGTATCCGGGTCATAGCCACTGGATGTGGATGCTAGCCAAGATGAAAAAGAGACAGATTTTGTGCCACACAATGTTAGTGGTCATGATACTAGGCAGAGTATTCAGTCGATAGTATTAGCTGCCTATGGTGTTGCTGATGGGGATGAGGAAGGTGATGAAATGTAGAGGGTGATGGAGGAAGAGGACGAGGATGGGCTCGCGAAGGATCTTGATTCTCAAAAATTCTGAGGATGAAGTGGAGGTACCGATTGCTGCTGCATGGGATCAGGACATATCCGCGAGCATTACTGTCAACCATGGCCATGAGACTCCATGGCAATATAATCTGAACCAAGTCCAGATCGGGCCTATGTTTGACACAAAGAAAAAATGAAGTATGCGGTGATAAAGTGGGCTATGTCTACGTAGAGGGTTTTCTGGACACACATATCAAGTCCAACAAAACATACCGTGAAGTGTGTTGAATCGGGTTGTCCTGCGATGGTGCACGGCCACGTGCCAAAGTATAACATCCACTGAGTTGTCACCAATGTGGTCCCACATAATTTTGTGAGGAAAAACCTGTTGGTTCATCAACCAAACCTTACTTCAACTCTCATAGCGCAACTCATGTATACTGAGATAGTGCAGAAGAAAGATATGGAAGCAAAACACATCCAGATAGCAGTGGAGGTCAGATTGAATCATGACATTCCATATGGGAAGGCTTGGAGGTCTAAGCAGAAGGATATGGAGGAAAGGTTTGGGACGTTCTTCGACTCATATGATAATGGTGTCCGTCTCCTTGACATACTGATGGAGAGGAATCCTGTCACTTATGATAACATACAACACACGAGGTTGGAGATTAAAGCAGATTACAAGGTGTTGAAATGAGTATTCTTCTCTTTTGGTATGTGCATCAAAGATTTCCGGCATTGTCCTCATGTGATGTTTGTGGATGGTACATTCCTGAATGGTCAATACAAAGGGCAAATCCTGACTGCTATTGGTGTGGACAGGAACAACCAAATCATCCCACTAGCCATGGCATTTGTGGAGGGTGAGAACTTTCCGAGCTAGGTATGGTTATTCCGGCAAGTTAAAATTGTGATCGTGAAGGACCGGACAAATGTGTGTGTCATTCATGACAGACATTCTAGTATATTGAAGCCCGTGAAGACACCAAGTAATCCAACAGCTGACGAGCTAACACCTTGCAACGACCTGCAAATCCGGTGGTGCATGCGCCATCTGGGTGCAATTTTTTTCTCACAGTTCAAGAACAAACGGTTGATGAACTTGTTCAAAAAGTTATGCAAGCAGAACCAGTAGCGCAAATACAAATTTATTTTGTCAAAACTAGATGAGTTTACTAAGAAGCAGGTCCTTGCTAGGAAGAAAATGGAGAAACACTAGGTTAAATTAACAGCACTCATCGCAGAGCTTGAGGAGCCAGTTGGGCTTTGTGACCTGCCAGCAATTGACCCTCCTAATACGAAGAGAAAGAAGGGCAGGGCAATAAAGCATTTTCTGAGTGGATAGAGAAAGAGCCTCTAGTGAATTGATCTTTGCTGCGTGACACCCATGGAGCTAGGTATGGACACATGACAACCAATCTTGCAGAGGTGTACAACTTTGTACTCAGAGGGAATAGTGCATTGCCACTGACAGCTATTGTGGAGGGTATATTCCATGGAACTTTGAGATATTTCAGAGAAAGGCATGAGTTAGCAAAGAAGCATATTGGAGATAATCAAAACACACCTTATTGTAGCTGTGTCATGGAGTACATGGCTCAGAAGATAAAAAAGCAAAGAAGCAAACTGTCACACTCATAGGTAATCAGGAAAGGAGGTATGAGGTTCAGCTTCCTACTGATGGTTTTGGTTGTGCAAATGAGGTGAAGACGCATGAGGTTAAATTTGGAACAGAATTTTATCCAACTTGTGAGTGTACATGCAACAAACCGCAGTTATTGCACCTGCCTTGCTCACATGTGTTGGCTGCCTGTGGCCAGATTGAGTTGGACGCTATCTCCTTCGTGTCTCCGTACTATTCAAAAGAGGCATTACTCAATGTTTGGACAGGTGAGATGATAGGATTTAGAGTCGTTGGCAATTTCAACAAGGTAAACGATGCTGAGAGAGTATACATCCTGAATCTTGGACTTCGGCGAACTAGCACGGGCAGGCATAAGGTAAAGCGCATCCAAAACGATATGGACCAATATGAAGCTGGTGGAGCAACCAGACAATGTTTGCTCTGCACGGCTTACGGGCATAGGATGAAATATTGCCCCGGCCTGAAGAAAGGTGGTGCTTCCACATCGACGAGTGCTTCCACATCGTCGACTGCGAGGAGGTCCTAGCAGTCGTGGTGGACGTGGCAGTCGAGGCCGAAGGGGCGGACGAGAAATAAATAACTCAGAAGCTACATAATGTGTCGGCCTATGTTTTAATTTGTGATATGTCTACACTATGTTTTAATGTGTAATATGACTATGTTTTTATTTGTAATATGCAAACACCTATGTTTTATTTTTTAATAAGTTTGGACTATGTTTTAACGTGTAATATGATGGACTATGTTTTATTATGTAATACGTGTGGACTATGTTCTAATTGTAGATATGGCTTCGTATCTGTTGCTTAATGGTAATATCGATAGAGGGCACCGAGGCGCACTTATGGAATCGGGCACAAACTTAGGCGTGTTGATCACTTGCACCCCAAAGTCTAACTGGATGATACACCCTTCATGGGTTGATAGGTATGTGTCGGTATAATGACTTACTATGTTTGACATCCTTTTGATAGATGCTAACTGTATGCTACATTCTATTTATTTTGTAGGTTAAGTTGGGCTGGACTACTACCCTTGGCACGACTGGTTGAGGGTACATTGGATGAGTGGGTGGATCATCCGGACTTGGATGAGGCAGGTGAACCAATGCAGTTGCTCAAGAGGCAAGTAACACTTTTCTCTTACGACGGGTCACTCCTTACCTGCTTAGTAGATAGATGGAGATCATAGACACATACGTTTCACTTTCCCTGGGGAAAGATGGCACCTACTTGACAGGATGTGTCTTACTTGTTGGGATTACCTCTGGACGGTGCTCCCGTAGGACCTTTAGAGGTAGAAACTGGTGGCTAGCATCTAGGCATGCCCGTTTTCTGGCTACGGTGCCAACTACTACGGTGCTAGACAACGATCGTCACGGGCCTCTTTTCAGGTGGTTGAGCCAGTTTCAGATTGTCGCCTTAGGATATCCCAATGTTCAGTTGTCAGAGGCACAGATTGACCGATCCCTAGAGGCATATATTATGTGGTTGTTCGGCAAGACGATGTTCATGGACAACCATGTGACCACTGTCGATGCACGACTCATCAGTGTTGCACGAGAGATAGCTGAAGCACGTTGCCTAGAGAACATTCTGTAGAGGAGTTTTGGTTCTGTTGTGTTAGCGGCTACGTATAGAGGCCTATGCAAAGCTTGCCAATTGAAGTCTAGAAAATATGGTCTTGTTGGATGTCCACTATTGTTGCAGCTTTGGTCATATGAAAGATTCCCTATTGGTCGACCCTACGTCAGCATTGACAAACCTTTTGGTCATGAGGAAATGGTTGGGACTTACGTGCCTTCTATCGGCGACTTGCCTACTATGGGATCTGTTTGGGCACGAAGAGAGGTATTTTAATATTTAGTAACAATATGAATTACTAATGTTTATTTCTAGCTATTCAATATTATTTACTAATGTTTTTTGTCATGCACAGACACAGTTTGCGCATAGCCAAGTGAGGGGTTGCTACCCCTCCTTCACGGTGCAGTTTGATAGTTTGCACGAGGATCAAGTTATATGGAAGTCATACTCCCATCAGGATATTTGAGAAAGGTACCCAGGTGGGATTTCTGGATTGTGCACTAGAGATCAGCATTATTGGATGACCAAGGCCAAGTTGGTGTTCGACGTGACGGTTGAGGAGATGGCTCTTTAGGGTGATGAGACAGTTCGGTCTATACCAAGAGCCTGACATTCATGTTATTCCACAGTTACCAGAGCACGTGCACAAGTAAGTAATAGTACATTGGTTCTCATGTATGCATTCGGATTATAACTAATCATGTAACGTGGATTTCAATCTTAGGTATAGTCGTGTAGGAGGAAACAAGTCCTAGGCGTCATGGCTTCGCGACATTAGGCCTTACCTCGACGAATGGACTACTGTGCCGACAAATATCTGGGATGAAGTTCGGGCCTTTGACTAGGAAAAGTTCGGGTTGTATCTGCAACGTTACCGGCAGAGCACGAGGATCTACTTGGTTCCATCATCAGCTCCGGATCATATCCAAGCCCCTCTCACCAGCGATCTGTTCCCAGCTGCCTCAGTTGTGGGAACCAAACACCACGCGGTATGTGCTATTTTTCTTACATGTTAAGTTTTCCCTTAACCTGAACATGTACTATTGGTTAACTTTCTGTGTACTGGGTGAATTGACATCTGAGGCGCTAGAGGAGGTTACCGCTTTAGTGGATCGTTTGGGAGAGGAGAAAATATCCCACCGTGAGAGCATGTAACAAGGTTTAAGAGTCTTCAAGGGAAGCTACACGGCATTTACGCAGTTGTTACATGTAAATGATCTTCGGATGTTGTTAACACTCGTGCAGCACATCGTCCACCATGCCCATCTCTGCAGCGTTAAGAACCCCAAACCTCCATGCAGCGTTCGGAACCTCGACCCTCACAACCAGGGAGCTCCTCCTGGCAGCAGGCACCTCCTTCGCAGCAAATGATCTCTTCCTGGCAGCATGCACCTCCTTCACAACCAAGTATTTTTTTCCTAGTAGCAGACACCTCCTGCACCACCCGGGGGCTCCTCCTGGCAGCAGACACCTCCTTCACAACAAGGGAGCTATTTCTACCGACAGCCACCTCCTTCAAAACCCGGGAGCTCTTCTTGGCTTTATCATATGGAACCAACTATCTTTACTTTGTACATTCTTTTAAAAATTGTAGCCTCCTAAATCAGTTTTACCACAGTCATTCTTTACATGTTTTACTTTACCACAGTCGGCAGCCAGTCGCAACTGTTCATGACTTCAGTTCAGTCACCTATGTTTACTGGTCCTAGTTCATACATACCCGGTGATGGCAAGGACGATGACCGAGATGCAAACACTTATGATATCTCGGAGATAGTTCTTGTCACTCCACCACCACCATCGACGCAGGAGACACATACACCAATGGACGAGGTGGTCTATGGTCGTGGTCATCGTGACACTCGTCCACCGCCTCATCGCTTATTGCCTTCCGGTCCACGTCCGAGGAAGCCCAAGATTCGTCACTGTCCCCAGCAGTGATATAGTTATCTACGTATGAGACATGACTATCTATTTATGTATGAGACATATGTCTATTTTATCTATGGGGCATATTCATGTATGCGACATATTCATGTATGAGACATATTCATGTTCTATTTCAGAGGTCAATTGGTTTAGAGAGACAACACTTTAACTAAAAAACTACAAGCATCCAACTTAATTAAACAGTACAACTGAATTAAATGTTACAACTTTATTAATCAGTACAACTGAAATTAAACATTACAACTTAATTAAACAGTACAATTGAAATAAAACAACACTACAGAAAACAGTACTACATGAACAAGTACTAAGTGAATGCATCATCATCATCCTTTGTCAATGTAGATCTCTTGCCCTTTGTTGATGCAGAACTCTGGCCCTTCGACGATGCAGTAGTCTTGACCTTGGTGCTCGGCATGAAAGAGGTTGTTTTTGTGGGGACCCCGACTCATAAGTCGTGATCACTGAATGTACGTGTACAGTGATCCTAGAGATCAATGCTCACTGAACACACAGAACCTGAATAACAAGAGTCTTACATCCATTACATATCGGTTTACTCGAATATGGCCTTTATAGCCAAGCCTTCATACGATTGCAGCGGAAATCTTCAACGATAGCGTGAACCCATGCCATCTGCCTTAACCCTACAGGCATTCTGACTGGGAAGCGTCCTAGTTCGCATGTTCGTCTCCAACGAACTCTTCAAGATACTCCTGTTCTTCCATGCCTGGCCAATTAAATAACCAGTGGCAAGCCAATGAGTACTTTGAATGTACTCACAAGCAACCCAAGTGTGGAACGAGGTAACAAAGATGCATGATATAGCACTAAGTAGGTAAATTTGCGGAAAGCTAATTTTGTATGCAAATGTCATGATCAAGTAATTAGTGAGCATGCATCAACAACTAGCAGGTATACATGTGAACAAATTGTAGATACCATCATAAGTATCGGTTGAACATCTCATGTTCACGCTATGTCATTGGACTTAGTTCATTCCTCACGCTAATTCATCGGACTTAGCTCATGTGAGCTCTTGTCACCATCACATCCATACTCACGCCAAGTTTCATGAAAACATGTAGACGTAGTTTAAGCAGCACTACCCAACTGTGCTTGACCGTGGACACGGCTATTAGAATAGTTTTACACTCTACAGAGGTTGCACACTTTACCCATAAGACTCGGGGAACTTCCGTGTCATCCACGACTCAAGGTATATAACATACCCAAGGTAAGAACCCAAACAATGCCTTTCCCCTGTCCATACTAAACAAAGAGTCCACTCGATTGGTACCCAGCCCTCATGATGTACATCACACGAGCCTCGCTGTAATCGTACCATCCATGAGGGGACCAATGGTGTGCCCGGTGCCTGTGAAGACATCGCATGATCGTACATACCGGTACGACCCTGTATCGAGAGTGACCACGCCACTCCCACCACTAGTAATGCGGGCTCCTTGACAGTACCCACCAAGGTAATAAACAAAGCCTCGTCCCATAAGGGGTATCGTGGTTGCGCATGTAAAGTTGGGACGATCGAAAAATCATAAATCTAATCTGTTTTCAAAAACACACCCTCAACTTGTTCCGGCACACCACTTCTTTATGCATAAATCCCATCCCACTTGCGTAGCATCTATATGCATTCTAACTACACCCATCTGCACAACCGTCATAATGTGGTAGGGTCATGCACCATGCAAGTGTAAATGGAAAACTATCGGAGGCATCCCACCGAAAGGGGAACACCACATCACATGATCAATTATGATGAAAGTAAAGTGCTATATGCAATCAATAAAAAAATGGTTTCTCATCATGGTCAAAGGGCTGCTTGCCTGGCTTATCAAAGTCTTTGAGGTCTTCACCCGCTTCTTGTCCACTCCGAGCATTTCATCTACTTCATCAACTATCACCGGAAACAACCGCAATAAGCAACACAACAAGAAAAAAAGTGCTCTATAAGTAGGAAATATATTTTTCTTAGACCTCTCTGGTCATGAGAAAAATATATAAAATGGCTGAACTAATTGGATCAATGATGATTTTGGAATGGAGGAATGGAGGAATTCATGTCCCGATAAGATGTCTATAGAAAAGATGTTTACAAATATGCGTGAAGGCACCCATTTAATAGGGCATGATTTTAGAAACATTTAGGAAGTGGTTTTTCTGGTTTTGGAGTTGGTAAGAATATCCTACGGATTTTCAAAGTGGGTCACATATTAATAAATGGTCCGATAATTGACATGGCAGAAAAAGTGTAAGGAAAAATGCTCACCACTTAGTGCATTAATTTAGATACACCTAGGATTTTGAATCACTCCAATTGGGTCCATTATGAATCCTCTAGGGATTTTTTACAAGTGCGGAATTCAAAGTTCAAGTTCAAATTTGAATTTGGATCCTACACAAAAGTTTGCAGGAAAATGTGCAATGCACATATTTGGATAGTACAAGATTTTAGGAACCTATAGATATCTGAATCACTAAGTTTGGGCTTGAAATGATTTTTCTGTGGATTTATGAGTCTCTCTGAAAAAGAACAAGAGCAAAATGGCTATCCTGCGCACAGCTGGCAGGGCAGCAAATGGGCCGGCCCACTGCTACTTCTCGAGCATGCGTTGGTTTTTCCCTTGAAGAGGAAAGGGTGATGCAGCAAAGTAGAGATAAGTATTTCCCTCAGTTTGAGAACCAAGGTATCAATCCAATAGGAGTATCAAGATGAGGCACCAAGAAACCTGCACAAACACAAACAAACTTGCACCCAACGCGATAAAGGGGTTGTCAATCCCTTCACGATTACTTTCAAGGTGAGATCTTATAGTGATAATGAGTAAATATAAATAAGTTAAAAAATTGCAGCAAGGTATTTTTTGTGTTTTTATGTTTAGATCTGAATATATAATATGTCAAATAAACCTGGGGGCCATAGTGTTCACTAGAGTCTTCTCTCATGATAGCAAGTATTACGGTGGGTGAACAAATTACTGTTGAGCAATTGATAGAATCGCGCAAAGACATGACGATATCTAAGGCAATGATCATACATATAGGCATCACGTTCGAGACAAGTAGACCGATACTATCTGCATGTACTACTATTACTCCACACATCGATCGCTATCCAGCATGCATCTAGTGTATTAAGTTCATAACAAACGGAGTAACGCTTTAAGCAAGATGACATGATGTAGAAGGATAAATTCATGCAATATGATATAAACCCCATCTTTTTAACCTTGATGGCAACAACACGATACGTGCCTCGCTACCCCTTCTGTCACTAGGTGAGGACACCGCACGGTATGAACCCAAAACCAAGCACTTCTCCCATTGCAAGAATCATAGATCAAGTTGGCCAAACGAAAACCATAACTCGAAGAGAATTACAAGGATATGAAATCATGCATATAAGAAATCATAGGAGACAAAAATAATATTCATAGATAATCTGATCATAAATCCAAAATTCATCGAATCTCAACAAACACACCGCAAAAGAGAATTACATCGGATAGATCACCATGATGATCATGGAGATCTTTGTATTGAAGATCAAAGAGAGAGAAGAAGCCATCTAGCTACTAGCTATGGACCCGAAGGTCTGATGTGAACTTCTCACGCATCATCGGAGAGGCAATGGTGTTGATGAAGATGGCCACCGGAGATGGATTCCCCTTCGGCAGGATGCCGGAACGGTCTCCCGATTGGTTTTTGGTGGTTCTGGAGGCTTCCGGCGGTGGAACTTGTGATCTAGGTCTATTTCTGCGAGTTTGGGTATTTATAAGACCATATGTCGGTGGAAACAAGTGAAGATGGGCCACGAGGAGGCCACGAGCCCCCTAGCCGCGGCCTAGGGGGAGCCGCGCCTCCCAGGCTCGTGGCTCCCTCGGCCCACCTCTCCGGTATTTTTTCCTTCAGGTATTTTTGATATTTTCCATAAAAAATCATGGGGAAAGTTTTATTCCATTTGGACTCCGTTTGATATTCCTATCTGAAAAAGGTCAAAAACACGGAAAAAATTGGAACTGGCACTGGGCACTGAGTTAATAAGTTAGTCCCAAAAAATGATATAAAATAGCATATTCATGTATATCAAACGTCCAAAGTTGACAATATAATAGCATGGAACAATAAAAAATTATAGATATGTTGGAGACGTATCAAGCATCCCCAAGCTTAACTCCTGCTCGTCCTTGAGTAGGGAAGTGATAAAGACCGAATTTTTGATGTGGAATGCTACCTAACATATTTGTTTTATGTAATCTCTTTATTGTGGTATGAATGTTCAGATCCATAAGATTCAAAACAATAGTTTAATATTGACATGAAAACAATAATACTTCAAGCATAATAGCAAAGTAATCATAAACTTTTGAAATGACAAGGCCAAAGAAAGTTATCCCTACGAAATCATATAGTCTGGCTATGCTCCATCATCCCCACAAAACGAAATTAAATCATGCACAACATCGGTATTGGCCAAGTAATTGTTTTCACACTCTTACTTTCTCAAACCTTTTTCAACTCTCACGCAATACATGAGCGTGAGCCATGGATATAGCACTATAGGTGGAATAGTGTGTGATGGAGGTTGTGAGGCAAAAAGAAGGAGATGGTCACATCGACTCGACGTATCAATAGGCTATGAGGATGCCCATCAATATATATCAATGTGAATGAGCAGGGATTGCCATGAAACGGATGCACTAGAGCTATAAGTGTATGAAAGCTCAAAAATGAAAACTAGTGGGTGTGCACCAAACTTGCTTGCTCACGAAGACCTAGGGCAATTTGAGGAAGCCCATTATTGGAATATACAAGCTAAGTTGCATAATGAAAATTTCCACTAGCATATGAAAATTTCCACTAGCATATGAAAATTTCCATTGGATTGATCGGTGCATTTAGTTTCGCCATTTGAGCATGTTTGCATGCATGTCATTTATGCCATGATGCCCTTTTGTCATTTTCGTAGTAATTAATCCAGGCATGATATGAAAATATTTTCAACATGAAACTTGCTCGTTGATGTTTGTCCTAGCCCATGGTCATTTTGCTTGTAATAGAAATGCATGTGTAGGTGTTGTTTTGCTGTTGTCAAATTGCGATAAAAATCTGTTATTTCGAGGGTCCAAAATATTTCTAAGTCTGAATCTGTTATATTTTGTTGCTGTCTTTCCATGTGATTTTCTAGTGATTTAGACCTCTTTTGTGGTTGATTCAATGGAGTTATTTGTTTTTGGTATTGCCCTCTAGTATGCTGTTAAGTTTCATGCCATTTCATGACCTGTAGATTATGTTTTCACTTCTGCCAATATGCCTTCGTGATAAAAACTGCACTGTCTAAAACTGCTATTTTCACTAAGTCTGAAATTGTTATCAAGTAGACTTCTTGTGAGCTTCCTACCTAGTGATCCATGCATGTTTTGAATATGATTTGTGAATATGAAATGAATTCGATGTTGTATGATATTTCCCCATGCTTAGTTTGTGCATTTTGGAGTCTTGTAGCTTGTTGTTTTCATATGTTTAAAATGCTAAGTTGCTGTTTTTTGAAGAATTCAACTAAAACTTGTTTCGATGATTGTGATTGAACCATAGCTCCATTTTGAGCATTCCATATATGAAACTTGATTAGAATCTCATGTAGTTTCATAATAACTTATTGCATTCATGATTTGAAATGTTTGTGGTGGTGTTTTCATGCATTTGCATTCATGTCATCCGCATCTTGTATTGCTCATATTTTTTGAACCGTAGCTCCGTTTGAGATGTTCTATATATGTAAATCGACTAGAATGACGTGTAGAATGACATGGTATGCTTTATTCTTCTGTTTAACAAACATAAAATATGTTTAGATCAGATCTGGACAAAATTCATAATTAACACATGGGGTCATTTCGGAAATGCTATAAGTTGTTTGCGGCCACATTTAAGATGCCTAGATAGGTAGTTTACTTATGCTTCACCTCTTGCATGTTTAACAACATTTAATATTGCCATGTACCTAACGAGAGTGAACTAAATAATTTGAACGCGGAGTTTCGTCAATATGCAACTCGTTGCATATTGAGCTTCACTTTAATGTGTAGAAGTTGTTTGATCTGAGTTGTCATGCCTTGCATATTTAAACCGGACATGCATCATATTGTTGTACATCATGTCTTGCATATGCTGTGGTGTATATTGTGTTGATTGTTTGTTTCAAATTGCTTCTTCTCGATAGAGTTCCGAAAGCGTTCGGAGTGTGAGGATTCGTTCGACTACGTTGGTTCGTCTTCTTCATGCATTCGTTCTTCTTCTGAGCGGGATCTCAAGCAAGATGACACATTTCCCTGGATACCATTACTATCATTGCCATGCTAATTGTCTCGTCTTTTATCGTTATGTCTCGCTACCTACCACTTGTTTGATAAGCCTCCCAACATTGCCATGATAAGCCTCTAACCTCTCCACATCCCAGCAAACCGTTGTTTGGCTATGTTACCGATTGCTCAGCCTTCTTATAGCGTTGCTAGTTGCAGGTACAAATGCTTCCATGTTCCAACATGGACCTTCTTTTGTTATATCACAATATTGCTGCTATTTCATTTCATGCACATATATACTTGCTAAAGGGTGGAAGGCTTGGCCTTTTGCTCGGTGTTTTGTTCCACTCTTGCCGCCCCTAGTTACTTGTGAATCGGTGCTATGTTCCATAAATGAGCGCTCCTAACATCCTCGGGGTTGTTATGGGGAACCCCTTGATTTTTGGGTTAGATTAAAACTTGTCTGGCAAGGCCCAACATTGGTACTACATTTGCCCATCATAATAAAACTGATCACCTTTTAAATGCATAGAGGGTTGCCCCCTCATGGATTAATTTAACATAAGACAGGGGGGCCAGTGCTGCTGGTGCTGGTCCAAAATAGAGCACTGTGCGGGGCCAACCCGGGGCAACTCGGGAGATTTCTATCAGGCCACTGTCGCGTAGCTCATCTGTCGTGCCCTGAGAACGAGATACGCGGCTCCTATCGGGATTGTCAGCACATCGGGTGGCCTTGCTAGATTTGTTTTACCTTTCTCGAATGTCTTGAGTGAGGAACTCTGATTTTCTTTGGGCTATCTTGAGGTGTTGGGTTTCCTTTGGAATTGCCTAGGAAGATCACGAGATCCGTGGTTGAAGTTATTCCCGCTGAGTGTGGTTAATTTGTGATGGACGAGTTGGAGCACCCCTGCAGGGTTAAATCTTTTCGAGAAGCCGTGTCGGCGGTTATGTGGCAAACTTGGATACTTTGTTTAACACCCGGTCATAGCAAACTTGAAGTAAACTTTAATAAAATCCTCCAACCGTGTGCGTAACCGTGACCGTATCTTATCGTGAGTTCTTATCCGTAAGAGAACACGATGGGGTTATGTTTGACGTAAGTAGGTGTTCAGGATCAGTTAGTGATCATTAATAGTTCACGTCCATTATGCGTAGACCACCATACTTTACTTTCTATACTCGTAAGTTAGACACTCCAATATATGCTTAGTCGCTTGCTGCAGCCTAACCACTTAACCATACCTTACCGATTAAGCTTTAATTGTTGGGGAACGTCGCATGGGAAACAAAATTTTCCTACGCACACGAAAACCTATCCATGGTGATGAGCATCTACGAGAGGGAGAGTGGATCTACATACCCTTGTAGATCGCTAAGCGGTTGGTGTAGTCGAACATCTTCGCGATCCAAATCGCCGAGCGTCCCGCGATCACATCACGATCCGTCCCGCGATCCCATCACGATCCGTCCCGCGATCTCATCACGATCTTGATCATGATCTGTCCTGCGAACTCATCACGATCCGTTCCGCGATCTCATCACGAACCGCCTCGCGATCTCGATCATGGTCCTTCCGATCTAGCGTCGAACGGACGGCACCTCCGCGTTCAGCACACGTGCAGCTTGATGACGATCTCCACCGTCTTGATCCAGCAAGAGGAGGTGGAGAGGAGAGAGAGTTCACAGGCAGCGTGACGGTGCTCCGGTGATGGTGGTGGAGCAATTCCGGCAGGGCTTCGCCTAAGCACTGCGGAACTACGATCTAGAGGAGAAACTATGCACCGGTGGAACGGGTAGCACGTGGCCCGAAATTCTGTCCAAAAACCACCCAATCCACTAGTATATATAGGAGGAGAGGAGAGTAGAGGCAGCCAAGGCCTTTGGGTCGGCCGAAATAGGAGGTGGGAAGCAATCCTACTTCACCTCCAATCCTAGTTGGAGTAGGATTGCCTCCTATTGGCTGATTTTCCACCTTTTGCTTTAGGACTTTCTCTCCTGCGCCATGCGCCTTTGTGGCTGTTTTCCCAGCCCACTAAGGGCTGGTTATTATTCTCCCACAGCCCATGGACCTCTTGGGGTCGAAGTACCCCTCCCGGAGGTCTCCCGGTACACTACCGGCACTCTCGGTACACTACCGGCACTCCTGGTACACTACCGATGAGCCCGAAACTTTTCCGGAAACCAAACTGGGACTTCCTATATATGAATTTTTACCTATGGACCATTCCGAAGATCCTCGTGATGTCCGGGATCTCATCCGGGACTCCGAACAAACTTCAGTCACAACCATACATAACTCTACACTACCGAAACGTCACCGAACCTTAAGTGTGCAGACCCTGCGGGTTCGAGAACTATGTAGACATGATCGATACACCTCTACGATCAATAACCAATGGCGGGACCTGGACGTCCACATTGGTTCCTACATATTCTACGAAGATCTTTATCGGTCGAACCTCTATGTCAAGGATTCAGTTAATCCCGTATAACGTTCCCTTTGTTCTTTGGTATGTTACTTGCCCGAGATTCGATCGTCGGTATCTTCATACCTAGTTCAACCTCGTTACCGGCAAGTCTCTTTACTCGTTCCGTAATACAAGATCCGACAACTAACAATTAGTCACATTGCTTGCAAGGCTTATTGTGATGTTGCATTACCGAGTGGGCCCCGAGATACCTCTCCGTTACACGGAGTAACAAATCCCAGTCTCGATCCATGCCAACTCAACAAACACCATCGGAGATACCTGTAGAGCACCTTTATAGTCACCCAGTTACGTTGCGACGTTTGATACACACAAGGCACTCCTCCGATATCCGTGAGTTGCATGATCTCATGGTCATAGGAACATATACTTGACATGTAGAAAACAGTAGCAATAAACTGACACGATCAAATGCTATGTTTGTAGTTTGGGTCTTATCCATCACATCATTATCCTAATGATGTGATCCCGTTATCAAATGACATCTCATGTCCATGGCTAGGAAACCTTAACCATCCTTTGATCAACGAGCTAGTCCATTAGAGGCATACTAGGGACATGGTTTTGTCTATGTATCCACATATGCATTTAAGTCTCCGATCAATACAATTATAGCATGGATAATAAACGATTATCATGAACAAGGAAATATGATAATAACTAATTTATTATTGCCTCTAGGGCATATTTCCAACAGTCTCCCACTTGCACTAGAGTCAATAATCTAGTTCACATCACCATGTGATTCGAATTGTTATGAATCTAACACCCAATGAGGTTTGGGGCTCGATCATGCTTTGCATGTGAGAGAGGTCTTACAGTCAACGGGTCTGCGATATTCAGATCCGTGTGTACTTTGCAAATCTCTATGTCAAACCGTAAACACTGCTACCACACTCCACTTGGTACTATTTCCAAATGGCTGCTCCACTATATGTATCCAGATTGCTACTACGAGTCATCCGGATTAGTGTTAAAGCTTGTATCGATGTAACTCCTTACGATGAATTCTTTATCACCTCCATAATCGAGAAACATTTCCTTAGTCCTCTAGTTACTAAGGATAATTCCGACCGCTGTCCAGTGATCCACTCCTGGACCACTCTTGTACCCCTTGACAGACTCATGGCAAGGCACACACAGGTGCGGTACACAGCATGGCATAATATAGAGCCTATGGCTAAGGCATAGGGGACGACGTTTGTCCTTTCTCTTTCTTTTGCCGTTGTCGAGCTTTGAGTCTCACTCAACTTCACACCTTACAAATCAGACGAGAACTATTTCTCTTGCTGATCCATTTGAACTCTTTCAAAATCTTGTCAAGGTATGCACTCATTGAAAGTCTCATCAAGCATCTTGATCTATCTCTATAGATTTTGATGCTCAACAATTAGGTAGCTTTATCCAGGTCTTCCTTTGAAAAACACTTTTCAAACAACCTTTTATGCCTTCCAGAAATTCTACATTATTTCCGATCAACAATATGTCAACCACATATACTTATCAGAAACTCTATAGTGCTCCCACTCACTTTATTGCAAATACAAGTTTCTCGTAAACTTTGTATAAACTACAGAAACTTTGATCACCTCATCAAAATGTATATTCCAACTCCGAGATGCTTGCTTCACTCCATAGAAGGATCACTGAAACTTGCTCATCTTTTAGCATCCTTAGGACTAACAAAACCTTCTGGTTGTATCACATACAACCATTCCTTAAGTAAACCGTTAAGGAAACGACGTTTTGACATCCATCTGCCAGATTTCATAATTGAAAATGCAGCAACTGCTAACATAATTCCAACAGACTTTTAGCATCGCTACGAGTGAGAAAGCCTCATCGCAGTAAACTCCTTGAACTTGTCACAAACAACTTTGCAACAAGTCGAGCTTTACAAATGTTGACATTCACCATCAGTGTCTGTCTTCATTCTAAAGGTCCATTTGTACTCAATGACCTGCCGTCTAACGAGCAAGTCTACCAAAGTCTATACTTGGTTTTCATACATGGATCCTATCTCGGATTTCATGGCCTCTAACCATTTGTCGGAATCCGGGCCCATCATCGCTTCTCCATAGCTCGTAGGTTCATCGCTGTCCAACAAAATGACCTCGAAGACAGGGTTGTCGTACCACTTAGGAGCAGTACACATCCTTGTCGACCCACGAAGTTCGATAGTAACTTGATCCTGAAGCTTCATTATCATCATCATTAACTTCCTCTTCAACTAACGTAGGCTTCACAGAAACATCTTTCTGCGCTGCGCTACTCTCTGGTTGAACAAAGGTTTAACAACCTCATCAAGTTCTATCTTCCTCCCACTCAATTCTTTCGAGAGAAACCTTTCCTCGAGAAAGGATCCGTTTTAGTAACAAACACTTTGCACTTGGATCTGAGATAGAAGGTTCACCCAACTGATCTTAGGGTATTCTATGAAGATGCATTTGTCCGCCTTGGGTTCGACCTCATTAGGGGAAAACATTTTTCACACAAGTGCCGCAGCCCCAAGTATTAAGAAATGACAGCTTAGGTTTCTATCAAACCATAATTCATATGGTGTCATCTCAACGGATTTAGATGGTGCCCTATTTAAAGTGAATGTAGTTGTCTCTAATGCATAACCCCAAAATTATAGTAGTAAAACGACAAGAGACATCATAGCACGCACCATGTCCAATAGAGCATAACTATGATGTTCGGACACACCATCACACTATGGTGTTCCAGGTGGCGTTTAGTTGTGAAACAAATTTCACATTGTCTTAAGTTGTATGCCAAACTCGTAACTCAGATATTCACCTCCACGATCATATCGTGGTCATTTTTATCTTCTTGTCACGATGATCTTTAAACTTCACTCTGAATTTGCTTGAACCTTTCAAACGATTCAGATTTGTGTTTCATTAAGTAAATATACACTATATCTACTCAAATCATCAGTGAAGGTAAGAAAATAACGATATCCACTACACGCTACAAGACTCACTAGATTGCATACATCAACATGTATCATTTCCAATGAATCACTTGCCCGCTCCATCCAACGGGGTCCTTTAGTCATCTTGCCCAAGAGGCATGGTTCGCATGTCTCAACCGATTCGAAATCGAATGAGTCCAAATATCCATCAGCATGGAGTTTCTACATGCGCTTTATACCAATATGACATTTAGCGGCAGTGCCACAAGTATGTGGTACTATCATTATTAACTTTGTATCTTTTGACATCAATGTTATGAACATGTGTACTACTACGATCAAGATTTCAACAAACCATTCTCACTGGGTGCATGAACATTGAAGGTATTATTCATGTAAACAGAATAACCATTATTCTCTAACTTAAATGAATAACCGTATTGCAATAAACATGATCTAATCATGTTCAAGCTCAACGCAAAACACCAAATAACATTTATTTAGGTTCATCACTAATCCTGAAGGTAGAGAGAGCGTGCGATGTTGATCACATCAACCTTGAAAACACTTCCAACACATATCGTCACCTCACCCTTAGCTAGTTCTCCGTTTATTCCGTATCTTTTATTTTGAGTTACTAACATTTAGCAACCGAACCGGTATCCAATACCCAGGTGCTACTAAGAGTACTAGCAAGGTACACATTAATAACTCGTATATCAAATATACTTCTATTAATGTTGCCAGCCTTCTTATCTACCAAGTATCTAGGGTTGTTCCGCTTCAGCGACCGCTCACCTCATAACAGAAGCACTTAGTCTCGGGTTTGAGTTCAACTTTGGGTTGCTTCGCTGGAGCAGCAACTGACTTGCTATCCATGAAGTTTCCCTCCTTGCTCTTGACCTTTTCGAAACTAGTGGTTTGATTAACCATCAGCACTTGACGCTCCTTCTTGATTTCTACCTTCGCGGTGTCAAACATCGCGAACAGCTCAGGGATCAATACTTCTATCCCTGGTGTATTATAGTTCATCACTAACTTCTAGTAGCTTTAGTGACAGTGACTTGGAGAACTATATCAATCACTATCTTATCTGGAAGATCAACTCCCACTTGATTCAAGCGATTGTAGTACCCAGACAATCTGAGTACATGCTCAACGATTGAGCTATTCTCCTTCATCTTACAGGCAAAGAATCTCGTTGGAGATCCTATATCTCACAACTCGGGCACGAGTTGGAGATCACAATCTCAGCTCTTAGAACATCTCATATGTTCCGTGACGTTCAAAATATTTCGGAGCCTCAATTCTAAGCCGTAATGCATGACGCACTAAACTATCAAGTAGTCATCGAAACGTGCCTGTCAGATGTTCACAACATCTACAGACGACGCTAGATGGGGTGGCGCACCGAGCGGTGCATTAAGGACATAAGCCTTCTGTGCAGCAATGAGGACAATCCTCAGATCACGGACCCAGTCCGCAATATTGCTACCAACATCTTTCAACTCTATTTCTCTAGGAACATATACAAATTTAAGGGAGCTACAGCGCGAGCTAGTAATCTACAACATAATTTGCAAAGACACTTTGACTATGTTCATGATAATGAGTTCAATTAATCATATTACTTAAGAACTCCCACTCAAATTGACATCCCTCCGATCATTCGAGTGATACATGATCCAAATTCACCAACTCAAGTCCGATCATCACGTGAGTTGAGGTGTCTGCGATGGTGAACATCATCATGTTGATCATATCTACTATATGACTCATGTTCGACCTTTCGGTCTCTTGTGTTCCGAGGCCATGTCTGTACATGCCAGGCTCGTCAAGTTTAACCCGAGTGTTCTGCATGTGCAACGCTGGCTTGCACCCGTTGTATGTGAACGTAGAGTCTATCACACCCGATCATCACGTGGTGTATCAACACGATGAACTTTCGCAATGGTGCACACTCGGTGAGAACACAATTTAGCTTGAAATTAAGTGAGGGATCACCTTATAATGCTACCGTCGTCCTAAGCAAAATAAGGTGCATAAAAAGGATTAACATCACATGCAAATCATAAGTGACATGATATGGCTATGAACTTGTGCTTTTGATCTCCATCTAGAAAGCACCGGCATGATCTCCATCGTCACCGGCATGACACCATGATCTCCATCATCTTGATCTCCATCAACGTGTCGCCATCGGGGTCGTCACGCCCTGCATGCTTCTACTACTATTGCTACCGTTTAGCGATAAAGTAAAGCATTACATAGCGCTTAATGATTGACACGCAGGTCATACAATAATTAAAGACAACCCTATGGCTCCTGCCAGTTGTCGTATTCATTGACATGCAAGTCGTGATAATCTATACATCACATGATCATCTCATACATCACATATATCACATCATGTAATTGGCCATATCATATCACAACATACCCTGCAAAAACAAGTTAGACGTCCTCTAATTGTTGTTGCATGTTTTACGTGGCTGCTACGGGTATCTAGAAAGAACAATTCTCACCTACGCATAAACCACAACAGTGATACATAGATTGCTTTTCAACCTTCTCAAGGACCGCCTTTGTCGGATCCGATCCAACTAAAGTGAGAGAAACTGTCACCCGCAAGCCATCTAAGCAACAAGTTGCGTCGAGGGAACCAGTCTCTCGTAAGCGTACGAGTAATGTTGGTCCGGCTGCTTCATCGCACAATCCCGCTGAACCAAAATCCGACCAAGGGAGGAAGCAATCTAAGCATCAACGCCCACAAACCTTTTGTGTTCTACTCGAGATCTCATCGAACCATCAACCTAGCTCTGATACCACTGTTGGGGAACGTCGCATGGGAAACAAAATTTTCCTACGCACATGCAAACCTATCCATGGTGATGAGCATCTATGAGAGGGAGAGTGGATCTACATACCCTTGTAGATCGCTAAGCGGGAAGCGTTAAGAAACGCGGTTGGTGTAGTCGAACATCTTCGCGATCCAAATCGCCGAGCGTTCCGCGATCTCATCACGATCCGTCCCGCGATCCCATCACGATCCGTCCCGCGATCTCATCATGATCCGTCTCACGATCTTGATCACGATCTGTCCCGCGAACTCATCACGATCCCTTCCGCGATCTCATCATGAACCGTCTCGCGATCTCGATCACGGTCCTTCCGATCTAGCGCCGAACGGACGGCACCTCCACGTTCAGCACACGTGCAGCTTGATGACGATCTCCACCGTCTTGATCCAGCAAGAGGAAGTGGAGAGGAGAGAGATTTCACCGGCAGCATGACGGCGCTCCGGTGATGGTGGTGGAGCAATTCCGGCAGGGCTTCACCTAACCACTGCGGAACTACGATCTAGAGCAGAAACTATGCACCGGTGGAACGGGTAGCACGTGGCCGGAAATTCTGTCCAAAAACCACCCAATCCACTAGTATATATAGGAGGAGAGGAGAGGAGAGGCAGCCAAGGCCTTTGGGTCGGCTGAAATAGGAGGTGGGAAGCAATCCTACTTCACCTCCAATCCTAGATGGAGTAGGATTGCCTCCTATTGGCTGATTTTCCACTTTTTGCTTTAGGACTTTCTCTCCTGCGCCATGCGCCTTTGTGGCTGTTTTCCCAGCCCACTAAGGGCTGGTTATTATTCTCCCACAGCCCATGGACCTCTTGGGGTCGAAGTACCCCTCCCGGAGGTCTCCCGGTACACTACCGGCACTCTCTGTACACTACCGGCACTCCCGGTACACTACCGATGAGCCCGAAACTTTTTCGGAAACCAAACTGGGACTTCCTTTATATGAATTTTTACCTCTAGACCATTCCGGAGATCCTCGTGACGTCCAGGCTCTCATCCGGGACTCCGAACAAACTTCGGTCACCACCATACATAACTCTACACTACCGAAACGTCACCGAACCTTAAGTGTGCAGACCCTGCGGGTTCGAGAACTATGTAGACATGACCGAGACACCTCTACGGTCAATAACCAATGGTGGGACCTGGACGTCCACATTGGTTCCTACATATTCTACGAAGATCTTTATCGGTCGAACCTCTATGTGAAGGATTCAGTTAATCCCGTATAACGTTCCCTTTGTTCTTCGGTATGTTACTTGCCCGAGATTCGATCGTAGGTATCTTCATACCTAGTTCAACCTCGTTACCGGCAAGTCTCTTTACTCGTTCCGTAATACAAGATCCCACAACTAACAATTAGTCACATTGCTTGCAAGGCTTATTGTGATGTTGCATTACCGAGTGGGCCCCGAGATACCTCTCCGTTACACGGAGTAACAAATCCCAGTCTCGATCCATGCCAACTCAACAAACACCATCGGAGATACCTGTAGAGCACCTTTATAGTCACCCAGTTACGTTGCGACATTTGATACACAGAAGGCAGTCCTCCGATATCCGTGAGTTGCATGATCTCATGGTCATAGGAACATATACTTGACATGTAGAAAACAGTAGCAATAAACTGACACGATCATATGCTATGTTTGTAGTTTGGGTCTTATCCATCACATCATTCTCCTAATGATGTTATCCCGTTATCAAATGACATCTCATGTCCATGGCTAGGAAACCTTAACCATCCTTTGATCAATGAGCTAGTCCATTAGAGGCATACTAGGGACATGGTTTTGTCTATGTATCCACACATGCATTTAAGTCTCCGATCAATACAATTATAGCATGGATAATAAACGATTATCATGAACAAGGAAATATGATAATAACTAATTTATTATTGCCTCTAGGGCATATTTCCAACATTAATAGTCTTGATACCCTTGGAAATGAGATTGCAGAGTCCCCGTGGCTCACAGATTACTACAACAACAGTTGCAGGTACATGTAATGTGATGATTTGACGTGAGCGCGTTGCTTGATTTGATTTGGAGTTCTTCTTCTTCTTATTCTTCATCAATCTTGGATGGGTTCCAGGCGACAGCCTGGGATAGCAAGGGTGGACGCCATTTTATCGTTTGATTTCGTCCGTAGTCGGACCCTGCTCTTATGTATGATGGTCGAGATGTTATTGTATTGTTGTGACTCTGATGTAGCTTGTGGCGAGTGTAAGCCAATTCCATATACTCATCTCTTCTGTACATGTACTTGTAATGATATCCATTCTTGCGAACGCATCGAGATGCGCTTCTATCCCAGTTGAGGCCCTCTTGCCAAATAAGGATAGGATGACATCTTGGGCGTGACAAGTTGGTATCAGAGCCTGTACCAACCTCGGAGCCCCATTGATTGATCGAACTTGGCCGAGTCGAGGATAGTGAAAAACTGTTTTGAGTCTAGTTATATCGGAGAGTAGGATTCTTTTTACTCCTCTTCTATGCTCTGGTGAGGTAAACGACTTAGGAATTTTGGTTCTACTCCTCTTCTCGCTCAAAAAAAAATTTAGGATCACGCGGGTATTTTGGAAACTATATGATGCCGATGTGACAGGGTTCTGTCTTGGTGCCTCCTGTCTGACTTGATTTCTTCCGGGGAGTTGAGCTCCGAGGAATGTTGGCACATCGTTATCATTCAGTTTTCTTGATATCTCAGGATTGAGAGTGTTCGGAATTGCTTCTATACTTATCGTGGTGAGATAAGGTCAGAGTCACCCAATATTGGGGAGGCGTCCGGGGTACCACCATGGTTTAGTATCGTTGTGAGTTCGAGGATTCGAGATTAGACGAGTTTGCGAAATTTCTTGAATTATGGTGTGGAAGGTTGCGGATGCAGTTGCAGCTGATTTCCTAGGGCAGGTTCCTGATTCCGCAACCCGAATCGCATAAATGAGAAAGTTTTCGGAAATTCATAGGTGGGAATTCAAGTAGTTACCTAGAATCATCTTTCCAACAAGTGCATAGCGGGTATGTATTTGTTTCTGGCTTGTTTCGTAAGCCTCATCCTTTGTTTTGTTTTGAAAATGGTAATTCAAGTTGCTTCGATGTCAAGTGGTGAGTTCATATCTTGCTAAGTAGTGTTCTCATATTTCTGTGGAAATGTTGATTCTTTTGTCCAATCAAGTTATCAAATCAATTCTTTCCTACCGGTGTGTTTCTCTTCAAGATATTCTATCATCTCCAATTTTGCAAGATCAATCCTCTTATTCTTTCCGGAGTTCATTCCCTCTGTTCCAAGTGTTCTTTGTTTTCCCGCCCTCCCGCGCTTTTTCTCCATGATTGTATTCTCATTGAAGTGTCTTTTCTATTCAGGTGGTGCTTCCGCTATCTCTTGTCTTCTATCTTGTTTCTGGTGATTTCTTGTGAAGATTCTTAGGAGTTTCATTTCAAGATCTATCCTCATATTCCTTGTTCTAGTTGTTATTCTTCTCCCGTGATTCTTTTTGAAGATGCTCAGTGCTCAAGTTATCATTCATTAGTATTCATTCTTGTTTTCTTTTCCGGTGGATTCAATTCAAGTTCTTGGTGTTCATCATATCGTTATCATTCTTTATTGGTTCTCCCATATTGGAATTCTTGTTCAAACCTCTCTTTTTATTCATCCTCTCTATTCTATCTGGAGTGTTGAAGATATCTCAAAAGGCATTATTTTCATTCTGTCCTCTTAAATTATTTCAAGGGTCTCATATCATCTAGTTCTTAATTTGTTAAGGTGCAATCTATCTTCTAATCAATTGTTTCAACGGTGGTCTATTTTAGTGGGCCCATAACCCACAGGTCTTTTCCCAAGATTATTCCTGACTCTTCCATTCTTTTGAGAGATGTTCTCAAGTTCTTTTAATATGACGTAAGAACGAATTTCATCAGTCATATGGCTTCTTGATGATCTCTTCTAAATCATTTTCATTGTTGGCTCCACCTTTCTTTATTCATTCTTCCGGAGTGTCCTAGTAATTCATGGTGTTGTTCTCATCATATTTCTTTGCACTGAAGACCGAAGGAGAGTTTCTCTTAAATCATTGTTCGTTCTTCCAAAGATTCATGGTTTCAGGTGTTGCTATCATCTCAATTGTTTTGGTCATGAGTAATTTCTCCCATATCTATCTTGTGCGTTCAGAATTGTTTTCATTTCTTGAACCTCCGAAGGCCATCATTTCAGAAGATTTCTTCGTTCTCAGCTTTCAGCTTTCGTTCTCAAATTCTTCTCAATTGTTGTTCCTTCGTTCGTATTTCTATTGTTCCGGTGCCTTGTCCAGTTTCTTTTAGGCAATCTTGATCCCTTCATTTTCATGTGTTCTCTTTGTTTGGAATCCCTTCAGGTGCCTTGTGAAGTTTTTTATCAGGTAGATCATGCTCTCTATGTTCTTGTGTTATATCATTCATTTGCATTATCCTCTTTTGTTTTGAATTCGTTCCGTGTTCGCGTGCAAGACTTCTTCAAGTTTGTGCTCTATCTATCCTTCCTGTCTTTTCTCAACAAGAATAAGTGATGTGTGAAATCCGTTGCTTGTCATCAATTTAACTTGATGAAGGATAAGCATAATATAATTCTTATTCTTATTCTTGTTCATTCAAGTGGTTTCAATCCTTCTTCTGGAGTTGTTCATGATATCAATTCTTGATCCCAAGTGGTTCTTATTCCTTTTCCGGAGTTTCAAGCTTCCTCAAATATCTCTTTCAAAGCTTCATCTCAATCATTGGAAGGCCTCAGTCTTGTTCTTTTCCATACTTCAATTATTTTCTATCATCCTCTCTTTTCCGGTGTTCTTCATGGTGCTTCATCAAGATTCTTTCTTTCTCGAAGTATTCTTCAAGATTCTTGTTGGAGGTGCTCAAGTGCTCTTTATCTTGGATGTCTAAGTTCAATTCCTTCTCCTTGTCTTTTAAGATGGTGTTAGTAAATTCTTGATTATAAGGAGTCTTGAAGGAAGATTGTCAAGAAAAAGATAAGTAGACCCACCTTGTTGTCTCGGAGTTATATTGGGTTTTATTTCACCTTAAGCTTTCCTAAGGATTGTTGCTATCATGGTGTCTTAGATAATCCTTATCATGGTGTCATAAATGATTCAAGTTTTCTCCTCCTCTCTCGGGGAAGAAGTTTTTCATCTCTTGTTGCTCTCAATCAATTAATTGTTTTGTTGTGGCAGGTTATCACCTCATAATTTTGAGTTGTTTTTCATAAGCCCACAATAAGCTTGTTCTTTTCGTTGTTGGTGTTCCAACAACTCCGTTCAATCTCTTCTTCCTAAATGTGCTTTCAAGTCCATTTGTTTTGGAAGTTGTCATTTTCTTCTCAGTTCTCTTCTCTTCAAGATCTAGTTTCTATTCTTTTGTTCCGGAGGCCTTGTGATGTTGCTCTATTCAATCTATCATCTTGTTTGTCAAGATCTTGTTCTTTCTTGCTTATTCAATTAACCGGAGTGTTGTGCAATCTTTTGTGATCCTTCTGCCTTATCAAAGTTTTATTATATTCCAACCAAAGTGTGGGTGCCTTTCTTTCAATTTCTTTCCATCATATCAATTTTTCATCTCTTTCCTGCCGAAGTGCTGCCGAAATTTTCTGTGAATTCTTGCTTGTTCTTCATTCTTCATCTCTTTCCAACATTGTTGATCATTGGTTTCACTCATTTGTCAAGAAGCAACTAAGTTTTACCTTTTGCTCTTTCTCTTCCCCTTTTCATTCTAGATCTCGGGACGAAATCCTCGTGTAGTGGAGGAGAGTTGTGACAGCCCGAGACCGACGTTCCAGAAGATTCCAGAAGATTCCCCTTTTATTTCAGTTCACGGCATGTGTTCATCTGGTTGTTGCGTTCATCATCGCATCAGTTCCATCATCGACATTGCATCAGCACCCATTTTCAAAAACTTGTATTCGTTGTCAGTCGCCGGTTCTCTCCGTTTCGCCGTTGCCCGTTTCGAGTCCAGCCACACACGCACGCGCCCACGACACCTTTTAAATAAAACCGTTTTTCAGCGCGCACAAAAATATTCTCGGATTGAGTTGAAACTTGTCGTGCGGTCTCGTTATCTTGTAGGTAGACCGCCCGTCGAATTTCATCGCGATCTGAGGTCGTTAGATACCTCGTCGGTCAGTCGCAGCAGAGAGGTTATCGGTAGTTTTTCGGTATTCCGTCGGATGTTTCTCGGTGTTTTCGATTGTCGTGCCACGGGTCACCGTGTTCTCTCTCTCTTCCCCTCTTTGCCCGTCTACACAGTCACCGCAGTCTCGACCCTCCGCTTCTGGACGTCGGATAGTCATCCGGCAGTCCAAAAACGGGCAGTGCCAGCTAACCCTAGCCCCTAGCCTATATATAGTCCCTCGTTCCCCGTGCCCCTAACCCTAGCCTCCTCCCACCTCTAGCCAGCCTGCCCGAGCCCAGATCTGAGCCCGTTCGAGTGATCCAGGCCCGAATCGGACATTTCTAAGCCGTTTTCGGAGCTTCCCGCGCATCCATGGAGGTTCCCCCATGGCAGTCGTGCCCGTGCCCGCAGCAGCTCACCGGAGTTCGCCCCTGGCCGCCGCAGCATCGCCGGCCCCCTCTCTCTTCCCTTCTCTTCTTTCTCCTTCTTTATCCTCCTCTCTCCTCCTCACCTTCAGTTTCCTCTCTCTCCAGCAGGTTCGTGCAGCCGCCGCCGGAGCTCCTCACCGTCGTCGGCTGCCCCTCCAGCCGGATCCCGTGCCGCCGCCGCCGGGTCCGCCTCCCCTGCGCCTCCCCTCGCCGTGGTGGCCACCGCCGCTGCCATGGTCGTCGGCTCTCGGTCGAGCTCGGGACGAGGACGAGCCAGCGCTCGATCCCCTCGACCCCGTTGACCCGCTACGTCGCTAGCTGGGCTCGGCCCAACTACCCTCCAAGCCGGCCCAGTTGGCCCGAGGGTGAGCCTCCCTTTTCTTTTAGGATTAATTGCATTTAATTCGTGTACATAAATCCGTGCACCGTTTCAAAATAGTTCCACCATGAAATATGCTTAGAATATTGCATAGTTTCATATAAGGCCATTTGTATCCATGTTAAATATACTAACATGCCATTTCATGCATTTTGGTATATATTGTGATATATTGCATTTTGCATAATAAATAAACATGCATCGGAATTAATAATATCCCGATCATTCAATTGGCATCGCATTTCCATGCATGAGAAAAATGTTGGATTGGTTGTTGCACATTATTTTGCATTAACGAATTGCTATAACATGAATTGGCCTATTACCGAATATTTAATTGTGAATAATTCTCCATGTGAACCTAATCATATTATATATGTTTTCGGGGTAGAAAAATCCATTGGATTTATCGGTGCATTTAGTTTTGCCATTTGAGCATGTTTGCATGCATGTCATTTATGCCATGATGCCCTTTTGTCATTTTCGTAGTAATTAATCCGGGCATGATATGAAAATATTTTCAACATGAAACTTGCTCGTTGATGTTTGTCCTAGCCCATGGTCATTTTGCTTGTAATAGAAATGCATGTGTAGGTGTTGTTTTTCTGTTGTCAACTTGCGATAAAAATCTGTTATTTTGAGGGTCCAAAATATTTCTAAGTCTGACTCTGTTATATTTTGTTGCTGTCTTGCCATGTGATTTGCTAGTGATCTAGACCTCTTTTGTGGTTGATGCAATGGAGTTATTTGTTGTTGGTATTGCCCTCTAGTATTCTGTTAAGTTTCATGCCATTTCATGACATGTAGCTTATGTTTTCACTTCTGCCAATATGCCTTCGTGATAAAAACTGCACTGTCTAAAACTGCTATTTTCACTAAGTCTGAAATTGTTATCAAGTAGCCTTCTTGTGAGCTTCCTACCCAGAGATCCATGCATGTTTTGAATATGATTTGTGAAGATGAAATGAAGTCGATGTTTTATGCTATTTCCCCATGCTTAGTTTGTGAATTTTGGAGTCTTGTAGCTTGTTGTTTTCATATGTTTAAAATGCTAAGTTGCTGTTTTTTGAAGAATTCAACTAAAACTTGTTTCGATGATTGTGATTGAACCATAGCTCCGATTTGAGCATTCCATATATGAAACTTGCTTAGAATCTCATGTAGTTTCATGATAACTTGTTGCATTCATGATTTGAAATGTTTGTGGTGGTGTTTTCATGCATGTGCATTCATGTCATCCGCATCTTGTATTGCTCATATCTTTTGAACCGTAGCTCCGTTTGAGATGTTCTATATATGTAAATCGACTAGAATGACTTGTAGAATAACATGGTATGCTTTATTCTTCTGTTTAACAAACATAAAATATGTTTAGATCAGATCTGGACAAAATTCATAATTAACACATGGGGTCATTTCGGAAATGCTATAAGTTGTTTGCGGCCACAGTTAAGATGCCTAGATAGGTAGTTTAGTTATGCTTCACCTCTTGCATGTTTAACAACATTTAATATTGCCGTGTACCTAACGAGAGTGAACTAAATAATTTGAACGCGGAGTTTCGTCAATATGCAACTCGTTGCATATTGAGTTTCACTTTAATGTGTAGAAGTTGTTTGATGTGAGTTGTCATGCCTTGCATATTTAAACCGTACATGCATCATATTGTTGTGCACCATGTCTTGCATATGCTGTGGTGTATATTGTGTTGATTGTTTGTTTCAAATTGCTTCTTCTCGATAGAGTTCCGAAAGCGTTCGGAGTGTGAGGATTCGTTCAACTACGTTGGTTCGTCTTCTTCATGGATTCGTTCTTCTTCTGAGCGGGATCTCAGGCAAGATGACACATTTCCCTGGATACCATTACTATCATTTCCATGCTAATTGTCTCGTCTTTTATCGTTATGTCTCGCTACCTACCACTTGTTTGATAAGCCTCCCAACATTGCCATGATAAGCCTCTAATCTCTCCACATCCCAGCAAACCGTTGTTTCGCTATGTTACCACTTGCTCAGCCTTCTTATAGCGTTGCTAGTTGCAGGTGCAAATGCTTCCATGTGCCAACATGGACCTTCTTTTGTTATATCACAATATTGCTGCTATTTCATTTAATGCACATATATACTTGGTAAAGGGTGGAAGGCTTGGCCTTTTGCTCGGTGTTTTGTTCCACTCTTGCCGCCCCTAGTTACTTATGAACCGGTGCTATGTTCCATAAATGAGCGCTGCTAACATGCTCGGGGTTGTTATGGGGACCCCCTTGATTTTCGGGTTAGATTAAAACTTGTCTGGCAAGGCCCAACATTGGTACTACATTTGCCCATCATAATAAAACTGATCACCTTTTAAATGCATAGAGGGTTGCCCCCTCATGGATTAATTTAACATAATACAGGGGGGCCAGTGCTGCTGGTGCTGGTCCAAAACAAAGCACTGTGCGGGGCCAACCCGGGGCAACTCGGGAGATTTCTATCAGGCCACTATCGTGTAGCTCATTTGTCGTGCCCTGAGAACGAGATACGCGGCTCCTATCGGGATTGTCGGCACGTCGGGTGGCCTTGCTAGATTTGTTTTACCTTTCTCGAACGTCTTGAGTGAGGAACTTTGATTTTCTTTGGGCTATCTTGAGGTGTTGGCTTTCCTTTGGAATTGCCTAGGAAGATCACGAGATCCGTGGTTGAAGTTATTCCCGCTGAGTGTGGTTAATTTGTGATGGACGAGTTGGAGCACCCCTGCAGGGTTAAATCTTTTCAAGAAGCCGTGCCGGCGGTTATGTGGCAAACTTGGATACTTTGTTTAACACCCGGTCATAGCAAACTTGAAGTAAACTCTAATAAAATCCACCAACCGTGTGCGTAACCATGACCGTATCTTATCGTGAGTTCTTATCCGTAAGAGAACACGATAGGGTTATGTTTGACGTAAGTAGGTGTTCAGGATCAGTTAGTGATCATTAATAGTTCACGTCCGTTATGCGTAGACCACCATACTTTACTTTCTGTACTCATAAGTTAGCCACTCCAATATATGCTTAGTCGCTTGCTGCAGCCTCACCACTTAACCATACCTTACCGATTAAGCTTTAATAGTCTTGATACCCTTGGAAATGAGATTGCTGAGTCCTCGTGGCTCACAGATTACTACAACAACAGTTGCAGGTACATGTAATGTGATGATTTGACGTGAGCGCGTTGCTTGATTTGATTTGGAGTTCTTCTTCTTCTTCTTCTTCATCAATCTTGGATGGGTTCCAGGCGGCAGCCTGGGATAGCAAGGGTGGATGCCATTTTATTGTTTGATTTCGTCCGTAGTCGGACCCTGCTCTTATGTATGATGGTTGAAATGTTATTGTATTGCTGTGACTCTAATGTAGCTTGTGGCGAGTGTAAGCCAATTCCATATACTCATCTCTTTTGTACATGTACTTGTAATGATATCCATTCTTGCGAACGCATCGAGATGCGCTTCTATCCCAGTTGAGGCCCTCTTGCCAAATAAGGATAGGATGACATCTTGGGCGTGACAAGTTGGTATCAGAGCCTGTACCAACCTCGGAGCCCCCTTGATTGATCGAACTTGGCCGAGTCGAGGATAGTTAAAAACTGTTTTGAGTCTAGTTATATCGGAAAGTAGGATTCTTTTTACTCCTCTTCTATACTCTGGTGAGGTAAACCACTTAGGAATTTTGGTTCTACTCCTCTTCTCGCTCAAAAAATTTTTTAGGATCACGCGGGTATTTTGGAAACTATATGATGCCGATGTGACAGGGTTCTGTCTTGGTGCCTCCTGTCTGACTTGATTTCTTCCGGGGAGTTGAGCTCCGAGGAATGTTGGCACATCGTTATCATTCAGTTTTCTTGATATCTCAGGATTGAGAATGTTCGGAATTGGTTCTGTACTTATCGTGCTGAGATAAGGTTGGAGTCACCCAATACTGGGGAGGCGTCCGGGGTACCACCATGGTTTAGTATCATTGTGAGTTCGAGGATTCGAGATTAGACGAGTTTGCGAAATTTCTTGAATTATGGTGTGGAAGGTTGTGGATGGAGTTGCAGCTGATTTCCTAGGGCAGGTTCCTGATGCCGCAACCCGAATCGCATAAATGAGAAAGTTTTTGGAAATTCATAGGTGGGAATTCAAGTAGTTACCTAGAATCATCTTTCCAACAAGTGCATAGTGGGTATGTATTTGTTTCTGACTTGTTTCATAAGCCTCATCCTTTGTTTTGTTTTGAAAATGGTAATTCAAGTTGCTTCGATGTCAAGTGGTGAGTTCATATCTTGCTGAGTAGTGTTCTCATATTTCTGTGGAAATGTTGATTCTTTTGTCCAATCAAGTTATCAAATCAATTCTTTCCTACCGGTGTGTTTCTCTTCAAGATATTCTATCATCTCCAATTTTGCAAGATCAATCCTCTTATTCTTTCCGGAGTTCATTCCATCTATTCCAAGTGTTCTTTGTTTTCCCGCCCTCCCACGCTTTTTCTCCATGATTGTATTATCATCCAAGTGTCTTTTCTATTCAGGTGGTGCTTCCGCTATCTCTTGTCTTCTATCTTGTTTCCGGTGATTTCTTGTGAAGATTCTTAGGAGTTTAATTTCAAGATCTATCCTCATATTCCTTGTTCTAGTTGTTATTCTTCTCCCGTGATTCTTTTTGAAGATGCTCAGTGCTCAAGTTATCATTCATTAGTATTCATTCTTGTTTTCTTTTACGGTGGATTCAATTCAAGTTCTTGGTGTTCATCATATCGTTATCATTCTTTATTGGTTCTCCCATATTGGAATTCTTGTTCAAGCCTCTCTTGTTATTCATCCTCTCTATTCTATCTGGAGTGTTGAAGATATCTCAAAAGGCATTATTTTCATTCTGTCCTCTTAAATTATTTCAAGGGTCTCATATCATCTAGTTCTTAATTTGTTAAGGTGCAATCTATCTTCTAATCAATTGTTTCAATGGTGGTCTATTTTAGTGGGCCCATAACCCACAGGTCTTTTCCCAAGATCATTCCTGACTCTTCCATTCTTTCCAGAGATGTTCTCAAGTTCTTTTAATATGACGTAAGAACGAATTTCATCAGACATATGCCTTCTTGATGATCTCTTCTAAATCATTTTCATTGTTGGCTCCACCTTTCTTTATTCATTCTTCTGGAGTGTCCTAGTAATTCATGGTGTTGTTCTCATCATATTTCTCTGCACTGAAGACCGAAGGAGAGTTTCTCTTAAATCATTGTTCCTTCTTCCAAATATTCATGGTTTCAGGTTTTGCTATCATCTCAATTGTTTTGGTCATGAGTAATTTCTCCCATATCTATCTTGTGCTTTCAGAATTGTTTTCATTTCTTGATCCTCCGAAGGCCATCATTTCAGAAGATTTCTTCATTCTCAGCTTTCAGCTTTCGTTCTCAAATTCTTCTCAATTGTTGTTCCTTCGTTCGTATTTCTATTGTTCCGGTGCCTTGTCCAGTTTCTTTTAGGAAATCTTGATCCCTTCATTTTCATGTGTTCTCTTTGTTTCGAATCCCTTCGGGTGCCTTGTGAAGTTTTGTATCAGGTAGATCATGCTCTCTTTGTTCTCGTGTTATATCATTCATTTGCATTATCCACTTTTGTTTTGAATTCGTCCGGTGTTCGCGTGCAAGACTTCTTCAAGTTTGTGCTCTATCTATCCTTCCTGTCTTTTCTCAACAAGAATAAGTGATGTGTGAAATCCGTTGCTTGTCATCAATTTAACTTGATGAAGGATAAGCATAATATAATTCTTATTCTTATTCTTATTCTTGTTCATTCAAGTGGTTTCAATCCTTCTTCCGGAGTTGTTCATGATATCAATTCTTGATCCCAAGTGGTTCTTATTCCTTTTCCGGAGTTTCAAGCTTCCTCAAATATCTCTTTCAAAGCTTCATCTCAATCATTGGAAGGCCTCAGTCTTGTTCTTTTCCATCCTTCAATTATTTTCTATCATCCTCTCTTTTCCGGTGTTCTTCATGGTGGTTCACCAAGATTCTTTCTTTCTCGAAGTATTCTTCAAGATTCTTGTTGGAGGTGCTCAAGTGCTCTTTATCTTGGATGTCTAAGTTCAATTCCTTCTCCTTGTCTTTTAAGATGGTGTTAGTAAATTCTTGATTATAAGGAGTCTCGAAGGAAGATTGTCAAGAAAAAGATAAGTAGACCCATCTTGTTGTCTCGGAGTTATCTTGGGTGTTATTTCACCTTAAGCTTTCCTAAGGATTGTTGCTATCATGGTGTCTTAGACAATCCTTATCATGGTGTCATAAATGATTCAAGTTTTCTCCTCCTCTCTTGGGGAAGAAGTTTTTCATCTCTTGTTGCTCTCAATCAATCAGTTGTTTTGTTGTGGCAGGTTATCACCTCATAATTTTGAGTTGTTTTTCATAAGCCCACAATAAGCTTGTTCTTTTCGTTGTTGGTGTTCCAACAACTCCGTTCAATCTCTTCTTCCTAAATGTGCTTTCAAGTCCATTTGTTTTGGAAGTTGTCATTTTCTTCTCAGTTCTCTTCTCTTCAAGATCTAGTTTCTATTCTTTTGTTCCGGAGGCCTTGTGATGTTGCTCTATTCAAGCTATCATCTTGTTTGTCAAGATCTTGTTCTTTCTTGCTTATTCAATTAACCGGAGTGCTGTGCAATCTTTTGTGATCCTTTTGCCTTATCAAAGTTTTATTATATTCCAACCGAAGTGTGGGTGCCTTTCTTTCAATTTCTTTCCAACATATCAATTTTTCATCTCTTTCCTGCCGAAGTGTTGCCGAAATTTTCTGTGAATTCTTGCTTGTTCTTCATTCTTCATCTCTTTCCAACCTTGTTGATCATTGGTTTCACTCGTTTGTCAAGAAGCAACTAAGTTTTACCTTTTGCTCTTTGTATTCCCCTTTTCATTCTAGATCTCGGGACGAGATCCTCGTGTAGTGGAGGAGAGTTGTGACAGCCCGAGACCGACGTTCCAGAAGATTCCAGAAGATTCCCCTTTTATTTCAGTTCACGACATGTGTTCATCTGGTTGTTGCATTCATCATCGCATCAGTTCCATCATCGACATTGCATCGTCACCCATTTTCAAAAACTTGCATTCGTTGTCAGTCGCCGGTTCTCTCCGTTTCGCCGTTGCCCGTTTCGAGTCCAGCCACACACGCACGCGCCCACGACACCTTTTAAATAAAACCGTTTTTCAGCGCACGCAAAAATATTCTCGGATTGAGTTGAAACTTGTCGTGCGGTCTCGTTATCTTGTAGGTAGACCGCCCGTCGAATTTCGTCGCGATCTGAGGTCATTAGATACCTCGTCGGTCAGTCGCAGCAGAGAGGTTATCGGTAGTTTTTCGGTATTCCGTCAGACGTTTCTCGGTGTTTTCGATCGTCGTGCCATGGGTCACCGTGTTCTCTCTCTCTTCCCCTCTTTGCCCATCTACACAGTCACCACAGTCTCGACCCTCCGCTTCCGGACGTCGGATAGTCATCCGGCAGTGCAAAAACGGACAGTGCCAGCTAACCCTAGCCCCTAGCCTATATATAGTCCCTCGTTCCCCGTGCCCCTAACCCTAGCCTGCTCCCACCTCTAGCCAGCCCGCCCGAGCCCAGATCTGAGCCCGTTCGAGCGATCCAGGCCAGAATCGGACATTTCGAAGCCGTTTTCGGAGCTTCCCGCGCATCCATGGAGGATCCCCCATGGCAGCTGTGTCCGTGCCCACAGCAGCTCGCCGGAGTTCGCCCCTGGCCGCCGCAGGATCGCCGGCCCCCTCTCTCTTCCCTTATCTTCTTTCTCCTTCTTTCTCCTCTTCTCTCCTCCTCACCTCAAGTTTCCTCTCTCTCCCGCAGGTTCGTGCAGCCGCCGCCGGAGCTCCTCACCATCGTCGGCTGCCCCTCCAGCCGGATCCCGCGCCGCCGCCGCCGGGTCCGCCTCCCCTGCGCCTCCCCTCGCCGTGGTGGCCACCGCTGCTGCCATGGTCGTCGGCTCCCGGTCGAGCTCGGGACGAGGACGAGCCAACGCTCGATCCCCTCGACCCCGTTGACCCGTTGCGTCGCTAGCTGGGCTCGGCCCAACTACCCTCAAAGCCGGCCCAGTTGGCCCGAGGGTGAGCCTCCCTTTTCTTTTTCTTTTAGGATTAATTGCGTTTAATTCGTGTAGATAAATCCGTGCACCATTTCAAAATGGTTCCACCATGAAATATGCTTAGAATATTGCATAGTTTCATAATATGCCATTTGTATCCATGTTAAATATACTAACATGCCATTTCATGCATTTTGGTATATATTGTGATATATTGCATTTTGCATAATAAATAAACATGCATCGGAATTAATAATATCCCGATCATTCAATTGGCATCGCATTTCCATGCATGAGAAAAATGTTGGATTGGTTGTTGCACATTATTTTGCTTTAACGAATTGCTATATCATGAATTGGCCTATTACCGAAAATTTAATTGTGAATAATTATCCATGTGAACCTAATCATATTATATATGTTTTTGGGGTAGAAAAATTCATTGGATTTATCGGTGCATTTAGTTTTGTCATTTGAGCATGTTTGCATGCATGTCATTTATGCCATGATGCCCTTTTGTCATTTTCGTAGTAATTAATCCGGGCATGATATGAAAATATTTTCAACATGAAACTTGCTCGTTGATGTTTGTCCTAGCCCATGGTCATTTTGCTTGTAATAGAAATGCATATGTAGGTGTTGTTTTGCTGTTGTCAACTTGCGATAAAAATCTGTTATTTCGAGGGTCCAAAATATTTCTAAGTCTGAATCTGTTATATTTTGTTGCTGTCTTGCCATGTGATTTGCTAGTGATCTAGACCTCTTTTGTGGTTGATGCAATGGAATTATTTGTTGTTGGTATTTCCCTCTAGTATGCTGTTAAGTTTCATGCCATTTCATGACCTGTAGCTTATGTTTTCACTTCTGCCAATATGCCTTCGTGATAAAAACTGCACTGTCTAAAACTGCTATTTTCACTAAGTCTGAAATTGTTATCAAGTAGCCTTCTTGTGAGCTTCCTACCTAGTGATCCATGCATGTTTTGAATATGATTTGTGAAGATCAAATGAAGTAGATGTTATATGCTATTTCCCCATGCTTAGTTTGTTCATTTTGGAGTCTTGTAGCTTGTTGTTTTCATATGTTTAAAATGCTAAGTTGCTGTTTTTTGAAGAATTCAACTAAAACTTGTTTCGATGATTGTGATTGAACCATAGCTCCGTTTTGAGCATTCCATATATGAAACTTGCTCAGAATCTCATGTTGTTTCATAATAAATTGTTGCATTCATGATTTGAAATGTTTGTGGTGGTGTTTTCATGCATTTGCATTCATGTCATCCGCATCTTGTATTGCTCATATCTTTTGAACCGTAGCTCCGTTTGAGATGTTCTATATATGTAAATCGACTAGAATGACGTGTAGAATAACATGGTATGCTTTACTCTTCTGTTTAACAAACATAAAATACGTTTAGATCAGATCTGGACAAAATTCATAATTAACACATGGGGTCATTTCGGAAATGCTATAAGTTGTTTGCGGCCACATTTAAGATGCCTAGATAGGTAGTTTACTTATGCTTCACCTCTTGCATGTTTAACAACATTTAATATTGTCGTGTACCTAACGAGAGTGAACTAAATAATTCGAACGTGGAGTTTCGTCAATATGCAACTCGTTGCATATTGAGCTTCACTTTAATGTGTAGAAGTTCTTTGATGTGAGTTGTCATGCCTTGCATATTTAAACCAGACATGCATCATATTGTTGTGCATCGTGTCTTGCATATGTTGTGGTGTATCTTGTGTTGATTGTTTGTTTCGAATTGCTTCTTCTCGATAGAGTTCCGAAAGCGTTCGGAGTGTGAGGATTCGTTCGACTACGTTTGTTCGTCTTCTTCATGGATTCGTTCTTCTTCCAAGCGGGATCTCAGGCAAGATGACACATTTCCTTGGATACCATTACTATCATTGCCATGCTAGTTGTCTCGTCTTTTATCGTTATGTCTTGCTACCTACCACTTGTTTGATAAGCCTCCCAACATTGCCATGATAAGCCTCTAACCTCTCCACATCCTAGCAAACCGTTGTTTGTCTATGTTACCGCTTGTTCAGCCTTCTTATAGCGTTGCTAGTTGCAGGTGCAAATGCTTCCATGTGCCAACATGGACCTTCTTTTGTTATATCACAATATTGATGCTATTTAATTTAATGCACATATATACTTGGTAAAGGGTGGAAGGCTTGGCCTCTTGCTCGGTGTTTTGTTCCACTCTTGCCGCCCCTAGTTACTTGTGAACCGGTGTTATGTTCCATAAATGAGCTCTCCTAACATGCTCGGGGTTGTTATGGGGACCCCCTTGATTTTCGGGTTGGATTAAAACTTTTTTGGCAAGGCCCAACATTGGTACTACATTTGCCCATCATAATAAAACTGATCACCTTTTAAATGCATAGAGGGTCGCCCCCTCGTGGATTAATTTAACATATACAGGGGGGCCAGTGTTGCTGGTGCTGGTCCAAAACAGAGCACTATGCGGGGCCAATCCGGGGCAACTCGGGAGATTTCTATCAGGCCACTATACGCGTAGCTCATCTGTTGTGCCCTGAGAACGAGATACGCGGCTCCTATCGGGATTGTCGGCATGTCGGGTGGCCTTGCTGGATTTGTTTTACCTTTCTCGAACGTCTTGAGTGAGGAACTCTGATTTTCTTCGGGCTATCTCGAGGTGTTGGATTTCCTTTGGAATTGCCTAGGAAAATCACGAGATCCGTGGTTGAGGTTATTCCCGCTGAGTGTGGTTAATTTGTGATGGACGAGTTGGAGCACCCCTGCAGGGTTAAATCTTTTCGAGAATCCGTGCCCGAGGTTATGTGGCAAACTTGGATACTTTGTTTAACACCCGGTCATAGCAAACTTGAAGTAAACTCTAATAAAATCCACCAACCGTGTGCGTAACCGTGACCGTCTCTTATCGTGAGTTCTTATCCGTAAGAGAACACGGTGGGGTTTTGTTTGACGTAAGTAGGTGTTCAAGATCAGTTAGTGATCATTAATAGTTCACGTCCGTTATGCGTAGACCACCATACTTTACTTTCTGTACTCGTAAGTTAGCCACTCCAATATATGCTTAGTCGCTTGCTGCAGCCTCACCACTTAACCATACCTTACCCATTAAGCTTTAATAGTCTTGATACCCTTGGAAATGAGATTGCTGAGTCCTTGTGGCTCACAGATTACTACAATAGGAGTTGCAGGTACATGTAATGTGATGATTTGACATGAGCGCGTTGCTTGATTTGATTTGGAGTTCTTCTTTTTCTTCTTCTTCATCAATCTTGGATGGGTTCCAAGCGGCGGCCTGGGATAGCAAGGGTGGATGTCATTTTATCGTTTGATTTTATCCATAGTCGGACCCTGCTCTTATGTATGATGGTTGAGATGTTATTGTATTGTTGTGACTCTGATGTAGCTTGTGGCGAGTGTAAGCCAATTCCATATACTCATCTCTTCTGTACATGTACTTGTAATGATATCCATTCTTGTGAATGCATCGAGATGCGCTTCTATCCCTATTGAGGCCCTCATGCCAAATAAGGATAGGATCGCATCTTGGGCATGACACAAAATCATCAAGCTCAAAAGATATAAGTGAAGCACATGTGAGCTAATAGTACCAATCTCAAAAGATATAAGTGAAGCACATGTGAACAAAGTCATCAAGCTCAAAAGATATAAGTGAAGCACATGTAAGCTAAATTACCTAACTCAAAAGATATAAGTGAAGCTCATTGAGTATTCTAACAAATTCATGATGAGTGCATGTCCCTCTCAAAAGGTGTGCAGCAAGGATGATTGTGATAAAACAAAAAGCAAAGACTACTATAACACATGACACTCCAAGCAAAACACATATTATGTGGTGAATAAAAATATAGCTCCAAGTAACGTTACCGATGGATTGAAGACGAAAGAGGGGATGCCTTCCCTGGGCATCCCCAAGCTTAGGCTTTTTGGTGTCCTTAAACTTGTCTTGGTATGCCTTGGGCATCCCTAAGCTTAGGCTCTTTCCACTCTTTATTCCATCATCCATAAGAACATCACCCAAAACTTGAAAACTTCACAACACAAAACTTAAACAGAAACTCGTGATTGCATTAGCATAAGAAAACAAACCACCAATTTTTCATGTACTGTAGTAAACTTAATTTCTCACTTTTCCAAGACTCGTACCCCCCTATACTAACCATAGTTTCATCAAAATAAGCCTATGCTAACTCAAAAATTCTGAAACAATTATGACAATTAGGGAAATTTGCACATCAATCATCAGAAAAAAGAATCAACTCAAAAACTCTTTCTCTATAGCACTGAAAAATAATTTCTTGAGCAGAAAGTTTTTGTGTTTTTCCAGCATGATTAAACAACTATCACCAAAACTAATCATAAAGGTTCTACTTGGCACAAACACTAATTAAAACATAAAAATCACAATCATAACAGAATCATGATGGTGTTGAATCAACAAAACAGAAAGTAAAAAAAAATCAAGAATAAATCTATTCATTGGGTTGCCTCCCAACAAGCGCTATCGTTTAACGCCCTAAGCTAGGCATAAGGCAATGGAATCAAGTATTGTCATCTTTAGTGCTCAAACCATAAGTAGCTCTCATAATGGATTCATAAGGCAATTTTATTCTTTTTCTAGGAAAAATTTCCATGCCCTTCTTTAATGGAAATTGAAATTTGATATTCCCTTCCTTCATATCAATAACAACACCAATAGTCCTAAGAAAAGGTCTACCAAGAATCATAGGACATGTCGGATTACAATTAATATCAAGCACAATGAAATCTACGGGCACATAGTTCCTATTTGCAATAATAAGAACGCCATTAATCCTTCCCATAGGTTTGTTAATAGTAGAATCCGCAAGATGCAAATTAAGAGAGCACTCATCAATCTCATCGAAACCTAGAACATCACATAAAGATTTTGGAATTGTGGAAACACTAGCACCCAAATCACACAAAGCATGGCATTCATAATTTTTAATCTTGATTTTTATAGTAGGTTCCCACTCATCATGAAGTTTTCTAGGAATAGATATTTCCAACACAAGTTTCTCTTCAAGAGATTTCATCATACCATCAACGATATGTTTAGTAAAAGCCTTATTTTGGCTATAAGCATGTGGAGAGTTTAACATGGATTGCATCAAGGAAATACATTCAATCAAAGAGTAGCTATCATAATTAAATTCCTTGAAATCAAAAGTAGTAGTTTCATCACTATTCAAAGTTTTGATATCCTCTACTCCACTTTTAGTATTTTTAGCATCAAGATAGATAGACTCCGAATCATTAGGGCGTATCTCAACCAAAGTGGATTCACATCCAGCCCTATCATCATTAAGATTGACATTAGAAAATAAGGATTCAACAGGAGTCACATCAAGCATTTTAGGATCTTCGTGGTTTTCACCACGACAACACACCTTTTTGAGCCATTCATGTCTAGCACGAATTTGGGCGGTTCTTTCTTTACTCTCACTCATAGAAATATGCATAGCTTTCAAATTTTCATCCATATTATTCTTGGGAGGAACACATCTTAATTTCAAAGCATCTATATCAAGAGACATTCTATCAACAGTCCTAGCCTAGTCATCAATTTTATGTAGTTTTTCTTCTCTGGAAGCATTGAAAATCTTTTGCGAATTAATAAACTCCTTAATAGTACTCTCAAGATCAGAGGGTATTTTGTTATAATTTCCATGAGCATTGTTGTAGGAATTTCCAAAATTATTAGAGGGATTACTAGGAAAAGGCCTAGGATTAAAGTTACCTCTATAAGCATTGTTGTTACCAAAATTATTCCTACCAACGAAATTAACATCAAAATTTTCATTGTTATTCTCAATCAAAGAATATAAAGGCATATCATTTGGATCTAGAGGAACACTTTTAGTAGCAAACATCTTCATTAACTCATCCATCTTAGCACTCAAAGAGTTGATTTCTTCTATAGCATGCACTTTTTTACTAGCAGGTGACCTTTCGGTGTGCCATTGAGAATAATTTGACATGATATTATCTAAGAATTTTGTAGCTTCTCCTAGTGTGATTTCCATAAAAGTTCCACCAGAAGCGGAATCCAAGATATTTCTAGAAGAAGAATTCAGACCAGCATAGAAAATTTGTATAATCATCCAAAGACAAATATGATTCCGCACTAGTGGCAGGAGCAATTGGAGTACTAATAAAATCATTGTTATTAGTATTACAGAAATCACACAATTTAGTGTTTTCAGACATGGTGATTTAGCAAGCACACAAGCAAACAGAAAGCAAGCGAAAGAAAAGGGCGAACGAAAAAGGCAAATAAAGAAAGGCAAATATTTCTGTAAATTTTTGTTTTAGAAGTGGGGGAGATGAAAACAAGAGGCAAATGGCAGATAATGTAAATGCAAGAGATGAGTTTGTGATAGGTACTTGGTAGATATGCTTCACTTGAATACTCCCCGGCAACGGCGCCAGAAATTCTTCCTGCTACTTCTCAAGCGTGCGTTGGTTTTTCCCTTGAAGAGGAAAGGGTGATGCAGCAAAGTAGAGGTAAGTATTTCCCTCAGTTTGAGAACCAAGGTATCAATCCAGTAGGAGTATCAAGATGAGGCACCAAGAAACCTGCACAAACACAAACAAACTTGCACCCAACGCGATAAAGGGTTTGTCAATCCCTTCACGATTACTTGCAAGGTGAGATCTGATAGTGATACTGAGTAAATATAAATAAGTAAATAAAATTGCAGCAAGGTATTTTTGGTGTTTTTATGTTTAGATCTGAATATATAATATGTAAAATAGACCCGGGGGCCATAGTGTACACTAGAGGCTTCTCTCATGATAGCAAGTATTACGGTGGGTGAACAAATTACTATTGAGCAATTGATAGAATCGCGGTCATGATGATATCTAAGGAACTGATCATGCATATAGGAATCATGTCCGAGACAACTAGACCGATACTGTCTGCATCTACTACTATTAGTCCACACATCGACCGCTATCCAGCATGCATCTAGTGTATTAAGTTCATAACAAACGGAGTAACGCGTTAAGCAAGATGACATGATGTAGAAGGATAAATTAATGCAATATGATATAAACCCCATATTTTTACCCTTGATGGCAACAACACAATACGTGCCTCGCTAAACCTTCTGTCACTAGGTGAGGACACCGCACGATATGAACCCAAAACCAAGCACTTCTCCCATTGCAAGAATCATAGATCAAGTTGGCCAAACGAAACCCATAACTCGAAGATAATTACAAGGATATGAAATCATGCATATAAGAAAACAGAGGAGAGGCAAATAATATTCATAGATAATCTGATCATGAATCCACAATTCATCGGATCTCAACAAACACACCGCAAAAGAGAATTACATCGGATAGATCACCATGATGATCATGGAGAACTTTGTATTGAAGATCAAAGAGAGAGAAGAAGCCATCTAGCTACTAGCTATGGACCCGAAGATCTGATGTGAACTACTCACGCATCATCGGAGAGGCAATGGGGCTGATGAAGACGGCCACCGGAGATGGATTCCCCTCCGGCAGGATGCCGGAATGGTCTCCCGATTGGTTTTTGGTGGTTCTGGAGGCTTGCGGCGGCGGAACTTGCGATCTAGGTCTATTTCTACGAGTTTGGGTATTTATAAGACTGTATGGCGGTGGAAAAAGTGAAGATGGGCCACGAGGAGGCCATGAGCCCCCTAGTCGCGGCCTAGGGCGGCGCGCCTCCCACGCTCATGGCTACCTCGGCCCACCTCTCTGGTATTTTTTCTTCAGGTATTTTTGATATTTTCCATAAAAAATCATGGCAAAAGTTTTATTCCATTTGGACTCCGTTTGATATTCCTATCTGAAAAAGGTCAAAAACACGATAAAACAGGAATTGAGACTAGGCACTGAGTTAATAAGTTAGTCCCAAAAAATGATATAAAATAGCATATCCATGTATATCAAATGTCCAAAGTTGATAATATAATAGCATGGAACAATCAAAATTATAGATATGTTGGAGACGTATCACCCATCGTCTGGCTCAGCACGTGCACGCCACGTTGGAAGCGTACTCCTTGGGAGTACGCCTTCCTGGTGGGGAGGTGGCCACTAGTGACCCGCCTCCACTTAAACCAGCGGGCCCGACCATCTGGGTCGCCGACGCACGGGCCCCGCCCGTCAGGCCCTCCTTTCTCCTCCTGCTCGAGCAGTGGAAGAGCAGGGGAGGTAGAGCCGGGTAGCTCCGGCGCCCGCCCCGGCGGCGCCTGTCGTCCCCAGCGGCGCTCTGGCTCAGGCGCACTTGGGGCGGTGAGCCACGTCTGCCTGGGTGTGGCATGCTCATGGGGGACAGCCGAGGCGGCGATGGCTCAGGATGGCCGCAGGGAGTCCGTCGGGCCGTCGTGGCTCTGAGCGCACGGTCGACCTCACGGAGAAACAATAGGAGGGAGGGCTTCAAGGAGTCATGGGGAAGGCTCCAAGCCAGCCAGAGGAAGAGAGGGAGCACCGGGGAGCTCGGATTCGAGTGGAGGACGCGACGGGGACATGGCGGCCATGGGCCAGATGTAGGGCACGGCAGGGCAAATGGGGATGTCCGGGTGGTTCACGGGAGAAGGGAGAGAGCGAATGGAGCATGAGGGATGCCCCAGGGGGTCTGTTGTAGACGGCATAGGTTATACCATGGACCATGTCCACGGGAGTTCCTCGGGCACGCCTCGCAGGGGAGAGATGAGGGCAGGAGAGGAGGGGCATAACCGTGTGGCCTGACGAGGACGTCGAGGCGACCTCGGGAGACACGACCCCGGTGCCCAAGGCTGTCGGGTGCCTCTGATTGGGCAAGCTACATTGCGTGGGTGCACTGTAACCTGCTCCAGAGCGCGAGCCTTGCATGCCAAGACATGTCTTTGGCATGTAGGGCCCGACCACTTGTGTCTAGGGTATCTAGGATGGTCTAAAATAAGTCTCACTGGCCTTGGATGCCCTGGGTGGCTGATATAATATGAGAGAGAGGGAAAACTTGCTGTCCATGGGCTAAAAATGGGGCTGTTACCAGACAAATCATTGAGCTGGGAGCTAGGTTTGTTACTGGAGGTAAAGGGGACTACTAAGGGCTATGGTAAAAATTTGAGGCTAAGGAGATCAATGGAAGAGGTGAAAACACCAGTTTTGGTTTTCTGCCACATGGTGTTGGATATAGTTTTGGACAAGCAAAAGACCTCCACTTGCAATGGAATTTAATAGGATAATATTATGGGTGAAAATAGGAGTGATCACATGTTTTGAGCTCATTTCAGAAAAGTTGGCAGTACAAATGTTGTAAACCCTAGAAATGGGAAGAAATGGATTTTTTTGATCTAATTATCCAAATCCATTCCCCTTGATGCACCAATTGATGTGGTGACACATTTTAGGGAATATAACATGCACAAAAAGTTTGGGGCCCAATGGGGAAACTTGGCAATGTAATATTACTAAATTCTTGAAATCAGCGGAGATGGATTTTAGTGGATTTGGACAAGTTAATCTGATCTCCTTGATGCACCACTTGGTGTGGATGCATTATTGGATGATGCAAACATGCCCACAAAGTTTGAGCTTAAGGGGAGACAGTTGGTAATGTAGAGTTGCTCAAATTTGGATCTGGACAGAGAGGGTTTTGGGATATTTTAGTGAACCAAAACAATTGGGATTGATATGAAACTTGGCAGGATGACAACATATATCATATGTGGCATGCTAGAACTTTCTAGGATTTAATTGAAAACATTTTCTTATAGAAATATTTCAAAACCTTGAAACAGAGAGATATGGTTTTCAAGGGTTTTGTCCAGTATTTTGAACATGACCATGTGTTCAAACTCTTATATATGGATAATATATGTCCACTGAGTTTCCCTAAATTTTCTCAAATATTTATAAGTCATTTAAATAATTTTTCCCTATGAAAAACCATTTCTGGCCTTAAGAAAAATATTTTACATAAATTCTGAAAATAATATTTTGTGGTTTTGGGAAGTTATATATATGGTAGGTTCCAAATAAAGCATTTGGGGAAAAAGGATCCACCCAATTTGGGGACTTGCAGTGCAAAACCCAAATCAAGGGGTTTTGCAAACCTAATTCGAATAAAACCTTTTTGGCCAAAATAATATTTTTTAAAAATATAATGAAGTCCTATTCACATGGCATGATCATTGTACAAGAGTGGGGATCAAGGAAAAAGGGTTTTGAGAGTTGGAGAGAGTTTTATGAATTATAGAGCACTAGCAAGCAAATCAAACAAGCAAGCATATAGCACACAATTCAAACATTCAAGTGCACTCAAAAAGTTTTAACTGGTCCTAATTTTTGAGTCATGATAACTTAGTCATGAGAGGCAAAACACAGGGTGTGACAGACCTACCCCCCTTACAAGAATCTCGTCCCCGAGATTCCTAGGCTAGGCGTAAAAGAGATGCGGAAATTCAGAGGTGTGGTAGTCTGCACGTTCCATGTTGTTTCTGCTCCGGCGTGGTTGTCCTTCTAGGCCTTGAAGTGCTTGATGATATGTCTTCGAGTGCAGTGTTGACTTCGTGTGTATTCCAAGGTCAGAATACGTGGCCAAGTAGTGTGTTTGTGTGCTGGTCATGGGACTGCTCATGTTGGTTAGTGACATCTAGATTTCTCACATTAGAACAGAAGGGTCGAGTCTCAGTGTAGCTTCTCGTTGGCAGGGAAGTCCTTAGCTTCCTTCATGCAGGGGTCTTCAGCCGTAGGTGGTCTCCATCCTTGAGAGTGCTGAGGTGTGTTGTCGTGGGCTTTTGGTCGATATCTTCTGCTTGAGTAACTGCCCACGTAGATTCTTCATTCTTCTTGGTCGTTTGTCTTCATTGTCATGGATGCACATTTCTGGAGGGTCTTCGAGTGTTTGGTCTATTCATCACTTCATGGCAAGGTCTGTGTTGGGTCTCGCCCCTAAGGCTGAGCTTAGAGACTTGGTGTCAAAAACGGGTTCTACCATTTGGGAAGGTTTTAGTGGGGTTCTAGATAAGCTGACTATTTAGAGTATAGATCAGCCATCTAATCCCCAAGGTCCGACGCTTGGCAAGAGGGGTGAACTACCTTGGCCAGGGGGTTACCATGATCGAGTCAGGTTCATGTCCCTGATTGAATCAAGAAGGGGATAGCAATGAGGTCATGATAGTTATTATACTCCGTTCCAGGCATCTGGAGGGAGCAGGGACGTCATGCTCAACGTATACCATCATGGTAGTGGAGTAAGGGGTGCTATCAGCTCCTCGGTTCCCCCCCTTAGTCAGGAACTGATGGATGACCGATCATGACAAGGGGTTCTTCAATCCTCTTGTTGTGCAAGGTCTTCATCATGCTTGGACGTCGGTGCTTCTTGATTTAGTCTAGTTGATGTAGTCGGTAGAGGAGTGGATGTTGACTTCTTCTTCATCGTTGTCGCAGCTCCACGATCGTAGTGGTCTTTCATCTTGCTTGGGCAAGAAAGTCTTCTTCTATAGGGAGGGTGCTTCGCGCAGTCCAACTCCTCCAAGGTGAGACTATACTAGAGGCATGGCAGTTAGTGTTCCTAGGGGTGGTCGAAACTTGTCAAAGTTGTTCCTCCTCTCATTGGGTAAATAAGTATGTCATCCCTGAGGATAACACCCTATTTCCCGAAGTATCACATAAACACATTGCTCGGGGGATATGTGAGAGGAGCGGGCACTCGTCCCGGATGGTCACTAGTATCAAGGGTTTGAGGTCCATCCTAATAGAGGTCTTTGTGGCCACCTTCCTTATGGAAAGGGTGGGTGGTGGTCACGATGGGGTATCGACCATGGTCTAAGGACTTATAGTCCAAGGCCTATCGTCATTATCTAACCGCGTCATGGTCTAGTAAAGCTTCAGGGTTTCAAGGAGCTTAGGATGTGAGTGAGCGTCTAACATCTTATTCTGAGCACAACTATTAGGTGCCAATAGTATTGCATAATACTTCAAACAAAAAAAATCACCCTATATCCTCAAAGGTATCATCTCATATAAATCAACTCCAATACTATACATGCTACTCATATTTGCAGGGCTTGGGGGAAGGAATATGCTGAAAATCTCATATGCATATTATAGATAACTCACATATATACCTATATAAAAATCCTTGGGATAATTTACAAGCCACTAAGCTTGATCAAGACATTACCATTCCAAGATCTTGTTTCCTTCCTATGAATCCAATTAACTGATCCTCGGATATCATCTACTATTACATGATTCATTACTGCTACAAATCCAGCATCGATGGTGTCCAACATAATCTCCTCGAGTTCATATAATCCACATAACATTGCAAGGACTATTATCATGAACTCCCAATCTCATGGCCAACTACACTCCAAGGTCGATCTTACGTAGATCCTTAAATTATCATTATTATCATCCAATTCTGCTTATCAGCCACCGAGAGACATGGTATCATGATCAAGATCACCAAACCAAATCTAGATTACTCCGAACCATGTGGTTTAATTGATCTTGAGCACCTATTAGAATCACCTATTTAAATCCATGTCTTACATCTAGTAATAATTCCCTACTAGTTACTCCAGTTACTATCATATCACCAAGCTCATCTACCAACATTAAGCTTCGTAATCCACCCAAGGGTCTCAACTATCTCCTGAAGACATATATTATGGCTAAATCAAATCACTATCAGCAAATAGTATATCCTTGGAATGATCCTTTCTATAGCATCAAGTTTCTAGTGCTAGTGTAAAAATGAAGGATGTTTGTTCACTATGATCACTAGCTCCATAATGAATCCAGTGCATGGCAGGGGTTACTGATACTCAATAAGTGCTCTGGCAAATCCGTGTATTAAACACATAATCAGAGACTTGTGCTTGGGAGCTTGTGAGGTATAGGTTGGGCAAGGGAGGGGTTTTCCAATCTTGAGGGAAAAGCATGACTCTACGGGGTTGCATCTGGTTGAGTCCGTTGTAGTCATAGTCTACATCGCTAGCTGTCCGTCGAGGTGGATCCTTAGTGCATCTTGTCTTTCTGGTCTTCAGTTGACGAGAGGGGGAAAAGGGAAAGTATCATAGAGAGGAGTGCCTAAAGGTGTGGTATAGTGCAAGTGCAATCAAGCAAGTGCCAAAAAGGATAAACACAAACATCAAGGTAAGGTAGGTGATATAGTCGCACACTTGTTGCCTAGGGAAAACGTGTGACTTAGAACAAAGCACAAACAGGAAAAACAAGCAACACACATCATGGTTCCATTTGAACCATCATACGGACTTGACTTCGCATAGGGGACACACGACCTATCCTACCCTAGGGGTCCTCAGACTCAGTAGTCGTGCTTGCTTCGTGTCTTGGAGAGGAGTCCGCTTAGCCTTCTGGGTCTTCCTCGGGTGTCGCTATGTCTTTGGTTGTTGTTCATCAAAACAATCCTGCCTGCGCCTGAAGATTCCTTGACGACTTCGGGTCTGTTGAGTTGATGACGAAGGTGAATCTTCAGGACAGCTGTTAACAGGGTCTTTTGGTGTCCTCGTGATCGTGACAATGCCTTCTTGTCTCTTGAGATGTTGAGCATTCCAGGTAGACAGACTTCTATACAATGTCATTAACAAGGCATGGTAGAGTTGTATCCTATCGGTCATGTTGATAATATCGTCACCGAGAGCGGGGGATGAAGAGAACCGTTTTTCCTGCTCACTATAGTGAGGCGGACCAAATGGCGAGGTTCTCATCCGCCGGTGGTTGCCGACACAACAACGAAAAGGACAGGGTTGCTCTATTAGCGATGCATTATCATGACATTGCATGTCTTGTGCCCTGGTCATCGAAGGCTAGGGTGGCATCATCCTGGGGCTGTATCGAGTGTGTCACCATCATTGAAGTCTTGACATCCTAATCCTTCGGGAAGATATCTTCTGTTGGTAGCTCCTGGTCTGGTGTTGCCAAATTGGCTCCAAGATATGTTGGCAATCGCCTGGCAAGGTGGCTTCGTTCCAGGTTACCCACAAGGACTTCAATGAATCACATGGTCAGGGGCACAAGGGTAGTAGCGGCCATTTGCAAAGTTTTGAAAAGTAGACGAGGAGAGCCAAAAGAAAAACGATGGAAGTGGTAGGCGAAATCCTTCAGTTTATTTGAAAGCTTAGAAGAGTTGAGGAATATTTTAGACCTTGCAAGTGTTTTGCAGTGTCTGGGAAAACAATTTTGTCCCAACCAACATCCATGCTATCTAAGGGCTTCCTACAGTCAGGATGGCTCTGATACCATCTCTATGGGGACCTCGACTCATAAGTCATGATCACCGAATGTACGTGCACAGTGATCCCAGAGATCCATGCTCACTAAACACATAGAAACTGAATAACAAGAGTCTTACATCCATTACATACCGGTTTACTCAAATGTGGCCTTCATAGCCAAGCCTTCATACGATTGCAACGGAAATCTTCAATGATAGCGTGAACCCAAGCCATCTGGCTTAACCCTACAGGCATTCGTACTAGGAAGCATCCTAGTTCGCATGTTCGTCTCCAACGAACTCTTCAGCATACTCCTGTTCTTCCATGCCTAGCCAATTAAATAACCAGTAGCAAGCCAATGAGTACTTTGAATGTACTCGCAAGCAACCCAAGTGTGGAACGAGGTAACAATGATTCATGATATAGCACTAAGTAGATAAATTTGCGGAAAGCTAATTTTGTATGCAAATGTCATGATCAAGTAATTAGTGAGGATGCATCAACAACTAGCAGGTATACATGTGAAAAAATTGCAGATACCATCATAAGTATCGGTTGAACATCTCATGTTCACGCTAAGTCATTGGACTTAGTTCATTCCTCACGCTAAGTCATCGGACTTGGCTCATGTGACCTCCAGTCACCATCACATCCATACTCGCGCCAAGTTTCATGAAAACATCCAGACGTAGTTTAAGAAGCACCACCCAACTGTCCTTGACCGTGGACATGGCTATTCAAATAGTTTTACACTCTGTAGAGGTTGCACACTTTACCCACAAGACTCGGGGAACTTCCGTGTCATCCATGACTCGCGGTATATAACATACCTGAGGTAAGCACCCGAACAATGCCTTTCCCCTGGTGATACTAAACAAAGAGTCCACTTGATTGGTACCCAGCCCTCATGATGTACATCACACGAGCCTCGCTGTAATCGTACCATCCATGAGGGGACCAAAGGTGTGCCCGGTGCCTGTGAAGACAGCGCATGATCGTACATACCGGTACGACCCCGTATCGAGAGTGACCACGCCACTCCTGCCACTAGTAATGCAGGCTCCTTGCCAGTACCCACCAAGGAAATCGACAAAGCCCCGTCCCATAAGGGGTATCGTGGTTGCGCATGTAAGGTTGGGACTGTCGACAAATCTTAAATCAAATCCGTTTTCAAAAACACACCCTCAACTTGTTCCGGCACACCACTTCTTTCTCAAGTGGTCACCCTTCTCATCATCATCTCCCTCGGGCATTAGTGGAACCCGACGGGTTTTTTGAAAGAGTCTTTGAAATCATTACTCTCCTTTCCATCTTTATGCATAAAGCCCATCCCACTTGCGTAGCATATATGTGCATTCTAACTACACCCACCCGCGTAACCGTCATAAGGTGGTAGGGTCATGCACGATGCAAGTGTCAATGGAAAAGTATCGGAGGCATCCCACCGAAAGGGGAACACCACATCACATGATGAATTATGATGAAAGTAAAGTACTGTATGACATGGAATAAAAAAATGGTTTCTCATGATGTTCAAAGGGCTGCTTGCCTGGCTTATCGAAGTCTTCGAGGTCTTCACCCGCTTCTTGTCCACTCCGAGCATTTCATCTACTTCGTCAATTATCGCCGGAAACAACCGCAATAAGCAACACAATAAGCAGAAAATAAAAGTGATCTATAAGTAGGAAATATATTTTTCTTAGACCTCTCTGGTCATGAGAAAAATATATAAAATGGCTGTACTAGAGTTGGATCAACGATGATTTTGGAATGGAGGAATGGAGGAATTGATGTCCCGATAAGATGTCTATAGAAAAGATGTTTACAAATATGGGTGAAGGCACCCATTTAATAGGGCATGATTTTAGAAACTTTTAGGAAGTGGTTTTTCTGGTTTTGGAGTTAGTAAGAATATCCTAGGGATTTTCAAAGTGGGTCACATATTAATAAATGGTCCGATAATTCACATGGCAGAAAAAGTGTAAGGAAAAATGCTCACCACTTAGTGCATGAATTTAGATACACCTAGGATTTTGAAACACTCCAATTGGATCCATAATGAATCCTCTAGGGATTTTTTACAGGTGGGGCATTCAAACTTCAAATTCAAATTTGAATTTGGATCCTACACAAAAGTTTGCAGGAAAAATGTGCAATGCACATAATTGGATAGTACAAGATTTTAGGAACCTATAGAAATGTGAATCACTAAATTTGGGCTTGAAATGGTTTTTCTGTGGATTTACGAGTCTCTCTGGAAAAAGAAAAACAACAAAAATGGTTACACCTAAATGGCTATCCTGTGCACAGGTGGCAGGACAGCAAATGGGCCGGCCTAGTCGTCCGGCTCAGCATGCGCATGCCATGTTGGAAGCGTACTCCTTGGGAGTACGCCTTCGCCGTGGGCAGGCGGCCACTAGTGACCCACCTCCACTTAAACCGATGGGCCCGGCCATCTGGGTTGCTGACGCGTGGGCCCCTCCCGTCAGGCCCTCCTTCCTCCTCCCGCTCGAGCAGAGGAGGAGCAGGGGAGGCAGAGCCAGGCAGCTCTGGCGCCAGCCCCTGGCGGCGCTTCGGCTCAGGCGCGCTCGGGCCGGTGAGCCGTGTCTTCCTGGGTGCGGCACGCTCATGGGGGAGAGCCGAGGCGGCGGCGGCTCGGGATGGCCACTGGTAGGCCGTCGGGCCGCCGTGGCTCCGGGCGCATGGTCGACCTCATAGAGAAACAGCAGGGGGGAGGGCTTCATGGAGTCAAGGGGAAGGCTCCAAGCCGGCCAGAGGAAGAGAGGGAGCACTGGGGAGCTCGGATTCGAGTGGAGGACGCGACGGGGACGTGGCGGCCATGGGGCGGATGCATGGCATGGCAGGGAAAACGGGGATGTCTGGGCGGTTCACGGAGGAAGGGAGAAAGCGAAGGGAGCGTGAGGGATGCCCCATGGGGTCTCTTATAGCTAGCATAGGTCATACCATGGATCATGCCCATGGGAGGTGCTCGGGCACGCCTAGCAGGGGAGAGAGGAGGGTCAGAGAGGTGGGGGCCGACCGTGTGTCGTGACGAGGACATCGAGGTGACCTCGGGAGACACGACCCTAGAGCCCAAGGCTGTCGGGTGCCTCTAATTGGGCAAGCTACAGTGCGTGGGTGCACTCTAGCTTGTTCCAGAGCATGAGCCTTGCATGCCAAGGCATGTCTTTGGCATGTAGGGCGCGGCCACTTGTGTCTAGGGTATCTAGGATGGTGTAAAATAAGTCTCACTAGCCTTGGATGCCCTGGGTGGCTGATATAATATGAAAGAGAGGGAAAACTTGCTGTCCATGGGGTAAAAATGGGGTTGTTACCACACAAATCATTGAGTTGGGAGCTGGGTTTGTTACTGGAGGTAAAGGGGAACTACTAAGGGCTCTCGTAAAAATTTGAGGCTAAGGAGATCAATGGAAGAGTTGAAAACACCAGTTTTGGTTTTCTGCCAGATGATGTTTGATAGAGTTTTGTACAAGCAAAAGACCTCCGCGAGCTGTGGGATTTAAAAGGATAAAATTATGGGTAAAAATAGGAGTGATCACAAGTTTTGAGCTCATTTGAGAAAAGTTGGCAGTACAAATGTTGTAAATCCTAGAAATGGCAGAAATGGATTTTTTAGATCCAACTATGCAAATCCATTCCCCTTGATGCACCACTTGATGTGGTGACACATTTTAGGGAATATAACATGCACGGAAAGTTTGGTGCCAAATGGGGAAACTTGCCAATGTAATATTACCAGATTCTTTAAATTAGCAGAGATGGTTTTGAGGGGATTTGGACAAGTTAACCTGATATCCTTCATGCACCACTTGGTGTGGATGCCTTATTGGAAGATGCAAACATGCCCAAAAAGTTTGAGCTTAAGGGGAGATAGTTGGTAATGTAGAGTTGCTCAAATTTGGATTTGGACAGAGAGGGTTTGGGGATATTTTGGTGAACCAAAACAATTGGGATTGATATGAAACTTGGCAGGTTGACAACATATATCATATGTGGCATGCTAGAATTTTCTAGGATTTAATTGAAAACATTTTCTTATAGAAATATTTCAAAACCTTGAAACAGACCAATATGGTTTTGCAAGGTTTTGTCCAGTATTTTGAACATGACCATGTCTTAAAAATCATATATATGGATAATATATGTCCACTGAGTTTCCCTAAATTTTCTCACATATTTATAAATCATTTAAATAAATTTTCCCTATCAAAAACCATTTCTGGCCTTAAGAAAAAGCTTTTAAATAAATTCTGAAATTAATCTTTTAAAATAATATTTTGTGGTTTTGGGAAGTTATATATATAGTAGGTTCCAAATAAAGCATTTGGGGAAAAAGGATCCACCCAATTTGGGGACTTGCAGTGCAAAACCCAAATCAAGGGGTTTTGCAAACCTAAGTCGAATAAAACCTTTTTGGCCAAAATAATATTTTGTAAAAATATAATTAAGTCCTATTGACATGGCATGATCATTGGACAAGAGTGTGGATCAAGGAAAAAGGATTTTGAGAGTAGGAGAGGTTTTATGAATTATAGAGCACTAGCAAGCAAATGAAACAAGCAAGCATATAGCTGCGGTAGTCTTGAGATTGGTGCTCGGCATGAAGAGGTCGTGTTCGTCCTCACTATTTTCTGGCCATAAATATGAATTATTCACAGCAATCTTGAGGTAAGCTTGACCCTTATGCAGTTGCTTTTTCTCTCTGCCATGCAACCTGAGAAGTTCTTTCCGTATCTCCTCAAAAGTCCTAGGAGGCCACCCACTCCTAGCTAATGAGTGAGAAAACTCATTGACTATGGTGTCACTACTAATGAGTTCCTCCCATGGAAATACTCTATCATCCATCTTGAAATTGGCAGCTACACGGAGAAGACGATCGGACATACGAGAGTGAAAACTACGATCAAAAGGATAATGAGGATGAGAAATCTCCACGAAAGGATGGCAGAAGCGAAAGGATGGCGGGAGCGAAAGGAAAAAGGAAGGGCCTGCTGACCCACCTTATTGCGGATGATGTTATATAGGTTCACAAGAGAAGATGGCAGTAGAGAAAGGCGGGAAAGAAAATGGCGGGAGAGAAAGGCGGGAAAGAAAATGGCGGGAGAGAATGGCGGGAAAGAAAGTGGCGGGAGAGAATGACGGTAAAGAATGGCGGGAAAGAAAGTGACGGCAGAGTATGGCAGGAAAGAATATGGCGGGATAGTAGGGTGAGGAAAGAAAATGGGGGATGGTAGGGCGAGATAATACGATCACTATGGCAGATAGCTGAAAACAACAACTAGCTCATGTTCACGCTCTTTGAAGGTTATGAGCACCAAATTGTTAACTTCAATAGATGATGCCAGCAGAAAATTACCGAAACCTTCCTTCTTCAACACCATTCTTTCACCCAAGCCAATGAAGTAGGAACAAGGAATGGTCACAAATATATCATCATCTTCAGAATCCAAAGTAAGTTCAAGAGTTAAAGAACTAGTCCTACGAATTGACACAAATACCTTCAAACTCCTCACAACCATGGTAGGAATAACCTGACAAAAAACATAAGTTATATGATATTCATCTTACAATTTTAAAACATTATGATACCGCAAAGAACAAATAAATAAAAAATATCCGAAACCAAAGCTTACCATATGTTGAGAAATAACATTCATGCGATCCATCCTATGAACAAAAAGAGTACACGATATGTAGTTTTCATCAAAGAGCTGTCACGGCATGACATACATTTTATGATAATTCAGAGTGACACCACGACTATAAAAACAATTGTCAACAAGTTCCCTCTAAGTTTCACTCAGATCCTCAAGAGATACAAAAAATAATTTCACAAACTAAGCAGAACAGCAAAACGTATAAGCTGAAACAAAAATGAAAATCAGTCAAACAAATAACTTACCAACACGGGGTAAAGGAAACAACATTACACCATCCCGATGAAAATCGACACTAATCATAGTTCCATTGTGGTCAAGCCTAACAGTCATCATGTCACGATGATGGAGACCATAATCATTCATAAGTTCCTCCCATGAAGGACCATGGAATTTGCTGCTCATCCGACCATGTCTAAACAAAACATGGTATGAGTTACCCTCACTGTTGTGAAGAGCAGGATCAATATCCGTGTCACCCCTCCGAATAGCTAAAGATCTGTACCGAGCAAGATGTGATCTAACACTGCACAGAACATACTACAACAAGAATGGAAGCAAAGATCATAATCATATAAACAAATGCATTCAGATACATTCCGACCAAAACAACATCAACCATATACCACAGTCAGATAAACAAGATATAGAATCTTACAACCCGCCTTGAACATCGACGATCCAACACCACAGTGAATACAGACGCACCGGAATTAACTGCAGAACAAGGGCCACCTGGAGCTCGGCAAAATGGGCAAGACATTTACCTGCAAACAGACAGTGAAGAATAAGAACTAAATCCACAACCGAGTTGAAAGTTCACATTTGATTGAGTTCGAACCAAAAAAATACTGTGGGCTTGTGGAGAGCGCCATGATCTATTGTTTACGCGGGTTGGATACGAAAATGGGTGGACGGGCGAAGAGATCGGCGTGGAGGTGGAAGCACCAGAGAGCAACGGGAGCGGGAGGTGGAGATGGGGAACCTGGAGGACGGGGAAGGGTGAAAGGAGTGGTTAAAGGAGAAAGAAAACAGTCCTCCGCTTTATCCAGGGGCCCATCGGCCTCCCACTGGCCAACATGCCACTCTTTGGCCTGGTGATGGTCGATAGGCCCCTCTTCGGCCTCCCACTGGCCGACAGGCCACTGTTCAGCCTAGTGGTTTGTGACAGCCCAAGTGCCGCCCCTACCTTTTATGGCGTGTAACCTATGTGGATCTTGTGTCATGTGATGAATGTATTTGAGTCTCTCATTGCCATGTCATTGTCTCATGCATTCTTGCATCATGCATCATATCATTCATCATCATGTCTTGCATATTATGTTGTGGTGTGCTTCTTGTTACCTTGTGATGTTTCATGTGATGTGGGTGTTCTTGTGGATGTGTGGTTTGAGTGGGCATCATCTTCTCCCCCCCCCCATCTCTTGTTATTTCAAATAAAACCACCCTATACTCTTTTATTTCCATTGCCTTTAATCAACATAATTAATTGGTTGTTTAAAATTGTTAAAAAACTGTTCAGGAGGTAGTCAATAATATTTTATGCCTGTGTGTGTTGTTGTTTTGATGTTTTGAGCTTTCTGAATTTGGGGTTTTAAAATAACAAAGGGTTGTTTTATTTTTTGTATTAAAATATACTTGCTTAAAAATCCTCTTAGTAATTTTATTAAATAGGTCTCATTCCCTCTTAGCCAAATGTATTTTGTTTCATCAAAAACCTGTGTATTCAAGTGTAACCCTATGGTGCTTTTTTCCTGTGTGAGAGAGAGCCGTTTCTTAGGCCTTTGTCCTTCCCTCCCACGCGGGCCAACTTCCCCTTGCGGCCTAGCCCGCTCGCGGGAACGGCCACCTGCCCGCCATCTTCCTTTGTCAGTTCATCAGAGAGAGTGTGCGACCGCCACATTTGCGGACATCGAGGAGCGCCGTCTGGTCCTCCCTTATAAAAGGCCTCGGCGTGCTTGCAACTCCCTAGGGTTCCTCTTTCTCCCCCCAGCCGCCGCCGATCCCGTCTCCCTCTCCATTCCTCTCCTCCTTCCCCGTCTTTCTCTGTCTGGTAAGGGTTCAGAGAGTGAGTTTAGAGAGTGTGCGTCGTTCATCTCGCCGTCGTCGCCTCCGGTGGTTCCCTCGTCCTCGTCGGAGATGGCCGAGATCTCGGGGGTGGTGTCCGCGTCTCGTTCCCGGCGCTAGGGAGCCGTGCTACTTCTCGAGCATGCGTTGGTTTTTCCCTTGAAGAGGAAAGGGTGATGCAGTAAAGTAGAGATAAGTATTTCCCTCAGTTTGAGAACCAAGGTATCAATCCTATAGGAGTACCAAGATGAGGCACCAACAAACCTGCACAATCACAAACAAACTTGCACCCAACAAGATAAAGGGATTGCCAATCCCCTCACGATTACTTGCAACGTGAGATCTGATAGTGATAATGAGTAAATATAAATAAGTATATAAAATTTCAGCGAGGTATTTTTGGTGTTTTTATGTTTAGATCTGAATATATAATATGTAAAATAGACCCAGGGGCCATAGTGTTCACTAGAGGCTTCTCTCATGATAGCAAGTATTACGGTGGGTGAACAAATTACTGTTGAGCAATTGATAGAATCGCACAAAGTCATGACGATATCTCAGGTAATGATCATGCATATAGGCATCACATCCGAGACAAGTAGACCGATACTGTCTGCATCTACTACTATTACTCCACACATTGACCGCTATCGAGCATGCATCTAGTGTATTAAGTTCATAACAAACGGAGTAACGCTTTAACGAAGATGACATGATGTAGAAGGATAAATTCATGCAATATGATATAAACCCCATCCTTTTACCCTTGATGGCAACAACATGATACGTGCCTCGCTACCCCTTCTCTCACTAGGTCAGGACACCGCACGGTATGAACCCAATACCAAGCACTTCTCCCATTGCAAGAATCATAGATCAAGTTGGCCAAACAAAACCCATAACTCGAAGAGAATTACAAGGATATGAAATCATGCATATAAGAAATAAAAGGAGACTCAAATAATATTCATAGATAATCTGATCATAAATCAACAATTAATCGGATCTCAACAAACACACCGCAAAAGAGAATTACATCGGATAGATCACCATGAAGATCATGGAGAACTTTGTATTGAAGATCAAAGAGAGAGAAGAAGCCATCTATCTACTAGCTATAGACCCGAAGGTCTGATGTGAACTACTCACGCATCATCGGAGAGGCAATGGTGTTGATGGAGATGGCCATCGGAGATGGATTCCCCTCCGGTAGGATGCCGGAACGGTCTCCCGATTGGTTTTTGCTGGTTCTGGAGGCTTGCGGCGGCGGAACTTTCAATCTAGGTCTATTTCTGCGAGTTTGGGTATTTATAAGACCGTATGGCGGCGGAAACAAGTGAAGATGGCCACGAGGAGGCCACGAGCCCCCTGGTCGGGCCTAGGGGGCGCCTCCCAGGCTCGTGGCTTCCTCGTCCGACCTCTCTGGTATTTTTTCCTTCAGGTATTTTTCATATTTTCCATAAAAAATCACGGCGAAAGTTTTATTCCAATTGGACTCCGTTTGATATTCCTATCTTAAAAAGGTAAAAAACACGGAAAAAATAAGAACTGGCACTGGCACTGAGTTAATAAGTTAGTCCCAAAAAATGATATAAAATAGCATATTCATGCATATCAAATGTCCAAAGTTGATAATATAATAGCATGGAACAATCAAAAATTATAGATATGTTGGAGACCTATAAAGCATCCCCAAGCTTAACTCCTACTCGATCTCGAGTAGGGAAGTGATAAAGACAAAATTTTTAATGTGGAATGCTACCTGACATATTTGTTTTATGTAATCTCTTTATTGTGGCTTGAATGTTCAGATCCATAAGATTCAAAACAATAGTTTAATATTGATGTGAAAACAATAATACTTCAAGCATAATAGCAAAGTGATCATAAACTTTCGAAATAACAAGGCCAAAGAAAGTTATCCCTACAAAATCATATAGTTTGGCTATGCTCCATCATCCCCACACAACGAATTTAAATCATGCACAACCTCAGTATTGTCCAAGTAGTTGTTTTCACACTCTTACTTTCTCAAACCTTTTTCAACTCTCACGCAATACATGAGCGTGAGCCATGGATATAGCACTATAGGTCTAATAGAGTGCGGTGGAGGTTGTGAGGTAAAAGGAAGGAGATGGTCACATTGACTCGACGTATCAATAGGCTATGAGGATGCCCATTGAAAGTGCGTTATACCGACTAGAGGGGGGTGAATAGGCGATTTTTATAAATTCATCACTTGAGAAATTTCAACTTTGAGGAATTTGGAATGTGATGAATAACTAACAGCGGAATAAGTACTCAGTGCATGGAATACATAGCTGTAGCATAGTCATCATGATGATATGAAACATGCACAGATTATGAGTAGCGTGATACAGGATAAGTAGTGATGAACAAGGCAACTTGAAGAATTTGAGGTGAGGAAATTGTGTAAGTCTTCACTCAAATTCTTCAAACAGTAAAGATCAATTTCATCAACATGTAAATGAGGAATAAGGGGGTTGAGGAAATAGAACCAGGTAGCCTGATGAAGACAATGATTTGATGACCTAGTTCCAACTGCTATGACAGTCGTATGTCTGGTTTGGAGCAGCCTGGTATTGAAACCAGAGGACACACAGTCCCAGGACACACTGTCCTTACCGTATTCTCCTCGAGCTAAGGTCACACAGTCTCGCCCAACACTCGTGCTAAGTCTTCAGGGTAGACTTCCAAAACCCTCACAAACTGATCACCCGGTGATCCACAATTTACTGCTGGATGCTCTAGACCAAGGTCACTTCGTGCTCCCCAATTGACTATAGGACACACTAGACCATGATGCCTAACCATCTGGAGGATGCACAGTCCTCAAAGGTAACAAGCGTCGGTTCCACACAGGAATTTCTTCAGTGATGCTCAATCACTTTGGGTTGGTGGTTTGATTGTGGGTTTTTCCTCACTTTCGGACAAAAGCGCTCGGAGGATGGGATGCTCTCCAATGACAAGTGTCAGTTCTCTCTCGGAGCAGCCAACCAGCTAGTGGTTGTGGGGGTGGCTATTTATAGCCGGGGGAGCATCCCGACATGATATGACATTAATGCCCCCAATGATATGACCGTTATGTGGATAGGAATTATTGGGGACAGCTGGCGCTAAGCACAGCAACGGTCGGATTTTCGACCAATGAAAGTCCTCAGACATATCACGTTCCTCACTTGTAGGCAATTCGCACTGGCAAACTCCTAACTCCTTAGCCAGACCAATTTCCTTAGAGACCAGAAGAACTTCGTCTCTGTCACTGAAGAACTTGACTGAGCCATAAGAGATTCCCAAAAGCTTCACTCAAAGGGATGTGTTGGTTGAGGATTTTGGAGTTGAGCATTAGTTGGAAATTTTCCTTAGTATTACCTCGGCCCCCTTTAACAGTACGGTGTTTCCTATGACTCAAGGAAAGGAAATGAAACTACGAAAACAAAGTCTTCATGCTTCATAGTCCTCGTTCATATCTTCAAGGACACACCGACTTTATCAGTTTCAAAGTCTTCACAAAGTCTTCAAAGTCTTCACAAAGTCTTCAGTTGAAGACATACATTTTTAGGGGTCGGTAATCTCCGGTTGTATCAACCTCCTCATCGACCTATAGAGCCTATGTACACTTAGGAACGCATTAGTCTCTCAACCTATAAGTCTTCAACACACCAAAATCACTAAGGGGCACTAGATGCACTAACAGTCTCCCCCTTTTTGGTGTTTGATGACAAATTGGTTAAGTTTTCAACGGGGATTAAATATATGGAATGTAAGTGCAGAGTATGAGGAAGTTGATTGCAAGATATAGATGAGCTCCCCCTGAAGATGTGCATATTTGAGGAATTTGCTTTGGACTGCAAATGCACAGGGCAGGTTAAAACATGAAGAACTCCCCCTATATCTTGTAATCCATTCACGCAGTTGAATATATGATATGAAAAGTTTAAAAATGCATGAAGAAGATGGGGTCTGACGAATTCAGCATGCATGCATTAAGATACTTGAGGAATTAAACATGCGAGGAAATAGTTTAGACGAGTCAGACCACCATCGGACTTAAGTTTACAACCCAATCAAAAGTATCAGAAGAACGAGAGTTGTAACTTAAAACAAAAACAACCCATTTATATAGACCCGCTTGAAGACTAACTCAATTTTTCTCCCCCTTTGTCATTGAAGACAAAAAGGGACGAAAACTGAGGACTAACGCCCTTGAAGAAATTCATCGTGTTGGTGAAGGAGCTTCAGCATTGTCGGGGTCGTTCGTTGAAGCAGGGCCTGCAGTAGTATCTTCAGTGTCCTCAGCATCATCCATCTCACGCGATGAAGAACATGAACTTGTGACCAGCTAAGGAACTTGGACTTTCTTGAACTTCTTCGGAGGTTGACGAGCCCAGTCAAAGTTTTCTTGAGGATTCAGCTCATCAAGTTCTTGAGGAGGCAAGACAGCAGACATAGTGGCCCAAGTGCGCTTGAAGATTTCATGAGCATAATAGTGATTGTTCGTCACAGTGTTTTGAGTTACAGTCATGTTATGAAGAATAGCACCCAACTGTCGCTTGACCCACTTGTGATTTCTGTCAACTTTCTGATGAAGACTGAGGAGAAGTTCTCGGTCAGTCATCACATGAGGGGTAGTGGCACGAGGCTTTGGGGCTGAGGCTTTTGCTGTAGAGTGCTGAGTAGCAAAATCATCATTTGTTGAGTACGAGGTTGCTTGACGAAACTATCCATCCATGGGACGAGTTCCTTCATCAATGACGTCCTTGCCTTTTCCATCAGCAATGGTACTCTTGAGGACTTCGATCGGTGGAAGGAATGCAAAGTGATTCTGAAAGTCAGCTTTGTAGGGAATTGAAGACTTGGACATGATGAAATTCATGATCCATGGAGCGAAGATCTTCAATTCAAATGGAGCCGTTGCAGATTGAGCTAGTGATCTCATGAAGAAATCATGGAAGTTGATGGGAATCCCATGGATAATGTTGAAAAGCACATTCTTCATAATTCCTTCAACTTCTTCGTTCTCAGAATTATGCCCTTTTTGAGGACACATAGTGTGGGTGAAGATTCTGTATACGGTCCTTGGCACATATAACAGGTCCTTTACAAGAAAGACGGTCCATAGTGGCTTTCCGGGTGCCAATTTCTTCATTAGCACATTCATCAGTTGATTTGGAAGTGGTGGATCATTGAATAGACAGCGAGATTCTTCTGATGGAATTAGAAGAGGAACCGCTTTAAGCAATTCAGATGAAGTGGCTGTGTAGTGCTTTGATCCAGTCATCCAGTCTAGCACCCAAGAGTTGATGTCTGAGGAATTTCCACTGATGAATAGGGTTGCATAGAACTGAAGAATTAGTTCCTTGTTCCAATCGTAGATATCAACGCAGAAGGGAAGTAAACTAGCATCATACAAGACTTGAAGCACATGTGTATATGAGGGAATTGATTCCATGTCCACGTGAGGAATATGATGATGCTCAAATATCTTCTTCTCACAGAGGACAGATGCATAGTAATTCATCTAAGAAGTAGTCCAGAACCATGAGCGACCAACTCGAGCATTGTCATATGGGTTGGAACCTGAGAAGAACATGTGCTCGTTGAATAAGTTGGATTTGATGAATGTGGGACGACCAGAGCCTTTGAATGGCATTCGCTGCACAAGTTGCAGATTCGGCATGGCAGTCCCCTTTATTTCCTCAGGTATATGAGGAATAAGTTGAAGGGAAGGTTCCTCCATTTCAGGAACTTCATCAGCCATAGGAGCTAGATCTTCATCAGTAATGTGAACATCCACACTTTCATCAGCTTCAGCAGCTGGAGCTTCATCAGTGATCTAGACATCAATATCTTCATCAGCTGGAATGTCTTCAGGGTTTGGAAGATACAGAGGTTCAAAGTCTGTTTGTACATCCTCAGCTTGCACAGACAACTGAGGAATAATGGATAACGGAGTTTTCATAGGAGACGTGGGATGAGCAGTTTCCCAGAATTCATCATGAATGACAGGTGTGGTGCTACCAACATCAACTTCTTCATCCATGTCTTCAGCTGGAGCATTTTCTTCCTTGTACTGAAGCTGAAGTAATGGTTCTTTGGGAGGTGAAGAAATATCTTCGACCTCAATTTCTTCGTCCATCTGCTCTGTGGAAGCAGTAGAATGGATATCATCATGTTCCGTGGGAATGGTCTATTCTACACCATAGGGAACTATTTCCAGAGACGGCGCTGAGGTAATGGGCATGGCATCAATTGGCATAGTTGAAGAACTTGTCAAAGTATTCAATCTTTTCCCAGCAGGAGCTTCAGAGTCTGATGCCTTCCTTTTGAGCGATGTTTCTTCAGCAGTATCATTTTCTTCAGGCGTAGCTAAATCTTCAGCTGGCCTCTCACTTTCCTCAGGCACAATAGTGGCAGTTGTCCTGGCAGGTTCATCAGTGATGTGAGTTTCCTGAGCAGCACTGGCAGCAGCTTCTGGTGCAGAAGCAGTGTAATTAGCAAGTGGGGCTTCTTCTGGTGCAGATTCCTCACCAGGTTGAGGAATTTGAGAAGCAGATTCCTCAGCAGTTTGAGGAATATCAGCAGTCGTAAGCTGAGGAGCAGTAGTACGAGCAGCAGTACGTGCAGCAGTGGATACGTTGTAATCCTTCACTGCAGCTTGAGCCACCTTGATGAATCTTTCTTTTGTGCCTTTCCATTCTTTATCAAGTTTTTCTTGTTCTTCAGAGAGGTTCTGGATCTCAGACTAAACAGTGACAAGCTGTTTCGGAGTCAAATTCATCACATTGTCGCGCAGAAACTTCTCTTTGCGTGCAATGTTTGTATTGGCTCTCTTGGCTTTCTCTCGCATTTTTCTTCAGCGATGAAGTGTGTGAGGACATGGTCCACGTTGGGAGGCAATTTCAGTGCAGAGAGAGGTGTCTGTGGATCCTCAAGCCAGATGTCGATGAAGTCTAGGATCGTCTTTGGATCCAGCAGCAGAGGAATTGAGCTGTCCTTGGCAGTGGCAGCCTTCAGCTGACTTTGTCTGATGATTTCTTCAAGCTCGTCATCATCAGCATCATCTTGATCATCATCCTCAGCTCTTGAGGAAATTGTGACAATGGCCTTGCTAGAACTTGGTCGTAGACCTCTACCAGCAGCTTTCTTCAGCTTCAGTCCAAAGGGACTGGTTGAAGACTTTGTATCAGAAGGGCTTGCAGAGCTCTTCAGCTTTCTTGAGAAACCCTCAGTCCTCTTGCATGTTGCCAAGTGTACTGGGGTTGAGGAATTTTTCACAACTGCTGAAGACTGAGTAGCCACAGTTCCAGCAGCAGAGGCCTTACACGATTGAGGCCTTTTAGCTTGAGAAATTTGCTGTGATGACTTTGAGGATGAAGAAATTTGTTTCGCAGCTGACTTCTTCAGCATTGATTTCTTTGGACCACTTGAGGATGCACCAGCAGTGGCGGCAGCAGCAGAGTCCTCATTAAACTTCTTCACAGCATCCTTGGCCTTCTTTGCCAGCTTGGCCTGCTGCTTTTCCCATAAGGTAGGAAAGTCTTCACCAGTCTTGAGACTAGTAGGATCAGCTATCTAATTTTTAGCAATGGGAGGCCTGCTGCAAGGAGGCTTCACAACGAATTTCATCATGTACTTGGGAGTAACATAACGATATTCTCTCCACACCTTAGCCCATCTCCATTCAATCTTCTGCAGACGAATTTTCCTCTGTTTCGTTGTCTCCTTGCCATGAGTTTCTTCATCTGGCGTGCAATAGTCATCACAGATCTCATCAGGGATTTCAAAGGCTGTCTGCATGTCGGGTTTCTTTCCTCCTTTCCGAGTTCTTTTGTCTGCCATTTTATTCAAATGAGGATCTTGAACTCTTGATGATTCTGAGGAGGTACACAACTTTTCTTCAAGTAGCACTGCAAATGAGTTAACTTGATGAGAACCTAGTGATTCATCAGCAGACATATCTGTACCTATGAACAGAGTATAGGTGCGAGGAATTTGAAGAGGTCATATGCGTTCTCAGAATTTAAAAAAAATGTTTGAGGAATTTGACCATGGATGTCTTGAGGAGTTTCACTAAGTGTTCTTTGTCTCAGGTTCCAGAGTTGTGCAAATTTGGGAATTCGCACAATTGAGGAATCTTAAAGAAAATTATTACTCAGGGAAAATCATCAAGAATGAGGAGATGTAAGGTTCTTGATAATTGAATCTATGATGAATAAACACCTTTAAGGAATAGTAGAGTCAAATGAAGATCAAACCAAGGGCAGTAAAAATAATTTTAATTACCCTGATGAAGAACACGATGAACTCTAAGGTGAAATGGGGAGGTTCGTTCGTTTAGATCTCCCACGCCCTAACTTGGCAGAGGGAGACAACTACAGCGGCGGCGGGATGAAAATTCCGTGGCCGGTGTGAGTACGGCGACGACGAGGTTGAGGCAGTGAAGCTCTTCCTCACCGGCGATGATGAGTTCAGCGGCAGCGCTAGCCAGGAGCTCGGGAGAGGTAGAAGAGGAGAGTAACCGAGCTCAGCTGTAGTGAAGGGGTATTTATAGAGAGAGTAAAAACGGATCCACCCGAGGATTTTGGACAGGTGTACCCCTGACTCTTGCTCTCCTTGCGACACGTGTCACCCATGTTCTGAGCAGTGGAGATATGGGGGGGATCGTGGGTTATCCAGTCGCTGGAATAGGAACCGTTTGAGCGGGAACTGCAGAAAATTTTGGTAAAGTTTTAAAGTATCCATTCGCAAATTCTTCAGCTGTCAAGGACACACTGAAGACTTTGAACGAGTTTCAAAGTAGAACACATATTATGAATTTGTGAACAGACTTGGTTGAGTTTAGCATAGATGAGGTATAGGGTCCGATCACATTCACTTAGATGAAAATCAAACTTGAAGAATTTAGCAATAAGTGAATGTTGTTGAGGACATTGAAAAATCATAGATATATATAGTCAAATGAAAATAAGTCTCTCAAAGTTTTGAATAATTTGAAAAGTTGAGGAATTTGAAAGTTGAAGAATTTGCAGAAATGATGACAATCCAATTTTGAAGAATCTCAACTTTTGGTTGGTGGCGTTACCCACCGTATAAGAATGATGATTTCAGACACCGCGTACAATTGTCGTAGGGTTCTGAGAATCAAATTCTTCATTAATTTCTTCACACTTAGAGAGTTATTCTTCATAGTTTTGAAGAAAAAACGTTACTTCATGTGTTGCACATCTAAGTCATCAATTTTGCATAAGTGTTAGGATGTGTGTTCTTTTTCAAAGAACATTCGAAGATTCTAAGATATTTAGCTCACACCGCAACTCGCAAAATCTCTTTTCGTCCAAGGGCTTTGTGAAGATATCAACCAGTTGTTCTTCAGTGGGAATGTGGTTGATGGAGAAGTCTCCCTTGAGTACATGATCTCGTAGAAAGTGATGACGAATCTCGATGTGCTTGGTCTTGGAGTGCTGAACTGGGTTGTATGCTATCTTGATGGCACTCTTGTTGTCACAGTAGAGAGGCACATTATTCAACTTGATGCCGTAGTCCTTGAGGGTTTGCTTCATCCATAGTAACTGAGCACAACATGAGCCAGCAGCAATGTACTCAGCTTCTGCAGTAGAGAGTGACACGCAGTTCTACTTCTTCGAGGACCAACAGACTAATGATCGTCCAAGGAAATGACATGTGCCTGAGGTTGACTTGCATTCCACGCGATCTCCAGCATACTCAGCATCAGAGTATCCGATGAGGTGAAGATTTGAGCCCTTGGGATACCATAATCCAAGCGTTGGTGTGTGAGCTAAGTATCGAAGTATATGTTTCATAGCCTTATGGTGTGATTCCTTCGGTGTTGCTTGCAATCGAGCACACATGCAAACACTTAGCATTATATCAGGCCTAGATGCACATAGATACAATAAAGAGACAATCATGGAGCGGTATACCTTCTGATCGAAATCTTTACCATTTTCGTTAGTGTAGAGGTGTCCTTTTGAAGGCATTGGAGTTTTGATGCCTTTGCAGTCTTGCATGTCGAATTTCCTCAGAACATCTTTGAGGTATTTCTCTTGTGAGATGAAAATGCCATTGTCTTGCTGATGAATTTGAAGACCTAAGAAGAATTTCAGTTCTCCCATCATAGACATTTGATATTCTTCACTCATCATATAGGCAAATTCATCACTGTAGCCTTTGTCAGTACATCCAAAGATAATATCATCAACATATATTTGACATATGAACAGCTCATTGTCATAGGATTTTGTGAAAAGAGTTGGGTCGAGTGAACCGGGTTTGAAGCCTTTCTTAATGAGGAAATCCTACAGAGTGTCATACCACTCTCGTGGGGCCTGCTTGAGGCCATAGAGAGCTTTGTCGAGTCTGAAGACTTTGTCAGGATGCTTAGGATCTTCAAAACCTGGGGGTTGAGCAACATATACTTCTTCCTCAATCTTACCATTGAGGAATACACTTTTCACATCCATTTGATATAAGATGATATTGTGATGATTAGCGTAAGCAAGTAGTATTCGAATAGCTTCAAGTCTAGCAACAGGTGCAAAAGTTTCATCAAAGTCAATTCCTTCAACCTGTGTGTAGCCTTGGGCTACAAGTCGAGCTTTATTCCTCACCACGAGGCCATTTTCATCTTGCTTGTTGTGGTAGATCCACTTTGTACCTGTGATGTTATGTTTGCGAGGATCTAGCCGCTTGACAAGATCCCATACGTTGTTGAGCTTGAATTGATGCAATTCCTCTTGCATAGCTTGAATCCACTCTGGCTCCTTGAATGCTTCATCAACTTTGGTGGGCTCTATTATAGAGACAAAAGCAAAATGCCCACAAAATTTAGTTAAATGAGAAGCCCTAGAGCGTGTGAGAGGACCTGGTGCATTGATGTTGTCGATGATTTTGTCAATCTGAACTTCATTTGCCACTCTTGGATGTGCAGGTTGACTTGTCTGAGGACTTTCATCAGAACCATTTTATCTAGGTATCTCTGCATGAGAGTCTTCACCAGCAGGGATGATTTCTTTAGTAGGAATAACATCTTCAGTTGCCTTCTGCTTGATGGATTCCTCAGGAGACTGTTCATCTATCACAGAAGGCAGGTGCTCTCTTTGCGAGCCATTAGTTTCATCAAACCGCACATCTATAGTTTCAACAACCTTGTGGTGATAGGTGTTGAAGACTTTGTAGGTGTGCAAGTCCTTTCCATAACCAAGCATGAAACCTTCATGTGCTTTCGGTGCAAACTTAGAATTGTGGTGAGGATCCCTGATCCAACATTTTGCACCGAAGACTTTGAGATAACTTACATTGGTTTTATTGCCTGTCATGAGCTCGTATGAGGTTTTCTTGAAGAATTTGTGAAGATATACCCTGTTGATGATGTGGCATGCAGTGTCGATTGCTTCAGGCCAGAAGTGACGAGGAGTCTTGTATTTATCAAGCATGGTTCAGGCCATCTCAACGAGTGTCCTGTTCTTTCTTTCCACGACGCCATTCTGCTGAGGAGTATAATGCGCAGATAATTCATGAGTAATACCAAGTTCATCAAGATATTCATCAAGATTCGTGTTCTTGAACTCAGTCCCATTATCACTCCTGATATGCTTGATCTTGACGCCAAAGTTTGTGGTGGCTCTTGAAGCAAATCGTCTGAAAACATCATATACTTCATTTTTGTATAGAATGATATGCACCTATGTGTAGCGAGAGTAATCTTCTACAATGATGAATCCATATAGACTTGAAGCATTTGTTAGTACGGAATAGTGAGTGGGACCAAAGAGATCCATATGAAGTAATTCAAAGGTACGAGTAGTGGTCATGATTGTCTTCTAGGGATGCTTAGATCTGGTCATCTTTCCAGATTCACAAGCCCCACAAAGGTGATCCTTGAGGAATTTGATGCCTTCGATGCCAATGACATGCTTCTTCTTCAGGAGCGTGTGCAAGTTCCTCAAACCCGCATGACCAAGTCGTCGATGCCACAGCCAACCTTCTGAGGACTTTGCAAGTAGGCATGTGGCAGGCTGAGGTCCTGTAGAGAAATCAACAATATACAAGTCTCCTCTCCTAAAGCCTCCAAAGACTTTGGAATTGTCAGATTCCATGATGACAACACAACAATATTTTCCAAATACCACAACCATATCGAGATCACAAAGCATTGAGACAGACATGAGGTTGAACCCAAGGGATTCGACAAGCATCACCTTATCCATGGTTCGGTCCTTTGAGATAGCAACCTTACCAAGTCCCAATACGTTGCTTTTTCCTTTGTCAGCATAGGTGATATGCTTTAGATGAGATGGAGCTAGTGGCAAATTCATCAGAAGACTTTTGTCACCAGTCATGTGGTTTGTGCATCCACTATCGAGGACCCACTCTATAGCTTTTGGAGTATCATCCTGCAGATGAATTAGTACAACTTACGAACTCATATGCTTCAAAGTGAAGAATATGACATCAATTTCATCAGCTAGAATTTCATCACACAATATAGCAAGCAAGTACTGTGAGGACGTGAGACATGAGGAATTCATTTCTACATGGTTAGCTTGCGTCCTTTCAAGCATTTCCTCAGGTCTCCAGCAAGTTCATCAGATATTCAAATTCATCTGGAGACCTGACCCTGCAATAAATGATTAGTTCGTTTTCTTCACCACCCACATCTCAAGGGGTGGCAAAGAGTTCATCATCCTGTGAGCACCATAAGAGAAGGGAGGCATTGAAGCAAGTGCACTTTGTTTCACAGGTCGAGGGTTAGAGTATTCATATGAATAAGCAGAGAAATTCTTCGAGGATTTATGAACATAATGGTTTGAAGAATGATGCATATATTCATAACTCTTAGGTTTTCCCTGCGAAACAGAAGCATTAGCACGACAATGATGATTTTGACCATTTGAGGAATTTGGTACACTTGTGGAATTTGATCTGGGGTTCCTTTTCTTCAATAGTGGCGTCGTGAGGACATTCACTTGAAGATTTTGTAGGTAGCTCTTGGGAACCTAGATTTTCTTTAATGGAGAACCATTCCTGTAGTGAGTTCCAACAAATCTAGCAAATACTTCACCTTTCAGATTTTTGAAGAATTTGAAGTTAGAGTCAAGTGACTCATCAGAGGAATATGGAGTTTCACATGTAAAGCCTGATAAAGTAGATGGATCTAGAGGAGTGCCTTTTGCAACAACCAATGAGGTTTTGGGATACTGCTTAGGTGTCTAGTATGAACCATCAGCGCCGAGTTTCCTCACAAAGGCAATACCCTCTTTCCTAGGGTTCCTGTTTAGAATCTGCTTTTTGAGGACATCGCAAAGGATTTGATGCCCTTTGAGGCTTTTGTATATGCCTGTCACATACAACTCCTTCAACCCTGCATTGTCATCAGTGATACTTGTGGTATCCTCGGATGAGGAATTTGAAACCACTAGAATGATTGAAGAATTTGCAGTAATAGAAGCATTTGAACATTCAGGTGAAGAATTAGCGGTTTCACGTTCGATCCATTATAAACAAGGTGGGACAAATTCTTCCTGAGCGGTACTAATCTGTTGAGCCAGTAAGGAATCGTTTTCCATTTGGAGATCCTCATGTGCCACCTTTAGTTTCTCAAGATCATGCTTTCTCTGAAGAAATTCATAAGAAAGCTTCTCATGATCGGCTAAGAGGTCATTATGATGACTCTGTAGGTTATCATACCTTGTCTGAAGACTTTTGAGATCGACAGACAAAGTTTGAGTACGGTCCACTTCACGGTTTAACAGGTCATCACTTTTGTCTAGCATTTTCTGAAGCTTTTCAAGTGCACTTTGTTGTTTAGTGGCAATCTTAACAAGTTTACCATAGCTAGGTTTCATATATTCACCAGATTCACCTTCACTTGATTCAGAAGAGGAATGATGTTTTTGTACCTTTGACCCTTTTGCCATGAAGCAATAGGTGGGAGCGTAGTCATCATTGCTGACGTCGGAGTCGTTGGTGCAGTCAGATTAATCAGCGTTGAAACTATACTTGTTGACGAAAGTAGTAGCTAGAGGAAGGCTAGCAACACCAGATTCCGATTCTTCTTCAGTTTCTTCCTCTTCTTCATATTCTTCAGATTCTTCCTCAGAATCCATTTCTTGGCCGATGAATGCTCGAGCTTTCTGGAACCATTCTTCTTGTGTCTTAAGGACTTTGAAGATGAGGATTTTGCAGATGAGGACTTTCAAGATTTCTTCTTTTTCTTCGAGTCATCAGAACTATCATCTTTGTATTTGTTCTTCTTTGAGTCTTTTTTCCCATAGGGGACAGTCAGAGATAAAGTGGCCTGGTTTCTTGCATCGATGACATGTTCTTTTCTTGTAATCTTCTGAGGAATCTGATTTCCTCAAGCCACTTCTCGATGACTTTCTAAATCCGCCTTTCCTTGAGAACTTATGGAATTTCCTCACAAGCATAGCTAGTCCCTGACTTAGTTCTTCAGGATCTCCAAGGCTGCTGTCAGAATCTTCTTCTTCAGATGAGGAAATTGCTTTTGCCTTTAGAGCACGAGATCTTCCATAGCTTGGTCCGTAGAGGTCTCTCTTCTCAGCTTGTTGGAATTCATGTGTATTGAGTCATTCGAGAATATCAGCAGGATCAAGAGCTTTGTAATCTCCACGTTCTTGAATCATCAAAACCAAGGTATCAAATGAGGAATCGAGTGATATTAGCAGTTTCTTCACCACTTCATGGTCCGTGATATCAGTGGCACCCAGTGCTTGAAGTTCATTGGAAATATCAGTGAGGCGATCAAATGTTTGTTCTACATTTTCATTGTCGAGCCTCTTGAAGCGGTTGAAGAGATTGCGAAGAACATCCACACGAGAGTCATGTTGAGTGGAGACACCTTCATTCACCTTGGACAGCCTATCCCAGATAAGCTTCGCAGTCTCCAGAGCACTCACTCTGCCATACTGACCTTTGCTCAGATGGCCGTAGATAATATTCTTCGCTTGAGAGTCGAGTTGCTTGAATCTCTTCACATCAGCAGATGAAACAGTGGGAGTGACATAGGGCACAACATTTTCCACAACGTACCAGAGATCGTTGTCAATAGCTTCAAGATGCATACAAATCTTGTTCTTCCAGTAGGGGTAGTCCATCCCATCGAAGGTAGGACAACCCGCAGAAACCTTGATCATACCTGCAGTTGACATAATTAAAACTCCAGGTGGTTAAACCAAAATCACATAGAGACAGGGAGTACCTGCTCTGATACCAATTGAAAGTGCGTTATATCCACTAGAGGGGGGGTGAATAGGCAATTTTTATAAATTCATCACTTGAGGATTTTTCAACTTTGAGGAATTTGAAATGTGAAGAATAACTAATAGCGGAATAAGTACTCGGTGCATGGAATACATAGCTGCAGCGTAGTCATCATGATGATATGAAACATGCACAGATTATGAGTAGCGTGATACAGGATAAGTAGTGATGAACAAGGCAACTTGAATAATTTGAGGTGAGGAAATTGTGTACGTCTTCACTCAAATTCTTCAAACAGTAAAGATCAATTTCATCAACATATAAATGAGGAAAACGGGGTTCAGGAAATAGAACCAGGTAGCCTGATGAAGACAATGATTTGATGTCCTAGTTCCAACTGTTGTGACAGTCGTACGTCTAGTTTGGAGCAGCCTGGTATTTAAACCAGAGGACACATAGTCCCAGGACACATAGTCCTTACCATATTCTCCTTGAGCTAAGGTCACACAGTCCTCGCCCAACACTCGTGGTAAGTCTTCAGGGTAGACTTCCAAAACCCTCACAAACTGGTCACCCGGCGATCCACAATTTACTACTGGATGCTCTAGACCAAGGTCACTTTGTGCTCCCCAATTGATTGTAGGACACACTAGACCATGACGCCTAACCGTTTGGAGGATGCATAGTCCTCAAAGGTAACAAGCATCGGTTCCACACAGGAATTTCTTCAGTGATGCTCAATCACTTTTGGTTGGTGGTTTGATTGTGGGTTTTTCCTCACTTTCGGACAAAAGCCCTCGGAGGATGGGATGCTCTCAAATGACAAGTGTCAGTTCTCTCTCGGAACAGCCAACCAGCTAGTGGTTGTGGGCGTGGCTCTTTATAGCCGGGGCCACATCTCGACATGATATGACATTAATGCCCCCAATGATATGACCGTTATGTGGATAGGAATGATTGGGGACAGCTGGCGCTAAGCACAGCAACGGTCGGACTTTCGAACAATGAAAGTCCTCAGACATATCATGTTCCTCACTTGTAGGCAATTTGCACTGGCGAAATCCTAACTCCTCAGCCAGAACAATTTCCTAAGAGACCAGAAGAACTTCGTATCTGCCACTGAAGAACTTGACTGAGCCGTAAGAGATTCCCAAAAGCTTCACTCAAAGGGATGTGTAGGTTGAGGATTTTCGAGTTGAGCATCAGTTGGAAATTTTCCTTAGTATTACCTCGACCCCCTTTAACAATACGGTGTTTCCTATGACTCAAGGAAAGGAAATGAAACTACGAAAACAAAGTCTTCATGCTTCATAGTCCTTGTTCATATCTTCAAGGACACACCGACTTTATCAGTTTCAAAGTCTTCACAAAGTCTTCACAAAGTCTTCAAAGTCTTCATAAAGTCTTCAGTTGAAGACATACATTTTTAGGGGTCGGTAATCTCCGGTTGTATCGACCTCCTCATAGACTTATAGAGCCTATGTACACTCACGAACGCATTAGTCTCTTAACCTATAAGTCTTCAACACACCAAAATCACTAAGGGGCACTAGATGCACTAACACCCATCAATAGATATCAATGTGAATGAGTAGGGATTGCCATGAAACGGATGCACTAGGGCTATAAGTGTATGAAAGCTCAAAAATGAGAACTAGTGGGTGTGCACCCAATTTGCTTGGTCACGAAGACCTAGGGCAATTTGAGGAAGCCCATCATTGGAATATACAAGCTAAGTTACATAATGAAAATTTCCACTAGCATATGAAAGTGACAAGACAAGAGACTCTCCATCTTGAAGAACATGGTGCTATTTTAAAGAACAAGTGTGGAAAAAGATAGTAGCATTGTCCCTTCTCTCTTTTTCTCTCATTTGTTTTGTTTGGGCGCTTTGGCGTCTCTTTTTTTCTTTGGTGGGCATCTTTGGCCTCATTTATTTCCTCACATGGGACAATGCTCTAATAATGACGATCATCACACTTTTATTTACTTACAACTCGATACTTTAGAACAATAGTGACTCTATATGAATGAAAGTGATGGCACATGTCATGAAACGGAGCGGTAAAAGTTGCATGGCAATATATCTCGGAATGGCTATGAAAATGCCATAATAGGTAGGTATGGTGGCTGTTTTGAGGAACATATATGGTGGATTTGTGCACCGGCGAGAGTTGCGCGACACTAGCGAGGCTAGCAATTGTGGAAGGTGAAAGTGCATATATACCATGGACCCACATTAGTCATGAAGACCTCATATACTTGTTGCGAAAGTTTTATTAGTAATCAAAACAAAGTGCTAAACGCATACTCCTATGGGAAGGGTTGGTAGTAGTTAACCATCACACGATCCCGACCTCTACACAAAGGATGACAATCAATAAATCAATTATGCTCCGACTTCCTAACATAATGGTTCACCATACGTGCATGCTACGGGAATCACTAACCTTAATCACAAGTATTTCTAGATTCACAACACCGTACTAACATAACTCTAATATTACCATATCCATATCTCAAAACTAATCATGAGGAATCAAACTTATCTTAATAATCAATGCACTTGAATATGAAAGTTTTTATTATATCCTCTTTGGATGGCTATCATATTTAGGACTAATTTCATAACACATGCCAATTACCAATTTTCTTAGAGAGAGAGAGCACTCTCAAAATGATATAAGTGAAGATTCGAGAGTTTTTATTTCTACAAAATATGACATCGCCGTGCTCTACAAATATTTAAGTGAAGCACTAGAGAAAAATTTATCTATCTCAAAAGATATAAGTGAAGCACATGGGAGCAAAATCATCAAGGTCAAAAGATATAAGTGAAGCTCATTGAGTATTCTAACAAATTCATGATGAATGCATGTCCCTCTCAAAAGGTGTGCAGAAAGGATGATTGTTATAAAACAAAAAGCAAAGACTAATATAACACACGACGCTCCAAGCAAAACACATATTATGTGGTGAATAAAATATAGCTCCAAGTAACGTTATCGATGGATTGAAGACGAAAGAGGGGATGCCTTCCCAGGGCATCCCCAAGCTTAGGCTTTTTGGTGTCCTTGAATTTGGCTTGGTATGCCTTGGGATTCCCCAAGCTTAGGCTCTTTCCACTCTTTATTCCATTGTCCATAAGAACATCACCCAAAACTTGAAAACTTCACAACACAAAACTTAAACAGAAACTCGTGATAGCATTAGCATAAGAAAACAAACCACCAACTTTTCATGTACTGTAGTAAACTTAATTTCCATTTATATTGATGTTATATTACTGTATTATCACTTTTCCATGACTCGTACCCCCTGATACTAACCATAGTTTCCTCAAAATAAGCAATCAACACAACAAAAACAGAATCTGTCAAAAACAAAACAGTCTGTAGAAATCTGTATATTTAGTAAACCTATGCTAACTCAAAAATTCTAAACAAATTATGAAAATTAGGGACATTTTCATATCAATCAGAAGCAAAAATAATAAACTCAAAAACTCTTTCTGGAGAGGAATGAAAAATAATTTCATGAGCAGAAAGTTTCTGTCTTTTTCCAGCATGATTAAACAACTATCACATAAACTAATCATAAAGGTTCTACTTGGCACAAACACTAATTAAAACATAAAAACACAATAATAACAGAATCATGATGGTGTTGACTCAAAACATAAAGTAAAAAGCAAGAATAAATCTATTCATTGGATTGCGTCCCAACAAGCGCTATCGTTTAACGCCCTTAGCTAGGCATAAGGCAATGGAATCAAGTATTGTCATCTTTAGTGCTCAAACCGTAAGTAGCTCTCATAATGGATTCGTAAGGCTATTTTATTATTTTTCTAGGAAAATGTTCCATGCCCTTCTTTAATGGAAATTGAAATTTAATATTCCCTTCCTTCATATCAATAACAACACCAATAGTCCTAAGAAAAGGTCTACCAAGAATAATAGGACATGTCGGATTACAATTAATATCAAGCACAATGTAATATATGGGCAAATAGTTCCTATTTGCAATAATAAGAAAATCATTAATCCTTCCCATAGGTTTCTCAATAGTAGAATCCGCAAGATGCAAATTAAGAGAGCACTCATCAATCTCATCGAAACCTAGAACATCACATACATATTTTGGAATTGTGGAAACACTAGCACCCAAATCACACAAAGCATGGCATTCATAATTTTTAATATTGATTTTTATAGTAGGTTCCCACTCATCATGAAGTTTTGTAGGAATAGATATTTCTAACTCAATTTTCTCTTCAAGAGATTTCATCATAGCATCAACGATATGTTTAGTAAAAGCATTATTTTGGCTATAAGCATGTGGAGAGTTTAAAATGGATTGCATCAAGGAAATACATTCAATCAAAGAGCAGCTATCATAATTAAATTCCTTGAAATCAAAATTAGTAGTTTCATCACTATTCAAAATTTTGATATCCTGTACTCCACTTTTAGTATTTTTAGCATCAAGATAGATAGACTCCGAATCATTGGGGCGTTTCTCAACCAAAGTGGATTCACATCCAGCCCCATCATCATTAAGATTGACATTAGCAAACAAGGATTCAATAGTAGTCACATCAATCACTTTAAGATCTTCGTGGTTTTCACCTAGAGAACACACCTTTTTGAGCCATTCATGTCTAGCATGAATTTGGGCAGTTCTTTCTTTACTCTCATTCATAGTAATACGCATAGATTTCAAAGTTTCATCCATATTAATATTGGGAGGAACACATCTTAATTTCAAAGCATCAATATCAAGAGACATTCTATCAACAGTCCTAGCCAAGTCATCAATTTTAAGCAGTTTTTCTTCTATCGAAGCATTGAAAATCTTTTGGGAATTAATAAAATCCTTAATATTGCTCTCAAGATCAGAGTGTATTTTATTATAACTCCCATGAGCATTGTTGTAGGAATTGCCAAAATTATTAGAGGGATTACTAGGAAAAGGCCTAGGATTAAAGTTACCTCTATAACCATTGTTGTTACCAAAATTATTCCTACCAACGAAATTAACATGAAAATTTTCATTGCTATTCTCAATCAAAGAAGATAAAGGAATATCATTTGGATCTAGAGGAACACTTTTAGTAGCAAACATCTTCATTAACTCACCCATCTTAGCACTCAAAGAGTTGATTTCTTTTATAGCATGCACTTTTTTACTAGTAGGTGACCTTTCGGTGTGCCATTGAGAATAATTTGACATTATATTATCTAAGAGTTTTGTAGCTTCTCCTAGTGTGATTTACATAAAAGTTCCACCAGAAGCGGAATCCAAGATATTTCTAGAATGAAAATTCAAACCAGCATAGAAATTTTGTATAATCATCCAAAGACTTAGGCCATGAGGGGACAATTTCTAATCATCAATTTCATTCTCTCCCAAGATTGTGGAATAGGTTCATGAACTAGTTGCTTAAAATTCATAATATCATTACGGAGAGACATAATCTTAGCAGGTGGAAAAAACTTGGAAATAAAAGCATCTTTTCATTTGTTCCATGAATCAATACTATTTTTGGGTAAAGATGAAAACCAAGTTTTTGCTCTATCTCGTAGTGAGAACGGAAATAGATTCAATTTAATTATATAATTATCCACATATTTCTTCTTTTGCATATCACATAACTCAATAAAGGTATTAAGATGGGATGCGGCATCTTCACTTGGAAGGCCGGAAAATTGCTCTTTAATAACAAGATTCAATAAGGCAGCATTAATTTCATATGATTCCGCACTAGTGGCAGGAGCAACTAGAGTACTAATAAAATCAGTGTTATTAGTATTAGAGAAATCACACAATTTAGTGTTTTCATACATGGTGATTTAGCAAGCACACAAGCAAACAGAAAGCAAGCGAAAGAAAAGGGCGAACGAAAAAGGCAAATAAACAAAGGCAAATATTTTGTAAATTTTTGTTTTAGAAGTGGGGGAGAGGAAAATGAGAGGCAAATGGCAAATAATGTAAATGCAAGAGATGAGTTTGTGATAGGTACTTGGTAGATATGCTTCACTTGAATACTCCCCGGCAACGGCGTCAGAAATTCTTCCTGGTACTTCTCGAGCGTGCGTTGGTTTTTCCCTTGAAGAGGAAAGGGTGATGCAGCAAAGTAGAGATAAGTATTTCCCTCATTTTGAGAACCAAGGTATCAATCCAGCAGGAGTATCAAGATGAGGCACCAAGAAACCTGCACAAACACAAACAAACTTGCACCCAACGCGATAAAGGGGTTGTCAATCCCTTCACGATTACTTGCAAGGTGAGATCTTATAGTGATAATGAGTAAATATAAATAAGTTAAAAAATTTCAGCAAGGTATTTTTGGTGTTTTTATGTTTAGATCTGAATGTATAATATGTAAAATAAACCTGGGGGCCATAGTGTTCACTAGAGGCTTCTCTCATGATAGCAAGTATTGCGGTGGGTGAACAAATTATTGTTGAGCAGTTGATAGAATCGCACAAAGTCATGACGATATCTAAGGCAATGATCATGCATATAGGCATCACGTACGAGACAAGTAGACCGATACTGTCTGCATCTACTACTAATACTCCACACATCGACCGCTATCCAGCATGCATCTAGTGTATTAAGTTCATAACAAACGGAGTAACGCTTTAAGCAAGATGACATGATGTAGAAGGATAAATTCATGCAATATGATATAAACCCCATCTTTTTACCCTTGATGGCAACAACACGATACGTGCCTCGCTATCCCTTCTGTCACTAGGTGAGGACACCGCACGGTATTAACCCAAAACCAAGCACTTCTCCCATTGCAAGAACCATAGATCAAGTTGGCCAAACGAAACCCATAACTCGAAGAGAATTACAAGGATATGAAACCATGCATATAAGAAATCAGAGGAGACTCAAATAATATTCATAGATAATCTGATCATAAATCCACAATTAATCGGATCTCAACAAACACACCGCAAAAGAGAATTACATCGGATAGATCACCATGAGGATCATGGACAACTTTGTATTGAAGATCAAATAGAAAGAAGAAGCCATCTAGCTACTAGCTATGGACCCCAAGTCCTGATGTGAACTACTCACGCATCATCGGAGAGGAAATGGTGTTGATGAAGATGGCCACCGGAGATGGATTCCCCTCCGGCAGGATGCCGGAACGGTCTCCCGATTGGTTTTTGGTGGTTCTGGAGGCTTGCTGCGGCTTAACTTTCGATCTAGCTCTATTTCTGTGAGTTTGGGTATTTATAAGACCGTATGGCGGTAGAAACAAGTGAAGATGGGCCACGAGGAGGCCATGAGCCCTCTAGCCGCGGCCTAGGGGGGCGGGCCTCCCAGGCTCGTGGCTCCCTCGGCCCACCTCTTTGGTATTTTTTCCTTCAGGTATTTTTGATATTTTCCATAAAAAATCACGGCGAAAGTTTTATTCCATTTGGACTCCGTTTGATATTCCTATCTGAAAAAAGGTCAAAACACGGAAAAAACAGGAATTGGCACTCGGCACTGAGTTAATAACTTAGTCCCCAAAAATGATATAAAATAGCATATTCATGCATATCAAACGTCCAAAGTTGATAATATAATATCATGGAACAATAAAAAATTATAGATATGTTGAAGACGTATCAAGCCGTAGGAATGTTCAAGGTGGCGGCTTCTTGCTCGTTGTCGCCGCGCGACCGCAGCTCGCCGCCGAACTTCTTCCCATCGCCGCTGCTCAGAGTCATCCCCATAGTGCATCGTGGCCGAAGGCTCCGCGCTTGGCACTGTCTTTGCGCTCGCTGCCGCGGCCATCGTCGCGGCCTAGCCCAAGGATGGATTCCCCTATGGTTCCCGTAGCCACGCAGTCACTATTGTCGCCGGAGAGCGCTGTTGTTGCGTAGTTTTGTCGTCGTGGTCACCGGTGTGGTATGTCTTCTGTTTCGTCAGTTGGACCCAGCGCGCATAGTAGATTCATTGTTGCCCCTCTCTTGGTCAGACGTCGTGGTGTGATGTAGTGGTAGCGTGTGGGGGAGACAACCAGGAGGTCGGGGGTTCGAATCCCGCTCCCGCCTTGTTTTTCCTTTTTTTGATTGGCCAGCCGTGGTGTTCTGTGTTGGGATCTGGTATGGTGCCGGATCCCGTGTGCGGTGTGTGGTGTTTGTAGGGATCAGATGTGGCTGTGGCCAGATCGTATGCGGCTGTGTGCTTGCTATGTGTGCCAATCTGTGCCATGAGGTGGTCTCTATCACCATTAGTTTTTGTTGTCAATTTGCTATCATCTTAACTTAGATTCCAGAAAAACTGTTATTTTCACTAAGTCCCAGAATTCTGTTTCGTCATCCCAACTTGTAGGCTTCATGCTTATTGATGTGTGCCTCCATTCCAGATTGTGTAGTTGCATAAGTCGATAAGCATGTTATGTAGTTTCTGTCAATACCTTGTTTGTGGCAAGAGACTTCCTGTAGATCAAGTTGTTGGCTGTGAAATTTGCTATGTTGCTGTTTTGTGGCAGATTGTTTGTTTTAGTGTTTTGTGACTTGTGGGAGCTATACTGCATGGAATTGCTTGATCTTTGGCTCTATTGTGGTTGGTTTTTCATTGTCTAACCAGTGGATACCTTGGAATGCCAAGGAATAGCCCATGTCCTTCTTTGCCTTGTGTTTTTCCTTTGTAACTTGTCGTGAGTGAAGCATGACAACCGTAACTCTGTTTCCTACGTTCTACATCTGAATATGTATCGTTTTTGCATGATGCATCCATATTTGCCATGTTCATGCATATCTAAATAACTTAACATAAGGTTTTGTCAAGATTCATTAACAACCAATCCTTTGCATGTGAAACATGACTAGTTAGGACTTCCATGCTAAATTCTTCACATAAGCATGCATCATTCTTGCTTGTGCATTGCACCTTGGTTATTTGTTTATTCTTGCTGTTTCTTTTGGGTGGACGCAAACATTGAACCTGAGTACGAAGATCCAGGAGAGTACCACTACGAGGATCCCGCTACTTGTCCCTCTGAAGAACCAACATGCAAGATGATCGTACCCGGATCCTGATACTATTTTCACCTGCTAGTTGTCTCGCTCTTATCATTAAAATTGTGCTACCTACCACTTGAATGTCAAGCCTCCTACATTGCCATGATAGCATCTAATCCTCCACATCCTAGGAACCTTTAATTGGCTAAGTTACCCCTACTCGGCCCCTCTTATAGCGTTCTTAGTTGCAGGTGTAGGTGGTATCCATGTGATAACATGGATTTGGCATATCACAATATTATCTGTTACTTAATTTACACATATATATCTTGGTATTGGTGGAAGGCTTGGCCTTTTGCTAGGTGTTTTGTTCTGTTGTTACAGCCATAGTTTCTTGTTACCGGTGTTATGTTTCCATATTTTGCGCTCCTAACATGCTCGGGGATGTTATGGGGACCCCTTTGTATATTCGGTTAAGATTAAAACTTGTCTGGCAAGACCCAACTTTGGTACTACATTTGCTAAACAACTTAATAAAATTTGCATAGGGCTTTGCAACCCCGTGGATAATTAATCAATCCCCGGGCCAGTGCTCCTCATGAGTGTTGGTCCAAACTAGAGCACTACGTGGGTCCAACCCGGGGCAACTCGAAAGATTTCTATTAGGCCTCCGTACACATCGTTTATCCATCGTATCCTGAGAACGAGATACGCGGCTCTTATCGGGTTCATCGACACGTCGGGTGGTCTTGCTGGATTTGTCTTACCTTTATCGAGTGTCTTGCACGAGGAGCTCCGACTTTCTTCGGGCTATCTCGAGTTGTTGGAATTCCTTTGGAGTTGCCTAGGATGATCACAAGATCCGTGGTCGAGGCTATTCCCGTGGAGTGTGGTTAATTTATGATGGACTAGTTGGAGCACCCCTGCATGGTTAAAATTTTCGGAAAGCCGTGCTCGCGGTTATGTGGCAACTTGGATATTTGTTTAACACCCGGTTATAGTTAACTTGAATTAAACTCTAATAAAATGCACCAACTGTGTGAGAAACCATGATCATCTCTGCTCATGAACATGAACCGAGAGAGAACACGGTGGGGTTATGATTGACATAAGTAAGTGTTTAGGATCTCTTAGAGGTCATTCTAGATTCGATCGTTTATTGTAGACCACATATTTATTTTCATATTCCGTATGATTAGCCACCATAAATTCTTAGTGTTGCTGCAACCTAAACACATACCCTTCCCGACCTATAATCCTGAATAGTCTCGGTACCTGGGCACGAGATTGCTGAGTCCTCATGGCTCATAGATTACTACAACAATCCAGGTGTAGGTACAAATGAGGTCGTGCCAGATGACATGATGCAGATCTGGTGGGAGTATAACGAGGAGCGTGGAAGGATGTACGTGACTTATCCAGATGACTAGAGGGCCATGGTCATGATCTTCGGGGCTAGCAAGCCAGTGTCATTGCATCATCATTTTATCGTTTGTTTTTCCGTCCGTAGCCGGACCCTGTCTTGGATTGATGTTTGAACTCTTTGATGTGGAATTGTAATTTAGTATGTGGCGAGTGTAAGCCAACGTATATATTCATCTCTTCCTAAATGTATGATGTAATGATATTGTACTTGCGAATGACAAGATGCGCCTCTATCCCTGTCGAGGCCCACATGCCTTAATATGGATAGGCGCGCATCTTTGGCATGACAAGTTGGTATTGAGAGCCATACGACCATAGGAGCCCTTTGCTTGATCGAACTTGGCCGAGTCGAGTCTAGTTAAACTATTTTGAGTCTAGTTATATCAGAGAGCAGGATTCTTTTTACTCCCCTTCTATGCTCTGGTGAGGTATTCGACTTAGGAATCTTGATTCTACTCCTCTTCTCGCTCAAAAAAAATTTAGGATCACGCGGGTATTTTGGAGTCTATATGATACCGATCTGACGGAGTTCTGTCTTGGTGCCTCCTGTCTGACTTGATTTCTTCTGGGGAGTCGAGATCCAGGGAATTTTGGCTCATCGATATCATTCAGCCTCCTTGATATCTTAGGACGGAGAGTGTTCAGAATTACTTCAATACTTGTCGTGGTGAGATAAGGTCAGAGTCACCCAGTACTGGGGAGGCATGCGGGGTACCACCATGGTTTAGTAGTGTTGTGCTTTCGAGGATTCGAGTTAGATGGATTTGCGAAAGCCTGTGGTTATGTGTTAAAGGATGGATATAGTTGGGGTATAGGTTTGCTAGTTGAGTGAGATATTTCCTCCTTGTATCCCCCACACCGGATTGCATAACCAGAAAGTTTTCAGAAGTTCTTAGGTGGGAACTCTTGTAGTTATCTAGGATCATCTTCTTCAGATGTATGTGGGCATATACATTTGTTCCGAGCAACATTAGCTCAATACTTGGTGTTGTTGCAAGTGGCTTCTAATATCTGATGATGTTATTGCAAACCGAAGAAAAGCATTATTACTAATTTTTCAGTAGGAAGGTTGTGATGTTATTTGTTCAATTCTTTCAAAGCATTTGATTCATCTATTGAATTCATCTTATCAATGAGGTGCTGATGTTCTTGTCCATCTTCAGGATGGATCCACCAACTCGCGGGAATCCGGGTCATGGTGAAGAGCAGGCTGATGCTCCACCACCCCTGCCACCGCTTCCTCCTCTAGAAGCTTGGCAAGCTGTGATGGCCGTAACCAATGTGAACACTCAAATGTTGCTCAAGTTGTTGCAAGAAAGAGATCAGGGTCAGCAAGGCTTTCAAGGGAATTACCAGAATCAACCTCAGTTTGCGACACTCAACCAGTTCCTTGCCAACCAGCCCAAGTCTTTCACCTATTGTGAGCAGCCTTTTGATGCTGATGATTGGCTCCATGACATGAGTAAGCATTTTGAGTGTAGCAATGTCAGACCAGAGGGCTTTGTCAGATTTGCATCGTTCCAGCTCAAGTGTCAGGTAGTTGATTGGTGGCAGCAATACAAGGATTCCAGGGGCGATTGTGTAGTTACTTGGGACGATTTCTGTCGTGACTTCAGGGCCCATTACATTCCGACAAGCTTTGTCGAGGTGATGCATGAGAAGTTCAGGCACCTGAAGCAGGGGAGCAAGTCTGTCTATCAGTACAACACCGAGTTTCAGAATTTGGCCCGCTATGCTAAGCAAGATGTTCCAGATGACAAGGTGTTGATCTATCAGTTCAGAGGTGGTCTCAAGGATGAGCTTCTGCTGGGTCTAGTCCTTGAAAAGCCTCATGACTTTGATTAGTTATACAACATGGCTTTGAAGGTCGAGGCAACTCAGCTCAAGTTGGAGAATTCAAGGAAGCGTTCAAGGGATTCATATTCTTCTTCTTTCAGCTCTCAGATGGTTCCTTAGTAGCACAAATATTGGGTGCCAAATCCTCCTCCGTTTCGTCCTCCTCAGCAGCAGAAGTAGTTCGGTGGCCATGGTTCTTCCCACCCACCCAACCCAGGATATCAGCAGAGACCCCACGCGTCCAAGGTAGCTTTTGTTCCTCCTCCAGGCAACTTTCATCCGCTACCTGAGGTTACTTGTAACAAGTGTGGTAAGAAGGGTCACTACTCCAACAAGTGCAACTAGCGGCGCCTTCTGCCTCCTCCTCCAGTTAGGCCTCCAAGCAATGCAATGGTGAAGCATAATCCCAAGTCCGCAAGGGTGATGACGGGGTTTATACCCCTAGGTAGGCCGAAGCAACAGGGTCCTCTCCCCTTTCGCTTCAAGAAGAACCATGTGGCCGGCTCGACGAGGCCGTCTGGAGGGCGAACGATGCAAGCCGGCCCCGGCTGGCGCCTCGGCCGGCTGGTCAAGCAGCCGATCGGGCCCTCGGCTGGCTAGTCAAGTAGCTGGCTGCCCACGATTTGGTCCCTCCGTTGACTTAGGGACGGACATGCCTCGTCCCGTCACTCTATCTGCGGGTACGACGATCCGATGCGACTGGTGTGACAGGCGACCCTGTGGCTAGAGTGGTCGCTTACGCACCGCCTCGCATGGCTACAATTCAACCATCTTCGCCGTTGACCCCAGCGAGCGCGACCGGGCGGGGGAACAGTGCCAGCATGACTTCGCCACATGATTACCTGTCCCGGTGTGACTACAGTGCCACCGGACGTACCGGAGACTTCGGCCGGCTGGCGCTACACGACGCCCACCCGGGCAACCCGTGTCGAGGCAGGTGCGCGAGGGCCAATCGCGATGCCTGCCGATGGGCCCCAATGGGAGATGCGACCGCTCAGCCGGCAGACCCCGCCCATGACAAGATGACGCAAGCGGTGGGACCCTCTGGCCACCCGGAGAGGCTACCAGCCGGGTCCCCACACCTAAGTACTTAAAACATATTGTAAGAGCCGGGGGGTGGCCTATAAAACCCCCCGAGGACCCCATGCAACGGGGACGGATCCACAAACGAATGATCACACACACACCCACGAAACACTCATATCCTCTCTAGTAGTGGAGGAAGACGAGCCGGCTGCTCCTTCTTCCTCCTCTAGAGATAGCTACAGGAGCATCCTTGTATACATATCCACCTATCCAACAAAAGCAAGCAGGACTAGGGGTGTTACCTCCCTTAGAGGGCCCCGAACCTGGGTATATCGCGTGTCATCACCTCTTGTGCCCATTCTCACACCCGGAGCCCATCAGCGTCCTATGGCCCAAACACCTTTGATAAGACACCCCATGGCATCTGTCGTGAGAAAACGACGACAGTTGGCGCCCACCGTGGGGACATACGTGGCGCCGTTCGGATTCATCCTCCTGGCAGGGCCCCTCACCATTCCCCTCCGTCGCCGCTCGGCCCGACGAAATCATGGGGAGCTCGTGGGGCTTGCCTCAGCACACCTTGCGGGCAACTTCGTCGGCCTGGCGGCCGACATCGACGCGCTCACCGAGCGCTTCGTTAGGCTCAGCCTTGCCAAGGCTCCGGCCGCGAATGAGTACCCCGCTGGGGTGCTCGTCTGCGTCGGCCCACCCATAGTAGTGGGCATACTCGCTGCAGCTCAGCCTAGCGGGTCCCACGATCATGTGGGGGGTGATGGCCATCACCTCCTCCACCGCATCCGGATGGGCGCGGGTAGCGGCTACCGCTGCTGCCGCCCACGTCAGCATGTCCAACCCGCTCAGTGCGACCCTCCGGGGCTTAAGCACCCCGATCGCCCCTGCGGCGAACCCCAACACCGCCCCGGCCAACCTCGAGGCAGCTCGCCGCATCCTGTTCGAGGTTGCCACCGCCCTCGCGGCCACACGGCGCCGCATGGAGGCGGCTCAGCGGGAGTACGCTTCCGCCTATGGCCTCACCCCGGCTGGCACGGAGCCCAGCCGGCATGGGGCTGTGCGCGACCACGGCCACATGGTCGCCAAAATCCTCGGTGGCAAGATGCCCATCTAAGACGCCCCCGCAGCCAACCTACGGGCCCTAAAGGTGGCCTATGAGGAGTTCGCCACCTTGGAGGGCGAAGAGCGTTCCACCCACGAGCGCCACATCAAGGAGCTCATCGATGATGCTCATGCACAGGAGCATCTGCTCGCGCCAGGCGGTGCCGCCACTAAAGGCCCCTGGCCTGAGCACGAGGGCATGGGAGCTTTCCACTGTCAGGCGGCCTAGTACTCCTGTTCCCCTCGCGTCTCCGGCTGCCGGGTCGAAGCAAACAACCCTCGGACCTCTTACACGCCAAGGAGTGAGCAGCAGGCTCTCAGCAGCCGGCGCACCAACGAGCCACCTTGCAGCGGCCGCTACCATGAAGCACCGTCATCCGGCAGCCGGTGCAGCCGAGGGCACACGCCGCCTCCGCGACGCGAGCCGCGGCAATCGACGCCACCCACCATCCGTCCCGATCTCTCAGCTCGGCTCAGACCGCATGTCCCCCGCAGCAAGGATGACGCCCGCAACTGCATTGACCGTCTCCCGCAATCCGCCCTCCTCGAAGAGGAGGCCTCGATTGATCCGGACTGCTTCGGCCCCTGGATTCGCACCGAGCCGTTCCCAACCGGCTTCACACTCCATAGGGACACCCTGAAGTACAACGGGGCAGCCAAACCTGAGGACTGGCTGATCGACTACACCACTACGGTGGGCATTGCCGGGGGGAATAAGCGCGTGGCCGTCCACTACGTCCCCTCATGCTCATCGGCTCGTCCCGCACCTGGCTCAATATCCTGGCAGACGGCAGCATCAACACCTAGAGTAACTTTGAGGAGGCCTTTGTCCGCAACTTCACCGGCACCTACAAGCGGCCCGACCATCCCCGTGAACTTGCCATGTGTGTTTAGGGGCCGGACGAATCCCTTCATGACTACCTCACTCGATGGACCGAGCTTCGCAACTCCTGCGAGGGAGTGCACGAGGTACAAGTCGTGCAGTACTTCATCAAGGGCTGCCGGGACAGCACCCCTCTCAAGCACAAGCTCCTGTGCTCCGAGCCGGCCATGTTGGCCGAGCTCATGACCAAGGCAGACAAATATGCCACGGCCGACTTGGCCATCTGGGTCAAGGCAACCCCGCCGACCAAGGTGACAACAACGCCGGCCGTGACCCGGTCGACTGCCGACAACCGGCAGCCGCAGAACAACAAGCGCAAGAACGACCAGCCGGATCCCCGTTACAGGAGTCAGCAGGTCAATACCGCCGAGGATCAAGAGCCGGCTGCCCAGCCTTCTGTGGGGACCCCGACTCATAAGTCGAGATCACCGAATGTACGTGTACAGCGATCCCAGATATCAATGCTCACTGAACACACAGAAGCTGAATAACAAGAGTCTTACATCCACACTTAACGCCTTACACAAATGGTGACCACGAAGGTCTTAGTCTTACATAGATAGGGCCACACGGCCAAACACTTAAACTAGAACAAGCAACGGAAATCTTGGTCGAAAGCATGAACCCATGCCATATGCCTTAACCTACAGGCATTCCGACTGGGAAGCGTCCTAGTTCGCATGTTCGTCTCCAATGAACTCTTCAACAACCTCCTATTCTTCCATGCCTGGCCAATTAAATAACCAGTGGCAAGCCAATGAGTGCTTTGAATGTACTCGCAAGCAACCCAAGAGTGGAACGAGGTAATAATAATGCATGATATAGCACTACGTTGGAAAAAATTGCGGAAAGCTAATTTTGTATGCAAATGACATGATCAAGTAACTAGTGAGCATGCATCAACAACTAGCAGGTAATCATGTGAACAAATTGCAGATATCATCATAAGTATCAGTTGAACATCTCATGTTCATGCTAAGTCATCGGACTCAATTCATTTCTCACGCTAAGTCGTCGGACTTAGTCCATGTGACCTCTTGCCACCATCACATCCATACTCACGCCAAGTTTCATGAAAACATCCAGACGTAGTTTAAGTAGCACCACCCAACTGTCCTTGACCGTGGACACGGCTATTCGAATAGTTTTACACTCTGCAGAGGTTGCACACTTTACCCACAAGACTCGGAGAACTTCCGTGTCATCCACGACTCGCGGTATATAACATACCCGAGGTAAGCACCCGAACAATGCCTTTCCCATGGTGATACTAAACAAAGAGTCCACTCATTGGTGCCATCCCTCATGATATACATCACTCGTATCATCCATGAGAGCACGCAACGGTGTGCCTGGTGCCTGTAAAGATAACGCTTGACCTTCCACTCAGGGAC